>OX457007.1:6866169-9641661 GCA_949752705.1 Callimorpha dominula | reverse complement strand
TGGCTTGTTGGCCTAGTGGTTAGTGACCCTGACTGCTATGCTACAGGTCGTGGGTTCGATTCCCACCTGAGTCTGTGTGTTCTTTGTGTCCGTTGTTTGAAAATTCCCCTACGACAGGAGTAATTCCTAATGCGGGATTTATCTGTTTTAAGAAAACAAATAAAAAATGATAATACAAGAATCAGTCGTCTAAGAAGCCCTATGGACACTATGTTTTAATTGTATTTAAACTTTCACGACTTTGATACATATTAGATGTGTAACTCGGGACTTATCGCGATAATATTTAAAAGGTAGAAATATCTTTTGGTTCCATGACGTTTCGATCGAATTGCAGCGATCGTGGTCACGAGTGGACTGGACTAAATATTATCGCGATTAAGTCCCGAGTAGTCTTCATTGTGTTTAGTTTGTTTTTAAAGACAGCCGTTCTCTGTGTTATAATTGTTCGATATATAGATTTATTTTCACTTTTTTGTATAATATGCACTTTTGTTGGTAGTGGGACAGTGTTAGTCAGACCTTAGGATTAAGGTACTTTCATTTTTTCATTAATGTCACTGTACTGTTTAAGTTTGTATGGCAGTTCTATAAATTGGTTTATCATCCCCTTATCAGCGCTGGCTGTACATTATAAAATTGTGGATTAGGGTTGCACAATTCTCTCGCTCGCTCCCAGTGAGTCATAGCCTTACTTTGGCGAGAAAATCCGAGAGTGGTCGAAGACGGAACGAGTGCAGTTTCACCGCAATATCAATCAAAATCAAATCGGATCTTTTAATCCAGTTGACAGACGAGCGGACGTCTTACCTTAATTAAGGACGGCCGACACAAACAGGTACGTGTTTGGTTGTACGCCTGTAAACTTAATACGGAGCATTAACGCAATTAACCGTTGACCTATGTTATTAACGATTTACTTTTGTGAATATCCTTAACTTCTTTTAGAGATATATGTTTAAAAAACATTTACAAATCAACATTAACTCATCAGTACTCATCACTCACTCAAGTTGAAAGGAATTTTACAATTTAAGAAAGTTCTAATTGTTACGTTTAGGGTAACTAGGTTTAGGGTACTGTTTAATTTAATTGATCTTATTAATAATAATATCATTACATATCAGCCTTGCATACGAACTGCCTTATTGGGCACGTATTTCCTGACATTGTGGGAGTGATTAAGGCATATCTATCGCGTTGGTCTAGTGTAGGTTTGCAGTCTTCGAAAACCTTTTAGAATACCTTGGAGAACTGTTAGGGATGTAACTTTCTTTATTTTTAATTTATGAATCGGTTATAATAATTTATCTTAATTGAAATTATCTAACTTATAGATACTATCATAATCGAGTAATAAACACGTTAGACAGAGTTCAATGAAATAAATATATTTAAACAAAATAGCCTTGGTCTTGGCACCTACAACTTTGACTAATTTGACCAAGCAACCGAGGAATTCCGTGTCTAAGCACACGTTCGTAAACGACACGGACAAGGAATTCCTCGGTTGCTTGGTCTTACTCAATTTAGGAGCTCGTTATATGTTCAATTGATATCTCTTATCTATTTGAAATTTATATTTTTATGATAGGAGTGATAGGAGTAGGTAGGTCCTCATAGCTAAGGGCTGGATGTTGAATCCACAGACTTGCAAGTGCAAGTCTTAGCTACTGCCACTCTATAGAGAGTACAAAGTGAAATTACTCAAATAAAATAAAAATTAAGATCCTTTATCATGAAAAAAAATATTTTTCAAGTAAAGCAGCAAGCTCTTGCGCAGCGCATGTCAGACATGTATGTATGTATGTGTCCGCGTTCACCTTTATACTTTCGTTTATTCCTTTTTTAAACTGCATCTTCATTATAATATTGAGTGAAGGCCGTCAATGCATTTCCTGTAAGGGCAAATTATTATTGTATTATGCTATTTTTGTATGCCGCAGGTGGTACCCTGTTGAGATTTAAGAAGGTTTAAATGACTTGCTGTATGCGGTTTCGAGTAAAGAGTAACATGTCGATGCTGACGTGACAGGTCTACATGCATCAGGTCTGTGATCATTTATATTGATCAGTCTAATTCTGACATCTGTGTATGCGTGGGAACAGTAAAATATTTGGCATGCAGTTTGGCGACCTGCTCAGTTCGCTTTCTGTATGATTAGGAAGTGTGCTACCACTAATTTAATAATTATTTATATTACTAAAAACATAACGGTAGAAGAACAAATCCGTTACATTTGCTTGTTATCAAGATTTTTAAAACTGTTAAGGCTTTTCGTTACTGAAAATATTCTTGTAATTCTCACTAATACTGTAGATAAAAATAAAAATGTATTTTTTACGGTTCGGCGGGCATCTTTCCCAGGACGCAGGCATGTTAATAGCACTTCGTAATGGACAAGACGACGGCGCGGCGAGAATGGACCGATACCACCCAAACTTCGCATAGTTTCGCATTCCGCGCATCACGCCTGCGCACCACAAGCTTCGCTAAACTCCGTAGGAATGTCAACATTGAACACGTTTATTTGTCCGAATTATTACTTTGGGGCCTCAATTAATTATCGCATACCCCTGAAACTAAATGCTGCATAAAAATATTTCAAAAAGTAACGAAACCACGCGGCGCAAGAATCAACGTAATTTGCGTGCTCACTTGATAAATTGGAGTAGGGCAATATTTTTAAAGCTGGGGGCGACCGTTTCCATCGCCAACAAAAATTATATCGTGCGGTTATATAATCGAGTTCCAGTTCGGTTCCGACGCAATTATTAGACTCGTAACCTGCACTTGTCTTGTATTCGTGACGAGAGTGGAATAATCGGCATTTAATTTTCTTAATATTTCGGCCGTTTATCGCAAGTCGCGCTTTGTCTCTGAATAACCTTAAGAACCCGCGAATAAGCTATTGAATTCTCTTGTTTATTTTATGTTTCATTAATAGAGTAGATCCTAGAGTCGTTATTTACTTAAAAGTATGTACCTTTTCTGTCCTACCTGAGACCGGTTCGTTGTCTAATGCAACAAAATGAACTCATGCACCGCAGAGCCTGAATTATTCGTTGATATGAGTGATGTGATAAGATAAGACAATATTGCTCTGTGGGTGTAAATTTATGTCGTAAGGTGTCACTTGATATGTTTAAGATTTTCAAGGGCAATGCGCTGTCAAACATGTTTGTACAACATGGCTTAGGGTCTGTTAACATATGTTGTATCTTTACGTGGTTTTAATTTTATTTTTGACTATATGCAGATATTATACAATTATATTAGTTAGCGTCTTAAGTTGACTAATACAGTAACGATAAATCTTAGACTTTCTGCGGTAACTCGGGAAATTATTTATACATATTTTCTTTTAAATTTTAGTGCGTTTGCAGCAAGTGTGGTCACACCTTAAGTTTTAACTCTTCGGTTGCACCTTATGATAATTATGCTGGTAGTATAACAAATTCGGTAATGGGTATCTACTAATCTCAGATTGACTGCTCTAAATAAATATTAAGTAGACGAACCCTTTTCACGTGTCAAGGGTAATAAATAAATATATAATCATACATAAACTCAGTGTATATACGACGTTCCTTTAATTTATCAATCAAGTTTGGAAAATTATATTAAAGATTTATTATAAGATCATAATTATCTATGTTTTTTTTTGGATTCTGCTAAAATATTAATATTCACTTATGTCTGATGTAGTTGGTTTCTCAGTAAATTATTAACCGATGAAAAAACGGAGGAGGTTCTCCAGTTAACCCGATTTTTTTTATGTATTATGATTTATGACTATGTGATTATTGACTACGCATCACTTTTAGCAGGGTAGTCGGATTTCGATCATTCTTTTGATTTCTGGCGTTCTGGCGATGCATGCCGTGGCGACGCGTCGCCACGCTATATGATGGTATATATATACAGTCTATATGCAGTAGTGTGTACAGTGTGGCGACACGTCGCCATGCGCAATCGACTGTGCGTTTCTCTCTCACTCGATCCGGCATTAAGCCATCTATCTCGCTATTGTATTTAATGAAAATAAATGTTTATTCAATAAATAGTCATCGTTATCTGGAAAAAAAATCGTAATATTTTATTTTATTATTATGACATATTTAGTTCATCTGTTCTTTTCTGCATATTACTTTTACAAAATAATGTCGATATTTCACATCTGCCAGGCGTCCCGTGACGGCTCACATTTTTTTTTATTGGAAAGGGCATACTTCGTTGGTTCCATTAAAATAAAAAAAAATAATTTCAAACCTAAGGATAGAAAATTAGGGAGCGAATGACTGTTCACCCATTGACTTTTCACCTATGAACCGATTTTGTTAAAACATAGCACACATGTAGTTCTAATGATACTACAACATGACTGAGACCTGTAGTTGATTGATGATGGATGCGGAAGTCGGTCTAGGGAACTCTTCTACGTTCTACAGCAGCTATCTCGTGTTTGTTCTTATAAATTTATATTAGGGAGAACTTTAAATCTAATAAAAGAATGTTGAAGATCTGTTGTTTAGATAACAATAAATATTTAAAGTACATAAGTATAATCTTAATATCTTTCAACATTTAAAGTAAATGCACGTAATGTCTAGTTACCACAGCGCAGTGACGTCAATCAAAACGTTATTAGCCGATGCGCATGTGATTCCACCCGCCGATATATCGGTCCGTTGAAGCGTCCAATAAATAACAAAAAATACCACCGCAGATTAAGTGATTATTAAGCATAAAAAGCATGTAAAAATTACCACAAAAAATTGATAAGAATTTCTTTTGTTACTTCAGTGGCGAATAAATTACCATGTATTGCGTTAATACTTAAAACCGCCTTAAAAGAAGGGCGACGCCGACGTTGCAGAACCTTGGAGAAAGGTAGCCTCTTTTAATAAAGGCGATCGGCGAACGGACTTATTTAAAGTCGCAATAAAAGGAATGCCTTAATGATGCTGACGCCGATATTAATATTGGACGAAGTCGTTTGGCTGGCTCTTCGGTTAAATGTAGTTATAAATTACGTTTTTGGAGCTCGGTGCAAGTGCGGCCGCTTATGATTGGCCATGCACCGCGTCTGCCCTTTCCACTTGTTGATCGTTGTTACTGTCAATTCCACTCTCTGCACCGCACATTGTTCTTCACAAGTACATTTTATTTGTTCATAAAATTACATAGTGACTTTTTTACAATCAATTGTGATATTTCATCAAACTGTTTTAAGGGTATCTTGATTCAGATGTAATTTAATTGCATTTGTCTTCAATGGTAATTGAGAAAGTTACTTTACTATCACTTAAGGCAGACCTTGAAGAAATAAATCAGCAATGAATCAGTTGTTTCATTGTAAAGCCTCTTTAAGAACGGTTGTTAGAAAAACACAGTTATAATATAATCATAAATTTAAAATTTAAAACACCCCTGACTCGAAAATCCCTTCAACGATTAAAAAGGAGCTGATAATTATTTAAAATTTTATTTGTTTTTTAAAATCGGTCCATTCATTTGGGAGTTACGATGCCACAGACTCACAGACACGTCAAACTTATAACACCTCTCTTTTTGCGTCGGGGGTTAAAAATGAAGATGAAAATAAATATGCTTATTTATAACCAGTATTAGTTGTAATAAAAAAAATACATATAGCCGAACATAGAACCCCCTCCTTTTTTGAAGTCGGATAATAAGTAAAGTCATCGTAAATTAATGTTATTTTGCTTTTACCAGCAATTCATTGTCCAACACTTACCGATAAATATAATTGAAATAGCCTGTAGTATTAAATATGACTTTATATGTCATTACTAAAAAAGTTATTCCTTGTTTCATTAATAATAATTTTCGCGTCTATTAAATACCCGTTATTATAACTCATTCGTCGATGCCCCATTGATTACGAGAGATAAATCGTGTACTTACTCATTATGAATGTACTTACAATTCTGGAATATTTAAATACATTATTACCGCGTAAGTACAAAGAAGTAAAGCAGTCATCTTCGTCATTTTCGCAAGTACTTGTACATACTTTACGCTCTTTAGTTATTACGTATTATAGTCGAGGCTTCCTGTATCACGTGTACATGTACTCGTATAGACAGTTTCTCAGAAAATCATATCGAACGTCCATTTTATTGGTGGATGATTACGTCGGTGATTGTGAGTGCACAGCATAAATTAATGTAATTTTTACGAAAATGACAAATCTCAAGTTATCGAGTTTAAAACATAAGCTTTTTATTGTCTCGGCCTTGCGTCCATGTCGCTAAATACACACTGCAAATTCTGTATATAATTATTTATTAGACAAGTGTGAAGGCTGTCTACATGTTCTATCACGCAGATAGACGTAAATGTGTTCATATTATCTTTTTCTGTTTTGTTGTGAAGTTAGAATATATAATTTTAAGGACTATGCAAACTAAACAATTTCCTTCAATATACTTAAGAAATCCTTTTTCCAGAAAAAGAGTTTTTTTTTTTGTGCCTGTGGAAACCCCTTCGGGCTGTCACCCCACCGGGGTTTTCGGGGTTTTCGGTTTCTCCTTAAGTAGGAGGGTTCCGGGAACAGCTTTTATTAAGACATCCGGAACCGACGTCAAGAGAGTTGTGCCAACCTGTGACCTCAGTACGCTTGATGATTTTGATTGATGATTGATGCTACGATAATATGATTTGTGGGAGCTTATGCAGTTCACTTTTTGTACTATAAATATTTATTTATTTATAACACTTCCTGCAGATACATTGCATGAGGCGGACTTAATGCCGTAGGCATTTTCTACCAGTCAACCTTTGGGTAATACAGAGATGTGTGTGGCAAGTGTATAATTATAACTGCGAATGTAAATTTAGAAAATGAAGAACAATATTAGAAATATATATATATTATATAATTACATTAATAAAAATACTTAAAAATACAATACATAATATAACCTAAATAAAATATTATAGTATACTATATAAATACATACACATATATCTATATACAAATACATTTATAAAGTGTAATTCAGACGATTCTAAGTAAGATGGCTGGGAAAAAATTTCTTAAACGATAAAGACTATGCAAGATGTTAGTTACTTTCTGACTGACTTGAGTTTACCAACTTAGTGTACTGTCGACGTACAGACCAAGATCCCTAACCGAAGGGCTAATGAGCAGAAATGATTAATTAAAAATAACATCCGGACCGCTACTAATATCAACTCTGCTCATCATTCTAGGGTTACCTTTTAAAATTGCTTTTGACCAAATCGGATTGACCGTTAATCCGAACCAGTTGGACCAGTTTTTTGTTGCCTCCAAGTGAACATATGATACTAGCTATTGCATAGTCCAGGCTGTCTACTCTGGCCTGTGAATAGATCTGTATATCATCTGCATACAAGTGATATGCGAACACACACACACACTCAGAAGTCATGGGCTACGAAATTAATAAATAGCGAAAACAGAAGTGGTGAGAGACTGCCGCTTTGTGGAACACCAGAATCAAAGTCACAGGTCGATGGTGACGGTCTGGACAGACTGCTGGCGTCCTTGAAGATAGGAGGAGAACCATTCCAGTGCATCACAGGAGATAATAAAATGGGACAGTATAGACAATAGGATATCGTGACTGACGGTATTAAAGGCGTGAGAAATCAATCTGGACCAATGCAGTTATTTTGCCTTCTTCCACCACCGCCTTAATGTCGAGAGTCACTTTGAGCAAAGCGGACCCTGTGCTATGACTAGGTCCGACTGGAACGGACTGAGTAAGTTATTCTGATGAACAAGCCGAGAGAGTTGTTTATGTACACAGGCTTCAAGGACTTTAGAGAGAAAAGGAAGAATAGAAATAGGTCAAAGGTGATTAGGATTAGGAACTTCGAGCAACGGACGTATATAAGCCTTGATCTTGATTCTGGTTCTTTCCCATAAGGCGTAAGCTATAAAGATAGGAAAGAACTAGAATCAAGAGAATAGTTATTTATGTGGGTGATAGCGGGTAAAAAAATTATACTTTTGTTAATCATAGCAACAGGTAATTTTTATAATATTATCTACGTATTTACGGGAATTAACGCGATCACGAAAAGGTATTACATACCTCTGAATTGCCTGACGTTTCGACCAGGTTGCACTGGCCGTGGTCACAGGCTGACTTTAATGAATGACAGGCGTTAATTCCCGTAAATACGTAGATAATATTATCATGGAACGCGAAAGTTTAAAAGGTAATTTTTATTTGATATCAAAATATTATTAATATTTTTATGTGTATGAACAGTGGTATACATTTTATTCCATAATATCATCATCATCACCAGCTTATCACCATCCACGGCTGAACAAGGGCTTCTCCCAAGGTGCGCCAACTATTTTTTACTATTTTTCATGATTACTTTTATTAAATTACTTTAATTAAGAGACTATTATTATAAAATTGCTGAAGATGTAGGTTTATAATAAGCGTTCTGTACTCTAATAATCTCGCATTTAAATTATTATCTGAACACACGTGTAATATTATTATTGTTATTGATTTTGAAAGTTTTTTAATTGTTTTCTATATTTGAAATTTATTTTTTTTTTAAAATAACATTAGTCTTTTGTTTTCTATATTTGAAATTAACATTACTTATCATAAAAAAATAAAAGCACTGTTTTGTTAAATGAACAAAAGAACAATATCATTAATGGTAGTATTTATAAGGACGATGAGGAAATCTAAGCGAACTGGTAAGGAACAAAAATAGAGCTATTTTTTTATTATATTATTTTAATATAATATATTTCTGACCTTAGTTACAAAATCAATGTTTTTATTAATAAACTCATAGAGTACGAATCAGATTAACTTGTGTTGCTTATTTGGTTTCGATCTAATTTACAAAATACAGCATAGCTATTTCAAAAAAGGTCTACCCTAGTGGACAAATATTAGGTATCTAAAATATCGCAAGTAAAACGCCCCTAAAGAAAAAACTTCTTCAAATACATCAACCCGTGTCGTATTAATACTTCTAATGACTCACCCACACTAACCACCACAATCAGTTTCACAATGCTCACGTACTCGCTGTGTTGCACTCTAGCCCGTTTGCATAGTTCCACGGCTTCCTTATGTATATTGTTCTTGTAAATTACACCACAAGTCGTGTAAATGTTTGCTAAATTATATAGAATAAAATTAACTAGAATTCTATTGAGCTCTATTGTGGTTATTTTCAATTAGGCGTTCTATCATGGTACTATGAGAATGTACCGTTTGAATGGACGTCAGTTGAATACGATTCTCAACGATATTGTATTGGGTTCAAGTCCTACCAGCAATAGGGATATGATCACTTACGCGTTTCCAAACTTGTAAAAAACCATTACAGTCAACTTAAACTTTAAATCTATAGATGTTTTCTTGGTGGGATGGAGGCACTTTTTCAGTCAAGCGATGGCATTGAATGCATTCACTGTACAATTCAACTTATCTTTCTTACTTATAATAATAACTTGAACACACTTCAAACGCTCAAACAATATATTGACTCATACCTCAAACACATACCTATCTTAATAACTAATCTTGTTAATACTTTAAATATTATTTTTTGAGCTTTTTATAATTTTTACTAACAAAAGTGAAAAATCAATGTTTTTCTTAATACATGCCATAGAATACGGATCCATAGTTTATTGTTCATATTCACAAACATAACAAGTATTTTTATAGCAGTCATGTTTTAAAAAACTAAAAACAAAATAATTTTAAAAAGGCATAAAGACTCCTAATCTCAATTATAGTAATGAAATGATTGGATTTGAATTTTATTTAGACAACAAAAAAAAAACGTAGTTAAACGTGTTCACATGCAAATTAGGCTAGAAACAAAACATGCATTCTGATTTCAAAACAAATTTATTCATGTAATGCTGTCGTTGATTAAATTTATCATTACAATACGTAATATGTTGTAATTAAACTTTCATAACAATTAATTGGAATTGTGTACGAGATTAATTAGAAATTGTCGAGTCGAGATACTCGAGATCTTAGAGATAACGTCGAATTGTTTATTGTTTCACATTAGTGTGTATCGGTACTTCGGTAGCTCATGAGCCGCACCCAGGTCATTATAGCAATGAGCCGCACCCAGGTCATTATAGCACGTTCAATGTAGTCCGTATAACAATAGATGGAGTGTAATAGCCAAAGGGTACCACTCTAGAATAGGCTTCATTTTGCAATATTGAGTGGCGGCGGTAATTAGAGCCGCGTCCGGACGGTTACAGCATCCTGATTCTAACGCGTGCCACAAACTTAATACAAAACGTCATATCTCTTATCCATATAAAGACAAAATATAACCTTTAGCTGAAGCTATAGAGTATAAAATCTAAAGGTAATGCAAATGGACTTTGTAAAGTGGCTTTATCTATGGTCCAACAACCACTTGACAATTGAAAGAGGTAAATCAAATTTAGAGCACGAAGGATTTTGATCTTTAAAATTTAGCGTCAACAGAGTAGTTTTCTGTGTGATTAGATAGAATTGTACGCTATTTTAGAGTTATATATGAAAATAGTCCCTCAGAAGCGGGAAAGTTTCGCAAGAGACCGCCACGCTATCGCATCGAATTCATATCGTCTAATTATAAGGTACGATTGAAAGGTAGTAGAGCGACGCGCCCCGCTATCAATTTCGCGGAATATTTCATTCTAGCCTTTATGACAAGCCGAGGATGAAAGGGAGAGGATATTTCAGATGGTAATAAAACGTATATGAGGACAACATTCCTCGTGACTGCTCTTTTTGTTTGATTAAGAAACATTTTCATTATGAAAAATACAGATGTAGAATGCATTTATACTAATTAAAATAAATCGTGCTATAATTTACTTATTAGTTCGTAATAATATTATTATGAGCTATTCTACTATCCTACTAATATTATAAACGTGAAAGTTTGTGAGGATGTATGGATGTATGGATGTTTGTTACTCTTTAACGCAAAAAGTACTGAATGGATTTTAATGAAACTTTACAATAATATAGCTTATATATCAGAATAACACATAGGCTATAATTTATGAAGATATTGTGTATATTGGCCAATATATAACGATAAGTGTTAAGTAAGTCGGAAAAAAATCTGTCATCTGCGAGCTATTCTGGCGTGCGGTGGGAAAACTGTAAGAGTTACACGAATATAATGTACGGTGGGATTGTTCCTCCTAAATAGTTCTACAAAAAAGTCCGCGACAGTATATATCTATCTTTTATGTGTAAGCCATTATTACCAAAATAGTGAACCATAAATACAATAAAATTTGATTTTTTATTTCCAATTCACATTTAGCAGTAACAAATTTGTTTTTATCAAAATAAATACTTTTATCGCTTCTGATATTCAAAGTAGATAAACTTTGCCTTTTAAAGTACGTAATTTGGTCATATATTTCAAAAGTTACGACGATATAAAATTAATATAAAATTGTGCGGTGCGGTGGATGGGGGGACATCGCTCATCGCCGCGTGACGTGAGCCACCCGAGTCCCGAACGCGGGCAGGCAGACGCGTGAGGGCAGACGTTGTTGACGGTTGTGTCCGTAATGGGAATTTTCAAGACACTAGCGATTTGTTTAAAGGCTCTGTATACATACATTTATATAACACTAGCAACCCGCCCCGGCTTCGCACGGGTACAAATTATACACCTAAACCTTCCTCATGAATCACTGTCTATTAGTGAAAACCGCATGAAATTCCGTTCAGTATTTTTTTAGTTTGAACCGTTTGTTTGGAACCGATTGCGATGATACTTCGTATGTAGATAGCTGGAGACCTGGATTAACACATAGGCTACTTTTATCCCGATATTCCCATGGCATCTGAGTTACGCGGGTGAAACCGCGGGGCACAGCTAGTTAGAAATACCTCTGAAAACGAAGACTTTTTCTATCTCACCTAGTGGAGCTTATCTCGCCGCTAATGCACGCGCGTAAATTTTGCGATGCGTAATAAGTTGTGGTAAAATTAAAAAGAATGGGAATGATATTGAGGAATTATCTTGAAAAAACCTCTATTGGTAGCGAATCAAAACAAACTTATTTAAACTTCTTAATAATTCAATTTACTGGGACAGGAAGTGTCTTTGACATTTCACGCTCTTGTATAACCGTAGCGGAGCATAAATTGATTTTAAAAGTAGTGTAGAAAATACGGATATCTGTAGCCTTATAACTTTTTTAAACATATGATGTTACTATTCTGCTTACGGATATATCGTACGTCTCGTACATAATACTAGAATATTTCACATACTAAATATGTTTGAGATGTTCCACTACTGTCTCTGATAGACAAAATACTCATTTGTCTAGTCGTCATACGATCAGATAAATCTTGCAAATATTAAAAGGCGAAAGTTTGTGACGATGAATGTTTAAACTTTCGCGACTTTTATATATATTATTTTTGTAACTCGGGACTTAATCGCTATATTACTTAAAAGGTACAATATTACCGCGATTAAGTCCATGTAAAGTAAGTCCAAGTAAGTTACATGTTATAAGTCCCGAGTTAATATGTAGGAATTTCGTGTGGAAACCCTCATCGGTCATCATCTCACCGGAGCTACGATATAGTGGTATGTCGGAATCGAACCAACCAAAACACCTCGGTGTTCCGTCACAACCCCCCAGTCTTCCCCTCCTCCGGTTTAGAGTAAAGACGCGAGCGTGAAACACATCGCGCCACCGCCCGGTTCAGGTCTGCTTCTAACGGACAGCTGTTACCCCCAGGCCAATATGTCTAACCCTATTATTTTCGTAAATCCACGATTTTAATAAGGCGGCTACTTTTATAGTATAAGTCTTTTTATAACGGTACTATATTCTAAATTACAATAGGATTACCGCTACTACAATCACAACTATAAATAAACTAGTAGAACAACTTGCAGCTGTGACAAACACCACGTCATTCAATTCCATTCTACAACAGTAATATAGGAAATAATACCTTTACAATGTAGGTGCTTTATATTAACCGACCACAACGATTTTGGTAAATGCAAAAGGATAAATCAATATTCAAACCTAAGGATATATTATTATTCTTCATTAGCATTACAGGATGTCAAGTTTCATTTCAGACAAATTATTCATAAAGATTTTCGAATTAAATAGATAAAGATCAAACGAGGTCGTTCGATCGGTGTAATCTGGGGATTACTGCCTTAGGTACTGACAGATACATTCATTCCTATTATACCTTGTTATATAGATGTAATGTTATTCGCAGTATCTCTAAGTCGGTCTAACATGTTTTCAATCTATGTAGTACCTAAATACGGACAAATAAAGTTTGTGTCCAAGCCGCCGAGGCCGTCACGAGGTTGCCACTGTCTGCTCAATCCTTAGCAATGAAAAAATATCTTCTTTATTACTACGATTGTTGCTTGAGGACTCGATGAATTATGAACAGGAACACGGCTTCTTTTTTAGTACTTTCATTAGCGACTTCATGACTTTAATAATTCCAAAGTCCAAGAGAGGTCTGTGTTCAACAATACGACACGTTTAATCCACAATTTTGTTGTAAAATGAGCGTCGTGAGTTAACCAGTCGTATATTTATTTTTTAACGAGTGAATATATTTTATTCTGTAACCGTTTTACATAATGGTGGTGCCCTTAGGTGATCTTAATGCGTCCGTCTGGTAGGTAGTGAGACGTCACCGGTGTAGGAGGCGACAGTAACGAACTGCGAGGGCCGTTTAAGGCGAACACATTATGTTGCCTTTTGACATCATTAAGGCGATGTGAGCCGGTCCCAGGGAGCCCTGAGAGGATGTGGAACGAGTTCGCTTATTGTTTTGGTCAAATAAAACTTATTTGTAAGTACCAAGTTGGCATAATGTGACGTGTGCGTACAAGACGCTACTTACCTGTTGCCTATATGTAACTAAAAGTAATACTAAATGTTGTTATTTGTATAAATACATTTTTTTTGTACATTTGTAAAAGAAGTAAGTATTTGATGTCAATTTCAGTTTGATAACTTAATCAGCGTTCCGGAGAAAAAAGGTTTTGACAGACAGACATACACACAGACGGTCAACAAAGTGGTGCAATAAGGGCAAGGGAATCAGATCCCTAAAAATAAAATGTTGTTCGCTGGTAAGCGCACGGGGAATTTGATCTCGATTCTTTTTACTAATTTCGCGTTTGTTTAAAGATAATCTCGAGATCCCAGGATAATCTCGAGATTCTGAGCAGGGAATAGAAGTCTGAGTTCTATAAGTTATTAGAAGCAGTAATCATATTTTAGGAACATTATGTATAACTGAAAAATGGTTGAATTAATCTGCAAAAATTACATTTTGAAAATAAAACTATTTTTGAAAAAACAAATTTTCTTCGCAAAACACTTTTTCTGGTGTAAGTGCACATTTTTATACATCTTATCAATTTTCATGAAGTTTGTACTCTACTTACATTTTTAGTTCCATTTGTCAGTTTTAAAATGAGATTTCTGTATTATAGATTTATAATAATAAAATGCATATCCGTAGTTTTTAGAGAATAAAAATAAGCTCAATACTTAAACTTAAGGTTTATTTATTTTTTGCTTTTTAGTACTTTTCGTCAGTTTAATTTATTGTTAAAAAGATTTTAATTTTATGATTTTTTTTCATCATCAGCTCAGCTACATGATGTGATGATTTCTAGACGCAAATACCTGATAAAGTAATGAAAAGTAAACAGACAGTATTTGTTCCTACAAATTTCGAGGGTTATTCTCGATTTTATGAGGATCCCATCATCAGATCCTGACTTCCTTGACATGGGACCACCCTTTAGGTATACCCTATCTAACAAAAAAAGAATAATCAAAATCGGTTCATAAATAACGGAGTGAGGGCTGAACATACATAACAATAAAAATATATACGAGTATACATACGGTCGAATTGAGAACCTCCTTTTATTTTCGTCGGTTAAAAAGTTCGAAAAGTTGCCCAGGAAGTGGGGAATCTCAGGAAGTGCTATTTCCGAAATTTTGACAGGACGAAGTCTGTCGGGTTAGATATGGTCAATAATTTATGGCAACTGGTTTTTATTGTGGGGCAATTAATTAAACAATATAAATGTTTCAATTTTGATACAAATTACAAAACACATTTTCTATTATTTTTGAAGTGAAAACTTCTTTACCCGCGTCAAGCGATTTTTGGCAGTGGCAAACTTCCCATAAATAATGTAACTGGCGCAATACGATATTAGCAGTAGCGTCGTTAAAAAAACCAGTTATTTTTCAAAGTTCTCTAGTAGTGTCACCAAACGAGAAACAGTTTTATGTGCCTAACGGAAAGTGTTATTGCAAAGTAGTTGTGCCATCCTCGCAAATTACAATGTAATTAAGTGTAGACGTGGTTTTTCCCGCTGAGCAATGTCGCTCAGACGGAATTCAGTGTCGATGCAAAAGGAGTGAAGATTACACAAGTCGTTTAGAATTTAATGCCTGGAAATCACACATCAATTCCCTATTAGCGACGCGATAAGAAAATTAGTTGCCCTGCATCATAGATTTGCTTTTTACGTAATTTGTAATTAGGTATGTGAATAAGTGTGGCGAATTAAAGATGTGGTTAAGACATAAAAAGGCGTTAAAAATCTAAACACTCTAGAGTGTTTAGATTTTTAACGCGTTTTTATTCAGTTGGGTTCATATTAATCTGTGATTGAAATATATGTCGCAGTCGACTTTAAGTTAACTTTTCGAGTTACGCATGATTAAGTATATGTTATTATAAAATATTTCTTTAATATAAAAGTATCGTGATTTTTCGGGATAAGAATTAGAAGATTTAAAACAAAGAACATACGGTAACTTAGGAGTCCGACAATGTCCTGGATACAAAAGGTTCAGTCTCCATTGCCCAATCTTCTTGTAGTCTAGTCAACAGGTTGCCAGATTCTTTTAGTTACCGTAAACTTTTTACCTATGAGTAGTATCATTACTATTTACAATCACGTGGACTGTAAGCTGGTTTGTTGCTTAGTATAAAAACTCCACTATAACATAAATAATTGTACATACGATGCAGGTGGTCACCAACTAAACTAGTCGTCTACTATGCATAGCATTTTCAGGGGAAAATTGTACCTATCAAGATTCTAGTCTACTTTCTTAGTATTCAGGATGCAGTTACTAATCTAATCGGTGAGTAATTACTAATATTTACTTAGAGCTACTATAATTTAATTAATTCAATCTAAGCTCTGAAACAAATTCGCTATTACATATAAACCACGTGACTGGAATGCTGATTTTACTAGTAAACAAGTTGTAAACAATACTTGATGCAATTGATCTTAGGCCAAGACAATTTTTTATTTTATACTAGCAACCCGTATATTGTACATTATATATATAACTTTGTATATTGGTGAAAAAGTATGAAAATCCGTTCTGTAGCTATTGAGCTTATCGTGGACAGACGCGGTGGGGGATTTTCTTTTATAATATGTAGTGATTTGTAGATTTAATCTTAAAATATGAAATGAACAAAATGTATCTATATTTAAGTATGTATGTACATATGTTTATGAGTAGGTAATAGTAAGTGCGGAGTTCTAGAAAAAATAAAATAAAATGCCTAATCATTTTCTCATTAGGGAAAGGAAGATAGAAGCATTTGACTTCCACTACCATCGCACGTGTTTCCGTCCCACTATGATCCCGGGTCCTTTAAGCGGGGGGTGAAAAAGCATCTCACTAGGTCACCATGCTGCACTGTCCTTGTTCGCAGTAAAGATGGTGGCCACCACTCTTGGATTCTGCTTGTGCTTTTCATCAGGCGGGGCAGAGTCATTTTGGCAGCTCAAATATTAAAAAAAATAATAATAAACGATATAAATTAAGGATATTCTGTGGGCAAAACATACATACATACATATTCTCACACCTGCATAACGGAATGGTTAGGCAGAGACTCATTAAACGCCTACATTTTGTTAACTATAATTTTGATTCAGGTAGAAATACCGGGCACTTTAGAAATTAAAGAGGTAAAAGTTGGGAGTATATTGAAAGGGAAAGCTCAGCAAGAAGAGAAGGGACAAGGGGACGAAAATATCTATACTAATATTATAAAGCTGAAGAGTTCATTTGTTTGGTTGAACGCGCTATTTTCAGGAACTACTGGTTTAAATTGAAAAAATCTTCTAATATTGGACAGCCCATTTATCGAGGAAGGCTATAGGCTATATAACATCATGCTACGACCAATAGGGGCGGACGGCTAGTTGCTTATACAGACAGATTGGGGAGTGTAGCAATAGCTTGAGAATATTAGGGTCGCAAACCTGTAACTCGAACTAGTTGTCGCCGGGTAGTCTATGTTGGGTAAAATGGGTAAAACTCTTTCCAGAATGTCTGAATAGGAACCATCAACGACGTTGAAACAGAGATTGTACTAATTTATCATACATTTTTCTCCCCCCCTTCCCCTCTCCATCCCTCACAACTTCCCCCCTCTTCCCTCTATCCCTATTCCCACCTTAAAGGTCTGCAAAGCACTTGTGACTCTTGAGTTGCAGGTACCCATTGGTGGCTGTAGTCACTTACCATCAGGTGACCCGTCTGCTTGTTTGCCCCCTATACCATAAAAAAATAATAATACACTATTTTATTATAACGGTGTTTTAAATAACATTGCCTATAATTTATTACTTGATTAATCTCATGTGTTGTCGTGGTAACCTTAACGAAGACTTCATTTGTCCAAATCTTTATTAATTTAATTACGATGACTATAAATGTTTATTTCTACTACTGACTATAAATGTAAATTTTTCGTTAATAACTAAATATAATATACTAGAAGCCTCGTGGTTTCACCCGCACAAGTACCGATCCCGTGGGAATGTGGGGATAAAAAGTAGCCTATGCGTTAATCCAGGTCTCCAGCTATCTACATACCAAGTTTCATCGCAATCGGTCCAGTAGTTTTTGTGTAAAAGCATTACAAACATACATACAAAAACACAAATGTTTCCTCTTTATAATATTAGTTTAGATATATATAACATTAGCAGTCTAGTTACCATAGTACAGGCTTTGCCTAGTATGGGATCAGACGGCCGTGTGTAAGGTGTCGCAAGTTATTAACGAAAAATAATTATAAACATTTATAGTCATGATTTATGACAGTGTATAAAACGGTTTAATAAATATATTTTCTACCTTGTGCACCTATTAATACTACATCTTCTTACATTATGATGCTTCAGGTCCATACTTTACGTTAATTAATTATTTTAATACACAATTTAATCGCAGCGGCTGGGCTGAAGAATTCCCTAGACCCTGTTAAGAATCACGGCCATACTGCGTTAATAATATTTTCTTATGGCATCTATAACGAATGGAATAACGTTGGAAGTTGCAAAGAGCATGGATATCGATGCTATTTAAAGTTACTGCTAGTGGCTTATCATCCATATATCAAATCACTTTAGTTTTATTATGCACACAACTTCAAAATAGACAAAACAAATAATATTTAAAAGTTCATACATCTTAAGACTGTGTGTTTTGTCAGCTATCATTACTAATAGCATATTGATTCTAATGCTGGCTTTATAGGCCATTATGCGTGCTCTCAGCAACTGAGAGCGTTTACTTGTACCATTTAAATACAAGATTGATGATATGAAATTGCCGAGTGACAGGAACGGGGTAATGATGTCTTCGATAGTCAACTTGATGACCCATCCATTATAAATTTACATAGTAATCATGTTTAAACTACGTCAATAAGTGGTTTTGTAAAAAAACTAGCTGCTTAAGAACTGAGAAAGTGGATTGTATAGTCGATTTATTAGAAAATTATAATTTCTAACAACTTAATTTGTTTTTTTTAATGAGTTTGTTTATATAGGTATTTTTTTATGTAAGTATAGTATGAGAGGATGTCATTACAATATATATCGAAGCACATTTCCCTATTTTATTGAAGGAGGTGTCACAGTTACTGTTATGGGTATATGTTACGTTTCGGAATGTCTTTTAAATAAAGGTTCATGAGAGAATTACGTGCCATGCTTGCTATGAGGCCGGGTTATTATAATCCATTCATATAATGTATCTTATGGCATGTAAGGTTTAGAAACACTATCTCATTGCTGAACAAGGGTCCTCGGGCCTATTGCAGTTTAGCGGACTTTACGAATCTTTCATAACATTATAAAGAAGGTAGGTATTTGTAGGTATAAGCTGCTTTACCATTAAAGCAAGTTATAATTGACTTTTCAAAATAAAATGTTTAAGCCGCGATGGTGTCAGGCGTCACACTGAAAAAGGGACCCTGTCAGGTCCGAAATTAGTCGGGCATTCCCAATAAACACGTGAGTAAAACAGTATATGTTTAATAAACATGAATACCACTCACGATAGTTTCTCTTGTAAAATAAAATGTACATAAACCATATCGCCACTCGGCAAAAAAACTGTCATAATACAAAACAGCTATTCGCCACCCGGCAAAAAAAGTGTCATAAATATAATACAAAAACAGCTATTTCGAGCAAACACGACTTTTATATTGGTGAATTGAACAAAAGAGCTAATAGCCCCAATTCTGTTACTTCACTCGCTAAATAAAAATTCACTATATTTTCTTCATATAAGAAGTAAACCTTGTACACTTAGAAACATGGTCTTATTTCAAATTGAAACAAGTAGGTAACATATGTCGCTATCGAAATAAGCAATTTATTTGTCGACTAAAGTCTGATACGCTTAAATAAACTTTAATACCACGTAGCGAGAGCCGCTATCCGTTGAATGCCATCTCTTTTGCTCTGTGTTTTTAGTAAACGTCTTCGTAGGTGTAGGTTAAAAACACGTCATCCTTGTTCGTTTTGAACAAGTTTTTATACGGCAATTATACAGCGTTTGAATAAATGAAGACTCTCGCTGCGTGGAAATAAAGTTGAGTATACGTTGACAGGTTTTATTGAAATTTAGAGGCGATGAGAAATAGATGCTAGTAACAAATAGACCTTATTACGAAGAACACTAGGTTGATTTCAAATGAAGAAATTAAGTCAGGTTTTAGTTTAGTCGAGTGTACAATAGAATCGGCACCAATAACGATGTTTTTACAGCTGACCAAATGCAACATTTCTATTTAATACTATAAAAATGTCAAAACGTACCTAACATGTGATATGCATATGACTCTTTTTTTTGCCGGGTGGCGAATTATGTCCTTACTTATATATCTATATATATTAATTTCGAAAAGTAAGAAATGTTTGTAGTGTTGGTTATTTTTATTAGCGTTTCTATCCTAGGTCATGATAGGTTTTAAATAAAAAAGAGGGGATCATAGCATTTACGACAAAAAATATTGAAAGGAAATATTAATGGTTCGCCACACGCGAGCTTACCAAGAAAAAATTGTTAAAAGAAAAGCTAACCTAAAAGAACATTGACTAAAGTAGTTCAAAATCAATTCAAATAAAAATCACAAAGAGACGATTGCAATAGTAACTTACTAGGTATATGCTGCGATGTAAGGATACCAGGTGCAAGTCACGCGTCATCAAGCATTAAGTGCTGTAAGGAGTTGAAATTGAAGAAGCCGACATACATACATGACTAAGCGGCGGTAGCGTAATGGCTAAGGCGTCGGACTTGCGATCAAGTGGTTACGGGTTCGAACCCCACCTAGTGCACTACCGACGTGAACCCACTCCTAACACAAGCATTTAGTTTAGCTGGAGGGGTTAACGAGAATACTAGTAATGTGTGGACCCACGTTAGTATTCTTTAAAAAAAAAAATATATATATATATGACTAAAATTCATGAATATTTTCACTGGAAAGATCTTTCAAACAAGACTGGATAGTACGCGCCTTGGTTAAGATGGTCTATATATATATGGTTAAGGATAAATAATAAAACAGGATTAACAAAAAATGTTCGGTGAGTTCGGTGAATTTTGTGTCCCTTAATTGTATAAAAGCATCATAATGTCTTTTTCTAAACAAATTGTTATATGTACTGGAATTGATATATTACTATAGTACAATCAGATCAGTACATTTACAATCTATATTATAGACTATTAGCGAAAGAGTAAAGGTGAAATAATACTAAAGATATGTATTTCAACGTCTTTGGCGTTTTCTTTTTGCATTTAATTTTGTACTGTTATTTCAACGTCAACGTCAAAATTATAACGTATTTAGAGTAAGGACAACAGGACTAGTTACTAAACCATCAATTATTAGCACTATCAATAAATCTTAGTGATAATTATGTACTAGATGTACCGACTTATTGATTACACTATTACTATACTTTATGCGCATTCCTGACAAACAGGAAACTAGAAAATTGATTTGGCTTTAAAGTTTTAAGAAGTTATTTTTAAGAATTAAGTCGTGACTAAAATTGAGTTTCACCCATTAGTTTAGGATGGTAAATAAAAATATGTAAATGGGCATGACTTCGGTGACCATAATTTTATTTTATTAATGTCTTATTACTGGTGGTTATCTTCATTATATTTATTTCATAGTTTGCTTTACTTTTTTGCACTTTTGCATATCAGTAAAATCTTAAAATAATTAAAACGAGAGGAAGTGAGACGTAGTAACACCTAAACATGAGAAACATAGAAACTGGCACTAGGCTAACACAGTTCCATATTTCAATGTGAATGTGTTACCATAACCTACGCCGCTACTGCGATCATGTCCAGAAGTATAGGGAATACAACAAACGTATACTGTCAGATAGTATGGCCGTCCTAAAAGCCCTGGATAGTAACACCATAAACCGGTCTTATTGATAAATGCCACCAAACGCTGGATCGATATTCCTTCAATGGATCAAAGTACATTCACTCGGGAACGGCGCTGCTGACGAGCTGGCAAGGAAGGGTCTAAAAACATTGCTGCCATTTCCCTTTAGCCAATTTCACTCATGAGTAAGGCAACGGACTTGGGAAGTGCACAACGGTCGCTGGGCCAACATAACTGGCTGCAGACAGTCCAAACTGATATTGACTGAGATTTCACCACGTCTAACTTACACACTGCTCAGTCTCAATCAACTGAACATCAGAATAGTTGTAGGAACCAACACGGCCCACTTTATCCTGAACCGGCACCTATTTACCATCAATGCGACAGACAGCTCTTTATGCTGATGTCTCAACACGGAGGAAACCGCCACGCACGTTGTCCTAGAGTGCGATGGATTGACCACACAACGGGCAAGTATCATCGCGGGTGCAAGGTTGCTCCTGCAAGTCTGTGAACGCCCCAGGAGGCTTCTGTGCTTCTGGAGTTAACTAGGCTGGTTCAACTAGCGAGCCTGTCTGTAAGTTTAAATGCGGAAACAGAGCCCAATACCAATACCAATAGTTGACAACAGTGCTGCCAAACAATAAAGTGCTTCGATAAAACTAGTCTCCGTAGAAATACAGCGATTGGGCTCTTGCTTTTAATATTCTACGAGGCCTTATCAAACATTAAAATCCATCATTCCTTTAATTAAAAAAAACAGGCAATCAAAAACGAAGTAAATAATTGTGTGGTTCATTGTACCTATCGCTCTTTAACATCATGTACGTACCGATAGTACCTTCAAACCTTCAAGAAAAGAGCGTAATCCTATCTCAAAGGCCGGCAACGCACTAGTGACTCTTGAGTTGCAGGTGTCCAGGGGCAACGGTAGTCACTTACCATCAGGTGACCCGTCTGTTCGTTTGCCGCCCCCTATAATATATATAAGAAAAAAAAAGGAAAACATACATACACATATACATTAAGTTGGTCACCGGACTTGAACATACACAAACACCTGTCAACCAAACTGCAAAAGCTTGTACTAATTACAGCAGAAAAATTTGAATAGTTTATCGTTTCAAACATTTAACATTGTGTGCTTGCGGCTCAGTTGCACTGATGAGATGATTATGGTTATTGATTGTCAATTGCGCTAACTAATGTGAAAGTTAATTGACTGCCTGGCAGGAGTACTCAAAATAATTACTTAACTTAGGTTCGGTTTCTGTTTATCGATTGTAGATGGTGCTGTACGGTTTTATTGTATTAAGAAGACAACTCCTGCTATATGAATGATGCCTGTGTCGCGGGGGCTTTAAAAATATTCAAAAGACACAAAGGATACTCAGAGAGACAGTAATAGTATTATAATAGTACTGCACAGCAATAACTTGTTCTTAAAATCTAGTTTTATCTTCTAACTGACAGTATATAGATTTTTTCAGTTATTTTAATACTAGCTGTTGCACGCGACTAAGTTCGCGTGGAAATTCACATCTATCCCACAGGAATCGTAAATTTTTTCGGGATAAAAAGTATGTGCTATTCCAGACAGAGATAATCTAGCTAAATGAATGAATCAAATAATGGATCTAGATAAAATCCATTCAGCTGCTCTGGCGCCATTGAGTAACAAACATCCACCCATCCAAACTTTGACATTTATAATAGTAGTAAGATTGTGAATGGAAATATAAGATTTCACTCGGCGAAAATTAATGCAAGCACTGCTTCACTGCCGGTTCTATATGAGGCCGTGGTACCACTCCGGTCGAACCGGCCCATGCGTGCCGAAGCATGGTTCTCCCACGAGCAAACATTTGCACTATTGTACTATGCAAAAACACTATTCAAGCTAATATAATTCTTGTGTTATCTTTGTAGGAATGTAGAATACAATCCTGGAATATTCAATGAATGAAATACTTAAGATATTCCTAAACTGCTGTTAACACTTTTATTCTTTGCGCAATAAACATAGAAAAAAAACTGAACAAGTGTCGCGCGCCGAGGGTTCCGTAAGCAAACAAACTTTTCAATTTTCAACGATTTTTGCCTGTTTTTGCGAAAGAAAGAAAATACTCTCCCATATACGACGAATTCAACTTTCCAACTGCAATATATAAGTTTTTAATCACAAGAAGTATTTTTTATGTGATACGACAACAAATTAACGTCTTTCGGACTTTTATTTGAACAGATATTTGTAAATACACAAGTATTTGATATTAATTTCAGCATGATTTAAAACGGAGTAAAAGTGTCTTGACAGACAGATAGAGGGACAACGAAGTGATCCTACAAGGGTCCCTTTTTTTCTTTTCGAGGAAAATAACCCTAAAAGTGTGTCTGTACTGTTGACTGCTGAGAAGTTCCCTTGTCTGGAGTTAATCCAGGGCGCAGCACTCAGATCAGATCATGGTGAACTTTAGATCTCTTCAATGCGTATATAAAGTTTCTTGTCTGAACGTTTGACCGCTGAGGAGTTTCTTCGTTTGATCCCAATCCTGTTTGCAAAATCAGGTCATGCTTATCATAAAATGCATTGTCATTGAAACTGAACTAAAATATAAAATTTCAAATCCGTAGGATAAGAGCAAGTTGTTATAATTCAGCTTTCAAAAGTTGACCCAAACTAACAAACATTGCAAGTTAAAGAAAAGGAGATGCGTCTCCTTTCTTTCTCTCGTTTTTTCTTTCTCTAGTTCTCATACTCTGTTAAATATGTAGTTTTTTTTAGCTGCAGCATTACTACATGGACGTTCATAAAAAATATAGGTAATATTAACCTTATTTATTTTAGACGTACATTTTAATAAAATTGTTCCTTTAATCATAACATCTATACTTATAATAAAAATGTAACAGGTCCAATTCTGTACATTGAAGATATTTTAAAATAAATGATCATTCTCATTCACACACGCATCTATACTTGTTATATAATATTTTGATGATGAGATGTAGTTCCGAGGTGACCACTTAAACTATTGCGCCATCTGTGTATAATATAAACATAATAGATACTGATAGATAGATAGTTTAAGTGAATATGTGTAGTGCAATATCTACGCTAATATTATAAAGAGGAAAGATTTGATTTCCTCTTTGTTTAATTGTAATGCCTATCGATTACCGAAATAAACTACTGGACCGATTTTAATAGAAAGCTACATTAACAGAAATTTATTTACATATTTTATTCCAGTAATTATAAGATTTCAGCCTGAAATAACGGCATTCGTGACGCAAGCCAGGAGATAAAGCGCTTCCGAGCTGCTTTATCCACGTGCGCTAAGTGGTCAGTCATACATAAAAAATATGTATTACAAAAGTGTTGGTCTTTAGTAGGTCTAACAAAAAATTCGCGGTACTCGCGGTACGTATCTCTTATAAATAAGGCACAATAACGCATTTCTATCGAGAATAATATAAAAATTAAAACGTGAATTTCAATCGTCATTATAAGGCATAGCATATTAACCTTTACAAAAAGATAGGCAGTCAAGGGATTGCCGACAGAAGAAACTCAAAACGACGTGTCACATTCCGTTTCAAGTTCAAGTCCGATTTGATAAAATAAACATTATTTTTGGATTGTTATCTTTAGGAAGTATTTTATTAGATAAATTATTTTTATCAACGTACCTATTAATTTAGTAATAAAATTTTCACATTTTCACAAAAATAATGATTATTATCTTTGTAATGCAAAATGTTTATAATAAATGTATAATGTTTTTTTAAAACAACGCCCGCATTAGAAATATTCCTGTGTGTCGCGAGGGGCTTCACCAATGTATAAACAACAGACACAAAAAACACCCAGGGTCGGGACAACTATTTGTAGATCACACAAATTTTTGTTACGTGTGGCTCCGTAACTACTGGATCAATTTTAAAAACTCTTTCACCTATAGATAGGTATATTATCAGCGAGTAACATAGGTTATACAACAGATACTACTTTTAAAACAAAAATATTTATTGTATGGCAAAAATACTGACTTGCACACTAAATTATCAAAAGTTAGAATGGAATTTCTAACTTGTTTTACAATAATGTAATTATGTATGCACGACCAAATTTTATTCTACAGAGCATTCCGTAGGGGTTCCGTAAAATATTTGTATTATATGATGTAACTAAAAATTTACGGTTTTCGAATTTTTTCCTTTATCTGTATTGTAAGACGTTGCTTCGTACCAAATTTCAAGATTCTGAGTTCACGGGAATCACCCTGTAGGTTTTGATTCCCGTGCGAGTGTCGAAAATTTGCGGAAACGGCTGTATCTTTTGATTGCGTTGGCTTAGAAGTTTGATTTTTTCACAGCTTCAAGGGACAGTAAAGCTGAGTATTATAAATATTAGAATAGTACATTTCAGCTTGATACCTCCACGCGTTTCTGAGAAAAAGGGTCTTGACAGACAGACAGAGTGTGATCCTATAAGGGTTCCATTTTTCCTTTCAAGGTACGGAACCCTAATGATTATTATAACAGATAGTAAATCAGGTTTGCTTCATCTATTAAACAGTATACTACATTTTATTTCATTTGTGTGCATATTTAGTGTGCAATTAAGTATTTTTGGTGCTTCTTTCGAATATTTTGTAAGAAAAAAAGGGATTTATAGTTATACGATTAAATACTACCCCTTAAAAATTGGGTACCTAATAAAAATTATTGAAAAAGGTTTATAGTAAAAATATTAATAGTGAGTTGTCAATCAGAAACGTTTACATTTAATAGACAAACAAAACAACTTTTGTATACCTACTATATTATAATAAAATATATATTTATGCTTCGGAACTCAATTTTAATATTTGACGTTTTCTTACTAAATTCTGTCGTATCGATGTATTTTAATTAAAAATTGAGATTATGCTCCTTATGATTAGACAGGCAGAGTTCAATGTAATATGCAAGAATTTATTCCAACACTTTATATTTCAATGTGTTCAGTTCCCTAAGGTATTTTTTTTCTGAGAGAAACAGTACTTATATAATTTTTAACTTTTTGCACATTATCAAATTGACTTTATTGCACGATAACTATATAGCTAACCAAATTAGGTACAATTTTTTAAATAAATAATATTCGAAAATTATAGCACCTTTGTATTAAAAGAAACGTGCGTTATTATTGCACTGAACCTCTACTCTACGAACTCTCTAGAGAACACGAGTGAGACAGACGTGTTTTACCCACATCAGTATATGTGTATCTGAGCGGTCACGCGGCCGAGTGCAATACTTTTTCCCCCATCCCACAATTGCACAACGACCTGTTCTGTACATATATTTATTGTTAATATTGTAAATATGCATCTGAGCGTGACGTCCATGAGAGTTCAGTGCTTTTTCCCCAACCCAAAAGTGCACAACGTGCCTAAAGAAGTTTTCACTTCAAAAAGTTAGAATATGAAGATAATCTTATTTAAATAAACTTTGTCATTTACAGCAACTTATTTGGACGCGTAGTTGAGGAGATATAAAAATAGATACAGCGTGTAAATATCGCCGTCGCGAATAACTTACAAAAACGTCTTTCTTTGGTTACTTATCACATTGTAAAAGTCAGTTCATCATAAAATTGTGAGATGGAGGATTTTTACAGTCAATAGTTTGATTTTGAACTACGTAGTGTAACGCAACACGCGTACTGTGCGGTACAGTGAGTCCCTGCGCCGTGATCCCGTAGGTACCACCCGGGGAGTTGACGTCTATGTATAAGGTATTCGCACAGCTCACTCGCGCGGTCTGCTCCTTACGCAACGCACCAGAACAAAACAGTGATTTTTCGTAAGAAAAATTGATCATTCGATTGAAAAAGTTCTTTTGTGAGCTAAAACTATCTAAAAAAGTTCTTTTTAGAGCCACATTTATGTTAAAGAGTTCTTTTTAGAACGACAACTTCACATTTCTTCAAATTAAAAAGCTCTTTTGAGAGCTGTAAATACTTAGAAAAAATCTTTTTATAAACATTTATGTTAATAAGTTCTTCTCAGAATTAGTACTTTGACTTTTCTTATTACGTCATTACTATAATTTTAGTTACATCAGAACCTATTCAATTCTTATCTTTTAGTATTTCTATAACCTGTATACCGTACCTGTAAACGCTTTACCACTTGATTTTACCTAATTTAATGGTTTCAATAGATACCTACTAATATACCTAGAAGAAGGTTAGAACTTTCTAAATAGAACTCCCAGTGTAGGACAGTCAAAATGCGACTTCCTGCACAAAATATTAGGACCTCGCAAAAACGCGTGAGGAAATCGAGTATTGAGCGGTCACAACGTTCCACTGCACAACATTTTAGGACATTGCGAATCAAGCACCGGCCGCCCGTCCATAGCGGCTCAGGGTACAAAGATAAGGACAACAACTGACGACATCTACAGCGCGCAGTTGAATTTTAGCTCACAGTAACAAGTCCGCTTTCAGTTACGATCCAAACTACTGTAAATTTGCAGGAATGAGTAAGATTTGCCCTAAGTGCCATACAAAACATGGATAGATGAAGCGTGCGGTGTGTACTGTGCATCCAGCAAAGTGGTTCTTCCCAATATATTATTATAGGAACTACCGCAACTGATACAAAATCTTTTGATGGACATTCGTTTAGGAATAAAATAAGTTAAGAAATTAAGTAAGGCAACTTCATGCCCACTTTTAAGGTCGAAAGGGCATGTTTACCGCCTCATAGGCAGTCTTTTCCCGCAATCAAACTTAAAGTCACAAACTGATTTTCACGCGGGCGAAGCCGCGGGCTCAGCTAGTTACGTATATTAGTATCCAACTTGTTTTCTCTATGTTCTTCTTGCCATATTTTTGAAGCAGCAATTAACATGTCGTTAAATGTAAACAAAACACAATAGAAAGAATGCCATCCTTTTTGCTCTTGCTGATACCTGTACGGTATCATAGCACTGTGCTACTAAATCTTTGTAATGCATATGCTTTAAAAAACTACTTATAAAACGATCGCACTTTCTGCTAACATAGTCTTTATTTTATTGTATTAACGTTGAGTTTTGTGTAAGGGAAAAATGGAGATGAGCCGTTCTAGAGCAAGGGCAGAACGCGTGCCTAGCTCGTGCCAATTTGTGAATAGCGCCGGACGCTCCGGGCAGCTTTCTTTCCTTCATTGCTAAACTTGTTAGTTGAATATCACTGGTATGTTGAATAGTGTTTATTTAGCTCTTATCGATGTCGATAAAATCTATTTGCAAATATATTATTAAACAGGACAATATGAGTACAAATAAATATATTCATAACAATGTTTAAGTGCATCGTAAAAGGTATTACATGCCGTAAAATTATAATTTGTATGTATTCGAAGGTTGTGTAATAGGATATTATTTACTACGTATCTCATAGAAGTATACAAATACCTACTACTTAATAACATTTGGACTTTGAACATTTATATTTTAATCTGCCTACATACGTCTATTTACATTTTATTGAAACGGTTTAATATTGATCTTTGGTATCTCTGATTTTGGATAATATATACAAAAAAAACAATTCTACATCACACTATTAGATACCGATAACTTAAGTTTACTTGTATTTAACTCACTTTCACACCAAAATTACGATCTACGACAGTCGATAAATCATGTCTATAGCACATCACTTCCACGGCCACGTGACGGCTTGTGCCCGCGGCAGGTACACCCGTATCTGCCTACCGGCCGAGAGCTCATTAGAATGATTGATGCCGTGTTTGAATGCATAAATATGTGCTTACGGACCATACGCCATTGGGTACTCATCAAAATCTTAAAGATCCTTTGATCGAATGAATGTCGTCACAAAATTTTGGAGCCAGAAAATATGCCACAAACTGACTGACCATATTTCAGCAGCAACCCCAATTGAAGAATAATGATTATTCGTCTTGATAATTAAGAAACGTGGGGGTGAGTTACAATTTGAAAGGTGTAGCTATAAAGGATTCTGAGTAATGAGCTTTTACATTTCTGTATTTTGAGTTTGGGTATTATGATCAAAGGGTCAAGTAAAAATTTCGTGATTTTGATAAGCAGCTTTCGGTACTACACAAGTCAAAACCTGCATTATGCATCTAAGTACCACATGTCGCCAGCTGGTGGTAGGTATATATAAGCTGTAAGGTATAACTTTTTACAGCGTTTTATGATAGGTTGTAATACGAATTTGCCGTATAAAAGGCACCAATGTGAAAAAGATCTCCTCAAAAGAATTGTTAACAGTAGTTTTTGGAAACTACTTAAGGTATTTGACATAAGGATAGTGAAATGTGATATTGAAGGTTTGAGATGACTACAAAACTGAAAAGAAGAATAGTGAGAACTTTTTAGAAGTGGTTCAAAACTGTGTTAACTGTGCTGATGCATATTAGATGCCTTATGATACGATCGATTTTACTGAAAACTTTTAGTGAAAACCGCATGAAAATCCGTTCAGTAGTTTTTCAGTTTATCGCAAACAGACAGACAGACACACGCGGTGGGGGACTTTGTTTTATAATATAGTAGTGATGTAGTGATAAGTCCTAACGATTTTAAAGTAAAAGTAATTTCTGTAAATATAAGATTTACACAATAATTCGTGTAAATATAAGATTTACACAATAATTCGTGTAAATATAAGATTTACACAAACTCGATCCCGGTTGCCATACGAACATCTGTGGCAATCGTTACGGGTAGTTGGAGCCCTAAGTCCGACAACCTGGTCTAACTACAGAACTTCGATATCGCCTAGTACTTGTAGTGTACTTGCAGTCTTTTCACGTGAAATATCGAAGTTTGGGCGTATTGTAGTTATACTGAAAGCCGACACCACCTTAGTTGGGAAAAGGCGCGGAGGATGAGATGGTGATAAATAATAACAGATAGAAGTCTATATCTATTATCGATGGCTTTCATCCATCGATATCTATCCTATAAATATTTTCTTCGCCTTCATTCTGAGAGTCTGAGTCGTATAACGTACTCATTTGTCTTATTTGGAAAGGATCTTCACTTAGGCTATGATTACGTAAATGTATGTATGTATAATAATATGATAGCTTTTGTAATTTCTGTACATTCAGGTATCTAAAATAAGCCGACGTCTTACAAGACCCTTGGTCCAATCCTCATTCCGGACTAGATATTGCGCAGCTTTTAGATCTTGGTTTTCATAATAATAAATATATTTGTCTTTGCATAGGAGAGCTACATAGGTTCTACTAACTTTTAAACTTTCGCGTTCCATGATATAATATTATCTACGAATTAGCGCGATCACGAAAAGGTATTACATACCTCTGAATTGCCTGACGTTTCGACCAGGTTGCACTGGCCGTGGTCACAGGCTGACTGGCTCAGCGGTGCGGTTAATTCCCGTTAATACGTAGATAATATTATACATAGGTTCTATAAGGCTTATGGATATTATCGACCCTATGTGGCTCGCCTATGTTTTGTTCTCAAGATTATCATACTTAAATCTTACAAGTTTCTACATCGTTAATTCCACATTTAATTATTTATTTAAAAATACGAAATAATATTGAAATAACCGTTATTTTAAATGAGTAGGATGACGACTAAATTACCCAGTTTTTATTTATTATCGTGAGAAAAACACTTTCGTCAAATTAGACTACTTGATCTTTATTGCCTTTAATAAAACAGATAAATCTACTCGTTATAGTTCTACTTGACAAGAGAAAAGAGTTTCGTAAAGTGGTAGATATTATACTGTTCTTATCTTCGTAATATTATAATATCGTGTAAATACGGAATACAAGTTCTGAACTTCTTTTATTGTAAGCTTTTTAGATGTTTTTAAAACTATAACTTAACTTCACTAATTAATTATTTACTACTTTACTTAAATACCTCTTCTCTTTTTTTTCAGTTCTTTTTCCCTACTTTGATTTTACTAAACTTGCGTTTGATCTAAAATATTTATTTTATCCCTGAATAGTTGCTACCTTTGTTTAAAGACAATATCAAGACCACACTACTTGAACGAATGAAGTATCATTTAACGACTGACTGAATTATGATATGTGTCTCCTTTTCTAAAATATTGTTAGTTCATTCATAAGTTTTGAGTTACACAGTAAAACATTTCGATTCAAAATGCATGATAAATGTGTAAACATATCTCGATGGAAGGCATTCAAAGATGATGATAATCTGTCCCAGAGTTAAGTCGGCTACGCGGTAATCAAATGCAAAATAATTACCGCGCGACACATCGGGGATTTCATATCTAATGGATGAATGGAATTAACCCATTGGATAAGCCCGTATTTATTGGACTTCATCATTACCAGAAAAATGTTTCTTGATTAATAATTTTAAAACATGACCGGTCTGCAGGGCACTGAATTAATAACGAAAAGGTACTAAGAGACGATTACAACTTCATATTCTGTGGAGTGACATCTGAACAAATAATTACAAGCGATAGTCGTGTAAGATAACATGTTGAATGAAGAGACGTGTGTCGCTCGTGACTGTAGTGTTACGTCGCCTTTCTTCTGCACCCATTTGTTTATTGTTCAGCATTACCTACAGTGGAGAAAATTACCTAATAATAATGTTATTAGGCACGCGATATGTGTGCCGTATGATCTACTGGGGGTTAAACGTTAGTGTAATGGATATACCGTACTTTCAAATTGTTATGCAAAGTAATAGCTGTTTTGTTTAGAAGGGCTTAAAATTAGAATATAGTTCGAATTGTGACTTTATCTTAAAATTTGAATTCCACCTCGAACATAAATTGAAGTTTTGGTGTAGGTACCCATTGGGAGTGGTTGAATTACTCTTTGAGATTATTCAGACAGACAGAAAAATGTATAGTGTATGTTTGAAGACCTAAACGATATATATTTTTATTTTTATAATACTGTATTTTCTTTACGCTGCAAACAATGCTATCATCAATAATATAATACTTCTCATCAATCAGCATCGGAAGCAAAAATAAATGTAATATGATATGAAACAATGCCAACCATGTAATATCAATGAATCTATAATTTTTTTCGACCAAATTACGACTATAAGCGTTGAGAACGTTCCATATAGAATCAATTCCATATATTTATGATACATTTATTACTTCGATATAAATCTCTAGCGAGCTCAGAGCAAAAACAGCGCGGTGCAGGCTCGCCTTGCGACATCAAAATCACAAGTCGTCATATGAATAAAACATATATATGATGTATTATCTTGTTGCCGGTGTAGTGAGTGTATTAGTAATGCATTGGGTTCGGTTCGGTTTCAAGTCTGCGCCTAAAGCCTTTAAATTCATTCACATGTGCATTACACACTAGATACAGTAGTATTAAAAGATTAGTTTTAACGTGGGAAAATGAGAATTGTTTTGTTTTTTTTTGCACTTTTGGCATCTATATCAGTAGAAAAGCTGATAGTTGTATAAAGAACTTACAAGCAACGCTTAAAAATTTCACATTACCACACTGGTACAGTATAGAAGGGTCTACAAAATGGTGGTTTAAAAAATACAACGTAATTCACGAGGGACATCTTGCTTATGGAATAGTAGCAGCAAACAAGTTCCGGCACAGTGTTGAGTTAACTATTTCTGGCTTAATCCAAAAATAACGTTGTTATCGAGACTATTTTCAAAGTTACTTAAAGCATATAACAGCAAGTCTTCTGCTAACGTAGATATTCTAATCTAGTACACGCTTCTATCAATAGCGGAAAACAAACATTCAATTGCTAACGACTAGGACTGTTTAAATTACTTTAAATTTTCGCAGTGGAGCACAACGGCCCACCTCCGGCTGAGTACAAGTACGCTAATTATGTGATTACAAAACATATCAATACGACGCATTCCAGTGTGTTTGGTAACCAGTTTATTTGTGGCAAATTACTTTCCCATCATAGATACCGTGCTCACAATGGAACGGAGTATAGAAACCAATCGATGTGGTTGCACAGATCGCTTCTTTTGTAACCGCAGGTCCGTATGAAATCACACTTACCAGCCTTGTGTACCTATTCGCTTTGTAGCTAGGGCACCATGCAGAGTAATGAATTTGACGAGTGGATAATCATTCCAGCTACGATATAAGACAAAGTTTTGTGGCCTTTTCGTGTGCTACTTAATAGTACATAGGTAAAACAATAAATAAATCCTGTATACCGTCCACAGTGTAACATTTTCTTAAGAAAATATGCTGTAGCAACATGCCCGGTGTCATGATAAGTAGAAGTACTTAAAACTAACACCTTGCATCGCCAATTGAGGTTCTCGCTCTGATAGCTTCAAATACCAACATCAAACGTTGGGCCGTGGCCCGCCAGGTACAAACGCCTTGCCTGGACGCACGTTTCCCGTACTTCCGCAACATTCAAACAATTGAAATAATGCAGATAAATGCTAAAAAACCAGAAATTGTTAAATTTTTTGTTAGACGTAGCTAATTTGAAAATAATTATATTTTAAATACATATAATAGACATTTTGAAGGTAACTTTTCAATTCTCGAACAAAAACTCTCTGGTGTTGAGAGCACCGTCTTATAGTTTACTGTTACAGTCCCGGGACTTAATCTCATATTTCTTTCAAAGTAATACTATCAGAATAATTTAGATATAAGGCTCAACAAATTGCATTTACATGTTCAAGTTCCAACTACCTGAATACGAGTTGCCTTCAGTCGGATACCGCAGGCAATAATCATCTTATACATGTTCTGGACTTTTATGTTCACTACAGAGTGTCTTTATAAGATAGACAAACGTCTATTGAATCCCTTCAGATTAAGTAACATCTTCACAAACGTTCAAATTTATTATATGATTATTTTGACTCATTTCTTTTATTAGGTTCCTTCTACTTTATTTCTAAATTTATTGCACTCAGTCGAATAATAATCAGTTACAGTGGTATCTAATGTTATAATTACTTATTTATGACTTCGAGTCGAGAATGTATCGTATGACAGCTCCAGATTCAACACATACTAGAGCCGTACTTATAAAAACATTTTTTTTCAATTACGTAGTTTTACGATCCGTAAAGTATGATCATAATGCGTAATATTTTAATTGTAATCATTAAATAGTCAACGATAACATTGTCACAAATGTGTACCAGATATATTGGCGGTATTTTTATCACTATGTATAATTTATGAGTACCTTGAATTAAAGTATAGAACTGAATGTGGTGCTACAGAAATTAAAAAAAATTCCTCATAAAAGTATACCTGATTTAGACGAGTCCAACGACTACATTACTAAACGTAGAACACGGTACAATGCAACAAACAATGCAATTGAAAAACAATGAAAAATGTAAATTTAAACCTAGTTATACTTTAACAATGTCACTTTACATATTTTGTGGGTGTATTTGAAAAAAGAAAATATATCACTATTTAAGCCAAAATCATTTAAAATCAGTTCCTCAATAGTTAAAATCTTTAAGAAAATGTAGTTACAGTAATACTGTAGCGGTCTGTGCGTATGCGCCGTTCGCTCTCATTTTAACGCCGCTAACAAGTTTTTTGCTGCAAGAAAAACTTTACTACGCACTCATCTCGGGCCCCGGTCGGTCGAGCGAGAAAGTTAAGGCACTCGTGCACGACACGAATATAGAATAATTTCAGTATCCAATAACTGTACCACTTTGTTTTTTTTTAATCATGTTGGTCCGGAAATATTAGGACCGTTTAAAGAAAACGGAAACTGGTATTTGAAATTGATAATGGGACATTATGCGGTTCTTACTTCATTATGTTTGGATACAGTAATTCTACATTTCTTAAACCTAAGGCAGTACCTACAAAGTAATATCCTATTGTTTATACTATTAGGTTGGCAAACAAAAACACCGCGACCCCATAATAAAATTTTATTTCTGCATCACCCCAAGGTTGACTGGCAGAGAATGCCTTAGGCATTAAGTCCGCCTTTGTACAGTCTGTGCATGAAGCATTAATAAATAAATAATAAAGACTGGCCTGTTGGTCGAGTGGTTAGTGATCCTGACTGTTAGGCAAGAGGGCATGGGTTCGTTTAATTAGGAAAAATAATTGTGTGATGAGCATGATCATATTTTGTTCTGTGTCTGGGTGTAAATATGTATATAATTAGTAATAAGAGTATATAAGTGTGTTTATCAGTCTGGTCACCATAGTACAGGCTCTGCTTAGTTGGGATCAGACGACTGGGTGTGAAGTGTTTCAAGTTATTAAGTTAAAAAAAATTTTTTAGGCCTAGCAGCAACACGGTTGGTGTCCAGGCAGAAATGGAATACTACAATTGTTTTGATGATAATTAATTGACTCCCTAATTATGTCAAGTTAAGAAAAAGGAGAACCTATTGTGTAGAAAAAAAAACTATACATGGGGAGATCAGAAGATAGGTTTGCTTTGCACGTTATATAAATATGCCGATCAGATCAATAAAAAAACCTTATTTTATATTACCTTACCTTACTTACCTTATAATCAGTGTAAGTTCTTAAGGCAAAATTAACAAAAAATAAAAAATACGTCTTTCTCTGTACCAGGGCAAAATACTACTGAGTATGTACTATTCGGCAAACAGTTACATTACAAGCTTAAAAAATACAGTCGAACTATTTGACAAAATAAAATTTTTTACTTCGATTGAAAACAGTTTTCTTGTAATATAATTTAGAAGGCAATATTTATTCACAATTAACTTTTTCATTTGATAACAATCAGCGCCTCGTTGACAACAATCAGTGAAACCAGTCTCGTGGCAATCGCCGACTAAATGAAAAACTGTATCACCGTAGAAAATCACATAGCGGGATGGCATAGAGAGTGAAAACGAATCCACTGTGGACAAAATGACCAATTTATCTAGACACCAATCAGATCATTACATTCAGCCTGATTTAGTATAATGTCGAAGTATGTTGGGAGCGGGGGAGCTAACCTTAACTGGCTGCTACTTATGTTTATCATTCAATACGTCTTTTATAGTGATACGGAAGTAAGCTTGGCCCCAGGCAATCTAAGGGTGTTATTCCGCTAATTAATGTTGTTATAATTTTGTTTGCTTGGGAATGATAAATATACTATGGATTTGAATGAATGTGACATGTATGTATGATACTCATATGTCACATCAAACATAAAATTATTGCATACGGCTCTTCCATGTTCTTCTCACATCCCTGGTAGTTTCTCAAGAGTAGTAAAGCACTTTATATCACTTGAATATGTATGATATGAACTTGATAAAGAAATGAGCTCGACACCACAGGATGACGCGTTAATTAAAATAGATGTACATTAAATTAAAAAATAAGTAAGCTGACCTCCCAATTTGGTATAAATCACACAGGCAATTAACCGGGCTGGTGACTGCGCGGACGCAAGCGACCGCACTACCCGCGTCTTCCGCGCACCTCATTATTTCGGCATCTGCTCTTGTTTTGCAACTCCAGCAACTTTTTTACTTATTACCGAACGCATACTTTAAATGTGCTGTGGACGGTTTTATATTTACGTTAATGTATAGTAGGCCACAGAGAATGTAATAAGAGTTTGTTCATAATGTGCGTATGATTGTGTACACAATTTTCTTAGTGGAGGCACTTCTACAATCATTGGTGTATTTTCTTTGTATAAATTTCACATTTTACATATGAAAATATGTAACATGCAAAATAACGATTTTATACTAAATTCTGAAATATTCCAAGGTTTTCTTAATTTGACAGCATCTGTTGTATTTTACCAGTTACATTACTTTTTATTTATTCTTAAAAATAAACAAGATCTTGTCGTGTCAGGAGTGTTTGCCGTTCGGGGCTCTTCGGCGTTTAGTGACTCCCTATACTTGTTGCAATTCATGTATTAAAATATAAAAGACTAGCCTGTTGGTCTAGTCGTTAGTGATCCTGACTGCTGAGCCAGAGTTCGTGGGCCGATTCCCACCTAGGACAAATAATTGTGTGATGAGCATGAACAATTGTTCTGTGTCTGGGTGTATTCTATCTATAATATGTAGATATGAATTTAGAAATATATAGAGAAGTGACAAGTTATAATTTTTTTTTATTAATACCTATCATAAAAATTATGCCTTTCTGTATTCTGTTGAATGTGACAAATCTTTAATGATAGTGCTTCATAATTGTGTAAGAGTCAACCTGACGTGATTAGGATATGCCTATTAATTTGAGGTGCCGGTTATATGCGTATAAATCGTGTTCTTGCGTAAAACTGGTCTAAAATTTGCAAACTGATTTGCTCTAAGTCTGTTCCACTACACGCTTTCTGGTTGCGAAAAGCTTACTGTGCCATCGGAGGATATTGTTGCCAACTAAGATGGAGCAACATTCAGATATTCTGCTCAATTATTATTAAAGGCACGATAATTTAATGCTTCGGCACGTATGGGCCGGCTCGACTCCGCTCGATACCACGGCCTCACAGAAAACCGGCAGTGAAACAACGGTTGCATTACTTTTCGCCGCGTGAGTGAGGTTACCGGAGGTCCTAACCCTTCCCTCTCCCTTGTTCCCTTCCTTCCCGCTCTTTCCCCCCTCTCCCACTCTTCCCCTACTCCCACCTTAAAGGGCGGCAACGCACTTGTGACTCTTGAGTTAAAGGTGCCCATAGGCAGCGGTAGTAATTTATTATCAGGTGACCCGTCTGCTCGTTAGCCCCCTATATCAAAAAAAAAATAAAGTTCTGAACATGGTGTATGTGAAATCTAAAAAATTGATCCTCATGTATGAAGTCACGTCATCAAATCGGGATGATATACACATAATTTAAATTTGTACTCTGTCAGCTTCGTGAGCTACTTAATCAGATTACTAGATACTAAACCATGTGGTACACCTAATATTTAGAAAATTTACTATAAAAATGACATGATGATGAGCTTGTAGCACATTACACCAACATTAATTTTTATTTTGTACTATGTTGGCTATGAAGGCCCGCCTGGTGATAAACTGGTACCAGAGCCTCTTTTATTCCATAAATATATTTTATGATACGAAATTCTCGTATCTCAATCCAAGTTCCTCAAATCAACACGAAATTTAAATAAAGTTTTCAAAATAGGAATTCTATCTAAGAGCGGAATTTCACATAATGGAGCAAAACGGAAAAACTTGTTGCGATCGCGTTGAATTTATAATGTGAGCGGTGACGACTCGCCTTGTCGCCCATCTAGACCGGCCATCATGGATTCCGTACATGGGTTTCAATTAATTTTATTACCCTTTCGCACTTATCCAGTAGACAAACTAATATATATGGTGCCTTCGTGATGTAAAGAGAGTGTAATGGTAATTGATATTGGGTTGCCTTACATTTTTGCTATTTACTTACCAATAAAGATTTTTCTGTGCTTCACTTTTTGCTTCATAGATAAGCATCTTTATTAACGCAAATTCTTTCATAATCATTTCTCAAGCGAGTCTCATGATAAGTAACTGCCCAAACCTTTGGAAAATTTCGTTTGGGTTGCATTTATTTACCTCGATGTCAGTAGGAAGTGTGAAAAATTATGAGTTTCGGATCTTTGTTATTATTTAAGCAGCCAAATACCATGCCACGCCTTCATTATAGTTAAGTAAAGATGCGACGCGGCGTGTGAGTGAGTATCGAACTAACGTGGGACTCGATCGGCGCGCAGCAGCCCGCTGTGTTAAGTCCAACCCATGGAGCAGATACCCGTGGTCCAACCTGTTGAAGCCGCGACGTACTTGTAGCTTCATACCTACACTACGGAGTATGAATGATCCGGAAGAAATGATCCATTTGGACAGTTTTCTTAATATAACAGGGAACCCTCACGGATAAGACTGGTCGTCGGCGATAAGTACCTCGCATATGCGCTGTATAATTTAGTAATACTGGACGACATTATGCACAATAGTGTTGACGCTTATCGTCACAGCTACCGTGCAATTATCGATGCTCGATGTACTTATATTGATACTCCCGGTCGTTAAACGAACTTATAGGTTTCTCGATTTGCGCTTACATTAAAATGATGGATAACATCGTCCATCGCCGAAATTACTCGATAATCGAATTTGCTCAAATTTATTTCGATATATCGATAATTACAGTGGCCGGCGCCTGCGGCTATCAGGCTTAATTTGTTTATTACGATTTATGAATGTAAAAACATTTAATAATTCCGTGTTATCACGTAATTTGAAACTGATGCTAGTTACCACCATATTAATATGTAATTATTGGAATAGATGAGTGAGTAATGTCTGTGGTTTCCTATCCAGAAACGCCTACGCGCTACAAAATAATCGTTGCTTGTAGAACTAATCCATTTAGAATTACATTACTGACTAATATTTATAGGTTGTTATTAAGAAACATAGGTTATCAAAAGTGAGAAATCAACACCACCACTGCGTCAAGTGGTATAGATTCGATCGGTATTATTATTGTTTCTACCCACGGCGTAAGAAATATTACATAGTTTGAAAAAGGTACAAATGAAAAAAAGTAGACTTTGAGTAGGCATTAAGACCATATCTATACATATAAAAACAAATATCTATATCCCTTGGTTATGCCATAACTTAACTAATTTGGATAGATTTCGGGTGGATGGAAGTCCTTGTTTCAGCGACTTATATGTAAATAATTAAAGAAATTTCATTTCTAGTAATGCTATCCACTGTGCCGAAGACCGAACGAGATGGCGGCATCTCTTATAGGACTAGATAGTACATGGTTCTGATCATTTTGTTATAACTAATGAGAATCATGTACTATCTAGTGGCCGGACTGAAGTTCGCCGCGAGCCCTTGCACATAATGCAAAATTAGGATATAAATTGGGTTACCAATAACGTAAAAATCTATTTTGAAACTTTGATCTAATACTATATTAACATCAAAGTCATATTTGGATTAGTAATTTTCCACTCGATTGTACCATGCGTGAGATGGCGGTTGCGCCAACTTCAGGCCGGCCAGTAAGTTAAATATTTCTATAGCAGTATCTCTATTTAGGTACACAATAATAGAATACCCATTATTGTCACATCTAGGTTCATTTGTATTGGAGTTAGTTGCGTTGCGTTGATTTGCGAAGCGTAGAATAATAATAATACCTCATATTCTATGTATGTAAATAATAAACACAACATGGTATGAACATTATTATAATCAATGCTAGCGATAATGGATTCTGAACAAACTACTTTACGATAAATTAAAAATACCGATCATTACCGTATCTACATCTAGTCTGCAATATCGATAAGCAAGTTTGCGAGTTTATTAGTGAACGACCGTACTACTCTGTAATTAATTTATCTCGTCCTCATCAAAATATCTCCGCGAGGCATGAAGTCCTGACCAAAGAGAGGCAGGTCGCCTTAACGGGTTCAGTAGTAACACTATGATATGGTCGACGAGGTTGCGTATCACAATCCCAAAATTGACTATAGATGCAAATTTTGTTTGATTAAATTCACAAAATTCATTTGAAAGTTTTAGGTACACTTTAACTTAATACGGTATTGAGCTAAAGTGTACCTAAAACTGTTAACTATCAAATCTAAACTTGTTAAAAATATGAAACTTAGAATCAACAACTGCAGTTGCTCAAAGAAATAAAGGATAAGGGCTCTATTTCCGCATTTAGGCTCAGAAACGTTCCATAAAGAAATAAATTTTTAAGTGAAATGGTTTATAAGTGGTCGCCTCGCCATCTATCACTCTGTCGAAGGTCGTGGGTTCGATCTTCGACTGTGGAAGACATTAGTAGTTAAAAAAGTGAAAAATATTACACACACTGTACATACATGTCTTACCTGTCTAGCCACTTCTGTGTATAGTCAATAGTGTCTAGACTAGTGGGTAATGATTATGATCAAATGTATAAGGCAGAAAATGTGATAAATTTGTCCGATCTAGATAAAAGTTTGTGGAAAGATTACTGGCAAATCTACTAATCTTACTGGACAAGCATAAACGTTTCAAGCTATTAGAATGTAACGTTTTAAACATTTTAATTATTTGCAAATTTACCTAATTTTTGAAGTACATTTAAAAAAAATACATTCTTCCCTTTGATATGTAACCAGTATCCAGAGGAAATGTTAAAGTTAGTAAATGTTGGCCGTTAATTGGGCGTGTAGAGCGACCGAAAATTTTCATATCAGTCACTTACACAACCTCACGATCGCATGTCTGCGAGGTGTAAATATAAGTACAGGGTACCAGCCTCGCCAATAATGCGACGGCCTAATGGATTGCTACACATTTAGGAGCAAAATGTACTTTAAGTCAACCGCTTTGATATGGGATTTCCAGTTTGGTTTTCTGTATTGCTTATAACATCTACATGAAATCAAGTTAAAGACGAATGAACAAAAAAAAATGCATTTAATTCCCCACTTCTATTGAAGAGCATTGCTAAAATTTCATGTTTTATTCGTAAAAGTCACAAAACAATGGTTATGTTTGGTTTTGCATCTATCATATTGGCGGCACTAGTAAATTAAATGAAGCAATAAATCAAACACAATTTAAATAATATTAATATACTGATTTCTTCATGTCAATATTAATTCATGAACAACTTATTTACATATTGATAAACCTTGATGCGTATTGCGCAGATTCGCGTGTCAAGTGACGCCAAGGAATCTATACGACAACTACAGTACCTGCATAGTAAGTAAAAGACGAATCTTGCGCAATATAAAGTTACGTCCACGTTTTTAATTTTATTTACGTTTTCTTACTTAGCGAAGAGGTGCTTGTGAAATGAGGAGAGCCAGTCCGTCTGTCGACTCTCTTTCAATTTCGTTATGTTGCGAGGGATTGTTATATCTTGTTGCTCTTGCATCCACATAAAATGGCATACAAGTGCTACCACGATGATAGGCGGTTAGAATTACTCTCGGTCGTTTAATTTTAAAGGGCAAATCTCAACACACAAACTTCTTTAGTTTGTGTGTTGAGATTTACTATTACGGTTAGTTTAATACCCACGGTCAGTGAGGTGACACAGTTATTGAGACAGATTGATAATACACTTAAAAAATTTGGTATTTTACTAACAGATTTCACGCCGTTCTACATATTTTTGTGGACGCGTCTTAATTTTTTTGTGACAAATTAGAGTGGGTGTTAGGCCTGTTTCATCAGCCGACCTTGCTTTCTGTTAATTAGGCACGTCCACGTCGCTAAGCACCGTGATGGATCGGTCACCTGCACTTACCACGATATACACTACTAGAAGTGACATTAGGTTGGTTGTTAATTAATTAAAAAAATCAACAATATTATAGTGCTTACTTATTAGATATTCATAATTGTTGTCTACACTTTCAGTCATAAATGTTGTGTTGCAATAATTATGAAAATGCGACGAAAAGAATTTGCTAATGTTAGTATTCTTTATTTAAAAAAGAAAAAAATATTTTGTTCGTAGAAAAAAATGGCATCTTGGTATCTTTAATAGATGCCTATTTATTTCGGGTACTTAAGTTAATGATAGTTTTAAGTCACGTAGTTTATCTCGTGTTAAATGTACACTGAAACTACTACTAGAGGGTACAAGAGTTTGTAAGAATAATAATATACAATTTTATATATTTTTTTATGGTTTTGTAATAATTTTTTTATCTCTCTCCCATTCTCTTTTCTGCAGAATCCGGTATCTAGGTGATATTTAGCAGAAGTTTTATTGCTCGTAACATTAAAACTTACACTCTGTTTATTAATTGTCTTTAGAGAATAAGAATTTTCTATTATTTGTAATAAGCACATGCCATGGTGGAATGAGATGTCTAATATTTCAAATGAGCTGAACCTGAGAAACCTTTCCTCTACCGTATGCAAGCTGAACAGTAGTACGCAACTTATTTGTTATACAAAATAATAACTCAGATTATTACCATATGGCAAAGAAAAATAGTGTTGCAAAAAAATAACAACTGACATTCGCTCCCACAGATTTAGTTATGGCCTCAAAGATCAGCTGCTCTGGCTTGGTGAACAATGAATAAGAATCAGTCTAGCGATCATTTCGATATTCGTATAAAAAAACACTAAGAATGTTGGTAAGCAAGTTGCATTCCAAATTCTTTATAGCTTTGTCTTCGTGTCACCGCAACTCACGCTCACAAAAATCACGCAACTGACCACAGACAGGTTGATTTCAATGGTTACATCTTATCTGCTCCGACCGAAAGTACATGGCCCCGTCCGCCGTCTAACATCTAGGCGACCTTAAAAATCATATTTCGGTAACGGTCTAAATGCTTATTTTCAGTTATGTAATGTTTTATTGGCTGTACCTAATATAGTAATTTTGGACTTTATGGCAACAATGAGTCTTTTATTACCTTTTTTTTTTACGCGGGGAATGCTGTTCGCACCATACCCTCCGTCGGGGATACGAAGGGCGTGTGCCTTAGGAACGCATCGGCGGCTTTTGGAGTCCCCCCTGCCGTACCTCACGACTGAGGTACATCCCGGGGTGACCAGACTCACCCCCGTGGCAGGTCGGTGTCACGCCCCTCACCGCTTTACACAGTAAGACTCGGAAAACCGACCCGCCTTGGACGACACCCCCCGGCCGCACCAGGGTGTCACCGTTCTCGGGTCGCCTACAGCGGTCACATCTTCCCCAGATGTGGCCACAAACGACCCTTAGGCGACGATTGGGGAGCTAGCGGCCTCTACTGCGTCCCCTTCATCGCCTTCTTCGGGCGGGATCGGCCCTTTTCCGATCTGCGGACTCCTTCTGGAGCATAACATCCTCACAGAAGGAGACCGCGGCTTCCCAACCCTCACTACTCGCCAGCATTACCGCAATCAATGCTGGCGGTGAAAGGTTTTGGCCGATTTGTCCGACCAGGACTCGACGCTTGGACTCCCACGTAGGGCAGTCCTCCAGCGTGTGCTGGGCGGAGTCCCGGTCGGATCCGCAGTGGTGGCATTGTACCGTAGCCTCACGTCCAATCCTGTTCAGGTACTCACCGAAGCAACCGTGCCCGGTGAGCACCTGAGTTAATCGGTAGGTGACACAGTCGGTTCTCCCTACCCAAGCTTCGAACTTCGGCAGAACGGGCTCCAACAGCGAGTTGGCTGGCACAGCCCTGAATTTCGAGCCGTGCTCGCCAAGCCTGCAGGGCTTGCGTGTGTGCGTTCCGCCGTAGCATTCCGGGCTCGTGATCCAGCGCTGCCCCTTCGTCACTCTGACCGACAGAACGAATTTGGTCGTAGACCATCGTGTCCATGTCGGCCAGAATGTCGAAGGGCGGAGACCACGCCAGGACCAACGCTGCCTCGTACGAGATCGTGCGGTAGCCCCGTGCGACCCGTATGGCCATCAGCCGCTGCAGACTCCTGAGTTGAGCCTTACAGCAGGAAGAGCCCGCCAGGTCCTTTGACCAGACGGGCGCCCCACTTTTATTACCTAAGCATGACTATTGTCCTAATCTTAAAAAGGTTCGGGGATAGACTATAGAAGGTGCTACTAACTTGTTAGGACAGACAGGTTTAGGTAGGTCTACATACCATGTTTTGTTTAGGTTTATAAATTTTAGAACTTACAAATTTACAAAAAGAATTTTCGCACGAATAATGTCCATCAATCAATCAGAGTATTGGAGTCCACTGCTGGACAGAGGCCTCTCCATACGTGCGCCATAGCACCTGGTCCTCCGTCTTCCTAATCTTGTCTATCCCAGCTACTTTCTTCAGATCAACAGTCAGACAGTCGACAGATAGTGGGGATGATCCAATTATTTAATTTCTTAATAAGTTGAACAAAACTTAAGCGGTATAAATTTTAAGAATAATCATCTTTGCCATTGAATACATAATTTGTTAGTAGATATGATCTGGATACTCATTAATTCTGTACTCAATTCTTATGAGTGAATAAAATGTAACTTATATACATATATAGCTGTCATAGCTTAAAATCAATAGTTTTCTAGTAACGAGGAAAATATTATTTGTGTAAATCGCTATGCAATTTGATATCCGATTGTTTTTAAAAAGGCAGTTAAAGAATGGATAAATACAAAATGTAGGCCAACTATTAACGAAACAACACAAACAGCTGTCTACTAATAATTGCTTTCTCCTTTGCATCACAAGCAATTTGCGTTCCAACAAAAATTACTATACAAAAACGAGGTAGCGATCGACCACAAAAGTGACTAGCTAAAGATATCGGTAGTTTTTCAATAAGCAATAAATAATGCAACGCAACGGTGGCACGCGCGGTCGCTAACAAGGCGCCCGCTCACCCCGCGCCTTCGCAGTCGCCGTGCCATCGTTGTGCAACTGCCCCACCCTGCTCTGGCACTTTGAGGCCCAAGTTGATAACGCTCTGAGAAAAGGAGAGAGCTCTTCATAAAATATATGTTTTAATATGTCAATTTACAAAATAATGTGTTTACAAATACTTTTAACCAGTAAACAATTACAAATATGAAATGAAGTAGTGTGGCGGGAATTTGATAAATGTTGAGAGTCTCATTTTCTAAGAGAAGATAAATCTAGCAAAATAATTTTTATGTATATATATATATATAAGTATGCTTGTTTCTTTACTTAACTTGTTTTCTTCGTCTTCGTTCTTTAACTCGGTATATTATAAGTGCTATCATTTTTTTTTATACATTACTTCAATACATATCGTTAACATAACTTTTTTTACCTTTATTTTAACGTATTTATCTATACTTATATTATAAAGCTGAAGAGTTTGTTTTTCTGTTTGGTTGAACGCGCTAATCCCAGGAACTACACCGCATTCCATGCTTTGGTGGAATGCCTCCACGTGGGCGAATCAACACTGTGACGTCGTGACAGCTATCTGTGCGGGTTACCTCTCGTTGGAGACCATGGTTTTGTATATGGTCCATAGCGAGAGCGCATGGGATTCCGTCGCCTCATTGTGCGAGGAGGTGATGCACACTAAAGAGACGGCGGAAAGGGAACGGGAGAGAATCAGTACTCCCTCATCCCGCAGGAGACGCACCGGGCGCCAGAGAGCGCTTAACGATCTCCGGCTTAAATGAGCGCTGACCTAAGTGGGCATCCTCGCAGGCAACTCTCAAGTACTCTCAAGTAACTCCCAAGTAGGAGGGGGGAACAGGCCCCTCCACACACTATTCGACGCCGCCTGACGTCCTAACAGGCAGGCGAAGTCTGTCGGAGGTTGAGTGGTGAACCTTCTGGGGCAAGGCTAGGGCAAAGGCTTCTAGGACCTTCTTCCTTCTACCACAACTCCCGACTATAGGCTATAATGACGTAAACCTTGTGGTTTTAGTCGGTTCGAGTCCGACAAAACCACGTCATCGTGCAATCAGTGAAGTGTAGTCCGTTCTTAAACATAAAAAAAAAACATTTCTACTTGAAACAATGCAAAATGATATATTCATGCATACAAATATTTGCAATGAGCTGGAATAGAATCCAAGACTCCCGGTGTGGCAGTCAAATGCACTACAAACGAACAGAAAGAATATATGAAAAGGACCAGTTTGCAATAAATTTTTATGTCAGCTGCTCATTCTTACCATTTAGTTGGCTTTCATCTACTCTTCTCCAAATTGTTTTTCTACATTATCAAGCTTTCGATTTTAGAATAAGTATTTAATTGATAGGCAATAATTTAGTGCCCGTCGAAGCCCTCAAAACACTATAACACAAACTTATTTAATAGGTTTGTAAGACTCCTTTTATTTGGGCCAGCCCCTTAGTGATACCGTTCTTGTCCGACTCCTGTGTCCACAGTTTGCTATACAATATATAAGTTAACTACGTCGGCCACTTTCTGTATCTATTAGATCGCTGAACCATGTATCTGTAGCATAAAAAAATAAAACAAGAGCAAAGCTTTTGCTACAACGGTCATTGAAAAATACAGATTACAACTATTACGTCCTCCAAATAGATTTTAACTTTCTAATGTAGCTGTGCTTTCGATATTGACCGCCTAATGCAAGAATCTACAGAAAACCACACTACATGTATGAGGTACAGTTTTTCTGAGAGACTCTTTCCCAAATTATTTATTTGAGATGTTTTGGAGACTCAGAAAAATCTTATTTTAAATGTAATATTTTAGAGAGATTAGGAAAATAAATATATAGATTTTAACGTTTTAAGTGGAGCGGTTTGAGTCAGTTCTTTATACATGCCCAACATAGGTATTATATGAATACTTTGACGATACTTCATAAACATCATATACCTAAATACATTGAGCTAGAAATACCTACCGTATTAGGTAGGTATTTGGCATTCAGTTGTTGATTATATCAATAAATTCAATAGTTTGCCAATGTAACGGTCTGGGCGGTTACGTTTGTCGCAAATTAATGGCAATAAAGCATAATCATAGCGTAAACGGTGTTCGTGAGGCTGCACCAGCGTGCCTCCGGGCGCTCTATGATACAACATGGCGCTCGACTTTAATCGTATTTGGTGTTTTTATACCTGTTTTTTGTTCCGACACCATTCAGACAGGCCTATTTTTTTTTTCATTCTGTCGTTCGTCCGAATTCCAAGGATGATACTTACGTAGTAAGGAGGCAGTAGTATGTTTTCTGGTGTTCATAGAGTTATTACAGGAAAAAAAATTTTTTTTCGTTAGGGGATTGACTTAAAGTAGTAAGTATGATAAGGTTTAATATCGGTAGTTGCGTTTCAGTTTTTGATTGCTGTCACACAAAATCACAAACATAATAAATATTACACGATGTTTTTTGTACGTATCAGGTGTGCCTTATTCTCTAGGAAGCAAGTGTAATCATAGTCGTTGCGCGTGTGTGCTGTTTGTTTATTTGAATTAGTTGCATATGACACATACTGCTGTCAGCTTAAATGTACAGAGCAATATGAATGGGTGTGATCAAACACTTTTATATTGAGAGGGAATTAAATGAAATCGCCAACCGCCTAGGTATTACAAATACATATTAAGTACTACTAGTTAGAGGTGATGAACGTCGTGTCATGAAATCACCACCGTGTATTTTACACTAAAGTTTGAAGTGACTAAGAAAAAATAAATTCATTTATGTTATGACCTATATACCTAAATACATTTGGTTGATTATTAGTTTCCTTACCTGTAAATTGAGTTGATGATGTGAATGGTAACAGCCCTAGCCTAATATTTTGTACGAGTTCGAGTGCCATTACCGTGTACCTATACTGTGCAGTATGGTTGGATATGTACATTCAAATTTTAAATGAACAACCTGCCAGGGCTCACAATACATTACTCGCTTATAATATTTTTAGTCAAATTGCCATACGATTAAATAAATAATTATTTTTATTTATTTTGTGAATTTGGTTTGTTGGCAGCCAAATATCTGGCGATTATTCACAAAGATTCTTTATTAACCACATGTTATCATTTAGGTATGAAATCGTAATAAAATAAAAATGCAGCAATAAAAGTTTATTGTTATTTATTTCATTTTGACAAGGTAATCGGTGACCTTTGAACGACTAATAGGTATCAAAATTACAAAACGATATAGGTAATAATCTCTATTAATTACATCCTAATGATAAGTTAAATAGCATCTCTTATGCGATTCGAACATGAATTTGGTACGAGTATACTACAATAGACATTCATACTCAAGGTAACATCGACTCGGAAAGAGTTAGTTAAGGAAAATGTATTCATCATGATTGAGATTAAGTACAGGATGAAGAAAAGCTTTATGTTCTACAACATCTTGTGAACTATTGTGCGTGTGAAGTGGCAGGGGTTTGAATGCCTGAGGAGCTATCTTGGTCTCTAATACATAACATATATAATCAGATTTACACTCGCAACAGTACAGAGATCTATCTATACTTACTTACAGGAACGTTTACAATATTTATTTGAGAGATTTATTTCTTTATCAGATAAAGTATTTTTAAATCGTTGTCCAGTAATAAATTAAATCACAGATTTGTATTTATATTAATTTAGTAGTAAGAGCCGAATAAAAGGTTTCAACAAAATTCTGTAGTTATCTCTAATATCTGTATAAGTTCTAATTAAAATCTTAATACAATGATAATAAAATATCTAATTTGCGTAATATTCTGAAACTTAACAATCGGCGCTCTAAGAATGCCGCAAGACTTCGGTATTGTCTACGGTCGGCGCCAAAAACGAAAATAATTTACGCAACATTTAGTATACATACAAATATAAATTTTGACAGTTTACATAATTTTTTAAAACAACTTCTCTAACATTTCGTAAAAATATTTAAAAATATCTTCAATAAGCAACAAGTTATATTTTTATTGGTAACCGGCGTTTCCTCTCAGACTAATAATACTAATTATTTTACATCAAATAAAGCAAAATTTACAAAAAAGTATAAAGAAACTACTTACATCCATACAACATGTCATATAGCGTAAATCTATAGTAGCGAACACTCTCTGAACACTTAAAAATAATTGTCTATTTATGTCTTTTACGACAAGGAATATATGTATATGTATAGGTATATATACGTACAAATACACATTTTTCGTATAACTATCGGTAGAGAAAATTCGGTACGCGTCTAACTACATACACTACACTAACTTAGTATTTACATTAAGTACACGAGATTCAATATCACTTTATTTATATTGCTAATCCTAATAGCCGACTTGGTGGCAAGTACATTTATTTACTTTCACTCGTTTGCGCCAATTCAATGTGCCTACAAGCGCTAACAATAAAAGGTTTTTACAAAATTAATGACGTCTTCATTTTGATAACATTGTACTTTGTATTTTCTGGTTTAAGAATATCTGCTGCTCGCTCTATCATTTTCAAAAAATTCTTTGCAATTTACATTTATATAAATTATAGTAGTTGGCGCTTATTTATTAAGAAGAATTGAACAAGGAATTCACAAATATAAAGTTTCTATAAAGTACACAAGAGTCATTTGGATACATCGACCAGATTATTGTAACTGTGAATGTGGTCTGCACGGTTCACTATCAGGTGTGGTCTGCGGCACTTGCGGATGCAGCCGCGGCACGACGTCCAGGCGCTACGCGGCCCATGAAGGACCTTATTTCTTCAAAATACGTCTCATCCGGAGACCTTCGACGGCTGTCATCGCCATTCTCTGCCTCATGTTTTTTGAGGTGCCTATCAAGGTTTGTCTGCTGACCAAAACAGCGGTCACAATGACGACACCGAAATGGTCTTTCTTTGTTATGAATGTTCCTCACATGTCGCTGTAAATTCGACGATATGGAGAAAGAACGTTCACAATATTTACAGCGATAAGGTTGTTCTCCTGTATGCGTTCTTAAGTGCCGCGTTAGATTGGCGCTGCGGGGAAAGGCCTTGCCGCAGTAAGAGCATGTATATCGATCTCGTGCTCGTGGTGCTCCGGAGTTCGGAGGCACGGGGGGCGCTCGCGGTGCACCAGGGGTGAGTAGGGTAGCTGCTGCTGCAGGTAAGAAAGGGTATCGACCGAATGATGCTGGTAGTGCAAGTGGCAATCGTCGACAGAATTGTAGTAGTGCTGGATGAGCAGGATGGGCAGGATGAGTAGGATGCGGCGGCGGTGACGGCACTATTAAGTTGCAGTTTTCGTCTTCTAGGCGGTGCGGGCGTTTATGAGTAACTCGTAAGTCAAGGGGCTCATCGGCACGGGGTGAGCTGAGCGGGCTGGGATGGCGCTCGTGCGGTGACACCGGTGGGGAGGCGAGGCGGCGCGGTGCCGCGTGCTTTTCGCGCATGGCGGCCGCCGCGCACGCGCTCATCGGGCTCGTGCGCAACCGACCTGAAACAAGCAAGCAATACAATGTTAATTTCTAATCTTGTGGTATTTTCATTGAAAGTAAAGTTCATAAATTTGATTGTCAATAACAGTATAAATGATAATCTAGCCTAAGCTAGGCTTGCCACTAACATTTGCCTCAATAACCTGATTAGGCGATCTGTATATTTCAGAGAGCTGCCAGCTTATCGATAAACTTTGCCCCTATGCTTATTGCCGCTATCCTCTAGACACCAGTATGCTAAAACTTGTATAAACGTTACGAAATGACGCGACCAGTACGGCGGGGGTGGCCAGCTGATCGATGTCAGCTCCTACGCTTGCCTTCGACGCACGCCCACGGGCTTGCGACATCGGTAACTGGAGCACTTGCTACCGAAACTATCAACTTTTTTTGTTAATTATTAATACCTGTATAAAGTCAATATATTGCGCTCGGACCAATTGCTTATGGAAGAGTTGCGAATGCAATCAGTTGACTGGAATCAGATTTGACGTCCACGTAATCAATCGGTTTACATGTTCAACTAATTTTGATATAGGTCCTAGTTATTTCGTGATTCATCAATGTATATTAATATATTTTTTATCTAATATTGTATATATATTATCACAATGGTTATCACTTCAAGCTACTGTGTTAAAGTGAAATCAAGCCACGAATTGATATGAAAGATTTAAATGGCGTTAAAGTGCTTTCCTTTCGCTATTTCTTGCTTCTGCCCACGTTGTATCGTAACAGATAGTGTTATAACAAAAATAATATCCGCACCGATAATCGTGCAACAATAAATTGGACAACTTCATTGTGAAGATTGATCGGCGCACGCCATCACCCACGTACCGTCACGCGCATTGTTGGCATGCGCCTGTACAGCCGCCGCGCTGGGCCCCAGACGCAATGCAACCATATAGAACTATTACATGTTAAACCACATTATGTTATCATTATAACTTGGTATAGTGATCTATCATAGTTACCGGTGCAACGCTGCGTAACTTCTTTGAATTAAGATGTTATCACAATGCGCTTTACGTTTTATGTACAGCATGTGACAAATTGAAAATTTCACCAATGTCAAGAACATCATATTTAATTTAGTAGTATTCATAATTGAATATTACATATAAGAAGTCTAAATATATATATAAGTGTAGCATATAATCATTGCAACTTCACACTCAATAAAAAAAAATAAAAATAAAAGTCAAACATCCTAGCAGTGCTGCTACAAATTTGTTCGCTCACGCCTACAGTCGACATGCACTAATTTGCACCAAAACGAGCCGCCATAAATCCTTTGAACCAGGGTCGGCTATCGACGTCCCGATGCCATATATGGCGCGTTCGTGACTCCCCTGCACAATGCTTATGATTTGTGGCAAACTCGCAGACATGCTCCTTTAAAATGCAAGGATTAGGTAAATAATTATGTATCTATTATGTCGATGATCAATTTCAGTAATGGTATAAATATTTATAGTTAATAGCTGTAAATCGTGCATACAGTAATGCTAATAACAGATCGCGTATGGTGCCTACATGTTTTACAAACTTTCCTGAACGTGCGATAACCTTCTTTCCTTTAGAAGCTTAGCTTACTGCTCTAGAATATTGTATTAGTGAGCTTATAATTAGACATAATTAGTTCTCGAGGTTGTTTCGCTAAAGGCTCGTGCTGGCTGCTCGTGAAGAACATATTTTACGGTAGCAAAACCATGTGTAATGTCTTATAGCGGTGTCTTGGAGCTTTTAAGTACTGTTACACGTTTCGTTAGTAGCAGGTATGTTAGTTCGGTTCGCGCATCTCCGGAGCAGTCACGATCCACTAATTACTTAGTAATTAACGATGTTTGGCGGCGGCGTGACGCGCGCGCATGCCCCGCCCACTCGATCGTTATGTATGTTAATGTAAATAGCGTGGCCAATGAGAGCCATCACGGCGCGCCGCCTTGTGATATATTAGCATTTGAATCGCTTATTCGTTCGGCGTCGAACGCACTCCACTACTTTTGTGCTATTCCATGCGTTTCAACGTCTCTTCCCACTTGCTTGATATTCTGTTATGCAAAACTGTAATAAATTACCGCGATTCGTTTTGCTATGTGCTATGTATTTGAAATTCCTGCCGTCGAATGCGATAAACTATATTGACGATAAATTGTTTTATTCAGTCAATAATAATATAGATAGTGAATGGTGAATAAGATTTTGTATTCGTGATTTGTATGTCTATGTACAGAGAGAGATTATGGTCACGAATGTTTATGCGAGTATAGACAGAGATCGTATAGTTAGGTAGGTATATAAAGCAGCTCCATGTAGAACTAAAATTAATTAAATAAGATATATGATGAAGGACTTTCCCGACATACCTATAATACCTATTGAGGTGACAAGACACGAGATGAGGTGGCCATTTAAACGATTACTGTGTCGGTGCATTAATGTTAACATTAGGTAATAAAGTTGTAGATATAATTAAATAAATCTTAACTTAATGCTATCTACTTTCTTTTCTTTTCCCTTGTGAAAACTTCTGGTGCCTAGTAGAGTAGTACTGATCTGCCAAACGCACGAGAAAGCAAGAATGTCAGAATCAGAGACATGATCAAACCTATTGCCAAAACATACACCCAACACGATGATTAGGTAACAGTCGAGTGTGGTAGGTCCCAGCCAGTCCCAGCAACCATTCCTTTCGACCCTGTTCATTTGATAGATAAAGAACCCCCCCTCCTCCCCCTCTCAAAATGTAATAGTACCTAAGTTTACTTATTTACTAACCAACAAATAACATTATAATGAAATATTCAAATTAATTATATCGACCGTTAAATTATTATAATTTATTACGCATAATTAGGTATGACCGAGGAGGCGTTCGATATAATTAATCAGGGCTATTAAAATTGTAGGAACTTGTGTATGTATGGGTACATTCAATAATGTTTACATTGTGAGCAGCCAATCGCAGTAGTCACGCATGATCGCCGGCCCGGAACATATTGTGATGTAGCGCCTATTTGTTGCGGATCGTTACCTTCTCATGCCTACCTCATATGTAGATCTATACTATATATATAGACATGTACTTAGTTTAGTAACTTATATAAAGTACTTAGTTAAGATTTGTTACTATTTAAAATTTGATTTAGGTAAAATGAAAATTGCCCCCAGGTTTATGGCAGCCTATATTCACTAGATAAGAAAATCTTAAAATATAACACACTGCTTTAGAATCTGTTTGCTTGTAAATACAATAATATATATGTATGTACTGTATGTAGGTACAATGGACATTTGTGAAAGAATGCAATGGCGATCCTCGCTCCTCCGATGATATTCAAGCAACGGAACACTGGGGTGGTTTCTAGTCGGAAAGAGTCTGACAGACCCCTTCAGATCCTCCCCCCCCCGTCCCCCAAGGGTGGAGGATCTTCCACTCCGTTACAAAAAAAAAACGTACAATGTAGGTATGTATGTATTTACATACATAGGTACATACCTACATTGTACGTTTTTTTTTTGTGTGTGAATAAATTGATTTGATTTGATTGATTTCTTTAGATACATTTAATATATTCTCTTTCATGTAAATGAATACTGAGTGCTAATTAAATTAATAATAATTAATCTCGATGATTAATTGCTATTGCGATATCTTCTACTAAGAAAAATAAATGACTGACTTTATGTACACTTGAATTGCATTTCCTTGTATGATTACATAGCTGAGCAATACACTAACAAAATAACATCATTTCACAACATAGACTCAATTTCAAGAGAATATTGTCAAAAAAGCGTGAGCTGAATAACAATAGGTCTAAAACGGAGATTGCACCACAGTGCTATTGCTACCGCGTATCGATAAATTGATGAATAAAAACTGAACGGCTTCCATAGGTCGCAACACTGCGTAGTCACGAGCCGGTCCTTCGCAATGCTGCGATGTAATACTTAGTAAATCGTAGGCAGCATCTCGAAAAAAAAAACGTGCGAACGGAACAGCTAAATCAAGCAATTTGTTAATAAATAAATTGGAACACAGGTTCAGTTAGTTACGGTACGCTGCACAGATACATAGATACGCTCTATGAGACATGGATTGGTCTAGGTATTAAGGATACTGTCCGTGAAAAAATTGTTATATGGCAAGCTATTAGCAATATTGAAAGCAAATCTCATAAGTCATGTAGTTAATAGTTGACACTCCGTACGATATTCTCATATGATCACTCTCGTAGCAGATTCACACACACCGCTAGTTTTTTAGATGACATCGTATCGACAACCACAATCTTTGATTTATTTCACATCACTATTTTAGGAAACGAGTCGCCCCGATCGCCTTATGGCGAGATATGAAGTACCTACTAGCCGACGTATGAAACATAGCACCATAACTATGAAGCACTAAATGGGCCGTGTGTAGATGGATCGATTATATCCGTGGACGTATCATGTCCCGATGCAGTCGATCGTTGCAAAACCAAAGCTGCAAATACTAAATAATCCCGTAGAGCGCACATTACTTACACTGTATTAGGTCATGTTATTTAAAGCTTCTTCATTGAATATTATCTTTTAGATGACGACTAGTTCGTTGCTTGCGCGAATTTATTTAACATTAATGTCTATTAACTAGTCGCAGTTTGTCGATATACCATTTATTAAGATCGTGATGGAACGCAGTCGTAAATATATAAGTATCTTTCTTTAGTATACTCAATGGTAGCTTGTATTTTATTGACAAAGGCCATATCTTGACCCATGCGTGACACGATAATATGTTCGTGGGCAAGCTGAGACAAGTCTTATCAGATCGTATCTATAGTATTGTTGTAACGCTTACCTACTCATAAATCCAGTTGAAATTCCAAAATTAAGTATTCAAGACACTCACAGATGTTTAAGTTGCGAGGCAAAATAATTACCTAATCCATTATCGAATAACGATCGAGACCAATCAAAACGGAATTTAGTGTATTTTAGATCGGGTATTTAATGCACCTTGCAGACCGATTCTAGCCAATGGAGAATTGATTTGCCACGCATGCGCACTTATAACGATAATGTTGTTTATAAAAGTCGCAATTGCATGTGGGAACCGGGGCGACGCACTCCGTGGGAACAGCCGGAAATTGGGATTTATTATCTCTTAACCATACGATACATTTAGTGCACAGTCGTATGAGGCACGCCATACACAATATTAAATAGGTATACTGCTGCCGATACTGCGAAGTAAGATTGTAAGTAAAGTGCCATTTTTGTGACATCCTGCGGCTCGTAACTCGACCGTTAAGGCGCGTTCTAGATTTCAATATATCTATATTTTATATTTTAAGAATAATATTTTGTTAGGTACTTCTCTGTATTATATCGTTTAGACTTAATAGAAGCTAGCGAGAAGGTAATATGAGGAATAATAGGGATAGTCCCATCATTGACAGCTAACGGCCACTTTAATAAAAAGACAAGAAGGAAATGTGGTAAGAAGGCATCTGGACATAAAGATTGGGTACCATACATCACTCACTCAAGTTTGCACAAGTAATATCTAATAGGTAGTTACGAAATATTTTCGACCTCGAAACAGCTCGGAACATATCCGTAGGCTACAAAAGCGATTTATGGCTCTGAAGGTAGTGAATCATGTACGGTACAGATAGGACAGATACCTAAATTGTAATATTTGGCAACAAAACATTAAAGCTTAAAAGAAAATGTATTGCCACTTTGAAAAAAAAACTCTCATCGCTTAACCTTCTAGAGCAGATCAACAAACACATTTTATTCAAATTCTAATCTACAGATATTTATAAATAGATCATTATCTGCAGTTGCTTCAATCAGAAAGTGTCAATTTGGAGTTGGACGTTGGAGAGTAGCTTTATGTGTTAAATTCATCAAATTCATCAAAAAAAAAAACGTTACAGAAAAACGTTTAGTGGTCACTTTGCCAACTGTCGCTTCCAGTGTTGTGGATTCACAAAGAACAGGTAAACATATGAAAGTAGCTTACAATGTAAGATAAAATTATAGATACTTAGTAATAGAACGGTAAAAAAAACGTTATTTCTCTCAATTCTTAAAGAAATTTGTTAGTTAATTCGCCTCGGAACTTGCAACGAAGTGTGAAATAACAAGTTGAAATTATAGATATATGAATATATGATGTAATTGGTATAAATCGGTAGCAAAGTAGCTCTGTTTAATTAAGAATATCTCGCAAAACTTATGCAGACAGCGCACGCGCCACATTGCAACATTTGGTTACGCGCTAAAGAGTAGACTATTTCACAATGATGTTGAATAAATTTGATCCGACATTAAAATCTGGTTCATAGCGATGTTATCACGTTCTAACATCTATGAAGAAGATAGTGCTCAGAATTTAACTTTTCTTTATAATACTCATTATTAAGCTTATTTGCTCCCCTGAACAAAAAGTACACGAACCGCTTAATAGTAAGCGGTTAAGGATAGAACGCTCAGTATGTACGAGAGAAGATGTACTGATGAACCTCAACTACATAGAACAAATTGTTAACTTAACTCATATGTAGAATCAACCCGACACCCTGGTTATATATATATTACATATCTAAATTAAGAGAAGAAGTCAATTGGTTCCATGAACAGAGTTTTTTAGTCACCATAATCCTAAGTTTCGCACTCGAAATCGCTCCACGCGCGCAATAGTTTTTACCTTTGTTAAGAAAGCGGCCGTGCCAGATCAGCTGAGGGGCTTTGACAAATCTAGTTATCAGCGGAAACTCAGCTAGATGCAATCTTCTATAGGGCGCCTGAAGTCACACACCGTGGCGGTTCCATTTTAAATTTAGTTTATTACTTGCCATCCAATTTAAAAATAAACAAATTTTCAGTTTCCCAATGCAAATCGCTCTTCAAGGAGACATAACAATAATAATTGGCTTATAACCTCCCAACAAATTATTTATAAAATTTTCAGATGCAGAATAATGCATACCCATTACGTATTCAGTGTATAATCTCAACAAAATTCTATAGAGAGACGCGCGGAGATAACAAAACTGGCCTGTCTAATAATTTATAGTTCGCCATTAGATCGTACTTTGTATACGGGCTGCATTTCATTTGCATTGGAGATTCGGATTTGCGGTGACATGTCCAGTATTAAAATGATGTATCGTGGTTTGATTGCAGCAGGCGCGGGCACAAGGGACGCGGCAAGGAACGCGCGCCTCTAGGATCAACTATTACGTCGAGACTTGCAACCTCTAACTCTTGTTTGACTTTAACGACAGATATTCACGTTTATGACAAGTATAAAATTATTATTTCGTGTCACTTGAACTAACCTAATGTAAAGTGTCGCAAATAACGGTAAAGCGGTCCTATCTATTTTATTCATTAAATTTCACATTATATTTCATAAGACACAATCAAAACATGTTTATTTTATACTGAATTTAGAATCTTGCTTATTAGTATAATAAGCAAGATTTCAAGATTTATAAATTAAATGTAATTAAATAAATTGACCAATAAATCTTGCAAGCTATTTAAATAATCAACTTTTGTGGTCATTAATTTAATGAAGTGATTAAAAACAGAATACGTTATCTACTGAAATGATTACTATTAAAGAATTTTATTTGTTCTCTTATTTCATGACGGTGTAGCTTTTATTTAAAATAATGATAGATTCTAAATATCTCTTAAAATAACTATTCAGGTATCTATATATAAGCTCATAAGCCACCCTTCGTTTATTATTATATTCCTTGAATGTATTCCTTGAATGCCATGTTTACCAAAATTACCAATAGGATAATTATGATCTAAACAAAAAAAATCCTAAAATGGCATTTTTTTTTTGTTAACATAATTATGTTCTTCTATATTGCTTGAAACGATATTGGTTTTCATCATTATTTTACCATTATTTTCTATGTTTAACTACTTACGACTAAGTCGAACAAACAATATTATTTTCTCTGTTTCTTTTGCCACCATAAGTAGCCCACATCACCTGTCTGCGTATTGATTATTTACAGATATTTTTTGAAGTGAAAACTTCTTTAGCGGCGTTGTACCCTTTTCGGGATAAAGCAATTCGTACGCAATTATTCCCTAACCATTCCAAAATATTCAAAAATGCACAACATTAATGTTCAAGTTTTCACTTCTGCCGACACTCCCGGAGTGCAACCCGTTTTTTTTTCTAAGAATAATATGATATATTAAAAAAGAAAAGTCTGAGAACGTAAGTTTAATAAATTCTTTAACTAAATTCCAGCAAATTATCGAGAGCTAGACGATTCTAATGTAACATCGACAAGTTGTACGGAAATCGATACTCCGGTCCTTTGGTACAACGCATACTAGTGCTATAATAATGTTGACTAGTAAAATCCTTAGTGCGATTTACACCAAACGATCTTCATGTATACGATCTAAGAAATGAATATCGAATTTCTGGTTCGTGACCCATAAAATGTAACAACAATGTGGGGTTCTTCAAATGGTTTTTACAGCATCGGCAACGCCCAAGTGATACCCTTCAATGATGGCTTCTTATCAGGCCGATAGGGTTATTGAAAACGTATTATGCGGTATAAAAGGCTTATTTAAAATATAATAAAATAATAAAATAAATATATACTTAAATAAATAGTATTCCTCCCAGAAAGTAATAAATTTTCTCCAAAGTAATTGATCCCTTTCTACGCGAAAGAAAGATAAACTTATAAACACACTGTCCTATTTATCATCCTAGCTCTGACCAGCAGCTTCGTCCGATGTGTGTCGCTGTTTAGGTAACAATGCGGTAAACGACAATAAAAATACTCGTTTGATACAAATCGTGGCGTGCAGTTTTTTCACGTCTGGTGCTATAAGGAAATAAAAAGATCGATAATAATCGAATGACCGTAAAATAGAAAAGATATTTATATATATAACCAAAATTTAATTAGTACGCGATTTATGACGTGTAGCTGAACTCAGTGTAAATATTTCTTAATTTAGTAATTTAATGGACATTGAGAAGGTGACTTGCGGGGTTTTTCTTGGGTTGAATTATATGCGGAATTCTTGATAAACAAGTATTCCATTACATTTCAAATACATCAGTATGTATTTGAAATGTGTGGTACCAGTGTACCACTTACTATAAATATATACTATACTTAAAGTGTGATAAGACCTAACCTATAGCTTGCGGGGTGACTACTGCTCGGGAAAATGTAATGGCGAGCGTTATATCAAAAATCTTAACAAAGCCGCTACTCACATATAATACTTAAGTGACACTATAGACGTCATAGCATGATGTAGTTCATCACCCAAAATTACTTATTAGTAACCAATAACGTAGGAGAGCAAAATAATCCTTAAAATAATAATTTGTACTGTCTGACGTAGCTTATTTAAAGTTTATTATAAGAATAAAATATAATATAAATTATTTAAAGATCTCAAAAGTATATATTATTATATATATATCATGTCAAAACAATGTAACAAGCATCTATGATTTTCATAGTTAGAAAGATACTTATGCCGCATTCTACCCGGGTTTGCAACAAAGTTTCACTGAATATTACTTATGTAAATATTACAGTTGTGTCTTTTTTTCTCAGTCCACAATAATATACCAAATGATTCGTTTGATGATATGAAAAGCCGTTATGTATCAATAAATAAATAGAATTATATATATATATTTTACACTATTTGAGGAAGATATAATACAGACATGTTATATTTATACAGGCATGACAATTGGTGGTCTTATCTCTCACGGTGATTTTTTGCATGAATAAAGGTTTTATGCGGATATTTACAAATCTAGTTCCGGGTAGTCTGTGGTGTACTGTGTATTATTAATATACATATTTTTTAATTCAAAAGTTTCTGAATTCCTATGAAAACGGTCATATTTGTCGTCCCGTGTAAACCGGGTTTAGCCAATGCGTTTCTACCTCGTAGGTGGTCACGCCTTTATCACGGGTACAATACAACTAGAGGGGCCCGTTGCACTTTATTAGACTTCCTCTTAGTAAATATCGAGTGAAGACCCTATATTTCCATTGCAAACCACTTATTGTTATACTATGAATTGAAATCTGGCTGAAAAGACACGAAAATCTATTAAAAATATAGCTAAACATTGGTCCTAAGAAATTTAGTCCTTTTGAAAGTTGTGATACTATTGTTTTTAATTGTTTACTTTAAAGAACTTAAGTTTCAATTAGGGTGATTCTGTCATCACCATCCAAATTCACACAGTAGAACCTTTGATGACAATTATGAGAAACCTGTTATTTGTTTTGATATCTCTTAGTACAAAAATATATGAGTAAGTCCTGTCAACAACTCTCACTTTGTAGACACTCTCCGTGTGCGCTGAGTGTGCATAACCGCTCTATCGGAACTTAATACTTCGCCGCATTTGATATTTTTTACGTTTGACTTAGTGACGACGCAGCTTGAAATTTTTTTGGGATAAAAATAATATTGTAGAAAATTTTAAAAACCTATTTTTACGTTTCACTAAGTGAACACGTAGCTGGAAATGAAAAAAAATTGGGAAAATGTTATCTAGCAGATTTTTTGCAAACCTGGTGTCCTTTGTCTAGAAAAAAAATGGATGGTAATGACAAATTCACTCTGTATAGAGTGACGACAACGATTTCGAACAATTTAATGGTTCCGTAGTTTCTGTACTTAAAAATTTTATAGTTTTATTAAATTTTGATAATTTGAACAGTAAAGAACAGTACCTTTTTCAGGATGATAGATACCTTATATTCTTGTCTGTACCCCTGCCAACGTGTAATGAAATTTTAATGACCATCGGTTGAGTAGTTAAGGAGGGAAAGCGTAACAAACAAACAAAAAAAAACAAACAAACTACTTCAGAATTTATAATATTAGTTAGGATTCAAGTTCACACAAAACAAAAGTATTAATTATTTGGATTTTAAATTTGACTGTTAGCCCACGTAAGTGTATACTGTACGTATGCGATATATTAACTTATGGAAAAGGGTAAAAGTTTACCATAAAGTAAAAAAAATATATGGAATATTACCTAAATAGTTTTTCGATCTTTGGAGATAATAGTTCATTAAGTAGAGACCGTTTCTGTGTCCTTGTTCTTATTTTAAAAAGTGGTAAAAGTTAAACAAAATAAAACTGCAAGTTACGTCTTTGTATTTAACCATACAAATGGATATCTTATCAAATCTAGTTTAACTATTATTTAATTTTAAACCCAAATTGACTGGTTAGCCTCCACAGGACCACTAACAGATTAAATTAAAAAATTATGTCTTTAAAAACCAACTGGTATATCTATGGAATTTTTGGCGCCATCGAAATGAATAATAAGCAGTTATATTTGATATCTAAAATTATTTTCGATATGGTCTCATCAAAACTGATTGAAAAACGTTGGTTATTATTTTAATTTGCATGTTTCTATTAAATGTCCGGTATTTGATGTTCTAAAATTATGTTTGTAAAGTTGTTCACGTACAAATTGTGTTTAATATTCTGTATAAGTTTATGAGATTGTTTTGTTATGGCGAATATACATACATTTAATGGACTTAGTTGCGAAAAAGTGAGAAATGTCATGACTACTTATTTAACCTTATTAAGGTAATACATCTGTATTAAAATCACCGTCACAGGGAGAACCACCGTCTTACATCGATTAAGCAGACCAAACTGGATTTTTTGGTCGGAATATGGTGAGTATCACTTTGGTTTTTATTAATAGCAAGTAAAATTGTAAAGTATACAACATAAAACACTGTCTTTTACAATTAATTTTGCAATTTACATATTATATAATCTATACTAATATTATAAAGCTGAAGAGTTTGTTTGAACGCGCTAATCTCGGGAACTATTGGTTCGAATTGAAAAATTACTTTAGTGTTGGTTAGCCCATTTATCGAGGAAGGCTATAGGCTATATAACACCACGCTACAACCAATAGGAGCGGAGCAGCAACCATAAACGTAGGTGAAACTGCGGGGACGGCTTGTTGTTAATATAATATTATCTGAGTCGAAGTGCGTAACGAACTTTCAAATTATTGTATGTATTCGATTCATATAAAACAAGTACTCGGATTATCGCATCTATACATACGTAATAAACACTGTCTATGTGATTGCCAAAGCCAGAAAATTAACGCCTACAAATAATTACGTGTTTGATCAGTGAAAGCGAAGCACCAACGCCGCTGAGTCTACTCCAATTAGGGTTGTCACAAAATTGTACGATATAATCGAACATAGTGTTAATTTTTATGCAGTATATTTTTTGCACACAGTATATGTTAAAGATAGACGGCGCGGACTTCGAGCTACAGGTAGGACCCTAACATTCCCGAGATATTGCTAAAACCACTAAATCCATTCGTATAAGAAATATCCTTTTCCTTCCCTTGCCTTTCCTTCTGGCCTACCTTTCCCTTTTCAATATTATACTCCCAATTTTCCCATCTTCAATTCCCAAAGTACCCAGTTGGCGGCAATAAGCTTGCTTGGCTATTACGTGAGTGGGACAAAATTTTAGGTAGTTGGCAAATACCGAGTGTTTAATACGCCTCTGCCTATCCCTTCGGAGATACAGGCGTTAGTGTATATTGAAGTGATAGCTTCTTATGTGAGGGTTAACCACTTCGTTACGTAACGCGTTACGTCGCCAGTCTGTCTGGCTTCCCTTTCTCTCACGCATAAAGTTATTACTTTTCTTTTTATTTTTTCCTGTTCTAGTAATTGTCAGGATCATGCTTTTCTAAATCATGCTGACGTAAGTCAGCATGATTTACAAATTCTCAAGGGGTATGAACTTTTACTGAAAGTGTATGAAGTGGGAAGTTTTGTTTTAGGTATAAATCGTATTAATAGTGCTTTAGATTTGCATATGCATGTCTAATTTAAGACATTCGAAGACGTTACATGAAAACGCAAGTACGAATTAGCAAGTGGTCAAATATGAATATAACGATAATAATTCTGTTTTAATTAAAAAATAGATGCAATAGGTCCACGACCAAAGCATCTGGAAGCCAGAGAAAAAAATACGTAGAAATAGTCTGTTGACAAGCTTAGAGCTTAATATGAATCTATAGCAGTATTGTTACATGCAAATACAAATCAAAACTTTCAGTATTTATAAAATGAATAGAGCACGTACAAAAAATACTTTCCATTGACTATTTGGTTGGGATTAAGTGACAACCCTCTGGACAAGTCGAGATTAATGTTTTATTTAATAAATCTTGATTTTAATAGATATTTCAAAAGAATGCCAGCCTGTTTGACAGCTACTACTTTTTAGTGACATCAACTAGACTAAATATAGATACAGTCATACACAAATGTGTTTTTTTATTCGATAAATATTATTGTAATGGCAATAATAACAGTGTGTAGAAATGACATAGCTATAATAAACGAAAAACTTTTAAGCACTTACATAACATATACGTAGTTAAAAAGGTTCCATGAAGTAAATAATAATAATAACTTGACACATCTCACACACGGCCGTCTGATCCCAAACTAGGCAGAGCCTGTACTATGGCAACCAGACTGCTGATAAACATACTTATATATTTCTAAATACATACATATTCTAGAAAAATAACACCTAGACACATAACAAATTATCGTGTGCTCATCCCACAATTATTGGTCCTGGGTGGGAATCGAACCCACGACCTCTGGCTTAGCAGTCAGGATCACTAACCACTAGACCAACAGGCCAGTCGAAATAAAAGTTAAATAAATGTTCTTATGTTATTGATCATGAACGTGTGCAATCAAGCAACGACACCATAAATATTTCAGTTATCTTAGCTTATTAGATTTCCCTTTGACACATCGTAAACTAGTGGTTTTATAACTCAATTAATATTACTTAGTACGTAAGCGTAGAATGTTGTGGTAAAGATGATTATGTTAGTCGTAAAAGCAAAACTAGATTCTGAGCTTTTAATTATATTTCTTACTTGCTTTTATCGATTTGCTTTCGATTTGAAAGTTCTTGTTTTAGTACTTATTTAATTGTTAATATAAACTTACAAGCACATTTGTTTATTTAAAACACAGTGTAAACATTAGAAACAACATGCTTGCTCGTGTTAGGAGTGGGTTCACGTTCAAATTAGCAAACACTTGACCGCAAGTCCAAAGCCATTACGCTACCGCCTTTTTAATAGAAGTATATATTTTGTTGATACAATTCAGCTAAATTGGTAAACAAGTATACAGCCTGACTGATGGTAAGGGGTAACCTATACCTGAAAATACTCGCAACGTTAGTGGTGTCACTTTTGTGTCGCCAATCCTATCCCATGCCCCTATACCAGCTAAAACCGGTTTTACACGAGTAGCTGGTTTTCTAAAGTTTTGACATTGCACTTACTTCCATAGTCAATTCATTCTTTCTTCTGCGAATAGATTTACATGGATTGCATTGTAAGTTAAATGGTTATATCAAAAACTACTAGTATTGTGTGTTGAATATGCATTCATGGAAAACAGTTTTATAATTGTGGATTCTCTTTGTTTACTTGAAATTTACATTAAAAGGCCACTATGACTCGAGAATCATTCTTTAGTGCAAATATTGATAACACTCTTGATACGAACCTAAGTTTTCAAAAAGCAATAAAAACCACAAAAAACTGGACTCGAACCGGATAAAATTAGTATTTTAATTTAGTATAACAAGGTCCCTTTTGTACTATACGTTGAGGTTAATTTGAATACTTAGTGCATAAGAGCGTATATAAAAACAATAATATTATTGATGCCTTCCTATCTGAGAAAGTGTAAATGAAAATTTCTGTACCCGACTGTATTATTTATTTCTTTGCACAGATAACTTCAACTTTTTATTGAATAAGCGTTGCAACCACTACCTTTTAGGGCCTGTTCATCCACTTAAAATATATCATATTGAATCAACGATTGATCAGTGACCACTACATTCTTTCCCATGAGAAGAAATAGATCAAAATGTAATAGATGGAGTACAATTTAAGAAAATACTTATTTTCAGACATAGGTATCGTGCAAATACTGGCCTGTTGATGTAGTGGTTAGTGACCCTGACTGGTAAGCCAGAGGTCGTGGGTTCGATTCCCACCCAGAACAAATAGTTGAGTGACGAGCACGATAATTTGTTCTGTGTCTGGGTGTAATTTATCTATAATATGTTTATTATCTATAATATGTATTTAGAAATAATATAAGTATGTTTATCAGCAGTCTGGTTACCATAGTACAGGCTCTGCCTAGTTTGGGATCAGGCGGCCGTGTGTGAAATGTGTGAAGTTATTATTATTATTATTTAGCCGAGCGACGCGGACGTGACGCACGTCGAACTAAAACAGTATAGTCAAGGTACTTGACATTGTTATTTCACTATGTTAGTATATTTTCAAATCCTGAAACGCAATTTTTTACAGTCAACTTATGAAAAATATGACTACCTATAAATACAGTTTACGTATGTTAAGTAACCTCGTTAATGTTAAGTTCGTACCTCCTTAAGTTTACCTACAACTTAAGGAGGTACGAAAAATATACAATTCAAATATTGTTTCATATAAATGAACTGAAATTATATGTCATAGCTTTGCTCCTTAATACATGTATCGCTCAATAGATGGGTGCGTATAGTCATCGTGGCCTTCCACATGTTCTACTTTATCATCTATGTTATGTTAATGAAGTAGTTAGCATTGTTGTGGAGGATCCAGTGCTGTATTGACCCTGCTTTGTACTACTGGCTGGTACAATATACATTGAAGAGTATAGAATACTATAGATTACATGACGTAATCGCTGGTTGATCATGTAGGTTTGTGTTGCTATACATACCTATAATCAATCTCCTCCGCACCTTGTCCCAACTAAGTTGGGGTCAGCTTTTAGTCTAACCACGACACGGCCGAACTTCGATATTTTACGTGAAGCGACTGATATCGAAGTTCTGTAGTTAGATCAGGTTGTCGGATTTTTTAGGGCTCCAACTACCCATAACGAATGCCATAGATGTTCGTATGGCATCTGGGACCGACGGCTTAACGGCTTCCGAGACATGGAGGGCTCTCAATGCATTACGATGGCCACCCATCGTAAGACTGACCTGGCTAGTATAACTTAACCTTGTACTGTGCTAACCTACTCGGTGACCACTAGGCCACGAGCCCCTCCTTAGCCGCGAGCCCCTGTAAATATATTATTAATTTAGTAGAAAATGAATAAATGTAGCCAATAGTTATTTCTGCAATAAAACAAATTCTAATTAAATTTTATACACAAATGTAGGGTTTTTGGAACGAAGTTCCTTATCGCATGTTACACTTCAGGCGCTCGGCCGATGGCGGGCCAGACTGAAAACAGTGTTAGCGCAACGAAAAATGCTGACCGTGAGTTGATTTATTTTATTTACGCCTTCTGTGGATTCTGCGCGATACTACTGTACTTTCATGTTGTTATACACTAATTATCCATCCATTTATTCGCGTTTTTACAATATTCACTAAATTTTGAAACACTTTATTCAATCCATTAAACATATTTATATAATTATAGCGAAAGGAACTTCCAACCGGGTGTCCTGAAGACACTTTACGCCTTTTTTTAATAGGAATTAAGAACAATATGATAGCACAAGAGTGACAACCCTAGATAATGTTATTAGCGTTCTTAAGCTCCTTTGCTCGTTTACTATGAGTTGGTATACTTGATTGCTGTCCTAAGTGCGTGTTAATTTAAATTTTAAAATTACAGACAAAAAAAAAGACAGCATTAATACATTTATTTTTAACGAAAACAAGCATGGAGATCGTAAACAAAGATATATCAAGTTTACCAGACCCATCTCGATGTAGATAAATGAGTCAGATTAGACCCACTGCTTTTCTTATCACTAATCCTAATTTCCTTTACATAGTTTATACTATATACTAGCAGAAGTCAACAACCATCTAAATATTTAAATGAAATATTTATTTATGTTTGTTTATTTATTATCTAAATGATCTCGATAGCAATGTATTATTGACAACATTGTAATGTGTTAACACGTTGACGTTAATATGCTAATTAATATGACGAGTAAAATTCTCCATTCATGAATCCATTAATAAAATCATATTAAGTTGGTAAATAGTTCTGGTATAGGCAATTTCTTTGCGAGTTGGGTAAGAAAGTGTGTATCATTCAGATTCTAGATTGCTACAACACCTACTAAATTAGACATTTAGATCATATCTTTTCATTCTGCTACAGTTATATTATATATTTGTGTATTTGTATGAACGCTTGAATTGGTCTTTTACTGCGGTTGGCAAATGAAGTTTTAATGGCCGGATACATAACATCATCTTTAATATAATTATTAATCGAATGAATTAATGTTTTGATAAGCATGTTTTATTGCTGTGATGATGTAATTAGGTTTATCGTTTAAGGTTTAAGGTTATATTTGTAATTGAATAAAAATATGTTGTTACCAAATCAACTAGGGAGGCCTATTGGGACAATCGAAATATGATTTGAACCAAACAGTTGGGGCTTAGTGTCTTTTTATAGTGTAACCACTAAATTAAATCATTGTGCTTTGAATTTTGAGACTTCATGGCTAACCATGGCGTTGACATGGAGCCAAAGTTTGAACCACAATTGACTACAAATTTCAACTGCGTAGTCAACAATAGATATGGGAATGCATAGACAAAGATAAAGTTGTATTTTTTTTATTTGTGTACCTGATTATAGGCTACAGGAAATATTTAAATCGCAATTTAATATAACGATCTCGCGTAAATTTCATGATCTTAATTAAACCAAAACATGACAGTAAAATCATCTTACTTTACAAAAACATAAATAAAAACCGGTAATACTTAAATAACACTCATCCATAAAACTTAACTACTTCATAATTTCATTACAAATCATATTGATAGTAAAGATTGCTTCTACAACGGGTGAAACATTAATATCGATGTTAATAATCACATCACCTCGAGACCGTATATCATCATAAATCTACAGTGTGATGTTTATCGACGGTAGAAGTCGGGCAAGGTTGTCTCCTCCCTTATTGCAAGTTCACTCATTATAAACGTGTGTGTCTATGACTACTGATTTTAAACCGGTTGGTACTTACTGCCTACGGCTTGGTTCGTCTATTTTGTATCAAACACCTCTTAGTATTGTTTTTGTCACGATGTCGCGGTGACTATGCTTAGTCAAGTTGGTTATAAGGAAGTAATACGTTGATTTTATTGTCTGAATTACTTCAGCATTTTAGTCAACATGAACAACTTCTACATATCAAATAGATGGAGAGAATTTTAAATTGGTCTTTGCACGAGGTTTGATGTAAGTTCGAGTATATAAAGATTGTCATGCTTGATTTATTATCACATCTTAAAAAAACAAAGAGTATATGAAAGTGAAACTCATTGATCGTAAAAAACGAATAGGCGTAGCCGTTTGAACTGATTGAAATAATACACAAAGAGTTTCTTATTGAGTAAACGTATTACACTTAATTGCAAAAAAACGCAGGCAACAATAAAAAAAGGTACTCGGTGCCAAGAAAAAATGTTAGGTACCCGGAGTGTTGAAATAGTCTTATTTAATATATGTTAGTTCCTTAAACCATTGTTGTTGAAATTTGTCTAGATAGACTAGTTTTTGCTCCATTTGTTATGCTTTTTGTTAGTATATAGTAGTAACATAGACATCTAAAATTTAATTAAATACCTTCAATGCTATTTATTGGAAGTAATAATTGTAAGTTATTTTCAAAAATATAAATGTGACTATAACACACATAAACAGAGAAGTCGTAGAAATTGTCTATGCATATGTGCGTCTCTAATGACACTAGTATACTTATGAAATGGTTAAAATTGTGCGCGTGCGACGATGATTACAGTAATTTGTTGCGTTTGAGCCGATATCGCGGTGTTCAAGATCTTTCCAAGGTAAGATTTATGCATTGCACAGATGATCATAGTATTCATACGTGATAAATTGCAGCTTTAAAGTCAAAATTGAGATATTACCTGTTTTTGGTGAACATCTGGTCGAAATATAATGACTAGTTCTCGTAGGTAGTCTCTTTAGCACAGTGATTAATAAAAAACATGAGTGACTTTCATTTATATGATAACTGGTTTGTACTTAATGAACACCATACAGTCGTATGTTGAAATATGACTGATGTAGAAAAATTTTATATTCGTAAGTAAATATATGTAAGTCTCTTTAGAACAATAACGTCGAATTGAAATACGACGTTATTGTCTAACAGCAAAAAAAATATGCAAAGTATAGGGACATTTACTCGTATAGTTTTGTATCGGCGGCGGTCTTATGGTTAGGGTATAAGGTATAATCATACTTTAGACATGGAGAACCTCTCAAACCTTTTTTTAAATTTGGAATTATTGCATTAGAGTATTTATACAGTATGCAATGGAACTATTATATAGTCCACGAGAACAAGTTATCGACAGTGAAAACACGTCTATAGATTAGAAGATACGACGCAAGGAAACCAGTCCTCATAGAATCATGTAACAAGTACTTACATATATGCGTATTGAACGTTTACATACATTGATAGAATGTGGAGCGCCTATGTAAATGACTCAATAGATAGTGTTGGGTTCATTTACTTTAGAATTTTTTGCGCTCGAATAGCATTTATTGAGAATGTGTCTCGTTACTAAAATGCAAGTAGACGTCTTCTACGGCAAAATTAATCTTGGATGTATATCTTTTTACTTTCTATTTTATTCTGCATAATTACTTTTACGCATTTTGTAATTGGTAGCAATTGGGTATTTTAAAAGATTATTGGTGAAAATCTTATTTGAATATTAATTATTATTTAGAAAGCTCTGTTATCAACTTATCATACTGTGTAAAACGTCACTTATTTCATCACGTTTTCCGTGCAGTAACATGGTCACCAACCCTCTCTTGGGCACCCATATTTAGCAAATAGATATGTCGTGGTATGAAGTTTTAATAAATAGTTATTTAATTTAAAAAGGCTAAAACCGTTTTAAATTAGGCGGTTATAGATCTACACAGACAGATACGGTATCATCTATTACCTTTTCAAATTTTACATTTACCAGAGCAACCAAAATGTTTAAATTGACGATTTCGAATAAGTGATGATCAATTTTATAAAATAAATATATTGAATTTAAATTTAAACACTGAGGGAAGTTGAAATCAAAAACAGAAAATGATGCATTTCCTACACTATCATTCAAGTCCAGTCACTAATTTATACCGGCTTATCAGCGTAGTGACCATCATAATAGCATGCCATTAAAGTATCGGACTATAACGAGGCCAACATACGCGAGTACATGCACTTTGTGACATACGTGCTTAACCACCGCCAGTTTTCCTTGCTTACTTTTAAATCAAATTCATCTAAAATCTAGAAATGAAACTAAAATGTATAAATGACGAATTACGTGAATTATTTGATATAGTGTTGTGTAATTTTTCCTAAAACGTTTTAAAGTCATCACTGCATTATTATTTAGTTTTAAAAATGGAAAGAACTAAAAGGGTAATCAATAACTTCGAAACATTCCCTATTTATGACTTCGTTTCCTAAATTTTCGAAAGAATAAGAAGTTCCTTAATGTTACATAAAATAAATCATGCATAACTCTATATACAGTTGTAAATTACCGAGTGGTTTATTGTGCCAAGACGTAAGTGTCCGACAACATAGAGCTTCACATTACGCAACAGCTCGGCGCATAATACACCTGTTAATCAGCCACATTACAGGCAATCGGCCTTCAACGAATGATAACACAACGATGTAGTGCAGCCAGGGCTGTTATTAAGGTCTATCAGACTGCACTCAATGCGGGCGGGGAATAATCGCCTATTGCGGGACATAATACTGTAGGTCAAGATCTTCATGCCACATGCCTACCACGTACAACACTTTATTAAGTGCAGCGGCTAGGATCAATGCTGTGCAGGTTTCATACACATACTCGGGTTAGGATGAATCAGAGGAGACCGGATGGAATTGAATATATGTGATCTTAGATTTAATATACCATAGATACAGAATCTAATACAAAAATCGTGTCAAATAGTGGGACTCGATAGTTTCACATACTTAACGTACATACATTTAATATGTCATCGTAATAATAAACCAGACACTACAATTAATATTCCTGTGAATATACGTTGTAATAGTTTGATACAAAAAGTGCAATGTAAAACGTCTGTACTTTATTACGTATCATAACGGAGCATAATAGAATTGTGGTAAGTACCATATTCAGAGGAATATTAATTGTATGGTCACTGTGGTCTGGTTTATTATTACGATGGCATATAAAATGTAAAAGATAATTAAGTGGAATAAGTATTCTACTTAACTAACTTTTTAAATTATCATTTGTTGCAGTGCATTATTGTACTTTAAAAAATAAAACTATCACAAAAAGGTTATATTTATCGAATGTACGACATTTCATACTTTCCTAGCATTTCTAAAGCATAGTTTTTGCATTCTTCGGCTACACCTGAAGCGTCACATCGTACACAACTAAACTGTGCTGCATTTAAGCACAGTTTATTTGGTGCAATTTTTAGAGCGCTAATCAAACATCTATGGTATAAATGATGTATGTGAAATATTCAATTCCAAATAGCCGGTTGTCAAAAACGACAATACAGTCAGATCGCAGCCCGCCTTGTATTTGAATTGAAGCAGCAGTATTTGAATCATTGTCCAGCAAGTTTTAGTTGGTTTCCATTATATTATTCTACAAGGTGTGTTAGAAGCCCCTGAGGCCACGATGTAAATCCGTAATAACTGTTTGTTGCTGCACTAGTTCAAGTAGTTCTGAGTATGAACTTGTTTCACTCTTGCAGTGTAAATGCGATAAGGTTCCTATAACTGTAAAGCCCATTTAAAAAGTACTTTTATGTCACTATGATCAAATATAAGTTCTTTTTGTTATATTAAATACAAAAGTTTAAAAAAATATATTCAGAATACAAGCACCACCTCAACAGACTAATATATTAAAAATGCCACAGTATTATCTGCCGGAATATGTAGCATATTTTAAATGTTTCGTCTTAAATTCAAAATGTTTAGAACACACGTATCATTTTAATAGGTCAAGGAACGAATTAGATACTTTTGTCTGACACAAATGAAAAAACTATAAAGTTTTATTAACAGTAATATTTCTGATGTCAACAAAGAATTTAGACAACCACACGGAAGGCTACTTATGACTAATTAAAAAACTAAAAGGTCCTACAACTAGTTTATGTATGATACCTTTTCATATTCATGTCGTAACATTTATGATGCTGACACTATAATAGAAGTGGCCCAATATTTCTAATACAAATTAACAATGACACACAGTTACAATGGACTGCCCACATGCGGCGCCCAAGCCTTGGCATTCAGTTCAAATGTCTGGCAGATTCCTCTGGATGATATGGACAAACGATTGTTAAGTGTTAATGTTGTATGCGGCATTCGATATTGATGAGTATGAGTTACACAACTAATTTTTGCATACAAACAGCTGCTTCTTTGTTTGTCTTTTGGAATGTGAAGTCATAACAAAATAAATTTTGTATTAAATTCCAACTGTATTAGAAGATATTTTTACAATGTGAAAGTCTAAGAAAACAAATATAGTTAGTTATCTTAGACTTTTGTTGTGATGAATGATAAATATTTAAAAATGAAGTCGATAAATATAATTAAATATAACCCTTCGATAGTACAACTTATATAAGATTTCAAGTCACCAAAACGACGATACTTTTTGAGAATTTAGTTCAGAATAAAATAAAGTGATACTTCCTGTGATACCCATAATCATAACTGTACATACTAATTATTAACTACTATTTTATTGATTTGCACTATTTAATGTTATTTTTTTTATTTGTTGTTCATTATAAGACGACGCGGTAACGTAACAATGAAGAACGTTGGCCAATAAAAACTGTTTGTACTATTCTATTTCCAAATAGTCAATATTTCGTTCGTTATAGTTTTATTTTTGTGTAATTAATTGGCCGTGCCACGCAGTCTGGCCTTTATGGTCACAGCTCCGCTTACATCGGATGCAGCGTACAAACTTCCTCAATAAGCGAGTTAGGTTGTTTATTAATCAAAAAACCAATCGGTAAATCAGAGTGATAAGATTTCACGATGACCACCGTAAAGACCGGTAGTCTACAAGTACTACTAGGGTAAAAGCCAAGAAAAGATTTTACTATTCTTTTTTAGTATTCTTAATGTTGTCATCTGCATAAAATATTTTTATTAACTATTGATGAAAATAAATTAATCATTTAATTATCTTATACATATATTTCACATTTTATACCGAATGTGGTGCGAAACAATTGGCATTACAGTCTTGAGTTCTTTAAACGTATTATTCAATTTATTGGTTCTACCATGTGAAAACATTTGATTGTTCATTAGTCGTTATATTATAATCCTTATAACAGATTAATATTGTCGAAAATTGATTTATGTTTATATCATACAAAAAAATTATAATGTATTTCTTAAATATGCTAATGGGAATATCGTTTAAAAAACGAATACATTTACTAATGCTGGGTAGGGTTTAGAAAATCTCAATTGAAACCCTAGTTTTACCTTTCCAAGTAAACACGAATTTATAATAAATAAGCTCTAAACAAAAGTGACACGTTACACTGAACCAATCAAATAATGAATAGACCATCAACATATCAAGCTGACATGTTGGAGCTTGACAAAGGAATTTCCAATATGTAATTACATTAAGATCAATGCAAATTCTGGAGCGTACAGGAGTACCATTTATGGTCGTCATTAAGAGGACATAAAAAAGGTATTGAGTTCGCCTTGGCGTTTAAATAGCAACAGTTTTAATTAATATAAGAGAAGACTTCTGTTACCGGCCTCTTTGCTCCGTGTGACGAATGCTTACGAAATTATTTGTAATCCTGTTCAGAATTATACTGATTTATTATGCAATGAATACTGTCGCTTAATTGGATGACTTTTTTATTTCCGTTGTAGTCATCTAGTAGATATTATTTTTAATTAAATTTGTCCATAAGCTATTAGGTTGTTATTTATAAGAGGAAGAGCAGAAATAATGCAATCATATAATTTAGTTCTTTTGTTTATTTAAAAATAACAAACTTACTTTCAAGATTTCGCATAACAAAGAAATGATTCCACTAAAACTATAGTAGCCAATAAAAGCGTAACCAGTAATTCCATTTAAAATGTTATTGAAATAAATCACTAGCAACTTTTCCCGGTGAGAAATCCAATATTGGTATTCTTAACGGAATTGGTATCTATTAGAAATCATCAGACGAGCAATAAAGGGTCGCTAACTGAACATTAGAGCTCGGACGGTCATAAACTACCGCACGGGGCCCGATAGATGGCGGCAGGCGCGGACAATGGCGCGGGGGCGGCTCTTGCGCCGCTTCCGATGCGCAAGCGCTACTTGCTATTGACTTGCTACTTACTGTAGAAGCTCAAATAAATTCATGTTACTAGCAGACAGTAGACGTCATGTACCTTATCTACAGCCTCTAAAGTAGTTGAGAAGCTACCTTATAAATGTTCAGGCTTACGATGCCTCGTTTATATTTAATTTTGTGGTATGTTGTAAGATATTTTTGGTAATATCTTCAACTGATATTGTGTCCTGGTTTATGGATAGCGTTGAAGAGTATTATATTTATTTTAGAAAAGGTATTATGTAGTTTTCAAATAGAAACAAAACATTTGAAAAAACATATCTGTCTTCAAGGTATTTTAATAAAAACCACCCAAACCTTAAATATCACATTCTTGAATTATTATTATTATGAAATATTCTATATCCAGTGTAAGATATAAGGTATTCTCTAGTACAGATGTTAAGTAAGACTTTTAGTTAAGCTTAAAAAACAAGGCGAACTCGCTTACTGACAAAGTTGCGGTGTAGGTAAAGTCTATTCTAATCTATAATAGAGATGAGTGTGATTATTCTGACACGAACAATACGCCCTTATTCATACATAAATTGTTTTTTATTTCATGAAATTATACATACCTACTCATTTAAATTTTTTATCGGAGCTTTTGTTGCTGCTGTTGACTGTACCGAATAATTTCATGGAGCCTTAAGGAACCTATGTTTGAACTTTAATCAGTCTTTAATAATATATAATCTATACTAATATATAAAGCTGAAAACTTTGTTTGTTTGTTTGCTTGAACGCGCTGATCCCAGGAACTACTGGTCCAATTTGAAAAATTCTTTCAGTGTTAGATAGCCCATTTATGGAGAAAGGCTATATATAGGCTATATATCATCAAGCTAAGACCAATAGGAGCGGAGCAGTGACCATAAACGCAGTTGAAACTGCGAGGATGGCTAGTATTAATATATATTTTTTAGATTATATTTAAACCCCTTCAGGCTCCCTCTCACTTTAGGGATTCATCTTTGAGTTTGTCATTTTGTAATATTTTTGGATTCGTTTCATTCTTTTCCAGTATTCTGTCATTTGCCCTCAGTAATTAAAATAATAATAGTAATAAATTAAATATTTTACAAAGTTGTTAATATTTTGCTTCCGTGTAAAGTCAAATTCTTTAATTTGATTAAAAAACACCTAGGACGTCTTGTTTTGATTTTAGGAAGTAATCAATCACGAAAAACTTTTACTTCCATTAACGAAACTACACGGGTTCCAAATTAATTAAGATTTCCTTTTATTGAGCTTAATACGAATACCTACTGTATCTGTCAAAGTAACCGCATATCAAATTCGATTTCGATAATGTGTTTAATTAACAGCGATGAGAAAACCGGCTCCCTTCCTGTCCTACAAAAAAATTGTAACTGGTAGCAATAGGAGCTGTTGCGAAACACTAATATAATCATCCATTTTTATTGCGTTTGCACAGTGCGTAACGGAAACAAAAGTACCATCGAGAATGAATAAAATGTACATTAAATAATTTAATTTACTGTGGTTGACTTTGTGGTTTGTTGTTAAACGTTAACAAGTTAGGTTAAACTGTAGTATTACTGTGAACCACATGATAATCTCCTAAAAGATATTACCTTTACCGTAAACAACTAAAATGACTACGTATTTATTAAACGATTTGCGATTTTCTTAACATTTACTGAGCACTATCCTAAATCCTATTATTATAAATGCGAACATAATATTTTTTTGTTTGTTCCTGAGGGATAGATAAAAAACCTACAGACGATCTAATCTATCTAATGCTAGCGAAACCTCATGCAACAGTTAGTAATTAATATAGTAGTGCTCTATAAATGTTAGCAAGATTGTCGTTTTACTATTTTTTTTTTTTAATGCTGATAAGTCTAATAATTGCGGGCAATTTGGGAGATCTGGGACAAATATATATAGTTTTGTTACCCCAATTAAATTTAATAGTTAAATCAGTTTATCAGTTTGTGATTGTTAGTAATGTTTGTCAGTTTAAAATAGAGAGCTCCTAAACATACGCCTGTATATGGTGATGATGTAGTCCTCTTAGTGGCTAATTTTCTTGTGTGCTATCTCAATTTAGTAACTGTTAATATTTTTAATCTATAAAAACAAATATTTCAAACATGTTCCATAACAGTGTAAATGAAGTACAAATCTGAATCAGCCATTAAAGTATGAAACTTTAATGGTGATAAATTCATTCATTCACTCATTTAGTGATAAATAAACATACATTTTACCACAGAACGTTAATCTGTAATAAATTGAATAAAATGTTGTTTGTATGTATCATCCAAATATTTACGTCAATAATTACATCACCCATAATGGAAACGTTAACGTTTTATCGTAACCACTTTGAAATACTTTCTCTTGAGCGAAGGAAGTCTCCTGGAAAGCCTTCAAGCAACCATTACGCCTTAAACGGCGCAACCTCGCACCTGCTTTACATACTGATCTTGTTCGTCCGGCAAGCGTGCACTAATTCCAAGTGAAGTTGCACGGTGAAGTCGATATAATCTATCGATATATTTTCCCCATCTATCGATATTATGCCGTGAATGTCTCATGTTGTTATTTGTTTTTGATTTATTTTGGGAGGGATATTGTATCTTTATGATAATTTAGGAGCGATTAAGATCCTCCAATTATAGATGTTTGATACATAATCATTTTTCTTGTATATATTCAATTCTGTCAATTATACTATTGTAATAACTGGTAACGATGGAGCCATAAGCAAAAAAAGGATAAATTAGCAACGAAGATAATAATTACTAAGAGTAAGTAAGAGGTACTTACTCTTAGTAATTATTATCTTCGTTGCTAATTGGCTATCGTTTAATCGATTCACAACTATAAAACTAGCATTAATATTAAACTACAAGCGTAGTGTAAAAGATGTCAGTAACCATTAATGATGTAGTCACATTTTATTTAGCTACAATTTGCTTGTAATGTTTTACCACCTACTTGGCCAATACAGATAAATATATCTAACCGTCACATTCTGCCACAGTGCGATGTCAGCTTTTTGTGGAAAATAGCAACCATTTCATCGACATCGATATCTTGATGTAATTATATAATCAACATACCTAATTTGAATTCCACTGTAATTAGCACATCATTCGCTGTGTTTTTTTTACTAATTGAGATTGCTGATTGAAATTAGATCATTAGTATGTAAATCTGTCGTTATTCAGCGTGCCATAATTGTATTCGTAAAATCGAATTCGAAATTCTTACTCAGAAGACCACACGCGGGGAGATCATTACTCACTGCCCAGCATAAAAAGACCTGCTCCAGTGTATCATCTTTACAAATTTTTAGTATTCAACCGAAATAAGGCATAGTGTCAAGTAAAATTGGCCGTGATCGTATTTCAGAGGGTGGGCGCAGTACTCCAATTTGATAAAAAAAAACTGTACTCTCTATAATAAGGAATATAACTTTCCTTTCTTTTATAATGATGAACTTGAAACCTACCACACGGGTTCGTACATTTTTGTAGGCTTCGGCATTGGTTCAAATAAAGAAATTGTAGCATGTGACTATCGTCCCGTACTAATCGATATAATTTCAGCGTTTTATTTAGTCAAAAACCTGCACCAACACTTCGTTATTAACTCTTTTTTATGGTATAGGGGGCAAACGAGTAGACGGGTCACCTGATGGTAAATGACTACCGGCGCCTATGGGCACCTGCAACTCAAGAGTCACAAGTGCGTTGCCGGTCTATAAGGTGGTAGTAGGAGAAGGGAGAAGAGAGGGAGATAGAGTGAGGGAGGGAGAGAGGGAAAGGTTACGGCCTCCGGTAACCTCACTTACTGCCGGTTTTCTGTGAGGCCGTGGTATCACTCCGGTTGAGCCGGCCCATACGTGCCGAAGCATGGCTCTCCCACGAAAAAACTTTACTCTTCAATTTATCAAATCTATAAGAAAATATCATATAATCGGTAATATTGTAAAGGAGTAATGGTCTCGAGGTGATTTGTCGACATAATTCGAATTCGCGGGTTTGCATCGTTAATTACTATTAGCAAGGATCGATGCATCAGCAAGCAAAACTCGGCAGACTGGTTCTTGTCGTGAAACTGGACAGGGGTTACGAACCATTTGGAGCATTTATATAAGAATTGTCAAGTAGGGATTTTAACGTTTAAAATCTTTTGTTTCATAACTTTTATTTATAAGTGTGTACTTTTAATTAATAATTCAGTTCAGCGTTTTAACTGATCCTCTTTTTACAATACGATCTCGCTTTCCGTATGCCTATTTTTTTAATCAGAATAATTCAGATACGGGAATTCAAAATACATCACAACTATCGGTGTGCCACATGTGTCCTGCGATTTCAAAAAAGGAAAACGAACCCACACGCACATCTACATAACGTATTGCGTTTGTAATATGAGTATACAGGATACAGTGAAAATGTGTGGAAACGTTGTGGAGTTTGTTTTCTTAATTTTTACCTTTATGTTGTATTACGTAAACTCTGTTGAAGGAGTACACGCTGTTGACCATAATAATTACCTGAAAAAGAAGATACATTTTGTGGTTTATTTAATGTTTTCTTATCAATAGAAACTATTTAATGATAATAAAATAAAATGTATTAATATAATAATGAAACAGTTGACAACCCCACAGTGATTTCACCGGCGCGGGCGCACGTTCGTCGTGCGGAATTTAGATACCGCTTGGACACTCGCTCTTGTTAGAGGGACATCTGCGTCCGCTACGTTTTCACTCAGCGTTATATAACTATAATTATATTACTAACTTAATTTATTCTAGTATATATTCTAGTACTAGCCGGATGGAAGTTTTAAAAGTCTATACGTATCAATTACAAGTTGTTATGTGATATAATCTGGTTATTTGCTTGTTTAGTAGGTGCATGTATTCCATTGTGTTTATTTAATGTTGCTGTACAATTTGATTGTGTCATTATCCTGATGATACGCTACATGTTTTTAATTTAAAATATAATGCAGTAAGACATCGTTTTCTCTTAAACTGACTGTATAAAATTTGAGGTACGTGTCTCAAGCCAAATTTATAGATATATTATAAAAGATATGGTAACCTTGTCGTTACTTAAGTTATAGTAAAATTTTGTAAAGAAGTAGCTTATGCTGTAGAACATTGCTTAATTTTGTCATGAATAAAAAAAAACTAAACTTAAAGTGATAAAGGTTACTATTTTTAACATCAACCCAGGCGGAGCCCCCTTTGAAAGCTAACTAAGTAAGCTTTATGCTTAAGCTTTATTTAGTTAAGTTTGATTTCGTATGTATAATTATGTAAAAATAACTTGTACTTATCTTCATGAAATATAAAAGTAATATGGTTTTTATACGCTATAGAAGATGTTGAAGATTTAGTCTGGTTAACGAGAATGATACATCGTAGTTTATATTTAAAGCATGATTTATTAAATCATATAGGTAATAAAGTTCCTAATACTATCATGATATTTGTAGATTTACAGACTACCCAAAAACATTTGTCGATATACATTTACAACTCTAATCGTTTACTTTAGTTCGAGGAGTAAACAAAATTAAATACCATATTATTATACTCACATATAAGAATATTAGAATTATCCTGCTTGTAACATGTTATATTTTATGATGAAAATGATCAAGTAATCGTGAGGTAATAGGTACACATGACAAAATATTGAGTGTAGATAACTAGGTAATTGTCGACACGCTGCGCCAGCGCACAACCTCGTACGTAGAGCCCCACGTTAATGCACCGTAGATCACCGTGTTTAACATAGCTGTTTATGGTTCTTATGCAAACCATTAAATCATCATTAGATATTATTGAATTTAATGGATATTGATTTAATATTAAATTTATTTTTTAATCGACTTTTTGGAGAGCACGTTAAACCGTCGGTCCCGGGTGCTATACAAACATCTGTGGCATTCGTTACGGGTAGTTGGAGCCCTTAAAATGTCCGACAACCTTGTCTAACTACAGAACTTCGATACCGCCTAGTAATTGGATTGTGGAGGTCTGATGGCAGTCGTTTCACGTAAAATATTAAAGTTTGGCAGTATCGTAATAGACTGAAAGCTGACCCCAACTAAGTGGGGAAAAGGCGCGGAGGATGATTAAATTTTAGAAATACCTAACGTAAGATAGTCACGATAAATTACACGGTATGGGTTATGCAAACATTGATTCAGTCTCAAAATAATAACGTTACATAAAACGTGCAATAATCGCTAACTTTAATTTTAGAGAGATTGATGTATGTTACAAAAAAGGAGAGTAGCACTTTTAAAAGAACGCCTTTCGTTTGATGACAGAACACGTATAAAATTATAAAACCATATGAGAGTTATCAGACACTATAAAATCTTATTTAATGATTTATTTCGATATTGTTGTTTTACGTAACGCTCATAACTTTATACCTCGTGCTTAACGTGTCTCTTTGATTAAGTGAAGGAATCGATGTGTTACTGTCATCAAGATCGGTTAACAGTGCTGAAATATTTTAATTAAGCTGTTTCACCCATTGTTTTTATGCAGACGTCTCGTTAAAGCTGTTTCTTTAAAGTAAACAAGCTTCTGTCAAATTTATGTTAACCGTAAATACCTTGTCGGTGCCGAATGTTAAACTTCGGAATTTTAACGAAACTTTAATTTGAACTAAAATTCGATCGATTATCCGCGAAAAACGCTTCAAAAGCAACATACCAATGTGAAACACACCTTATTGATTGCCTCATTATCGACGTTGTCATTGACTCTAATTTAATTGGGTGTATAAATTTTATTGAACTTTCTTTACACTTTTTGCCGATTGAACAAGGTAATGTGCTTAAAAGGGTATTTATTTATTTGGCGCAATTAAAACGGTTCCAATCTGCGGAGTGAAATTGACATAGCGCAATAATCGCAAGCCGAGACTGGTCCCATCAATATTGTTAGACACGCATCCGGCGACAAGCAAACGGACGCTCGGACAAGCGGACGCGATTGAAAACCAATAATATTTCATCTGGCTAATAAACCGTGGTACATATTTGCGCAAGACATGTTTGCTGCTTCGTATTTACACCTAGAAGGGTTAATAAATGTGGCTTAGGACTGACGCTTTTGCCTTTGCTGACGTATTGATTACGCGATGGATATTATTTTTATTTATATCCTCGTATTCAGGAACGAAGATTTCTATGTCACTATATAAAAATCACTTTCAAGGGTTAAAATCAGGATGCACATATTTGAATTATGTATGTACAATAAAGTTTGTGGTCGTTCCTTTAATAAGATATTTTGTGATTTGCAAACATGCGAACTATGGTACAGTTTACAAAAGTATAATATTTTTTATATCTACAATTTTGCTATCAAGTCAAAGTCAAGTAGTGAAATTATCTTTCATCTGAAAAGCTATACCGTCTGGCTAATACAATATTTTCCAATGAACCGTTTGTCTTTATGCAATAGTTTGTACAATGATCTTAAGTTAATGTGACCATAAACTTACTAAAGTGATTATTTTGATTGTACTAAAATATTGATATGTCGTACCAACTGTCTGAAAAATAAAGTTCAGGTTAGTATAAAAGTGATTTAAAATTTTGACTTGTTTGTCAACTGGATATAGATGAATGTAACGTTTTTGTAGATGACTGTAAATACGTCAGATTTTCAGGATCAAGCTAGTTAACGACAAAAAAAATAGGTAAAATCAGAAGGTGCGAAGTGAAAATTTGAGTTTCAGCAAGGAAATGCGTATCCGGAAAAAATAGGGCTTAAAAATTATTACTTCCCATTAGTGACCGATACAGATTTTCATATTTATTACAGTTGAATTAATTTTACAGACTTTTAAATTACATTTCGTGAGTGTGTAATATTTGTCAACATTCGAAACGAAACGGCGCATAATTCAATTAAAAATCAGCTGCAATCGGCCGTCGGCATCGGTCGACAAAGGCCAAACCCCCAGTCGGCAATTAAAACATTGTGAAATTCAACACCGACACATTTTGGTATTTATATTACTTACGTGATTTTTTAACAAGACTTAAAATTATAACAGATTCAGTAACTCTTAATTGATAAATTATTAATTTTTATATTGTTCAGTAATTTGGTCAGCAAATATTGTGCTTTTAATTAATTTTAGCGATTGCTCCTTGCATTGAGTGTTTCATAAGTTTTATAAGTAAATTTTGTAAGTTTTAGAGCTAGTTAGAATCTTGAAGAGAGTGTTAAATAGGTTGTAATATAATAAAATTTATGATGATGTATAGACAGTATGAATTACACAGCATAAGTCAACTTTCTTAACAATACAACTCCTACGGTTGCGGGGATTACATATAACAATACATGACACGTATCTGTGAAAGCACTCAATGAAATCGGCACATTGCATCCGGCTGCATCCTTTTTGCCACGTTAAGTTCAGAACAAGTGACACATACTAACTAAGCCTACTACTACCGAATAATTGAAGTAATCTTTATTGCACAATAATTGAATATCCATTAGATAAAGTACGTAATTATTTAGATATGAAAAAGTGTAATTAAAAGATAGATTTTTTTTTTTATATTATGGGGGCAAACGAGCAGATTGAGTGTTTATTTATTTTATTAGTCGGCCGTATATGCAGAAACATTTTATAGGAGTCGGTTGCTTAGAAGTACCTTATAAACATCGACTGTAAGTAGTCAATCGTCGTAAACACTAATAAGTGTACTAACTTTTAAACTTTCGCGTTCCATGATATTACATACCTCCACAGGCTGACTGTCGAGTCAGCCTGTGACCACGGCCAGTGCGACCTGGTCGAAACGTCAGGCAATTCAGAGGCATGTAATAACTTTTCGTGATCGCGTTAATTCCCGTTAATACATAGATAATATTATACTAATAAGTGTAGTTTTATATGTTCTTATATGTTCGTGATCGAACTACGTGTCACTTTTGTCACTTTTTGTTCAATTTAATTGGTATAAAAGTACATTTAGATTCTCATTTATTTTAATCCTCTTTTTTCTCAGTGTACGAGTATAAGTAAAGACCTAGTCCTTTGTCTCATTTCTTTATCTATTTTTAAAAGCGATCTGTTTCATTCACTACAGCCCATATACGTATTTGTCTTTCTGTCTTTTTGGTTAACAATTTTTGAGGTGCAGTAAGGTTAACGTACGAAGGGTGTAAGCAGTATAATGACGAATAACAGAGGAGAATGAAAGAGGAAACATTTCGCCGACTTCAAATAATTTTTTTAAACAAATAATGATGATGATGAGTCAGGTCAAAACTTCCAATAGTTTTTTATGAACGTAAAATACTAAATAGCCATCTGCCTATTTAATTAACGGTAAAGAAATTTAAGTTCGTTTTTTTTACTAAATTACATAGAATTTGTGTATCTCATGTGCAAACTAATAAAAAACTCGATCTTCCAATTTTAGGTGATGTTAAAATGAGTATCACAAGTAGTTTTGTGAACTGCAAACGCCGGATACAGTGACTAGTTTCTAAATCCGCAGACTAATGAATGAATAGACTCGTAAACCCGTATGATTGGCATATTATAAATATTTGATAAAAGTGCTCTACTTATTAAAGCCTGATTTGGTAATTTACGATGTTGTCAATTTACATGATGTTGATAAATGAAATGATATCGGTTTGAATGGAAACGTTTTTAATATACTCGTACAGTTCAGTGACAGCAAAAGTATAATAATTATTGACGTTTGTTACAAATACTTAAGAATCCGCAATAGCTATTGTAAATGTGAAAGTATATTATTGTTCAAGTAGTTCAAAACCGAGCAACAGAATGATGCGTGTTTTGCATATGAACAAGTGAATGGTTATCCATCCCTTCATAAAAAAGGGAGAATCTTCTGACCAGGCTAGGTGATCAGGAACAGGCTAGGCTGGCGGACCGTGGCCTTACGGCTGTTGTTGGGAAGTTGTATATAGTAGTAATTAGTGTGTATTATTTATTTTATTGCGCGATACAAGATAAGTAGTAACTATGTGGTTCAGCTTGTCTTCGCTAGATGACGTTAAAGTATGTTTTGCTGTATGTGGACACCATATATAGTTCATGAACTTTTTTTTGTGTGAAAACCCCCACGGGTCGTCACCTCACCGGGACCAAACGGTAAAGTGGTATGTTGGACTCGAAACAACTAAAACCACACAGTGTTATGTCACTGGGTCTTATGGGGACTCAGATGTACCCTAGAAAGGAAAGACCTGCGAAACTCGGGTAAATAGTTTGTGAGTTGGAGTGTACTTATAGATGGGAAAAATACACGGTTCCGGTAGAAGTAACGATGACGATTACTATGAATTTATATATTATATAGGTGATATCGCTCGCATAGTTCGTGCAAAGCTAGTGTTTATTAAGTATATGCTTATTAGTAGAAAAATGTCAAAAAAATGCATTGAGCTATGTTTTATCAATTCTTGTATGGAATATAGTATATACTAATGGGATACACTCAAAATATGTTCTTGAATATATATTTTAATTTTATTTTTTTTATGGAATGTAATAGGCGTTTGTCTTGCAACTCACCTGATAGAAAGTGACGATGAAGACGAAGATGGTACACGCCTATCCAAGAGAAACCTATTCACTCTACTCTAAATTGACTCGGAAAATAGACGCAGGCAGCTCATTCCACACCTTGGCGACTCGAACCAAGAAGGAGCTGTCAAAGCGTTTAGTTCGACTTTATGGTGTTTATTATACAACAAATCGAACCCAATTACAACCTGCGTTCGTTAATCGTACCACAACCTATTATATTATACTTTGTAGGTTTTCAATCACTTGGTTGCATCGGTTGGAAACAATTAATATATAACCTTTAAGTTAGAAATAACTTTGTGAGTACTTTGTATCGAGGAAATAGCATCATTGGAAGATATATTTTTCAAATCATTTACATCTTGACTTTATAGCTTACTATCCCATAACAAACCGATTTTATCGATATTTAACTACCTATTACTATCGATAGCCTGTTCTTTTTTCATAAATAACCGTATACATTACAAAACATTAAGTTAAGTTCTGGAAACGGGAATGTAATTATTTCTTTGTAGTAATCAATTTTTGGATTGCGATTTTATTAGTCAACCGATAAACAGTTGATTGAATGAGTGAGAATGAGAACTGTAGACGCTCATTAACTTTTTGTTCTCAGCTTAGACATCAACGCGTTGAATCGTCTGTTCGTATCGATACAATTGCGTTTACTAAAGCTGTACAAACAACCTAATCTCCATTTTAAAATCCAACGCAGACTGATTGTCGATATCAAAATTAATAACTTGAGAATTTCTCTTTTTAGCGCTATGTATTATATTGATAATAATAATAATACAACACACCTCACACACGGCCGTCTGATCCCAAACTAGGCAGAGCTTGTACTATGTTAACCAGATTGCTGACAATCATACTTATATATATATATATCTAAATACATACATATTATTGATAAATTACACTCAGACACAGAACAAATAATCATGCTCATCGCACAATAATTTATCCTGGGTGGGAATCGAACCCACGACCTGTGGCTCAGCAACAGGCCAGTCGTAGGTCAGTCTGATACTGACCACACACACTAGTGTCTGCCACACACGCCTCTATCACTTCCTGACAAAAAACCTTTGTATCTGCTCCGTGCAAAAAACATACAACCGAATTGAGAACTTCCTCCTTTTTGAAGTTGGATAAATAGGTGGATTAGTACTGCACCTTAGTTGCTTAAAAAGGGTATCATAGTACATTTTATGAAGTTAAGTTAGTAGTGGATGAGCAACGAATGTGCCCTTTCGTTGCCTTTACCTTTTAAAATCCTTTTTTTGTTTAGATATTGTTTTTCTTACTTGTGTCTATTTTCTAGCCTATATAACGTTAATGTTTTTGTATATTTGCGATAACTTTCTAGGCAGTCAAATCCTGATTGACTATTTGACCCCCTTTCATTTGATTGCCTCCTCACATATTTTTAAAGTCATACTTATAGGTATATTTCAAGAACTCATTAGCTTTACCGTCTTACCGACTCATTACCTCCTTTTTGCACACCATAAAGAAATGAGCGCATTATTCTTCAGCCTCCGAGCTCCCTACCGCTGCGCTTTAAGTACATTTTTCATAAATTACTCGAATCAAGTAATACGTTGGCGGACCTTAATTACATATTCACTTAATTCAGATGGGTTATTTATATAAAGATCTCCCACAATATCGTATGAAGATCTCACATTGAGTGATCGAGTAATTAACCCGCCTGCGATCTGGGGCAAGGCGGGTGCTTTGTTGCGAGTTTACATCATGATGTTATTATGTCAACATTTTTTTTATTGGCGACCCGATGCCTTTTTTTATAATGATTAGTGTGAACCGAAAATTTGTTAACATTCTGTTGTTGGAAATTTGTTAAGATTCATTGTTTGAGATTGATTAGATACATTTGTTTAGGACTTAATTCAAATATATTGCTAATCTCCTAAAGTAGTCTAACGCACGAGTTTTTATATTTATTTTGTAGTAGAATTTTAAAAATAAAACATCAACTTGAAAATCACACATCTTCAACTTAAATGAAAAAAAAAAGCAGACTGAGTCACCGCACCGGGTTTAGCTAGTTTGATATACAATATTTAAACAAGTATAATAAGGCTTTCAAACAAACCTTTTTATACTGTTTACGTCCTTGCTGGTATCGACTAAAACAACTAAGTATATTACGTATAATCCCAACCATTTTGGGGCAGTAACAGATTTAATTGTAACTAGCCGAAGAATATCGCGCTACCTTTAGTTCTAATAGATATTGCCCTGATGGCCGCCTTCGTTCAATGAGGCCACTGTTGGAACAGGTTTTTGTCATTATTATTTTCTCAAGAGCCTTCACAAAAAAAATATTGGCATCATACTTTTGGTTCTAGGTTGGGACATCACGAATAAAAAGCCCTCATTCGATTATTCATAGTTCATTTATGTCGTTTCGAATAATTTGACTGTTAAGATTTCTTCTAGAGGCTACAAAATGAGTAGAAAATAAATAATAGTATTTAGGTAGTATGGAGTGCTTCACTCAGGGAATTACATATTTTTACAGGAAGCGGTAGAAGAATTCCTAAATACGAATCCTCATTTTTATTAAGGTTTGGGAACAGCTCTACACATGAATAATAATTATAAAATACATTAAACCACAGTCATGATAAGTCCGAAGAGGGCGCCCTTAATCTGTTTCTAAAATACATATTTGTATTCAAAGAAATAAGCATCAAGGGTGGTTTAAGTACCATATTTCACCTGTGATATGCATCGTAAAAACGATGCATATCACAGGAACAAAATACTATTACAAAATATGTATTTTGAGTGAAATGATCGTTTGTGTTATTGGCTTACTGCATGTTATTTTGCAGTAGACAGGTTAAGAAATGGGTTGCAATCGTTCGTCTTATCGTCACACATATATTTATTGCACGTGAAAAGGTCAAAGAAACGAAATGTATTCTTTTAATTAAATATATTTGTTATCAAGGAAAAATCTTTAAATATTTTACAGCTTACTGTGTATCGATTGGTTTTTTATATTCTTGTATTTAATGTGGGTTGTTTTGCATGTAGGATTGCTGTTTTATACATACTATTTACACTCTATTATTTTAAATAAATAGTTTATGCAACCATCTTTATAGATAGGTACTATTAGTTTCGTAAAAAACATAAAATTATTCTGAGGGAAAGATATAATTGGAACACTGTTTTTGATCTGTAAATTCGTAAAAATAATATCAAATTGTTTTTATTATAGAAACGATGGCAGTTTTGTCTTATGTGATTTAATATTCCTTATATATATATATATAAATTGACATCTGCTAGACATGTGTAATAGTCTCAGGAGTTTATCTTATTATTTTGAGATTATTTAGTATCATTAGCATTACACATTATTTTTTAAAAATACGAGTCATGTCATGTAAATTCAATTTTTGGTCAGGTGACGTTTAAGAGACCTCACATTAGCGAAAAAGTTAAACAGTGGACAAAACAGTTAAAGCGCGTCGTAAACTTTCAACAAGCGACCACTTGAAGGAAAGTGAGTTAAAAAAGGTTTAAATTGTAGTGTTTACTCACCAACATGGGAATTATTTTGATACTTTAGTGCAGTGTTGAAACGGCAGCGATCTTGCGTAAGATGAGACAACTGTAGGGACTGATAGATTACATCTCGAAACTTTATTTCGCGACACATTCACTTGTAAAATGTTTTATTAAATTATGTCTTCTGAAAAAGAAAGTCCACTAACGTGTGAATTTAAGTGGCTCATTAAATTGTAGGTATCATAAAGTTACTGGGATGAGGAAATATCGTCCTTTTTATGGCATGTGAAAACCTCCAAGCATTGTTGAAATCAAACCAATGAAAACCAGACGGTGTTTTGTCACGGGATGGTATAGCCAGGGGTTCAAAATTCTCTCTAAGACTTTGACAATGGCCCCAGAAGTCTATCGATAACAAAGAAAGAAAGAAAGAAAAATGTTTTATTCGTAGACACCTTAAGACACACAATAACTATAGTAAAATAAACTTACATTTAAAGACAATAAACGCGCTAAAAACATGTGTACCTCACGTGCCCGACGAATAAGGTACTAAAATGTAAATTGGATTGTGGCATATTGTATAATAATATGTGTGTAACATGTATGTATTTATAATTTGACTAGCCTAGTGGTTAGTGACCCTGACTGCTATGCCGTAGGTCGTGGGTACGATTTTTACCCGAGTCTGGGTGTTCTTTGTGTCCGTTCTTTGTATGTTTGTAAAGTCCCCTGACAGGGGACAGGAGTGATTCCTAAAAAAGAAAGAAGAGAGAAGAAAAGAAAAAAAGTTATTAAAATTGTCGGTACTAAGAAACAGTTTTGTGTTCAATTTTGTTTGTTTTGACAATGAAAAGAGACCCTATTCTTTGCTAAATCACACCTTAAAAATGCACACTGCCAAACCTTTTTCGATTCAACCATTTAATAAATAGTTTTGCATTGGTATAAAAGAAGGTCAAGTAACAGAAATTACATGTTGTTTCAACAACAGTTAATAAGTAAGTAGGTAGTGAAATAAAATAGGTAAATAAAGACAGCCTGTGGGCATTTGTTGTGTTGCTTCCTACGAGCGCCGCTCTGTATAAGTTGGTATAAGTAATGTGTAACAAGCGCCCGCGTCGACGGAAAATGCTTTGATGATGCGTTTAAACGCAGCTAGTTAACTTGCGCCAGTATCTAGAATAAACATTATTTGAAACAATATTTCACCTACAACGAAACCTGGATTTGGGACAGGCAGGTAATCAGAGTCGGAATTAAATGTAACTAAAACAATTACGTACTACTGTCCATGTGATGATATCATGATATCACCAGAAGCCCTGTAACGCAATCCCCATCTGTTTTAGTATATATAACAGTATCATCAGTTGAGCGGCACGCGTTCTCTGTATGATGATGGTCATACAGCAGTTACACCTACACGCAGTCGCAAAATGACATCCTTATAATATATTATTTTATGTACCAGTTGCGGTAGGAACAAAAAAAAATCTGATGTGATCGTACTCGACACATAATAATATGCAAATATGTTATTTTTTTCCAATTATTTGTTAAGTCCTTAAATTTTTCCTGCCGGTTTGCACTTAATTGCATAGTTTTAAAATTGCTATTGAAGTAAGTGCTATTACTTACTCTGGATCGCTTATAAATTTAAAAAAATATTGTGAAATACATTTTTGAAGTGAAACTTCTTTTTAATCGTTGCGATTTGAAAATTCGATGAAACGACAATAAAAAGACACAAACATATTCATATATAGGATTTGACCTGTGAGAGAATGAGATAGAATACAAGTCTATAGTGTTTCCTATAATCTTTGTCTTTGAGCCTGCGTACTATGAAGCCTTCAGAAAATGCGTCATAGTCGACGTGGAGTCATTTTTGTGCATTTGCGTACCTATTAAAATTCGTTGGTTAATTAATTTATGTTAATTATGTAACACATCTGTGTTAATTTGATCAATAACTTTTATATAAATTATCTAAAATTAAATTTATTAACATTATGTAACATAAATTTGTAACAAATGTAAATTATTTGTGTTCATTTTACTTTTTATTTCTCATTCACTCGTAGGGTACTTTTCTGAAGTATCAATTCTGCCGTGTGTGAATTGCACACACACACTTTTTTTTCTTATACTCGTATACCTACGAATAAAAGACCAAACTTGTTTTTTGTAAATGTGGTTGTTTTCTTTGTTTTTTTTTTGCTTTTTAGGATTTCAATTTGATAAGTAGGTTTATAGCAATATATATAATTAATGGAAACATCTTCTTAAGTTAAGTAGCTCAGCAAGTACGTTCTGCAAGTATCAAGAAGTTTTTGATAGTTCAAATGGTTCATAACGTTGATCAATATCATCCGAATCGGCGAAAGTATAAACAGCTTCAGTAACTTACCTTTTACACTAGAGCGGTCCAAACGGTTGTTATCGATGTATCGGGAAGCGAACGGTGAAAGTATGCAAAGGAGGGCACAAGGCACAACGGTGCATTCTGCGACACTGCCCTCTGTCCACTACACTTAGTACCACAACTAGGTACTTAGTTTACTTCCTTGTTACAGACAACAATTGTTCGGAATGACACCACATTCTTCGGTCACTTGGATGCTGCGTGGGTGTCTTATGGAAGGTTAAAATATTTTGTAATTTAATTATAAATAAGTTTTATTTTATATACATACAACACTACAGAATATCCTGGTTCACTTAGATTTCTGGTAGGAGAGAATAAAGATAGATACTTAATACTTTATTGAATATCAAACATAAAATTGGACGCATCTCCACGAGGGGAGGAGGCAGTGCAAAGATTCAGTGACAGCACTGGTTTTTACGAGTTTCAATGCACAGGTGATCACTTACTATCGAGTAGACCGTCTGCTTGTTTTCCTACTTAAAGTTATGAGAAGTCATATACAAATATATATATATTTAGTTGGCTTGGCGAATTGATTTGAGAACCTCCTCCATTTTTTCTACGATTAAAATGAAAATAATATTTTTATTGATATAATTAATATAATCTTTAAATGTACGTATTCAACATTTGGTTACATTAAGGTATGTAACTATTACACATTTTATTTCTGTGTTAGTATGTAGAAGTAATCACTGGAACTTGATTACATTATTATTGACTAATATAGGCTCGGCTAGGGATCTTAATATTCCGGATGTCTTAATAAAAGCTGTTCCCGGATCCCTCCTATTTCAGGCACACCGTGTGGTTTTAGTCGTTTCGATTCGACACACCGTCCCACCGAAAACCCCGGTGAGGTGACGGCCCGAGGGGGTTTCGACACGCACAAAAAAGGGATCTTAATATTAATAACCTATAATATACACAGAACACAGTTTGATGTTTTTCAAATGATAACATTGTATCAGCTTGGGTTGCTCTATTTTTGATAAATTTTCAACGAGCATTAGTAGTTAACATTTCTCTTATTGGCTCACATTAGTTGAAATTCGATAGCCACTGATTCTAGTGCAGTTTCAATGTTTACAATCGAGTGTGTTCAAATGAACGATCTCGCGTGCTAATGAAGCGAACTTCTATTTAGTCTTTCTATGATGCCATAAAGTGAGCAGACTTCAATGTGGGTTACATACACTAAATTTATTTATGTGGTATGTCTAAGAGATAATTACTTGGACTGTAAATAGAAATTATATACAGGTAGCGGAGTCAAATGTGGTCCCAATTAGTGTGTTTCATGTGAGAGCTGTAGCAATAGTAGGTTTTACTCGTGTCCGTATTTCTACATACAGGGCGTATATAGGTGAAAGGGAGATCTCCGGAAAAAGAAGAAATAAAAACTTTTTATCGAGTACAATATTCTTTATGTAAGCTTGACCAGTTTATGTAAAACCATTACCATTTATTTTAAATCAAAATAGTTTAAATTTTTGCTTTAACCAAAGCGTATATCGTACAATGAAATATAACTAACAATCTCTGTTTACATACCGTGGGTAACTCTTCAAGACGAAATTCAGTTTAAAAGATTATTCCCTCTTAAATGCGTAGGTCCGAAACGTATGATACTTAATACGCCTTAAGTCACTTTATGTTTTACAGTTGAATACATCCGACCGCGTGTTTATTCTTTGTAGACGGAGGTTTTTAATTTTTGTCTCATTGTTGGTGTGTTGATCGCGATGATAAATGTACAACGGTCGCACAAAAGAGAGTATATTAAGTGGCTTACGCACAATGAATATGATTTATTACTTCATCGGAACTCGGAATGTATTTTCGGGTCATCAGAGATACTCCCACTCACGACCTGCCCGAAGCTACTCAATGAAGACGTCGCATTGAATGCCTCCATAAATCAACGATTGGGGAAGAAAATTTCTGTCTAGTTGAAATATCGGCGGCTCATAAAAACTTCGGAGATTTCTGCTCCGTCTTAAGAATACTAATGTAAACGTAGGGCTGCGCCGTGCGGTTCTACACGTGGTTCATGTACAAATTATATAATACTTTAAAAATAAACATATTCATGGAATTAAATATTAATTAGTAGGTATCGAACCCGTGACTGCGTGCGAATGCTCGATCGCCGCGCTACGTAGGTTAGTTAAGTAAATATTAGTAGTAGATAACTATTGTATTATATTTTAGTAGTATGTAACTCATAAATCACGCAATTAACACTTATAGAACATCAATCAAAACATACATAAACAACGTTTAATAAATACAATAAACTTTACTGCCTCTAAGCAACTCCTATAAAGTTTATGAACCGTTTTATATGGCGTGACGACCCTACGTGTATAAACGAAACAAATTGAGACGTTGTTCATCATCGAGCGGTCTGTGTCGGCGCCTACGCATGTCCATATGCAAGAACATTACCCGTAACATTGTCGCTACCACATTACAACTTACTTTTTTTGGATGGAAATTATGAATGAAAGGAATAAGGACGTATGAAAAAGACATTTATTCACAAAAATGTGTCAGATATGTAATAATAAGAGGCCATGACTATATGTTTCTTATGATTATAAAATGGTGCTTGACGAGTAACAGATTTTGTGAGAAGCAATATCACTGACAAAACCTTACGTTTTAGGCAACCTGCCCTTGAAATTTAAATTTGAAGCAACAAATATATATATATATATATATATATATATAAATATCTATATATTTTTTTATTTTTTTTATTTTAAGGTTGATTTAACACATCTAATATGCAAATACAAAACAGTAAATATACAACAAAAAAGAACAGTTTTATAAACTGTAATTTCATTTTCATTGAACGAATTCGATATTATTATTATGACGACCTGCATCATTAAATTTATTAGCTCTACTTTTGTAGGTGTGATTCAAGCCTTACGAGCCCTAAAAAAGAAGATTTTATACATTTAAATGTCAAGGATAAGGGACAGGACGAGGTAAACATGACTCACATCTGACTCGGTAATTCTACGATTCACTTATTCATGTAATTTTCTCAGGCACTTCCTTGAAGTTTAATTTTGAAATGTTTGCATCTTATATGCCACCAGTTGGATGTTTTTAGTACTGGGAATTTACCTATATAGTACCTGCTTTAACAAGATCTGGGAAACATTACTGCCAATGACATAATGAAGTAATTTCCTTATCTTACTGGCTCGAGATTTGTGTCAGTCTTATATCGACTGCAACCACGGCTATATTCCTCAAGCCACTTGTTGGTCTGGGGCGAGAACCTTGTACCTTGTGAATGTAGACAAGTCTCAAATTATCTTATATTATATTAGGAAGGTAGAGGTTATCACACTTGGTACCCAATTTAGGGGCGTGCCGCAATTATTCGGAGAAAAAAGAACAAAGAACTATTTATCAGTTTTCAGTGTTTTTCTTTTTTTTTATTATGAAACATTATACGGTTTAATAACTTTATAACACGATTGTCAGGCAGAGTGATTAACGTTAAGCTCTTTTATTTCATATACACATAGGTACTTTGACCACTTTATTAGTAGAATAAAGGGTGGAGGACAGGAGAGTTATGTATTGCTAAATATATTATTTTTTATTTTAACTATTTATTATTGTATCTTCATTATTTTAATTCTTCACAATTCGTCTATCTATTCATACAAGTAGATTAATGTGTAACTTGACCTTGATTTACTAGGTCAGTGGCTTTTTAAACTATTGAAAAGTGGCATACAAACATACAATCGTAATTTTTTTTTATCACATTAATATATTTTAAACTTTAACAGTGCACTACGTATTTAGAAGGTACAGTTAAACATGCTGGAAACAGTTTTATGAGGTAGCAATGAAGATCTAAGAGGTGTTTTCCATCTTATAAAGCAATATACTGGCGAATTACGACTGTTGAATAAAATGAATGCGTTTGCCTTCATCTTTGAGTACTGCTGCATTTTATATCCATAATTAATTTAATTGTTTCTAATTTGATTTTAAGTGATCTGTGAATCGTTCTAAGAAATGTTACCGTAATGAATAAGGCATTCATTCTACAATTGAAGGATAGCTGGTTTGAATAATTCACAGAATACAGCCAATGAGGAACTGAACTCTGATATTATAAGACGACGTGATGCTCCAAACCAGCTTTTTAGTCAATTTGGTTAGTAAACAAAACTATTAATATTTTTAACAAAGTTTAAATTTCCAGTGCCTGATTTCCACTTAATACTTTCCCCTACCGATGTAAGGGTTCAAATAATGTACGTTATTCTTTTGCGTTGTAATCAACTAAACTTATAATTAAAAGTACTATTTTTAATGCAAGATGTATTCATTTATAATGACTATATTAAGCCCACGCTTTATTAGAGACCAGTAATAAAATAACATATGTTGAACATAAATATATTAAACAAATACGAACAGCTGAAGAAGCCGAATGACTGAGAAACTAGCCTCGTTCACAGGGACCAGAGCACTGATGTTTTATGCTATTATTACTTAATTTACATTTTTCATTACTGTAACGGTGTTCTTTGAATATATGTCTCATAAATGTAATCTTTTGTGTTCAAATATTTTTGAATGTAGCCCTTTTCCGTTGTTACACGTAGTTAATTAGTTTTTGAGAGTTGAGAGTTTTCTTTCAAAGAATTTATGGCAATTTATCATGCATATCATAGTTAGTAGTAGAGAATAGTTTTAGTTCTTGTATCGTGGGTTTTACTGTCGTAATAGTGTAAATGGTTTTAAGTCGTCTAGTTTCATTTTCCTATGAGTTGTATAAATACGTGCTTTTTACACAAACATAACCCTACCTTTATCCCCCAAGGGGTATGCAAAGGCATATTAAGCACCCACAACCGGGCACTTTGGCAATGGGAAAGGTAGAAAAGGGAAGGAAAAAGTAATTGTTTATACAGATGGATTAAAGAGTGTAAGCAATAGATCAAGAAGTTCAGGGTCGCAAACCTACCTGTAACTCGAACTAACTGTTGCTGGAATGTCCGAGCCCCAAATTAATTACACACGGACGGTTAATTGCTTCAATTGTATATTGAAATCAGTTACAACGTGTTCTTTTGCAACTCATAGCGTTTAGCATTCAATGAATACAAAACGAAAACTAAAGTAATAAATCTTTTATAAAATAAGAAGCTGATATTAAGCGGTTTATGTACAATTCGTTAGACAAGTATTGTGTATAAATACCCGTTTAGTATTAAAATCGACCTTAAATAAACAGTCTTAAGAATATTTCTTAAGTTTACGCACGAAGTGTCTGAAGAGAATAGACGAAGTGTTCATAAAAATAATTTGGAAGATGGATGAACGCGAACTGTTACATCGGAAGGTCATTAGAGCCGAGGCGGGCTATTCTGTAATCTATCGCTGGTGTAAAAATGTTTTGAGTAATTTATTTCACAATTTAATTTACTAGTTGAGTGATTTTGTTCAAGAGGATTATTAACAATAATACATGTAGTTCTATTATATGGAGATTTTGAAAAAGGTTCTTACGAAACGTGTAAATGTATGCATACTTTTTAACCGACGAGAAAAAGGAGGTTCTCAATTCGACCGTATTATATTTTTTTATTTATTTTTTATTTTTTTATGTCTGTTCAGACCTCACTCCGTTATTTATGAACCGATTTTGATTATTCTTTTTTTGTTAGATAGGGTATACCTCCAGGGTAGTCCAATGTCAAGGAAGTCAGGATCTGATGATGGGATCCTGATAAAATTGAGAGGAGCCCTCGAAAATTGTAGGAACGAATAGTGTTTCTGTTTACTTTTCATTACTTTATCAGGTATTTGCGTTTAGAAATCATCGCATCATGTAGCTGAGGTGATGATGAAAAGAAATCATAAAATAAAAATCTTTTTAACAAAAAATTAAACCGACGAAAAGAACTAAAAAGCAAAATATAAATGAACCTTAAGTCTTAAGTATTGAGCTTATTTACATAACCTATCAAATTTGTTATAAACTTATTTTGAGTCGGCCCCAAACAATTGAGACTTAAGGTTCATTTATTTTTTGCTTTTCAGTTTTTTTCGTCTTAGTTCAAAGTGCATAGTTCAAATTAATATAAAGTGTTTATATTTTTTATTGAATAAATTATAAAGTAAATAAATTAAACATATTTAAAATAGATTTCCTATTATAAATATACTTACAGAATTGCTCGTGGAATCATTAGCGGCGCGTGCGCAGCGCGTGCGGCGATGTGCTATTAAATTTGAAACAGTATACACGAATACGTTAACTCTTTAATATTCCATCAGATGTAGTCACGCGGTTTTCGTTTAGCCTCAGCTAATTCAGCCTAGCTTTCTATTAATTATAAATGTTATTATTTGTTGTTTATTAACTTGATGTAATTTACTCTTAAGTGGATGAGGTCTTTTAGCTATGGATATTAAGTGAATTCAATATTATGCCTTATAATTATGTACAATCTATCTCTTCTATTCCATTTAAATCTTGTTTGTGGTATTGAGACTGTTTAGTTTTATTGGTTTTACGCAAACTATTATAAGGTGTTGTTACTACATATAATCAAGAAGAAGGCACTTATCGCTCTTAATGAGTCCCCGTTATAGTGATTAAGGAAGTTATCTCATGTACATACTGTGGTTACCAATCCCTCACTGATCTCATAAAGTAAAAAATAGATTGTCCCTTGTAAAGCAGTTCAACGGCTTTTATCTGTAATATTCAAAACCTTCAAATACTTTTAAGAACTATTGAATATCACAAGTAATAAGCAAAAGTATAAATTCATCACCCGTTCTTAATCAATCCACACAGAGTTCTAGTAAAAAAAATGCTATGTAATATTTTACCCACTGTTCCTCTTGGGGATTAAAAAACCTTTATACTTCAACAAACAAGAATCTGTTATTTATAATAAATAACACAACTTTATTAACCGTATCGATCATCTTGTTGGAAATCTTTTAACTAGGGCTGCTACAATCGTAATTATTCTGCATTTGTTTATTTCGTCCCCTTAGTTTTACATATTCTCTATAAGCATATTAATATTATAAATGAGAGTGTGTTTGTAAAGTTTTCTCTTGCCAGAGAGAAATCGCTATAGGAGTGCTATTTGTTTTCCTTAAGAGTCACACAGAACTCGCGATTGAGGTCTGGTTTAGTATATTATAAGTGAAAGAATTTTTAATAACTGAAGTATTGATAAAATAATTTGATATTTCCAGATTCTGAAACGTACTTAACGCTAACATGAACGTCATTATTTTAAAGTAAAATAGTTGTCGTTAGACGTCCAGAAATAATGTTGATTAGAGATGCCTGGTGGTCGAAATTGTACCATAATTCATATATTTTTTACATATTTACTTCCAGTATAAGTTAATCTGTCAGTGTTAGATTTTTCATATTATGACAGATCAACATATATACTGGAAGCATGTAGTTTGATGTAGTCGTTTAGCTCTCTGCGCTTCTTCTATACCTATATAAACATTAATTATTCTAAAAAAAAAACATTCAGTCGTAAGACTGCACGTCAGAAGTGAAAGCATAACTGACACATCTGTCATCTGAGCGTGACGGTCACGGGAGTTCAATGCTTTTTCCCTATACCAAAAGTGCCTAACGTGCCTAAAGAAGTTTTGACTTCAAAAATCCTTAAAAATGCGTAGAAAAAATTCTTTTTTACATAGTAATTACATAGAGAAGGAACTTCTATATATTGACAATTACAATAACAGCCTATCCTAACGCTAATAAATCAGTCTTAAGTTTGGCATATACTATCTTAAAATTCAAAACTGAGTAAATTACTACAAACCAACTTACCAGCCAATTGACAAGATAATAATGTAAGTCAAATAAATGTCTTTTAGCATAACCCTAACAATTTCGTCTATGACGGCGCGGCGTGTAATTTGCCGCGCATTTTCAGCGCTCGCGCCTCCCGCCCACGTGTTCACATCAATCATAGAGCGAATTCGTTACCACATGACGTAGTAATGTCGATGGTTTTGTAATAATAACCGTCTGGACCCAAGTGTAGAATTGTACGGCTAGCCTTTGTTTTATTCGGCGAGGTCAATAGTGATACCGAATATTTAACTCGAAAACCTGTCTGATGTTCTCATAAAGTTGTTTAAAGCTTTAAAACCCGTTTTATTTTTTAATAACAATAATAACAAACCGGAAAGGAATATGTAGCATTTAAGTATGTATAATTTTGACTTTGAAGACATCTTTTAATGAAAATTATATAATAATTATATACTAGCTACACAGCCACGCCTTGCTGTGGTTAAGTAATTTGCATTAAAAAAAATTGTAACTATAAATTGAGATCTATCTCTCAAGTTGGACTAAACTGCACAGTATCCAAAATTTCATTAAAATCAACATCAACAGAACAAATTAATAGTGTATCACTTTTTTATATTATGATATATGTATAAGATGTTATGAATTTCAATGATAAGGTTTAACTGTGCCTATAAAGTTCTGTAAGATATTGAAAATAAACTATTATACATACTAAAGAGACGAGATTGCTTAAAGGTTTTGGTAGCCTTATTAGTCGACTAAACACTGAGTAAAGAACCGTGTTTAAAATTTGCATTGAAATGTTGACGATGTCTTAACTTATTCAGTGTTATAGCGAGTAATGCGGCACACACATATTTTTAATAATATTTGCATTGTAAATTATGTTTACGACATCCTAGTAATTCGCAGTGGTCGATAAGTAGGCGTCAATTGCGATGTTTATGGAATATTGGACCACTGTTGGTCGTTAGATAAATAATGCTTGTAACAATTGTATGAAGTATTAGAGGTTCAAATGCTAGGATCATATCTTTATGCAAATTGTGGCGAATTTTCGTAATATGCCGGCGCCGTCGAGCGATTCATCATAGAAATGTGGACGGATCTGCCCACGCTCGGTGTTAAATGCGCCTCCGGTACCTAGACGGCGGATATATAGTTGATACGTTACGAAAACTTATTCGTATGTACATAATCCTAATTTACGACATAGTAATATATACTTTCGACCACTTTTTCAAATGGCAGGATGTAGGCTATGCTTTCAAGGTGACGACTTTGAAAATATGCTATAGTTTCAAAAATATTAAATCAATGAGATTGAAATTACTAGGACAGTTGGGAAATATTAAGTATACTTACGTCTAAATTGTGTGTGTGTGGGTGTATGTAAAGTGAATGAAGGAATACATCAATGTTTTAGTAATATTATTTTATTGTTATACTTTTGTTATCCCTAATACTTACGCGCCGTCTGTTATTTTAGAGATATGATGTGAGAATCCTAATAGACTATTTCATACATTCATGTTTCAGACCAGACATCAAAATCAAATAATCAAAGGTCTATTCAATGCATGCATATCAAAACGTCACTTTTGTAACATATGTTATTGAATCACAACATTTTCGTAGCTTTACGACCTATATATATGTTATACTCCTATTTTATATGCACATTAAAACGTATATAAGCGTAATGTTCACTTGTTATAGCTGTCATAATTATTCAGTAAAAAATATTATAATCCGAATGAACTTTAGGTAAACATGCTGTATTTCGTTCTAGTAAAAAGTTAAAGAAAGTAGTTCTTGGAGAGAGAGTGTTTATTTATAGGTCTAATTAATGGCTTATCATCCAGCGGAGTGGTTTTGTTTATAAACTTAGTAAATACAAGTGATTTGCTAATACAAACAAGATGAATTCAGATAGATTTATCTAAAGGAGTAATGCAATGAACCAAAGGTATTTAATGTCGAACACATTGAACGCGATGTCCATTCAGAGTGCATGACTCCGTTAAAATATTCATTGAGTTTGATGCGTAGTCGCGAATAATCTTGATAAATGTATTGATCGAATATTATTGTTCCAAATGTCATTCGTAGCAAATTGGATTGGCTCTGTTTATTGCACATATTATATTTACAACAAATTTAATAGGTACCTAGATGATCATCTTATTACTTTAAATGAGCAATTCTTGTATGCATTTATGTATGTATTTATATTTTGGGTATCTCGGAAAAGGCTCTAACGATTTTGACGAAACTCTGTATACAGATACAGTTTTTTTAGTTTTCCTGTAAAAAAGCAATTGTTCAAAAAGCTACCGAGCGAAACTCGGTCTCCCAGGTACTACTACAAATCCATGCATGCATGTGTGGATGGTGCAATGGTTAACGTGGTCGCCTCGCTACTATGACGCGATGAGTGTTGTGGGTTTGATTCCCACAAGAAAAGGGAAATATTTCTGTGATCCACAAATTGAGTTCATAGGGTACTTTTATCCATGAAAAATTTTGATTAAATCTATCCCACGGAAACATTTACTGTTTCCGTGGGATAGATTTAATCAAAATTCCCTTGCGAACAGCTAGTGTTACATATATTTTATTTACGAATGTATTTTCTAAGTAGCGTACAAGGTATACCTAAGACTAAGTTCAACTCAAATGTATCAATTCAACTAAACAAGTGTTTACTGACATAATCGAATATCCGATTTCGAGTCGAGATTGTCTTAAATCCTGATACCATCGGTGGTAACTATTTAGAAGTACCTAATATGGTATCAGTATTCGTAGTATCTTAGTTTATAGCAACAATAATATAGTTATGGCGAATAGGTTGTTGTATCATGGACGGTGTTGCAAAATGTGTATTCAAATATTTGAATATCGGTAAGCTATAAACATGTTCATAAGATGGAATACCCAATACCGAATAAGTATTTTGCATTTCATGTCATTTAACTTCACTCAAATTTCAACACTAGGATGGTAATTGAGGATTCGGCAAGTGGTCATCTAAACTAATATTATAAAGAGGACACATTTGTGTTTTTGTATGTATGTTTGTAATGTTTTCACACAAAAACTACAAGACCGATTGCGATGAAACTTGGTATGTAGATAGCTGGAAACCTGGATTAACGCATAGACTACTTTTTATCCCAACATTTCTTTACTTAGGACTTACGCGGGTGAAACCGCGAGCCGCTGCTAGTAATTAATGAAATTGCTCCGATTTAGACCTCATGGTTTTCCTTTACATGTGTTTTGTGGTATCACATCTGAAGGCAATCTTTAATAACCTCAACAGAACTTTGCTACGTTCTCAATGTTTGACTGGCAAGCTTCTTGATTGTAGTTCGCAAAGGGCCTATGTCTTTCTCCTCGTCATCGAAATTATGGTTCTTCGCGGCTGTATTTTCTCTTTCTTTTCTTTTTGAATAAAATGTCAGCAACTAAACATTCTTAATTCTGGTACGCAGCATGTTGGTAAAACTATAACCATATAATAAAGCCACGACTGAACACGAAACTAGTTCTTAGTTCCATTTAGACCCAGTTTTCGCGAGATATACAGTTTGCTTTACCAGATTTCAAATATAAAGCATTCTTGTAAGAAAATTCAATGAAATTAATATGTATGATGTTTACAACTTCTTCGAACCGTGTTTGGTATAATATCCATGGCCAAAGTACAAACGTTCCAGGGCTGTCAGGCGAATCTAATGTAGAATCTCGAAATGACACTGGATAGCCTCGGGAGATTTGCGGTACTGCTTTGTTCAAATATAATCAAGTTTACGCCTATGCGCCTACCTAGGGTGTTACGTAACGACAAAGGATATTGTGTATCGTATATCGTAAGTTTAGTATTTTTAAATCAGATGATCTTTTTTTAATTGCATTACTAGCAATTACCTACCTATTGGTATAGGTAGGTAAGATGCTATGTATTTAGTTCATAAATTGTCTTACATACTTTTATTATAGTTTTCGGTGGTAAGTCTAATAAGTAATCTATATTAGATACCTATGTAAGTTTTTTTTATTCCTTTTGTAGCCTATTTCTCTAAATTTATCTATCAGACTGCATAACTAAATATTCCATAAAAAAAATCGAACTAAAACAGTCTCTCGAAGCCTTAAAAAGGACCAATAAAAAAAACGCTGTTTGTCGGAAACTGCACCCCTGCACGAGTTGCGAGTGCGCGATAGGCACGGCATCACTTCCTCAGTTGATCGGCTCTCGTTGCCGGCGGCGGTCGTGTCCGAGCGTAATGACTTCGCTAGTCCCGTTCCATAGCGCTGCTATAATATCGGGAAATCTAATAAAACCGATCACAGCCGTAAATTTAGCTATTTCTAATATTTTTACAACAGAAAGAGGCAAAGTTATTTCTTGTAATAACTGTTTTAACTTTAATTTTTAATATTAACAAAAATATAGGCATTTCCAAAAAGAAACCGGTTAGGTACAAAACCACAGCTTTAAAATATTAGATGTGCATTCGAACCATTAAAAATGGGTCGCAATAGTAGTAATAATTACTAACCAAGTAAATATTCGGTAAATACGCATTTAAAACATGACAATATCTACTTTTTTATATTTTTTGTTCAGATCGGGGACAATAGAGAACGATTATGAAAGATTAGTATCTAATAAACGATTTTAGATCATGACTAGCTAGAAGATAGCACGATTTATTGGACCGCAACAGGGGATTATTACCGAATACTGCAAAGCGATCATTATCTTAAATTAATTGATATTACTCGTAGCGACGGCAGCTCGCGAGAATAGTCACACATTAGAAACGTACAACAAAAATGTTCTAGTGTAACATTTATGACACCTTTCTACGGCAATGGGTTATAATCACCATTTTTAGTATTCATGTGTTTATTTTTTATTATAAATGTCATAGCATAATTAATGAAACTTTTACTGTTACTATTCTTTGCAGCAAAAGAACTGTGTTTTTTGTGCGAAACGAAAGTATTGTGATAATGGGTGAAATATACGTCACAGCGGTTGAGTTGAATCCACTCGATGGTGCGTAACGAGCGTCCAGTGAAAACTTACAAATAACCAACCATTAGCAGCCTCAAGCGGTGCAGGCGCAACCAACAATTTTCCTCTGATTTATATCATCTAAACGCCGATGTACGCCTAGAAAATGTGGGAAAATTTTCACTATCCGACAAAACCCGTAATTTGATAAGAGGAATCATCGCTCCGGTTCTGCGTTTGAAAACGACAGTTTCCTCTCAGTGATGTGACCGGTCCTCACGAGAAAACTCGATCAGAGGAAAAGTAGTTTGTAGTATAACTAACCCTTATAGATGATGTCTCATAAATATCGCGTTCATATCCTTTATTTTTACTGCCAAGCTCTGCGCTGTGCAGTAGAGAGTTAAAATACTTTTTGTTATTTTTAAGACAAGTACCTCAGTAGAAATATACCACCAGGGACAACAATACAATTGGCGGACACAAAGTACACCCAGACTCAAAAAACTATAAGTGAACCACACAAATAATGGTCTCATGGTTGAATCTCTCATTGTGTTGGCATTCCGGAAAAGCTAAAACAAGAAGAGTTATTTCTCTATGCAATTACTTATTATTCTAGAGTTATTGACGTATCAGTTATACCTGTATACAGAGTTTTTAAAGTAACGTCTAAATTTCTCTTCAACTTTGCTTAATATGTATATACAAGTATTTAATAAATCAGTAAAAAAACATGATGATGCAGTATGCCCCCACGCCCTATTCTATTTAAATTTTATATTGTTATGCAAACTTGGATTGTAGTATCATGACTAAAAAGGGGTTTACAAATGATGTGTTACAAAGTTCTCGTTTATATGAACGAGTAGTTTTACCAAGCCTCAATAAAGTTAGTGTGATGCACAGCATACCAAGGCAACATTTTACACCGGCATTAATTTTCTAGAGCACAAAATAAAGATGAGTCACGGCTATAAACTATGTACCTACGACGTTGTATGTTGACGCATGTCGACATAAAATACAGTTTTTAATGGTGTGAATATCGTGGTGTCACATCACAAATGACATTCAACAGCTTACGATGTGCCGTGTTACGTGAATTGTTGCTTTAATTACTGCCAAGTTCAACTCGAAGATTGTGTCAAAGGTGCTACAAGTAGAGCAACCTTTCTCACGTACTTACAGTTACAAGATATTACGTGGCTGTTGTAGCATCCGAATTTTTTTTGACAAAATCTTAAATGAAGTTCAAATTTGCGTGTGTATTTCTTGTTGAAGTGGCGAAATAAACACGTTACAGGAGCAGGGTTTGTCAATCGGTGTGCGTTTTCACATAATAAAAAGCAGTATGTTATGCACGTCTAAATTTTGTCCGTTAAATTCTGGGGATCCGTTTTTTGCTCTGAATATTCAGATGCCTTAAAGACGGTAGTTAGTTGAGAACAAATTACAGGTGTTTGACAGAACTGAGATGGGGACAGAGATAAAAAGACACTTGTTTAATTAAGACAGAACCAGAGATTTTGAATATAATATCTGATCTACATACAAATTTTCCACTAAAAGTCGTTTAAAGTTGCGGTTTTCAATATTGTAGGGTTTCTTTCCTTATAAACATTAAATTCACTGGAGATTTGACTAGATAGTCTAGTCAAGTTCAAGAAGAAGAACCAACATTATACAATCAAAGGACCAGTGCACTGCCTATGTGAACACACTCCTGACACAAGCATTTAGCTTACCTGGATGGGTTAACAAGAATACTAGTAATGTGTAACCCACGTTGATAGGATTCTTTAAAATAAAGAAAAGGAAAAAAAATATTTGTAAAAAAGTATTTGTAAATAAATGTTGAAATTTTTGATAACCGATAACCACAAGTACCGTCGAGGAGTTTCGGAAGCACTCAGCCGGCTCTTTTGATCCAAAGTTTAAGTTCTTAATCCTAATTGAATTTGTTTGTTCCGAATGGCTAGCGATAACGCAATGCGGTGCTCGCGCTGATCGATTGTGCGGAGTCAACTGGTCAACGGTGACCATGAAATTTTGCAATCGAGAATACCTGAGAACGTTGCAAATAATAATATACATTTATTACATTGTTTAGAGTAAGAACTTTATTTGGTCTATATTCTACTTGCGAAGGTAAAAATAACCCCTCACTCTCATTTCTTACCAAATAAATAAAATTTTAATAAATAACGAGATAAAGCCTTAACTAGAAAAGCTGCGTTAACGGTTTGGTGAATAACTCAGTTATATAAAGGACGCTCAGAACATAAATATCTACTGTCGGGACTATTAACGCCCTAATGTACTCGTAGGTTTAGAAATACATGAAATATGAAGAAGACTTATCCAAGACTATTCAAATGATTGGTAATCCCACAAGAAACTAATACCTATTGAAGGTTAGATGAATGGGTTCTGTTATTGATTAAGCTTTTGTGTATTGTCCTTTAAAGGTGAAGTTTAAGTTGCATTTGTTGTAATATCTATAGATAAATGAAAAGAAATCATTCATAACACGGGAGATTGGAGAAAATAAACTTAGAGACGATATCTATACTAATATTATAAAGCTGAGAGTTTGTTTGTTTGGTTGAACGCGCTAATTTCGGAAATCGGCCCAGTTATCGAGGAAGGTTATAGGCTATGTAATATATTTAATATACATAAAACTGATTAATGTAAATGGTTTTTTACCTAAAGAAACGTTATGATTCATTTTAATATACGCGATTTTATTTTATACAATGTTTTGGTTTTAATGGACATTATTGTAGTACTTTAGAACTAAAATCGAGTTTAATCTAATTTCAAATAACTTTCATCCATGTGTGTTAAAACTATTGTTACGTTTCGCCTCGGTTTGAAAACATGGGTTTTATTTGACATCAGTTTTATCTAATTTCAAATCACTTTGATCCATGTGTGTGAAAACTGTTGTTACGTTTCGCCTCTGTTTGAAAACATGGGATTCGTTTGAAATAAATTTTGAAATCCTATTAATGACTTGCTATCGTTCATTTCAGTGGAAAAACTGTAAACTGTTATTATAGACGTATGCTCAGATCATAGAACAAAGTTGTTTCTATGATCTGAGGACGTATGTGTTCATTACCTTTTAACGATGTATTCAATATTTTTTTCAATTCAAACGGTTTTTGTTTATGACGTACAAAGTGTGACACTTAAACCCTTTTTCAAGTTTCATTGGTTAACATACAGTAGTGCAGGGATACAATTCCTACATATTTTGTATGGTTTAGCATATGCTTAGTATATACATATTGTAAATGTATGCACTAAGTTAATATTAATATGTAACTTAGTGTTACGGCGCGGCGTCGGCAGTATCTACTGGCCGGTTGCGTCCTACAATAAACGCATTAAATAGTAAGTGACATCAGAGTATTATTTCACATCGGAATCATAAAAGAGTCAGACACATAGTACTACAGCTTCCCCAGTTCCCGCAGTTCCTTCAGTAGCATTTGGGTAGGTATAACATACAGGACTTTTATCTACATGCGTTGATTTTTATTATTAGATTACGAAATTTTTTAATTATCTTTTTTTACGAGCAGGATGTAGCATATATTCTCATCGTAACTTTTTGCAACTACTATATTTATGTATGTACGATGACGATGTAGGCACATTTCACACGACGCTGTAATTATATGTTCTTTCCTTTTATCGGAATTAATTACCAAATTACCGACGTTTTAGTCTCCGTTTAGAGTTTCTTAATCACTACAATGAGGACTAATGACATAAATGGATACATTCGAAAAATTGCAATTATAAATTAAAGTTTCTTTTTTTTTGCAAATCAGACTACATTTTCGCAACATTTTAATGTTTCCTTCTGATTATTAAATGAAAAAGTTTTATTAGATTTATATTAAGGTATATTGTTGTTATTCATTATTTTTTTTAAGTTGGGTACACACACAGATATTTGTAACAGTTTGCGCATCAAGTTGAAATTAATACCAAATATTTATATCTGCGGTCCCTTGAAGGTGTAAAAAATTCAAGCTTCTAAGTCAACGCAATCAAAAGATACGGATAAGGAAAAAAACCGAAAGTCGTTAATTTTTTGTTATATCATATAAAAAAAATGTTTTGTGATTACAAACTTATACTTTGCGGTTGGAAAGTCGACTTTGACGTACGTCCATGTATGGGAGAGTATTTATGTTTGTCTTTCGTAAGATGGGCACAAATCTTCAGAATCGATTCCCGAGATGAACGTACTATCTACTTACAAATTTGTTTGCTTTCGGAAACCTCGGTGCGCGAGTCAGACTCGCACTTGTCAGGTTTTTTGCTATCACGTGTCCATTCCTCACGTCGCGTCGTATACTTAAGTAAGTAGGTAGGTACCTAAGATTATATAAAATAGCTTGTTACTTTACGTATAATGGATCTATATTTATTCGAAAACAAAGAATTTTAACGCTAATTTCACAGTGTCTGGGTTCACCGCAAGGGCTGAACAGTACATGTCGTCATCGGCTGCAACATCACCACCGGGGAAGCGAAAGCGAATCAATTCGGCTTTTATCAGCGCTGTGCGTGACCGAGGCCATTGTTAGGAAAGGGAAAATAGGACGAAGATACCGCAAAACTAGAAGAATGAGCCGGCAACGCGCTTCATTGGATGTTTTGTGCGTCGCAACCGTTCGCCGTGACGCGACGGTGGGCGCGTGCCACTTCCAACGTCACCCGCACTCACGACCAACATTAATATCGTCACTGAGTTATCAATCAGGGAACTTCAATGTTGCACTTCTACGGAACGGTATATACAAGCTTTTCTTCGAAGATATATGTATAGTTTTAACCCGGGGCATCTCGAAGACGTGTATTTGTCAACTTAAATTTGACCAACGCTGACCTCACATTCAGCTCTTTTAACCAACTCATACTCAGAGGAGATCCGTAGCAAGCAATAGTACTGTAATAGACGTTAATATTTTTAGCTACTTTAATATTTTGCAGAACTGCAAGCTAGACTTACAGACCTTGATAGTTTGAAAGTTCAAACGGCACGTGCGGTGCGGAAAGCGTATCTGTCAGCCGCGAACATTAAACCTCTATGTGGAATACATCTGACATAAATATAAGCAGTTTGAACCCGAGACCTTTTCGATCTAGCATTTTACAATTGCGCCACTGTGAAATTGTGGTCGGTTGGTGGTGTGTGCTGGCCGGCTTTTATTTATATTGGTTGTAGTGCGGGAGCGATCACGACCCGGTAATTGATGCTCTCTCTTCGCGCGTGCCCGCGCGTACCGCGCCCGCGCTCCCTACGATCCGAGCCGTTATAAGTGCTCTAACACACTGAACAAGCACGCGCTAACTTTATAAATATCATCTATACATAAGAATCACCTGTATGCATTCAAATTTTTTATATCTAGCTCTCTTTGTCAATTACACTGCTAGCTTTGTACCTACTTTAGAAATATTTTTATTGTGTTGGTCATAGTTAGTTCCATATTGAAGTTGGTAGAACATGATTGAATAGCTAAACGAGTTTGCCTATCCCTTATATTAATTACAAATATAGATATCGGCGAGCTTCTATTTTCCTGTATTTTTTAATAGTCTTCAGAACCGGTGTCAACGTTATGTGGAGACCTATCATGTATGATCTATTTTTTTGAACGAGCAACGGTGTTGCCAAACGGCATCATCGTTCCTCGTCCTCGTAAACATTTAAGTTAAAAAAATATTCTAGAATCAATAGCATCTTGACAACCCTTTAAAACCTAACAACTCAAAGGCAAAGACTGTAGTGTAGTGGATTGTTAAAAAGTTTTACACCTCCATTAGTACCTCCTCCTCCATATCCTTAACGGAAACCTTCCAGATTTATGACATAAGCTATAGACTCTTGGTTTTGGCTCTTTTGTATTTAGTCGTATTTCATTATATAAACAAAATGCTTTTTAATTTACATTTTCATTAGCTAACGGGAATTAGCCCTTGTCAGAAGAGACAGCCTTCTATTAAGAAGTTAAGAGTTTCTAATTGCATTACAAATAGCAGAGAATTAAGGAAACGAGCTCGAAAGCGTCGGGCATCGACAATCGTTATAAAAGCCCTGCGAGTCCTTCTATCTTGAAATGATTGCGGTTTATTTTGGCTTTCTCGCAAATGGAGGTAAAAGTCCACAGTGACTTCGGTAAATGGTATTAAAGCAAATCGATAAAAACGAAAATTGATAAAAGTTTTTTTCCAATCACTTTACGCGTGAGTGCTTCGTGATTTATGGCATTGATTTCTGTGTCTTGCTTGCATCGTGAGTAGTCTGTTTCATAGTCGAATAGGTACAATCACGTAATCATCATTTCCAATTGTTTGTTACACGTGATGAAACAGAATTTTCTAATAACCGCATTATAGTTTCTTTTAGATTCTGATAGTTTTTTTCATTCGAAATTATATTAAAGGGGTTTTTAACAGTGCCGTAAGTTGAACATGTTCAATAGCCAATTATGCAAGTGGTTTTACTAGTATCAAGCTGTTTGAAGTAAATTGGTATCACATATTTGTTGGAAAACCGTTCGACTTCCTCTCATTAATTGTGGACGCATCCGTTCTTAATCATTTTCCCAGGAAAAGTTTGATGAAATTTGACCGGCCGAGATTGGTATTTATTGTATTTGCTATAAAGCAATCAAGAACATCGGGATTCATGACTGCTTTTACGATAGTAATTGGGTGTAATACCTGCTTTTTACTGTTGCTAACCGAATAGGAGTGGGTTCGGATGATAGTATAAGACGATAGTTAATAGAGATTGGTAGTCAATGGTTCTGTTTGAAACTCTGAAGACAAGAGAGAGGGAGAGTCTTCCATTATTCGCAACTATATATAGCAATAACATCATTAAAATAGGGAAACACTAGATGGGCTAGTAAAGTAATTAGGTTACATCAGATTTAGGTTCTTATTGAAACCGCCGTTGAACGTACAGACATTGAAAGAAGAAAGATCGAAACGTCGGGTACCCAAGAGGTATAGTAACTTTTAAATATTACCGCGATTAAGTCCCGAGTTAAACATTAAATATGTAATTTATTATTGGCTTTTCCCCGCGGCATTTCACTCGCATGAAATTTTGGTGTCGCTTAGGAACAGTAGGTACTTTTTAACCGACGAAAAAAAAGGAGGTTCTCAATTCAACCGTTTTATATATATTTTTTTTTTTTTTTATGTCTGTTCAGCCCTCACTCCGTTATTTATGAACCGATTTTGATTATTCTTTTTTTGTTAGATAGGGTATACCTCAAGGGTGGTCCCATGCCAAGGAAGTCATGATCTGATGATGGGATCCTGAAAAAATTCAGAGAAACCCTCGAAAATTGTAGGAACGAATAGTGTTTCTGTTTACTTTACATTACTTTATCAGGTATTTGCGTTTAGAAATCATCACATCATGTAGCTGAGCTGATGATGAAAAAAACCATAAAATAAAAATCTTTTTCACAAAAAATTAAACCGACGAAAAGAACTAAAAAGCAAAAAATAAATAAACCTTAAGTCTTAAGTATTGAGCTTATTTACATAAACTATAAAATTTTATATAAACTTATTTTGAGTCGGCGCCAAATAATAAAATGATTAATTACTTACGTAGTAAAATTTTGATAATTAATCAGTTTGTTGTTTGGCGCCGACTCAAAATAAGTTTATATAAAATTTGATAGTTTATGTAAATAAGCTCAATACTTAAGACTTAAGGTTTATTTATTTTTTGCTTTTTAGTTCTTTTCGTCGGTTTAATTTTTTGTGAAAAAGATTTTTATTGTTCAGTCAAACATACAAACAAACTGTAAGTATAATTTATTATGGGATGTAATTGATGGTAATAAGTGGTTTAATTGTGTTTCTGCGTATTAGTAGTTGGTCGGTAATCGACTACTGTTTAATACGTTACAATTTCCGTGTTAGGCCTGTGAACATATTGAGTATGATAAGTAATCAATGTCAAAGGTATTTTGTAACTTACTGACCGCGGCTTCGCACTTGTTAATCCGTGAAGGGTTACCCTTAGTCCTATTCTGTATCCTATCAACGTGTATGCAACATTTTATGATGGTCGGTGTAGTAGTCAAAGCGTAAGAAACAAACAAAGAAACTCACTTTCACATTTATATTATTAGTTAGGATAGTTAGGATATCCAAATTGTTTTATTACGTATTTTTATAGCATATTTTAATTAAGTTTGTAAAGTACATCAACGCTAGAATTATATTTTTGTAAAGGACAATAAAAATCCGACATTCGAATCTAAATGCGCTTCTAATGTGGCCTTTGATTTATGTAATTTATGAAAATACTTATTTAAATCTGTTTGGTAAATATCCATATAAATTTTACGCATGTTCAAAACTTGCAATTTCCAAAACAGTAAATCAATCAAAATAAAAAAATGTAGCAACTTTAAACAAAAATAATTTAAAATTAATGAATTAAACACGCTTCTACTCAAACTTATTTATGTATGTCTTACAGCGAATATGAAGTGCGAACGATGACAGCGAAAATGTAGAAATAAAATTCGAATGAAATAAACCGCATCGAAGACGATTCACCTTATAAAGTTGTTCTAACCACATCATTATCAAGCTTCTATCTAGAATATCGACTTTTACTGATGCGATACGATAATTGGAGCAGCATAAGTGTACTCATTTTATACAAGATATCTCTACTAAACTGGAGGCTGATCAATAAAATCTATTATGTATGCATCTGACGTGTCCGTTCGCGGTTTTGCGATTTCAATATGCAATTTTCTATATAGTGATGTACAAAGTCTTATCGATAATGGAATTGCGAAATAATAAACTAAAACTAGGGGAATATTCAGTAGCAAGCAAATAGGCGAGTAGTAGTTGTTAGGAGAATTGGAGAAAAGGAGAATGATTGTTGACATGATGTTTTGTAATATCATTTCTTTAGATGTCGTTGAATAAGTGTAAAATATACACTTTAATTCTACTCAAGTGGCTACTACTTACTACTTTTAACCTTAACTCAATAAACTCAACATATTTAATATTTAGAGCATGCTAAATATTACTTAATCATCCAAAAAATTTTTTTTATGGTATAGAGGGCAAACGAGCATACGGGTCACCTGATGCTATATGACTACTGCCGCCCATGGGCACCTGTAACTCAAGAGTCATAAGTGCATTGCCACCCTTTAAGGTGGGAGTAGAAGAGGGGGAGGGGAGAAGAGTGGGAAGGGGGAGAGGGGAATTAAGGGAATAGGAGACCGGGAAGGGTTAGGGCCTCCGGTAACCTCACTCACGTGATGAAAAGCAATGAAAGAATTGCTCCACTGCCGGTTTTCTGTGTGGCCGTCGTATCGAGCGGAGTCGAGCTGGCCCATACGTGCCGAAGCATGGCTCTCCCACGTTAGTGTTATTATTTTGATTGTTGTGATGTGATTGAGGTTTATTTTATACTTATATACTAACAATTCTATATAAATTATAAGTGTTTTTTCAATGTTCAGTTTACTATATGGGTTGATTTTTTTGATTGAAAGAGACAGTATGCACAAAGGTAAAAAAAACATCTGTAAAAGCAAATTGGAGATAATTGAGGAAACATTGTAAAGAGAGCATAGTTTACAAAACATAATTTCTTTGGGTGTATTAACACTAGTAATGAAGAGTATCCTTACGAGTACAGATAACGCTAAAAATTTATTTAACATACAAATTGTTTTATGTCACGTACGTGCAGTGCAAACACACAATGATAATATATTTTTTTACTGTGAGTACATACTATGATTGTTGAGAAGATAAGAAATAAAAAATATAGTATTACTGTCTACAGCATGAAGATATTATTATGTGTGCACATATATATTCATATTAATGTGTGAAACTAAGTGCTGGTAACGGCAGTAGTCGCAAAAGAAAGTATTTAACACAACTTGTGTTCTAGTTTTTGAATTTTTTATAACTTATTTCATATTTAGACTTGGCCGAAATTAAAATGTCGAGAAATTTATGTTAGCTAATTTCTGTCAGTATAATGTCTCTCTTCCTTAGGTATTTTGTACGACTAAGAATTAAATTAAATATTTAATAGAAGACAATAAAGCAATAACACATTCCTAACAAGCATTTTAAACGTAAAATTACCGATGGCACTAATAATTAATTATAAGTTGATGATGTGTTTGTTGTAGTATATTTTCAGAAGTTTAATTTTTTTTAATTGTGCTATCATCTAGTCTACTGATCTCTTAAAGTTCATAAGTCTTTAGTTAGGTATAAAGTTAAAGTTACTATCTTATTTTTACTAATTTTGTATGTTGTCTACATGTTAATGCTGTGCATATTTGTAATTTGAGTAGCATGTGCACATAGTTTCTAATTGAATAATATACGTGAATGTTTGTGTCAGTCTGTAAATTTGCTTTAATAAAAAAAAAATAAAGAATAAAATAAAATTAACAATTAAATAGTAATATCATAGTAATATTTTTTTAGACATATCTTAAATGTAGTAATTTTGATATTACAGCCAACGCGTGATTTAAAACGTATGACATTCATAAGACAGGTTTCAAATGACGTAAATATGAAGAATTGGTTAATAGTTTTTACTTTACAGATAAATATTACATTTAAAAAACATTAAACTATTCTTTTCAAGTCTCACTTTTTTCACCCACACAATCAATTTAAGCTTAGGGACATAGTGATTCCGTGTTTACTGGTGTAAAATGAAACGTCGCTAAACGGACTGCAGCATTATTCGCGTCAGTATATATTCGCGTAGTGCGTGCGCCTGCGCCGTAGCTTGCTCGTTAACTAGACTATGTTATAACCTTCTTTTATCTATAAACATTTGCATATTAACATATTTTAATATTATTAGTCGCATTTTGACGCCCTCAATGACTTTATCTGGAATCTAAAACGTTTTATTATAATAATAAGTACCATAGAAATTAGTTCATACAAGGGCTGAAGTTTACTGGATGTTCATGATTTTGAGCTTTTATTTACATTGAACATTCTTTTCATAAAGTGTTCTATTAATATGTAATTAATAGATTTACAGCCATAAGTTCCTCTTAAACCAAAAAAAAAAAAAATCTGCGAAAGATACATACCTACACAGATAGGTACACACGGTAAATCTCCCAGCATAAGAAATCTTAATTGGATTGGATTCTTATTAATTGGATTGTTGTATAAAAAGATCAGTTGGAAAGCAATGGAAATGTTAAACATTGTTGATAGTAAGTATTTCATTTCAATAGGTTATCAACTGTCACTCATTTCGGTAGTTTTCATACATCCTGAAAAAATGTTATATAATTTTAGTTGGTTTCACAGATATAAGTAAGAAATCAAGCAATATGTTTGCGAAGTTAAGTTGCAAATTAAATATTTATCGTGAGTGGCAAAGAGAGGCTTTATGGGCTAATTTTTATTAAAGTTCAACCAGTAGCACTTTCACTTGTAAAAATGTAAATGTCAGTTGACACGAGTATTAAGATTTCAGTTTTAATTTAACCCTCTTTGTCGTAGTGCCTTATACATCTGATACGCATTACAATATAATATAGTTATGTTTTAATGTGATGGTAATGCAGGACTAATAAATAAACAAAATTCAAATGTGCAGAGAATGGTTCGTTAATATAATCATCTCGGCTATAGGAGGTTCAAAGACTTACTTACTTATCGACTACCTCAATCCAATTCTTTCTGTCACTTATGCCGAGGCTTGTTGCCCACTGTCATTTAAGTTTACTAAATACACAAAAAGCTACTGGTTATGCCAAGTCAAATAATAACATGGATTCGATAGAGATAGAAGTCAATTCAGAGATGTCAAGCCTAGGTTTTATATTTTTTTTATAATGAGGCTTACATCAATAGTAAAAAAAAAATCGATGAGTAGAATAATGAGCAGGGAAAATATGAAGGTTTTTATAGTCATAGACTCAAAGGTTGTCATTTTAACTGACAGAGGAAAAGGAAGTGCATGAAATATTATTATTTCAACCACTTATTACGACGAGATCGAGCACTGAATTCTTTGATAATCGATAATTTTTAATAATCGAATATCTAATAACATAAAAAAGCTAAGGTCAGATCAACTTCTACAAATTATAGTACAGAGGGAATGTTACTCAAGGAAGTGACTAGGTACCACTACAGTTTTATTATTTGTCGAGTTCAAATCGAACTAGTTACTGACGGTGGTGGTGGGTAGCTAGATAATATTGAATTGAACGCAACTGCAAATACCAAGGATCCGTTGCTTTCGCGATGTATACAACGAAAGTAGGCTGCGATTCACGCTGTTGTCTGATAACTATTCATCAGATCACTGAATTATCCATACCAGTAGATAACCTCACTTTATGTACTTACATACCTTTTTGATTATTAATGTCATACTTGATAATTGACTAGAAAAATAGTTACGAAAATAAATTCCTTTTTTTGTAACTAGTTGTTAGTAGACAATCCATCAAAGTGAGTGTTGAAATGTACATAAAATAAAAATATGAGATTAGGTTGTTCCAGAAACTCTTTAAATAATTTGAAATAATAATAGGGCTATTCAATATCACATAGTAAGTCTTTGCAAATCTCTGATACATATGCTACCCAAAATCCATCAATTTGAATCTCCAGTTTCATTCCAATACCTACTGGTATATTGTTAAAATGTAAGTGTATAATACTAATAAAAATAACTATGTATCAAATGTAGCTCGATTACTCTGTATCAAAATGAAATATTCTTTATAAATAACAAAATTATAGCCGTCTGGTCTTTTGCATTGAATAGTTAACAGACTCGTGGCGATTTCACGGTAGACCCTTCCTAATAAAATACTTGGCGCAAGCTAACTATAATTTATTTTCTATTAATGCTCCACTTGAGACGTGCTAGCTTTGTTGAATACGGCGTACGGACTAGAACGTAGTGCTGTTTATGAAGTAAGATATTGTTGCTTTTAACTACTAAATTTCAGGTAATTTTCTAAATAATGTTTAGGTTTACAGACAGTAAATCGTATGTTCTCAACGTACACTGAAGTAATAATAAATTCCTTTTTTTAAATATTTTTGTAATGTATCATTAACAACAAATAAAACAGTACCTTCCAGCTAGAGTAAAGTAAAAAAAAAATGAGGTCAAGTGCATGAAAAATTGTAAGTTGTCTGAAAAAAATAGCGTGTACTTTTGAGTGTAAAGTGACTTTTAAACAAGGTATTTCAACTTAAAAAAACCTTTGTTAATATTTGAAGACATCCCCACATCTACAAACTACTTGACATTTTCATTCAAGGTTAAAATTTCTACCTCCTTAACCTTATGTTTCTTTTAGTATTTTGTTTATACGAAAGTGCTACGTTAATTGACAAGACCAAACCTAGATAAAATATTCGTATACGATTACTAGATTGATATTTTTCACCAACCCGACCGACTTGTTCTAAAGTGAATTATGAAAATTTTATGATCGATTTTGATTGGTTATTTAAATATACAGCTTGGTAGCGTTTAATGAAAATTACTTTTCAATTAGTATGCATCCTGCTATACATTTATTAATAAAGTAATTTGTCTTGTCGTGTTCAGTCAAACATACAAACAAACTGTAAGTATAATTTATTATGAGATGTAATCGATGGTTATTAGTTCTTTAATTGTGTATGTGCGTAGTAGTAGTTGGTTGGTAATCGACTACTGTTTAATACGTTACTATTTCCGTGTTAGGCCTGTGAACATATTGAATATGATAAGTAATCAATGTCAAAGGTATTTTGTAACTTACTTACTTTTGACCGCGGCTTTGCACTCGTTAAATACTAACTCGAGAACGTAAGCAAGTATTTTTTTTCTGAGTGAACGGTTATCCTGTGTCCTTTGAAGTCCTGACAAGGTTTATTCAATATTTCATGATAGTCGGTTGAGTAGTTAAGGCTTGAAAGGTGACAAACAACCTCACATTCGCATTTATAAAACAGGTGTAATATAGTTAGGATTTTTAATATTCAGTTATGTTTTGATTCTATGAACTGCCTATGCGGAACTACCTATTACCTAACCGGTACACAACATTTAGTGGCTTTAATTTACAAATTTTTTTTCAAAGAAATACTTGTTAACATCGAACTACCGCACTTTGTTTTGGCTCTTATCTACAGACTGATGTGTTATAAAATGAAACCGAAAAGAACATCACTAATTGCTCGGAATAGATCGACGAACTGACAGCCACTTAACCCATCAAACGATACTTGTAATTAAAACTGTACACCCGTTATGAACATTAATTAAATCCGAATAATATCAGAAGCCTTACAAAAGTAATTACTCTATGTTTGCACATAATTTAAAACGAATTTGTTATAATCCATTTTGTTTTGTCCATCACGTTCGCGTGACTATCTTTCATTACCTGACGTGTGTCAAAATGAACTGACCTCGGCTGCCGAATGATACGCTACTTCATAATGTAGCTATTTTGTTATGTATAATTTGGTACAAACCAATATTTAGACGTGTATGTACTTATTATTTTTTCTTGTCTGCCTTGAGGGTCTAATAGTAGCACGCGCAACTGTGGACCATCATGTTGCATGTTATTGCATATTAAAATTAATATGCGCGAATAAAATACATAATGAAGAAAAGTCAGCGTATAAAAATAACATGGCATGGAAAGAAATGCAGGGGAGGGGGAGAGATCTGTACTCTTTCAAAATTAGCCCAAAGCTAAAAAAATCTAATAAAATCAAGTAACCTGAACACCAATTGCGTTAAGAAAAGAAAAAATACGAACTGTGACCGGACACACAGACAAATACCCAATTGGTAAGAACTAATATGGAGACACTCACTCCATTGATAAGAATTTTATTTCTTGATGTGAGAATTGTAGTCTATGAGTGATAGTTATCTGACAACGTATTAAAATGGAAAAAAATTACAAATGCAGACCTACGCCCGCAGTCATGATTATTTGCGATATTATATTGTAGAAACCAAATTTAGTAAGAACTAAATATTACAGAAGCTTCCTCGTTGCCTTTCGCTGTTGGATTCGAAGGAACTATAATAGCTAAATGACAATACGCCCATCCTCTACAAGCTAATTACAATATAGACAATATTTCGCACTACCGTGTTTATATATAACTGCAAGCAATAAAAAATAATACGGCTTTAAAGCAGATTACTTTAATTTATACAGATTTAAGATGGAAAACGGCGCTCCTTGGAAAATTTCTCTACGGCGGTCGTTTGCTACGATTATATCGGAGCATGTAATGCGTGCACAGTTCCATGTACAGTCACCGATGATGTATTCTAAGTTTAACAAACTGGATGAGATAAAGTGGTTTGGTTTTATATTTTAAAATAAAATTAATTTTAGCAAAAGCTGCTTGTTCCATGAAATGTTTTTCTTCTGCATAATTTATTAAGCTTTGGAGATAGAACATACCTATGTATTTTCTGGCTGTAATTTCGGGAGAGTTTTATACTATTGGGTGGTCTTTGTACTTTGAATTGCCTATAGAAATGGTATATAAATTATCTGGTACCGTGCCAAATATATATTGTTCTAAAGTATACAAAACGTTTTATGTATTGTAGTATTTAAATTGAATATTTATTTATTTATTCTTTATTTGCTTTTTAAAGTATATAGCCTTAATACAATTTTATTCGACAAATTGTCACTTTTAAAAGGTGTTAATTTTCATCGTCCTCGTTTTATGGTGGTTTTTGCAGATATTTTTTGTTAGCGGTTTTGTACGCTTTAGTAAAACCGCTCAATTGTTTGATATGTTTTGTTCTAGATTAAACCGTTAAATCTAATTTAGCAAAAATATGGATACGGCACTTATATATAGGTACTTACCTAACGCTCTAATCACATCTGTATAAAATACATAATTTATATTGCAATGTATTTACAAACAAACATCTTATATCACATTATTTATCGTTCTGCCTCACTACAAGACACATTCAGTATTTCTATACATGTATAGTGTACAGTACATAGCATGTTACGAGGTATTACAAGGAGGTACCTCTAGTCTAGTAGCCGACTAATCGCAGCCCCCGAGGTCAAACCGTGTAGGAGCCCGTTGGGCCCACCACGTTTATTATAATAAGCCCTGGTAGCTATTATAAAGTTTGCCCATCGCCCTTTATGCACTCAAGTTACGTTATAGAAATTATTTTCACATTAACATTTCTATTTATTTTGTTTAGATGACAACTTGTGATTTTACTGTTAGCCTATTTGCATAGGTATTGTAATTTTATATAAGTGTGCATATCATCATTATTTCAAATTCATTGATCCAATTAATTTGAAAAATATTGATGGGCGAGTTTGAATCTTTTTATGAAGCTGATAGGACATCACTGCCTAAAATATTGGTAAAATACTTTAGTGTTTAAGCACTGTGGTAAATAAGACGAAGTAAAAAGGTATCAGAGTCTATTTTCTATTTGATTCTGTATTCTTTTAGAATGATTGCGTTATTTCAATTACGTGTAAGTGGATCTAATTTCCAATATTCATTATTTTTTTCTTAACTGTTGTTTAAATTGCTATCATAACTATCGGTATAAAATAAAATTTTCTGAATGTTAGTTGGCTTAGTATGCGTGAGTTCCTAGTAAGGTAGTCAAATCGATAAAAAAGAGAATAAAAGATAACTTACCTATTAGCGCTTCGACGTGGTAACTGGGTATAATCTCATTTGCGGTAGTCAGCTTGGCGGCGGTATTCGTACACTGCAACAAGCATACAAGAATTGTTAAATAATGCACATAATAACATATTCAATGCTGATACCTAGATTTTACTGCCTAAAATTACTCGTTTCTTTCTCCCTCATAAATCGCAGTCCTGCGCAGAATACGTTAGAGAATAAATATACAACTTTATTAAAATATTAACTATTTAGGGTGTTCTTGATTACTTCAAGATATAGTATACAATTTTAGACTTTATAGTACACCTCAATAAAAACTCTTATTTCTTGTTTGTAAGACACAACTTCCTCACCGGAAATAATCCGCTAAGCACTTTACGAATAGAATTCACGGATACATAAATATTGGAGAGCAGGAATTGAACCGACAAGTAAATATTTTGTGTTTATTTAAAGAATTAATTTATACCCATACCATCGATAAACTGATATAAAGAGAGATTGTAAAAAAAAAATGAGTTACAGTAATAGAAACTTTAATTGTACAATTTGAAAGCACATTTAAAATATCTTTGATGATGTTGCGTACAATCATGGCATTAAATAATATGGACCATAAAAATATGTATAGGTTGAGATGACAAATAAAGCAGCTATTCCACACATAATGACAGTTATTGACGAAACAAGTAATAACGGTTGTTAACCAATAATAAGCCTTGGATTCATTTAATCATCGACATCTGATTCTTTATTGCACAAGATTGTTTCTAGTCGTCGCGCCAGTCGTCCCCAAAATAATGTTCTTGTTGCGAAAATCCGCAATTATTTCATGGCATTATGAAATTGGTGAATTAGTTACGTCGTGACAACCCTACCTGACATGACTTCTATCTATCAATACAGTTGGATCAATTACTGATCTTTGAGATCTTGCCAAATGTTGGCGAGTCGCTAGTCGTATAATCAAAGTATTCACGGTACTGTCACACTTTAGTACCCCAATAAAAATAATTTGTTACTTTGTACATACATAAATTATTTATTTATTATTTTCATATCTTTGAAAAACCAACATTACATCATTAATATAGTTTTTAAATTCAGACAGGGTCGTAATTTATAGTTAACGGCCGTATTTATTATCTCATAAATTGATTATATTGCAAAGTTGATGTTACGTGTAACATGATGCTATAAGTTTCACTCGCAATAATCATAAATATTCCATGCTAATTATTTTGCATGAATTTAACTATTATAATTTTTGGAATTGTCAACAGCCCATTTGTGCTATCTTAATTTTTTTATTGATAACTCTTAATGAACATATTCTTTTATTAGAACAATATTGTCCGAGGGTACGTTTATATACTAAAATAAGAGTTTTAAAGTTTCCCATATTACGTGGCTCACTCCTAAAAACATCATTTTCATCTTTCGGTATTATCTTCACATTTTTTTGGCTTAACCAGAAAAGTCAGAAACATTCCATATTTTTTTTTTGACGAATAATTTTATTAATAGATAATATAATCATCATTAAAATCATTAGGAGTGTACACTTACAGATTTTTAAAGCAATGGCAAAGCGCATGCGAGGCTCCAGGAATGGCAAGCGTCCATAAGCTACGGTGACCGCTTACTATCAGGTGGCCCGTATGCTTGTTTGCCACCAAGGTGGTATAAAAAATATTTCAGAAATAGGACGTCCAAAAAGCCTTTTGAAATATTTTTATTTTTTCATATTTTTATTATAAATACACATTACGCTGTAATTAAAGGAATCTTATATTTTTTGTTTACTATAAACTTCATAATAATTTTTTGTTTAGTAGGATTGAGGAAATTTTTGATTACGTAATTTGGAATAGATGCAACTTGGTGCCAAAAGTGCCACCTAATTACATAGGTACTGTATTCCATCCATCAAGCTTTCTTATAATGTCAAAAAAGTATTTATATAGGACAATATAAAAGAGAATTAGAATAAAAATATTCATCGGATGAATTCTCATAAATGTATCGTTGGTGTAAAAACAAGTACTTACATTTTATTGGTTTTCTAAAAATTAAATGATTATAATACTTCACTAATATAACTACGATGTGGTAATTGTAATAGTCTTGTTAAGCAAAATTCCATACTTGCCATTCACATTCACCAAAATAATTAGAAAACCCATGTAGAAATAAGTAAATGAACGATAGAATATTCATAAACCTAGTTTACGTAGATGAAATTATATAGTGGAGCGAGCGCTAAGCGTATTTTATTCGCATAAGCGGAAAATAATTTCTTTATAGGCATGGAATCGATTAGCGGCGCGGTTTATGATGCGCCTGCGCACGCCGCTGCGGGTGCCAGCTTTATTACACCACCTCTGTAAGTACTGCCTTAACACACTTGTACAGTGAGAAAGAAAAGCGTTAATTTAAATTCGTATACCGCATTCTGTCTAACACTTACAATAAATAAAATCATTCAAAAGTACTAATCGACTACGTACGTACGTACTATGAGTAGGTACTACTGATTATATGTGACATACTGTAAGTAAAAAACACAAGCTATAGATTATAACATAATAAATTATGTTAATGCCATTTAAAATGTTATGCTAATTTTAGGATAAAGCCGACGCAAATGGGGAAATCGTTGAGGTTTAATTATAGACGATATATATTTGAAGGAGGTAACGTTTAGATTGAACATTTATATAGGTACTTATTAATGTAATAATAATTGCTATGTAATATCGGCCACAATATTCCTACCATTTAAATTCCAAGCAATATGTAAGGTTTTTTTTATAAAGATGTATAATTATTTGTATGGGTGTGTAAGCGAGTTATATTAATACTGTTTGAAATTTTAACAAGGACCTTATACCGACTTGCTACATATTATTTAAATTCACGCGATTAAAATATTACGCTAAATAACTTATTAACATACTTCCATAGTCATTTTTGTAAACTTCTACTTCCTCTCAATTGTAATAGTTTGCGCTTGTTTTATTTATTTACTTGGATATATTTACATATGTTTGTTCTATTACAGAGTATGAAACATTAGATGGTATTAGGTTGGCCCACATTGCGCCAGATCAGGAACATAGAATATACATACAAAGGTCAAAACTTAAATCAGTCAAAACATCCACGAAATCAACCACGTGCCGTCATTTGTTTCACAACAAATGATACAATTGCCTAACAAGACGAATATTTTCGTAGCACAGTATATGCATCAATGAATTTGTGCTCCGAATAGCGAAACAAAGGTACAAACAATTTGTGAGCTCCATTGCATGGTTTGGCTATTGAAAAAATCAAGACGCGGCGCGCCTTTTCGTGACACACAGATGATTAGTTTATAGAGCTTTGGCACGTGCCGAAATTTAGTAAGATTTTATTGTATTTTTTGTAAAATAATTATGTGTAGTGTGCAATTCTTTATATGTAAGGTAAATTAACGGTTCTATAATTGTACAAACGAATATTAAAATATCGAGGATTATCGCGATAATATTTAAAAGGTACAATACCTCTTATTTACCCGACGTTTCGATTGAATTTTGATTGTGTAAGTCCCGAGTTACACATCTAATATTTACCAAAGTAGCGAAAGTTTAAAAACGAATAATAAATTGTGGTCAAGGTAGCCAAGGTAGGTTGTCAAAATAAAGTATTTTTGTACAGCCTTAGATCCTACAAGAGTGCTCTTATTAAATATTTTAATAGTGACTAAACATACCTCCATCTTCCTTTAATGGTTTATAAGTTACAATTTCGTTCCTTTGCATTATCTGACAATCGTTCGATATAAATTATTATAGTCTTAAATTTTAATGCTGACAGTACTAGCTGTGGGACAGGTATGTATAACGCTTCCAGGGCGCCACTGCCTAACATTCGCTTGGAGTTAGGAAGCCCTGGTGATTTATGCGGAAAGAGAGGGTCAGATGCATTATAATAAAATAAAAATTGTTATTGCATACATGTGTAACCACGCTTCTAAGTGTTTGCAAGGTTAAAAGTGACTATAAATTGAACATAAGCAATATCAGACATGCTGAATATCCGTATGTAGTGAATGTAACATATCAGATAAGTACAATAGACGATGATTCCTATACACAAAGCCGTTGGGAGCCCCCGTTATTAATCCTCACTGAAGATTGATGTGACATAGTACGTAATATATTTCGATGTAGGTTAAGGCTCAGTGTTAAGCAAGAAGCTGGTTATTCAATACACGAAACAATAGCCTAACTAATGTACTTGTTAATTAGGTATTTAGGCAATAATGTTCTTCTGTAACGTTTTTTTACTAAACCTTTTGATACTCCAGCATGAAGCGGTTCTTTGCTAAGTATAGTGATTAATAGCAGCTAATAAAGGTTATTGATAAAATAACGGGGTTGAGTTTTCTAAACAAGATAAATTATAGAATCTATAAAAGTTTATCTGTATTATAATACACAGTAGTTATATGCTAACATTTCTTTAGTATACACGTCATATATGGTACTTGTAACGGTAAAAAAACCATTGACGTAAAACTTGATCACTGTAAAAAATAACTTTGTTATATTAACAAAACATCTAGTTATCTAGTTATCATATTTCAGCCATTTTACACAAAACCTTAATGAATTATACACCTAAACATTCCTCATGCATCACTCTATCTATTGGTGAAAACCGTATAAAAATTTGTTTGGTAGTTGTTGAGTTTATCGCGAACAGACAGACAGACAGATGCGTCGGGGGATTTTGTTTTAAAATATGTAGTGATTATACTAGGTATCAATCAATATTTTAACAACAATGCTAGAATTTCGTTCAGGGTTAATGAACAAAGTCTATTTTATTTCGTAACTAGTTCGTTGTTCTAGATAATTTAAGTGCCCGTAAAGAGAATTATAACTTTAAGCACATTCAGAAATCTGAGAGGAACTAAATCCCGTGAATTGCCAGACGTTTCGACCAGGTTGTACTGGCCGTAGTCACAGGCTGACTGGTTCAGCGGTCCACGCCCTCCGTAGGCGAGATTGTGTGGTAGAAGATTCTTCATACAACCGCACATTTTCGATATTTTTAATATTTTTGTTTATGTTATATATATGATATGTTCTTTGACCCTTTCAGCAACAGTTTGGCCTATGTAGGAACTACTGCAGCTGAGTTTATTTTGTAGACACCTGGAGTTTGAAACGGCAAAACATCCTTCGGTGTATCCACGATGTTTTGAACCTTTATGCCTGGTCTGTATACTGTCGGAATGGAGTATTTCCTTAACACGGAGCCGATCTTATCCGTTACGCGTTTGACATATGGCATGTAGGCTGGTTGTCTGTTCACCACCGGATTCTTGCGTCTCATTGTCGGTTGCTTCCATGGTTGAGTACTTCCTGAACATGATCCAGCTGTCGCCCTAAATGTTTAGGGTCACGAAGATCGTAAGCTCTTCAGTGAAGTCAACAGATTGGAGGTGTCGGGGATGATGATGAGATGTGGCCTACCTATCCGTATGAGTAGGCTTACGGTACACACAGTCCGACAAGGACCCGTCTGATCTCACGGTTACTTTAACATCTAAAAATGACAGCGACCTATCGTACGTTACGTAACGTACCCATATAGATAAAGGAAATAGCTAATCATCTATAGTTCGCAGTAACGTGAGTAAGAATTCTATATCAATTGAGACCCAATAAATCTAAATATTACAAATTTCATGATTTAAATATACGTATTTTGTGTATTTAATAGCACGATTCAAAACACACAAACCTTACGCAATATCCTATGATGACTACGTGATAAAGTACAAGCAAGGCCACCGAATCATAACATCTAGTCCGTCGTTTAAACAAAATATTACAGTACCGTACTTTAATATTTTGATTAGACGAGCGACTAGATATACAGCATTATAGAAGATACAGCATATGCAATTATGGGCATGCGGGCAGTGGTCAAGATGTAATAACAATAATTAAGACGTACGGTCGTCTGTCCATAGGAGTACCTACAGTTGATAGTTGCTCTAGTAAATCGATAGACGATTTGTATTTAGGTTTATTGTTTACATGTTTTGTTTATTGATATCTACTCGTAGGTACTACAGCTAGTGTTCACTATATACGTGGGGTAACACTGAAAGTTTTGCGTAACTCATTAATTAGATAACTTACACGTATATACTGCTTTTCGAAGTATTCTCCATTACATTTTAAACACTTTTTCATTCTGTTAAACTATTTTGGAAAACATGAGGACAATTGGACTAAGGGCATGTTTTTCACGGGCTGGTTGAAAGCTAGCACGGCCTCGTTCGGCCCCGTAAATGTCATACCTCTCATCAAATCTTAAATTTTTGGGAAAATAAAGAAATCGCATGGTGCCAGGTCTGGACTATGTGCGGGATGGGTCACTAGCTTCACCTTTTCAGAAGCCAAAAATGACTTTGTTTTGTTCACGGTGTACGCCGAAGCATTGTTATGGTGCAATAGGATGCAACTTCTTGGTCGTTTTTCCTAACTTTTTCAAAGACACGGGACAAACATTCAGCATAAACTGTCTTTTGTTCTTCAAGTGGGATCGTGCAGACAGGACCCGTCCGGGAGAAAAAACGCAGTAATTTTGTTTCCCTACATTTCTCGCCTGCCTCAATTTTGTTGGTTTCACTGTCACTTTTGAACACTGTTACAGAAGACTGTTACTTTCTTTCCGGCATGTAACAATATATCCATGTTTAATATCCTGTCACAATGTTATACACAGCATTTGAACGTTCGTGATCATACTTTAACAACATTTTTTTTCACCAATTAACACGAGTCCGTTTTTGTTCTGGGGGAGTTCATGAGGAATCCAGCGGCAACAAAGTTTTCTAACTTTTTAATATTGGTGTAAGATTTTTTGAATTTCGCTCATACCAATCCCCAAACGTCCCCTAATCTCCTCATAGGTGATACGCCGGTTTTCTTCAGTTGCCTGACAGTAGCCACATTTTACTCAGTGATTGCAGTCGAGAACCGACCTTCACGAATTTCATCATGGAGAGAAACACGGCCACGATCAAATTCTGGGTACCCTCCCAAAAGCATTTTGAAGATGAGCAGTGCAGTCAGTGCAGTTGCGGCGTCAGTCAACTTTTAATATCATCGCCCTAAAATCTTTTTGCGTTAATTCCATATTTGCTACGGACGACAAACTTCAACTTCTGATAAAAAACAACACGCGATTTCCCGCCAATATTTTTTTAATCAATGATTGAGTTTCTTATGTTTAAAGTAATATAACATTCGAAATTTAAACATTTATGAGCGGCCAGGAGCGCAGAACTTTCAGTGTGCCATAAGTATGTATAGTAATAGCGATGACGTCACGATAATAGAGAGGTTAGAGTTTGTGCAATAAGGTCACACTACCAGGCAGAAACGAAGCCGTAGATTGCTAAATTAAATAATGTGGTTGATTGGTCTTATGGGAGATTAAAAGAAATGTTTCCGTGGGTTAATCAACATTTAATTATAATAAAATATACAATACAAACAGAAACTTCTTTAAATATATTTTATCCTCATATATTCATTCCCGGATAGTTTTTCTATTAAACAATTCTCTAGAATAAAGTCCGAGTTAATATTTTTTTCTAATACTTTATTTTTGGGTATATGTTTTTAATAAAGTTTGACATTAAGAGAGCCTTTTTTTTGTGCGTGTGAAACCCCCTCGGGTCGTCACCCCACCGGGGTTTTCGGTGGGGCGGTGTATCGGAATCGAACCGACTAAAACCACACGGTGTGCTGTACTGCACCTTAAGTAGGAGGGATCCGAGGACAGCTTTTATTAAGACATCCGGACATTTAGAAAGCCTATATTAAGTTATTGTCATCTCAGGGTGATGTCTTATTTCCCGGTAGGTTAGATAAGTGTGATAAGTATGAGTGGAGTGTTTCGTACTTGTTATTTCACGATGCAACGATTAGGGATAGTGTGTAAGAGAAGTCGACGCGTTGTTGTCTTCGCAGGGCTTCCAGGAATTAAAAAAAAAACTGTCAGTCGTAGGACTGCACGTCAGAAGTGAAAACATAACTGACACATCTGTCACCTGAGCGTGACGGCCACGTGAGTTCAGTGCTTTTTCCCCATACCAAAAGTGCTCAACGTGCCTAAAGAAGTTTTCACTTCAAAAAAATTGTTATAAATTGTTTTGCGTTTTATTGTAACTTATTAATAAAGTAATTTTTGTTTACAGGGATAGCATCCAACTAACTTTGTTTGTAGTATATGAATGGTGATTCAGTTGTTTTTTTTTTTCATTCTTTACAGCACCAAGTTAACAAACAAATCCAGTGTTTATTGTTCCATCCAGTGTTTAATAAAAACTTTCCTTGGATCTTCCCCAATAACAAAAATAAAGGAACAGTACTGGTTAATTGGTGTCTTTTGTACGGTGGAGGTCTCCGTAGTCGCGCAATTATTTTATTAGTACCTACTATTTTATGAAAGAATGCTTGAAATTTAGAATAAACACTAATATGTTTATGCAATAAAATATTATTACATTCTTCTTTAATATTAAAGTAATAATAGCGTCAAGATTTAGATTGTAAGTCGGATGAGTATAGCTGAACATTATGAGCTTATGACCTTTGGTTCATTACCGCCCTTTCATTCCGAGAAGAGAGCAGTAATCACTGATGATAAATAAGTTGTAAGCTATATAAAATACGTAATGTAGGGCAGTGATATATGATTACGGATTACATTTTTGGTCTTATTGCAATTTGAGGCATTTACGATCATTGCAAAGAGAAGGGTCCTTATATTGACGACACATTTGGATTCTTTTTATGACTTTCGAAAGTGATTGGCATTGCGTAATGAATTGCTTTTATAAGGAAGATGATAATGATGTCATTTAAGGACAGTTGCACAATATCGTAAATATTATTTTTTCGAATGTAAGGCATTGTTTGTCACAATATAGATGGACTAAAATGGTTCGGTGTAATATAAAAACTTAACCAATAAAGTCGATATATCACTTTTATAGACAACCTGGAGTTGTCGTCGGTCTACTAAGTACTGACATGGACAACATTGCAAAAGGAATTGATAGCGATAATAAAAATAAAGTATATCTTGCCTTCACTGAAAGGGCTATGATAAGAATCTAAAGACTTTACATTTCCGATGAAGGTCTATGTCGGTTAGGAATTGACATAAATTGACGTATTTACCGTATGTATGGTATGTGTATGCCGTGTGAAAGCTGGTAATGTTATATTGTCATACAGTAGCCGTTCTCTGCAGTTTCATACGCGTTTATAGTCACTGCTCTACTTCTAAGGGTCGTAGCGTGATGTTAGGTAGCCTACCTTCCTCAAAGAATACTTTATCCAATACACAAATAATTTACTGAATCCGACTAGTTCCAGAGACTAGCACGTTTAAACAAACTAACAAAAAACAAAAACATCTTCATCTTTATTATATTAGTGTAGACACACTCAATTTGTCTTCATATTTTAGTATAAACTATGTATTTCCACGGGAATTAACGCGATCACGAAAAGGTATTACATACCTCTGAATTGCCTGACGTTTCGACTAGGTTGCACTGGCCACTGGTCACAGGCTGACTAAAATACATAATTATATCATGGAAGGCGAAAGTTTAAAAGTTAGTGTTTCAGAATAAACGTCAAACTTTCATGTAAGCCTTGTTAGTCACTGTAGTGTAACTTTTTCCGTGTTATGAGGAAGTCAAATCGTAGATTACGGCTGCGTGCGCCGCTCTGGGAATCCTTGTAATTTTATTGCTAACTTGTTACCCTCTGTATGGTGTGCAGAAAAAATACGTTGAAGAGTTTTTTGTTTTATTTCTAGGTTGCTGATCTCTGACTATTTTGCTCCGAAACATCGTAGCCTATAAACATTCCTAAAGTTTGTTTAGGCTTTTAGGATGTTTGGCGCTATTCAGGCGAAGAAGAACACCGGTACTGATCCAACTGATAACTTTAGGTTCTTGCCACTAGTAAATCTCAAAATTATTCAGAAATAAAACATCATAGGTCTTCAGAGTAAAAATATTAGCTGTGATATATGTACTAGGCAATAATTTAAAATAGTAATTTCGGTCAGTACCGGTCTGCTTCTTCAGCTGCATCACGTCAAAGGTCCTAGAAGCCTAAAAAATCCGAGGAATGTTATTATATTACATATTGTATTAAGTATATAATGTTATTATAATATATATTGTCAAGAACTACGTCAAGTGCAAGCACACGAAAAAAAATTATTTTAGAATCGAACTAAATATAGAAACCATACGTATAAAATACGTATGAGTTGAACCTTGCAAACTGTATCGCAACCTCTAAGGTGAAGTCACAAAATAAACAGTATCTTTTTATTTGTCTGTCCTTACTTCGGCGACATTTTGATGTCTGTGCCTCGTCATGAGGCAGTAACGCACAAATGGGCTCAGTTATTGTACGGTAGCGTGGCGCGGTGAAAAAGCTAAGAGTCGTCCGATTACCAGTTCTTATTATAAGTGACAGATTGAGTTGAAAACATCTGAGTTGCTTCGGTTCCGTACAAAGTTTTTTTATATATAGGTATAAATATTATAAAGACATAAAGTTTGTGACTTTGAAGGTTACAAAGAATATAGGGGTACTACTACTACTGACGGGGTTACCTACTAATTTGTAGCTACAATCCTCAAAAACTAATGTAGCACTTAAAAACTTGAAACCGAATTCGAAATTCCCCTTCTAACTGACAAGCTATCAAGCATCAGTTCTAGTAGCTGGTAAAGTGTCAGCGAGACGTCGAACGTATACATACATACATACATACGTAACAGGAGCAAGCCGTTAGCATGTCGTTTAAATTGGTACTTTGGGAATTAAAGATGGAAAAATAGGAGTATATTGGGAGTATATTGAAAGGGCTGGGTGGGTAAGATGAGCAAAGGTTGGATTTGAGGAGGAGGATGGGTTCGCAGCAATAGCTTACACTTCCCAATTCATCCATATAGCAGCTCAAGCTGGTCAGGGTCACATACCTGTCCCTGATGGTTGCTACCAGGAATCCCTTAAATAACGTTGAATGAAGACTTTTATTGTTACTAAGTAATGACATTAAAAATTGAACGATTATGGCAAGTACTTAAGTAAACAGCGTTATTCGTTGTCTCATCAAAGCAATCTCTTTCATAATTAGGGACAGCAACCACCATTTCTAAATGATACTGCGACTTTGTTTTTTATAGGTTCATAAAATATTTTATTATGGAACCCAAAAAAATACGTCTGCCAGTCATTGTATAATGTTGTAAAACAGTTAAAAAACGCGAAGTAGTTATGTCCATAGTTATGATTTCCGTAAATAATGCAGGAACAAACATATAGTCTTGTATGTAGGTGTACGACTTAGCGTATAAAAACAGTAAGCATTCTACGAGCGTCGAGTATACCGCCATTAATTCATTTTTTTTTTAAATTAGTGTATGTACGCTGTGTGAATAAAATGAACATTATAAATTATAAAATTAACATTCATGTGTAAAGTAATGTACTATGATACATGTGCAAGAGATTAAAAAAAAACTTGTTGATATATATGTAGAACTAGAAATCATACTACTGACACGTATGCAGTTTAATTTTGCAAATTACAGTGTTAGGATGTTATATACAAACAAATGAGACGTGTTATTCGGCTTACATTACACCTTATATATACGGCTTATAGGTTTTTGATTACGCCGTTTGTTTATTTGATCCCCACTATTACATCATCTTTCTATCTAACTCTTATTGAGTCGATGGACACTGGTTACCGTAACTAAGCGACTATTTAGTTTTTAATTCGTCTTTTTAGTTTAGGCCTAACAAGTCAATTAATTTACGTCTTTAATAAGCAAAAATAATACTCATCCAATTGCTGAAAATTATAAATTGTTGACTCTTTTTTTTCAATATTTTTCATTCATAACTATAAATATAGATATTCATTTAGTTATATTTGATATTCATTCCATTTCCTGGGATTTACGTCACACTTGTTGAACTTAGCATACAGGAGTCACTACAATGAGATACAATGAGAGTGTACGTGTGAAAGATGCGTGACATAGTACGTTCTACATTATAACATTAAATATTCTTTTTTTTTTAAAGATAATAGGAATTACTCCTGTGTCGCGGGGTACTTAAATATACAAAGAACGGACACAAAGTACACCCAGACTTGGGTGGGAATCGAACCCATGATCTATGGCATAGCAGTCAGGGTCACTAACCACTAGGCCAACAGGCCAGTCATTCCTCGGTGCATACGATTCTTATATGTACATCTTCAAGTTTTGTTCATATACATTATACGCCTAATATCTTATAAATGTAACGCTAGTATGATGTTTATAATAAAATCAGATAGTCGCTGAAGTACTTCTGGGGTCCGCGCACGACCCCTAGCTCTTTATTATGCGCATGAATAATTTGTTCCTATTAGTGATTTATATATGATAAGGAATCCACGATATCTTAGCATGTATGATTTACTATCTACTGTGTTCGTCTTTGGCTTTTACAAGGAAAGAAAATAAATGTGGATTACTTTTGTTTTTATGAGACGTTGGTATCGATTTATTTTTATTAAACACTGTTTAAGAGCATTTCATCTTCAAGGTAATGAACATTTTTAACAAAATTTATAAATATCTTACCTGTATGTTTGTTTGTTTTGAATCTTTGACGAGTAAACTGGTCTACCGATCATCATGAAATTGATGTTCGTTGCGTACACGTTGTCAGGGGTACAGAAAGGACATAGTAATAATAATATTTATTTACTTTCCTTTTATTTACTATAAAATAGTTTGTCCAAGTTTGGCAGATGTTGAAAATATTTCGGCTTACACTGCTGTTTAGTGTATTTGTACAATTATGTGTATGTAATCCCTGAAATCCAATTCAGATCAGTGTTGTGTTATGGAAACTAATAATATAAAAACGGGGTCACTATTATAATTTAAGCAAAAATAAAGATTTGTCACTAACTGTACGTGTGTGTGTGCGTGTGTGAGTGTGTGTTTGTGCGCTTGTGTTTGTGTGTCATCAACAAAAAAAGTAATACTCCCGAGGGATTCAAAAATATGTGGTTTAACTTTTAACTTACATATATGTAAGAAATTTAATACGGGCAAAACCGAGGAGCATATCTAGTTCATAAGGAAGAATAATTAATTTAATTAAAATAAGCATCCTTAAGTGTTAGCGAGAAGAAATTATTCCAATGATTTCGCTTACAAAAATTACTTTTAATGTAGCAACTTTCACCGAACTTAATGTAACACCGGTAAGTTCAAAAAAGGTTGATATCGTTAAGATTTTTAAACATTTGATTTTTATACAAACGATTTGGTTGTGCCATACAATAGACATCAACGAGCTCATAATGTGTACAAATGTGGACCTAATATCGCATATGGCACACGTACATACACAGGCACAATAATTTTTTGCCTTTAATTGAAGCCGGAATAGTAAGGACATTCAACTTACAACATCGAAACAATGACAAAAAACTTCTGTTTTACAACAATAGTAGTTGAATTGACTGGCTTGTTGGCCTAGTGGTTAGTGACCCGGACTGCTATGCTACAGGTCATGGGTTCGATTCAAACCTGAGTCTGGGTGTTCTTTGTGTCCGTTGTTTTTGAATGTTTCTAAAGTCCCCCGCGACACAGGAGTAAAAAAGCATTACGTGCTTTCCTCAATGAGCTGTCTTCCGCATTCATCCACATTGTTTTTTTCTTTATTTAAAAAAAAAGACAACTCCCGCATTAGAAATTACTCCTGTGTCGCGGGGGACTTTAGAAACATTCAAAAACAGCCTACGTTCAGAAGGTATATTGTATTAGGAGTAATTATACTAAGTGTTTCGAATCCGCAACCACTTGATCACAAGTCCGACGTTTTAACCACATTTCTCTAACACCACTTTAATAGACATTGGATTTTAATTAAATGCAATTGAGATTATTCAACTCAATAACTTTTATACTTAATTCGTTTTATTTACATAAGTAAAAATAAAACAAAAATGAAATAAATAAAATGTAAGTAAATTAATGTGTACACGACCCGAGTCCGGCCCCTAAGCGCTCCACATAACATCGCCCTCGCATTCATTTCGTACATTTTAATACCGCCGACATTAAGTCCGACTCATCTCCGTTATTAGTGAGAACTGGTTCGACTTCCTACACCGCAGGATGTTGCTCCATATACGCCATTCATTAACTTAATGGTAGCCAGATGATTTTATTGCAACATCGATCAGAATGCCAGGTACTGTCAATGATTTCTTAATGGTTATAATCTCTTTTGTCATTTTCGTACGGGACTGTAATAGGCTTATTAGTATCTATAGATTAATTTGTGGAAAGAATTCATTGTAAACATTTTTTAAAAAATTCACTAACGGAGCAACTTGAAATTTGAAATACTTGAAGTTGATACATATAGAAGAAGGGCAGACAGCTAACAGTTTTAAGCAATATTTCGTATTAATTTGAAAACTTCAATTCAAAGTGCAATATCTTTATTTCATATAATTATCTTTTAAAAAAATTATCACCGACTTCAATCCGCCTCAAAATACCCAATTCGTTTCCTTTGATTTCTCCAGGATTTCATTATCAGATCCTGACCTGATGACCATGGGACCACCTCGGAGGTATACCCTTTCAAAGAAAAGAAGAATTTTCCAATTATATATTATATTGGATATCAAATTATCAACCTACTGATGATTCGATCGAATAATCAAATGATTTAAAAATAGGGCATTAAAATGAATAACACGTTTTTAAATTATCATTAACGTTTGTATGCAGATCAAATTATGTTATATAACAAAATGTAATGGCATATTAAATTGTAGAAAGTTTATTTTTAAGCTAACAATAAAGAACCGGGGTACAATCGCACGCTAAACAACACGAAAACTAATACATTAAAACAATCTCTTCAATCAATAGAACGCTATTTATTTTTTCTTCTTCAATACTAAAATGCCAATCGTAGCTAGACGTAGATATTTAACATATTAATCTCTGATTGTTAACATGAGATGCCTCAAAGGTTCCGATACTATTAATCTATTTAATAAAAAAACAACCTTAAATTTCAACTCGTAAAGTATAATTTGGAATGTCTAGGTTTTAGAAAGAATCGTGCTTACAGTAGCCGAATCTAAGGGTCAGAAAGATCAAACGTGATCGAAAACTGATATTAAAGATTGTAACGAGAGTGACGCATGCGTGAATGAGATATTAGTGAGGCTAGCTGTGGTGAAACGTCTTTCGTACACTGTTGGCCGCTACTAGTTAAGTAGTATAATTATGAAATATTGCTACTCGTAATTATTGAATGCTGGATCATCAAGTATCTAGTCATTTTATAAATGAAATAATTTGTGGGTCGCCAATTCCGGCACGAAATTCCGGTAAACTCAAAATCTAGAACCAAACAGAAAATGTGGTGAAAAGATTTTATGCATGGATGTTGACGGGTACAAGAGAAGAGGACGACTAAAGAAAAGATGGATGTACTGTGTGAAAGAAGATATGGCTAGAAGGGAGTAAGCAGTGAAATCGCGAACGATACAGTAGAATGAAAGAATAAAACATATTGCACCGACCCCAAATAAAATTGGGACAAGGGTAGGCAGATAATGAGCCAAACTTCTACCATTACGCGATCTCTATTAAACTACTGTTTAAAGAAGCAGATCTACCCGAATTCGAGTTGTCCGGTTAGAAATTATGAGCTTATTATAGATTGGATATGCGATATGTTTATATAATTAAATTACCGAAAATTAACTTCATATCTTTAATTATGATTTATTTTACTAGTGTACCTCAAATAAAAACTATAGTATTAACAGAAATCTTCAAATATAACTGATAAAAAACTTGTTAAAATACCGATAAACAAATGATTTTTACAGTTGACATAACGTCAAACGCACCATTAAAATTATCTTCAAAAGAACGTCAAGTCTAATCTTGTTCACGAGCACAATAAATAAAGCTACTTTTGATGAAGCCGCTTCGCTTAAACTGCTAAATTAAAGCACTCCGCTCATTTGGGCGGCCAATTAAGCGCAAAAGTATCGCGTTCGTCACAAACTTGGCGTTTGTGGACTCATCAAAATTGTTTACTTTCATTGTATCGTCTCTTTAAGGACAATCTGATCTGCGTTCTTATTTATTATAATTAGGTATACATATGTAGTTTGAGTGTTGAATTTAGTCGTATTGATTTTTGTTAAGCGTTCGTAATACATATGTTTTATACACTAATGATACACATACAATTTTGGTTCAATCAGCCTATCATAGTCCACTGCTGGACATAGGCCTCTCCCAATGTGCGCCACAGCACCCGGTCCTATTTTGGTTACATATACATATTTACATATACACTACAGAGTTCTGAGTGTTCAGTGTGTTAATAAACACCTCTCTACGTAGGGGATGACTTTATTTAAAAAAAACTAAATACATTTCTTAGGACCTTATACCTAAGCTATTCCTAAGATATTATATAGTTAGGATTGAAACAATCCAATCTATTTTAACTCATAAATTACTTTAAATATGTCACTTGTAAGTATAACATAACCAAAACTCATATAAACTATATTATATATATTATGCTCAAGTTTATCGAACCCAGGAAATTACAACCATCATGAAGGCGTGATTACATCAAGTGCAAGTAAAATATTGATTGTTAAGCTCATCTCATAGGCTGTATGCACACAGATATTCAATTAACATAATCCTATAAACACCCACATGAAAAAAATCAATCTGAAATTTCATTAATTTGACTGTAACATTTATAAAATAAGGTACAAGATTACTGTTTCCTTGCAACGCTGTAATCTCGAGCGCGCATTAAAACCTTCGTGGGTGGTTAAAGAACTCAGTTTTGTCCATATATGTAAATTATTATTGGCACAACCTTGACAGCTTTCGACTGAAATGTGAAGCATATTGTATGTTTTACATTTGATGTGTTACTGTTTTTGTAGATCCGGGACGGAAGCATTATACCTCTTTGACTCAGCATTTAACTTTTTACTTAAGTTTTTAAGTTGATATAGGAAAGTTCAATAAATTATTTCATACAGGAGTATAAATAATTAGCTTTAAACTTGGTCAGAATTGCAATTGGTTAGAATTAATATATTGCTGCGAAAAAAATCGTATGATATCAGTGTGACTATAGCGTTGAATATAATATGCACTTTACAATTACAGGTAATTCGGGTGTCCACCGCAGTCGGATAAGGTAGTAAGCAACATTGTTTATGTACAGGTATCCGCTTCTCTATATAGATACCGATGCAGATAATAAGACGCGTCGGCGACATTCATTCGGACATCCAAAGCTTCGTGTGAAGTGACAGCTGATTCCTTCGAGATACGTTACTGTACAATGTTTAATGCTGCACTTCCTTCATCTGATTACCAACTGTATTCCTATAATGTTAAGGTGCCACGTTGTGTTGTGTAACTGCATCGTAATGTTGGTAACAAAACATCTCATCTCAAATGGATCAAAGCTTAATGCTTCGCCTGTGAGAATTAATTTCGTAGTGTATTGACCTTCATGTAACACCGATGCTGTGACATCTTGTGGGAAAAGGCTACAAATGTATGCTAATCTATTTTATAGACATTTTAATAGCAGTTAATTGTCAATTTATTATGCGTTTTATTAAAGATCGGATGTTCCGATATTCAATAAAGTTGAGTTGATGAATAAATATTGACGAGTGATTAATATGGACTTCAAAATATATTGATAATTTCCTAAGACAGATTGGTAAGTACATATTTGTCATATTTAGAGTGAAATAACAATGTCATAAATATTGTAATGAAGAAGGGCTCGATTACCGAATTATACAAGTTATTGAAATTATAACGACTTTTATAATACGAAACCTGTACACTATTAATTTAAGTTATAAATAATCATATCAAATTGTATAAATTAAATATATAGTCTACGAGTTAATAAATAAATTACTTTACAGTGCATCATCATCGTAACCGACTATATAATTTTATTGCTGTACTCTATTTTAACCTTATAATGTAATAAACAAGTGTAATAATTCAAAAACAACCGGTAGAGATTCCCACACTAACGACAAGTTAGTTTTAAAAAGAAAACCACAAAAATAAAAGTTGAAAGACTTACTAGGAAGCGCAACTCGATACTACATTACACATGAGGCCGCAAGAAATTGGACGCGGGTGGTCCCGATATTGTTTTTGATATCTTCCCATAATTAATGAGCTCAATGGTTTAGTATGTAACGTGTAATATGAATGGACGTTCTTATAGAAAACCGGCCGCACAGCAAAGCTTGCGTTGTATTTATTATTTATTAGAGGTTTCTGGAGGCCCTAAACCACCTCCCTCTTCCCCAAATCCCACCCTTCTCCTACTCCCACGTTTCTTAAAGGCCGGCAATGCACTTGTGACTCTTGAGTTGCAGGTCCATGCGCGACGGTAGTCACTTACCATCAGGTGACCTATCTGCTCATTTGCCCGCAATACCATAAAAAAAACCTGAGTTATTTTCCGTAAGTTTGGACACGGAAGTTTTAGCAGTTTGTGATAAAGTCACCGGTCTATGTGAGGGAGAGCTTTCTTCTCTTGTCTTCATCCACTCACTTCCGTCCAGTATTTGCCTTGCAATACCTTAGCCTGACTCTAAAGGACTTATGTGGTCCATCCAGAAGGCAGAGTAATAATGGATTCAGGACTTGCTACCATCTCCAATCCTCTTTTGGCTAGTTCATGAGCGGCATCGTCCAAAACACCAACATAACGATATGGGAATCTAACATAATTAATTAACGTATATAGTTAAGTTACAGTAAGTAAAAGCCACGTTAACACAAAAAAAATATATGATAAGAACTTAGGATTAGTGCTAAACTAATATTAAGAAGGTATTATCGAGGGATAATGAAACAGCCAAGTAACGTGAAATCTTATTGGTTCCAAATAAAAGATTCAGGTAGCCACAAACTTATTGTACCGTTATTGTGACAAGAAAGAAAAAAATGTTTAAATTAAAGCTCTATTTACTTATGGTACGTGTACGTATCTCATATCGGCATGCGGTTGAACAGTCAAAAGTCGAGCGGTTCAGAGATACCGATCTAGATGAATATTAATTGAGAATTTGTCGGTTACAAATGATTGGCCGCCAGTGTATGAACGCAGTAATGACGAAATGAGCGTTGCTTATGCAAACGCACTAATTAAGTTAAACATTTTCTCATTATGCAAGTGGTAATTAAAGAAAGTATTCGCTGTTCCTTATCGAATTACTGATATCAGGTTGTGTGATTGAAATTTCTACTTTGTCGTTCTATCAGATTTTTATCATCGCATTTCCATATGTGTTTTCCTTAAAGATGAATATCTGCTGGTGCTAAACTAAGCGAAATCGATGTTAAATTGTGTATAAAATAGTTTTTAACCGTTAATAACACATGTCTTATTTCATTTAACCAGAATGAACGGTGAAACATTCACCGTCCATCCGTTATGGCTTTAATAAGTGAAAACCAGACCATTGAATATTTTTGTATAGGATTTCAATTAAGATCTTGCTCCAAATATAGTTAGCTACGAAATCTATCAAGCAACAATCTTAAATTGTACTTAACAAGAAAGTCAATAGGCGTCTTCTAGTTATGGTGTCCGTATATGATATTATTATAAAAACGCGTAGCAGCCATCCACTTTTCACTGGCATACCTTATAAGTTCTGTAATCCAATAGCAATGTCACTTTGACGGGAAATCTTTCGATATTCTTGCAACATTTTTGTTCAATTCTCTTAGAAAGAAAGCTATTTTAACAAAAAATAGTTTATTGACATATGTCCTCTCTCCTTACTTGAGTAGTATTAGGCAGCAATAAAGAGCAGGTGGCTAGGAATAGTTGCCTAGCTAAGCTATTAGCAATATTTACTCTTTACAGTATTGTGCCATAAATATCTATTAATGGAATCAAACGTTATAAGAGATTACCTACGGGTATGTTGCGATTCTGTTAAATTAAGTATGTGGTTAAATTTTCCTTAACAGGTAATCGAAATGTTGCCACTAGCTCTATGGCAACTGTTAAATGTGCGACACTGGAATACCTGTATGTCATATTTGAGAACGGACGTACGCCAACCTTCAGTCATAAGGTAAAATAAAGAATAACTTTACTGGTTATTTGTAAAATAAAAAGATAATAGGTGCAAATAAGACTTATTATGTTGTAGCTAAACAGTTTTCTTCTGAAACTTAAGGCGATGAATACAAACACTACCTTTTTGTTCTTGGATTTTGTTTTTATAAAATTAGGGTAGGTCTCCAATACCGTGGCGGCAAGAACATTATGTAGGATTATAATATATCGTGGAATATAGGACAAAAATCAGGTAATAAATAAAATATGAACTATTAAACAAATATTCACTAATAATAATGATTTCATGTTTAAGTTAAGTATTTTAAAATTTTATTTCTGGATGGCGATTAATACAAAATTGCGATATATAAATACTTTACTTTCGAAGATTGTCACCGCTATATAATGATGACAGTCAGTCTAAAATTCAGTTCCTACAGGTTCAGGTTTCTTGACGACGGAATATTATAGGGATGTGTTAGAAACACTCTCACCACTATTACTATAAACTATCAAATTCACCAAATAACAGTAACTGCTATGTTGTTCGTACCTCTATTCGCACTTAAGGCATCATTAACAATTTATAATGCGCATGCTAGCCTTTTATAACCCTAGTATTGTCAACCGACCAATACCGTTGCGTTACCGGCATAACTGGTAATAATAATGTCTATTATCTCCTTTTTATTAAATAGTGAACTGTTTTATTATCTATTATAGTTTGCCTTTATTTTTGTGGCAACAACTATTTACCTTAAGACAGAGTATGTTACTAAAGATATTTAGTGTATAATTACATGTGCTAAGTAACTTTTCTTGCTCTCACTACTAACAATTTCTATTGTAGTAATATATTTGCTTGTCTAAAACTAAGAGATAAATCAATAACAATAAGTGCCGAATAAACGTTTACAAGTTGGCCTATTGTTTCTGACCATTTGCTTGTTATCGTATGATGAATGAACTCTTTGTATTGTTCATTACGAAATTTAAACATTTTCAAATCATTCAATTTTATCGATACACGTCTCTCTTATCGACGCTTTTTAAAATATCAAGCAGTGTTCAAAGTTAGTAGAAAGCTTAATCCTTAAGGAATGAATGAAAAAGAATGGCATGTTTCATTGGTTTTATATCGTTACGGTTGAAATCCAGGATAAGAAACCTGATTATTTTCAAAATTTAAAGCATACAAATAAACTCCATGCCAAAGGATAGATAGCAGAGATCATAAGCGGTATTAAACCATTAAACCTGAGGAGAGGAGAGACTTTGCCTCCTTGTGTGTGTTCTAACGCTTTTATAATCAGTTGTGCTCTGAGGAACTATTTGCGCGAACGCTCCGGCTGTGGAATAAGCTCAATGCCAAGGATTACTACAGTTCTTCAAGAAAGAAGTGTATAGGTTTTTAAAGGGTCGGCAACGTGCATGCGAGTTCTCTGGAGTTGCAAGCGATCATCGCTTACGATCAGGCGGGCCGGATGCTTGTTTGCCACTGACGTAGTATAAAAAAAAACCGTTCTGAAATAAACTATGATGCTGACTACACCAAAATTCTCCGCAGAAAAGACACGGATTGTGAAAAAATAAACTAAGCACGAGTTAATAGAAATTCACACACACACACACACACACACACCCACACACACACACACACACACACACACACACACATACACATATATACACACAAGCACACATACACACACACACACACACACTCACCAACATACAAACACACGCTCACGCACTCGCACACACGCAGAGACACGAGCTTTAATACCTACTTACCTCGACAAAACTCCTCCATCTAAAATAATTGTTGAGAAATCTTACTGTGAAATTTTAGTGTTAAAAATGTTAATGCTAATCTTTCATTTTGGAGTGGGGTCCTGATATATATATAAATATATATATATATATATAATACAGGACTAACCTTCTTCAGACACCAGCTCCTCCTCACTAGTACTAGACTGCACAAAAAACTTAGTTTTAGATATTATACTATGTAATTGTAAAAAAATTTAAATATGAGGAAAATAAAAGAAATTATTATTATTATATTATAAATAGGAGTAAAATGCGGTTTTTTTTTAAACAAAGCGTATTTTTTTTGTAAGCTCTGTAACAAGATGTGTTGTGTGGAAGTCCCACACTTGTAACACATCTCCTTACAGAAGTGGTACGTACAACACAGCAGATGTGTCAGAAAAATATTCTCTCTTGAAGTTAAAAAATTATCAATTAAATAAGATAAATCTTAAGTCTATACATAATACATAATTTATATCCATCGGTAGGACGTATATTTAAGTTTTCAATAGATTTAATGTAGACTACAAGTTAAACTAACTACAAAAGGTTATTACTCGTACCAAGTAGTTTATTCAAGTAACTGTTCGATTTTAGATTTGATCACGAGATTATCAGCTGCACGAGAGTGTAAATATTGGATAAAACCTCTAAAAGTAATAAAACTAGTAGTAGTAGCAAATACTTTTCAGGTTTTAAATCTTATTATCTTCTTTTCAACTTCGATTGAAGGCGGTCAGGAAGAGTCTAACTAGTATAATTATGATTACTAAATGACTTACATTGAACGAGAAGGATTACTTGTTATATACGCACAACTGACAGCTAACTTGCTAGCTGTCAGTTATGCGTCTAGCAAATAAAAGAGTAAAATAGATTATACATCAGTTGAAACAATAATTTTCTAATCAGCACAACCAAAGCTTCGATAAATAAGACAAACTAAAAGTAAAAGTGAGAATGGACTTCAACGGAACGATGCTAAGATAATGGTACAATATCTTTATCAGGTGTTCAAAAATTATAAATGGTAGAAGACAAGGCCGGCTAAAGAATTTTGGCTCGTTCAAAATGCGTTAGATGAGATCTAAATTACGAAATGGTTATGATCAGATAAGATGTAACAGTCCGTCGAAAGCGAACGCGCATGCTCCTGACACAGACGTCATAGAAACGCCGGCATGCCATAACAATGTGCTGTAGGGCTGCCTTCTGGCTTTCAATATTAACTACATTACGATATACTTACATAACTTTGTATATTTCGGAATATCGTCTTTAATTGATCACGGGTCCATTGAATCTACAGACTGCAAATCAGTTTAATAATATCTACTTTTATAAATAGTGTAAAAAGATACATACACATTTATAGAAATAGTATAGAAGTATGTTATGGGAATATCTTCAAAATCTTACAGAATGTTGGTGGGTCAGCAATTATTTCGGAGGCCTTCACTTTTAAAGCGTACCCAGAGGAAAGAGCAAGAACTTTTGCTTAAAGAAATAATGGTGGACATTTAATTTTGTCATGTACGTTAACAGTTGTTTGTGTATTTAACACTTATTTGTGTATAAAGTCACTTACTTTTTTTGGTTTATTTTTGTATGTACAACCCTAACATTAGGCAACCGTATAAAGTTGTAATTAGTAATATTGCAAGTCGTGTCGTTAGGATCAATATCACCGAACAATACTGATCGGTTTAGTGACTCATCAAGGTTTTGAGTTGAAGGTTCTGGTGTCAGCTATCCCTTGACCGCTCCCTGTGGCCTTGCTTTCGACGTGGCGATCATGATAACGAGATGTTTCGAACTGCGCCATTCAATATGATTGAAGTTATGACGAGAATATACTCAAGTTCCATTTTAACATTTTCGCACTTTAAAAGCTTTAGCATTGCTATGTCAGTTATAAAAGTCTACAACAATAGTGGAAAGCCTTGTTGTATTAAATATTATACGCATTTTGATTTCACGATATCATTTGGTATATAAATGCTACTCAATAAGACGAGAATATATTTATTAAGGATCTAAAGATAATGAATAAAATGTGAAGTCGTAACTTTATTAAATATTATTATATAAAGAACCGGAGGTAAGATGTAGTATTGTAGAGACCTGAGAGAAAAAACAATTGTTGATTCCAGTCAACAAGGTAATAAATAATATTGTTTGATCATAATGCCATAACGCAAATTAAAAAAATTAGATGGTTTAGTCATGCGTTGATTCTTTTTAATATAATTAAAAACATAGAACCCTGTGCTTGTGGACGTATAGGTCCTCAAGCACAGGGCTCGGGTAATTAATAAAATAGACAGCGAGGTTACACTTTTCAGTAGAAGTACTGTTCTGGTCAGTCCAAATGTGAAGTTCAATTCCTAATGTTGCTATGTTGTCTTATTCTCTAATCAAAGTCTTCCTGTGCATAGTTTTGTGTTTTTAATTGAATTAAAACGAACAAACGCATTACCCTTTTATTTTTTTTAATTTGCACATCTTAACATTAAAGGTAGCCAAACGTTTGCGTTGTGCAGTATTGCCTTCAAACAAATTAAGCACTGTATTGGCTGTAATAATTTAATATAAATATCAACTCTGTTTTACGGGTAATTAATTGTACATTCCTGGGTTACGATTCAGTTTACCTTAAGTGACGTAGTTCTAACTATGTCATGTAGCACTTTCCGATAATTATTCTACACGTATTAAGCTTTGCTTTAATATCAGACAGATATCTTAATGTTGAATTTCATGATAGAGTACTTTGATATTTATTATCTTTGTTGCAAATTGAGGCCTATAGCCTTGCCTCCTTTGTTCAATTGTCAAAGTTGAAGTATCGATTTTCTTATCAGAGTAAGCTTTAGTAACAGCTAACAATTTGATCAGTTGATCACCGTGTTGCGTGAAGGTCAAGTGGTCTTATTGGTCAAACCCCGTGCACAAATCGGACAATTTATTTAGCGGCGATAGTGTAATAAGTGTTTTCGTAATCCCATATTACCGACGTGAACCAACTCCTAACTCAAGCATTTAGTTTAGCTAGAGGGGTTAACAAGAATACTAGTTTTTTTAAAGACAACTACGGCATTACGAGTATTCCTGTGTGTGGGGGGGGGCTTCACAAACATTCAAACAACGGACACAAAGAACACCTAGACTCGGGACAAATACTTGTGTGTGTTATGTATTAATATTCGTGGCATAGTGACTACTAGGTGGCCTCTTAAACCTTTGCGCCATCCGTGTAGCCAAGTCAGTCAGCCAGTCAAGCCAAACAGTCATTCAGTGATGATGAATGCAAATGGGTTGTGAATCTTTATGAATAAGTATTACTGAACCTATATGTTCCCTGTTCATCTAAAATGGCTGTTTAGAGTAGCTAACGTCTAGTTTTTAGAGTTTCGTACCTCAAAAGGAAAAAAGAGACCCTTATAGGATCACTTTGTGTTTCTTTCTTTTTCTCGGGAACCCGTGAATTCATCAAGTTGCAATTAACATCAAATACTTATGTTTGTGATTCCTTGAAGCTGTAAAAAAAAAAATGGTTCTGAGTCAACGCAATCAAGAGATACGGCCATATTACGGCAAGATATTCCCATTGACTTGACGAATTTGTGCGATTTTTAGTTATTTTCCACTAAAGCGAGTTTGGTTTTTATGTTAAATAATTATTATTAAGCACTTATTTTTGTTATTAAAAACACTATTCATATAACACATAGTTTGAATTAGTTTAAGGGTGTTTTTTTTTTTTAGAAAAAAGACTTTTCAAATCGTTTGGAGCAGACACAGAAGCTATGTATGTCTTGTTAAGAATTAAGGATTAGTTGTCTCTATAGCCGCGATTGTATCAGTCCATTAGGATAATAATTTATTTCAATGAAACGCTTTTATCATCGACAAAAAGAAGATACGAAACTGGTTGGTAATCTGTTTCATCGCGCAGATGTTCGGTTACGTGTGTTTAAAAAATATCACAGGGTTCGGCCACGGAGCGCACGCGCACTTGATGTTATCGCAGCGCTCGAGGGGGCGTTACGAAAACCACTTACCTATCAGATGCCATCGACGAAACACTCATTACGGCTACTCCGTATTCAAATAATATAATTCTAATACTAGTTGGAATGCTTCTATATATCTATTTATTGAATATTATGAATGCTCAAAGAAATGCTAGTATGATCCTTCTATATTCATTTATAAAGTATATATGTACATAGATGAGCTTATTTAGTAGAACAAAGATTGATTTTGAATGGATCGAATTAGATCACGGCATAGTTTTAAAAGTGAGATGAGTGAGTTTAAGCTGATCAAGCTCTTCTTACATACACAAGAGCATTGTCATATTTTAAGTTTTTAAGTTGCATTCTCTTTGTTAGTTGTAATAGATATCAAGAACCAAAGACATAGAGGGTTCTTGAGAAGAGGCCTAAAGATAGATAGATAAAACATTCTTTATTGTACAGTACAATTGGACTGTAATCAACATAGTTAGTAACAATTTATACTAAGTGGAAAGTACAATAGGCAGTCTCATCGCTAAAAATTGATAGTTGACCGTATACTAAACGAAAGTCTGATGCTAACTTGTATATTTCAGCCAGCCTCTACTTTCATTAGAACCTGTTAGTCCCGGTGAGACGATAATAAGTAGGGGACTTCTTACGATTAAAAAACAAAAAAGTCTCTTACATAACCCTCATTGAATAAACCAAACACTTTTCCTTCTAAATAAACAGGAAAACCTTTACATAAATATCTACACTTTATCATCATTACAACAATGCTTTAGAAATTCCACCCTTAAAACATTTCATTGTGTGCATAAGTGCCTAAACAGACATGTTCCTTATTTAGTGGTAAGTTAACGGCCTATTATCACGTTGATTGATATAAGATTGGCAGATATATGAACCTTATGACATAAATTATAAACTGATGAGGTTCGAGTGTGGATGGTTATTGTGTCTTAAATGATGTTTGTGTACAATACATGTCAGTGTTAAGCATAACTCTTTGATTTATAGATGCAGTAAGTGGCACTTACTAATTTAAAAAAAAACAGGCGCATTGGGAACAACTACTCGTTTTTGGTACCTTGTACGATGTGACGTATTTCTAAAATAAAACTTTTAAATCTTTTACCTTACAGTATAACAAAACTCGAATATACTCTATCAATCTACTGAATTGAAGTAGAAATGAAGTCCAAATAAACCATAAAATATTCGTAAATAATATACTTTTTTTACCGAACCCATCTTTTAGAAGATATGGTTACAACTATGATCGTACTCTTTCGAAGTATGTTCATTGGAGCAATTCTTTATTAGTCTCAAGTAGAGATGGGCAATGTGTTTATGCCCGGCGGGAAAAAATGGCAAAAACTGGGCATTTTGGGCATAAATTTGGTTATACCGGAATATATGCCCAATAACAGGGCAAATTTTTTTTTATTGTTTAATAGTATTTGAAATATAAGAAGAAATATTAATGATTGAACTCATTTATTTTAAAATGATAACATTGATAATATATTTTCATCACAAAGTGAGGTTACCTATTATCAACATCAAAACTTTAGAAACAGAAAATTTTAAACAAAGTTAGATAAAATGAAAAAACATTAAAAAAATTCTAATAATCAACGTCATAATAATTTTAAATATCACACAATCACAGTAGAGAATCATAATTCTTGTATGACACCAGCAGAACGGTACCTATTATAATAATCAAAAAATGTTTATTGTAGTGTACATTTATTTGTCCTAATTAATCACCATCGCTATCGTATATTTGTTTATCGGGAAGTTGATGTTGCTGATTCTATATTATACCATCTACTGTCTACTAAAGAAGATTCTTCGTGTATTTTTTATTTTTTTCATGGTATAGGTGGCAAACGAGCAGACGGGTCACCTGATGGTAAATGACTACCGCCGCCCATGGGCACTTTTAACTCAAGAGTCACAAGTGCGTTGCTGCCCTTTAAGGTGGGTGTAGGGGAAGAGGGGTGAGGGGGGAAGAGCGGGAAGACGATAGGGGGATTAGAGGGGAGGAGAGGGGGAGATGGGTATAGGGGAGAGGGAAGGGTTAGGGCCTCCAGTAACCTCACTTACGCGGTGAAAAGCAATGCAAGCATTGTTTTACTGCCGGTTTTCTGTGAGGCCGTGGTATCGAGCTGAGTCGAGCCAGCCCATACGTGCCGAGGCATAGCTCTCCCACGTCCTGACGTGTATGTTGAATCCATTGCCCTCCAGTTTAAATATACTGTCTGTTACTGGCTCAAGAAAACTGATGGACTAATCTGTCATAGACCAGAAGTCTTCATCTAAAATCGTAGATTTAATATCGGGCGTTGGTTGTAGGTTTTCATGAACCGCTAAACTTTAGAGGTGAGTAGAGATGGGTATCACCCGTGTATAAACCCACGACTGGGTGAAATTCCGAGTGATTACCCATCTATACGGGTAACGTTTGTAACGGCTACAAAATGGCGTCGCAGCGTGGTGTGTGTGCGCATCCCTCGCCCCGCCTCTTCCACTCGGTGCAAGTGTTCGGACCACCGCTTTGCGTGTAATTCGTAATATTTATGTCGTTTAATATGTTTTAAATAAAGTGTGCTTAAATTCTAACTATAAACAACTAGCTGGTACCCGCGACTTCGTCTGCGTAGAATTTGTAATAATTTTTTTCTTCAATCTCTTCCATCTTTTGAGGAGAAGTAAGGTACTCGTAAGTTACTTTTGGTCTAGTGGTTAGTGACTACTGAGCCAGAGGTCGTGGGTTTGATTCCCACCCAGGACAAATAATTGTACCTATTCTAAATGTATACCTACTTTCAGTTTCGCTTGCTTTCAGGGGAACTGTTAGTACTCTTTTCAACTGGAATGGCAAATCGGTCGGATTTTTGAATTACGGGGAATTAATTCACGTTTTCCCTTTGCTGTTCCTTTCATATTTATTCCTCGAAAAGATCACCTTCAACATGTGACATGCTTTTGGTAGTTGGTCTGTCCCCCAATTTCATTCCTTGAATATGTATATCGCTAAACTTGACAAATGATACGTCTCCCATAAAAACTTTGATTCCCTATTTTGTCACCGTCAATGCTTATTATACAAAAAATAGCCTACATATGGCTTTTTACAAGGCTTTGTTTATCTCTATAAGTACCTAAATTCATCGAAATAACTTGATAAATAACTTAAATGATGGATCTGCTATACTTTCAAATTTTGATCCCCTATTTTGCCACCCTCAAGGGTTTGCGCGATACGATAAGTAGCCTATATCTTTCTCCAAGGTTTCGATATCTCTGTACTAAATATCAACCAAATAAAATTACCAATCAATGGTCTCCCATACAAACTTAGATCTCCTATTTTGCCACCTTCGAGGTTCATTTTCACCAAAAAAACCCTCTATCCTTCCCCAGGATATAATCTATCTAGTTGGCAAATTTCATTATGATCCTGAACGGATTAGTCGTTTAGTCGTAAAATGGTAATAAGCAAACGAGAGTTACTTTTGCATTTATAGTATTAATATGGATATTAATTATTGACATTTGCTATAAACTGTATTAATTTGGCAATGAGCAAGAAACAGTTCAAGATATAATATGAAATCAAATTTATTTTGACTAAAAAAAAGAACAGCGTAGTTATGAAAAAATCAGTATTCGCATGCGTGTGGCACTGTCGTCTGCACTCACGTGTCTGCCCGTTCGGGTAAGCACACTTAGGCATATTTCCCCATCTACACTGAGCCGTACCATGCCGCGCTCCCCCAATCCCCCGAGCGGCTGCACAGCGCTCATTGGTACGGCGCGGTGCTTGGAAAGTTTCTTACTCGCCTTAATTTCAGTTTCATATTTTGTAATGACTCCGTAAATGTTACATCAGAATAGCTCTAATATTTTGTCTCTTGTCGCAAACTTATTAAACATTCATATAAACCTTACATATTTCCATACAAACTTTCATCCCCTATTCCCTATTATTATTTTACACCCTTGACGATAAAACTTTTACAAACTTTGAATGTCATTTTTATTTATATCGAATCAACAGCCTAAAAAATAAGTTTCAAGCTTCTAGCTCTAAATATCATGATACTTCCATACAACTTTTCATCCCCACCTTTCCACCCCTTACACCCGTTTTTTCGCATTAAAAAGTAGCCTATGTCCTTTCTCAGGCTCTAGACTATCTGTCATTTAAATCGGTTCAGTAGTTTTGTCGTGAAAGGGCGACAGACAGACAGACAGAGTTACTTTCGCATTTATAATATTAGTAAGGATATACGATATCAAAATTCAACAACTAACCCTCGTTTTCAAAGATAGTATCAATTATGTTAATAAATTTTGAAACAAAAATATATGCCCAGATAAATGCCCAAGGAAAGAAATTTATCGGCACTTATTAGGAATATTTCCAATTTGCCATAAATGCCCGGGCATTTGCCCATCTCTAGTCTCAAGCAATTCAACCGTTCAGATAGATAAAAAAATAAATAATACTCCTCTTAGACGTTTCGTAGCTATTATTTGGACTCTAAAATTCCACGTGTGTATTCTGCCGATTCAACTATAATACATTTACTATAAAGCTCATTATCGTTTACACAGTTTTTTGTACAGCTAACTGCCACTGTAATCCAATCTCCAATAAAGTAATACTTAATTTTTCATCATAGTATCTTCATTTACTTTATGTAATCACTGTTATGTTAAACTTAGTCTCGATGTTCTCAAAATAATCTTTGGGTTTGAAATTACTGTTATATTTATAGCGTGGTTGCCATAGTGGCACTTAAGTTGGTGGTTATGTTTGATTGCGGTCGTGAAAGCCTGGGTTTGATTCCCTGAGTCGGACAATTTAATTTTTAGATTTTCTGCATACAGCAGTCGAAGTTTAGCAATTCGCCGAGTAGATGACCATCCTAATGTACGGGACCAAAAGTATAGCTGAAGTTACCATTTCTTTCATTTTCTTGCTAGTGTAGTAATTCCATTCACAGTTTTAGTCTAATACAAGACGGTAGATAACAATCTGCGACGTAAAAAAGGGAACTTGAAAATGGTATCGATTCTAATTTTTTAAGGTCTTATGTAATAGATACTTAACTAACTACAAAAAAATACTAAACTCGTTCATAGTAATTTCTGTTTTACAAGTTCAAGTTGCTATTTTGTTCATAATTCGCGTCATTTTCGACAATAACCTAAGTTGTTTAAAGCATCCAAGCTCAAGTAAGAAAAGTGCCGTTGGTAGACAATTCCAAGTCTTTTATTTCTCTAAAATTCCTTATATTTTCGTTAATTAAACTATAAACGTTAGTAAGGGTTTTGTAGTTCTCACATTATTAAAACAAGTGACGATTTATATTAATATAAAAATTGTTTCAAAATCATTTAGCTTTTGTAGCCAAAAGAATCCCAGAATTTTACGTATATTTTTCACCCACACATGTATGACGATGTTTTAAATTACACAATCAATAGTTACTTTGAAATATAATGCGTATAATACGACTGGTACGGTATCATCGCAACGCATTTCAACAGAGGGCAGACGGACAGAGGATAAATAGTTGTGCAAGGTATTTAAGTAATTAATACAAAGGTAATATTTTCGTTTTTCGCATGACACGATTATCCACATCGCCATCTGGACTTTATGCAACAATAGAACCATTATTGTTATGTCGAGCACCGATTGTGTTTGATGTTTTCTTTATTTCCACTTTCAAGGTGATGTTTTGACAGCGTAATTGGTTGAGACTACTCGTCGTTAATCTTGTACTTCAAGTATGTAATTAATTTTTGTTTCGTTTTATTTTTTAAATGGAACTTTGACGTGATGGTTGTCAGCGTAATTTCTGTCTAAAGTATTTTATTCTACTTCGACTGTTTGTCTTCTAATTTTTAAAAAAATCATAATGAGTACTTCAAATGTATTATAATAATTAATATTATGTATAAAGGCCAAAATTGTTTAAATACCTAGGTATAGATATTACATTAATTGCTGGTAATGCTTCAATTATGCCCAACAGCTGGGCCAGTATACATCTTATACCGTTCTATTGGATATAACTGCACCCACAATTATTATTACCGACGTTATTTGGTGCAGAGGACACACCCAGACTCGTTAGCAACTAACCTTATGCCTCGTTTAGACTGTTCAAATATTTTACATACTTAGTTTAAATAAATAACTCCATAAAGAAAGCGATTGTAGTTACTTAGAAAATGTTTTCAGTGCATAGCTGTGTTGTAATTGCAGTAGGTAATTGTATACTAATGGATTAGATAATAAAACGTATAGAAACAAAAAACTAGTGTTTGTTTGACAAAAATAACTCAAGAATAATCAAAATATTTCTGTACGATAGGTTTTCTTATATAAAAATTGCACATAGCTTTTTTAAATAAATCTAAACATATACATAGTCATGTTATCATGTATTGTAGTATTTAATGTGAATTTCGAGACATGATAAACGAACTTCTAAAAGGAATGTGCTCTCTTGAAAGTCCCGTTGCTACAATTTTGACAAATGGCATAGTACTAGAGCTAGTTCGGGCCGTCCGTCGTCTGAACTCGCCTGTCGCCTAACTCCAACGCCCGTCCCGGGCTTAAAGCTGCGTTGCGACAGAGTGCAGACTCATTGTATGTTAAGCGGGCACTTCATCTTTCACGCCGAGCCCGTGCCGATTTATTGGCCGACGCGCCCCTCTTGTGATACGGCTAGATACAACCTATCTTAGAGCCCCATGTCTGATTGAATTAAAGCCTCTTGGCGTTGTCAAGCCGCAGATAATGGAGTGTGTGTCGTACAAGGGTTACAGCTAGATTAGATATGGTTTCAACGGTTTTCTAAGTTGATGAATAGACGGTAATGTTCTATGGTTTTATATACTTTAGGTAATCTTAGCGGTGTTAAATGAAGAGATGAAAGTTTGAATTTCAATAAAATTTAATTACCTGTCTTAAATAAGAAAATACTTTGATTAAGTAATGAATCTAAATTTTATTAATATGTTTAATATCCTTTGAACACATTTTATTTTCTGTAAGTTTGTACCACTTCATAATCCTAGTACCGTTTTAACAATAGATGAACACGCGCCCCTTATACCGTGCTCCCTAAGGCGCGTTGCGCGAACGTGACCTCTGCCCGACGCCCGTGCCATCGACACGTGCTGCTGTCGTTCTGATTGGCTCAGTCTGAGCACTCATCGTTTTGTAACACCGAGTCGCTTGTACCGTGACTCGACATTCTTTATGACGTTAGTGAGGTTGCTTCCAAACACAACACTGTCGCCTTGTTCTCTCAACGCCTATTTAAATCTCTTATCATAGCGGTTAACTTTGACCTTTCACTTAATATTCGTCGTAAACGATTTTTCTTCTTTTATTTTTATTTCACTCATATATTTATGGTGTACCAAATAAAATATAATTGTCAGAATGGTTTTAGTGGGCCGTCGATTTATTGTAAAATTTTAGATTGTCATTTTCAGGTATTGCTTCAATCTGTAAGTAGAGAAATAACTCCATGTCAAATTGAATTGTTCGATGTAGTGTTGCCAAAACGATTTGGTATCGAGACATTTATTGAATGCATTATATTTGCGTGACCGTTTTTGGGTCTAATATCTGTGGAAATGTGATCACGTGCGGCCTTCGTACGCCGAGCCTGTGACAACGGATCGAATGGGACTAGCATTGTTCTATGACATTTCAGTGTGCTAATGACAAGCAATTTCGATTTTGTAATAGAACACATTAGATGAATTTATATTGTGTTTTAATTTGATCCAAATTGCCTGTACATCGGAGGAAAATGTGAACTGGAATTGGTTAAATTATTTTAGTACTTACTTTCAAATATTTTACACAGTAAGTGATCTGAAGTCAGCAGCGTAAGTTGCTTTCATATAATATTTTAGTTTGTTTGTTGTATTAAAAAAATGGGGTTGTAATTTGACCTTTTAGTTTAATTTAACTTTAAATTACAAACTTAAAAAACTTAAAAAAACTTAAAACGGTACCAAGTAACCGAAGACTTTTGATTTTTGTTTTTTAATTAGAGGTTTTTACGAATTTTTATACCAGCCTACATAGTATGTCCGAACCTAACATCGAGACACTGCACTTTTAAGTAACAATCAGATCTGAAACCACTTTGTTAAATTATTTCGGTTGGAGTATTCAGTTCATTGTTAAAATGTACACATCTTTCAAAAAGCGAAGAAAATCGGGAGGCCTATTACAAAAATGGGCAGAAAAATGCATAAATGGTTGTAGTATTGTAGTGTATGGGTCACTATTTACTGTATCTGCGTGTACGGTTAATTGTGTGCACGAGAGAAATGATAGTAGAGGTCACCTAAAATATACTTTATCCTTACTGAGGGATTACAAAATCACAAGTATCGGTAACGGGAATCTAATAACGGCGAACTGTATGGGAGTTCGCATACATTTGTTCAAGATACAATGCCACGTTTTTTTGCATGGTTTCATAATAAACCTCACAATCATTACCAACCGCAATTTCATAAGAAACTCCTTAGTAAGTAAGTGCCTCTTGAGTAGCACCAACAAGTTAGGTTACCTACTTAAAAACCTTTTAGTCTAAATACCATAGACAATATAAAGTGTCTCCACCAATCTTAGTCTATGAGTCATTCTTACTTTTGCAACTACTTCACACCCTAACCACCTAATTCAAGCGGCTAAGCCCCTTATCTGCTAAACTACGAGTGGGTTTGCAGGCTATCAACCTAGCTGTCAAGCGAGTGACATCCGACATAACAATGTCAGCCCAGGTGTCAACAGTATATAAAGTATAGTAAAGGCTCTTTCACAAGTCTTCTCTGCGGTATGCGGTATTTAGACTGTACCGCAATTGATATCATGTTTCGTGCTGGCGTAATGGTCTGTGTGTTTGTTCTTTTGACAACAAGAGTAATTACCATGTTCCTCCGAAAGTGAGAAATTTACTATGCCTTTCAGGAGTAAGATTTACTTACTGCTGCTTCTTTCTCCTTCTAAATTGCAGCTTTATTAATAAAGAATATATTAAATAGTTATTAATAAAATATTTGTTCCTTTTTAATATTTTATTTATGTTTTGTAGGTACCTAAAAGTATCTATTCCAGAATATGAAAAGTTAGGTCATACTTAGAATCCCTGATATAATAAACTTTAAATCGTGATTTAATATCACGATTTAAAGTTTTCTTTTACCTTATTACATTTTTAATTCGCGCTAAATGTTGAATAAAAATGCTATTGTTATTGTTGAATTTACAATTAATTAACGTTTACCAAATTCAACAATAAAACGTTAAACACCTAATCTTTAATATTGAATAGTACATAAAGGGTTATATGCACTTCTTTTCAGTTATTTAATATCTACGTGTTACAGTCTGTTGCTATGTTTTTACAATTTAAAAAATATTACTTCAAATTTAAGATGTGAAACATCCTATTTAAATATGCCCGTAAAAATGTCCACCATCAATAAGAATTAATATAAACTTAAACTCTAGAGGAATTATTTATTCATACTGAGATCTAATATCTGAAAGAAATTTCATTTTCAATTTAAATGATTGTATCTTGCAATATCCGTTTTTCATCTGTAATTCTTTAAATAGTTACATAACTTGACGATGAAATTGAAACAGTGCGTCCTCTACAAATTTGTTTCAGCAATTCTTAGCCAGATCGCCAACAGATATACCTATGATAATTTCATGGAGTGCCGATTTAATTAAATTCATCTAACAAGCAGTCAAGATGACTTACTTTGATAGGTAGATTCAATTATTATTTAGTGACAGCTGAACATCCCTGTTTGATACTTTCTATTAGGAAGGAAGCAATTACTTACTTTTGAAGTGCAGCACTTTCTAAACTGTTCTATTATGTCAAATAAAATAAAGTAGAATATATTTTTATGCCGGATTAATTGCCTATAGGATGGACTGACTTCGCAGATCCGCTCTAGCGAATACGTCTGAGCTGGTATTTATAACTAGTAGGTAGTATAAAATAAAGCCTTTTTTTTATATGGGGTATACATTGACTATATTTGTCTTATACACTCCATAGAGTTGACTCAAGCGAGTTTGGAAGTTATACCGTACCAACAACCCGCCCCAGCTTCGCACGTGTAACAAAGCATATTATACTTATTGTTTTTTTCCGGCCCCTTCAACAATCAGCGTCATATTTCAACCATTTTACACAAAACCTTAATATATTATACACCTTAACCTTTCTCATGAATCACACCATCTATTGGTGAAAACCGTATGACAATCCGTCCGGTAGATAATGAGTTTACGCGAACAGGCAGACAGACGACTTTGTTTTATAATAATATGTAGTGATTGTAGTTTAACAGGATTCCTAATTAAAAAAATATATTTAAAATATAATTGCCTCTAATTTGACTTCCTAAGACTGTCATCCACTACTTTAGAATCAAAGTAATATTTTAAACTGTAAAAATATAGTGAATGACAATCCATTGTAATTATATTCACAAGCATTAAATTAGTATGTGAATGGACAAAAATGCAGCAGAAATCCTGAACTGTAAATTCATTTTCTCAATATATTAAATGAAATGAGAAAGTCTCAATTCCTTTAGGCTTATAATAATTCATTATGGGCACAAGTTATCTTTATTTAAGATGTTTCACTTAAGAGACATACATATTGATTAAAACATACAGCCTTATAAAGAAAACAGATCCAAGTAATGCAGTCTTAAGACGTATTGGATATATAATTTCTTCACGGAGGAAGTTCTACTTTTTATTAAAATGGTACCGTTAGTTAAACCATGGCTGCCGATAAATCTTATAACAATTTTTTTATAATTATCGTTCAAAACAAATTAGTAATTAAATTATAGTTCCTATAAACTCAGTGTCAGTTTTAATGTAAAAACCAATTGACAAGACAATAATGGCTGTGTGCAGTGCATTGTGCAAGAACGTAACGAATAGTTGTTAGGAGTGCGTAGTCCTGATTTATTGTGACAACCAACATTGGTCTTGGTATATTCACGGCCAACATGCATATTTTATGGGCCTTATAAAGATACTCTCGGGTTTGCATAAAACTTTTGCATTTAAAATTACATACATCTGACAGTAATATTGAATTTTTGTGTCCCAATCTAGCTGTACTGTTACTTTATTTTGTTTTCTACGAGATTAGACTGACCATCTTAAAGTTAATGAGCATGGATGGGTGGATGTTTTGTCACTCTTTCACGTATAAACGGCTGAACAGATATGTATGAAATTCGAACTTTTATCCCGGCAAAATGTACGGTTCCCGTGGGATAAATTTCACCATAATTCCCTTTTGTTAAAATTAACAATTTGAATTTTTACTTTTTAAAACTACTCATAGATATGGTATAAGTGAGAAAACGCAGTAGAAAAGGGCCGGTACAAAACATAATTTATCCCACTTCTAACAGAAACCTTTTATAGAAAACCCTATAAAGATTTTTTTGCGGGCCGCCCCAAAGCTTTCTTCCAGATGGTCAGGTTTCCTAAAGTGTGTCACCACGTGACGGACTGGATTCATCCGCGTATTAAATAAAAATGTTTTTCCAGTAATATGACAATGTGGATAGTTAGTTCGTTCCTGAACTAATCACCTTGCGTAAGTGGAATAAAGGTAGTCGTAATGTTAGCTTAAAGTATTCCTACCCTTGTAATAATTATGTATATTTTCGTAGAAACTACGCATATGCACATGTATGTGTAGACTTTAATACCTATAACGAACAGAGCCACTACAACTAGCCCGTTACATTAATCCTGTCCGCAATTAAACCTCACCTTACCGCGGTCTTAATCAAACTGATTAGATAAAAGGAAGTAGCAATAGAGTCTACCTCCAGTAGCCACAGATGATAGTGTTAAGAAATAATTACCATTGGTCACGCCTCTCCTGATTGCTTTTCGTAAGCGATCATAAATCTCTAGATCAACATTCGAAGTGTCCGAACTCTGAACGTTAACATGTGTTTCTCATTAGAAATAATAAGTAGATGGGCGTACTTGGCTAATTCGTGACGTAAGATGGACGATTGCTTCTTTAGTTAAAGGCAGTAGTTATTAACTTCAAAAGTACTAACTTAAAATGCGTGTTCTCATGATTACAAAGTGTTGCGCATAGTACCTACTCACTTACTTTTTGTTTCTAATTTGTCACTTTTTATTGGACGTGGTGACGTTAAAAATTTGTATTAACAGAAATAAACAAAGCCTACGTTTTATGGCTCTTTATATTTGTATTTAATTTTATGCTAAACCTGTGAAAAAAATCCATATTTATGATCCATATTTGGACAGTTCCATGGTATCAAAATATTATATAGTGATATACATGCAGGTATGTGACCTGCATCATCATCATCAAACGTGATGAAATAATCCATTAAACTGATAATTTAATTTATATAGATTGTTTTAAATTAAACCACGAATCTATATCAGGACGCATAAATTCATTACCGAGTTATTAAATCATAACCTAAAAACATTGATTAAGATTTTATCATCATACACCTGTAACTTAAAACATTTTATTTAAATAAATTAAATCTTGACTACATAAAATTATTCTGTTACATACATAAATAAAGGCTAATATATATTTTACAACTTTAATAAGTCCGGGGGGTATGTTAAAGAATTGTTGATTAGATGATGGTAAAATTAATGTTACGGTAATTTGGGGTTAGGCACATTTTATTAGATAACTATTGCTTATTTGCGCCGCAGATGGGCAATAAATTGATATGCTGTAACAAAGTACTTTAAATGGCACTTGTCTTTGTAAAGCTGTACGTCTACTATTTGCTATAACGATGTTTTATTTATATGTGCTATGTTGGAAGCAGATATTGAGTGGTTCTTGTACGGTATTAAATGTATTTTACTCTTGTAGTCTAAAGAAATCTGTTTTCACACACCTCTGATATTTAATTGCGTAATATAGATAATCAACTTTTAACTGACTGTTCTAATAAAGGTACTAACTATTATAAGCAGCAGAGTCTGCAATGAAAACTGGCTTTGGCAATTTAACTGCGACTCTAAACACGATCTCTGTGAGCTTGTTTCATTGCGTTACACATTTAGTGTATCTTTTTTTGTATATCAAACATGTACTTGTATGTGTAGCTTATGTATCTTATATCTTACAGTCGTTAGCGCCCTCGGTACTAGATTATAGGATGCGTCGTAATTCGGATACTTACATCGTCCATTGCTCAATACACAGACAGGAAAGAGCGAGGACATTTAGACTCAGTTCTAATGCTTATGGACTTCGGACGGAAACTGAGTCATATCTGATTGGTTTCATTATATCCGTAAGAGGTTTGCATTACTGTTAGAATTTGTTTTTGAGGATCTTATGCAAGCTTGCTTCCACTTCTTGTGCAGTAAAGGCATATCCAGGATGCACTGGTGAAAACAGTGTTACGAAATACCAAAAAGTACAAATTACGCATGCTGGTTTTATTGTCAATTGCCTCTAAAATATTGTAGCTTTAAACTTATTTCTGAACGGATAAAATTATGGTTTTTTTTTAATACTGGGTAATATCTATCTTGAAAGATTAACTAGAAGCGCAATAATATAGACTGGTATTGGATTACCCAGACTTAGATGGAGCATGTATATATTACTGAATAATATGGATTAAAACTACAATTGAAAAAAATCTTGTGTAAAACATAAAAAAGGCTTTCGCTTATTTTATAATATTTTTGTTCATTTATTTCGTACGTGATAATAGAAAGCCTTTGTATTTATTATATTCTATAAAATAATATAATTATAGTTTAAAAAAAGTAAAGTAAGATATTATATCAACAAACATACAATATATTCTGTAAATGATGGCACGTATGGGCCGGCTCGACTCCGCTCGATACCACGGCCTCACAGAAAACCGGCAGTGAAGCAATGCTTGCATTGCATTTCGCAGCGTGAGTGAGGTTACCGGAGGCCCTAACCCTTCCCTCTCCCCTATTCCCGTCCTTTTCACACTTCCCCCCCTCCCTCTCTTCTCCTACTCCCAACTTAAAGGGCGGCAACACACTTGCAACTCTTGAGTTGTGGGTGCCCATGGGCGGCGGTAGTCATTTACCATCAGGTGACCCGTCTGCTCGTTTGCCCCCCTATACCATAAAAGACAAAAAACAAAAAAAAATCTTTAGTTGACGTCTTCAAACCCTAACCCCTCGTGGGCTACCGCTATGTCAGACCGCCGTATGTCAGAATTGAACGGACCAACATTATTCGGTGTGTCATACTGCAACTAAAATGAGTGGATGTGCGACGAACGTTTTATAGTACCTTAACCCTAATACCCCATCATGACTACAATATAGTAATAGCTGTCACGTTTTTATTCCCTTCGTTGGAGGAATATTAAAGAACGCATAGAAGACGAACATACACATCTATACCTATGTAAATATGTCAATGGTTTACTTTGTACAAATATTGCATAAATCACATCACATTGAGGTTATAAACGAATTTCCGGACGCAATAAGCTACGTTTATTAGTCGAATCCACATTTAACCCTAAACTACCCGCAACTTGCCCAACGGAATATATCCAATATCGAAGTTTCAGAATTTTGTTACCTACTTAATTTCTAACTTAATATCTGTTGTCTTTTCTAATCGGCGATAATCTTTAACCGCTGTTTAACCGCCCCGATGAACACTATCCTACTACTAACGCTTATCCAAGACATTATCTCTCCGTGGGAGATTTTCACACGGGTAAACACGATTGTTTGACGAACAAAATGGAATGTCAAGATGCACATTGGCTAATGCTATTATATGAGGCTTCAGTTTGACATTCGGACAATTTGCATTGAAGGTTTGAGGTTTTCACGTTTGGTTTTCATAAACGGCCGTTCTCTTCATTGTTTTCTATACCTACCTGTGTTGTGTTGTTGGCGTATAACTATGAGAATGGGACGTACAGGGTACAGTTCGTACAGTCTATTGAATTCAGAATAAGATCGAAATTTAAATATAATATATCTTCTATCGTAGTATAATATAGTATACACTGTGATTCCTAAACGTTTATTGCATATATTAATAACACATTAAATGGTTATTTATTTATTTAAACTATGAGCACAGAGATAAATCATATGAAAATTTGTTTACTGCTTATAGGTTCGTACCAACAATAAAATATGGCTGACCTTTCTGCATATTAATCACAATAAGTATGGGTCTTCAAGAAAAGAGTTACGGATAATCTGCCAAATTTAAAAACAGCACAGCTACTGATGGTAGGATCTTCTTCTTTGAGAATGTATAGTTATATTACACTATTGCTTTAATACTCTAACCATTTTGTAAATATTAGGCCACTAGGTGCACATACCAACTTAACATCAAATGGATCAATTTATTTACGACAATCATTGTAATCACTTTGATTTGTTAAGCAACGAATTTTATTTGACCATGTTCTGGTTAAGCTTATTAAGAAAAGATTTAGCCTACTAACAGGCCATAAGCACTTACTCGGACAGGCTCTTATTTCTACTATAGCATTAAAGTATATTAAGAATATCTTACTGGTGTCAAGGTTGGCAATGAACCTTACAGTAACATTCAATCTACATGAACTGGTTTACTAATGCACTAAAAATTGCTACATGCAAATAGACTCCAATTACCATCACATTTCCCATAGAAAAGAGCGTCACAGTACGACGTCGATCTCTAATCATATTCATTATGGTAATACAAAAACATAATTTGACAGCTCACGAACATAGCACGCGTCGGCCTCACGTCATCAAATTGTGTTAGCAACAAAATCTGTTTTAGATTACACTTATTTGTCTACAACTGTAGTCCATTCATGCCACCTGGTGTGGGAAACGTTATGAAATTAAAAATGATCATATTTCTTTTAAAAGACACTAGGCGATTGCACAAAGATTCACCTAGTTTTCGTCGTTAACTATTCATTATTATGTGCCGTGGGATATTTTTTGTGGCAGCTATTGTTAGTTTGATTGGAGCATTCCAAAGGACGTGGACTACTGCCAGTGTGTTATTCGATTCTGTGATATACATATATAGGCTTATATTGTGTTCTACACCTGTGTTTATAGTTTTATGTTATTTCTTTCTTCTCACATGTTTTTACTTTTTTTTAAAGCATTTTCGTCATTCAGGTGACTTGTTTTTTTACGCAAGACGATGAGCGAAAATTGTTTTAATGATGTTGAATAGATAAGTGTTGTTTCCAAATTAGTAGTTATATATTTAGTATTCATAACTGTATTCGTAAATCAGATACCTATTCTGTTGTTTTCTTGATCGTTATAGAATGATTATATTTGAAGGTATGCTTGTGTAGTAGTGCTAAAGTTGTTCGTCAACTTGCTAATATCTTCTCAAGATACCTACTTACATCACTTGGTTATAATTGTCTATCAGAATGGTGCTCTGAGTAGGTAAAGGTCTATTTTATTCTTTTTATTACGGGGTTTTTTGTCTATTGTCAAACTGCAGTTGCTCAAAGTTAACTATATTTCTCTATATTCGAAATAAAGACGTTATTATACTGACAAATGAAATTGCTTTTCTGATATAATTAATCCCTCTGTCGTACACCCACAGAAGGGTAATGAAATGATCAGTTCATAACGATGTTCTAAACATTACAAACCATTTGTTATCGGGCCCATGAAGGGGTATCATTGTAAATCGCTCCAATTCTCGAAGGTTCTATGTAAATTTAGGCGGACGTCTGCGCACTAGTTACACGTGCACTGAGAACTATTAGAACAGGCTGTAATCAACGGCAGTATGCATAAATGAATCACAAACTCCCATGAGTTATGGACGTTCGACGTTGAATATTAAAACTATTTCTAGACTAAGTGCCAGATAATCTATTAAAACTGTTCAGTGGACGTTATAATTATTAATTTGCTCCTTATAATTGTGAATTTGGTTGGTCAATTTCTAAAATGCTGTAGGACTTGAGAATTTATATTTTTCCGAGTTAGACTTTTAATAAAATCTTGGTTGGTGAATCACTTTCCAGTTTAACACTGTCAGTAGGGACTTTTACTAAACGATAACTCAGAAACTAGTATTAGTCAGTCACGTCGAAAATTGACCAAGAAAAGAGAAATTAGACATATGAATAACCGTATTTAGATACCGCTCATCATAAGCTGATTACTGGTCTTTTTCTAGATAGTATAGCTTTGTATAAGATTAGACAATTAAAAAGTTTTCATTTTATGGTTTACTAGCAACCCGCCCCGGCTTCGCACAGGTACAAATTATACGCCTGAACCTTCCTCATGAATCACTTTGTCTATTAGTGAAAACCGCATGAAAATCGTTCAGTAGTTTTTCAGTTTATCGCAAACACGAAAGACAGATAGACAAACGGGCCGGGAGACTATGTTTTATAATATGTAGTGATGTTGATATTGCGTTTATTAGATAAACCTTCGTCAGCCGTATCATGACGTCATGAGGCAGAGAGCCAAAGACTTCTCAAGTCCCAAAATAAGTATTGAACTCGGTTGTGGTGCATGTGTAGTGCATTGTAACTTATTCTTGATTATTTTATCGTAAGTACAAAGCCATGAAATGTTAGATGCCGGAAAATTAAAAGAATACTTCTCAGTTTCTTCAATTGTAGTAGTTAGGTTAGGTGAAATTAGATTCTTCTAAGACCAAGAAATAATGATGTGCAATTCCGGAATTTAGATGTTCGAATAAAACATGGAAATACCAACATGTAAACATTTTTAGAACATTAAACTTTAAATAAAATAGTAAGCAATGTTAATAGTCATGCAGTACGGACTAATTAATATAGCATATTCGTGATTGATACTTTGGTTAAAGTGTACTTCATTCATTTAAGCGGAGCAAAAGCGTTTTTAAGTGCTTCAATAATTTGTTTTAAGGATATTTATCTCGTGATTTAAAACTTCAACAGTTTATCGGCAAAAATATTAAGATAACCAAGTTGATATAAAATTTATCGCAATTATTTATTGGCTTTTAATTGCATGAGTTCCATTCACTGAAAATTTATTAATTTCGATATTGCGTATAAAATAATCGGAATGAAATCGAGTTTGCTTACAAAGTTGCGCAACAATTAGCCTTTGATTTATTTTGTGTCCAGTTTCAATAGAGTTTTAGCAATAGAGACGAGTTTTTGTGATCATAAATAATCCGTTTTTACCAAATCTAGTAGATTACTATTAGACTTTACTAGACTTCATAAATTAGGTATATATTATTAATATTAAGTAATAATATATATAATCGCCGAGTGTGATAAGACCGCCGATTGCTATACCCTAACATCTGTAAATTGTTTTGCAATATGTACTATTTAAAGGTGTACAATAAAGTGAAATAAATAAATAAATAATTTATGGAAAATGCTAGTGACTAAAAGACCACTGTAGCCATTTATAAAACGCCTATCCAGGTTTTGATGTTCGATTATACCCATATCGTCAACATCGATAATGATGATAAATTGTTTATAAGAGATGGTGTTCCATGCATTTTATTCTGTTCTGTAATTAGTTCTGGTAGCTTCTAGCAGCTACGAGAAGAGTATAGTAAATTGATGTGGATAGAAAGGTTCAGTATAACTGGTCCACAATAATCCACTCGTACGTATGTATATTTACAGTCGCGCTCATAAATGTAACGCGTGTTTCAATAAATTTAATTAAATGTCAAAATGAAATCGATAGTGACTAAGCTCGTGCGTACCCGACATAAATGATGTAGTTTGTTACCAAATCGGTTGCAAACGATCGGTTTGTAATAATCGGTAACGGCAATTAACAATGAGACTGTGACGCAATGGCAATTTTTCGCGATTACTTGCGTCAATGGGAGTTAAAAACTGATTGTTCTTGATCACGATACTTAATAAATATATTTTTGGTACAGATAGGCAGAACTAGTGACAGGTAAAACTCAATGTCGCAATAAAGACAAGATAATATTATAAATTGTTATATTGTTGGGACATAACTATTTACAATTTAACTTTTTCAATTTTTAATTTAATAAATATTTTTATTAAAATATCATAATAATGATTTTTATGTATGTATTTGTTATTCTATAGCTAAAATCTAATATTTTAAGATTATTATCATAATTATTATTTCGAGTTTTACCGCTTATGATTTAAATTTATTGTTTTTTTTTTTTTATTATAAAAATAATGATGACGATTAGAGCATATGCGTTTGTTACCCCCTGGTAAGGGGTATATTTGAAAAAATAAATTACTTTATTGCCTAGTGAAGCATGAATTCGATATTATATAAATCCTTAGATTATATGCACAATGACTTGCAATAATTGATACTATATAACAATTCATTTTTAACATTCAAGTATTTATAAGATCTTATGTACCAAAAAATTCTTTAAAGATCCTAGTAAAGCAGTCTAAAATAAAACTGTATTCTTAAAACATTTTATTTTGCGAATAATAAAGCTAAACCCAAAAAAAACAAAAGTCTCAAAGGAATGAAAAATCTAATACATATATATTATGTTATTAATCACAGGTAAAGGTACTTTTGCTGCCGACAGTACTAGTGAAACCGCAAGTGATGTTCTAATAGAGGCCTTTTTGTTAAACTATAGATTTTACTTTTTAAGACTACTGTAGCTACGTAATTTTATGCGGAGGAACTATCCAATCGCTGACAAGGTAGTTTTATATTGTTTCTATCTTTTTTTTTTATTACATTAATACATTTCTTGTTTAAATGTAAATAAATTCATGTGAATTGCTCAGCATTTCTAAAATCTGTTTGCTGGAGCGATTTGACATGCCTTTAGATAGTTAATTAAAAAGAGTTGGAGCTGATAACAGGTGTTGTGTTGAGTTGCAGTTTCAAACAAGAATTTGAAACTTTTTTGTAACACTATCAAGTGAAACTTATATGGAACAATCCATGTAAGTACTGAGTTTTACTTGGCATTTTTTCAGTTACCAATAACGGTTAATGTACGATAAGATGATACGTACCTAACTAAATACTCGTTAGCAGATATCAAAACCTTTGAGATTCAGAAATCAGTTATTTAAAAACATACAATAACTGTTCTGTTTATGATAATGTTTTGTGTTGTGGTTTCCCTACTGCCCTTTCTAGCAAGTGTTCTGATCTTGAAAACACTATATGGTTTTAGTCAGCTTGGTTCCAACATAATTGGGTCTGTAACGCAAGTTTTCACACAAAGAAAAATAAACTAAATAGTCATCGTAATGTAAAAAACGTAAAATTCTCACACTTGAAAATCACATTTCTAAACTTATAGGTATTGCTTGGTTAACTATATTGCTACACTGAATTGATGACTGACTGACTAGCCTGTTGGTCTAGTGGTTAGTGACCCTGACTGATGAACCAGAGGTTGTGAGTTCGATTCCCACCCAGGACGAATAATTGTGTGATGAGCACTGTTTTTGATCTGATCATTTGTTCTTTGTCTGGGTGTAATTTATCTATAATACGTATGTATTTAGAAATAGGTATAAAAATACATTATGTATTTGTAATGGGTATTACTGACTTACGGATGCCAGTAGTGTTTTTCAAACAAAGGAATGGGGCAGTAATTTAAACAAATCTGTAATTCAATAAAGCATATTTTTAATTATATTAATATCTGGCCACCCACCCCGGCTTCGCACGGGTATAAATTATAAACTTAAACCTTCCTCATGAATTACTCTGTCCATTAGTGAAAACCGCATGAAAATCCGTTCGGTAGTTTTTCAGTTTATCGCGAACAGACAGACGGATAGATGCGGCGGGGGACTTTGTTTTATAATATGTAGTGATATTCGTGCAGAGAAGTTTTCGATTTCAATTGATGTCTTACGACTTTTGAAGAATCCCAAGACCCTGATTACACAGTACGACTAAAGTTGCGCGATTTTTTGAGTATCGTTTAAATCTAATCGGCGAAAAAATATTTACCCCTGAAAAATTATTTCTCGTATTTTTCTGAAGGCCAAATAGGCCTAGCCACAGCTTGGCATTTTTTTTTCTATTTAATTAGTCATATTCCTCAGTTTTTCCCTTTCATGACAAATTCCACCAAATTTTAATTTTAGTAGGTTTCTGTATAATAACAGGAATATCTAATAATGATACATAAACGCTCTATAAATCAAAATATAAACACGTACAATACAAATAAGATGTACTACAAAGCAAAACAGTAGCCTATTGCCAGATCATAATACTAGCATTCATGTGTGCGAACAGTTTGTTTCAAACAATGAGTTCCCATGCACCGATTGCCATCAGTTGTAAACTTGCAACATTACGCAATGAAGACGTATAATGTAGATAACGAAAGAACTTTTTGTGTGTTTTGAACACGTGTGAGCGAACAATATGTATATCGAGGTCTCCGGCTAAGGTATAGGTGCCATTTAAGATGTTTTTGTGATGGGAAATTGATACAATTTTGTAATCATGTAACGGGGGAGAGAAAGATCTACTCCAATTTAAAAATAAATTTGTTAGGCAAAGCTTTCATTTGGAAAATATAAAGCTGTCACGCTACTACAGATATTATTTATGTATGTGTGTTTCAAAAACATATTCTACAATATGTTTTTGGTAGTCTATAGAAAATAATATTAAATCGATGACTGTTATATTTCGGTTTTAGTTTAGTTTATCTCGAAAACAAATGGTATTCATGTTAATGAGCTCATTTCGTACGATATAATTGTTTCTGTCACACAATAAATAAATGTAAATATTTAATATAAAGTTTGTGAGCTGTATATCATATGTTAGGTGGCTCGTTAGGCTATCATATTTATGGTACCGCTTCGCCTTAATGGCATATTAATCTTTAGAAGCCTCAGGCGATGACATCCTTACTTACATCTATGTAAAACGGATGTCCGGTAGAGAGAAAGGTGTAATTGTTTTAATGCCAAACACTAACTTTTAATTGAATATAAGCCAATAAAAGGCGAACCATTTTCTTTTATTTTCTTTGGTTTATTGAGCTTTCTGAGTTATTGTTCCTTTCGATAGCGGCAATACGAGATATTGAAAGTTTTATGACTTTCCGGTATTTCAGTTTTCTCAGAAAATCTACGTATTTTACGAATGCGGATGTGGATAAATACTGCTTAGTTTTCTAAAATATTTCTAAACACTTAGTAAATAGCGAAAAACGGCAATTAAAACCATTGAAAATGTTTGAAAATATCTAAATATTCCTAGTTCGAGATTGACCTCAACCATTCGACTGCACATTATGAAAATGAATCTAAAAATTATGCGGCTACCGTCTACCACACCGTCTGTGCATTTTTCACAATTTGAATTTCATCTAGAGTGATGTACTTGAATGCAGAATGTGTCGAATTTCCTTGAATTTTGATCAGTCAACTATGTCTATGTCTGTCTTATGTGCAAACGAAAATCGACGCTCTTAGAACGGCTTCCGCTATTTTAAAGACTGAAATTGTGTGCGGAGTGAAACGTGTTCACCCCTAAAATAGAATGAATTTATCGTCTGCATCGTGATTCATGTGTCTACTGCAGTAGACGAATACAATTGTACTTTAGTAAGAAAACATTTTTTGAGGTTGAACGCTCGTTTATCATGTCAAACTGCACCTTGTCCGCTTTTAATTTGAATATTATGACACTGGACTAGAACTACGAATGCTGAAGTCTGTGCGTTCCTGAGTCTACTATATATTACTTATGGTATACGCTACTAAAGTCGACTGGTCCTAAATATTCATTTTATTTTGAACCTAGAACATTCTTGTGAAGATTGAACTTATCTCAGGTGATGAGGTCAGGAAAAGGCTTTAAAAAAATTAAACTACTTGTTAATTTAAAAAGTGTTGCTAATCTTACCTGACTAAATATGTCATTTTAAAGAGTTGCCACCCCTTCATGAAGGGCTAGCGTTGTTCAAAGGTTGTTTTTTAAATTGAATTATCTTTTCTATTTAGTGTTAGAGGGCCGTTGGGTAAAGAGCAGTCTTTGCCTCTAGGAGAGGGATATATTGAGCAGTGAACCTCCATATCCATAACAATGAAGTTTAGCGCTAGGTAGGTATTAGGTTAATAACAGTTGTAAGAAGAGGATATATTTTTGGGATCCCATACATATGTACCCTTGGTAGGAAACAAGTCATTACAAGGCAATTGGGCATGGTAAGGCTAACACTTTACTCACGTTAAGTTAAAGCTTCAATAATATAAAAAAGTTACACAATATTAATACAAAATTATACTGCATCATAACAACACAATTGACGCGCTAGGAAAAGCATAATTGTTGAGCTTTTGAATGTAGATAATTAGAAATGAACTGCAATTATATGTAAATGTGACGCGCGACAGAGCCTTGTTTTGAAACCAAGCATTTCGTAGCACACCCACCGTATCGCTGTAATGATGTTCAATGAATGTAACTACTAGCATGAGATGTAGACATTATTTTGATATTTATGAAGAGGTTGAAGGGCCTAATCTATAATGGTGGTCTTCAGTCTTTGGACCACAATCTAGCTTTCCATTGGGCGGGTTGAGGTGATACAGAGGTGATTTAATTTTTTTTAAATGTAGACAGCAGAAATATTTTTTTAATAATATTTTAAAATTTAGATAAAAATAAATCTATTTAATCAGAAAATTTAAAAAGGTTGACATATAGTAATAAAATCTTATTTTAGAATAAGAATTTTATTAAATAAACTAAAAGAACTTCAAGGATTATTAGATATTAATTTGCAAGGTTCAACCTAGAGTAAAAGGTAATTTTGTTACTGCTTCAAAACTATCATCATCAAAACATAAACTTACGAATGTCATCTAATAAGCACCTATCTTTATTACACTTGAAGTACATAGAGACGTATAATAACATGACTGCTCATGTAACATTTCCAATGATGTCGTTTATTTATATAACATAATATTGTAGTAAAAAAACTATCCATTAATTTTAACGGTTCAATGGTTTAATTACCATTGGATTTATGATGATTTATTAAAAATTTCACACTTTATACTGCTGAATACATCACTTGTCAAATTATATCGTACCCAGGCATATACGCAAGGCCATATAGAGACAATATTTATTGCAGTTTTGAACCAGCGATATCCCGGTACTCAAGATCCTGCATCGAACGATGTTGCATCCTGAGAAGTGTGAGCTTGTCTGTGTATGATCTTGTTGATTGTGTTATTACTTGGGTGGTAGTTCGTTCCATGGTTCGGATAGTTGTAACATAGCAACAGCAGCACACAGCCGAATTTGAAGGAAGAGTGGATAAATAATCCTTCTACATGTACCACGGCTGTCGAACCGTGCGGTTGATTTCCATCAAGCCGCTTTTCGTGTAAGTACGTAACAACTATAATGCAGATTTCATCAAAAATGTTTGACATCCATATTAAACTCACGCCCACATTGCGAAATACCTGTAGGTATAAAATAGACGCGTACCTGCTTGATATAGATAAAAAACCGGCTGTTTGTCACAGAACTGATCGATATTAAAGCCGACAAGTCTGTCAGTTACCTAACTCTCGTACTCGTACGTATTCACTGTCAGTGAAAGTGAACTTTTTAATTATTTTTTTAGTCCAACAAAGATGACACAGCGTTTCGACAGATACGGCATGGTAATTATTCAATGAAAATTAGTGCAAGGCAACGTTCTGATTTTAATACAAAATCCCACAGGTAATTTTAACATAAAAATTTCAGGATTTTGGACTTTTGCACCTAGAACTAGTAAAATCCCGCATAGATGAATGTGGAATGAAGAGCTGTATGGGGTTGTCAGTATGGACATAGAAAAGACAACCAGTAAAGTAAAAATAAAGTCAAATATATACACAATATCTTGGCAGCGTAACGGTTGAGATACCGGATTTACGATCAAAAGATTGTGGGTTTGGGCTCCATTAAATACCACAGTACCTGAGAGACCGAGCTTTGCTTTTGCTTTGTAACTTTTTGTATTATCTTTTGTAAAATTGCGTTTTACAGGAAATACAACCATACAGTTGAACTTCAAATGCAAAATAGCTGGATACAAAATTTCATCGAAATCGTTAAAGCCGTTTCCGAGATACCCGAAATATAAATACATCCTTAAATAGAAATAAACTTTATTGTACACCAACAAAACTGTTTTTACAAGAAATACATCAGGTGAATATGTACAAAAGGTGGCCTTATAGCTGAAAGCAATTTCTTCCAGGCAACCTTTAAATAAGTACAATACATACAAGAATTGCTCGTTTAAAGTAATAAGATAGCTATTACAAATAAAGTTGAGTAGTAAATTGTAAATTTGAGCATAAGTGGAATACCGTATGTCATATTTTATGGATAGATAGATAGATAACACTTTATTTGTACACCATTGTTACAGTAGGAGTATCATAAATACATATGTCATACAGTTAAAGTACAAAGGGCGGCCTTATTTCAGAATGTAATAAGAAAAAAGTCTCAATAAACTAATTAAATGACGGCTACGGATGACCAACCACTAGCCGCGCGCAAGCGAGTCAGTTCAGTCAGTCAGTACCAATGTTGCTAGTTGCTACCAATGCTAGTACCTAAGGAATAACCTTTGTTGCCCACTAACCCTACAAATCGGTTATGTTTTTATTCGTATTTTAAAACCTCATTATACTAACTCAGATAACTCTTCTGCGACGGGTTTTAATGCACTCAAGATAATAAAAGCTTTCCACAGTTCTGAAAGTGTAAATAAAGGCCTAAAAGTAAAAATATATGTTATATAAACAAGGTTGAATTTGTTTAGATAATGAAGAAATATACTTGTACATCATTTAGCGAATCGTCATTCTAAATCCTTTTTTGTCATGTAGAATAAAGACACAGGTTAATACAAGTTATACCGATAATGCAACCACTACAAACTAAACCGAACAATGTGGAATTGGTGTCTTATAATTTAAATAATAAAATATGTATTTATATTTCAGGAACCAATTGTGTCTTTAATTAAATATATGTTAGTTATAGAAGAAAGAGGATATTTATATTTATCATCATCCGATTTCTGACTTCAAGTCACGAATGAACGAATATGAAGAGTGGCACTATCCACCTTCTGCCACCGAATAGCGCCAAGGTGCCAAATAACACTATTGCCATTCAAACTACATATACTTACATACTTTCGATATGACAATAAGAAGGGGCATAAGAAGTAGGTTAAAATACTCTCAATTTGTTTTTATGGTTAGTTAAATAGTTATAAGTAAAGCTAGCTAGCTAGTATATGTTATATTACTTATGTAAAAAATAATAATACTATAATTTCGACAGGTTCTACGTACACTGGTATAAACCAACAAAAGGACGAAAATTAATTTTTTTCATCAGTAGCTGTAGCTTAACCTATATTTTATACCCTGGAAGATTTATTTTAAAATATCGATTAGTTTCAATAATACGAAATAAAAAAAAATGTTTTACTAGAACACAGTTACGAGTACTTTGAATCGCTCTCCTGTAAAGTTACAATTTTGTACTTGTACCAGTTTACGTAGGACCCATCGATTTGTTATTTTTAAACAATTAAATACAAGATAATTTAAATGGTAAGAACATATTACAAATAATATATTTATGTATTTATAGAAAAAGAAGGAGCGCCAAGAAATCCAACATTCTTCATGTACGTAATAAATAATAGTCCTTAAGACTAAGACGTCCGTTTTTTTAGTATATTACACTATTGTAGTATTGTACTCAAGAATATATAATTATTATGCAAGGAACAAATTAACTGTAGAGCCTTAAAGTAATATATGATCTGTTGAGTTCCTGTAAATTATTGCTAAGCAGGGTCACATCGTAGCAATCGAGCTTAAAAGAAAACTGTGTTCATGTTAATACAGCAATTGCATTATAGTTTATTTTAAATATTAGGAACATCATTCTATGTTATAAGACATTCCATTTTTTGTTGTTTTATAGTAACAGTATATTAGGAAAACTACTGGCCGGACTATCCGATACGACTATGCGTTCTAGAATAGTAATATACCGTGCCGGCTCTTGTAAAATCAAACAGTAATACTTTTAGCTTTCTATCTATAGTATCAAGCGGCGGTAGCGTAATGGCTAAAGCGTCGGATTTGCGATCAAGTGGTTGCGGGTTCGAACCCCACCCAGTGCGCTACCGACGTAAACCCACTCCTAACACAAGCGTTTAGCTTAGCTGGAGGGGTTAACAAGAATACTAATAATGTGTGACCCACGTTACTAGTATTCTATATAAAAAAAAACCTGTACCCTGTATGTATGTTTACTGGAATGTGATCAATTTGTGAGGTTAAGCAAATGCTTATTTAGAAAAACAAGAGACATTTACCCGAGAAACACGCGTGATCCAGAAAGCATTGTTTTATCTAAAGTACCCAAAACTACTTAATACAAAAATAACTATATAACAAAAAAGCTTTAACAAATAAACGGCTTGTTAAAAAGTTGCGAGAGTGGCATTAGTAAAGCTGTCATTCCGTAACAAAGTTCTTAACGATGTATAAATAATACATTACACTAAATATGGATATTAAGTACAAAATAATTAAGAATACATGTCATTTAATAAAAATGTTTGCATGCCCAGTTTAGGCAGAACATTCTGCACTTCGTCGGAAGACAAAATTTGTACCATCTTTATAAAAATATTCTTGCAAATAAAGATTATTATGGACTATCATGAAAAAAAACACCATTTGAGTTTAGTTTAGCATTAATTTATTTCTACCTTACCCACTCCAAAAGTCCTAAAGAAATACTAAAAATGAAAAATACTATAATGTGTCATTCAAGGAACGGCAAGAGTGGAAAAAATCTTGCATCCAGAATAGTTTCCGTTTAGTAATATTGATAAAGCGAAAAGTATCTGGGGATTCATAATCGCTTTTAGTATAATCAGATGTGATTCACTTGTCTACCTCCCAATGTAAGAGCTTACTTTAAAATAACCACTCAGCAAAACCCCGCATCAAACGACACATAACTTAACTGCATAATTGTTATTAACCCAAATAATATAAGCCGCAAATATAAAATGAATGCGTAATGGTACAACACGATCGTTTTTTTATTAATTTTATTTTATTACAAACTAAACATTTTATGTTTTTATTTTATTAAAAGGGGATATAAAATATTTGCTTAACATTTTAACAGGAGCTGGAATACTTTGCTTATAAACACAGGTTTTTATTTGGTACCTTCGTTGGATGATGTAAGGTCCGATAAGAATGATTTCACGAACTCGGTTGCCAGTTTCATTTTCTTTTTTTTTTTGGTAGCCGCTTGATGTAGTGAATGTCTTTTAAGGAGCTGATACATGTGAGAAATACATTTTATGGTCTGTTACACATTTAAAATCGACAGCGATCCAGTTTTCGTCACGTATTCTTGGTAGTCTTTTTATAGGTATGTACCTACAGTTGTGTCGTGGGTTGGAGATTGCGAATTCGTTTTGCGTGGAACGGCTCTGATTTAATCTGTAGTAAAATATGTTGCAGTTTTGTAAATTACACTGATTTGTTACTGATATGCCGCTTTAAGAAAATCTACATAAATATATTTATTATTTTAAGTTAGATGGCGTTGAAAATAGTTTAATGAATTTAATGACTTGTGTGACCGTGATAATTAAAATTAAACAAACTTGTTGTTAAAATAAACTTCAGGAAAAACTTGCATACTGTTCTATTGATAAAATATTTTAGTTTTTTAAATGGACTACTAACCTAACCACGTAATTAGCTAGTTTAAAAAACTCTTTATAGTTTTTTAAATGTGATGTGTACAAAAATCTCTCTAAAGTATTTTAAAATAATTATCTTTAAAAAAGCAATTCATTCTAAAAACGTCAATTGGTTTTAAATTTAAATTGCGGCGTGAAAGCATGAAGTGACGCGGTAGACTTTACAAAACAGGATTCAAAGAAGCCTGCGATCTGCAACACTGAGTCGAGATGCAGCATTCATTATTACGTACAATGGTTAATTAAATACGACTATAATAATGAAAAACAAACAATGAAAAAAGAAAATTCAACCTGTTTACAAAATAAAATCATGATTACAATATTTACTATCGACGTGTAAGTTTAATCAAGAAGTACTTTAAAAATGTGTCTATGTAGCCAAGAGCGCCTCCTGACGAGAGTGTAAAAAGTTTTTAATAGCTCTTACAATAAGAGACAGGTTGAGCCAATATCGAGTACTACTGGAACATAATGAGTAAAACTCGAGCAAAAAAAGTTTGCCGTCGGATTGCGCTTGCGGGCGGTGCGCTGCCGGCGGCGGGCGGCGCAATCGTAACTGTTCTGGTTTACTAGGTCGAATAATCTTATTAATTTCATTTTTATTTATTTGTCATTTGTAGTGAAAATGCTAGTGAAACTCTGCCCTTCACTTTTGTTTTCCTTATCTGTGTAGGAAATAAATCTTTTTGCAAAAGGGTAACGATTATAATAATTGGATGATAATTTTACAAGTTTAACAAGAAATGGTTAGCTTTTTAATATCATTTTGTATATTTATGAGACATTAGAAAATCAAATAAATTTAAGCCCACAAATTATATTCAAATTTATGTAAAACAAACACCTCTAAACTAATCATCATTCGTTGGAACATATAATAAATTAGTCCTTATTTATTCAGAATCGCTAAGTGACCATATAGTTTCATCGTAAATAATTATGTTGTAAATTAATTTTAAAAAGAAACACCTTTTATCTCTAGTTTATTCTGATATAGATCAACAAACGTCATCTGATAAGTTGTTAATTTCTAACGTTATTGAATATTTAAGTGAAAATTTTATAAGAATAGATGGTTTGCTGGGATATAATAAAAAAAAAATACAGAGGGGGTTATTTAACTCAGCAGTACACAACTGAAATGACCAGTTTTACCTTGTTAATTACCTTCTGTGGTAATGTTAAATAAGAGACATTGAATTCAAAGCTTTAGTTAATTTATAAAAATAATTTTCACCAATAGTAAAAACACTTAAAATGTCACCTACCTGTCACAGCTGAAAATGTCAGAAACTTCAGTAGATCCTTTTCAATAGTTCTATAATTTTCTGTTTCAGTATCGCACAAGAAATATTATTGAATTAAAGTTTTATTAAAAATATCCTTTCGTTGAGAATAGGTTTAGTTACACAAAGTATCGGTTTCACTTTCTCATTAACACTTTTATTGCGTTCCAACAAGTAACACACAAATTAAAAAAAGTTATTTGCGTTCAGTTAACCACTGAGCACTTGTCCATAAAAAATATCCATTCCATCACTATAAGGGTGACTTATTTTTTTAAAGTGTCCGCGCGAGCTTTAAGCTGCGGAGCGATACTATGTGCGCGTGCGCAGTTCGGCGTGGCATCGCGTTATCAGCGCGAGCGGCGCGCCGCGCGACAACAACAGAACTTGAGAGTCGATCTCAATAATAACAAGAAAAGAAAACGGTCCAGTTTCAGCGCGGGGCTTCCGGATGGGTCGCGGACGGGGCGCGGGTGCAGGCGGTGGTACTGCTCGCACGTAAGGCGGCGTTTCGCTCTCTTTGTCTAACGGTACCGATGCGCGCGCGCCGCGTGAACGATAGCGCGGCTAGTCGCAAGCGCGACGCCGCCCCGTGCGCTTGCACACACAGCCCGGACACCTCATCACCTATGTGCCGTTCTTTTCCCGCCATTTTTACGTGAATGATATCGGCTTCAGCTTCGTTAGATTAGATTACAGTTGTAAAATTATTTAATGTGTTTATCAATGAATGAATTTAATAACTTTATTTTTGCATGTAGTTATTGAGTTTGTCTTTATGCCATAATCAATTATATGGATGCATTTTTATCAGTTTCACGTATCATCGCATAACACATGTATAAAATAGCAGTAATATTTGCAGTAAAATTATCAAGCAAATATTTACTGGGCCTTTTTTGGTTTAATGAAGTGTACGTTATGAAGTGAGTTCCTACCGCGTTGATGTCTATTGTATGAAAGTAATTAACAAGCGTTTTAATTTCTTTAAACATCTTGGTCGTCGTAGAAACACGACGTATTTGATTTTAAGTAACTTTACAGGAGAGCATATTAAAGTTTTCAAATGATGTTTTACGTAATATGTTGAAAACGGCTGTTTCTGTTAATAAAATCTGATAATGTTACGGTGTGTATGAGCTTTGAAAAATGTTTTTTTTATGATGAAAGTATAATGTTTTCAGTGGGCTTATGTTAAAAACAAAAGTCGTCAAAATATAAAATATTATTTGATGGTAAATAGGTAAAGCTCTTGATACATTTGACGAATAGTGTGTATTGAATATTGAAGTGGTATTTAATTTCGATTTAAATATTTTTAACATAATTTATATTCCTCACCATTATTTTGGCAGATAAGCATATCTCGAGCACAATAAATAAAGCGAGTAACCATGAGTTACATTACACTTTATTAAAAAGTTACTTCAAACAATAAAAAAAGCAAAAACTGATTGCCACGGGGCCTTTCGTGCGATACTGGACGACGCCTTATTAAAATGCAATAAAAGTCATGACATTTAATCGTTTTTCACGAGAATTTACCAAATTTTAAACTTACACACGGCTCGTTAGATTTGTCAACATAATTATAATTACTTGACTTTTTTACTTGTCATATACCTATAACAATAAACAGGTAAGGTCATACCAGGGTTCTATTATGTCGGTCCGAAGTGCACACCGTGTGGTTTTAGTCGGTTCACACCACCCAACCGAAAATCCAAGTGGGGTGACGGCCCGAGAGTATTTACACACGCACAACAGAAAAAAGGTTCTACTATGTCATGTGTCTCCTGCATTATGAACACGTTTTCTTGAAACAGACTGCACATGCAGACGTCTCTACAAGTTTTTGTGGAAAGGTTTTATGAACACTTTAAGTATTTTTTTTTGTTACTGGTGGAAACCAATAAGATCGGACTGTTTGATAAGTTTAATATTTTAATACTTGAGTTTTCAGTCACAGAGTTGCATCATTGATATATAATTTTACAATAATTAACTTACATTTTTATTGACAAATTTGCAACAATTAATATTGAGAAAAATTAAAAACTTAATTATTTTTTTTATTAATATATTTATGTATGTATATACTCACATATTATATGTATGTATATACTCACATTATCACATAAGTTATTTTAATGATTTGTTAAATTTTTGCATGCTATTTTCATGGCTAAATGGAGCCCGTTCGATTTATATAATTTTTTTAATACCACACTTTGTTACCCCATTTAAAGCAAATAAATAATTTGAATTTGAATTTGATTTTTGTGTAATTAAGTAAATTATAATATTGGACGTTTTGTATGTTACTCTTAAGAGCAGTGTGTCCAATACTTTTGGTAAACGTCGCGGAAATTACTCAGTTCATTATGTTAAAATCAACACCGCAGTAACTCTTCATTACGGTGGCCTCGGGTTGTACCGAAACTGTACGATATATATCAATTTACCGCCTAGTTATTATGTACTCACTTTGTATAGTAAATTTTTTACCGTTTGCTTTTTTAAAAACTCATCTAGGGTGCAAAAGTACCAAATAAAAATAACTATTAAAAAAAAAAAGTATGTTTGTCAGCAGTCTGGTTACCATAGTACAAGGTTTGCCTAGCTTGGAATCAGATGGCCGTGTGTGAGATGTGTTAAGTTATTATTATTAAGCATAAAAGTGAAAAATAAAAAAAAACGTGTACTTTGTCTCACTTAAGTCACACGACTTGGTGACTGTCTACTTAGCTTAATGTGCGTTATCCGTTGCGTTTATTCAATGCTATAAATATAAATAACATTTAAAAGTTGTTGAGAATTAACTTTTTTTTTACCCCTACGAAAGATGGGAGTTATAGTGTATTAGAATAAAGTGTAGCGACTCCGACTTGGAAGGTCGCTTCATCACTTTGAAAAGAGTCCCCCGATACAGGGCCATCTATCGGATATCGTGATGAACTTATGATCTAAGAAAGAACTTATGATCTATATAAATCTTTTTTGGTTGTTGAACAGTCAATAGATATAGTTATGTATACATAAATATCATAATTAACCATTAATACAAGTGAATAACACGAATAAATGTAAGCACCTGGGAGACCGAGCTGCGTTCGTTAGCTTTTTGTTTTTTTTATTTTTACCGGAGATACAACTATACAGTTGAACTTAAAATGCTAAACTGTATCTGTATACAAAATTTCATGAAAATCGTTGGAGCCATTTCCGAGATTCATATTATCATCCTCATCCTCCGCGCCTTTTCCCAACTAAGTTGGGGTCGGCTTTCAATTTAACTACGATTCGGCCGAACTTTGATATTTTACGTGAAGCGACTGCCATCAGACTTCCACAACCCAAGTACTAGGCGATGTCGAAGTTCTGCAGTTAGACCAGGTTGTCGGACTTTTTAGGGCTCCAACTACCCGTAACGTATGCCACAGATGTTTGTATGGCACCCGGAACCGACGGTTTAACGTGCTGTCCGAGGCACGGAGAGGTTTCAATGTGTTAAGAATGTTCACCCATCCTAGACTGACCTGGCTAGTATTACTTAACTTTGTAATGTGCTAACCTACTCAGTTACCACTTAGCCACGAGCCCCTCTCCGAGATTCATATTATATATATACATATATACAATAATTGCTCGTTTAAAGGTATTAGATAGATATATGCATGTAATTATAAGTAAGTGTAACAATGCACACATCCATATTTATGGTGTCACTTGTGGATTGTCAACTATGTTTATCTAGCCACACTATTCAAAGGAGATCTGGAGATGGTTGCTCGTAGACTTTATGTTAAAAAATACGTCAATACTAATTATAATGAAATCTGCATAAGATCATGAAACCATTGATTTGTTTCTCTTGTTTCATCTAAAGTTGTACTGGTTCATGTTATATTCTTATTCTAATTAATATTTAACAAAATTTGAATACTCTCACAATTTCACTCAGTTGAAATTAAAATGTTGTTTTTCTGAACCTTCAATTTTTTATTGTTGCGTTGCAATAAGGTATGTTATATTTTATTAGAGAGTAGGGTAAGGTTGCCCTTTTAAGTTTTCTTTATTTAATATAAAAAAAACTGGAGAGGTCTTATTGAGCCACCTCCTTAGTTGTATTTTTTATTTATTTTTGTATCCGCATCAAGATGATAAAATGTGTTGTATCTTAATCTACTTAGCTTTAAATTACCAAAACTGTCATAAGACTTTTGATACACATTGTCTGAATTACATTTTTTATAAATATATAAATAAATACATGCACATATACGTCGCAGTGTGTGCATTTTTGTATGTGTTATTGTTGAAGATTAACATGTAATTACTTACGTCTTTGGTAGGCGCTCTCGCTTTGTTCGAAGTTTCGTGTGAAATCACATCGATAGTGGAACAGTTCAAGGCTTTGGGAGATTTTCTGCATTGTTTTAAAAAAGATACATATATACTCCTTTGTGTTATGAACTGAACGACCTTTGAATTTATAAAAGATGAGATACAATTGAAATAGTTTGAAATGTAATTGATTTTTTTTGGTGTGATTTCCATGGTCGGAATTTTGCACAAGTTAGTGAAACGAACCGTTGAATTTGTTTATAAAGACAATTTCACAGTATTTATGAGTTTTATTAAGTTCGTTTTTATTTGGTGTTATGGTCTAAACAGATCATTAGACATACCACTTAAAAAAAATATTAGTAGTAGAATTGGTTGGAAGACTATATTCCATTAAACATTTTGTTGTCTTATTTGGATATCTGCGATAATTGATAAAAGTTAAGTGGTGGTACTCAATAATCATCTCATTCATTATATCCTCCGGTTTTAATCGCAATACTTTTAGCCTAATTAAGGGAGTACAGAGTTAAAGGTCAAATTTAATCGAAGGAATTATATGAATGGTAAAAAAGGCTTATATACACTGTGTAGTGATTTTAGAGCTTAAGAACATTTAATATTCACGTAGGTAATTAAATATGAGGTGCAGGAGAACAGTAAATATTCAGACATAACTTAGTAGTGTTACGTCAGCAGAAAAAACACTACACGACGATATTTTAAATCTATCCGCACATCGAATACATCGCGTAGGTCGTACTCGTGTCGGGCCACTGTAAACAATCATTCATATGAAATTATAGCGTACATTGAAACTTACATTGAAAAAGTTGGCAATTCAGTATGTTGACACAGTAAATCATGTTGCGGGCGCTGCTATCATAAAATCGCCATTACTTTCTGTTTCAATTAAACGCAAGTTTTATCTCCAACTCTTTTATAAATTATATAATTTCGTACCGTTATAAATTTCATGGCTTTATTACAATATTTATTGCTAACGTCACACGCAAGACTTTTTAGATTTCGTTTTTAGATAATGGAGTTAGTAACAACTGTATTATGAAGTCCAGTTAAAGTGTTTTATTCATTGATTAATTTTCATTTTTAACTGCTGTTAAGTTTTGTGCACTGGCCACTTTGAAACTACATTATGAATTACATTATTAATTATGTATATATTTCTATATAAACTACATATTATAAGACTAAGTCCCCCACTACGTCTGTCTGTTCGCGATAAACTGCAAAACTATTGAACGGGTTTTCATGCGGTTTTCACTAACAGACAGAGTGATTCATGAGGAAGGTTTAGGTGCATAATTTGTTAAGATTTTGTGTAAATTGATTGAAATATGTTGATGATTGTTGAAGATGTCTCTGCTACCCGTGCGAAGCCGGGGCGGGTTGCTAGTTTGTATATAAAATTAAAATATATGAATCAATTACGTACAAATATTTGGTTGTTTACAAATTATAGTACTTGGATTTCTTGAAAGTAATTTAGGCATCAATTACGCAACCCGTACATACTTCGCTCCGGTTTTATCCTATTTTTTATGTATTTATTCTAGGTTAAAAAGCTGAAATAACTAAATTACTTTAAAAGTAAAAAGTGTAAAAAAGTATTTACTTATCTATGTAATTTTACTGTAAAACCGATTTTAAATATTATATGTAGTACTATACATAACAAGAACTATACTAATAATAAACGATTATGTATTGTACATTTTATTAGCTAACAGTTTAATTCTGTTTACTGTAACTCCACTCCAGTCAGTCGTGAATTGATTTTTTTTATATTATATCATCGCGCGCTTTTAGAGTCCCGCGCACCAGCAAAGTGAAGTATCCTTTTTAAAGTACCTTGTTTCTAAAGCACACATCATCCCCTACAGGACACTGGTGATTACTGAAAGGCTCATCGGCGCGTGTGCTATTTAATCTCGCATATTAATCGTTTGCAGTGAAAGGTCAGGTGTCTAACGTTAATAGTGTACAGTTTGGAATATGTAGGTAAATCGGTTAAATCGTTCCTGAAATAACTCTTTTAGCAAACAAGCCTTCGGCCGCCTTTAGAACATGCCAAAAATAACGTAAACGATGAGCAAAGTTGTCTCTTTTGTATTCACTAATGATAAACAACTGATCTAGACTAAATTAATATGTAATGTGAGTAAATTTAATCAAAGTGTTTTTAGCGTTCCGTTCCTCAAAAGAAAAAAAGAACCCCTATAGGATCACTTTGTTGTTCGTCTATCTGGCTGCCTGTTTGTCAAGACCCTTTTTGGCCGGAACCCGTGGGGGCATTAAGTTGCAATTAACATAAAATAAGCTGTAAAAAAATCAAGCTTCTAAGCCAGCACAATTAAACCTTATATTTTAACAAATTTGAATATGTCGCGGGTAAATTAAAACTTGTAAGGTACTTTCCATTGACCTAGAATTATGAAATTTGATAAAAAGGAAGGCCTCACAGTATAAGTAGAGAAAATAATAAGAAATAAACGAAATTCGTTAATTTGTTGTTATATCACATAAAAGTATTTTTTGTGATTATAAACTTATATTTTGCGGTTGGAAAGTTGACTTTAACGTGTAACGATGTGTGGGAGGGTTTTTAAAACTGGAAGGTTAAGTTTGTCTTTCAGAAAAAACGGGTAAAAATTTCGAAAATTGATTCCCGAGATGGACGTATTATCTACATACAAGTTTGTTTGCTTACGGAATCCCTCCGGAATACTCGCACTCGTCTGATTTTTCATATTTCAGGGCCACATGAATCCCCTGTGAATGTGCACTGTGTGTGGCCAACAAACATAAAAAACACAACATCAGAATAATTTTACCTGATTGGCAGAATTATTATATTACGCTTTGTAATAGTCTGGCGACCCAAGTTGCAGATGCAGCTCTTTAGTTCTCCAAGGTTTTCTCTATACAATACCTCAAGAAAAATGCGTCTTAAAACAGAATACATGTCTGCATTTCCATCTGCACCCGACGCAGTGCGTCTAGTGAAGTGTGAGCATGCGAACGCAGTTCATCGCTAGACTTGGCGATAACTACGATAACTAAATCGCGATATTCGCGTTATTGTGACCAGTGTGGCCTACGTATGTTAATACTATTATTCCCATAGATGCATGTATTGAGATGATTACAATTCTTGGCCTTGTTGTCCTTAATAATTTTTGCCCATATAGATAAAATAAAGATAATAATATAAAGATATGTCATCGGACAAGCAATCACAAAAACTGGTTAGATAAAAGATTTATTATGAGTTTAATTATTCTTTCGTATTTCAAATAAATTTGGAAGATAATCTAGATATTAAAGCAGCTAGTTATATTTGGTGAGGATGTAAAAATTTACCAATAGAGTTTTATTCAATCTGGAACCAATACATATCTAGTCATTCATCTTACGGGAGACTACAGTTGGCTACGGGCGGGTGTACTTCAGTTATTAGTGTTTATACGAAAGAGATTGAGAGTGATTTCCGACTATAACGTCCCATGAACAAATAGCATGCTCTTTTTCAATATAATTCTGATACGCACATCGTATCTTACCCTCAGTGGTAGTACGGTAAGCAGCTGGCAAGTAAGTCAGGGGCCACTTCTTTTTGAATAGGTAGTAAAATTGTCACAATCTTGATATTTAAATTTCACACATATATTATGTCATTAATTAACTTTAATGTTAATGAAATTCAAATAGAATAATATTTAAATAATTAGATTTCATAGATACATTAGGCATACACAGTAGCACAGTAGCACTTTAACACATGTTTATTGAAATTTGTAGACATTAAGCTATTATATTCTAACATAGATATTACTATAATTAATTTATTCAGTAATATAATTAATATAAATACTAATTCTAGTTTATAAGTTTTTTTAATTATCAATATTTAATCTAGGTTATCTACGATGGCCATTTAAAACCGTTACATATACCAGAATAAACAGTAAATTTTGTTATTTTTAATGAAAGGTCCTTGGAGACGTCTGACACCTTGTGTTCCATCGTGTAAAACAATTTCAACCAGCTCTCTTGGAAGTCTTTGAGTCCTATGTATAATAGTGGAAATATGACACGTAATTGTGACGCCAAAAAAGTAGACTGTTCTGCAATAGCAATAGGGAATTATTTCAAAGTTCAGAGCGGTAATTTACTTAAGATGTTTTGCGCAGCTTGTGTCTATCTACATTTATAAATAGAATAATTATATGTTTATACATATAATTATTATATTAAAATCTATCTTCCTTCTGTATCTATTAACCTTTATAGGTCAAAAAAAGGTTATGGTTTTGATTTCTAAATTACCACCTATATATATGTTGGGATTTATTTTATTGGAACCCTTCAGAGCTAACTTACAGACATAGAAATGCGTTTGGTATCATAATATGCAATATTTACCGATGCCGTAAAATTATTTTGCGTTACCCGTTAGGGAGACACAAAATCTCTTATTAAACACATCTGTTTTTTAAGTAAATTGATTCGGGTTTTTTTAGGACTAGGGCCTCACGGTCTTAACTATTAGTGTGAACTAATTTATGTGGATCAGATGTTTTAATTATCAAAGAAAAATGTATGGTGATCTCTTCTGTACTCAGCAACAAACTCGCTTAAATTCAAACAGAAGGCTTAAAACGAAGAGTTTTGTAAAGACGGTGGTTTTTTTTATTCGAGCACTAACTTCCCAACCTTAGTACTAATCGTTTGTTCAAAAGTGTATTTTGTCAATTTTTAAAGCCATGCTTTTTTTTAAGTAATATTCTTTATTAATTATTTTCTGCTATTTGTAGATATTGTTTTTAAAATATCTCAACAAACTCATAGAAAGACAAATAGCGACATGTTGTTCGCCAAGAATAATTAATAATGACAAAGTAATTAAAGTCACTTACAGTCGATCCACCCTTTCCTACCACGGACTACAATACCACACTCAAGGCCAGCAATTATTTCGCAAACTTGATATTTGATTGATTATTTTATTAACAATATTATATTGCTGCTAATAATTAACCATTGTGCTATGTACGGGGTGGGATTAAAAGCTTTACATTTATTTCAGCCACATAATTTAAAACTGACTTGAAACAGTATTTAAGTATTTTATAGATCAAAATAAGGATATTAAATCAAACGCTTAAACGCTCCAAATAACTCATATTCTACGGGGTCGTTCGTTATATCGTCCCAAAACAGACTTGGCCCATTGGGACGATTTAATGAATTTCAAAATTATTATTATTTTCATTCGTCATCTCGTCCCATTCATGGTAGTGTTAAGTTTTAATGTAAAAATATAAATTTTGAAATTCGTCAACCTATCCCAATGGGCCGAGTTTGTTTTGGGACGAGATGACGAACGACCCATTCCACGTAGTGACCAACGTCCCTTGTGCTAATGTGCCAAACATTGCATTAACAGCTAGCAGACTTATTAAACTACCATACGTATACTGCAGATGTCTGTTAGTCACATATTACATCTTTCACCACTAAATAAATTTCACTAAAATTAGGAACACAGTTACTTTGAATCCGGAATTAACACACACGGGAACTGAAATCAATGCCGTAAAGACAAGAGTAAAGGCTAATAATGTATGTGGTATATGTAGAAAAGTATTAAACCTGAATAAAATGACATCTTACTATATCAAATATTTCATACATATTTTTAAAGCGCATCCGAGTGCTATGAAACTCGGTGCACTAAATGACATAATAAGCATAGTTGTTATAATGTAGGCAGAAGAATTAGTTTTACGACTTACATTCTTTTTTCTGGCAACCTCCTAGTGTGATACTTGAACGTATCTTGTGTCGATCGAACGGCGAAGCGACTCCAACGAGTCCGCTCTGTGGGTTTAGTCGAGTCCAATCGACTAAACCCACAGAGCGGAGAAAACTTTTCACCCGTCTGGAAACACGCGTGAATAACAGACACCATGTTTTCTTTAACAGGAGCTACTTACTATTTGTGGCCACCCACCACCGGGAAACATTGAATAGGTACATATTAACAAATCGAGTGTACACGTAATTTAAAAACATTGAGAAATTACTTGAAGTAATAATGAAACATAATGTAATGGTCGGGCAGGCTGGATTTGGACGTTCGTTTTTCTACTGCGCCTCTTATATACTACTACTAATCTATACAAACAATGCAGCTGAAGAATTTGATAGCTTTTTTTTTGGTTCTATAATGCTATTGTTGTGGCCACATCAAAAACTCTTATTTATTTGATTAAAAAAAGGGCCGAACGATAATAGATTAATAGATGATAACACAGTTAACTATTTAATAAAAATAAGTTAATAGAGATTATTTTGACTGGTTATACCGGTAACGCAATACTATTGGTCGATGGATAAATATTAACAAATTGTGGGGTTATAAAAGGGAGGAATATGTTTAGAACGATGGACTTGAGTGCAAACAGAGGTACCAACAACTTGGCAGTTGCTGTTAGTTAGTGATTTTCATAGTTTATATCAGTGGTTTTGAGACTGTTTCTTACACTATGCTAATCTCTAAAACTTTCAGTCGTATTTGAAAACATCTTTTTGCATTTTCACGCTACTATTCTTAATAGCAGTGCTATGACTATAAACGCTTGTGAAAACGCGGGGATCGACTAGTTATTCGTAAGTACACAATCGATGATATTATTTATGGACCCTTTATTTAAATCCTTGTGATTCTGATGAATTATCACAATCTTCCTTAGGATTGATTAGTGTATTAAAAAAAACCTTATCGGCAATTCCTTCTATATGCACCTATCTACAAAATTTTGCGTATCTAGAAGCATCGGTTTAAGAAGTGACATAGTGTTTTTGGGACACAATATTAAGATTAGAGTAATAATATTCAATCGATATATTATATCGATTTTAATACCCTTTTAATCTATGTGGCATACGAGTAGATAAAAAATGTTCCACCTGCTTATTCAGAAACACCCTGTAGAGATAAATCGCATAGTGTCTGAGTAATTTGCACGCTTTTATTGTAATTGAACTGAATTGAAATTGGAGTTTACGTAACTTTGAGGTAAAATAAAACAATTTATTTGTTTTAAAATTTATGTATTTCATATTACTCAATCATTTAATGTTTGATTTACAACTTATTAAACTAATACGGTTAGCATAAACCTGAATATAATAGTTGTTTGTCCACAAAAATAGTTCCGTAAAATGAGTCAATCACATCTCATGAGCAATAATGAAATGCCAATAAATTGAGAGCTACACGATAATTTGGCTCTATAGTATTTGAGGACATTTAGCTCAAACAGTATTGCTGCCCATAATGAGTATGGGTACTGTGTATTGTTTTTATATAACAACAATAACTTTTTTTTAATGTGAAGCATAGACTAGGCTGACGAAGACCGCGGTTTGGCCGTCATGGCGTTATAAGAGTCGCGGATCCAATACCTACTCAGTGAACACATTTGAGTGTAGAGTGTTGTTTCTATGTATATTATACAATATGTATTTCCTACAAAAACAAAATCTAATTATATTTACCTCAAATTATAGGTATCGAAATAATATATCAATACATATTTCTCTCTATTCTTCATTCCGATTAGTCTTATTGTTATTGTCTTCAGTTTACACCAGACTATGGTGTAAACTGAAGACAAAATTACAGCCAGAAAAAATATCTGGTTATCCTCAATATTAGATGAAAGGTAAATCCTCAATGATAAATTGATTTATAATTTTTTTATATGGTAAGTAAGTACATCATACTATGTATAACAAATGAACTAAATTAATCACAGTTATATTTGAATAATTGCAAATTAAATAATAATAAATTTAAAAAATTTAAATACCCCCGACTCAAAAATTCCTTCAACAATTACAAAAAAGCTGATGATCTTCGAACGATTGAACAGATTTTCTTAAGTCACGTTTCAAAAAAGAAACCCCCACTCAAATCGGTTCATCCGTTTAGGAGTTACGATACCACAGACAGACACACAGATACATAGACACACAAACACGTCAAACTTATAACACACCTCTTTTTGCGTCTGGGGTTAATGGAACCACTTTCATCTTCAGGAACATAGTTACATACTTATATACTCTCATACCTGTATCCCTGAAGGGGTAGGCAGATTCGCATTTAACACCCCCATTTTTTCAACTATAGGTAATTAGGTGCCGTCCACCAGTTACCTAGTACTTAACATTTTTATTATAGTCAACCAATAATAAACCTGAACAAGCGTAACAATACATTTTCATTACACGTTACGTATTGTTATGTAAAAAAAAAGTTTACCACTGCTCACGAAAGTGAAACCTATTTTAATATATTGCTCTCGTAGAGTTATCGATTACGCAAACAAAAATTTAACCAGTAGTTACCGGATGACGGCCGAATCGTTTTTTTTTTTTATTTTTGTCTAAAGGAATTATAATAAGGCTTCTGAATAGGCCGTCAAGGTGTCAATCAAACCGATGGTATCACTGAATGGTTGGTTGAGGATGAATCGTGCTTTTAAAAGTGATTCATACTGCTCTGAGTTACTGGAAATTGCAGTAAATATAGTGTGAAAGGTCGACATTGTGAATTGCTCGTTCTTTAAATAAAGAGGATTCTAAGAAATATTTTTTTTTTTTTTTTGATTTTTAGAAAAGACAACTCCCGCATTAGGAATTACTCCTGTGTCGCGGGGGACTTTACAAACATACAAACAACGAACACAAAGGACACCCAGACTAGGGTGGGAATCGAACCCACGACCTGTGGCTCAGCAGTCAGGGTCACTAACCACTAGACCAACAGGCCAGTCAGTTGAGTTCATTTGGTAAGGTAAGTCACAATATTCATATTCTCATTTACCCCTCCGAATAAACTAAATGCTTGAGGTAGAAATAGATTCGTGTCAATATATTAAGAGGGGTTCGGAATACATTAACAGGGTGTCGATTTTTAAAAACTAATGTCCTTTAACGGTTCCTTTAAACGGTTTTTAAAAGGTAATCTTACGCCACGTCCTGAATGTCTTTTCAGTTTTATTGAGCCAGACAAGGCTAAGTGAAGCGAAATACCAATAATAAAACTCACTCCTAACATAAGCTTTCAGATTAGTTGTAAGTGTTAACAAGGATACGTACGTTTGTTCCACGTTACTAATAGCCTGTTTAAAAGTGTATTTATTCAAATTACGAAACAATATGTTTTTATTTTGAACCCAGAAATTGAATGCAGGACCGAATCACCAACAACACACTTAGTACAAACACTTAGTTGTGTAATACTTTATTGACTTTCATAACATACAAATTCATTACAATTACAATTTATTTCTTTAATGAAATGCAATTATTCATTACGTTAACAGTGTCTTAAAAGGCAAACTGTCACTTTGTTTTTATATCACAAATACTTGACACCAAGACAGGTTATGATGACTAGTCTCACTGCTCCTCAAGTTTCCATTTAAGTTCTGTTCCAGTTATCAACGTTACAAAGACAAGAAATTTCTCGTTACGTAACATTTAATGCACTTAACTAACACACGCATGCCATTTTATGTGTCGTAGAAACTGCTAATTATTAATTCCGAGCACTTATAGTAACTCTGGTGCGTAATAGTCGAGTAGGCATCGTTTGCGCTAGGCGTGGCCGCCGGAGACCTTAGAGAGCGGATGTAGCAGCCTCGATCAAGCCACCGCCAATCCAGATCGACGTTTGATGATAACTACATCTGAAATAAATAAAAAATAAATCGCCTGAGTGAAAAGGTCAGACAACTGCTGCTCCATCGAAATTAAAGTCGAAAATAATAATCATACCGTCGCAATGCGCCCAACAGGTTCAGTATTCTGACTGTTTAAAATGTCGACTACAACGTTCGCGACAATCGACAGTTTTTCATTTAAAAATAATGTGATAATTTACGTGTTACAAGAATTTGATGAGATAGAATCGTTAAGATTTATAGCTTAAATTGGTTCGATGTTTCACTGCGAGGTTTCCAAGTTCTTTTTTTAAACCAATTGTTTATTTAAATCAATGCGACGAAAAAACCCTGGTTTTAGCTAGCTTTAAGCATATATGGTGGTCATAGCAATGGTGTTAAGAACAAATATTATACGTAACTAATTTGAAAAGTAAAAGAATTCGCATTAAAAGTTGTGTTGTGTTGCGCTGTGTTCAGTTTTTATTGACTCAATAGACTTTAATATATAAGACCCGTGTAACTGACCCGTGCAACTTTGTCTGCGTTTGCATTTTGCATTGATGCTCCGCTCCTATTGGTTAAAGCGTGATGTTATATAGCCTTCCTCGATAAATGGGCTATCCAACCCTGAAAGATTTCTTAATTTGAACCAGTACCAAGTTCTTAAGATTACCGCGTTCAACCAAACAAACTCTTCAGCTTTATAATATTAGTATAGACTTAAAACTACATAATAATTAAATTCTGGCCTAACACTTTAAAAGATAACTGAGTACTTATACAATTTTTTTGAATATTTAATAAAGTTGTACGACGAGAAGGATTTTATGACGTATTCAGGTTTCACCTGTCGCAATGTTGAACTGATTTCAAAGTGTAATCGGTAATTTCTTTGACATTAACTCCGATGAAAGTATTGCATTACGTGATCCATATTTCCTAAAAAACGGTTTTGGTTGTCCAACACAACTTTTACGTAATCGAACCATTTCTTTCTCTTACAAATGTCAATATATCGTTCAGAAAGGCCAGATAAACCGGCGCTGAATATTTTACTTACATCCACAGTTAAATTAATCAAATAGTAATAAATACACATATTACCTACATAAGTAGGTAATATGTTACTATTACATTTTGATATGCTTAGTATGTAATAGTAATTAATTACATACGTAATATAAATATTGACTAATTTTCGTCAATGACACTGATTGAATCACTAATTAATAATTAATTACATCGTGTCCGCCTGGTTTTGCCCGTACAATTAGATCCGCGTATTGAGGAATTGTTCTGATTTAATAATTAATGTGTAAGTTACCGCGAATCAGTCGCGGATATTCGTCCTTCGTCGCTTGTCAAACAAACGAATGTTACTCAGACACTGATAAGATTAGCAATGATATAAAAATTATAAGTAGTATATATTATATCCGGATATTGTTTCTTTGTCTTAATTTGCAAGAACCATTATGTCACGCTACGACTGTGTTCACGTCATTTTATATTTTAAACTTTTTTACAGTATAATATACGTTGAAAGTGACGTTTTTCTTTTTAATGTGGTGAAGGAGCGGCTTGTGTTGATATTTCTATTTAGATTTTGATGTTTCCTTTTAAGGTCATACCAAAAGCATTTAACAGCAACTTGGAAACTTATTTCAAAGAGTGTGATCCATATAAAAAAAGATAAGAAGTGTTTTAGGTTATCTTGTTAGTTCAGTTTATCCAATGAATGTTCTTTTTATCATTTGTTTTATTCAACCTTGTATTTTTTATTATATTTTTTGCACACTAATCACAGTAATGTGGTAGTGACTTATTTACATATTTTTTGGCTCTCTGCAGCTCTGTGTGAGGTACCATTACTAATTGACTGTATTATAGTAACTAGTAACTAAACAAAACTTGTTGATGTTCTATCTAACAGGGTTGTTTTTCAAACGAAGCCCCTAAAATAATGTCTTGTTTTGCATAATTTTTGCACTTTTTACTACATCTTACGTATCATAACTAGTGAAAGTGAGAAACTACGGGGAATTACTAAGTGGGAAACATGATTGAATTATCCTAATCAGTGTATTTAGTGTGTGTAAAGTTTTGAGTTTATAAACATTATATCAAGTAAGTATTATTGATGTGATATGGACGTAGTTTAACGGGTTCTAGTTACTCTCCTATGCTTTTACATAAGTAGATATCAATGTAGTGCGACAATATAAAAGACTAAAAAGATGGACAACCAATATGTTCAACTTATATGGATCAAAAACATATTTTTTTAAATCTTTGACAGCTATTGAAGATTTATGTTAATCACTTCCCCCATAAGTTTTTAAAAGTTATCACTAATCCGTCATTTATATGTTTTTGACGCCTGTCAAGTCTTTGAAATCGTTCGGTTAATTTTTATCGGGTGAAATTTTAAATGGTTGGTGTAAAATGCAATTTCAATCGTTTTTCAAAGGGCTAAATTGGTATTAAGTAGATCAATTTTGTAGTTATAATACATGTAGTAACTTTACATTAAAAATTAATGAATTTTTATAATGTTGAATTCTGAATAATTTAAAATTTACCTACTTAATTAATTAAATTAAAAAAACGTTGCCAAAGCCGGTTACAACATAAAAAGTCCCCAAGCAGGGTATCGATAGCTGCGTGGAAAGCATTGGACTCTTAGTGTCCGGCCACGACCTTGCCGCACAAGCGGCAGCCGATTGCGGGGCGCCGAGCGGTAAAAACCAACGCAAGCGATTTTTGCTGAGCGGTGCGTGGCCTGTAGCGTAGAAAGGTGCGATGGGAACAAATATTCCGTACATAGTATGAAGTGCGATGCCATGAAACAGCGGCGCAGGTAATTAAATAAATTATTTTAGACGATTATAGAGCGATACTATCAATACAGTAGCATTTATTAGTGAAAGTTTGAATCAGCCGCCTATATATTTGTATTGATAATTCCTGTATTCTTTGTATAAACATAATCCGCTCTTCTTTACATTGCTACCGCAAACGTCACTATACAGTACGTGGTATGGAAAACACTCCGCCAGCAGACATAGCGCCGCGCCCCGCGCTGCGGACTGCTAACTCAAAACCGCTCTTCTTTACATTGCTACCGCAAACGTCACTATACAGTACGTGGTATGGAAAACACTCCGCCAGCAGACATAGCGCCGCGCCCTGCGCTGCGGACTGCTAACTCAAAACCCGTGGCCAGGGAGTTCTGGTGTACACGTCTTAGCAAACATTTTCCAATCTGCATCCTGAAAAGAAAAAGATAGCACTTAGTTTTGCGGTAATTATCGCAGTATAATGAACATGGATTAAACCATGATATACTCGTATTTTGAGTACACAAATTACATGTTTTCAAAAACATGTAATGAAACAATGGTTTAATTCGATTAAACCTCTTGGTAGATAACTGGAGATTTAATCATGATGCGGAGGAAAGGCAACAATTTTAGCTTTCTTGCACCTGCAGAATGCCTATTGCTTTTAGTGCACTGAACCACTAAAATACACCAAAGTTATTAATAAATTTAAACTATTTCTATAGAGATAGTATGTACGACGATAAGGTTTAGGCGTAATACTAACTTTAAAAAAGAAAGTGACTAGGGAAATTAACCTCATGCTTTAACCAGCTGTGTAAATGTAGTATCTTGAAGGATTATAATCCTCTATTGAAATGGAAGAGGGCCGTGGCAAGGAAATGATTAAGCCAAGGATAGATATTAAAATTCTTTAAAACTTTTAGAATGCTATGTCTGCGTGCTCAGAGTGCACTTAAAGCAGAGTCTAGTCATATAATCATAAAACAGTAATGTAATTTAGACTTTTGAATTAAAATAATATCTAAATGTTTTAATAATTGATGAAAAGCTAAATGCAAAATTTCAAAACATCCTACGATGCTGAAACGGGCTTAAACACGTAGGCGATGAGCTGTTAGGTTGTTTAAGACTTCGTGTCCAATAATTATATATTGGTAATTTATTATCACAGGTTTTCAAAATTACGTAAACTTATATTAGTTTACGAGCTTTGAGGTCTCCTTGTATATTGCTGATCCTTTTTTATGGGGTGCGAATATTACAATAACAAAGTGGTATTATGTATTATATTATGGAACAAATTATAGTTGGCAATGGTATTTAATTTCACTTAAGCTGAGCTCTGATACAGGTGTGAGTGTATGCATTTTAGATTTGACGATTCAAACTATTTTTAAAAATACATTTTTCTAATTGAAATATTTATCTCGAGTAAAATCATGTAAGCTTTGCGGTGAAACTAAGGAACTGGACTCTACAAATCTGCATACAAAAGCTTCTTGTATCTTGTAGCATACATCATGTAGTCTGTGCTGTGTGCCTGTTAACGTTTGCAGCCCTAGCTGTCCTGCAATCGGAAGACTTTGTGCCACACCTGGTAATCGACTTTGACTATATCTAAGATGGTGGCTAGTGGCTCACCCTGACTAAGCCATTGAGGCTTAAGCCGTAAGGTGTGTGAAATACTTAAGAAGGTGTCCGTTACAACCAAGTCGAAACTTGTTTTAATTATACTCACCGGGCACAGATGCTTTGGAAGACCTGAGCCGCACAAAATAATCGGAAACCAATGTCTTTGCTACCCCTCGAGTCTCTGGTGTAGGTGTGACGATAGCGTAACGGTATGGGTAGCCTTTCTCTTTGTAGATTATGGTTATGTAAACGGTCCAGCGTGAGTTCGGGGGTTCTCGTGGGGTCCTATCGTTTCAACAGGCTGCCAAGTCTTCCGAGCCCACAGGGATTGTAGGTTACATACATTTTTAGGTTACAGCCTACATGCAGCCCGTTCAATATGATGACACGGTGGCAAAACACCGTGTGGTTTTAATTGGTTGCAGTCACTAAAACCCCATACCACCTTGCCGTTAGCTCCAGTGAGAAAATGGCGTCAGGTGTATGTAATATTCGTATGATAAGTAATTTTTAATGAAATTATTATTTTGCATTTATTAAACCTTGCAGACATTCAAGCTATTTCAAGTATTGATAACAAGCTCTGAGAAAAACATATATTTCATTAAAAGCTTGTAAATAATATTTTTTTTAGCAAAACTAAAGCCCCTGAGACAGATAATCCGGTTACTACGTCACGGAAGCCGGTTGTAATTGGAAATATTTGTTATATCATAGCCTTTATAACCCATAATAATACATTACAAAGCAGGATACGTAATGACCAACAATTGAATCTATCGATGTACTGTAGTTTGCATGAAGCGCGGGCGGCGCGGGGGTGAGGGGCCACGGTTTGGCGCGCGGGAAGGGGGCGCGGGCGTGGTCGGCGCCGGCCGCTCTCCTTGACTCTAGCGTCAAGCATCGCATGATCTCTGTTACTGTAGTTCGATCGACAAGTATTGATACTTAATCTGCTTTCAAAAATGTTCCTAAAGGAAAACTTAGACAATGGTATTCATCTAATCAAAATTTGTTTTGTCCTGTTGGATTTAAATCTTATACGTAGCCAATTACATATCTAGTTTATTTCAACTGGTTATGTAACAATATGTATATACTTTTACATACTTGTATTCGATTGTAATTTTTTGACCTCTTAATCATTAACCTTTTTTATTATGTAACGGTTAGCAAGTTAAGTATACTCTTGTTTTTGGCGTACGAGTAAGCACAATTGTATAAATTGTTGTATTTCTTTAAATTGTATCGAAAAGATTTGTAATATTTTAAAGTTTTTCATTATATAAGTTGCAGTTGACTCAGACAAAAAACTATAACGATATTGGTCCCAATTCTGTTACTTCACTTAATTAAAATTCACTAACTAATTTCTTCATATAAGATGTAAATCTTGTACACTTCAAAACAAGGTCTTATTTCAAATTGAAACAAGTAGGTAACATATGTCGCTATCAAAATAAGCAATTTATTTGTCGATTAAAGTCTGATACGCTTAAATAAACTTTAATACCATGTAGCGAGAGCCGCTATCCGTTGAATGCCATCTCTTTTGCTCTGTGTTTTTAGTAAGCGTCTTCGTAAGTGTAGATTAAAAACACGTCATCCTTGTTCGTTTTGAACAAATTTTTATACGGCAATTATACAGAGTTTGAATAAATGGAGACTCTCGCTGGTTGGAAATAAAGTTGAGTATACGTTGACAGGTTTTAGTGAAATTTAGCGGCGCTAAAAAATAGATGCTAGTAACAAATAGACCTTATTATGAAGAACACTAGGTTGATTTCATATGAAGAAATTAAGACAGGTTTTAGTTCAGTCGAGTGTACAATAGAATCGGCACCATTGACAACTTAATTTTGGCCTGTGCATCATTATGATTTTCGATTTGAGTTAAATTAGGAGTACAAAACTACTATATTCAACGAATTTGTTCCTTCACTGATCGCCGTTCCTCTGTCTACTAGTTTATTGAACATCTCTGTTCCTATTTAGTACATTTTGTCTCCACTGTTTTGGTAAGCAACAAACGATCGACATCGTTGACGTCATTTTAAATTTACGGTTACGGTTCATGATAGTTGGTTAACTTTAATTTAATTGAATTTGATAAGAATACGTTAATGTTACGAAACTTTAAGACGAAACCATTATTATCTTAGATATACATACTATATTTACTCTGATTATGAGCAGTACCAAGATTATTTTGTCGACGTATCGTCACAGTGAATGTGGCGACTGTACGGGTGGACGCGGGCGCGGTGATAACGCGGCTGTGCGCGCGCGCCGTTATCACACCGCACGCCGCTGATGCCCGCTTTGTGCTCTCCTTGTGTCTACTAGCCTGTTACCTTTTGTTCTTTATGGTGTAAGCACCGCTCGAGCCGATACCACTCCTATTTTAGCGTAAACAAAAATGTTAGCACAATGATTGGAGTCGCCCTCGTATTTAATTAGGTATATATTTTGCAAGGCCGATTTATTTCGTCTAATATTTTATAGTTGTTTAACTTTGTTGTGTTTATCGAATTATTCGTGATAAAGTAAAATACGTAGTTGTGTATGACGATTGAGTAAGTCCTTGGTTGGCGTCAACATGTCTAAGATTGTGTACAAGTTATACTTAAATGCAGTTCAGAAATTCAGAAAGTACTTTGATAATTGAAAATGGAATTTTAGTAATATAATAGATATATATGGTATGTAGTGCCTTTTAAAGAATTACCTCATAAAATAGTAATAATTTTAAGAGTTTAATTGGGAATAGCAGGCTAAGGTAACTCGTTACCGTTACGTAAGATCACTCTATATTTAGGATAATGAATAGAATTTATTGTTAATATTTTCTTGGATTAGGGTGGATGCACCTTTCAAACCGGTTCCCTTCACATATAAACAAACTCACAAAATTCAAACTCTTTATAAAGTAGAACGATACGACATGATCGTCGTTTTGACACGATCCTTAAGATATCTAAACGATTGAAAGCGTAAATAGGACTTGTAGGGCAAACAACTTTAATTTCGTAAAGAAAACAAAAAAAATATATATTTATTTTTCTCTGTCTAGCATTTTTAAATTAATTTAATAGAAATGACAATGTTCTTTTGTTGTATAGTTTTTTTATGCTCAGATACAGTTAGAGGAATTGATTAATATATGTAATTAAGCATTTCTTTTGATGTCGTTTTCAATTGCAAACAATTTTTCGATAACATATGTCCTACGCTGTAGGTAGTACTTTCCCTCTTTACTCTTGTCTCAGTTACTTATAATGTTAATGTACAAATGTTATTTGTAACACAGAAATTCTATTCAAACTGTCGTTAAAAGGAATGTCTTATTTGTAAATTCTACATTTAATATCCACGAAAGCCATAAATTTGAATATTGGAGCGCTAAGTGAGTATTACTTGAAATATTTCTTTGAACGTAATATGGCCACGATTCCTGTGCCACTAGTCAAATGTTTGTTAATTATGTTCGGGTATTTGTCAGATTAGGGATAAATAAAGTATGGGTTACTCAGTAATGGCAGCACAAATATTTTGCATTTCAGTAAATGGTACTATAGAAAACATACTGAAATGTAAATCGTCGAGCGTCTGCGAGGATTCATCAATGGCGATGGCTCTTCAACAAAACAAAAACATACGTTAAAAACCATTAAATTGTTCTGGTACTATACCACAGATAAAACTTAGTATTCTTCAATGATATAAGTATTTATATAAAGGTAAACAAGGAAATGTCATGGAAACATTTGATCTAAACTTCTAGTCATTTTTTTTAGTACATTTTTATAAAGATCCTAAAAATTGTGCTTGCCTGTTCGAAACTGGTTGGGCATTTCAGAGACGCGCTGCTTCATTTGTAAAAGATTTATCAGCAAACTTTGTTGTATGCACTGGTATTTAAAAACGTCTTTTTATTTAAAAAAAATATAGATCAACACAATTTCATCGCAACAATGATTACATTAACAATGATTAATGTAAGACGGATGCCATTGTTATAATTAAACTTTTATTTCAAAAGAGGAAATTGTTTCGGTCCGTTTTAGGTCATGCTGCAACAGATAGTATCGTGTATGTTTTCAAAATTCACTCCAGCCAGGTTTATCAATAAAACGGAATATCTAACGCATAACGTAGGTGTAAACAAGACTGATGCCTAGTAAGAAAATCTTAGCAGGATTTGTATTTACAATAGGCACCCATTGATCATCTCTAGTGTTCAATAACATAGAGTTTGCTTTATACATTGTAGGAGGAAGATGTGTACGAGGAAGTGGAAAATCTTTCCATGGAATATTTATTCCTTGCGTATTGTTTCTACTAAGTTGCACCATGTTTAACCATAAGATGATCCCACTGCATGCATTTTGCACATAAGGAATATATAGGGACAGATTCTAGCGCATAAAAGTCGCAGAGGTAGGTAGAGTTGGAGGTTTACTGAGTGCTCCCAGGCCAGAGCCACCGGGCATACACGCCGCGCTTAGCATTGCAACTGTCGACGCAAGTTGATCCAGCCTGGCAGATTCCATTCAAGCCGATTTCATTTTCTGAATCTGGTGATATTTTTTAGTTTATTTTTTGCAAAACACTCCGAGGTTTTACTTGGAGCTCTCTGAATGTATCAGATATACTGTATTTCAATAAATATTAAAATATAAATACAATTTTAAGCCATCGTACTGCCACTACTGTAAACTAGCCCTTATTGACAGTAGGCATCGCCCCTCCCTTTCTAAATTAGGCAGTAACCGCGCCCGTGTTGTTGGCATTACTATTAAATATTGTACAGTTATTGTAATGACATTTGTATTATTTACGATTTGAATTTTATTTAGAATGTTAAATTTCGTTCGCTCTCTTATAGTGTGAACAATGCACAAAATAACAACATTAAAAATTTAGCAGAATTAATAATCCTTTCTTTAATTGAATTTAGAGTGAAAGCTCTTATCTGATCTATTACTTGTTTCAAAAATATTTTTGCGTTTTGTAAGTATTTTGAGGATTTCATGCATATAATCTTAATTAATGTCCGCACAAAATGTGAAGTATGTAACGAGATGTAAGCCATATCTTACTGTAGTCAACAACTGTTTAATTTGTAATACATACTTAGATATTAATAATAGAATACACTTGTAAACATTGTTCTTAAATAAAGTATGTAAAAGAAAGAAATTTCTTATAAAATATGTCATTTTAATATCACTATCACTCCATATTATAAAACATAGTCCCCCTCCACGTCTGTCTGTCTGTTCGCGATAAACTGAAAAACTACTGACGGATTTTCATGCGGTGTTCACTAATAGACAGAGTGATTCATGAGGAAGGTTTAGGTGTATAATTTGTTAAAATTTTGTGTAAATTAATTGATATATCTTGATGATTTTTGAAGATATCTCTGCTACCCGTGCAAAGCCGGGGTGGGTTGCTAGTGTTTTAATAAAACGGAATTCGTTACCACGTTACATCTGGAAAATAGTTGAAACGCAATCATACACAGAAAGATACTTATTCATCATAAATAATTATAGTTTAGAAAAACTAAACAGTGAATAATGAACCAAATTCTTGTCGCCACATTAAAAACTCTTATTTATTTTATTAAAAATAGGGACAAACTATAATAGATGATAACACAGTTCACTATTTAATAAAAATAAGTTAATAGATATTATTTTGACTGGTAATACTGGTCGATGGATGAATATTAACAAATTGTGGGATTATAAAAGGGTAGGAATATGTTTAGAACGAGTGACTTGAGTGCAAACAGAGGTGTTGCTGGCAGTTGCTGTTAGTTAGTGATTTTCATAGTTTATATCAGTGGTTTTGAGACTGTTTCTAACAAAATTAAAAATGAGTTACAGTATATATCTCCCTTTTTTATATATATACTGGGGAAATCCATCATCTACTATCCTCTACCTGGAGTGCGGCAGAGGGGTGTGCCGGACTCCTACCGGCCAAAACCACCAGTGTGTTCCATCTCGCACCTTCTGCCGGAGATACGGGAGTCACAATCGTCCGCGTCCCCGGTGGACTATACACCTCCCTGCCCCAGCATTAAACCAAGCTCCAAGGTACCAAATTATAGTATTGTCATCCAAACTATTATATAAAGTTTAATTTTGATACGACATAGTAGTAGAAGTAGGTTAAAACTGATTTCCAAGATTAGTTTACATAGTTAGTTAGTAATTAAATTAGCTATTTAGTTAATTACAAGTGAAGCTAATAAAATCGTGATAATTAAAAACATGTAGGTACGTTTTAATTCTACACATGTCAGTTGAAAATCACATCGAGGCGTTAAAACTATTCGTCATTACCTTCCGCGTGTACCTACCAATTACATCATATTATTTAACGATCTATTACCAGGTAGTACTGCTATTAAGAGGGAAGATACTACACCTCATGTAGAACATAGAACGAGGAAATAACATACAAATTACCGCACCCACACAACACCTTATTCGCGGTCTTCTCAAGATATTTGCATGTTGTGTTTAATTTAATCATATATTTGTGGATTGATTATTGAGTTCCATCAAAACATTTTTAGCGACAGTTGTAATGTTACATGATCTACACGTTTGATTGTTAAAATGAATGCAGTGTCCCAGCAATTAATAATAGGTTGCAGGTTCAAATCTCACACAGTAAACAACCAATCGTAGGCTTAGCAAAACTATTAATATGGGACCCACGTAGTTTTAAAATATATCAAAAGCAATAAATCTATTAGTATTAATATTATAAAACTGAAGAGTTTGTTTGTTTGGTTGAACGCGCTAATCTCAGGAACTATTGAAAAAATCTTTTAGTATTGAATAGCCCATTTATAGCTATAGGCTACATAACACCACGCTACAACCCATAGCAAAATCAATCAATAAAAATTATGAAGGAACGGGCAAAATTTACAAACGCGGACGAAGTTGCGCTAATCAGTTATTGAAAAATAATAAGCAATTAATATACATAAGTATGGTACATGCATAACTATAAAGTGGAATAAACATTTAGTTCGAGTTCAACAAGTCAGAATTTCCGCTTAGTTTGGAGCAACAGAAGTAGGTAAACATTTCGGTATTAAAGAAGATCTCGTCTAAATTATGTAATTTGCCAGTAATTCTTATATTCAGAGTCCTCTAAAAAGATGCGCACTGCATCTTTTATCAGAAGAATAACTATTTGTATTCCTACTTATCTATTTGTGTACCAGCGCCACAAAGACCAGAAATGGTCGAGGTGGCACTAGGCACTTAAAACAACAATAATACTTGTGTATCTACTTCATTTTAATCATTTGTCAGCTTAAATAGGTTTTTATCGTAACCATTTTGGATCAGATGGACCGTATGTTTGTTAGCAGTGGTACTTCCGTGTCGAAGAATCACTTAACCTTTGAAAATATTTATGTGTGCATATTCCAACTTACCCCCTATTACTTCGGTGTGACCAAATTTTAGTAGGCAAAATGTGGGTGTTTAATACAGCTCTACCTACCTCTTAGGGTATACAGGCGTGATATACGTGTATTGTTGCGCAATTGTATGTGACACAGTCACATTGAGAAAAATGTAATCAAAGTCAATCAATACAAGTTAGCGAATGACATGGGAACCCAGGAGAAAAAAGATTACACGGTCTCCGCCTGATGTCTACAGACGGAAATACCTTCCCATGCGCCTACTGAGTTTTCTTGCCTTTGTAATCGAATTAATTTATGTAGTTCAAGGTAAAACACAATACAGGGGAGCGAAATATAGGCGTATTTTTTTTAAGGTATACGGACTGCTCCTCACTGTTTGTAGTTCGGGAGTAGGCGGAGGAGTGGGCTCTCATTCTATATGCAAATGATATCTAAGATCTTAGAGGTCTTAAACGAATAATTTAATATTTTTTTGGTACTTTTATTAGGAAGGTATTCCCCATAAAAGACGAATAAGAGCAATGTTTTTCTATGTATTTTTTAGTTATACCGTGTTTATTTGTACCAGCACTATATGTGTTTTTCATTTACTCAAAAAAAAAGACAAAGTGCCACAGTACTGCATGGATGGCGGAATGGTTTAAGTACTCACCTCGCCACTACCCCGCGGCGAGTGTTGTGGGTTCAAATACCACACGGGACAAAAATTGTGTGATCCACAATCAGTTATCCTGAGTCTGGGTGTTCTTTGTGTCCGTTGTTTGAATGCGACACAAGAATCTTCTTAATGTGGGAGTTGTCATTAAAAAAAAAATATGTATGTCATGATATTGTACAGTTTAATCATACTACATAAAACATCTTAATTTCTCTGCTACAAATAAAAATATTCACAATGCCTACAAGGTGTTAACGTGTTTTCGAATAAAGGGCGTGTCTTTAACCATTTTTCAATCTGCTCATCACAACCCGGCCTCGGGCTTACAAAATTTTATTACAAAAATATCTTCAGAAGTCTGTAAAGACTTCTTTAAAATGAACAAAAGAATGTCATATTTGATTTATTGACCCTTTTCCATGGCCCATAACAATGAAATAAGGATTTAAGAAATTTAAGAAATAAGAATTTACTTATACAATGTTCTTTGTTATTGTTAAATTGTACAAGTAAGGAATATTCTTAAAAATAGGGTATCTGCAACTTTGGTAGTGTGGTTTATATTTTTATGGACTGTAGGTATTAATATTTGCTTGATCACAATGAAATTCGTGCCTACCTGGAGTCCAATGAAGTCCCAGTGTAAATGTTCATCTCGATACACTGAAATATAATTCAAACACAGTTAATTTATTACGCACGTATTCCGATGTCTATGATTACTTAATTGTGCAGTAACCATTTTTATATTCTACATGTCTTTGGATTGTTAGTAATCCATAACATTTAGTTGAACTTAAACCTTAGAAATCTTTTAAGCACGTCTTTGTCGCATCCTAAAATTGAGAGCTCCAACCATGTATTTGTTTATCATTGCCAATTCATTGACTAATGTGGCAGTTAAGCTATATAATTTGGTACAAGTCAGAATTTTCTCCATTCTACTCTTTACAATATGTGACAACTTAGGGTATGTTCCGATATACAAAAAACATAGATGACAGTATACTGGACTGCGTTCTGTTTTAACAGTAACCAGTATAGCTAACTATAAAGGAACAGTTTCGCAGTATACTAAATTGACGTCACACCTTACAGTGCTCGCAGTGCATATCGGAACACACACTTTGTGTATTGGCTATGTATCGTTTTGTATTAAGGTTTCAAGCTAGTGCACGGCCCGGATGGTAGTAGGTACCTAAACGGTTACTCAACCTTCCTACACAATGAGCTTTAGCGAATTGTTAACACGCTAGATCACGGGTGTATGAAGATCCTTTCAGCGACAAGAATTTACAAATACCTTTACTGAACACATTTTCTTCATATAGCTATTAAGGTGTTACCAATGCCTAGAAACATGCACAATATCCAACCGTATTGGTGTCAATTCGGTAGTTGCCTGTCAATTCAGTTTCTCTTTATGTCATTCATCTCTAAACGTCAAAATGGTTGGTTCTGTAGAAGCTTGTATGAAATAACTGCTTGTGACGTAATTTTTGTTATTGTCAGATCGTTAATTTTAATTTTTTTTATAAGAAAAAAATGAATAACAAATTTAAAAATAGGAAGGAATCAATTTATTTGACATTTGACATTTTATAAATGTAGGCAATTGTGCGTTAACAATTTCATTTACCGTTCCATAAAGCTCTAGCGATCCTGCTAACCACTAAGAACTACTTTGCCAGTAGTGCTGACTAACGTTTCTTCTTTTATTCGTCTTACTTATTTTATAGGAATCATATAATAAAGAGAACAAAGCTTTTTTAAAGAACTTTTTAAATCGTTTTATTTTTTTTACACTATTGGCCATAAATAAATGCACGCTCATATTTCCAAAGCATACTAAACCCGATACGCATGAGACGCGTATTCCGTAAGCGCTATATCAAGGCCCCGTGCTGTATCGTCGTCGACAGGCGATCCGATGGTGTCGGGTGTCATCGACGACGATGCGATCGACTTACCCATCGACCGATCACGAGCCGAGAATGTCAACGCACTTGTATTACACTAATTAGCTACGCAAAACAATTGAGTTATTATGAAACTAGGTGATAATGCTCGCCCACTCGCTCGCTTATTAGAGTAGGGGGAACAGAGGTCGAGGTCGGGCGGTACATTAAATACCTCGGCCCCACCCTGGACAGCCGTTGGAGCTTTGAGGAGCATTTCGAGCGGATGATCAATCGAGTCCGCGGGGTGGCGGGCTCCCTACAGAGGCTGTTGCCTATCTAGGGGATCCGCGGGAGGAAGTTCGCCGCATCTACTGTGCGGTGATACGATCCATGTCCCTCTACGGAGCGCCAATATGGGCCAAGCGCCTATCGGCCTCTTCCCGATGCCGAGCCAAGCTCAATCAAGCGCAGCGGGTAGCGGCCATTAGGATCGTACGAGGCTACCGCACAATTTCGTCGGAGGCGGCGCCAGCCCTGGCACGTTTCCCGCCTTTTGATATCCTGGCGGATATGGACGCGAGGGTCTATGATCAGACTTGCACGATCCGCCGGGGTGAGGGTGGGGAACGCTCACCGACAGGCACTGGCGCAGTGGCGCGCGCGACTGGAGCAGCAGCGGAATGCGCGCCAACGCGCTGTCGGTGCCGTTCTGCCTAACCTTGAAGCTTGGGTAGGTAGGGAGGGAGGTCGCGTCACCTACCGACTGACGCAGGTACTTACTGGGCATGGTTGCTTCGGTGAGACGCGAGGAGACGACACAATGCGAGGTCTTGGTCGACCAAATCGGAAGAGACCTATCCCCGCCAGCAATCATTGCTGCCGTGCTGGCGGGTGAGGAGGGCTGGGGCGCAATGGTCTCTTTTTGAGAAGCTGTAATGCTCCAGAAAGAGGCCGCTGAACGGGATCGAGAGAGCCGATCCCGAGCGTAGAGGCTGGTACCGCCGCCGACGGGGCCGCAGGCTGCCAGATAGTGGGGGCCTCTGGTGGCAAATTTAATTGCTGCGGTAGGCGATAGGATGGCGGCCCGATCACATTTTTGCCATCGGGCCGCAGCACACATTGATTAGGCCGATAGGCGTGGGTAAGCCTGCTTTCCCCGGGATAGGGCTTCGCTAGGCGCGGCGTCGATCCGGGAAGACCTGAAATAACATGGTCCGGGTCCTCCCCAGAGCAGGGCGCCTGAGACCGGCTGTCGGAGTGGTTTTTAGTGGAAACACCACATACTCCTGGCTTCTGCGTCCCCGAGGAGCCGGGATCCAAAAAAAAAATAAAAAAAAAAAAGCTGACAATGCTCGACTATAAATAATGGGAAAATTATACAACTGAATTCCCTGAAATCATGTAAGTATTTATTCATATATTTTTAGTATTTTTTTGTGTAATTGTACTATTGTATTAAAATTACATTTTTTTAATTGTTACACTTAAAATGGTTAAGTTTTTCTAGTCATAATCCTTTTTTGTAAAGCTAAGTCATTTGTGTTCTGTAAGTCATAAGAACTACGTTTTTGTTGCTGTGCGTATATGAGTGTTCGTTTACTAGTACTAAACAATCAAGAATTCGCCACCCATATCGTAATAAACACATATTAAACATATAATAGGATGACATAAAAATTATAAATTTATTTCCAATTACACTTACTTGCAAATTCGCACATTTTTTCACCAAAAGAAATGAGCGTCAACAAGTAGGTGCCCTCTATTAATGAAATTACTCGTTCCTAACGAATTCTACGAATACCTGTTAAATAATTAATTAATAGCGTTAACCAACCATAGTAACAACGTTGTGGCAATGTCTTCGCATGTCGCAGCGCACCCAACAAAACCTTGCACATAAGTTTTTATAAGTTCGTAGAGAAATCCGCATTGTGCCTTTACAACGTTTAATGTGATGCCGATACGTAGTAAGATTGCAGAGTATGCAACAGTATTGCACCGGAGTGGGCGTCAACACGCAACTCGCGTTTGACCGCGCGCCATGCAAATGTTCGCTGTACACAGCAACTTGGCCGATAATGTATTAGGAATCCTGTTTGATTTGTGTGGGCATTGTTGACTCTGTGTCCTGTTACCTTGTCTTTGCAAATAATATTTGTTTTCATTATTTAAATATTTATTATTCTGAAATAAGTTGAGGACCTCCGTGGTTACATGTTTAAAATAAGTACTAATATAGTTTATATTTTCAGTTACTTAAGAGTCTGAAATCAGTGAAGTAACGTTTGGATTCCCTCTGATACCTAGATGTCCTAAACTTAGACATAATAGTTTTTTATACTATAAAGTAATTCAGATAAACAATCTAAAAGAACAATATTTTCAATTTGATAATAGCCCTAACCACAGTCAATGAATGCATGAGACATCAGAAGTTGTCCGTCCTATAAATCTTATAAAATACTAGGTGACCCGACAGTCGTTGTCCTGTCATTCAATTCAAACTGGAATACTTCACTAATAATAATTATTTCTATAGTTGTATATTTTGATATTGTATGTTTGTAATTTTTTATTATCTAATGCTTAATGATACACAACATTGTCAGTTTTGTTTCCTGGCGCGTAAATAAATAATGTTGATGGTTTTCCGACACGGGAACAGGTGACATACAGTTGGCCATGGAAAAAACCTGGATTTTCAAGATGAATGCCACAAACACTTAACGACTGCCCTTGCTATTTATTTATTGACATTGCAAATGCAAGCCGCACTGGAAAATGTAATCGTTTAAAGTCGGATGACATGTCGTTCGGAATCAGAGGGATGCGTGGAATCAATCTCATCATCATCTCAGTCTTCACCTTTATATTTCCCTTTTAAAATTGCGGCATCGATGATGTTGTTAATTAATTTCTTCCACGCAAGCCAGGTGCCATTACAAAGACGTGATTTGCTGTGAACTGTAATCGATTGCCGCGTTATAATTGAATGCAGCGTGATGTGGATCAAATGCGACATTTCTATTTTCCGTTCAACTTCATTTCGAGCTTTGCGTTGCTCATCAGTTTGACTTGCTCTTAAATATCTTTGATTTGCGGGATTGCGAGTTCTGCGACCTATGTTTGTACGTCTACTTCTTGGCATTTTTAATATCAAAATTTCAACTGAAAACTATAAATGAACAAACTTAAAACTCCACAATTTTTTCGATTCAATCGACTGTGCAGTGTGCACTAAGAAATGAAAGCCATAATTCATTACCAATATGCAAAATCAAAGCAAAATGGTTTAATTGTACCTTGTCAAAGATATCATATCATTCCGACCAGGGAGCTGGGTAAGGGTTATAATTCGTTCTTAATGCCGACCATGGACTTCCATGATGAAGTCCTTGACGCCGACGGATACAACTAATTAATGCAAAGAGAATATAACGCTACGCTGGAATTATGCGATCTTTGTAAACGATATTGGCGGTGTGCGATCCATAACATACATTAAAAGTTTATAATAAAGGTAGTCGTTAAGTTTTCTTAAATTTTCTAAGTTTCTGCCCAATTTTCTTAATTTTTTTTAATGTAAGAACCTTCTACGAAGTATTAGAAAACATTAAAAAAATAGATGAATGAAATCGGTAAAGCCGCTCTCAAGTTATAGCGTGACCTGAAGAAATAGGGGTTCATTTTTATATATGTAGATAATTGCAATCTAAATAATTGTGTGATGAGAATGATAACTTGTTCTGTGCCTATGCCTTAAAGGCTATTACTCAGTAGGGGATTATATACAGGATAAAAACGCTTGGGATGGAATTGTAATAGAAATCTAATCTAAGCTAATATGTTTCTTATTTCCATCTCTCATGTTTTTCTTTTCTTCTTTTAAATTTTTCCCTTAATTTTCTATTTCCCTATTGTCATATTCTTTTTCTAGTTTATATACTTTTAATTTTAAAAACATAATAGCACACAACAAAATGATGTGATATTTACTGAATATTGTTGAAACTGTCTGGTTTTTCTTTTTTTAAAGGGTGGCCGTGAGTTTGTTTGCCCGATTTCTTCTCGCAAGGCTCAACCATTTGGAAACAAGCGGTTATAGATCGAAACAGGCAGATGTGATATTATGTTATCCATTTTTGTTTTCTTTAATCATTTTACATTTGACGAGGCAAACTATTGTTGCGGTGACTCTGTGTGTATTGATCTATAATTTTTAATTTTAATAATTATTTATTAAATCGACGATTTCGAATAATTGATGGTAAATTTTATGAAATAAAGATTTTTTTGAATTGAATTTGAATTTGAATTGAATTGTGTCTGGGTGTAATTTATCTATAATAAACAAACACATCAACCGGTCAACTTTTGTTTTTTTTTTATACATGGACCACTGACCTCTATTGTACAAGTACGCGTACTTGTACAATAGAGGTCAGTGACATGGACTCTATCAACCGGTCAACTTCACAATTCTACTATATTTAACCATAGACTACATTACGTTTAGCTGTTAGTTGCGTTTTGTTTTGTTATACCATTTTTAACAAACGAACTGCTAGACTGTTTTTTTACTGATAAATTGCTTTCATTTGCGTTTTGTTATTCCATATCACTTGCGTTTTGTTATACCACGTTTTATGTCACGTCCCACGGGAACGTGATAAAAAGTATTATGTCCTTCTCCTGTTTCTAAGCTACCTCCCCACCAATTTTCAGCCAAATCAGTTCAGCCATTCTTCAGTTATAAATAGTGTAACTAACACGATTTTCTTTTATAAGAGAGTTGATAGGTGTAAAATGTATGGAAAAAAGTTCATACTCTGACGGCACAGCAAGAATGTACCTTAAGATTATTGCATAATGTGATTTACAGTACACTTTCGTATTAGAAATGAATTTTCGTTAGCGCTTAAAGAATAGTGTAGATAACCGGCGGAGCGTTATGGCTAAGGCGTCGGTCTTGCGATCAAGTGGTTGCGGGTTCGAACCTCACCCAGTGCACTACCGACGTGAACCCACTCCTTTTTTTTTTTTTTTTTGTGCGTGTGGAAACCCCCTCGGGCCGTCACCCCACCGGGGTTTTCGGTGGGGCGGTGTATCGGAATCGAACCGACTAAAACCAGACGGTGTGCCGTACTGCGCCTAAATTAGGAGGGATCCGGGAACAGCTTTTATTAAGACATCCGGACCCCCCCTAGCGCCTGCCCGCAAAAACGCGGGCACCACCTTCGGATAATAACCTCTCAATTAGGCGACGTCCAGGAACACGCGGACGCCGCCTCCTCGCGGGGGGCCACTATAGCGGGTGGAAGGGAAAACCCGTCCCGACCACCCGCAGCCACACTCAGGGCGGCATGAGGCGCTGGAAAGCGCGAATCAAATCCGAGTGAAGATCGTCCTCCCGGACCCGCTCCGCCGCCTCCTTCTGCGAGATGACGTCCTCACAGAAGGTCGCGACCGCGGTAAAATTCCTGTCGCTACCGGCCATGGAGCGTATGACGGCCGGTAGCGAGAGATCCACTCCGATGACTGCAGTGAGGGCCCGACGCTGCGCCGCCCAACTGGGACCAACCGCCAGCGTGTGCTGAGCCGAGTCCTCACTGCAGTCGCAGTGGTGACAGGCGGGACTCAATTCCCTCCTAGCGACCGAGTGCAGGTACTTCCCGAAGCAGCCATGCCCGGAAAGAACCTTCGTCAGTCGGAAGGAAAGGGTCCCGTGCTGCCGCCCTGCCCACTCGACGATGACCGGCCGGAGCGCCTCCACGGCGGCACAGCCAGCACGTGGAGCCTCCAGCCGGGACGACCAACGAGCCATGGTGGCTCGGCGAGCGGCCTCACGCCATTCACGTACCTCTTCGGGCGGGGGCCGACTGCCGCTTCCCGCCCTAAACTCAGCCGTTCGCCGATATACTTCGGCGAGCACTCCCGCCTCCAAATCCCACGGGGGAGTCCCGGCCAACGCGCACGCCGCCTCCGTCGACACGGTGCGGTATCCGCGTATGGCTCTAACCGCCATAACCCTCTGAGGCCGCCGGAGGCGCGCCCTATTCTGGGCGGTCAGAGCCTCCGCCCACACCGGTACACCATACAGTGCCATTGACCGGACAACCCCCGTGTACAGCCGTCGCGTAGCGACGCTGGGTCCGCCCAAATTGGGCAAGAGTCGCCCAAGGGCGGACGCAGCGCCGACCAGCCTTGGAGCAAGCTGCAGGAAGTGCTCGTCGAAGCGCCACCTACCGTCGAGGATCAGGCCCAGATATTTTATGCAGGCCTGAACCGGTACGAGGACCGAGTTGACCTAGATTTTTTATTTAAAGTTTCAATTTCCATTTTTGTACCCACGATTGGGGGAGAAATAAAGGTCAACCCGGGCAGAGATCCCCCAATACCCGGGCAAGCGAAAATTTATGAACAACCGAGGGGTCCGCAGGTGCCCCGGCTGAGAGTGCGCTTGCGACTGAACAACCCATCAGCCATGCATCCCCTGGTCACGCACCAGAACACGGGATTCGGGGTAATTTTTTAGAGAGGTTTTCTTCCTCGCAGTCCGGGCGGCTAAGCCAAGACCCTCGCCCCCAATCGGAGTCGCGAGACATGACCACGACTCCTTTCGGGATTACGATATGCCGACGGTGACAAGGAAACTAAATTTCCCATGCCTACTCGGTGGCAGTGTGAGTGCATGCCGAGCCCGTCCTCCTTCTCCACTGGGGACAGCGAAGAATCTCCGACCCATGGAGGGTCCCTCCCTCATGATTTTTTACCGAGGTTTTCATCCTCATAGCTCCGAAGAGCGAAGAGCCAACAAAGGAATCGGCAGTAACGCCCGCTCTGTTGGACTAAGCCTTGACCGAGTGGCCGAAGAAAATGGCCTCCTCTCCTTACTAGAATATTAGCCGTTACGTGAACCCACTCCTAACACAAGCATATTTAGCTTAGCTGGAGGGGTTAACAAGAATACTAGTAATATGTGAACCATGTTACTAATATTCTTTTAAATATAAGCTAGAAAAAATATTAAACATTCAATAATCTTTTCTGAATGGAAAACATTGATGTAGTTAACTCGAGATTATAAAAATATTGGTATTCGATCTTTGTATGTCATGCATTATATATCCGTATTACTTTTTATAATCTTAATGCCAGTGCTTAGTGAAATATGTGCCCATATTTTGGTGCTCCAATGAATTTATTGGAACGAAGTACCTTATCGCGCGTTGTGAAAGGGGGCTAGACGGAAAAAATTAGGACCAAAATTAAGACCAAAGGTTGTAACGACACTTTTTTATTTAATTTACAATCTTACATAAATGAGAGAGACTATCTATACATTCTTCTAAGTTTTTTCAAAAACAGTAGTTAGGACCCTACCAAACCAGGGATCTCACTAATCCTAGCGGGTCGAAAAAATATAAATTAGGTCAAGGACCAAACTAGTCGTTCCCGTTAAAAGCTAAGGGTGTTGTTTCCTGGAGCCCACAATACCGCTCAGGGGGTGGTATTTCTGGAGCTAAAGTTGACTGTGGAGGGTCCCAGATGCAAACATCGGGTGGTCAGGATCGTATCAGTAAGGATTTGCTTCCTCGAGACTTCGACCAACTTGGTGATGCACTTAATTTATACTCACTAGTCACAAACAAATGTCTGGCGTTTGGGAACCACTAGTCACAAAATATAAATCTGGGTTTATTCGTTACGCTATTAGTGTCTTTAGCGATTTATATATAAAAAAGTATATGTTGTCGATTTAGATTTTTAGTAAAAATCAAATGAATAAACACGAAATTTTTTACCGAGTTTTTCAAACTTTAGTACACTGTAACCGCCGCAATTTTTATGGGATTTTCAATATAAAAGCATTTTGGGGATCCTTACTTACGCAGCCGTACAATAAATATTTGTCAGCAAACCCAACAAACAATCGGCAAACTTATTATTGCAATTGTTTATATATAAAAATTCAAAAACAGACTATCTTTTTTGAAGTGAAAACTTCTTTAGGCACGTTTGTGCACTTTTGCTATGGGGAAAAAGCACTGAACTCGAGACCGTCACGCTATTAATACATATTTAGATCCACTAGAGGGCGCTAATCTGAACATTTAGTTCTGTCAGCTCCTTATTAATTAATGTCACCAACCTGCTAATGTCACGTTTTAAGTTCGTCGTTTCGTTTAAGTTTTCACTTCTGTCGGCAGTCCCATGACAGCCTATTTTTTTTGGAACGAAGTTCCTTATCGCGCGTTGCGAAAGGGGGCTAGACGGAAAAAATTAAGACCAAAAGTTGTAACGACACTTTTTGCTATAGTTGTAAACCGTGCGGCGTGCGCGTGTTTCTCTGTCTGTCTCTCTCTCTCTCTCTCTCTCTCTCTCTCTCTCTCTCATAGAAAGCAAGCCAGTTATTTTCGTTTCGGTCTTGGAACTTCGTTCCATCCGGGTGTCCCTTGACACCTCTCAAGTTTTTTTGCTTTTAGAGATATGAGTCAAAATATAAATTTATCAATAACACTAAGTGAGTTGATTCTATTGTAGAAATTTCTATTACAAGTAAAACACTTACATTTCTTGCCTTGACTGGTCTTGTTAGACTCTCAGCAGATTCTAATATGAGTAGAACACTGAGTTGTTGTTGTGTGCTCATCTACGAAGTTTTGGGTTCATAATAAAATGTGGTAAAACCAGTTGTTAACCACATTGGCAGTAGCCGCAATCACAACCGCAACATACGATATAGTAGAATGGTTGCAGCTATGACCATTAACATAGAGAGCTCATTATTATAAAAAAGCAAATGAATGGTGTTGATAACAAAAATATTATATAATATTTTCAAACTATTCAAAAGTATTTAAAACTAGCAGTTCACGCGCGGCTTCGTTTGCGTGTACATATTTTCATATTTTGCACGGAACCTTAATTATTTTTCCAAAATAAAGTACCCTAAGTTATTCCATATAACATCAGCTATCTGCCAGTGAAATTACCGTGGAAATCGATCCACCAGATACTGAAGATAACTGTTTGATGTATTGATGATTGATGAGCTTGGTTACTTGTTTTCACTTAAGGCTATGACCGCGTGGATCAGCTGTTTGCAGTAAAAAGATGTTTAAGAATCTTGTTTTGATGTTAAAACATCTGTTTAACGACCATTAAAACTTTTTCACTTTTTATTTATAGTTTCTTCAGCAGCAAGTTGCATTCGAATAATCATGCTTTCAGTGCTATAAGTAAACAGCCCACCATATTTAATAAAACTGTATGTAGATTTATTATATTTTCTACTCGTCAGAGTAAGAGCAGTGAAAGTATGTGTGTAAACTTAAGACATTTTCGCACCACAAGAATCACAATATTACTCAATCATATTTTTCTTATGGGCAAGGCGGTAAGTTTGTAATCGATCGTTAATAAATCTGTCCAATAAACTCCCGGCTTTAAACCTCCTTTCACGATTCACGTACTCTAAATGTTTGTCCTTACCTACACATACATATTATATATCAATCTCTAAATTTTGTTAAAAAAAGGGTTACAGTATAGAATTTTAAAGGAAATACCCTTTTACATAGGTTCTATAGGTAGTTATAGAACTCCGATCTAAAATTATCGCTACATATTATAAAACTAAGTCCCTCGCCGCGTCTGTCTGTCTGTCTGTTCGCGATAAACTGAAAAACTACTGAACGGATTTTCATGCGGTTTCCACTAATAGACAGAATGATTCATGAGGAAGGTTTAGGTGTATAATTTGTACCCGTGCGAAGCCGGGCGGGTTGCTATAATGTTAATAATAAAATGATAAAATATCAATATTTCTGTTTATAAACTGCCCCACACGGACTTCACAAATCTTCCATAACGTTATGAAGATCACTCAGATATACAGGATTCCTCACGAAGTTTTCTTGCCATTCCGTTTCCATTTCATTTTGCACCTAAAGGTGGTCATCATTAATTTCTACAGCACATAAGTCAGAGGTGTGTGACCCTATATACCTAAATAAATACTTAGTATGTTCACGATGCACGATGATTCAAGAAGTGTGCTATTAATATATTTAATTGAAAACAGGTACTAAACTAGTGATGACAATGACATTCAATAATTAATGATATGTATTAGTTAGATATTATATTAATTTACAAGCCCTAATTTGGCAAATATGCTCTACTAGTTTTGATGGTAACTTACATGTATCACAGACATTGTATAGGTGGAATAAAAAGTGACGTGAACCATAGTAGAACCATAGTCTATACAGACAAGCCATTTGATTGACTACAAGAGCGACAGGTCCTTCTGATTAAAGATTTTTTTTTGCAGAATTATAAATGAAGTGAAGCAAAAATATATGTCAACAGTAATTAATTTAATGAAATATGACTAAAAATACCATATTCGATTCATTAACTTATATTGATGACTTGAAATTGGTTCGTTCGAAATATGTCAGACTGAAAAACAAAAAACTTTCCATTCATACATTCACAGTCCACACAGCTCACCCATATCGCAAGACTACATGAAATAGTTCGCAAAAAGTGCTATGGATCTATTTCTGGTTAGACGCTAGCTTCATTTCGCTACCTTACTTTATAGAGCAGAATATATCAACGCTGCAGGAAGCTTTAGTTACGAAGAACTACCGACGACGGACTGTTAACGGGAGTGACTTGACGATCGACAGGTGCTGTACATTTAAATTGAAAATTAGTTCAATATTTTAATTAAACATTTAAATAAACTATTAAAATGTTCTCCTTGTCAGCATTATACGTTGTTTATTATGTGTATTTTCGTAATTGTATCAGCACTTTAAATCATGCATTTCTTTTATGTTGAGCTTCGAAAAAGTGCTATTTGTTTTAATACCCTAAGATATTCTCAAGTAGATGTTTTTAAAGGGCCTTTTTGGAGTGAATCTAAGGATTCATCTCAGTTACAAATAGAATCACTGAATCAGAGAATCACTTTTAAGAAGTGTTCATGTGTCTTTGATTTATGAAACCTCGCAGAAAATTATCTCAGGCTTATGAAATCACTTACTATTAGATATTCTGTAAGCCATCTTAATAGAACAAAATAATTATAGATTTGCGATCACTTTAGTCGATACTTGTACTCTCCACCGGCGTATTTAATAGCGGGAAGCGGGCACAAATTAAAATAGGTTCGCGTCAATCCAACGCACGTCTCCGCTTGTTTACTTGTCCAGTGAAAGTGAGAGATACTATCTGTGCCCGCGCCGGTACAGTTGTCAGCATGATTTGATTGATTTTCATTAATCTAGGTAATTTATGTACAGCCTACGATAACTAGCCTCGCAAAGCTAGGTAATTAAGTAAATCTTGAACTGTTGATATAATTGACGTGCAAGATATTAACGGAGAAGAGGCAGTAAAGTTATTTCACTTGTTCGAGTATACTGACATGTTCACATATAACATTACAAGTGGTGGACGATCGTGCAGTTAAGAAACATTATTCCTGCCAGCGAGCTAGATAAGGGACAAATTAATAATAGGTAATAAAAAAATCACGTAACCGCAATGCCTCACAACACACACCAAGGTACATGGGCGCCAGCAGAATTATTTTTAGGGAAGTGCATTGCCGCTTCTACACATTACGGTTCCTAAGCAGTAACATCTTTTAATTTATTCAGCATTTATTAGTTAATGCCAAATTCAAACCACGCGAGAGTTTTAATTAAAGTCTCTATTTTCTAGAACGCATCTTTGTTGAGTGAACTTGTGTGATGTGTTAGGACGGGGAATCCGTCAACGATGGTGGTGCAAGGCTAAAGGCCTCAGTGTTCATAGGAAAAGAGTAGAGGACGACACTGATTTACAACAACAAACTAGACACCTTATGTTTTTTTTTAAATAGTGACTAGAAGACCTGGTAGGTTCCTTAAAAACCCGTCTTTGCAATATTAGTATCGCGTGGGATTGAGAGGGTCATATCCTTGACTTTGTTCTTACTTAATTATAAAATAAAAAATATTAGTTCGACCCAGTAATCATAACCAAGATTTGCGAGCACACTCGGACATAAACTTCACTACGGAGGCGACAGATAAATTATAAAAGTAATTGTTTTTAGGGTTCCGTTCTACAAAATATAAAATTTTAACATACCTATCACTACGTTGGCTGTCTGTTTGTATGTCAAGATTTATTGTCTCAAAACGCAAGGCCATATCAATTTGGAAATAATATCAAATACTTAAATCTAAAGCTCTATGAAGTTCATAAAATCAAGATTTTAAGTCAATTTAATAAAAGATATGGTGATCTATATCGCATGACAATTGAAAGTAAATCGAAACCTATGGGGTACTTTCCACTGACATAGACCCTGAAAATTAGCTAAGAAGTGAGGGCTGTCAGTAGCTACAAGTATAAGAAAGAAAGAAATATAATAAAACCGAAGAAAAATAAAACCGGACGAGTGCGAGTCTGACTCGCGCACCGAGGGTTCCGTAAGCAAACAAACTTGTATGTAGATAGTACGTCCGTCTCGGGAATCAAATCTCGATGATTTTTCCTCGTCTTTTGCTAAAGTTGTCTTTCGCAAAAAACGAGCAATAAGTTAAGTTTGTATTTAATTTTGCGGTTCTAAAAAAAAACTCTCCCATGCATCGATGTACGACAAACTCAGCTTTCCAACCGCAAAATATAAGTTTGTAATCACAAAAACTATTGTTTTTATATGATATAAGAACAAATTAACGACCTTCGGATTTTTCCTTAACTAATGCTGTGACATTGATTCTTACCAAATTTCATGATTCTAGGTCAATGAGAAGTACCCTATAAGTTTTAATTTACCTGCGAAATATTAAAATTTAGTCAAATTTAAGGCTTAAACGGCCGTATCTTTTGATTGCGTTGATTTAGAGGCTTGATTTTTTCACAGCGTCAAGGGACCGCAGATATAAGTATTTAAACTTCATGCGTCATCGGGTTCCTGAGGAAAAGGGTCTTGACAGACAGACAGATGGACAACAAAGTGATCCTGTAAGGGTTCTTTTTTTCCTTTTGAGTCACGGAACCCTAAAAAACAATGAAAATAACCATATTGTATAGTCTCCGATTATGTATTTCTTCCGATTAACAAATCACACTCTCAATTTAAAAGTTGACCGTGAAGTATTTCTATATAGATTTACTTCACGGTTAACTTTTTTCTTATTCATTTATTAGTTAGTATACTTTTTGATGATGATAATATTTTTTTATTGAAAGTGTGATGCAAGAACCTTTTTTCCATTTTAACAAAACATTTTGTTACATTTTTTTAGTACCCTGCTGTGTACATTCAATTTAATAAGTTCTACGAGTATTATTGCTTGGGCGAATATCGACCATAATTAATTAAGTTTTAAATGCTTTGTTTGTTCATCATTAATATTCATCATCATCATTGTATCATTGACCACTACAACTTGAACTGTCACTGTGTAGACTTTCCATACCACGACAGGTCAACATATATACTGAACCTCTGTAGCTTCTTGTAGCCGTATTCGCATGTTTTTTAAACTTATAACATATTATATTGATTATTTTTTTTAGTTTTCTGCACTTCTTTTATGTTGTTGGGGGCAAACATTCACTTAATATTTTCCTTCTAATACCTTTTAAAATTCATAGAAAGGAAAAAACCTCTGACAACTAAGATCGAAATTTAAAAATTAAAGCTCATGTCAGTTTTATCTACGTCGATTCGTTTCAACAGTTTCTTGAAACCCATTCGTGCAGAAAAAGGAACAGGAAGTATGAAGATATTCGAGGAATTATATTTTTAGAAGTAATAATCCGAGAGGATTTATACCTACAATAAAACTTGTTTCGCCTTTGTTTTACTTTCCTACCAAGTTCATACGAGGAAAGGTCACATGAAGGTTGTAGAAAGTTTGTTTTTCATTTGCTTTTTTTAACTTCAAAGAATAAGAAAACCAGCATGAATTGTAAATTAATAGCTGTTGCGGTCAATTGGAATTTTTAGGTACGGGTTTTGCCCGCAACGACGTCAGATTTGACCTTGCTAGGGTTTGTTTTAGCCCTTAATTATATACCAATTTCCTTAGCCCCAGAATGTAGGAAGTAAAAGTATCGCAAATGTGAAAAGAACCTTATTCACATCCTATTAAAGTTTTAATTAGCATTGTTTTACATATCGGAGTATATATCAACATCCGCGTCTCAACTAACCGTTGGGCTCGTAAACTTGAAAAAATGTATCAATGTTGTGTGTCTTATACAAGGTGGTTTTAAAAAGCTCTTAATAAAAAACTCATGCGTTTCTGTCTAGACGATGTTTGGACTACGCCTTAACAGCAGATGTATTTTGAGTGATATTAGGCCCTCAGATAGATTGTGTCCTAGATTAGCATATAATAGGAACTAGTAATCGCCTGGTGTTCGAGTTTCTCTCATAATTCATGAAGTTTTAATTTTTTTGGTTTATGTCATTGGCCAGTATATCTTGACCTGTCATTGTATAGACTTACATACCATGACAGGTATATACTGGACCCGTGTAACGTTGTAGACGTTTTCAAGTAATTTTTAAATTGTAGCAAATATTTTAGCTTTCTGCACTTCTTCTATAGATAAGTAGTAAGTATTTAACAATAAGTATTCCAAGTTTCACGTTTCCCTTCACGTAATAATATAGGAAGTAGATGCAAAAGAAACGTTATCACTAATACAGAAGGTAATAACATCTATGTTGATTTGGAAAATGTAATTTTAATTCATGTAAGGCATTAATAGTTTAATGGAATCGAATCTTTAAGACATAATTAATCACGTTTTCAAGTTAATTTTATAAAAAAATAATTCATTATCATCAAATTATATTTAACATATCTTTCAATATCAACTTAGAAATCGATTACTTGTTCAATTTAACCACATATCTATATTCATATAAGTTGCTATACTGTCAGCCGGACACAAAGCTATTTATTATTTTATTTGCCTTTTTACACTGAATACATTTTTAATTTAAATAAAATGTTATTCATATTTTATTTCATGTATAACTGGGTAATTATTTTAATTTTGACAATAAAAAATGTACCTAAAAGGCTACATAGCCTTTTAGCATTCACTTTACCGTATCGAAATTAAAGTTATGTAAATACGTATGTATAGTTGATATGTGTACATACTAACTAATAAATTTAAATTAGTGGATCTAAATAAAAATAAGTAATCATCTTTTATTTTATTAATTGTTAAAAAACAATCTATGGTTAAGAAAATAATAACTAAATAGCTACTTACCGGTGATATATTGGGGAGCCAGGTATATAAGTCGAATGAATTCTGGTATAGACATTTCGTCATTCCATAAGAATTGTACCTAAATTGTTCTGCGTGTTCCAATCACAGGATTGCAGTATTGTCACCGCACTTCTTACCCAATAGAAACTGATTAAACTAATATCCCACACATACTGCTAATGTTTGTTATAATTAAAATTACTTGTAATGCATACGGTGCAAACCAATTAACTAAAACTGTTGGAAGTCTTTGAAGTGTACCAACAAAAACTAGCCTATTTAGCGAGTAGTTAGTGAAGCCTTAAAGCACCTGCCTCCGTATACATTAATAACTTCATCTGCAGACAGTTATGGCCGTACCCGCAAGCCGTTGTCGGCTTGTCCGTCTGTCTGACACACGCTTGATTTAGATGTCCTTATGTATTTCCTCTGTTTTATAGAGAAAGTAAGAATGTTGCAAATACCATACAATCTAAGTATTATTTTATAGGTATGTGCTGTAGTTTAGGACATTACTAGGTCAGTATTTCTAGGACTTAAATTACTAGGACATTAGTAGGACATTTTTTTTCCACGTCTGGTATTTGCAGAGTACCTAATCTAAAAAAGTGGTTATAACATTGAACTTGAATACTGACTAAAACCTCTCGGTGTTTTCCTCGTTCCGCCGTGGTTCTAAAAAACTCCGTTTCTTTTAGGCTCGACACCTGGGCATCTGAGTCGCGTCCACACTTCCTACCAAACCCCAAGAAGAAAAGATCCGCTCTTACTGCATAAGTTTTGTTCAAAAGTTTTCTTTGGATAATTTAGATAAGTGTTAAAATGGGAGTATGTCCCTGATCACATCTACAGCCTAATGATGAACATTGACTTTGATCTGTTCGATAAATAAAGTTTGTACATTCATTAACACAGTTTTATCAGCTTCACTTGTACTATGTAAAGAAATCGAGAAAATCAATTTTAATCTACTTTTCTAACTGTCGTATCGCAATTAGATGAATAAATAGAAATGTATATGTAGTTTGGAGGACAATACTATAATTTGGCATCTTTGAACTGGTCTGAAAACTCTCATTCAAATAAAACCAGGAGGTGGGTAGTGAAACACTTCAGTGACTACTAATAAACATATCGAGTTGGGGCTCATATGGTTCGTATTCCGAGTACAACAAATTGGGCTTGGTAATAAAGTTCTGGTGATGAAGCAAAGAGGTGTTTAATTTGGTTCTCTATTAGAGGGTGTTTTTTTTGTTTTACAAAACTATAATTATTTTAAATATGCTGCTAAGGTGCGATTGGCTAGGATGGAATTGCCACCCGAGTGGATAAATACCTCAGGTATACAGAAAATCGCACTAATATTTGCATGGTGGTTTCCTATTTGAAGAGTAGGGTAGGCAAAGCTTTTCAAGAGGTTTGAAACGCGGCAATGCCACATCTCGGACTGTGAGTGTTATGTTAATTATAGCTTGTTTGGTAGCTTAGTAATGTAAAAAAAAAAATACAGAAGATAACAGGAGTATTTAAGTTTGAGTTTTTCTTTAAGTGTTGAATAGGTATCGCCGAAACTATACTAATAAACTAATTTTAAATATAACGGTGCCATGGCGCACACGGACTGTGATCGGCTAATTGATGGATCTAAAGAAGGTTCTCACTGTTATTAACAAACACTGCACTAACGGATTAGAAATATCTTGTTGAATTATTACTCAGATAATTGTATTATACATATGCTTGCACTGACACAATTACATTTGAATCTAGACGTAACAACAAAGTGCATCAGACAGTACACCAAAACAGGAGCCAATTCTAAGAAGTAACATTCAAACGGCGTGGGCGTACATGCAGACTGTTCACAACAAATCAATCTAAACTACATTCACTCGAATACACAAAAACAATCTGGATCCAGACGATGTTCATTAACGTATGATGAAACCAAGCAAGGTGTGGCTAACTCGAGCAAAAATTGGCAGTTTAATTGGCCATAGTAAAATTATCACGGCTTGTTATTTTTTTACATGTTTGAGTAGGTATGTGTATTTATAACTGTCGTTTAATACGGTCCTTTAGAATTTACGATATGTTGCCATTACTTCATTTTTTGATATTGATGTATAGCTATATAATTCACTAACTTAAGTTGTGACGGTCAACTGTCCTATTGATGGCGGGCAGCGGTTTTGATATTTAGCTGAGTTTTAGGGAAGAGGGATCAATAATAACGTTAAGCATAGGGGGTGAAACATGACAACAACGTCGCCCATGGACACCTGCAACTCAAGAGTCACAAGTGCGTTGCAGGTCTTTGAGATAGGAGTACGTCTTTTCTTGAAGGTTTGAAGGTCGTATCGGTCCGGAAATATAGCAGGTGACAATTTGTTCCAGAGATTGGTTGGTTGGTTATATATTAGAAAATTTATATATTATGTAAATTTCCTTGGTAATCACAAAATGTTTTTGGGCATTTAGATTGATTGAATCTACTTCACGTTATAAAATTAATTTTAGGTCCGTTGTTTGTAAAGTCCCCCGCGACACAGGAGTAAATCCTAATGCGGGAGTTCTCTTTAAAAAAAAACTACGAAGTTGGTTATATGTAACAGTTGTTCGTAATAAATACAAAAATAGTTATTACGAAAAACCGTCCTATATGATAAGCAAATACCGCCATCACTCTGACCATACAGAGAATTGAGTAATTCAATAAGGCAGCTTCCTTTAGAGAAGCCGGTTTAATCAAAACCTCGAATCAAATTGACGCACATTTAAATTGGCATCCGCAATCAAATGAACCAATAAAACACATTACGACCATTCACAATTTCTAATTAAGACGTAGAGTAAGCCTACTTTGCTCGACTTTAATGGCTAGGATTCGAAGCTCTGAAGGCCGATGGGCATCAAGTTAATAAGGCTGAATGATATTTGTATTTCTAATGATATGTTTATTCTGATATAGTGATGTCTAAGTAGTATGTACACATAATTTGTAATGCAAATCTCTTTCTGCTTCACGTATCTATGCGTTATCAGAATTTATTACCAATTCAATAAATAATGGTATTTCGTTAACACCCTTGTGCAATGTAATTGAGTAAAGTAAGAAGTGAACTAATTTATTCAGTATTTACTTTAGGCTAAGGTTTTATTTTTTTACGTTAAATATTTTTTTTTATAAATCAAATATATTTTGACGTCTCTAACGATGTAATGTTTAAAGTGGATGCCATGCCACTACGCCGCGCCGATTGTTGGGGGCTCGATTCCCACACAGGATCAATACTTATGTAAACTAGCAATAATTGTTCTGAGTCTGGGTCATCTTTGTGTTTGTTTGTAAAGTCCAATTTAGAATAATAGGCTAAATAACACGGGTTAAATGGTTAAATAATATTTGTGGTTACTTATTTAATGCAAAAATTTCAAAGTTAATTCCAACCTTCGGATATTTTAAATACCATCTCAACAGAGTGCATGCTGTTGCGTAGTTCACCAAACTTTTAGGATTTCGTAAAATTGATGACATTTGTTCATATATTAACTATTAGCAGCGCCTCGCGGTTTCACCCGCGCAAGTCTCGATCCAGTATGAATGTCGGGATAAAAAGTAGCCTATGCGTTAATTCAGGCCTCCAGCTATCTACATACCAAGTTTTATTGCAATGGGTCTAGTAGTTTTTGTGTGAAAACATTACAAACATACAAACAAATGTTTCCTCTTTATAATAATAGTTTAGATAAAAATTGACAACGTCACTGATCCATAAATGCCGTTGCTGTGCGACTTCTTAAAAGCCGCATAATCGAAGCAAGATGGCACGCCATATTTTTGTATCATCTATTTAGTTTTTTAATTTCCTCAAGAGGGCAGTACAGAGTGCAGTAAACCGGGAGCTGAGGTGAGGAGAACTCACTTTAATACCGGTATCAAGTGACAATCAGTAGAAAGAAGGAAATAGAAAGGGAACAGGAAGTTTGTCACCCTTCCCAGGAACAAGTTACATAGCTGAAACATGCTTGATATATAGGATAGACAAATGAAACAAATACTCGAATGGCAGATAAGTAGAAAAATTACTCTGCTCCAACAATATTCTACACCATTCCCATAGTACTGATTTCTCTTTGATTTATTGTACTATGTAAATATATTGTTCATATATTGATGAGGATTATGTTAATAGATATATCGCTTGCGTTAGTACCTATAGCAACCGTTCCCGTTTCCCCCCGAAAAGTAATCTAATTTTTTTAATATTAGACGAAGTTAAAGTCTTCAACTTCTTACCCTACTCCTCATTTTTAATAGGGTCAGCGCAAGACGCACATTGCAAAGGGTTTTGGCTAGTCTTATGGTCGGCCGCCTGCCTAACGCCAACCCTCCTTGGGAATGGAGTCGTTTTAAGATGGGAAAGAAAGAAGAAGGTAAATTTGTATAAGGAAAAATAGGTAGGGAAAGGAACCTAGGGTAAGGGATAATACAAGTCTCTGATGGGAAACGGGACTGAGACTGCAGTACTGAGCAGGCCGGGGTCGAGTACCCGAATGTCGTGTATTTCTTGTGACTGGAGAGGCCACTAGGACAGGAACACCAGCTGGCATGATCAGATGGCAGATGCAGTTATAGTGGTTTACTATACCACTATAACTGCATCTGCATCATAAGAAAGGTTTATTAATTATCAAAAATTTAATCACAGTTATCTTTCCTTAATTAAACAATTAGGTATTTCACAAACATAAAAGTCATAGGTTTATTAAGTTTTAATTTTTTTATTTTTACTGTAATAGATCTTAAAGATTTAATTCTCTATAACGTTTTAAGTGACACAAGATAAAAATGTGTATCGATCTAGCGGGGCCACTCGAGCTGGACCGAAAAAACTAGTGGCAATGCTTTGTTTATTCAATGTACCTCACGAATTTATCAACAAGATCCAATGTACCTCAACTATTTTGAAAGAAATTACCAATGTACCTTAGAGTTCTTCAATATTACCAAATTTTTCGCGGGTTTTCTACATTTTATTGTAAATACAAAATAATGATGATGATAGATAATATCTCTATTTTGAGGTACAAATTTGGCTATACAAATATGGAATAGCGCGTCGACGCACGACGACACACGTGACTATGCGTTGTGGTTGAAAAACAGGACGCGACGCGACGCTCCGACGCTGCGCCAGTGTGAGTTGAGCCTTAATAGAACGTTAAATCAATATTCATAACAAAACCTTGTATAATAAACTAGGAAAGAAAATTAGGGCCAAACAATATAGTAATCCGATTCCGGTTCCGATAGGACCCCTATTATGCTCTAAAAAAAGATTCCGATTTCTGATTCGCATACTAATAGGTAAAATCTGTGATATACAAGCAATATAAACTCACTCTTTTCCAGTCGCTAAATTAGTGTTTAACTATCTTTTATAAACTAGTCAAAAGGTGAAGCGGGTGACAGACGTACGTAGTACGCGTACTTATCGCTCGTAACTTTTCCACATGTGTCATCTAAAGTAAGCATTTTTAAAAATTGCCGAGTAAGTTCGTTAAAGATCCAACCGGTTTGAAATTTGGCTCGCAGCCCTCCTTGGATCGCACGTTTGGCAATACTGTGCGCCGTGTCCTGCCATTATATTTCAAAATCATAATCGGATACACGTGTGACGCGTTTATTGCTTATTGTTTGTTATTTATTTTTAGTTTATAACTGAATTTATAGAATGTTTTCGTATGTACCCAGGTCTTTGGAAAATTAAAAACAATGACTACAAGAATAAAAATAAGAAATTAGAAGGTTACAATAAGTTACTCGATATTTCACGGACTTTTCATACAATGGATCAAGGATACGTAAATAGTTCCAAAAGTCATCTTTACTTTTTTAAATTAAAGTGTTGTGCATTTAAGTTTGTAACTAAAGTTATATTTTTAGATGTAAGTGATAATGTAGCAACTACTGGATGTCCAAATAAATAAATTCATATATGATAAATGCTCTCTTTTCGTATATTATATCTTTTCTTTAACCCAAACTCTTCAATTACATCTTTGATTGTTTTTCATAACACAATATTAGCTCCTCGGTGTTCGACAACGCGGAACAGTAAAAGTTCATGGTGTGTCGAGGACGTCGAGCTGAGTAAGTACGCATAACTTTAAAACGACGAGTTTAAAACTACGTCTATCACCAGCTTAAGGTGTTGCAACTGATATTAATGCACAATAAGGTGTAACCTACTTCCTAGTTTATTGTTATGCATTTCAATATTGGTGTTTATCTTATTAAATTGTTAAAATTGAGGTTTATTTATTGTTACGGTATTATGATGTACTACTAGGTTGAGATAATTTGCCGGAATATTTAATTCTATATAATTAACTACCAGAACATGTGCAACAGATTGGCATTGTAGCTTATTTATAATGTTTCATCACAACATGTTTATCAAGAAGCTATAAAATGTTCCTAAAATGGAAACTTAATATGATAATGATGTTCACAATAAAAATATTGATAGAGAAGGGAGGTCTTAAATCAAAGAAGCCTTTACAGAGAGCTTCTGTTGTTCATTGTATTATACCTTCATTGCATTTTGTGTATGACAAAGACGAGCTTTATTTTTTTAATACTGCTGATAGGCAATCAGAAGAACATTTTAAGACAAGTTAGTGCCTTGCAACTCTTAGAGAGTTATTTCTATGTGTTTTACACCGTTTCCCCATTTCTTTTGAAGGTCATCTTCACTAGAAATGCTCGATAGGTATAAACCCCTCACTTCGTGTAGTCCTTCCCACCACAAACAGGTACCTATCGCGTTTTTTTATTAAGAGAGTTCCTATAAATTGCCAATTTGGGTTACGTAGTGGTTGTTGGACGGACCAATGTTCGGCACATTTGTATAAAATGATGAAATGCGGACAGACATTTAAAAAAAGGATTTCCTTCTTCAGTCTGCAAAACAATGTGTGTGTCTGTGTCTTGACGTAAATGTCAGTTTGTTGTTACTGTTGACATATTTTATTGTCAGTATCAGCCCTTAGACATTGCATATGCTCGATAGAGGGAATCAGGTTCGCTTCCTATTACATGAGACCAAAAATAAAACGTAAAGTGAAATGTGGTGGTGGTAAAATATACAACTCTATTTCTCTTTTGAGATACACAACCAAAAGGGTACGTGTAAGTCAGAAAAATGTGTTTAAAAAAAATTGTGACTGGCTAAAAATTCACATTTCACTAAGCAGTTGCTTCACAGCACATTTTGAGCGATTGCAGTACAGGTAAGAGCTAGTTCCCTGGTTCAGATAATAGCAAAATCCCCAAGTTACAATAATGGTTTAAATGTGTGTATGCATTATTCACGCGCTTATAACTTTTATCTTGTTTGAGTGATATTTGGTTCTTATAAACACATAAACTTAAACACCTACAAGTAAAATAACCGCATCTTATATTCAGAAGGTGGTATTTCAAAGGTGCTGCGCGTGCTCAGAACGTGCAAAAATTACTGCGCTCGCGCCTCGACGAAATGTAAATTAGACGGGGCGGACGTAATAGTTCGTGGTTCAGAGGTAAGGTTAGTGATGGCTCGTCCATTCTGATACTTTGTTGTTACTGCTCTAACATAGCGTGAAAACGTTTACACTGGAATGGCTTACTGAATTTGTCGAGATTATCGCTTTGAGTCAAACAGTGGGTTCAATTATAGGGCTTTTAGGGTCAGCAAGTAGGGGCTCTTAAATAATGTTAGGTACGGTTTTAAATTATATTTATGAATGTTGTTGCTTTGATTACATATTGTGTATTTTTGAAAAAAAAAACATTATTTTCATCCATATATAAATTATAGGTATCGAAGTATATTTTTTAACCTTTGGAGCTAAAACCTACTTACCAAAAATATGTCACTGAAAGTAAAAATATAAATTTCATTTTAAATAAGTTATACAGACGTCATTAAAACCAAATAGTGTCACTACGAACCAAGTAAGAATGTAGATGGTAGTCCCCTCTGCCCCGGAACGCGCTCCTTTTCGAAATTAGTATTATACCAAGTGTCACTGCATTTCCTTTCCAATAACATAGGGAAATCATCACACTTAAGCTATTATGTTTGAGTAAGTTGTGTTTTGAAAGTATTATAACGTGTTCCAACGCAATCTTAGACTTAGATTACAATAGGATTTGCTGTTAAATTTGGAGCTCATCGACTTCACTTCCAACTCCGAGGTAACCAAAACAACTATTAGTATACTTTATGGGGTGAGCTTCTGAATCTCACTGAAACCTGAGTTTTTTGGTGAGAAGGATAAGAGGTCTGTTTGTTTACCACCTTAGTAGTATAAGAAAGTATCTGCTCTTCGTTTTTTTTTATTTCACTCCTAGCAAAAATATATAAAACAGTTGACTAAGTCTTAAATTTCAAGTCATGTTCAAATTAGTACTTAATAGATATACAGACGGTAACCACGACAACAAAAAAAAAAGGCTGGAACTCTTTGCTTCGCGTGTCCACAATGTTGTGTGTTACAATCACGACAACACATCAGTGACATTAGCACGAGAGGTGTCGCTAAGCCCGCGGAGCTCTGACCCTTCCACTTAATGAAGGAATAAACACTGAACTAACCTCTCATTGCCATTGGCTATACGATCTTCCCAAAACAAAATTCAGTTATTCTTTTCCACTTTTCAAATTTAGAAGTAGTTTATTTTTTATAAACTAATACGACAGACAACATACGGCCTATGCAAATGCGGTATTGAATTAAAAACAAAATTAAAATTACATTTACGTTCGAGTTTTATTTTAGTAACACAATCAGAATAAAGAAGGGTTTAGAGAATAAAAGTATTACACATAAATGTTATAATCCTTTATCTAATAAATTTACACTGCTATAATACTTTACATAAACAAAAATAACGTCCGCCCAACTTGACGATGTCCGAGACCGGACTTGATCGCAACTGTCAACGTAAAATCTCGCCACCGGATACACTTACTCACAACACTTGGGGGATAAATGCTGATTGATAGCAATTTCAAGCCTACAGCCAAGAATTAATTTACGATATCTATACTTCTTCTAACCAGCACAGATTTACGACTATTAAGCCAATTATCATAATAAGAATGCCAATTATATTTAAATATGGTAAAGATTAACTACAGATGTCAAACAAAAGTAGAACCTATACATACAATAAAATTGTAACTGTCCTTTCCAATGTCTGTCTCACTGGGGATTATTAAGAAAAAATAATATCAGTCGGTCTCAAGAGCAGTAGAAGAAACAAAACAACTTTTGAGTGTCTACCGACCTCGCCACGTTGAAGCCTGATGTGCGGAAACCCATGAATAACTTATTTCTTACACCATTCTGTTTCACCAGCGTTATAACTCCAAAATAGTTCTTAGTATTCCACTATGGACCTCAGCAATTTTTCCTCCAAACAAATTTCTTGGTCAATTATGAGTAGATAGATAGCTTAGATTTCGGTGAGTATAAAATAATTAGACGCGAATTAAGTTTTGTGTGTAGCTCAGTTTCTTCTTATATGCAAACAATACATACTTCCAAATTAAACGCGTACGAAGTCATGGGCACAAGCTAGTAAGTTATAAACTTGGATTATGTTCAATAAGTTTGAAATAAATTTTCGTTCACTTACAACAAAATAAATTAGACATGACGGCACTTTGACGAAATAAGGTAACAGATACGAAGACTTGAATTCTAAAAATATTCAATAGCTTTTTTTAAAGTTATTTTGGACTTTACAGATCACTATCAGCTAAAATAATGTGTATTATATCTTTTACTGTGCTCTATTTTTTACGTTTTTGGAAAATAAATAAGATTTTGACATTATTTTTATTTTACTATTGACTATTTTTTATAGGTAAACTCGATTACTATGTAAGCATGTCACTGGGAGCCTAACAAGATTCTTACTATAAACAAGCGGGTTTTATGCTACAAAACGTAACTTATAATACAAAATGAGGCGATGTAACGATTAGCGCTTGATAATTAAAAGTCAATAGATTTATTACTGGGATGTTAGCAACAAATTCCTTTCAATAGTTAAGGTACGATTCCTAAATGAGATAAGGATAAACATTGCTTTTGCTATAAATCGACACAATGTCACCGCAACTATAGGTTACTTTGTGGAAAGTAAAACAAATCCTACTAATATCATAAACGTGAAAGTTTGTGAGGATGCATGGTTATATGTATTTTTGTTACTCTTTCACGCTAAAACTACTGAACCTATTGCGATGAAACTTGGTATGTTTATACTTTATATTATCTCGATATTCCCACGTGATTTTTACTTACTACAAATAGGAAAGATGGCTATCTGTAAAACAACAGCGTGTTTCTAAGTAGTTGAGCCTCGTAAGAAGACAAGACAAACTTGCGGCCACTCTTTTAAATAACCAGATAGTTTAACAATACTTATTTAATAAAATAAAGTTAAAAAAAACTATTTTTTTTGCTCTATTATGTTATTAAGATTAAAAGGAAGGAAACTAAAATTAACCATTGAAAGTATGGATACTCAAAACTAAGAAGATAAAATTAAAATAAGAAAAGAAAGACATAAAAGACAAGAAAACCATATTAGCTAGAACATATTACATATTACATATGTATTAAGATTTTATACATATTTAAAAAAACCTGTTAATCTAACAATAATTTTGTCGCAAGCGTTTTTATCCTGCATATAATCCACCGCTGAATAATGGCCCTACAGGCACAGATGCCGCTGTACTTTGGATTTTGTTCGGGCTTAAAGTTTATACATTACAGTACATTAATATACCTTATGGAGGAACGGGTGTTATGTTCCTCCAACACAGAGGGAGGATTCTCCGACCTGGGCGAGGTGATCATGCCTGGCGGACTGCGGCCCAACGGTTATTATGTAGGTACTACGTAGTTCAGCTCGTCTTCGCTGGATGATGTCGAAGTAGGTTTTTTGCTGTATGTGACTATGTGGAAGTTGTACAAGTTTATCCTGTAAAAATAGGTCCAAATTATTGAGCACCGACAGGAAAATTATATACATGTTACATATACCTACATGTATATAATTTTCCTGTCGATAACTATCCGTTTTTTCGAAATATCTATAATTATACATTAATATAATAAAAGGTATATCAATGCAGTAACATAGAAATATTGTGTATTATGTGTAGTTTATTACATCTTATTCAATACCAATTGAAAGAAAAGCTATCCTTAACTTACTTTTTCTTTTTAAATACTTTGAAAACACTCACCCCCATGTCGTAGGTATACATATTTTTTCATCTTGGTTCTTTCGTCAGTCGAAATCAGTCGGTAAATATCCTTACAACAAGGTACCCCTATGGTGGGTAATCAGTTCCCCAATCATAAATCTAAGGAAAATACGGTTAGTGTAATGTTATCAAAACTTCACCTTAAGTCTGTATAAATGTAAGATACTCGTACGATTATATTATAAAACCCACACAATGATTGATTGAATTACATACAAACAGTGATTTGTTCTACAGTCTATTTGAATTTCTGTGTATAATTAGGCGAATATATTAAAGAAACACATAATGTGGATCGCAATCAAGTTCATGTTTCGATTTCATATAAAGTTAGAGGAAGTTAAGTAATAAAATTAGTCTTGCAAAACGTATTTTTTATGTTTATGGAGTTCTAGAAAGCACCTTGGGTGTTCATTATAAAATTACAAGCCTATTGCAAAATACAAATGTATGTACGTAAAATGAAGTATGTATTAAAACATTTTTTTTTTTGGGTTGGTAAGCAATTTCAAAATTTCTTTATAATATTATATAGTGATGTGTTTGTACATAGACCATGTGTTACTCGTTAAGACTCTAAGGGGTAAGTGTTATATCAAATTAATGATGTTTTTTATTTCACTGGAGATTGCGTGGAGGTCGAACTTCGACCATTATTTATGAAATTTTAATCCTATTTCTGGCATAATATCTATTCATTTCCAGTATAAGTTGAACTGTAATTGTTTAAACTTTCTGTGTAATGACAGGTAACCACATGTATATATTAAAACCCTGTAGCTTTTTGTACCCGTTTTCACATAGTTTTTAAATGTATAACACATTGTGTATTACAGGTGTTTACCTGCTTCAGACAGCAGCTTCTCACATTTCAGACTGTTGAAATTTCCATATGTAAGTTGTTTATTTTGTACTATTAATCTTTAAGTTTGTGTTTGTGAGGAGAAATAAACGATTATTATTATTTTTGTTTAAAAACATTTACATTCAATTTACACGCGTCCAGTATTTGTAATTACCTATCATGGTAAGTAAGTCTATACAATGACAGCTCAAGTTATACTGGCCAATGAAAAAGCCATGGTTAAAATTCGACCACCACGCGATTACTAGCAACCCGCCCTGGCTTCGCAGGGGGAGCAAAGACATCTTCAAAAATCATCATCATATCGCCTCCCGTCAAAAAAGTGTCATATCACAATAAAGGTGTCATATCACATGTTACAACATGAGCGTCTAATTAAGTAAAACAACGTGCATTTGATAGCCCATATTTTGAACCAAGTCCAAATAGTATAACTATGTATATTTAACATTATGTTAAGATTTCTTAAAACGTAGTAGTGATCTAAACGTAAACAAATCTGGCAAACTCTTTCATCTTTTTTCAACTTCTTATGATAAAATATGTAGACTCCTTTTAGACAAAAGAATACCCTTCAGGGCCCATAATCAGCATTTAAAAACTTACGACAAATAATGCGTTTCGCAATACGTCATGTTTTACCTCCACTCCTTAAAATCGTGTAACAGAATGTCTGCTAAATCGGCTTCAATTCTTAGGGTCAGCTGTTAAAGTTTAAATTTGTGTGAGACTACGTTGAGTCATAAGCTCTTTGACTATACCCTGCTCTCATTTTCAGATTGTTCCAAAAGATAGGTGGCGGTTGCATGCAAAATACTTCTCGTTGAGATATGGGGATCGTCCAGTGGCCGAGTATTATATAAAGTATCTGGGGATGCCACACACGTCGCTACTGTTTACTACTGGTACTATAAAGGCTCCTAAGTTTGTTGTAAGCCACACCAGGATTTCCTTAATGTTTTTGCAAAGAACTTTTTAACCTGAGTACTAACATTGTTTCCACTGATGTTTTTGTTTACTTTGAAAATGATTATGTTTAGATTCATCAAAAATGTTTTTATTTCCAACTAAACAAAACATCATCCTCCTACTATATAATATTATAAAGGCGAAAGTTTGTGAGGATGTATGGATGTTGTGATGGATGTTACTCTTTGAAGCAAAAACGGAAGAATTAATGTATATGAAATTTGGTACAGAGATAGATTATAGTCAGGAATAGCTCATAGGATACTTTTATCCCGCAAAAATGTACTGTTCCACCATAATTTCAACGCGAACGAAGTCGCGGGCATTAGTTCCGTCATCATGGCATCAGTGACGTTCTCTGTTCCCGGGTCAGACAAATTGATGTTGGATTTAACAGTTAGGAATTTGATAATGAATGTATCTATGTAGTTATATCGGAGTATGATATCGACTGATCTAAACAGCTTTTAAGCAATGGCTTAATTTAATTATAAGTTGAACACATTTTACTGAAGAACAAACCGTGCTAATGCTACTTATACATTTAGATTAGCTAATAAATCATTATAATTATTATTAATAGTAGTTAACTGAAACTTCTTTTTTAAAATTAGTAATAACCAACTAAAATGTCCAATCACTCGCGAAACCTTTACCTTATAAACCGAAACATCATCCGGATACGGTAACAAAGCCAAACACCCATTATCTATTCATCAATATTCTAAAAAAATGTCAGTAGCATGCCCAAATGGGTTGGAACAGGACCACCCGTTGCCTCGGAAGCGGAACCACCCACACCAGATCACGAGTCCATAATCACGAATGATCTTAATTATGAACGTGGTGATCATCATCTTAAATTTTCTACCTTAAAAGGTCTATAAAGAGTCACAAAGTGTACGCAATTTATTCTAGATTACGGGCGCCCGTACCAGTTATGTCACGACTCGGCGCGGACACTTCTGTTCTATCGCATGCGCTGGTTCGCAGCACGTGCCGTTGTCGTGTCGTAATCGTGAACTGTTAGAGCACTTCGTCAAAATAAGTGGTGAATGCTTGAATATAAAACACTTTTGCGAAAGTATTGTCATTAATTATTGTGCACTGCCTTTTTAGGAATGTTTTAATAGTTTCGCATGTTCTACACATAAATCTTACATGAAAATAAAGTGTCAAGATTGTTAAATATTTTTACATTTTAATTGTTGTAACTAAAGAAATAATGCTTACGAATTTGGCAAGAAAATTGCAATGGTGGCCTAATTCTACTCGCATTATCTTAGACAAAAATCATGATTTGTGTGTACTACTTATTGTAAAATTATTCTACTTATCATACTTATGCAAACCTATATTACTTTTCCTTTTGGTCTTAACGTATATCAACTAAAATAAGTTAACAAGGCGGAATTTTCCACCGTTTTGGTAGGTATCATAAAAAACCAAAGATGTTAAAAGTAGATACAAAGGTTTATTTCCTTTGTTTTTTTATTAATATATAGGTATAATCTATTGTTTTTAAACTTTCGCGACTTGATACATACTAGATGTGTAATTCGGGACTTAATCGCGATAATATTTAAAAGTTAGAATACCTCTTGGTTACCCGACGTTTCCATCGAATTGCATCGATCGTGGTCACGAGTGGAGAGTCCACCAAGAGGTATTGTACCTTTTAAATATTATCGCGATTAAGTCCCGAATTACACATTTAGTAGGTATAATCTAATATTGATACCAAGTATACACAAATACCACAGTAAACATAAAGAACTCGCAAGGGGGCTCGTCCTGCTATGGCAACATCACGAGCGCGCTATCACTGTTATAGTGCGGTTACTTGCGCTCGCGCCTCCCGACAATATAGATACGATACTGCCTTCCTACAAGGCATGCAACTTCTTGATATTATATTTATTTCGTCAAGCGTAGAATAAATATATTGTAAAAAAATGAAAATAGAAATATAGTGTGTTAAAGACATATAATTTGAAACACATAAATAAAAGTTTCATAAAAGAACCCTTCACAATTACTATAGGGCATCAAGTATATTAACTATTCCCTGACATCATTATTAGCTTAGTCAATGAAATTATTTTATATAATACTCAATGAAATAAATATACATTAGAAGAATTCATACGTATGTCAATCCTCCTCTGTTTTAATTTTTAATAAGGCTTGGAGATTAGTCTCCACGTAAGAGGCATTTTTGTTATAAGTTGGTTCTGGTTTTAGGCACAGCTATTACATATACGTAGTTGTCAATATTAAAAAGCCATAGTCATTTACGAGTCTGAGATAAATGTGTCCAATAATAATGAAATTATTTATAATAGATGACACGTTAAAATATGGCTGACAGAATTACAAATCGTAGTAAAAGATATGAGCATCCAATAAACAAAATCATATTAGTTGGATCTAGATTAGTATTTATCACGTGACAGAACAATAGGCGAAGTATCAAAACATATTGTTCGCAGTTGGCGTCAGGAGCGGGTGTGATTGCTGCGCGCTACAGATAAGGTAAATAGCTCATACAATTGTTAGAATGGGAGGCTCCAAGCCTCTTTTGTTAAGGAAGTGGTCTAATGGGCAAACGTAGCCACCGGCGAGACTTACATGGTGTCAATTGTTAGGGTAACCGTACAAAGGCTGTGCAAAGAGAGTCACTATTTGAAAATGTTGTAGGAGACAGAACGTCGAGACACTCCTAAACGGGATGGGCTTGGCCGTCATGCAGATGACGATATGACAAATTATTCATCTCTATGTCACGACACAAAAATGAAAGTAACACGACGATTTTTAGAATACACCAAACAAGAGAAGTACTAAGAACGAATAAATATAAACTTTTACTGTTTCCAAATATTGTCATATCATGACACATAATATATCACATACCGAAAAATTTATAGAGTCAGAACCATCTTAAAGACGACAGCCATAAGAACCTTCTGGTTAATAAAATCTGCAGAGGGTTTAAACCCAATTGATAAAAATGGATTTAAACTGTTCTTTTTTTGGGAGGAAACGGATATAAACCCAAGTAAATGTCATGGATATTCCGTTCCATGAGAGGTTAACATATATACTGGACGCGTGAAGCTTGATGTAGTGTGCTATGCGTTTTCACGTATTTTTTTAATTTGTAACACATATTGTTTTAAAAATTTTGCTTCTTCATTTCTTCTATATATATACTTTAAATATTTCACGTTCCTCCATTCGCGATTTTTCCTTAACAATACAAAGAATTCTCTTCACGTATAGATTTTAAGCAAATAAATTAGGTGCACAACGCTAAGTAAACCATATATAAAACAAAATTTCACACCTAATTTTTACCTCGTGGGAGGTAATTAATGCTTTTTACTGGGTTCAACCAAAACAGTCCAGACCTGGCAGACGCAATAGTAACGACTATTGCGTAGGTCTGCCAAAATCAATGTGTGAGAGCGGAAGAAAACAATGATGATTTATAAGTTGACCGATATTAGTACATAATACACATTATGCATGTATGTAATTACCGAGCGGATCTATTTACCTAAAAGCAATCGACCAATCTTTATAAGGGTACTGTTATCAAATCGTTCTTAATCCATATAAGTAATATTATAATAAACATAACTTTTCAAAGCTTGCGTCTTTCAATATTTTATTTCATTTATTATTTTATGTTTGAATTTATAATTTAAATACGACATTACGACCTCGAGTTGCTTCGATCCTTTGATCAAACCAGGTAATGCAAACTTGTTTCTTGAAAAGCCATGTATATTTTCCCATCTTCCAAGTCTAGAAGTCGTAGTAAGCAAGAAAGGTAGTACCTCTTTCTAGCGTACTATGTGGACGATAGCCCTTAATACCAAATCGGCTGCGATTGCCCACTCAACGGCAAGCCGTCGGCTTCCACAGTGTAATTTGAATTTCGTTTATATGGCTAAACTGTTATTCAGACAGTAGAAATGAATATGAGCGGTGTTGTTAAATGGAAAACATTGTCTTATTTATGTATATTCCTTTAGATATATTTGATGCTGGTTTATATCGATAAGGAAATCTTGTAACTTGGAAGCAGTAAGCTAGTGCAGAAATATTGTGTAGTTTCTACAAATACTTATAATAAATGAAATGAAAGTTAATTTATTGAATGTCACTCGTAAGTTCCCTATAGAACGTGTTACTTTAAATATTATGAAAGATGATAAGCTATGTGTTATTATTAAAATAAGGGTTTGCGGTTATTCTTATTTATTTCTCTCTAGGATTTTCCGAACATCTCGTTTCCGGTGTGTCTATGAATAATTCAGAGATACAACTAACACTGAGTAATAAACATCTTCACTCTTATGGAAAATAACACATAATTTTTTTTACATTTTGTTTTTATTTTTGGGCACGATTTACAATTAGTTTTTTTGCATAAGACCATATTGTCACGAATATCTAAAGAAGAGGGGAGAGGAGGGAGAGGGGTGGATTAGGGCCTCCAGTTACCTCATTCACGCGGCGAAAAGGATGGAAGAATGGAAACATTGCTTCACTGCCGGTATCACTCCGGTCGAACAGGCCCACACGTGCCGAAGCATGGCTTCTTTATTTAATTTTTTTAAAGGTACTTATATAATATATTATTAGCTGTCGTTAAAGTAACGTTGTTTCATACACAATAACCTCCTACGCCTCATCCATAATCGTGGAGTTCTACATTATAAGTGTTATAAGCATGTCAATTTTGTCCCTTACAGATTGCACATTCGAGGTAATCCTTTCGATCTTGTATACTTTACAGTCCGTCCCATAATACTGTTCAAATATCACCACATCTAATTGTATTTTTTTCAGCTGCACGCGAGCAGCAGTGGCGTTGCGAACTCAAACGCTATCATTCCCCAAATAAAAATAATAGTGTAAAGATTAAAAACTACTACTAACTTAATTTATGTGTATTATACATTTAAAAATTTTACGTTGATAATTTTCTTACCCTTTCAATTAAAGCAGTTTTATTTTATTTATTATTTGAACCCAACTAGGCATGATTGCTATAGATTCTTCATGTAAAATTAATATCGTCCATATTGGCTCAGCTAATGGCATACTTCGTTAGTTGCAGCATGCAGTAACTTCAGTAATTAAATTTGCATAGAAATCCCCCTAAATTAGCCCGTAGCGATCGCCTGTAGTGTAACGATAGAGATTAGGCGAGGAGGTGGAACGATTCAACTACCTTTAATAGGTTCGCATGGCCTCACTTTTAATTGAGGAGATATCTGTTTAGGTTTATTGGATACTATAGTTTATTATAGAAGACCACCTGACCAGTTACGGTTATAAGAATCTTAAAGAATAAACATCTATTTTTTAATAAAAGATTGAACAAACATGATACATTTTCCTGAGGCGAGTCTGTAGTTAGATATAGTGTGTTCCACTACTGGATGCGTTTAAATCACAATTCCCTCCCACATTCTTTTAACCGTACTTTTGACCGTACATGATCGTAGCGCGATCTAGGTAGCGGAATCCCCCCCTTTTACTCTTTGGTATGGACACAACTGTAATCTCTAATGTTACCCGTACCATCAATCCCCGACATATAAGCTTATAATTCACCTGGCTGTGTAAAATACGAGTACAGTATCCCTGCGATAGTTTAAGTAGTGTAAAGTTAGGACTGTGCAACACACTTAAGGAAATCCCAGCAGCTGCATGAGTTGGTCGGAGTAACAACTAACTACGGTTAGCGTTCATGCTTCCAGGTTCCTGATTATAAAACCGGCATAGTTTTGATATTAATACCCTTATAAGATTATAAGATATTTTCATGGCAACATGTTTAAAAAAACAATTATATGTCGTTTAATAAAAAATCAAAACGCCCATTTAGCTCTTTCATTTGTTTTTATATATTTTTTTTAAACCAATAGTGTAGAAGTGTAGTAGTAGTTAAGATAGATCTATCGTTATGAATGTGGTAAACATTGTGGTTTAACCTATTTATACAGTTTTATTTCTACACTATGGCGAGCCACATTGTATTTTTATATTCTGTGTAGTCTATACATAAACAGTAGTCAATGTAGTAAACAGGGTTGAACTTAGTCACGATTCTGACCGGTACATACCGATTTGGATGCACCTACACCGCCCATGAACTGTCACTGATAACCAAAACAATGTGTTAATGCAAACGTTTTCATATTTATTAATATTATATCTCTTAACATATATGGTATTTTTTATGTCGTATACTATGGCCAGTCGCTACCAGTCGTGATGAAACTTAACGATAAATCTTTATAGCAGAGGTGAAAATCTAACCTCTATAATTTTCAAAACATTTCCTGAATAAAAATATAAATATAAAAATAAATTCTGTGATATAAAAAAATTGTATCACACAAAAAAAAATTTTTGTATGTTTTTAGGGTTCCGCTCCTCAAAAGGAAAAAAGGAACCTTTATAGGATCACATTATGGTCCGTCTGTCTGTCTGTCTGTCAAGACCTTTTTCTAAGGAACCCGTGGACGCATCAAGTTTAAATTCATACCAAATACATAAGTTTGCGGTCTCTTGAAGCTGTAAAAAAAACACGCTTCTAAGTCAACGCAATCAAAATATATGGCCACTTAAGTCTTATATTTTACCAAATTTGAACATTTCGCAGGTAAATCAAAACCTATAGGGTACTTCCCATTGACCTAGAATAATGAAATTTGGTAAGAAGCAAGGTCTCACAACACAAGCAAGGGAAAAAATCAGAAAATCGTTAATCTGTTGTTATATCTGTCTGTCTGTGTGTCTGTCAAGACCTTTTTCCCCAGGAACCGGAAAAGGTATCAAGTTCAAATTAACATCAAATATTTATGTCAGCAGTCCCTTGAAGCTGTAGAAAAATCAAGCTTCTAACTCAACGCAATCAAAGTTACGGCCGTTAAGCCTTACATTTTAACAAATTTGAACATTTCGCAGGGTAAATCAAAACCTACAGGGTACTTCCCATTGACCTGGAATCATTTATTTGGTAATAAGCAAGGTCTGATAGCACAAGTAAAGGAAAACATCGAAAGTTGTTAATTTATTGTTATATTACATAAAAAAATAGTTTTTGTGATCACGAAGTTATATTTTGCGGTTGGATTGTTGACTTTGTCATACATCGCAACCGCAAAGTTAACTTTTGTCTTTAGAAAAAGACTGGCAAGTCTTCGAGAATTGATTCCCGAGATGGACGAACTATATCCATACAAATTTGTAAAAAAAAAATCGGTGCGCGAGTCAGACTCGCACTTGTTCGGTTTTAAAAAGATATCTCCTGTAATAGAGTTTTATCCCTGAGGCGCGAAACATTGTCACTATTAAAAAAAGATTAATTGTTAATATTAAAAAAGAGCAATAAGATAAAGAAAACGCAATAAGAAATAAAAGACTAGTTATTTTGTTCTTTAACCACTTAAACTGACATCAGTCGTGTAATTTACTTAAATATATAAATATATTATCATTCCTTTTAATTCATTCCTTCCGCCCTCATCTATCCAGAACAAGATCAAAACAATGCTCTTCTAACTTCCTTTTCATGTTGAATTAAAATATTTCGTAGTGCACATTCCAGCAAATCATAGTTATCATATCACACATGGCCGCTAGCTCACGATTGTCGCCGGTGCTTGCGATAAGACTAACATTAGGTACGTTCTCAAACAACGACAACTATCGAGATCCACGAACGCAATAATTTTGTGTTCCGCAATAAACTTTATCGATTCTCTTATTAAATTTAATATTTGTACCACACAAGTTGTTGAAAACGGTTTCGAGTCGATAGATGTGTAGCGATACGTATTCGACATTATGTAGTACAGCTTTTACAACAATTTCTCAAGTACGAGTTAAATGGTTGCAGGGTAAAACTAGGCAAAATTTTGTCACAGCTGTTGTGGAAACGACCAATTATCTCCTATCTTAATTTGTATCTAAACGCTGTGACGGAAACATTAATGTTACTCAACTTATTAATTAAGGAAATATGAAATTCAGTTTACTTTTAATTTGCTTCAGTAGCCTTGAAGCAAAACAAAGTTTTAATACAGGTAAGAATTCCAAATATTTACTATATTTTTAAGGACATTACGTCGAAAAATGACGTTATTTTAATAGCGACTAATGCGGTGGTTCGTCCCACGATCGTTCCTTCTTCAATTTAAATAATATATATTTCCTTATTCAGTGATTCGTCCTAGTGATTTTTACTAAATCTAATATTTTAGTTCAGTCGAATACGCAATTTTAATTAAATAAATAATTAGTTTAATAAAACAAGTTTGGGTTTTATACAATCAAAAGATGCGGCCAATCAAGTCTTATATATTTCGCAGATAATTAAAAATATATGTAGTTTCAAAGCTAAGTAATAAACAAAATGTCTGTAGCTAAACACATGCCTGTTTTCTATCATAAATATCGAAACAAAAAATAAAAATAATTCTACAGATTACTTTATATTAAAAAAACCATAACCAAAATAATAAACCACTAGTAACTCACCCACAGTGCCCGAAGATAAACCCTTAATGTATTTTGACGGTAAGGAGTGGAGGGAAAGGAAACCGAACCGATACTCTGCTATTACAGGTAACCTTCCTATTGCATTAAGCTCGTAATATTAGTGGTAAGTCAAACCATTATCTACTTTAGACGGTTTGTCAAAGCCTATTCGAATTTTCAAACTGCTGCTAGTGGACGTAAAAATTACATAACTAGGTAGTTGAAAACATGCCGTTCTGGTATTCTAATCAAGTATTCGTCTTTATTTTAGTCTTATTGACAGAACCAGAGGACGTAGTAAATCAAAGTAACCTCGGGAACTAATAAAATAGTACATTTACGTGCACATGTGTAACGTATAAATTAAATATATATATATTCGTTACTTGTATATAATGTAATCTTCTTTATGTATCTTATTATCCTCTTAGAGATAGCAGTGAACTAGAGTCCCCGCTTTTGTAGTTTAATACACGCTTACATACTTGGAAAATATAAAACAAACACCTATATTATTATAATTATATGCATTGAACATCCAATATTTTTTTGAAAATAAAATATAGTTTTCCACGTTTTGTTATATTTAAAAAAATAAATAAACTGTTCTAACCAATTACACGGTTTCGATATTTCAGGAAACCAATCAACTATTGAACGGATAGATTTTGATACATTTGAGGCTATTAATATTACTACCGTTTTGAATAATACGGTTTTGGGAGACAATGATATTCATAAAAGAGCTTCGGATAAGGAAAGTGCCGACTTAAAACAAGATTCTACATCTGAAAATAATGTGATTGAATCAGAAACCAATATGATATTAAACCAACTACTTAATTTTATTGAAACTAGACACAGCAATACAAAAGACACATATGCAAGTGCATGTAAGTAATAGTTATCCATAAACCTAAACCTGCATCGGTTAGTTTCAGTACGAAACTTCTTCAAAAAGGTTAATAGAAGCTGCTATAAAAATCTTCATATTTTATATAGTTCTGGGTTATTGATGTTGATGAAATACTTTTTGATTAATTATTCTGTATTTAAAATCAATGCAACAAAGGATTTATACATAAACAAAAAACAACTTAAGTTGACTTTAGAGACAAATACTGTCGTAGTCTTATTAACAGTTGTAACTGATATTAGATCCCTAATTGGTAGACTTCATTTTTTTATCAATAGAAATTATCACCGTACACACGCACGCAAGAACCCACAAACGCACGCACACACACATTCACATTATCAGATATACAAATTGTTTCAAGCCTTACTAACTTTTAAACTTTCGCGTTTTATGATATAATATTATTTATTTATTTACGGGAACTAACTCCAGTCATTACTCCAGTGAGCCTGTGACCACGGCCAGTGCAACCTGGTCGAAACGTCAGGCAATTCAGAGGTATGTAATACCTTTTCGTGATCGCGTTAATTCCCGTAAATAAATAAATAATATTGTTTTAAGCCTATCATGTACTTATAATTCATTTAACTTTTTTTATTTTCCTCCATAAGACGAACCTGGATTTTATAATTAAAAAGCCAAGGATACAAACTTCCGCAACACAGTTTATACTAGACAGACGTTAAAGAATTCCAAATCAACTGTATTTTAACTAATAAACAGTAAAACAAACAAATAAAGAGTTATTATTATTTTTATGGATGTCATATTTTATTTTATATGTATTATACATATTCTTTCCCCTACTGATACAAGTACATCACTAGGAGACTCTTCGAAACCCTGCAGTCTATTCTATCATTGTTGCAGTGAAGTTTACAAAACATAGGCCTTTACAATGGTGAAAAGTAAAATGGACTCTTCTTCAGTACTAGAAGCCCATATCAAACTTCATTTGCTCGTTTCCTGTGTAAAGCAAGACATGCGTAACATGTTATGCTTTTTTTTTACTTTCAACTTTTCAACAATATATATAACAAGTTTAGATTATTCCAACCACCACGAAGGTTTATAATGAATGCTATGGGCAAGTAAGTCCAGATCGATAACTCAGCATTAGCTAATATACAAAGTTACTTTAAGTTAGGTTAACTTGATTAAATACAAGCAGTATGGTTATGTCAGCTGATATACTTATCAATATTATATCCTTTTTTTGCAGCTTTATCGACCAACCCAGAAGCCTGGATAAAACTTTTATTAGAATTATCAAAGGCTTTAAAAGAAATCGCACTCAGAGCAAATGAGTCATGTAAGTATGTCCAAAAATAATTACTGCAAGCAAGATATAACAACCTTCATAAGGAAGCACAAAAGGTCTGCGAATGTTATTCTTAATTTTGTACTTTTTGTTAAAACTATATGATGGAACTGTCGCAACAAAATTATATAAAGAAATAAACACAAGGCACTAGTAATATAAAATATATACTATATCTACAATAGTTGCCATACCAAAAACAACTTGTCTAACCTTTACAGATTATATGCTAATCCAAGAACCTACTCCCAGTTTTGCTATAGAAACTTGGCGAAGTTCATACCAAAACCGACGAGAAAATGAAGGGCTAGATGGTCTAATGGGAATTTTTACGGTAGAAGGTAAGATTCGTCCATTATAATATTTTTTTTATATAATGTGATTCAGTGGCTGGGAACCTATTTTCAGCAATAGCAAGCAGTTCAAGAAGGTTTGAGAGTGATTTTTTTTGTTAAAATAAGCAGTCAGTTGTGCGATTGCTGTTATGTGGTCATGAACGTGGCTTTTGGGTAGCTTTAGCGTGCACTGCACTAGTTCTAATGATCGGTTTAGACCCATTGAAGACTTTCCTTACAGATGGCCTAATGTTTATTTTTTAACAAATTTAGAATATTCTATTACTCTGTGTTGTAGGAAACTAACAGTCCTAAAATAATAACGGCTATATGTATGAAGCTTGGTATTGCATAAATGACTCTTAATTTTTTTAAGGACCAAGCAACTTTTACTTATAATCTGACTAGCAACCCGCCCCGGCTTCGCACGGGTACAAGTTACCCTGTCTATTAGTGAAAACCGTATGAAAATCCGTTCAGTCAGTTGTTCAGTTTATCGCGAACAGACGGACGGACGCGGCAGGGGACTTTGTTTTATAATATGTAGTGATGTAGTGATAATAGAAACAAAAAAGGAAAAAACAGCAATTCATGCTTGACCAATTGTTTTTGCCATATTGATTAGATCATGGGAATAAATTCTTATCTTTTAAATATTCATTATCTTTACTGAAATATGTTCTCAATGAGTCGTGAACAGTCGATTCGAACTAATGACCTATCGATACTGCCGCATTACTAAGACCCCTGATGACTTACCTTGATAAAAATCGACCTTCAGATACATTGACTTATATTTAAAAGACCTTTTTGCTTATTATATTCTTATAATGTAAATATTTGATTAGTAGCAATGTAAATTAACATAAATTCCATTATACCAAACTCCTTAACAGTAGGTATATACGTCTTTTAAGAATCCAAAAAAATCAAATGCTTAAAGAAGGTGGGATCCACCTCTTGTTTTGTTGTATCAGCTATAGGACGTTTTTGATAGTTTATTTTGAAAAAGTTACTTTTCTAGGATTAAAACTGCATAATTTTTTCACTATGCTCCTAAATATATACCATATTTGATTTTAAGCCATCATGAAAGCACCAACTTCATATTTAGTAAATAGTTATCATTACGTAATAAATAATTATTTTCTTTTACTATCCGACACAGAGACTGGAAATGATCGTTCACAAGCCGAACATGTTGAAACTCACGATGGAAAAAATGAAATATATATGAATAAAAACTTTCCATTAAAATTAAACTTAAGACAAAATTTAAAAGACCGATTAAATCATCGTGCAGAAGTAGAAAGCAATCGATTCTATATCGATACTGGATCAGAAGATGTTGAAAGCGATGGAATAGAAGAAATAAGGATTCTTAAAAGAAGAAAATAAAAACTGAAATAGGAAAGATGACATTTGAAATTCATGTTAATAAATATTTCAAACTTATTTGCGTTTAAATAATAAGGTATCTCATCTCATTTGTTTGGCAACTTTGATTCAATAATGTATAGATTAGATAATTTGATTTTGGCCTTACTTTGTTTCATGACAAACCTGGGCAATGGACAACTATCATCATTAAGGCACGGGTCGTTAACTGGGCTCTTTAAAATACTTCCATAAAGTGCGGTTTTGTGCCGTCTTCATCTAATGATTATGGTCATCACTCGGGAATTTTTCTTCCCCAGTACTTGTCGTTTTGGTTACTATAGTGCTCCTACGCATTTGTTGCTCTGAATCGTATCTAACGTTTAATGTAGCTCCATTACTCTTCGGGTGACCTTGAGCTTTTTTTATTAGGTCTATAGTTAAACCACGTCTCTCAGTAAACCTTGTGACATCACTGTCAACAGACATTAGTTTAAATTCTCTAAGCATTAGCGGAAAAGATTCAAAAGATCGTGTGTGTCTTTGTTAACACTTCCCAATCAAATTGGATGCCTCAGCTAATCTCTTTCTCGAAGTTGGACCTGTCAAGTTAAACGAATTATTCTAGGTACATTTATTTAGGGCAATAGCAGATCGACCCAAAGAGCTTTTGAGCTCATTATGTCATATTGTCGTATGATATCTATAGTTGATTGATTATGTATGATATATATAGTTGAATAAGAATGGAGTTATAAAAATCCTGTGAAATATTTGGCCTTAGAGGAACCGTCACATGTCTATAGAATGGCCATTTACTCAAATTTCGTCTCCAGTTATCTTCACAAGAGATTAAAATGTCACACCGAATAAAAATCTATAAACGTGCTTTAAGTTACAGCGTTAATGTCATATTTTATTTTGTGTGTTATTTATTTTTTCTCTTCTTAATCGTTCCCACATTGTTAAGGATCGTGACTCCTTCTCAAAAGATCAATGGTCTTCCTCCAACTGAACGGATCCGATGCCCGGTGGAGGGCGGCGCTGACAAATAACTCCAGCTGTTCGGAGATCTGTTCCGACAGTCTCTTCGGTCTTCGACCTTTCCAGTCACTACCAGTTTTTATTTTTTTTAAATAAATTTCTCTTAGTACGATATGGCTAAAATATCTCAATTTATTTTTTACCTTTAAGTTTGTTTATAACTTATTTTATCAAAATTATTTCTGATAAAATTTATAGGTTCAGTAGTTTAATTGTAATACGATTTTATGTTTTACGACAAGCAGCTCAACAATTGTTCAATATGCGTTTTTATTGATTTTAGGAACAATATGGTCACGTAGGTACCATGTTTTCACGTATGTTTTTAGTTTTATTGTTTGCTATGTTCATTTGGAAATATGACTGTGCAATTAGTAGTCGTAAGTTATTAGTTATGAATTAGTCATATTAAAATATAGGATTTTTTTAAGTTTATGATTATAAATTATTTTATTTCCAGGTATTATTCTCGAACCAAATAAAAAAATGAAGGGAAATGCACTCGAGTTTGTAGTGAATAAATATTTGAATCCTTTACGAAAATTAACAGGTGAAGAAAAATATTCTAAGCGAAATGAAATAAACTCCTTAATAAACTTTTAAACAGCTTAATAAACCCATTTTATCCATCTTTCCTAAAACGGGTTTTCTAAAAAAAACTGTATACTATTAAAGCAATCATAAAAATTAAGAGAAAAAATAGAGATATTATGCAGTGTACACCTCAATTAATATGTTATTTAATTTGTCGGTTTCAGCGGAGTTACCTAATCACGCCATCGAAATGCAAATAGAAATCCTTGACCATGACATAATATCATCACCTGTACTGGTACCACAACGTCGCACTGTACGTGTAACGAATCGAAATCCAAAGAAAAAAGGTTAAAACATAACAATTTCGTTTACAGCCTATCAACATGTTGTCGCGTCATGCCAGTATGAATTTTTATATATTTGATATTATGATATTTTAAACTAAATAATAATATACTTTTTAAAACTACTTCTCTCACAAATAAAATTATTTTGCTTATTCAGCAAGATCAGATGACGACCCGTCGAGTTCAGGTATGTCAATATTAAAATTTATTTAAAGATAAAAACGTTAAGCAGTCGGTTCATTGTTATATCACATAAAAAAAAAGTTTTTGTGATTACAAACTTATATTTTGAGATTGGATTGTTCACTTTGTCGTACATCGCAACCGCAAAGTTAAGTTGTCTTTCGAAAAAAGACGGGCAAAAGTCTTTGAGAATTGATTCCCGAGATGGACGTATACAAGTTTGTTTGCTTACGGAACTCTCGGTGCGCGAATCAGACTCGCACTAGTCCGGTTTTATTTTAATCTTACATCCGCATGTAAAATTTCAAGTTTTTTGTAAAAATAAGAGGCTGTTGAGACTGAGTCTGAAAAATTTTTAATTGAGTATTTTAGAAACGTAAAGTAATGATCAGTAGTACACTTCTAACACATACTACTAGAAAATAAGGTCCTATGAAAAAGTAATCAGAATAACCATAGTTACCTATTTTTAACCAACGGAAAAAAAGAAGGAGGTTCTCAATTCGACCGTTTATATATTTACGTATGTTCAGCCCTCACTACGTTGTTTATGAACCGATTTTGATGATTCTTTTTTTGTTAGATAAGGCATATAGGATGATAGGGAAACGCTCCCGAAAACAAAGACAGAGGAAAGTACTAATGGTACCTTTGATGATGGTTCAGAAAAAAAATCGATGTCGATGAATTTTTTATATCTAAACTAATATTATAAAGAGGAAACATTTGTGTGTATGTTTGTAATGTTTTCACACAAAAACTACTGGACCGATTGCGATGAAACTTTTTATTAAGATAGCTGGAGACATGGATAAACACATAGTTTTTATCCCGACATTTCCACGGGATCGGGACTTACGCAGGTGAAACCGCGAGGCGCTGCTAGTAATTTTATAAACTAATTTTGAGTTAGCGCCAAAGCCTAAACTTATAAAATGTTGATAGTTAAACAAAATTTTATACGTACGTAGAAATGGAGAAGGCTTTATGTAGGAAATTAATCATATTATTATTTGGCACCGACTCAAAATTTATTTATATAAAATTCGACTTAATATTCAATATTCAATTTTCAACTCAATATTCAACTTAATATGTTTTTTTTTTGCTTTTTAGTTCTTTTTCGTCGGTTAATTTTTTGGGGAAAAGTTTATTTTATAATGATGAAGCAAATTTTGTTCTTTAAACAATAATAAAGAAATAAGTAGGTATAACTACAACTTCCAGTTAGAGTAAGGAACATTTAGATACAGGAACAGTGGTCATGGAAAATAATATCGCTCATTTAGCAAATCAGAAATCTTCATAAGAGAAAATTGGAAATGTAATAAAAAAAGAACACTGCTCAAATAAAAAATAGTGTTTTTGACTATTTATTTTTAATGTAGTTCATCGTTGTCAAAACTATCATATCAGCCATAGTCAGTCAGTGAGTTCAATATGGCTAATGACTCTTTTTCAAAATATTACATAAGGTAGAACATTGATAAGAAATAGTTTAACTGCACCAAACTTAAATCCCTCTTTGGGTTCCGCATGCAGTCATATTGTTAATTTTGTAGCCGTACCCACGCAGTCTGATGGGACAACAACTAACACCACACCTGAAACCACTACTGAGGCCATGACGACTGCACCTACTGATGATCCAGGTCATTCATTTTAGTTATACCTATCTACATACTAAAAATCTTTGCTTTTACATTTTTTGTTTCTATCTTTTGTGACACATAAATTGTTAATTAATGTCAGATTTTAGGCCCGTTACTAAAAGAGGAGTCAGAAGTGAAATCAAATACACATCTGTATATATGTATACAAAAGTGCCCAACGTGCCTAAAGAAGTTTATCACTCTTTCACGTTTAACTATATCAATAATATTTTCTGATAATCTTTTTAATTTCTTAAAATTCTTTTATCTTACTGATTATCTTGCAAATTGAATTATTTTAATCATTTATTTTGTACAATACACTCAAATCCATGGAACATACATGGAATAAACTTTGTTTTTTTTTAATAATACATACGTATTATTAAAAAAAAACAAAATTTATTTCTCAGCATGCAGGTACAAAACAAACAAGACAGTAAGTTGTTGTGTATTTAGTTATAAATTGTATATTGTTTTCTTCAATCGCCTACAGACTATTTAGGTTTTACTTCTCCTATTAATTTTCAGTGATTTATTTGTGATTTAAACTATCAGGTACACAATAAGTATACATACACTTTCATGTTTTGTAAAATCTTTTGCTTCGATAAGGTGTGAGTAGCAGACATCTTTTACCACCTACCTGTACTGTACTGTAGCTAGTAGCTAGCTGCCAATGTTCACTGTGTCACTTGTTAATAGGTATTTTTATTAACCTATGAAATGAGGTTTCCTTCATTAAATATATTAGAAATATACAAATGTTATAGGTACAATAAAATATGTATATAAAACTGTCGTGTTGAACAATCATAAACCTTGATTATCAGATCGAAATGTAATACAAGTGCAATCGGCTGGTCGCTCGAATGACACACCACAACTTTCAGGAACCACCGAAGACCCAGGAAAAAGACCAGTCTACATGGAAGATTTAAATAAAGCATTGAGTGACCTTGAAAAAAAAATACTGCAGAATACCACACCGACTACCTGTAAGATAATAACTTTATTGTATTACGTATTGGCATCCGTGATTGTTTGTATTTAGATGTTTCATATAACTCCACTGTAATTACATTGTACTGTATATTGTGGTGAGAAAAAATATATATTATTATTATTATACTGTTGAGCTGTTGACTGCAACGTTAGAGACTGTGCCTTCTCGGCAAGTGCAAATATTTGCACACAATGAATAGTCTCTATATCTATTTATACTTGCACTGGTTTGGTGTTTCTATGTACATTTTTAAGGAGTTAAAAAATGTATCTAAGTATGTTTATCCGTGTTCATGACCCCATAGTAAATGCTGCGCTTCGTTTAGGTCAAAGAGTTATGTAATATGTGCGTTTTTAATGAGGTAATTTTAGCATGGCTCCTAGGCTCTTTATCAAAGGTTTTCCCGAAGAACCGTGACCTGTAATAGCCTGCGTCGATTATTAGGGGAAGTAGACTATAGATACATTCTCCATAAGTAGTCTATGACTACGTTTGTGCATGGCACTCAGCAACTACTAAAAAACAATTATTTTTACAGCTAATACACCTTGCAGTGGCAGTACAAAAACATCCACAAACCCACGCATCACCCATAGTGGCACGGCACGAAATATTGGAGACATTTTACAGCTATTGAAAAAAGGTTAGTCAAAGCATGTTGTCAAATATGAGAAAAAACAGGGAACCATTTATTTTAACACTAGCTGCGAACCGCGGTTTCACCCGCGTAAGTCCCGGTACCGTTAGAATATCGGAATAAAAAGTAGCCTATGTGTTAATCTAGGTCTCCAACTATCTACATACCAATTTTATCGCAATCGGATCAGTAGTTTTTGCGTAAAAGAGTAACAGACATCCATACATCCATACATCCATACATCCATACATCCACTCATCCATACATCCTCACAAACTTTCACGTTTATTATATTAGTAGGATATATACTTACGCTAGTATGAGGTTAAATGCTCGACTAGTTTCGAGCCGAGCACGGACCCTTTGTCAATGTAAAGTGGCCTGAAAATGCGTATGTGTAATACACACGTAAGTACAACCGCATATCCTAATGTATAATATAATGTTATGTAAAAGTGAGTTTATATGCAGACATATAATATTTACGTGGACCGTGTACAAAGTCAGGTGATGAATGGTCAGATGAATAATTTGCTTAAAATTCTTTTCAAAGACAAGAAATATCTAGTTATACGTTAAAGATACGGAATGTTTAATTTTACCTGTTTGTTATACATTTTAGCATTATGGTTTCATAGTATTGTTTTTTTTTTTTTTAAATAAAGAATACTAGCAACGTGGGTCACACATTACTAGTATTCTTATTAACCCCTCCAGCCTAAGCTAAAATGCTTGTTTTAGGAGTGGGTTCAAGTCGGTAGTGCACTGGGTGGGGTTCGAACCCGCAACCACATGATCGCAAGTCCGACGCCTTAGCCATTACGCTACCGCCGCTTCAGTATATAATATATGTTCAAATTTTCAAATGCCACTTCATTATAAAACTTCGTTAAGTCTCGTGCTTTTTTCACTTCAATGAATTGTCAGGTTTTATTTTATTTTTGACAATTCCTGCACTAGGAATAATTCCTGTGTCGCGGGTGAATTCAAAATTTAAACAACGGATACATAGAACACCCAGGGAAAACTATTTCTGGACCTAACAAATTTTTTGTCCCGTTTAGGATTCGAACATTCAACAAGGTGGATTTTAATGACACGATACGAAACGATGACTTATAAATGAGTGGTCTTTGAGTATTCATTTATTACGTAGATAAGCAACTAGACCCTAAGTATTTATGTCGGATAGTTTAATTTAATAAATATATTATTTTAAATTTTCAGCGGTACAAGTCGAAAAGCACATACCACAACCATATGACGACAATTTAGATTGGGTGCAAATAAAAATTCCTAAGGATTTGCAATAAAACATTAAATGTGTTTCAATTAAACCATTATGGTTGGAATGTTTTCCAGCATATTCACAGTTATAGACATAGAAAAAAAACTTTAAGAACTTGTTTCAAAAAACCTTAAAATATAAGCTTTTTACCAATATAAACATATGAAAGGCATATTCATTAACAACAGGTGTACTACTGTCACATCTTATAAAAAACACCTAGATAACCATTAGCGCTTTTTGATTATATGGCGAGTGGTATCAGAGAAAACCGGCGTTAAGGAATGCTTTCGTTGTATTTCGCCGAATGAGTGAGGTTACCGGAGGCCCTAACGCCCCTTGCCCCTTCTCCTACTCCCACCTTAAAGGCCGGCAACGTACTTGTGATTCTTGACTCTAGAGTGTTGCAGGTGTCTATTATTGCGGCGGTAGTTACTTACCATCAGGTGACCCGTCTGCTCGATTGCCTACTTAAGGATTGTTGTATTATTGTAGTCAATGAAGTTTTCAATATGTTTGCTTTGGAAACCATAGCATTTTTGCTAAATGGGTCACTTACACTCCAGGGTGCGCCCATGACTCGTTAAGTATGAGAATTCGCTACCCAAATATTTTAATTGACTAACTTTACCGTTGTTACGGAACGGTAATCTCAATTGTTCATCAGGGTCGTCATTGCTCTCCTATCTTTGGACCATAAACCATAAACAAAAAGTCTTAGCCCTAGTTGCTTTAGATAGCACATTAGACTATTTATCCGTTTACAGGTAAGTTTGTGACACTTCTGGTATCGTCTAAACTAGGTAGATGACTCAAAATTAACCTTTAAAACTTACTGTTTGCTGTTCCTACATACCACACGTCAGACTACTTAATAGCAAACAAAGAATGGAGCCAATTAATTATTTGGTCAGGAACAACCATTAAGAGTTGACCTCTACCTCAGAGGTAACGCACAAAAATTAACTAGAACGTTATTGATGGAGTTCGTTTCGAGATAATTCTATATAATATTATCAACTCATCGGATCCCGCTGACGTTAAATGTGTGCTGTATTCATAGTCGTGAAACCATTCTCTATTAATACATTTGAAATGTTTATATTTATTTTTAAGAACTTTTTTGTCCTAAACAATCTTTAACTATATTACAATTTCATGAAGGCGAAATTTTTAAATGACATGTAGCATATCTCAATATATTTCTATGATATTTATACCTTGGACTCAACTGTTTGTCTGGCTCTCACAAAACTACTACAGTATAGAGTAAGTATCAGATGAATGGACTTGGTATATACTTAATTGGAGATAGGATATACCTTTCTTGTGGTTTAAATTATTGCTAATTATGTATGGCTAACATAACAATCATCATATCATCATAATCATCATAACAATCAACGTTATCAGGTCTGGCAGCTGTATTTAGACTTTGTCAGGAAATTTAAACCGTCTGGTCTTTACATAACGATGTGGTTCGAAGTACATATTGCACTTATATATTACTTTTGCAAAGATCAAATATAAATGGTTATATCCTTATGTTACTTTTTATTGACAATTATTTTCTTTTGTTACAAAGTACCTACTTTTCTGCATCACTCTAAGAAAACTGTAGAGTATAAAGATCATTTTGTGCCCAGTAAGTAGATATTTAATATTTTATTTATTGAGGCAAGACTATAAATACTCTGCCAAGTTATGCAAGCCTGATGAATAGTTCAGTAAAACACAGTGCAAGCAGGTAACCTCTTGGCTGCTGATCTCTATCTCTGCCCTGAACGCTGGCCGGCGCAATTAAACTATTAGCTAGAGGACATTCGCGATGAATACAAGCTTACTGCTGCCTTTGTTATGCGGTAGTTATTACTAAGTATAATGGTTGCAAACTTTGATTCAATCGAGGCGAAAAATTATTATTTAAAATTGACTTTAGTGTATGTAGTGAATAGTATGGCGTATAGGACGATGACATACAACTACGATAGCGAACCAGTTCCTCGATTTTGTTATTGGTTGAAGGGAACGTGGGCCCCGTTTGGGCTTTTAGGGCTTGGAGAAATAAAATCCTTATAAATCCCCCTGGTCGCCTGGCAGTAATAGAAAGTACACTTTCTATTACTGCCAGGCGACCTGGGAACCTGAAGAAAACCTGTCACTAGAGCGATAGACTACAGCCTATCGCTCTAGTGACAGGTTTTCTTTCAGCCTAAATAGATGAGGTTGCTAGAAATTATACTGGGGATCAATGGCCTCGCCTGCCATAAGTTTGATGTGAGACATTGTTTGGTGTAGTCTGACTCTGATGTAATCACATTATCGCCTTTGGCGAAAACCAAAGACGAGGCTACATAACCTATTGCAAATTGCCAATAAAAAATATTTATTTTGATATTTGATTGTTAAGTAGGTAATATATTATGTCAACATGTCCTACGTGTGCAGGCTAAGGTTCTTTCTCGATTACATCTCTATTTTATAATATATGTTAATACATAATATTATCTACGTATGAACGGGAATTAACGCGATCACGAAAAGGTATTACATACCTCTGAATTGCCTGACGTTTCGACCAGGTTGCACTGGCCGTGGTCACAGGCTGACTGGCTCAGCGGTGCACGCCCTCCGTCGCCGACATCGTGATCGCGTTAATTCCCGTTCATACGTAGATAATATTATATCATGGAACGCGAAAGTTTAAAAGTTAGTATGTTAATACATGTTTACAAATTACCAAAAATATACTTTTTGTTACCTTGTATTAAATTTAGCGCCTTATGTGTATATTATATATACGAGTACCCAACAATAAACATATTTTTGTCTGTAACTGAGATCTCAAAAACTGTACCTGTTTATCGATAATTTTTAAAATTGTACTACATTAAATTATTACAACTATACTGAACTTTTAGAGCTTAACTCATGTTGACGACCTCATGAGCAAACACAAGCTGACGCTATAATGCATGGTTATGTTTTCGTAAATAAAATGACATTGTCCCTATTACGAGTCAGTCTCAAACCTTCTCGCCTTCTTTCATTTCTAAGATGGTCATAGTAAAATTATATTTTACATAGGTAGGTACCTAATAGTGCAGCTAAACGTAATACGAGACAGGTCTATTGTCAGGAACGATTTAACCGTAGAGTATTTATTAAATTGGTGTCTCACTAAATAAAATCGAGCGTACTTGGATAAAGGCAATTATTTCCATTAAGCTATTGTTCAAGCACAATTGCTAAATATTTACCTGGTTTTCTTTGTTTTTTTTACAGCAAAGTATTAGTAATGGTTTAAAGGTATTCGCAATACAGACGAGCTTAAGATTTAAAGCTTGATAAAGTTAATATAATCTCTATCGCTAATATTTTCTTTTCCTTCTTTTTTCTTTTCTTTCCTTTTATGACTTTATTTGAAGTAGTATTATAACAAATAAATTAAAAGAAATGTATACCTGTACAAATTTTATAAAACGTGTTTCCAAATTAATTAATTTCTAAATGAATACGTCCATTGCTGACTACAAATCAGCAGTCTAGAACACGCCACAAGGGTTGAATTAAAAAATGTAAAGTCTTTTGCAATTTGTAACGAAGAGTGTAAGTACCGGGTTTATTTTTTTATTATTTATTGACCTACAACTGTTACACTTTTTCTTACAAGTAATAGATACTATTTTTCTTACAAGTAATGCATACTATTTGATGTATTAAAAGTGTATAATATCAACTGGCAAACAGAGGTCTCGCAAAACGTATGGACTTAATGCTATTGCATAATGCTAATGTTGCAATACAGTGAACAGATAATACCTAATATGTTATTAAACGTAATTCTAACTACAAAAAAAACATATGTTAGTCGTAATACTATTTTAAGGGCCCTAAATAGATTACTTGAATCCTGTGTAGATAAAACGATGCTGTGCCTCTACACAACGAAGTTATCAAATAACAAGTTCAGAAACCACTTGATGGTAATCGTTTACCAGTGAATATTTTCATCACCAGTGATGTCACTCAGATTACCCTGTGATGTCTACCGACCCTACCTATTCTCCAGCAAACGTGCAAAGTATAGTTTTCCTAATAGTTTACATACAAAAGGGAGCCATCTTAGGACGGAGGTGCTTCCTAAGTAATATGGCTCCAAAATCCACTGTGGCCCTAAATTCTACAAGTACGATGAACATTTGATGTGAAGAAATCATTAGCTAAAATTAAATAAATCTAATAACATTTTATATTTAATAAAATTATATAACTTCAATTACGGTGTTCGTACTACGTAACAATAAATGTACTACTTTGGGGGCCCTTTATCAACGGCGGTGAGTAGTCATACGGCGTTGCTTGCAGGCGCCAGACTCAAACAGTCAAGAGCCCCCGTCGGGTCCGAAATTAGTCAGGCATCCCCGAAATTGATATAAGGAAGTACATGTGAGTAAAACCGTATATCCTTAATAATAATAATATTAATAATACTTTTGACTTGTATTAAACCCTTAAAACATCGAATTAACTGCCTCAGTTGTCACTTTTATGTTTTTTCAACATACTGATTTTTAGAATGCTTCCCTCAAATATGATATTATAAAAATAGCATTGTAAATACATAAAAGTTACATACACTTTTAATTTTTTTAAATAAATTTGAAAATTTATTGATACTACCGATTGCCCTTTGGATGTTTATTGAGCGCCCAAACAAGTTAATATTCGTGCCATTAAATTTCGGACAAGTACCACCGACCTTAAGAGCTATCTGGTGATTAAAAAACCGGCCCTAAATTTAATTTGAATAAACGATACATTTAGCCGGTTAAACTGCGATCTATTTCGTTTAAAGACCATAAAAAAAGCTACATTTAAATGAAACTCGCCGTGAGGTCCAGTCATTATGTACTCGTTCATATCCTAACGACCCGGTTAATTACAGGGTGCCATAACAGTCGTGGTAGTTAGGCCTACCTTTCATATTTTGTTCTATACAAGAACTTGTGTGTAAAATGTATTATCCGACAGTAGTAAAATGTTATTCTATATGCCAAGGAGAGTACTTGAATACAAAACAACAAATAAATAAAATTTAAGTGTCTGTTTGGAATGTTATAATAACAACAACAACAGATGCATTACCAAATGCATCCGAATGTTTACACGGCGCATATTCAAAAAAATCTATTTTAAATTTTTTGGTCTGTCTGTCTGTTTGTTCCGGCTAATCTACGGACCAGGCGACTGATTTCCACGAGAGTTTCACTGGCAGATAGCTGGTGTTATAAGGAGTAAGTTAGGTTACATTTATTTTGAAAAAAGAATTAGGTTTCTGCGCTAAATATAAAAGTATACGCGAGCAAAACCACGCGGGAACAGCTAATAAATTCCATTTACAATTTTTTCCAATAATATAATCAGACGACATAGACCTTTAAAGTAATGAAAAACAAAATAGGGCTTAAGAGGCAAGGGAGATAATGCCTGATTTATAATACACAAAATATTTATGAACAAGATTAATAACGGTTTTACCTAGCTATTTTACCGAAAAAGAAGTTGGGACCAAAGACAGGCCTTGTAGAAGCCTCACGAATGTTTGACACTTACAAAATTACCTGCTGTATGACATACTCTGAGCTTTAGTTAATGGATCTTTAGAATTATAATATTATACCTTTAATGGTCCATTATCAAATATAATTGGTTAATTGAATTCACCTGTCAAAGAAATAAGCAGAACCTGAATCGAGTAATTGATTTAAGAAAAGGACGTTAGTCGTTTGAAATATAATAATGCATAACTAAACAATAATTGTTAATTAAAGCCTTGATTCTTTTTTGACTAAGGTCTTCAGGTATAAAAATTGCTAACAAATTATACGTCTACATATTTACACATATACATAATTAATGCCCGTAGGTACAAGCGAAGATAAGTCTTCATTTCAATATCAACTGGCACCTGAGGGGTGTCATTAAAGAGAAGTGATCGTGTATATATATAATATTGCTCTCATCTTATCAGTTTGCTATCCGTGACGACTAGCTTGAGGTCATCCTCAGTATTCGTGTTTCACTGCATAAGTTTTGTCATACTTTGTGAATAATTTTTTTTTTCGACAGTAATACATTTCTTCATACGTGTGAACCAGGTGCTGAAGACGTTGCTCTAGTATCCCTCTGGAACACAGCCATATATCACCTTCTATAAGCTCATCAACACTCGAAAACTTGCATCCCTTCAGTTGTTGTTTTACATACGGGAATAATGCAAAATTCCATGGTGGTAAATCCGGACTATAAGGAGGGTGCCCCAGCAATTTGATTCCAGTTTGGTGCAAATAGTTCGTACTTTTGTCAGCTCGATGTGCAGGGGCGCTATCTTGATGCAAAAGCCAAGTATCGAGTCTTGAGTTTGGTCGTTAATTTTTTAAGGTTTCTTATACTTGAGGTAAACATTCCTCTGTATACCATGTAGCAGTAACAGTCTTTCCTTTATCAAGTATAACCGTAGCCAATATTCCTTTAGTAAAAAATACACATTTTACCCTGGGGTTTAGTAGGAACAGAAACCTCGGAATAATATAGCCGGGTTTCAACTATCGAGTTCACGTAGTTCGATAGGCCGTATTAAATTTTTTTTAACATATCACGATACCAAGTCATACGCTGCTACCTCAGCGCATCTGTCATCCAGTGCGGTACCCAGAGTTAACTAGGTTTCCGTACTTTCAAATGGTTGTGAATAACCTGATGAACAGTTGGTGGTGGTATACTCACCACCAACTGTTCATCAGGACACTGTAGGTGAATTTTGGGTTTCTCATCTATGCTTTTCAGTACAAACTTCACATTATTTTCTACAGAACGACTGCTACCAGATAAGTAGATTTTCACTTTACGATAGTATTCTATATAAATTAAATTTATTAAAAGAAAAATTTCTTGGAAAATGTCTACTTGTTACACACCTTGAGCCTACTTTTTAAAATTTTAAACTAGATTTCTGAAGGTTACCCGGTAAACATTTAAATACATAGCAGTACAGCAGGCAAGACTAAACCACAATGTTTAATAACACAGAATTACTTGGAAATTGTCGCCAACGCCACCCTCTTAAGAGCTTTGCCACTAACAAATTTATGTAGACAAGAGCAATGAATAATCTGAACAGGAATTAGCATTCCAAAAAAGGTGCGCGTATACTTTATACTAGACACTAGCTTCAGGAACTTAGCGGGGCGCGTAAATCAGATTGCATGGACACTACACCATTTTGAACAGTTCGAAGTATGGTATGTTCCCGTTTAGGTTAAACATATTAGGATTTTGAATTTATAATTCTTATAATATTATACCTATTAGGAAACTGAAGACGTTATTGTATAGTTTAGGATCGATCTTGTTTTTGTAGGCTTCTCTCAGAGTGATAAATGTGGCCTGGGCCTTTTTGTACATGTCAGCGTTTGTATTAATAACAATCACAATGATAAACTTACCCTGTAATGCTTGAACATACAGGTTTTTCGGGGTTTTGAAGAAGAAAACCTCTTTTGAAAATACCCAGAGGGCTGGTTCAATGTTTTTAGATTAATTTGGGTTTGGTTAAAGGCTTTAACACTTCTGCAAAAGACCACACTAGTTGAAATTTAATTGAAAGACGAAGTATGTAATAAATTAGTTTTTTTTGACGGATGTGATTTTAATGGACATTAAGCATTGATCGATTTAAATAATTACATGCAAATGTAACCTTCAATATTTAGGTGGCAGTTTTTACGATGTCACTATATGCAGAACTAATTAGATGTCGCAATAAAAATTAGTAGACGATTTAGTACGTTTAAAAACTGCAATGAATACCTTGAATTCCATACATGAAATAATGAATGTCCAATAAAGCGACCTTAACGGGAATGGAGATAGAACGACGGCCAGCGCCCCGGAGCGAAGCTACACCATAACATGGCTGTAATATCGGGAGCTACAATGAACTTTAACATTTCCACATCCCTGATGGTCTCGACTTTCACCATAAACGGCCAATTTACGGACGTCTGTCGACCGGCCAGTGTCTTAAGCTAAACTGTCTCAATTAGTGCCCGTATAGATGACCCCGTAATTTCGTCAGCAATACCGGCCAAGATTGCCGCAGTTATTAGGTTAAGTGCAGTAGGGCGGACGGGCAAGCCATAGATGTTGAAGGAAATTGTACGCTCTTACCTGTCAATGACTTGCTGCATGCACTCTATGTTCGTAATTGTTTTTGACGTGGTGGCGGTATGGGTAATTTAAAACGGGCACTAATACACAACGCTTTAAGTCCAAGTTTACCTTAGTCAGTGTCTATGTACTTCTTTAGATAGTTTTCAGATAGTATGTTGAAACAGAACCGGCATTTCTATACTGTGCCTATTAAAAGTGATTTTTATTTGTTTTAGCAAAATCTATTTTTAAAAGACGCTATTTCTCTTAAACATGCAAATTATTTCCAAACTCTTATGTGAAACATTATTTTAATTGCATACTTTATCTTGGAGCAATATAAAGTTATCAAAAATAACCCCCAAGGGCCAATGGACAACTCTAATTAAGAATAGCACAACACTGTATGGGAGTAATAAATCAAGTTTTCGAGAGGATACCAAGTTTATGGTTACAAACAGGGATTATGAAATATACACAACCTACAGGACAACTTTCGGCAGGCTGAGTGTGTATGAGGACACTGCGGTCCTAAATCCTCAGAGAGTATATGGGTTTCCTCGATCAGCCTTTATTGTCATCAAACATCAAATTTCGACTTAAACTTGCCTTAATTTGCCGTTCAGAGCCGTAAACATGTTTTTTTACAACTAAGTTGGCAATTAGTAAGCGCAAGGCAGTGCCTTTAAGCGCACAACAGTACCAGCACTTGTGCGTAACTAACGATCCCTCCTCTCATCGCCAGAAATCGTGTTTTTTCATTTTTCTACAAAAAAATATGTTACATGTCTTGAACTATATGCAGTTTAAGCATTCCAAATGGGTATGCCATTAGCTAAAGCGGTGAACATGTATTAAGAACAAACATACATGACAATCATGACACGTCGTACTTCTTTGAAGACAGTGAAGAAAAAACAAAGTCAAAAGGTTAGAGTACTTACTTCTGTTTAATTGCTACGATGATACAGCTATCTTAGATGTTAATCTAAACTAAAGTTGACTGACAACACTAAATAGTTAAGGCTTTTTTGTGTCAAGGAACTAATTATAAATCCTCAGTGGTTATCTCGATCGCTTTCGCTCTTCTCAACTCTTTTTATTTTTGAATCTAAATGAAGATGAAAGTGATTGTATATTGTACTCGAAGCTATTAGAATTTTATTGAGGCATCTCAATAGATTTCTAATTGAGTTTTTTTGCTTTCCAATGACGATAAAGAAGAGAGAAATATCAGATCGGGAATAGGAGGTTTACGTCTATTCTTAAAACTTAACTTTTTCAAAGTAAATTATATTTCAAAAAAATATATAATAAATGATTCAATAAAATATTGTAAGCTCTAGATGAGGAAGCGGCGCTAAACCCATGCAATCGTACTATATTGAAAAAGTAACTGCTGATTTTCTACAATACGAAATTATAACATTACGTAATACGCTAAGGTACTCAGCGTTTTGCTAATTATATAAATCTTATTACTTTAAACAAGTAATTCTTGTATGTATGTATTGTATTATTATGTATTTATTCGGGTATCTTGTAAACGGCTGTAAAGTTTTTGATGAAATTTTGTATGCAGATATAGTTTTGCATTTTAAGTTCAACTGCATAGTTGTATTTCCTTGTTGTTTATATTTGTTTGTAGATAAATAATGACAAAATGAAAATCCCAGGTACTCAGTCTTTAAATTACAACGTACAAGATTCAACGATTTCAGATTAACTCTAAAACTTCTAAAATCTATGCAGTCTGATTATATATAGACCATACATCCTTAGAGAGCACATGCTGCAATCTACATCTACATAAATAACAATGAGATGCTGTTCATTAGTAAGGGAATCGCTTGTGAGTTGCTACTCCGATTTAAGTGAATCTTTATGATAGTCCAAATAAGTTTTTTAGGGAAATAAAGGTTAGAAGTGTTGTGTTGTAAATTCTGAAAAAAATTACGAAGTACTTTTTCTATCAAATTAAATAATATATTGCAATTTTTACAGGACAACGACTATCAGCTACTATGAAATAAATATGTAGGTTAAATACAAAACAATTGATCGTAAATCTATAGGGTGCACAGATTAAAATAACAATTACGCAGAGGCGTGGCCGAACGACGCCGAACATGATGGAGCTTGCCACGACCTCCGCTCGCCGCGCGACCTCGCTCCCGAGGGCTCTGATTCACCGACCTCTTTCCGCGTTTCATTATATAGATCATGAATGGCACGTAATTTGTCTGCTAATAAATCTTATTATTTTAACGCGTTATTGTTAAAATCAAAATAATTAGTATAATATTATTTGTCTTCCTAATTTATTTATTAATTTTAACAGGACTCTTGCAAATAAATTACAGATATTATTTTGTATTGGCATTGGTCTAGAGCTCTGTTTTCGCATAGACTAATTGGCGGTCCATTATGTGTTTAGATAAGGGTGACTAGTTGAGCCAGCCTAGCTCCTCAAAGAAGCACAGAAGCCTCCTGGGGCGTTCACAGGCTTCTAGGAGCGACCTCGCACCCACGAGGATATTCGCCCGTTGTGTGGCCACTCCCTTGCACTCCAGGATAACGTTGGTCGCCGTTTGCTCCGCGTTGAGACATCCTCTGCAAAGGAGGTAGCTCGCTTGTAATAGTCCCTACAACTATCCTGATGTCGAGTCTGTTGAGACTGAGCAGTCTGCAAGTTAAACGTGGTGCGACCTCCGTTAGCACCGGTTTAGACTGCCTGCAGCCAGGTATGTCGGCCCAGCGACCGTTTTGCGCTTTATGAGTCCGTTGCCTGGCCCATGAGTGAAATTGCTTGAAGGGAAGTGGCAACAGTATTGTTGGACCTGCCACTGATGTTGTAGATCCCTTCATTGCCAGTTCATCGGTACCGTAATGGATATTATTTTTAGTCATAAACATGAAAACTCCATCTATACTGAACGAGCGAACTCAACTAATGTTTGTGCAAGGCTGATTGTATATTGTGTGAGATTTGGACCGTAACCTTTTTTTTTTTTAAGACGAAATCCCGCATTAGGAATATTCCTGTGTCACGGGTGGCTTCACAAACATTCAAACAACGGACACAAAGAACGCCCAGACTCGGGACAACTATTTGTGAATCACACAAATTTTGTCCCTTTTGATTTCTAAGAGCAAGTACATCTATTACCATACGATGTTATCGTATAGTTAAAACTTTATTACCTTAGCAAACCCTAATATTGTCCATACAAGTATACAATAAATTATTGTATATACATACACGTACGTACGAATTTATGTACCTACTTACAGTAATTTATACGATGTTTAAGCATAGATAATCAAGTGTAAAATATTCATTCATGAGCTCATTTTCTGAGACTTGAGACCGCCCTGCCCAGCAGTATAAGGATTTTTTATTTACTATTAAAATTATAGTACACCTATTAAGTTTTATGCAGTTGATATTAAAAAAATATATAATCAATTATTACGGATATTGAAGCTAGTTGATACAAGATGAGATGAGAAGCGACGATTAAGGGATCTTCCACTACTGGCATTGGATGTTTAAAGGCTACAGTTGCTAGTGTTCTCGGGACACCAACGCTATCCGACCCTACTCACCAACAAAACAGTTCTGAGCCAGCCGGGTGGCTCAAATATGAGAAGATATCTACTGCTCCCATACCATCTTCGAGTTACGAGATGAGTAGGGTCACCAAAGCTCTATTGGAAGCATTGTACTATCAGTGGATAAAGTGCTGCCTATATTTACGAGTGCTGCTGTCGTATCTTTGAGTTGATAACAAGGTTACTTTTTATAGCATTATGTAGTTATCAAAAATTACTAAGCCACCAACATTAAGAAATTTCAATTTGTCCCATAAAGAAAACTGAACGAGAATATAATTATAATCGGAATCATTCGATTGAACAAAAAAGATTAAATCATTCGATAAACTATTTTAAACAAGGCCAATATAAAAAGAATTCGTCCATCGTTTGACTTATTTTACATTTGATTCGATATGTCTAAGTGTTCTAGTTCGTTCATTACACAATAACAGTGGTACTTATCTTTAGAAAATCGTATAACAAGTTGTTGCACAGAAACAAAGAGCCGGATTCGATCAGTTAAAACGACATTTTAACAACGTATTTAGTCAAGATTATCTTTAAACTGGTCAGGTGTGGCTGTTGGAGCGCTATTAAAAAATAATCGCACATAAATAAATTATGGTAATTGTTTATAGGTACTTAATTCATACAAAACAAGAGTTAGCGCTTTATCATTTTTAGGTACCTGATCCTTTCGTATAATAATAAGGAGGAACACAAAGAATTACTTCTGCTTGTTTATCTTATATAATAAAGTACCTGACAACTTGATTTCACTTATGAGACACTAGTTTTATCCTCATCTCCGCCCTCGTAAACGTCGTTTGTGGCTTATCTTTTTCACTTTCGGAATAATATTAATTTGCATTAAAGTTATTTTACTCTTTCCTGATTTTTTTTTTGCAAAAATATAATTAAGAACGATTTAGAGAAAAGGTAACAAATTGATAAACTGATAGACTGTTACTTTCACATTTATAAAATAAGGTGTCAGTGAAGTCTAAGCCGCTAGTGCTTGGTGTTAAGACATTAATAGAGTCTATAGAAACTACTACTTCTGCAGTAATTAAAACTTCTAATGCTGCTTTGGACAATATAGAGTACAATCATTGACGAATCCCTCTTTCATTTACCTTAAGACTTACAGCCTTTTCTATTGTAACTTCTACACAATGGCCCAAATTTCCAGGATTATAGGTTTCAATTTCAATTTCGCAGAAAAGAAGTCTCAATTCTGTAAAATTTTATCGCGTGTATATCTATCCGAATAAATTGAAAAGTTGTGTATGAGTTAACTTTAAAAGCAGGTTTTAGTTGAACACCATAGTTAATAAACATGTCCGATAAATTAAAAATGGTGAATAACTCTCTCCCCTGTGTGGTGCAGAGGTCAGCCATTCTCTGAGCTTTACGACCAGCCTTATAACAGTTGAATCAATTTGCTCTCGTTTTAAATCAACCTTGCGAAAAATATAATTACAAAATGTTAAAAAGCGAAATCATGATGGCCATACAATTCCACAGTTCTTTTTTGGGTACAATATGTCGAGAATTAAAACTAAAGCTTTGAACATTGCCCCACGTAGGTGCCTATTCCGTTTGTTTCAACACACTGAATTAATTATAACAGATTTAAGTTAAGGATAAGTTAATATTTAGATCGAGTGTACAAGCTGCCCTCGAAAGCTGGGACAGAACATACTTTGGGGTTTTTCTTATATGAATATTATACATATGTAGATTTTATTAATGACATACAAGCAAACATAAGGAATCTATCAACGTGTGAACAGTACCAACGTACTTATTGTTAGGGTTGCTCACACGTTGCATATTGTATATTGTTGTTGTAAACTTGTTATAAACTTAACAGTATGTCACCAGCACTCACTAATAGTTATCCACTGCCTTGCAGAGCTGTGGCGACCCTACTTATCTTAGAACTCGAAGATGGTAGGGTGCAGTAGCTACCTGCCCATATTTTGCTGATGATTCTATATGCTGGCACAAAACTATTTTTCTGGTGAGTAGGGTCGGAGAAGGTTGGTATTACAAGATGATGCTGTCGATTTTATGAGCACCTTGAGAAACGACCTCCGTCACAAAAATGGTTTTCTTTATTATTTATTATAAAATAATATTAACATAAAATAAAAATGTACAATAAGATTCGAATTGTATGAACATTCAGTAATCAAATTTGAAAAAAGGAACACGATCTTTTCGTATTTATTACACCTGTGTTTTTAACGTCATGATGTTTCTAAAAAACTTAAAAAAAAATACTATTATGTAAACGACAATCAACGTCACTGCGTTACAAAAAAATCCTGAGATAAAATAAATGATTTAAATATTTAATAGTTCTAAAATGAACAAGTAAATATCGGTGATTAACACTCTTTATTTAAAAATAATGCAATAAATATTTTGCTACTTTAATAATTCACCCTTCCTAGATTGTCTTGGTACCCTAGTTCTTAAATTTTTTGATGGTCAAATTGATCACAAACCCAGGTGGAGACTCTTCGTCTACGTTTGGTACAATGTCTTTGCATTCATTCAATAAATATAGATAAGAAACCTCTTTATGAAATTAAGCCTCACGCTTTGCAGCTTTTATTTTATCTGCGGTATAATTTAATTTGTCAGTTATTGCAATGTCAACGTTTATAACAATGTGAGGTCACATCGTCTGTCCTCACGTCACAGTGTGAATCAACCTACCATAAAATTGTACGACTTCATATTTTAACTTAATTTATGTTTTCTTTTTATTACGTAAAGTGCTAATGACCAAGTTCCGCGAAATAAGTAAATTTTTTGCAGCTTTGATGTAGAAACATGGTCCTAAACATTAAGTTATATCCCGCTTTTTTTTATTAAGAACACCGAGTTTTTAATCAAATCAAATTCAATTCAATTCAAAATTCAAAATCATTTATTCAATTAAGACACTAAGTGACATTTATGAACGTTAAATTGAAGCTAGAGTTAAAATCATAGATCGGCACAAACAGACGCCACAGCATATACTGGATTGTCAAGGTAAATTAGGTGAAAAACACCAAAATCTACTGCCTGTTTGTGTCGATCTATAACTTCCAGTTTCCAAAATGCGTAGGGCCTTATGAGAAGAATACTGGCAAAGAAACTCATGGCCACTCTTTTTAAAAGTCAGATCTTCAGGTACAATAGTGTTAGTGTTACACGAGAGGTAAACAGGATGCAAGCTGATGCCACCTGAATTTCATTTTATTGAAATCCAAAAGCTAACGTACTAAAAAATAAAAATCACTCAGTGATACCGTTGAAGGTTTGAATCTATTAAACATAGAAATCATTCAAGGTGCACATCTACCTTCATTCAGTTGCAAAATCTACTGTTAAAAATAATTCGTGACTGGATTAAGAGGCTAGAGTTGCAGTTGATGGAACCAAAATAATAGTATAGGCTAAAGCATCGCTGACTAGGCCGACCAGTCACCCCAAGCAGCACCCGTTCACGAGTATGACGCATGGACCAGCCATCATCTCCTTCGCCATATCAGAGGGAAAGAAATGACCCGCCCCATGACGACGATAAAATAAATCAAATCTAAATCATTTATATCAATTAAACCCATTATAGGTATTTTTGAATTGTCAGGAGAAGTAGTCAGTCAGACTAAGTCGTGAAGCTAGTTGCCTGTTTCAATACGTAGATCCTGTGGAGAAGAACATGCAAGAAACTCTAAGGACAGCCTTTTTAACATGTCTTTGGTTACATTGCTTATAACGTATTGTTCTAAACTATTAACAGTCGCGCAAACTAAGTTCTACTATATGTAAGTTATAGCAGTTTGGAGATGACCAGCCCCAACCAACGGCACTCGTTCACGATCATGACACACGCGCCAGCCATCGTCCACTTCAACCATATCAAAGGGAGCCGAATGACCCAACACATCGCCACCATCGGTGGGACGTCTAGGCGAGTATGACATACTCAGTAATTTAACAACTACTTAACTAGTTATCAAATAAACTTTTACAAAAATAAATATATTTTACTCTTACGCTCCATCCCTAAGGGTTTTTTGTCTTGCCCAGAACTGGTCGGTACCCAAGTGAATCCACTAGTATATCTATTCAATAAATCATTTACTCTTATTTTATTCTTAAAAGTACATTAAAATAAATCTTTTGTGAGTTCGAGTTTTATTTTTATTTTTCATGTACTTTACCGATTTACTTTTACTCATATAACTGTCACTATTGCTCAAGTTCAAAAAACGACAGAGACGGATATGGATGGTTACATCGTCTCATAAACGTGTAATGGCTCAATTGTTTAACTGGTTTTTTTTTATTAAATAGCTGATCATTATTATATTTTCCTATATCAATAGTTTTAGAACCCAATTCAAATATTTTTGTCCTTTATTGCGTCGCAAGCGCACGTGCCGCACGAGTTGAAGGCTTCGCGGCGACGCCCGTCTATTGGATATGTACAGTTGAAGCAAAAGTGATTCTAATATTATATGTTATATATTACTTAATAGCAGCAGCAAAATAGCAGAAACGTGTTCACCCTACAGATGACAATTGAAAAAAAATCTTTGTTTGTACGACTATGGTGTTAAAGAATCACTCTATAAACCGGAAAGAGTATTTCACCAGTACATTATAGTTGTTATGAAACTCAAATTACTTTATTTAAAAAACATTATTTAATTTTGTTATAGTAACTAATTTTGAGGCAAGAAATGAGAATAACGTATGCCCACCAAACCATAACCCTAACCATAACCAACACCCAAAAATGATCACCTAATCACCGCCTAGGTCTACCACTAGGCCAGAAGTTATAGGAGTATTATGTTTTTGCTAATAGCTCCAAGAGCTCGGAAATAAAATTCACGGTGTAAACACCACACCCATCATTTTTCTCACCGACAGTACAACAATAAAATCTTCAATCGACGGTAGGTAGTGCACGCTCGCGATTGTTTATCTGCCTCTCGTTTTCACTGTTCGTGAACGGCCAGTGCCGAAGGTCGGCACAAAATTAAAAGTGTTTTAGTATCTGATTACGGAGGCTTATTATGATTTAAGCTAGACGGTACAAAGGCTTCCTGCCCGCTGCGTTTAATATAAATAACAAAATTAAACTCATTGTTTGGTCAGGCAGTTTTAGATACCATGTTTTAGGTGAGTCGTATGTATAGTGGTGTGACTTTGATGATGTTGCTGATAGTAGATACTTTGAGAAATATTTTTTTGTAGGTTTCTATCAAGACGCTATATTACTAAAAATCTATTTCTTTTCATGATAGTGAAAGTTAAGAATACATTAAGTTAGTTTAACTTGCATTATATACGTTAAAATTTTGGTTATTACACGATATTCACTGGATGAAATATGCAAAATACGAGAATGCATGTTAGGAGAAACTATGAATCGTTGAATAGAAAAAGGAACTTCAAGCCGTAACATATTTCATCAGTTTTCCCCGTCCCGCAGAAGATATACCAGGTGTAGGAGGGCGTAAAATGAACTACGGCTTACATGTAAACTTGTGTAACTAGTGAGTGATTCGTTCCGATGAACTAATAACATTAGGTGAACGAATTGAACTCGATCACCTCTGTGGACTATTTGAGTTCCACAGTTCACCGGCTCTCAGCTCAGACAGAGTAGGATCGACTTGCCGTGCACCGCGAGCCGTTCGTTCCAGCAGGTGGCAATCACTCACTCTCTCTGTTCTGTTCGTATGCATTACCGAGATCCGATTCGTCATTGTATTCACACACACTGACATTCGTATAACGCTTTCTTTTTCGTTATAATTACTCGTGAAGATGTAAATATCTCAGTCTTTATCTATTATTGCAGTACGTTTATTTTAGATTAGCAGTAACATCTATAAAATATGAAAATAATATTATCTAAAAAGATTTTAAATTTAGTGTATTTTACGCCTTTTAAAGTGAAATCGTTAATATATTTTATGTATTCCCTTTATTGTCAGGAGAAAATATTAAGGGATTTTTGTTATCAATGAACTTCGTAGAGAGAGGATACATTACATATTATATAATTATTCAGAAAGTGTTAACTGTATTCTAACTAATTACTCGCAAAGTTCATAACCTCATGGCCATAGCAGCACAATCCCGAATCCGACCTCTGTACTCGGGACGATTGGTTCCGACTCGGAGCTAAAATGTAGTAGTTATAAACACTGCTGGTTAGGAACTCGGTACCGTAGATTCAAGGAGCCAGATGAACTGCGGAATTTGCACAAATCTATCTACTTCCATGACTTATGACCAGAATAGGACGAGTAAGCCTAAATAGGCTTACTCGTCCTATTGTGTTGGGGATGCTTCTGTTTGGGCGATAAATATCGCCCAAACAGAAGCATCCCCAACACCCAAAAAAAATCGCGTAACATTTATAACTAACATTAAATGTCATCGAACTTATGACGTATACTAATAAGATTAAATACCAAACAAATATTGTTCAGACATTCTAAGAAAAAGGTTTATTGAATCGCATAAATATTATATTTTACCTATTGGGCCAGTGAATGGGCTTCGAAAAAAAAACGAATTAAAATTGCCTGGCATTCAACAAAAACGCTCTAACTACGTTTTCGATAATGAGCAAAAACATGTGGCACGATCGATTTCGCTATCATCAAAGGTGTTTTTGTGTAGAAAATCACTCACCCATTTACACTTCAGGCGTCTGGCACGTCTAAAACTCCATTGAAAAAGTTTTTCGTCATTCTACTATATTATTATAACTGCCAAATGTAACGCTTATTTACAGTTTTTCTTGGAATAAATGCCATCACAAAAAGTTGGTTCCTATTGGGTTATTTAACGAGCCTCTTGATAGACAGAGAGTCAGTTAATTAATCAAAAATATTTGAAATACACAAATCTGATTCAACGTCCTATATATTCTAAACATGCGGTTTTCTCACTCTCTCTTTTTTATGATTCGATTTGATAGTTGTGCCAGCTTTGTATCGGAAACCTCAATTCGAGTCGCGTCCGTCCTCAACAGGTGGTTCAATAGAGATAAGGAAGAAAGTGGGTTATGGTAACTTACTGATTGTTTATTTAGATTGGGTTTATTGTGGGGCTGTCCCGTTAACTGACACGTCCTTACTTGTTTATTGCTGTCGGGATCACCTCCTTTCCAATTGAAGAAAACTTCTGATTCAATTTATAAGATGTTTTAGCTTTAGAGCAGAATAATTGAAATATATCGGATTCCGATTTATCGGAATTATATTATATCTAGAGCGGTGCATTTACTGCACTATACATTCAAAACAAAAAGGAAGGATTTCCGACAAGGTTAAATAATCTCTCCTGATAGGTAGGCCGCCGCCTAACGGTTGATGTTAGGAAGTTGTAATAATCAGAACGAGAACTCTCATTGTGAGATGCAGGATCAGTACTAAATAATGCTGAAATATATTTGTTTTACGTGGATATCGCAAATTAAACGATGTCCGCACAACCACCAGCTTATACCAACATCTATCATAATCATATCTAAAGACAGATAGACTGATCGAAAATAGTTCATTGATATGTCAAATTTGAAATCTTATGTTACGTCCCAGAAAGAGGTGGCGTGATGACTTTGATGCATACCGCGAGGGTTAATTCTAGGTGGCCGTGGAAAAAGATGTGTATGGAAGGATTTATGGGTGGCCTTTGCCCAGCTGTGGGACATCATAGGCTAAAAAATTATAGTTTAGTAAAACTAAAAAAAAAACGCTTTAATGGTGAACCGAATTAAAAAGTAGAAAAAAAAATCCACTATGAACCTCCTGGCTTCATCATCAGACCACCGTTACCAAGCCTAATCTGTTGGACTGGTCAAAACGAATCATATGAGCCCCAACTCGAGGGGTTTACTAGAAGCCACTGAAGAATTCCACTGTCCACCTCCTGGCTCCATCATCAGATCAGCTCCAAGATGCCAAATTATAGCACTGTCATCCAAACTACGTATACATACAAAGTTAGTACCATAATAGGTAGACAAACGCCTATATATACCATTACACAATAAAAAAAAGGTTAAAATTTACTTTCAAGATTTGTTTACATGGTTAGTTAGTTTGTTAGTTACAAATGAAACTAATATAAGTTTGTTGAAAATATATGCACTCAATTCTCGTAACTCATATACTTGAGACTACAGTATGAAAGAATTTATTCAAAAGGTGATAGGTACATTTCGTGTTGTCAACTACTTCATTGATATCCATATTTTAAACCTTTTTAATCACGTAAATTCCAGCTTTTTATACAGTGATTGACAGAGGTATTACAGACTCCTTAAAATTTATAATGATAAACAATCCATGCGTGACGTTATTACTTTTATGATCGATTTCTTCAACAATACAGAATAGAAAAACATTGTGGTGATGCAGTTTTGGCAACGAAAGGTAGCATACGCAAGACAGTACCTACGTCATGAGAGAATGAAAGTAATTTGTTTAATCACTAGACCGTATCGGTATACTACCGAAATTAATCTTCTCAAATATACAATATCACATTGCTCTCTTTGAAACATTCAATAATAACTTTATGAAATAGGCAAAATGGTGCTCTGTTTGCAGAGACTTCAATTTGTTGTTACTCAAATTAATTACATCCGCAACTATTGAGTACCTAATTCAGTAACCAATTTCAGACTTTAACTTTGCTCTATATAATCTCTCTTTTTCTAAACAGAATACTAAAACTCGAATCTTAATGGTTGGTAAACTTAATACTCAGTTTAATAAATCATTAGTTTTCTACTCCAATTATAAATAAAATAGGAACTTTAAACGAATGTTAAATAAGATACACTTAGAAAACCATTCCTATATCACCAACATCACTATCGTGTTACCAATAAAATGCTTAAGTAACATGGTGGTTCACCAGGCAACCGTGGTTCCCCTATCGTTCTGGAAATAAAATAGAGTTATCCAAAACTTTGGCCACTTAACAAAACATTCACTTTCCTTTTTGGAGACAAATTGAAAAACAAATTATCTTTTCGTTGCCGCATTCATTGCTTAAGATGCTTTGCGAGATTTTCCAACCGAGCACTTAAGGCTGCCGACTGACTAACCGATATCTGTGGTTTCGTTTATTTTCAGTTTAATTAGCACTTAAATTTTGATCAAAACTAAAAGAGTAGCGTGAGCAGTACTTACCTACATGTAGAATTTTCCTTAACCCCTGCTACGGGTGAAATACTTGTGTTATAAGTGGGTTCCCATTAGTAATTTAGTTAGGTTTACTAATAGTGGTAACTCGAGATATTGATATTGACTCGATTAGGCATGAGAGTCTATTCTCATTTCTTTCATTATTATTTTGCCACAATTCGAAACATTGATTTTTTAATATGCATGTGACCCAATTTTGATGATTCTTTTATTTTTTATTATTTATACCTTCAAAGTAATCTTATGACAAACAATTCTTAAGGTACAAATATAGCCTATGAAACATTTTAATATGTTTAAAGATAAAGATAAAAGATAAAGATACAGATAATTTATTTGTCAAACATGCTTGTTTCACTATTTATATTTTTTGACCGTTAGAGTGTGAGTTTGATATTATTACAACAGTATTCATCTTCTTATATCATTAGTAAATATACAGAATGGAGACTGTTAGTCAGGGTATTCTATTACCGCTCAACAATGAAAGGAAATAGGATCAATCCTATCCAATGACTGCTATAACACTTTCATTGAACTATTTGTCGAAGGTTCCTAGTTTCAACTACTATCATGTTCATGACTATGAATTAATGATCATGATTAATGATACAGAAGATAAATACAAACAAACTATCATTATCTAATATTGTTTGTGTAGCGTGGTCTATTAGTTTGAATCCATCGTCAATTAGTGTATGTTTACATGCGTTTGTAATGTCGTAATTACCTTATACTATTGACTCGCGCTATTACAGTTTCATGTTATACTGATAGTGACTAGTACCTACACTGAACATCATTTTTTTTAAGTTCTTAAGAACAAAATTATATAAACGTGTATTCTCGCGTGTATCGTATTTAATAACTATAATAATAATACTTGATACATCTCGCACACGGCCGTCTGATCCCAAACTAGGCAGAGCCTGTAGTATGGTAACCAGACTGCTGATAAACATACTTATATACTTGTAAATACATACATATTATAGAGAAATTACACCCAGACATAGAATAAATGATCATGCTCATCACACAACTATTTGTCCTGGGTGGAAATCGAACTTACGACCTCTGGCTTCAACAAGTAACCGTGCAATTCATACAAGTACTAGCTATTGTCCGCGACTACGCTTGTGAATATAGATTTTGTCAATCAATTCGGATATTCTTCTTGAACAATAATTTTCATCGGCATGATACCCTTGAAAACATGTACGCAAAAGTTGGTTGAGCAGTTGAGGCGTGAAAGCATACTATACAAACAAATAAAGTCACTTTTGCATTTATAATATTAGAAAGTACATTTGCTACGCCAGTGATAGTTATGCATCTTATTACCTTTCGCAAGGAGTTTTGGTGATCCTATCCATCAGTAGAAATAAAGCAATTAATGAATTAAACGGCATTTTGCTGTGAGAAGAATCTGTCAATCAAGCGCCTTGGATTCGTGCATAAATCTGATATTAATAGGAAAAACGATTCTCTTTTCTATATCAGATATGACTGTACTGAAATTTACGAGAATTTCAAATGAAATAAATCAAAAGATGAAATTAGATATCCGGGAGTATGCAGTAGGTAGTACTTATTCAATTTTTAAGTACAAAAAGTCTGTTTTTCAATAAATATGTTTTTTGTTAGCATTCAATTAAAACATAATTTTTTTGTTGTCAATTATTTTAGACATTAAAGTCATTGTCATTGTTTGTCAGGAAGTAAATTAGAGTGACTCAAATATATTGTTATTTTTTGGCGTAGGGAAATGAAGCCTACACAAAATCTATAATAGGTTTGATATTTGTAGATACCTTATGAACAAAGAGCTCTAATATCAACCAGATTTCAAATTAATGTAATTAGAAAAAGGATTTATTAATTTCTGTTTTGGATTCTATTAACCATTTCATTCTTTAATGTGTATCCAAGAGCATTCATATTTATCAAGTTTGAATATAATTAACCTTACTATTATAAAACATTTATTATAAGTACTTTGCAATTCATTGTGTCTTCCATGGACGTTTAATTTCAGAATATTTCTTAGGTATTAGAGCAGCAACCGACCACTTCACATTATTGCAACTTTTTATAATTTCTTTATTGTTGTAATTTTAAATATGGAACTACATCTTTCTTAAAATCTACATTAGCCGAGAGTATGTTACTGTTGCAGGTGTAGGTTAAATCCACACCAGTGAACGGAATTTCACACTCGCTCATTTTGTTTTACTAAGTCTAATACTGGAAAGTAAAACAAAAGCAAATTTTTAAACGCATCTCTTGATTATCAATATTTTCCTAAAAGCTGAATCAAAAAACATGGATCAATAAAAAATAGTGGACGCATTGGCTGTTTTAAGACATCGAACAAAGTTTATTGGACATTATAATTGGACTGTCAAAGGTGTCTTAATTACTTCCTAATACTGACAAAGCTGTTTCTTTTGTAGCTACTTAACGACTACGTATAACAACTGAAAAACTACGTCAGTGTTCCCTCCGTATAGAATTTATTATCTCAGAAGATTTTTATTTCAATTCAAATTGAATAAAATAAATATCATTTCAATTAACCCAACTATATGTATTTTTGTCAAGAGTAGGAGTCGGAATAATTAGTCGTAAAGCTAGTTGGCTATTTTATTTTATTCGGAATACCAACAGCATGAAATACAAACACTAAATTCTAGAGGAAATAACAACGAAAGGTATTGATAGGTATTCGCAATTAGATTGTAGATATAAAAACAAACGAAAGTATGTTAAAATTAACTTTAACAAATAAAATACCTACTTAAAAACTAAGAGTCGGGTTTGTCAGGCTTTTAGGATTCGGGTTAAACTTCTTTTTTAACTTTTGAGTGTTTAGATCTGAATTATTTCAAACTTCCTACTCTTTTTATAGATGTCATTTACGGATCTACTCGCCCGAATGATAAACTATTTTTTGCGGTAATTAGTACTTGCTTCAGGCACTGCTAAGGATGGATTACGCTGAACTCGTAGACTATGTGGTACTCTAATATACATTTTCTCGGGTAGGATAGTCGTTGTAGTCAACATCTCACGTCAAGTTTAGAGTAGAGTTGCGGATGGACTACCTTGCTGTAGAAAATAAAAACAGCATACCTGAGCAAGAAACCGATACAAAGATCAAACTAGTATCTGCGCATATTTCTATACCATACAGGTTGTCTTTGGTGACTCCAATTAAAGTATTACTTACTTACTACTTTGTTGTGGTCGAGTGGACCATTTTTAGAAAGAGATCAATAGCTAATAATTATGGAAATGATTCACACTTTGATCGGTCGATCGATAGGCTTCTCGGAAAATAACTAACTGACAACTGAATTTTTAATCCATACAGGAGTGATTTTTACAGTCTCTAAAAGAGAATACGGGACTAATCATCGCGCAAGATTTATTTTTATTTAGGTTAATGACATTATTCATAAAAAAAAATATTGTTTAGTAGTCGTAGACAAACATTAAAGTCACAAAGTGCGAGTGTCGTCTTTCAATCGTCCGAAGGTTTCTTCACAGTCTCTTTCTTGTGTTATAAAAATATATATCAAATTAATTGTGGTCATATTTGCTGATTGGCATTAAAAAAACAAAAGGATTCCGTGGGTGAAGAATATTCACACGGATAATTAAAAACATCTAATACATTTAAATTATTGTGAATTGTCTTTATTTATAGGGAATGATATCCTGATCACGTTTCATTTTGCAAATAAAAGCAGCCTTTGTGATCGATGTGAGTTCCGCCACTAGAGCAGTGGGTGCTCGTGCCTGCGTCCCATGTAAGAAACTGGAGCAAAATGCCAAGAGAGCGAGTGTATTATTCCGGCGATATCTGTGTGCGCGCACGAGCCACACAAATTGTGAACTGATTTGATGGATCGACATGAATAGTAGAAAGTGATGTCACCAAACAAGGTTTATTTTGTTATGAATACAGGCTGACATGTCTAAAGTAGCTGTTTCAACATTTCTGTCACAGCGGCATGGCATGCTTTTAATGTTCAATATTTTTTTTTTAACAAAATTATTGAATTAGTTTTATTTTTTTTTATTTAACTTACTTCTTTAAAACTTTCAACTACAAGTAACTCTATTTAATCTGATTCTCACTTTAGTGAGTGTGGATTTGTAAAAATATTTTTTTAGAAAACACTCATTCAGATAGTAGAAATTTATAAAAGTTACTTTGAACGTATTTCTCAGTGATGAAAAGGCAAATCTCTACATTACAATATTTAGAAATGGATGTACATAAATAAATACATGATAAAAATATGTCACGAAATTATAACTGAATTGAATAAAATATATATTCCCATCGATTAGTCGATTACTGGCTATGAGCCTTTTTAGTCAGGTATCTCACTGTCTTGGTGATTCGGTATATATAATGTTTGCACAAATGATTTTCATTTGCATTTGATATCGCTGCTTTATATAATTACAGATATCTTAGCAAAAAACGCATAAAACATTTTGCTGTCATGGCCGAACTGCATATTTGCATCGTTACACAGTTACACAATTGTTTAATCAAAATGCCAAGAAACCACATCACCACGTCATTTGTCGCACAAATAGATTCGAACATATAAATCGATATTTTTTTATATCGATAACAGCTATTACACAATTGTTACGTGCAAAACAGTAATTACTCGAGACCAATCGCCTTCCGTGTACCTACTCGCTAACAATGAAACTGATATTCGATCGAAACGTTACGTTATCTCACTATTCAGATCTCGGTCAAACTCTTTTTATTACACAAACACGCAATTTGATGATTTTATTTTACACGTCAATTCCATTACATTTTTTTATTACTGAATTGTATGATTCGCCGCACGCACGTTTATTTCAATTTCGATTTAAAACTTTGTGCTAAGTCTGAAATCGAAATGGAAACATTTTTTATTTATGTTAGTAGATTCCTTCTGTTAGTTAGATATTATTAGATCTTGAATTAATGCAAACCAACCAACTTTATTTCAACGGTCGTGGGTCCATCGTCCCGCAGGGCGCAGTACACTACGTTTGGGTAATCGCAAAAGTTGGATTCATATGGCAAAAATCTATTCGACACAGCAATCTAATATATGAAAATTTTGTGTCACGGTGTTTGTTGTCGAATTCCTCCGAAACGGCTTGACCGATTTTAATGATTTTTTTTTTGGTATATTTGCTAGGTGTGAGAATAGGTCGTAAAGTATTTTTCACTCTCTTTTTTTTTTTTTTTTTTGCTTGTGGAAACCCCCTCGGGCCGTCACCCCACCGGGGTTTCGGTGGGGCGGTGTGTCGGAATCGAACCGACTAAAACCACACGGTGTACCATACTGCGCCTAATATAGGAGGGATCCGGGAACAGCTTTTATTAGGACATCCGGAGCCCTCCTAGCGCCTGCCCGCAAAACGCGGGCACCACCTTCGGGTTAAAACCTCTTAATTAGGTGACGTCCAGGCACACGCGGACGTCACCTCCTCGCGGATGGCCACGATAGCAGGTGGAAAGGAAAAACCCCTCCAGTCCACCTGCGGCCACACTCAGGGCGGCATGAGGCGCTGGAAAGCGCGCCTTCGCCGCCCGGTTCGCCGGCGGCGAATTAGGTCCGAGTGGAGATCCTCCTCCCGGGCCCTCTCCGCCACCTCCTTCTGCGAGATGACATCCTCGCAAAAGGATGCGACCGCGGTAAAACTACTCTCGCTACCGGCCATGGAGCGTATGACGGCCGGTGGCGAGAGATCCTCTCCGATGACTGCAGTGAGTTCCCGACGCTGCGTCGCCCAGGCGGAGCAAACCGCCAGCGTATGCTGAGCCGAGTCCTCACTGCAGTCGCAGTGGTGACAGGCGGGACTCAATTCCCTCCTAGCGACCGAGTGCAGGTACTTCCCGAAGCAGCCGTGCCCGGAGTTGCGCAGTTGCGCCACAGATAATAGTGGTGGCACTTATTCACCACCTTAAAATTACTTAAATATACCTACTACAGCTTTACACAATAATATACACATATAGGTATAGCGGAAATTCTTGAATACAATGCAGGTATATTCAAGAAATTAAACCTGCATTAGCGAACAAAAATTAAAACCACTAATTAATTTCTTTGAAAGGCATTAATTATTTTGAACAGTTTCCGCTAAACGATTATATTTTCCTGGTCTGCGGTGTACAAATTACGATTATAACGTAAATAATGCTGACAATTTTAAACAAGCCTTAAATAAACATTTTTTTTCTAGTTACTAGGGACTCAGGTGTACTCTAGAAGGGAAATTCTTGTAAACCCTAAAGAAATCTAAACTTATTTTATTCGTTTTACTACATGGCTTAAATAAAAGCTTGTTTTTACAGGTATAAATTAACAAAATATTATTTAGAAAACAGCTAATGATCTTCGAACTGCTGAACAGAATTATAGCTAAGAACACTCTCGATCAAGTCACCTTTCAAACAAACAAGAAAACAAATTAAATCAAAATCGGACCATCCGTTTAGAAACTATGATAACACTGATAGACACAAAGATACATACATTAAATTATAACACCCCGCTTTGGATCAGAGGTTAAAAAACTCGTACCCTCCTAAGGTGGAGTCAGTTGTACCATTGTTTATTAACAAGAATTTTCTTACATCCAACAAAATGCATTTAGATAAATGTACTCTTTATTGTAAACAAACAAATAGATTACAATATTTTACTTATATCTACTTACTAGCTAATGTTATGTACAATTGGCGACCTTATCGCAATTTGCGATCTCTTCCAGGCAACCATTGGATGGATAGAGAAAACAGTTTTATATCCGTCAATAAGAGCTAAACACTGCGTAACTATGAGGATCCTGTTAGATCAATATCCGTATAAATATTTATTTATATATTTGCAAACAAACAAGATTTGATCCTCTTTGTAGGAAGTGACATGAAAGATTTATAACATATGATATCGAAAGTATTATTTTCATATAAGAGTCACGCTACAATAAATAAATCAATATAATCAGCATCCTCATTATGTATTGGATAACATTTTTAATTATTTGGATATACGAAACCGATGACATGTTCCGTAGGAAGTGTGCGATTCTTTTTTTTTTAAGACTACTAGTATCGTTACTTACCTTTCAATTACGGATTGTCATAAACTAGACTGAAATTGGTGGACGGTAGCACACAAGGTTCGACACCGCAAGACGATATCGCCGCTTCTTTTCTTCTCTAAATGTCCTTCAATTAGGTAGGCGGTACATGGTAAGCACATATTATTAAATAGAAAATAAAAATATACTAACTATAAATAGGGTCAAAAGATAATCTTCGACCCGTCAACTAACCTAAAATATTTACACAATAATTTCTTGATAGATACTATCTTAAAGAATGAGAACCGAAAGGCTTCCGAAACAAAACAACTTCATCAATTAATTAGTATGTGTCATGGTTAGATATTTCAACTATTAATTGTACTGTCTTTTTCACTGGCAAAGCCTAAAAATTTATCCTTGAAACCATTACTAACATTACAATAAAGAAGAGTGGTCTCTTCTTTATTGTAATGTTAGTAAAGTGCGTTCAGTACGATGGTTCGTAGAGCCTTACTTGTACACTCGCGTTCCGTCGGTGCCTACGTTGCCAACAGTATGGTCACACTGAAAGTTAAAAAAAAATCTAAAACGGAATGATATAGAAGCATGTTAATATTTTTATTTCTTTTCGAAGTAGTCTCCGTTTCTTTCTAAGCACGGTCACATGCGATAGAACCATTGACTGAAGCAGCCCACTCTTCTATAGGGATTTATTTATTCTATAGGGATTTCCACTCTAAGTTTATCTTTATTTTTGGAAATAACCAAAAGTCACAAGAATCCAGATTGGGACTGTAAGGAGGATGACTTACTAGCTCCACACTTTCGATAGACAAATATTCGATAGTCCGTCGCGGAGTGAGCTAGAGCGTTGTCGTTGTGGAAGAGGATCCTGCATCTTTGCCGCTGCTGTCTAACATTTTCCAAGGCAACTGGTAGACAATGACTGACATACCAATATGCAGTAACAATCCTTTTATCTTCTAGAATGATTGTTGCAAAATGACCCGTCCGTTCAAACAATGAGGCAATCATCTTTTTCCCTTGAATTTCTTTACTTTTGTCCACAAATCTTCGAATGGAAACATCCATTGCGCAGATGGTCTTTTGGTTTCGGGTTCGTAACAATATATCCAGCTTTCAATGACGATTCTGTGACGATATCATATACAGCATTCGAGTCACTTCCGTCATACTTTTCAAGCATTGAGCGACACCAATCCAAACGACGGCGTTTTTGGATTTTCCGCCAAATTATGAGGTATCCATCTAGAACAAAGCTTTCTAACGCTTAAATGTTCATGTAAGACTTTTTGTACTTGACTCATACCAAGGCCTAAGGCTGCCCGAATCTGTTGATATATCACCCTTTTATCAGCTTCTATCATTAGCAGTACAGCACTCACGTTATCTTCAGTAGTCGCCGTATAAGGATGACCTTCTCGTGAATCATCAGTGAGTTTGCTTCCACCAAGTTTAAACTCATTAAACCAGTTGTAAACAGTGGCACGAGATAGGGCATCGTAATGAAATAACAATCGCAGTCTATCGTAACATTGTTGTTGAGTAAGACCGCAACAAATTCGTAATAAGTCATTGAGATGAGATGCACGACACTTTTACACTTTTTAAATTGCCGGGAATTTGTCAAAACAAGTTTCAAACAAACAATGAATGATGTTTAATGATATGAAATCATTAAACATCTACAGATTTCTAAAGAGTTCCTTTTAAATTCGAAATTTAAATAAATTTTTCATCGGCTGCTTTTCTTACTGGCCTATCTTATGGCCTAAAACTTTCAGTGTGACCTACGTATAAGAGTCAGTGAAAACTAAAAGTGTCGTCTCTTAAGCGAAAGAAGAAAGTAATTACTAAAATATTTGATTATTGTACAGTTCTCTAGAACTGTATACCGCCTAATCACTGAAACCAATTTTAAATTTGGTAATCTTCTAGTATAGGTTTCATTTATACATTATTTCGTCTTAGTCTAAAATTTTCTCCACGACCGAGATTGATAGCCTGAGTCCGTAAGCATTATCGCTCGTACAATAAAACTAAAACAAATAAAAACTCGCTATGTATTTTTCAATGCCATCGCCGTACTGCGCACAATCTCGCCATGAATGATAGGTTGTGTATCTTATATCGGGAATACTATCAATTGCACAAGTTATAAGTAATAGTAATTACAACAGATGGCCATTGTCCGCGGTGACCGATTGGCCTCAGCTTCGTATCGACCTTCGGGTGGCGCGAGCGCACGATTTTTGACCATTACTCTGAATTTATATTTTATTTCGGTGTTTATACCTCCCAATATAGATGATATATATTTTATAAAGTTTTTTTTTTAAAAAGACAACTCCCGCATTAGGAATTACTCCTGTGTCGCGAGGGACTTTACAAACATACAAACAACGGACACAAAGAACACCCAGACTTGGGTGGGAATCAAACCCACGACCTAAGGCATAGCAGTCAGGGCCACTAACTATTAGGCCAACAGGCCAGTCAGCTTAGACTTAGATGCATAGGTTCACTTCAGTATTGCAATACCTGTGGGTAAAGTGAATGCTATTTTTGACTGTTTGTATTATTTAATCTTATCTTTCTCTTTCTTTAGACTTTTATCTTTAACTTTAGATTGTCATTCGATTCAATTGAAATATTGCATTTTTATGAGTGTAATTTACTTTCTTTTAACTTTGAGTGATAACCTAAATATTATTTTGGTTAACAGTGTAACATCTTCAACTTTATCGTCACGTTCCATCAGGTGAGTTGAAAGACAAAGGCCTATTTACTCAATAAATAAATAAAAAAAATGAGGATAGTAGTATATTTTTATTTTATTTTAATAAGCTGTTTCAAAACAATAAAAAACCTAGACAAAGTTACATATCGTTTAATTCAAATGTATATTTAATATGGATTTTCACAAATGAGAAGTTTAAACAACTCTATACAGTTCCAAGTATAGTCGAGCTACTATTGGTCCGCTTGATATTGACACTCATTAGTCTATTTATTACGGCTGTAGATTGGTTATCTTAAACAATATTGCCTTCTGTTAATATCACGCTAGGTTACATGTAACCAGTAATGCAATGCCATCAGTATATGCGATATAGGGGCATTTGAGTACATTTTCCGGCATTTGAGTACAGTCGGTAACATTACGATGTAACTGTCTGTATTCATTCATTGTGGCTGCAGTATCTATAAAGACTAGCATTTGTGTTTGTAATTGTCCCTTTAAACAGGTGATTACTTTGATTAGGAACAGAGTTTGTGAAAATGATTACTTATAGATACTCTTAGAGTGAATAAGGACCTTTTTTATTAAATAGTGTAACACATTGGATACATTTTATCATACTTTAGGGGCGTACACATTTATTGAAGGTTTGACTCAAGCGATAAACATTTAATAATGTTTATAGAGGTGTCATACGATGCACCTAGCACGTTACAGAGGTCATATGACAACTGTAAGGCAAATATGAAGATCTACCACCAGAACTTATTAAAACCCCTTGAGACTAAAGTACTAATTTTTGATAAGAACTCGCGGATTGAAAAAAATTGTTCGTAGGTGGCAAACTAGCACAATAACAAGTCCGTTTCTTCTTAGAAAAGACATTTTTTTTTCTCACCACTTCTCAATCAGTAGCGGAACTGATGTAATTTATAGAAGTTCAAAATTTTACAAAAAGTTGCTTTATAATTTATGGGACAACTTAATTAATAGATTTTAATCACTTAAAATGGGGTCGAAGATAAGTGATGAAGCTTATAAACAATATTTTATGTGACGTATTATGTTTTGTCAACCAGTACGCTAAGTGCATTGTCTGTAATTAAAATGTTATGCATTAATGAAATTACTTACTTTATCTTCAAAATAAGATAGATGTATTTAATGGCTTACTATGCATAATGAGTTTAATTAATCCTAAGTTCCCAACGGCTACATCAATCTCACGAGTTTTGTGCTATAATTTAATTACAAATTCCAAAAATAACGTACATCTATATGTAAAGACATTTCAAAGATAACAAAACTAATTATAAGAAGTAGTACCTAGTACTAGTTCTATTTTTTATGAACAAAGTAAGGATGTCCGAACTAAAATATCGCTACTAGTTTTATCAAAATCAGGATATAGTCACATTGCCTTTCAATAAGCCGCTACACCATAGAGAGCGCAAATTTTTGAGTTACAAACGGGACCACGGAGGTGTCCTTTTTTCTTATTTATATTTTTGTAAATAGAAGCTGATAAAAGTAGAACTAACTTTAACGAAGTTTACTTCGTTAAAGTTAGTTCTACTAAGTTAAACCGGTCTCTCAGGTGCTATCTGATTAGCTATTTCTGCTTTGTTTTGAAGCGGTTTATGAAGTTAATAAGTAAATTAAACATTAAAAGTGAGGTAAAACTGAAAATTGGTCTGTAGGTCCCGTTTCATAAGTAACCTTGTCCTTATCTTTAATAGTGATTTTTTAATTGTGTTGTTTAATTGTAATTCTGATAACGTCCTTTGAAGATGGCAATAGTTGCGTATATTACTACGGGGAACAAAAATAAGAACTGACCAAATGATAATAATGCATAGGTATTACTCTGCCTAATATTTCAAGGACATGCGTTGAATGCATGAATGAAATTCTTTAGTGGGTAGTAGTCTTTTCAGTGTGAAAAGTTTAAATCAGAGCTGATTTTAAATTTATTCTCAAACCGCAATTATTGCATATAGGTCTCAATTGCCGTTGCAAATATAAATCAAGTAAGATAAATATGCTAACTATTTGACATCAACTCAATAATTTCCACGAATGAACTTTTATGGTAATTATGATAGACATGACGGCAATCATCATTGCTTTTTGATTATTTCCTGTATGCAAGTGGATCCTTACCTGCTTATAGCAAATGTAATGACGGTTACATTCCTTTTAGGTGTAGTTCGGTATTTTGTGCGGACGGGAATGGTACGAAGCACGTAATTAGTGGAAAAAATATCTAGTGACGTCTTTTACTGGTAAAATGATTTTAAGAATAGATTTATCTTGAATCCTTTGTGAGTCATTTTAATTTACAGGTTTACCTGACAATGTAAATATAGGTAATATCATACTGAGCAATTTTGTAAAATGACAAGGCAACTAAGCTACCACTTAGATGTAAAATAATATACAAGGTGTATCTGAAAATGACACATTCCGTTACCAAGAAAATCCATAAAAAATTAATTCAAAATCTTTTAAAATTAGTGTTCATGGATTTTCTGAATAGCTGAGTGAATAGTTTCAAAATGTAAAAATGCGTACGATTTTAAGTCTTTAACTTTACTCATTCCAGCTGCTTTTATAAGAAACGGAGGTATAAAAACCTGGAAACTCAAACGGTCATAACTTGTAAATAGATGGGTTTTTTCAAAAATTCTTTTTGTAACTACATGCTGGAGTCATGTCCTTTCAGTGATTTTGCCGCGTCAACAATGCATTGGGTGGGGTTCGAACCCGCAACCACTACATTGCAAGTCCGACACCTCAGCCAGCATGCTACCGTCATTTTACTATAGATAGTTATACCCGCTAACCTTTAGTAGACGTGTAAATTGGGACTTAAAGAATTACCCACAGGAAATTTTTCATAAAACTTCATTGTTAATGCGGAATCTCGCAGATGACTGACGACAGTATACATGACTCACCACGATCACGATACATTTAACAGATCTTTAAATGCGGTCGTCATTTACAGTTACAAAATTATAAAAGTCTTGTTCCCTAAAGATACCAATGATCTTCAATATTTATGTTATAGATCAACGGTAGATTTTTTCTTATGTGTTTGACTCTGTTTACCTTTTAGGTTTTATCTTACGATAATGTATTTGATTTGATAGGATTAAAAGTTTTCAAAGCAGTTTACTATTCATAGATTGATCGAGACTACATCTACGTTCAGTTTCTTGGTATCTCTGTTTTCATATCAACCGTTCGACTCAATGAACCGTGAATGTCAACAGGCACTCTCGAATTCTTAGAATTCATTTCAACGAGTAGATCAGTCAGAAAAACTTAATAACTATCCAAGCAGTCGCTTAGGTTGTTATTTTCGTTTTAACTGCGATAACTGCAGTTAATAAATGTAACTTTTTACTTCAAAATACTTAGATTTTACTTATATAGTAATTTGTTTTAGTGTTCATTAGATATTTACGAAAGTTTTAGGTGCATATTTCATATTCACAAAAGCGATATCGAATATTTAGATGTGTTTATTACAATACGTACGTCAGATGAGTACGTCGTCAATAACCGTTTTTCTAAACACTTTGATACAGTTCCAAGAAAAAAACACAATCACAATAAAAAAATTGATTAACAGTTCACCCGTAGTGGTTGTAAAATAATATGAGCACATAAAACGGCTTAACCTTTAATCGTGTGGTCATAACACAGATTACACTCATATATTAAGGGTTAGGAGCCACGTTCAATGTCACAATACAATCAAAATCGTCTGCAATAAAGCAGGCATTACACTGTCCATAACGAAAATATAATAACATATCTTCGGACGTATATGCGTGTACATTATAGTTGCTTAAGAGTGAAAAGTCCGTCGTTCCGTCGCAGCCTCGCTCCGAATAACTCAAGTCCCAAATAATTTGGCGACCTTGCAGCCGGACAAAGTAACTCTTTTAATTATTATCATAAAGGATCGGTTGACATCCGCGCGTCAGAGTGACGAGGTCACCGGCCTTATCGCACGATCGTAGATAGCTATTTGATTTTGAACGAAGCTCTTACAGTTTGATTGATCGGATAGCAATAATTACAGTTTGTTATGCTAGCACAAATATCAATAAATGTAGTAATGTGTGTAATTAATTGTTATTACGAACTTAATCGGAATTGATTTGGTTACTATGCGGTAATTTATTTTAAAGTTAATATGCGTAAGTTAATATTAGTACTGCCAGAAAATACCTTTCCCCGGTTTTTTTCAACTTTAATAAATACTGAATCACAAGTGAGAACGATTCAAGTTTATGCACTAAAGCTATTTTTAGATGAACAGAATAAATTAAAGAATTATCATTTTACCATGTAGTAGGTATAATATCAACTTCCTCATGACGATTGCTGTAACTGGGAATTTCAAAACTAATATACCTGTTTGAGTAACAATAATAATAGCCATGGGGGTTTACCGTTTTAAGGATGTGACAATTATAGAATGTGTTAAAGAATTAAAGTCCAACTTTATATGCTAAAAATATAAAAAGTATACGTGTCTGGAGCAAGGTCGTAACTTGACATTTCATAATTTGTGAGTTTTCACTCTCGTTCCAATTTGAAATGTGCGATTATTGGAAAGCTTTAGAGTTCCGTTATTTAGAAATAGCAATTGCAAACTTATTGTAACATGCATATATGGGCTACCATTAATGGTAAAATTAGTGGAGTTGAAACGGATAGCTGTTTTGCCGGATACCGGATATCCGGCCGAACATTTTCGATTGCTTGTTCTGCGGAAGTAATGTCACACATTGCTGTCTTCATAAAAAATTAAATAAAGATGAAACAGCAAAGAACTCATGAATTAAAACACATGAGAGCCTTCTTGAAAGCTGATTTAGAAAGTCGTTTAAACTCCTTAAGTAAGTCTAACTACTCGAAACAAGATTAAAGACAAACTACGTGGGGGTTGCTGAAGATCAAACAGCTGGACAGACAATTCTAATGAATGAATCCTCGAGTCGAATCTACAACACCGACTAAAAAAGTAAAGATGAATAGAGAGTCGAAGGTATCTCGCAAAGTTTACGAGACGTATTGTGCTTGCTTAATTAAATAACAAAAGAAAACCCTCACTATCAAGAAACAAGCGCAATATCATGTAAAATCGCTCGCAACTCTGATCTCGGTAACATCTTTTTTTTTCCAGATTTAAGTTGGTTGACTTTTCTTAACTCATATTTATAATATTAGTTAGGATGATCAAATAATGCTACATAGTAGATACACGGAATAAACCAAGTTTGACAGAATTTATATGAAAGATGCATCCTGCAGCATTGTATACAGCGAAATACTTTTATCTGAAGCTGGCCTTGTCGATAAACACAAGCGAAACTATTTATTTCCCCTTTTTTTTAATACAGAAATTTGATATTTCTTTTCCATAATTACAAGAACTATTAAGTTTGTTGTAAATAAAAATATGGCAATTATATTTGTTGACTTATGTTGTTGTAGGTGACTTGAATCAAGTACCAAAATTTATTATCCGGTATCCAGCCGGATACTAGCTTATTATAAGGTGTCCAGCCGGATTGTAAATATATATTAATATAATATAATAGCCGGATATCTGTTTCATCTCTAGTAACCAGTCAGACTTTCCGAATTCAATTTTGGAACCTTTTTAATAATTTCCCCTTCATCTCTTTGAAAACACTTAATGATTTAATAACTTTTTTGACACAAACCTCGATTATGTTGGTAACGTTGTTATGAAAATGTGATATAAATAAACGATTTGTCATTCAGCCATGTATTTCAGTCTCTACATACCATCTATGCCGCTCATCAGTAAGGTAACCTAGGTTGATTGCTTGATTAGGCACCTTTTAAGCCCTTTTGAGAGCAGATTTTGGAAGTCATAGGTTAACTTTTCGAAGTTAAGTTTGTGCTGGTACCTGCATTTTAAGTCAAAATGAAATTTGTTATGTCCCTCTGTTTAAAAAGTTTAACTTTAACTCACCAGGTTCATTATTCAAGCGGTTGATACTTTACAACACGAAAACCAAAAATATATTAAATTTGGGGAAAGAAATTTCTCATCAAGAGAGAAAGTTTGCAACTTTAGTAACTTAGTACAAAAAAAAAACAACCCTATACCCTACAAGGATGATGTTTCTTGTACTTTTTCACTGTCAAGTTATAAGTTAAGATTTTAATTGCCGATTTACCCCTACAAATACTCCACGAGTAGGTAAGTGCAAAATTGTTCTTAATAGAAAAAATATACCTATTCAATGTCTTAATCAACGATCAAAATTGTGAACGTACTTACCTTATTTGAACTGGTAATTTTTATTCAATATGACATAAAAATCACATATTTATTATTATTCCAGATTTTTTAAGATGTTAATATATAATTCTAAAGTTAAAATAATTATCTTATACAGATCCTTTGACGTAAGGTCAGAACTCAGATCCGGTTTTTTTAATAAAGTAATCGCTACTTCACGGCAGCCGATAGAGTGAACATTAATCTGAAGAAATTATAATTTATTGACCAGCAGGCAATAAATCTTTGAATATTAAAAATTCATAAAATGTTAATGCGGGTTTAGAACTTGTTTTGAATAATAATAGACTGTCATGTGCGCCGAATAGAGATCAAGAGTATATTGTATAATGATATTTTTCTGATTTTATCTTTATCTTACGCAGTGATGACTTACGGCCGAGATTAATAATCAATAAAGTAAAATCTTGAGATTAAAAATGATAATGTTCATGATGCCAAGTTTTGATTTATTTTCTAAATGCCACCAGTTCTTTGATCAACAGCAATTCATATCGCAATTAGGTACATTATTCATTTGTATGGTATATATAATAATATAATATTATAAGGTATACGTTTATCAGTTCATAGTCAGAAATAATAAATGTAATTTAGGAATTTATTTAAGTACTTAATATAAATAGGGTAGAAGAGTCAGATTAAGTCAATCAAAAAATTGGATAAACCCAATGATCCGTACCGTACCTTATAAATCTTACCACAATTTACCTTCCAAGGGCATACTTCAGATATTTATTAGAAAATACAAATAGTATTTGGGAACCATTATAGTAAAACTAAAAATAACAGGCTTTAATGGCGAACCGAATTAAAAAGTAAAAGAGAATCCACTATCCACTCACACATACATCATCACTCATCCATGGTAGGACCATCGTAAAAAGACTTATCTGTCTCCGACTCTTTGGACTCGTCCAAACTCGAGGAATTCACTAGTACATCAACGTACATACGATACGTTAGAAGAATTTCATTAATTATAACATGTGTTTACATTATTAGTTAGTTACAAGTGACTAGTACTATTACAGAAAACTCTCTAACAAACAAATATAGTCCCCCTCCCTTATGAAGAAATTCTAAGATCTTGTTTCCTAATTGAAATCATTGCATACATAATAGTTAGCCCCGGTAAGCTATAATATGCGACTTTGAGGACACTCAATTAAACTGTGGTCGTCAAATTCAAACAGCAATCCTATTAAGTTTTTTTTATAAAAAGGAATTGAATAAGCTCCCCTATAAAGTGTAGTAATGGGATCTACGTTTAATGCATTGAAGAACAAACTAGATAAAGAAATCTCTCAGGAACATGAGACATGTGTATCGGCTGCTTAGATGCTAGTGTACAATGTCGTTACCAACTAATAATAATTAAAAGAGAATTCGCTCAGACCTAAAAGGCTAGGAGCTGGTGACAATAGGAGGTGACGTATGACAGATCAAAATGTTAGCAAATAGAAGTTCGGTAAATGTGCTAATACCGACTAAACCACCTCTGCAAAGCGTTACTAGAAAAATAAATTGCAAATTCATACGTTTGCATTCGACGAATCACATTTTTTGTCTTTGTCTTAGATGTTTTAATTCTATAGAATACAGTGGTTTGTCCTTGCATGCTCTAGGTATTTTTTCCCGTTCAGTTTGAAGCTAAGTTTGACAAGAGGAATGCAGCGGTAGGGCGCCGGTCGTGGCCGGTCGCGACACAGAGCGTGACTCGAGCCAACCCGCAGACCAACATTACTTGACTTGCGAGTAACTATTACACTCCCTCTTTCACGTATGCGAGCTGTAGACCCAGAGGGGATGGCGAGATCTGCTTATTATGGTTACGATGTAATCCTATCCGTTGTCATCTCAATGCCGTCTCGGCCACGAAGACCCTAAATTTTTTCAACGTGTGTCTATTAATGATAATTAATTGTGCGTTGTTAATATGTGGATTGTCAATCGCAATGTATTAGTGTCAGTCTGTTTGTATTATTAGGTCAGTAAAGATCATTATTCAGCAGTCTGAGTAATGGGCGTTTTTTCATCGTTTGTCCTTTAGTTGAATTATGAGTAGTTTCGTAATATATTTTAAATTTTAATTAGGTGTACGTACATGCAACCTAGGCAATTGAGTTGACCTTTATACAAAAAATCCTTCAAGCAATTTATTGTTCACATTAAGAATTTTAGTAGTACGTGAGCAAAATCATGTGCGAAATATTTGTGATTTCTTTGTATAATTGGTGTATATTTTTTTATATTTATATTACAATCTTCGGTCTAATATTCCAATCCAATAGATACACGTTCTCTCATAAAAACGCGTCTTACTACCAGATGCTACTAGACTACTTTACGTGCTGCATACAATAAGCCATCCTAATATAAATATAGGTTGTAATAGTTGGATACAAAAACTTCAATGTATGGCGTGTGTAGTTTATTACTTAATAAAACGGACCGTATTAGACTGGTGGTACGAGTTCTACACGTACGCTCGCGTAAGTAAAAAATACAGGTGCGCAAGCTACGCATGCATTTCAATATAACTAACTTTTCAAATTATACTTTGTTACAGCACGATTATTTCTCTTTACAACATTAAAATTATCATGAAAGTGTTGTACTTATCGAATTCATTGATTTTTGTGCTTCTAAAGTATAGTTTTCACAATTTTTAGTTTACTTGAAATGTCATACCTGTCACGATCTCGAAGCGTCTGTTAGCAGAACTGTGGTTACAACCGATATTAACACAGTTTAGTCGGTGCAATTTTTTTGATCGTCTATCAAACATCTATGATATATGATATGATCGCAGATTACAAGCAATTTTTTCCCGATGGTAGACAAATTGTAAATAAAATGTTTTAGGTTTTATCTCTCTCTCTCTTTTAAAAGCAGGTATTGAATTGGTAGTCATACAAGGGCTACGTGGTAGATGCAATGTGATATTATTAAGCTGTAAAGTGGAAAAATAAAAGGGCTTTTACTAAGATGCAATATTTATAATTGTTTTTCTATCCCTCGGGAACAGTACTACTTTCATGAATTAAAGGTACCCTATGACCTTTTCTTTACCTCTGAAAACGTGTACTTGTGCAAAATTATATGATGATCGGTTGAGTAATTAAAGTGTGAAAGCGCCACAAACAAACAAAGTAACATTTGCAAGTATTGATAGGTACAAATATTTACATACTTGATGAAATCTTTTTTTTTGATGATTGCCTCTATGATAATAAACAACCCTTTCCAAGATTTCTTGGCTGTCTTGCAGTAGCATTTTTTCCTAAATAAATACGTAAACACAAAAAATGCCAAAAAGTTAAATATTAGATTCGCCCATATATATAACTTACGACACCAACATCTGGCACTATATAGCCAAGGTACGTTCAGACATTGTTTATTATCTTTATTATCGATTTATAAAACGGCTGAGGACGTTAATGGCCAGGATTTCAATTCGATTATTTCCTTCGAGCAGTATCCAGTAAATCTAGATCTGTAAACTGTATATTTCGTTAGTACTGTTAAAGGTTTTTCTAAGGTGGAAGAGGTCTTGTATGAACGGTTGATCCGCATAACTCTAAAATCGTGACTAACTGTATAGTATGCAAATAATTATGATTGATGTGTATCTTTCGCCAAAATGTTAAGGCCCGTTGTGGGCGCGTCCTTGTTTCGTTATAAAAACACCCGAAGCTATCTTTTGATTTCTAACAATGGTGCGCAGTAGTGCTAATTTAATGCTCGCGTGCTCGCTCTACAGAAGTTGTTATAATTTATAATGATATAGAGTGCACCTTGACATGTAGTAATTACAAAAATAAACATAAATTAAAAACTTAGTACGAATAAGTGGTCAAATAGAAGGACAAAGCAATTATATTCACAATCCGTCTTAGTCTAACTGTTAGGAAAGTCTTTTCGTGTTATATGATTATCTTTACAAAATTATTTTGAGATTTTTATAGACAGGAGCGACATCATCGAATCGAAATCGAATCTCGTTGCCAGACGACTTGACTACATAACATTTTAAGAATCCCTGAATTGTGCATTGGTTTTATAAATTCTCGTTTTCTTCATCTTAATCAATCTGATTATTGTTCTGTATTTTCAACTGTCGTGCCAAGCCCGAAAAGTCGTTGAGCAAAAGCAACAAGCGATATGAGAGATTGAGAGATTGCATCTAACGATAGGATTTTCATAGTCAACTGTAAAATAACCGTAAGAAAGGAATAAAATCAAACTGGAATAAAACAGCAAAAAAAAAATCCTTGAACTTAGTGACAGTGTTCTTTGTATCTTGTATTTTAAGTAATCTAAATACATGTTTGATGCTCAACTGATTTGAGCTCAGCTTCATTTGATAATTGGAACCACAGATACTGATTAAATCGACAACGCTCCACTTTATTTTATGTGATCCCACCAAATCAAAGCCCTGATCACCTGTCTCAGTAACTGTATCAAAAAGAAGCGCCTAAATCCTCTACGGAACCGGAAAATATAAAAGATCAAATTTGCCAGGATTGTGTGATAAAACCCATTAATATTGCAACAGGATATAGTGTTATACGGTAAAAGACCCGATATAATTTGATAAAAACATAATTGTGGATATGTCCTCGGGCGTGAGGAAGGAAAGTAACACATTTTTTACAATCATTGAAAAATATTGTTGAGAACTAATTTATGTTCAGGATGCTTGCTTATACCAGATTCGTTATACGATGCCTTTCTAGGAGTTTTTTTATTGCGTCAAACAATAAAACTTGAAGACGAGAGACGATAAAGCAAACAAATGAAAACAAGGAAGACTTTCCATTATTACGTTTCTGTTTTGTGTAGGTAAATAATTTAGCTAATAATTAGTTTTAAATATTTCTTAAATTACTAAAAATTAAATACATTTACAATTTAAATTGATTAAAGATTTGAGGCTAGAAAATCGTTTAAAAATATGTGCTTTCTAAGAATGGAGCTCAACACGATCACCTAACTTCGCCGGTTTATCGGACCTCCCATAAAGGTTTTCAAGTATAAAATAAAATTATTATGTAACGTGAACACATTACGTGGACACATAAATTTACAAAATTGTAATAAGTTCTTGGAACATTAATTTACCCTTTCACTCGCAGTAGTTCAGAAAACTTCGTATTCACATTTGTAACGGTTTAATTAAACGGTAATGTACTCGCTCCAGTTTTAATGACATCCAAGTCGATTTACAAAACGGAAGACCTGGAAATGGATTTTCTTTGAAAGGAACTTTTGATCTAGATCTCACGAACATTAATGTTTTTTTTAAATTTAGGCGATTTATCGGTATGACAAAAAGACTGGCAGTTAGTTATAATCCAGTGTGATATTGTAAAATAATGATAAATATTAGACATACAGAAGCCAACAACACATCTTACCTTCGTAAGTCACGCAATTATAGCAGTTTGGATGTAACTTGTGATCTATGTAAGTACCCTACTTAGACCAAAAGTTACGTTAAACTACACGAAAACACTAAAACCCTGACTACTTCATGAAAATAATGAAAACAACCAGTGCCTAATCGAGTGGTTTCCATGTTATGAACAAGATACAATGTAGGCTTGATTTACGTAGAATGTACTGCTGACGATGTCTTTCTAACGTGGGTGGTTGACAATTCCACTATCAACTTAATACTCCGTGAAAGATGGGGTGACAGGTACACAATTATTAGGATTATCGCACACGATCAGTTTTATCTTTAGTTGTCCCTGACCAAATATTTAAGAGAAAATGTTGCCCTGGTATTGTGTTACTTGCACTTGCATACTAAAAAGACAATTAAAGAATCGGCCACAGGTATGTAACGCGTCCGATGTACCTACCAACCTTCATAGGCTACTGTTCACTTGTATACGGGTTTGCCACTTTAGTTGTATCAATATATAGAACGCTTTTAGATGACTATGTGAATAGCTTAGCACTCGTATGTAAAACATTTAATCTTAGACCAAAAAAAAACAAAAAAATTGGTGAAACCAATTAATTAAAAACAAATTACACGGGGTTTCATGAATACGAAACCAACCTAAACTAAAGCTTGTAAGGATTGATGCGAACACCCTATCATGTAAGGCCATCTTAAAAATCAAAAATACTTAGACAGGAAGTCTGGATTACTATAAAATGAAATTGTTGTTCCGTAACTGTGAAAAGTAGGACAGTAACGAAGTTTCTTGTAGTGGCAGTTTACTTATTTATCCTTGTAACCTAATGTCCGGCCCATTTGGTTAACTTCTTGTATTATTTATCAGAGATACGCCTCCGACTATTATTATCTGTAATTTGTAAAGGCGATGGTAGAACGCTCCGGTTATCGCGTTTGTTGGCAAGAATAATGCCTAAATGTACTTTAGTTGATCACGATAAATATAATATTCAAGTCACTATTCTTACGATAATATATCAATTGTTTTCAAATGTACTTCACGAGTGTTAAATATATGAATGTTAAAGAAATAATAAGAAAATTATATATTACATATACTAACTTCTAGCGATGGTATTTGACACTGGTTTTTTATAAACCTTTAATTAAATTATCTATAAATTTGTTGGAAAACAAACATATTGGATATCTAATAGTAAATGGACTAATAATCATGTAGGAGATAATCAGACGTTGCAGACCTAATAAAATATTGTATGGTTAAACCTATTATAATTTGACATTGGTGCCGATTCAATTGTACACTCGACTAAACTAAAACCTGACTTAATTTCTTCATATGAAATCAACCTAGTGTTCTTCGTAATAAGATCTATTTGTTACTAGCATCTATTTCTCAGCGCCGCTAAATTTCAATAAAACCTGTCAACGTATACTCAACTTTATTTCCACGCAGCGAGAGCCTTCATTTATTCAAACGCTGTATAATTGCCGTATAAAAACTTGTTCAAAACGAACAAGGATGACGTGTTTTTAATCTACACCTACGAAGACGCTTACTAAAAACACAGAGCACAAGAGATGGCATTCAACGGATAGCGGCTCTCGCTACGTGGTATTAAAGTTCATTTAAGCGTATCAGACTTTAGTCGACAAATAAACTGCTTATTTCGATAGCGACATATGTTACCTACTTGTTTTAATTTGAAATAAGACCTTGTTTCTTTTTAGAGTTTTGGTTGGAAATTATAAAACAGAGGCTAAAAAATCAACCTACTACGCCGATTCATTTATTAGCTATTTCATTGTCACTGCCTAAGACTGATTCAACAGCTGGCCTTCTCCAGAAAACGACGTACATTCACGGATACAACACAATAACTCAGCAGATGGTATCGCACAATCACAGATAATGCATAAAGGCAACATTGTTAGGACTAATTGCTGCTCCTGGTCCCGCCCGCCTAGGCGAGCGCTGCGGGCGCAGCATTGTATCTTTATTTAATGAGTTCAGTTGAACGTATTTGTACGGAACTTGCACTATGATTGAACTATAGTGGAATTTGATTAGTAATCGACTGGATGATATTGATTTTTGTTTCCATTCTCACACACGGCCGTCTGATCCTAAACTAGGCAGAGCCTGTACTATGGTAACCATATTTCTAAATACATACATATTTTAGATAAATTACACCCAGACACAAAATTAATGATCATGCTCATCATACAATGATTTGTCCTGGGTCTGTAATGAGGTCTCACGACCTTTGGTTTAGCAGTCAGGATCACTGATCACTAGACCAACAGGCCAGTCAAATTGAAGGCAAAAGAAGTAAATAAGATCTCTTATTTTTTTTTTTATGGTATTGGGGGCAAACGAGCAGACGGGTCACCTGATGGTTAATGACTACCGTCGCCCATGGGCACCTGTAACTCAAGAGTCACAAGTGCGTTGCCGCCTTTAAGGTGGGAATAGGGGGAGAGGGTAGAAGAGCGAAAAGACGGGAGAGGGGGATTAGAGGGGTGGAGAGGGGAAGGACGGAAATAGAGGAGAGGGAAGGGTTAGGGCCTCCGGTAACCTCACTCACGCGGCAAAAAGCAATGCAAGCATTGTTTCACTGCTGGTTTTCTGTGAGGCCGTGGTATCGAGCGGAGTCGAGCCGGCCCATACGTGCCGAAGCATGGCTCTCCCACGTGGAATCTCTTACCCGTTGTTTAATGAAGGTTTTGGTAGAAGTAAGCTTTATTACCTACTTATTTTTACCACGTAAGAGGCTATTAACCAGTAAGGATATCCAACGCACCCACACCAAGGAGATATAATAAGAGTTAAGAATCTTATTGGGTTACATTTTTCGTGATCCATTCACATTCAAATCAGACGTTTTAAATTGTACACTTTTAAAACAGTCGATACAATCTTAATGAAACCATTACACATTGAGGATAATGGGCTGAATTGCCAATGTTATTGCTGATAATTTAACTGTTATTGACAATGAAAAAAAAACATTTTAGGTAATATAAATAAAAGGAAGGAAATCAGTTAGTGTGGGAATTGAAATTATATAATTTTATCGTGTTCGGATGCGAAAGTACATATTATTGAAAATAGCAGTCACAAAATGTCTGCGTAATTCAACTTTCGATTACACTTTTATTATGATGAAAAATCGAGTATTTTTAACAATGACATGTTACATAGTTCAGCAGTTTTAAGTTTTTTATGTAACTTTCAACTTACACTAAATCCACCTTTCGAACGCACGATTTCGAAAGCAATACATTCTCTAAAACCAAAATGTCATTAAAATTGTTAGAGCATTTATCAAGGAATTGAATACGTGTATGTAAAAGAATCATTCCAAGATACGGCTTTTACGTTAAAGCAATTCTTATTTCCGCACTTGTTTATTTTTTTTAAATCACAGGATTTAATCTGTCTTTTATCTTAAAAAAGGACGTTATCTATTTGACACGTATGTATGTAATATTATCGCAACTGCTTAAGGCTTCCAAAGTAATACACAATTTTTTATAGGTGTATGTATGTTTTTAATTAATTTTAATATTTATTGAGTGGTTGACGTTCATCGAGAGGACATCATTTGAAGCCTACGTTAATAGGTATGATAATCTTTCTATTAAAAACGAATGTCCTAAGATAAGTAAAATAAAACAGCGATAATATTGATAGTCACGTGATTTAAAGAAATCGTATAAAAGTGACTCGCCTAAAGTTGGCATTTATCATTGGGTAAAAAAAAAACAACAATGTGTATGGACGGTGTCCAAAAATTGAACTGACGTAGTCTCCCAAAAAGTCCTTACTTTAATCGCTGAGTGGACGCGTTGCGTATTGCTCACATCAGTGAGTGAGTGAGCTAACATTAATGAGCTTTTTTAAACCATTTAACATTTATGCTACTTTGAATTCGTAAAGATTTTTTAGTAATGGGATCTCAGGCCAGTTCCTCTCTTTTCGTTTCAATAAACATTGATGTAGTTTTAATTGTTTGCTATTTTAATAAAACAAACTCTTGATTTAGTTAACTTATTTATGACATGGAGTTCAACCATGGGAAACCGTCATAAAAGCTATATGTCATAGTGTTTCTCGTAAACTTCCTTAATTTACAAATCCTAGTATCCTTCGGGCGTTCTTTCTATATTGCTTTAACAGAAATACCAAATAACACTTCTCGTCAACTTCCTAAAAATAGTCCAACTCTGCCACATTATCAGTAATTGTCTTCTTGGAATCGGTTATTGCCAGAGGTCAAAAGAAGCCTTGGCCCTGCATGGACACGGGTCATTTAAGGGACACTTTAATCCTACCACTTACTTAGAAAACAACTATTATTGCTGTAATCGTTTTCTCCTTAACCGATGATTGCTGTGTACGGTAAGTCCAGCTACAACGCACGTGCAGATCTGTCGCAAGCTTTTGAACAGTGTAAAGTTGCTTAACGCCATGATGATACATCGCTAATGACTAAAACAAACGACCGTCGCCTAATAATGGATGTAATAACGGTGTTTATGTATGTATATACGTATAGAAACAAACACGTATAAGTACGTAATTAAGTACCCTAAGGAACTCCGCATTTGGCTCTAGGGTAAAACTAATGCTTGCTACACCACAGCCTTCACGGTTATTGGTATTGGTAATCGCTGACTGTCAGATGAGCAGATGAAGTAAATAAAATTTAATGATATATTAAGTATTACCCAGTCATAGTACTTTTTAAGCTTCTGTAAATAAGCATTTTGGACTTAAAATAGATTAACAAATAGGCATAAAGTAATACAGTATTGTAAGTGGTTCAATAAATAATTCATATAAGATTACTCAAACTTAACGAATTTAAATGACAAGGAGGTAGATACTTTGGCTAATAATAAACGTTACCTTTACAATACATAACAATGCTCTTAGTAACAGCTGCCAAAATTATTTCGGAAAATAATCGAAAAGCAATTATGAATATAAAATAGTTAGATAGGCCTTAATTACTACAGTTTTCTCAAGGCTATCCAACAGTGAGTGCAACTCATTTTCTTATTACTTTAATAAATTTAATTTATAACACTTTTGTATTCAATCGTTTGTTTTCACTCCTTAAAATGTTAAAAATTGTTTAGAATGGTTCCACATTTACATTTCCTCTAAATAAACGATAGATGAAACCTGTCAGGAAAGAAAGTTTCAGTCGCTAGTGATTAGGTATTGTTTGTAATATCTACGTATTGCAACAGGCAACTAGGTTCACGTCTGACTGACAATCTCCTGACAATTAAAAAATACCTATAATTGTACAATTATGTATTTACGGGGATTAACGCGATCACGAAAGGTATAAAGGTATTACATACCTCTGAATTGCCTGACGTTTCGACGAGGTTGCACTGGCCGCGGTCACAGGCTAACTGGCTAAAGGATGATTATGAGTTTATGCTATGCTTTTGAGTTTCAAAGGTCAATTTATTAGAACCGAAGGCCCCCTCTAAAGAATTAAATGATGAAAAATAATTATGAAATTTTTAAAGTCAATCCTTATATAATTCCTTAAATTATTCTCATATTAGTTCCTTCATAAAAAGTCGGAGCCTTATGTTTCTAACAAAAAGTGCATCTATTTGTTAGCCAAATAACTCCGTCGTTAAAAAAGAATAACGAAATTGTTCTAATAATTTTTTTAATCGTAATGATCAAGAACTTCTGCGTAACAAAATATAGATGACAAGTTGACAACTAGCAAACCGGATTGTATATTTTTCAAGCACGAATGAGCACTCAAACCTGCAAGATATTGCGTAATTTACAAATTTTACGAACAAATTACGACTAAGGCTTCTTAGAAATTGCACCCACCGCATCTATATGCTCTATTTATTTACGATTAGTTGCGTAAACTTTACGCATAGGCCAACCTTTGGTGTCTCAACGTCGAGACGTGATCCTGAGCAAAATAACTGAATAGTATCTGTTACGAAGTCATGATACAGTTGCTGGCACAAACAAATAGTCACACGCGTTTGTTGATCAAATTTTAAAATAAATTTCTTATCTATCACTAGTATGCTTGTTTTCTACTCGTTACTAAATTAAAAATGTGTGATAGAAGTGAAGACTTTACATCTTATACCTATTTGATTTGCCTTCATATATATATATAGCAACGTCCAAGGCAAACGTATCAAGGTATTAGTTAATATCGTAACAAAATTGCCTCCCACAGATATAAATCTGTAGAAAGCCATAATCCAAGTGGAGACATTACCAAAGCTTTATAGTTAGGTATTTCAATTTTCAATAGGATTATTATACCATTTCACATTGGCTCTAATAATGTATGTAACTTCACAAAATGATAAAGAAAGTCTGTCAAAATGTTGTTCCTAAACCTTAATGAAAATTACCAAAAAACAAAAAAAGTTATGTGCTGGCTTTCTATTTCTCTTATATGTACTGTCACAATCTGTCTCTAGACATGCCATATTTATTTTACGCATAGATTTTACATAGTTTCACATTTCATACTAAGATGCAACGAATTCCAAGTGTCAGTAGTACACATAACGTATAAAGAGTAATACAAGTGCATTGATTTACGTGCCATTGTATTTATAATGACACACAAGTCGGAACTATGTAATCTATGCAATAATGTAAGGCTCCATTTGTACACATGCTTTATTGGACAATGTGTAGTGACTCGAGGGTAGATCGGAATTCCTAATACGGGGAACGTGTTACGTACAATCATAGACATGAATGAATAGGATGTTTACTTTACCTTGTTACAATAAAATTGTATGAGTCATAGATTTTCGATGAGGCAAAAGATACAGGATATTAAAATGAACTTAATATAGATCATAAGTGTGTAGGTGGTTGTCTGTTTTCTACGCAATACTTCCGGACGTAGATGTATCTAAAGGTTCCCAGAAGATTAGACAAACTAAACCAGTGTTACCTCTAGTATAAATATAATTGTAAAAAGGCTTTATTTGTTTGTCTATTGGTTAACCTTGTAAGTATAACTAAAAGTCTGAAATTTGGATATCAAGATTAAAACAAAGGCTACTTTCTATCATTAAATAAATCAAGGTTATTCTTAAAGTAGAAAAGGTTAGCCTAATCGACACTATTGATCAGTAATATATCTCATAAATAACAGTCGAGGGCTTACCTTTACAAATCTTAGCACTGGTTTAGTACAATAATAAACTGTGTGCTTTGTGCTCTTTGGTTGTATGATTGTAAAGTCTCCCGCGGCACTGGGTGCTTCCTAGTGGCTAGGGAGAAGCAAGGACTAATTGATTCTTTTTCTTACTGCAACTCAGATGACAAATAAGCATACATCATCAGGTGCATTTGCAACGCCAATAGTGGCATTTTATGCATGGCGAACCGTATTTCTAAAGAATAGCCTTACATTGATTAGCTTTACTAAAGTCACACACTACAAAAAGAAGAGAAGAAGTGTCATAGAAGTCTAACATAGGAATAAAAATATATAAAATACTTCAAAAAACCCGTATAATATTGTTTATTTACAATCCAGATCCAGAGATCCATGATAAAAGCTATGCATAGTTTAGGTCTAAATAACACATTATATTTTCAACATGTAGACTATTTTTGTTAGAAAATGTTTGTTAATACTCGTAAATGGGCTAAGATTGTCGTTTTAACAATAAGTCGCTGTGGACGTCTTTTTTTTTAAATTTTTATTTTGGGACTTTCATTGACGCTTTATGAACTTCTTTTCTCAGTATTTTCGCCTGTTAGATAAATAGTTGGAAAGAATTAAAATTTTACATTTGTTAAAATTTATGTAATAAAAATGAGAGGGCGCATATAATATAATATGTATGTATGGCAACAATGTTAACTGATAGGACTACTGTTGTACGTATCTATTGCATTAGAAACAAGAATATTACGGGAACTGTTATCGTTATCAGTAATTCGACAAGGCACGAATCAGTGGTGCGGCTTGCTCGACAGAAGGCTTAATAAAGTATTCGAGCAGATGTAAATGGAACACAGAGCGGGCCCGAGGCTAGGGCGGGGTCCGGACAACACTTTCATATTATTACGACCGCATTGCACGCACACAAACTTACTTAACACGCACACATGCAGTGCAGCGATTAGATCGCAGCGGACATGCGCACGCGCACGCGATCCGACCACTTTCAATGATTCGTTAGCGAAATCATTAGGAGATGTAATGTCGGCGCATTGTAATACGTGTTTATGGTTATTTAAATGATTTATTTTTATTGATTGTTTTTGCCTTGTTGCGAGACAGAAAATAATGATGGTCGTATGAATAAGGCTACCATTATGATCTATTATTGCGAAGGTGATCGTTGCTACTATGTTATTTGAACGTTTGGTAATGGAATCTGTTACGAGTTGAGTTGAAAATGAGTTGTCAAGTGGGTTAAGCCGGGGCATTCATCACTCTGGATCCGGGTGAAGTGCCGCTGTTTGTGCGAGGACTAGGCGGTAGTCATGAGTAGACAGGTGTCGACGTTACTGTTGAGTGCCATAGGCGAGGAATGATGACCTACGGACGTCTCGGTCAGATATCGACAGACGACATCAACTATACACTGAATGTTCTAATGTTACTTGTCTACCGACTGACATGCGAGACACACAGAGATATTCATAAATATAATACATATAGCTTTTCTTTAAATATACTTAAAATTTTAATCCCATCACTTTTCATTATACCTAAATTTCTCCCAACTCGCGACGAATTTTCGAAGCATTTCCATACTTACTTTTTTGAAATTTTATTGTTAAGGAAAAAGTGAAAAACGGATTTAAAAACAATTATCGCATGTCATAATGAGTCATGTAACATCCGGCCGTACTTTTAAATTAATTTATTTAAGTTACATCGGCGGAGTCAGCGCCACAGCTAGAGCAGGTCGGTGTATTTCTTCCCGGCCCTACTACGATGCTTCCAAAAACTTCTTGTTATACTAGTCAGGGGCCGAGCCAAGCCACGTTCCTTGTTACAAAAATGATCCTATGCGGTGGTTCGGCCAAAGTTATCAAAAACGGTGCTATCATTAATGGCTATCAAAATAATTATCAAAATAATTAATGGCTTCGAAATTCCTAAGAATTCCAAGCGATGGCACTTTGCATCGCCTTAAATGAAGACTCGTTTTAAACCTTTAAAGCTACATTCAAATAATTTTATCTTTGTCTTTTCGGTTCACATCAACAACATTTACAGTAACCTGTACCCTACATATATTTAGGTTTAAAGATTAGGTGTGTCCCAGTACTCTTATTCATGTTTGTAAGATTTATGGCATAAAATATACTCGACTATATACTAATTACCGGCTATATAATATATTTAACTTCTACTATCCATGCATCCATGCTTCATTTTGATAATAAATCTATCAAGTTCTAATTCTGTCTTGTGTATCGGGACTCTGTCAATCTCATCAATATTGTCATTGACTGGGAGTGCTGACACGCTGACGGGTTATTAACATAGGCTTGACAGAGTTGTCAATAAACCACTACGTTCAATATAAATATTCATAACAGTATCTAGACTTTGGCGCTTATTAAATTGAAACGTAGTAACAGGCATTTAGACGTTTATTCAAAAGTTAAGACGACTATTAATTTAAGTAAAAGAAATAAAACAATACACCCAAAAGCAACCGAAAAAGTAAACATATATACTAATTAGAATATTTACCCATTTATTTATCCCATTATTAAGTTATGCATAATCATATTAATCATACTTAAAATAATATATACATATACGGGTTGATTTGAGAACCTCCCTGCCGCATTTTTGTCGTTTAACTAAGTATTATACATAGCAAAAGAAAAAGCTACGGAATTTTGGCTCGCTTATTGTATAAAGCCTATAAAGATTACTTTTGTATGGCAGTAATTCGAGATAACCATTTCAAGAAATTTAGACAGTGTCAACACTTCATATATGCGACCATGAACGCAAAAGAATGTCAAAGATTTTTTACTTCACTCCATTTCGGCATGGTATCATTACACCAGAAAATAACTCAAAATATAATAATTACGGATGACATACTAAAGATGAGTACCTTTAAAATGCCAGTACGTGTTAATTATACCGTCGATTCACAAACAATTTTATCATTTTCTTTACTATTTGCTACGCTAATCGAATATTCCTGTGGTGTGTGTGTTATTAACAGTAATAAAAATAAAAAGTGAGAAAATTATATTGAAAATATCTGTAAAAGCTGTACAAAAAAGAGTAAAGCCTTAATTAACAAACTAAGTTGGTTCAATCCAAGCTCAATTGTCGCAAATTCGGGGTAATAAAATTTTACAATTGCAAAAATACGGTGCTTGAGTGTTCGGGATCGTGTGTGAGATCCCCTTATGCCGCGTTCCAATAAACAAGAAACGATTCGTTTTGCTTACGGACGGTAAAATTTCGTTGAATTTTTAACGAAAATTTTACCGTCCATAAATAAGCAAAACGAATCGTTTTATGTTCATTGGAACGCGGCATTATGGCATAAGGAGTAGTTGGTGTTCTCAGATGTAGTATAATTTCCTAATTTTAATCGCCTTTTATGTAAACCTATTGTTACATGGACAACACTTTTTTATACTAACTTTCAAGTCAGACGGCCAGTGCTACCTGGTCGAAACTTCAGGCATATCAGAGGTATTTAATACCTATTTCACATTATTTCCCGTGTAAATACCCAATTACAACATTATTTTATAAAAACCAACAAATTTTAAAACATTTCTCTGTGAAAATAGTGTGTTTGACACGAGATTTAAATAAATACTGCAAGTCATTAGGCCTCGGTCGCGAAGTCAGCTGGAGCGGGGCGGCAGCGGCGGCGGCGCGGGGAGCGGTCCTTTTCAATGCATACATTTATATGGAACTGGCCTCGAAGGCAGAGGCGCGGGGAGCGGACGGCGAGCGGTGTAGCAGACGGGTCACCCGATGGTAAGTGATTACCGCCCCCCATGGGCACCTGCAACTCAAGAGTCACAAGTGTGTTGCCGGCCTTCAAGGTGTAAGTAAGGGAAGAGGGGGAGTAACCTCACTCAGTCGGAGAAAAGCAATGCAAGCATTGCTTCACTACCGGTTTTCTGTGAGGCCGTGGTATGACTCCGGTTGACCCGGCCCATACGTGCCGAAGCATGGCTCTCCCATGAACAAACACATTTTGAATTACAGTTATACGATCCTGACCTTCTCCAGTTTTTGCTTAACATACTTTTTCTTTCATTGCTTTTCCCTTCTTGCCAAACTTTTCCCATCATTTCCCATCTTTCATTACGTGAGTACGTGACTACGTGAGTGAAACCAAATTATACTTGGTAAATAGCTACCGTGGCGTATGAATCGGGTCTTTTGGGTCCCTTTTTTATGTTATAGGGATCAAACGAGCAAACGGGTCACCTGATGGTAAATGACTACCGCCGCCCATGTCACAAGTGCGTTGCCGCCCTTTAAGGTGTGAATAGGGGAAGAGGGGGAGAGGGGGGAAGAGCATTAAGACGGGAGAGGGGGATTAGAGGGAAGGAGAGGGGAAGGACGTGAATAGGGGAGAGGGAAGGGTTAGCGCTCACGCGGCGAAAAGCAATATAATCATTGTTTCACTGCCGGTTTTCTGTGAGGCCGTGGTATCGAGCGGAATCGAGTCGGCCCATACGTGCCGAAGCATGGCTCTCCCACGTGAACATGGTTGGTCCCTTATCCCTTCAATATGGTTGGTCTGTACGATGGCTGGCGTGTGGGTCATGCTGGTGAACGGGTGCCGTTGGTCGGGGCTGGTTATCTCCGGACTGCTATTACTTATATTTAAGAATAATATGTTACATTGTCCTCGAATTTCTCACTATCTACTAGTCACCCGGAGTAGATAGGTTCGCAGCCGGAACTACGGGTCCGGCTGTTAGATCAGGGTACCACGGGAACCGGATCCTGAGCCCTCTGATGGCGAAAGCTGTCAGATACCGGTTTTGGAGTTGGACTCGTGGGGATTTTGTGGTTAGCTGCAGAGAACGGGCACGTTCGTCTGCTCCACTATTGTCGGTGGAGCGTCTGCTCTCGCGCGCAGCGAGCAGCGGAATTAACCGGTCTAAGGCGAAGGGCTCCTTGGTTTTCCGCTGCGGGGCTTGGAGCGTCCTTTACCAGAGGTCCCGTTGGACCGATGCAGCTCGGGTACTTGCCTGCTTAGCAAGTAGAAAGGTGACTAGACACTGATCCGGACACCCGACCGTAGGCCAGGGTAGACCTACACTTGATTGTAGATCGGAATGTGAGCGTGCTGACAGCTCCGGTACCAGCTGGATACTGCTAGTCGGCTTCTCTGACGAACTTAGCGGTGTTACCGCGAGCATATGCAAATATGCGGGAAGTGAGCGTGCCTTACAGCTCCGGTACCTATCTGGACAATAGGGAGTATGTCGGTTGCGAGTGGGGGGTCGCTGCGAGTGTGGTTTCACGAGTGGCGATCTTCTGTGACCGATAGGCATACGGGTAACTAGCCTTAAATAGTACCGGCGCCATGGCGTTGGAGGTAAGACCTGCCGTATAAAGGTCCCTGCATCTCGGGACCTTGGTTTGGGGAACTTGATGCAGGTATACTGACCCCGCTCATATATCGTTTGCGTTGGGTGGGGTGGGGGCAGTATAAACAAATACGTAGTCGTGAGGAGGAGAGGGCCTGACCTCGAATTTCATTTACGCTTATAAGCAATGTAACCAAAAATTTGTAAAAACATTTTGAAAGAGAGTGTCCTTGGAGTTTCTTGCCTGTTTTTCTCCATAGGACTCCTACTCCTGACAATTCAAAAATACCTGTTATTGGTTTAATTGAAACAAATGGTTTTTTCAATATTTTTTGTTTTTCAATTATTCATTCAATAATTCTATTTTATTGATAAATATCGGCTATAAACAAGCAGCAGAAAAGGGTAAAAATATGTATTTTTAAGGAGGGTATATCTTAAATCTTTATTTGGCTATAAAAAATTTACGACAAATATAATCCCTGCTGTTGTTGGCATCGGACTGAAATATATTTATAAATTTTACATTCAATATTAAAGATTCACACATAAAATGTTAGTAGTAGGTATACAATTATCTCCTTATCTGCGTTGAAGTTTTAACGTCCATCATAAAAATATAAGATGAGTTTCTTGAGTACAGAAAAAACAACATGTGTATGTTAAAAAAGCGGAATATTACACTTTTTAAATATTTTTAACTTTTAGAGCATCCATAAGGGAAATGTGAATACCTGAGGCGAGAATTACCAATATGGAATCGACCTCATTTATAATTGTTCCATCGGAGTGAAGTGTGTGAACCGAAACTTAAGGATGTTTACAGAATACGATTTTTGAAGTGATTACTATACGATTTACTTTAAGCGACCGTTTCTTACGTATACCTAAAGTAGAGTAAATGCAATGGTTATCTTTTACTCATTTTATTTTTTTTTTTTATATCGGTTGATACTAATTAAGGTTAGTTAACCATTCTGAGGTAAAATGCTATTTGCCTCTTAAAAAGATCCTTCAAATGGTGCCTCCTATTTTATGATATGATGAACTTTCAATACAACAGCAAAGTCCACCGAGCAGGCCAAGGCCAGGTCGGCTTTCAGTCTAACTACGATACGGCCGAACTTCGATATTTTACGTCAAGCGACTGCCATCAGACCTCTACAACCCAAGTACTAAACAATATCGAAGTTCTGACCACGTTGTCGGACTTTTAGGGCTACAACTACCTGGCCACCCATCCTAAGACTTGGTTGCCACGAGCACGAGAGAATTTATTTTACACACAAAGTGACATGTTCGTTAGGGAGTGTTATTGATGTTTGTCATTTGTTACTTGATAAAAACCCCATTGTTTCTGGCAGTGGCTACGACTGGTTAAACTACTTCGGAGCCGATTGTGACGTCCATGAGTCGGTATGTGTAAGAGGTCTAACGCATCATACAGACGGAGGATATTGCGTCTCTTTGTCGGTCGGTCAGGCTGTCTTCTTCGCGTTCACCGTTCACCCGTTCATTAAGTTCGCATGTCCGTTCGACGCCGCGATTATTGCAATTATTTAAATTCACACCTTTGAAACGCGAAAAAGCCTCTTTTTATATTTTAATGTTTCGTAAGCGTAAGGAAATGACGTCTCATTCGAAAGCTATAATTAGGGCCAACCTTGGATTTCAGGGTTGGGTTGGATTTATGCGCTTCTGACATTGTAGAACTGACGCGTAAGTGTGCGATGTTTCGACAAGTATTATGGTATTATTCGCGAAACTGAGCTTTTAATTGGTGTCGATATTTACATTGTACCTAATAGGCCCCATCGCTGCTCTTAAATGGGATGTTGACTCATTATTATGTTAAGAGATCGCAGCTGTGCTCTCACTGTAATTAAGGAACAATGTCTACAATATAACAATTATATTATTTTATACAATCCAACAGACTTTAGTCCATTTAAGTTATTTTGGAATTTTTTGTATTTTCTTTATCGTTATAAAAAAGAAAATGTGAGTGTGTGTTCAAATACTTCGTACCACTGAAATGGTAATTACATTGATGGCTTTTAGTTTTATAATATAAAATATGTGTAAAGAGGCCTTAATATTGTTTTAAAATGTTCCGGATGCTGTTTTAATTATCTAGAGCCTGCAGCATACAAGTGAGGTCTAAGTACACATCGTGAAGTCTGTAATGCCTGTGAGTTATATAAACTAGTTACCAAGAAATGATGGAATTTATTGATAATCTTCAATATATTTTATACTAGCAGCGCCCCGCGGTTTCACCCGCGTAAGTCGCGGTCCCGTGAGAATATCGAGATAAAAAGTAGCCTATATGTTAATCCATGTCACCAGCTATCTACATACCAAGTTTCATCCTAATCGGTTTAATAGTTTTGGCGTGAAAGAGTAACAAACATCCATACATCGATACATCCATACATCGATACATCCATATATCCTCACAAACTTTCACATTTATAATATTAGTAGGATAGTACCAAGACATGCCCTCTACTTAGAATCTCCATTGCGCATCAACATATATCAGTCTTAGCCTCACTTAACTACCTAGCTATGAATCAATGATTTTAAACTTACAACTTTAATTTACTAATTTACATATAAAATCAAAGGTAGATTTAAATCTATCGATATTATGTTTGAAAACAAATACCTATTTAAATAGTTACTAAATAAAAATACTTTGATTTGCCGACTTTTCGATTGTTGCAGTAAATGTTATAGCCTAAATCGATAAAATAATCTAAACGATGATTTCACAAACTTAAGTTATTTCAATTGGAACTTAACTGACACAAGAATAAGAACCATTTTACCTTTCGGCTTAAGGAGAGAAAAAAAAGGATTCCATTTGTTTCTGTCCTCACATACCGCACGAAATTCCTCTACAGTAGATCGACCTTTCATCTAGATCGAGGGTTGAAGAGTGCTCTTATCATGTTGATGACATCTTCGTGGGAGAGCCATGCTTCGGCACGTATGGGCCTGCTCGACCAGAGTCATACCACGGTCAATGATACCAATCGGTGAAAAGCAATGCAATCAATGGATTGCATTGCTTTTCGCCGAGTGAGTGAGGTTGGTTACCGGAGGCCCTAACCCTTTGGTCCGGATGTCTTAATAAAAGTTGTTGCCGGATCCCTCCTATTTAAGGCGCATTTCGGCACACCGAATCGGTTCGATTCTGATACACCGCCCCACTGAAAACCCCGGTGTGACGACCCGAGGGGATTTCCATACGCACAAAAAAAATAGGCAATAACCCCCCCCCCCCTTCCCCTCTCACTATCTCTCCCCCTTCCCCTACTCCCACATTAAAGGCCGGCAATGCACTTGTGACTCTTGAGTTGCAGGTGCCCATGGGCGGTGGTAGTCACTTACCATCAAGTGACCCGTCTGCTCTTAACTTATAAGATTGTAATGTAGTTTGTATTTATTGGTAACATGATTATACTTCTTTTTCTTTTTTAATAACTTAAATTAAAAAAAAAATTAAACATCATCATTCCTTTTTTCTAGATTATCTTGATAGTAAGTAAAAATAACAAACTGACAGAGTACTCCTATTGCCTAGAGACGAGACAAGCCTTGACGCCAGTAACAAACATTCCTACGGAAGAAATTCCTATAAGCGTAGTCCTACATTACAATAAAGGTACAGACCCCATAAATTAATACACGAACATTGACAGACCAGCTTCCGCATGCTCCCTATCCTACCCGGGGCAAACAAGCACGAATAGACCCGAACATACCCGATCGACCAAGAACACTTGCATCGCTATCGATACCCTGCCTTGGCCAGCCACACCCAGGCCACTAACCCTTGTCGCAACTATTATGCACACACACACAAAAGATGGCTGTGTATTGGTCTATTAAAATAGATGGCCACCCTCCCTTTCACTGGCGTAACAGTGCCACAGTTATAGTTCAGACTATTGTATATATTTAACAAGATTAACATCATTGCTGAATTTGCGCATTGTCACATTTGAAAACTAAAACGCTTTTAAAACTAATATGTGTTAAATTTACCAATTTATCTTTGATTGATGTTACGAATTCATGGAACTAAAGAAGTACCGAACTATTCAATAAATTTTAGTAATAAAACTATTTTCAAAACTTAAAACCTTAAAAGTATTTGGTGATTATGTCAAAATAAAATCATTGCCTATTGCAAGACTGCATTCCTATAAATATTCTAAAGAGTTAAGATATATTGACCTCTTTGTAAGCGACGATTTGCATAACGTATCTTTACACGTATACACACTTTACACTTCACACTCGTATATACATACATTTTAATAAATGGGTGGTACTTTACGTTTACTACTACTGTTACAAAAGATACTAGAATCCAGCAGTAAGTTTTGGAACAAAATTTCTTAACGTGACTTGCGGTAGGAGTCGACTGGTAGAAATCCTCACGGAAGAAAGTACTTTGACACTTTGCATGCATGCGACTTGCTCTCTCTAAGAAAAAGACTTTCTATTACGGGAGTAACGAAATTCGTTCCCAACATGGCCCCTCGACCTAATATTTACATATTATAGGTTTATTATTATAGGTAGAGGTGAGAAATAGCAGTATTTTTTTTATTTACTGCACTTTTGCGTAATCTTAGACACAGCAGCAATATCATCTTCATTTAAATTTGGAGCAAAGGCCTCACTACAAGAATTCCTAAACATCATAAGCATTTTCAGTTTAATACAATAGTATCGAAAATCTCAAGGCCACCGTCTAGCGTCTGGCCTATGGATACAGTCCGCCATCCAATAAGGTATCTATCTGTATACTGATAACAGATAAGGCTGTCACCGTCAGGCGGTGGCTGGGCGGTAAATATCCGTCGTGATATAGTACACGGCGAAGCAACGTCTACAATTGCGCCAATGTATCAGTGATAACGCAGAAATTTTGTTTACAGCGACAGTATACTGATAAGGCGAAAATATTTCTATTACAATAATAATATTTATTAGTTCATTGATTTTCAAGCTAAGCGCTTTGCCCACTAGGCTTCTTCACATTTACGAACATAAACTTTTTTAACACTTTTAACTACTTGACATTTTTAACTACTTTGGTTTAAATACATTTGACGTATTTAAACCAAAGTAGTTAAAAATGTCAAACGCGTTTAAAACTGTATTAACCTTCATAGTCTTATCATTGTGTGTCTGTTGTTTTTTTAATTAAATATTTGCTCCCATATAGATAATTAAAAAAAAAAAAGTGACCACTGCCAGTATCTAATTTTTTTTATGAAACCTGTCAATCCTGAATAATAAAAGCAATGGCTAGCAAAAATACTTCGACTTGATTATAAGATTGGTATAAAGTTCAAACAATTTCAAAAACTGTATCGTCTATAAAATACAGGTGTTAGTATTAATATCAAGTTGACCTACTGCCGATAGCTCAGCAGTGCGGCTAAGTTGCGAAATTAGAGCGGATTGAGCGCACGCGCGGGCGGTGCGCGTGCGCCGTTGCGTGCAAAGCGGCCAGACAGCCTTAGTTACTATTTGGAATTTAAATTTAGAATCGAGTAATCCTTTTCAGTGGTATGAGTTGCGGTTTTGATTGTATTCAGATGTGGATGTTTCTAAGGTATTTGTCGATAATAAGCGTGGTTTAATATTATTTGTTAATTATTTTAAATAGTGACTAATTTACTTCGAAAATAGTCGTGATTAAATTTTCTTGAATAAACTTATTGTTTGGTTACGTCGGTGTCAAACCAAATCAATTGTAACAGGTTCAATAAGTACCGATACTAAAACAAAGTTTTTTTGATAAAATTCTTTTTTGTTCATCAACGTACTCTCCTTCAACTACGATACAGTCCCTTCAACGTTTTTCCAAATTTTCTGTTCCATATATGTAGAACGATTTATCTTTGGCTTCAAAATAAGCTTCCGTTGCTGTGATTATCTACTGCTGACTGCCAATTGGATTCCGGAATAAAATGGTGAATCCATGTTTCGTCCATTGTCACATACCGATGTAAAAAATCCTTTCTATCTCTATTGAACAGTGCTAACAGCGCTCTGAACCATTGTTAAGTTGCGCGTTTTTGCTTTTGAGTAATTCTTAGTAAACACGGCACCCATTTGAAAAATATCTGTCACTCATTATTCTTTTGATCGATTTTCTAAAAAAATTCATACATATCATTTAACGGCCAGTACTTTTAAAAAAATCTTTTTTTTTTATTTGTGTCATCTCAAAGTTGGTCTCGGGACTTATTGAACGATCTAGTATGTCAAAAAAGACAATTCATGTGAAGCGGGTTTGTCCCTCAAACTTATCGTATGTGGCGTTAAGTATTACTTCAGGCAAACTCTTCGGCGGTTTCTCCATTATACCTTCTGCCAATCAGAGAGGCACGATGACAAACACAGTAGCATTACACGTGGACCACTCTCGCCTAGGCAAAATACCGTTACCGTGTCAGTCGTCGCGTCCACTAAAGAGAACATTGTTTAATAAGAACGACTTGTATGCATATGTCTGAAATACTATATTACAATAATTACATATAATGTTAGTATTTTAATTACTACATCTGTAAAAACCAACATAAATATACCTAACTTGCAAAATTAAGTGCAAAAGTGTAGTAATACTTAATGTTAATTATTATTCTGTAGTAGTCTGTTGAAATAATTAATCTCCTGAGAACTTGTATAACTTGTATAACTGTATTCAATTCTCAACTCAGTCACTTCTCCTACATATCTTACCTCCATTCTCCATTGCTCCAATCATCACAGAAATCTCCACTCTTCAAACAATCTTCTCCTATTATGTCCCAGTCATTCTTCAGCATGTGTCAACTCTTCTTTCATTGTTCAGTCTGTCCTCCTCTGGAATGCTCTACCGCAGGAAATCAGGATGGCACCTAGTCGCCTATCAATTATAAACAAAGGTTCGTGCTCTCCTCTTCCGTAAACTGGCAGAATCATAAAAATATGTTTATGTATCTATTATCTATATCTATCTCTATTATATATATCTATCTATATCAATTATATAACCATTATATTCATGCATGTATGTATGTATCTATGTAAATATTTTCATGTATATATATATATTTATTTCTTCTGATATTACACTTATTCGTATATTTCTTAATGCACCTACTTCATTAATTTCTACACCACCGTAAGGTAGACAGAGAATGCCTTTGGCATTAAGCCCGCCCCTGTACATATTGTGCATAAAGTATTTAATAAAAACATAAACTTGTGGCCTCATTCGAATGAGCTTAAAAATCTGAACAACAACATTTCTACTGATTTAAATTTTAGAGTGCAGACTCCAAAAGGACGTCGAAAATAGAAAAGTGCAAAATATAATATTTGATGCGTTTATATGAAGATACAATAGATCGTAAATCAAATAAATTGGGGTGAGATATGGTTAATTTCCAGCTGTATTCTAGATATTTAGACAAAATAAAATACCTACCTACCTACCTATAACAATATGTCTATAACATTTAACTACGATGAAAACAAATAACAAAAATGCGCGTTCGGTTGACCACGTTGGTAACGTTTTCCTTACATCCGTATATAACTGAAAGTTTATTTCTTAGAGAGAGATAAAGTCGCATGCTTGCAAAGTATAATGCTTCTTCCTTATTTCTACCAGTCAACTCCTACCGCAAGTAACGTTAAGAAACTTTGTTCCAAAACTTACTGCTCGATTCTAGTATCTTTTGTTACAGGTGGCGTAAAAGAAATAATTTGTTTGAAAGTACCACCCATTTATTAAAATTAATATAAAGATACAAGAATTCATGATTCGACAGCTCTTGATAGTACTCAATGTTTATTCGGGCTTATATTTTAATAGCCTTAGGAAATCACTTTACCCTATATATTTTTATTACAATAAATACATTTATTTTGTAATTACAAATTGCATGTAACTTTGTAAGTTTATAAATAAAATGGAAAGGTTAAAGACTACTTGACTTTTCAGTAATTAGCCGTAAGTTGAGACTGACTGAGATTTATCAAATGGAGGTCATTGGGGCCTCGGTATGGTCCCTTCACCTCAACGCACAGGTGATTTAAACTTCTGTCGTATTATCAATCAAAACAGTAAAAGCAACATTCATCAAAGATTATCAACTTTATGGATATGTTTTTGCAAATGACTTAATATATTTTGTGGTACCAGTTGCTACCATTTTTGTAGCATCGCAAGTGGTCAAGTGAGTTACATGAATAATAATTAATGTTTATTATGATTTCTTTCATTTTACTTTTGAGTTTTAATAATTTTATATGAGCATATTATACATTAACCTCAAGTAATAAATGCATAGATCAAAATCTCCCTGACGTACCTAGTTGATAGAAGACGGATAGGAAACATTTCTACAGCACAGCGGTCGAAGACACTTCTGTTTATCCTACAGTAAACAAAAGTGTATCTCACATAAAAGCTGAATATTAATACAATATCTACAAAAAAATTCAATTTGTTACGCGAAAATGCACATTATGAAATTATTACGCTAGATAATTTAATGCTTATTGAATTATTGCATAATGAAATTGTCACATTAGTTAACAAAACATCTCAGATTTATAGTCCTAATATTCAATAGGTATAACATTTTCTCATTCATAAAAACTTCAATTAAATGGAGGCAATTTACAATTTACAGCTCAGAACGAGAGTCTCTAAAATGGGATGAGGGGATCAAATCAAACACAACGCCATCGCTTCATTCTTTGATTTACTAAACATCACTTGTTAAGTAGATCTTTATTTACGAATGTAAGTACATCGTTATTAAACTACAATACATACCTTATTGTATTAAATAACTCCCTATCTCTGACATTTATTATGAAACAATGAAAAGAGGTCCCAACACGCTATAATTTTCCCTTCCCTGACAGTTCCTGTATACGTACCATTACCTAAGTACTAATCGATAAAGATAAATGAGCGCGAGCGCATATTAAACACCCACGTTGATCGATTGGCATCGGCTCTTCATTTTTGTTCAGCATACATTTATTAATCATGCCGTCGGTAATCTTGTGAAATTTATTACCTCTAAGCGAATCTGCCTTGGTATTTATCAACAGAATGTGTGGGCCACCACAGGTGAAGTATAGAGGATCTAGATGAGATATAGTTCTAGAGCTTAAAGCATAATATTGAAGTTAACAGAGCTCTTTGGTATGTTGCAGTCTGCTTGCGCTTACTCCTGGCATGTGAGTGGTAGTAAATTCGTTAATAAAAATAAAGTTTTAAATTTAAAATGAAAGCTTTAGAAAAACGAAGAACAGTAAGAGAGTTGAAGGTTGACCGCGGCAGGATGTTGGACTCCAGGGCTCCGCATTTGATTTATAAATATTTAAAGTAGTAGAACAAAACAATTGTTACCAATGTCGAAGTTTTGACATTATTTAACAAAACAGGAACGCTACCAGGAGGCGATGATGCGGAGGACTTCTTTGACACATGCATGTAAATAGTCCTTAGTGTAATTTTTAATCAGGATGTTAAATTTCATTTATTATGATTATAACTGATTTTTGTCTGTAAACTATGGCCAATCTATTGTATTAATAGTAGTAGTAGAAGTATAGATAGAGGTATATATAATTACGTTAAACGGTTTTATTAATTAAATGTAACATTTGTTTTATTTATTACATTAACATATTCTCAAAAAACATTTCCTATCGTCGGGTGCTAAATACAATATATATAATTATGTCATTCGCGTATATACATATATCCAATTAAAATTCCAGAATATCAAATATGTAGTTCCTATTTAACATAAGTATTTCCAAACTTAATTATGTACTTCTTGTAAACATTCGCAAAACAGAAGCTAAACTAAGATGGCCTGATTACATTTGGATATTTATTTGTATAATTTCGTCAGGTTTCAATCTGACGATATTTTAAAGTATTACTTCTTATGTTTGTTAAATGATTTGATGGCGTTCGGAATATAAATCAAGATTTTCAATTAATAATGAGTATGATACTTTTAATTTTTACATTTTAGAATTAGATTGATTATTCATATCGATCGTTAGTGGGCGGTTACATTATAAAATAAAAAGGTTATCTATATATTAATACGTAAAGAGAATTCTTTGTAAGATTTTTTTAAGCAAACGCGCATAGACGGTAATGTAACATTTGGAATACTTGAAGTTTATATGTAGAAGAAGTGCAGAAAGCTAAACGTATAATAATAATAATTTCACACATCTCACACACGGCCCTCTGATCCCAAACAAGGCAGAGCCTGTACTATGGTTAACAGACTGCTGATAAACATACATAAATATTTCTAAATACATACATATTATACATAAATTACATCCAGACATAGAAAAAATTATCATACTCATCTCACAATTATTTGTCCTGGGTGGGAATCGAACCCACGACCTCTGGCTTAGCAGTCAGGATCACTAACCACTAGACCAAAGGCCAGTCAAATGGATGACCAGTATGGATGTTTGTTGCTCTTTCACGCCAAAACTACTCAACGGATTGCGATGAAACTTGGTATGTTGATAGCTGAATTAACACATAGGCTACTTTTATCTCGATACTTACACGGCATCCGCGGGGCGCAGCTGGTGTGCTATAAAGTAAAAAAATTAAAAACGGCTACTTAGAGTATAGTGTATATTTTGACCTGTCATGGTACAAAAGTATATATAATGACAGGTCAAGTAATACTGGTCAATGAAATAAAACGACACATTAAAAGGGTCGAAATTTGACTTTAATTTGAATTTAATAACTTATAGCAGACTAGCAGCGCCCCGCGGTTTCACCCGCGTAAGTCCCGATCCCGGTAATATCGGGATAAAAAGTATCCTATATGTTAATCCAGGTCTCTACATACCAAGTTTCATAGCAATCGGTTCAGTAGTTTTGGCGTGAAAGAGTAACAAACATCCCTACATCCATACACCCATACATCCACACATCCTCACAAACTTTCACGTTTATAATATTAGTAGGATACAGTCCGTGTTTGCAAAAGAATCATAAGAATGCAATAGCGATTCTCGCTCCCCCGATCATAGGCAAGCAGCGGATCATCGGGGTAGTTTTTAGTCGGTTAGAGTCCGACAGACGAAACAAGTAATCAAATAAATAGGTGCATGTCTGTGTGATGGTCACTCAGTGAGTTTATGAGCCAGAAAAAGTATCTATGTACTGTAGGATCTTTTTTTATGCTGGTAAGTGACTACCGCCACCCATGGACACCTGGAACTCAAGAGTCACAAGTGCGTTGCCGGCCTTTAAGGTGGGAGTACGCTCGTTTCTTAAGGTTTTGAAGGTCGTAAAAAAACAAGGGCATAATATATACCTTAGATTCGATAGAATCGATGTTTAATTCAATATTAACTTATATTGTTATTTGTTTGGATTAAACAATTAAAAACACTGAAACCACAAATTTTTTTTTCAATGGAATTATCCTTTTCTTAAAAAAAAATGTTATTTATTTGAATCGAATTCTCTTACAACGAATGGGTATCGGTATTAGAAGGTGAATTTAAAACAGTGTTCATATTCTACGGTTAGTTATACCGCGTTAGGACCTCTTTCGTACTTTTTTTCATAATAATGTCGGAGGCAGGGTGTTATTCAATACAATAAGGTAGGTATGACAATTCAATAAATAAATACCTAACTAATACGTGTAGTTTAGCAAATTCAAAAATAAAGTTATTGCGTTGAGTTTTAGCGGTCACCTCACCACTCGCCATTACATCTAGTATACTGACACCCGTATTCATGAACAATACTTTGGTCAGTGGAAGCAACGCTATGCTAAACAAGGCATTTCTCTAATCAAACAATATTAGTGCTACATAACCAAAAAGTTTAAGTTGTTACACCAAAACATACTAAGGAATCCTGTTATCCAAGAAGATAGATTCTAAGAAACCCTGCCTGCATAGTAGGGCCTCGAACAAGATAAGTCCAGCAGTAGTGAAACAAACAATAAGTAAACGTATGTACGATAACGCCAAAAGCCAAAGAGTTTAGATGTGTGCTTGACACTCGTGTTGTTGAATATGCAATCGGGCTCTAATAACCGATGTCCATCTGTAAGGAATGTATGTTTGTTCGTCACTTTTGTAATATTACAACATGGAACATGAGTAACTTATTGTTACGCTTATAAAGTAAAAGCATTGGGTGGTGATTTCAATATACTCGGTTCTCTTTAATTCTCTACCAAGATATAAAAAAGAATTTAAGATAGATAAAAGATAGAAGAAAAAAATATTGAAGATAGTAGGTATAGTTGCCGGTTCTAACATTCAGAGTTACCATGATATGAAGTTTTCAAAAAGTTAATTCATGAAAGTGCAATTATGTTTTTAAGGTACCTAATTGAGTATACAGTATGGTAGTCAAATCATTAATCTAAAAAGCCTATCCAGCGCTGTTTCATCCTTGTACGCCAGCATAATAGAGATGACCGGCCACCAACAATTAGCCTACGCGTATTAATAACGTTCTTGAGACGCAAATTAGATACGTCCGGCTTTCTAATTTAATTTAGAGCATTCTTGAGCACGACATCTCAAGATTGATAGGCCTCACTAGATTTTATCAGGACACTGTCGTAATTTTATTCTTGTTTGTCGTATTCACAAGGAAAAGTGTCGCCATTATATTTAATTTATATTGAGAACATAAAACTGTCATAGCGTGGAACAAAGTTTAGTGAGGTAGAATTTTACATTACGTTGCTGATTTGGGTACAAAAACACATTGTAATTTATATTAATGTTAAGAGCTCAATATTTATAAAGGTCATTAGATAGAGAAGATATCATTGTAGTATAATGAAAATGACATTTTCCAAATCTGAAAAATTGGGTTGAAAGTTAAGCTTACCTGTAAATAGAATGTTTCTTTGTATTTAGGTATTAGAACATCATCATCCTCTACACCTTTTCTCAAATAAGTTGGGGTCGACTTTCAGTCTAACTACGATACAGCCGAACTTATATATTTTACGTGAAGCGACTGCCATCAGACCTCCACAACCCAAGTACTAGGCGATATTGAAGTTCTGTACAGTCAATTTTAATATTTCCATCCAGTAGGATCATGACTCTCCAGTACACAGACGGATGAACTGGGATAAGTGACAAGGAGTCGTTGGATAAAAACGGCGTCATCATCATTTTATTGCCTTTATTTCTAATTTATGTGAGGTCGGTGTAATCTGTTTTGTCTCTTATCCGTTCTCGGTATTAGCCAACATTCAAAACCAAGCACAACGGCTGCCCAGCTGGTCTGATGTTCGTCTCATAAATTTGACCTTTCAGTTTATGTAATATGGAACTTGGGATCACATATTGTTCCTGTTACCTGCCGTCAATTCATCCACCCTCTACTGTTTGGATGCTGTACAGACCGGTCTATATTGCCATAGCTTTGTAAGAGCGAGTCGAGGTACTTGAAATTGGTGCAGACTGGTATCGCTAATCCTATCAGCGAAATGGTTTGAGGAGAGACCACTGAAATCACATAACATGCATTCGGATAAAAACGGCAACGGTGACTGCTTACTAACAGGCGAGACGTGCCCCAGATTTTATTTTTATTTTTTTATATACTTTACGCAATATAGAACCTTAAACTAACATAGAAATAAGTCTATTAATATAAGTACTATTGACGTCATTGATATAACTCTATCTAAGTAGATACGTAACAGCAATGCGGTAATAAACAGTGGTGTGCGCTCAAGATCGAACCCGCTACCTTATTGGCCGACCCCACGCCGCGGTAGATAAACAATGGCCTCTTGCGCAGGAGATATGCGCTGCCAAATGAATCTAGAGCTATTAACGTTTAGAATAGGTACATTATTAACCTGAAATTAATAAAAACAACAATCCCTAACGTGGTTGGCCTGTGAAGTCCACCTTAAGAAAGAAATTTGTGACTTTATATCCTTAAAGTATATGAGTTTACAAGTTATGTTTGCTATGCAACTTATTTACTACTTTTTTACGTAACAGATATATTCTCTTATTTTTTTGATGACTTGTGGTTTTGATGACTTTGTACGCCTAATACTTAAACAAACCATTTATTTTTGTACATGTAGAAATTTCATTTTGGAATTTTAATGCCTTTCGTAAATTGGCAGCCATCTTGCCGGGTCTAGGAATTTGTTTTTTTTAGAATTGATCTACTATTAAGTATGGAGACAAAATGTAAACGCAGCTACAAAAAAACGAATGTTTTTGCAGTAGGTCTAAGGTAATATGGAAGATTATTTGCTCCTCTTCAGATATTTGTTATTTAGCCATTTAACGTCTAAAAGAAAACCAATAATTTGTGAATACTAGTATTTGCTTTACATTTCTTTGATACTGTCAGATAAGCAGTCTGGTTACCATAGTTACAGGCTCTGCCTTGGGATCAGACGGCCTTGTGTGAGATGTGTGGAGTTATTATTATTATTATTTATCTGATGACTTGGCAAATTGTAAAACTTTCATCCAAATTACATATTCATACAAAGTTTCATTTCAATACAATAATTAGAAGTAGAGAAGATTTGTTTACACAGTTAGTTTGTTAGTTATTTAATTAGTTTCATTTAAAGCTAATAAAAGCGTGTTAATAATTTGTAGATACTCTAAAGATAAAACTAAACTAACTTTCCCTCCCATCCTTTTAGATCTCTAATAAAAAAAAACAAAGACTTTCATTTAAACTTGCGAGAGCCCTTAGACCTCCTTAATCCAACTCTGTCGTAAAATCTTTTCTAAGCTGATGTGTCTTACCTATAAACTACCTCCCTGCTAAATTTTAGGTCTATTTTAAAGTAAACTAAAGACTTTTATTTAAAACTGTAAATTAGACCTCCTTAATTCGGCCCTGTCGCAAAATCCGTTCTTACCTAAAGTCTCTTTCTCATGCACTACCTGCCAAAGTTCATCTTCATTTCACCTACGAAGCAGCAGTTTTCGAAATTTCGTGATTGAGTGCATGAGTATCCTTTAGCTTCTATATATGTAATTTAATTTATAAATTCTCGCTCTAGGCGTTAATGTTTAAGGGTTATAGATAATAAGAATAATACTAACTAATATTTAATTAGTTATTCCAGCCGAAGCCTTTTAATATGAATATGATTTATTTGTGACATATGAGTGACAAGCTTTGCAGTTATCGTTATCTTAAATCATACAAAAATAACGAGCTTTTGTTTCACACGTCCTTATTTAACAAAAAATATTCATCACATTCATTTATGGTCATCGGTGGACATTTAGGAGTTGTCATGATGAAAAGCTAGACAACGCTAGACGAATAAATACCAGACAATGGTTATTATCACCATACATCGCCAGTTGTATCATTTATTTCAAAGCGAACCATTAAATCTTGTAAACATTACAGCAACTTGTGTATAGCAGGAGAAAACAAAATTGTGAATAATGCATTATTCAGAACATGACTTTTTTTATTACCTGTATTAGGATAAGCTGAATTCCATTAATACACGTCAGCATTCGTCGGTAGCATAAAAATCATCATCAGCTTTAACTCTGCAAGTAAGGAACGCAGGATAAAGATGTCAGACCGTGACCGAGTCGTTAGGCCGCTCTGACTTCTGGCTGGATCCTCAATTTCGTAGAGACCCTAGGTCAGTTTTGGCAGGAGTGCCATTCGACCACAGAGAAGATACTGTTTCAGTTTAATTTCTTTATCATTAATTGTTAATTCTACCAACGTCAAGATTTTAAGTACGTTCAATCTATATATATAAAAATGAATCCCTTTTCCCTTGGTCACGGCATCACGCCTGAACGGCTAGACTGATTTCGCTAATTCTTTTTTTTTGTGTTTGTTATTGTCAGGAAAAGGTTTTTATAATATATTTTTATGATAAGGCGCAGTACGGCACACCGTGTGGTGTCGGTTCGATTCCGACACACCACCCCACCGAAAACCCCGGTGGGGTGACGGCCTAAGAGGGTTTCCACAAGCACAAAAAAAAAGGACAACGTCTGTCGGGTCAGCTAGTAGTTTATAATTATTCGAAAATATAAAAGTTCTGAATCTGATTTTTACGATGTATATTATGACTCTTTGAAAGAGGTGGAAGGAGAATAATTAATAAAGGAAAGAAAATGAGCTGAAAGAGAATATAAGAATTATAAATTTGTTAAGAATCTTAATCTGTAAGAAGTGTTCTAAAAATTAGTTAAGATAAATTAAAGGGACAGAATATTTGTTGAGGACCAAGATCATAATTTTTTTTTAAAGAATACCAGTCACGTGGGTCCACACATTACTATTATTCTCGTTAACCCCTTCAGTTAAGATAAATGCTTGTGTTAGAAGTGGGTTTACGTCGGTAGTGCACTGGGTGAGGGTCAAACCCACAACCACTTGATTGCAAGTCCGACGCCTTAACCATTACGCTACCGCTGTGTGATGGGAGTACTTACCTGTTTTTGAATGACGTTTTAGATATCGTACTTCTTATTGCATGTGCAAATTATTTGATGATATTCGCATTACAAATGGATGTGGACATCAATGATTTTCATCCTTTATTTCTATTTCTATTATTATATCTATTATATTATTATTATATATTATTCCATTATATCTATTTTAAACTGTTGGCGTAAACCAAAGCTTCGACAACGAACTTTCTGTCACGTTCATTACTCAAAAAACTACGAGGAATTAAGTCAAACTCTACGATGTGTAGATAAAACAGGTCTAAACTTTCTTTAGTACAGTTATGGTAGCTTATCCTTTTGCATTCTCTGGGTAGATATAGGGCTATTTACCGCCATCGACCGCATTAACTCATAGCGTATACTTTAATGTATGGAATGTTTGATGTGCCTTGCAATAATGGAATTCTTCACGCACAATCGTCTGGTGCGTTTTCATATACATGTTACGGCTATGGCTACAAGAACATCTAGAATATTCTATTGCTTCTTGACTAAGTTGATGATGTAACTGTGCACTTTTTTTAATGATTTTCATGTAGATATTGTTAGTAATCTACACTATTATATCGAATTTAATGCCTAGTGAGCAATTTAGTGGAAAAAATTCAATGACAGTTTATCTCTAACAGCTTTTATAAGTTCATTTTCTTATCTAGAAAAAGTCATTTATAAGTCTCACTATAGATTGATTATCTGATACCATCGGGCCTACCGTATGTTAGTTTGTTACCGCTGAGCTATATAATAATAAAAGTTATAATATGTTCGTATATTGAAACTGCCTCACGACGAATTCCTGAAGAAGTTTGGTTAGACCCTCATCTATTTTTGATACAGAAAAGAAAATATAATTTCTTAGTACAAACCACTACATCTGTGCATTTCTACATCATTTTCTTCTTGCCCTTCCAAGCTACATAATCAAACTTTAGATAAAGAGGTCATTTTGTTTCTCCAGTGACATGGACATATCTATCTCAAGTTGCGAGTAAATCTTACCAGTGGGAGCTCCGCGCGTGGGCTAGGGTCCCGCGGCGCACATCTGTTTGTGTGCAAGCACATAAATAACCGTGAACTCCTCAGCTCCCGGCTTTGATAAATCCCTTTACAGTACCGTGTGGTGACACGAACGTATTACGTTCTAATGTGAGCGTTAAGTTAAGCCGTATTGCTTGCTCATTGCTCAGGATGAATTAACTGTGATAAATAATTCTTTGTATATAGAGAAACATTTTGCTGCATTTGACCACGTTTTGCTATTACATTTATTTGTGATCTTTTAAATCGTGTTATGTAACGTTACGACTAAAGAGTTTTTAATTAATAAGTAATATTTATTTTCATTTGGTTATTAAGTAAAGATATTATAAATTTGGTACATATTTCATTATAAAAACCCCAACTTATTTTGTTTAGTTTTGTTTTAGTACATATAGTATTTTGTTTTTTGAACTGAAATTTCACGAAAATTGGGATTGAAATTTAAGGAAATTTCCCAGATCGTGCAATATGTACGTTCTTATCATAACCAATGCTTATTCTTTTTTCTAGATTCATAATAAACAAGTGTACGCCACCTTAGAAACAATTACACCATATACTTCAACCCTGCACAATAGCAATCTGATAATATCATTACGCATTAAACTACGATGTGAAGTTTACCGTTAAATAGGGGAATAATGTAGCAATTTATATGATGATTACTTACAGTAAAGAAGGCCGAGTACAGATAATGTGCAAGTAAAGGCATATGTTGACTACGCGAACTGGTTGTAGTTGACTGTACGTTAATCAAAGCCGAATTAAAATACTATTTTTTTTTTAAGTGCAATTGGAATACAAAATAATATTAGATTGAGAATAAGTGATTTTAAAATGAATTAACCCAAATATTCATATCCGAATATAATTTACAAAATGAAATGATGCTTAACGGACTAGATCTTACCTTTTTAACCATACCTAACTCGTAATGCCTTTGCCATGTGTAACATTATAATAATATGCGTGCGCGTTAGATCCGTCAAAACTTTGGACACTATTAATAATGTTACCAACTAAAACAATAAGTGCCCCGTCATATATTATGTATCCATTGTGAACATCATTTTTTTTTTAAAATATATGAAATGCAATAAGGAAATAATTTGCGGCGATTTCTATGCCTGTAGACCACGAGTCCTTGCTATTGTAAGTGCGTTCGCGATCCTGCTGGCTATCAGATTGGAGTCCATATCGAATGCCACGGATACATCGCGATGCATCGCGCACGGATACTATGAAAACAATAATATTATGAAACATATCTAGATCAAGAATACGTTTAAGATAATATTTATATGGCATAAGGAAGTTGTGATTATAACATAACTAGATCCTGGGTTAGATAGATCCATGGATGAATTTTGTTGATTTCCTTTTATCTTTCTAAGCTACCTTTAATTTGTTATTTATATCGTGTTATTGTAAATTAAATAGAAGATCTTAGATTAATCGGTCTTAACATTATTTTTTGCCTCCAATTATTTTAATTACTAAATTTTAAGTTAAAATATTCCCCTAAGATGTGTGCTGACACATTATATCAATACAATCTCTTTCTTTTCCCTTTTGGTTTTCAAGTCGAATAATAGCAAGTAATTGTACACATTCGTAGTAAAAACAGCTAGATGACGGTCGTATGGAAAGCCTCAATTTTGCCTACTCTTGAGGGAGGTGAAATTACGTAGTCCATGAACTATTCGAAAATTTTATTGTAATAACTAACTTTTAACACACTAGCTTTTCCCATCTCCATATACATTTTTTCCCCGGAATTCCACTGTATATGTATGTATATCGATAACAAACAGGTACAGAATTTAACTCTCACATTCATACTATTTATTTACATGACAGCGTTTTAATCGATAAGCATCAGCCATGTTTTGGGTGGTATCGTATCTAAGTTGCAGAAGTACAGAGTAGTAAACACAATTATTGCATAATACTTTTATAACAGATAAGGTGTAAGATAGCCAAGATTGATGTTATTTCGATGAAATAAAATTAAAATTTTATTATTTATTTCCTGTTTACGAACATAAACTTTATGATAAAATTGTAGATCGGAAATAAAATACTATTTATTCCAATTAATCAATCAATAGTTTATCTTATAGTAATTACATCTGAACAAGCAAGAGGTCAGGCGTTGGAGGAGCTACTTAGCAAGTTATAAATGACTGTTTCTAAACTTTTGCAACTTATATGTATATTAGATATAAAAGCGGGACTTAGTCTCAACAGTTCATAATATATTGTGTTGAGGGCAAATCCATCTAAACTTCAGTAAAAAACCATCGCACCTTATAAATATTACCGTGATTATATCCCATTTTATCAGTTATTAATAATGAAATGACTTAATGTCTGACTTTGATCTTAGAGGCTTACTACATAAGGACACATAAGTCATAAGGTTATATTTTAACTCAAAAATGAAATAGAATAGGTAGGTACATACTAAATAGTCGTTATTATAAGAATAATAATTCAGTCTATCGTAAAAAGTAGGGTAAATCCAAACTGGGATAGTTTGTTTATAACATGTTTGTAAACAAAATATATTATAAAGATTTATCGAATAATTGCAATGAAATTCGCAAGAGTTGCCTCAAGAAAAAGATGGGATCGGTAACGCACAACTGATTTACTAGTACAGCAAGTGTTTGTGCCCTCGTATCTGAGTACCATCAGGTGGGATATGTGCATGTGTTTTAAAATAAAATAACAATAATATAGAAATAATCTTCCAACTATAAATTGTTTCCAATAAACATAGGATATTCTACACCACATGATGAACCTGGCAAGCCTCATTATGACCTTTGACCTATCCACAGATTGATAACCTCTCGTCTAAGCAATTACAGTGGCCCGCGCCTTTGTTCTAAGACATATGTCGCATTCCCACCCGGGAGATAGCACAATATTTACAATACCTTTCTATAGGATATTCTGTTTACTATTTAGACAAATGTTTTTGTGTTTCACAAATTAATTTTATTTGACATAGAATACCTATACCTGGTGAACTTTTATTTTTATAACGTAACCGAAATCAGTCATGTTGACAAGGTGTCCCCCTGTTGCGCATGTGGTACCTCTCAATATAAGAACCCCTCTGTTATCAATTAGGCTAAAGTCCAGCAAGCTAGCCTAATGTAAGTTACCAAGTTTAATAATAATAATTATTTTTATTTTCAGGCTTAGGTGGTTTTTGGTGGTTAATGGTTTTTGAGTTAGCAACCTTTATGAACAATGGGAACATCTTTCAGTTACGAAGGATTTCTTGTGATTTTTTCCTTGATGTAATAAATAGTATTAATCAAAAAATTCAAGTTTGTTAAAAAGTTGAAACTGTATTGAGAGCTGTACTTTAGTATTTTTATTAAATCCGTATCTTTGTTTCGTTACATTACGTAAAAAAAGATTGGACTTCAAGACAGAGTCTGTGTCCTCTAGTCGATCCTCATAAAATCCTTCTCCCTCCATTGTATATAAAATTAGGATTAATGAAGAACTTTATTAAGGCTCTCAACAAAGATGGACTAACCTTCAAATACTTACGAAGTAAATTTCCACATCTAAGCGACTCCAAAATAAAAGAGTGAATTTTCGTCGGACCTTAAATTCGAGAGATTGTTAAGGACCAAAACTTTGATTCGATTATACAGGGCATCGACAACGAGGCATGGGAATCTTTTAGAGCAGTAGTTCATGGTTTTTTGGGCAATAGGAGATTTAGAAATTACCACGAGCTTGTGAACAATCTTCTACAAAAGTATCAGCAAATGGGCTGCAATATGTCCCTAAAAATTCACTTTCTTCATTCTTATCTCGATTTTTTTCCTCCTAACTGCGGTGATATGAGTGATGAACATGATGAACGATTTCACTAAGACATATTGACAATAGAAAAGAGATACAACGGCCGATGGAATGCGTCAATGCTAGCGGACTACTGCTGGAACTTGATTAAAGATAATCCTGAAGCTGATCACAAAAGACAAACGAAAAAAAGAGAAATTCTTGAATAAAAAAGTTTAAATACTTCGTAAATATTTTAAAATACTCAGTTTCATGTAAAAAGTTTAATAAAAAGATATAAACATGTCTATTTTTTAATAAATGATTTATATTCTATGAAATTTTACTCTTAAGTCATATATTTCGATACCAGCAATATTTTGAAAATAAAAGCTAACATTAAAATTTGGTTTATATTTTCGTATTCAGTGACCCTAAATTATTAAAATATCAAAGCATTTATTTTAAAGGCAAATAAAAAGTAAAATTTTGTAGACCAGTGTTATCGCAGAGATTTTATATGAATAGGTACTTTCACACATCGCATTTGGAAATTTTCAGTTAGAAACTCGAGACTACGCAGCCAGAGGTGCACACAAATGCTATTTGAATGTGCAGCAGTCCTTATTCGATGTCTGTACAGGTCTCTGTGAACATCACTAACATTCTATTGAAATAGCTGGCTGCGGTGTGCCGCACACAGCATACGCTTGTCAGCAGGCTTTGCACGGAACATCTCAATAGGACCAGCAAATAACTAGGAAGAACCTTATTCGCCAACAAGAATGCCCTCTGTCTTAAGGCGGACGCATTTTGCGTGCTCTCGAGATGCCTAACTAGACTTTTGTGCCATACAATTTATTGTAGCTATCGGAATTTATTATGTAGAACTGAATAGAAAACCCCATTGATGTTTATCTAAATGGACACTCGGGTAATCGGAGAATAAGTATTAGCCAACTTAGACTTGTACAGATCGCGCGTAACACATTCGCTCCTTAATCCAACTGGAACACCGTCTTTCGACTTATTTGTCCATCACCGCCTGGTTTGTAAACCCAAACATATACAGTAAATATTCAATTGGGGACAGTAATTTAGTTCATAAATTTAAATAAAGGTCGCTGTCCGCAGTTAGACAACATTACTATAGTGGAGAGGATTGTTCAACTCATAATACCAGTCATCAGATCTGCTAAGATTCTAAGATGTTGGGGCTCAGGGAAAGCACAAGTGTCACCGTTTACATTGCAAATGATTACAATCAGCCGTAACCGTTCAGAATCAAGCAGGCTATGTATGTGTACTTATTGCATAACTTAGTTAATAAAATATTAAAAATGTTAACATTGATCATACACAATTATTAATATAAAACATATGTGGATATATTATTTGTTTATATTATCTATAAATTGAATATTTTTCAAGTTGAATACAAGTCATGCGCCACGCATGCTTCTCCAACTTAATGCTAGTGTTAGGAAACTGCTATCTCCTGTATGCTGTGGCTGACTAAGACATTCAGTAACCTTTAATTTGACCATAAATCATTTATTATGAAGTTAATATAAAAGACCCGGATCCCTTATTATAAAATCCTTATTTTATACTGCATAACAATGAAGAAAAAAATGGTTAAATAAATGCTTGTCTCGCGTACAAGATAGTGCAACGTATCCTTAAAAGGTTTACCACCATAATCCTCCACAAAAATATTATGACCAATATGATCATACACTAGGCAATATGTCAAGTATTTCTCACATTTTATTAATAATATCCAAGTACATAAATTTATAACTGGCTCTGACACCTATCATTGGTATTAGCCGACACTCGCGGCTTTACTCGACCACCTATTTATTCGTATACATGCACTTATATCATCGTATCTAAACAAAATATATATACTAGTTTGTAAGTCTACTTCTAGGTCTGTCTATACAGTGATTCATTGTAATTGGTAAAAGTTCAGTTTTATGTTTAAATTTCGAACAAACAGATAAACATGCAACAACATGTGTCGGCAGATATATGATATATGAGTATGCTCAACGGTTAGTGATTAAAAATGTTCACACCTTTGTAAGTCTGTCGTAATACCTGTGTAATTATTATCACTATTTCCTTTTTAGCCTAACGCTATAATTCGCGCGTGACTCAATAAACATTCCAAACAAAATATAATCGATACATACCGTACAATAAAAAAATGGAACAATGCTTTGTCAAAAGTCTGAAGAAGTGAAACCGCGACCTTGACATACGTGTCAATCCGAGACGAATCAAACGAGATTCGCGTGATACTAATCTACATATAGTCACCTTTTACACCGTAAACACATCACATCAGAGATGCTTGCCTTACATCACAATATAATATCATCAATCAACAACTACAAGGACCATATGCAGATTTTATTCAAATTCAAGTGCGATAGTCGGGCTCACCCACGTTTCGATATTCGCATTTGATATTCGCCTGCGTTTCTGGGGTGTCAAACAATAACAGCACTTTGACGCTGCATAACTGTAAGGTCGAGAATCGTGTATAACAACGTGTCTATTAAAGTTACACTACTTCGTGTGTAGTGAAATGCATTAGGTTATTTTGCATACAAAGCATTATAAATATTTCTTATGGCTAAGTCGTTGTACCCTCGACGTTTTGAAACCTCTGTCGGATGACACGCGTCGATACATCCGACTGTATCTTATGCGTCAAAATGGATGTAAATATATGTAAAGCGAAGTCACCTCGTTATGAAACATGTTTCACAGAGAAAATTTAGAAAGAGTTATTGTTTTAGCGGTACATCTAATATTAACAAAAATAGTTTCCGTAATTACCATAGAGTTTAATATTCTTTATTTAAATGTTCTTAAGAGGTCAAACATCAACGTCTATTACGTAACTAGCTTTTGAAAATTCTAGCTAAGCTGATGTAAATGCCTCAGTATGCGATACCACACTTTATCCATGGTGAAGTTTAATAAGTCAAAAAATTTACAAAAAAGAAATTGAGTAATAAATAAATTGTATAATACGTAAAAGCCCCAGTTTCGCACTGACAGGCTAAATGGCACGAGGTTCTTTTCAGAAAAGCTGATCGAAATTGACAATTGGTTCTATTAATTGAGAGCCTTTATATGGCAACACTACGCGCTCTTCTCCACGTAGTCGAATGGAAAAGGCAATATTACTTGTTTTATTAAATTACACACAGATATGTGTAATTTGAAAAATGACATTAAATGAAAAATGTCTGTACCGTACACGTAGGTACGTACTCTAGTAATAAACATTGGTATAATCTTGAGCATATATTGACGCAGTGGTTGAAGGGGTTTAAGGGGTTGATAGGGTTGGTGTTTTGTGTTTGATTGCCTCATCCAAACAATTTTTGTATGATTCACATGCAGTGGTTCTCATAAGTAAGTGCTTTATGTACGTTGTTGTTGAATCTTTGAAAGCCAGCCTTTATATGTAATTATTTTAAAAAGATAGGTTTTAAAATTCTTGGTATTTTTTCTATTCAAAACATCATGAATTCTAAACATTTCTTATTATTAAAAAAAAGTCAATTCTTGACTTAGTTTTGAATGCATGGGTAATAAATCCTTGCATTGCAATCGCCCAAATATTGTCACTATCCGGCGGTATATATCTTAGGCTTTAGTCTATATATTTATGTGGTATAAAAAAATTTAACGGCATAATAGATAAACATATTTTCCATTCTATTCTCTTATAAAGTTCTTTTTAGTCTGTCAAATCAGTTAAATGCAGTCAATGAAACTATTCAATTCAACAATTAGCATTTTACACCTTACGTTATGGCAAAACAGAGACCAAGTGTTTGCGTCTAAAACAGTTGATATTTAAATAGGTCCAACCTGGGTGGAACACTTGTACGATTTGACAGGTGATAACAAGGCGACCGGTGAAATACTGCCATTCGACAGACGCGATACCGCGCAGCTGGCGGACGATTATACGGTACTCGGTAGGGTACAGGAATCCGCTGAGTACGCGTTTAGTGGCCGTATCTGTGACAGCGAATTTATGATTTCCTCAAGTGTTGATGGCAAGACTGCCTCGTTACCACAAGCGCGACGTACTGACGCAAATGTGAATCTTGATGGTTAGGTACCAAGATCATTGCATGAACGAGCATTTGCTCTATTTTGGGACACATTTGCAGTATGGATAGCATTGTAGCCCTGCCAGTCCTATCTTTTGGGAGCTCGATAGAGAAGTTAAAGCAGGAATTATGAAGACATATTTTGATCGTTTTTTGATATAATATTGGTCAATATAATATAAATGCTAGTGTCGTACTTACACTAAGGAAAGAGTATACCACTTACAGCACTATTGAAATTCTTCTTACGGCAGATGTTTTAATCCATATTAAATCACGCTTCCACCCATGGAAGAGAAGCAGTAACAATACGGAAGCGTCTTTAGCTCCATTAAAGAAGAAGTACAGCACTACCATAATAATGCGTATGCGATCTTCGCGTAAGCAGGATTATCAGAGATGTAACATGGTAGCTGGAAATTTTTAAGACTCCGGAAACCATTTTTACGGATAACGGATTTACTATCATATATAATCATAAGCATTCAAAGAATGGACACAAAGAACACCTAGACTCGAGACAACTATTTGTGGATCACACAAATTTTTGTCTCGTTTGGGTTTTGAACCCACAACACGCGGCGCGGCGGAGTCGCGAGTGGACCACTTAAACCATTGCGCCATCCGTGTAGCCAAATATAGACAATATATAGAATAGGCCAGTAAGAAAAGCAGCCGATGAAAAATTTATTTAAATTTTGAATTAGGAACACTTTGGGAGTCTGTAGATGTTAAATGATTTCGGATTTAAGAGTTAAATGATTGGCGGAAATTTAAAAGTGTCTGTCGTGCATCGAAATGGATTTGACTAGAGAAAAATTTCGCTCAATGATTTATTACTACTTTCATTTTGGTCTTAACAACAATGTTACGATAGACTTCGATTGGCACTTCGTGCGGCTAATGATACAAGCTGATAGAAGGGTGACATATCAACAGATTCGGGCAGCTTTAGGCATTGGTATGAGTCAAGTTCAAAAAGTCTTACATGAACATTAAGGCGTCAGAAAGCTTTGCACTAACCTTACCGTAAACTCACCTCATAATTTGACGGAAGATCAAATACGCCGTTTGGATTGGCACCTCTCAATGCTTGAAAAGTATGACGGAGTATCTTTTTCTGTTTGCTGTATATGACATCGTCACAGGTAATGAAAGCTGGATATATTCCATTCGAAGATTTGCCGACAAAAGTAAAGACGGGCAGAAAGTCAAGGGAAAAAGATGAATGATGATTCGTTTTAAGATCCCTGAAGATTCCGTACTTGCATTTGAAAAAGGCGTGGAAAAGATCCCTAAAGAAGAGTGGGCTCACTGCTTCAGTCAATGGTTCCATCGCTTGCAACCGGGCTTAGAAAGGAACGGAGACTACTTGGAAAAGTAATAAAAATATTAACAGGCTTCTATATCATTCCGTTTTTTATTTTCTAAAAACTTTCCATGTGACCCCGTACTTTTAATAAAAATGGACCACACCTAGACCTGTATGCTTCTACAGTTCAGAGTTCTGTTCTAAAAATACTGACGTACTTGTATATGAAACAGATTGCGGACACTAACCCAGAACCGATACACAAATTAAATGCAGGTTTACATACATTGATGAATTAATTCTACTATAAAAGGCTAGAGAGAAGCTACACTACAACCATATATAGAAAGAAGTTCTTGATAAACAAATTAAATAAATGAACACATACACTTGTCATCTGTTTTATTGCAAGACGTTAATAAGAGTGTCAGTACCTTATTCTAAGACATCTCATACGTACCAATGTGTATCGGCAATGGAAATCGGCATGTTTGACCGAAATACATGTCAACAGAAGTGCTACAGTGCAAGTCAATATCGTTGTAGAGGATAGTCTTGACATTTTTTTCCTGTATGAATATCTCTAGGTGGGATAGAATTTCAAAGAAAAAAAACGTAAAATATAAGTGCGACCCTTTCTCTGATTGGTGTGATCCAGTGATTAGGTGACGAACGGCCTTTAAAATGGCAATCAAAAGGGAAGGTAAAAATTCTCTTCTTAATGGCTAGCCAGTCTAGGTAACACAGTATTCTCGTTGAATGCGCTAAGAGTGTATCTGAGGCTTGCAAGTCTGCCCTGTTGTACACTATGCGCTTAGTTGTCATGTTAAGAATGATGAACTCAAGTTAGCAAATGGACACAAGTATATAGATTTACACTGGTATTCACTTTAACATAGATGTGGATAAACCTGTAGGTAGCCAGTGCAACAAAAATTTAAGTTTTCGTGAAGCAAATATTGCACGTGTGAGTTCAACCAACACAACTTTACGTTGAAATAAATGAGTCGACGAGGAAATCTAATTGCGTACATTTAAAATTAATACGACTATAACATGCCAATGCTCAGGAGGGAATCTATCAAGTCTATTCTGCCTGCCATTCCTTCATAAACTGTAATAAGAAATGAGTTTCCATCTAAAGTTAATTTAAGAGCTCATGTTGACTATGACTATATATCATTATGCAAGTTCCAAAGCTAGGCTATTGTACAAAATATCAATTTTTTTACAAGAGTTCCGCAATTCATGCCCATTGTCTATCCCTCCCGTTAGCATAACCAGGTCTTTGATTTAACTAGAGAGATGTTCTTGACCTAAACATAATTGTCATTGATTTGACTTAAACATACAGACAAATGTAAGACAAAGGTTTCATCGGGATAAAACCTCATGTCTTTCAATAGTTCGCCAGTTTAGAAAATTACATTTTCTGAAAAATCCGCTACTAACATGACATGAGATATGGATTAAAATTTTATGTTTTACTTCGTTAAAATTTGTTACAACATATTTTATCTTTCATTTATACTTGCAAATTCTTAAAAGAATGTTTTACTCACCATGTTTTAATCTCATTAAAAGAAATAAGTAATCTACTTTTAATCTTGTCTAATATCCGGTGGCTATCTTAATTCTAGGCACATACTGTTGACCGCAATCTCATAAGCTACCTTTGGTAGTGTTTGCTTATTTACACTCAATTGGGAATCAAACCCATACTTCTAATCGTAAGATACCTAATTAAACTAATAGAGTGATCGTAAAAACGATAGCTGTCATTAGCAAACTCTGTCTTTGTTGACACGGTATGATATATTTTTCCTTCAATTAAAATATTTATTATGAATACTGAGTAATTTATTGTTTAACTAGTAGATTAATAAATTATTATTTATGTGGTCGTCTGACTCTTCGATTTAAATATAAAATAAATATTATAAAGGAACTGGCTCTTCCCGTCCTTAGCACTCTAGTCATTGGAGTTGGATATGGGTTGCTGATTTTTTTGTTTTAAACTTACCATGGTTGGTTAACCTTATGGGTTACCCACTTTATTTACTTTACCCACACTTAAATATATAGCTGTTTAAAATCCAACATTCTATGAACGACTGTTCGCACTACGAAACAACTACTGCTTTTGAGAGCTCCTCCTTTTTTACACATACAACGCAAAAACCAGCACACGCCTTGCTTGAAGGTAACGTAAAGGTGGGTCAGGTATAAAAAGAAGTAAGTGGATACTCTGCGTTCGTTTTAAGTACTTGGGATCTAAATATAAAAAAATGCATGTTACCTTTTTATCATTGTTTGATTTATTCTGTATTTTGACAGGGTTAAGACAAAGCTTTGTGTTTCCGAACGAGATAAACTGGAAATTTTCTCGACTACGTAGCAATAAAGTAAGTGTAGACTATGTAATTGAGTAATATGGAGTTAATTAGCGAAAGCTAAGGCATCCTACACGCGAGCGCGAGGCTAATCGGCCGCGCGCGACATAATTATCCTTATTTGAATATGCCATACTGATTTGAATTTGAAATTGTTGTGATTCATACATCGGGACTATGGTTGTTAGGCTCTTGTCATATAATAGTTAATTGTATGCAATCTCACTAGCTGTTCGAAGCCAATATGGTAATGTAGACCAAGAGATCGCTATTATAAAATCTTCATTTGTTTCAGTTTCATTTCTCATTTCGCGTTAGTACGAAAGTCATATTCGTTTTAATACTACTGCGGAGTAACCATAATAAAAATTATCATAAACGATTTTAACCCATACAATCCCTTCTATAGGAAGGTGTTCAAATTGCTAGTGAACTTAATTCCAGATAACAGGCATTGAGTAATTTGCCATTTCTTCGTCTATTCAACAGGGAGTATTTTTGGAAATACGGAATGTAAAAAGTTTCACTTTATTGTGCCTAGCTTTCTATTTCCAACCTCAAACTAAGAAGTAAAATCTTTAGACAGGTATATTCAATTATATACTACGAACAACGAAAGCTCAACCAGGATGTCAAACGGCCTCATTAGGGCACTAACATGTACTGTAGGAATGTTTATGGACGTATGTATGCAGTTTTGTGTAACAAAACCGCCGCGGACTCTTAGATCCTCAGGCTTTTGTAATAAAACTGGTCTTACAAGCATCGACGTCCATGCTTAGGTAACATTCACATTGTATATCTATTATAAAACCAACATTTTAAAGTATTTTTTTATAATTAAAGTATATTAAAGTAAATTAAATAAGTTAATTAAACAAGCTTATATGGCATGACGAAAGGAAGCGGTTACAGGGTAGGCATATATCTCAAAAATAGAGAGACGCCAAAGACTCGCAATCATTTTTGCGTTACCTAACTTTCTAGAAATTTTTCCACCCTTATGTTGTTTACAATAATAATTGTTCACATTTTATGAAACCATAAGAAGACTAGAAAAATGAACTAAATAAAAAAAAAAAACTTTATAATCTTTGAAATCGGTTGTCCTGGTAAATATTTATTCGGCAATATTGACCAAAATAGCGGCTCACCCCTAATAGTTTAACAAAAAAATAATAATATTTGGACAATTTTTTTTTAGAAACACAAAAATATATTACATTCTAACGAATTGAGAACTTTCTGGTTTTGAAGTTTGTTAAATATCCATATATAAGTTCTAAGTCTTTTTCTGTGATTCGTTCTGTAATCTACCTTCCTTTCTCAGGAAACACCAGATAGCCCTAGCTTATTCGTCAAATAATATTACGGTAATACATAAATATAACCTCATTAAGGTTTACAACACGAAAAAGAATATTTACAAAATACTTTTTCACCAAAGATTAATAAATAGTGCTACATAAAGAAGCACGAGTTCCTTTGAATAGCCCCTTCTTGTTTTCTGAGACACAATTTGTATCGCAATAACGCTAGTTTTCGCAATGTTTCAATTGAATAGACCACTTAGTTAGATAAACCACTATTTATTATTAGCTCTCTTGTCTCCAATGTTACTTGGTACTTTCGATTATGCTTTCTTTATATTTAAACTAGATACAATGTATAAATTAAGATTAGATGTAATAAGTTGTAGAAAACTGTACTACAAAGTAGAAAATATTTTTAAAATATAAAGAGTTTGTTCTTGAGCTATATAAAGTCGGGTCGTGGGTCTTTCGAGACCGGGACCGCGGCCCAGAATCTGCCTTTTAATATAATAATTATATTTAAGTTGTATGTTGGGTTGTTGTCAGAAAGTTTACGAGCTGTATACAATCTATGCAAATATTGGGAGCAGAAATTCTTAAGTCAATGTTTTTCCAATACCCCATACACTTTTACCTGATAAAACTCGTGCAACAAACGAATTATTTTTTCCATAAACAAGAGTCGCGTAGCTCAGTAGAACTTGTCATAATTTAATTTAAAAAATTACACTTTTATATTTGGTAAAGATTATTTTCAATATTATTGTAGGTTTATTTTTCAACTGTGATTTTTTTCAAAATTAAGATAATTTTTTTTATTTTATAACATTTTATTGCCGAGTATTTTCCCGAGACAGGAACTTTAACTTTTTAACTTTTTTTTTTTATTTGTGGTTTGGGAATCGTACCACTTAAAAATAATTATTTTATTAAAAGGTGGAATCCGGGCCGCGGTCCAGGTCAAGAAAGCCCCACGACCCATTAAGTTCACTTGTTCGTTATTATAAGAATGAAGTTAATAACAAAATTATTGATATGATTGTAAAAAAGCGTGGGGTGCTTTCTACTATATTTTCATAATAATTCTTCTGTTATAAATAGCTACCAATGAACTATTTGTAACATTTGATGTCACGCCACGCTTTTGTGAAAAATTACGAACAACGCCAGTACACTTTCAGAAAATCCCGACTTCTTAAACGATCTACGTCAATATAAGGCAATGCATATGGAAGCCTGATTGGCAATGTTATAACAACAGTCAGATAGAATAAAAATAATTTACACATAAATTAACAATGACACCATTTATGATTTCTCGATTAATTCACGGGAAGCAGAACATGGCCTACAGGAATTTAAAAAATCTTATCATTTAAATACAGGTGAAGCATTACTAATAAAGAATACTGAGGTAAACAAAATGAAGTCATTAAAGAGATAACAATCGTATAGCACCATTACATATAAATGATTCACACCAATGGTCGTAACTTATCCCGTGGAGCAAAAAGCTACAGACGGTGACAGACACCTGAGTTGTCAGTGTAGTACTCACAACTTAGTAATTGGTTGCAAGTGTTGCACGTATATTTCAAGTTAACACATTGTTATGCGTTAGGCTGACTGCATTTCGTGAAGAGGATTATACCGAGGATATCATCGATACTTACATAATTTTGCCATAATACCCATGCGTTAGGGTTGCACTCGACATTATTTGTATAATATTTTATAATAATAATTTCTTTATTGTAGCAAAAGGTGAATACAATTCAAGTGCAAGCCCTGCTTCCCAAACTAGTGTTAGCTGTATATTGGGAATCAGTTCCTTCCCATAAACAAATGATACAAAACTTGTTACTATAAACATGTGGAACATACATAGTTTGAAACAACTTTAAACAGTAGATTTTGTAAATATGTATAATAGTATTTATATTTTATAATAATTGTCTGATAATTATCATTATTCGTGTGTGTGTGTGTGTGTGTGTGTGTAAGCAGAATAATAACACAAATATGATTAAAAATGTTATTGATGTTATTCTGATTTAATTGATGTCAGATTGAAATAACCGTATTTCGAATTAATTTGAATATTATTATGAGTAGACATAATCTACCTACTTACTATGTAATTCATTGCTAGGACTGTTATGGTTTTGTAGTTAGTTGCCGTTTCCTAAGTCAGCCTGGTCATACAGGACCATGCCATGCATAAGCTTCCCTTGTAGCACCAGAGAACAAATCAGGTACTGGTATTATTATATATGCTACTAGGGAGAGTACTAGGCTGTAGTTTAATATAGAAGTCGTACATATTGTTATAGCACACGAGTGATTCATAAAGGGATAGCATTTACACCATAGAGGAAATATCGTAGAGGGGTTACAGTATCTTGTTTACTGATACATTTTTTGTCAGAATGATGAGCAAAATGTCGAAGGAAACAGTTATTCGTGTAAAATTACTAGACATACACTGTCAAAGTTGGAGCAACTTTTGTTTAAAAACTTTTAGATACAACATTTATATATATATATATATATATATATATATATCAATAAATTTTACTTTGTGACGTAAAGGTTGTCTATGTTCGTTTCATATATAATTAAAGAACTTCTTTAAGTAGAAAAAATTAAATACTTATAGGCTGGTTACAAGTATTAATGAATGTATATCGATGGTGCAGCCAGCCTTACACATTGACGCATGTTGCATTAAAATCAATGCAGTTGGCTATAGAAGGCGAATTTTGTAGCACTTGTTGTTGCCTTATGTGCTATGACTCTTAAGTATAAATTTTTTCTTGTTCAGTAGGCGCCTTTAGTACTCGCATAGTTTTTTCTTTCAGCCGGTTTTATTCTATAAAGGAGCTGGAAGTGCGTACACGCTAGTACTATTGCAGCGTAATCAAGTTATTTTATTCACCAAGATGGTCTTATTAGTATTTAGTTGTCTTAATTATTATTCAATCCAAACTTATTTTGGTTTAAAATTTAATGTTCATTATAGATACCACATATTTTATATTATTTTTAAGTCCCAGTCATAACACATACTTTCACGTCTGTTATACATAAATAGGCGAAAACAGGAATAGTAAGTAGATCCTGAAATTAAAAATAATGAATTCGATTATGGAAATTAATTTAATATTTTATAAACTTATTTATTCACTCCTACCTAATGCATCTTCTATCTGTTGACCTTTTTATAGTCTTTGGATGACGGCTGAATTAAGAAACCTACTGAGAAAACTAAATCTTCCTTAGATGTGTATGATTATCAAGTTCAATAACAGCCCCATGTTCGTAATAATGTATTAAAATAATTTAATCACATAATAAATAATTATTTTTTGCACTACTTAAAATGTACCTAAGGTAATCGTGTAATACTTACAATTTACTCTGCAAATTAATAAATAAAATGTATGTTCTAAATTGCAGAATAAACTGTAATGTTTACTTACTTGTAACTGTAATATTATGTAATGTTTGTTTTTTAAACGTATTGTTTTAAAATTTGAGTTTAGAACGTTTATAAACTATAGAGAAAGAAATTAAAATATTTAGATTGCGACTTACATTTAATGTAAGCTTAAATCTCAAGATTATAATTTTGGCTTTATCTATAGTTTATAAACATTCAAAATCCGAATTTACAAATTAATCTAATCAAAGTTGGTTAGTGAGGGACATTGCCAAGTTCCGCCAGTTTTGTGTGTCCAAATAAAGGCTATTTAAAAAAAAGGTGTAATACAAAGATAGTTGCCAAACTGCTCTTTGCAAAGACGACACGAACCATTTAGTTGTCATCGTCCGTACACAATTGGTTTAATTCAATCGGAATATTTGGCAACTTAACTTTTTCTTTGAATATTACGCAATCGTGTTCCTATAGATCAATAAAAATGGAGCTTTTCGGTTCTCCTGATCTAATATTGGAACTTTTTAATCCTTTTGTATTTTTATTCATACAGTAAATAACTTTCATTTAAGTTTCGCTGACCTTCATAATTATTCAGCATTAAATTCAACTGACTACTAACTACAAAGTAACATTACGACTATTATCTGCAAAAAGATATAAGTTAAACTTAATATTCAAATTACTGTAAACTAAGTAAGCTCACATATTTATAATATTCACTCGAACAAAATTACAAAGTAGACAAACATCCATACTTTATAATCAATAAACGATCGTTTTCCTAAATTCCACTAACAAGTACGTATAATCCATCAGTCAGTGTATCTGTAGCGTTTAACAAGAACTCGTAAAGTTCGAGTGAGTAACGCATGTCCAGCATCGATTTACCCAATTAGAATCGATTGAGCCTCCTCTAGCTCTGAACCGTAACCAATATAAATTGAAATTCACCTACCATCGCTGCATCTGTACAAAACAAATTTAGCTAACGTTTAACATCATAAGCATTGTGCTTGTGACGACGCGTTGTTACAAGTAATCGAGGTAAAGTCTAAATTATATGGTACTAGGTTGCATTGTCAGCCACAAGTTGTGACATCTTCCACATAGCAAGCATCGTATCGTACATGCTCATGTTATGGTCAGCGTTCGAAAAACGTCGCTTCTGACCTAACGTTTTATGTGTCTACTGCCTTATATACCGACAAATTGGACAAATTTTCTACAAAGTAATTCATTTCTAAGTCATTTATGCTCATAGCTGACCCTCTATGTTGCATTTAAGTAAGTAATGAATTGAAAGCAAGACGTTCATTTGCAATTTAGTTCCATAGATGAGTTCTTAAATTCCACCCAAGTGAAATAAATTATATGTGCTTAATTAAATTCCTATTAGGGCTCCAACATCGGTGGTCAGTATCTATTAAGTCGAAGTGCAATAAAGAATATAAGTAGTAGTTTTCTTGCAAGGAATGTAACGGTATATGGCTTTAGGACGTGCAGGCATAGAATTAATTAAGATAGATATATAAACCAATGATGACTATCTTGAAAAATAGTTTGAAAATAAATTTGATCACAACCAGATTATAGTCAAAGTTATTTATAGATAGATTATAGCATAGAACCAATCCTATGTCTTGTAGGGAGTACTACGCCGCAGACGCCTGCATCTTCCTCTGCATATTAGGTAAGACGAAGAAGGCTCAAGGCAACATTTACACGTGAAGATAAGACAACTTTTTATCTGAGGGTAACTCAAAAATTACGAGTTCTCGCCGGCCCATGGCAGATGGCAGTGTGTTTTGTGATTTTAATGAAATTAGACATGGATGATGTATACACAGTCTACAAGTCTACCTATAAATCCCTGTCATTTAGCAAGGAAAATTTGTAATATCCTTTATATTTTCAGACTATGGGCCACTAGAATGTTTAGCATTTTCGCGTAAATAATTTGGTGACAGCCAAGGATTTGACGTCATGTCAAATGTAAACAATGTAAAAAATTGTAAAAGCTTTAATTAGATAATACGTGTTTAATTCACATCACTATTTACAAGTAACTTAAAAACAAGTGAATGCGCATTCCTAAGTTCAACACGGCATACGACAGTGTTGGAATCCATATATGTATGCCTATCGATGACTGGTCAGTCTTCCCATCATATCGACACAATGTTACGAAACTTGCTAACTGGAATACGTTCCGTGATCTGGGAATCTAGTTCGCTAAAAAATATGCTATGCACTTTATAGTGTAAGTTTTTTTAACGAGTGCAGGCTAGGCGGTAATGTTAGCGGGTGATAAACTTTTAGTTTGTTTCTAAAGATGTTTTGATTTATATACATTCGTTTTTGGAACCTAAGCTTTCGGAAAATACATTCTATCGTCTATAACCCGATGACGGTAAAAATTGTCCTTGCACTTCTAAAAATTTGATAGTTAATTACTAGTCAAATTCTTGTAAACATGTTTTACGTTTTCAAATCTGAAATTCATCACTTTTAATCTGACGGAAAAAACTGCAACGATTAAAAAAAAAACATAGGTTAAGATCATATTCAGGTCAACTTGCGTGTAAAAAAATCTAGACTTTGATTAAATATAGCGCTGCGAAATCAGTTATAGTTATAGCTAACAGTCGTACAAATTCCCAACATCGCAGTAACTCTACCATATACAGCCAGCGTACTGATTAGCCGATGGAATATAGCCTTTAATTACAATGCAATTAAACAGTCAACTGCACTAATTGATGCGATAACATCTTTAGCCCGCGCGCTGTGGTAAGGTGTACTTTTTCTAGATGTAGTGTAATACTACAAAAAAAATATTCCAAGTCCAACCGTTTGGTTACTTGAGAGTACATGTACATTTATATTTTTTATGTATTTAATATCGCAATCACGGACATTGCTTAAGCAAATGAAGGAGCGTTAGAACGGTTCTTCAACTATAAGTATATAATGTAAGTAGTTATTATCAACGTGCGAGTGACGGTAATAAACAATAAAAATATACAAATATCACATACTACGGAAAGAAAATATATGGATCAACTAAAGGAAAAAGTTATCAGTAGGGAATAGAATTGACAAGCTGACAAGTGACTGTCACATGCCATTAAATAGATGGATGGTGTATAATGGCGAAATTAATAGCCAAATATGAGTAAATCAACAAAAAGAATAATAACATATAAATTTTAATCGAGCTGGATGAATACATAAATTTGTCCAAGACTTAGAAAATATCTATGATCAACGGTCCACTTAAGTTGATCAGAAGTTTAGCTAAAGTTAACAATAAACTGGGTTTATTAAAAATACAACACTTATATAAATCTGAATATTGTTCTTTTCCGATCTTTCAAAATAGCTACCATTTTCTTATCAGTCTTGTGGAACCCTAAAAATGTGTCAACTGTTTCCGTTACAGTTTAAAGAGTATGCGCTTTTTCTAGGCCCACCCATTAATTAGGTCGAGAGTGTTCGTCAGCGTGGGCTTGTGGAAATTTTGTAATGTATCCTCAGCCTTATAGGGTTCGTAAATAGAGTCCAACTGGCGCAGAGTCTATCGCAAGAATGCAGTTGATCTGGATGTTATTGTAACTTTGATACATCTTGTTACGTTGTATTTTATAATCGTCATATTTCTGCACTACTACTTGACGATTAGTTAGTTTTTAAGATAAAACAAGTTCTTTCCTTTGCCAAAAGATATTTTCTGCTGATACTGTGATTGAGCTAATCAGTACTTTCTTCACTACATATTATAAAACAAAGTCCCCCATCGCGTTTGTCTGTCTGATTTTCATGCGGTTTTCACTAATACTAAACTAGCTTTTTTCCATGTGTGTGTATAGTGGACCGATTTCCACAGGACTTTCACTGGCAGATAGCTGGTGCTATAAGGAGTAAGTTAGTCTACTTTTATTCTGAAAAAGAATTAGGGTTCGGCGCAAAACCTATAAATATGTACACGCGAGCGAAGCCGACCGGGGCACAGCTAGTTTACAATATAACAATAAAATACTATAAATTTAACAATAATTATTATTTTACCTAATAATTTATACTAAAATTATTTCAGTGTCATTACGCTACACACTACGTTCTTATAACGTAAAATATCTATCAATCCCTTTCTTACTAGCTCAATAATACATTTTTCAATCAAAGCACCTGGTCATTAACAAGGTTATAGTCACTTCGTCTCCTGGGGTGTAGAGCTTGCAGATATTGCTCTATAGCAATGTAGCAGGCAGCAGTATCTGCAGGTTCAGCTTATGAAAATAAAGAGATAGCACAGATTAGATATGTTTTATAAATGATCAATTATATTGATTTATTTGATTTGATTTATTGATTAGAGTTGTTAGGCACTGGATTGAGCCCTCCTTGCTACATTAAAGCCATTAACAGTACTATAATAATAAGTTATCTGCAGTTCTTGCTCCTCCTACAGGTGATTAATAATCTCTAGATAGCTTTATTTTTACCAATGAGTCACTTTGCGAATAACTACTTCAAAACTACTACAAATACTCTCAAATTTAATTAGTGAATTTCTATTTTGTTTCATTTTTCTCCGTTTAGATGTTGATAAAGCAGTCAGTTTATTTCATTTAATTATTATGTTTTCTTATTTAATTTTTTTTTAATAAAAATGCCTATTTTTAAAAAGGTTTCTGTTGACGAAAGAATTTTAAAATAAGAACAGTAAGTCATAACATTATCTCCTACATCAAAATATATATAAACCTATAAAACCTATCAATATTGCCTCTTCATAATATTATTTTAATAATAATAATTGTCATATCGGTTCAAGGGTTGATTGCTAAGAGCCTCGACCAACATCTTCAGGGGCTTATGGTAGGCAGCTGGATTAAGGGCCTGATGATGTGCAGACGTCAGTCCTCCTCGATACAGCAGTAGTATGAGGAGGTTTCTGTCTCTGAAACCCTTACCACCGAAACTTTGGTCTCTGTGCATGATACTGTTTCGACACTATTTTTTTATATTTTCAAATATTAAATACATGGTGTAAGAAACACCGTACCGAATAAACTTTCTGCAAGAAAATTCATTATTTTTTTATATTTTTTTTTTTTTGGTTAAAAGTGATATCACAATGAGTAAACAGAACGTTTTACCGAGAAAACAATAATAAATAACCCATACAGAAAAAACTGCAATGTAATTAATTAAACAACATTTCTGCAATCAGCTGCTTCGACGGTGCCGTACGTTTAAGGTCATTCTCCGTACCGCACAAAAAGAATACCGCTTACATTGCGTACCTACCGCCAAATAAAACTAATGACTATAAATCCTTAATTTCGCATTTTATGATGAACTGACTTCTGTATTGTGATAAGTATAAACAGAAAGAGGTTTTTGTAAGTTTTTTCGCGTAGCTCAAACTTACACGCTGTATATATAATGTCATTTATATGTTAATAAACACAATAATAATAACCTAGGACATATTATACAACGCTGTCCAGGCTCAAACTAAGCAGAGCTTGTACTATGGATTCTAAAACGAGGACAAATCTACAACATGGATCTATTTTTTTTTATTGTAAATATAAACTTATTGTACATAAAGCATCCAGACTATTTGCACTGAGCAAGAATCGAACCCGCGACAACCAGCCTGGCAGTCGAAAGCACAACCGCCGCGCCACAAAGGTCGTCTTTTTTTTAAAGAGATTTATTGTCTTTACGTCACCCTGAAGTGATTTGACCTCAGGTTCAGTTCCTGGGCCAGTGAGTCAGAGCTGGTGTTTATTGCTATGACACAATCGGATGCAATCTGCGTCTTGATGCAACTTAATGTGTTGTAGGAATGGTACTTACTGTAACCGATAGAGAAGATTCTATGCGTAGATAATATATACTAACGTAAGCTTCGGCGTCAAGAGAATGTAATGTAAAAAATTATAACGTGATTATTTGTTATGGTGCCCTGATGTTTTGTTATAGTAATTAAGTAATCTAAATAGATTACCTAAATGTGCCGGATCTCCGCATAATTATGACACACGATATATCGCTGCAGGAGACTTCCACTTACTTTTGCTATTAAATTTTCACTCACTGCTGAACCTATCAATAAACTAAACTAAACAAAGACTAAAAAAATCAATATCGAAAACATGATGACTGACGCCATTATTTAAAACATCCACGCCAATCAAAATATCCAAGTTTTATTTTTACATTATTTAAACGACAAATCGGAAGAATATACCTTTTTTGGCTAATTATGGTTACAACAAATATATATCCATGTTGCTAACAACAAGCCTCCATAGTTAGGTAACAATATTAATACTACACTCAAGAAAAGTCCGTCTTGAACCAACACATACACATACAAATACAAATACACCTACAAACCACAAAAGAAATTCTTAGAAATAGTACTCATTAATAATGTAGCAATAACAAATTCGAAATGAGATGATATAAGATAAAAAAAAAAAAGAATAACATTATTTACTGCATTACCTAACAGTTTGAGTACCGCATCCGACACTATCAGTGAAAAATGGTTTGGCTAAAAGCTGTCTCACTGTGCTAGCCTTTGTGCAAAACAAGTCATAGTGTAATGAGCTATGCAGAATGCTTCGGGAAGTACCTGTGTTGCATAGGCCAGGAGCCATTGCCTGCGTGCCATCACTGCGAGGGTTGTTCCGAGGATACAGCACTCCATACTCTAGTAGAGTGCCCAGCGTGAGTCCAACCGCGCCAGGACCTTGAGACATATATATGTGACATATACATATAGGTGTGGAAAGCCTCTCGCTAGAGACCATGGTGCAAGCTATGGTATTAAGAAAGAGCGCGTGGGACTCCGCCGCCTCATTTTGTGAGAAGGTGATGTACGCCAAAGAGGCGGCGGAAAGGGAACGGGAGACATCTAACAGCCTCCCGTCCCACAGAGGACGCACCAGGCGCCGTAGAGCACCTAATGATCTACGGCATCCATGAGCGCTGGCCTGAAGGCGCCCGAACCCGGCACCGAAAGAGGAAAAATAATGCCGAGACGGTGGCTGCGATGTGAACCACGCGCGCTTTTAAAACTGAAGGGGACACGGCTCCCACTTACGTCTGCGAGACTACCTAACTTTATGGGAAGGTAGTCAAATCTGTCGGGAGTCCAGGGAGTTCCTTCCTAGGTTATACCTGAGCCTTCGGCCATAGACATCCGTGACGGTGACGGAACACCGTGGGATTCCGACATACCCCCTTCGCCGAGTATTAGCTAGGTGCGGTGGTACCCCGAGGGGTTTTCAGAGGTAAAAAAAAAGGGCTCTTTAAACAATAAATCAATGACTCTCTATTTTTCTCCTTATATAGATATTTTCTCTTAGTAATAACTTATGCATTATCAACTTAGTTAGATTGTAGAGTGCGTGATCCACTAACCAAGACTTTGATTGTTTTTATACCTAATAATTTTACTTCACAGTGTCAAGTAATTTGCACATTTTGCACTCCCTATATTTCTTTATCTTCACGAGGTAATGCTGTATTTTATTCTGTACATTGTATAGTCTGCGGTTGTAAGGTCCGTGGTACACAATAGTGCAGTGGCGCGCTACATGGCTACAAATAAGATCGCGAGCGGCGACACGTCATGCGGATTGCGGAGATTAGGTCAGTTTCAGACTCGTGGTTAGGACAGAGTACTTGATACTTAAAATTAAAATAAAAACTGTTAGCAGAGCACCAAGACGAGTGAAGTGATTTAAATGAAGACTTTTTCAATTATACTTCAGGCGACTTTGCCCTATATCAACAATTTTTACTTTTATATAACAACTAGCAGCGCCCCGCGGTTTCACCCGCGTAAGTTCCGATCCCGTGGGAATATCGAGATAAAAAGTATCCTATATGTTAATCCAGGTCTCCAGCTATCTACATACCAAGTTTAATCGCAATTGGTTCAGTAGTTTTGCGTGAAAGAGTAACAAACATCCATACATCCATACATCCATACATCCATAGATCCATACATCCATACATCCACACATCCATACATCCATACATCCTCACAAACTTTCAAGTTTATAATATTAGTAGGATATTTTTGAAAAAACTAACTTTAGCTACAGATTACTTTCTAACTGTGTTTATTATCACCGCAGAATATTACAATTCAAGTATAATTTAGCATTATTGTCGTGACCACTCGAACCACTAACAGACCTTTATAGTATTTTTTTACAAATTATAACTGATAAGTATACCTACTTTTACATTAACTAAAAGTAAAACTTTTCTCTATTTGTGTGCAATGTAGAACAGATTCAATACGACAGCTTCAACCAGAGTATCAAAGTACTTGGCACACGAATTCGCGTGCCGTTGCGACACAGCCGCGCCCAGCCAGTGATGTGCGTGCGCTGAAAAATATCGATGTTATATCGATTGCCATCCGACACACTTCCGCCATCGACTTCGATATCGACCGCCATTCGTAACGGTTTCTATTTCCTTACTTACTGCACTTGTTTCTTGTAAGTAAGGAATTAGATTGTTATGTAGTCCATAAATTGATAACTTTTTTCTACACATTCGACTGACACAACAACAAATCGAAAACAACTGTCTCAATAGACAAGAGATAAGACTCAAGAGAGTAATTACCTATCAAGTCTGGAGTAAATGACTCCACCTCCAACTGGCGCACTGCCTATTCTATTCTATTCTATAGCATTCTACAGAAATTAACAATCAGAATAGGTTCTTTCATACGACGATGAAGTAGCTGACAACGGTGAGATCGTCTTAGTCTGTCATAATGTTAGCATACCGACTGTTTGATACTTTTGTAAGGTATTTTCAAGTGTACTTGTATGTTGAAATAAATGATAGATTTTTTGTATTGAATTTTATGTTTATAAAACCTACTTCTTAGTCCAACAATAACTTATCTACTAATAAGCATAATTTAAAATTTTATCAATACTATATTGTATTGCGATTTCAGGTTCCTAAAATAACACACTTTGTTGATTTTTGTATTTTAACTTTAGTTTGCCGTGATGATTAGAATGGTAATACTAGTAATAGGTTTCTCTTGGATAGGTGTGTACCATCTTCATCTTAATCATCACTTTCCATTAGGTGAGTTGTAAGACAAACGTCGTAAAGGTGCGTTAAAGCAAATTTAGTTAGACACAGTGATTTCTTTATTCTACGTGGCCAAGGGGTCATTCTTTATAGTCAAAATAATGGCGAATGTGACTTACATGCAGCAGAGACGAAGTGTGCTGTCCGTTATATAGTCCGACAATTCCATATTAATAACATAATAACAAAAAAAAATCCTACCACGATGTGACAGGAACTTGGAATGATAAATTCAGTGAGTTTCATAATTTCGCGAGGCAGTAGTTAATTTGAAAAAGATAAATCAGAAAAACACCTCTACTTTTAATTTACCTTCTTCACGATTTATTGGACACGGTTTTAAAAAAAAATACAACATAACATACATAATTCATTAGTAATGTATAATGAATTAATATAATGTCAAACAACTTAAAACATACCTACTGAGTGCATAGGTGTCATTATCTTGTTAGTATGAAGTGTTACTATTTATTACCTCATTATAGAAAACTTAAATAGAGTATCTAGTACCATTACTTAGATGAGATATTAATTGATAACAAATTATAGTGAAGCACATCACTATGAAGCGGAGCGATAGCACAATTAGATATAAGTTTGTATTCACAAGACAAGCGCACGCGCCACCTTATGTCCACACAGGCTTTCTACAAAACCTACTCAAAATCAGTACCATATGCACATTTGATCGGCGTCCTCCAAAATACTACAATTTATAGTTTAGAATTTTACAATGTAATACAGACAATGATGATAATGTACAGAAATTACCAAAATAAATATTACATTATATACGCATTCTACCGATACAATGAAACAATAAATGCTTGACATAAAGATTGAGTTGGTTTTATCTGTTCCATATTCACATTATTGCATGTAAAACTTATTACATCTAACACAATAAGAAATGTTAGGTAATGATTAAATAAATAGAAATAAAAAAGCATCCATTCCGTTCGTATTGAAAGTCGACTTAAAACTAGCTTCACACGTCTATTTAACACAATTTTAACATGCAACACAATAAGAAAGGATAATGATTAAATAAATAAAAATGAGAAAAGCATCCTTTCTGTTCGTTATGCAAGTCTACTTTTTTTTAATGGTATAGGGGGCAAACAAGCAGACGGGTCAACTGATTGTAAATGACTACCGCCGCCCATGAGCATCTGCAACTCAAGAGTCACAAGTGCGTTGCCGCCCTTCAAGGTGGGAGTAGAGGGAGGGGGTAATAGGGGACCAGAAGAGGACCAGGAGGGAAGAGAGGGAGAGGGAAGGGATAGGGCCTCCGGTAACCTTACTTACTTGGCGAAAAGCAATGACAGCATTGCTTCACTGCCGGTTTTCTGTGAGGCCGTGGTATCACTCCGGACGAGCCAGCCCATACCTACCAGAGCGTAGCTCTCCCATGCTAAAAGTATGTAATATGTAGTAGCTTCACGCAGTAGTTCTTAAGCCTATTTGTAATGATGTATTTACGGAAGACGGAACACCGCACGCAACTTACATAAAAGTACTTATAAGTAATATAAAAATAATCACATTATACATTATGAGTAATCGAGAAATACGTTATGAAAAATGTAACAAGATCGAACAAATTACTGGAAAAATGTGTCATTCATCGAATGAATGTAAATATTAATCGAATGAAATATACACATGCATTGATACTTTATCTACATTACTTATAAAAAAAAATAGATTTACTTAAACATAAGACAGACATAAGATGTAGTTTTACCATCTATTTGAGATTCTTCCAAGGCTCCAACCGCCGTAGGCCATGTATCCAAATGTGTTTTAGAATCAATATAATATAATCAATATAATCAATACTAATATTATAAACGTGAAAGTTTGTGAATATGGATGTTTGTTACTCTTTCACGCCAAAACCACTGATCCGATTCATTGCGATGAAACTTGGTATGTAGATAGCTGGAGACCTGGATTAACATATAGGTTACGTTTTATCCCGATATTCCCACGGGATTGGGACTTATGCGGGTGAAACCGCGGGGCGCTTGTTACTCTTTCACGCCAAAACCACTGATCCGATTCATTGCGATGAAACTTGGTATGTAGATAGCTGGAGACCTGGATTAACATATAGGTTACGTTTTATCCCGATATTCCCACGGGATTGGGACTTATGCGGGTGAAACCGCGGGGCGCAGCTAGTTTTATATATAAGCAGCTTTTGTCTATAGATAGTTTTGAGTTACGTCCCAGTAAACAGTAGACCCTTGTGTTTTAGTTGATTTGATATAATTTTGTTTGAACATGTTTTCTCCAGGTAAGCCTATGGTCCAGGTGCATGCCCAGGTATCATCTAAGTACCTACTGAATAAACCGTGACAAACTTTATATAAAAGTGCCACATTAGTACAAATTCTGAACTAATGTCGACATAATTTTTAAATTATTTAATGTCATTTTATCCGTTAAGAGATGCTAGTTCAATATCACTTTAAAGTTTTGCAACATCTTGAAAATATATTAAATAATCGTCTGAACACTTAACGTTTAAAATCTAATATAATATTATACAACCGTTCTCAAGTAAAACACTTATCAACGAACAGCTACTTTTTATTTATGGAGATACCTTCTTTTGTCAGCTCTCGCCCTAAAGGAATATTAGCTTTATCAGTAATTTTCATACCTATATCAGGAAGATCATATAAGGATATTTGTAGAAATAGACATAGTAAATTTTGATGAATAGAAATAAGATTTGATCTGATCTCACCTGCATTTATACAGGTAAGATTAGTAGATAGTGTTTTATACTTCCCCGTCCTATACTTCCTCTACCTAACCGTATATGGCGGTTAGGGTCACCAGGGCTTTGTAGCATTGCGCGTATTTGAACGCACCGGTTATTACTTACCATCAAATATGATTATATCACGTGCTCGTATGTTAACTTAAAAGCTTAAAAATAGAACTGAACCTAGCCCAACACCTTCTAAGTTTACCACCTTACTTACCATCGTCCAATTGTATAACACAACTCACGTGATATCATAGCTAACACATGTTTTAAAAATCAATCTACCTACATAAGGTAGATTGAGTGTCCATTACTATTCATTCTATATAACTCATAACTTCAATTATTAAGATATTATGTTACAATTTCGAGAATAATGCGGATTATTTACGTGGTATTCAGGATCTCCGCAAAGCTCTGCATTCGTCACGAATGCTCGCATTGTGTCATTGTCGTGTAGGAATTACCGACTGCTATATCAACGATAAGGTATTTCCTATAGATCATTATTGATATTGAGCTACATATGTACTTGTATATTAATATATATGTTAATATGGACATATGATTTATAGTTTAGATATTTATCACACATTTTTTTTTTAATATTTACGACTTGTGTCCGAACTTTAGTTCAACTTTGTGCCTGTTAACGTTATTTGGAAAACAGTTTAGGTTTTCAGTTAAATTTAGAGCTGCATCTCCATCGTTCTAATCTTTAAAAAAAATACTGAATGGGTTCTTCTTAACCCTTAAACAAAGTATATAAAGTTGATATTGTGAAATATCTATTAGGCTATCGTTGGCAACATCGCACGTCCGGACCACAAAAAAAAACAGCTTTTAAAATAAGAAGTGAAATAAATATGTAGTTATAAATCTGCATTAATATTTTAAATCAAAAACAACTGGTCGGTTTGAACAAACATATTTATCTCAGGTTTCAAAAATCTTATTTCAATAATGTGTGTTTAGTGGGACACCCCTATCATGCAACGATTTCTATGAACGAAACGTTTACCATATTCCAACTGCGGCCGCGTTTGATAAAGTCCAAATCGCAATTATATGTCGTAGTACAGGGTTAGTTCAACTTATCAAGACGGACAACAGGCTAGTCCGCTCTTTCCCGCGTGAGTATTTATTACCAGAACAGCGATATAATCATTTGTGCACGATCCATCACACCGCTGTCAAAAGTACCCGATCATATGCGTACGTCGCTTGTGTTTTTCATGTTTTTTTACTCATTAACGTGGGGCCAAATATTTAATTCATTAATTAGCATCCGGTTACAAAATTTTATGTAATAAATGTATGTATATCTTGGAGTTGTATCCAGTGTAAGACTACATAATTTATTTAAATGTTTTATTCACGTGTAGCAACATAAATAAAAAGAATCTCAGATTCCAACACGGATGAACATTCTTTCCTGTGGCGTCTTTATTTTCTTACAGACTTCACTTTTATGAAGGCATCTTCAACGTATCTAGATCGACTTAAACACGTCTAGAAATTTTTAAATCTCAATAGTTTGCGATAAAGAAAGACGACTATTACAGGTAGTAAAAAGTTTGCGCATAAAGGTACTTCAAAACGGATTTCGCACGTTTATGGTCACACCACGCAAAACCATGTTCTTCAGTGGGACGTTTCCGTAGGCTGTAATGTAAACAATATAATCATTGTTTCACTGCCGGTTTTCTGTGAGGCCGTGGTATCGAGCAGAGTCGAGCCGGCTCATTCGTGCCGAAGCATGGCTCTCCCACGTAATTATTGATGAACAGAACTAAGCTCAAGACTTCATAATTAAGACTGTATACAAATGCATGAGACACCGTAATCAACCTCTAAAGTATCACTTAGCCCTTGCTGCAGTTAGGCGTAAGTTGGCGTTACTAATCAGCGTACAACCACTACAGTCGTTCAGTAGCATTTTGTAAGCAAGCTATCAGCCAAACACCTACAACTAAATCCGATGAATTGTCCTTACATTAATAATATCGAATGCGTAGGTGTATAACTACTACATGCAGACTTAATCTAATTATTTTCCTTTCACTTTCAGAGCTATTATAAGGTTCTTACAAAATCTATAGACTGCTGTTTGTAATCACTCTGCGATGATCTCTCACACGAGCAGTGCTCTTCGTAGGACATATATCGTATTAAAAATAACCCATATCTCAATCTTGGAATACATCGATCATCTTGGATGGAATCATTGCATTGCATCATTGCATAAATTTTTAGGATGAACTGCTTGATCGTACCTTCGAAGTATTTGTAAAACAATACATTTTTGAATACTTTTAAAGTCGCAGATTAAACAAAATATGTATGTTTTTGTTTTACAATTTGACCATCCCATTTTTTATCATGGAATCATAGCAAGAACGTTGTATGAATACCTTTTACTATCTTTTAAACGCGCCATGAAAGTTCAATGAGTAGGATACTCGAATATAAACAACTTCCCAACATGAACCGTTGGGCCGCGGTCAACCGCGCATGATCACCTCACCTGGTCTGAGGATCTTCCCTTAGTGTTGGCACCTAATACCCGTTCCACCACAGTTTCAAAATTCTTTCACCAGTATTTTATTTAAAATGTTTTCGTTATTAATTCACATAGCAACAGAATTGACACCTGATTGCTGTAATTAGACTTAAGCTATCTCATAATTTAATCAAAATTAATCTGATTTAATAAAAATATCCGTGTCTTGATTATTGCACACAAAAACAATAGAGCCTAACCCCATAATAACCATTACATATGATAAGTAGCGGAGTTTAACTGATCATAACAGTTCTGTATCCGCAATATTCTACGTACCTACATTAATTACAGAGATCTTACACTACTAGACAAGACAACATTATAAAATTGACGTCATTAAACAAGTATAGACTGGTTCTTACAATTTTTTTGTTTAGTGTTCATTAGGGCAACCGTACCCACGATGCTTGTAGTATGTAGTATCAACGACAGGCAGTTAAATTTTAATTTTATTGTGAGTTAAAAGGGAATCAATGTTAACAATTACGCTACCAGTGCAATGACTTTTATCTATTTAAGGCATACTATGGACTATAATAAAACCTAGCCTATATATCTATCCAAAAAATAAAATCTTTGTTCCCTCTCTTGAAGTGTTGGCTGCAATCCTCAGTTAACTAAGACTATGTATGATGGTTTGGCATTGCGGACTTGTCGCGTGTATTTCCTTAGAACATATAATTAAGAATCCTTAGCATGTCATTGACGACTTGTATAGAAAATATCGTTTCTAGTATATCAGTACACTACAGTTCACTGTTTGCCACGTTATAATTCATAACGCAATGCTGGTTAGATTATAATTAAAACGGATGTGGCTCGTAAAATTATCATTTCAGATTTATTAAAACGCCAGTGGGTGTAAGCCTTTGTACCTACCTACCAGTTATCAATTAATTTATTTATTTTACTTGCTCTATTTTTATTAATTGTAACTGTGTTTGTATGTTCCGAAAAAAACTTTACAGTTCACTTGACCAAATTACCTGTTTATGTAGCATTAAATAATTTTCAACTCGAATTAAAAAATTCTGTCGCATTTTGGGCTTTATAACTGCTTATTGCGTATGATATCAAAGCGGAGTCCAAAAAAGGTTACTCAAAGTGGTTAATGATTAGCTGAATCGATTTCGTGGCGTTTGGTCACATCGCGATCTCGATATTAAATACTTCAAGTTCCCATTCTCATGATTTCAATTGAAAAACTCACGTCAACGATGATAATGAAGTTCTTAACGACCGCGAGTGGACAGAAGGGAGATTTATTGCTTTGGTAATGACCGGTAGTTAAGGAAAAAAACTTATAAAGAACAGGCCAGATTTAATTGTGCGGCGCAATATCTGCGTTCATGGCGGGGCCTGGACATTGAACAATACCTTGCAATTTGTATTGACATCATGAAATATTGAACTAAATGTTTTATTTGCCACGAGTTCGCTATTTAACCCTACAATGTTAGCATACATAAAACAAACATAATTACCAGTCGCATTATAAGGCTACTGAATTGAAAGTCTACTTAAATTACTACCACTATGTTAGACTAACTGCATACATCACTAGATTGTTTTAGAATGTTACATTACATAACTTGATGTTTTACATCACTCTTTGTAAATTTCAGTAACAAGTTAGTCTATAGATAACTCAATTTACACATTTATACTCATTTCTAGTTGTACCCATAATTAAGAAAGTTTTGTAGTTTATCCTGGATATACAGTAGCACTTATAATGTGGCAAAAAGAAAAAAGGGAAGTTGACTTTGTCTATTTTAACCTTTACTTAAATCACTGAAAGGGCATGACTCTGCATGCAGTTACGAAAAAAAAACTATGGGTTTACAAGTTATGACCGTTTGAATTTCCAGGTTTTTTACCTCAGTTTCTCATAAGAGCAGGTGGAATGTGTAGTAATCCTTCGAGGGCATACCTCAACTCCTGACTTTAGTGACGTATACCGTGTGGTTTTATTCGGTTCGAGTCCGACATAACAACGTCATCGTGTAATTGGTAGTGTTACCATGGGTTACCAGTGGTAACAAAAAGGGGGAATGTGTAGAGTATATTAAATCATACCTACATATTTTTTTATTTTGGAATTTTTCATTCCGTTACTATTAAGAAAATCCATAAAAACTAATTTCGAAAACTTTTTAACTTACTTTTTATGGATTTTCTCAATAACTGAGTGAATAGTGTCCTGTCCTGACCTATCAGTTCTGTTAATAAGAATAAGGTTATAACCCGTCAAATGAAAAGTGCATCATTTAAGAATCATTTGTTTAAAAAAACTTAACTCAAGTATCTTAAAATAGTGAATCAATATACAGAATGGAAACGTTAAGTGTCCAGACGATTATTTTGTCAATTTTAAAGATAACAGTGGGAAAGCCATGCTTCGGCACGTATGGGCCTGCTCGACCTGAGTGATACCACGGCCTCACAGAAAACCGGCAGTGAAGCAATGATTGCATTGCTTTTCGCCGAGTGAGTGAGGTTACCGGAGGCCCTAACCCTTCCCTCTTCCTCCTTCCTCCCTTCCTCGCTCCTTGTACCCCTTCCCTTAGTCCTACCTTAAACGCCGGCAACGCACTTGTGACTTTTGAGTTGCAGGTGCCCTTGGGCGGCGGTAGTCACTTACCATCAGATGACTCGTCTGCTCATTTTCCCCTATAACATAAAAAAATATATATGGAGACGAGGACAGTAGAGATGGTTGTAGATTGACAAATAACTTCTTGAATTTTTCTTCAACTACTGCAACTTTGTAATAGCTTCCACACTTTTCATGAAATTACGTATAATTATCTTATATTCAGTTAGTAGGCTATCAAGTTGCTACTGATCGTTAATTTTTTAGTTGATTTTAGGCAAACAATCTCTGATAATGAATTTATTTTGAGCTATAGGCCCACATGGTACGATAACACCTGATAGTAAAATCCTTTCTTCAAATTTTAAATAACTAGAAGAGACATTTAACAAACATTACGACCGGCGACCGTTAAGAAATTCGTACAACATATCACAGCATGTTCTATTTAGTAAGGGCCATTTGACCGCACTATGACATTTGCAAGGGCCAGCTAATAAGACACATTTCTCATGTAGGGTGTACCTTCGATTGTGTAAAACGGGACACCGTGGCGCCTTGTGTGGGGAAGGACGGACAATGGCCGCTGTGTCAAACCACTTTAGCGTAGTCTTACATGGAAATTAAACGTAGGTGGTACGCGTACGCAACCATTTCTGTAAATTAAAAAAGTTTTACGATCGTCAGGAAACTAAAAGTGTTACTGCTTTTAATTATGCACTGTTATGTTTATTGCGTTTTTATTGACTCAATATCCTTTTACCAGTTAATAACATTCCCCGTATTTTCTGACGATACTACCGGCTTCTGGTAATTCTGAATCAGATTACAAAAATACAATATGGGTGTAATTAAAATCATAGTGTTGCAAGAAGAAACCGACAAAAAAAAGTATTATACTCAGTACGACGTAAAACTCCTGCTTGTATACGATGTAAAAAATTATCTGATTAGGTTATATATAATACAATGAAAAAAACAAATGGTGTATTTGTTTTTAATGGCACAAACCTTTTTTTATAACAATAATATGTAATAATAATAAATAATACACAATGTACACCATTATTTCATATTATCTACTATAAGTTTAAAACGAAGGTTTAATGTATTTGTGCCACCACTATAATAATATAATAAACCGCTTCAATTAATAATTTATTATTTTTATTCGTATATATAAATATATACTATATTCGTATATGTGTACATGTCCAAAAAATATCTCGAAATAAAACACCACACTTAGAATAGAGACACAACTTTATTAAATTTCTATCTATATAAATACCCGTCCGTACATCTTAATAGTGCGATTCAGAACGCCATCTATCTACAAGTTGTAGAACTAAAGTTATAAAAGTATAAAATCAAACCCACGTAATTAGATAATATGTAAATAATGTTTATGAATATCGTTAGCCATTTACCATCAAGTTGTCTGTGTACTTATTTGCTTTCTTTTGTTTTTTACATATTATACAACCTCAAGACCTCATTAAGATTATACATTTTGTAAAATTCATGACGATGACTTGCATCGTCATGACCGGGATCGTCATGAAAAGAGTAAAACATAAATTCACAGTAACATACAACAGTATATACAAAATCCAAACTCTCTGGTAGAATGTAGGTTTTATTCTACAGAAATATTACATAATTTATTTCATATCCATAACGGATAACCCAACCATGTAATCGGAACTTAACATATAGAGTGGGCAGCACAGTGACTACATGTCGTGATAGTGTCGCGCGACTCCTAGCAAGCAAGACCTTATTGAGAATTATGTATTGGAAATTCAACATTCATTTATATTGGTGAAAAGATGAACTTTTGGTAACAAATATGTTGGTTATTTATTACCAAACTTAATATGGTTCGAAATTCAATTAATTAATATTCACCGAAAGTTACGTAACAATATCAATTAATGGATCTAAAAGATGAACATAAGCCAGGCTCGTTGGTTCTTAACCTAGACAATAAGGCGTGTCACGGAACGAATTCAATCGCCCACTTAGTGCACTATTATAGGGTAGAAACGCGATCGGCGCGCGCGCAGTCAGCGGCCGCTCGATAATGAGTGTAATTTCGTTATCTGCGTCCTTGTTTCGTCCTTGCTTTCACTGATAACGCCGCTCACCGAGGCCGCGAGGTTATATCTTATATAATATGATTAAAATTGTCGAAAAGGTCAAGTTTTTTGGTTGACCCTTATTCCACTAAACCGATTTTTGACATTATACACATATATACTGAAGATCGATTACTTGTTTATCTTGACAGATCCGTTCAAGGACGACACCACAATCACGTGTTCGGCAACACTTTCGATTTTTACTTTATTGCCTAATTGACGTTGTATTACTACTATTGTAAAGGAAACATGATATTTTTTCGTAAGATCGACGGATATTGAACTTAACATTTCGTGGTGTTGCAAGCATGAAAAGAGTACATTTTGTAGGTCAGCGGTACTTACAATCGAATACACTTGTAATATGAATGTTTTGATGAGTTCTATGAACCAATGAACGGCGAGAATACGTCACAAGACTCTTCCTATTGGTGGAAAAAAACGTCGTGTCCTTTTCAAGTCACTATCTTACATTAGAGACAAGTAATCATTGGTGGATACACAATTAAATCATTGGAGGCATTTAAAACAAACCTAATATGCTTGAGAGCGTGACTCTGCATAATGGAGCAATATATGCACAGTTTATTTACATGACAGTTTTGCTATAAAGCTCATCAACGGAACATATGAAATAGACAATTATTTTTAAGGCACACTTTAATAAAGGTAAATGTGAACTTACGTGGCGAAAATTTTGAATGGTATTTTTATTTTTATTTCATAGATAAGAGGAAAACATACAGTGATATATACATTTGATTACAACTATATAAAGAGCTAAACACCATTTAAACGTTTTCACATGTTAGTGTCGAAAATTTACTTTAGAGATGCAGTAAATTTGATAAATTTGGTAACAAAACTATTTCTGAAAGTGAAAATAAAAGAAAAATGAGAAAATCCGTCAATCCGTCATAGAACCATTAAACCACGATTGCGATAAGACGTCTTTGAACTTGTTAGGTTTGGTTGTGAATAAGTCAAGGTTCGGGAAGTCAGCCAGTGCATTGAATTCATTGGCAGATCTAATTAAATATGAATTTTGTCTATAATTTGTTGAACAAATAGGTATTGACAGATAAATTGGTTGCCTTAAAGTCCTGTTTGGCACACGTAAGTTAATTTAGGAAAGTAGATGGGATGAATCTAATTGGCTTTGAGCTATTTTAACTAAACACACAATATCCGATATGTTCCGCCTCTGAATTAAAGGAAGTATATGGTGTCTCTGACATCTCTGTTCGTACAGTGGATCGCTGGAGTTACATTTATACTCTAGGAATCTCAAAAACCTACCTTGAATGGATTCCAGTCTATCAATATAAACCTGGTACCGCGGGTTCCATACTTGAGAACAATACTCGAGAATACTACGCACAAAAGAACAATATAGTATTTTGATCACCTTTACACTCTTAAATTGTGAACTAGACCTTAATACAAACCCCAAAGATTTATTTGCTTTTTTAGCAATGTAATCGATGTGCATGTCGTACATAAGTTTGGAGTCGTGTATCACACCCAGGTCACGCACCTTATCAACTGTTTGCAGTTGATGGCCTTTGATGATATAATTCAAGTTTATTGGTTTAGGTTTCCGAGTGAAAGAGATGATGTGACATTTAGGAACATTGAGATCGAGCTTGTTAATTGAACAATAATACTGGAAGGCAGTTAGATCTTCCTGAAGTAGATAGCAGTCGCTCACGGAATTGATTGTTCTGTATATCTTCATCTTCTTTACCTATCTTTGCTACTTTCTTTTGGGTTCATTCAGTGTTGTGGGTTTGATCTACAAACTTACATATTTTTGTGTTTCTGCTAGTGAATTCACCTAGAATCCTTTAACAGTCCTAATTTTTTTAAAATTGTCGTTAGGATTGATTACACTTGCATTCATCTAAATACAGTTAGATGCAGTATAGGTAAGTCTAATAACATGTAACTTCTCCTTACAGTTCAAAGGTTTCCGCGCTTTCTTACCATATCTGCTAATCCTTTGCTTTCACGGCCAAGTGAAACAGGAATGCACATAAACAGTGCAAAAGAGAAGTCCTGACAAATTAAAGTCATAAGTGACTCACCTTAACATATATTGGTTAATATATTTATACATATCATCTGGTACGTTAAGTATCTGCTAAGGCCCTTTGATATTCTTTGATAAATTTGTTGCTAAAAGGTTTGGTTATCCAAAAGTGCCTATGCATGAATAGGCAAATTTTTTAAAAGAATGGAGCTTCCAAACCATTTAACCGTTTCCATATTTTCTTATGTATTTTTTCATCGTTACTATATTTCAACCATTTCCAAAGAAACCGAGTTATTTCAAACATGTTGTGTAGTGGTAATATTTACATCAGTATTATATAATGCCTAACATGACGGACATTGTGTCAACTTAAAATTCTATTAACAACTCCAAAATGAGTCACCATTGTAGTAAAACTTGAGAGTTTTGTAATGTGACATAGCTCCGCAATAACGAGAATGCAATTACACAAATATGTCATGAAGCTAAGTCGTGATGACCCGACATCAACACTAATGTTGGAATTCCCACGTCTAATTACTTAAGTAAGTACCCTTGTATATGATGACACAGTTTCAAATATTACTGTGTTTTTCTTTTCATTAACCCATCAAACATAAACATACTGAGTGAAGATTTTTTTTCAATAACAGAATAGGCGAATGTTTTCCAACTCATCTGATGTATTGCTGCCATCCATCCGGGTTTCCCTGGATTTGCTCTAGTTTAGACGGCGTCCGGGGAGCGTCCAGACGGGGTTTTCAAAAGGTGTCCGGGAAAAAGCCCGGACACTGTGTCAGGGGAAAATTATAATTGTTAAATGAATCGTTAACAAGCTGTTTAAATGAATAAAAAAAGCTAAATGGAAACTGCGTTTTATAATACTTTTTTAGGTGTCCGGGTAAAAATCGCGATTTCACACACGTGTCCGGAGTTTTTTAAGTTTTTGTCCGGGGTTGGTAATTTAAGTGATGGCATGCCTAATCTGATGACAAGTGATGATGATGACGAAGATGGTACACACCTATCCAAGAGAAACCTATTCATTCTACTCTTGAATGTTCCAGGAATACAATTGTCTGGAAAAATAGACGCAGGCAGTCCATTCCAGACCTTGACGGCTCGAACCAAAAAAGGAGCTGTCATAACGTTTCATTCGCCTTTTGGTGTTTGGTATCTATGTTTGGTTCCGTTATTCAGTTCCAATAGTTAGTAAATTGGGCTTATACTAATGTGTATATTATATTCACAATGTGTTCCTCTTGACTACAATACAATTCTTACCAAAAACTTCTTCAGATTAATGCAAATGGGCATTGTATAAATAGGTATGTTAGAAATCCTGTGATTGCAACAAAACAGTTATTTCTTCAACAAGCAGTTAATAAACAATGCTTAAAAGATGTCTAAAGTATAGCATCCGACCACTTTTTCCATCACCATTTGGAGGTACCTGTTTGGTCAGCACACTCTGCTAACCAATGACCTGCTCTGATAATTCGGTGACTGATTGTTACACGCTTTATTATTATATTAGATTCACTTGTATGTTTGTTTGTATGGTGGTTTGTAACCGACTCCTTAAGGCGCGATTTTGACTTACTTTAAACCGCCAGATTTCATTCAAATTTTGCACACCTGTCAAAGACCGATGACAATGCAATAATTCAATAAAAACAAATAGTTAATAAAACTATTGACACTATGCATACACCCCACGCTTTTTTTCAATAATATACATTTATTTCTTATTTACCCTATTCTTAATCCAAATTCATTAAAATTTCTTTTCAATTTTTTTGTTGGATTTTATATAAAAGCGTATTTTTTTAGTTTTTTTAAACTATTATTTACTAGCGGTTACTATTATTACCCGGATTTTTGTAAAATTAGCTGTAAATTTTTGTAACCCTGATTAAAAACTACCCATTAAAACCTAATAAGATTTAAGTGAAATTGCCATTAGCAACTACAATGAAAAAGTAATGACTATAAAATTTATAGCAAGTAAATCTGTTTAGTGGTTCACTTTAAAGCACAGCGACAGGCATACAGAAAGGCGTTCCTAACGATAACATCATTTTTAGGCACTCTTAGATGATAGTTTTTAAGTTGATATAGGGGCTAACCTTGACCTCGAGAACTTTAAACCAGCTTCCACTTAAATAGAAAGAAATAAGAAAAGATTAGGGTTCCGTAAGCAAACAGACTTGCATATAGATAGTACGAGTACGTCCTTCTCAAGAATCAATTCTCGAACATTTTTACCCGTCTTTTTCGAAAGACAAACTTAACTTTGCAGTTCTAAAAATACTCTCCTATACATCTATTTACGACGAAGTCAACTTTCCAACAGCAACATATAAGTTCGAAAACACATTTATTTTAAAGATATAACAACAAATTAACGACTTTCGGATTTTTTCTTAGCAGCTTACAGATATCACACTACTTAACGAAATGATTTAAGCTTCGTTGGGATTACGGCTATGGCTATCAGCGCACAACTCACACCACTATTTTTGTCAGCCATGCCTATGTTTACATAGGCATACAGTTTTATAAAAAAATGCGATGTCACTAATCGCTTAGTATATTAAGGAAACTTTAGGATTTAGTATATTAAATCATCCGTTATAATAAAATCAGTTACTGCTAGCTTACAGCCAAGGAATAATCGTGGTTAGGTTCTGGCGTTCATTCACGAGACTATTGTCTATTCAAATTTCGCTCATACTCAAACTTGATCTTCGATTATTTAGTAGACACCCCTTTTTATCATGTGGAAACCCCCACGGTGTCTGATATCACCACCATCACCTCACCGGGGCTGCTGGTGAAGTGGTATGTCGGAATCGAACCAATTAAAACCACACGGTGTTCCGTCACAAATGAGTCTATTGGAAGGGACTCGGTTATACCCTAGGAAGGAAGTCCCCGAGAACCGCAGCAGACTTTGGCCACCTCTTAAACAGAAGGCAGCCACACCCTTCACCCTTTTTCTTGCGCCTTTCGTGCGGAGGGCCTTACCCCGTTCCGGTTTAGAGAGGCGCGCGCGGAACACGTCGCAGCACCGTCTCAGGCCTGCTTTTGCTAGAGTAACAGGCAGTTACCCCCAGGCCAGCAATCATGGAGGCCGGAGATCATTATGCGATCTCCGGCGACTGGTGACTCTCCTTCGGGACGGGTGAGTACTAGCCCTCTCCCGTTCCCTTTCCGCCGCCTCTTTAGCCATCACTCCCTCACAAAAGACTCCTGTTTTTACTTTTTTTTCACAATAAGTAAGGTTTATAAATGTATAATACCAAAACAAAATTGATTGTAGTGTTTTATTTTTCAATGCGTTTACAATAGATAATATTTATAATTGAACTTGAAATTAAATAGGTACAAGTGTACTTAGAATAGACGCGAGTTCATTGTGTCGAAACCTTAACAATAGTGCCTCCGAGTGATATGATAATTTGATTACAAATATTTAGTTTGACATGAATTGCATTGCTTCTTTTTATATTACCAATATAAGCTTCATAATTGATGATAGCATTGTGTGGACCTACGACCAAATTCGTAAACTTCACTTAGATGGTTTTTATGGAGCTATTTCATATAAATTATTACTCTTCTCTCTATAACATTAAAAATAAAGTAAAATCAGTCAGTGACATCAAATAATATCAGACACCTAAAGACCAAATAAAGTTATGTTATAATACGCTCCTCTGCAGGATTTTAATTTTTCACCAGTCTAGCCTTAAATATCCCTGTTAAGGACCTTAAAATTTACCCCTTTAAAATCGTTTTACAATATTTTAACTTATCTGTAAAATGTATTTAATAAGATTTTTTAATCTGTGTACGATTTATTAACTGCCGGTTCAGTATTTGGTCGTAGATTGATTAGTGTTTCAAGGCCGATTGTGAATTGTGAATGTGATAGAAATATAACACCATCGAGAAGTTACATTTTCATTATAAATTTTCGTAGAAATGACATTGTAATACGATTGTTTAACTAATACCTACACGATAGGTAAGAAATAGCGATGTGATTTACGATCGAAATTCAGGAGGATTACATTAAGTAATGATATTTTATGTATGATATATTACTACATTACCTAAAGATACATTTAGCTTTTAATACTCATTACAATATCTAAAACTTTTGAGCTTCGATGTGTCAACACATGATATGCTTTTATGCCAACTCCTATGTACAACAACCATGTAAATAACAAATTTAACAAAATATTATTTTATTGTTTTCACGCGCAATAAAGTAACGATTCTATGCACAATGCCAATTGATCTGTTATTTATATTACGTTCAATAGCTTTTAAACTAAATTTAATATCAAATAATTTTGATTAAAGAAAGCTTTGGTAGTACTTTTGACTAAACGAATTTTAATAAATTTACAAAATATAATAAACCAACCAATTCCGTATTTTTCTATATTGATTAAATACAGAATTAATTGATGTCTAAAAAATAAAGTCACATTTTAAAACCACGGGAACAGATATATCTATTTTTAATATCTTTTAACCATCAATTAATTTTATTATCTACTTTACACAATAACAGACAAAACATATTTATTTACAAGTTATAATGAAAATACGTTTTAAGTCAACCTTAAATCACAAGATATGAACTAGGAACAAATATTTAAGTTATCATCGAAACGATCTCTTCTTAACAATTCTATATTCTTAATTATTTTGTCATAATATAATTAAAATATGTATACTAAAAAGATTTGTCATGTCACTTATAATGTACTTTTTCTAATATTTTTTACAATAAACAACGAGAAAATCATGATTTCTTTATGTTTATACTTCTACGTGTAATAGTTGTCGGATTCTCAATAATTTTAATTAACTTAAAATACATTCTGACATCTCATTGCGTAATAAAGCGAGATACATTGTGTTGTTTAATGCTAGTAAATGTGTATTTTAAGATAAATAAATCACAAATAAATGTTAAGTTTAAATTATTATATAAAAAAGTTTATAATTACCTTCGGATGAAGATTAAATACAAATTCATATTGCTCTCGATCTGAACGTTAGAGATACGTCACTATGTATATTTGATGCGCATATTGACATCTATTTGCGACTATAAACGTTGACTGACCAATGTATTTAGCCAAGCGGCCTGCGCTAAATATTTGAGTAAGAAATAAAGCAACATTCATTAAAGATCTTGCACCGTTTACAATGTTCACTGTCTTGCTTAATCGAAGGGATGCGTCCAAAGCGGCGGCGGCGGTAGCAACGGGTAGGCCGACGGCTATGTCGAGATGGCGAGTGAGGGGCGCGGCGCGGTGTGCGGAGCATGCGGTGACGTCGCTGGCGGCGTGCGAGCTCCTGGTGAACACGTCACCTTACCCATAAACGACCTAATATCATCGAAATAGGCATCCTCACGCTCAGTGTCAGCCGAGCTTGGTGAATCGCCACCTTCAGCCTCGTGCTTCTTCAAGTGACGATCGAGATTCGTCTGTTGTCCGAAACACCTTTCGCATAAGGGACAACGAAATGGTCTTTCCTTGTTGTGAATATTTCTTACGTGTCGTTGCAGGTTTGACGAAATTGAAAACGAGCGTTCGCAATACTTGCACTTGTAAGGCTGCTCGCCAGTGTGCGTACGTAAGTGACGCGTTAAATTGGCGCTTCGCGGGAATACCTTCCCGCAAAATTTACATGCGTAACGGTCTCGCAATTTTCCAGAACCTGAGTTCAACTCTTGAAACTTAGCATAAGCACTCGGTTGCCTGTCAGGGCCGTCAGTGCCGAGAAGTGGGGATAAAAAATTGAAAGGGCTCGGGACATAAGGCGAGTGTGTTGAGTTCAGGATTGACTCCGAAGAGTGAAACGATGGAAATCGTGGCCGGTACATAGCGTCAATAATATTGCGATGCTGTGGATGTAGGGGCATTGGGAATGCTATGGGTGGTGAAATAAGTTGTGGGGGTGATTCTTCTCTTTTAGGTTCAACTCCCTCAACGTCAACGTCTGTTGTGTCATTCTCTGGAGTCTTGTTGCGTTCTATAGGACTCTCTGGAGGTGAGTAAGACTTAAGTGAATTACGAAAACAGCGATCATCATGGTCTACTTCCGAATCTTTATCATTCTGTTTCCTTGTAACAGATAGATCCAGTGGCTGGTCAGTTTCAACTTTTTTTATGTCGTCTTCAACGTCTGAATAATCTGAAATCTTATCATCCTCCATTGTATTTTTCGATAAATCTTTAGGTAATGGCGATTCAGCTTTATTGCCCTGGATATCGTTGTTGTTTAACTTAAGCGAAAAATTGAAAGGCGACTTCCTCTTCAATTCATCCTTTGAAAAATTGAATGGTACTATTGGTGTAGTCAGGGGCATGACCGGCGATGGCCGCTGTTGAGAACATGCTTCTTCCCCTGATGGAGGCGATTGTTTAGCATAAAGACTCTGCGATTTGGGTGTAACCCGATCTGTACTGTAGCTGTCTCTTTTATTTTCAAACTCTATATCTTTAGGTTTCTTGGTTTCTTCCAGAGAAGTAGAACTATCCATGCTTTTTACTGATAAGCGACCTTCTTGTTGCTTTGATATCAAATTAGCATTTGACAGAGCCATATCGTGCTCCATAGCTAGCCTGGCGCCTTGTACATTCAAAAACAAAGGGTTTAGGAACTCTGGCGGACATGCAGCGGCAGCCGCGGAAAAGAAAGCTGGGTAATTAGCAAATGTGTTATAAGGTAGTGGTAGAGTAGGTCCCCTGTACATTGGGAATGGGTTTGCATTGTTTGGAGTATTCATTCCGACGTTCGGCAATGGCGGTATTTGTGGCAAACCTTGTGGCATTTGTCCTCTAAGATTAACTGAAGCGGCAGCAGCGGTGTCACAAAATCGCTTATGTTTAGTTAGAGATGCATAAGACGTGAAGGATTGACCACATTTGACGCATTCGATAAGCGCTCTGCAGGCGATATGCATTCGCTTGTGACGACAAAGATTTGAAAACTGGGTGTACGCCTGAAAAACGAAAACAATGCACTTAAGTAAGTTAAAAATACTTACTACTCGTTTTTCATTTACTTCAATTTTTTAAGAAAATTAGGATTAAAGTATTTAGTCTTTCATCACTTAGATTATTTTAAGTTTTAGTTAAAAATGGGTGATTTAATATTGTAAACATGATTATTACTTCTTTTTTAAAAGACAATCAAGCCTTGATCAAGAGCCAGCTAATAGAAACAAAGTACACCGAGTCGGAAAACCCCTATTCTGAATTACACAAATAGTTGGCACTTGTGGGAATTCAATCCACAACTTTCGAAAAAGTCGCGATCAGTGGGATGGACACTTAAACTACTGGACCATTCGTGCAATAAAATATAAAAAAAAAGGATAAACTTTTCAGACCATAAAAACCGCAACCTAAAGAGGTTTTCTTGTAGTACAACAGGTCAATATTTTTATACCTTTTTTAGATTTATGGAGCTTGTATCACCAGGATTCACATCCTGGCCATGCAAGCTTCCATTGGTTATGGGAACCGCTAAATGCTTGTTAGATACACTAGTAGTATGAAAGAAGATAAACACTCACCTTAAAGCAGACCTTACACTGGAAGGGCTTGACACTGGAGTGTATGTGGGTGTGCTGCTTCAGGCCGGAGGATGTTGCAAAGGTCTTGCCGCACTCGGGACAGGCGTGGCTGCGAGCTCCAACGTGCTGCGCGCGGATGTGGCGCTGGAGGTTGGAAGGATCGGTAAATACCTGAAATAACATCAGGTTTCGCAAACGGTGAAATATAAACCACCACAGATAATGACCCAGTTCATTAAGTTAAAATTTAATTGGTATTTACTGATTAAGCAAGAACGAAAAGGTGACTTGAACCAGGTATTTAATTTTTTAATCTAGATAAAATTTATATTGAACGTTAATTTGTTTGCAATAATTTTATCATAAAGGTCTACGTATATACTTATGTTATATCATATGAAATCATCCACAAATATTGGATTCACACCTTAGGACAGTTTTCGCAGGGATATTTCCTAATATCTGTATGCGCAAGCGCACGGTGACGCAGATGTAGCGCACGGGTGCTGTAGGCGCGGTTACAGAGCTCACAATGAAAAGCCGCTGGTGGTTGCGCGTGCTCCTGAATCAAGTGGCGATCAAGACTGAAACAAAATTCAACAAAACCTTATATAAAAATAACATCGACCTGCGTTAAATGTCAAGGCTGACAAAATTTCCCCTTGATATTGACATCCGCGTATATCTAGAGAAAGTTAGTACGAAAATACATGACGTAGTTGGGATGCGGAAGGTCGTTTAGATTTAGTAGATTTTTTCAAGGATAGTAGCATTCCAGTTTCCATATCGGAGTTTGTGCATTGAGTTCTTTGTTACAAGTTTAATGTTGTTTTATAGGCGTTTACATTAGTCGAGCTGTGGCGATAACTAGAAACAAAGTAAAGCGCTGACTGTGTCGTGGGTTGTCCCAATATCTGTACGAGGGATCTGCTTGCTCGTTGTTCTTTATACAAATTAAAGAATGCGTATGTACCTAAGTGATATTAACAGATTGTCAAAGTATTTCTAGAGTGTGTTATATAATAAAAAAATTAAATGTTAGTAATCTATTTTCTTTTCAATAAGAAGCTCAGACAGTACCTAAAATTTTGAAATTTAATTACAATACATTTAGACAAGAAATAATAATAATTAAAGAATTTCCATTCCCATGCGTACCGACCAGGTAGATGTTCACAATAGGCTTACGTGGAATCAAGAAATATAGAATCGATTTATGGATGTATTGTAATATATTTCTATCAACCTCTTGGGTTAAAGTATAAAAATCCTTACAATGTAATCTTGTTTTTGAAATATACCTTTTTAGACCCACCTAAGACTCTCAGATGGATTAAGAATCAGAAATAATCTAAGTAGCAGCCAGTCGTTTCGATAAACAGTACAATATTATAATTCAGGAACTTGGTCGAAGTCAATCTACCCAATGTCGATAAAACAAATATTCATAAGTTAAGCTTAAATCAACATTTATATACCGGTAGTAGTTTAACTTCATTTTATATACTAATTGTACTTTATCGCATACTACCAACAACTCTGTTAGAAAGTAAGAAGATTACACTAACGAACTGGAATGGGGTCTCGCTGTCTAGATCTATGCGGCAATTATTTACAAAAGGAGACAATATAATAACACTTTTATGCACAAGGATCGCCTACGCAATAACACACTTGTCCATAGATAAATTAACTAAAACTTTCTGACGCTCCAAGATACGTCGCTTCAAAGACTTAAAAGAGGAGATTAGCATTGTTTTTGTATATTATCTAAACGATCTCTTTGCTGTGACCACTCTTAATTATTTTTTCATCCAGATAAGGTAGAGCACAAGCACATTTCTACTCGAATTGGAGTCGAGCAATTGCGATCTACACTCTACAAAGTTCTTCTAGCGAAATTCTACTCATATTGGTGAGTAGGTTCACAGAGATTAATGGATGGTGTAGGTACACAATGGAATTATTTAGGCGTATTCAAGTCGGTTTTTTTTTTTAGTCATTGAATCACATACAGACAACCAAGCATAAGTTCTGCTTGTCAATCAATGGGTTAAACAAATCACGTAAATCTATATACGCACACGGAGCAGTGTGAAATCAATGAGTATTTCGATTTTAGTGCCAATACATTTTCATAATCATTTTTAATATCCCATGTTATAAAAAATTGCAAACTCCTATTGTATAACCTTGAATAACTCTCACCAATCCTCGTAATCTCAGTGAGACTTGTATCTAGAATACTGCTATCACTGTCATAATACGTATGCTGACATTTGATGGAAAACGTATATCATTTGCAAAAACGGTATCGGTGACTCTCGTTGGCATAACTGGTCTATTGCACGCAACCCTTGCTACCTAAGGCGTTTTTCTAACGCAGCACCTGTTGGACATCATTAGACGCATTTTAATATAAGCACAGATTACATCGCTGGTTTTATCATGGAGTTTTATTGAATAGTTGCTTTAAAAAGTAAAACTACATCAATCTATTTGAAAGCATCGTGGTTGTCAAGAGGTCTCTATGGAACGTTTTCACTGTTGCGTACGGCGGGCCCGCCATATCTTTTAATTAATCTAAGGAATAAAATCTACCATCAGTAATGGTTCCGTCGTTTACACTCGGTGTGTCTTAGATGTCGACTACTCTCTAATACGTCTATTAAGGGATATTTAACATTCATAGGCCGACTTTTAATTGAAGGCCGATACATATAGCGTAACACCTTGGAGTGCGTTTATGTACGTACAATTGACGGACACAAAGACAATACATCCAGACTTACAACATATATCTGTAAACCACAAATAGAATTGTGCCACAAGGGGATCGAACACACAACCCTCTGGCATTAAACATAGCATTTAGTTCTAGTATATAAAATCCTATCCCAGATCAGCAACTTGGAATTACTTGAACAACACGCAACTAACGAACAACTGGTGATGAATCAAGTTCCGGCTGTAGGAACTACTTAAGGGAAATTAAAAAAACCTTTCTTGGGGAAAGTTGCTCGTTTCCCGTTGACCGTCTCCTGACTCACCAATTCCAATTCCAAACCAATTCTCAATGACGTCACTGTGTACATGCGACGATATTGAGAATCTACTTGATTAAAAAACAACTTAAAAAAAACCTACGAAGCACGTTTTTTTTTTAAAGAATTAGGAGATTGATTAGTTAGTGATACCTAATTATGCTTGATCGCGTTGAAATTCCGTGTCGTTGTGTATCCAAAAGGCCAATCAATTAATCAATGCAATACTCATTTCTATGTCGAACAATCTGCCAAGCACCTCCATTGCCCAGAAGATCGATACGAACCAGTAGGTACTACTTTATTTTTTTGTCTAGGTGTACAAAAGGTAGCAGGTTCGAACCCTAAACAGTTTAACTACCAACATGAACCTGCAATTAACAAAAGCTTAGATAGAGGAATTACTAATAAAAACACTAGCTGCAACCCGCGGTTTCATCCGAAGTCCCGATTCTGTGGTAATATCGGGATAAAGTACTCTGTGTTAATCCAGGTATCCAGATATCTACATACCAAGTTTCATCGCAATCGGTTCAGTAGTCTTTGCCTGAAAGAACAACAAACATCCATATATCCATACATCCTCACAAACTTTCATGTTTATAATATTAGTAGGATGAAGACTATTTAAGTACACCCATATTTAGACAAAAAGAAAATATAATTCAAATGCGCATTAGACAAGCAATTTGAAAATACTTAAGGTATATTAATTAAAACTTACAATAAATATATAAATATACATAAATTACCTTCAATTTCATTAAGCTTGGAAATAAAAGTGTAAGTGTTTTGTAAATGTGGAAGCGTACAGTCGACACGTGGTTTGCCTTAACGCGAATCGTATCTTGCTAAGAAACGAGTTTTACCTTTGTTTTTGCGTTTTGAATGCATTGTTGATAAACCGAAGTTGAGATGTGGGATTCCCCCTCAAGTACTATTTAAAGCTGGATTTTCATTATTGACCCACAACTGTTGATCAATTAGGTAGTTGTAGTTATAATAATGCTACTTTAGTAACTATTATCTTATCTGTGCCTTAGTTTCATGTTCCTTTAAGGATATGTGATAGGAAAATAAACAGAATTCATCATCGAAATGCAAATATATACAAATATAAATAAACATGAACTCGAGACGTGTTTATAGAAAGATCTAACAGATAAAATCATACTAATATTATAAACGTGAAAGTTTGTGAGGATGTATGGATGTGTGGATGTATGGATGTATGGATGTTTGTTACTCTTTCACGCAAAAACTACTGAATCGATTGCGATAAAACTTGATATGTAGATAGTTGGAGATCTGGATTAACACATAGGCTACTTTTTATATCGATATTCCCACGGCATCGGGACTTACGCGGGTGAAACCGCGGGGCGCAGCTAGTGATATATAAAGATTTTATCAAGAAATCTGTTTTCGAATAGACGATATTATTGTTAAGCTCTCCAACTAAGCTAATCTAATCTCAGGAACTACTGGTTCGAATTGAAAAAAATATTTCAGTATTGGATAGCCCATTTATCGAGGAAGGCTATATAACATCACGCTACGACTTATGAGATACTACGACCTATTGGGGCGGAGCATCAATGAAAAATTTAACAAAAACGGGGAAAATTTATGTCTTTTTTTTATGGTAAAGGGGGCAAACGAGCAGATGGGTCACCTGATGGTAAATGACTACCGCCGCCCATGGGCACCTGTAACTCAAGAGTCACAAGTGCGTTGCCGCCCTTTAAGGTGGGAATAGGTTAAGAACGGGTAGACGGGAGAGGGGGATTAAAGGGAAGGAGAGGGGGGAGAGGGATAGGACGGGAATAAGGGAGAGGGAAGGGTTACGGCCTCCGGTAACCTCACTTACACGGCGAAAAGCAATGTAAGCATTGTTTCGCAGCTGGTTTTTTGTGAGGCCGTGGTATCGAGCGGAGTCGAGCCGGCCCACACGTGCCGAAGCATGGCTCTCCTACGTAAAATCTCTGTGATGCAGACGAAGTAGCTAGTCATTTATATAGGTACCTACAAGGAATAAGTTGGAACATTCAAAATATTGCAACACATCATTCGAACGAGAACGCAGTATTCGTCTAGTGGCTATTTAGTAGATTTGTAATCAACTCACGCGCAATTCTGATACAAGTGTAGCCCCAGGGCTTACTTGCAACAACGCACTCTATCTACGCGAATGATCACCACCGACAACTGTTCGACTATTTTTTCATTACAATAACATCTAAGTACAGCTTTCTTAAAAAACAGTTGCGTATCGTATAAATAGGTTATTTGTTGTTGAGTAATTTTGGTAACAATTGAAAGTGTACCTTTTTGTTCAGTACAAAAGAGCTGCGTTTCATATATCACTTAATTGTTACCATAAGTCGTTATAGGCTGTGGTTTTTATTACGTCGATAATTATTCACCTGCCTGTTGTAGTTTTATTTTGATATATCTTTGATCGCGTCTTCGCCCGCGTAAAAGTATTTTTCTACCCCTCGAGAACAGTACTTTTTTCTGGATGAAAAGTACCCATGACCTTGTTCCTCAAAAGGAAAAAACGGAACTCTTATAAGATCACTTTGTTGTCCGCCTGTCTGTCTGTCAAGACCCTTTTTCTCAGGAACCCGTGGACGTATCAAGTTGAAATTAATATCAAATACATAAGTATGCGGTCCCTTGAAGCTGTAAAAAATCAAACTTCTAAGTTAACGCAAACAAATTATATGGCCACTTAAACCTTATATTTGACCAATACCTAATACATAACAAACATAAAAAAAAATTATAATGCACATAAAATACGAACAAGCATTGATATTTAAATGTAAGAAGATTTAGAGCAAAACAAATATTGATAATTAGCTCTAGCACATAATATATCGGTGTCATAAATATTATACAAATTTGTTTAGAGCATAAAAATATCGATATACCTATCTAGCTCTAGCACATAATATATTGGTATCATAAATACTATCCAAATTAGTCTAGGAAAGTGGAGGAGTCTCAAAGTATAAAACGGATTAATATATGAAACTAAATAGACTCATCTTAATACAAACGTACATAAACACATACTTAATAATTAAGACACAATAACTACATACGTATCATACACAATGTATGTATTACCCAAATGTTTATATTTATTGACCAAAACGCTTTTCGTACATTATCAAAGAACACCACTCAATCAGAAAGCCCTCAAAGCTAACAAGAGTTAATCTATTCTCTTAATACTATTACGTATGTCGAGATTGAGAGCGAACACGCTGTTCTCGTCGATATCCTCCGATAGTCCGATCATAGGAATAATCTACATGTTCACGAATTGATAACATCCAATGAACAACTTTCGTTCCGAGCCGATCTATTAAGCCCCACCCACACAAGCCACCGATACTAACTAACCGCTAAAATGACGCTACGTTACTAAAAGCTTATTACATCTTTATAGTTATTTTGTTTTCAAGTAGGCATGGCTGCCAAATCATTGTTTCTTGCTAAAAGATGTAACTTGATACAGAAATTTCTCTCCCATGTCCTAAAAATTTGTAGTGACCCTGTTCGCCACTGAGATTACAATACTATGGAAATTGTTGCGTTTGTTAAATAGTTTATACTATAGAAACCCTATTCTTTTAGTTATAAAGAATATTTTAAACCAGACACAGTCATATTTTTAACGATCAGAACAGATATTTATTTAATAAGTACAATTTGTATGTAACATAATTTTATACATGCATAATTTTATTGAATACTACATATTTTTGGTACGCTAACATAGCGTCAAAAAAAAATATAAGTCAATGTCAACTGTATTTTTTTCTTTTTGGTCAATTAATAATGTTTTGTATATCAAATTATAATTTATGTCTTTTCTTTACCAATGACTTTATAAATGTATAGGACTGTTGTTTCAGTGTCTCCTATGAAAACAATAGTGCTAGTAAGAACAATAAATAGTGCATATTTCGAAGCCACATTTTAGTACCCCAACAAACTAATGATGTACTACCGACGAACGTGCTTACATTTTAATAATCGATTGTAGATCCCCGCTAGAACGCTAACAATCGGTTGAGAAATCTCGTAGCTTATTCTGTGTCCGAAAAGATACTATCAATATTAACTATCAGGTAGGATTGTCTGTTTATTCATCATATGGCAATCAAATGTGTGGTTATTTGTGGCGACTTCCACATAGAGCAAAAACATACTTCAGCATCATCTAGCGAAGACGACCTGAACTACGTAGTAACTACTGATTCTGCATCGCGCAGTGAAAGTTCTCGCATCGATTAGTATTTACTTAATATACAACTGCCAAACATCAACCGTTGGGCCACGGTTCGCCGTACGGTCGGAGGATCCTCCCTTTGAGCTGGAAGGACATAGCATCCGTTCCTTGACATTATCTTTGCTCTATAATGAAATAATCAATGGTCTTCATAATATTGAAACTATTAGAGTGATATTCATATATAATTTATGTAGGGTTCGTAACTTGTCGGGCATCCTCGAAACACACACGTGAGGAAATGCATATATCCTTCATAAACAGAACATCAATGACACTCGTCAGTGAGAAATCCTAACACTGAAGATAATATTCTGTAGTTTATTTAAGCTTCATGCGTTAATCTTCAATTTTATATTTCATTTAATAGTCATTTTGATTTAAATAAATTCAAAGTTGATTTCTATCTCACAACCGAAAACCACCACAGATTTAAGTTATCGCCAAACACACAATCAAACAAATCAGCACTTTATTAAATTAATAAACTATAATAAAAGAAGGAGCCGAGACACGCAGTAGATTGATGACCAAACAAAAATAAATCTCCTTAGACAAATAATAATGATTGTACGAAAGAAGTGACCACGAGCAGCCTGTAATTTCGGTTTCGGCTTCGCAATCGCTACCTGATCGATCTGATAAAGTATCAAGGTGTGACCGCGCCGATGATCATTTGAATTGTGACAGGACGCTGACGAAAGTAAGAGTGGAAGAAAGAGATTCGATAAGAGCGATTACAATGTTATTTTGTAACCGAAATGATGCATTACAATACGCTTGAACAAGTCTCAAGAACGTTCGTGACACTATAATTTAATACATCAATAATATGAATGAGTTATTTTTCTGCTACGTATTATGACGATACTATATATAATGCATTACCAATGTCAATGAGATGGAGTATGCTTGCCTCATTCCCTTGCCAAATGAAAAGTTTTACATCTTTAGATAATACATTTCAAGAAATAACAGAAATTGAACTGGAGTGTAAGGAACATTGTCCCACAGATATGTACATTAAAAAGTAGAAGGAATCTGATCAAAATGGAAGTCTAATTTTTACAGGACCACTGCATTTGGATTGGAATGCAATCTTCCTCTTGTGTAAAACTCGCATACATATATGACGGAAAATACTGTTGTGGATATATCCTAAATTCAAGTCTACCGAAAATCAAACAACCAATTATAAGTAAATGTATCTAAAGATACGGAGAGATGTATCCAGTTGTTTTTAAAGCAGTTTAAGGTTTAAATAAGTAGGTGGTTATTTTAGTTGGGATACGAGTTAATAAATAGGTTATTGTGTATAAAAACAACAATGTATCGTACATCTAATTACTAATCGATCTCGCGATGCCCTACAAACATTATAAATGTTTGAAACAATAGTGATGGCGCGATAACGACGAGGATACGTTAGAACGGTGCATGTTGATAATCTCTATCTCTTGCATTATTGACGAGCCAGCGCCGCTTCGATAGAATATGATGACACACGCCATTATGGCCTTCCATCGCTTGTCACATAGATAATAAATTCATGATATAGTTTCAATCGTGATGAGACGTTTAGTTTATTTGTTTTACTGATGATATCGCGGTGCGTTGTGGGTTGTAGCTTCTATAATGATTATTACTACTTCTAGATAAACAACTTTCATTTGACTTGTGCCTAAGAAGTTATTCATTGTACTGGAGAATAATAAAGATATCTAACATAGTCTCAGAGTGCGGTTTATTTTCACATTAATTTGGCTAACTTAAGCACAACTTCCTTGCTAAATATAAACCAATTTAAATCTATAGAAATACCTATACGCTGCTACCTTGTTAGCCGCTTAAACCACTGCGCCATCCGTGCACTCAAATTAGTTTGGGGCATTTTTTTTGTAATATCAGTACTTTATATTTATTTCATTAAGTACACTTCATTGAATTGTATATTAAACAAAGAATTTTGAAACTTAAGTTAGCAAAATTTATTTAAATATATTATTTTCTGCCCACATTTTTTTATTAATATATTATTTTGTAGAAAAAATTAGGACTGATGAAGAAGGTACGTGCCACGTGTTTTGACCGAAGCAATGATTCAGTCAAATCAGAGATGGCATCGCGACGCGTGGCATCGTCCCGCCTAGCAACAAATCACCGAAGTGCCTCTTATCGAACGGGTACATCACTAGTACTAAATAAATCGTTACTGCTCTCGAATGGCCATATAATATTAATGGTAGGAGGTTAATGATTTCGAAGACGTTTGAAATTGATAGAGGTCTGCATCTACCGGCGGACATCTTGAATGAACCGTTCAGATGGCACGCCCGATTGACTGATTTGAATATAATTTGCTTGTACGAGTCGTATCAAGTGCATAATTTATTGTTATTTTGTGGTTATCGTTACATACTTATTTTAAAGGAATTTATTGCATTATTATAACAAGATGTTTGATATCTTCGTAACGTCTGTTCCTTAGAAGCATGTAATCAGTACAGGTTTAGTGAAATGTAAGTATTTCCTGAAATTAAACCAACAAACTAATAATAAAGAAAACAAATAAATATTTCTGCAGAAAGAAAGGTCACGACGCTGGTTCTAGAAATGGTTATAATAGGTGGTAGTATTAGTTCTAGGGATTATTTGCTACTGATTGGTACCAGCATCACGTGCGGTAAATGATTGAAATGTACATACACGTACGTATATGTCTAAATTTCTGTTGTTAATGTATACTCACACTTCTATATTAGGGAACGATGCGTCACAGAAGTTGCACCTCGGCTCGGCGTCCTCTCGTTCTTCCTCCTCACCCTGAGCAAGAGAGCTGAACTTCTCAGTGGACAATGGGCGCTCTGAAAAAAAAGGATATAAGCGTAAATATTTACACCGAAAATGTTTGTCAAGGAACAACGGTAGGTACCACACGCACTGACGACAATTCTGAATGGTGAACTGGAAACCTACAATGAACACAATACAACGTTATTTTGACTTCTATATTCTGAATTGATTCAGGTCACTTAACTTCCAGTACGTCCCCAGTCAGTTGTCCTTATTTTTTTTTCTTGATAACTAGATTCCTAACATACTTTAAAACCAATGAAAGGCTTTATCAACACTATTCTTATGTTATGTATACCGTATGTAACGTACGTAAATGTACTCTTTATAATTTTTTTTTAATTTTGCAGACAAACGAACGACGTCTTTCATAAATTTGTCCTATTTTAATAATATATTTTAATACATGCGAATGTTTATTGGTGCCATGTAAGTTTTTTTTTAATGTTCAGCGACATTTATAGCTGATTGTACATGCAGCGTATGTTAACTACATTCTTAATTTTTAATATGATAATTACACTTCCATACTATTATAGGAGCATAAAATCTATGTAAATCAATAGAGAGCGCAATTAAATCGCAAACAGTTTTGTAAGAGGGCAGACGCAATGTACATGCATTGTACATACGAGTAACTCGACGATGCGATGACAATACTTCATTTGTTATTTATCTGTAGTCATACTCGTAGATACTAGAGCCGTCTCTCTGCTTGTTTATAATGGTTTTTATTAAACTGACGTTTTGTATCGATAAAGATATTTTTAAATTGTATACACTTTTGGTATATATATGTCATAAGTATTTTATTTGAAGGACTAACTGTACGAAAAGCTAAAATAAACAATGAACTCATTTAACATATTTAAAATGAAGCTTGCACAAAATAATGCAAATAGTCTCGTGAATACGTTAAGTGAATTAAATTTGAAATTGTTGTGGAGTAATGAAACGATGACTCTGAATATAGAATATACTATAATATACACATACATATAGGTACCCTAAATGATAGCTACTGTTCTCATATATGTGAGTTTGTCTTTTTGAGAATAAATTCTTTAAACACGAACACGACAAAATAGACGTGGCATCTGAAAGGTTAAATGGGACTCATTTGTACTATTTATTTAGCGGCTGAGTTTTAGTAAATCAATAATGACCGAAATCGATTTACTGATTTTTTCAGGGTATGCGTTTATTAAATTCGGATATAACATTGTTTAAAGCCCTTCCATATTACCTGCTTAACAAGTGATATGGACTAATGATACAAATTCAAATTCATCTTGTACAGAGTATGAGAAACAAGGAAAGCCTTCAAAAACATTTCCTATGACAAAGTAATGACTTGACACAATTATGTTATCTAGGAAATTGTAACATATCAAAAGAAAATAACACCATAATAACAACGTATAACTTGTCATACGTTTGCCCACAAATTGTCGTCACACTGACGTACAGGATCACGATCGGGGCGTCGGAAGTATAGAACGAGGCGCATTGACACATGCAGAATTAATTCCAGTCACGACGGGCGAAGCCACGCCTCGAGCATTGTCTAACAAGCCGCATCCGTGATAAGGCAAGGCTAAGATAACGATGTGATATCATAGGACAAATATGAATTTATGTCAGTATAGAAAATTTAGTTTTATTTTTTTAATACAGATCGTAATCTGTGATAATAAATACTTAGGCCGTATGTGCGTATTAAATGTTGCAGATTTTACTAAAAAAATATGTAAGAATAGCCGATGAGGTGATGATCTACTGCTAAGATCCGCGTTCTTACTAGGACTTTGCAGCAACTTTTATGGGCAGTACAGTGGATATACTCGTATATACTGTTTTTATTTCTTATTACGTTTTACTTTCTTTAGCTATTGTTGAAACACTACCGTAGAAATACATATCTGTCTTTACACAATAATATTTTAAAATAAGATTCTTTGTTGTTTTTGTACGAATATATCAGAATCTGAAGCTCCGAAGCTGGTGACAGAATCAAAACATTAAGTAATAATCAAATCACATAGATAAAAATGTTATTTAAAAAAATCTAAATTGACAAGTCAGAAAGCTATCGGTCTACAAGAGGAGACGGTAGTCCTATCGGCTGCATGTCCAGTTCAGAAACCGAAGAGATTTTATGCTAATCATTTGTTTACTAAAGTTAATACAGGTGGCAAAAAGAACGTTTTAGCATTGTATTACTTAAATTATAAATTTAAATCAAACTGTTGTTACTTCTACGCGAAACAAATTGTTAGAAACTGCCTTAGACATTAAATCTGCCTATGTATCAGATGTGCACAAAGTTAAAGGGTAATTATTAAAATAGATGAAGCGTTGTATCAAGTGTTGAATATTTATGCAAAGTTTATTGAGGACGCATTCACTTCACGTTTACTTCTGATTCGAGTATAAATAAGTAATCAAAGATTTTGTCATGATAAAAAACTAATTATTGTTAAATAATTAAACAAACAATTTAATGTTATTGTTGCATATAGTTTCAATTTTTTTTTGTATACACTTAGTAATAGACTACCGCTAATTGATCTACTAATGTGAATGCACCCTTAAATCTGAAAGAACAGAAAATGGCTAATATAACTAACTACATACCCCGAATGCAAGTTTACGCAAGTTTCAACTGAAGCGAAAGATGTCACTGGATAGATGAAGATGTCACAAGTAGAATAAAGGCCAAAGGTGAACCGAACTATGTGATGTCAATGCAGCACTGAAGTGTTTGTTACAAATTATCATGGGCCAGTCACACCCCCACCCCACCTGCCGTGCGAGGGTTAATATGCTCACTTGACCCGACCGATGGGGAAATATGGAAAATCATCTATGCGTGACTTAAGCACAGTTTGTGGTTTTAAACATTTTTTAACGGGTGATTACAGATTTATATTAAACTCTTAACGGTCATAAATACGGATAGGTCACGTTCTTTTTTAATTTTATATATTCACACCTACATTATATATATATATATATATATTGAGATGTCAGTAGGTGTGATAGGTAGATAGAGAGAGAGAGAGATGTTTTATACACACACTTCGCTAGCTATATTTTTGCTCCCAACCTGTGATGAGCCTGTGCTGTTCCAGAGAGTTTCTTAACAGATAATAAAACTAATAACAATTGACCCTAAAAGGAAATGCGAACCCTGGACAAACTTATATTCAAACATTTTAATTTAAACAATTTCAAGTATATCTGAAGTAATAAGAATTATATTTACCTATGGTCATTTTATGGCAGATGAATGAATAATCTACACAGTAGTAGTAAAGCTTATAAGCTATCGAAACCTTAGTATAACTGAGAAAAGATGGCATGTTTAAAAATAACGCACCTGTGGTAAGCTTTCGACTTGAGGATTACTGCACTCAATGGATCAGCGAGAGATCACTAACCCCTCAAGATGAAAATCTCGACCAAATACGTTATAAGAGAAAAACTTTTGACTGTTACCTAGTATCTAAATCAAATAATTTGTGTAATCTAACATTTACTGTCAAATTCACAGAAAAATATTTACTTAAGTATCAAAATGTGTAAAGTTTGTATTACTCACTATAGACAATTGTAAATCATAACAAAAATTTTTGATATCGGCCAAGTCAGGGTGGGTGATCGTTAAGTTTTCCCACGACGTCACCAAATGGCGCGAGTTGCGCCCGCGCAGCGTGACGGTGACTTACCGATTGTGTAATGAATACAACCCCCAAACGGCCTACACCTGTTGTTTCTCGCAATTTATAACTTACACGTTTTGCGTTTGACTTCAATTTATTTTATGTTATTTAAAAATAATTACGAACGTATGTTACTTTTAATACTTCTTTTATTTTCTGATCCGTGTCTAGACATACTGTAAAAATTGAGAAAAGAAAAAAGCACAGATACGAAAAAAGCCTACCTATTAACTCTGTCTTACAAAAAATATTTATATATTCTGTATCTGGGTAGAAGTGGATAGTAAAAACTATACCTACAATATTATTAAAGTGCTCACGTGGGCAGTCTGTAGCATAATTATGATTAAAACATTGAAAACCCGCAACATTCCTATATCTAGATCAACACATCGACAAAGAACTACTTTAGCTTTACACCTCTGCAAAATAAGGTAGGTAATTCAATTCAATTCTAATTTTCTGAAACTACTAAGTTGCAGTCGTGGTGATAATCTGTTTGTGTATTTTACGATACGTCCAGGGCTCGGTTCCTACGACGAACTGAGTTCTATTAGCGCTCAAGGCAAAGTCTTAGAACGCATCAGGTTCGTCGCACGCGCATGTTACCGTTACACCCCGTGGTGAAAACGGTCGCACCGCATCATTAAAGTGGTACATTTGCATTGATCTGAGATGAATGGTTTTGTGAGGGTTAGAACAAGATTTTGCTATGTCAAATGTATTTTACTACAATTAAAATATTTGTCCCCATATTCTTCTGCTCAGATGGAGTTAGAGTTATTTAGTTAGTAGAATACCCGGTAGATAAAGGAAACAACTTTATAGATCATTGTTGATTTATATTTCAAAGAGTTTGCGATAAAAAGATTATTGAATTAATATATAATAAAATCACGCTCACAGTGAATGTTCTAATTATCAGCCATATCAAATTAATTTAGTAGAAAAATGTTGTGATAAAAAATCCCAAACGGATTGTAAAATCACAAATCATGATTCTATTGTGGTCTTAAAATTATTCAATTTCGCGTAACATCAAGATAAAGGACGATCTAATCTCCGCATAAAAGTCTGACAGAGAACTAGACTCAACCCTTCACTAGGGGTGGCGTTATTAAATTGAAATATTTCTATTTTATTGTGCGTAATATTTATTTGATTGTTAAATAAATACGCGATGTGGGATGCCGAGCGATTGTCGTCCGTTTAATGGGGGTGAGGGCCATTGTTGTTGGTTAATTTTTTGATTAATCATTCTGTTTGCGAGGGATCTTTGCAATTGTGTGAAGTTTCAATTTCTGCGTTTGCGTTATTGCCCTTATTGCGTAATTATGGAACTTACACACTTAGTTTACCTAATTGTCATGCAGTTAGTTGCAAGTATCATTAAAAATCTGAGCTAGGTACGTATTAGAAATTAATATTCTATTAGCTCTTAATTACAAAGTAATAATCGTACAGTAAAAATCAAATAAAATAGTGTTAAGACAATTAAAGAATTTTTAAATATAAACATGTACACATATACACAATTATAGTCAAGACCCTTGAAATCGGTTCATCGGGATTTACATTCCTTACGTCAAGTCTAGCAACAAACAAACTTTAGTAATCGTAATCCATTTCTCTTATCAATATGGAAAATAATATTCAAAAATTCAGATAACAGGCACAATAGCGCGTGCGCCACCGGACAAAGCAATGTCATCAATTTTAATCTGCCCGACAATTGCGCGATGACAAATGTCAACTTGCGCGACACTCATTCATTACGCGCACGAATGCACGCAGCCGATTTGAAAAAATATAGCCAATGAAGGGTTAACTCTCTATTATTGTTATTGCATATGACGGGAGATGGATTATAATGATTACTAACGCTATGATAAAAAATATATTGATGCACGCGCCAACAGCTTAACTATAGGTTTTAAAGCGAAACAATCAAATGAATTGTAAGTTAATATGTGTTATTTAACACTAAACACTAATGTCGAAATCTCTTGTAGAAGTGTAGAAGTCATAAACTAGGTATATATATCCAACTGAAGGGCCAAACACACAAAGTAGCGGCGTAAAATACGCAGATTTTGCCTGCGCATGCCGAAAAATAATCTTGACTATAACGAATGAGCATAACCCAGAAAACCATATGTATAGCCTCAATCAAAGAATCTTGTAAATCTAAGCAATAATTATGATAAGCAGATAGACAAATGGACATTGTATTTTATATCATGTAAGCATAAGCTACTTAAAATTCATATTAGTAAATGCCTCACCAGCCTATGGAAGGAATGAGGTTAGGCACAAAATGACCTTTAAGAAAACATTTCTGTACCAATAAATCTGTGTCATTATTTATGAAGTTTATTATCGGTGCTTATCTAGAGAATTTAAGGTGCCTAGCGATGAGGTAACAGATCGCTGTAGTCTATGTACCTAAGTATGTAAATATTAGTCATAAATTAAACACGGAGAGGTAATCGATCAGTAATGTCATGTAGATTTTATTGTTTATATTGGTTGGATTAATCCTTTGGCAAAAAGAAATGAATGGAAAAGTTATCCAATGAATAGAGCGATAGGTGAGCTTTGATGGAGACACCATCAATCAAGTCTTATGCAATTGAATCGGGTCCCGAGTGCTGCAAATCGTTTCTAATTATGGATATTTAAGAGTCATTGTAGAGTATTGAAATGTCATGCAGTATGTTTGTACAGGATGTGCGTATGTGGGTGCCGAGGGCGGTCATCAAAGTATTACCCATGCAAAATGTAATATTATGAACAATTACGAAATACCAAAGGGTTACGATTACTAATAAATCATAAATACGTTTAAATACAATGTTTAATATTTCTGTAAAGAGAAAAATTACCATCGTTAGCAAAAAACCTTAGTGTTGTACGACAATATAGTAATTCTTGAGCAGAAATCCAATATACAGAAAACCGCGGTATTTATGAGGACTGTCGATAGTTTTGAAGGAAAATAGAACTTGTTTCGAAAGCGCATGTTTACCTCTGGTAAAAAGCTACCTCATAAAAGAAAATATATTTTGAAACATTTCAAGTCTAATAACGTTTCTCTATTATTTCTTACTGATATGTATTTGACATAGGTTCACTTTCAAAGAATTTACTGGTTCTAGACTTGATATTCGCTTTAAAGGCTCAACACGTTGGGGTAACAAGCAATCATAAGTTACCTTACTGAAAAGTAACCTTCGGACAAATATACGCTTTTTTATTACAACGTGTTCTCGTAATTATATCATCGTTACAACATATTCTTAACAATATAATCAACAACTAAATGCGAGAGTCATAACTACCTTTATTTTTAAGCTAAAACAGATCTTTAAGCTAAATTCATCCGTTGTTTTACATTTTCAAGTCTGTGGTTTCTTGACTTATCTAATTATCTACATTAAACTCGTCATTCGAATTTCCTAAATACAATATAATTTGAACGTGTAACGCTCCAACTCAATTACAGAAGGCGACAATTACGTGCAATTGGAATCGCATAAATCAACCGCGCAGTACCGGGTGCGACGCTGACACACCGGAAGGCGTTGCAGGAAGCACTGAAGACCCTTCACAATAACATAATATTCTCTGGAAGTGACAATGGAAGAAAAACGTGGAGGATTTAAAGGTTATTTTATTACAACTGAAAAGTAAATAATTGCTGTATTGTATACTTATTTCTATTAAACAAGACAGTTATAGTGGTTTCTTTGACCTTTTCCCACTCTGAAACTGCTCCTGAATAATTCTCGGGGGAAGAAGCCAGAAAACCAACTAAGTACATGACAGAGATATTTACTTCAAACAACAACAACAACAAACAAAAGCCGAAAACACTACCACTGATTCAACTGAGTAAAGTATGTGTAACGTTACGTGTAAAAGTAACAATAATATTAATAATCCAGATTCTTTAGATATAAAAAAAGAAACAATAGGTTCCCCAACGCTATTTACATTATTTGACGTAACGTTATAATTATAAGACGCTAAGTGCAGTGAAAATCGCAGAATTGAAGACTTATTTACTGTAAATAGTCGCTACATCTTCCAGTAAATCATAATCATGGTTGTTAAATTCGCCCTCGCATTAACAAAGCATATGCGTGATTTTTCACTACACGGTCGCGCGACGGCGCGTACGTCGCGATTTATCTAAATTAAATATCGCATGCGCGCGTGGCACCGGTGTGTCCAAGTCCTTACCCGATTTTTTTTATACAATATGTTGTTTTATTTGTGTTTACTATACATATGATAACATATTCTTAATAATGTGAGTTCTAGAGTATATTATCATTATGTATTTGTTCTAAGCCAGGTTTTGGTGCATGATATTTTTATATGTAGTCCCATAAACCTTAATTCCTAAAAACTATAGCAAAATAACAATTGGAACTAGTTTCATTTTATTATAAACTAGCAACCCGCCCCGGCTTTGCTTCGGGTAGCAGAGACATCTTCAACAATCATCAACATATTTCAATCAAATTACACAAAATCTTAAGAAATTATACAACTAATAAACCTTCCTTATGAATCACTCTGTCTATTAGTGAAACCGCATGAAAATCCGTTCAGTAGTTTTTCAGTTTATCGCCAACAGACAGACAGAGAGACCCGGCGGAGGACTTTGTTTTATAATATGTAGTGCTATGTAGTGAAGATGATTCGTAACGGATAGGTTACGACGGTAGGATACGGTACGGATAGGTTACGGTAATCTTAATAATAGTTAAGTTGAATAGAATATGACATAATTATGAAGTACTTAGTAGTAAAGTATAGAACAGGAACATGGCCTATGATTTATTGATATTTCAACTAACTATACCTAGAACAAACGAAATCCGTGAATGAATCTAAATGCGATGACTAATTCAATTCTCGTAGTAAATTGAATGAAGGTTATTAAAATATAGCATATTACACCATTTTCCTTAACAACATTATAATTGTACTATTACTTATTTATTTTATGTGGGTATATATGAATAAATACATTTGTGATTATCACAAAGGTGTTTATTCATATATGGAAAACCACATGCGGACAATACTGAAAACCTTATCTATTATTATCGAGTCTGGGTATTTACCATATAAAGAAGATTAACAATTTCTCTAATTACTTAAGTTCCTGTAATTAGTTATAATATAATCCACAAAAATTTGGATGTAACCGCCGGTAGCCTTTGGATGAAAGCGACGCGGGGCCACTATGAACGTCTTTAGGAGAGTTACTAGCGTCATGCAGTTAAGATCCTAATAGACCCTTAATATTTGGCAGTAATAAGATGCTACCATACAGTGAATTCAGATCAGCCTGTATCATTGGTGTTATATGACCCGGGGACGCAAGTCCACTAGTGCAGAGGGCAGGTGACTCCAATTAAGTCCTGCCCCGCAGGCATCGGAGCGTGAACGCGCGTGACCGTGATTCAACCGTCTCGGTAGTCAATGTGAGAATCGGAGTTATAGACAAGGGTGTTCGCGTGGTAGATTGACTTCGATGGTAGGTTAACATAGATTAACTTAGGTGCGTGTAAGAGATTGCCATAGAGCGATAAGGCCGCCAGTTGTATGAACCGCCAATGTTATTTATTTTGCTCTTCAATGTTTCTAGTGTACAATAAAGAGGTATATTATTATTAACGTATAGTATAACGTGTTATCTTCAAACTTCTCTTGTTCCTACATCAGCGAGTTCTAATCGTCACTCGTGTTCGACAGCAAAATGTGGATTTCCTGTGTAGCCAGTATTTGAAAACCAGGTAGTAAAGTACGCTGGTTGTTCATTATGCTTGTGGTTATGGATTACTTCAAGTATGAAACCATAAATTGTATCTTCAGAAATAAACGCAGTTTTGAAGTCCTTGACCATAGTTCGCTATTGAAGGAAAGCTATGAACGGTTACAATACCAGGGATGTCACTCGCCTGCTTTCGATTGTACTAGAGAGAGAGAGATCCTTTTTTGATTGCCCTGAAAATTTTGGCTTTAGTTCTAATTATATTTTTTAAAGTACGAAGCAATATTAGGAGTATTAAATAAAGCTACATTCGTTACAGTAAATAATGATTTATGTCACTGAGTACTTATATACTCAGTGTAATCCATGAACTGACAATAAAACTGTATTTTTTTTTTTAAAGTTCAACATAATCCATTTTGTAGAAACGTGTATTAGAGCAAAATACCGCCAAAACTCACGTATTGCGACAAATCTAATAAGTACCCGTAGTTACAAAAATGAACCTTTTCAATCACAGTATAGAATACTCTTAAGAAAACATGATCAGTAACAGTAAAGCTAAGCCTATATTAGCTACAATCACTAAATGTGACTCAAACTTAAAAGCCCACATGTGAATGATGTCACATTTCAAAAGGAAAGCTTAGAACACAGATACATACACACAACTCATAAACAACGTATATTAGAATACCAAAATGTGGGTGAAGTGCTGTTCCTAGCTTGGCTATAAAATAACTTGTGTCTGGGAAGAATGAGTCGTATAATTACATAGCGAAACACAGAAAATCGTAAATTATACATTCGGTCTAGCATACCTTGACGTGACCAATAGATTGCTATACGTGCATTATATATTTAATACTTAAATCAATATATTTAATTTCCTTACATTTAATAACATGCTTTCACTAAGGGTATTAATTACCTATGTATTATAATACTTTAAGTTCAATACAACTATTTAGGCAATAAATAAATCTAGTATGTTCATTCTATCATCGTAAAACATAAATGTGGGAATTGCAAAACAAATGCAGTATTCTTTAAGTATCATTTTACTGAAACAAATAAGAGAAGAGGACAACCAAAGAAAAGATGGGTGGACTGTGTGAGAGAAGATATAAAGGGAGTTAGCAGTGAAATGACGAATGATAGACGAGAATGGAAAAAGAAAAAATAATGTCGACCCCAAATAAGTAATGTAGACTAAATTAATTTGGGACAAGGGTAGGCAGATGTTGATGATTTACTGAAAAAATAAACTAAATAAGTTCTATAGACAAAATGAGCAAAGTGGCAATTAAAAAACGTTTAATCTCTATACCTAGGAGAGTTTATATATAAGGTCTTCTTATAATTGTTTTTAAACGTTCGTGACTTCGACACAATTATCAGATGTGTAACTCAGGACTTAATCGCGATAATATTTAAAAGGTACAATGCCTCTTGGTTACCCGACGTTTCGATCGAATTGCATGGATCGTGGTTACAAGTCCCGAGTTACACATCTGATAGTTTTGTTATGTGTAGAAAAACAACAATAAATAGAACAGGTAGACGTAGAATTCACGCGGAATTAAACACACAATTAGAATCTATAAATTATCCAATTTTCAACTCCTATTATATTATAATAGCACTTTCATTCAGATTCTGGATTCTTAGAAGTTTGTAATTGCTTATAGATTACATCATTCTCAGATCTCAGACGGCAGTTATTCCTTAATACATCAAAAGTTAGTGCATTGAATAGGTGAATATTAAAAAATAACAGTGACACCAATCCAAACAGAATATACACGTTTATAAATTGAGCATAATTCGATAAATCAGACTTGAAAATGACAACATAGAAAATTTGAAAATGTAGGTCTTGGACATTAGTGCTTTACATCCACAAGACTTTAAAGTTTTAAAGTTCTATTAGATACTTACCGGGAGATGGCATAACATCTTGTAGAGGCAATGGTGTTTTGGGACCCAGTAGCAACTCCTGACCCGAAGGGATTTCTCGTACTACCTTGTACCACACCTGAAAAATGCAATGACGAATATTATGTAACAATCTTATCTTAATTATTTCCAGCATGAATTATGTAATTTGAATACTGACTGCGAGCAAACTTACGGTATAACTAATAGTGTTTCACAGTATGTGAGTTTCATGTGTAAACCAGTGTTTGAAAATTAGCTAGTGTAAATACACTTGTTGTACATTGCTTGCTTTGTAGCCAGAAAGCTTTCTAATTACAATACCAACTATCTAATTTTGAATGTATGTGTTTTGTGATTAAACTAAGTCAATGTGTAAAGTATATTCAGAATACTTGATATACTTTATAGTGCAAATACCACACTTTCTTCTACCTATATCCGTGTACATGAAAGTATAACCTTTTCCTATCACTACATAGTATAAAACAAAGTCGCTTTCTCTGTCCCTATATCCCTATGTATGCTTAAATCTTTAAAACTACGCGACGGATTTTGATGCGGTTTTTTTTAATAGATAGAGTGATTGAAGAGGAAGGTTTATATGTATAATAACATCCATTAAATAGTGGAGAAATACTGTTATTTTTGAGGTTTCTAATGTGATGTATGTAAATAATTACATAACTACTGGATCGATTTTAATCATTTTTTCAGTGAATGACATAATCTGTATATTTTATACCCGTGCGAAGCCGGAGCGGGCCGCTAGTGAAGTATAAAAAGTCTTCTTCAAAGTCTCGTACTTCCAAGTCAATAAAATTTATACCAATACCAAAAAAAACCCTCAAGTTGAGATAAACCCTCTTATACGTTTGTTTATCTTGTCTAATTTGTGTTATAGACGAAAAACTCTTATATGTGTAGGTACCTACTATTTTTCATTGAATTTAAATCTTAAATCGTTGAAATATTATGAAGTACCTACTTAATGTCAATGAGGTCCAAAAATACTTTTACAAAATGAGTATTTTATTTAAAATTAGAACAAAGTCTTTACTTGAGCACCGACTCTAAAATATCCATCTTATAATAGTTCTTATTCAATAACTTTACCGCAATACAGGGTGTACACAAATATCATATAACGTTTAACCTCGGCTAACACAAATGTACCCTAAATAAGAGAATCTAATCACCGCATCTGTTCGCTCCCCTCATTGACCGGAAGTACCACACAGTTGTGCAGTACACCGATTTTCTGCCACCGGAAGTACCAACGTTCCACATTCAAATTTAATTGGGGTAGTGACACAATGAGCTCGGGGATCGTTGTGATAATCATTAGTTGATTTGTTGGTTATTAATTTTAATTTCATAAATATACACGTTCCATACTGTGAAAGCATTATGTATTTCTTAAGTTTGAGAATAATGCTATAATACACAGATCTAAACTGAGTTAACTCGACAATTTAAATTTTTGAGTTATGCACACCTTTGAATTCCTCATCTCAATACCTACCGACCAATAAACCAGATTTCAAAATATCACTACTACTCGACGCTAGATGCTAAATTCACCAACACGGCCTCAACTCAAAATAATAAAACAAATACACGTTTATAACTTAGGCAGATATTCGATAAATCGAAGTTAAAAATGTCAACATCGAAAACTTTAAAATGTAGGGTCTTTACATCCAGAAGACTGTATTACCTTTTAAGTAAAGATACATTATTAAATAAACTAAAGCTATTTAAATTATATTTATTATAGACATTATTTTAATTTTTTGTTTAATAACTCATTGAGCGTATACTATCCATAAATATGAACTTTAGTAGCAATATTTTGATTATTTGATGTAACGTGTACGCTCCCGTAACGTAGTCTTGGCCCTTGCCTGAAAATCAGCGCTTGTGCAATACTTGTATTGTAAAAGCATTTTCTGTCTAGCGGAATGCATATTTTTTTATTAGATTAAATGCGCGTATTTTTTTTTGTTTATCCTATTATTTATATGTATTGTGTTATGTAGAAATAATTTTTTTTTTTCTTTGTTTCTTTCTTTCTTTCAAACATACATACATTGTTAAGCAATAAGGAAATAAATACAAAAATCAAATTTTCAGCCACAAACATGATTAAAACACAAGATTCCTACAATATCTTTTATCAAGCTGCATATAAAAAGCACACAATAATTAGAACTTTCTGAAAAAAGAACTTTTTTAAATTAGTTCTCTTTATCTAGGTGTGCGATATTATGTTATTAACTAAATATGAATGTCATCAGTATGAGTTCTTACAGGTTAGGTGGACGATTAGTGTTGTCGAATTTAAATATTAATAAGCCATCATCCTTGCGAGGATCATATATATTAGGCAATCGACGGAACTCATCGTGGACAGATAGCTATCATCGTAGATATCATAATGTAATGTGAAAAACTTAAAGAAGAACATACATCAAGATCTTTAAAATCGAAATAAGAAAAATAAATTGTAAACGATCATACTTGGCCTGCCAGCAAGAGATGCTGCACGTTCACATCATGAGGGTAATTAGTAAAGCGCACCAGCTTCAACCAGTTACTCTTTTCTGTGGTGCCATCCAGCCAACCGCGAACGCCATTCTTGCCAAGTACCTGCAAGTAATATTCACGTGAGTACAAAAATACTGGATATAATATAAAATTAAAAATAATAACTATTACTATTAATTTTTTTTTCTTAGGCAACTAATTTCTACGTGTATTCATTTAAAAATTTGGGTTATTTATTTTAATTTCGTTAGTGTGCAAAGTTAATTGATTAATATCGACAAATAAATTACTCCTTTTCTCTACATGGCACAAAGTAGAGAAGAAACTTAATTGTAAATGAATATCTGAAACACGCCATCTAGAGGTAACTTGAAGAACTTGCTGCATAATGAATCGCTTCCACTGTTGCGCTTTTAAAGGACGCGAATAAATTTATAACATGGACTTAAGTATCTTTTGCGGCGGTAATTTCTGCAATCAAATACCCAAAGACTTTTTATAAATCAAATATCTTAAGAATTTTTCCTTTGAAAGAGTTTAAATTTAAATTTCATAGCTTTTAAAAGACAAGACGTAACAAATAGCTAAGTAAAATATTAAGACAAAAAAAAGACAACTTAATAGTATTTTCAATAACATGTTATGCATATAAAAACTATATTTTGTTCTACTAGAGAAATTGTATTATAATACACGTTATCTTTTCACGCGCCCTCTTCTGGTTCATACTGACAACGGTAGCAAATGGACATCGCCTAACCGCAATAGATGGCGCTATTAGTCCACGTCGCGATGTAACGCCGATGTCACAGCTTGTCCATTTGTCATTTTACCTCCCCAAATCTAATGGAACCCCTTGTACTGATGAATTAATTTTTATAAATATCTCTTTTCGAGGATTATAAATCTGTTTTTTATTACGAGCTGTGTTTGAATAATACTTTTGAATTCAATTTTGAATATTTATAGGAAGGACATTATTTCAACTTTAAAAAATGTACATTTAATTAATGTGAACATTAGATTTTCTTCTTTGGATATTAAGAAAACGAAGGAAAGGAATGAAATATACTTTAATTTTTTTTATAGATATCTAAAATCTGACGAGTAGATAACAAATTGGAAAAAGACTCATTAAAATGTTGACTTACTTTCGATTTCAAGACTTTAGACCAAGGGAACAGCCTCTAGAGAGGCGAACTGTATCCACCACGCAATCGGTGATATCCAATGTTCTTTCTTATGTATATATATCTACATATATTTACGCTGTGTCTATTCTTTTACAACCATTATAATTAACCGACATACACCACAATGTTCGACATAGTGGATGAGGTGACCACTTACACCACTACATAATCCACTACTACTGTTCATTAGTACGAAGCTAGAATTTTAGCAGTTTAGTAGTGTCAACCTTTTGAGAATCCTATAAATATTGCGTTTTTTTACCTAATGTCCTGCATTTCTTGATTAAAAAAGTAGTAAAAACTCAAGAATTAAAATTAAGAACTTGAAAAATAAAAAATACACAAGAGAAAATAAAACTAACGTAAGTTTGAAAGTTGTTGGATGTTGGCAATGGAGTAATTTCGAAATATTTTTATCATCAATAACATGACAATATCTACTTTTAGAACTACCTCGTTAATCTGTGACAAATATCAATGCAGTTTTGACACACTTCATGGAGTAAGAAGAATCAAACTTTTTAACCCTACTAGGATGCTCGCTATCTGTATGAATCAATAAAATTCATGTGCTATTAATAAGACTTAGAAAAACGCTGTAACAGGACAGATTAATGTTCTTAAACCCAACATACGAAAGCTTATCTTTTCCAAGAAGCTAACTTTATTCCAAGAAAATTGTGTAAAATAACAGGGTTGTGGTTGTATCGACATAAAAACATCGGCGATATAACGAGGGGTGCTGAGCATGTTATTTGCGGACGGACACTCAAGTTTCCCTTTAATATGCATTCGATTGAGTCATAACACCAATAACGGTATTTTATGAAGATATGTACCTTTCCGACAGGGGCACCTTGTTTGTGCGTTAAATTAGGGGTATTTAAACTTGATCAATTGCTTCGGTAAATAGCCAAGTCGAGGGTGGAGGTGATATTGATCCAAAGCTATCCATAATTTAGTGTAGACTGGTCGACTATCCCGTTTTAATTGTATGAGTACCAACATTGAAGACATGCTTGAGACCGATGCCTTCAAATGGAGTTTGATTCAATTTTTATATTTACTTGTCTGTCGTGTTGGTTCCTTGGGCTTATCTTGTAACATAATCTCATCCCGCGACATAATTTGGTAATTATGTTTTCAAGCGATCGCCAGGTCGATTCCCGGAGTGGACCAAATGCTAATAGATTCTTCTGTTATAAATTGTTGTTAGTTACATGAATTCTAAAACCTTGCATAGCGTGCGTAGGATTTTGGCTACCACTTCAAGGATCCTATACCTACAAGTGTAAGAGATTTAATGGCTGAAAAATGTCCTAATTTTCTGTTCTTTACGTGCAGCATTAGTAATTTTAGATCTCTCTAGGGAGTGAGAAATCCTCACGGTTCTACAGACCGTCATTCTGCGTACTGTCATTAAAAAATATTGTGCAATTTGACACGAATCTGCTGAAACAACGTAGAGTAAAGGTGTGTCCCGCCATTTTAATCAGAACAACCTTCTCCCAAAAAATGTCTGCTTCCTTGGAAATTATTTATACAATAAGTTGAAGAAATTATTAATATATACCCTCAACTAAAATTTATTTAAAATATATTTAAAAATGCTTGACTACGAAGAAACTGAGAATCTTATATCAATACTCTCATAAAATAATAATTCAACACTCTTTATCTCTTCACTCTCAACCGTCCCATCACGTCATACTCGCATCCATCACGACACTCTTACATTCACTATCGCCCACTCATATACACTTATCCACTACACTCATAAGCATAACACAATAAACACAGTCACAGTTAATTCTGCTTTAATTTTAATTTTGCAACCATTGATACCATTTTTTTTTTCTAAATTAACTTATTATTTTCTTCCTTTTTCTCCTCTCATAGTAAAAATTAGATTGTACCTACTTAATTCTATAGGAAGGTGGGGCACGGGTGACTTGTAACACAGGTTTCCAATAATAACCTACATCAGACACCAGTCTCTCACAAAGGTGAGATTTTAAGACAATGTCATAGATTACATACTTAATTATAAGACCTTTACCTATTGGGAAGAGAAAATAAATAAATGTATTATTATTATTTTTTTTTTTAATTGAACATGAAAATCGTGTAATATATTAAAAAAATAAACAAATATTAATCGTAAAAACTTGTAACTTTAATCACTCACTAAGTTGCACATATTAGTTATTAGTTAACAAACTCCCAATTTAACTAGCGCCGTCTTTCACCCAAATCATGGATACTCTGGTTTTGACAAAAGTATTTACAAAAGTGTAATTTTGAAAATACAGTTAAAACAATAATTGCGTTTAGGAAGTGATAATTTTTCACGTAGTCCACCACAAACAAATTAGCAGCGCAACATCTGACAACGCATTAATACGACAGAACAAAATGGTTAATTTAGCGTAAAATTAAAACACGATCCCCATTTTATCTTTACAGGGAGAGAAAAAATCTTGAAGAAAATTACTTGAAAATAAAAAGCATCTGTTGCAATGAAAGTAACATAACAAGTGAGGTATTAATCAAACGTGGATTCGTTCGGAAACCCTCCGGTTTACGCGTCACCGGCAAGCCTTCCGCGGCATTTATCACGTTATTAAAACTTGCGTCGGGTGTGCTCAGTAAAAAAGATAATTATCTTAGAGCACCCTCGTCTTACATAGGGTTGGCGATTTTACGCCGTTTTGCTAAAACATCGGCGAATAATGACCCTTAATTTGATATTAACAAAACAACGGAAGATATTATTATTTAGGTAGATATTTTTAGTTCTTTCGGTTCAAGTAGGTACTACTTAACTCAACTGAATTTTATTCGTTAATTGATAAAAGCAGTGAAAAAAAATGTATTGCTATGTTAGGGAATTTGCCTTTCATAAAATTTAGTACCCCAGTAGCTTATCTATAATCTATAAATATAGAACCCATTCTATATTTATAGATTATAGATAAGCTACCTACTTACGTATACGTAGGTGAACATATTTTGACCAAGAACTTCAAAGAGCTTTCAATGAATTTACAAAAACGTATAAATATAGACCTAATGTGTCACATGAAAAGTAAAAAATGTAATATAGCAATTTAAAATTAGATTGAAATAAAATGAATCGTAAACCATAAAGGATATCTATAATAATACTTATTAGCAACACAGGACCGTAACAGAGAGTTTTATGGGCACTAAAATTAAACAACACTGTCATTCTCATTAACTACCCGACACCGTAGCCAAAAGCGTAACAAAATTGTAGCTTACGTCAAATACTATTTATACCGCGAACCGAATGTTGCCGAAAATTACTGAAAATAGTTGAATATGAAAATTGGCTCAACCCTGCGGGTACTACGGGCGATGAGTTGGCGGGTGCCGACGGCATGTGTTCGCAATCACTCATCGATGCCGTCCGGTCAAGGATGACGATTGCGTGGACACTTGTTACCATTGCTAGGGTTACCCCTACATGTGATATATGGGCCAGACAGATTAATACTTCGGTTGTTGACAGATAGCACCACATTGGAATAAAAATTCTGACTTTCTACAAGATAAACCACTAAAATCCATTGTGAGAATGTGGTCTATCTATTGTATATTTAAATATTTCTAGACATAAATCTATGAATGTTGTGGAAAATATACGTACAGTCGTCGGAATATTTGTTTAAATCCCAATTACTGTAGAATTCGTATAGCGAATGCACAAAGCTTTAGAGTAGTATATTATAAAAACTCGGCCGCAATTTAAACGAACTGCGTCTAGATCTCATATTTTGCACTGAGCGCAGAGATCGCAATTTCCCGCTACACTCGGAAAAGCTACAAATGTTCGTGACTCGTTCACGTCAGAAAATTACATTTCATAAATTTTAGAGATGTAGAAACATCGACATAATATATTTTAATCTCATTAGCACCAGATATACATATTTATCATGAAAAAATAGTAGCATAACATGATTATGACTATTTGTAAATAAGTTAGTTAATAAATCCAATGGATAATTCAGATGTAGGGCGTCGACAGTAATTAAGTATTTTTATAGAATAAACGTTATGAATTTTCAACGGACAATTTCAAATTCTGTACTAACAATCATCCTTAAAGATTGAATTCGAAAACCCCCTGCACTTAAAAGAACTGACAACAATGCTTTTAACTTTAGAACTTAAGAACTGCCAACGTAAAAACAATGTAAAACCCTCTATTCAATTTCACATATCGATATAATATTTACCCCACCACTACCGCTAACTGAAGAGCGTTTCTCAGCGCGGTTGCAGGGATCACGCGTCGTTGCCCGAATCACACGTCTCGTTTCACAAGATAACAATTTGTGAGCAATGTGAGCGCTTATTTACCCTGTAGGTACGCGCCTGTGCCAAATTGGACCCGCTCTAGCTTATTTATGTATGTCTCTTCGGCTTTGGGTTACCTACAGGTTTCGTTAGTTTTAACAGTAAGAGTAAATACTCATAATATTTGAACAGTGGTATAAGGAAGGGGACGTTGAATTATTATTTTCATTCGGAGTATGTACTGCAAGTTTTAAAATCAGGAAAAATGTATTAAATTTAAGGTTAGGGTTTAGTGGAGCTCATCAAATTGGCTCCAAGTTTACGATTGAAAAAAAAACCTATAAATGCTGATAGACTTATTGGTGTTCAGTTTTTAGCAGCCGCTTAAACGCTATTTGCTCAACAAATCACTTAAGTTAATGAAAGCTTCCGACGGACGGTACGGTAAATTTTCTATTTAACGAAAAAATAAAGAAATGTAGCTAAAGCAACCCTCTTGAAGGCTCTATATATCTTGCTCACATTTCCACTGTTTCCTTCACTTGTCTAGTTTATCAGCTACGGAAAAGCATTGCTTCCGGTGCTATCCAAGGTCCACTCACTAACATTTTTTCTATATTTCTTTGTTTCTTTTTTGACTGGAGCGATTAGTCCGATAGTGTCTTGTTGTGTGTCATAGCACTTGGGGTGAGGAAATGTTTATTCCGTTGTTTTTTTGCACGTAAGTCTATCTTGCCGTCAACAATTTGGTTTGTGATTAATGCAAGAATCCTCATATTTCTACTTGCACAAATGGGTTAAAAAAGTTAAGAAAAATATTAAAAAAAAATTATTATTGAAATAACGAAGTATTTTTTGAAATATGTATGTATAGCAATCCGTCAATAGCGTAAAAATAGTACTGAATTGTAAGTTAGACCAGCGGCGGCTTGAAGTGAATGCATCTTTTAATAAAAAACAAAAAATAGGAATATTTTATACAACAATGCTAAAGCTCGAATTTAGCATCATTATATTATTTATGTATTTAAGGGAATTAACGCGATCACGAAAGGGCATTACATACCTCTGAATTGAATACATAAATAATATTATATCATGGAACGCGAAAGTTTAAAAGTTAGTTTAGCATCATTTATCAGAGATTAGGTATTGTGAACTAACCGGTATGAACGTATACAAACGGTCATCAATTTCTTTGCGTCCATAAATTAGCCGTATTCTCAATAGGATTTCACCGTACATCATTGTCACATTTGGGACATATTATTGTGAAATTAGAAACACCTTATACGGTCACGTTTCGACCATTAACGTGGAGACAAAACGGTCTAATTCCTGACACCACCAAATATTCACGAACGAGCCGCTATCATTGCGCAAAAAAAAATATTACAAGGAATCAATTGCAGTCGAAAATAATAAATTAGACTTTATGTTGTAGGTTATTAGAGTTATTTATATTTTATTGAGATGTATATAGGCTTCATAGTGTGGGTATTATTCGGGTATCAGCGCCCCACTGATTGGCACAAAGGACATCTATCGTTTGTTCAGTGATCGGTGAACAATCACACCGCTGCCAATTGTCCGTGTTTTCGGTTTTGTTTTGTTGTAAAAATAACACAAACAGTAACATGATATTTGAAAGAGCAGTATGTAGTGTAGAATACTTTTTATAAATATTGCATACAAAGTTGTATACGATCACGTAGTAAAGTAACACACATGTAGGTAGATATTTTGTAGCAGCCAAAACCCGAGACTAACCGAGAGTTTTGCGAAAAGTTTTAAAAACATATTCAATAAATAAACGTTTTTTTATGTTTTAACAAATTGTGTCGTATTTGTTATGTAATGACATACCACTTGTATACAACATATATTTGTTTAGCTATAGCTATATAGCTGCTTCTTACTCCTGTCACTAAACCAATCAAACTTCAATGATCTATGCATTCAAAGGTTGTCTGGTCGAAACTGTTTTGGTGATAAGACCGCTCATTGCACATAGCTTTATTAAATTTAAGAGCTATTATAATACAGTATGATGATATGATAATAAAGAAAATTATATGCTAATTTCATCTATATCGTCTATTTTGAAATGATTTTATAAAAAAAAATTAGAAAACAATAATGGTCCCAATTCTGTTCACTTCACTCGCTAAATTAAAATTCAGTAAATTTTCTTCATATAAGATGTAAACCTTGTACACTTCAAAACAAGGTCTTATTTCAAATTGAAACAAGTAGGTAACATATGTCGCCATCAAAATAAGCAATTTATTTGTCGACTAAATAAACTTTAATACCACGTAGCGAGAGCCGCTATCCGTTGAATGCCATCTCTTTTGCTCTGTGTTTTTAGTAAGCGTCTTCGTAGGTGTAGATTAAAAACACGTCATCCTTGTTCGTTTTGAACAAGTTTTTATACGGCAATTATACAGCGTCTGAAGAAATGGAGACTCTCGCTGCGTGGGAATAAAGTTGAGTATACGTTGACAGGTGTTGATTTCATATGAAGAAATTAAGTCAGGTTTTAGTTTAGTCGAGTGTACAAGAGAATCGGCACCAATGTCTCATTAAGGTACAATTCATAAGAGCGGAGCAGTGACTATCAACGTGGGTAAAACTACATGGAATTTTTAGTCGTTACATTTTATATCTATGCTATATACGTATTACACCCTATGATTGAAATCTAAAAAAGAAACTGTCGTGATGAAATAATCAAATAGAGCAATCGAATCCTTTGGGAATTTGCCGAATAGGCGTAAATCGCGCATAGAGGTGCAACCTCACATCTGGAAGCGTTAAAACGGATTAACTAGAAGATTACAAGAGCAAAAAAAACATGCACAGTGGGACAAAGACACCGGCGTCCTCGTCACGGTGACAATCGGTGGGATCCGGAATTATTCGGTTATATCCAACTCATTTTTTTTGAAGATCATAGATGCTGTTTTCGTGTGGTATGTAGACCAATAATATAGGTTTAGGGTGCGAGTTTTTTAATCTTCAAAAGAATAACCACGAAACTGAAACACAAACGTTATTATTTTAGCTAATCTCCACAAGTAACAAATACGGTTAAAACCGGTGATGGAACATTATTCCATCAATATTTAACTGATATTTTTATACAAATTGTTTCTCGTAAATACGCTTACGATTTGCTGACCTGTTTGAAATAGAATAACAGTGCAACGTTAAAGTTAGCAACTTGGCATCGGACACATCAACAATCGCCTCTGCCCAGGTTTCAGTATAAACAGCGCTTAACCTAACCCAATAACTAGTGCTGTATCGCATTGCTTTCGGAGTATTTCGTTATTTTGTCTACACGGATGCTGGTGATGGTATACAATCGACCAGTCATAAAAGAAACTTCGTATTCCGTATCCATCCTCTCTTCGCATGTAATTATTGAAGTTTTGGCGAGGGTGAGGGAGGTCCGGTTGCACTGGTGGTTGGTAACATTGTGGCACGAACGTGCCGTGGCTTCGACTCCACAGGCTATTATTGTTCTGGCCAGCTCAGATGAAATATTGCCCCACTGTGCACGCCCGCGCTGTTTTGCGAACACGAATTTGTTGGGAAAAATATTGGAGCAAATAAGAAGCCGCAGAGACGACTCGTGAGTAAACTTTGCAATGAGATTAGCTATACAATAAGGTACATGTTAGTTACATAGAGATGTGGAAAAGTTGGAGGTAAAGTGAGGAAAATGGTACTATGGACGTTTCGTACTTTTATAGTTCTATTGTGGGCGATGAGACTGAAAGATATTTTAAGAATTTTGTAATAACGAAGTAATAGTGATAGCGTTAATTATGTGCATATATATGATCCTCTCGTAGCAGAACCACTCAATAGGGAAAGCATTAAGTATTTACAAAAGTTTCAATAAGTTAGGAACGAACATAAACACTTGACTAAGAAACAAATGTCAATGAAAATGAAAATATGATGAGTTGTGATTCTACAAAAATGTGTCACTGTTTATAACACATCTATTTACATTCTTTTAGATTATGTTAGACCCTTGACCAATACCTAACGCTGATCACGGATTATTTCACGAAGTCGCAGTAGTTATCTTATTTAAAAATAAAAATATTTGATGAGTTTAATTTGTTACCAAAAGTAGTACCTAATCTATATTAGCTATTAGATTAGATATTAGATAGTAAACTTTTATAAAGTGACCTCTAAGTAATAGAACAATTTCTAGATCTGGCTTAAGCTTAGCTTTGTTTCTGTGAGATATTTCAGGTCTCTAACTTAGAAGTATATATAAGTTTACGTTCACTATCATATTGCGATAAGCTCATTGATTGATGCCATTATTTCCACAAAAAATTATATACACTATACCTCCAGGCACAGTACAGGACTTCTAATGATATTTAATTCCTTATAGTGTTACGCAATCAATCTTATAACACAAAACTGTTGTGAAACAGCAAGTTTCATCATTTTCCTTTGCCGTAAGTTCATCGTCATTAATCAATAGATCAATCTGTGATCGCTATGATTTAATATCTAGCGATTTCTTCGAACATGAGGGGAGACCGGGGCAAAGTGACAAAAACAGTCTTGTAAAGATAAATTTCTATCACGCCGGAGATTATCCACTATTGTATACCGTAAGATTAACTGATAAGTGTCTACTGGTTAATAATAAGAGTAATGTTTATATAGGAATGTAGGGTGCAAACCCCTAAGAATGTTGTCAATATTTATGACGATGTTTTTTTGGATAGCCCATCCGCCAATTAAAAAGAGAGTGTGGTTAAAAAGTTAAATAAGCAGAGTAATATTGCTTTTGAATTATCACCTCTTGGTTACACTAAATTTAATTTACAATTTATTTTATTTTAAATTAAGGTTATTATTACGTTTTTAACCAACGCCTATTTAATATAATATTCATTAAACAAGTTTTAAGAAAATATCTTGTTTAAAAAGAATCAAACTTTACCACAGGCTCAAACATTTTATATTACCTGAATAATTATCACTTTTAATTTTAAAAACCTCATAGTGTAAAAATATTTAAAAAATGCGAACATTACATTGTATTTTTTTATTATTGTTACTAGATCAATTGTGTTACAAATGTATGAAGCCGATCCGATCGGATGGTATCGAATGCACCAGGTGTCGAATTGACAGCTACTGTCTGTCATAGATGCCGCACTGATCCAACATTTGAGATATAATTCAATAGGGTCAAACAAAAATTAAAACGCCGTAGTATACCTATACACATGCCTATGCATATTCTCCAAAAACATTAAAAAAATTAATTATTAAACAATAAATAAAAATATATGGAGCCGTGTACACATCTGAGACATGCACTAACGCGCTTGAAGGATAAATGTACCTATTACATTTCCCAATTGGAGTTAACTTTGAATAATATTTTACTACTGTCACTGCAATGGACTCACTTATTACAATGACAGTTTTGTAGATTCATATTTGTTATAATTAATTTAATAGTAAGAAGACATACTTTGTTTACGGCAAATCCTATATTACAATAGTTACTGCATTCGCATCTGTATCATTGTCATCAGAGATCATGCGTGGATCGTATAAATATTATCAATGGAGGCAATAAACATAATAACAATAACATTTTTTGTTATTATTACCATTGTAACAATGTGTGGGGTATGTCAGCCGCCCACCGTAATGAAGATGTAATAGGGCCGCGTGTATCGCTAATCCTTTGCTGCTTTTGCTGAAGGGGTGAGTAGCAATGAAAGGATGTCACACGAATATGACAGATATTTTGACATTAATGCAACGGACTCAACGCTACTGACGTATGGACTAAAAATTAACACTTTTTAAATTATTGTCGCTACGAGACTATAAAATATTATTGAAACTGTATACACAACACATTGCTAACATTCAAGTATATTATGCTGCTAGCATTAGTAAGCCTAGAATCTAGTTAATAAAAGTAATCCTAGAATATAGTTAATATAAGTAATCCTAAATTGATTTATGTTAATAAAACTTGTTCTCATGAGTATTTAAACTTGGGGTCGATACCTATTAAAGATGTAGTTATAGATAAACAGATTTAAGAAATATATTGAAAACACATACTTCAAAATTAATATAAACCTAAATAAATGTCTGATCCATATTTATATTATATAAACATCATTAACATATTACTCGAGCACCAACGCTTCCCAATGAAAAATCAACAGAACCCGATTAATGATTCATAAGTGGCCTTTGTGAAGCCCAAACCCAATATGATCGTTGCAATTTTTAATTCATCGCCGAATAAAAATTGCATATCGACAACTGAAATAATTAGCAGAATCCATTACATGCCAATTTCACATCACGAATGACAGTTGTGTTCTAGAAAGAGTGGTTATCATTTATAAATTCGAAACATGATTGACGTTTGATTTCAGATAATTCTTTTGTCCCAAAACGAGTTTGTCTCATCACAAATTCATACGTTACATTAATAATTTCTTTTAAAACGGTTAGATAAATATTTTTAACGCAAAAATTTGCATAAAAAACTATGTATAGAGATAAATTTATATAAGCAATACATTTTTATAACCAATTTTAAGATCTGTGAGAATTTTTTTCAAACTTATATCGAGTGGTAATCGAATAAAAAGAAGTTTTATTAGCCGATTCAAAAGAAGATGCATTTCAAGAGATTTGGTGACGTTTCTATTAAAAAAAAGTTGCCAATCAAGTTTCCATTTTAAAGTGTGAATACAACATGTCTTTGGGACAATTCACCACCGTTACTTTTTTTAAAAAAGTGTAAATTTGTAAAAAAATGTTGACGGGGGTCACGCCTAAACCAAAATTAGGGTTTTTATTTTCAACCTTTCACTGCACTTTGACACGGAATGTTCAAATAAAGAATTCTTTGGTTACTTACCCGGATGTTTTGTGAAGATTTTATATTGAGATATCGACGTTTGGGAAACGGTAGTCAGATAATATAACCATCACTAAGTCGACAATGAGTTTAACCCCTTACAGTTTGACGTGAAATACACATTAAATTTTATCACCAATTTATAAGAAAATCTGTTATAAACATGTACTTTTAGTAACGACCAGATATCAAAAAATATATATGCTATGTCCGGGACGAACGTCCCGCTTCCAAGACAGTTTTTTTTTTTCATTTTAACGATGATGCCTTCTGCTTTATTATCTTTATTCCACTGTGCTTTATGATTTTCAGAGATACACTTGGTTCACTTGATCGTAAATTATTGTATTTTACTTGGTTCTACGGATTTTCGAGTAGCTACATTTTTTCGCGAATCCCTTTAGTTAAGTTACATGCGAAAATCCATTTGCCCTATTTGTATTGAAAACAAAAAAGGCCAAGTGCGAGTTGCGGGCGTATCTACCATGTTTTTTAAACAAACTGAAACCTGTAGTTGAATAGCATACATTCCAATTGCAAATTTAAGTTTGTATCCATCGACAATATTGAGAAATTTATCATCTTATTTTAAGACCGTAGACTTCTTATAAATTTTTCTGTAATTTATAGAAGTATTTCCTGTATTTTTTCTAAATATTAGGCTTAGTAAATGTGAAAATAAGTAATTGGTAACTAGTTATATTATTTGTTTTTATCTTTAAGTTAATATTGTTTGTTTTCCGATTAAAATAAAATAGATAAGGATATATGGTAAATTTTCTTCTATTTTTAAAAACTTTATACTTATACTTTTACACATCTCACACAATTTAAAACAATAGATCTTAAAATTACAAAAACGTATTTGAGACTCTCACAAGCTCTTTAATTTGATCACGGGATTCACACGGTACAGTTTGCAGATGCATATTTTTTGATTTGGCCCCCAATAGTGACCCCCATTTTCAAAATTCATTTATTTAAAGTTGCACATATGTGTACCAAACTTTGGATTCGGAGCAAATTGTCTGTGACAGACAGACAGACGGTCAGGGTTCCATTTTTTTTAATCAGACGTACGGAACCCTAACAAAGGGAGCACAATATATTCCTCAAACTTTTTTCTTACAATTTGATTTCTATCTATTCCAATTACTAGTTTATTCATTGTTCACAGAAAACCACAAAACGGATAGTCATAACTACATTGTTAGAAACTGAAACTAAATGCCATCAAAGGATCGTTTTATGGCCAGCGAGTCGGAAGCGTGGTCAGCGTTCGTTCTAATGACGTCACAATTGGCACTTTTACACTGTGTCACGTACGAGATCAAGAGAGAAGAAAGCTTGGCTTTCTAACAATATAATGATCTCAAACAACAACGCTTATAGATGGAGGTAGTAACTAAACGGCTTCTATAAAAGACTGTAGATCGATAAGATTCTAACATTTTTTATAGATTATATTTATTTTTAAACTTGAAGTAACACAATTTGTACTTCACAATAAAATTTAATTATTCAAATACAAAGATTTTAGTGAAAACACAAACGAAAATTGATTTCATGATATGTTTAAACTCAATTATTATCAAGTATGTAAACGTGTAAAAAAAACACATATTTAACAGAAATCTACGACCCTGATAATACTTCAACCAACTACGAATATAAATATTAAATTGTATTCCACTACACCTAGCGCACAAACGCAAGCTTAAAGGTAATCTGCCAAGTTCCAATGAATTCCATTTCTCATACGCCCATTATTATTAGGAAACATAAATATTAAACATAAAATAAGTTGGTCCGTAGTCAATGAAATACAGACATACGGTTAAATACTGTCCTAAAATGTAAGTTAACGGTATAGAATGCTTTCCACTCGAACATAAACTAACTTAACCTAGAAACAGGTAACTACAATTATTTTATATTATTTTATTGTGTTTTATTGGATAATAACATGATACTAAACTTGAAGTGTAAGGCCTGTATAGATTACTGAACTAGAAGAATAAGTAACAAAATAGTAAGAATAATAAGCAACAAAATAAAGAAATTTTTTTATGGGACCAAATGACAACTGTTCCGCATCAAACTAAAGAAGAATCACGTAGATGGGATCATAAATCTCAGTATAATCGGTGTACATACGTAAAAAAAACACCAATCGGATTGAGAACCTCCTCCTTTTTGAAGTCAGTTAGAAATAGGTAAATTAAAAACACTAAAAAATTTAAATAAAACTGAAAAAAACCGTACAATTTTGCTCGCTTGACACAATACGACAAAGTTTAAAACTGCGCACTAATTTTCAAACTAGAAAGTACTAATTATCATAAGTTTATTTATTGAGTTTTTAGTATTTACTGTTTTTGTAGATTTTCTTATATATTATTGTTATAACTTTGCATTATTTTCCTTACGGAATACCAAATATGGCAGTGGGTGAACTGTTGAGGTTGCTCTTAGAGATTTCATTTTAATATAAGTTGTACATGTAGGTAAAGCTAATAAACATGAAGCAGTTAAATATAAACAGAGATGATAAATATTGTTTACAATGTCTACGACTTATAATGAGAATATAAATGGGCCTGTAGAGTACCGGAACTAAATGTCTATCGTACCTACAATACTACAATAGTGTGGTTTGACTGCAACATGACACCCACACTTAAACACGCGTTATCTGTCGCGAACAGACTGATATTTGATGCGCTTGCGCATCTCAGTACTCTATTATGATGTCCGACTCGCGTCCGGCCTTTTGTTGAAAGAAATGGCAAAATATTTTTGAATTAAGTTAGTACTTCTTTATTTATTGTACGACTTTATAAGTACGTAAGTTACCAAATATTTATTACGCTGCCTTAAAGTAATTTTTCGTTTATGAGGTATGTACAATATATGTAATGTAGGTATAGTACGAAAATATGCAATAAAATTTTAAGATTATCATTATATACTTAATAGTTAGTTGTTGCACCGTAACGAGGCTATTCTAATAAAATAATATTTTACTCAATCACAAGTTTATAATTTCTTTACAGTAGGTACGTCAACCGCCGTAAATTGCAAGTAATCCAATACTTTTACTGTAATTAAATATCATCTTGTAATCCCGGAATCTGACACCACAATTGATTTCCGTTTCCGACCAGAGATAAACTTGCCACACCCCTCGCGAAATTCTCTGATGCGTTCTATTGAACGTTGCATGTCTTTATTCAAGATTTGTAAAAATTTATTAGTGCATATTATTCGGCTTACCTATTTCTGTAGGTTTTTTTTAACTTATCTCTTAACTTTATTTTTTTAAATGAAGTCACATCATAAATATAGGTATTGGTAAACCGAAATTGGGCCTGTAATTTCGTATTTAAAAAAACTTTACAGACATATATACGATAACCTACCGAACAGTATTAAGATTAAAACAATTGCCTGTAACTACTATCTATTAGCAGGACAAATCGTGCAATCAATGTGACTGTTTCTGCGATAGCCAAGTTATTATAAGCGAATTCCCTTTTTTTTCATTAAAATAAGAACTTGTTTTTAATTTAAAATCTAAGTGTAATTCTAATTGCATACTTACATTGCATTGACAATTTTTGCATTGACAATATAAAATATTAATATTGGGTTTTTCTATTACAAAATTCTCCGTATCACCATTGTCAGTCTTCAAACATACTTTAAAAGTGTAGGTACAATAAACCTCTACAAACTACTTCGGGAATCAAATAAATTGAAAAAGAAAAGGGACTCTTTGTGATGCGTTATTTTAGTTCCCACTGTTTCATTCCTAAGATTTTGTTATCGAAAAGAGATGTATATTTTTTGTCCGAAACGACTTAAAATTTGTTCAGCCATCGATACTAAACGAGCTCTGCCTTATTAAAAATAATGAAGTGTGCAACCATTTAAATGAGAGCTCAGTGCACTCAAAGGACATGAAGGAACTAAAGTGATCAATAAATCTGAAAGTTTATGGCATCCGTGCTTGACAGCGCTTCAGTTTTCGAATATTATTTATTGACAACGCACGGACGGGGCACGTGTTTTTGACACTCATACTTGATACCAGCACAAGTGGATCATTCATAACTTAACCTAACTTGAACGTGGAAGAATGAGCTGAATGAAGAATGAATTTGTCATCACTTCTTTAGGTGCAATGACGTCAGATTATTTGTTATAGGTATGTAGAAGGATTTCACATCTCAGATAAATTGTTCATTACAGAGACCTACCACCAATAAAATGTTAGGTACCTTATCAGCAGATGGGCGTAATTCATACCAAAAGTATTAAAGTCCTTTTTATGTATTCTTCTGCGTTCAATTCTCTTTTGTATATTTAAGTCATTATAAAAGTGGAACAATGGAATTCCCACTTACAAGAAGGTCACGCTAACATAAGAAATCGTTGAGTATACGCTCATTTGGTTTCACTTTACTTAACAAATACTTACATAAGTAACAAATTACTACTATTTTCGTTATCGTTTCCAAACTATATTAAATTATTTGAGCCTTTAACCCGTCACCTCTGTCTTGCAAGTTTTAACCCTTAGCTATTTTACTACAGCCGTTTTGTTATGATTAAGAGGAAGTTAAATTGTCGTCATTTTTAACACTGGTTAACATACTATCAAAATAGAGATTTCATAAATACAGATACATGGACTCTCCGACACCTTTAATATTTGTAAATCATTTTATCTCTAGTCTTTTATAAAAACACTTACCTCCCAAGCGAATCTTCTATCCAAGGGTTGCGACTCCCATTTTCCAAGAAAGGGTCCATATTTAGTTCCATTAGCTATGCTAACTCTAGCAAATATCCCACCACTTTTGAACATTAGTTCACTTGGTAAATTAAAGTCCGTATCACCAGAATCATCATCTTTGCTTCCATCGTCCTTCTCCTTCGGACTTTTTGCATCTAAGAAGCTTTGATTACGTAATTCTAGAGGCCTGGGTAAGTAACCTCGCCCATATTCTGGGAAGCTTGACGATAGGTATGTATCGGAGAGTCCAAAGTCGAGGGACCCGTAGTACTCCTTGAGATCAGTTCCAGGTGGCATATTCTCCTGTTTTATATGGACTAGGGTGGGCGCAGATTCTGAAGTTCCAGAGTCAGTCGGACTCGGCGGGGGGCTGCCAGACTCCTGGCTGTCTGCTGCTGTAGACAAAATAATGAGATTAGTCATTGTCGAGATACTTGTACGTATTTTTATGTTTTCTACGCAGACGGCTATGATTCATATGTAAACGTAGCATAGACTACTCAGTTTTATTATACCTAAGGTTGTTTTTGTATATTGACCTGCAAAGTTAAATATAGTCCATGTATTGTAAAAGTCAGATGTTCTTATTACAACTTACGTAAATATTTTGAATTATTTACTTTGTTTCTACTGATGCCGAGGTTATTCCTATTTATTTATGAATTTCGTTTTTCAGATTAATAAAAAAAATACTGCATAAACATAAAATAGGTAACTTAATTGCTAATGACAAGCCCCCACAGTTAAAACGTATTCAGTAGTCGTAAAACGCGCAGTACGTTGTTTATGAAATACTTGAAAAAAATGTTTCTTATTCATTACAACAATTTTTGTTTTCTAACATTGTTGATACCTAAAATACTGTAAAAGTCCAGAGTGCTAACATTCTTAGATAGAATATGTTGTACATTCTATCTAAGAAAGTTACAACTCTGGTGAGCGACCCCTACTTTATTCAATCAAAGACAACGAGCAATCGTCTGGTCTGTTTTATAGTTTAGCAAAAGGTTTATGATAAAAAAGTGAAGACGTGCAAGATGTTGATCGCATTATATCGGTTTCCGCTGTTCACAAAGCGTTTCCGCCTGTCTCTTGTCTCTCGGAGCATCCCCACTACATGCAAATATCATACATTCTTCTTAGTTTTATTTGCTAATGGACTAAAATAATGTAGGTATAATAAAATAATATAGTAACGTGGAATTTTTATTTTACGCTTCGTAATTTGACTATGATTCTTTTTTCTTCTTCTATATTATTCTTCTAGAACATAATTAAGTTACGAAAATTAAATATATAGAGAAAAAGGGAATATGAAACCTCAGATTTCAAATTGAAAATGTTATACTGACAAATATATACATACTTTTATTTAGATACGAATGCTTTATTATCTATTTTAGTAATGACTAGCAGTTCCGCGCGGCTTCGCTCGCGTGTACGTATTTATGTGTTTTGCTCGGAACCCTAATTCTTTTTCAAGAATAAAAGTAGCCTAAGTTACTCTTTATAACACCAGCTATCTGCCAGTGAAGTCTCATGGAAATCGGTCCACCTGTTCCAGAAATTAGCCGAAACAAACAAACAGACAGGCAAAAAATTTCAAAACTTATTTTTAGGCATAGGAATCGTGCAAATAACTATGATGATCTTAAAAAAAACTATTATTTTGACATTAAAAACAGACATTTCAATCTTACTTGTTTGTATTGATAATACACTCTATTAAAGTCGTAATTAAATTATCTTAGAGATAATGTGAATCACATGGTTTACGAATAAGACCAGACATGGACTGGATATACATGAAACACGGTTTCGATCACCTGTTAATCTTACTTCTTACTAATATTATGAAGACGAAAGTTTGTGAAGATGGATGGATATTTATTTTCTCTTTTATACATAAACTGCTGAACGGATATAGATTATAGTCTGGAATAGCACATAGGCTACTTTTTATCTTGGCCCAAAGGAAGGTCCCCGTGGGATAGATTTCACCAACATTTCTACGCGAACGTAGCAGTAGAAGTAGTGGTAGGTACTTTCCGTTCCCTTTCTTCATTATTTATAACATTGTTGTTTATTAACCTTAGAACTGATTTCCATATAACCTTTAAAACATTATTTGTTGCTACCTTACTTCTTAAACACTTTGTTTTACACAGAAATAACAAGCTGAATGGTGGCAGTAAACATCCTGGCTGAGATGATGACGATGCCATGGATAAATAACATTAGACCATTGAACCAATGGATAAATAAAGTAAAGGCTATAGTATTCTACAGGGAAATGCATAATCTTATTTGGTACATAAAAAAAAATTGGCGATTTTTATAAAATAAATAATGAGACATGTTGTTATTTACATAACGATTATCACGTAGTCTTTCAATAATACAATTCGATAATTAGTTAATTAATAAATTTTTATAAAACTTAAAAAACATGTGTAAAAATTTTAAATTTTTTTTAAGTTGTTTTTAAAAAGGTCACTTAGTTCGTTGACGATGTTTACCGAAGGAAACTAAACTCATAGGTACAGCGTGCGCCGCGTGTCATCAATAAACAGGGACCCTTCGCAAATACAGCTGAAAGAGACACACCATTTATCATACCAACCCTATGATTCGTAATATACTTGTTAAAACAACCCCTATCTTGTCCGTGTCTTCTTCGCACGTGGCGAAAAGAAGCCGTAAAATTAGACGATTATAAAGATAGCTGTTTAACATAATAAAAGTGCATTGAATAGGCAGGATGTACGTGTGCGTCTTTAGATTCTTTGAGTGGATGAATCGCTGTTGCTACGGGAACTCACCTGTCATCATATTATTTTTTATTGCAGTAATGGACTGTGTAGGTTTTAGTTCTCTTACAGGCCATTCGTACTGAAGAACTCAGCTAATTATGTCCGAATATTATGAAACGCTTTGGCGTTTGGAATCCTTAGGGATGTGACGAAAGGTGAGTAGAGGTGGTTTAAGACTAATGGGTTAAGACTAAATACTTTATAATTATTATTATCACACACCATGCGTTTTGCAAATACCACTCTCCCCCTTGATTGCAAATGTGAACTGACTGAAATGACATACTTAATATTTAAAACCTTTTTTTTGGTAAAATTTAATTAGGTTATGACATGAATTCATAAGAGTCAAATGTAACAATTAATATAATTGTATCCAGCAGTGGATTGCAATAGACTGATTGATTGTAATGCATAATTTAGACAATCTGTTAATGTTTTTAGTAGAGTTGAATTCTACTTATGCTAATTAGCAATGCAAGCATTTTCGTACTGTCTCATACGAAAACAAATAAAACCGATACGAAGCTAGGACGTCTGCTAACTTATGGAACGGTGCGTCATAAAACTGATGTTCGAATTTCATATTCAAATCAGCCGTCGCAAGGTCCATTTGACCGCGAACGCTTCGTGCGCGGACAATGCGGACGACTCGTCGTTAAATCTCCGGTTTCCGCAGAAACCCGCGACAGATTTAAAATAAGAACATGCACAAACATAGAACAACATGGAGTTGTGCAATTGTTGTTGAATTTTTATTTGGTTAATTGTCTTTCAGTTTCACGAAATATTTTTTAAGCATGAAGGAACATTTAGTTCAACAGTTTAACGACAATTACCAATAAACAATCTCTATTTTACTTTAAATTTCTAAAAGATATGTGAGCGACAACAACTTTTGCGGATACTTTAGTTTAGGTACCTTATTTATGGATATTACTAGAATACTTAAAGATTTGAAGGATATCTGATGCATTTTTTAGTCCGTCAGACCCCACGGCAAGCCGATTTCACGTGTTAGCCACGGCGACTGACAATAAGCGCGGTTTACGTCGTTCTGTCACCGAGAGTTCACGGCCCGGCTGTGTTGACTCATAAAACACAACAAAAGACGTGAGATCGATGCACGAGTACAATTATTTCTTTAAATGTCACCGGCTAAGGTTGAATTTCGTTTGTCAATTATTAAGAAACAGGTGAATGCGAGGCTAGATGAGTGCAGGACTATACTCATCGAAGATTCGGCGGCACCGTTGAGAAATTCACTTGGCTCGCGACACTCAATGGCCAACCATTCGCGGAAAGCTGTACTTTCTAACATTACTAAGGTGCGGTACGCTTTAATGAGTCGGTTGTAACCATGGTTGCTTATGTAAATTTTCACATAAGAAATTAACTGAAAGATGCTTTTAACTTCAACATTATCATATGAAAGGTTCTTGGTATCTTAAAGTGGGTGTGTAGTCTTATTTTATTACAAGCACTGTTGCAATCATTCATCGACATATTTGAAGATTTCGTAACACTCAATATTCATGGTGGCGTGTATGCTAATAAGCTAATCTCAAATTCACTGCCATTACTTTTAAATCATAATGTTACGTATGAAAGCTAACCGTTTCTAATGTTGCTTGACAAATTTATTCTCTATTCCTTCGATATCATACCTTGGCTTTTCTATAGGTACTTTATTTATTGGTCTTCTTTAATTAACTAACATTTATATCCAATAATGATTAATGAATCCTTTCTAATATCCCCACATTTTAGATGTCATACTCGTCACAGATGTCAAGTTTCGATTTAAATACCTACTTTCTAATCGAATCATATTACAGACAGATGATAAGATTTATAATATATTGCAAACACTATAATCAAAATTTTATTTATTAGCAGCTCCCCGCGGTTTCACCCGCGTAAGTCCCGATCCCGTAAGAATATCATGATAAAAAGTAGCCTATATGTTAATCCAGGTCTTTAGCTATCTACATACCAAGTTTCATTGCAATCGGTTCAGTAGTTTTTACGTGAAAGAGTAACAAACATCCATCCATCCATACTTACAAACTTTCGCGTTTATAATATTAGTAGGATGGGAAAGAGGAAGTTTAAACTTTTAATTATTGTTTAGTATTACATTTAAATCCTATCTTAAGAAAAATACTCGAGATAGAATGATGACCTGGTCAAAATTGCAATGAGACATTGGAAGAAAATGGCGTAGGACCATTCGTTATCACATTTTTGCGTCAGCAGTGGACGTATCACTTAGAAAATTCATGATAGCGGGACGAGTTTGTGCTAGCCCTGTTGACAGAGGAACCCCACGTACATGTCCCTCACGGGCTACTACGGGTTCGAGTCTAGCTCTGAGAGATAAGTTTTGAAAATTTAACAAAAAAGTAAAGAGGTCTCGTAAAGATTTTAGAACAAAATCAAGCCTCTATATCAAAAGTTTTCACACTGGTGTTATTTAAATAAGATTTCTAACAGTGCAAGGTGTCCAACATGAAACAAACAATCTTTAAACCCGGCGGCACCCGCCAAAAGACTAGACTCCAAATCACTGTGTTAAATAACCCACAAAACTATGAAAATGTTTTTTTAATGTTTTTTCGCACACCCTTGACAGAACCACAGATAATTGTTGAGAGCATAGATAAAAAAGAGACGGTTAGCGATATTTATTTGTGGTTAAACAAGCGAAATAATTTGAAGAGCTTTGGGTTATCCTCTTATCTGATTTTACGCTCTTGGGGTGTTTATGGCTTGTTAAATAGAAGATTGCCAATAAGGTAAGGAGTAGAATATATTAATTTATTACCTTAAATGTTCAGGATTTTATTATCAATTTTTGCCTTTACAGTAGGACGGTATAAGATATCTTTTTAATACATTGTTAAAGATATTTAATTATCCGTTATTCTGCGTTTCAATACCCTTATTTTACTGATCTTAGTATTTACCGTTATAGACAAAAACTATTCAAATTGAGAATGGTTTGATAACTTTCATGCGTGAAAAAATGTCTTAATTAATTGACATGAATTTTTTTTTTCTATTTGAAATATTTTTAGATTATTTATAAAACTCACCAGACATCTTCATTTTTATAATATTTGTATCAAAATTCAGCATTCGAGATGATATTTTTTTTCATTGTCCTTCATCACTAGGTACCTATTAATTATACCGTAAAATATAATTCACTAGTGTGTCCCAATAATGTCACAAAAAAAAATGAAAACACGAATTGTCACAACACCAACACCTTCGAAATTCGTCTCATCTAATTCTGAAATGCGACAAAGTTCTAATTCACAATTTTGAGATAAAATGTGTAGTGATATGCGCTTGTCGTGTTCTCGCGTGCGTGTGATAGTGCGGCACCAGTTGTATGTGCGGCGACGGCGACGCACTGTGCCAGAGTAACGCGAGAGGAAGCGAGACCCAGCTCATCCCTAGAATCCCGAATCACATACCCTCGCCCGGGACACCCCCTCGCCTCGCCCCCTCCGCGCCCCGCCTGTGTCTTTGTGTTACACCCCTCTCTCTCACACAATTCGGGGTCGCTATACAAGGTTACCGTCTGAAAATAATAGATGCTTTTTCAAACAACGGTTTGGATTTCCAAAAAAATTACCTTTACATACTTAACAGTTTTTTTTTATTTTATCAATTAAGAAGCGTTATTAACGTAATACATTTAAACAAACACAGCATAGAGCTACCAGGTTGGATTTCTTTTGACCGTTGCTGACTGAAAATTATTATTTTTCACTGTGAATAAGCTACTTATTCGTCTTCCTGATAGGTTGTATTTTATCGGCAACTCAAAACATCATTACAATAACAACACTTACAATATTTTACATCAGGAGCGACCTACAAACAATAGCCCTTCAGTTATCGACGGTGCTTTATAACAAATCACTTGTACAACACGACCAAACACCGTAGACCTCTGACATTTCACCCAAGTGCCTTTTAGCATTCAGTGAATGTGCTAACTTGGGGGGGAGAGTGAGGTTGCTAAGTATTGGTCGCTGATACGAGACAAGGCGCCGATTAAGAAAACAAACTTGATTGAATGTGAGCCAGCAATCTTGCGCTCTTATCGCATCGTATTCAATCTTTCGCTACTGTGCTGTGCGCGAATTTAAATCATCACTACTTTTCAAATAACGAAGTTATAGTTAACTTGGTACCTCTTTGTCTATGTCTTAAAATCACTATTACTAATTTCAATAGCAGTAAGTAGGTTAATATTAAACTATAAATGAATTCTGAAAATTCGACGTCTTTAAACTAAATAAAAAGTAATAATTTTCATTCGACCTTTAATCTGAACAATTTTCCAGCGTATTTATTCAACGACTCGACGTATGAAAACATCGGCGCGCGGTAGAAAGTGCCAAGCGAGACGGCAGATAACTAGATAACGCTAAAGATCTGTGCCGGCCGTTCTGATTGGCCGACGCCTGTGTGGGGCGGGGCGACCCTCCTGATGCACCAATAGGATGAGCCTTATTATCTGCGTCTTTGTCTGCCAGAGTCTGTGACGTGGCAGGTGCTTTGGGATCGAGAGCTGGCGTATGTACGTAGGTACTTGGATGTGGTGTGGGTGAAATAGGTGATGCTAAATGGCCGTTTCAGTTTAGCTGTCTTTGATGTGCGTCGATAAAGATTTTATTGCGCTCTATGTTTGATAGAGCTGGGTGTTAGAGTAATGTTGATATAACTACAGACTCTTGAGGTGTAAGGAAAGTAATAGAATACTTCAAAAGGTGGTTTACTACTGTGATACTTGGGAAAACCTTTCTTAGAATTATATGTAGAGTGGGCTCTACAAACATGAAACTATATTATCGGCTAAAAATACACCAAAATGTTTCGTGTTATGGAATATAGAATACGATGGATCGATAGAGTTTCGTATAGTCACTACATATTATAAGACAAAGTCCTTAGCCGCGTCTGTTTCTCTGTCTGTTGGCGATAAACTCAATAACTGATAAACAGATTTTCATATGGTTTTCATCAATAGACGGAGTGATTCATGAGGAAGATTTAAGTGTATAATTTATTAAGTTTTTGTATAAAATGGATGAAATATGACGATGATTGTTGAAGATGTCGGATAAAAATACATATATGCTTTGCTACCTGTGCGAAGCCGGGGTGAGTTGCTAGTTACAAATATAATAAATTTAAAAAGTACATTTAATTTTAGCCGAGTGGTCAAACCATAGAATTCTCTTACCAGTAGCGGTCCGAGATCGATCTCTAATCTCGGACGTCTGACTTTTCGAAGTAGAAATTAATAACACACATGAAAACCATTCAATTATGAGTTCCTCTCACACACTATGGCCGTGCTACTAAAACCTAAGAATCTAACTTTGAATAGATTATAGGAAAACATTTAATTACTACTCTCAAACGTGGCTTGGTCATCCATTTTAAAATGCTTGAAAACTGCATAACCTCGAGACTTGTAGTCACGGTGAAGGGCTGTGTGGATAACGCTGTCTCAGGACAGGAAGGTTTTAGGATATTTTACCCAATGGTGAAAATATTTTTAACATTTAAAAATATATTATACTTCTAATTATATTAACGGCATTACGTATTTGTTGGCACTGGACGTGGTCAGTGGCCAGTACAACCTGGTCGAAACTTTAGACAAATAAAAGGTATGTATCACCTTTTAAATACGTGCTTGCGTTAATGCCCATTAAAATAATTATATTATTATTATGGAACGCGAAAGTTTAAAAGTTAGTATACTTATTATACTCTGTTATGATGTTATTAGAGATATTTAACAGACGTCGTAACTCATAAGAGCTAATAGGCCATTTAAAACTCTTAAATCAATCAAATAAACCGAATTTACTAGATAACAGTTTCTATTAAAGCGCTAGTCCGGATAACCGAATTATATTTAGCCGGTGCACCAGAATCCGGCACAATTACAATAAATAATGCATATCTAATATATATATATATATATATATATATATATATATATATATATAAAAGTCTTTAATTGACATTTCTTTACCACGGTCCACTGCGACAGAACATGAAGAGAGAGAACGAGATGAGAACGTGAAGGTGACAACTAGAATCAATTTGCGACAGACACGACGCTGATAATCGATTTGACTTTCATATCGATGCTGTAATCGATTCCGCGGTTCTTGTTTAATCGATTCTGTGTTAAGCTTTTATGGAATGGTGTGAACGATAAACGTGAAGTATAAGGAAATAGTGATAGGTACTCACTTTGTGCGTATTGCCTTCAATAGTTTTACGAATGACATAGGTTATGGAGTTTTAATTCACTGGAACATAGTTGATGTGTGGCTTATCAAAATCTCTACCTATAGGTATTATAGCTATAATAAATGAAACGTAATTGTATCAGTTATAACGGCTTATAGCTATATAGATAAAGGTAGGTACTATTGAAGTACTTGTGTGACTCAAGAATATTACATCATTATCATCAGTCATAGCATGTCTACTCCTAAAAAAAAAAATGATTAAAAAGGTAGGTATGACTGTCTATCATAATGGGCCACGAAAATTTAACTGAAAAATTTAATTACGTGTGTAATTCAATTTCAGAAATGCAGAAAAAAGAAAAAGGTTTCCATTTGACATTTTGCTCAGTTTTAGAAACTAGGAACAAAAAAAAATAAAATTCTTGAGATGCAGGTGTCCATGAGAGAGGCTAGTCACCATCAAGTGACCCGTCTGCTCGTTTGCCCCTTAGAGTATAATAAAAAAAAAACAAAAATGTTTGATGAAAATTTCCCTAAAATTAAATATCACTGTTAATTCTTTTTACCTCACTGACAAAAGAGTCTTTCACTATTATTTATTGTTTTGTTATATTTCTAAGCTTAACTGACTTTGACTGGCCTGTCGGTCTAGTGGTTAGTAATCCTGACTGCTGAGCCAGAGGTCGTGGGTTCGATTCCCACAGAGGACAAAAATTTGCGTGATGAGCACGATTATTTGTTCTGTGTCTGGGTGTAATTTATCTATAATATGTATGTATTTAGAAATATATAAGTATGTTTATCAGCAGTCTGGTTACCATAGTACATTCTCTGCCTAGTTTGGGATCGTCTAGACGGCGGTGTATGAGATGTGTGGAAGTTATTATTATTATAGGTTAGAAAGCTCCGCCTTTCCAGCAACAGCCAGCTCGAGTTACAATTAGGTATGTCGTATACTGGCCTGCTCGAGCAATAGCTTAAACTTCCCAATCTATCCGTGTACCTAAGCAATTAACTTTCTTTGATTGATGGGCGTAACTAATTACTTTTGTAAACTAATTAATAATTGAATCATTATATTAAAATGCAATATATATCATCGGTATTATACAGTATTCAATTACATTGTAATTCGAATTACTTTGGATGTGCAATGAAATGAATTACAATGTATTTCAAATTCAAAGTACTTCAATAACTAATGACAATGTAACTGTATTTTGTAATTATTAATGAAATTACTTTTTGTCCCTCACTGCTTTCCTTTCATTGCCTTTTCTACTTACCTATCTTTTCATTTCAATATACTCCCAATTCCTATGTTTAATTCCCAAAGTGACCGGTTGACGCCAATAGGCTTGCCCCCTAATACTTATGTTTGACCAAATTATAGATGGTAAAATGTGGGTGTTAAATACGCCTCTGCCTACCCTTTTAGCTAGCAGGCGTGATTATATGTATGTTTATTTGGTGATATCACCCATTAGATATCTACTAGAGATCGCGATCATGGTTTTTTTTTGGCTAGTATAACTTGAGCTGTCATTGTATAGACTTGCTTACTATGATAGGTCGACGCATATACTGGACGCTTAAAATTTCATTAAGCCGTATTCACGTCTTTTATATTGTTTAAAAATTTTAGCTTTCAGCACTTCTTCTATATATAAACTGTAAATATGCCAAAATTCACGTTACTACTACTACTACGTTTCTTAAAAAAGGGGGACAAAGAATTGTCTTCACGTATTAATATACTGATGATCCTTAAAATCGGTGAACGGTAAGAAGTACCTACTAGCGTAGAGCTGTCCTATCCTTCTGATGAGCAAGGACACCAGAGCTTCATTTGACGGGGATTGTTTGGCAACTATAACCAATTACTGTAATACAGCCGAAGTTAAAGAAAAAGAAAATTATTCAAGTATCTGTAAAACAAAAATTAAGACAGAGCCTTAGAAAGATCCTAACAATTGCAACTAATATTAAAACCAAAATCCAAAAAATATATTTATATTTATATCAACCACAGAATAGAAAGTCTTTCTATTCTGTGATACCAACATATACTTTAATACACTTTGATTAGGTTTTAAAATGCCACACATTTCGTGGTACAAATAAAATCTCATACTTAGTGGCGATACGAACCTTGAGCCATAAAAAAAACGAATCTCATACATTCTGTTCAAGAAAATGAAAATTTCGTTCCTCCGTGAGAATTTATATGTTTAATATGCAGCATTATGTTTTACGGGGAAGACAGACATTTACCACTAAATATTGCGACTGAACGTTACTCACTACTGTAAATCTAACTTTTGTTATATAAACCCGTTTCTTAACGAATTGTGGCGACAATTTTGCTTAGTAAAGGTTTTATGCCCGAACGCTGCAAACATTGAATCAAAGATGTATTATAAAAAAGAGTAATATATTTTTCTACTTTTTTTATAATGATAATGTTGATTATTGAAATAGATTTTGGAACAAGGAATCAACCAATCTTAATTTATAAGTAAAGCTATTAAAAGTTGGGTAAAGTCGTGTTTTCCTAAATAGGTCAAATGAAACCTTTAGGAACAACAGTGCCAATCCCCTTCGAAATAGGATGATATTTATTAAAAATGTATATTGTATAATATGAATTTATTATACAATATAATATCTACATGTGTTATCATCTAATCATATTCCTTGTGGTACTTTTATCACCTAAGGAAGGCTTAAAAATGTTTCAGAGAAGATTCCTCCGGTGTAAAAATTCTATAGAATGTGTGCATAGACATAAAAATATGAGAACAATATTATGATATAGGGCATAGCACGAATGCTTGAGTGTAAGTGCTCCAATGGATGTATGAAGTACATCTACCATGTAGAATAAACTTTAAGTATTCCAAATTCAAAATCCGAAGTACACGAAAGAGTACAAAGAAATCTCTTCACGTATTAATAAATTTTTAGATGCTTTCGCTTCTTGTATGAGACATAGTAGTTTTTTATTACCAGCAAATAAAATGATTTATCTACACAAAACAGTTCATGCTTAATACTATATTGGTTAGTAGAAGTACCGAACTATTCAAGCACCAGTCCACACCGTGGAAACAAACTCGTGGTCTCGAGCACCAATCTGTGCAGAATACTGAATGACTTGCTTACGTGACGTATATACTGTATTAGACATAGCCAGCTTGCATACCGGCTTGCGAAACTTATTTTGAAACTACCTACATTTAGTTTGTTAAAGCATTGTGTTGAAGGAAACAGAGAGAATTGTAGTCATGGTTCACATATAATTTATAAAATATTTTTATTGTGCTGACTGATGAATCAATCAAATCTTTTAGAGACTTTAATTAAGTGGTTGCAGGTTCGAATCCCACCCAGCGGTCTACCAACGTAAACTTTTGTTTGAATGGATTAACAACAATACTATTATTGTGTGACCCACGTTACCAGTATTTTTTTTTTATAAAAAGAATATAATTGACGACTTTGTCTTTAAACGAATATACCTACAATACTAGTTGTTTATATCACTTGCTCTAAACTAAAGGCCGGGTCAGCAGGCTGTAAGATACTAGTTAATATAGAAGATGTCGTACAGCCAGTCACGCTCGGGCTAGTCCATTTCAACGGCTTACACCGCGTCGCCGTCACCCCCCCCCCCCGGTGTCTGACCCGGCCTTTAAATATTATTTTGGAAGATATAAATATAAGCATACAAGCCGTTTGATATTAAACTGTTTCAATAGACACACCAGAGATGATTGTTGACGCTGTCTTCCCCCCTATCTTATGGAGAGGTTACGTGGTTTCTTTTTGATAGGCGTTTACCATCTTCGTCTTCATCGTCACTTTAAGATGGAAGACAAACGTCTATTCCAATTATCAATAAAAAAAGAAAAGTACCCTACACCCCAGTATAACCCGAATTCTGTCCTAATACTGCGATACGCTAGTAGTATGGAGATGTTTTCACAAATAACTAGTCAAAACCAACACTAAAGTTCACCAAGTCAGATTAAATAACATTTTTTATATAGGTCAAAGATAAGTCTCTGCGACATACATCCACGCCTGTATCCCCGAAGGCGTAGGCGGAAGTGTTTTTTTTTTTTTTAATAATTACAATATACGTCATTACTGAAACATAGAAGGTAATTTTTAAAGTATTAAAATTCAATGGAAGGTCTCATAATTTAAATTACCACTACGTCTCATACTGAAATCATGAAAAGTGTTGTGACGAAAACGCAAAGGAGGTTCTCAATTCGATGCGTTTGTTTTATTTTTACGTATGCCCACTCGTAACTTTTTACAGACCAGTCCACGATTTTTTATTGAACATACCGAAGTTGTCCCGATTTTAAATTGAAAAATGAAATCCACTCCTGAGAGTACAACAATATTTGATGACTCCTGTTGATACTTTTGAAAATAAATTACTTAAATTAAAATAAGTAAATATTAAGTGATTAGTAACCACATTAACATAAAAAAAACTAACAAGCAAAAGAATTACGTTAAGTAACATTGTTTATAGCGTTACATGTATTCTGTTTTATTATTTATTAAAATAAATTTTCATTGTAACATTACATTATGTTGTGTCACAAAGAAATTTCTATCATATACTCCAGTCCACGTTATCTATGAGACACATCAGAATAGGGTTTCGTTGGATCTCATATGAACGTCGGGTACATTGTGATCGCTGCTATCGGCGTGATAAACGGCCAGGGCCACTGTCCGTCGACTTTGAAAGGATAAACGATAGTTTAAAATGTCCCTCAGCGGACCGAACACAATAGATCGTTTTCTACCCAAAAGCTAGAATCAGAATTGAATGTGTGTAATGTTTGTAAGTGGTTTCATTACTTTTGAAGGAAGATTTTTCAACGTTCTAAATACAAACATTGTTTTTTTTTCTAACTTTGGGCCAGCTTGGGCTGCAACGCAATCAAGATGCAAGTTACATCCACGCGACTACACTATCATCCTACAACACTATATTTTACCTTAAATAGACACATGTCACCGGAAACAGGCATCAATAACCGCTTACCATCAGGCAAGGCGTGCGTTTATTAGCCAATTTAATTGTATAAAAAAATGTCTATAATAAACTTGTTTCTCTCTAACCGTTTAGAGAGGAACCACCAAAAGAATTGCGTTTAAAATGTCCAATTTAAATTATTCCGACAAAGGGGCGAGCCATTTCAATTTTGAGTGAGGAGAGCTCTAAATCGGAAAGCGCGATAGCCACTCGGTGAACGCCTCCTGGGGCGAGTCTATACAATTTATAGACGTAATAAAACAGCATTAGAAAGTATAGATGCTAGTGCTGGATAGAGATTACCTCACGAGCTTTGCGTAAGCACCCATTATGGATAAGTGGTAAATATAAAATGTCAAAGGAAACGTTACAGTGCAAGCATGCGATTGAGAAACTTCTTTTTAAAGTCTTTCACGAAACTAAAATGGTAAACAAGCATACAACTTACCTGTTGTTAAGTGGTTAACATATCCAAAGTACTCTTGCATTGTGACGTCGCTACGTCTAACTGCGCTAATAACTTGTCCTGCCTAATTTCTTATTCACAATCCAATACCTTCTAATCCTTTTCCGATGAGTCTGCTTTTGTTATAAATTAAAAAAAAAATCAAGTCGTGGCCGTTGCCTTACAATTTGGGGAAACATCGGGTAGCAAAATTATATACATCGCGACCGGTTTTATTCAAAGTAACTGTTTCCAAAGGTGACGTGGACATTATATTCAACAATTATTTTCAAGCTAAACCACTATGCAAGTTTGTAAGATCAATGGAAGAAAAAAGTTTCCCTAAGAACCTATTAAGAAAATAAACCTTTTTTAAATTAATCTAAAAGAAAAATTGAATTAAATAAAACTGATGAAAGATACTAAAGAAAAACAAACCGAATTTCCGACGTTGGGTGAATACAATCCCACTTAGCCTTAATAGTGTAATGGTGCGCAATTTGGAGAGTAGCACGTCATGAACGGAAGCAACTAAGTTAATAATGCTTCGAAACATGATGGAAGCGGTTTTCGCATGACGGCCTTTCGTGCCACCTAACATTGTTGTTTGCTCTCATCCATGGATCACTGGCCAATTATGGGATTTGATTTAATACTTTATTTTTCTGATTACTATTCCGTTTTGGGTAATGCACATATAAAGAAAGGATTTTAAGGGTTACGTTCCTAGAGCTACCAGAAATGGAGCTGAATTTGTTTAATATGGGGTCAGTTTTTTTCGTTTTCTCAGACGTATAACGTACTCTGTTAAACGGAGACCTCTCCTAATACTTATTTTTCTTTCAGATTTGAATTTTACTTAAAATGCTAGTTCTGGACGTTCGTAAGTAGCAAAATGACAAAATTGCCCCCCGACAAATCTTTTAGGCAATCATGGAGGATGATGAATCATACGACGCGTCATTTAAATTTATAGGAGCAAGTTTTCCCACACTTCGTTGCTTTACCACCTCCCTCTCTTTGGGAAAGTCCGTGTGACAATCGGCCGTGTGGTTTTAACGAGTGAAAGAATTAAGGAAAATCGCGTAGCGGTAAACTTAGTATCATGTCACATTAAGTAATCACAGTGTAATTGAGCCCGGTAACAGAGAACAATAGTGGTTCATCAATCAACCCACCCTATTCGTTTAGTTTTCCATGCTAACAAGTTAAAAGATCACAGCGATTAATCAAAATTATCAATTTCAAATGCAGAGGTTTGTTATTTATGTCCTTGTAGTGACACTATTGTATAGAATCACCTCCGTCCGTCCGTTAGAAAACAAGTATCAATTTGGGCCCAGACACGTGTCACTTCACCAGCACCACACTTACACAACGATTTGATCATCCGTCCATACGGTGAATAAATGTTACTACATATTCACCGTATGGACGGAATGAATGTGTACCTGTATGTTTAAGCTAAGCTATTATATCTTGCTGCAGTAAAACAAATTTCACTTTTGTTTAAACTACGTAACTTCGAGGATGTGTTCAAATTATATTCACATGATTTAACCCTGAACACAATCAAATATATTATACATATATGTATTTGTGACTGCGCAATAACAGCTAACCTTGATATCGAAATCATTAGTAACAGGAAATTGACTTAATATTTGCAAATACACTTATCTCTCTATACTAAAAATGGTATAAAATGATAATGAGTTTTAAAATGTGTGATTAAGTGTTAGAATGAAAGGAAAATAATCTAATATTATTAAAAGGCATGCATACAAACATAATTATGTTAATACACCGTTTTGGATTACTCCGTTATATAATGCCGGTTAAATATTGACACTGTTACTGTGACTTTACTCAATTTTTAAATCGAATTGCAAAACATCGGACAAAGGATCATCATCCTAATAAATACTTCAGAGTTCAAGTTGCTCGAGAGTAGGTAAATCGCTTCCAAACAGCCTAACCCAGCTCTTTACCTTTTCGCTTTTGCTTTTCCTTTTCGCCACCATCACCGATACGGAAGTCCAAGAATAAACACAGTGTGGTTTCTACACTGTAAATAATTGGCTTAAACATAACCTTCTCACCCTGAATACTGTAAAATTTATGTATGCACAAAACTGTTATAGTACCGCGAATCACGCTTGTAACTGCTCTCTTACATTAAGTACTTGGGTATTATATTATATGAAACTCTACCTTTTTAACAACATATAACCGCTGTAACTTCCAGAACTCGTAAATTATTATTCGTATTTAAAAAACTGCGCTATATGTCAGAACAAAAATGTATTATACAAATTTACAAAGCATTATGCCAGTCAGTAATTCAGTACTGCATCACCTCTTGGGGAGGATCCTCAAAAACGGTGACGTTTACTTTTGAACGAGCACAGCGAGCACTCCTAAAAGTAGTATTTCGCCTACCTTTTCGTTTTCCTACACAACTATCGTATCAAAAATGCTACGTTTCAAATGTCCGCCAACTAATTATAATGTACACTGTATTAAAACAACACACAACTCTAACATATAACACTAACTTTACTAACACAAAGAGATGGAAAGATTTTGTCTGTAACACACTTTCGGGATCCAGGTTTGTATTTACAAGTTAATTTTTTGCATTATTGGGTCCTTTTCTTTACAACAAGATAAATAAAAAGACATCCATGTACGACCTCAACTATTTTAAAGCAAAGAATCTTGTCAGTCAGTATCTGCAAAGTTTGGACTACAACCAGACTGAAGATTTAATTACTGTTGTTTATTAAACAATAATAATAGTCTCATAATGTTAATGTTCCTGTATTGTTATATATTACATAGAAAAGCCTATTTGTAGACATGTATGTCTTATAAATATTGTTATGATTAAATAACTACATAATGTAGTAAAAGTCTGTAAGTGCACTTACCGCCTGTGGCACAGGTTTACCATAGTACAGGCACCCATATATTTTAAGCTAATTAATGTTATATAATATCTGTAATAATTTGTAATAACTATAAATGAATAAATGAAATATTTATTATTATTATTTACATCGTTTTATTTCAAATATATCCATCAAGCATGAAAAACTGCCAGTCGTAGTACTGCACGTCAGAAGTAAAACATAACTTTCATTTATATATTATTGATATATATATACACACTCACATCTATATAAATTTATCTGAGCGTGACGGTCAAGCGAGTTGATTGCTTTTTCCCAATATGAAAAGTGCCCACCGTGCCTAAAGAAGTTTTCACTTCAAAAACAATCTGTCTATCAATGGCACACATTTTATTAACATATCATTTACCAGGAAATTGTTTATTTCAATTGTAAATGTTTTATATACAGTATGCCTCAATGGTTTAATTTTCTCTTGTATTGGCATTACTTTCACGAGCGATCGAGAGATTGTAATTTCGATTTCTGGTTGCACTGCAACTTGGTCGAAACATCGGGCAATTCAGAGGTATGTAATACCTTTTCGTGATCGCGTTAATTCCCGTTTAATTACGTAATTATATCATGGAACGCGAAAGTTTAAAATTTAGTAAGACACAAACAAACTTACATTCGCATTTTTAATATAAGTAAGGATTTAAAAAAAGATTTCCGTAATTTCCAAGTCATTTAACACATAAAATAAAACAATTAAACTGGGGTAAATTCATGCAACACAGTATGACGTTTTCTGCACGAGCATAGAATGTTGTAGATATCTTGCAACATGGCACTTGAGGAGTAGTATAATCTTCGGATAATATTCATAAAATTCCGCTTATTACTTGTACCGTACGTAGCTAGTTACTGTGTTATCCTCACTTCAGTTTTAGTAGTCATTACTGGAAATCTCCCTAATGCGTTTTGAGTTGCGGCTGGGCGCCGTACAGAGGGAAAAGCTTTTATTTATCGCATTAAAACCTACTGTTTTAATTACAAGTCGTACAAAACCAACCTAATAAAATACTACTAAACAAAATATTTTCAGAGTAAAATAACTATACCTGTCTTCACATACATAGTATTTATAATTAACATAATGTTGAGTATGAGTAAGTGAGTGATCACGGAAATGTTTATTCGGGACGTGGGCTTGTTTCTCAACCATTTCTTTTTTTTATGCTTAAATATCTATATCTGTAAAATAATATCTCAACAAATTAAGTATACATCGATAGTTCGTTCAATTAATTGTATGTGTATTAAGAAGGAACTGTGTGGAATTAAAACCCTAAGGGTAAGAAATAAACCCCCCGTTTATTTACTTAAAACTTGTCTTTGGTATTAATAATACGGTTTTAGGTAGATGTTTCTTATAGACAAGTTGGTGTTTTTTGTAATACAATCCTGAAAAGAAGAAAATTGGTAGCAAAATTGTATCCATGGCTGTTTATAAGCAACTTTTTCCTGATGCAAGTACCAATACACTTCAATCTTGTAAGGAACTCATGGCGAATACCTAGTAGATAATATATTATTATTAGGTATGGAATACTTCAAATACCATCACATAAAAATTTTCGTTATTTATTGTCAACGCAACCTCATGCAATTTCACATCTTTAGCGTATTTCTCTTGCATTCAACGGTCCCTACCAAGTATACTCGATTTGATAGCAGCGCTATGCATTGACTCCGACACAAAGGGCTTTCGCAAATTACACACCAGGCCAGCAATTACGTGTCCATGACAACAGATACATTTGTATGACAATGGTCGAGCTTTTTTTGCGAAATATAATATCACACGACTTTGTTGTGAGAACAAATAGTGAAGTATTAAAAACGGCGGATTTTCGATAACAGTGCATGCATTCATGGATTTATGTCGATGTTTTATTATTTATTTTAATTAGTGGTGGACAGAATCTCATATTGATAAGTTTCAATAGTGGTAGTTAATACTATGATATGTTTTACTGTTGATTTATCTTTTAGACATAAATACCACCACAAAACGAATTGTAGATAATTTGAAAAATATTACTAAATAGATTTATGACGACATTTTTATATCACTAGACTCACAAAAAAGCGATTGGCTGTAAATAAATCATAACATACTCGTTGCAAACCCTTTTTTACACATCTGTAAATCCACCTCAACAAGGACACGCCGAGATGGATTCTAGACGGATGGAAGAAACTCAGCCGCAGCACGGAGTTTGGATACTTCGACGAAAGAAGGATAGATTTTCCTGCTGCTACATGAGTTCATAAATATATTATTTAGGGAAAGTCAGTAAAATACACCTGTAAGTGATACTTTTAGGATATATCTACATAAGTAGATTATCATTAATTACACATCATATAGTGTTTGTAGGTAAATTAAAGTTATCGCCGTAAGATAACAGACGACAAGGTCAGTAGAGCTTCCATCTCTCTCCGAGAACTGATAATGACAGACAACGTCCGCTCGTTCGACCTCGGCACCCCGTATCCCAACTTCATAGAATGATTAGCACATCTTTTGAGAAAGTAGCATGTCGGTCTATTTGTAACTGTTTTACGTACAGTACTGCCGCTTTATGATTGATAACAATTCTTAGAACTGCATACATTCCACTGAAAACTCGTGAATGTATTTTGGGTGGCCAGTAGATTAAAAGGCGACATAAGGTCAATCAATACCGAATCTTCAATGTTCTGACCTTCAAATTTACTTAACATAACATCTCAGTTTGACTACACGAATGTCACAATAGTCACCTCAATAATTGACATGACATCGCATCGAGTATCGAAACTAATTATCTCTATGTCAGAGACCCAAAGGAATAAAGTGACAGTTTAATCTTTAATCAGAAGTTATTAGGAGCATCACCGGTGATTTTATGAAATTTATTTAGTATAGTAAGTAGTAAACATTATAATAGTGGACATTAGTGTGTGGTGATTTCGGAAATACCCTCATGGCAGACCAACATTCTGATGAACTTAGGAATGAAGGTCCTGAGCAGCTGTTGTTATACCTAATAAATAAGCAAAGACAAAACAGTTAAGAACCATTTTCTCCTGTGTAAACCATTTTTTTATTTAGATTTTTGCTGAATTATGCTCATTTTAATGGAACACGAGTGTGAGTGAAATGCTTGGATTGCAATACGATTGACAGTAAAGTATTAACGGGCACTGCTATATATTAATAAAATAATTTTATTTTTTATTTATTTATGTATGTTTTGTTCCCGTTAAATTCCAAATACTTCCATTACAATTTTTTAATAACAGTTCTCAGTAATACCTGCATTTGCTGCAACCATAAAACATATCGCAAAGTCAAACTTTTGATAAAATTAGTGTATTATTCTGACATCCAGAGTTTTGATATAGACAGTTAGAAATATGTTGCTGCAAGCAGAGTTAGAGCAATTAGGTATAATAGAGTTTTACAAAGAATATTGTACCTAATAGAGGAGTTTTACGTAAAAAAAAAAAATTGTATTGCATTGAAATATCAAATAGAATGCCGACCATTCTTAACACATTAAGACCCCTCCGTGCCTCGAAGAGCACGTTAAATCGTCGGTCCCGGGTGCCATACAAACATCTGTGGCATTCGTTACGGAGAGTTGGAGCTCTAAAAAGTCCGGCAACCTGGTCAAACTACAGAACCTCGATATCGCCTAGTACTTGGGTTGTGGAGGTCTGATGGCAGTCGCTTCATGTAAAGTATCAAAGTTCGGCCGTATCGTAGTTAGACTGAAAGCCGACCCCAACTTAGTTGTGATAAAGCGCGGAGGATGATGATGAGTTGCAGTCTGATTTTTAACTGAACTTAAATTTTGCTTCATATCAATAAATTTGTGTAAAATTGTGGTTTGCTGCTATTTTATTGAAGTTATTTTTTATTTAATTATAATGGTACTGTCTGAAAAATTTTGTAAGTTCATATGTTTATCTCAAATTTTCAATAATGATTATGGTCGAGTTTTGACCAGTTGGCGAATACTAATCTAATTAAACTAATTACTAGTACATACGTAATTAGTTGTATAATCTAGAAGCCGTTAATTGTGTTTGTAACGTCCTCGTACGAGAATAATATTTCCCGGAACTATGTGGAAGATGTATAGGTATACACGTTATATTTTTTGTGGACTGTTCATAAAAAAATAAGTTATCTTTGACCATTAAAGGTTATTCTTATAGGTAAGTTTGCGTTCTGATGCCTCTCTGATGAGAGCACAAAACTAGGACACATGAGTCTTATATTTTTTCTTGATAAACATTGACGTTATCTAATATAATATACTGCCTCAGTAGGTAATAATAAAACCAATATCTAACTTTCCTCGAAAAAACCAACGAGACGTACGTTTATTCCCAACTCGCACAAAACCGTTTCTGCAATGATAATGGGCTTGTCAGCGAGGCGCGAGGCGCCCGACTGCGATCTGTCACCGGTGAATACGTCAAAGGGTTTTTGTCAAGGCGAGAATTAAATCGACCAGCGGGAGGTGACGCGATTGATCGGACCGGTTTTATCCGAACACCCTGTCTATGAGTTTCTCGTGTTAGCTTGACTACATGAAGATTTAGTTACTAACTAGTTTTATTGTTAATTTTCAAAGAAAATGTTAAGAGTGACGGTACCCTAACATCTAAAAACTGTGAAAATGCCAGCAACTGTAATTTACATAATGAAAGATTTTTTTTTATATGTTGAGTGTCGCTTAATTGCTAGGTATTTAAGATGTTTAGCTACCTTCATTTTGACACCCTGGAAATGCCACTGTTGTGTTTTATGGTGAGTAAGATATCTTCAGAAACCAAATTTATGCCTTCTTTCATTATTAGCATCCCCAAAATATGTATACCTAATTAATCTAAAAAATTAACAGCACGTACATATGTCTTAAAACTCAATCGCGACCCTCGCTGAATTTTAAAGACAGTCTTGAGGCATTAGGATGGAACACTGTGACTGAACATTTACTATTTTTTTTTACTCTGACTTGTTCTCAACATGTAATGCAAACTGTGAGAGCACGCCATTCAATTAAACTGCGAAGACGGTAGTTTCAGATCCGAAGAAACTTTAATTAAAACAATACATTACATTGTTACATAATATATCTATTTACATTTTAAAATAAGAGTATTGTATTGATATTCTATAAAACGACATAGTTGTGCTTTAGATTATCAACTACGTCCTCCGAGGACCACACAGTAAGTTGCCGTCAACACCTATCTTTTATAACTTTTTACTACCTGGCAAAAATACTATAAAATTATAATTAATGTATAAAAATAATATAAAAGCGTTATGATAAAAAACAATTAGAAAAGCAGAAAGCAATAAATACCAGCCAAAACAATTCTTACGAAGTCATTTGCATAAATAACATCTCTCTCTAAAAAGAATTGAAAATGGTTACTTAATCATTAATCATATTTCTAATACAAAGTGTGAGAAAGACATTACGCGAGTTTCATCTGTACCGTTACCCCATTGTGCCGATCAAATAATTACCCTCTCGATAAAATATTGGCAGAGCTCGCCTCGCCCGCGCCCCAGCGAGAGTCGAGCCACGTCGGGTCCTCCCGCGAGCCACAACTGTCGATGTCACCTTAATTTACGGCCCTCAATTATAAATTTTACATCCTACCAACCGTACCATCTCCTAACCTAATGTGCACTCTAAAGTCACTCACATAAGGTCTTAGTTTTACTGTTTAACAGTTAAGAATACCAGCCCACATCTTATCCCAGGGACTTGAAAATTTAAGAATTACAATCAAACTTCAGTTTAGGTCAAACAATATGCAGCAAAATTGTGTGATATTTCCGTTAGATTTCGTCTCTGTCGAAATGATCGTTAATGTTTAAAATTAAAGATAAAAACAGTGATAAGTATTTAATGGGGACACTAACTAGGTTTTCCGTCATTAAAATTGTTTGTCGCTATAAAATGATCATTAGAAATAATTTTAACGATAGTGTTTACGTTACAACGTAACTAAACTTTTGTTACAAATAACAAAAGCCAAGTTTCCTCCTTCATGACCTCTGACACTACATATCTATCATCCTGTGTATTATAATGCTTATCGACAGGAATACCAGCACAAAAATACTATAATAAGCACAACAATGTTCTTAATTGGCATCTGAGTCTAAATGTACTATATTAAATATATTATACTACAATAATTTTATTTTGCGCATCACTGTAAATCTAAATAACATTTGAAGAAACCGTTGGATTTACTAATGCGTGTATATGAATGAAAACTAAATAATAGCTTAAGACTAACAACGTGAGATTTGTTCCTACTGTAATCTTGGTCGAAGGGCTTTGACAAACAACCATTGTGGACCGTTATATGCTTACATTCGAACGTTAGACAATGTTAGTAAAATTTAGAAAAATAAGTATAATAGCATAACCCATAAAAACGTAGGTAATAATAAAAGGTAATGATGCACTCATATTAACTCATTACAATGCGTCATTGCTGTTATATATCATTATTTTTAAACATCTGCATCGTTATTACATTACATAATATGGATTAAAAACATAATTAGATGTTAATGGTTATATATAACTTAATTTGTTTTTGAATAGTTTAAACCTATACTTTTATTATACACAATTTGTAATAAGGCGTCATATCAAGTCAAGGCGACCCATATCAAGTCCTAATACGTGGTAAAAAGTTAAAGACCATAAGTGTAGTGAACAAAATACCTTGCAACATTACGTTACTATATCAGCCTCTCTTTATTTTATGGTATAATGGACAAACGAGCAGACGGGTCATCAGATGGTAAGTGACTACCGCCGCCCATGGGCACCTGCAACTCAAGAGTCACAAGTGAGTTGCCGGCCTTTAAGGTGGGAGTAGGGGAAGAGGGGAGAGGGAAGGGTTAAGGCCTCCGGTTACCTCACTCACTCGGCGAAAAGCAATTAAATCATTGCTTCACTGCCGGTTTTCTGTGAGGCCGTGGTATCACTCCGGTTGAGCCGGCCCATACGTGCTGAAGCATGGCTTTCCCACGATTAACATACATATCGCAACATCCACTACACACATGTAAAATTATATCATTACTATTAATAAATAAAATAAGTGCATACTGTTATGTAAATAAATTATTATAATTACTTTCTGTACAATTTGTTTACGTGGTACTGGTTTAACTGAAAGCCAGCGCACTATTTACATGTACTGGCTATTGCTGAACTAAATCCTGTGTGTCCAGATCCTGGACTGAAAATGTTTATTTTGTTGTTATCATATTTTTTTTACTTACTTATCTTTCTTTTCTTATTTTATAACTACTACTACTACCTATAAACATACCTACAATTAAGTTAATTATTTTTCGTGATTCACCCACTGACCCAGGGGTAGTACCAGATAGACCTGACAAGTTACGTATAGTCAAGTCAACTTGGGACATACATTTATATATTTGATATAGCCTAGACAAATCAATTAGAAACACAAAGATATGATTAAACTGTCAGAAGCCGTGGCTTTTATTTTATAAAATAAAAATTATTTGACGAGGGTTCACCATTAATTTCGTCGACAATGTGATAAATAATAAGAGAGGTGTAATGCGGGGGTTACATCCCTCTAAAATGTCACTTTGATGGGCTGGTTTTGAAGTTTTGACGGCTCACATCCTAATTTTCTTTCTGTGAAGTACCCTCGGTGGTTGCCACTTTTCAATAAGAGTTTTTCTTTGTGACAATATTTCAATTTGCAAGGTTTCAGAAACGTTTACGTAGCAGTAACATCTAAGGAATACATATACCACATGAGTAGGTATATTATATCTACACATATGCAATATATCATTATATTAATACGTGAAGAGAATATCCCTTTTTAAGAAAATTTCGCGAACATAGTAACGTGAATTTTTTAATATTTACAGTTAATATATAGAAGAAGTGCAGAAAGCTAAAATGTTTAAACAATATGTCTTACAATTTTATAAATTACGTAAAAACGGCTTAATGAAATGGTACTCGTCTAGTATATGCGTTGACCTGTCATGGTAAGTAAGTCTATACAATGACAGGTCAAGTTATACTGGGCAATGAAAGAACCATGGTTGAAATTCGACCACCACGCGATCTCTAATTCTTATTAATCCTTAAACCAAAAGTGTAAAGGTAAAGAAAAGTTTAAGATAAATATTTCAACCCACTACTTCTCTATCGCGTAGGCTCTCCTAAAACCATAGCCTTAGTTTCCTTACTTTTTAATATGAATTACTCTATTCCCTCCGCCCGTCCCCCCATGGAATTCTGGTGACACTTTTTTCTGCTGGTGAGTAAGTCACCAGCAGAAAAAAGTGTTATCTTACCGTAGTCTTCTGTAGGGTGGCATGGTTCTCTTATTAATTCATTCATTTTTGATCAAGATGATGATTCCTGTGTCACAAGAGACTTTATAAACATTGAAACAATGAACACAAAAACACAAAGACCTGGGACAACTATTTTTGATTGTGGAATCGAACCTACAACTAAAACTATGGCGCGGCTTGGCAAGGCGACCACTATAACTATTGCGCCATTTATTCATCAATTATTTTTTTTACTCTAGAAAGTAAGGCACTTTTAATACACTAGTTATAAATACTACGCTCGTAGGTGGCATTACTCATATTAAGTATGAAATACATAAGAAAGTATGTTAACAATCACGGACAGTTCTGTCGACAGAACAGCAATCCCAGATTACATTATACTAAACAATTTTTACAGATATGTGTTATCAATTTGATTAAATCACTTCGACGCCAAAGCAACTGTCCATCGACAAAGGGATCGTTAATCAACACGTGCCTTTGATGTGGTCTGTTATTTGGTCACATATACCTTTGCCATTGTACTAATATACACTATACCTGGTAGAGTGCAATACAGGATACAGGATCGTTAACTTCAATATCGTATACGATAAACTGTCTATTACCACTATATTGTTAGACGTTGGAGGCCTAATTTAGGTAATTATAAAATAGATTAAAAGAAAAACAATCTATCAATCCTTTTTATAAGATAGTGCGAACATACCAACATTTGGATTTTCCCATGTATTTACTACTGTTATTACGGACTGATAGTGCGTCGGATTATTTATAACGTATCTACTCGTTATCAGCCTTCGCTCATCGTAATTACACATTACAATATCTCGTCCGATGACGTTTATGTTGATGACTGATTGAAACTAAATCAATTACAATGATATGATTAAATTTTGGGTAATTTCGTGTACGTTCACGGGGAAATTCCGTGAGCCATCCATGATGTGTTTCTGAACCTTCTTTGGTCATTCATTACACTCTTTTACGAATCCATAGTTTTTCTCGAAAGTATGCTTTGTCCTTTAGAACATTAAGGCTAAAATCCAACTTAAATCTGTCTTAACTGAAGGAGTAGTGATATAATATATAGTTGATAAATATAATAGTATTAACGATCTTATAATAACACTTAAAATAACATTTAAAAGCACTTGTTTGCTAATCAACAGTTACAAAACATCCGTGTCGTGTATGAATAACACAGTCATAACTCAAATAGATATCGCACGCACATTGGGACCAGTTAATCAAAATTTAAACTCTGCCTCCAACAGGCGTGATCCATGAAAAATAGCTTATTTTAAAACGATTTTTTCAACGCTCAATTCTAGGGATGCACTATGTCATACATTGTGGTGCACACAAATTGGGCAACAATTTATTTATTTTCGAATTTGTTCGTCAATAAAATAAAAATCAATTAATCTGAATTTACTTTTCAATGATGCGTTTTAATATTTTCTTGTTCTTTTAAAACTCATTAACTGCAAAAAAAAAGAAGTTTAAATATCAATGCTGTAAAGAAGTTTTCAATGACAGGTGTATAAGCCATGATATAAAAATATAACAGTTCGCAAACAATGCGCTATATTTAATTAGTATCAGTTGTTGGTTATTCAATATCAATCCATCCTTAGGAGCGGAGCAGTGGTACAGGTAAAAGGGTGTAACTTATATTATCATGTAAGTCTTTTGTCAAAATCTATTTCTTAGAAGTAGAATTTTTCGAAAAAAAAATAGTCATGGGACTGCCGACAGAAGTGAAAACTTAAACGAAACGACGAACTTGAAACGTCACATTAGCAGGTTGGTGACATTAATTAATAAAGAGCTATAAGAACTCAATGTTTAGATTATCTCTCCCCTCTAATGGATCTATATATGCAGTATTAGCGTGACGGTCACGAGTTCAGTGCTTTTTCCCCATAGCAAAAGTGCACAAACGTGCCTTAAGAAGTTTTCACTTTAAAAAAAAAGTTAACTAGTAGCGAGATGTTTTTTTTTCGTTTTTTAGGTACTTGGTTGCGAAACTAATACAAATAATTTGGTACTAAAGCATTAACTAGTATAATGTCGGTGTGGCTGTGCATTTCCTAATCCAGACTCAAAGTCAAATACTCAAATATACACACTGGATTGGACTAACACTGGACTAACTACCAAAGTAATGTCTTTTGGGTGTTCATAGATAAGTAAGTAGGTACCTACTGAACCAAGGAAACCATTCCTCTACAAAAATACTCGTTCAGTATTTTTATTTCTAACTGTCCCATTAACTTTCATAGTAAGTAAACCGTTGTATATTTCTATTAGCACATTTATACACCAACAAAAAGAAAAAAGTTAATTGCGTGTCTGCAAAACCATTTGAACGGAAGAAATAAAGTCGCAAAGTAATTTCCAGGCTACCCTCATTCGTGTACAGTTTAGTTCGGAACAATTCGTTGCCATATATCATGCAGTGCTCATCACGTTTTTAATAAAAGCCAACGCTAACATGTTTGCTTTTTTTACTTTCTGTTTTGCAGATGTTTATTGGCGCCAATTTAAAGGCACTGACATATCAGAAATTATATACCTACATCAAAAGTGAAGCCTGGAAATATTAAATTGATTAACGATGCATGTTTGATTATGAGGAACCTCTGAGGTTTTTTTAAATCACTCGCTCACCAGTGAATATATATATATATATATATATATATAAAGACTGAACAAGATGACAAGAAAATCACAGCAACATTTAGGAGCTTCAGAACGCCAAACTTGATATTAGTATTAGATGTGTAACTCGAGACTTAATCGCGATAATATTTAAAAGGTAAAATACCTCTTGGTCACCCGACGTTTTGATCGAATTGCACCGATAGTGGTCACTTACGAGTGGACTACAAAACTTAAAAACAATTATTGATATTAGTATGACGTCATTAGATAGCGGTCACAGTGTTATCATTATTGCACAGAAATTGATAGTTATAACGGATTAAAGTTTTATTTAATTGAGATTGTATAATCGTTTAATCGCCTCCGGGTAATATTTTAAGATTATATTACTTTTAAACTTTATTACTTTATTATATATGTACGATTACCTTAACGAGAGTTGATGGAATGATTGGGTATGTATGTACGCTCTGATTGTATGCTGACTAGTCTTAAAAATACGAATGTGAGTTGGTTGGTTTGTAACACTTATCCGCTTATCTACTAAATGTCATCATCATGAAATTTTGCACACCACATGTATGCAAAATTCAGTCAGGGGCGCAGAAAAGGATATAGAAGTACTGTCCCCGAATACCTGTACCTGACGTGTCGATTGAATTAATGTATACGCATTCTATATAATTTTCCACCACACTTTTGTATATAAATACACAATTGACATATTTACAATGATATATGTATTATTAAATGTTTGAAATTTCTTCATCTGCCTTCAAATTATAGTAATTATAAACCTTGGGACCACTTCAAACCTCTCAGATTGCTGTCCAAATATACGTTAGGGTCCGTTGAGTCTTACAATCAAAAGAATTCTATCCGAATCGGACCCCATATCTATTCTTTGGTACCCCTGCTTCAAGAAACAATCATACATTCAATTTTAAATCATAATGCGTGTTAACAGAGTCAGTTTTGCTCGTCGTCGAGTCGTAGTCAAGTGTCTACTAAAGAAATCGTCAATAAACAAAAGTTTTAGTTAAATTAATGCTCTACTTCTTAGTTTTTGTAATTCCATATACAGTGTGTTGTTTATTCATCTGTCAATTCAAAATTGTTTTTGTTAAACAAGTAGGTGCCATAAAAGTACGAAACTCACTTTGAAATAAATTTATTTATATTAATGCATAAGTACATATTGTAGTTTATTTGGGTCAATCACTAATTAAACATTAAAGTAATCAACTTGACACACTTTTTTAGAAAGATATGTCTTCCCCATATTTGAACATTTTTCACTTCCACATATGAGACTTAAAATCGACTCGTGATGCAGTTTCGCGATTGTAGTGTACGGCGATTGCCTGATGATGATTATGATGATATGAGACTTAACTAACAGGTTTAAGCGAAGACGCGAGCGAAGAGCGAAGTATCGACTGAACTTAACTCCCAAGGTGGTTCATCTTTACATAGTATAAAACAAAGTCGCTTTCGTTGTTTGTACGCTTAGATCTTTTAAACTACGGAACGGGTTTCAATTCGGTTTATACCAATAGATAGAGCTATTCAAAAGGAAGGTTTATACGTATAGTTTTATATTGTTTTGTATTAATTTGTATAATCGTATGACGATAATTGTTCACCACATAAGTATCTACATTATACCCGTGCGAAGCTGGGGCGGGTCGCTAGTTAAGATATATAAGGAAAGAAAAAAAAAGTAGAATGAAATCAGATTTGCTACAATAAAAAAAAACATCAATCAACAAATAAGAACTAACTTCTTGTCATGTTAGCAGACGCAAGTAAGTACAATTTTTGTCAGTCCAACCGACAACAACAATAATAATAATAATAATAACTCCACACATCTCACACACGGCCGTCTGATCCCAAACTAGGCAGAGCCTGTACCATGGTAACCAGACTGCTGATAAACATACTTATATATTTCTAAATACATACACATTATTTTTTTATAGATAAATTACACCCAGACACAACAAATAATAAAATCATACCACAAAATATAAGTAAAACCCTTATACATGTTATAATATTATCTATGTATTAACGGAAATTAACGCGATCACGAAAAGGTATTACATTTACATTTTATTACTATACATTTACATGTAATAACTTTTCGTGATCGCGTTAATTCCCGTTAATACATAGATAATATTATATCATGGAACGCGAAAGTTTAAAAGTTAGTATAGCAAACCTTATACATGTGTTCTTACACATCACGAGCCAATTTTAAGGTGGTTATTCACTAGTAAAAGAAATTAATTATCTTAAAAATACATCACCATGTATACTAAGACAAACAAACACACTTGATATTGCTCTCGTTGCAATAAAGGTATCCGGACATTGAAGTCAGTCTCGGGCACCACTGGTTGTTTGAGCGATCCCCAACCCAGCCAACCCCTGAGCGATTGCACCACAATGCGTCTGATAAACCTTCGCGTACCTCATTTGTTCCGTTGACTTTTATTATTTATAAGTATTCGATTTAAAGACAATGTTTCGCTTGGAAATTGCAGTAAACTAGTACCTTTGTGAAGTGCATAGAATTATATTATACAACATAGTAAATATAATGCACATTAATTTTACTAATTTGACACTTTTTAACCTATAATTTCATGTAAAGAATCAACGTTTAAAATAAATTGGTGGCGTGATTTCAACAAGTTTCAAAAAATGTATAATATAATAAGTAATGAATTCCAAATTTCTATCTCGAAAAATACATTACTTGACAGAAGAATGCTGTAGAACGTGCACGACTACTGCTAATAAAGTGCTATTTTTTTCTTATTTCTTTTTTTCTTAGGAGATTTTCAGATATAGGATTGGTACCGCACAAAAGACACTAATAGGTAATAGTGTTGCGAATGTTTATAGGCACAACCGGGCCGCGTACTTTTTAAACAACTAAGTTTTATAGATAAAATCTCCAATCAGCCGTGGAATGCCGTTCGATCCTATATTTTATTCCTCTTAACATGCAATATATCAATCTCAGTCCGATGGTATTTCAATACGCAGTTGAAAAGTAATTAAGTTGGTGTTTCTGCCAACATTTTTATTATTAAATCTTTATTTATACCACAAAATAATATTTAAGAACCACAAATCTGTTGCTTTTACATTAACTAAAGAATTTAAAATGAGTCAATGAACAAAATCGTGGAGAAAATGGTCTGGTAATAACGACAACAGTCATAAATGAAGTTATAATATTATCAATTTATCAATATTTTTTGTTCAAAAAGACAAATGTAACCCTAACATCACACAGTGATGATATTAATTAAAAAAAAAAAAACTACATAATAGCACCAGAATTGAACTTCCTAAAAAATCACTTTCAAAGAATTCCACAGTAGAAATATCTTTTTTTGCAAAAGAGGGCAGAGGGCTCTGTGTGTTTTCTTTTAAATATGAAAACTGCCCAAGAACGCGATAACTAAACTTGTTAATTAATCACCTTCATAGAATTCCATAAGAACGATTTAACTACAAACAAAATTGTCACTTTGAACTTTGTACACTTGACGCTATCTACACAAGCGATATTAACATGCAACAACGATTAATTAATACTATTATCTAACTAAAAGGTTTTCCAGCCAAATATAAAACAGCCAATGATAACGTTATCATACATTGCTGATAGGTACTCATTGTTTTCGATCTAGGCCAAACACATGTTTATGTGCAAAATACCCAGTTTTTATACACTGCAAGTATTATAAGAGCCGTTAGAAGATCACTGCATTAATAAACACGTCGAAAAAATTAAAATTCGTAAAAAAGTCACAGTGCAATCAAATATTGTCAGGGGTCACCAACAACATCACCCTTTCGCGAGATTTTTTAATAGTTTTACCCGAATACAATTTTTTATGCGCCTTTTTTTCTTTTGTGAGAAATTTCGCACGGTTCGTTATGACTATCAGGGTGTCACGCCGCTATGAATGCGACTAATTTTGGTTTCTTAAACCCTTTGATTGTGACAACACGAGATTCTCCGGAAGGGTTTTGGTATCTCATCTTGTCTTATAGAAACGTCAAGGGTTGATCCTTTTCCTTGACCTTTTGACATACGCATTGGGGTTATTTTTTTGTGAAATGTGTGAATCTCAGATAGTTTTAATCAAGGCCAATTGTTGTGCGATAATTTTTTAGGTGTAAAATATGGGTAAAGTATTCTCTTATCTTTTTTTATCGAATTCTGTGGAAAATTTGATTCTATTTAATCTTCTTTGTTCAATTTATCCATGTATGTAAGTACTTCATAAATTACAAATAATCTGTGGTATCATTGACAATAAATTAAAAGAAAAAATATCTGTTGTACTCTGATCATCGTATTTCAACAATTTTTCACTCGTTAACCCTTACTATAACGATCTCTGAATTAAGACATCTCTATCACCGGTATTAGGCCGCTCATCCATAGAAATAAAGCGGAATTACTGATTAAATTTTAATAATTCAATGTTATATTTGAAAATCGCGTTTTATGACGTTACTTCTGTGATTATTAAAAAAAACGATCCGATCAGGACATATAAGTTTAACAGCGCGAGCATAAGCTAGTTAATTTAATTTCGTTCGTATTAATTGCAATAAACGAAGGTATTGCCATCTAATCGGAGCAATTCACAAGAATAATGAAAATTCACCATTCACATGATAACACCGACTCAATATGACAACTATTAGTATACTTGCTTTGCTATGAACTTAATATAAACTAATGCTTTGCTAAGTAGGATAATATTTATATATTATATTTCTAATAATTTAAAAATTTCATCTTTGGTAAGGAAGAACGCTTGTGACTAACGGTTTTAGGCAAAACCAAACTCTACTTTGCTTTGTTCTTGGTGCTTAATCATCCAATAACTGATATCGCTCTTGGTACATCACTGTGTCAAGAGCACTCAATGAGATCAATGATAAATTGATCACACTTATTGATTTCGACGACTGTTATGATGGATTGATTTGTGGGTTTGGCAATACTGTATTAAAATTAAAAATAATCCTAAAAAAAACAAGTTAATGGTGATATTGCTATTTCGTATCTATTTTAAACATCACCGACTTTAGATTAGATTGAATCTATTTATTTTCAACATAAGATAATAAAATCAGAACTGTCTGTAACTTTGGATCTCTGTCTAATGGAGAGCACATTACACACAAATATAGTGTTTTTTTTTACTTTATTCCCTTATTTTAATCCAAGAGTTAATAGGCACAGATCTTAGACTAATTACAGATAACTCGTCTAAAATGTGTACCTATGAAACCTAAATATATACACACATACTACCTACAAATATTGACAACACTTGAATATATTCTAAAAAGAACATCTTTGGCGTTGCAAAAGAGTGATGTAATGCTCTTTTACATGTCTATACCAACACAAACTATTTCAACAGACATAAGTATTATCATTTTATAAAAAGGTAAAATATGTTTGTCTGTATTAAGTGGGTGGTCTCAAAAACTACTGAAACGTTTTTAGCAATTTTTTAAGGAAATCAAGCAGAAGCAACCCTTGAGAATTTATTTATTTTATGGCACGCGGTCACAGATTACTATGATAGCTAGTACGGTAATAAATTTATATTTATTACCATACTATCATCAATTTAAAAAAAAAGGGTTACCAAAATATTTAGTTTAAAAATTATTTTGAAAAGAAACGCAACTCCCCAGGCACTAAGAAAACTTGAATCTAAAAAGATTTGTCTCATGCCTTTACATTATGAGCGCTATTCAGCTTCCTCATTCAATCGTTTTGACTTCCCAAATAACATGGACATTACAAGGTACAATTGTAAGGACACCTGCTGAGGCCCTTAGGTGTCCTTGTTTTGTATTCAAAACTAATATTTAACGCAATCATTACTGGACAAAATATACCTTAATACAAATACGAAAGAGTCTTAAATATAAACGCGATTATTTTAATAGGGTTTGCAGCCACAGGGCATATCTTCTTAGCTAAGGAAGTCATGTGAATAATTCACACAAATCCTTTTACTGATTATCATTTCAATGACAAAAGTCATGTTATGAGGGGTCATGACAATGGCAAGCACATAATAATCATGTTCTTAACTGAATAAACACATTTCGATTTAGTCTTAAGAGTGTAGCCGAACAACTCATTTAAAGTGTTGTGGACTTTATATAGTTATTAGCCTTAGTTAGTTATTTAGAGACTACTAAATAACTAGCTATTGCTAATAACTACGCAGAGTCAATAACGTAATAATGAGGTATAACGGTTAACCGGTTAATGTGTAATGAACGATGAAGTTGCATAGAAATAAAAATAGTCCATAGAAACAGAAAATATTTAAGGTGGCCAACAAGTACATAAGAAATGATGTCATCATGCCTCAACTATGACTCTAAAGTCTAAAGTAATTGACAATACATATAATTCATTTTGTTGATGGAAACTGTGAGTATACCTATTTAATTATTAACCTTCAATATGTATAACGATGACAACGTGTCATGTGTACGAGTACACAGAAATAGTAATAACTATGTATTATTGTGAAGCTATATCATCTAGACACTAAGTGCCATACCAATTGACCGATTTTAGACTTAGAAACCTTAAATATAGCAAATATTTTTACTTCCGTAAATAAAAATAAAAACTCATTAGAACAAGTCTAAAAAAATATACCATCGAAGATGTCTACACACACCTACATCGCTACGGCGTAGACGTCGTAGACACAGATCGATCTGCGGCTACAAGTGACAAAGTTTTTCAAGATGGCGCGAGGGGGCGTATGGAGGGGGATGCTCATATTTTTTACTGTCGGCCGGGGTGAGCAGTCGAGCCGATCGCAACACCACTCTCCACTCACTCGGCCTCTTAAAAACCTCTCTTAGCCTCTCTTCCCATAAGGGACGTTTCTGAGAAATACATGTGCGGTTATACATGTGAGTGTCTATGTGGCCTTATGTCGAGGGATCTGTAAATGGGCAATCTTTGTGAGAGCTACTTTGATAGCAGTTCGTGCTTTGAATGATATGACTGTGTCCCTGCGATACATACACAACCTTGTTGCGTATGTTTTTTGACGGGCGGGCGTTGCGGGGATGAGGACTGAGATTAGAAATGACGGCTGAAGATAAAGATAGGTACTTATGCATAATATAATTTTAAACTATATCGTATACTAAAAATAAAAAAGTGGAGGCGTAACCGCTGGACGGTGTTGTGCTCCCATATCTTATTTCATGCTGTTTGATCTCTTGTCTTAATCTGCTGCTGTTTACTACAATTTTAAAGTCAAAATTTATAACATGTTCTTCAATCTCCAACTTAACTTGGGTCTAGTTGAGTTTTCTTTTTACAAAACATTAGTTTTTTATAATTTTGAATAAATCATTTGAAGTTGTCTCGTCTCCTATTTTTTCTAATACATACTATAGTTATGGCCTATTCTTGTTTTGTGTTGGTTTGTATTAAGTTACAAAGATACCCGAGGTTTTAATACAGCAAGGAAACTGTAAAAACATAAATATTCTTCTAAAAATAAGCTTATTCGTATAAGTGCATTTTTATTAAAAAGTTATTTAATATAACCAAGTAAAAACTTTATTAAATTAAATTAAAATAACTAAATGAAATTCAAACAAGACTACAGTGGATAATCTAAAATACATCTTTAAATTACATATTTTTTATATCCACTAACTATATTACAACGATAAATATTCATCACTCCTCTAAAATTCATTTCCTCTTCGTACAACTCCCTACAGAGATACACATATCCCACGATTTACTCTAACACAATTATTTAGCCAAAACCAAGATTAACTTATTCAATCGGGTATTAATCAAAATGTCCTAGGGTTATTTGCGAGGTAGTAGAACACGTTATCCTGGCTCGCACGTGTCTGAACCACAGAGGGGACGAGCGGGTGTAGGACAAGGGGTGGGGGGTTTGCCGGAGGCTATATGAAATTAATTTCAAGTACAGCGCACCAGCATTTGTGTACATTGGCTGTGTACAGATATCCGGGTAATGTGAGCGTAGCTGTGTTTTGTGATGTTCGTTTTAATTTTAGATTGAAGAGGTTTTGTTGAATGAATTTGAATTTGTTGTAGGGGTCTTTTAGGGTAGCTTACAGACGAAGTTAATTTAGAGAAAAGGTAAATCGAATCGAAGAGTTTTTATCTTTTTATTCAGGAGCCTCTCGCTCTTTCATGTGGCAGAGGAGCATTGGAGTATCTTATCTTAATCACAACATAAATAACTATGCTCTAAAGATTTATCAAAGTTTTACGACAATATTTACAGATAATTCGTTACCTGAATAAAATGAAATAGGTTCCAACAAAACTATTTTACGTGTCTCCGTTAATAATAAAAAAATATCAATTATTATTAAATATTTTGAATTATAGTCATACATACAGCGCAAAAAGCAAGTCAGTAAATTAAATTATATTTAGTAAACTGCTGTGTAATTAAAAAAAATATAATGTATAAATATTAGTTACAATTAAATTGTCACGTAACCAGTTACTCCCTTATTAATTATGAGTGTGTTAGTAAACACTGCTACAGCATGTTTGCTCGGTCCACGCCGTATTATCCGTGGACACTGTCATCTATCTACTAACTGTTTACTGCAGCTTGTATTATGTAGAACGGCCATACATGTTTAATTAGCTAATGCTACTTTGCAAATATATGTTATATTTTTGTTCGATAATTATCTAATAAGTGGTTCTACAAAGGGCATTCAAAGTTTTCTATCCTTTCGGTAACTTATTCGCGACAACCCTATTTTTACATGTGACGGGTCATACGCTTGAATGAAGCCTTACTTAAATTACTATACATTATTAAGTATCCATATGATTTTTTTTATAACCTACACAAGACATTGAATACATTTCATAACTTTTAAATATTAAGATAATAAAAGTAAAATATGTGAAATGAGAGACAATCGATATGTCAAGAATGGGAGATTAACATTGATACTGTTTACTTTTGATATCTTATCATTTTCTGACATTTCACTCTGACACTCTAACATTCATTCATCTTTTATCTTAATTTTTTATAAATAAGTTAATAATACTTATGCACATTCATTGTGACGTCAAATGATCGAAGACAAGTAATGTATTATCGCGTAACATCTTTTATCTCATTATATAGACACGTAAGTCCTTGAGTATGTGTATGAGAGGATGTCTGATAAGGACTTTGTATTCCTTTTAATATGGTGTAAAAATAATTACTATAAAATGAATATTCAATAGGGAATATGCAATAATATTTTAGGGAGTATGTTTACAAACTTTAAAAAAAGTTTATTTAGAATCATGAATTTTTATTCAAACACGAAGTCAAAATGTCTGTTTAACCTGTTCTGTTGTTGGTTACGACACTACTACTACAGATAATCAGTAATTCTAGACACACGTTTATTTTAAACGTTCCCTGTTTGTACTGTGAACTTGATTAAAAACCAATAAACAAACAATGATTTAAAACAGTATTTTTCATATTTTATTACTTGGATTGGTAGCGATTCTGGAGCAGATCTAAAAATTAAACTTCATTGTAAAAGGAATTAATTCGTTTCTGACTTTACTTAAGTTCATTGAGACTGTGGTGACTGTACCATCTTAATGTTATTGATTTTAAACTAGTTGAGATAGTTTTGTAATATCAGAATTGCTACCATTATCTATTAACTGGATCTATCGAGTTAAAACAGTTGGGCTAAGAGGCAGCATAGCAAATATACCTATAAAAATAAAAGCAATTTTATTCGACAGCTATTAATTATAAGGTAAAATATCTTTCTCCCTATCGCCCGATGGTACTATGTAGAGCGACAAAAGGGGTTTTAAAACAATAAAAAAGAACAAAGGCCGAACACAATGGTCACAGTTTAATGTAAGAGTTTGCTCCCATTATGTTTGAATATGGGAAGAACTGAATTCCGTGTAGAATAATTTATATTTAAATGCTTGTAATATTATTATTATAGTTATTACTACTTAGAATAAAGGAATTAATATACACTTCGCTTGCTCGATCTGGCTAGTTAGCTAATATCTTCATATCAGGGAAACGAAGTGTCTATTCGGGATCTATAATATTATATCTATTATAGACCCTGAATAGATTATTCAATTCAAAGCGAAAACAGGTAAACAGTTTTTTCATGTGAAGATTTCAATTAGAACTGTGAAATACTAGACATTGAAGACAAGGACTGATCAGATAACATTCGGAATTTATATTAATACTGCTTATCATTATCCCCATTAATAATAGCATAAATGAATCACTCTACTCTGGTCTCGTCTTTGTATTTGAAACAATTGCTCTGATTTTTTTTAAGAAGTACCCTATGTTCTGAAAAAAAATCCTCTAAAATAAAATTTTAAGGTTGAAATCACACATGATAGGATTTGCGTGATAAGCGACAGCCACACAGGCAAAGCCACGGCCCTACGTTTGTTTAGTGCATATGTAAATATTTAATTATTATATACACAAATAAAGATTCAACATTTCCATCAAACAATTTAAGGTGCAGGAGCAGATTTTCTTTTGATGTGCTTGACGAAAAACGGCATCGCCTCTTTTCTTTAGAGAGTTTGCAGTTAGTCTGTTGAAATTTTATTTATTAAAATTTCTAATTCATTTTAGTTATATATTCTTATTGTTAATTATTAATTATAAATATTTAATTTATACATTAATTTAATTTATTATAATTATAAATTAATATAAAATTATAAAATTAATATATTAATTTTATCTTAACTCAATATGTTATAACTTAAGTCAAAATGTTAGCTGTCTACTGTTTATGCCCTTTTCTATTTACATAAGTCTACATATGAGTACAAGGTACGTCATACAGTATAGTTTTAAACAATGTGGTATGTGGCATGTCTGTAATAAATTAATAAAATGTTCCGTGGTAGGAGGGGCGGAGGCCGCTCCCGATTTCTGGATTTTGAAGCTGTGTATATGTTCTGGTACCGACCTCTTTTTAGTCAAGATCTTAACACCAACCCTAGACAGAGCCAGAGGGGGGCGTAGTGAGATATCACGTGTATTTATTTTTTCGTAGAACGCGCGGTTATTTAAAAATAATATTTTGAAAATTTTAAATATATTTTGAACTAAAAAAAATACAAGTGATTTTGGCTGGGGAGGTGGGGTTAGTCTAAACCTTACCACGTATCAGCATGAGAGAGGGGGGGGGGGTAAAAAATTGTTAAAAAAAACATCACGTTATTACGAACGACCCCTAAGTAAGTGGCAACAAAATGGATTGTTACAAATTTTATATTCATTAGCTAGACTAACTTCTTGAACATACAATTAGGCATTGATTAGAATGTCATAATAAAAGAATTGGAAAAACAAATTTCATTATTATCTTAAATCAAGTTTTATTCTTAGTCAGAAGTGTTCTTTTTTACAAAAGTCATTTATCATGAAAATAGTTATCGTATTAAGGAGAAGCTACAATGTACATGTGTCCTTCATTGCTTAACGAATCGCATATTCAGAATATTGTTCATATTGTGAATGGTTTCTAGTTTCTCTAAGATAAGGCTATAATAAATACATAGGTCATATCTGGCCGTGATACACACAGAGAAACTGCATCAATTATTAAAATTTCACGCAGACACATTAAAATGAGTACGATTTGCCACCGTGAAAAATACGTACAACACACGTACAAACTTCGATATAACTTGTTCTGCTATCACTTCAGTCCCGATTACTCATGGTATTATACACCCTAACAGTAAATAAATAAAGGTAAAATTAGTCTTTGACAGTGTGTTTACATTTAGCGTTCATAGCCACATCGTGCTCGTACCGCGGATATCTAAATATGCGGATCCTATTAAATCAAAAATAGGTATCCAATCAGTGAGCGCTTGCATGGCTGCATTTATACAGTCGTTAGGTTCTGTAATGTTCATGATATTAATACTTCGCCGACCCTCCACTCTAACTACTTTCGCGTTTACTTTGATTCAAGTTTACGCAACGCCACTTTTGTACAAGAAATGTTGCATTACGTAACTATCAAAGAATATGCAATTTTTTATTCTGCATTTGTCAACTGCAATCGCAAAGTAGATTTCGCACGACTATGAATAATAAAATAATTTGTAATATTTTAGTAATAAACTCAATAAGCGATAAAGAGATTAGATAACCTCATAAAGAGATTATACATATTATGACTTTATAGATTATAATCCGATTTTTAGTACACTCGTGGTACCGTAGTTAGCAGCGACAGATAACTGAAAATGTCTTGTTTATCATATAATACGTACAAAAAGACAAGGCCATCATTGTCGAGGAGATCACAGTTAATTTAACCTATAGGTTCCATTCCGTAAGTAGGAAAGGTTTTAAGAGCTTCTCAGACACCCTGTCTGTCCAATTATTCTCAGTGGGGAAAAATCTTTAACATAGACTACTGACGCTAACACCAGTGTTGTCACACGCTTATTGCAAGCCCTATAAAAGTTATTAGCAGTTAAATGCAATGTTTGTATGGTGCTGATGCAGACTACTATCTTTATTTAGTGTTTTCTCTGCTAGAGAAATAAAGTGTTATTAATTTAAAAAAACATAATTGACTGTCATATATCGTATATTTCTATTATTGCAATTTTCCGCATAACCTCCTAAATTCCTCATTCAAGGGTTGTCAAAACGAACGACGCTCCCCCACGAATTGACAAAATAGCTGAGCCCATAAACCCGCAAAAACGATAGGAAACTGTACAAAAGGCTGAAGGCACTCGACGCCTCTCGACCTAAACGCTTTAACTATATTCCAACCCCATGCTTCAGGATTGCTCACTCCACTTGTCTCCAAAAACGCATGAATATCTTATAGAATTTTATGCCCAAATTGTAGGGGTGTAAGAGTGAGCTTTCCGTGCGACATCCGAGATAATGATGGCACTCCAGCCTACGGTTTTGATATTACTTCTAATTGGTGGTGGTCCTCATGTAAAACTGTTGCACGCTCCCACCCTATGTACTACGCAGATTGGAAATATACGTCCCATTATATCATAATCCTATAGTCTCAATTCTAATTATTTTTATTCATTGGATACACATTTTGAAGACTTAGAGTACTTAAAGTGTAATCTTCTCTATCAACACATAAAATCGATAACTTTTTTTATACAACTGAGATAGGAAAGAAGCACTTGCTACATAAATATTTACTACCAGGTAAATATTTACCGGTGCGTATAAAGAGAAGCAGTTCCATTAGTTACACTCCCTTCTTCACAATTTTCTATTCCTCTCCCATAAATTTCAAACACCGAACGGTTCATATTCGAGAAGAACTCTGCTGTTCCCTACTGCTATTATTTAATCATTTACACTATTTCAAACCACAATTTACATCAGTGCCTTAAAGAAACTTCTTTGTAGGATTATTTTGTGTAACGTGAAACCCTTAGACTTTCGACACTACTAAATGATTTATCAGTCTAAGAGATTAACTATAAGCCAAGGTTTTAAATCGGAGCTTTCTAGCTAGGTAGTTCTGTTGGTATGAAATATAATATTAAAAAGTCAGAATTTTAATCTACCTTGACTGTACTCAGACACTGTGTTAGAGGTCAATCAGGAGATACAAGTTTGAAACCTGCCCCGAAATTTGATTGCCCTTAAGATTTGAATTAGGTATTGAGATCAATAATTAATTCAAATGTTAAGGGCAATTAAATTTCGGGGCAGGAAAATCAGATGATTGAAATGATAACCCATATAATGTAGATACTATTACCATTACTATCTTTTATTTTTTGTCACAACGTTGCAAATAATACAATAATTGAAGAGGCATGCTCCACAAATCCAAAACACATACTTGAAACTAATAAAGTGCATGAAGTCATAGGTCATATTACGAATATCAAGTATAAAACAATAAAATTGTATCTAAAAGCAAGTAAAATGAAGTGAGCATGTGACCAATATATTTCTTCCAGGTGTTCGGTCGGCAAGACAACACCGGCTCATTTTAATTAGGCTCCGAGACGAATGCGCTCTTGCGAATGAAGCAGAGCGTTGCGCTCGTAAACCATGCAAGCGAACAAACCGAGGAGGCGCTTATTAGCGCCCAGACAGAAGCCTTTATCAAACATAGTGTTGCCCAGTATGATAGTATAAATTAAGTAATCTTTTTATCAGTCTGAATAATATACGTATATTCAAAACATAAATATTATATAATTTTCTCCAGTTATCACACGTTTATTCCATTTTACGCTTTATTTTATATGAATTTAAATGACTGACCCTTCATTGGGTAGAACTTCGTAAATATCACAAAAAGAAATTCGTGAATGTGACACCATCTTCATCATACACCTGTGTTTAGTCAGTGAATTTGAGTGGTATAAAAAATTAATCTATGAAGTATTAAGAAAAACATTCATTTTTACAAATATAATGCTTTTATTGGCACTTCATATCTAAGATATTAGCACTAAGCCGAAGCATTGAGTAATTTCTGATATGATTAAGTCAGTGGTTGACAAACTTTAGTGATGACTGTTCACAAGTACGCTAATGGTTCAATCATAGAGATGTCAAAAACTTATTTAATCAAATCCCGTGAAGAAGCGTGGTGTACCATGCTACAATTATTTTATTCATAAACTGTAATCATCATAGCTAAATTAGAAAATGAATCGTTTACGATTGACGGGTCTTCTAACGTGTATAGGTATAACATAATTAACTTCCATAATGTTATAAAACAACATATGTCCATGCATTTGAATCGTAATAAAACATTTGCAATAGAAGATTGTGCTGCAGAGAACTGATATTTCAGAATTTTCCTGTCCATAGTTGCAACCGAGTTTTATCTTTCGATGTCTGCAGAATACTCCTCGTAGCAATCCATAAAAGAAGATATATGTGCTTGGGTGGGTCATTGCGGGAGGCGTTAAAAACAGTGGAAAGTAGAAACAAAAATGTCGATAAAAGTTTCCTGCCACGCGTCAGCCGAATACTTTTATGCAATACTCGATATTCGGCATGAGGCCGAATACACTATTCGTTGCGAGTCTAATTAGTAGGTATTAGTTATAATCCTATATTTAAATTTGTCGGTTGGCACGTAGTTCTATATTCAAATTTATTTGCACAAACAATTTACATTTATTTATATAAAACCTTCCAACACATGGCAACACTAGACAGAAGCCGGTTTATCGGCTTGCAGGCGTGCCTCAGGGCGCATTCCGATCGTACCGACCGCGGCTTTACGATCTCACCATTAATGACACATGGTTACGACCGGGAACAGAATCGATTCACGACATATTTTACTATCGCGACCTATGCGACGACTGATTCTAGTTATTCTTCGTTAGTTGAACCTCTTACTGTAGAGGTTTGTTCCGACAACGTTTTATTCATAACTATTCTGTAGTCATAATTATTACCACTATTCACTAACAACTGAATGAAATAAGAGGATGCATAATAATAAGGCTAAATATTTTTTTAAAGTATATAGGTAAGTGTTTATTCTAATTAAATGCTTGTAATATTTATTTGTCATGTAAACGTACATAAATTAGTTTAGAGGTCTTGCATCTCGGTTCTCCACATCGCACCTCAGAGTTACTGCTAGTGCTTAGGTGCGATGTGGCTCTAGCAATCTCTGTTATGTTGACTAGGATGATTTAAAGGGTAGACCAATGTGTAAGGGTTCTCCGGAATACCAGTTCGTAAATACAAGATGGTGGATGCTAATGTTCTGCAAATTGTTTTAATGCTTATTTAACATTTATTATTATTGATATTTTTCTATGGTTTTTATTATAATAAATACAACAGTTGTTAGCCTAAAATGAGCATTGAAATATGGGTTTACTCGTATTTTTATTACATTAATTAAATATATAAAAACGGGGAAAATGTACAAACGCGGACGAAGTTGCGCGGATCAGCTGGTTTTGGTATTGAGATAAACATGACCTTGGAGGAGGATATAGGCTAGTTTCATCATAAACATAAAACTTCAAGGTAGTAGGAGATGAAAGTTTGTATGGAAGACCAATCATTTGTCAAATTACGGGCTTCTATGCTTTTACGTAAGAAATACAGAATGTTTCTGTGTTTTTCACCAATCAAGGATAAAAACCTCTAATAATAAAATGGTTAAAAACTGGATTATCGTAGTACGGAGAGTTTACTACATCGCGATTATCATTACTTATTTAATTTCAATATGTCAAGTACTTAATATAATAAATCAAACCAATTCGCTAATAAACTAAATTACACATATTCATAATCTCACACAATTGCGCAAAACAGACACGCATATACACTCACCCATTCAAACATCCACTCAACCAAATATTCACACATGCACAAATCATACATTTTCTTGAGGTATTCGGCCAGTTGCTATAAATTTGTTATTTATTTTTTCTTATATTTTTATTATGTAAATTGTTTGTAGTAATTATATCAACAAATTGTAATGCATCATGTTAAGTTACAGTGGAGTTGTGTTTTAGCGGGGTGAGTGCCCTGGTGATCCGAGCCGATCAACGAAAAAATCATGTCACATGTAGAAGGTGATTTTGTCGAATATCTTTCCGGAGACAACGTCATGGACACTGACATCGCAGGTGACATCTTACCGTGTAGAGTTTATCTAGTCTTGTAAGTTGCGGCTGAAAATCGATGTTTGAGACCTGTTACGGGTAAAACTGTGACGGCTACACATAACACACCTATATTTATGACAGGAACAGCATTTCCTTAAATCCCCGTATTTCAATAATCCATATCGATTTGCAAATCCAGCTTAAAAGGGTATGGTTTCCCCTGAAAGTAGCATTCATGATGACAATAAACAAAGGTCAAGGTCAAACACTGAAAGTAGCAGGTATGCATTGGGAAAAAAAAGTTCGCATATGTTTTCTCCATAATACTTATGTGGCGTGCTCAGGAGTTTCAAACCGGCAAAGTCATCAAATGTTTTGGCTTAAGATGGAAACATCAAAAATATAGTTTACGAAAATGTGTTGAATTATGTTGCCTATGCTATTTACTTAAATTTTGATACATAGATACTTTACAAAATTAAATAATTAAAACTTAAATAAAATGGAGATTTATTTTATTTGATGAAAGCTTACAGAAAAAAAAAATCTACTCTACGCAGACGAAGTCGCGGGCAGCATCTAGTAATGTGAGTTTCTTTGTTTGTTTCGTTTTCACACCTTAACTGCTCAACCAATCATCATAAAATTTTGCACACACGTTGCCAGGTGTACAGAAGAGAACATAGGCTACCGTCCAAAAGAAGTACTGTTTCTGAGACGCCTTGACTTATTTTAACAATATCTGGCCTTCAAGTATACCCGACTTGGGATCCTACTTTAAATTTTGTCTACTACAAAATACAATTTGCCCTACACTCCTTTTGACGTGTCAGTATAATTTTTGCTGTATATTTATACATATAACATGTATAGGTAACAGAGTACAAATTGATAAAAAATAATAAATATTAATAAAAGTGATTAAACAACACCTAATTGACACTAAAAGAACATTTTTATCACTTTAACCTTAAACTTTAATAAACGATAAAACATGTTTCACAAGAAATATTTATAATCAGATAATAATTTATTTTAAATAAGAGATTTGCTCTATAGATTGGCTGTAGAATTATTTCCGCAACAAACGTTTATTACTGCGAACTACTGTGAACCAAATGCGATGCTTACTATCCTTCTTTTTCATCTATTTTTATACCCACCACCTTATAGCAAAACAATAATTTATAGATTTTTTTTTATATTATGGATATGTATAATTTTTGTTTTTGTTACTCCACGTTACAACGTGTTTATAGTAAATTTGGCAATTCAAGGTTGTGTGAATCACTTAGATCTCTAATCATAAAATAAGAAAGTACATTATGGTATGAATATTTTTGGAAGTTACTCATAAGTTCCTAAATAATGCTCTTGTTGATTTTCATATACCACGTCAAGGTGTAGATAGAAGGTATCACAACAAGAAATATAAAATGCTCACCATACGAAGAATGTCCTTATTAACCTGTCTCACTTTAAAATGTACTTTTTTCAAACAAAAGAACAAAACTAACACACAAACTTTCCAGAGTTTATGATGTGTCAAAGAGTTACAAAAATGACATCCCGCGATACCGAGGTATCTACTTAAAACTGAAACAAAAACCTTCAATAAAGGATACATAGATAAGACGGACTAAAGATTAGACAAATGTACAATCATTTTTGATATCTAAGATTTTAAATATCGTAGATACGCTTAAGGAATATTTAATCTATATTATTCTTGAAAAGATTAACGGTGTAGGTGTTTACTTTTAGTGATAAAGATATCGTAAGTAAGAGTTATTATAATAATTTTTGATTTCTTTAAAACACAGTATTATTTTCATCGAATACTAGGTTTTTAATGTGTCATAGTGCTGCACTGTTTTTTTAATTTTCAGATACCGTTGAAAACTTACTCAACACTAAAATATTTAACATTTCTGTTTTTTTTTTCAAGATTCATAAGACCGTCTACTCATTACCAAAAACTTATAACTAGTTAGTGTTCGTATTGTCAGTAAAGTGTGTAGTAATAAAATAGCCTTAATTTATTCGTAAAGTAAAAAAATCAAATATAACACTGTTTTTCTATACCATTACAATCTTTTTAAAGGTTGATAAAATATCTTTACTTACCATTATTTTCTTCGTTCAAAGTAGGTTCTCCGTCCTCCTCCGTTCCTGAAACAATACACAAAATAATTAAGAACAACTTATAAAATAGGCAGTTGTCGTCGATCCACTGTGGTTCCGACCGCCCAAACCAGGCACCAATAAACATTTTAATACGGTTCTCAGATTGAACCAGTAATAAAGTGATATATTTATTCGCATATAAAAAATTTGTTACCCCTTATCAAAACTAAATAAAGTACCGTTAGTTAAAGTTTCAGAAAAAAGGAATTTCTCATTTCATGCGCTTTATCCAGTTGCATATCGCCTGATTTACACTTTGATGAGTGCAAGTGTTAAGTAGAAACTACATTGCTCGCCAAGTAATGACTCTTTACCAGTATATACAATATACGTATGTTATGGGCCAAATGTTTTTATAAAGAACACTAATAACGTGCATCACGCATTACTAGTATTCTTGTTAACCCCTCCAGCTAAGCTAAATGCTTGTGTTAGGAGTGGGTTCACGCCGGTAGTGCACTGGGTGGGGTTCGAACCCGCAACCACTTGATTGCAAGTCCAACGCCTTAGCCATTACACTACCGCCGCTTCCGCCGATTAAACAGACCACTATTTATAATGCCCGGGCAATATGAATAATTACAAGTAAGACCAGAACATGTAATTAATACTTCTATAAACTTTATTATCTATCACATTTTATGGCCATTACGAATATTGATAAATAACTATTGACCAATGTGATAATTAAGGTGCACTAGGCACGGCGCTAGGACCAAGAACATGCATGGAAGGTCTTCGATCATTTAGAAATAAGCGCTGCTACAGAGTGCAATTGTTTACTATTCAATTTAAAATTAAAAGCTAATCAAGGCGGACTGTTTATATTATTTTTATCTTGAATTGCATACATTAGTATGCCATTCTAAAGATCGATAAAGTGTGTAATTACTTTAAAAAAATATATATTTATCTCAATGAAAATAATGAAATGGGTTAGAATGGCGTCAGGAAAAAGAGGTTTATGATACAATTGATGTGGTCGTAAATATGGTGTATGTTTGACAGAAGTGATTATTGCAATAAAAAAAACTGTGCCACCCAAAATGCCATTGAAGTGATAACGACGTGTTATCACCTTACCGGGGCCTACGGTACAGTGATATGCAGCATCAGCATCGAAGCAACTAAAACAACTCAATGCAGTGCTCTGTCACTAGTGTTCCGGTTTTTTTTTTGTAAGCCTAACTACTAGCTAAAAAAGCTAATACTTGATTATTTATATTAATATTGGGTATGTTATCGTTAAACAATTGAATAAAACTCATATTTTATAACCATGCTCAATAGGTGGGAGACATTATTCATGCAGACCGGTCAATTTATTTATTTTAATGTTTTTTATCACACTGGACTCATATTTAAAAACAATTCAAACTGTCTGGGCATTATTCGTAATGTTCCAAAATATTTTATTAAATAGTAATAATAAAATAAAATGTTCTCTAACATTTTAAATTATAATTTGATAACATTAGAACATAATATATATAAATATAGCTATGTTAATAACGCGTTATCTACTTATAGATATATGACCTTAATTAAGCCAGACCGATTTTTTCTTATATTTAGAGATAAATCACAACACATATTATATATATAAGGCTTTATTACTCATTTGTGTATGTCCCCTAACGGGTAGGCATCTATTTTTCGAATCGAACAATATTGAGTAAAACTACTGAGAGCAAAATTCTAATAACAACTCCCGAATTCCCGAACTCGTGCAACCCTAAATATGGCAAGACATTCTTCGGAATTTGTCTTTGCTGACTATAAAAAAGAATGAATATCTTTATATATTTGCCTGTTTACAGTTAGTTATTATTCAATGTTACATAACAGATAAGCGACTCTGATTAAGGTCTAGATAGTGAATTTGAGTATAACTATATTTTACATACTTTTATTTGCTTCACTTGTAACTAATAAACGGTTGTTAGCCGAATAGTAAAACAGTGAGAGGTACTCGCACTCCGCCAAAAGTCAAGTTGTATAAATACAGGTGTGCGAATGCATTCTGCATTCATTCATTCAGGCAACACGTGAGACTTATTTACATCAACCGATTTTTTTTTTATTTCTAGATAGTTTGTACCTACTTCTTATTGTCGTAATGAAAGGACACTTCGTATGTTTATGTAGCTCGGATAACAATACTATAACTTGGCATCTTTTAAATGACCTGATAATGGAGCCAGGATAAATGGCTAGTGGAATGATTCAGTGGCTACAAGTAAACCACTCGAGTTTGGGGTCATGTAACTAGTTTTTTATGAGTCCAATAGATTTTACATGTAATTGTGAAAATACGCTACACGCTCGTTGATTGTGTGTACTTTCAAATAGTTTAAAATAACCGCTCCACATATTTTGGATTAATTATTTATTATACATAAAAGAAGTGAGAAGTTAATTAATAATTTTACTATTTAATAACTTAGTGCGTGATTAAAGTGTATTTTTTAGGTTTTTTTTTAATATATATTTTTATTAAGTAGATACTGGTTCAATTTTTTGTAAGTCCTTCTCCCGCATTAACATACAAACAACGGTGACAAAGAACACCCAGACTCGGGACAACTATTTGTGGATCTCACAAATTTTTAGGTATTCTTTATAAAAAAATATGTTAGTTATGATATCATTATTTTAATACTTTAACGATATGTGTTCAGTTAAACACTTAGAATCAATTTTTTTTATTTTCCATGATGAGCCATGAACAAGTGCGCATTCTCATCGGTTTTTTTATGAATAGTTATATTATGAAAAGTTGGGGTCACTTTCTGCTAATTAGAGAAACACGAAAGAAACAGTGACATAGAATTTTCTCCTCTTCTAAAGAGCAACATCATCGAGGGAAAAATCTTAACCGATAGTGACGTTGTGGAGATTGGTTTATTACGATCCTATTGCAAGAATACTGTCTATCTAGACTAAGCTGTCTATAAAATGAAAAAAAAAGGTATTGAACATAAAGTTACATTAATGTATTAAATTAGACAATACCCTTCCTCATCTATTGAAGTACCGGCATGATATGCTGGCACCGACAAGCACTGAAGAGGGTTCCATACAGGATATTAGCCGGATAATTACACTAAATTGCGTGCGTGGATCACACTAAACACCGTATCCTTTGCTCACTGCTACTTACTACATTTATACATATTTATATGAAAGATATACTGACATCTTTTTAGTATAGGTACTTAAGCTTGAAACAGAAGTTTTAGAATCTTGTAAAATTAAAGTTTCAAAGAATCGATAACTCATAGGAATAGATACTCCTATTTTGCATTACGGCAAGTACGTTTGGTTCCGTCAAAAAAGTACAAGTAAAATGTACTAGTTTGACAACATTCATTCACAAGAATATTCTTAATATCTTGTGTCTTGTTTACTACTATCATAGAAGAAATGGATTAAAAAAAGAAATAGGTATACAAATTGTGTCAAGTCGTGCATTTTTCTATTGAGTATAGGAACCTGAATAAAAAAATACAAAGCCAAGAATTTATTCATGGTTTTGACCTATCCTTACTGAAAATGACTAATACTTCTTCGCACCAATCGAAGCAACCTAAAAAACGTCCACTCTTGGATGCACCATTCGCAGCTCCTAATTACAGGTTATAATAGTGTATCTTCATATTTAGCAGTTGATCTGTTTTGCACTAGCGCAAGAAGAATACACATTTGTCTTTTAAATGTTAAATGTTCGAATGAGGTTTCTTGAAAAAGGAAAATTAGCAAAATTATAAAACTTTAAACTGCAATTTTCTATGGAACTAAAACGATCACAAACAAGAATGTGACTCATTTTGGACATGACAGCATCTATCAGGGGTCAACTTATTATTTAAAAAAATATGTATATAATGTTGTAAGTCTTATTGCAATCTATTAAGCCGAATTTTCATTATGAAACAAGGGTCATGCATGATAAAATTAATATAATGAAATTAGTTGCAGTTCTTGTTGTAACTTGTTTCGTTAAAATGTTAGTGTCTTGAAATCGACAGTATCGGTGCGATTATGGCTCAATCAATATCTAAGCTTTATTATTCTGCAATACAAAATGTTATGGTACGGATGTTAACACATAAATTAAAAAAAGGTTTTCTGGAAAGAAATACACTAACAACTGAGTTGGTGGATTTCAGGATAATAAAGAGATCCTAAGAGCTATGCAAACATGAGTAAATATCATTTTAATTGTTTACCTATAAAATAAAGTTGCCAACAAAATATCCCAACAGGATACGATATTTTTGACACCTAATTGTCTGTACAGAAACAAAACATGACGTGTATGTTTTATTTGTGTTTGTATGTGTGTTGTGTATGTGTATTTTTTCCGCGCACCGCGCAGGCGCTTGCGCGACTCTGCCAACAGTGGCCGACACTAGTTTCGGGTCGCGATTACACCGTGAAGACGTTGCAAGACATTAGTTTTAACAAAATATAGTAAAACAACAAACAAACAAATATAGTGCGAAACTATTTTAGTGTCATGAAAAGAATTCATGCATTGTAAAACTTGAAGTCTACACGAGTAATTGTTGGTGAAAGTAATGTTATGAAATTAATTTTACACCACTAATTTGGTAGTTTAAATTGGGTTTTATATAATAATGGCAGCGCATGGGGAATTTCGCTAGATCATGTATATCCAGATAATCTACATATCATACACACATACAAAAAAATAGTGATTTACTTTTGATTATCTGTAATTAAACACATACGTGTAATTTGCCCAATAGGTCTAAAGCAACTCTTTATCGTGTAAGAATTATTAAACCTTTTATGTTAGCAAATAATCTGTCCCATCGTATCAAAAAGATACTTGTGCTATTCAGCTAGTGTGCCAGACGCTCGGCAGACGAAAAACATCCGAAGAAATACACTTTTTTTAATTATGATGTCAAACAACCACAAAGTCTGCTTACAGGGGACCCTACTCACTACTAGAAGAACATTACCTATTACTCTTTTGTAGTCTTCTACAGGGTCTTCGGAAGCTAAACTTCTGTTGTCCACTTTTACAGACAGAAAAGTTCAAAAATGCGATAGCGAAACATAACAACTACATACTCTCAACAGTTCATAGACATAATATGTTATAATTAAATAGCTAATTTACATAATTTCAACATGATGACAAATTAGCGAATTATCCACAATGTTGTCGAAAGCTTATAGTCTGCCATACCGAACTAATATGGTGGATTATAACCTCGAAAGGGTCCTGCCTTTCGAGGTTATAATTGTGGATAATTCGCGAATTTGTCATGCTGTTGATGGGAAGTTTTCTATTACACATACTATGTTCTTGATCAGTTATTGTTTTACTAATATCTCTCCCTTTCTCTCTTTAGAGCTCCTCATATATACTATACTATATACTAAAGAAATATTGCTCCCAAATTTCAAATATGTGGCCACTGCTAAACTGATTTGGATGACTATCTCTTTCCTTCCATTGCTTTACCTTGTAACCTACCTTTCTGTTTCAATATACTCATAATTTTGCTTGCTTTGCTTGGGCTTGCGCCCTCTGACGTGAAAGTACCCAAATTATAGTTGGGAAAATATGGGTGTTTGATACGCCTCTGCCTTACATTTCGGGGATACAAGCGTGAGTGTATGTATGTAAACATCTAAATAATTCCTATATTTTATATTTAAATCTTATTAGATACGAAAGATTGGCATTACCCTATGAGCTGTATTAAATAAATTTAAGTCGTTTATCTTATTGAAAACTGTTTAATCAGAAGGTGTCTATGTATATGCTGATAACGGTATTTAGATATTTGAATTGAAGACCAAGATTAAAAGCCTAATTAATCAATTTTAGCAAAAGAAGTAATTAAAAACAGGGAAATACTAAATATTTTTCTAGATTAGTTACTATCTAATTCAATCTAAAAACCCAATGTCAATTTAATTAAGTTGATAAAAATCATAACAAATCTAAAAATAAAATGGCGCAATGCATCATTCACTCGCACACACATTTAATTTTAGTTTAATGTCAAGTTCACAATGATAAGACAGACCACTGACAAAAGACCGCTGCAAAAAAAAAGCACTCCCACCTTTGTCCTGGCCAGGACATTTACTAGCACATTAGCATCAAAACCTGACGAAAGTAACATCCTACTAATATTATAAACGTGAAAGTTTGTGAGGATGTATGAATGTATGGATGTATGGATGTATGGATGTTTGTTACTCTTTAACGCAAAAAGTACTGAATGGATTTTAATGAAACTTTACAATAATATAGCTTATATATCAGAATAACACATAGGCTATAATTTATGAAGATATTGTGTATATTAGCCAATATATAACGATAAGTGTTAAGTAAGTCGGAAAAAATCTGTCATCTGCGAGCTATTCTGGCGTGCGGTGCGAAAACTGTAAGAGTTACACGAATATAATGTACTGTGGGATTATATATCTATATTTTATGTGTAAGCCATTATTACCAAATAGTGAACCATAAATACAATAAAATTTGTTTTTTTTTTTCCAATTCACATTTAGCAGTAACAAATTGATTTTTGTCACCCGAGTCCCGAACGCGGGCAGGCAGAGGCAGACGCGTGAGGGCAGACGTTGTTGACGGTTGTGTCCGTAATGGAAATTTTAATCACTGTCTATTAGTGAAAACCGCATGAAATTCCGTTCAGTATTCTTTTAGTTTATCGCAAACAGACAGACCGATAGACAAACGCGGGGGACTTTGTTTTATATTTAATAAATAAAATGTAGTGAAGATATTGAATGTGAAAAAAAATTTAAAGTTTGTGAGGAGATTTGGATGTTTGTTACTCTTTCACGCAAAAACTACTGAACCGATTGCGATGATACTTCCTATGTAGATAGCTGGAGACCTGGATTAATACATAGGCTACTTTTATCCCGATATTCCCATGGCATCTGAGTTACGCGGGTGAAACCGCGGGGCACAGCTAGTCGGCAATAGTTTTGTTGTCTGCAGAAGCACTTTGTCTACAGATTAAAGTACCGTCATTTGTTTTTTTTATTAAATGATGTCACATCATCATGATTTTCATATCTACCTAAATCCTAATTACTTATGGCAGTATATTCTCTCCCTTCCTGTCTATGTAAGTTTTCACACAAATTATTATACAAATGCGAAAGTAACTGTCTGCCTATCTGTTACATTCGTTTAAACCCGTGAACCAATTTTGATGAATTTTAATATAGAAATAGACAGGACCTTGGGAAAGGACATAGGCTACTTTTGCTAAATGCAACTTGATGAAAGTTTGCAGAGGACAGATTACATCATACACCTGTTTAACATTCCTTCATCATCTTTTCATCCTTTGCCTCCTACAGTCGTTCGCATCATCATCAACAGCCTATTGCCGTCCCCTGCTAGACGAAGCCCCCCCCCCCCCTCCCCAAGAAGCGCCAACTACTTACCCAACTTTGTACATAACATTAATTTCTTATTAAACTTAGATTACGTAACGACAAGAATCACTGAGACCGATATAAGCTAACTTGTAAAAACTCATTAGGATGACCTACTACAGTTACGTTTACAATCAATAAGCATGAAGCCTTACATGAAAAATTATCATGGCAGTAAGTATATTATTGTTATCCATATATTAAAAGTAATAGGAATTAGGTACGACTAACACTTGTACGGCTCGGAACTAGTAGCAAAGATTTCGATTATATCGACGAAAATTATCGTTTACCCCTACGTTGAAGTTATTTTTCATTAACTCCTAATCTTTTCTAAATGTAATAAGACCTGGAAGTTATGCAATTCCAATTAGAACGTTATTTTGTGTTTTAAATAAATGTAATTGTCTTATGTTTTAAAATCTAAGTTGTTTGTTTGCTGTGTATTACTGCAAAATACAGATTATACTTTCATGTGCCACTGGATCCAATAATAAAACATACTGATTTTGAAAGGGGTGTACGACTATAACAATTACGAGGTCGAACCATCAAATGCTGTAATAGAGTATAGTGGTATCAAATCAAAACATCTTGAGACGCTCAACGGTACATTACAGCCGAACACCTTTCCACCTACTTATCCAAAGAATACGCGCGCACGCGACAGGACACCGGAACAAAAGCGCAATGCACTACAAACCATCATTAGACTCAAAGAAAAGAAGTCAGCCAGCTGCCTTCCTACTTCCTCTCCTTACAAACTGTTGTAATACAAGATGGTAGCATTGTATGGCGGTTTATTTTAGGGCACATTCATTACGCCACTCGATGTGGCGCGTGTTCTTATCTGTTTGTCTGTGTGCGTTAAGTGACGCGTGCCTATAAACACTACTTATTAGGTTTACACCTACTTAAGGCACAGATTACTAAGTAGTTACTACGTAACAGATAAATCACTCTCTACAAAAACTTCCATACCTACCGTTTTAATTACCTACTTTTTCCGAGCGCCGACCCCTGCATGCGAAAATGATCTTTAATGTTCTTAAAACACGATTATTATTGCCTCGCAATAACGCATGGTTGCGTTGCCGTTAGTGAGTTTAGGGTTACCTCTTTTAATGTAATAGTAGCTGTGCCCGCGACTTCGTCCGCGTGGGATAGTGTCTTTGGGTAGAATTTTTAATTATTTAGGCTAATTGACTATACTTCCATACAACTTTTCATCCCCACCTTTCAACCCCTTACACATCTTTTTTCGCATTAAAAAGTAGCCTGTGTCCTTTCTCAGGGTCTAGACTATCTGTGTACCAAATTTCATTTAAATTGGTTCAGTAGAAAAGGCGACAGACAGACAGACAGACAGACAAACGGACAGACAGACAGACAGAGTTACTTTCGCATTTATAATATTAGTAAGGATTAAATATCCAAATTAATATAAAAAAGGCTATGTTAATTAAGTAAAGTTTTATTACACAAAAAATCGGGTGTGTTACCTGACTTTGAAAAGTGTAACACTTAATACCACGTCCCTGTAAGTTTACTAATACGAAATACTTACAACAAATCGCTTCTCCGAAAAACTTATTGCCGAAGCCACGCGACCTTGCTTAACCAAACCTCTAACGAGAAACATCAATAAACTATTCGAGAAAAGAAACTTAAAGAATTTGTCGCAGCGTGATGTTATATAGCCTATAGCCTTCCTCTATAAATGGATACTCCATCCAACACAAAATTTTAAGAATTTTTCAATTCGAACCAGCAGTTTCTGAGATTAGCGCTTCAACCAAACAAACGAACTCTTCAGCTTTATAATATTAGTATAGATGTGATGTAGTGGTAAATCTAAAGAACAATGTTGCATATTATGTATATCGTTGATGCTTCTCAATTAAAGTTGAGTACCTACATCCAAATCTTTTCCCAATCAAACGCGTGGAATTCACTACACGAGTTGATGCGTCGTTGTCCTTGACGACAATAGTGCCGACAAAATCTCAAAACGAAAAGTTTTGGTCGGCTGGACTCACCGCTAGCGCGGTGGCGTTTTGTTTTTGGATAAAAAAATAAGGTACCTAGGTACTAAAGATTTTATTTCTTGTAGTTATGGCATTCTTATAAATATAAACTAATAAAGTATCATTTACTTAAAAATTATAAAGATAAGGTATTTAGTACTTACCTAAGTAAGTATATATTTTTTCCATAAATAGAATCCTAAAACCATTTCAAAATTACGTATTTTCTTTACTATTATAAATATTAAATAAGAATGGTAAACCATTATTAATTACTTTTATTACAGAATTAACTATTTGTATTTGAAATAAACACTTGATTAATTAAATAAATTGTATAATTCGAATTAAGTAGGTATTTGTATTTTAAAGAAAGGTCATAAAAATCCTTATCTAAAAACCGTGAAAACCGTATTATCTCTTATTTATTTGTAACAGAAACAAAAACATCAAAATAAAACAAAATATATTTGAAAACAAAAACAATTAGATTTTTTTTTATTTTTTCTCTTACTGTATCTACGTCCATGTACAGCACATAAACTACCAGAAACCATGTCAGTTTGTCTGTATTTAAATTATCTAAAGGTATAAAAACACGATTTCGAATTACTTAAAAATTCAAAAATAATAGCGTGAGCGCGCAGTACAGCTGTCGGCAACCCACTGCGCGAGACTGCGTATAAGGGCCGCCAGCGGCCATGCGGACGGTAGTTGTTTAGCGCACGTAAGTACACCGAGTGGCATAGGCCTGCTTAAGACGTAATTAATAATTTAATAAAAAGTAATTTATCAAAATCTGTGACAGTGAAATTGCTAAAGCGAAGGGTTGGAATTGTAATCCCGATCGTACTAAACAACAATGCTTACTATAAGTATGTACCGCGTACGATTCATTTTTTTCTGTACTCTTTCCTAGTCTCTCTACTATTTCTGTACTTTACTCGTTATTTTTGTTATTTATTATGTATTTACTAACTTACCGTGCCTTATGCATGCATCTATCGAGCTCATCTCCAAGAAAAACGATGGAGCCTTGCAACATTATAAGATACAAAGAGAAAAGATAATAATTAAAACTTCTTGTAAATTTCGTATCAAGTAGGTAAGAGGTAATTGCAGCCACAACGGACAAGTACATACCCATATCCGTAACTAGTAAAAAAGGTACCGAAAAGACACGACGTGGCATATCCAAGATCTATTGTATAATTGAGTAGTCAAAGAAGAGAAAGGCTCGCGATTCTTTCTACTAACCTTTCCTTAGCATCAACGCTTATTAAAATTAAATAAACTAAAACGAGTTTCTTTAATTACCATTTCAACCAAAGAATTATGGTACTAGACACGTGGCTCAAAAAACTATGAATAATAACCTCCCCAATACGTCTGGGGTCAATAATATTGCGTTTATTAGAAACCAGTTTTAGCAACGCCATCTGCTGAGGGCGGTGCGCGACGTCTTCCGCTGCATTGTGATCAAACACCGGTCGGCTGCGCACGCGCTGCTCTTGCAACGAAGTTCTTTGTTGTGTCAGATGTTCTAAGGTGATTCTGTCTGCTGGGTCAGGGAACTGAAGTGCATTTAATCAAATTGTTTAAAAGGTATATGCAATATGTTTTACTAGAGTATTTTTTTTTAAACTGAACTTAAGAAATTAACCTCAAAAATTTAAAAAACGATTAGATTTGTGATTGTTTTTGGTCTAATAATTTTGCTAACAAAGTTTTTCATAGCAATGGTGCAATATTTTTTATGATATCTTTATGAAGCAATATTAACAGCGTATTCTGAGCTAATAAATAGTTGCAACCCTCAAATGCGCCGTGGTATCATTTAGACCCGCCGCCCTTGTTTGCTTGGAAGCTAAGCCGCTGTAACGGTGTTTGTCCGCACAAATTTATGTGTCGTTGCCGTACTGTCACAAATCTACTTATCTACCAGAACCACGCCTTCATAATACGAGCTTTAGCGTTATGGACATCTGTGAGCAAATAAAGTTTCACGAATTTGTCCATCAAAATATCCAAATGTGTATTAGGAAGTAATTTGAACAAAGTGCGATATTCCACAAAGTTTTATAATTTAATATGAAAGAAAGTTGGTGTATTTTTTTATTATTCAAAACTTATATGCTGCAAATCTTTAGTGCTGAGATAAATTATTATTGCAAAATAAAGACTTGACACGCTATTGATTTTATCCTCTTATTTACGAAGAAAAATTTGCCTCGAAGAGGCTTGGTGTGCTGAACAGATCGAGACAGTATTTCACTCCGGCCTATCACCTACGACTTTATAAGGCGCAGGTTCGGCCGCATATGGAATACTGTTCTCATCTGTATACAGGGGCACCTTAATACCAGCTTCTCCCTCTTTACCGCATTCAACGGAGTGACTTGAATCGTCGATTGGCAGGATATTTCAGATCGGCTTGACCCCTTGGCGTTGCGTAGAGATGTAGCTTCAATCTGCATTCTCTATCGCCTGTTGAATAGTTCGGACTTATACCGGCCGCAGCGTTTCGCCATCGTTCAACCCGAGAAAACTATTCATCCACATCACTTGGATAGTTGGAAATCCACCACTGTGCGGTTCTAAAAAAATTTTTTGCCTCCCACAACCAATGTGTGGAACAAATTGTCGCCTGCGGTATTTCCGGATCGATATGACCTTCAAACCTTCAAGAAAAGAGCGGACTCTCACCTCAAAGGCAAAGGCAAAGGCAAAAATATTAAAAAGGAAAGCAAACCGTAATCGTGGGTTGACCTCTTAAACCTTTGTACAATTTAATGGCGTTGTAATATATTCATTGTTTGAAATGCTTCTCTGAAACATAATGAACCATGCATTACATAATAAATTTCATGAAAACATGTAGATGTATCTTCATAGTTTAACCTTAGAAATTAAGTAGCTGTAGGGCCACTAGCAAATAAACACAAGTGTTATGTAATATAAAACACATATCGGCACGCACACAGACAAACATCAGATGAGTGTATTTATCGTATCGAAGGTACGGGCATTGTCCATTGTGTCGACGCCTTGGCCTATTGTTCCGCCTTGTGTATGTACCCATTCCAGCCACATCGATCGGCTTACATATACACGCTGTTATGACTTCTAGTAGCTATATACTGATATAGTCGCACTAGAAACTACTGTAGGAAATCTTATGTGTAAACACCGAGGTTAGTTTTCACGGAATGCTTGTTTAATGTGCATACAATAAGAATATTTAAGTAGATTTGCATGCAGCCCTTTCAAACAACTGTGTTTTCCCCTAAGCGACAGGATTTACAGTTGATCATATGAGTAAACTCCCCAAAATTTAACATTTCCGAATATAAATTGTCATATTCTTGTAATTCTTGTAATAACCACATGTCGCTGTCATTATGAACAGTATAAATCTAGTAGGGTACAACGCGGCCCAGGATGCGGAATTCACATTTCGTCACCAAATTACATGATTTATTGTCATCTCGGATCCTACAACTGTCGCATTGAAATACACGGGGTGCATTCTGGTATAATGCGAAATATGTAAAAAAATATACTATTCCAGAAATATGAAATTAATTATTATAATTATGTGATTATTATAATTTTGAAAATTGTATATATTCGATGAATAAGCCTTGAAATATATTTAGAAAATTTCATTCGATGTGTGAGTTTATTTATTACACACATACATTTTTGTAACGTGTATATGTTTTAAAAAACAGAATATATACTTAAAATATTTACATACACCTAGAATAAAAAACAAGAGGGATTTTTACATTAAATAATTATAGGTTCATAAAACGGGATTTAATATTGAAGTACAACTTTATATATTTTAATTACTAAGTCATTGTGTAGTTATTATAAAACAACAAACACATAACATCTGTTATACTCTTATTACATAGAATTGAAGACATATTATTTTACTTATAAGAAACTGGGTAAAAACGTAGTTTAACTCAAAAACCTCTCTTATACGGACATCTGATAAACTCAGTAGTGTGTAACGCTTCAAGCTACTGAGGGGAAATGAGGGCAATATTGAACAAAAATATTATAATAAACTATGAAGCTATATTGTGTATATGACAGTCCGCGTGTCGCTCCGACCCTCACACCACGCCATTTAAGGGTTAATACTGTTCCCTGATAAAGGGTCGTCTTTGTAAACTGAAAGGATTATTTAGAACAATAACTTGCCAACATTTATCACTTTTGTTCACGCCCGATGTACCAATAAAGATTAATAAAGTTTTGACAATGTCTTAACATTGATGTTGTAATTTTGACATGGTACAAAGACGTATCTATTGAGCAAGACATCAACGATTGCCACTTTTTATAGTATGGAAGAAAAAATAAGAAAAAACCTTTATTTGTAATCTGATTTGAGTTTTATTTGACATATACATTTAAATATTAACTTACAATTAATATTTAGGTTAAGTGCCATCATGGTTGAAAAAATTAAAACCATAATAACATAATGATAATTAAACAATATAAAAATAAATAAATAAAAAAGCAAAGAACATACATTTTTAACTGCAGTACTAACATTTATAAGTATTAGTATATTATACTACTAACATACTTTGGATTTTGACGTCATGCATCAATTAAAATGTAATTGATGTGTGTATAACCTGTGTTGTATGCACTAATATAAGTTTTATTCTATTTCATTATTTCTAACAAAATATATTTAATTAAAGCTATAAGTACAGGTTATAACAGATAATATCTTACAATAAACGACGCTTATACACAATTTAACATAATTCTCATGCATTACTTTATATTGCTCGTAAGCTTTCCACTTCTCCCCTAAAGATCTGCGTGGTTCATAAGAAAACTGCATTTCCTCTTACACGTAATAAAGCGGCTGCATTGACACCAAACATGAATTAACTTTCAACAACAACCCTCCTTTCGCTATCAATCCTAAGACACGAACACGATCCGGTAAGTGGTGGATCGGACCCCGCGGCGATTTAATTCACTTCTCACGCGACGCAGTAGGCGGAGGGTTAAGGGATTACTTGCCACGCGACGCTACAGATATTGTCGATTTAGGGAGATATCGTCAGAGTAATGATGCTAACATAATTGTTAAGAGGATTTGCGAACTTTTAATTTCATTAAGGGTATCAATTTTTACTAATTACTATTTATTTTGGTAATCCTTCTGCGGAATGTACTATGTCTATGTTGAATAACATCTTTCATCAATCATCATCAAAGATAACAAATACTTAAATAATTTTTTACTTGATGCTTGTAGATTATTAATATGATACGTAGTTACAAAGAAAGGTTAACATGCAAACACATTTTTTCACAGTACAGCACAGTCGGCAACAAAAGTCACTGAACACAAACACATCATCAATATATAATTCTTTTACAAGACAGTTATTTGAATACTAAGCTAAAAACAGGATATCCATCTGCACATCTGTCCTCAAGTCCAAAAGAAATTCGTTGACAGCCTTCTTTTTACCGATGACGCTGCAAAGGTGAATCAATTTTTTTGGTCCTGTTCTCCGTTTGACATGTCCATAAATACCATAAAGAAAGTTGTGCTGTCACAAGGCACTTCTGTGGTCCTAGCGATTAACCAAAATTGCTCGCTGTTGGTGGTGGTTGATCGTTTTTGCTACCGTCATGAAAAACCTCTCGCTAAATGCGGAGGAGATCACGAACATGTTCGGGAAGCTTAGTACAAGAGTATAGCAGAACAAACATCTAACCACTAAGACCAAGTCTTTTAGGCTTCCATAATAATCATACTCTTGTACGGAGCCGAGACCCTGACGACGTATTCGAAATTGAGCGTACCCTAAACACCTTCTACATGCGTTGCCTACGGAAGATCCTGGGATTGTCATGACAAGACAGAGTGACAAATCAGAAGGGATCAAAAATAGCACTGATGCCTAGCTTAACCGTGCTTCTCAAACAGAAGCGCTAGCGTTGGCTAGGGAATGTGCACAGGATAGAACCTTATGGACTTCCACGACGTGTTCTTCTGGGCGCAGTAGCGAACGTAAAGAGACCTGTCGTGACGTGTAAGAAGGCCATTGCTTTTTTTTTTTTATTCTCATTTATTTAGAGGCTTTTACCTTACAAAGGTACGACAGCCTCATCGTACCCTAAACTTATTAATAGACAACAAATGTTAGATATTAAACTTAACTTAAATCGTCGGTAATAGAGGTAGATAGTGATGCAATAACCATATCGTATAGCATTAAAGCGTTATCAGAACTTGGCGCGGATAAAATTTGTATAAAGGCCCCCACATCAAATTTATTAATTTTTAAGTTTTGCATGACTAGCTCTCTCTCTCTCTTCGATTCTTTACACACTCCATCAGAATGTGTTGGACGTCCTCTACCATTCCACATACTTGGCAATTAGGTGAATCTACTTTTTTTTATTAGGAATCCAAACTTTCTCGATGGAAAGTGATTAGAACGCAATCTATGTGCCATTACAACATGGGCACTTTTTAATTTGTCATTCGCAAACCAAGGGATTCGTGTAGGTTCACTTTGCAATATCTTAAACCACACACCTTTTACTTTACTGCGTTCGTCGAAGTATTCTTTAAAACTATTATAGCATATCCCTTTAAAAAGGCCAAGTACCTCTGTGTATGTTGGGACTATTTCTATTTGCAGTGAAGGCCATTGCTTTACTTTCAAGATTGTGCCAAAACATGGCTGCTTTCAGAATTAACAATCAAAAATGGGAAATAGTGAATGGAATGACGAGGAATTGTTGCGAGGGATTGTAAATTTTACGATGAGGCCTGGTTCGATGCACTAGCTGACAAAAACCAAAGACGACATCAAGGTGGCTCCACGTCATCAACCGTAAATCTCATGTCATGCTTGTGGTGTGTCGTTTTCGATCGGTGTAGCCTAGAGCCTGTAGCCCTATTACGTTCTTTCCCGTCTCAACTGGGTGGTTGACCAGGACGGCTCCGTGGCGGTCGTCAGCTCCACGTCGGCTCTTACCCCGCCCTTCTCGCTAAGACACAAGGGTAATGGACATGTTGCTGCTGCACGAGGGGGGGGGGGGGGAATCACCATATATGGTGTCTACTTCTCCCCCAACCAGAGTCTAAGCGACTTCGAGGTTTTCCTTAATAACCTGGAGACCCGGAGACCCACATCCTAGTGCTGGGGGACTGCAACGCAAAGTCCGTTGCGTGGGATTCCCCCAGGACGGACGCACGGGGCAAAGCCGTATAGAAGTAGGTGGGCCTCAGTCTTCTAAACAGAGACTCCACTAACACGTGCGTGCGACAGCAGGGCCAACCTCTTCCAGGACCTGGCGGGTCCTAGAAGAGGTTGAGATGCTCTCATACCACCTCTATATCCGAGATCTCCCGGACACAGGGACATGGCTTTACAAATTGACGATCAAGTAACTTTTAACCGTAATTAAGATATATTATTAATTGTATAAATTGTTTTACTTACTAAATAGTGAATCATAATTATATTCAACACGTAGACTCGTAGGTTCGTAAATAGGTAACTTCGTTCTTATAACCGAACGAGTTATTCCTCAAACATAGACTTGCAGAATTGCATTTAGCATCCTTGATGGTCATTGTCTCGTTTATCTTACCTATTATCACTTACATGTTTGAAATATAGACGCTTCCGAAATGAAAACTACAAGGAAAAACGAACGAAATACATAAATGGAAGACACGGTGTTGCAATTTTTTATTGGCATATTTCAATGCTTGTCAACAACGAGTTCTGTACGTGTTTGCTATTTTAAAGTACGAGTATGTACCTGTAAAGAATGAGCTAAATGAGTATCTTACGAATTATAGTATTACAGTTATGACTCTTTGGATGTTGGAAGTAACTTCTATAGATTGTGCGTTGGTTACTTAAGTGCAGTGCTTGTGAACCTAGGTAAGAAACAGTCGTTCCTGTTTTCTGTGAACAACCGTACGTAATTCTGTCGCATCATTCAGGAAATGTGTTATCTACTGTTAAGCATCGTCTTTCAAAGACGTTTGCTATGATTTTGTAATATTGACATACTATTTTTAATTTAATTCAAAGAGCAGCATTTTTAAAGCATTTATTAATATTTCAAAAGATGAGTCATTCAATAGTTTAAAAAAAATTGGGTTCCCAAAAAAACACCCTCGGTTTTACAGTGTTGTTTGAATATTATGCACTTATTTTTTTTTAATAAACCTTTTTAGCAGTCTGTAAATTGTGCATTGTGCAAATATATTTTTTCAAATTATAGTAACTACTCCTCTAGCTGGGATCTGTACTTTTAAAGGCCGACTTTAAAACGTTTAAAATAAATAAAATAAAGAATAATAATGTATTGATTTTCTTATTTTCCTAAGTAGCTATTGACGAACTTCCGTTTTGGTTTCTATGTATTGCGGCTAACTGCACTTCAAACATGATTTCTTTATTATTGTGTTATTATTGTATTAGCTTTATTAGGTATCAATTCTAAATAATAAATACACACATATGCAAATGAAAACAATTAAATAATTAAGCGCACATTTATTCGCGTGGGGGATATTATCAGCCATTATAAAGATGTCATATTTTTTCATCTGTAGCTGTTGGTCACGGAGCTTCCAACCCTCCCCTGCGCATAGCAAATTACCGTAGCATTGACGGATTTAAATCGATATCACAATATTGAGGATTACTTCCAAACGTGTTGTACAATTGTAACAATAACTTGAGCAAAATGACATGTGGTGAAGCATGCATATGTTTGACTTTCTTGAAGTTTCCTTAGTATTTTTAATCAAATAAACAGTGCATTGACATTTACACACATTTTTGAGTGAAAACTTCTTTAGGCACGTTTGTGCACTTGTGCTATGGGGAAAAAGCACTGAACTCGCGACCGTCACGCTAATAATACATAATATAGATCCACTAATCTAAACATTGACTTCTGTCAGCTTCTTATTCATGAATGTCACCAACCTGCTAATGTGACGTTTTAAGTTCGTCGTTTTGTTTAAGTTTTCACTTCTGTCGGCATTCCTATGACGGACTATTTTTTTTTTAATAAAAAAATATTTTTTGTGCTTTATTTGGTTTGCTATGAAGAAATAAATGCCAAGATGTGCTAGCATATATTATATACCTGGGTACAACGTAGTTGTGTTGTAGTTAAATATTTGCGTTTTTGACAAAAAGTAATGATATCCTGAAACAGTAAAGAAATCAAAATACAACATTTGATCTTTTACTTAGTTTTAGTAGTATTCAGTTTTCAAATAAACAATTATATACAACAAAAAATTTAAAAAATAAACGCATTACAATAAAAATATATGTATGTCTATCATCCCTTAGGGTTAGCAGCATACGTTCCAAACGCACCCACAGATAATATTTCACGCAATTGTCGTCGTACACAATGCAATTTATTAACTTACACATGTCCTGCCCACAGTGCAAATAAAGATATCAAATAAATGGCCTTCAACCATTATCTATAATGACCCCATTATTACAGGAAGGGAGGTGTTAATCTTTTTATGGGATCATTTGTCATTTTTTATTGTTTTAAAAACTTATAATAAATAAATACTATTTAATTGTAAGACAGTTCTATAGTGGTATGATAGCTTGAGCTCAGTGTAAAAATTGAGAATTTCTTACTAGATACTTTTTAGAAAGTTACCTTCTACTCATAATTTTTTTTTTAAAGAATGCTAGCAACGTGGGTCACATATTAGTAGTATTCTTGTTAAGCCCTCCAGCTAAGCTAAATGCTTGTGTTAGGAGTGGGTACACGACGGTAGAGTACTGAGTGATGTTCGAACCCGCAATTACTTGATCGCAACGCCAACGCCTTGGCCGTTACGCTACCACCGCTAGTTAATTGTTTCTATCACAATAAATAGCCATAAATTTAAGTAACAGCTCTTTTTAACCGGCTTAAAAAAGCAGGAGGTCTACGATTTTTTTTGTTTGTTTGATACGCAATATCTTTGACACTTGTAACAACATTATTTAGTCAAAGTATCGTAAAACCTGCTTCACTAAGAAAATGCACTTGTTTTATTCTGTACATACTGTCTTCTTTTAAACTTTCTACACACCTTTGACAAAATGTTCGAACTATATGTAGTTATACTACTTATACTCTAAACAAAAGTCAGCAAATACTCGTACCTATATATGTACGAGTATGTGCAATCAACACAAGATACTCAGAGGTGGTCCACTTCTACTAAACGCAACGAATACATCTTTATTTTTTTTTACATCATAAAGCTGGAGACACACGATCCGTCATCGTCCGAGAGCGTTTTCGTCTCGGCCGTCACGTACATCGTAAAGTCGAGACTTTACGACATTGGCTCCCGATCTTTAAGACTTGCCCACTTCAATATGTTTGTTACTAGATTTAAACACATTTTGACATTTCCACTATTATCGCTGTGAGTGATGGTATATTTACAATGAATTACTCTTACATTTTCGATAAATTGAAGTTGGTCTATCGATAATGCAATGTTGTAAACCTATTTTAACATTTGAGTCTGACGACAATGTAGATTAATCTAAATGTTCTAAAGTGCTTCTGATGTTAAGGAAATGATAAATTCTTAAACAGTTTAATTAAAGTCTAGTCGAATAGTCGTGTCAATATCTAGTCGTCCATTAAATTAATAAATTTTCTGCACATATAAGTATTACAACGTACATTACTCCTCAATCAGTTCGCTACTCCGTTTATTTGTTTTGTTATCAACTATTGAGCTCTATGCTCATTTGCTACCATGACCACTGATTAATAGACTTCATACACATGGACTATGGTTGGCTTTCCCCTACGCGATATGAATCGACACGAAGTAATCTGTAAGAGAACTAAATATAGCTCTTGTAATCACCAAGTTCAAATGGTAATAGGCTAGCAGTATTGCTAGAGAATCCACATCTAATGTCTTAGTAAAGTGCTGGAATGGTGACGATAAACTGAAAAGCGGAGCGTGGCACATCTCCTCATTAGATAGGCCGGACGACCTGGTCAAAGCACTGTTGGATAAAAGTGGTGCATGACCGCTTATTTTTTCCTTTCCACAGAAGACAGATATTCAAATAACTAAGATGACAAGGACAATAATAACATCATGACACAACTCACACACTAAAAAAAACCTTGATGTAGGTTGCGGAATTTACGGAGAGAGGCCAAAATTTAGATGGAGCGCCAATCTGGGAGCAGAGGCCTCCGTCTTTCTGACTGAGCTCTTTGCATTAAATAGATGCTTGAAGATCAACCTTGAGAGAAGAGTAAAAAATCAACCCATCTACATCAACTCAGACAGCCAAGCGGCGCTATTGGCACTAAACAGTTTTGAGACTAGCTCAAAGCTAATACAAAACTGCAAGGAAAACCTGAACACACTGAGGCAATCAAACGAAATTACATTAAGATGGGTACCAGGCCATTCAGGCATCGATGGCAACGGAAAAGCCGATGAACTCGCCAAAGCCTGTGCAGCCAACCGACAGCATGGCCCAGAACCATTCTGCGGCATCAGCAAACAGCGAGCATATTCAATCATAAACACCCAATATACATCATTGGCTATTAAGAGATGGAAGACCACGACTAGTCTAAGACACTCGAAAGCCTTTACAAAGGGCTATGATAATAAAGTATCCAAAGAACTTTTAGAGCTCATAAGATACAAAATCTGTGCAGTAACAAGAGTCCTCACCGGACACTGCAAACTGAGGAAACATATGTTCATCCTAAAGTTGGGCGAGAACACAATATGCAGATTCTGTCAAGAGGCAGAAGAAACTGCAATGCATATTCTATGCTCTTGTGGCCCACTAATGCGGCACCGAAGTATTAACCTAGGGTTACACATCATGCAACCGCAGGAAATACAAACAATCACTGCTGAAAAGATCTGGAGGTTTCCCGAAGCCATAAGTCTGAGCAGTGAACTGTAAAGCAAAAAGTGCGCTACAAAAGACCAGAAATGGTCGACGTGGCAGTAAGCACTTCAACAATAATAAATAATAATAGGCTCCTTTTATTTTATTTATTCTTATTATAAATATGAACATTTAACATTTTTAAACATGACCACGCGAGCGAAGCCGCGCGAGAACTGCTAGTATTTTAATGAAAGAAAATATATTAATAAGTTTTGGTTTTCGTAGCGTAGTCCTGTTATTTGTAATTAGGTGAAATTTTTGCTTACTACATATCACTGTTATAGATAATTGTATTCACACTGTTGCACCTTACCACTTTTAAGATTCAGAACTAGAAGGATTACGCGGCGGGTGAAGTGGTCACATCATTTACTGTCACTATGTCAATCATACCTACGTTGCGAATGCCATCTACTATTTATCCCAAAAGTATGTTTTTTTTATTTATTTTGTTTTATGTGATCTAGTGACATACCATTAATTAACATCGGTAACTATCTTAAAGACTAGAATCAGACACCAGCATCAAAAGCATTAAGAATATTTAACAACAAAAATATGTAAGTTAGCACATATGTAAAATATGTTGAATACGTCATTCCAAAGAAACATTAGGAAAGCTCTTTGATGATTTCTTTTCTATTGTTAATAATGTAAATATCTACGCAGTTAAACGTTTCAAAAACATGTCTATAACACAAAGCAAAATGTTTTCGTTCAATAACACGATGGAAATAAGCAATAAAGTCATGTCACCTTGCAAATTTGGAAGTGGCACAAAGAAAACCCGTGAAGCCAGACTCGAGGCGGGCTGTCAGCAGAGATAAAACAAAAGTCCTTTTGATCCTTCTCCCTCGGACACTTGCGAGGTATCCGTACGGAATACGCAATTTACTTGAGAGTTGAGACAAGTCGACGCCATTGTTATTATAATTGAGACGTAACAACTCCCGAAGATTTGGCGCTCTAAGGCTTCTGTCCTGACCTGTTGTTTCACTTTACGTAATAATTTTTCACAGTTACGGGTATTTAACTATTACATATTATTATTTAAATGTTATTACCAAGTCGAATGAATTTATTATTTTACAGCTAAATATCGAATCGTATATGCTAATAAGAGTTGAAACAGTTATATTATTCCAATAAATATTGTACACTGATATAATTATTTTATAGACAATATCTGATAAGACATGTATATGGAAATTTAACTGAACGACATCTATGTCTACACACATCTCAATGTGTAGAATTAAAAAAGAAAGCGAATGAAAAGGTGATGAACTTATGACTCAGTCCACTATCTATCCACTATAATAATGGTATGCGCATTTGGTCTATAGAAATTTAGCTTCGTAGATCCACCCTCATAAGACAAAATGCGCATACCGTTATTATTGCTTTTCTAGCCTATTCTAGTAGCTTTTCCTAGCTAGTGCGCTTTTCAAATACATGTATGTAAGTCGTTGAAAAAAAAAGAGCTTTTACTTAAATTTATGGCAATTTATTTTTATAATTAGAAGGTAACTTTCATGTATGTAAGTAGTTGAAAAGCGTACTAGCTAGAAAAGGCTACTAAAATCAGCTAGAAAACCAGTTTCCTCTAGTAATAGGAGTGGTTCAGCCACACAACAGTTATCGTTCCTAAGAAATATTGATCTATCGTTTTATCATCAAAAGTATTATATATTATACTTATTTGTAAATCTTGCAATAATTATCTGTGGTTATCATCATATAAAGTATTTTTCTTGTTTTTAGGGTGCCGTGCCTCAAAGGGAAAAATTATAGGATCACTTTTTTACCCGTCTGTCTGTCTGTTAAGACTGTTTATCTCAGGAATCCGTGGACGCATCACGTTGAAATTAATACCGAATACTTATGTCAGTGGTTCCCTGAAGCTGCAAAAATTCGAGCTTCTAAATTAATAGTAATAAAAAGATAGGGCCTGATTTGATGATCTAATGAACAAAATTGAACATTTTGCAGGTAAATCAAAATCTACAAGATACTTCCCATTGACCTAGAATCATGAACTTTGGTAAAAAGCAAGGTCTAACAGCACAAGTAAATAAAAAATTCGAAAGTTGGTAATTTGTTGTTATATCACACAAATAAAAAGTTTTTGTGATTACAAACTTATTTTTTGCGTTGGAAAGTTGACTTTGTCATAAATCGATGAATGTACGCTATAACTTCTAACGCTCCTTTAATTTTTATTTTTATTTAGGAAAATTGCAAAAATCTGTGGATTTTTGAGTATCATGCACTCTTTGTGTTATAAACTTAATAAACACATGACGTAGTCATCTATAGTATCGTGAAACATCAAACAAACAAACTCTAACAACTACTGAAATGGTGTTGTGTTGTTGTTGTTTCGATTTAACATTTCGTATTGTAAACAGATCAACAACACAACATGCTTTGTTTGTGACATCCCGTTTCATACGCCTGCGTAAGATCTAGAAGTACTGGCCTATATTCATGGTTTTTCTATTAGCAAATTCTCCACAACAATACATTCTGCGTACATCTACTTGATGCACAGTAAAATTTGTAACTTTCAAGGTGAAAGATCATGTCACTAAGCTATAATAAAACAAATAGTGTCTGACATAAGGCGACGAAATAATATATATAATCCATACTGTTCCAGTTTCCCAGTCTCTATTGTTCCAATTATCCGAAACAATTAAACTTTATTCGGATGAAGACTGTGGAGTGTTGGGTGACGTCAGATGTTGAGCAAGCGACAACTCGCTAAGGAATTATTGTTATTAATTAGAGAGGGCCCTTGGATTAATTAAGTAGCGCCAATCACGTCGTCATCCGTTCCTAAGTCACGCCCGTCTTACTGAACGTCTTTGTTAACATCTTGACTATAGGCCTAAGTACGCATAGATAAGTCTGATTTTTATCTAATTATTAATGACTAGACAGACTAGCTTTAACCCGCGACTTTGCTCGTGATATTGTAGATTTTGTCATTCAATTCAGATATCTCTCGACAACACAACCTCTTTTGGGGATGACAGGTGTTTATGTCTTTTTCTGTACCCTGCGGCGTGTGTGCATCATGATGATCGGTCGAGTAGTCAAGACGTCATAGCGTAACATACGAAATGCGTAGCAAACGAACTTACATTCGCATTTGTAATTTTAGATAGGGCTGTAATAACAATAATAATAATTATATTAAATATGTCAGTTCCAGACCATGTCATTTGTTAGTAATAATTTAGTGTTAGTAAAAGAAAGAGTTTTTTTTTAATATTAAAGGGGGTCAAACGAGCAGACGGGTCACCTGATGGTAAGTGACTACCGTCGCCCATGGACACCTGCAACTCAAGAGTCGCAGTTGCCGGTCTTTGAGATAGGAGTAAGCTCTTTTCTTGAAGGTTTGAAGGTCCGGAAATACCGCAGGCGACAATGTATTCCAAAGATTGGTTGTGCGAGGCAAAAATTTTCTGGCGAACCGCACAGTGGTGTTAGTGTTTATATATGTATATTTTTATGGCTATACGACGATACACAAACAATCTAGCCTACTCGCGATTATACTAGGAATGGTGCCACAAACCCTGCACACCAGGAATGCACTTCTTTCGTCGATATTAGGTGTGTATCTCTTTGTAAAGAAATAATTTAGACCTTCTTAATAATATTAATTTTCACAAAATAGTGCAAGCAGGTACTTGGCTCTTTAGAAAATAATGTTTAGATTAAATAAAATGTTATTTTTAATGATAAAAGTTATCCAAGTATTCACAACATTGCTTATATACGTCAGCGTCTTAGATAACTACTGCTATCATGTATATTATATTATTTAGGTATATAACGATTTCAATCTATGAGCCTAATATTAGGAACACAACTATATTTTAAGAATTGGAGCAAAAAAAAGAAAGTGTGAATACTCATAATATTAAAAAAATGTGAGCCGTCACGGGACGCCTGGCAGATGTCGACATTATTTTGTAAAAGTAATATGCAGAAAAGAACAGATGAACTAAATATGTCATAATGATAAAATAAAATATTACGATTTTTTTTCCAGATAACGATGACTATTTATTGAATAAACATTTATTTTCATTAAATACAATAGCGAGAGAGATGGCTTAACTCCGGATCGAGTGGGAGAGAATCGCACAGTCGATTGCGCATGGCGACGCGTCGCCACACCGTACACACTACTGCATATAGACTGTATATAATAAAAAAAATATATACCATCATATAGCGATGCGAGGCGTCGCCACGACATGCGTCGCCACGCCAGAAATCGGTTTTACGTGCGGCTATAGATGTTTCACATCAATCATTCAACATAGATTTTCAGGATCAGACATATTCATGAATACAAATATTTGCAGTGAACCAGCGTCAAACCCGCAACCTCTGCTGTTGCAGTCGGATGCACTACCCCCGCTTCACATAAGTCGTCAATAAATAAATATTTGAGGTTTTTTGCGGTCAACGTTCATATTTAAGGCATTATTGACACTTCAATAAAGATTAGGACATATCTATATATATGTTAGTCTGTGGCGTACTTCACTCCCTCAGCGATAACTGAGTAGGATAATTTTAATCGTGCGCGAATTGCTAAGCGTAATGTTCACACCACGTGGCACCCTCTTAATTCTAACGTTTCTAACTACTCTACACGCCTTCCACCAATCTCTTCTCATCGCCAATTATTGTAAATTTCAACTTTATTAAACAAATTTGCTTGTCGCCATCAAAACTTGGACAGTTAAACGTAAAAAGCAGGGTCGGCTCTCTTCCCTTAGATTTTAATTAGGCGAATTCTTGAGATCATTCCTTTGCGTGAATGTGCAAAGTTTGGTATTATCGTTTAATTTATTTATCACTTAAATGTTACTTTATTTGCCTTTAAAATAAAGCCATAGGGGAATGATCGCTTCTTAAGCTAAATCGTCGTAATTTAATCGTAACTATTATATGCCTTATCAATCATTTGGTGTGTTATATAAAACAAATTTAGTTTAAATCATTTATTCTGAAAAAGACAATAATAAAGCCTCTTACATGAGAACACAATAACATTTTGGTTAAATTATTTAAGTACCGGTCACCGAAACAAGTAAATACAAAACTTAAATAAGTTCTAACAATAAAGACATAGTAACACAGTTAATGAGTAATATACAATAGATAAAAATATGTAATACAAACTAGGCACCCGCTCAACGCTTTTATTCTCAACCGGATTAATGTAATTTTGGATGAGAAAAATTTTCGACTATGTACTTAGACAGTCGAGATTTAAAGACCTTGAACGTGCTTACTTTTCTATATCAGATGATAAATTGTTATAAATAGGTACTCCTTCGTAAGTGATTGTTTTTAGCACAATTTGTACGAGTTCTTGGCAATACAAGTAAACTGGGTCGACGCCTGCTACGTTTAGATATCTCCGAAATTTTGGTAAATGATAAGTTACTTTGAATTCTTTTGTCTAAGATTTACCTTATCAGCATACAACTATTATACATATAAAGTTGCCTAATATTCATCAATCTAGTTTAATTAATGCTGCAATTTGATTTATGTAGATTAAGAATAATGATGATCCCAATATGGAACCTTGGGGGACTCCGTACGTGATAGGTAAAGCACGACTTTCAACAAAATTGATTGTTATTGCCTTTGTACAGTAATGATTGAAACTCTTCAAATATTTTATTTATTATTTTAATTCCTAACTTTTGTAATCTGTGTATTTTATTACGTATTTTTCTAAACATTTTTTAACAAGTAAGTTAACAAACAAGCAAACGCTCATCTAGATATAAATTGGTTACCGCGACACAAGTACCTACTATCATTCGCACGCTGCTTGACCGTTACTAGGTGGGAGACCATTGGCAAATATATGTATACTATACAATAACCATAGGTACAAAACATTTAAATACCCTGCACCTTCCATGGGAAATTAATGCTGCTACTGCTACCAACCGCAGTCTTCTATAACTAATACCCCAATCGAATAGCTCGTATTCTAGCAGAAATTTGTTGTGCTCCAAATGCACAATGATAGAGTTTGTACAAATCAATCTCCACCCAAAGCAACACTGACAAACAATGACATAGATCAGTTTAAAGCTTTAAAGTTTATAAATAAAAGCACAACATTTAACTTCCCCCACGCACATAGGCCGTCCCATTAATTCACAAGAAGAACGGAAATTCTTTAATACCTTGTGCAATTACCACCCGACGTTGGCCCAGGCTCGGAGCTCGCCAAGTGTCATCGTAAGTTTCAAACGCGTCATTAAGGGCATCTGCACCGCGCTAAATAACGAAAAAACCACCCCAGGGAGGTGCCTAGATGAGAGATTTTATTTAACAAAGTCTATATTAACCCGATGCAATTAGAGAACGTTAACGAGCAACCCCGTAATGACTGGCGGGTGACTATTCTACAATTCTTCGACTCTGTCGCTTAGTGATATCAAACTGCGTGTTAATTTAGAATCGTTTGTTTCCGTTTCCTAAAATCCATTACACAGTCGCGTTTATGTTATAGCTATGACACAACGGATAGAATCTCGTTTATATAACCAGCGAGGATGTTAGAAGTCTCATTCCAATAAAATCAATTTGAATTGCTTTGAAGCACAAGACTCACATTTCCACTAACGATGCTGTTAAATCTTTGATGTCGTTTCATCAATTATCAGCTATATCAAATGCTACGTACATTCGTATAAACAAATATTACGTACGAGTGAAGTTCGTGGTCAGAGCGAACCAAAGCCGTGTAAAGTTGATCTAACTTAGAGAATAGGTGACCTCGCTCGTGTTGACACATTACCGGAGAGTGATGCGAATTCAAAGCTGCTTTTGAATATAATAATCGTTAGGTCGGCGGTGGACGGCTATTTATTGTTTAATTAACCCCCGCTTCGTCCAGCCGTTATGCTACCATTACGCCTTACAGCCCGCTATTGTTTATGTAATCGAGAAACGGCTAAATTGGACAACTTGAAAAAAAATCTCTCCCTGTGATATAAGAGATTTTGTTTATTTGTTATATAACGACTGACCATATTTCTTTTGTGGCAATTTTTGCACCTAATTGCTTTGAAACAGCCGTGTGGCATATTTACAACTATTTGCTAGCTTGTTTAGTAAAAAAAATACTTACTTGTTTGAATTAAATAAGTTTAAGCTACGAATGAGGAAGTAAATTTCAAAAACTCATGCACATTTTCACACATCATAAACCTTTGCAAGTCCAAACTTTACTACAGAAGACATTGATTTAACCCTTTTATCGTCGCGTACTAAATTATCTTTTAATGACCAATGGGATACGCCATCAGCAAGATACCTATTCTGTTTTCCGCATACATTTCCATTCGAATAAATTCGTAATTTGTCATCCTATCAAGAGGATTTAACATAAGTAATTTGTCATGTACTTATTGAACATTGATTTGTTGTTGAATAAGTTTCTTCTGAGATACGACTCTATACGGACATTACGCACAAACGAATACAGCGAACTCAAATAATGTACATAGAGGAACACATGGCAATGTATTTCTAGGAAGAATATGTCAAGAAAAACAACAAAGAAAAAGTTAAAAACTTTGTTTGAGACCCACTAACTAATATGCAAATGAGTTGCGCTCGGCCCGGCTGCCTCTTTCTATTTTCCGTTTAAATTTAAAGTTTCTCTCAGATATAGTTGTTTAGTTAAGGTTAGAGCAATTATCTAAAATGTAATTTTATAGAATTCGATCAAACCATTTCCAAAACTATGCAATAAATATAATGCAAGAATTGCCATTGCCAAAGTATAAAGTAAGTAGCCCACAGCATATTTGACAACTTGTAATCGCGCCTGGCACTCACAGGATAGGTTTGCCTAGTGTGGGGCCACAGTGAAACACAACATTGTTATAATATTTGGCAATAAACTATTTTTTTTTTATTTATCCACTTGAGCCAGGCGCCTGCTCCATTTTCTCCCTAAGAAGATCAGTACTGCTTTCTTCTGCTAGTTGATATTCTGTTGATAACACACATACAAAAACAACTACATACATATAACCAACAGTGACAGGTGATGCCAGTATTTATAGATACTGGAAACCGCTCACCACCAAACATTACCTGATAGCCATTGTTGCGATTCAGCTACATTGTATTAACCGACTTCAAAAGAAGAAAACCTTTTCTTAAATATTTTCATAGTTTATATATCATACTTTTGTGCCCTTACTCAGATATTCATGACACAATACATATAAATCTAAATAGAGAATATAAACATATTTCGTCGTGGTATTTAAATTGAGCCAAATGAGCCCCGTTTTACCACCCTGCAGGGAAAGAGCCTGAACAAAAATAGGCTTAAAAGTAAGATATGAGTGGCTTACGTGTTACGATAACGTAATAAAAATACGTATAATATGTAGGTATCCCCTTTTTTTTAAGTTATAACCAATCCTACCGAATATCCGACCCTGATATATAGTTGATATGATGGCTCCTGGCCCTAGACTGGCTGGCTCGGCCATAGATTGAATTAATAATATAAATTTTATATCACTCTGTGCATAAAGTAAGAATTTAGGACACAAGACAAAAGAATAATTTGTTATCAAGTCACAATTGAGCGCATGCAATCATATCTGTCCAGGAAACTTGAGTTATGATATTGTTATGTCCTGCTATCAATAACTTGACTACAGAAATTGATGTTATACCGTAACAGATCCTTTTGACTCCTAACCTTCCAGTACATCACCAGTCTTAGGAGCTCTACCCTCAATCTCCGTCGACGTCAAGTTAAGATGGAAGTGTGGACTACTTGGGGGCTCAAATAATATCGGTTTGTTATAGGGCTGCAGTAAATGACATGCGCCATCTGGCGGACGTTATAAAAACAACCCTCTTGTAGCCAATACTTGTGTAACTCGTGATAGTTTCTTGTAAGGGGTGCAAGCTCATATCATCAGGGTTGTAATTTCAAAGCATACACATGAGCGTGGAAACTTACTGTAACATATTTTCAGAAGTGACAACTTTCCTCGGATTTTATGATGTTTAGTTTAATGATATAATAATGTTTTAACTAAATATGTAAGTAACATATTTAGTAGTTAAAACATTATTTAGAACCTCATTTTTATACTAATCGATTTTTGAAGACATAAAGCATGATATTAACCAAAAAGAAACGCAATGAAAAATTAAAATTATGAGAAAAAATTATTTAATTAGAATGGCAGAGTTCAATGTTATATGCAAGAATTTATTTCAACACTTGAAATTTCAATGTGTTCTATTCCCTAATGATTTCTGAGAAAATACTTTGAGGTGTTTTGAATTCTGGTTTTATCCGGATTTAATCAATAATTATGTACGTGAATTTATTACTTATCAATAATTATGTACTTACGATGTAATGAACAGTAATACTGTTTATTTGTAATGAATGATGAATTTATAATTCAAATGTAGTATGACACTTATAATTCAAATAATGTACAGTACATAATTATTAACACTCTCCACATTATCAAATTAACTTTATTGCACAATATACAATATTTATAAACAATATGTTTTGATAAGTAGTTTAATGTGTCCTCGCTTGAATAAATCGTAATTTTGTTTCCAAAACGGCCAAGTTGAGTACTTAAAAATTGGGTTAGGTACCCAATTTTTAGAAAAGAATTTTTTTTAAAAGAAAATAATGCTTTGTTTAAAATAACTATAACAAGTAAGTAATTGTGAGTTGCCATTTAGAAGAATGTTCATTTAATAGACAGAAAAAATAACTTTTTTATTATAATAAAATACACGTAAGTATATGATTCAACATAACTCAACTTAAAACATTTAACAAAACTCAAATTACGTACAGTTTTTAAATTAATAATCGAAAATATAGCAACTATGTTTTACAAGTATAAAGAATACGACCGAAGCGGTGGCGTGACGTAGCGTGATGGTCACGCGAGCTCGGTGCTTTTTCCCTGTCCCAAAAGTGCACGGGAGTTTTCACTTCAAAAATCTATCATGGTTACATTCCGAATGTCTCTCAAACATTCCTCAACCTAACAACCTCTTAATATTATGAATCTGACAATGGGACCCAGGATTATATAACACTTATAAAGTCAAGCGAAGTCACTTTACAACTCATAATAATTTAAATAAAGGCAAATTAATCTAGCAATCCTTGGGTTACGTAATGCTATACTAACATTTAAACTTTCGCGTTCCATGATATAATTATGTATTTACACGGTAATTAACGCAATCACGAAACTACGGCCAGTGCAACCTGGTCGAAACGTCAGGCAATTCAGAGGTATGTAATACTTTTTCGTGATCGCGTTAATTCCCGTGTAAATACATAATTACGTAATGCTTTCGTTTTTACTTGCTTAGTGCCATTATCTTATCAGTATCACAAACCAACTAGAAAAAATATATCAATACTAATACTAGCTGTGCAAAGATAACAAAATAGTTAGGTACATTGATGATTTGTAAGTAAGAAAATTTTACCAAAAATATTTCCTAAAGATATTTTTGGTAACATTTTCTTCCATTACAATATATTGGTTTTCACCCCACCCTGTTTTAGATAAGCTAACATATAATTGCCACACCATTCCCTTCCATCTATAACCACATGCTTAAAGGTCTGTCCCTGTACAAGTGATTGGAAATTGGAAACGGTAGTTTTACGAGAAACTTTATTCTTTTAAACTAAATGCTAAATTTGTGGGTATCTTAGGAATTCGAGGAAGTAAAATCGTTTGCCCAACTGCGGCCCCAGTCAAAACTATATGAACTAAGAAATTTAACTTGAAGTCTAGTTCCGTTACGTAAAGTTGATGGTCACACAATAATCATTTAATACATATTAGATATGTAACTCTGGACTTAATCGCGATATTATTTATAGGGTACAAATACCTTTTTGGTTACGTTTGGGTACGTTTTTGAATATTTCGACCAAATTGCAGAGACTGCGATTAAGTTCTGAGTTATACTTCTAATATGTATAAAAGTCGGGAAAGTTAAAAACAATTAGGTATTTAATTGTGTTTAAGTAGTAGTTAAGAATTTGAGTGTTGAATATTTTAATTTTCCATTATCTCCTTAACTATGCGGCGAAATAACATGCTATTAAACGCAAAGTTTATATTCATAAAATTATCTTGATGATGAAATAACTTTCTGAACAGTAATGCTCATAAATCACTTTTCAATTTTCAATAATAAGAGATAGGCATATGTTATCGCGGAGTTATTTTTAGATGGACTACGGACCAATATTTTTGTAGACTATACTATTTACGTAGCACTAACAATTATGCCAGAGCACGCGGATAAATTAGTCCGGTTGAAACAGAAAATTAAAACAGATATTTATTTATCTATAAATTCGGGTTTATTTCTTGTATTTCATACAAAACTTCGAACCGAACCCATGCAATGTAAAAAGTGGTATACAGACTTTTATTTCAGTGACCGAATCGTATGATTAAAACCACGTGTTCGTGATCTCAAAGCGCCCATCAACGCCTTAGGCGTTGACACCGCATCGAGCGCGTCGGATTAAAACGCACGCGTTAGCATGTGAAAGACTAGCGACTTAAACACAATGCGTGTTCTTGATAACGCGCATCAGCGCCCGTCATCTGAACAAGGCCTTAGGTGTTATCATTATTGTACGATTCGATAATCAAGTGACGTTACATCAATTAACCTTGAATTATATATCTATTCCATTTATCACTGTCTAGGGGTTTTTCCTACAACGGCTTCGATAGAGGCCTCGTCTAAAGACTTCCATCTCTCTCTGCCTCTTGCGATGCTAATATCTATCCAACGTTTCGTTTGTCGTCACTACTTTTTTACCATACCTAGTATACCACTTTGATATTATTCCAGTCCAGTTCTCATTTTCCTCTCTTAACATATCGCCGGCCCATTTCTATTTGGGTGTTTGGCATACTCTATCATATCCGTGCCACACAAGGAACCAGTAACCCTTATAGGATCACTTCGTTGTCGGTCTGTCTGACTGTCAAGACCCTTTTCTTAGAAACGTGTGTCCCTTGAAGCTGTAAAACAATCAAGCTTCTAAGTCAACGCAATTAAAAGATACGGCCAGTTAAGCCCTTATATTTCAAGTAATTTTAACACGTCGTAGATAAATCAAAACCTATAGGGTACTTCCCATTGACCTATAATCATGAAATTGGGCGAGAACCCAAATCTTACAGCAAAAGTAAAGAAAAAATTCGAAAGTCGTTAATTTGTTGGTATATCACACAAAACTTTAAATAAGTTCGCTTAGAGATCAATATCGTATGTAATTATTAGATATATAAATAGATAGATACTCTTTATTGCACACTATAAATAGGATACAATTAAAAAGAAATACATTAGAAACAGCAGTACAATAGGCGGCCATATCGCAGTCTGCAATCTCTTACAGGCAACCTGTAGATGGACTATACAGTTAGGAACAGGTAATTTGTGGTGCACATTTGTCTTATTAGCACTTGAGTGTACGATCAGAGAAGGAGAAAAATTACAATAATGGACCCAGGAGGCTTATTAGCTATCTTAGGTATATATACTCATCCAAGTATTCTATTTACTCCATTTTTACAGTGTGGTCATATTATGTATGTGAAGCATTAGTCACAATTTTGAATTTAGTTATGTTCATTTATAGACCTGGCCTACTATTGTGCAGAAGTCTATTTATTAATCAAACCAAATTTTATCTGACAAACTATTTTTATAATATATTGTGTTCATCGCTTCTTTATAGTCTGAGTAACAATCGGAAGACGCTGTTCCTGCCTTCTATGTAGATAACACACACAATACTTAAATACTAACTTCTTTCTGTCTTCTTATTATGACCTCGGTATTGAGGAGTTAAACAGTCAGGACAGTTTTACATTAGTTGAAGAAATTTTCAGTCATGGCCCTCGGGATAATTTTTAAATTACTTCAGGTCAAAGGGCAAGGTCACTCACAAGGCATCAAGGTCCACTTTGTAGGTTTACATTTGAAATTCTCATTTCTGACCTCCCTGATAGAATTTACTATGTACATGCGTGCGGCCCATATAGTGTAATGAGTATTTATTCATAACACTTAACGCCATCTATCAGAATTCCTAGGAATTACTGAAATAAATATTTAAAAACTAATTGGAATATCAAGAATCAAAGTTATAATATCACTATGAAAAAGTTGCAGCTAAATATGTTTACGCGAACGAAATCATTTAAAGTCTACAGTTAATGGTCTTTGCGTGATAACTATCTTGAAGTCAATTAAGGAGTTCAGAATTCCATATAAAATTTTCTGTCTTGTGGTCGCTATCATCATATTCGATCTGACTGCTCGGCCAAAACTACCCCCTTTTATGGATATTTTCACCACCCGGGGGGACACTTGACCCCCCCTATCTGGATACATCATCTACCCCTAAAATGAACTAATGGTGTAACAACGTTATAATTATGACTGGAAGTGACATTGTTAATCTTTAATGTACCAATTTATGACCAATCTTGTTATGGCTGATGTTAGAAGTTTGAATTTCTCCTAAAAAGCCCTTCTACAAACAGAGGACTCTGAAAATAAATCCTTGCGAACGTTCTCACTGGCGGCCTAGTGAAAACGATTTAGGAATTAGGTACTCAGTTGGATGTTGATTTCTAGGTCATATCATCATGACAAATTAAACAGTTGAGCATGAGTAATCAATAATAAAAACTGGACTTTTAGAATGAGTATTTATAAGTGCAAAAGTTACGAGGGTTGCGTCCATTTTACGGAAGATGCGGTGGCTTTCAAATTCGGCTCTCCATCCATCCATCATCTCCTTTAATGTCCTTGTGGTTTGATGACGAAAACATCACCGCTATCCGTGAGTTTATATCCTGCACACTGCAGGAGAACTTGAGGTAGTGAATTTTGTGCTGCAATTCGATATCATGTTATCGCTTATTGCTTTTTTTCTGATACTAAGTTTAGTTTTCCTAGTTTACGAGTATGCTCTTGGCACTTCCAGTAACATGACATCAAAGAAAGTTACCACAATTCTGAGTTCACGATTGGCGTTAAGTGGCTATTCTAATAAAACACAGTCATCGTGTCACACAGATTTATATGCTGATAAACAAATCTTATCTACCAAATATAATATTATTGCATAAGCACTTAACTCTATGACGCTAAGTCATTAGCTTCTATTGTTATAACAACGTTATTTATACCAGTTTACTATTTTGCTCTCATATAGATCCATAGGTCTGAAAGTGAAGATATTGGTAATCTATCACACAGGTCTCCTAGTACAAAAACTAGTCTCTCATATAGATTTTTTATAATGTATTGTACAACCTACCTTAACAATCATTTTCTTGTGAGACAGTATCTATGTGAGAGAAAATAAATAAAATGTTTAATATTATTCTATTAAAGATTAAGTTTAAGTGTGATAATATCAAAGATCGGGTAGACTTTTGTAAAATCTACTTTTTGTAAATGATGTTCTTATTTATTGACGTGACTCATCTTTGTACACTCGCAGAGTTCAGCTAAATAAGGAATCGAGAGTAAAATGCTATAATAAAAAGATAATAAATTTAAGAGGATTAGAATAACACAACACAAATTAGAGTAACAATAAGCATAATGACCGAGGCAACCTTTTGTTTTCTAGAGATTACCGTTCTAATACTACGCAATTCATCACCGACGTGAATCCAGTCCCAACATAAGATTTTATCTTAGTTTCTTAGTTTGGTGTTTGTTAAATTAAAATAAAAATACCAATTTTTTAAGAGTCATCGCACATTAGCAACTTTTTGCTTCGGTAACTGGCGATTTTATGTCTACGTAGCTTTTCTTCGGTGACTTCCTGATCAAATCGATACCGCATCCTGTTATAGCCACTCTCTGCGTTCGGTCACTATAAAAAAATGCAATGCAATTTAGTTATTGCATTATATTTTATCAACTATCTGCTACATAAAAATGTATGGCTTAGCAATCACGCGGTTAAAATTTTACTTATTCGCATATCGCTGATAGAAAAAAAAAGTAAAAAAAAAAATCAAAAAATTGTCTGTAAAGTCGGTTTACTGACGATAGTTGAACGAGACAACGTCATAGGAACGCCTCAGAGCGAGGTAACGCTGCATGAGTCATGTTTTTTCGTGCGTCCAGTCGGCTTCATCGAATTATAAGACGTTGTCACGTCAAAAGGACAAGCTTATTCTCAGTAAGGGTAAATGTAATCAATCCCTCTAGACTAGGTATTGTAAATAATACTTTTCACAAAAAAAATTGAATAAGGTAAGCGGTACTTTAAATTATCGTATGTAATAAACTCCGATGTACTGAGCCTGTTAATAAACAAATAAGTCCATAATTACTTCAATTTTAGGTTACAGACCTAGCAACGATCTAAATACTTAAGATTTTAATCAAAAACTACTAATTTTTGGTGCTTAATGCTCACTAATTAACCTTAGTCACACGTAAACGACTTGCCCGCTTACTTCAAATAAAGCTGTAAGTTTATCTTTACATAAATACGGTTACAAGGCTGTCGTTCAACAACGGGTCAACGACCTAATTTTTGTGGTGGGAAATATGAAAATGACTTAACGCTTGAGTCACGCCGCGACAACAAGGTTTGAGTGCGTGAGATCAGCCTTACGTTATAAGAAGGGAATTAATTATTTGAGCCATATCAAGGCGGATCAATCTACACCTAGTGGTAAAGAAGAGTGGAGCATAGCGATCGAAAGTCAAGTAACGCAACGTATAAAATACGTTATTTAGAGAATTCTTACAAAATCATTCAAGGCGACAACTAGGTACTTAAATAAATCGTTCAGTAACACTTTTGATAATACATTATCCAAGAATTTAATGTACAATAAAAAGATTCGATTCTTACTCATATATATTTATTTACAAACAAGCAGCTAATTTATTTCTAGAAGATAAGAGTGGCGAATTCTTAATACAAATCCAAAAGCCTATCTTAAGATTTAGAATTAAGTTTTTTTTCCCACTTTTTGAAAGACAAACTTATCTTTGCCATTCTTAAAATACTTCCCCATACATACGTCACAGTAAATTTTCCAACCCTAGAATATAAGTTTGTACTTTCAGATTGTTTTCTATATTTGATATAATTTGATACCTCTACGCGTTCCTGAGAAAAAAGATCTTGACTGACAAGCAGACGGACAACAAAGTTATCGTACATATCGTGTATCCTGTTTCCCTTTGAGGAACGGAACCCTAAAATCAAAACCTACACCTACTTTATATGGTATAACAAATGCAAATCTTCGCGGTTACAAGTTTAATTTATGTTGTATATACATAAAAAGCTTTTCTTTCGGTGCAGTGTTTAGTTACTAATATAATTAGAGCTTTAGGGCCGTATGTGAGATGTGTGAAGTTATTATTATTGTATTAATACCTGAAGAGAATTCTTCTTTGTACCTACTCCTTTTTAAGAAAATTTCGCAAACGTAATTACGTGAATTTTGGAATATTTACAGATTTTATATAGAAAAAGTGCAGGAAGCTAAAATTTTTAAACAATATTTGCTATAAAGTTTAAAAAATTTATAAAACGGGTACATAAAGCCATTAGTGTCCAGTATATAATCCGGCATGTCATGGTGCAAAAGTCTATACAATGACAGTTCAAGTTATATTGGCCTTGAAATAAACCATGGTTGAAATTTGACCACCACGCAATCTCTAGTTATTATTATTTATTTAAGCGTACATTTGGAATGCTCCCTTTCTTTTGTTACCATATATTTATAATCACCGGTTAAGTACCTACTTGTGGTGGAGTTTTCTTTTTTCATAAAAAAATACTAATATATATATATATATATATATATATATATATTATAATGTGAATCTCGGAAACGGCTCCAACGATTTTCATGAAATTTAGTATGCAGGGGGTTTAATTTTCAGAAAATATCATCCAGGTACTTATAATAATACACAGTGCTATCCGGCCGTGGTAATCAAGATAGCTTACTTAGACTTACTGCTATCTCAATTACCACGGCAGTATCTAGACCCAAACTTAACAAAGTTTAGTTAAGCAGTAGCACTAATCTTAATACTGTGGGTCCTAGAACACAGATAAATATAATTAGATTTTTTTGTAAATGTCAAACAAAACACCTCGACTAATGTCATTAACCGTAAAGAGATATACATTTCTTCTTTTGTTTTCATTAAGGAATCCCCTGAAAATAACTGCTGCTATTTGTTTCAAAAACAATAAAATTCAACATGTTAAAAAATAACGTCCCATTTTATTATGACTCTCAGTCGAAATAGCTTTGAATAATGTAAACAGATTTTAAGTACAGTCTAAGAGTTCAACTAGAGTTTACTGTAAAGTTTAAATTCACGACCTAACCGTGGCATGGCATCGCTATGCACTACCTTTCAATGGCATTTTTGTACTCATCTCGTATCCATTGAATAACACAAAGGTTACAAATACATTCATAGTATTGCTTTGTCCAATGTGTACCCAGACAGGCATGATGTTTCCTAAGTGTAAACTCGTTAGGCTAAAGATGTTTCCCCTTCAAAACGCTGCCTTTAGTTTAGATATGCAGCAACTTAGCTATTCGACGTAGATGCTCTCAATATCAGGTTTGTTGCTTATAGCACCATGCAAATAGTTTAAAACCCTAAACAGACGTAACAATATATCGGCGATTTCCTGATAGTGGCACAAGTTGATAGGCTACTGCTTATCAACTTGTGCCTTTTTTGTATTTTACTTCTTAGCGTACCTACAACCTGGTACTCCAGGTTGTAGGTACGCTAAGAAGTAAAATACGAATGTAATTTAGTATCAAATAAGATAAGTTTTATAAATATGAATAATAAATATTATAATGTGGCTAAATATAATAAAAGATCATTTTATACCTACACGAAATAAATATATTTATTTAGAGCCTAGAACTAAATAAATATCCAGTTCCTGGCTGGATTATTCCAAATAAAAGAAGCGTTACCTCTATCCTAGATTTTAAAAGTATAAAGTTATCAATGTTTAAATATTCGTGATTACCTACGCAACAATTTATTGTGAATCAATATGCAGTGTATTGATGAAGTCTATTTCGCAGTTAAGTAAAATTTCAACCCCTCAAACAGCACAAAAACAAAGGAATCTATAAGACATTTGCTCCATTGCATGATACCCAAGTAGCTGGTGGTATTTCAGTCTGCACCGTGCAAGGATATCCGTAGCATTAGTGGCTACTTATTCATCGCAACACTCATTATCGTGTTGAACGACCAAGGTGCATAAATTAAACACACTAACTACTTATGAATGCTATGTGTCTGTGAAATTACAATAGATAATACTCAAAAGATATGTGCGAAAATTAGGGATTGTTACTATGGATCTACCTTGGATTTAAAAAGGAGTTGGAAATATAAACTATAAGGACTAACTAAAGACACACGTACTACTAAATGAGATGACATAATTGTATGTTTATCTAATACATCGAGTCAAATATATGTAGTAGTTTCTTTTTATTATACACTCCTTTGTTATAAGTTAGAAACTGGCAGTCAATTTTGCCCGTTGTCTTACTATGATGTAGTATAACCAGATACACTCTCGGGAGAGCCATGCTTCGGCACGTATGGGCTGGCTCGACCGGAGTGATACCACGGCCTTACAGAAAACCGACAGTGAAGCAATGTTAACATTGCTTTTCGCCAAGTGAGTGAGGTTAACGGAGGCCCTAACCCTTCCCTCCCTCCCCTCTTGCCCCTCTCGCGGCAACGCACTTGCAACTCTTGAGTTGCAGGTGTCCATGGGCGGCGGTAGTCATTTACCGTCAAGTGACCCGTCTGCTCGTTTGTTAACTATATCATAAAAAAAAAAAACAAACACACATATAGCTGTAGTACCTAACGAACTGCAGCGTCGGTGAAAACTTCTACATTGTTAGTCAGGTAATTAAACAGTGATGCAAACAAAGAATCAAACGCTTCTTACTTTATGGCTTATAGAACTAATGATCATAAACTAAAGAGTATTTTTAATAGATCTGAAATACTCGTGTGTTAGGTACGTTTCCAATTCCCTACTGAACACTAACGGCAAGGAGATACCTTGTGTATACCAAAACAAAATGTATTTTTAACTACGATTACGCATTCGTAGTTGCCACTAAGCCACACTCAATTAAAAACCGTAATGAACAATAACTGATGGGTGGAGTGCGGCCTACAAAGCCACTTATATACCGCGTGTAAAAACTCTACATACCATGTAATCTGGACCTATAAACCGGCCGTGATAACTCGTCCGATAGTGAAGCAATTTCTGAACGACACAGTAATGACACCTATTACTGGACTTGCCGGCATCCTGTCGCATAATAGCGTGGTAGGTAGGCGGGGCCCGATGGACAACCTACTTTCGACTGTAGACTATTACGTGTTCTGCATTCCAAGTGAGCTGCCCAGCCCAGAATATAGGAGTACAAATGATTTATTGTCACAATATTATTCTGATGACAAAAATTCATTTGTATGTCTTAAACATAGCGCTCCGTTGTTTAAAAATCAGCAGATTAGGTTTTAGGATTACATTTTCTAAATCAAACAGAAAACACCTGATTTACCTCAACGTAAAGACTGCTGTGGGTTTTTTGAAAACCCATGCATAAAGACTTGATGATAAAGGTTAAGGAATTATTAATTGACGAATAAAAAACTCTTTGTAAAGGCACTCTTATATCAAATATTTATAAATCTGGTCAATCGCTTAAAGAGCTATATTAAGCTAGTTAGTAACATAAGGTAGCTCTCAAATACCTTACTTTATTGAAAGCATTATAAAATCAAATAGCGATTTTATCATAGAATGTCACTGAAGGTTTTTCTTCGTTCTAGAAGTTAAACATAAAGTCATGATTCTTTTATAACAGCCCATCTATAATGGCGCTAGTTACTTAATTCATTCACGCGATATCTCCATAAGCACGAAATAGAATTTCAAATCGGCAACATTTTTGTGTAAACTTAGCGAGGCGAGCAAGCGCTCAAGCAATCAGAATATTTTAATCATCCACTTTATATGGCCGCCCAATTATAATTAATCTCTCACGAAGGAGCGAGCACAAGTCTAGACGCGTAATCTCAGGTGAGATCTAATTCTAAATAACTTCGTAATTAGAGTGGGACAATAAAAGCGGGATCCGTGTGTTGTCGTGTGAGGCGTTCGAGCGTCGGCCGTTCGCGTGACGCCGCTGTCGTGTCGCCTTCGTCCGACAATAAAATTATAAGTCCACCGCAGTGACAATCCAGTGATTTACGCCACCACACACGCGAATATTCTAATATGAAAAGAGCTTTACTGTGGCGTAGAAAAAACTCAGAAGGCGGACAAGTTAATGAAGAAAATGTGTTCGCGCTGGTAAGATACGCGTCCAGCAGGCGACATGCGTGACCAACTGCGCCGCTTATTAATGACTTTGCCTAGGTTTTATGGCTTCTACTTAGATTTGATTATGAATATTTTGATTAAAGAAGCATTGAAGTGAAGCTTGCTTCGATATCCACTTTTTTTTCTTAGGTTTTTAAAGTGCAAGTGTTAATTATATTACACCGTTTTTGTTGTTATGAGGATATGATTTTTAAATTTATTTTTAGAGCATACTTTCCCATTATGGTGTTTGGAAGATACATAATTTAACAGAAGTTAAATACAAAATTATTTTATATCGTTACAGGTTTCGCAATATTATATACAGATAGATGTACCTATACAAATATGTAGATGAACTGCAGTGTAAATTGTTGATTTGGGACCTCTATGTCTATTCTACAAGGGTTGTCTACACGCACGGAAATGGACAACATCTCTGATTTCGTCCAGTCCCTAGGTAAAATGTAGACTATTGTGACTATGAAAATGAGTGTCAAGTGGCAACTCGATACTCGTTTTAGAGTTAGACTAAAGGCCGATATTTATTGTACTTTAAACCTCAAATATTTAGATTAAAGATAGCATTTTCGTTATATATGTCTTGTATCCTCGACCTTCAGTGAAACGAAAGCAAATAATTTTTAAGGTAAGTCTATATAGACAATCGATGGTGTTAATGTTTCAATCAAATACTCTTTTCGTAATCCCTTTGGACCATCGATGAAATTTCTGCCATCATTTTCTGTTGCAGGGCTTTAGCTGCTGTTATCCTATATAGATGACGGCCTCGTCCATAAATTAGCTTCTGAGTAATCAATGAACCTTTTTTAAAGAGGTTAATGTGCATAAATTACTTTATAGTATACAAACACTACATGAATCGAAAAATTATTTTACACATTATTGCGCATTTTATACGCATTCCAATAAATTAATTTCCTACTGAGTTCGAGTAGCTGACTAATTACCAAAAAATTTTGATATCAAATTTTTTTATCTATACCACGGTAATATTATATTATTACCGTGTCTATACTAATATCTTAAAGTTGAATAGTTTTTTTTTTGCTTGAACACGTAAATTTCAAACCATTTCTTGAAGAAACGGAGCAATGACGATAAACGCGGATGAAACTATGAAGAACGGCTAGTCAAAATATACAATGAATCTAAAGCTGAAGAGTTTTTTTGTTCGGTTGAAAGCGCTAATGTCAGGAACTACAGGTTCGAATTGAAAAATTATTTTAGAGCGGATCATCAATGAAAAATGTTGCAAAAACGGAGAAAATTTATTTCTCTCTGTCTCTCTTAAAAACTTTCATATTTTTAACAATTCCAATCAAAACTTCTATCATGTTTCAATACTTAAATGAAAATTTACTGTCCCAACGTACAACGTTTTGTGCCTAATTATGATGTTATTATTAAAACACTACAGATAAAACCAATTACTTCGACAACAGAATTTATTATCGAATAAATCTATGTGTACATTAGTGGAAAACTGAGTTTGATTACACAAATCCCTTCAGTGTGCGATAGGGCGAGGGCGGCGGTGGTAGAACGGAAAACCTAATCCGATAACTGCGGTAAGTGGATCACGGCCTTCCGGAATTCGACATGCGAACTTCTTGGCTATGTCTAGTCTACAAAAAACAATCAAAATAAATACACCACAGTTGACGTTACTAATAGCGATCAGTTTTAAATTAGTTTGTAGAAAACTATAACAAGTAAAGAGATCACTGTAAATCTATTAATAAAATAGTACCATTACTTACTGGCTCATAGACACACATAATTGTAGATACATCTAAAACCAGTGAACAAAGGACTCGAAATTTAAATACAGTAATTACAATGCTCTTTTTTCGATGTGATGACCACTTAATATATGAATGAAAAATTCATAGCGCAAAAGCACAAAAGCCACTGATGAGTCCCCCTTTTTTTTTCAAAATGCGAAATTGCCTACGTATGTAGCCCATAAATATACCAAACGTGCCCAGTAAACAGTAATAGGTTCGACCCTTATTACGTGGAACAAATGTTGGTGTGTAATACACCTTTAACTACTCCTTGGAAGATACAAATGCGTGAGTCTAAGAAAAAGAAGTTCTACCTCTACGGTGGCAAAACCAAAAGGGATCATAAGTATGTAAAGTGTTTACACGGGCAGTAAATAAATCAAAATGTCATGGTGACCCAACGGATAGGAGTTTGTTAGTTTAATATTATGATGGCAAAAAATATATATTTAATATAAACAATACTTAAATGTTTTCTTTTTGTCTAAATTAATAAAACACATTTTCAGCTGAAATTTCAGCATTTTTGCATTTGGTTTGGTTATTTTTGCACCCCTTTGAATACACACTTAGTGAAGGCGAAGTAATCTGATGCGACATTAAGTACAATTTGTAAGCCAAGGAGTTCTTGAAGAATGTGAAGGATTAACTAGCTCCTTTCAGATTTTTTATAAGAAATAAAAGCGTTTAAAGCAATAAAACTAGTTAGGTGTAACTATTAGCTAGCACATTTAAATTAACTGCGTTGTGTTCCTTCTTGGTTTAAATTACTAAGTGAATTCAATTTATAAATACACACATGAAAGCTGTGTGCTTTTGCTAACTCATAAGAAATAAACTTTCATACTTAAGACACTAACGATTAATTTACATATCATAAATACTAATAATAATACATACCGAAATTAGACTTGCCTTATCTTTCGGTGTTCTATCAAAAATATATTTACACCCGACTGCCGCGATGGAGGGAACACGCTCGCGAAAGTGACAATGCGCCACTCATACACTGTCATCAGGTTAATAAACGCCATGCGTTCGGTCTACTACCACTCGTGTACCACGACGTGTATGAGACGATGGTAATTACTACAAAAATCGCTCTCGTTTGAAGTGAATAGGCTTAAATTAGATTGCTAGTGTGTTAGATAGTTTATCATGTTGACGCACGGGGAATATTGAACTCTAATCATGTGCTGCCATAGTTATTCTTTATTTAAATTTATAATCTTAAAGGCCTCGGACTTTCCGCTTCAGCCAGAGCGAGTTACAGATTTGCGACCCTCACCTGTGTGAGAGGAAGCCATCGGTTACATTCAATAATATGTTCCGAAAGGTAATGTAGGTAGGCGGGTTTCATTTTTAAACGCCCTTTGCAAGATTGCTTTTTACCGTTGACCAGTTGGGCCCTTTTAGTTTAGTTTTACCTACCTACAAAACTATTTCACTTTAGCTATTCGGAAGCGTGATAACCCCACTAATATTATAAATGTGAAAGTTTGGATGGATGGATGGATGTTTATTACTGTTTCATGCATAAACCACTGAACCGATTGCGATGAAACTTGGTATGAAGATAGCTGGAGACCTGGATTAACGTATAGGCTTAACTTTTTATCCCGATATTCCCACGGGATCGGGACTTATGCGGGTGAAACCGCGTGGCGCTGCTAGTTGTAGTATAAAACAGTGAAACCGCTGCTCCTAAATCCAGTTTATTAGAGACTTGCGAAAATAAACTGGCTTTTTAAATATGTGACACCTATATATATAACGAGTTGTTAATCGTCAATGCAATATGGACGTATGTCCTCACATAAGTCTTTACAAGAACCCACTGGATCACATATACGTGATAAAATGCCTCTTGTGTAAACTAGAGCACAGTTAATTACGATGGTAAAGAAGCTAATATGTGCATCCCAACGTGACATTAAAAACATGATTAAAAGTGATTTATTCAAAACTGCTAAACAGATAGTCACCAAACCAAGATAAGAGCGATCGGAATATAATAAAAATAAAACTTTCGCTACATCTATATAGGAACTACGATGACAAAGATAGGTCAAGCTGATATTAGCCATTTTTTCATATGGGTTTAAAAAACAGCAACACATTAAAAGAAACAAATTACAGAATCAAAAAGTTAAATTGACAATCACGGAACTAATAAGTTATCTTTCATCTAAATTAAGCTTAATTGTTCTCACGATACCGGAGGGGCACACCCTCAGCCGTTGGGCCTCAGCCCTCTATGTAAATATTCTTGTATCAGATGCTATGTTTCTTTGTTTGTATAAGCGCAAATTGAAACCTAATTGCCACATCCTTGAATACAGTACATGGCTACTTTATGACCGCAATAAGCACTAAAAAAATTTGGGTAGTTTTGCTAAGGAGGGTAATTTTCTTGCCTCTTGTTTTTGTTCCTGATATTTTGATTTCGGAATAAATAAACATAGTTTTCCTATAAATAATAGAGACACTCCACTTTTCCAAAATCTGAATCATTACAGTCGTGGCGGTCACGCTTTCATTAAACTTATTACCTAAATAGATTACGTAAGAAAAATAACAATGTAAACGGCTAATTGAACACTGGTCCTCGTGCAAGTTAAGCCCCTGGTGAAACCTATCATGTTGCTCTTGAATAGTGTATTTTAAAAGACGAAGCTCCCAATTGCTTTGTTACCATTTGTGCGTCACCAGAAGACATGATAAACACGCAACGTGGCGACTAAGCCACCAACATAGACATGGCAGGCTTTAAGCACTATTTGGAGCGAAACCGCCCACTTGGAGAAGAGCGAACACATGAGACACGTGCGCGCTGTCTTCTCTGACCGTTCTCGCCAAAAACAGAGCATCTCTCTGATTTTTAGGTGGTAGGTAGTGACTGATTTTTTGTTTCTAGCAACAAAAAAAGTCACTGCTAATGTATATCGAAGCTGGTCAGGATTATCGTGTGAGTTGAATAGAAGTCTATGTTCTGATTCTGACTTCTATTTAACTAGTCTGACTCCTCGCTCGTTCGCGTAAAAACATTAGCCAGTAGCAACAACGTATTCGAATTAAGGAAGAAGAGGCGTGCTGTTGCCGTTAAACAGTATGCCACGGCGAGGATGTTTTCTAGGGAACCAAGATATTTTTAACACAGCTTTCTTGTCTCTGTTTTACTTTAACTAACTATGTAAACAAATCTTCGTTAGTTTAGTTTTAGTTTTAACCTACTTCTCATTGTTTAGTCGATTGGCTGCTAATAAACGCCTCGAGTTTCGTTACCAAGTCCAATAGCTTGGGCTTTCTAACGATGGTCTGACGATGAAGCCAGGAGGTAGATAGTGTAACTCTTTTTTTACTTTTTAACTCCGCCATCGCCATTTTAACGAGTTTTTAGTTTTACTTAACTATAATTATTGAATTGTGGCTTGATCATTTGTAATTAGTAAGTTGAATTTAAAAGTCAATCTTATTCGACTGACAGTAGATATTAAATTATTATCAAGACAAGCTATTTTTCAAATACACGTAATATGTGACAATAAAAACATAGCCGTACAGTTTTTCGCTATGCCCGGCTTTCATGCATAAAAGTTTTATTGTAATAACTTTTTCAATGTTATGATATGAGGAATAGCAGTGGCAAATAAACATTTTAATTTGACGTTTGTTATACATTGCTATTTGTGTTTGTAACATGTAATAACTAGAGATGAAAACGGACACGTTCTGTGATTGCTTTAATGAGGTAGCAAATGGAACTAACTGTAATGAGTCTCACGATCAATAAAGACACGCAATTTCATATGAAATTGAGACTGGTCACCAATTGTTTCAATTCTTACATACCCCTTGAGCTTACTTTACACATTTAATACAAACCCACCTTTATTCAGAGCATCACCGATTCGATCATAGTATGTTCTGTGTGACCGATCCCAGCCGGCCTTCCTACTAACGTTTGCCCTAAACACATGTTATGAAATTCGTACTCATTCTTTCTACGTCCTCAAACCACCTCAGCATAGATACTCTTCTAAATTTTCGTCACTACGTCTGCTTTCAAACCCTCTGCTCTCTAATATCTACTAATGCTACACAATACGCAGATAACCAAGTTTGTCAGAATGTATATGAAAGATGGACGTAGCAAAAGTGTATACAGCGGTAGGTTTTGCTATCGTCGGTATTATCTATGAAGATAAGCAAAACCGTTTGTTTCCTCTTAATGCATAGAATTTTTCCTATTGCTATTACGAGTATTATTAATATTGTTGTAAATACTAACTTTTAAACTTTCGCGTTCCATGATATAATATTATCTACGTATGAACGGGAATTAACGCGATCACGAAAAGGTATTACATACCTCTGAATTGCCTGACGTTTCGACCAGGTTGCACTGGCCGTGGTCACAGGCTGACTGGCTCAGCGGTGCACGCCCTCCGTCGCCGACATCGTGAGGTAGAAGGTTCTTCATCCACCTCCACTTTTTTGATATTTTTGATATTTTCGTTTCGCCATGTACCGTCACATACTATACTAATAGAAATAGAATAGGGACACTGTTAGTATAGTATGTGACGGTACATGGCGAAACGAAAATATCAAAAATATCAAAAAAGTGGAGGTGGATGAAGAACCTTCTACCTCACGATGTCGACGACGGAGGGCGTGCACCGCTGAGCCAGTCAGCCTGTGACCACGGCCAGTGCAACCTGGTCGAAACGTCAGGCAATTCAGAGGTATGTAATACCTTTTCGTGATCGCGTTAATTCCCGTTCATACGTAGATAATATTGTTGTAAATGTAAATATGCGGCTTAAATACAGTACCTAAATTTAATAACCGGTATCCGGCCGGATACTTGCTTCCTATCCGGTATCCGGCCAGATATCCGTTTCATCTCGAGTTTTAATGTTCAGAAACGTTCAGTTTAGATTACATACCTATGCAAAAAAGTAATACATTCAAGATAATATAAATTGAATTTAAACATTTTTTATTATAAAAACCAAAAACCTTAATATATTGGCCTTTTTTTTTAATAGGCCTTTTATGTCTTTGTCGTTTCAGTTTGAAGGTATGTTATCGGTTTAATGACCAACACGGTAACAGTTTAATAACGACATATGAAACCGCACGAAGCACCTACGTGAGTTACTAATATAACTATTTAATTATTTTTATTAACACACAGAATATTTATACATACAAGGTCGCCAAGTGGTGACAAATTTACGTCATTAAACTATAAGCTTACATGTCGTGATCATATTTATTGTGGCCCGTTTTCTTTGATACGATCATTAAATGGCCACACTTGAAGATCGGCCACCCATAAGTCAAAAGTCACGAAGCAAGATTAGGGGCTAATTGACGTGTTCGCCCTATGGAGCCTTAATAAGCATTTATAACGATATAACCTCCTATTATCAAAAATACTTAACCTATTTATAATATGGAGCCGCTACTCCATTAGAATGTTAACGTCGAAGTTTTACTGCTGCAATATTTTTTTAATATTAAGCTTTTAGGTACTACAGGGCTGTAACTTTAATTTAATTTGCACAAACATGACTTCTGTAATTAAACTGGAATCGTTTTGACTGGGGGCATGAATTGCCTCCAGTCAAAATAAAAAAATGGAATATTTTTAATATACGTCTAAGACAGTCATCAATACTCAATACAAATAATTGTTTTTTTAAGCTCATACAGTTATTTGCACGATAACTATGAATAAAAATCAGTTTTTTAATGTTTGTCTGTCTGTCTGTCTGTCTGTCTGTGTCTGTTTGTTTCGGCTAATCTCCGGAACGGGTAGACCGATTTCCACAGGACTTTCACCGGCAGGTAGCTGGTTTTATAAGGAGTAACTTAGGCTACTTTTATTTTGGAAAAAGAGTTAGAGGGCCGCGCAAAATATATAAATATGTACACGGGAGCGAAACTGCACGGGAACTGCTAGTAATAAATAAATAATAAAACGTTTTCAGCTGATAACCTGGGAGAAATACCTGTTACAGTGGGTGTAACGCATAATTAAAACAAGGTGGACTATTTACTTTACTTTCTTTATATTTCATGATAACATGGTTTCATATCGATAATTGCCATCTATGTAAATAAACAGAGAGTAAAATTAAGTTAAAAACTAATACAAACTTATTTTTACAGTCATAGTACTTATTTCTTTTTAGAATTTTAATATTTTATTAGAATAGAAGAAAATTATTAGGTATGGCATTTTTTTTCTACCACTGACTGTAGTTCTCAGACGTTTCATGGTTAAAGCAAACGTTCAACATCTCTGAAGTCGGACCGCATATTTGTTTATTATCTGTTTGTCATATAGTAAAACTGGCTTAATACTATCACGATTAATAAGATTTATACGCCATTTTACATCATTCCCTGCAACTTTGGGCATGTTTTCGTACATTTTATCACACTTAATGCCTACTATGCGTCCTCACGTTTAACTGGCCGGTTACTCGTATCTCAAGCTAAGTTTACGTCGTGTTTGAATGAATCGTGATGAAGATGAAGTGGGTAAATAGTCAATTCCGATTTTGTCGTACGCCCAAGCACTTTTAGCAGTTAACGATTTAAAGCGCTATGTATCTTCTTTAAAAGTTAAGTTTTTTTTAAATTATATTTTACAAAACGTATGGGCCGCCTGGACCGGAGTGATACCACGGCCTGAAAAAAAAGTCTTGTTTTTCCCCCCATTCCATTTCTTCCATCCCTAATAATGCATAAAAATCGCTTTTTCAAATCAGAGTAAGTGATTACTTTATGTAATTAATTATAAATAATAATATATTAGAATGTAAGGTAATATAAAAATACACACAACATTATAATAATTATATTACACTACATACTATAACTATTACTGCCATTTAACATAATATTGATAATAACTAATAATAAAAAACTGATATATACCTACTTTCCTGTTTACATATTCGTCTCGGTAGCGATGGTATTGCATCGTAAACATTTAATTGGTGATAAAGGCGAATAATTGGTCGCGGCTATCGATCCACGCTAATGAAACTGAATTACACTGTTACTGGCTAACGATCTCCGTATCCGCAATCTTTTATATGCTGTCGTTATATAAGCAGTAGCACAGATATAGGCTAATGGATTTTTTGTTTGACCGCTTTTTGGTATTTATTATGTTAGGAGAAACACTTAGCTATACATTTGCTACAAAACCAATAGATTTTACCCAAACGTACTTTTGTCAACCTAATTTTAAATTGACAGCGGTTTTGAAATCGGGCTCATTATCACGCCGATTATAGAAATATATTTTCGTATGATTTCGTAAATTGTTTTAAATACAATAACGAAAGTTTCAAATACATTACAATAACAATGTTAATGAATTTTCTTAATAAATTTAAACATCTTTGTGAGCAACATTCACTTTATTTTCAGGTAATAATAGCATTTATTTATGATAAAATTGTTTAATACAAAGTATTCATTTTCATTGAAACGAGACCGTTTTGTTCTTTAGAAATTATTTCAACTTGTATAAATAAAACGTTTTTATTGTCGTAGACAGTATTTTGTGTGTAGCTATGTACTTATTGCTCTAATCAGTAGTTTTAACTCCCGTGAGGTTATTATTTAAACTTGTAGTTTTAGTTAAAATGACCGTTAAATATAAATGACAGTTATGCAACTATAACGTAATGAACGTTACAGTTGTATCAATAGCTACAAAGAACCACAATTACAATAGATTTTGTTTAGTCACTTCAAAATCCTATGTAATTTAATATCTCCTTCCCAAATTAATAATTAGTTCTATTGAATAAGTTACAGCTGGGTGGAAAATTGCTTCTGAAATTTTTTGTCAGGGTTTTTTTTTAATATAAATTAAAAAAAAATCTAAAAGAAAGATTTTGTTGTTCGCGTGTCTCTAATCGGTAACAATGTAATTGTGTTTATCTATGTCTGAGAGCTTTTTTAAAGCTATTTAATATCTTTCTTCTTCAATCAAACGTATCTTATGACAACATTGTGACTTAAAAACCGCAAAGGCAAGGAAGAAAAACGCGGCAAATTTAAGATTATTTTCACTCAAATATCAACCAATCTGACTAAAAATAGGAATGGACGCATTCAAATCAGCAGCAGGTCACGATTCAAGCGGTTGTCGTATATAAATAATGTTTTTGTGTGTTCAACATACAATTTATTAAGTATTTTCTCTTACATAAAACGGCCAACTTAACACAACGACCAAGCTTTCAATACGTTTCATGTTTACAAGGTTTATATGCAGACTTTTCATAATCATCGAAACATACCTATAAATGCCGGTTATATGAAAACATTTAATAGACTAAAAACAAAATACTTCTATAAAAAAGTACGCACATACGTGCGTGCGTACCTATACAGGTAGCACCACTTTTATTCCTGACCCAGTTATTAGACTACGTGTATGAACCCTCTTCAAAATCTCGAGCTACACATTTTAAACTCTAAATCTAAAGGTAATCACACACTAGCCATCTGGCGACTCCTTGGTTGATATATTACAAGTTTATCACCTTTATCTGTTTAATGTTCACAACCATCATCAACATTAACCAATCGCTTTACCACGAATGAATATAGGACGCCTATTCCAATGGGATGTACGCGAATAACTGAAAAACCCACATCCCTTCTTTAAGTGATATAATAATTTGCGATCATAACACTATGTATTAATAGTGGGAAGCATAATTAAAGTTACAATTAAAACTTATTCATAACTTACTTTTAATATATTATTACTGTGACCTTGTTAGTAGTAAAATTTGTTATCAGTGAAATTGTAATGGTGACAATTAATGAAGATGTGACGTAGTTTTAAACATGTCTGCCTCCTCTCACCTGTAAAACTTCTAAGCTAAACTGACGTAACCTATACAGCGTATCAGTCCTTTTGCTAAGAGAGTTTCTCGGGCCCAAGCGAGTTCTTTAAATAATGACTTCGATTCGTCGAGCAGCACGTTTAGCGATTCTACTGATTTTACTTAAAATAACAACAACAGACAAGAGAATTGCCATCTATAAATAACACTGTTGTTTTACTTAGTTTTACGTTCCATTAAATGTTCCAAAACCTTTATCAAATTCTGTTACATTGTCCTAGGTAGCCTGCCCTATGGCCTTTTTTTATTGTGTGGAATCGTCTACGGGCCATCACTTGAGCGGAGCTAACGCTTAAGTTGTATGATGGAATCGAACCGACTAAAACCACACGGTGTTCCGTCACAAGTAGGTCTATTGCAAGGGACCCGGGTATACTCTAATAAGGAAGCCTATCTTATGGCTGGCTTATGTAAAGTGCAAGTCCAAGTAATTTTAGTTACTTATCCAAATTTAGATAATATATTACAGGGGGTGTATCTTGATTTCAGTTAGTCAACCATACATTTTTCTAACGAAAATTATTCGAACTAGGAATTTTGTACGCAACTAAATCAGTAACACACGAGAAAAATTAGTTTTATTACTAAGAATATCAAATAAGTTACACACCTATCTTGTAACAAACTACAAGTTACAACTAATACTTTACAACTAATACTTTATTGATTATTACCAGTGTAAAGGGCCCCTAAATGTTTGTAGTGCCGTAGATTGGCGGCCTCGTGAAATGTCATGTGGACTCATTAGTGCTACGAATCCTGCTCGCTGCTACAAAAATCCACAGTGAGGTATGCAAAGCCAATTATAAGTTTTAACCTAATTACCTTAATTTTTCAACATAAATGTGCAGGAAATTGATGTTATGTCTATTTTAATACGGCATGATTCTGTATAAACGATCAACATAAATCTTAAAGAAAAAAACAACTTTAAATCCATTTAACGGAATGAAAAGGAGGGCCAAATTTGCTGAACTCATTCTAAACTAAAGGAGTTTTAATGTTAACATCTGTGTATGTGGCGCCTTGACTTTTTTTAATAACTTAGTTGACAAACAAGCACACTGCCAGCCTGATGGCAAGTGGTTGCCGATCGCAATTAGACTTGCAATGCCAAAGGCCTCTATACTATCCCCATCTCTCATTGACCTTTTGGGGTCTAGGAAGGATTGAAGGTAAGGTGGAGATACGAGATTTATCGAAGGGCTCCAAGTCGAGAAGAAATATGCTTTGTTTAAAGTTTATTATTTACAAAACTATGACGTTCGAATGGTCTGTCTCGTTCTGATTGAGTCGGTCTTGGTTATGAAAGGAAATAATACCTACAATTACACTCGGGTGCACGGGTGATGCGCGCAGTGACGTTCATTAATTGAAAATACGTAAGGTCCAAGTCTTTTAATCAACTATGAATAACTAGTAGCGCCCCGCGGTTTCACCCCCCCGTGGGAATATCGGGATAAAAAGTCGCATATATGTTAATCCAGGTATCCAGCTATCTACATACCAAGTTTCATCATTCGTGAAAGAGTAACAAACATCCATACATCCATACTCACAAACTTTCACGTTTATAATATTAGTAGGATTTGACAAAATTTTCTTGTTATTAATTTAATCACATTATAACCAAATTAATGATACTTAATGCCCTGCACCGTTTTAATATAATAGCTAAAATATCAGTAAGATAGAAGTAACCTTTAACACTATTTTGTATCGAGTCCTATTATGTTTTTGAGTCCTTAACCCTAAAGTGTCTTCCCTAAAGATGTAATTTATTGCCAAGAAAATCTAAATATACATATAATAGCCATGCAGTTATGTGAAAATAAACCAGGGGCAGCTTCCTTCGTACATTACCTTCATAATATTTTTGAATTGGTGGTTCTCAATGCAACAGTACATCTGCTCTAACAGTAATCCTATTTATTACTTTATCAACACTTCTAAGAAAATCAAAAGCAGATTCAATTCATTCTCGACCGATATCAGAAGTTCAATAAATTAAGTTTGAAATGAAACTCCTAGATGACTTCCTAGAAACAAACAAAGGATCACTTTAGCTAAAGTTAAATTTATTCATATCCCGGCGCCCGAATCTTATCTCTGATTCGAGTAATATAATATTTTAAGAGGTCTAACAATATACAATACCGCAGTAGTGTTGTAGTTCGTGCCAATATTATAAACACCAAATGTTATGTCTCAGTGTCAAACACCTTATTATGACTACCGATGGAATCTCAAATTAAATGCTGTTATGTTATTTTTAGTTGATGTTTCTTTCTTTTTATTGCCAGTATGATAATATTCCAGTTAGGTACATCACCTTATTTTTTATGAATGTGAAAGAGATGAATGTCACGCTACCCTCGCTAAATTTAAATTTAAACTTAACGAATATGGAAGTTATACTTAAAACCAGATATAGCAGAGATATCAAATTGTAATGAATAAACGAAAAAAAAAGTGTGTGTGTGTGTGTGTGTCGCGCAATTCACAGACGGCAGAAGTGAAACTTCAGAAAAGTAGCCTACGAGAGCATTCTCTCGTAGGCTTTATGATTATAAATAAAAAGTAAAATCAACAGAAATAATGTATCAATGTTAATAAATTTAATTTTATAAAGTTTCTATAAAAGTTATTGGTCAAATTATTTTTTTTTTAAATTATTGAATAGGTACAGATACAGACAACAGATCAAGATATACAAAGAATGACCTTAATAATAAGCATTAAATAAATAAACCAGTAATCAAACCTGAAGTCCAGTTACAACTGTACACAACTTTCAAAACAAACAATACTTCGTTTTCAATATAGGTGTATGTAAATTTTTAAAGAATCAATTAAGTATAAGTGCAATATGGAGAAAAAACAATTAAAATAAATTTAATTGTGAAATTGTAAAAAAATGTTGCCACATTGACATTGACATATTTTCTGAAGGTTTGGTAGTACGCAGGCGCAAAGACAAAAATTATAGGAACTTTATCGTGACGCTTTTTCGTTTCATCTAATTTCTAATCACAACGATTCTAAAGAAGTTTCACTTCAAAAATAATAAATAATTCCAAAAAAATAAAACAAAACATACCAACCAACAATCCAGACACTTTGAGTTTTTCCCTTTTCTCCTACTTAATTGTGCCCAGAGCCCATAGGAGACACCGTAATATTAAGAACACTAAATATTAGTAAACATTAAGTTCAATAGTTGGTGGTCCATGGTGGCAATGCAAAAAAAAATATTTCTAATGCCATAAACTTTTCCACTAAATGTAATACCTATATCGAACAAAAGTAAAAGGAGGTATATTTCAACTTATTCAGACGAGATGCTTTGTTGCGACACCGGAATAGGGTGGTGGAAGTATAGCTATGGATCTGCCATCGAATCTCAAGCACAAATTTTACATTACCTCCAGGAATATAAAACTTAAAAGTGGAATAGATTCTTGCGTATACTATTACACTATTTATATGTTTTTTCTCTATCCTATTTGACACATTAATAATAAGTCTGAAATCAGCATGATGCTATTAAGGGTTTAGGAACTCGAATAAAGGAATGTAGTACACAGTTCCTCCAGTTTCTATAAAATCTTTGGAAGGTGAAAAAATCCGAATTCAATAAGGTCCCAGGGTCTGAGAGGAACCCGCTCTTATAGTTATGACGTCTATGCCGAAATATTAACCAAATTGTTTTATAAGTATAGACTCTTTTTTGGAGCTAAGGCACAGCAGACTTCTGTTAAAATTGAAGACAGGCTGGTCCAGTACCTATGTTTTACATAAGACAATTATATGATTGCACTTCTGGTGTAGCACTGTCCCTTTTCGCTGGTAAGTAGGATCACCGGAGCTGTAAAAAATTGGGATATTGGCTATAGGATTTGTGATTCCGTGTGAAACTAATTTTCCACTTGGTATCTAGTGAGCCTAGTTATAAAAGAAACCCTTTCAATTTACTTGTGATAAGTTCATAATGGATTCCAAGTAACCAGAAAATTTAAAAAAACATGTGAAAAAAAAGAGTGTCCTTCGAGTTTCTTACCTGTTCTTCTCCGTAGGATCTACGTATTGGAACTTGGAACAGGCAACTAGCTTCACGACTGACTTAATTTGACTGACTCGTACTCTTGATAATATAAAAATACCTATAGGTAATTGGTTTAATTGAAATAAATGGTTTTGATTTCAAGACAGTTTTACTAATTTTTTGACTTTTTTCCGGTTAAACCTGACCTATCAGAGTCATAGTAGTTTTGAGTTTTTTTTTTGAGACTGATAACAAAAAAGAGAAATAATGTACAATGTACTTTTTTTACATAATAGACTTAAGATTAAGGTGTTGTTTATGGGCCGGGGTAAAACCAAACTCTATATAAAAGCTGTATCTCACATATACAATACATGTATACATTTTTAAACAACATGCAACTTAATGCAGATTTATATAACCAATGCCGATGAACTAGCCGTCCCCGTTTTACCTGCGTTTATGGTCACTGCCCTGCTCCTATTGGTCGTAGCATAATGTGATATAGCCCATAGCCTTTTTTGATAAATGAGCTATCCAACACTAAAATAATTTTTCAATTCGAACCTGTAGTTCCTGACACAAATTTTTCAGCTTTGTAATGTTAGTATAGATTTCAAATGTACTTACTGTTTGTAGGAACTTAATTTTATGTATAAACCATATACAATAAATACATACAAATATTTTGCGACTTTTTATCTAAATGTACCGACACTAGCTACGCCCAATGGCCAAATTATCCGTAGTCTCGTAGCGATTTACGTAGCACAACAGTTTACCTGTATCTTATTCTCTGAGTCATCTAATATAGTAGCAACACTGTCACCGGTTATTGATGAGACAATTCACTAAAGCATTTAGTTTATACAGCCCCCTATTATTTTTTAGAAATTAATCCATCAATTGCAAAATATTACTTGTACAGAATGGACTCCTAGTCCATTACCATTTACCAAGTACGTACATCAAAAGCAGTAGATTAAGAATCGAACAATAATGAGCTCACTTCTTTAATTCTCTAGTTCAGTTATCTGAGATATCCGCCAGTGTCAGTATATCTAAAGACCTTCGACGATCCATCACGAGGACAATAGAAACGACCTGTGAATCGATCGTACGACCTGTCACCCAATCATCTATCACCCAGATAACATAATTGATAGCTGATAGTTTGTTCAAGTACGTTACTTGAACGAGTCAATACTGGGACTTGTGAAAGAACAACGCTTAGTACTAAAACAAAAACACAGTACTAACGTGATACCACTTACAAGAAGAAGATATGCGACTTCTCGGGGTAAAAACTGCGGATTACGTCACCGAGTATTGTGTCTTGAATTTCCATATAGGCGAGTCTGAGCGTACTGTGTTACACATGAGTATTGAGGGTTCCGAGGGTTCCGTAAGCAAACGAACCTGTATGTAGATATGACGACTATCCCGGGAATCAATTCATTAAGATTTTTGGCTGTCTTTTAAGAATAACAAACTTAACTTTGCGGTTGCGATGTACGACAAAGTCAACTTTCCAAAAGCTTGATTTTTTGTACGCTTTAATTGACGACTGACATAAGTATTTGATGTTAATTTCAACTTGATGCCTCCACGGGTTCCTGGGGAAAAGGGTCTTGACAGACACACAGACAGACAGACAGATATTACAACAAATTAACGACTTTCAGATTTTTTCCATTACTTGTGCTGTAAGACATTGCTTCTTACCAAATTTCATGATTCCAGGTCAATGGGGAGTACCCTATAAGTTTAGATTTACCTGCGAAATGTTCAAATTTTATTCAAATCTAAGACTTAAGTGTCCATATCTTTTGATTACGTTGACTTTGAAGCTTGATTTACGGCTTCAAGGGATCGCAGACTTATATATTTGGTATTAATTTCAACTTGATGCGTCCAAATAAACCATTAATTCGTTTCTTCTTACGGTCGTCAAAAGCGTATCTATTTTAAATCCATAACTTTCGATAAAAGATATTGTATTCTTAATATCTATATGTCATGTCATCATTTGTATTTTGAACGTTACTAAAACTGTTGCGAAATACAAGAAGCAATCCATTTCAAGCGACAGAATTAAAATCTCTAAATGTGGGACTATATTTCTTATTAACCGATGAAAAAGTTGGGGAAGTTTAAGTTTTTGTTTTACTATTCATTTTTGTACAGAGTCGTTCGATTTCTATTTTTTAGGCTGACACATTGGTTATATTGACAGGTACTTTCCATCAATTGTAAACATACTTCCAAGATAAACGAACTCATTCATTTGTTCCATTTTTTCTCATTTCTAACCTTTACCTCACGAGCAGGCTCCAGTTAAGTTGGGCAGCATCTGATCAAACCACTTCGAGTTTTCTCATTACTTTGCGTCCTACCTGTTATGACATACGGTGCCGAGACGTTTACACTAACGGTGAGGCTAATCCACAAACTTAAAGTCGCAGCACAGCCGGTTATGGTATATAGGTCATCTGACAAAGAACCAAAATTACCGACATAGCTCGCAGAATAATCATGCTGAAGTGGGCAATGGGCACATGTGACTTAGGATCAAAGGGGTCCCAGAGTGGAGACAGCGAGCGAATCTGTAAACGCCCCCCCCCCCCCCCCTCCCCCCATCTAATGGACTGACGACCTGTTGAGGGTGGCTAAAATAGATTGGATGAGTATGTCCAGTAGTAGACTGCAATACACTAAGATAAAAGTTACTCACCGTAAAACACATAACAATATAAACATAATCAAATTTATTTCCTACAATGCTTTTATCCTCTGGTTAGCCCTTTGAAGGCTACAAAACCTCAGTTTGAATTGATGAAAAAGTGTTTATTTTTGGCAGAGACGTCCATTAGCTATTAGTTTCCAAGTTTGTGACAAAGTTACAAGACATAATGAAGTAAACCTGATTGATCACACCACTATTTCCCTTTGTAATAAGTTTCGTGTCTCAAAGCTATTATGATAATAACGTCGGCGCGACGCTCGGAAGCAGATAGCATCGCATCGCGCACACTGGACAATAACCCTTAGCTGCAATCATTTATAATAATTAGCATAAACCACGGTGCTGATATAGCTTACTATATTTTTATGGCATTCGAGGAAAAATATCTGTTTTTTCTCGAAGTTGAAGTTGAGAAATGCTGTAGAATGTAGGTGTGTATTTGTTGCGTTGTGTTGTGCTGCGTGAACCCTCATCGCTTTGTTGTATTCTATTTTAAAGTAGCAACTCATGCAAGTCTTCTTACAAAGTTGGCGTGTTTTGTATCAAATATTTTTAGATCAATCGACTATAAGTCACAGTGGTAACACACGTCTTTGGCACTTTATTTTGTAATGAAGTTATGCATTTTTATACCGTTAAAATTATATTACGATTACAAGTGGATAAAACCTTTATGTCTATTTTTATTTTTTATAGTGCGTTGTATTTATATTAGCACTATGTATAATATTTTTTATTAGAAAATCATTCATTGTGTAGATTGGCTCAACTTCTTTAGCCCCCTCCCCCCTTAACATACTTTAGATTTTTAAAGTGCGTATTTTCAGTGTAAATAAGTAATCTGTCCTTGATTATGTTGGATTTATTAAAAAAGAAACATAATTTGCCTAACTGTTCTTATTTAGACGGGTGAACACTAGTATTTAAGACGTAACGTAGTCTAGAATCACAGTAAGAAAATCGAACAATAGAATACTTAAATAGGAACTACTAAAAGTAATTAAAGAATACTTATTCTAATCTACAGAGACCCAAGAGTGACGTTTTATAGTCTCATGCGAAAAAATTACGTGATATTTGCTGAGATTTGAATCGAATTGCCTTACGTAATTAATGGACGCCCTCTTAAATAATACGCGCAAAACACTTTGACGCCTATTAAAGAAAGCATAGACAACGATCTGCTTTTTAGAGAAATATCGTATTCTATATTACCGTTCGCTAAACTAATCTATTATTTTTCGTTTTTGTTACGACGTCAACGTTTTTAGAAATGGAAACGCTTAGAAATATTTGACACTTGTCTAAGCCTGTACTGACCGCGATGCGTTTCGATTTTGCACCTCGCGCGTGCTAGGACTATTATTTATACTGTGTCGCGGGGTTGCTTCTGGCGGCTGAATGTCGTGTTTAAGGTTAAACATAACTTTTAGTAAAACATTCGTGTTCAACTAATGAGCGGTTATACCGACAATTTACAATTTGCCTGATACTCATTGAAATTTTAAATACTAGATATGTTTACTTAAAAAGGTATTAGGAAAAAAAACATATTTAGAAACATTAATTTTAAAATATATTCAAATTCAAATTCAAAATCATTTATTCAATTAAGACACTAAGTGACATTTATGAACGTTAAATTGAAGCTAGAGTTAAAATCATAGATCGGCACAAACAGACGCCACAGCATGTGCTGGATTGTCGAGGTAAATTAGGTGAAAACACCAAAATCTACTGCCTGCTTGTGTCGATCTATAACTTCCAGTTTCCAAAATGCGTAGAGCCTTATGAGAAGAATACTGGCAAAGAAACTCATGGCCACTCTTTTTAAAAGTCAGATCTTCAGGTACAATAGTGTTAGTGTTACACGAAAGGTAAACAGGATGCAAGCTGATGCCACCTGAATTTCATTTTATTGAAATACTCCAAAAGCTAACGTACTAAAAAATAAAAATCACTCCGTGATACCGTTGAAGGTTTGAACTTATTAAACATAGAAATCATTCAAGGTGCACATCTACCAATTACATTCAATTACAAAATCTACTGTTAAAAATAATTCGTGACTGGATTAAGAGGCTAGAGTTGCTGTTGATCGAACCAAAATAATAGTATAGGCTAAAGCATCGCTGACTAGGCCGACCAGTCACTCCAAGCAGCACCCGTTCACGAGTATGACGCATGGACCAGCCATCATCTCCTTCGCCATATCAGAGGGAAAGAAATGACCCGCCCCATGACGACGCCGCAAGCAATGACATTTTAGTGAGCATGACGAACCATAGTCGAGATACTGATAAAAATCACTACTAGTCAAATTACCATAATAAACGTCACGCATTACTTTCAACTGACAATGGTTTGTTAATAATTTAGCTTAATTATAAGACAAAGAAGTTTGTGTGTATATACCTAATGACACCTTAAGCCCAAGACTGTTTGTCGTTTAGATAATCGTTGATCGTATAGTAGGATTTCCTAATAAGGTGATTTTTTACAGTTTGCTTGAATTTATCTACAGGAAGGTCGCTAACATGTATAGGAATTTTGTTATAAAAACGTATACCAAGACCTTCGAACGAGTTGTGTACTTTATGCAAGCGATGATAGGTACCAACGGTATATAGTACATCTAAGTTTTAAACAACGATAAACCGTTGTGATTTAGAGGAATAACTGGGGAATTGTAAAACACTCAAATATGTTGCGGTATTCAGATACGTCAGTTATATTTGTGCTAAAAAGTGTTCTAAACATTTTTGAGGGACCTAATTTTTTTTATCAAGGTTTAGCCTATTTTCTTATTTAAAATTTATTGCAAACCTTATAAACATCATGATTTGTTTTATAAACCACTGAATACATTACATGTTATATACCTGCTTGATTTTTTTTTATTAATAACACGCTTGCATTTGATCCAATCAGAAGCGTCCAATGTGCTTCGCGAGTTTGCAAAGAAGACTAAAAACTGAAGTCGTACACTTGGTTAGCTATAATAGTTGGTCGTCCTTTCACAAATCACAATTAAGAACATAAACGTCACCAATATCTAGAGTCCGGTCGCGGTGGAAGATGTAATTAGAAACAAAATTATGATTGTTATTTATAGCGAAGATATAATTCTTAACGGCCTGATAAGGGCTTTGCTATTAAGGTCGTTTCCAGAGTTTTATTCAGACATTTTATTGTTTTTATTTAGTAATTGTTGTCATGAAACCGTAATGTAGTATAATGTCCGATGTGGTCCATACAGTTCATTTTAGCTTAAAAGCTTTTAGATGTTTATCTAGTAACAATGTATTAAAAGTATACATAAAAAAAAGAAAATATATATAATAAACTTTGTATTACGATTATAACCTTTGTAGTGTAGGTTTGTGTCACTTTAGGCTGCTATCCCTATTTTTAAATACAACAGCAGACGGATTTTAAACATGGATGGATATATATATATATATATATATATATATATATATATATATATATATATATATATATATATATATATATATATATATATATATATATATATAATATCTCCTACTGAATTTAAGAAAGACTAGGGACTGTGTTTTTGGACGCTTAACCTGTGGTTAGGGACCCTATAACACAATCCCTACTTACCTTACCGTATCTTAACTAGTAGGCTTAAAAATCTTAATTCATTATCAGACATTAATGAAAACGCAGTCAAATGTCTACCGACAAATTACATTTTTTAATTGGAGTTTTATAATTCAGGCACATTAAACAACTATAGGCCTGTAGAAACACTTTTGCGTTGGCGGTACTTACTATAGAAATAAAAATAACGTTCAGTTTGATCAAATTAAGTAAAGTTTTTCGTTTTTATGTAGGTAATAATGAAAATGGCAGAAATGGGAATGTTTATCGAACGATTAAGCTTAAGCTGCCACATGATATATTATGTATATACATACATATATCTATTACGGGTGACGAACTTACTATATGTGCCAAACTAACAAACCGGAAAGACCTTGACATCTAAGTGCTCCTTCTCAGCGGGGTTCTACTCGAACTGAGATGGTCAATACACATCGATTGCTCTAGCAATGTAACAGTAACGATGCTGGCGATACAATTCAAGGGTAATGCGTTATAGTTATTGTAAGAACAATAAAGGGTCAAAAGAGTGGGTAGATAATGCCAAGCTCATTGAGATTGGTCAAGAGTTGTCGGCCCTAGAATTTAGTGTAGGTACTTAATATATTGGCGTTTCAGATTAATAAAAAAATCGGAAATATTGATACTCTGAGAATCAATAATTGATGTTTCATTTAAACAGTGTTCAGTATACTGATTGATGGAGGCGTTAAAGAAGGGCTTTAGAAGAAGGTTGTTCAGCAGTGGTGGTCCTATATGTAACTAAAATGTAGCATGCTACGAGTGTGCCCATGGCTTACCTCGCTTAGTTCACTTTTAAAGAATGAATTTCATAAGCAGTTCTAAGAAGTAAGTATACTGTTTCATCCATTAGTCTTACTTTGATTATGACATGTTTGCAGAGGGACCTAAATGTGGCAGGACAGCGTCGCTAACGGATTATAAATGTAAGTGAAACTGTTTTCGGAAACATTGTAACAAAAATTAATAAATTAGTGAAAAGTAATAAGCAGCAAAATAGCAAATGTATTTGGAAATTAGAGGTTTTTTTTAATTTTTTTTTATGAGAAAGGAGGCAAACGAGCAGACGGATCACCTGATGGTGAGTGACTACCGCCGCCCATGGGGACCTGCAACTCAAGAGTCACAAGTGCGTTGCCGGTCTTTAAGGTGTTAGTAGGGTACTGGAAGTTGGGGGAGTGGGAGAGAAGGGGGGAAGAGGGGGAAAGGGAAGGGTTAGGGCCTCCGGTGGTTACCGGTTGTATTTCGCCGAGTAAGTGCGATTTCACTCACTCGGCGAGATACAACGGAGGCATTGCTCTCCCACACACAAATAAATAATTTTCTAATTATTTTAAAACAAGAAAATTCTCAATATTTACTGTAAACAATAACACAGCTTTTCGTCTAAGCTACAACTAAGAAGTTCCTCATAAAAAGCGCGAGTAGTGAACATTCTTTTTGGTATGCAAATTACCTATGGGTAAGATCTCTAGCTGTGAACAAACGAACACAGGCCATGGTCGTGTAGTCCATTATTAGGCAATCTATAGGTACGTTTATCCTTTTGATAGTAAATATATAGAAAACTAGACTGAAAGAGGTACATATCGGGCAGTATACATAAATGGTTCAATTTCTTTAAATAATGAAATAGATTATTTATTTGATAATCAAATTTATGGGTGTTGAGTTTTATATAGGTAATCTATACTTATAATAAAAATGTAACAGGTCCAATTCTGTTCATTAAAGATATTGTGAAAATTTTTTTGGGGGCACTCTGTGATCGATACTGAAGCCAAAACTATTTTTTTTTTTATTTTTGTCTGTCTGTCTGTCTGTCTGCATCATGGCCGCGTATCACGCTGAAACTACTGAACGGATTCAAATGAAACTTGGCATGATTTGAGTTCATACTACGAGGTAGGATATAGGATACTTTTTATCCCGAAATTCATAACGGTTTCCTTGAGAGGGGGGATTAAAGTAAAAATGTGTACTTCGTTGTAATTCATTGATGCGTAGTCCGATTGCAATCATTATTTTTTTGTTGGAAAGGAGGCACTTCGTAGATTGTCACGTAATCTTTTTTTTTTCTATATCTATGTGTATAATAAATCTATAGACATCGATTTTGTGTATGGTTGCTTCACGTAAAAAGTACAAAATAATTCAGGAAACGTATTATGCACCAGTATTGTGTGTAACTCGGTGTAACATTTAGTATTTGATTGATCACAATTGGTTCTCTCTACCCATAGAAAAAACAATGCAAAGTTATAAGTTATAAACACCGCACAGCGACATCTATTGGTCCAAAGTAGTACTAACTTTACAATACATCATACAACGTTAAAATAAATGGTCATTTCTTTTTTTTTATATATATTATTAGCATAGAACACACGCATCTATACTTATAATAAAACTGTTACAGGTCCAATTCTGTACATTGAAGATATTTTGATGATGAGATGTAGTTCCAAGGTGGTCACCTTAAACTATTGCGCCATCTGATAGATAGTTTAAGTGAATATGTGTAGTGCAGTATCTACGCTAATATTATAAAGAAGAAAGATTTGATTTCCTATTTGTTTAATTGTAATGCTTATCCATTACCGAAATAAACTACTGGACCGATTTTAATAGAAAGCTACATTATCAGAAATTTATTTACATATTTTATTTCAGTAATTATAAGATTTCAGCCTGAAATAACGGCATTCGTGACGCAAGCCAGGAGATAAAGCGCTTCCGAGCTGCTTTATGCGCGTGCGCTGACTAAGTGGTTAGTCATACATAAAAAATATGTATTACAAAAGTGTTGGTCATTAGTAGGTCTAAAAAAAATCCGCAGTATCATATACGTATCTCTTATAAAATAAGGCACAATAACGCATTTTCTGTCGAAAATAATATAAAAATTAAAACGTGAATTTCAATCGTCATTATAAGGCATAGCATATTAACCTTTACAAAAAGATAGGCAGTCAAGAGATTGCCGACAGAAGAAACTCAAAACGACACGTGTCAGATTCCGTTTCAAGTTCAAGTCCGATTTGATAAAATATACATTATTTTTGGATTGTGTGAAGTATTTTATTAGATAAATTATTTTTATCAAAGTACCTATTAATTTAGTAATAAAATTTTCACATTTTCACAAAAAATAATGATTATTATGTTTGTAATGCAAAATGTTTAAAATAAATGTATAATGTTTTTTTAAGACAACACCCGCATTAGGAATATTCCTGTGTGTCGCGAGGGGCTTCACCAATGTATAAACAACAGACACAAAAAACACCCAGGGTCGGGACAACTATTTGTAGATCACACAAATTTTTGTCCCGTGTGGCTCCGTAACTACTGGACCAATTTTAAAAACTCTTTCACCTATAGAAAGGTATATTATCAGCGAGTAACATAGGTTATACAACAGATACTACTTTTAAAACAAAAATATTTATTGTATGGCAAAAATACTGCCTTGCACACTAAATTATCAAAAGTTACAATAATGTAATTATGTATGCACGACCAAATTTTATTCTACAGAGCATACATATAGGCTAGCCGATAGGTTTAGGTTAGGTTAGAACTGCGACCACAACGCATGAGCCGAGCGAGCGATGCGAGCGTGCCGCAGTTGCGGCCGGCGAGTGCCAGAACCGAATCCTATTGTAAAATCACAAATTTTTGTAACAAACATTAGATATTTTGAACACTCGATGTATTAGATAATAAGTTTCCATGAAATAGATATCATATTTTATTTTGACTCAAATAATTATTAGATTTACTTTTAGATAACAATAAACGTACGATATAAAACACTAACACAATGTATTTTTGTTGTCCGAAAATAAAAATAAAACCCGCCAAGTGCGACTCGCGCACCGAGGGTTCCGTAAAATATTTTTATTATATGATGTAACTAAAAATTTACGGTTTTCGCATTTTTTCCTTTATATGTACTGTAAGACGTTGCTTCTTACCAAATTTCAAGATTCTGAGTTCACGGGAAGTACCCTGTAAGTTTTGATTCCCTTGCGAGTGTCGAAAATTTGCGGAAACGGCTGTATCTTTTGATTGCGTTGGCTTAGAAGTTTGCTTTTTTTCACAGCTTCAAGGGACAGTAAAGCTGAGTATTATAATAGTACATTTCAGCTTGATACCTCCACGCGTTTCTGAGAAAAAGAGTCTTGACAGACAGACAGACGGACGGACAACAAAGTGATCCTATAAGGGTTCCGTTTTTCCTTTCGAGGTACTGAACCCTAATGATCATTATAACAGATAGTAAATTAGGTTTGCTTCATCTATTAAACAGTATATTTGTGCATATTTAGTGTGCAATTAAGTATTTTTGGTGCTACTTTCGAATATTTTGAAAGAAAAAAAGGGATTTATAGTTATACGATTAAATACTATCGCTTAAAAATTGGGTACCTAAATAAAAATAAATGAAAAAGGTTTATAGTAAAAATAATAATAGTGAGTTGTCCATCAGAAACGTTTACATTTAATAGACAAACAAAACAACTTTTGTATACCTACTATATTATAATAAAATATATATTTATGCTTCGGAACTCAATTTTAATATTTGACGTTTTCTTATTAAATTCTGTCGTATCGATGTATTTTAATTAAAAATTGAGATTATGCTCCTTATGATTAGACAGGCAGAGTTCAATGTAATATGCAAGATTTTATTCCAACACTTTATATTTCAATGTGTCCCTAAGGTAATTTTTTTCTGAGAGAAACAGCACTTATATAATTTTTTACTTTTTCCACATTATCAAATTGACTTTATTGCACGATAACTATATAGCTAACCAAATTGGTACAGTTTTTAAAATAAATAATATTCGAAAATTATAGCACCTTTGTATTAAAAGAAACGTGCGTTATTATTGCACTGAACCTCTACTCTACGTCTAGAGAACACGAGGGAGAACGACGTGTGTTTAAACCCACATCAGTATAAGTGTATCTGAGCGGTCACGCGGTCACGCGAGTGCTATACTTTTTCCTCCATCCCACAATTGCACAACGACGTGGTCTGTACATATATTTATTGTTATTATTGTAAATATGCATCTGAGCGTGACGGTCATGTGAGTTCAGTGCTTGTTCCCCAACCCAAAAGTGCACAACGTGCCTAAAGAAGTTTTCACTTCAAAAAGTTAGAATGTAAAGATAATCTTATTTAAATAAACTTTGTCATTTACAGCAACTTATTTGGACGCGTAGTTGAGGAGATATGAAAAATAAATACAGCGTATAAGTATCACCGTCGCGAATAACTCACAAAAACGTCTTTCTTTGGATACTTATCACAATGCAAAAGTCAGTTCATCATAAAATTGAGAGATGAAGGATTTTTACAGTCAATTGTTTGATTTTGAACTACGCAGTGTAACGCAACACGCGTACTGTGCGGTACAGTGAATGACCTTTAGCGCACGGAGCCGTCGAAGCAGCTACTGATTACTGATTTTTTTTCGGTAAAATGTTCTGTTCCTCATTGTGATATCACTTTTAAGTAAAAAGAAGAAAAAACAAAAAGAAGAATTATGAATTTCCGGCAGAAATTTCCAATGATTTTCCACTCATAATGATGGTCTGAATACACTATTTCAGGATGCGGTACAGTGTCACTTACACCCTGTATAGTCGTTGATACGTATAAAATCAGAGTGACGCTTGATCGCGTGTTCTGCTGCCGAGTCCCTGCGCCGTGATCGTGGTACTCCCGTACCACCCGGGGAGTTGACGTCTATGTATAAGGTATTCGCACAGCTCACTCGCGCGGTTTGCTCCTTACGCAACGCACCTGAACAAAATAGTGATTTCAGAAAAATTTAACATTCGATTGAAAAAGTTCTTTTGTGAGCTAAAACTATCTGAAAAAGTTATTTTTAGAGCTACATTTATGTTAAAAAGTTCTTTTCACTTGCACGTTTCTTCAAATTAAAAAGTTCTTTTGAGAGCTGTAAATACTTATAAAAAATCTTTTTATAAACATTTATGTTAAAAAGTTCTTCTCAGAATTAGTACTTTTACTTTTCATAATACGTCATTACTATAATTATAGTTACATCAGAACCTATTCAATTCTTATCTTTTAGTATTTCTATAACCTATATACTGTACCTATAAACGCTTTACCACTTGATTTTACCTAATTAAATGGTTTCAATAGATACCTACTAATATACCTAGAAAAAAGTTAGAACTTTCTAAATAGAACTCCCAGTGTAGGACAGTCAAAATGCGTCTTCCTGCACAAAATATTAGGACCTCGCAAAAACGCGTGAGGAAATCGAGTATTGAGCGGTCACAACGTTCCACTGCACAACATTTTAGGACGTTGCGATTCAAGCACCGGCCGCCCGTCCATAGCGGCTCAGGGTACAAAGAGAAAGACAACAAGTGAGGACATCTACAGCGCGCAGTTGAATTTTAGCTCACAGAAACAGGTCGGCTTTCAGTTACGATCCAAACTACTGTAAATTTGCAGGAATGAGTAAGATTTGCCCTAAGTGCCACACAAAACATGGACAGATGAAGCGTGCGGTCCGACTGTGCATCCAGCAAAGTGATTCTTCCCAATATTTCTTCCCAAATAGATTGCGAAAATTAATATATGTCTTTAAGACCTTGCGACATGTAGCAGATGAACACCTAAAAAAATCAGTTTACTACGCTCTTGTACAATCTTTACTGATAAACTGCATCACGACTTGGGGTGGTGCCCCAAAACACACCATTTTGGTACTCGAAAGGGCGCAAAGGGCCATACTAAAAGTGTCTTATTGTCGACCATTCCGATATGCAACAGCGCTCTTGTACAAAGAGGCCAGAGTCCTAACGGTACGTCAACTGTTTATATTGCAAACGGTTCTAAAGCAGCATGGACTCCTAAGCTTTAACCCAGTACTATCTCGGAATAAAAGGCGATTTAACCCAGTCAATCGCCAACAAAACCAGCTCACCATGTTCTCCAAACGATTCTTTTGCCACCTTGGTGGCTATCTTTATAATAAAATAAATAAGAAGCTTTCAGTATATCATCTCACCAAAATCAAGTGCAAAATGAAGGTAAGCTGTTGGCTACAGGACTTAAGCTATGAGGATACGGAAAACATACTATCTGTACAGGTATAACTCTTATAACTACAGTATCATATAAAATATGTACACGTAAACACACACACACACACACACACAAAAGCATACACACCAGTACTAATCATACTAACACTACTATAAACTATAAATGAATAATATGTAAAACCTAAAATTCTTTACCGCAGAGATAAGTGTATGTGTACATAAGCTAATTATTGAAATGTAAACTTGTCCGAGGGGTGGGGACCTGGTGTCCTGAAATACAGACTCTCCGTCTAGTTTAGGCACCAGTCTCCCACAGTACATCTAAATTAAAAAAAAAAAAAAAAAAAATATAATGTACTTCTACTGTATTGTGGTGAGAAAAATAAACTTTATTATTATTATTATATTATTATAGGAACTACCGCAACAGATACAAAATCTTTTGATGGACATTCGTTTAGGAATAAAATAAGTTAAGAAATTAAGGAAGGTAACTTCATGCCCACTTTTAAGGTCGGAAGGGCAGGTTTACCGCCTCATAGGCAGTCCTTTCCCGCAATCAAACTTAAAGTCACAAACTGATTTTTACGCGGGCGAAGCCGCGGGCACAGCTAGTGATAAATAAAATTATTTCTCTAACCTAAGTTAAATTTTTATAATTAATTAAAATATTCTTCAAATGGGACTCTGTAAAAAAAATAATTTCACTAGGCCCTCCGTTTACGTGGTTCCCGGAGGCTTTCTTCTTAGGGTATCCCGGGTCCCTTGTAATAGACCCACTTATGACGGAACACCATGTGGTTTTAGTCGATTCGATTCCGACATACCACTTCACCGTTAGCTCCGGTGAGGTGATGACCCGTGGGGGTTTCCACACGAAAAAAAAAAAGGCCCTTCGTTTACGTAGATGGATATGTAATCATTATCATAATTAAACGGATGGATGCTGCTTTGGTAATAAAAATGATGTTATTGTTTAAACAACTAAGGTGACAATCAAGTATAGTTAGTAATGTATACACCCAATATGAAATTGATAATACACTCGTCGTTTATAAATCAAAGTTGTGTGTAGCAGTAATTATAACTAACCGCGGTTTTCAATAGAATTGGTGGTACGTCCCCAGTCATTTGTGTACCTTCTTCTTTTTCGAGTCTGTGACAAGTAGATAGAAGAATAAAAATTACATTAATGCATAAGATTTATTTGGTATACAACACGAAGAACTACTGACATTAATCATATAACCTAAACGAATGATTAGTTTGCTTGCTGCGAACGATGCTCGTAATACCTACTTAACTGTAACACCTAGGTACTGAAAAATATGTATCAAATTTCAACATACAGCAGGTAATAAATTACTTTAATTTTTATTCGATTCGATGCCGACACGCTCGATTTGTCCCTCGCTCGACACGGCTTGACAAAAGTTTATTGTTACACTACATACTGTAATTTCTATATAAATAAAAAACCACAAACAAATAATCATAAAATAAAGTACATCGTTGGTAACGGTCGGAATATGTTAGAGTGTTCTTTAGTACTGATGACAAGCTCCCGTAAACTATCTGAAATATAATAATGCCGTATAAAATGAAAGTAGTAGACAGTATTTGGTTTATTTTTTAAAAAGATAATTCTGTGAATATACGATGGTCATTTCACCCATATTATTTACTAACACATAGTACTGTTTTAAGTCTGAGTAAAAATAGTTTACTCACGTGGAGTTTGAACCCACAGCGTTCGACTCAGTCTCGAGTCACTTATCGAGATGTCATTTAATTAAGTTTTTCCAAATCCGGAAACTCAATGTTTTACAACACTTACGTTTTACATAAACACATGACGTAATCTATATCCGTTGGTTACCTAATTATATTTTAATCAATACCAATCAAAAGAGGATATATTGTAGTGATGAGACCTCTCGCACAACTTGCATACTCCTTCGATTAAAATAATTACTCTTTGAAATGCGAGAGGCCTGGACTGGTGGCACCAAACTCGAATATAGAATATGTTCGAAATATTTTATGAAGAATAAGAATAGAAGAAAAGAGAGTCGCCCAACGGACAGAAGACTGTATGAACGACTGACGTGCAATGTACTCAGAATAATTCAAGAAGTATTATTTATAATTGATTTGTTTGAAGTTATAATTGTTACACAAATAATCTGATCCTAATTATATCGCATAGTGCGTTTGCCTGCTCTTTTAATTTTCCTCCTCTAGATTGAACCTATCGAACCCGGTTACCATAAAGCCCCAAGCTTTATACATGGTGGAGTACGCCGCAGTTATTTTAGAAGAAGTACTCCACGCGTTACAATATCTAGTATTGGTGACACAGTTTAGGCGCTATTGCAGTGTCACTGACACTGCAATAGCGCCTAAACTAATCTTAGCAACTACAATATTCCGGAATGACTCGATAACTGTCAGTGAGTCGAGTATTAATGTTTCGATACTTCGATCCCAACATGGAACAATTATTTTTGTGGTTCACAGATCGACAAATGTTCTGTTTCAAGTGTACTTTGTGTCTTTAATAATACAGGGAGGTCACTTCCTTAAGATGCATTTTCAAGAAAAAAAGTATTTACTGTATACCAAGTCACGCATACCAAATTCTTGAGAGGATTGAATATAATGAGAACTCGTAATATTTCTTTATTTGATAAAAGTGTTATATATAATAACTAGCCGTGACTCACACTTTAACCGGAGTCTTTATTCACTGTTTAGTGTGTGTAGCTTGATTTATAGGCTGGGTTGTTACACAGCCTATAAACCTATAAAAACGTCATCAAAAACAGACTATCTAGTTTTCAAAACCTGAGATTTCGGTGATAAAAGAACCAATCGAAAAAACTACAGGTTGAAAATATCAGTATAGATATGAACACCGTTTCTACATATCTACCTAAATAACGATCAACTTTCCAAAAAAATTGATAATGGAAAATTATAAGTAATTTATTTAAGCCTACTAAGTACATGTTATTTCACAGACATTGATGATAAATGCAGAAAGAATAATATACTAAATTACAATGAACTGAATAGTATCTAACACTACTCTATTATAGATACTCCTTCTAAACTCTGCATTTCCTGTAGAAGTAAGTCTAGCGCGTATAGGTAAATAGTTTCTCTAAACATTATTAGCTAGCCAACTTTAGGATAAATAAAGTTTATATTTGCTTTCTTTTTTTAACTTTTGATGGCAGCGTTGTCTGCTCCATAGAGATGACCCCAGATAGAAAGCGCTATTAGCTACTGGCGTAATAATATTATTTTTTGCTGGTGAGTAACTATAACTAACAACAGTGGTATTACGAATGTTTTTATATACAAGTAAACGCTTACCATTAATTGGGCCATGTTGCTAACTTAGCTGTATATACATATAAATAAATAAAATCTAGATTCTCAAATGTTCAAGCTGTGTTCCATTTTAATTTAAAGGAACCGCCGTAGTGGGTTCCATGAAATCTGGGTTTTCTTGATTTTTTATTATTTTTCTCTATACGTTTTTTTAAACAGCAGAAAAATACCTATTCAGACTTTGGATTCCATAACTGTCGATGGGACAACACTAATCGAACAATCTGCAACTAGTTACATACTTATTAAAAACTATACGTCCTGCCGCGACGGTGTCAGCCTGACACCGTCGCGGCAGAACGCTTCACTCCTTGAGAAAGGGCCCCCGTCGGGTCCGAAACACAAACGTGAGTAAAACCGTATAGTTTTTAATAAATATGAATACCACTCACGAAAGTTTTTATTGTAATAGTTACATACTGGCGAATGGGCGGAGAAACATCATTATCAAGACTAGTAGTACACTATCACTATCTAGTGTTCGATTTCTATACCCAGATTGTATGCTAAATCTGAAAATCTAGTAAAGTTAAGGGCAGTAATAAAAAATCGGTTCTAAGATGTAACCAGTATAATATTGCGTGGAATAGAAGCCGCGCGTGAAACATACCATGAGTCAGAGATAAGCAAACCGTTGAGATCACCGCTCTTGTTATCACCTTCCTCCACGGTCTGAGGACCACTGATTGTGTATATTAAATCACTAAAGACATCTGAGAGTATCTCATATCGATTTAATTAAGATATCGATTTATGTACAAAGTCAGACATAGCTTATTGTCTACACTTCACTATTAATAGGAAAATACAGAGTTGATAGAGAAATATATGTATTTTTAATTTAATTGACAATTCTGTAATGAAGAGTTTGATATTGAAAATATTGTAGGTACCTACCTAAAAAGGCAGTACTGAAAGTACCTCAAAATGTAGAAAGAGTATTTATCCGTTCAGTAGAGGGGCTAGAGGTTCTGTCAACCATATAAGGTGTTATGTTTATCTTTTGGAGCTAAATGATAATCTCTTTTTAATCACTATATTTTTTAACTATATATCAAGAGTATTTAAGTCCACCTTCGTTTAAAAAACCCTAGTAAATTTCGTCATCGTTTAATCACCTCGCATTTAATGGGCAAGTTCATACTAATTACTTTAAGTACAGTAATTAATATTATTTACTTTTGTAAATAAACTTTAGTATAGTCAGGTGGGGAAAATAGAAAATCGAAGCAAATATAACAGACTTATGTTACATTTACTTCGATTTTCTTTGATTTTTCATGAAGAAAACTTGTTCAGCCTTCTCTGATGTGTGTTAAGTACTTTTTGACCTAAGTGCCGACCAATTCGCCAGACAGGTTGACCGATGGATCAGTGAATAAATCTTCATAGTTGAGTGACCTTAAATTCACATTTTATTGCATATACCTCTGGTTTGAAACTATGTAGTGTCCTTGGAAAATTAGCAAGATGATTACATTTACAGCACCGCTGTAAATCGGGTAAATATGATAAATTATGATGATGATATTTTAACAAATAACTTTAATCGTTAGCCATTCCATTGCTTAATTAATTTCACTTAGCAATTCATAGTCATCACTTTAGAGATAGGACGGCTACACATAGGCCTCCCTCAATGACTGCGTTCGGAAGTGCCCTGCGTCCATCGATGACCCACCCATGATTTACAAGGTCATCTGTCCACCTTGTTGGTGGACGTCCTACGCTACGCTTGCCGGTCCGAGATCTCCATTCAAAAACTTTTCGATTCCAAAGGCCATCTGTTCTACGTGCTATGTGGCCACTGCCACTTCAATGTGCAAATTCGTGGGGCTATGTCGCTAACCTTCGTTTCGTTTTGCGTAACTGCTAATTTCTGATTCGATCCACACTTATTAATAAGAATTTACATAAGTACATTAACTAAAAAATCTTTGGTTAAATATGTATGTAATTCCAGTTACGGTACTAGCCTTTGCTTGATACCCTTGATATTGCAAACATTCATGAACCACGATGAGTTGACCATCATGTCTACAACAAGTTTTAGAATACTTCTAGTAGCCAAATGTTGGTCAAGTGTAAATCCACAAATATAAAAAATAGAAAATCAATAAAATTTTAAACTTAATTCCAGGTTCGTGTAAGTTTGATACGTTTATAATTCTTAGCAGCAGCACCATAGAGTCTGAGAAAAAACACGATCTATGTACGTCAATGGACTCGAGTGCAAGTGCCCTAATATGCGAGATTATAAATATAGCTCGGAAAGAGGTAATACATACATAATAGAATAGAAATAACCTGGTGACCTGGTTTCCTTGACTTCCAGGTTTAATTATAGTTCGCCTTCGCCCACATTTCCACTACACTGCATGGTTGATTACATTAATAGTTATCTAGGTTTTTAATGCCAATATTTGGGGAAATATTATCAAGCACAATCGTGTTTTATACCATAGGTATAGGCCTGTGTTAATACATGTTATTTAACAAAAAGATGGTGAGTTTATTCTCCACCCAATTCGGAAGCCAATGAAACTAAAAGTCGCTAATCCTTAATAATAGACTATTTTTCATTTGGTTAACAATTTGTGAAGTTCAGAACTGTGCTTTGACGTAACGCAGCTTTGTATGGTATATCTATAAACTATAGGTAGCATGCAATAAATATTCTGAGTTATTGTTCCCCTTTTCTTTTCATGCATAGAATCTTCCACATCCATACTGTAATATATCAGACCTCTATAAAATACATTGGTACTGGTGTGTGAGAAGTCTGCACTGAATTTGATTCGAATTATTCATGTTTGATTTACATAATTTTGTTAGGATAAGAACAGAAGACAAGACGGTGCGACGGGCAGACAGGGTGAACGGCTGTCAAGTACCCGCACCTTTGATTCAAGAAGGTTAAATATAATGTTCTAATGTGAAAGTATCCAGTGTAGCTTCCAAATATTATTATTATTATTCGCAGCCCCTATCAATTGATATCCTAATAAGTTATCACTCCTATCTCGAGGATACCTCTACCAACTAAGCGAGGTCTTTACAACACCTGGTGATAAGGATATTCCTTTTCATCAAAAGCACCATGACACAAGAACACAAGAAGTGTTAGATAAAATTGTAACAGTATTAAAGCAATCGTTGTTAATGTGTTATTCGAACATTCATTTACTTTTATTAAAAGAAGTCTAATTGGGATTAGGTAAGTTATCCAGTTTTCTCACTTTTACAAAAAATAAATCCATGATACCAATGCCGACCGGTCACGACAAATAACACGCTTTCTCGAGTATGCCTCGGAAGTCGAGCCATCGCCCCATGCCTTTGCTAAGGGAAGAGAGATAACTACAGCGTACTCTAAATAGCACACTCAAAGTCTGCTATAAGGGATGCTCTCTACTAGACCGTATCAACATATAAAATGAGACTGAAATACTAGTATTTAGCTCCAAAAGAGTGGTTAAGAGTAACAAAAGGCATCTGCAGTCCAAGTCTCCCTCACAGGACTTACTTTGAAATAGGTAGGGTACAGCTTATTACTGCTTGATTGGAAACGCTCGACTTGGGAAGAAACCTTTTTTTTTTGTGCGTGTGGTCACCCCTACAGGCCGTCACGCCACCGGGGTTTTCGGTGAGGCGGTGTGTCGGAATCGAACCAACTAAAACCACACGTTGTGCCGTACTGTACGTTGCTACTAGTAGTGCTGTTTTGATGAGGGATACTTGACCACGCAAAAGTGACACGACTGGTTTACTTTTACATGATAGATTCGAATCCTCAGTTAATATCTCATTATTTTATTTTTTTAATAATAATCCTTTATTTTCTCACCATAACCGAAATGCAATGATACAAAAAATAAACACAATAACAAAAAAAGAAAAGACTTAAACTAATGTGTATCCAAAATATTCCGGCTGTGGATCGCTGGTGCCTGAGGTAGATGGGTATCACCTGTATTACAGGTCACCAGGTCCCCACTCGGCCTCGTTAATACTTTGACAAGTTACCTACAACAGCTAAAATCTGATAAAATATTCACAGAGAAATACTATCAAAAAGAGAACAATTTATATATTAATAATACATACCTTGTTCTCTTTCAAAGTATTATCAAAAGCAATATATGTATATTTGTCCCATTCAGCTCGCCAAATGAGTGTTGAGTTTTGCTACAAGTTTTTTTTTTTATGGTATAGGGGGCAAACGAGCAGACGGGTAACCTGATGGTAAATGACTACCGCCGCCCATGGGCACCTGTCAGTCACAAGTGCGTTGACGCCCTTTAAGGTGGGAGTAGGGGAAGAGGGGGAGAGAGGGGAAGACGGGAGAAATGGATTAGAGGGGAGGAGAGGGGGAGAGGGGAAGGACGGGAATAGGGGAGAGGGACGGGTTAGGGCCTCTGCATTGTTTCACTGCCGGTTTTCTGTGTGGCCGTGGTATCGAGCGGAGTCAAGCCCGCCCATACGTACCGAAGCATGGCTCTCCCACATTAAAGAGTTATTTTATTTCTAAGAACTTTTAATTTACTAATAAATCATATAATTTATAACCGTTAAACATTAATAAATGTCTGCCTCAAATCTCCTAAAACTAACCACAAGAAGATATTTTTTTTAAATATGGAACTCGTTACAATAGTGTAACATCGGACTTATGCTTGAACGGAAATAGCCTCCTGTAAATTTTCAACCAGCTGATGTCCTCTTGACAGGCGTGACGTGACGCGTCGCCCGAGACCGTGACAGTACGCAAATAGTGACACCCATTAAAAGCTTGACCGAAGCAAGGTTACAATGCCAAGAGCTTTAATAACATAAACATTTACACGTATGTACGTGTAAATGTACCTATAATTTTCAGTACTTACAATTTACCTATTCAAGTACTTGCAATTTTCAGTGTTTGGAGACAGATGAACGAAGTTTCGTATTTGTAGGTTATTCTTCTTAAACTATAGCAATGTAGTTGTAATATTGTATGGATATAGAAAAATAGTGAAAGGAATGTAACATGGGCGTAAAGCAGATATGAAATCCAAAAAAATTATATCATAGTTTTCTGGGATTGTGATACCTGTGACTACAGGTTTACAAGAAATGGGGTACCGCAAATGAAGCCTTGGAGGCGGTCAGTTAAATGGTAAAGTAATGACAAGAATTAAAAGAAAGTCGGCATGGAGTTGTGAGACTATTGCATTAACTCGAGGTTCTCCTGTATACATCACTACAATGCTACTAAAGTTAACAGAGAGATAAGCTGAATCTGCTTGAGCTAATTTTCTGTCAAAATTCTGAGTGAGGGATCATTTCTGTGTGTCAGTAAGTTAATGTACTTCAAGCTTCCAAACCGATTCTCATAGTACTATTAATGTTACTTGGGTAGGTACATGTGTCGACGAGCGGCACTTAAAATCGCAATAGTACATAAGTATGTAGTACGCAAGTGACTACAAAAACATAATTTCCGAACATAAAAAGTGTCGACACAATGAAGCCATGCTTATAAAACGAAAGGAATCAAAACAAAAGAAATCAAAACATTTGTTATTGTTACCACACATTTGTTACCGCCTGTCAATATGTTAACGACTTGGAGTTAACGCCTTTCCCTAATAATTTCTTGTTTTACATACATTTGACCCGCAAATCGTGAGTTGGACTAGGTGGCTTTGCAAGCGAGAAAAGACGCCAAAAGGTTTGTTAGGGAATTTGTGCGAGTTCCAGCGTATAAATAATAAATAGGGAAATTAAAACTCTAGCAGATATGTCATTCATTAATTTAGAAACGCTTGCGCTAAGTCGCTATCGCTGCTTCCTGCCACTATTTAAATACACCAATGCCCGCTTCCCGCTGGAGAGTGACAGGCTTCTTTTTTTCTAAAAAAATTATCAGCTCTGCAGAGATAGCTATTTGGCATATATTTAGTAAAATTTTATATAAACGTGTTTTATGTTTCGGATATACTTAATAACTTTACATAATACTTTTGTAAAACTACAAGATTCCATTGGGATACCTATTTATTTTACCTTACATTCCAGCGAGCATTCACATCCAATGAAATATTCCATACTCACTCCATCCTCGCTTGCTCCGAGACCTAACCTCGCTCACCTCTACATGCTGTTATTGAGTATTGAAACTCAATCTTAATTGTGCCGGAAAACAATTTGCAGGTAAAATACATAATGGTCGTTTTATCGTGAGCGTTTTATCATGGCATTACCAGCCACTCGCTTTGTATAAACATCTGCTGAATAAAAGCTTGGCTTGTACTCGTTTGTGCGAGGAAACCGAGTTGTTTTACGGTAAGTAACACCTTAGAGAGACTTCTCTTTTTTTATACAACCGAAATGGCACAAGCTTATGACCTACCCAATGGTAACATTCGCAACACCTGTGTTAATTGTGCGTTTCGAACCATATCCCACCATCCCATTAAAATTTCAATCATCCTGAGGAGCTTTCCTCATAGCATCATGTGTAGGACATAACTGCACTAATCTACTAGAGCTATCTAACTGCGTTATTCTCTAGGGTAGAGGTTATTCTATCAGGCTCCTAATAGTTACAACAGAAGTGTGTTGTGTCTGTGAAATGTGTTGTTACGAGAATTTAGAATATAAATAAATTTGATTGTCGAAGTCGAAGAGGTAAATTAATGCTTACTAAGTTTTGATACCACAACCTCACAACAAATTTTTTTCTCGGCTGCCTATCTTTTTAAACGTACACGCCTTCGTAAAATTTTATATGAAACTTCATATTTAGATGTTAGGTTATTAAAATTCAAATTTATTCAAATTAGAGCTATATTATTACGCTCTAATTGGCATAATTGCTCTTGTTGTAAGAAAAATAGGTTATCTGAATCACATAAAGTTTTGTAAATATAAAATAAATGCTTCTGCCTGTAACTAAAATCTGGTCTATTATTAAAACGTTGTTTTAAACAAATAACAACTTCATCTAATTTTTTTTCTAAGGAATCTGTTGTTTGTACAATGTTTTCCAAGTACACTTTATAAGTTGGGCGACTATTACTCCTAACTAACAGAACGAACTTAGTCGTAATACTTTTCCTTTGAAATCCGTTATATATACTACCATTATGTTTTTTTTTTTTAATTTTTCAAGCCAACAGTCTGTTTGGCTTGTAGCTGTTGCGGTCGATACACTTGACTGCAACAAAACTTAGTTCTTTAAAGTTTAATATTTCACAAAAGGATCACTGAATCGAAAAATAGTCTTCGCGTCTTATCCAATGATAATCCCCCATCCCCACACACTAATAAAAAAATCATCCCCACTTAACGCGTAGGAGATATACACTTTTTTTTTTTTATTTACCTCTTTGTTGCCTGAATACTATAAATTCCCATGCAAAATTACACTACAGTACTAACAATCTCTAGGCTAACCTACGGGCCAACGGACATGGCGAAACTTTCATTCTTTTTACTTCCGGGTCATTGATAGCAACACAATTTTATTTTTTAAATATATCTAATCTCTTAAAATAAACTGGAAATATTCGAATACTTGTCATTACGTCATGTGCTTGATTGAAATAATATAGTATTTTAGGACAATTGTAAAATACTTCGTTAGTAATTACTAACGATGAAATATATTTCTGCAAGAGAAAAATTACTCAGTCAAATTAAGAATTAAAAAGAACGAATATTCACCCAAGGGTTCCTTATTATTATTATTCCTCCATTCCTTATACTACGGAACCCTAAAAAGCTAGGAATATGAATGAAAATTGATCACAATAACTAAAATTCAGACTTTTGTAAATTGTATTACTCGTCTAAGTAAACCAATTTGATTAACAAACAACCATCTTTATAACTGTAAACATTTAGTTTGCAGAAATTTTGTAATTTTTTTTTTTTTTTAAAGAATACTAGCAACGTGGATCACACATTACTAGTATTCTTGTTAACCCCTCCAGCTAAGCTAAAATGCTTGTGTTAGGAGTGGGTTCACGTCGGTAGTGCACTGGGTGGGGTTCGAACCCACAACCACTTAATCGCAAATCCGACGCCTTAGCCATTACGCTACCGCCTTTAAAATTTATGTGAAAATCTTTCTTGATTAAAACGTGGAATAAAATAGTTGAATATAATTGTTAATATTAGTCATCGGGGTGAGTAATTTGAATAAAGGTGTTAGTTGGAAAGTAATTTCCCAGCGATGTATAAATAAAAACAAAACTGAAAGAGCACGGTCTGAGACGTCGTTTCTTAATTTATGAGGGCGTTGTGTGGCGAGTGAGGCTGCGTCGTCATATCCGAGCGCCATCTGCAGGTAAGTTACGAGCCGCGCAAGCACGCACCACGCACACATGCGCGCGCGCACGCACACCACGCCTCGCCTACTGTCCACCGGCCGAACAATCGATCGTAAATCAGCTTCGATAAAATTATAGGAGGGAACACAATGGATGTCGCCCGGCAACATCTGCGACGCATAATCTGCCCTCCTGCCATCGCAAAGAGTCCGCTTTCACGCGCCACCTGGCTGCTCCCGTCACCTAACTCTCCGTCTCCGAGATAAAGTCGACATTCGCACGTGTACAGACAAGAACTGTTTATTTTGAGAAAGTCCGGCTAAGCGAATGTAATCTTTAACTGTGAAAGCTGTGCGACGATATTCCTACGTGTATGCCGATACTCTCGTAATTGCGAAATTCACGCTTCGCGGTGCGGTACAAAAATAAGATTATGGATTCTGCTGAGCTCCAGCGTTATTGTGATTCGAGGATCCGTCCGTAGGTATGTCTGCGAGCTTTACGACTACTATTCCTGGAGGAATAAACCGGCGTGCTTATTGAATATTGTTCAGGTTATTTGTGGAAGACATCGCCATTGTCCGGAACGCAACGAGAATTCTTAGCCAAGGAAGTTTGTTTTGAAAACTATTGTGATCGTACCATACGAATAGTCAATTATAGGTAATGGTAGTATAGGTAACCTAATAGATTCCTACCTGTTACACATACTGTCAATACGTATTAGATTCATTATAATAAATAACGTTCTAATTCCCTAAAGGCCTGTGTTGCGAACACCTAAAAACATTAATATTGTAAACACTTAAACAGTCAACAAAGTAGCAACACAACTTAAGTCAGAAAACCCTAGTTTGTAAACATTCTCTTCGAGATAAATACAACCCTCGACGCAAATATTTAGAACGTGATAAGATCTGAGGAGCAATATCGATAAGTTAATCGATACAGGAAAGTACCAAGCATCGACGGTTGTATCGAATACAAAGCATGTATGCGCGAGCAATCAACCTCTCGCACAAAGGGGCAACGGTCAGGGATCGAATTTCCCGACACTTAGGTGAAGATCGTTGCCAGCGAGCTCACGTTTACGATCGTCGTAAAGACGTGGCCAGATATTGAACGAGCTCTCCTTATGTATAATATATAATATGTAGCCATACGTAACATACACACACTACCTGTAGTACATAGTTTCAGTTTATACGTACAATGTATATTTGTTTTTGTAAGGTATAATCATTACGAACCCTATTACATAATTATATTGATTCTATTAGCAATTCTAATAGAGGGCATGCCTATTGCTATCAACCGGATACTTTAGGAATTAAAGACAGGCAAAGTTAGTGTGCATATTGAAAGCGCAAGGTACAAGTAGGTAAGAAGGAAAGGATTACCTTTAGCACCAAGCAGTAGGAAGGAAAGGGATACTGTTTATATGAATGGATTGGAGAGTGTGAGCAATAGCTCCAACATGTTGGGGTCGCATACTTGAACTGGAAACAGCTGACTAAAAACAATAAGACCTCTATCTATCCATAATTCGTTCGTAGGAGAGTCACGCTTCGGCACGTATGTGGACCGGGGTGATATCACGGCCTCACAGAAAACCGACAGTGAAGCAATGATTTCATTGTTTTTCGCCGAGTGAACGAGGTTACTGGAGGCCCTAACCCTTCCCTCTAACCCTCTCCGCCTTCGCTCTCCTCTCCCCCTCTCCCCTACTATCTTAAAGAACGGCTACTTACGGCTCTTAAGTTGCAGATGTCCATGGGCGACGGTAGTCATTTACCCTCAGGAGACACGTCTGTTCGTTTGCCCCCTATCCCATAAAAAAAAACATATTAATAATATCGCACAACTAAATCAATTTTTGAGTCATGCACACCATCGAATTTCTTATCTCAATACCTACCGACCAATAAACCATATTTAAAAATACCACCTGGACGCTAGATGATAAATTTACCAATACGGGCTCGACTCAAAATAATAAAAAATTAGGTCCCGCAGCAGGCTCGCAGCGGTAGATTTCTTGGTTTTTTTTATTTTTAATTCCAAAAATATAAGTCGCATTAAAAACTTTTTAGTCTACATTGTAGAGTAAAATAAAAAAATTAGCTTTCAGTTTACAGTTTCGGAGCTAAGAATTTCTTTCCAACAAATTTAGATTTTCCCCCCCTCCCCAAGTTAAGGATGGAATCATTTAGGGTTCATATTAAAAAATGTTCGTATTTACTATGGGCATGCGCTATTAATGTTAAACGGTTCAAAAAAATTCCATAGGAAAAAAGTTATGCTGAAGAAACTGATTTTTGAAAATCTGCCCCTCAGTCCCCCCCTTTGGGAGAATATTTCCCATTCACGAACTTAACCTTCATTTTTGCCCTGTTGACTTGTAGTCCAAGTTTGAAAGCAATCGTGCCGGTAAAATTGAGGTACATACATACATACATACATTCATATATATATATATATAGACATATATATATGTATATACTTTTTAACTGGCGGTTGTTTTGGGATTTTGGGATCATAACTAGACCCCCTGTGAAGAAATTTTTGGAAAACTCGACAACTGGTACAAAAATAGGTAGACTTTTCTTCGAAAAATCTACCTGAAACAAATATACATACATTATTAAGCAGTTGGGAAATAACTACAAAAATACAATTTTCAGCCACAAAACGTGATTAAAACACAAGGTTCCTACAATATCTTTCTTCTAGTTGCATATGAAACTCTAAAATATCCTGCAGTGCACAGGGACACAGTAATTATATTTTCGCCTTTTCTGAAAAAAGTGTTTTTTGAGTTAATACCTGTTTAGATCTACGTGTGCGATATCGTCTAGCATGAACAAAAATAACTAGCGGCAGAAGTGTCATTGTATCTATGAATTGTGCTCCTGTGTCTCAAATTTTTAATCTTTATTTACGGAGCTTAGCCACCATTATGACTATGTCGCTCCATCATAGCCATTTTTTTATTTGAAACTAATCTTAACTATCCAAAATACAAAGTATGAATATCCTTAGCTGTATCTGTCAAAGGACTGGCCACGATGCTGTTACATCTTCCAATGTCCATCAACTTATCACTAAGCACGCATTTTCTAAGTTGTTGGTTCCGAACACATACCATCAAAACATTTTCTACGTCCTGTACCATTACACAGATTTCTGCGTCTCAAATACCTTAACTTAAAAAGTAATGATTAAAACTATTACTGGAATTATTATTATAATGTTATCATTGCATACGTCAGGATTTAAGTAAGTTTGTAATGATTTATTTGACTGTCATGTTTCATGGCCATAAAACATTTCTGATAGGTGCTTCATTACACTGTAGTAACACCAAGGTATATGTAAATTAAATACATCTAACATTACTCTACCTAGAAGTGCAAATATGATGCAACATTTGATTACCTAATAATAAAGATAGGATGTATAAAAACTTTAGTGCACCAAAATTGTATATTATAAATGTATAGGTATGTTTTTTGTACCAATGTAAAAGTGTACGGGTCTTTAATAAAGTTGGAATGTACCGATATTGTCTTATAAAGTTTAATCTATTTACAATAATGTAATGTGTTTGCTTGGAAATAGTTTATTATATTTTCTTTAAATTAAAGTGAGCAAATCTCTAAGACCTTACAACCTGAACTCGGTACTTCAGTAATGAGAGAAGGCAAAGCTAAGTTTTTAAAGCTATACCATGCAACAGATGGTAAAAGATGTACTAAGAAGATGTACGACACCTGTAAACGATACGGTAGACATGCATTGTCCGCCGGCTGTTGATTAAAGTCTCGGTCATATCCTTATCACACAACTAGTATCCACTAGCTTACGTATTGGAACAGGCAACTTACTTCACGACTGACTTACAAAGATGTAAAAAAAAATAGTAAAATTGACTTACTCTAGCGTGTCAGATATTAAAAGTGTAGATACCCCACATATCTCTGATAATGGGGGTAGGTTAATCTGCCCATTTGCATGGTGGGGGTGGCCGTATGGAAGGATAGAAAATGGGAAAAAAAAAATTATTCGAGTGCGTCAGATATTAAAAGCGGATGTTAAGTACACCCGAAAGAAACCCCCATTCAACAATCTGACGATTCGGAAGTGACGCAAGCTCGCAGCGGCTTTTTGAAAATGCAAAAAAAAATCGCCGTTTTGACCAAGTCGAGCGCGTCAGATTTTCGTTCAGTTTAATGTCCTAGACAAGCTGACCAATAATCTGACGATTATTTGGAGGGAATCTCTTAATCTGACGATTTGAAAAAAAAAACATGTATTTTTATCATTAAATGTGTCAAATGTGCACGGAAACTAACATGCAAATACAAGGTACAGGTAGTTTATGAATAAGAGAAGTCAGCTTAGGAATGATTCTAAGCTAAAAACAATTTTCTTAATTTACGAATACCATTTTAATTCCAAATTTCTTAAAAAACATATTCCAAAGTGAATTGTTTAGATAAATCAATATATTAAGAGTATAAAATCGCGGAAAAAAAAAAATAATAGTCGTATAGTAGCAGGTACAAGTTGTTTTTATTACGTGTGTGAAAGAACGTATAGGGGCTTTTTTTATGGAACTGACCTGTGTTTTTATGAAGGTAAAGTAGGTTTTCATAAATAAGCCACAGTCAGGATGTTTATTTCTTTATATTTCTGCCCTAGTGAATCACAACTACCTGACTTACATAAAATATATAAATTGCTCAGATAGTCTTCTTCTGCAGCACGAATATAGGTTTATGCGACATTATACTATGAAAATAACTAAAATAGACTAATCTGACTGTTTCAATATCAGTCAGTTCACGAATTTTTCTAACTGCGTATGGTGCTGAGCTGAGTCTATTCGATAATATTTATTTATTTTAATTAATAAGAATTTCGTGGTATCAACTAGTTTCAATTCGTCTTATTTAACCATTGTAGTGTTTTTCACCTGTTTAACGTTTGGAGTAGTGAATTGGATACATTTATTATTTTCTCCATTAAAAAGTTGTTAACGTTAAACCAACGAACCACTATCGAAATAGCATCATTTAAAAGTTTGTACTCATACGTTTTAGTCTAAATAAGAGTAAATTATGATGAAAATGAGGTAATTAAATAATTGAGATCTGTTGCACGCAAGCTCTCCAGCAACTTTCAAAAAGAACATAAACAAATGGACAGAGTATATAGTGTGGAGATGGTATGAGAGAGTGAAAGATAGAGAGAATGTAAAAGGGAAAGAGAGGCGTGGAGTTTGAAATACATGCTTCACTGCAGCTGTATGTACTAAACTTTCTTTACGATTTTTGTTCGGCTTGTGAAAATGGGCAAATTATATGTTTTCTGTTATCCTTGAATTATTTCCTTAAAAAAAAAAATAGACGATTTTGTTTTGCAAGTTTGTAACGTTCCCACTGCCTTGCGTCACGCTCAAATCGTCAAATTATCAAAATGTACACTTGTCAGCATGTAATTAACCCACCGTATCTTAATTTGACGCGCTCGACAATGTCAAATGATCGAATTTTTTTTGCAAGTTTGTAACCTTCCCACTGCCTTGCGTCACGCTCAAATCGTCAGATTATCAAAATGTACACTTGTCAGCATGTAATTAACCCCCTTATAATAATCTGCCGCGTAGGAGTAAATCCAAAAAAGTCCCTTAATGGCTCCCTTACTATAAAGGATTATCACACGCATTTGAAATATGATTCTACGATATTAAAATTCTATCTCCCCATCCGATATATATAAGTAATACCAGAAAAGTATGTCAGCCACAATTTAAGTTTCATATTCGAAATGAATGCAAATAATATAAAATAAAACATTTACACGCGTTATGAACGCGAACACTGAACATTGGTGCGGATAGCGTTTCGAAACGCACCCGCGTTCCGTTTTAATGACACGATAAAAACGGCCAGATATGAACGGTATATCAACATAATCTTTATGTTCTAACCTACAACATATCCAGCCTATTTACTAGAATTCTACTGAAAAGATAAAATGATTTTAATCTATAGAAAAAGTGGACATCTCTTATTGACAATATATTTCGATTTTTTTTTGTTATTATGTTCTTTTTATTATGGTATTTGACGCTATTTTTATATTATTAATACTAAAACATTTAAGTTACTAACATCTGCTGTTTCCACAGATTCTTAACAGTACTGGTGTGAGCAAAACACGCTGAGAATCAATAAGAATTTGAACACGAGTTTTGCCAGTAAAGAGACACAATTTAGTAATTAGGACCTACTAAGTAAACAGGTCACATTCTCTCTTCTTATATTTATTTATTAATTGAGAACTAATAAGTTGCCTTAGTCACTTTTTACAGTCGTTACCTATAAAAATTATAATAGTTCAGATTATATACACAATTCTTTCACAATTTATAGGAATGTCTTTGAGGTGCCGTCTTAAATTTATTACCATTATTATTAATCGCCACTGATAATCCCACTAATATTATAAATGTGAAAGTTTGAATGGATGAATGGATGGACGGATGGATGTTTGTTACTCTTTCTCGCTAAAACTACTAAACCGATTGCGCTGAAACTTCGTATGTAGATAGCTGGAGACCTGGATTAACATATAGGCTACTTTTTATCCCGGTATTCCCACGGGATCGGGACTTACGCGGGTGAAACCGTGGGGTGCTGGTAGTAATAATATAATACTCAAGTTACTATAGTCACAGTTAAACCTATAGGATGCCGTGCAAGGTCCAGATGATGAAGAAACCATCGCATAGAAAAAATAGAAACGGAGTTCCGTATTTTGCACCACTCACAATCGTGCCTTGACATAATATAGGTAATTTTTGCCATAAACGTCATGTCTTGATTCATATTCCGAACCTCATTAAAACCATAAGACAAATAAAAGCGATGCTTTTTAAGGAACCTATCTTACATCTGAGATTGTAACCGCACGTGTAAAACTGAAAACCCGATTTCGTGATGCTACACGTACTCTGTCCGTATTGTCTGCTACGAAGCAACTACTCGATATTATTGAACTACAAGACTGTCTATTCGTTGCGTTGTATCTTCGTAGCTGACCGGCAAATGAATAGCTACGAAATATTGTTATCTTATCGTTGCTTCATTAAATCACAAAAGTGTTTATTTCTTTTTAATTCAATCGTCATGTCTATCGAATTGGTGATTGTGGTGTGTTAGATGAGAATAAACTGTTCAATGTAGTAATGAATTTCATCTCGTGTTGCGTATTACGTTTCAGAATGCATTATAATGTTTCTATTAATTACGTATCTAACTCATAGATTCGATATTGTATGAATATTGACAAAAAGAAGCAATAATATTTTTTCTGAAAGATACTTATTATTACAGTAGCAAGCCTGTGTCATTTTCGTTCTAACCGCAACAAATTCTAAGACCATTGACCCTCAAAATCTTTTTTAAGTATGCTATTTTGTTGTTTTCCTTTTTGCCAATTTGTACGCGACTACGTAGATCCGAGTACCGCTATTTATTTTAGTGTCTTCAATGAGTGTGTATTCTGTACGCAAGAACTTATCTAATCTGTGATACCTACGCACAATTTCTTAAACAAAAGGTGAAATATTTACAATTACTCATAAATGCAACCGTGAGAGTCAGGACACCTCTGGTTGTTTGAAATGAATGTATGAATTAATTATTTTCAAATGGAGGAAACTATTGCGGTTAAATCTTATAACCTGTGACTTTTCCATAAGGTTCTCGATGGTTTGTGAAGTCTGATGATCCATACTGACGCAGGCCAGCATATGACCTAACACCTTTTAAACTCCCTACCCGACAGTTGAAGAGTTTATGAAAAGGACTGATATGAATATATCGTAAAATAGAAGAAACTATGAACAGTATTAAATAAATAATCAAAACACAAACATGTTTTGAAGTTTGCTCTAAAACCCTTTTGATTTTAAACATGAAAAACCAATGAACAATCTAGTTGTATAGTAAGTATCAACAAGAAACGTAGGTACGCTGTTATCAATGTATCAAGACAGCTATTTCCAAACAACGGTTGCACAAGCGCTGAAGCAATCATCATTTTTTACGATTAGGTTTATAGCACAACGTACTCGTAGATAGGTGTTCGGCACAGCCACTTCTGTATTTCATATCTATAAACTTTTATGTACCTATACGTATAAACTTGTTATATGCCTCCACCTCTCTACGTGGAACTGCCAAGATTAAAAAATTATCAATTATTTTTTTATCATTATTGCTTTAGCATATTTAATATTTCTTAAATCATGTGATTTTAACTCTTATTAGTAATATTTGCGTTTAAGTATATATGTTTGTTCCTCTTTTAAAGTAGTAAAAAAATATTAATGACTATCTACTGACTGATCTTATAAAATTCAAAATATTATTATGTTCTTTGTTTTAATGTCAACTTTGGATTTACATTTTAAATAAAATGAAATCCACTGGCAAGCTTATGCTTTACAACAATGTTATTGAAAACTAAAATATACGAAGCAAACTTTATAATTCTGCTTCGTATATTTTGTTTATATTTTGAGAGTCAATATTTTGAGAGTCAATATTTTAAACATAAATAAAGTACCTATATTTTTTAATAAAACTTTATGTTTGAAGTTGGTTACTGGTTAACCATCTTAACACATATTGTAAGGATATATATTTGCCAATTTATTTAAATTGGCAAAGATATATCCTGTGCTTTTCTGCCTAGTCTTGTTACTATTAGAGGGGCCATAGTCCACCATGGTGGTCTAGTGCCGAAGCATGGCTCTCCCACTACCTTTAAGAAAGTTATCATATCTGAGTGTTTATAGTTAGGTTATACTCGTGAAGTCTATCAAATTGTACTAGACCAGCATGGTGGACTATGGCCCCTCTAATAGTAACAAGTGACGCATGGCCAGCAATATTTATCTATAGACAGGGATGATGTTAAGATATGAAGTAGAACAAGAAGCCCTCAACCAAATTTCAAATTCTGTTATTAACCACATCTTAAACATGTACAAAAATTATTTAACCACAACATGAATAGTATTTAAACACTATGGACAATAATGTTACATCCATAATGTTTTAATGAGGCAGTTTATTTTGCTTTTAAATACATTTTCACAGTCGAAGCAAACTGAATATGTATAAAAGGTTTTCAACTTCTAAGCTAAAATGACTACCTTATGAATTTGAACAGGCTAAAATATACATTTATACCTATGAATGTATGTATGTTTTAGCCTGTTCAAGGGTACCTACCCTACGTATTTTTGTAACAAGGTTCCAAATAAACGCTTCAGAGATTCATTCTTGTATTTACTATTATGTATTAACTTCTAGCTCAGTCTAATAGATATTATAGCTAATCTCAAAATAAACGAAAATGATAGTTTGGAAAACTGAAAAGTATTAAAATAAAAAAAAATATCTTTATTTTAGTAAATGAAAATGTTTTTAATTAATACTAAAATAAATTAAAGTCTCGTAAAGACGTTAGACGTTTTCGGTAGGATTTTAACAATACTTAAAAAAATGAAACAGTTCTGAAAAATTGAGCGTGTTTTTTTGCTTTTCTGCCTAGTCTTCTTTACCAAATTTCTTTAACTCCTCGCTTAGTTTTGAAAATTTGTCATTAACTATCTCACGTATCTGCTTTTTATTACTAAGTGACTGTGGTTTAACAATGGGAACTGGGAACTTTGGGCATTGAGAAAGTTTTGTCCAAATAGTTGCTCAGTTGGCACTACATTTCTGAAGTAGAATTTATATCTATCAATAAATATCAATTGACATAAATTCTACTTCAGAAATGTTCATTTGCAGGTTTGATAATAGGTACTTACTCAATTGGCTTAGTGTAATTTTGTCCTACAAAATGAGAATCAAAAGATCTCGTCCCATAGGTACATTTGGTGTAGTAGTGTATGATTCCCCAGTTAATATTCATCTTTAAATATAGATGACAATGTGCGCTGACAAGAAATATCAGCGTTAACAACTGTGAGTGAGAGCCAACCAAAGTGACATTTCTTGTCAGGGTTAAAAACTTTTGCAATTATAGTTACAATATTAACTCGAAATTAATATTAATTGTGATAGAAACTTTTCATCACAGAACCTGCACCTAATTTAAGCCCTCTATTCCACTCTACTTCTCTCTACTATACTCCATTCCCCACCATTTTTCCAATGACTGTTGAATTTGTGGTTTTATCTACATAAACCGTAAACAAAGTGATACGTTCGCACATGAATGGCTACTAAACGGTGCTTACGTTTGAGAGCTTCGTTGAAACACATAATGTAAGTAAGTGAAACTTATTACACAAGTTTTTGCTTTGGTTTAATAACAATATGGCATACCGGAATAAATTTTCATGAACAATAGAAAAACGAAGGAAACCACCCTACATAAAAACGGGGTTTTTAATTAATGGTATAAAATTAATGAATATTGAATTGTTAGCAATGATAATTCAATTAATAAGTATTATTTTCATTATCAATTTAAACCTTCGTTATTATATAACTAAGAGTTTTTTGAAGGTTCATGTGCGTTTATGGTCACTGCCCGCTCCTTAAGGTCGTAGGGTGATGTTATAAAGCCTATATGGATATAACCTTCCTCAATGAATACTCTATCAAATACAAAAAGAATTTTACGAATCCGACTTGTTGTTTGTACAAACAAAAAAAACTCTGGTAGTAATCTACCACCGCAAGTAATTCTACCATCGCACGACTCGCCGGCGGCAGGGCATTCATCCTCACACATTAGAACTGTACTGATAACTAAATCCAACTAATCCAACCTATGTACCTATACTTACACCTGTGGATCCTAAATGCGTGCTACTGCTCTGTACACCCCGGTGTACATCTCTTGCCTACACTACATCACTAGGGTAGAACACATCGTCAAGTACGTGTCCCAGAATCTGGATTACACGCCGAGGCTGTCGTGCTGCGAGTACCCAACTGTTACCTGCAGCAGGTGTTATATGAAAGCTTTTGGCCGCAAGATATGGTATTCCGTCGCTTCCGACAAATACCAATAGGTAGAGTACAAAGACTTAGTGCGAGTGAAGTTTTATTAACTTAATTTTAAGTTATATTTACTAACACAGTACCTACCTATGTATATTTAGATTAAGGTATTTATCATGAGCAGATGCAGCCTGAACACAAATATAAATATTTTTAAAGATATTTTTAAATAAGTAGGACTACTACAGGAAAGTATTAATCTATTTTTTATCTACATATTTAAATATATTATAAAAATATTTGCTTGCTTGTACCTACTGGCTGGTATTATCTACTACATTTTTCTGCTAAAAAATGTTAAAACCTTTTCTTACACAACAAAACGCGTACCTAGTCTTAATCAAAGAATACCTAGAGAGTTTTTGTTTACGTACCCCCCTACTTACTAAGATAAGCTTAGGTAAGCGATAAAAAGGAGGATAATAAACAGTTGGTATTTTAATACAGAGACTATAATAGTCACCTATGTACCTACATACATAGGTAGGTATATTATCTATATAAATTAATTGTATGGAATATATAATAGTCCAATAATATTTTTAGAAAAAGAAATATTGTAGAATTTTACAAACAAACACGACCTTTAGCTAAACAGGCGTAAATTCAATTTGGTACACAGATACACTGTACCCTGAATTAATAGACAAAACAAGATAGCAAAGGCCATTAATAAATAAAAAACCATAAACAAAAGAAACAGTTGTAATCAAATTGACCAATTCTACGTTTACAGCATAAATGACCAGTCCGGTCTGCATTATATCTCATATTTAAAAAAGTTTTTTTTATTCATCTCACAACACCTGGTCAGAGCACCTTCACAAATAGGTGAGCATATTACACCTACTTCCATTATACCTACGTACTTTCATTACACATCTGATTCATCGGAGCCTGCATCGATTCATCGACAGAAACTGTAGAACAATAGTCACTTGTCATGTGACTAATTTCCTTATCGTATCGACGGAAATATGCAAGTTTTCTACGTTTTTATAAGTTGCTAGTTAATTGGAGAACAGAGATTTTATACGCGTCTTTCGTAGACAAATTATGTTACGTACCTACACCATAAGAATAAAATATAGGTACACATACACTAGACGACCAATAATATGTGTAAATATCAAAATAAATATGTAGGTTTATTTCTATTCACTTACCTGTATATTATATAAGTTGATAATAATCAGTTGATTTACTGCTTATAATAAATATTGCTATATGTACTATCTTGCAAACGAACATTAATGATGAAATACTGGTATGCGATACCTACGAAAATAAACTCAAATGTATATAGGTATAGGTAGGTATAACAAAATCCACCCACACTTCTAAAACAATAGCGTCACGTTTATATCTAATACATAATTAAAGTAAATAAAGAAAAGCCTCCATGCTCATCCAATGACAAATGACAATGGAGGGAACATCCCTCAATGCGATAGTTCATTTAAAAATAAACTCTATCGTTCCAACCTAGAGTGGGTTTTGGCATAGCATCGCGCGGAGGATGTCCCTCGCTATCTTGTCAAGCGGGGGAGGCGTCGGCCAATCGGGGAGCGCGCCGAGCGCATCACACTGTCCTTATCTTTACATACCTACTGCGCATCCTCATATATAGAAAAGCATTTGAATTTCGAGACTTAAGATAATTTTGTTTCTTTAACAAACCAAAGACAGAGTTTGCAAACTAATACAAAGTAATGAAAACACTCACCTTGCGCGTGGAGACGCCTCGCCACTGCTTTCGACCGCATCGCGTCAGGCGCGGCGGTCAGGACACTCTCCTCAATTATTAACCGCGATCGATGACACACTAGACTAAGTCGAAAAGTTTTTCAAAAATGGTACGCGGTAAATGAAAGATACTTTGTAGCGCGCGAGTCGGTTGTGCCGGGCGGCAGTGCGGCGCGGGCGGGCGCCGGGTGCGTACGTCCTGCAGGATGAGTGGGGTGTACGTGCGGTTTGAGGGCGCGAGGAGCGCGGCGTGTCACGCGAGCGGTCGACGGGACACTGCGTTCACGTGCTCCGTCGCACCGCCACCGCGGGGAAAGCGATTTTCACGCGGGAAACGCGATAGTGACCGGCCGCGCTGTCTCGGTCTGAGCCGCGGCCGCTCTCCAACTGTCTGCTAGCACGTTTGAAACTCACCGCCTTGCCGCCACCCACAGCAAACTTGACGCCTACACGCACCACAATTACCATGACAACATTGCTAGGACTTAGGATAGGGCAGTGACAATACTAAAACTATAACCTTAGGCAACAGTAAATATAGGAGCATTTCTCAACACAATACGAGGCATATGTACTTAAACAAAAACCTTTGAAACTGAATCATGTAGGGAAAACTTATTAGGCAGGTAGGTACCTACCTACCTAATCAGTTTTACCTACATTTTTACATAATTACATAGAATCATTATATAAAAAACATATTAACCCATTAAAAGATACCAAGCGAATTCCGAATAGTTAACAAAACAATTCGTAATCAGTGATTAACACGTCATAATAAAAGCTTTTTGAAATTAACCTTTAAGTTACTATAAGTACTTTAACTTATTAACATTAGGTAGGTACCTATATGGCTGAAAAGTTTCTTTGAATACGCTAATGTGAATCCTAAAAATTGTGAAAATGAAATTCTTTTAAGTAAGGTAAAACAATATAGGTATTTATTATTGAGGAAAGTCATAAGTTATTATATACCTAATGTAGGTATTATAGTATTAGTATGATTAGGTACGAAGAGGTTGCACGAACGACAAAAATATCTAGGTAAACATTCCTCATCATACTTTTGATTAATTAGTTGTATTCCTTAATTATAGCAGTATCCCCTTACTTATTAACAAGGAAAAACATAGTTTAGCCTTAAAAAGCTAAGACCTTATTTAAAAACGCTTAATTTCAGTAATTAATTTAAACTGAAATACTTAGTGGTGTATCGAATATAGTTGCCCTAGCGTCCAGAGTAATTCTTCACACTTCACTTCTAAACATTTATCAAAATCTCTTACATAGGTAGTTGGTACATGTATGAAAACCTATGTACCGACACAAATATACTACTCTCTAATCTTAACATGACTAGGTATAGTTAGAAGGCGTATACGTAACTTACCGAATAAACGTGCTTTAGACAACTTGTAAGGAGACAGACCTCAAACCACCGCTCTGTCTCCCTCAGAGCGAGACATGTTACTATAGTAGGTATACCGAAACTAGCTTAAAACTACGTAGACCGGTAAGATGGTGCTAGAGTCAGCACTTTTTAAATTTGAATAAATAAAACATAAAATATCATGGTTTTCCAAATTAATATATCTTTTATCAACAAATCAACAAACAAACAATATAATATTAGATGTGTAATTCAGAACTTAATCGCAATAATATTTAAAAGGTATAATACCTCTTGTTTACCCAACGTTTCGATCGAATTGCACCGATCCACCTAGTGACCACGTTTTAAATATTATCGCGATTAAGTCCCGAATTACACATCTAATATGTATCAAAGTTGCGAAACTTTAAAAACAAACAATATAATTAGTATCGCTACCTTTAACATAATTCACGTATTAAGAAAGAAAGACAAATACGCACTCCTACGAAGTGGATAAGAGTGGGCATTTTAATTATAAGCGTCAAAGTTACACCGGTAGAATCCTGGGCCTAGATCATCGGTGTACTCTTCGTATCACCATTCCTTGCATTGTGAACACTGAATGTCTTTTAAAATGGCTATTATTGTATAGCTCTTGATAGCCACCGCATCCCCAGATTTTCAGTTTTAGCATTCTGATTGACTTTTACTCTTCTGTTTCTTCTTTGCCTTTCGAGTGTTTATAGAAAATTATGATTATTTTATGTCAATTTTTAATTTTCAGTGTCTGTGTATGGTTTTCAATCTCGGCTTTATACTGCGAATTACTAATGAAATCAGAATTCTTCGAAAACCTAAGGTGGATCTCTATCGTTCAGTCTTTCGCTTTCTTCTAGACATGCTGCAAATGAGCTATGACGTTGATTACCTATTTATTTCTGAAGACAGAACGTGATAATGAATGTAAGAATACGCGCGCCAACTTATACCTTATACATTTGATCGTTTTTTCAAAACATTGAAGGACTACCGACATCTATTGCGAATCGCGACATGAATAGTTGTTTAGACAAGTTCTTAGAAAAATGGGATTATTACTATTTACTATAGGATTTCGGAACAACAAACTTGTTAAAACACCAGAAAATTACATTGAAATATGTAAAAATCCGTTGACTGACCTAGCAATCACGTTTTTACAAATAAGTATGTATTTGAAATATTTTTCGAAAACGTGTACCGGCTCTCTGTAGCTTCAAAACACAACTGAAGTTATCTGCAAATATGACATAGGACTCGATATATTAGGTGCTCACTCTTGCATCACCGTACCCCATATGTATTAGGACTTTTTTTAAAACAAATAATTATTATATTATTAAGTAAATAGATAAATCTCAGTTTCTCCGAACTATGATTGAAGGAAACAAATAATCGTAAAAACAGTCCTGTTAAGTCAAATTCCGATCAATGTCCGGTTGTCTATATTTGGTCTTTAACCTAAATTACCCAATGTTAGAAAAACTATATTAAACAGCAATAGCAAAAACTCATTTTTGAAAGTTTCGGATGGTCTGCCCTGTACGAACTGTTAACTCAAACGAGTTAAACACTGAGATGACGAAGATAGATTAATTGGAAGAACATAACACTGAAATTTGTACTCCAGCTACTGCAGTTTCAGCAATGCTGTTCCCTCAGTACTTCAGCTTCTCCTTTTTAATGGCATAAGGGACAAACGAGCAGATGGGTCACCTGATGGTAAGGGACTATCGCCGCTCATGGACACCTGCAACTCAAGAGACAAGTGCGTTGCCGGCCTTTGAGGTGGGGTTATTGCAAGAGCGTTCTCCCGAAGGCGACGTCTAAAAAACCTATGTTTCTGATGAAACTACAATACTTGTGATAATACATACAATAATGATAGTGATAACATATTAGAGATTACAATACAACACCATTCGATGATCCTACTAATATAATAAACATGAAAGTTAGTAAGGACGTATGGATGTATGGATGTTTGTTGCTCTTTCACGCAAAAACAACTGAACCGATTACGATGAAACTTGATATGTAAATAGTTGAACACCTAGATTAACATATAGGCTACTTTTTATTCCGATATTCAGACGGCATCATGACACCCAAATTTATCTCAATATTATTAGACTATATTATCGGATAGTATGTCTGTCTGTGACTTGACTCCTCAAGGTCTCTCACAGAATTTCATAGCATTTTATACTGTTCGGAGGTAGGTCCGGCAAGTACGGAGGATTATAAATGTATTCTATCTGCTCGTCTTGTAACGGTAAAACTGTTTGTTTTATGGTGAGAGATGTTACATTATAACTTTAAATTTTTGAGCAATAATTTCCACAATCTATAAAGGTAAGATTTCGTATGTGGGAGGGGTGACATAAATTAAAATATAGGTATTTAAAACCAAGGATGGGAAGATTTTTCTTAAATGTCTGCATAAAAACATAAAAAACAAAATCATTAAATTAGGAATGTGCACCAACACTACGAAAACTCAATTTAAACTAAAATTTGACCACAAATTTCTGTAAAATTCTGTATATGTACTTACACAATACAAATAAGATTCGCAATAAACATCTTCAATTATTGATGCACAAGATCTCCCAAAAGAACTATAGCTCACATAGATATACCCACTTACATTAAGTTTAAGGAAAATACTATAACTTTACCAAGGTCTACCTTAGATCATACGTTTCCAGTATTCTATTTAACCCCTCAAATAAGCTAAATGTTTCAGTTAGGAGTGGGTTCACTTTGGTAGGTACTGTACTGATAGAGTTTGGAACTCACATTTCGACAACACAACTCGATTGCAAGTCTGACACCATACCCATTAAATTACTGCACTTCTTTAGGGCATTGTGCCTGTGTTTGTCCTCAATTTTTCGGTACTCTTTGTAACATTCTTTCCAAAATCCTTCATTTCTGTATCAACTCATCAAACTAAGGAAAAATTGAACGTGCTTCTCAATGCAAGTCAGTTTCTGGAGCACCCATACGTATTTTTTACCATTTGGTGTAAATGAATCAAATGTTATAATTATGGATGTAGAGTAATGCCCGGTTCCTATAATCAAGAATTAATTGGTTTTGCTTATGGAAAATTTCGTTCAATTTTTTTCAACGAAAATTTTACCGTCCGTTAGCAAAACGAATCGTTTCTTGGTCATAGGAACCGGGCATTATTTGTTTTTCAACAAATTCGAACTTTTTTTGAAATTTATTAAATTATGCATCAATTTTCGTCACGAAAAAAATATTGAATGGTTTCTAAAAAATACTGTCCCAGTTAAAAAAAACACTCTGTATATCACTTTAGTGTCCCAAACCGCTTGCAATACAGCGACAATTATATCTTTTCCAGGTTGAAGGGGCATTATGTACTGGTCTAACTCTTACATATATTTCCTCCCTCTCCACCACCTACTCCCAGGTTCGTGTCTACTGGAAATCTGTTAAGACAGCCTTACAAAGCAAAATATATATAATATTTTTATTACAACATAAACTTGATGGCATTCCTCAAGCCTGATATACGGCACGCGTCTCTAGAACATCGAGGACGAAGCCTCCACTTAAGGGAAAGGGGAGAACGGTACCTCCCCACTTCTCGGGCCGTAGCAGTGGGTAGAAGCCGTAAATATGATTATCAGCGGGGGAGGCGACGCGGACTAATCATATTCTCTGCAATTTACATAAATATTAGCGTGTTTCGTGTCACACGACTGCCCGTCAGGGTTGTCCGGAAAAAAATAAGAATTGTCATTTTACACGTGCAATAGAATTAACGATAATAAATCATAAGTTGTAATGGCTTGGCCTTATTTTTTTACGTTGTTCAGCGCGGTTTATGTTAAAATTGGATTATAAAACACTTAGGTATGCAGATTGGTTGAAGTTTGTCTTCCGTTTATAAGCGTATTAATAATTTATTTATTTTATCGTAGGAAAAAACCTGCACACGGGTGTTCTCCATAAAGTTTGGTCTCAATATTTATTCGAGAGTGTTTCTGGTGGTTTTCTAAAAGCACGAGAGCTGGTTTTCCTGTTTCTCAATATTTTTCATATTTTTAGAAATTTTCCGTTTTACAAAAGTTACTGTAACGCCACATCCATAATCTCAAAGATGCTCCTGTGGCGACCTCCACATACAGCAAAAGCAAAACATCAACATCACCTAGCGAAGACGAGCTGAACTACGGAGTAACTACTAATCCTGCATCGCGCTATGAGAGTTGTCGCGGCGATTTATATATGCCAGGCATGACCACCTAAGTCGGAGGATCCTCCCTTTGTGTTGGAGAGACAATACACCCGTTCCTCAATACTCCTATTGGTACTGTATTTACTTCATTTAAATTAGATTGGGAAAATGGATTTGATTTTTAAATTAATATGAAATATTGACAGCCCTACGCGGGTCATTAGGAGCGTCGTCCACGTACCTTTTAATGATACCGTAAGGTCGATGTTAGATACGTGGCTCAGAAGTCGCTTTGTCTTTTTTATGAGTGATTAATGTTTATGGCAGGCCGCGCCATGTTTGCCTATGCATATTCAAAAGAAATAACGATTATATTTAGGATAAGTCCAGTTTGTTTGAACAGCGTAACAATAGCAACTGACACCGTCGATATTTTGCGACAGTCTTGTTGATCGGATTTACCTATTTATTAAAAAAAAAATTGAGATTACAAAAAGGGAATAAAAATTATTACTTTTTTCTTCTTTTATTCCATTCCCAACATGATGTGTGATGATGATGAAAATTTTCATAAAGCACAATGAAATCCATTGAGTAATCAATAAAAACAGTATCTAATTGAAAATATCCAATACTTTATGAAAAACTACACGTATCTTATTTTAATTAAACCAATTTCTATTGAAAATGTTTTTTAATCACGGATTACAATCAAGGAGGACACTGAGCGGGAATTGAACCAGTAACCCCAGGCGTGGCAGTCGAAGGACCTTGAACTCACAAGTCATTACTCATTACACTTCAATTTCTATCAGTAGATAGAAATTGAATCCTGAAGTATCAGTGTAGTGTTTGTATACTTGTCTCGAGTACACGGGTACGGTACCCCCAGTGTAAGAACGAGCACTACAATCAGGAAATCAGATATATATATATGAGACTGTGGACACTCCTGATGACATTACATTTCATAAAAACATAGATATAAATTAAAACATTTTAACAAAAATTTTTTTTTTTGTTTAAGAGTTTTTATTTTTTAGTTTTTTGTGGCTAAAACAATCAACTACAGGTCGTCGTCATGTTGTAGTTAGAACTACACCTGTGTGCTTAGTTTTAACAGAATCGGTTAACAGACGAAAATTCAATGGGTGAACAATCATACGTCCCCTATTTTTCTACCCTTAGGGTTGAAATTTTTTTTTAATTTAAATGGGATCAATTTCAAAGTATCTTTCAATGAAAAACAAATTATCGAATTCGGACTATAACTCGCGCACCGAAAAATAAAAAATATTTTAAAATATTCTATTCGCAGTAACTGAAAATAGGAGGCCCAAGCAAATATCCACACAAAGGACACACAAAGGATACTTCCCCTCTAATCCCCCTCTCTCGTCTTTTCGCTCTTCTCCTCTTTCCCTATTCCCACCTTAAAGGGCGGCAACGCACTTGTGACTCTTGAGGTACAGGTGCCCATGGGCGGTGGTAGTCATTTACCATCAGGTGACCCGTCTGCTCGTTTGCCCCCTATACCATAAAAAAAAGGACAATCGTGGGAGAGTCATGCTTCGGCACGTATCGACTGGAGTGATACCACGGCCTCACAGAAAACCAGCAGTGAATGAATGCTTTATTGCTTTTCGCCGAGTGAGTGAGGTTACCGGTGGCAATAACACTTTCCTCCCACCCTCGGTGAAGTGAGGTTTCCACAAGTAAAAGAAAAAATGGGTTTCCTGGTACACGTGATCAAGTTTGCAAGTGGTCCATTGAGAAGGAATATGATTAGAAACGTGCGGTAACACCACTGGTAGTTACGTGGAATCTTATAAAAGCGACTGTGAATCTGTTCGTTTGTATGTTAACGCCTTAACTACAGAACCGATTATCATGAAATTTTGCATCCACGTTGTCAAGAGCACATACAGAGTAATTTTGACTGTATGTACATGCAAGTACATACAGTAAAAATTTACATTAACAATACAACAGACAAGGAACGTCACGAGTCACGGGTTCGATTCCCAGTGCAAATTTTTGTATTACTTAAATTGGTATAGCTATTTTTGGGACGAAGTTCCTTATCGCACGTTACACTTGAGACGCTCGGCCGACGGCAGGCTAGACGGAAAAAATTGTTAGCGCAACGAAAAATGCTGACCGCTAGTTGATTTATTTTATTTACGTCATCGGTGGATTTTGCGCGTAACTACTGAACTTTGATGTTTTTGTATACTAATTAATTATACATATATTAGTTAGGGCAACTTTCATAGATAGCGCAATTTTAATTTCGAGTTTTACATTATTTACTATATTTTGATATAATTTATTCAATCCATTAAATATATTATTTATACATAGCGAAAGGAACTCCGTTCGAACCGAGTATCCCAAAGACACCTCACGCGTTTTTTTTCTATGTGCTATGTAAATGCATATTATATATCTGATGGCTCGAGCGTTGCAAAGCAAATTACAAATGTTTGATCAAACATTGGATATAAAACAAAGCCTTAGTTACCATTTTATAAACAAAGTGTGTATCCAAAATCATATTTGGACAAAGACTTCACAATCAACATCACATCACAAACCTTGACCAAACTCTACAAACGGGGTAGACTAATTTTAAAAACTCCTAATATTCCTTAATAAGTTTACAAATATCTCTTCAACATAGCAAATAGTGCTTAAAATATATTTGTAAACTTATTTCAGTTGTGGCACTTACTATAAAAAGAGCGTTGGAATATTACTGTTAGATTTATATGCTAACTTAATAAAATAAATGGGAATGTGTATTTGTTTCTTTGTCAACATCATGAAATTTTTGCATACACGTTGCGAGGTTACACCTTTTACACAAGATAGATATAACGTAGAAATATAGATGCACTACTCACAGAGCCGCACTAGAATGAGATGCTTTCAACCCATCTCCCATCGTCCGTGGTGGCAGCGGGCAACTTGCTTCTATCGTGTGTCAACTTAGAGTGAAACACTTAAACTTTTATTACAACAAATAAGTGCAATGAGCGATAATATCAAGCACAACCAGAAAACATCACCGATCTGAACAATGATAATACATATACAATGTATATATATATACATATGTCTACAGCAACTGTCCCAGCCAGTACGACCGTGTATAAGCTAAGTCATCTGGTGAACAGAAACTGAAATACTCCAAACTATATCCAACCGATTCGAATTACAACTGACCTGACCACTGTTATTTTATAGTAAAACGATATTTCAACATCGTTGCTGTATGAGTAAATACGATGATCGATACACGATGATACTGCTAATTTGCAACATGTGCTTCCAAAGTGTTCCCGCCACAACTGTAATGGAACTGGTATATTTCCATCAAATGGGAATTCAGATTAAAATGGCAATATTTCTGTAATTTTTTATTTATTATTATTATAAGACAACTCCCGCATTACAAATATTTCTGTGCTGCGGGGGGCTTCAGAAACATTCAAACAACGGACACAAAAAACACCCAGATTCGAGACAACTATTTGTGGATCTCACAAATTTTGTCCCGTGTAGGATTTTAACCCACAACACTCGGCGTGGCGTATTGGCGAGGTGACCACTTGAACCATTGCGCCATTAGATACATCGTCAAATAATTGAGTTAGAGCCCTTTCCAAGATGTTCAACTCACATGAGAAGCTAGCAAGGCACTCATCTGCCAGTCTATTTATATTACGTATTTTATTGACTTAAGCTATACCTACATTAATAAGTCTAATACGAACGTCGTGCGAACATGTTATGCTAATTTAAAAAATAGTAGGTAATTATTGAAATGATAACAACGGCAGCAGCTCACAACTAACGCAGCTCGCAACCTACCTATGTGTAGTAGGTTTTTTAAACATTATTGACTGAAATTTAATAATTTACCAAAACCAAATTTTATATAACACTCACAAAGGGCGGCTCCTCTGATAAGTTTATGTTATCTATATATATAAAAATGAATCGCTATTTCCCTTGGTCACGGCATCACGCGTGAACGGCTGGACCAATTTCGCTAATTCTTTTTTTGTTGGTGTTTGTTATTGTCAGGAGAAGGTTCTTATGAAAGAAAAAAATAAGAAAGTTGCGAGGAAAATTAGAAAATTTAAGAAATCTTAACGACCATATTAACTTTTCTAATGTAACCTTAGCGCTGTTGACATAACTGTCCGTCGATTGATGGTTGGCGGACTCCTGAATTAACACATAGGCTTCTTTTTATCCCGATATTCCCACGGTATCGGGACTTACTCGGGTAAAACTGCGGGGCGCAGCTAGTATATCTATAAATATCATAGCTGGCGAGCCGCAACCATGGAGGTTGTATCTATTTATGTACACTAATCAGTGTGAGAAAACTAAATGCTGTTCGAGTTATTTCATTTCGGTGTCTTTAGTTTCTTTTCACTAAATGTTTTTTTAATGGTATAGGGAATAAACGAGCAGACGGGTCACCTGATGGTGAGTGACAACCGCCGCCCATTGACACCTGCAACTCAAAAGTCAAAAGTGTGTTACCGACCTTTGACGTGGGAGTGCGCTCTTTACTTAAAAGTGTGAAGGTAGATACGGTTCAGCAGCTTGTTCTAGAAGCGCCTAACTGTCAGGTGAAAGATCATCCTTATTCGTTGCACCATGAACATTGCAACCTTTTCTGAATGCACTGAACTGTTATCAGGAAGACATTCAATATTCATTCAACCTGACGGTTGAACTCACGACATTTTCTGCTTATGTCTGGTTTTAGTCTGTACAGTTTAGAAACTCCTTCTGGAAGCAACAAATTATTTTCAAGAAGATTATCCTTAATCTGTTTCTACTTTTGTTACATTCACATCTTTAAGTTATGGCAGGTAGTTATATAAAGAACTCTGGGGCCACGAAGTTATCATTTCACACATAATTCATTCAACAGCAGTTTATTTTTTTTAATATACAACCTTTGTTTTTTAACTAACTGACTTCGTCTTTATGATTTTATGCAGAGAGAGTAGGTACAGGCCTTTAATTTCTCGTGAACCTAAATATAGTTTTATTTAACTCTTTTCAATAAGGGTCAAGCATAGTTATAGTTAAATAGCTTAACCATTTATCAAAAAAAGCAGAGGAAATTAAATTAAGAAATTAGTGGTGTGCAATTTTCTTCAAAATTGCCAGTGACTATCCACGTCGCATGCCATTGATTTTCAGGGTATACAAAATTATTTCATAGGTAATAAGTAGTCCTCTTCATCAACCGCTGACTTCACGGGGTCTCGACTGCGATTTTTGTTAGTTTAATTTTGACCAATTATATTTTTTCAATTTTAATTATTGTAGATAGAAAGACCCGCAGAGGTAATAAATCTTCACAAATAAAGTTCAAAAGTATCGAAATTTGTTTACTTTGTAAGTAATTTCACGTAAACCTCCACGGTAAACATTTCTAAGAAAAATTAAAAACTTTGCATAATTGTTACTTCAGAAGAAACCAGAAAAAAAAAATTTCAAAGTAGGTTTACTTTTCTGTTTACATCTTGTTCTCCTGCCCTTGGATTTTGCGTAGTAGGTATTTATAAAATTAACTTGACATAATTCCGTTCGTGTAAGCTTATGGAGGTAGGTATCGTACCTTTAACTCTAGTTACCTATATTGATCGTTAACTTAACCCTTATAAATGTAGTTATCTTGTATCATGCTACACTTAAACGGATCTAGATCAAATGAAATGAAATCCTACTAATATTATAAGAGTGAAAGTTTGTAAGGATTTATGGATGTTTGTTACTCTTTCACGCAAAAACTACTGAACCGATTGCGATGAAACTTGGTATATAGCTAGCTGTATATCTGGATTAACACATATTACGTGGGAGAGCCATGCTTCGGCAAGTATGGGCCGGCTCGACTCCGCTCGATACCACGGCCTCACAGAAAACCGGCAATGAAACAATGATTGCATTGCTTTTCGCCGCGTGAGTGAGGTTACTGGAGGCCCTAACCCTTCCTTCACTCTCCCCCTCTCCTCCCCACTAATCCCCCTCTCCCGTCTTCCCGCTCTTCCCCCCTCTCCCCTTCTACCCCTATTCCCACCTTAAAGGGCGGCAACGCACACCTGACTCTTGAGTTACAGGTGCCTATGGGCGGCGGTAGTCATTTACCATCAGGTGACCCGTCTGCTCGTTTGTCCCCTATACCATAAAAAAAAATGAAAAAAATAGGTTACTCTTTATCTCGATATTCCCACGGCATCAGGACTTATGTGGGTGAAACCGTAAAATGTGTCGGGGTTTTTAATAGGGGACAAGTTACCTATTAAGTTATGACAGTTGAGTACCTATAGCTAATATTCTGCTACAAACTACTTTTCTATATGTAATTTAAGGTAAACTTGGGTAGTTGGTAATAGGCTACTAATTCTTATCTGAAGTGATAAGTCACAGAATATTGTTAACACTATAGTGCTGACTGCAGTGTGTTTTTCCTTCCTTTTAGTCTTTAAATCTTGACTTGTTCTTTGCTTTAATAACTTCACACATCTCACACACGACCGTCGACTCCCAAACTAGGCAGAACCTGTACTATGGTAACCAGACTGCTGATAAACTTGTACTCGTATATTTCTAGACTAGCAGTGCCACGCGGTTTCACCCGCGTAGGTCCCGATCCCGTGGGATTATCGGGATAAAAATATATAGCCTATGCGCTAATCCAGGTCTTCAGCTATCTACATACCAAGTTTCATCGCAATCGGTTCAGTGGTTTTTGCGTGAAAGTCCATATCCATCCATCCAAACTTTCACATTTATAATATTAGTGCGATTAGTGGGATACATACATATTATAGATAAATTCACCCAGACACAGAACAAATGATCATGCTCATCACACAATTATTTGTCCTGGGTGACAAACGAACCCACGACCACTGTTGAGCAGTCAGGGTCACTAACCACTAGACCAACGGGCCAGTCAAGGTATTTTCTGAAAACTAATGAAAATAATAAGCATTTGTTTCCTACGATGCAATAAACAGATGCAATAAATATATATTACTATAGGTGCTGCTAGTATTTTTATATGCAAGACTACTGTCAATTGCGTGAACAATTGCCGCCAAGCCGTCCAGGTCCCCAGCCCAGATATCACCGGAGGGGTAAAATACGGCTCGGCGATAACAGCGACATTGATAGACCACTGCGCCATGCTCTGGAGCAGAAGATCCTGGGCATGAGCGCAGTGATTTAGGTTCGCCTGAAGGATGCGGATATGTTGATCTATTATTGAATGTCCATATCCGCACCGCGTTGTGAACGAGCAACTTGCTCTCCAGTGGCATCTATCCTTGTTCCGTTAAGCTGGAGAGCAATTGGTTTGTCCCCTGTCTTTGGCCTTGATGTAGAGCAAGACTTGGTACCTGCCCGGTGATTGGCCGGTTTGCCTTCAGCTGTACATTTGTAACAACATGGTGGGGCATTGCAGGCTCCAGCTTTATGTCCAGACTAGCTGCAGCGGAAGCATCGATCTCCCACCGTGATTTCCGCTGTGCATTTCACCCCAACGTGCCCCACTGACAAACACCGGTAGCACCTGGTTTGGCGGGGCTGTAACAGCCGCACCTGTGCTTTGAGGAAGCCCCCAATTAATAGGCTGTGACCATCTGTGATTTTCTGGGCCGCTGCAACTGGACAGCTGATCACTGCCGTCCCTAGACCTCCAGAACCGAAACGAATTGCTCCAGCCTTTACTTGATCCGGAGCGCAGCCGCCGACATTTGCCACAGCGGACACCATCTCATCTGCTTTCACCGAATCATCCAGGCCCAAAATGCGCACGTCTGCGCATTTGGTGGGTCTGGACACGCTTACGTCAGCTGCATCTAGAGATTCCCTCAACTTAGTCGCGAGGGCATCAGCTTTAGGGCCGCTGGTGGCACCGGGGATCTCTAGGAGACGAGCTCCAGTGCGGGTCGTTTTGCATCGGACCCCGGCAATTTCTAGGACCTTCAGATCCACAGAGGCCTTAGCCTTTTTAAGAACATCAGCGTATCCTACGCCTCTCCCTGTGGCTTCTGCCGTCAAAGTAAGGACGACAGCTGTAGAACGCGGGGCTCGGAGCTTCTTGGGAGCCTTTGCTGCGTCGGCCTTGGCGCTTTTTTTGGCCACCTTTTTTTGGCTCTTTTTCGCCTTTTTCTTGGCTCCCACCACCTCCCAGGTCTCCTTGTTGGAGGATTGCGTGGAAGCTACACCAACACCCAGAGGGGAAGCGTTTGGCTTCTTTCCTTTCCTCACCTTTGGAACAGAGGTAGTTACTGTAGAGGGTGTTGTTATTGTCTCTGGAACAGCCGCTTTTTCATTTAGACCGGTTTTAGGGCTTGTTTTGGCCGCTGCTACGTATGACACTGTTCTGGGTGCCGCCAGCGGTGGACGCTCTTTTATCCCTTCCAGCGCAGAGATGCGCTGCATTATGCGCTTTTCCATTTCCGCCATTATCCTGGAAATGGCAGCATCTGATGTCATTTCTACCCGCTGTGGGATTGCTATCATTTCGGCGGTAGCACTTCCTTCACAACGTCCATTGCGAATTTCGTCTCGTAAGGCGCGCATCTCCTCTTGCAGTTCCTTGTTGGCTTTCTCCGATTCGGCCAGGCGCGCTTCAAGGTGGTCAATATGTTGACGAAGCTTGACCGTCTCCTCAGAGGAGGAACACTTTAGAAGCGCCTCCGTCGCCTCCTTGATTGAGGAGGCAGCCTCCATCAGCGTCTTCTGGCAAGTGCGTTTCGGAACCTTGGAAAGATTGGCCATTTCCGTAATGCGTTTTAACGCCTCACCTATTTGTACCCCCCAGTCAGGAGCCAAACCATCCTCTGTCGAGGAGAGGGAAGTCCTGCTAGATGTCTGTCCCCGGAGCCTTCCCTTCTGTACCTCCCCCTTTTTGGAGGAAATGTTGAGGAACAGGTTTTTGAGGCGCTCTTCCTGTTCTTCCGCCTGTGCAGCTTTTTCGGCAGCCCGAAGAGCTGCTGCCTCTTTACGCGCCTTGGCAGCGCCGATGTACGCGCCGGTTGTAGGCGGTCGGCCTCTACCACGTTGTGCTTTTGGCATTTTTGCGACTGGCAACGTGTCGTCAGCTTCGCTAGAGGAGGCAGAGTCTAAGCCCGAGCGGCTTCTGCTCCGGCCCTTTTCGGGATTTGTAGGCCGCGGTCGTTTTCCGCCTCGCCAGAATTTCGATGTAGCCCCTGCTGCGCAGCTCGCCTGACTTTTTTCCGACTGGCTGTCAGACATCACCACATCTAATTGGTCTCCCTCTAATATCGCGACCTTCGCGCTTGTTTCGGTGGTCGATTTACAGCTGACCGACGGGCTGTTTGGGCATTGGTTGCTCCCCCCAGAATACGACTGGGAGCTGCCGGAGCCAACTGGCTCCGGGAGGGATTCCCCAGACAAGCAGCGTCTGGGACCCTCCTGGGTAGATACTTTTGTATTAACCTCTGCCATTGTGTATGAGTTTTATGTCCTCCGACAGGGACGCCTTCGGGACTGAGTTCCCCTCAGCCATTCATCCCATTGCCAGGCGTCAGAGCGTGAGATTGGGGTTATTTTTTATAGAGGTTTTTCTTCCTCGCGGTCCCGCAGAACCACCGGTCCTGTCAATTCAGGATTACGGATTGGTCGAAAGGCAGCCTGTATCAGACCAGTGCCCATCGTCCTTGAAGAGTTCCAATGACGGCAAACCCTTCTGCCCCACGTTAGTTATTTTTTATAGAGGTTTTTTTCCTCGTAGCTCCAAGGAGCCTCCGTGTCTGTCCTTTAAAGGGCAGGGTTACGGTTGGGCCGATCGGTGGTCTATGTTAGACCTGTGTCCACTATCTCTGAGTAAATTCAGAGTTCGCGAACCCGTCGCCCCTTTTTTTCGTTTCTCCATACAATACCCTCTGCATGAATCAGAGGGCAGACGGAAAAACATAGAGTGGCCTTAGAGGCAGGCCCCTCCTCGCCAGAATATTAGCCGGCGGCGATGATGCCCCCTCCAGAGGGAGGAAACAAAAGAAGCACCATCGCCGACGTTGCCCAGGGTGCACCACGGGGAGGTTTTCATAGCCAGCACCCTTCATAGCCAGCACCCTAACGTATTACTCCTAGAGATGATTTAGTTTGTTAAGACCGTCGAGATTACCGGTCACCAATTGCCTTCACAATGAAAAATAATTATTAAAATTAACCAATATTCGGTCGAAGGCATCGCAAAAGACACAAAAAGAAATAATGCAAATAATGCTTGAGTTCACATTAAGATACTTTTTTTATTGAGTAATGGAATAGGCGTTTGTCTTCCAACTTACCCGATGGAATGTGATGATGAAGACGAAGATGGTACACGCTTATTCAAGAGAAACCTACTCACTCTACTCTTGATCGTTTCAATATTATAACTGTCTGGAAAAATAGAAGCTGGCAGTTCATTAGAGACCTTGGTCACTCGAACCAAAAAGGAGTTGTCAAAAAGTTTCGTTCGACTTTTTGATGTTTCGACAATGAAAGAATGGAACCTCTGTCTGCGTCTATTCGACTGATGAAGGAATAGAGAGGGTCCAATTAGTTCGAAGATAGCCTTCGTACACTCACCAAAGTGAATCCTATAGAAAACGTATAAGCAGCTGACTTTACGACGATGCTCAAAAGTATGCAGTGCCCTATTCGTAAGCACATCGTCGTTAATATAATATAATCTTACAGGCTCTTCGGTCGACAGAGTCCAGTGCTTCAAGTTAACATTTTGCTGAGCCATCAATAAGGTGATGCAGAACTCTATGCAAAATTGAAACTGGGCTGTATAAAGATTAAGCTGTTCAGAACTGATGTACCGCCAGACGTTCGAAACACAATAAACACCGACAAATAGTGTGGAATAATAATTATCAACGTAGCTTGGACTATATCACTTTTAAATAAGAATAAGCCAATACGTTTTCCCTTCCATAAAATCTATCTAAAATACAATATACAAAGATAACGTAACAGAAACTTGTATTTAACCTTTCCGCTGCTACAAAATTACCGTCAAACAAATCACATTACTCTAAGGCTTCGAGATTTGATAACATCTAACAAATTCAATCTCACAATCCAACCCTCGCAAGCAATCATGAACAAAAATAAATTATTAATTACTACACCTTCAGAGAGACTTTACCCTTCCCATAAATTATGGGGCCAGATGTTAACAGACTCGGAACAAACCCCAAATATCTAGTTAAGCCACCCACTGAGTGTCACCGCAGACATAGGTAGCTAAATAACTTATTTTACCCCCTGTAGACCCAATGACGTAACCACCAAGACTGCATTTCCCGAAACACGAAGGTGTTTTTGACTTTATCGACTCGAGAATGTTTCTTCCTTATATTATAGCGTACGAAGATGTGCTTGCTTTGAAAAAGGACTCTTAAATTTTTTCGCACCAAACGAAAACCAACCTTAAAGGGATCACAGAACGTTAACATTCCGTTCTGGTCAACAGTATCTTGAGTCGTTTGTCTCGCAATTGTCATGTGATATGATATCAAGGCGAGACAGAAAGGGATAGTAGAGCGCAGGCTCCTCGGCAGACGTCGCGGTTTCTATGGCAACACATCGATTTGCACCCCACCCCCGGCTTCAACCCCGACGGCGCACCCGAGCAGCCTCCGCCCGTATCCAGGTCATCCGATACCATCAGAAAACCACTGTTGGTTAACATTTAATTAACTTGTTATGAGGAACATGTCTACAACTGACGTCATTAATATACAGTCATAAAAAGTTGGTTTAGGATGGACGACTCTTCTTTTCTTTTAAAATGCAAAAACAATTTCATGATAGTTTCGGTTAATTTAATAGACATCTTTCAGTTTACTTACCTTAGTAGTAGCAAACTCAAAGGTGTCAATTAAATTAACCAAATCTCTAACGAAATTGTTCGTCTCTTGGAGTTAAAGTTTTGTTCAAACATGCCGTTGTCCGACAGTAGCAAAAAACCTCTAATAATAATGTAATAGTATTTATTGAAGTAGGTCCATGCCACTACATTGCATAAACAGGCATTTAGTTAAAAAGAGCTAAAGTTGTATACGACAAGGATGGAAAAACTCTCCTTATATTTGGCTGATTTACACTCTTCATCACTAAGTTTTCTGTAGTGTCAAGACACTAAACGTAAACCTACAGCTTATTAATAGTTATTTGGACTATACTCATGTAAGAACTCTAATCAAAAGTACCATATTTACGCTTACAAACTCGTGAGTTGTCGTGACATGAACATACTCGTTCAAACCCAGAACTCTCGACCTAGTCAAGATGACCACTGGCTAAACCTGCAAGTCTATTAAGACATTTGCAGACATTTATGTAAATTTTAATAAAGAATAAGACTTAATAGTAATACACCCAAGTACACGCTGAAGTAAATGTTTTATTCAGCTTTATACAATTCAGGTGTGTAAACGATAGCAATTACATAAACATTATTAGGTACTTCACGTACAAATACCGTGTAATTCCTTCTGAAGCTCGATCATTTGCTTCCCTTTTGATGTTCCAAGGAAAATGTCGACCTACTTCTTATCTCAAAGACGCGTCAAGCTCTTTGACAAAGGAAAGAGGCTGGACCTAATAGGGCCACTCGGGGAAGTATGGCTGCCTCCCCGTGCCCTTTCGACCTGCCTTTGACGTGCCGTCGCAATGAAGGCAATTTGAAAAGGTAAAAATCAGGAGACTTTTGGATAAATGTATGTAAAAGTTGGTAGATACATACCTATAATAAATTAAGTATTAATAGTATATGTAGGAGATAGGAGTATTTAGGGATGTTTTGTTTACCTATGGTAATGGAATTTTGATAAAAAGAAATACGCGACTGACAGCATACACAAAGCGTTCATTCGTGAATCGCCAGTGAGTGCCATTAAGGGTTGCGACGCAGAACAAAATAAACCACGCTATATTTTTTTGTCAATTCTGTAACACTTGGAATCAATTAATTACGTATAAACGGGAAGTCGCGATTTAAAATTCTCTTGAACAATAAATCTCTAATTTGATAGGTACGTAGGAACAGAGTTCTATTTTCTAATTTAGGAATGGCTTTAAGTCTACAACAGCCAGAAACCGAAATTATCTGGTGAATAAAATATTCACCAGATAATTTCGTACGCAAATTTATTAACTGCGAGAATAAAAATCGTGCGGTGAGATTTCGCCATGCTACCCTAAGATGGCGGAATTCTTATTCAATAGTCATTACTTCCATTAACTTCAGTCCGTAGCTTATCCAACCCGTTTTAGTGCACACTAGTTTACCCGACAGACATCCTTTAAAAATTTTCAATTATTTTTTATGGAAATGAGCACCACCAGTTTGCCCAGAATTTCCTCATTTTAAGGACAACTTTTCTATTTTGCAATTTTACTTTCCGTTAAACCTAACTGGACCATCACGAACATTTTAAAACAAAAAGTAGCCAAATCGGTCCAACCATTCTCAAGAAATGCGCTAACCACCGAATAGCATTTAATATTTATTTTTACTAGCAACCCGCCCCGGCTTCACACGTCAAATAATTCACACATAAAATAATATGCTTTGCTACCCAAAGCATATTATTTTATATTTAATTTTTTCGACATCTTCAACAATCATCGTCATATTTCGGCCATTTTACACAAAACCTTAATTAATTATACACCTAAACCTTCCTCATGAATCACTCCGTCTATTGGTGAAAACTGTATGAAAATCCGTTTGGTAGTTATTGAGTTTATCGCGAACAGACAGACAGACCCGGTGGGGGACTTTGGTTTATAAAATGTAGTGATAGTGATGATGCGTGAGACACTTATTCACTTGGTTATCCACATAAGCCCTGCTTATCGTGTAACCTCCCTGGACTATTATGTTTAGGACCTACATATCTAGTGGTACTTTATTTTTTGCAAAATTTCTCTAGACCTAAAGTCGCTATAACAACTCACAATAATATTTCGGAATATCATTTATAAACCAAACATCGTTTCTATTTTACGACGCAAGGAAATGTCACTGAAAACAAGCGGCTATATTTTATTGCTATTCTCGAAAGATTGTCTTCCAATGATAATTGCCGTGAAATGGGTAACATTTCGTTCATTTATGGCATTTTATACTAAGAAGTCGTCAAATTCTATTACAAATAATGCGAATACGAGGGAACCGATAATCTATCCTCTATCTATTTATAGCAAGTATGTAACATACTACCTGCTGCTCTGTTCAGTAAACTACATTCTTTAAGTTTGACGTCAGTTTCACCGGAGCGTTGACAACAAATGTAGAAGCAGTAGCAGAAATCGATGACACTACTAAACCGTTAGCTTTTAGGGTTCTGTACCCGAAGGCTAACCAACGATACCCTATTAAGCCTACGCTGTCCGTCCGACGACTCCCCATCTAGAAACGTGTTTGTGCGCGAGTCCGACTCGCGCTTGGCCGGTTTTTATACATGATAGTTAATGAGAACGCCAATTGTGAAATAGGCATAGAATATTACATAAAAGCACAATCCGTTGATTTCACTACCTGGGCGACCCGCTTGTCTTTTATACAAAATTTATTCCAAATCGTTGGGCCGTTGCCGAGACACATGAAATGTACCTATTTATATACACGTATACAAGAATTGCTCTTTTAAGGTTAGTTTCTTAGGTTAAGAAGATATTTGAAAGACTTCCCACGATATAAGAAGTTTTAATGCAGGTAAAACTAGATTTTTAAAAAAAGTGGCTTACGTTGCCAACGCCTCTTAATTTGTATTGCTATTTTCACACCTTTTAAATGTTGCAGTGACGGTTCATTTACTCTACCATCCACAGAGTGTGTCTAAATGAGATTATAAAAACTGTCCTTTTCAGCCAGTTAGGTGCATGGTAAACTGATACACGATTGATATGATTGAATCAAATACCTATTCCAGTTTTTGTCTTGACACCATGTATCAAGTCTCATGCTGGCTCATTATCAGACCTCGTGCCCAGTGGCGGATCCACGGCGATTGCCCCAATCCCCCCCCCCCTAAGCTTTCTAAAATCACGCAATCTAAAAACTTAAAAAAACTAAAAATTGCGACCAATATATTCTAAACCCCCTTGTAGTTTTAAGTTTTAGTAAGAGTCAAATTTATGAAATGAAAATAATTTCATCTACCTAATTTAATTAAAGTTAATCTAAGAAAACTTAATCCCCCCCCCCCCCCCCCCCAACACCCTTTATGATACCAAATACACTATTTAAATTTACACTAAGAGTATAAAAGAAGGGAAAATCTGCATGTAAAAAAAATTTAATCGGTAACTTTTTTAACCATCAGCAAATTTTTTGTTCTGGATCCGCCTCTGCTTCTGCCGACTACGTGTTCGGACGAATACACTTCTTTGTGAAGCTTTGGTCTCCTGATCATATCATAACGCACAACGCTGCGGTATTGATTTGAAGACCATAGCTTGAATAATCACTGCGTAGTGTAGCTGGTTTCTCCAGGTGACTAAAAAGGGATTCTTCAAAAACGGCATGAATCTTTTTACAGTGTCGGCAGTGCGCGGGTGATTCCCTTACTGTTACAAGAATCTATACATAGGTACTACTAAGAAAGTGATGGATTCTCATCAGGTGGGCTATATATTTGTTTACCGCCTTTTCGATTCTTTCCTGGTTTTTCTTAATTGCTTTAGACATCTACTTTTATAAGTTAACCTCACTGATACTACTTAAATTATCTCTGACTAGAGGACTATATGCGCTCCTGTATCAGGTTGATTTTTGGGACAAAATTGAAACAACACCATAATGCGATCGAATTCGACTAGCGAGGTAAATGGTATTCTTTCTTTAGAATGTATTATTTGACTGTGTACCGCCATCTTGTAAATTATTATAGTACTACATTAAATATATAATGGTCATGCTATAACATTCTCCAAGTAAAGCTCTATCTAGCGTAAATATTTAAGAACTCAACACGTGGAGTTGTAGCTCCGTGAAGTTTTATCTAAACATTGGTTAGAGGTCGCTTTTTTCTACTTTACCGACTAGTGATGGAATCGTAGCAATAATAGCAATGACGGAATATGAATAAAGTTATTTAACTTTTTAGACTCAATATCTCATTTACTTTAGCAAAAACCAATGAATCTATTTATTTAACTGTACATATTATATTGATTACTGAGTCTATGAAATGCAATATACTGGTATTTATCCTTACTATGTCATAAAAATAGTACCTACCACTATTATAATTTTAATGACTAATTAAATAATATGTATGAATATAAAAAAATATTTACACATTATTAATTAGAAGCAAATTTACCTTATTTTCAAGAATGTACCTAAATCACGTTAATCACATGGTTTTGATTTGACATTCGGACATTTAAATTAAAAGACAAATACATTGCAACTATTTTATTATTACGATTATTGTATGCTGGTGTTTTGTGCCCCGAAGCGTTGAAACATAAAAGTGTTTCAAAATATAATAGCAGTAGCAGCAAAAGATTGCTTGGAGCCTTGGAAGACATTGTTTTTTGTGATAAATGTAATTTGTGTATTTCAAGATGAAAAATATTATGTACTGTACTACTACTATTTTTTTGTAATTTGGAATTAACGGTACTGGTACTATATTATTAGATATTATTATGTATATCCTGTTTTTTCAATTCAATGTATCCTATTTTTTTTTTATATTAACATAGATTTTAAAACACAATATATAATAAAATAAATGTAATACTAAGGTAAGAAAATTATAATTATTTGAAATTGTTAAGATGAATAAAATGAAGACTAATCACAACTCTATTATTGATGTTAAAAATAATAACGGCACTGTTTTACCGACCGAGTAGGACAGACGCATGCGCGCAATGCGTTTTGTTTTTTTTTTCTCTTTTTCCATTGGTTTGTTTTGTGATTTGTGTCATGTCCTGAACCCCTGCTTGTATTATTCATAGCTTGTGTATTTTATATTATTTAAATTAATTACGATTTATATAGTTTGATGGTAGGTTTAGCAACTAATATATTTATAGTATTGTGATGATAAGTGCTGTGAATAAATATAGTATTCAGCGCTGGGAAACTAAAGCGGCACCGTGGAGTCACGAAAACGAAGGTAAAAAATGTTTTCATTGTTCTAGTGACGCTTCGACTGCAAAAGAAATCGGATATATATTCTAAAGTTACAGTCCAACTATGAATTTGCATTAGTTGCATTAGATAATGAAACTTGTAAAAGTGCTTTTTGGTTACTTTAACTGGCGAAGATAAGGTTTGGCTGCCCCAACGCTGGCCACATGGGTCGATAATCATTAAAATGTAACCTGTCGCCGCTTATTCAAACTTTTCAAGTGCAGTTATTTTACTCTGCAGTATTTGTTATATTTACTAGGAAAGCATAACCAACTGTATATGTTAATGTGTGGGTTACCGAACAGCTGGAGATATTACTTTTAAAGTAAACAGGCGTCTTTGCACACGCCATTCGAGGTTTCGTGCACACCAGGTCTGACGCCATATATTTAATGCAAATAATAGATGATTTATATGCACTAAGTTTTATTAAGGAAGATTCAAGAATTATAATGTTGACCAATGATTATTAAGTTATAACGTTTTTTTAATAGAAATGTCCGTTTTAAATTATGTAAATATATATGCACTGAATTCGTTTGATATTTTTATCTTTAGTATTAAACTATCTTAGGTAACAAAAACTACCCCAAGTCAATCTTATTTATTTTAGTATTTCTAAATGTATATTTTATTAAGGTTAAACAAAAATGTCGTTAAAAAAATTATTATTAATAACAGGAAATAATTGATCTTAATTTAGTCATTTAATACTGCACCAGGTAAATACCCTCTCTTAAACTGACTCATATTATGTATGAAAACACATTGACTCATAATTATATGAATCTAAGTTTATTAGAACAGGAAGTATAAGTAAATATGAATATATTTTTTTCATGAGGTGCATATTTTTACTACATATAATACTACCTTGTGGTATAATGCAAAATAATTACATCCAATTTTTTTAACTTCTAGTAATATTAACACAATTAATTTAATATTAATTAAATTAAATATCTGAATTTATTTACTGTACTAAACCTATTACCATTAATAATAAATAACAAGATTCATCAATGTTTTAACCTATAATGCACAACAGTTGCTTCATTTTATGTTGTGTTTACCAATGTATTGATGTTTGTAGTGTTTGTGTGTTTGTTTATAAAAATATTATCTTTTTGTTTCAGGTAAACATGTCTTTAAAACTTAGTTGTAGAATTGTTGGGTACACTTAAAACTATAAAAATGGTAAGTGCTTCTACATAAAATGTCTGACAGAATAGTTTTGCTGGTAAAGTAGTCATTAAGTCTAAACAGAGGAGCAATATTAATTATGTACAAAAGATATTAAAAAAAAATTATCAAAAAATAAATAATATTCTAGGTAACATAAGAAATAGTTGGTATTTAAGAATAGCATATTGTTGTTTAGAAGTTACTTATTAACTATATCTGTACATCAATAAAATCAACTTGTTTATATATTTTTAAAGTTACTGCAGTATTTTATGTAGTATTAGGTGTCCAATCCTGGTTTTACATAACTACATTATTCTGCATAAGAACAAGAGCTCACTAGAATTCAGCCAGTTTATATGTATTGCATAATCATTGTAACTAGTTGCCTGCCTTACATTTTAAGTCTAATGGGGTAAATTCATAGAAAATGTTGTAAAAGCCATTATCTTTTTTTGATATTTATTATAAATGGGGAATAATAAAACAAGCTAATAAAAAAATACTTAGCGCCTAATGGTAAGATACTGTTTTAATAACTTGAGCGGCATGAATAAGATTTACCGAAAATTGACTAAACTGATGACTAATATTGATTCATAATAAAAAAGCAAAGCGAGCTTGTAATAGCATGATACATATTACTAAGTGAGTGACTAGAAGTACAGAGAGGGTAACTTTAATGTTAAATTGGAGACAATTATAAATAAATACTCCTGATATCTCACTAAAATCCCTTCACCCCCCCCCCCCCGTACGATATTTCGTGATGTTTTTCGAACCCCCCCTCTTTCGAGGCTCGCGTGATTAATGGACGACCCCTTAGAACTGCGACCACAACGAATGCTAGAACTGAATTCTATGACAAACGAAGTATGTGGTCAAACAGTACATAACGTTGTCCCTAAAAAACTATTAGGTTGCTCAATTAATGTTTGTAACTTGCTGTTTTAGCGGTTTCTCGTCAGCCAGTCGCTCAGTTAGTATTTTTGTGAGCCACATTCATTAATTTTGACACTTAAAATTTAAATTTACTGTCACTTGTTTAAATACTACCCATTGTATATTATGGGAAGCAAAAACATTGTTGGAAAACAGGCAATTAGTGCAACTTGTGATTCTTTAATTTACAGGTGCCCATGGGCGTCGGTAGTCATTTACCATCATGTGACGCCTGTTCTTTTGCTGCCTATACCAAAAAGAAATAGAATTTAAGAAAAAAAAATACAATTTAGCAAAAAATTGTATACACACATATACATACACTCACGCCTATATTCGCGAAGGGGTAGGTAGAGGCGTAATAAACACCCACATAGTTATGAAGTAACATTAAGTCTTGTGCTAGTACAGGTTGTGGAAATAATCTCTGCGACTTAACAGTCTACAATGGAAGATCATGATCCATCCTTGAAAATAACATTAGAGTCCCCCTGGGGATGTAGACAGATTTAAATAACATAAAAATCGGAGATCTACCTTTGGATAATGACCTAACAATTTATATATCCGAATTTAGGATAGGTAATAACCACTTAGCCTCGAATATTTTATAGCACAGTATTTATTTTCTCAAAGGAATTATGAAACAAACTCGCATTTCTTAATTTATTAACTTGTGTAACAAATGAGTAATTGTGGTATTATCACACAAGTCAAAGAAGATAACATGTATCCTCTGTTTACATTTGTAAGAAAAAGATAACATTAATCAAATTTGGAATAAATTGGAATGGTTACAACTTTACTGCATGTTATTTATGTGTATAAACTTTTTTCTATAATTTTTATTAATAATATACAGTTGAATAACTTGTAGGACGACATTTTTAATACAAAATATTAAATTTATTGTTTTGTGCAAAAAGTAGTCATACACAAATGACTATACACATACTTTACACTCTCTTCTTCAATCTATGATATAAAGGGATTGTGCTCACTATTGAGCCCTCTGTCCTGCCATTATCATGATAAAAAAACATTAACCGGTTTTTATGGGAGGAATGCTACCTTGGTACCAGACTCCTCTCGACACTCGTGTCAGAATCCAACCGACTTAAATCAAAGGGTGTCCTCGAAATCAGACCCATTACCGGGGGAGCCGGTATACACTCTACAACTTTGTCCATTAACCCCCGGAGGTCCTCGTCTTCTGTATAGACCCTGTCTACTTGGAGGATAGTGAACTCTCTTTCCCCTCCCTCTGAGTCCCTGTCGAGATCCACTTGCCAGACCCTGACTTGGTGATTGGGTGACAGTCTGCTCTGCGGTCAACCATCGGGTTATCTGAGGTTTTCTGAAGCGTCGGGCTCTTACGCATATGCTTCCAAATGAATCCAGAGATTGTCCGACCGCCGTTTCTCCACTGTATCCTCTATTAATCAGAGGGACACGCAGAGAATTGAAGTCTCGCCCGAGACTTTTTAAAAGTACTGAGTAAAGTCTCCTCTAAAGAAAAAACCGTTGCCATGCGTGCGTTCGTCGTAGCTAAACGACAAAATTCACTATGGCTACGGCAGAACGAATGAGTAAGGGAATAATAATTTTAGTTGTGTTTGACGCACATTAGTGTTAAATGTAGTCAAAGTTAACTTAAATTCCGCAATAATTTTTTTTATATATATTTAAAAAAAATATATATAAATAAAACAGTTAATATGTAAATTTTGGTAGGTAGTTTCAAGTGATTTGTAACATAATTATACTAAACAAACAAGTTTGAGTTTGCATTAAACGTGTATTTGTCGCTCCTGGCGGTATCAGTATATTTATTTAACACGTTTTCATGTACGTAGACGTCTGGTTTATACCATATTATTTAAGTCTAGTTTCTACCATATTATTAATTCATAGTAGGTCATTAATACCAATTATATTTTTTGTCTGGCCAATATCTCGCAGCTGTTCACGATTTGCTTCCTGGTTATTTTACTTTAGATATTTAGTGATATAAGTTTGTAGTTGCACTCTACTGACAAGAAAGAGACTTTGTTATAAAAAAGTTCATTATTTTATTCATCTTCTGCGGCACCGAGATGAAGATAGTTCCCAATTCCAATAATATGCAAATGAAATCCAATCTGGGCTAGGTCTTTTAATTGCGTGGCATTAAGACAGCTCCGATAAATGTATTCCCACTTTATAGCTGCACCTTAAAAACGATAGTTTAAATGTGTTCTTTTAAATAGAAACTGTTCTGTTAGCTTTTCTTTTAAATGAATACTTACTCGATATCCGTTGACCTAACACGTCCGAAATAGGATGTAGGTACGAATAACTCCGTTCTCAAAATGCTACCTTAACGCGTACGTATAGCATAAACGTTTATTATATTCAGCGGTCTACCTGCTTGGGCGATCCGCTCCGGGAGCGACTCTGCAAAAAAGTAAAAAGATAATTTTTCGTAGAGTCGGGCCACAGACGAGAAAGAACAAAGGTTTTACGCTCTTAACTAACTATATCCAGTTATATGGGCTCCCCGTAGGTGTAACTTGTTATCTTTTACCAAGAATTTCTTTATTTTATTTTCCTGGAGAATCACGAGAGAAATGCCCATGCTCTAGGATGTTAAAATACTGGTCGTACAGTATTTTTACATTTTCTTTTAGCATTTATACGCTTTGATTGTTGCTCATTATCAATAATTCACTTTGACAGACAATGCACCCCAAATTCGTATATCCCAATAAATGGTTTCGTATGTATAAAACAACATTATTCTGAGTAATAAACTGAAATACCAAGGGTCAATCGCCTGCAAAAATAAGTACATAGTACATGTAGATTGTCTTTTTAAAAAGCTAAGTTGTGATAAGATCTTATAAAATTAAAACAGTAAAGAGTTTTTGCTAAAATCTTACTCAAATAGCTATAGTTCATGTGTGCTTTATCAACACATAAACTAAACTGAAATAGAAGTATGTAAGTCTTAAAATTACTGATTTATATTTTTGGCAGTAGGTACATATTTATAAGAAACGCTTATGACGCTTACTACACTTGTAATCTATGTGTAGCAATGTAATCTATGTATACCGTATAGATGCACATGCATGCATTACACTCATAATCGACTATCGTTGACGCATCCCCTTTAGCCAACACGATCAGAGCGAACTTGACCTAGGAAAGGGGCATATTTCCTCTATGCCATTAACATAAATGAAGTAAAATTTTCTTCTCGTCACTGGTACTGATAACTGTGATTTTTTAAATAGTTTTTCATTTACTTAATATTCATCCGGCTTCTATAGGACCAGTCGTCACTTCAAGTTTCGATGGTAAAAAACCTGACTAGTGGCATTCACCTGATGCCCTTGAACTGATCGACGGTTCACTACTCAGCTGGTATAAGCCTTGAGCGTCTAGGCCATTCACCTAGGGCCTGAAATATATATTCGTGTAATTGTCATCTGAAATCATTGCGTACCTAACCAGACGGTACGATGACCCTATTCTATTTATACTGCCCAGGTACATTAAGATCATTTACTTCATTATTCAACTCTAGAAGAAATTAGGAACAGTACGAAAAGTACTACTCGTGTCTATTAGCCAGTTTGAACGCGGAAGATTGCCAGTTGAGATACTGCGTGTATACTATAAATAAATATAAAAAGCAACTTAATAATAAATAGGCAAAATAAACATAAATTAAATACAAACTGATCAAGTACGTATTATACTCATTAATGCATGGATACAAATAGCTAGGTATATATAATTACATTACCCATTTATTAATGAGGCGGTTAGTTTGATACATTTACATTTGACACATTATCATGTTTTTTAACATTTAAACTTGAATGTTCTAAAATATTCACGTGTTGTATAATATACCAAGTCATAGCGATTACCAACGGCACTGTTTTAAAAAACACATTGTTAGCGCGACCAGCTGCTGTTCAATATAGTGCTTATTAATCACACCAACACTGACAAGACAGATTATTAATGACTAATTACAATGAGTGGTGAACAATAACTCCTGTGAGGTGTAGATATTTAATAAGATTCCAAAACACGATTCCTACAGGCATAGACGAAGATTAATAGTTCCGAACTTGATAATTGTCTGACACTAAGGCCACGTTTTGTAAGTACTCGTTTCCTGCAATAAAAATAACAATATCACTTTCCCTTTCCATTCACCAATTAATTACACGGCGTGTAAGGATTTGAAAGTGACTATCAGTTAATAAATGCTATAAGCTACGACGTCAACTGGGATGAATGAGCTAATATTAATAATATTTTACACACAACCTAAAATATATCATCTATGTTAAATATGCCAATTTTTATTTTGCAATTCAAATGGTATTTAACCACTAACTAAACACAAAAATCTATTTAAATTCAACGTCAAAATTTTAATCTTTGGATTTGGATGGAAAGACAGCACGCTAGGCTAACCGTGGTGTCTGTATGGTATAGATGCTCAGTCAGATAACTCCATTTGAGCACAAATCTGCTGTACCCATATCTTCCTAGAACTGTACCATTAACTTCAGTATTTCACATATAATGAAGTGGTTAGTCTCCGAATGTTTTGACATTTTTTTTTTGTTTGATTTTCCTAAAACTTAAAAAATAAAACTAACGGTTTTATTTTTGCAGAGAACAAATCTTACAAACATTTCCTTACATGTACAAGAAGATACTTGCTCTCAGTTACGCCATCAACTTACCGCAACCTTGTTGTTCTAGCGCCCATTTGTTTGACGTGTATGGATATAATTTGTGTTTGTGTAGGAAACCTGAGTGGGTCGTAATATCGCATTGTTACTACCGAACCCATTAACAACGCTAAACCAACTGTCTGGACGTTGCTTAATTATTGTCTGCGCACGACTGTTCGCTACTCCTTACGATATCATATAAACGGCTATTGGCTTCTGCACTGTAGCTTATACTACGTACTTTTATATTCAATATACTTTAATATCCCATCCAACTATCGTTACAGCCAGCTAGTATAATGGCTATTATAGTAGTATTATAGTATAATGGCGATTGAGTGCTAGTAAAAGTTTTATAACGTTGTTTAATTAAATACCCAATTTAACGTTGAGCGCAACAGTTCTTATTAGAATGGAAACTGAAATGCAAAGCAAATGCGACAAAACAAGAATCTGATTCCTCTACAATCTGCTCACGTACGGTGTTGTCAACTTTCGCAATGCTACCTCGCGACACTCAAACGGTAAGGAGACTTGAAGGCTGAATAACAGTCGAGGTTATGAAGCTACCTACGTGATCTATGATGTTTATAGATGTTCATGTGTTAACATTAATTTTGCGTCGATTCTCAATCTTCTTATAATCAATTGAATCACTATCTTGTTGAAATTATCCGACATTTTACGGATAATACAAGTCTTTGTAGACAATCCGTAAACAGTTCTCAATGACATAGATCTGTCATTATACAAGTTAAACATTACAAATCGCTACAATCTAAATTTGTCCAGCAGTTTAAACACGTCAGTGTTCACGCCAATTAAAAGCAAACGATATTGAAAATTTAGATTATAGTTGCACCGAAGTCAGACTCATTATAATATGAGTCTTAAAATGCCACGAACAAGTTTTTGTATCAACAATTACCAAAGTGGTTACCCGCTATAGATAAATAATCCATTGCCATGTAAATTATTATCTAAGGTTAGTGTTGTGATTAAGCAGTCATTAGCTGTAGAGTTGGGCAAGAGTGCAGAGGGAACAATCAAGGTTTTCGGCGGGTCAACGTGTCCTCACCAACCATCCTTACTGCCGAGCCGTTCACTTTATACAAAATTTCACCTTGTGTCAACTGCATTGTGTATTTCATCAACGTTCACATCGTGCGAAAGGTCAACAATGCGGTTATACCATATGTCAAATCGTATCCGCTGTTACCTACCGAGTTTACGTGAAAGCAACGCTTTCTACGTTTGGTTGATGGCCCTGAATCTGCGCTTTATAAAACCAGATCGAGAATGGCCTAAATTTCATGTCGTCGCCTCATTTGTATGAACAAATAATTTTATTAAGTTCTTTGTATATTGCTAAGAATTATTTTATTAGTGTATTAATTACTTAGTGTATATAATAGTAATATTCTGGACCATACTAAATTCCTACATACTATATATATATATATATGTATGTAGAAACGCCCAGACAGAGAGGTGTTTAAAAAAATTGCAATCCAATTTGCAACCCCTAACGTACAGGCAAATCTACTGCCACTACGCGATTTAATATAGGTCATCTATATCTTATAATATACATGTAAATAAGTATCTTGTTAAATTCATATATGGACGACCTGACGGAAATCAAAAATATAGTTAACAATACATTATCGTTGAAATGTGATTTCTCGCTTCTTTCTGTTAATCAATCCAGATCCATCCAGCATTTAGTTTTAATTGATGACAAAAATATTGTTTTTGAAGTAATACGAGCAAGAAAGTAACAGTAATATTAGATACTAGTATCTAGTTCTGATTCATAGATAGCTAGTTTCTGGCACATATTCCGACAAATTAAGTGCAGTAATCAGAAAAATATGCTTAAGGAGCCAATAAATGCTAGTGACCTCGTGCGAGTAAAAGTCGCGCTATAAACAACGTAATTTTATCCTTATGCAGAACATAGGTCTCTCAAAGAAACTTTGCTAATGAAAATTCTAACGAATCTAGCGTTTCTTCGATTTACTAATAGTCATAATAGAATTAGATTTTTTTAAACAAAGATACTGAAGGGTAAATTATGCAGTTGTCTTTAAAATTTTAAGAGTTTAAAAAAAATGCGTTTCCGAGGCTTAAAGCTATTTTTGTATTTATTCTGTGCTGGCCTTAGCTTTGTGAATTAATTATATGACTTTTATAACGTGTAATAAATACAAATATTCTAAATCATTCACACAATGAATTGTAAATGTTGTCATTGTAGTATTGTACTGTAAATATGGAAATTATACATAAATCATAACAAAACTAAAAATATATTTTAGGCCAGTCGTTATGTGTCTTGTATGTGACTATCGCGATACTATTACGTCAGCTTTTAAATGCTACCAACCTTGTGACACCAAAGACAAAATGTATCACAAGGTTCGCAGGACAGCTTGTAATGTGGGGTTAACAAGAAGACTAGTAATGTGTGACCCTCGTTGCTAGTATTTTTTTTTGATTCGTCTGGGGGTCTCTTGTACCCTTATTAGCGAGTACCCTCTAAATTCTGGCTTTTCTTAATCGACCGCAAGAGGGAGAGGGAGGCAGCCATAACTCTATACTAGAAGAGCCTTTAAAATGACACATTCTCATTTTGAGCATTTCATTTTGGAATTGCTTACAAACCTGGTCCGGGTCACCCGTGATGGTGAAACCGTTTAGTTGCCTTTACGACATAGTTATATTCCGCTGTTAAACATTTAGCAAGTAGATAGCATAGTGTACACAATTTACAATTACGCCAGCGGAGCATTATTAAACATATGGTGCTGGCATCTTCGATCAAGAATACACTAGATTTCCGATTGGCACTAAAAACGGCCCGAGAAATAAGAGCACAAATACATTGTGCTCTTATTTTAAATTAGTGTATTCCAATCGTAGCCAACGTAACGATATCAAAAGGCCGCAATGCGCGTTGTAAACAACCACCGTAAAACTAGGAAGGAATGTGGCGTAACGAATCCCACGCACTATTCTACACCGCCTGACGTCCAGACAGGCAGGCAAAGGCTGGGGTGGAATGGTAATGGTTCTAGGGCATACCTTGACTGCGTACTATAGGCTATTGTGACGTAAACCGTGTATGTGGTTTTCGTCTGACATAACCGCATCATCGTGCAATCGGTGAACTGTATCCGGCTTCCACACAAATAAAATGCTGTTTTCGTGTAAAATGTTTTTTTTTAAATAAAACTAGAATTAAGCCGTAGATTTAAGGAATCTATTGTTCCGATTGTTTGACCAATGTTTGGGACACACGTGCACACCAACCAGTAACTAAAATATAATTTTTAATTGCATTAAAGTAATTAAATGGCCACCCGTGAAATACTTATCACTGATTAGTTCTGGTAGCCTCTGTGTGTGTCTTCATCATCAGTTCTACTTCACTGAATGGTGCTTTCTGAGAGCAACAACACGAAACTACCGAAATCGCTATAAGTGTTATTTCCTTCCTGTAAAGAGTTCCTTCGATTTCTCCAGGATCCTATCATCAGATCCTGAGCAGATAACAATGGGACCGACTAGGATTTATACTCTTTCAAACAAAAATAATTGTTAAAATCAGCCATCTTCGAGTAATGGTGTAAATGAGAGAACCTCCTCTTTTTTTTTAAAGTCGGTTATAAAACATTGAAGTGGTGTAATGAACGCAGCTAGCTACTTTTTCATACAACTTACAATAATATCCACATATCGATAGATTGTGTTTTGCTTTTAGTCAATCCCTGTGCCATATGCACGGAATGTTTATATCAAACACAATGTTTTTAAGTAACAAATTATGTAGCAGTAATCACTCTATTTTTATATTAATTGCAATACAAAATAATTTTGTGTAAACTTTTTAGTTATTAGATAAAAAAAAATAGATGCTAGAAAAAAATACTACTACTTATTAAAACAATAAAACCATACCTCATGAGTAAAGGAACGAATCAGGAGTAAACAAACGCTTTTAAGGAGCATGCAAGATTTATACCTGCTTTGGTACACATCAAGATAAAATTAAAATAACAAAACGACTATTTTTTTTTATTTTTAACCGACGAAAAAAAAGGAGGTTCTCAATTCGACCGTATATATATATTTTTTTTATATATGTCCAGCCCTCACTCCGTTATTTTTGAACCGATTTCGATGATTCTTTTTTTGTTAGATAGGCTATACATCAGGGGTGGTCCATGTCAAGAAAGTCTCCTGATTTCCTTGACATGGGACCACATCAGATCCTTCTGATGACGGGATCCTGATAAAATTGAGAGAAACCCTCGAAAATTGTAGGAACGGAATAGTGTTTCAATTATTTTTTTTTCATAACTTAATCAGGTATTTGGAAATCATCACATCATGAAGCTGACCTGATGATGGAAAAGATCATTAAATAAAAATCTTTTTAACAAAAAAATAAAAGAAAATAACTAAAAAGCAAAAAATAAATAAACCTTTTAAGTCTCGAGTATTTAGCTTATTTATTTAGATAAACTATCAATTTTTTATAAACTTATTTTGAGTCGGCGCCAAATAACAAATTGATTAATTATCTAAATTTTATATGTACCTACGTAGAAATTGAGAAGGCTCTACGTAGGTAATTAATCATTTTATTATTTAGCGCCGTCTTAAAATAAGTTTAAGACTTAAAAGGTTTATTTATTTTTTTGCTTTTTAGTTCTTTTCGTCTTTTTATTTTTTTGTTAAAAATATTTTTATATTTGTAATAGAAGTGAAAGTTTAACAGAATGAAAATATTTCCTTTTCCAAATTACTTTCTCTAATTTTAAAACATATTTGAGTTTATAAAAATTATACCCGGGACCTCGGCGTAGTGGCAATCAGTGTTATCCGCAGTCACGGAGGCAGTCAAATAGGTAGGGATCACTTTTGTACCTACGTTGCAAAATTCACATTTAATATAATATATTTGTTCTCAAATTCCTAGTAATTTATTTTGAAAGACAAACAAATGAATAAGTATTTGAGAAAGAATTTTTTTATCGTCTGATAAAAAATAAAAGACTGATAAAATACTTATACGTAGAGCGCTAGTGTGCTCACTCACACACGCCCCTCAAGCTTGTAGTAAGGTACCTATCGGTTGTATGAAGCTTTGTCTGTTCTGTTTCTTTACTCATGTGCTTTAACTAAAATAAATTTATTCTGCGAGTCCATTACCTCCCATACTTATTGTGTTCCAAGTGTCGTAATAATATTTATGATCCCTAGAATGTTTCGAATTTTAAAATAATATACGCTCCAAATTGTCAACATATGGTTTAATCTTATTGCTTAAATTTTAAATTATTATAGAATAAATATATTTTTTTACTTGTTTAAAAATTACTTAATTTTTTGCGACTTAATATCTGGTGACAGGTCTGAACTATAAACATTTTGTAATCGTAAAACAACTATATGTTCGTTCAAGGTTTACAATAAAGTTAGGTTCTTGATGCTTTTAACTGTTTTCTACATTACACCACTCGTTCCGAATTTTGTACATACATTCATTTTGTAATTTACGACCGCATTGAAAAGGTTATGGGTGGTGTATGGACTCTTAGACATAGGAATTATTACTACCTCTATTATAGTAGGATAAACAAAAGGACCTTTAAAGTAATTACTAAACAAGCAAGACCTCCTTCATATTCGAATCCCACTCTTACGCTACCGTGATGGGATTGCATGACTCTTAACACAAGTAATTTATCCTGATTGAATTGCAACATCATCAAGGTTATACCATAATATTAGATACGCATGTATATAATAGTTTTCCTAAAAACAATTTGTCGCCACCCAAATAAAGAATATTCTGTAACGTTCGTCGTTGCCGCAGACTCTTATTTATTTATAGGCTTAGCAACTAAATACATACATGGCATTAATCTCAAATCATATGGGTTTTTTTAACTCGCATGCATCCAAATTACAGGTAAACACAGCACCGCTATTGGGTATGCTTACGATTTACATTGTGAAGTTTAAATTTATATTAGTTTAGGCACAAAACAGAAAAGAGAAAGGTATCAAACTGATACCTGAACCAGACGACGTGTCATCTCTGCTTTTTTAAAGATGACATACAATCAATTATATTTATTTGACCGTAACGGTGGCTGATAATAATTATTACAACGAATTGACATAAATTATAAGAAGGGTTAATTACCTTATTCTTTAACTTACGTTACGTAGTTAAATGTGTGATTAAATATGGCGTTGTCCGTGACATCAATTAGTTTTCTTTTGATAAAACCTAACAAGTATTTTAACCTAAAAACGCACCTTTTAGTTTGTCGAACACCCACGCAAGGTCTGAATTAAATGTGTTTGATTTTTACATGCTCAATACCGAATACTATTTAACCAATTAAATGTTGAAAAAGTTGTCAAAGTTGACATTAAATAAATATGTATGTTATGAAAATCGATTTGACATAAGAAACATCAACAGGACTGCCTCCGGCAAAACCTTCATAACGATAGTAAAAAACTGCTCACCTCTGGTGAACGCAGTAAAGAAAAGAGTAAGAACCTCCAATGTCAATAAATCTTGAAGTAGTAAATAGGATTTCATAAATAATTATCTTTTAAAAGAAAGTATCACTGACTTCAATGTGCTTTTTAGTGGAAAGTATATGTATTTATTTTAAATATAATATCGGTAGGCCAACATAACGCACTGCTCCAATGAGACGGATATTACGGAGCAAACGAAAACATCATCGATGTATACATTTTTTAGATTTTTGTTAATTTTTAAATAACCGCTCGACGGATTTCGATAAAATTTAAATGAGACCACCTGGGAAGTACCTTTGAAACAACAAGGAATTTTCCAAATTGGTTCAGGCGTCTTCGAGTAATCGATGAACATACATAAAAAAAAAAGATTCCGACGAATTGAGAACCTCCTTTTTTGAAGTCGGTTAAAAACGGCCGTGATTATTATTGCCAGATTCGATTCTCAGTAGTTCTACTAGCGACAAGATGTCATACTATAGATGAAGTGGTCGTTTCTTGTAATGATTAAGTCTTAGAATTTTTGTTTAGGTTTAGACAATCAAAAAATTACTCTCACTCTATACAATACAAAAAAATAACTGTAAACCACTTACTCTATTTCGTTTATTAATGAATAGTTATAGATACAGGTGAGTTCACCCTGTTGTTAAATTAATATTTAAATTACTAGTAATTTTCTAGACTATCAATATAGAACGAGTAGTTCAGGGCATGTTTGATATTTTCATGATAACAGACACGATTTCTGAAAATATCAAGTGAACTCCAGCAGTTTAGCAAATTTACATCAGCAAACAGTAAAGTAGAAATTGTTCAAATCTACTTTTATGAATCCACTTGTTTTAACCGCGGTTTGCCCTCACACTGATTACGACTAGTTTATTGGCTGGTAGAGAGGTGTTGTGTTTTAACATGTAGTGTCTGTAAAGAATATTTTAATAACTTGTAGAACTACCCAGGTGGTGATAATTAGGCCGTTTTTTTTTTTCAATGCAGTTTGCTAAACCCAGAATGTCCAGAAACGAAATAGACCCCTGTTCATATAGGTAAAAAACCAGCCGACTAAAATTGAGTAGATGGCTTGGTTTTACCGGTATATTTATCAATCGCCCATTTTTTCAATGAATTTAATTATTAATAAAAAAAAGTAAATGCTTCAAACGTTGGATGAAGACGGCGCGTAGGAACATTCTTTGCATACCGTTGCAGACCGTTCGTAAGCAGACCGCGAAGATGTTGGCTTTACCTTTAATCTATTTTATGAATCACTGACTGGTATTGGATAGAGATGCGTACCTATTTAAGGGTGTGTGAGCTAAATTGAAACAGTGTACATCTTCGCATAGGTGTACTTATACGTTTGCTCTACATCTTGTATGTTAACTTGTGCACAGCTTCGATCGTTAACAACATTCAGGAGTTCCGCCAAATATGCCAACAGTTAATGAACTGGTATATGCATGTACAAAATTAACGTTAGGTTTCGTGTACCTTATGTTGCCAAAGGTTTTTCACTTGAATTTTAATAGCATCAGCTCAAATACTAAACTATGGAAGCACTTTGCATGAACTGTCAAACTTATTTTATTATATACAAATGTGTATGGTGTTGGGTAAGTTAATATTTTTATATCAGACGATTACTGTTTCGCAATATAATATTTTTCACTGAACAAGCTGTCATTAGATCTGCTTATTGAAGATTATGTGACACTATTATTATTTGGTACATGTGTGCTGAGAAAGTTGCATAATACACTTTTTACGGTAGAAGTTTATTTTCCCTCTTTCATGACTATCTCTCTGCCTATGGCTATCTGCCGCTTGGCTGTACAGGAAAACATTACATGGAAACCTGCACCTCTAATTGTTTAATACTTCGTTTACCCTTAACAGGGCTAACTTAGGATAAACGAATTGGCAAACATTCCGGAATACAGAGAAGTCTTCGCGATTGTATTTAATCCCCCAGATATTGAGACTTTATTTAATAGAAGCATAGCAATCAGTTAATAATAGTAAATTTTATTTCCTATTTGTAAATGTTTATTGAAAATATATATAGTTCTGAAAGTTTTGAAAATGACGACATTTTATCCGGTATCGTCAGTAGCTTTGTTCACCACCAATGTGTAATTGAGACCAATTAATTGAGTAAAGCGTTAAAAATAACTACCTTTAAAATAGTATCAGTTTAAAGAAATTCTAGATCGTAATCCATTAGTTTGTTCCCATGATGCTTCGCTAACATTTCTCGATAATTTTAACGTGATGCACGATAAGTTTAGCATCTAACTATCCTTGACTTACTCAGGGCGGTTCCCAGTAGCTGATAAATATTACTTAATTAGCCCTGACGATGATTGAACGTATTTACATAATAACTTACAATTTTAAGCGGTCTTATCTGTCTCTAAAACTATTGAATCCATTGTAATTTATTGTGTGTTAATTTTTTTCTTTATAATGGCGTTTCTTTTTTAAGGTACCACCTCAACAGTTTACCCCTAATAAAACATTTTTATGCCCAGGCAATTATCATAAATTACGATCGAGAGCGTGTAAGTTACACATTAGCATTAAATTAGACCCAAAATACATTTCCACATAAACATATTTAAAAATACGCACTTGGTAGTACAGAATTGATTGAAAAATTTTATAGTAAGCCAAATTGAGTACCACGGTAAACTATTTGAGCATACAGTTAATTGTTTATTTATAAGTTTGTAGCAATATTAACATTAATTAGTAGTACTCGCCTTGTTGGTGACAATCGATTTCAGTGGCCTACTATTTATTACTAGTCTCAGCCATTTAGCAGTCAAGGACAGATACTTGAAGTAGACAAGGGTGTATTCTTGGCTTTCAGAATTGGCCTTTGTTCTTTCATAAGAGTAACGCCTTTTTGTTGAAAACCAGAGGAGATTTTTCAAAAATACTAGGGTGTCAATCTAAAATTAACGCAAAAATTACCTATATAGATATAGGTAATTTTTGCGTTAATTTAACTAATATTATAAAGAGGAAACATTTGTGTGCATGTTTGTAATGTTTTCACACAAAAACTACTGGACCGATTGCGATGAAACTTGGTATGTAGATAGCTGGAGACCTGGATTAATGCATATGCTACTTTTTATCCCGACATTCCACGGGATCGGGACTTACGCGGGTGAAACCGCGAGGCGCTGCTAGTCTTAAATATTATTGAATTGAAATATCTTTAGAATCGTTGAGATTAGAAAATTCGATGAATCCAAAAAGTCACACTAAAAAGAGACAAACATATTCATAAATAGGTTTTAGCCTGCGAGAGAATGAGATAGAATACAAGTATACAGTGTTTCCTATAATCTTATATATATTAAAATCATGAGTTATGCCTCTCTTTGACATTTCTTTTTTAATTATCCGTAATTATTAAAATATTTTAGTATTATATAATATATCAAACAGTACTAGGTTTGTTTTAACACGCTTCTATTAGTTTCACTTCTAACAAACTTTTTAAACAAATCTTGGAAGTTTATTTTAAACTTGCTTCTAAACGTCGTATCACTTTGTATGTATACGTAGTTTGGATGCCAATACCATAATTTGGCATCTTGGAGTGATATGGTGAGGAAGCCAGGAGGTGGATAGTGGAACTCTTCAGTGGCTACTAGAAAACCCCTCGAGTTTGGGCTCATACGATTCGTTCTGACGACGAACAGACTAGGCTTGGTAAACGACGGTCTGATGATGAAGGTAGGAGATGGATAGTTGCACTCGTTTTTACTTTTTAATTCGGTTCGCCATTAAAGTTTTGAGGTTCGGGATTAGAGAATTATACCAGATTGTTACCGAAATAGACACAATCTATTTTAATAGATCTCAAAATACACAGGGAAACTAGCAACAACACAATTACAATAATTTATTACCACTATTACACTAAACTTCTTAGTTCACTTACACTTTAGTCGCTGTTAATTCACTTGACACTCACTTGAAGACTAACTAACTACTCCGCAATGCCACGCTTTATATAGCGAAACGGTTCTTCCAGAAAAATCGCGACACCTCTGGTAAATTCTTCACAACAATAGAATCCGCTAATACATCGTAGAATATTCCATTAACGGGTTACTAACTACTTAGTTCCGTGTTGTCTCAACAGATGGCGTGTATCTTTATTTTGTAGCTCTATACTACTTCCCACAGTCGCCAATAAATGGCGGGATATTCGTAACACTGCCCCCTTCTTAGACATGCTCATCCCGAGCATGATTATCCCTATGATAACGCGCCAACCGATCCACATGGACGACCTTGGGAGTGCCCCGCGGTCCTTTCTGAATGCGGTACGTTACGTCATTGAGTCTGGTCACTACTTTGTACGGTCTGTCCCATTTCACTTGCAGCTTCGGAGATTTCCCTTTTCTGCGAACCGGGTTATGCAGCCAGACCAGTGATCCTTTCTCAAAGCTTCTGTCATTTATCTTTCGGTCGTACTGGGTTTTCATTCTCTCCGACGTTTGCTGTCCTGATTGTCTGACGTGCTCGTAAACGTCATTCATCTTGCTGCGTAATTCGTTGGCGTAATCCGTAATACGTCAGGGGGAGTGCCCGCGGTTAAATCTGCAGGCAACCGCAGTTCTCGACCGAAGTTTGCAAAGGCTGGTGTTACTGACGTGCTCTCGTGGACCGCACTTCGGTACGAGAGGAGGAACGGCTGGATGTGTTTATCCCAGTCTCTTTGTCTGCCTTTCACAACTTTTGCCAAGTACCTCTCTAATGTCTAATTAAACCGTTCCACCATTCCATCAGACTGAGGGTGGTAAGAGGTGGTTCGGGTTTTAAAAGCACCCATCACGCGGCACGTTTCCTGGAACAACTGGGACTCAAAATTCCTCCCCTGATCACTGTAAATCTCCAAAAGTACCCGAAAGCGATAGAAGACTTCATTGACCAGCTTATCAGCTACCGTGGTCGCCTCTTGGTTCGGTATCGCAAATACTTCCGACCACTTCGTAAAATAATCCATGACCACCATGAAATACTTGTTGCCATGTTCACTCTCCGGAAATGGACCTGCTACATCCACGGCAATACGTTCCCACGGAGCTCCCACATTATACAGCTGCAATGCACCCCTGCTGCGTGTGTGAGGTCGCTTCACTGCTGCACAACTAATGCATTTTCGACACCAGTCTTCCACATCGTCGCGTGTGGAGCAATTACCTCCTAAACATCCATCGTGGTAAAGCTGTAAAATCTCCGGTACCTTGGCCTTCGGAACAACCATTTGGAGGTGACAGGTGTCCCCTCGCGCATTCTCCCGTTTACGGCACAATACTCCGTCCTGGACGACCAAGCTATTCTACTGCGCCCAATACCCCTTCGTTATTGTGCTCATATCTGCAACGTCGCTCCACTTGGGCCTCGGAGCATTGGCTTTGACCCACTCGAGAATTAACTTGACATCTGTGCCCTCTTCTTGAGCCTTCCGTAAGGTTTCCTTCCACTTGTCACTCAGGTCCGTTCTTAACATGCGCACGGGCACAGCTTCCCTGGTCTCTTGCCTAACGCAGTGTTTACAGTCCTCTGTGCTAGGCCTCCTGGACAGTGCGTCAGCGTTGCCATGGGATTTGCCGCTACGATGCTGAACCTCGAAATCGTACTCCTGCTGTTGGGCGGCAGCATCAACCACCCTTCTTTCCACAGGAGTAGCATCGGGGGCTGTATTGGGCACGGTCACGGGCGGTGGTTATAGTTACTTCCCTAACGCGGTGGGCTCGGTGGTCTTGCCTCACCGCTTCCACCTCCAATGCGTGGGCAAGAGCAGCCTTAAGCGTGTCGTGGTGCCCCAGCCTAACAGCAGCCCTGACCTCTAGGTCACGGATGCCGTCGATGAAGGCTTGCACCAGATTGCCCTCGATCAATGTAGGCGCTGACTGATATGCCTTCCGGACGAGCTTCTCAATTTCCAAGGCCCACTGCTGTAAATTCTCCCCTCCACGCTGCACGCGCTCCTTTAACTGGGCACGGAATACGTGCTCCAGGTGCGCGTCACCGTACCTTGACTCCAACGCCTCAACGAGCTGGTCGTAGGTGAGATTCTTGCCAAGAGCCTCCAGCACAGTCAACGCCTGATCGCGGAGACCCAGGGTGAGCGCTGTCATGGCCTGTGCCTCAGTCCACCCGTTCGCTTTCATAACGGCCTCGAACTGGATCTTATAAGCAGACCATGAGGACGTTCCATCAAATGGAGGCACCTTAAACCCACGCGCAGCAGGAGTACTCCCCACAGGAGCAGTTCCAAGCTTCAGGTCTCCTAGGGCGTTCTGCATATCCACAATCTTGTGCTCAGTGTCCGTGGTGCGGGCCTCGTGCTGGTGGACCGTCTCCTTCATCACATTGAGGTCCTTACCTATTGCAACCTGGAGATCCTTCATAAGGAACATCTGCTCCTCCTTGTCTCGCCGCAACTGGTCCTGCAGCTGCCGAGCCTTTTCCTTCTGACGACGGGTCTGCTCCTCCTGACGACGGCTCTGCTCTTCCTTGTCCCGCCGCAACTGGTCCTGGAGCTGACGAGTCTGCTCCTGCAGCATCATCATTAATGCGGCGATCTCCAGAGCCGCCGAGGTCGAGGGAGCCGCGAATGAACCGTCAACAGGTTCTGCCGTCGACTGCCGACCGTCCGTTGGTTGATGCATCCACAAACCGTCTCTGGTCCATTTCCTGCTGTCGCTGTCCCCTAGTACGAACGCCTTCCGTGTCCTCCTTCTGTAAAACCGGCATCATCTAATCACACTTCTGACACCAATTTGTTACGAGCTGAGGTTCGGTATTAGAAAATTATACCAGATTGTTACCGAAATAGACACAATTTATTTTAATAGATCACAAAATACACAGGGAAACTAGCAACAACACAATTACAATATTTTATTATCACTATTACACTAAACTTCTTAATTCACTTACACTTTAGTCGCTGTTAATTCACTTGACACTCACTTGAAGACTAACTAACTACTCCGCAATGCCACGCTTTATATAGCGAAACGGTACTTCCAGAAAAATCGCGACACCTCTGGTAAATTCTACACAACAATAGAATCCGCTAATACATCGTAGAATATTCCATTAACGGGCTACTAACTACTTAGTTCCGTGTTGTCTCAACAGATAGCGTGTATCTTTATTTTGTAGCTCTATACGACTTTCACAGTCGCCAATAGATGACGGGATATTCGTAACAATACTAAACTATAAATATTAACTAATGACGGCTATCAGTGAAAATGTTTTTCTCTTACAAAAAAAATATCCAAGTACGAGTATGCGTATATTTATTCGTGTTCTAGAATTCATAGCACAGCCCATATCGCTGTTTAGTAATATCTTAGGATACTTTATCGTCTGCAGGGGTGCCCGGAGGCTTCCTTCTTAGGTATTCCCGGGTCCCCTGCAATAGGTCCACTTGTGACGGAACACCGTGTGGTTTTAATAGGTTCGATTCCGACATACCACTTCACCATTAGCTCAGGTGAGGTGATGACCCCGTCCACACGAAAAAAAAAGGATACTTTATCTTAACTCTTTTTTCATTGGTAAACAACAAAAAATATATAGGGAAAGAGGTACTGACCCCTTTCCCTTCCCTTTTTGCTACTTCCTCCTCTCACTATACTCCCAATTTTCCCATGTTCAATTCCTAAAGTACCTAATTAACGGCAATAGGCTTGCCCCCTATTACGTGAGTAGGACTAACTATATATAGTTGGAAAAATGTGGGTGCTTAATACGCCTCTGGCTACCCCTTCGGCGATACAGGCGTGAGTGTATGTATGTATAAAGCTTACTCGTCACTATACGTATCGTGTCTTTCATGGTTTAAATAAGAACTATGAATGTCACTGATATATATCATTTATAAACTACTGTATATAAAAGTCAGTTAAATTTTTTGTTGAAAACGTTTTAACAAAAAAATTTACTGACGAAAAGAAAGTGGAAAGCGAAAAATAATAAAAAATAAACTTGTTACACCAACACTAATATAAATAAATACCCAAATTATTTTAAGTCATCCCAGTTCCCAAAAATTCACATTGCATTGGAATCAATCTTATCATCATGAACTATTATTGAAAATAACCCTTAAGTATACCCTTAATAAGAGCGCCGAGTATTGATTGTCTATATCGCTGTCCCTGATGACGAGAACCTAGTGAAAGTTGAAAAAAGATTATGTGGAATATGGATTAGGTGATCATTGTTCCTGCTCATGGATTGATAGCCAAGAGCCTCGACCAACATCTTAAGAAGCTCGCGTTAGACGGCTGGATCAAAGAACTAAGGCTGAAGGTAGTTCTCGATACGGCCCGTATAGTAAGGAGGTTCCTGTCTTTGGAGTCCTAACCACCAGTGTTTTGATCAGTGTCGGTGGTCTACTAATTTTTAAATTAAAATACATATGTGTATTTAGTTTTTCCTTCGTATTTGGAAATTTGTTAAAATGCTATTTAATATCAATAAAGATAATAATAAACATGCAATAATAAAGGCAAAAATAAGACATTACAAAAAATACAATGATTAAAAGTCATCAAAACATATAAATGACATTGAGTTACATATTGTATATAAATATTGACAGTTACTGTCGCGTGCTGAATAACAGAACTCAAATTAAATGCTTTTATTTTGTTTATTTTGACTTCACGATAAGTCGGACTTTGTTTCAATCCTATTTCGTTCGATTCGTTTAAAAATATTAGTAGAAAGTATCGTATATTATGTGGTCTACATTTTTTCTCAGTGTGTTCAAAACAGACTGAGAAAAAATTCTTCTTAAACTCCTAGAAATATACATAGCTATCATAGAGGCGTTATATACACCTTTTTCAGTGTGAAGAATATTTGTTCAAGTTTATCGTGACTATTATGGCAATAAATGTAAACAGTTAAAGCTGTGTGAACAAACTTTATGAGTACTTCATAGATAGGACATGTTTGTTATTTCGAGTTTCTTTTCTAAGAGACCGAATAAAATAAAAATTTGTTTGTTCTTTATTTAACAGAAGCTTATCAATGCTACTTATCAATTATTAACTTCAACAAAATAATAAAATAACATTCAATTCCAAGTCGTGAATTCGTTGAGACGTACAACGCCACAGTAGGGTGTGATATCACAGGGCGGCTTTAGCATAGCAGTTAGGAAAGGTGCGGGGGCGGGCGCGAACTCCACGGATTTCTGTAGCCTCTACGCAGAGCGAGCGAGTGAACCGGTGTCAGGCGTCAGTTCGACATCGAGCGACACACAGATCGACCGCCTCGCGCTGCCACGCGGACGCACACTCGTCTTCCGCGATATAAACAATAATGTTCACTTCAATTTCACGTTTATTTTAGATTATTCAAACAATCTCATTGATTATCCGCATCGCTTCAATCAATAGGTACCTATATTTCATCAAATTTTTATTAAAACTATTTTTATCCTAAACAAAAATTTATCGACCCTCGCGTTGCAGTCATAACAACCCTTATTCACAGCACTCAACCAATCGCTCCCTCTAATTATTAACTCCCCTAAAGTTTAAAAAAAATCTGTCGTCCTGGATTCAGCCATTTTACAACTGCAAAATTCTTAATATCCCATCTTTTTATGGTAGCGTGAATCTTACAATTGATTATTGTTTCTCTCAGTATCCATTCAGTTTCAAGACTTAGTTATAATTTCTTACTTAGTGTATTTCCTTGAGATTGATCGAGCTCTTAGTGTTCTGTTAGTTGTTTCCTCTATTACATTATCCGGAAAACTAGAAACATCGAGGCTGGGTCCTAAGTTGTCAAACGGTTTTGCTTCACCGTTATCTGTATTCAGGTCAATTAAGACACGCTGAACCATGACACTGCGTTGACATTGGCGCGTTTAGTTTTTACTGTGTGGTGAATGTGAAATTGGTGCTTTTTGTGGACTGTGAGCGGTGTTGTGGACAAGTGTCGTGCATGGTCGCGTGAGGAGCGTCCCGCAGCGGATGTGCACGACGCTGCCGCCCTGGTTGTTCGTGCCGGCTGGAATGCCAGCAGCTCTTGACCTAACTAGGTAATATTTACATTTATATCTGAAATTAATGTAATCAATTTATGAATATGTAAAGCATGTGTAACATATTATAATTTCATCACTTAACATAACGCTTTACACAAAAACATGATAGACAGGAGTTTTATGAACCACCTTCAGGTATTAGTTCCGCGTGTTACGTCAAATGCTAAACGAAGTGCCTTTATTAGAATTAAAATATTTTGTAACATCTTGGATTTCCTTGTAAACATGATATTTAATACATATAAGTGTAAAGTATTACTAGCCCTTATTGCAAAACTAAACATTGACTTAATTTTTTATAACGACTACTTGTACGTTTGTATTTCAATACAAAATTAATATGTATTTGTATCAATGATTTACAAAGGAACCATTTAAACTTGATGTAATTATCGTTTTGCAAACAATACGACGAACTAGTGACACCTAAAGGTTATCTTATACTTTCGTCAATGAAATATATATAAATACCCCTCCAAAACTTAACAATATATAGAAATCGTTTATATCGAACAATTACGGACTTATATGGAATATTGAACATTTGACCGGCTGGTGGTTTAGTGGTTAGTGATCCTGACTGCTGAGCCAGAGGTCGTTGGTTCGATGTCCACCCATGACAAATAATTGTGTGATGAGCAAGATCATTAGTTTTGAGTCTGGGTGTGTAGTTTAGTAAAATATAAGTATGTTTATCAGCAGTATGTTTACCGTAGTACATACAGGCTCGGCCTATTTTGGGACCAGACGGGCCGTGTGTGAGGAGGTGTGGCAGATTATTATTATTGTTTTTTCATAACTGTGTTTGTTAACGGATAAATGTCTATTGGAATTATTGAATGCTATTTCTCTTAAATAATTTAAGCAGAGGAACGTCTAAACACGCCATATGTGTAAAGAGTGTCATCCGTTATTTACATTAAATGACAGTTAATTATAGTCTCTTAAATTATTGAACGCCTTAGCGTTAAAAGGCATTCGAATAAAAGGTGTTGATTGACCGATCATTTACATTACATCATTGACAAACATTCATGTTGAATGATCAATACAATAACAATAACATAATATCTGATGTCATCGCCAGCATTGCTAGGTTCAACAAAGCAAAACTATATGGACCTATTAAGACAGTCAGTAGTTAAAACGAACATGGACAATACAACATTTGCAATACAGATCGAATACCTATTACGTGCAGGTATAACAAACAACAAATAAAAGGATGTTTTCTGAATCTCCTGTTCTTTTACACACATTTAATAGAATGCAGTTAAGCTGATATTGTTGTAACGTGTACAAGTAAACTTGTAGCCAGAGAAATTTATGGAACGTTTATATTAAGCTGAGCGTACCACCCGCGTCGTTGTTCGACGTCCACGGCTTCACAACGAAACCGGAGACTTCAATGTTGGTGGCAGATTGTTATGATAATGCCTACCGCTGTACGTATGTATTTCGCATACTATCACATAATCAGGTATAAAATGACGCGTGGATTATGCAGATGATACTTCGGAAAAGTGTAAAATAACATCCGCAGGTATTATCATACATGTATGTATTTCTTCGCGGAGCGAGAGCGATTTAAGATCTCCATCTTGGTAATTGGCAAGGAATACCAATTATTGAACGCCATTGAGAATATTTGATAAAATTTCCAGAGTTATTATTGTCGATCGACGTTATTCGCTATTCAAATGACGTAAACGTAATTATGTTAGAGCTATGATAAAACTATCTACATGCTATGCGTACGTCCTAACCGTCCCCTTGTACTGCCATGTAGTTCCTAACACTAGACTGTTCTATGATTAGGTACTTACAGTTTCAAGACAAAAACATGTTTAAAGAAAAACTCTACCTACAATGGCAATCTATCTGTACTCCCTCAGGACATGTCGCGCGTCGAGCAAACGCGGGGTACGGCCCCTGCGTTTGCTATCTCTCGAAAATATGGCATTTATTTGATACTCAAGTCTGCCATTAATAGATGTGAACTCTAGAACTATATATACCACGATTTTATTTTCATGTTGTTTTTCTCAAACCTCATTACAGGTTCTTATATGAGCTACGGAAGAATAAGCAATTAAAGATTTAATATCAATCTGACATAAACATTTTAAACTAATATAAAATCCACCAATTAATCTACTTACAGTTCTAATATAATTTAATATCAAATTAATTTCTTTTAAAAAAATCGTTAAACGTAATAACCCATAACCTCCTAATTTTAATATAATACCTGCTAAAATTATTGATCCAGATAACTTTTTTTTAGTTTATTTAGTTTGAATATGTTGTTCTAAAATTGGTCTAAAACTACCAGAATACCGTGTTGTTATTCATATAGCTTGGTCAAAAACAGTAGTAATGTACAGGTTTACAGTCGATAAATGTATATCGGTCTATCTATAAATTAAGCTAATCTTTAGTAATTTGGTATGGAATCGACTCGTAACTAAATAGCCTGGGTAGCACGCAACGTCAGTAACGAAGTTGCTGTACTGAAATAATCTGCTTTTTTGCTGGGTAATCGCTTGGAAAATTTAATGTTACGTAAGTAATATTAATGACTGTATAATAAAGCTTAAAACATATAAAAGTTAAAGCTTATTAATAATTTTAAATCAGGTAACAAATATAGGTACATAGCCAGATCTTAAAATTAATCACTTCATGGTGTGATTGATGCACATTCCATGAAATATTCGTATTTCATGAAAAGGTCGGTCATACCATGATATGGTCTGATCAGATCAATGCATTAATAAGATTACTAGAATACATTAATGATCATATCGTAAAATAGTTGCATTATCCACAGTCAGAGGCGCTGATATCGTTTTGTTTTGGAATGCATCATGGCGGTGGACAATAAATTTGGGTTAAAAGAGAAATATAATATGCAAATATAGGAAAAATGGACATTGAAATGTTGTTATGACAATTTAAAAGAGTAATGTATAAGTTCCTTCTTTATTCAGAATTTTTAATTAACAGAATCATGAAATACGACCATATCATGAAATGGTCGGACTTATCATGAAGTAATCAACTCTAAGATCTGGCTTGACATACATATTACATACGTTTTTAAGAATTATTTTTTTTAATTAGTATCAACCGTCACTTTAGTCAATGAACTGGTTTTGTAAAAGCTGTACGTGGTTTTAGTACGCAAACAACTGTGTGCAGAGGCGTCCATACTTGTCCCGTTTCCACGAACCGCCAACAATTTATCCGAGTTCAGTGTACCGGTGTGGGCATGTAAACATGTGTGGCGAGTGCCAGAGAACCACTCGACAGGCGCGTTTGTGTGGATGTGAACGTTCATCGCATAGGTACCTTCACGCCATCGCTCTTTAAACCTTATACATGACGCTCTTTATAATATATATGTATATTATTTACAAAATGTTGAAAATATTTACCGTCTTCGAATGTATATTTATTATTTGCTCATCGAATTACTGCATCTGTTTTAATACACAATCAAATTGTTTAAAATTACTTAACCAGCTCTTCATCAAACTGTTATTATATGTAGCATAGCATAAAAACACACTTGAAAAGTAAATTTGCAGTCACTATATAATAAAACATCCACATGAATAGTACCTAGATAAATTCTTAGGCATAAGACTAGCGAGATGAAACCGTTTAGTTGTTTATGTTGTTTAAATCGATAACTACAATCATCTCTTTTTTTACAAATCTATATTTGATTATGACGCCTGTTTGCCAACACAATCAGCAGCTCATTTCAGGAAAAAGGCATGTCCAATTCTGGCCCACAGCATCCAGTCCTCCTCCTTCCGCATTCAGTCTATCCCTACGTATAGCCTTTTTCAGGTGGTCGGTTCAATTGACTGAGAGGGCTAAGGTAGACTTGCCCTACATTTACAGATTCGCGGTTTCTACACTAGGACCCATTTTCGCTAACGGCATCGGTCCTTTTCTAAACGAGGCCAGCCTATTACCACTTCTGCTTGCTTGTTCTATCTATTTATAACTTCGTCATATGGCTGTTATCTGTTTAAATATTTTGTGTTCATTTACAAACGTTCTAAAAGCTACAAGTCAGATTATAATCATATTATCGACAACTTACACAGTATATTGTCTGTGCCCTAGTTTCTTTCTGACTTCGGAATACATAATTATAGTATTATTTGAATAAAAGTGTTGTTAATTGGTCTGAGCAAGTACGACGTGATGAAATATAATTAGTAAATGTGAACATGAAATGCTCTCACATAGGAAACGTTATGTCGCTTAATAAGGATGCGGTTACTGTTAAAATTTTATTCCTTTTATCTAGGCTAGTTTAAAGCCGCACCATACAATTGGTACCTGAATCCTATAAAATCTATATTATTGAAAATTGCCGCTATTTTACCTAATAAATTAAATAGTCATTTTGCTGATAGTCTGACTGTTTCCAATTTAGGTGCTAATATTATTATATGTATACTATTATCGTTCTAGAACAGTGACATCATAACAGACATTCTTATCGCGTTTTTTTATTTATTCTTATAAACAAATCATTTAAAATTTGATATTGTTCCTTTGCATAGTGATAATTAGTCACGTTAAAATCAAGGACAGACAATATTGTTCTTTTCGAGCCACTTCAGGTTTACCGGTGGTATGTTTTACGTACCTACATACCACTTAATTCATAAAGTTGGAAGGCGGCAGTTCGTTAGGCATTTCCGCGTTCGTCAGCCTCCTGTCAGTGCGGCACACGCCCGGCAAGGCCGTGTGAACTTCTTTGTCTATTTTTCGAAGCGAACTAGTCTCAAAATTAATTTGCGGTTATTCACGCGCCACGTAGGTACAAAGCGTTACGTGAAAGAGCCGCGTCTGTGACTTACGAAAACTGAACTCCTAATTCTGTTATCGGAGGTCACACAAATCTATGTCTTTTTACTAAGCGTCAAAACTAGGTTTGGCACAATCTTACTAATATTATAAACGTGAAAGTTCGTGAGGATGTATGGATGTTTGTTGCTCTTTCACGCCAAAGCTACTGAACCGATTGCGATGAAACTTGGTATGTAGATAGCTGGAGACCTGGATTAACATATAGGCTACTTTTTATCCCGATATTCCCAGTGGATCGGGACGTTACGCGGGTGAAACTGCGTGGCGCTGCTAGTTTTGTATAAAATATCAAGGCACTTATGCGATGGCTGAGTGTTGTCAAATCATTTACTTTTAATAATAATAACAATATTTTTTTTGGAACCTTCCTACGCTTGGTTGAAAGTTGTGAGTTTTTAGGTAATTTTTTCTATCTCTGCAAATAATTTTATTTTGTGCTTTTAAATAGTGTTTGTGTGGTTCTGGCGGTAGTATAATCTTCAATAAGGTTAGTGAATATCGACACCCGCGCTCATTTCTACGGAAATGAGCGCGGAAAAGCCCCCTGATGGGGACGGTGTTTTACCCCCCGATAAAACCAGTAAAGCAATAAAGCGACAGTCAGACTCAGTCTTTTCTGTTGACTTTGATAGGAAGAAAGTCCGATCACCAGCCGAATCTATCCAGTCCATCTACTCAAAACCGGGATTTGAATCTGATTCTAAACTTCAATACTCAGTGTCAGACAAGGGTCCATACTCTGTTTATGTTTCTAGGCTTGAACCTGACCCTTCATCCGGCCTTTCTCTTAAAGCCCTTAAGTTTGCCCAGTTTTTGTTTAAAAATAGTATATCAGATATTGTAGAAGGTACTATAAAAAACATGGGACGTAATAAAATATCGGTTGAATTCATGTCTGCTATATCTGCCAATAATTTCCTCAACTCCCCAGTCGTAACAGAAAATAATTATATAGCCAATATCCCCCGCTTCCAAGTGTTCCGTATGGGTGTTGTTAGGGATATCCCTACTGAGTGGACTCTAGAGGAGTTAGTCTCTGGAATCTCTGTCCCTAAAAATTGTGGAGAGGTTATTCAGGCTAGACGTCTCAATGTAAAAAATAAAAAAGATGGACCCTCTGTTTGGGTACCATCAGACTCTGTAGTTCTTACATTTTTGGGACAGAGTCTCCCTGAGAAAATTTTCTGTTTTAATGCATCTCTGCCCGTTTCATTGTATCAATTACCTACCATCCAATGCAGGAATTGTTGCCGATTCGGCCACATTGGTAAACAATGCAGGTCTCAGCCCCGCTGTTATAAGTGTGCCCAGCCGCACTCTGGTGACACCTGCTCAGTCCCTGACTCAGATGTATCCTGTTTTTTGTGTCGTGGAGGTAGCCATTGTGCTACAGATAACAGATGTCCTGAACATAATAGACAAAAATCAATTAAAATTGTTATGTCTCAGGAAAACCTAAGTTACATGGAAGCTTCAGCCAGATTTCCACAGTCTCCCAAGCGGCTATATTCTGAGGCTGCTGCCAGTCCCCAATCCACTCAAAAATCTCTAATCCATCCATCTCCCATACCTTCCTCTTCTGCTTCTCCTACAACATCATACAAAAAAACAGTTATCCTTCCCCCTCGCCGTATATCTATGTCTGGGAAGTCTTATGATATTCATTCCCATAACTCCATAATTCAATCCCCAACTTCTACCCATCCTAATGGTTGCTGCCTTAAACCCCCTACTGAATCAACTCCTCTTGCTACCCCTAATGATAATCTTGTCCAGCTCCTTCTTTGCTCCTTAATTAATATGCTGACTAAAATGTCAGATGCTCTACCGTACGACGTTGCAGTTCTTGTTGAACAATTACTTTCTGTTATCACTAAAAATAATGCTCCCAATGGCTCTCCAGCTCCTCCAATGGAACTGTAGAAGTATCCGACGTAATAAACAGGATATTTCCTATTTGATTAATCATTATAAACCTACTGTGTTTGCAGTTTCAGAAACCTGGTTAAAGCCTGACTCCCATTTTAGGATCTCAGGCTTCTCTTGCCTTCGAGACGATAGGAATGACGGATGGGGGGGTTGTGCTTTTTTGATCAATAGGAATATCTCATTCTCTCAAATCTCTTTACCAAACCATTCTCTTGGCTTAAATATTGTGGCCCTTAGAGCTTTTAATGTTTCTTTTGTCTCCGTTTACATTCCCCATCCCAACACAAACATTCTTTTTGAATTGAATTCAATTCTTTCAGCTATTCCCTCCCCTATGATTGTTTTAGGCGACTTTAATTGTCGACACACCCTATGGGGCTCTCATTGCATTGATCCATGCTCTTCTCTTTTACTTGACATTTTGGATGACCGTAACTTATGCATTCTCAATGATGGATCTGCTACTCGCAGGGTTTCTCCAACCCAAAATATTAGTGTGCCAGATCTTACACTATCTTCTCCTGCCCTAGTCTCCCTCCTATCCTGGTCTCCCCTTCCAAACTCCCTTGGTAGTGACCACTTCCCTATTTTAATTTCTTACTTCCAGTCTACCTCATATGCTCCCCAACCTCTACATCCTCTCCTCAAATACCGAGTTTCCCAAGCCAATTGGGACCAATTTTCAATATCACTGGATTTAAATTTAGCCTCGCTCCCTCAAACAAATTCTACTAATTTTCTTCTTCTCTATGACCAATTTATCTGCGCAGTTAACTCAGCTGCTGACTGCTCTATTCCCCTTAAACATCCCTCCTGCAAACTGACTCCTTCCCCGCCTTGGTGGGATTCTGAATGTACTGCTAGTGTTAGAAAGCGCAAAGAGGCCGAGAACAAATTTGCTTCATCTTTGACAATGACGGATTTCCTCAATTTTAAAAAAATTGCTGCTAGCACAACTAGACTTCTTTCTGCTAAGAAATCTTTAGGATGGCGTAAATTCTGTGAGTCCTTGTCTCCTCGTTCTGGTCTTTCACTTGTCTGAAAAAAATTCAAGTCATTTCGAAGAAGTCTTGATGACTCAAACATCTCTAGCAATGACCCTCATTCATTCCTACATGACTTTCTTTCCCAACTAGCTCCCCCATATGCTCCGGACTACGATTGTTTCCCTTCTTCCCATCCTCTTCTTCCACTTTCCTATCAAAAGACTTTGGATGATCCCTTTTCTTTTACTGAACTATCCTTTGCTCTAGACAACCTCCATGATTCCTCTCCTGGAATAGACGGTATCCCTTATTCTTTTATTCGTAAATCCTCCAGTTCTTGCAAAATCTTCCTTCTCAGTATCCTCAATGCCATCTTCTCTTCTGGTCAAATACCTGACTCTTGGAAAACCCAAATTGTCATTCCTGTCCTTAAACCTGGTAAAGATCCTAAAAATTCGTCTTCCTATCGCCCTATCGCGCTTTTCTCAGTTCTAGCTAAAATCATGGAAACCTTAATTAAATTCAGACTTGAATGGATTCTAGAACACAGTCAATTATTAGCCAAAAACCAGTATGGCTTCAGAAGGGGTATGGGCACTCTGGATAGCCTCAGCATCCTTACCTCTGAAGTTCGCCTTGCCTTTTCCCGTAACGAGAATGTTATTGGAATTTTCCTAGACATCTCTGCAGCGTATGACAATGTTCATCTTCCTCTTCTCAGGCAGAAAATGCTACATCTGAGTATTCCAGCGAGAATAGTCCACGTCATCTGTAATATGCTCATGTGTCGTACTATCTCCATTCGTCATCAAGGTTCCCTACTCCCACCTCGCCTCGTATGGAAAGGCCTTCCCCAGGGTTCAGTGCTTAGTCCCATCCTTTATAATATCTATACTTCCGATCTAGATCAGTCCGTTAATTCTTTTTGTAAAATTCTTCAATATGCTGATGATGTTGCCTTATATTTTACGTCTTCTTCCTTCATTGCTGCCTCTTCCCGTTTAAATTCCGCTCTTTATTACTTAAACATTTGGCTTTCGGACCACAACCTCTCTCTTTCTGTAACTAAATGTAGTGCTCTTGTCTTCACTCGCAAACGTAATATACCTGATATTAATCTCTCTGTTGCAGGTGAATTAATTCCAATTAAAGATAACGTAAAATTTTTAGGGCTCATTCTCGATTCCAAATTATCAGGTCTTTTCCATTTAAACCACGTTATTAAAAAGAGCGAGAGAGGTGTAAACGTTATGCGCGCCCTATCTGGGGTCCATTGGGGCTCTCACCCCTTTTGTCAAAAACTTCTTTACAATACTATAGTTCGCAGTCACTTTGATTATGGTTCTTTCCTTCTTGAACCATGCAATAAAATAGCCCTGTCCAAGCAACAGCTGATCCAGTCTAAGTGCCTCCGAATCATAACCGGTGCTATGAAATGCTCTCCAATAAACGCTCTCCAAGTCGAATGCTTGGAACCTCCTCTTTACCTTCGTCGCCGATTTCTTGCTGACAGATTCCTCTTTAATGCAGCCCAAATTGGCTCCCATCCTCTTTTACCTATTTTGCTTCAACTTTCTAGTTTGGTCACTACTTCATTGTACTGGAGACACAAGACCCATCCCTTGCTTCTGAATTCCTTTACCAAAATGAAAAATCTATCTGCTCCTATCTTTCAATCTACTTTAAATCCTCTTTTCGAATTGGAATACCATTCCCTAACCTTCCAACCAAAAATCATCCTTGACTTTGGCATCGATAAACATTCTCCAGTAGCCAACCAAAAACTTTTCCACATCATTGCGATAGACTGGTCTGATTGGGTTACGCTTTATACGGATGCATCAAAACTATCCTCAGCTGCATTCGTGGGTTCTTCAGTCTGGATCCCTAAATATAAAATTATAAATGCTCTTCCTATAACTCTATCTTTACAGGAGAATCCATTGCCCTGTTGGAAGCAACCTCCTATGTGGAATCCCATAAGCTTAACAAGGCTCTTATTTTTTCAGACTCTTTGAGCTGCCTTAAGGATCTTTTAAAAAACCCATTCAAAGCTCGCAATAATTTTCCTATAATTCTTAGAATCAAAGAGGTTCTTTACAGGTGCCAATTGTCTGGTATTGAAGTGGTTCTAGCGTGGATCCCTAGTCACTCAGGTATAGCAGGTAATGAAACTGCGGACTCCTGCGCCAAAGTGGCAGCAGAGACTGGATGTACATCCCACAAATTCTGTTTCGCCCGAGATCTGCGTTCCCTAGCCAAACATTATCTAACTGACTCCTGGAATAACACATGGCAAAACAGTAGAATGATCAAGGGTAAATTTTACGGCTCTCTACAACCGTCAATCCCATCTAGATCTTGGTTCTTCAATCAAAAGCATGTTAATAAGTTAGCCACCTCTACTATAATTCGTTTACGATTAGGATTTGTCACCTCTCCAGTTTTTCTTGCCAAAATTCGGGTTCGTGATCACTCTCTATGCGAGTGCGGTCTCGAAGAAGGCACTCTAGAACATATTTTCTTCTCTTGCCCTAAATTAGTTGTACCTCTTTACGATCTCCTCCCTCAACAAATACCGTTAATTTGGCTTATCTCTTAACTCTAGTACATTCCCCGTTTGTCAAAATCCTTTACAAATTCATTTCTATAAACAAAATAATTTTATAGCATTTCCTTATACTTTTTTTTATTCATTTTTAATCTTTTCCTCTTCTCCCACAGAACCACAAACACAAATCGTTAAAATCACTGCAATCCCCTCATAGTCTTAAAACTTAAAACCTATTAACTAATAGATCTACCTTCCACCTTGACGTTAGCAGAATCATCGATAAACGATGGAGCCATTGATTTAAAAGAAGAAGAAGAACAATATTTTTTGCTAGAAACATGGTTACAATAGTGTTGTTCTGTTATACATATAAAATTAAGTACAGCATGTTTCACCAACTAAATCGGCATGCAAATATTTTGAAACTTAGACCTATTACATTCATCTGTATTCTTAAAAGTGAAGAAATAATTAAATAAACAAATTCAATAAATTTGGCATAAAAATACAGTTTTAATAGATATTAGACACCTACTTATCATAATGATTATTACTTATTTTACATATTAAAACAATTACATTAATTTATATTAAATATGTATAAAACTAAATATTTATCTATAATTATTTTAGTTGTTTCTCGCGATGGACACCTATACTAATCAAACGATTTTAAAGAAATTTTGCACACTGTGTGCAGTTTGGTCCAATTTGAGAGATGGGATAGTTTCTATCTCAATTTATAGTCACAATATTTTTCATTGCAAATTACTTAGCCACAGCAAAGAATGGCCGGGTAACTAGTATTATATAAATAAAGATAAGTAATCTAGTATTCAGAATTAAGACAAAAGTCATCAAAATTCAGATGCAATAAATGGTGAGCTGTTTGCATATTTCATCCTGTTAATATTATATATTACCTCTTAAAATTAAAAAGGAAAGTAGCAACTAGAAAACCACAATTCAGTTGTAGGTTAACCGGACGCGTCGAACCCCCTCGTGCGTTGAACTGTCGGTTATATTTAACTGCGACAACACGTGTGCACCAGCAATACGACACGCCGCTCTCCAACTTAGATACTATTTTAAACACGGTTAAATATTCATATTTCACACCCATAACTAACTCCATATCACGCCTACAAAAATATGCTATATATCCCTTGAAGTTTACTTGATTTTTTATACCACCAAGTTATCAAACAAGCACATCTGATGTTAAGCGGTATCGGTGCCTTTAAATAAACACTCGCTACATCCATGTGGTTATCTTATATTGGCAGTGAACATATGGAACCGTGAAATGTTTAACTGTAAATCGATTTTGTATCTGCTTACAAAACTTTTCTTCTTACTTTTTATTATTTCCTACGTGTATAGATGTTTAAAAGTGAGGCGATATTTAAACGACATAATTAAGAAATCCTATAACTGGTAGATCTATGCAGTTGAATTGAGAAGATCCTGGTTCTAAATTTGTTAATATTTAAAGGTGTCTCCTATGTCATCAAGTCATCAACGTAATGTTAAAACTATTTTCTTTAATTTGTTATATTGTTTTTTATGTTTGTTTAGCAAAACGAAAATTCGTGTTTTAGCCACAAAAATCACAAATAGCTAAGATTATCTTTATCATTAGATTATGGGCAACGTTTAGATTTAGAAGTAGCGCAGAAAGCTGAATTTTCAATAAATTTAAAAATTATGTGAAAACAGCTACTTCTTTTTTGAGCGTGTGGAACCCCCTCGGGCCGTCACCCTACCGGCGTTTTCGGTGGGGCGGTGTGTCTCGGAATCGAACTGACTAAAACCACACTGCCTGCCGTACTGCGCCTAAAATAGGAGGGATCCGGGGACAGTTTTTATTAAGACATCCGGACCCTTCCTAGGGCCTGCCCTCAAAAGCGCAGGCACCACCTCCGGCGTTCACTATAATATATAGCTATGTTAACCTGTCATAGTACGGAAAGTCTTTGGGTATTTTTCAGAAAAATGCACCTTTGTAGATTTGACGTGTCCTGTGACTTTGATAGTTATTTATTCACAGTTTTTTTTTCCCGAATTGTACATATTTTGTTCTTATAAAGTAGCTATTATCCTAATAACTGTATTATTTAAAACTTGTGGAAATAGCTTAATATATTAAATATTGCTAAAACAAGACAACATGCTATGCGATTTCGTCGTGTCCCACGACCTTCTTGCTAAGTTTGGAGGTAAAAAATATGGATCCCTCGTTTTTTTGCGCGATGTTTGAATCTGAAACTTAAAGATTTGTACTTAAATTCTAGTTTTCCACTCTAAAATAAGCAAGCAAAGCTCATAAAAATCAATAAATAAAATATAAATTTTGTGTTATCCTACGAAATCATATATGGTTTAAATTCCGACTACGCTACGATATTTTTTAAGACCATTAATAATAATCCTTTTGTATATATACATTTTCTTTAGTATTAACAATCGCTATTTTACTTTAGTAGCTTAGTTTGAAAGATATCAATATAAAAAGTGTTCACGTCACTCCCTTTTTGTTCCACCTACACGACGGTTTTATTCAAGGTAAATATTACTGTTTTAACTTTCTCTTTATAAAGTCGAATAGATTAACCTATCTTTATTTAGATTACCTTTTAATACTTGGCATATTTCCATCAATTTATTTACCGTTACAGTTAAAAATTAAATTAACCAAATACGTCACGTGTTGTACTAGTGGAACAGGAAAGTGACGTGAATTCTGAGGCATAGGTTACATGAAATTTATAAAAATATTTTTGATTCTTAATTGAAGTATACTCGAATAAAAACTTTCGTGAGTGGTATTCATATTAGTTAAGATATACGGTTTAACTCACGTGAATAAAGTACTCAGAAGTAAATATTAAACATAATAAACACGGTTTTGATAAATAATTATAAAGATAAAACTGTGTTTAAATTTACTATATATATTTATTGTATGTTTCTTTCGTGGCATAGAAATTGTACTATTTTGAAATGTAAAGTACCAAAATGTAGCGTAATGATAGTAATTATATAATAGCACTTACATCTACTTTGTAAGTCTTCAATCAGTTTTTTTTTGAATTTCGTAATAGTTTTGATATAAATATAATTTTATGAAATTTATATTAACTATTATCAAACGCATTTAATCACAAATAGTTCAGAATAGTTTAAATGGATTTTACGCGACGTACGTTACGTGACGTAAATTTTCTGAAAAACGCCCCTATAAAATTACTGTTCAATCAATTAAATGAAACAAAATATTCAAAACTTAATAAATTATGGTCGAAATTCGACCACCTGGCGATCTCTAGTATACTTTGTAATACCATACCATTAATTTACTAAGCAACGATGTTACTATCCATTAACATTCATCATACGCGTTGTCAATCTTTTCAGAATTCCAAAGATGCTTAGCTGCTAAAGCTGCTTATTAGTTGCGGTCTTCTGACGGGTCGTATGTACTTACCAACATCTTTCAAGACTAATTGTCTACTTTCAAAAACATAAGGAACTATAAAGAATTATTTCAAATTCGTGCGCATTCCATACTTTTAAAATTTGCATTCTTAAGTCTAGTTTTTAGTGGCCTTTCATTCACTGAAAGTGTATTGTACTATCCTCCATAAAAGTTTTGTACCTTTCATCGAGTGAACACCGTATATTCTCGGAACAAGACGAAGGCATTCTGCTCTGCGTACCTGAAGATTGACAATGAAGTTCAATCAACCCGCTGCGAGCCCACCCAGTCTGTCATTGTGACATACAGGAAACTTTTACTATTCATTTCCTTTTCAACATGGTATATTTTACAATTTTCTTAGATTCGTTACATATAAAATAAGCGTACGTACAAATCTGTATAATTAATTAAAGTTTTTTTATGTTCTGGCCATTACTGGATTACGCTTATCATATAGACACACTAAATAAAGACATACGCACGCAAAGTGCTTGATCTGAGGCGCAAAGATATTTGGGCTACCTACGCCACTTAGTTTTGAATTAGCTTTAATCAACTATTGACCCAAACGTATTTTAGTACCTACACAAAATTCTAGTTACCGACAAGATGATGCTACCATCTACACTCATCTGAATGGGAGAACTTTGATTCAAGTACTTTCAATCCGTATCTATCTATCTACGTAGAACGTACGTTCTAGATACCATGTACGCTATACAAATATTTAACTAGCAACTTCTTCGGTAGTCAAAGTAATGTTGTGCTAATAATGTACTAGAATTGCAAATTTTATCTAATTCTGTCTTTTAATTGTTATATATTCGGCTTAAAATTTAAAATATTTATTTTAGGAATTTAAGTCATTAATTAATATTTTAGAAAAAAAAACTCTGAAAAGCTCAAACCTCGACTTAAAACCAAGTGACACAGAACTACTTCATTGATTTACAAAATTATATAATTATGGAATATTTTAGTTTTGTGATCTTCTAACCGAATGAATGGCTATAAATAACGTGTATAATGTCACTAAAGAATGGTATCGATTTGACTAACACGACGCAGTTGTAACCTTTAATTTACAGACGACACCCACAGTCTCATAGCATACAAAAAGTTACGTTCAATGGGCGAAACTAGTCGGAGAACTGTTCGTCAACAAACTACAAAATGTTACTACCTAGGTACTTACTTTCCGTATAAAACCGTTATCTAACTAATAATGTAGACTTTTCTCTGGCCAGCGCGGTCAGCATAAAATTGTTAACTTTGTTGCTGTTAAAATTCAAGTTGAATTTCCATTAAAACCATTCGGCTGCATCGCAAAAAATAAGCACACGAATTTAGACGAGAGCGCGCGTAGTGCGAACTCGTCGCAGCCGAGGTGTATTGATCGGAGTGCGCGCGCAGCGTCTGCCCAAGTGTACACAGACGGTCGGTGAAGCGTTTCGTCGGCCTGCTACGACAATCTGAGCGGACACTTAGATCCACCATGTCATTGACCATTTATTGTGTAATAGAGAAGATTATCTTTGATAAGCCTAATCCTAGTTGTCGAAACCGCTAGTTTAAATGAAGTTGATACTATAGAAAATGGATCCTACCTTGGGCACTCCAGTAAAGGAAACATGAATTGTGTCCTGTAAAATACACACGATTGAACGTAGTTTGCGGCGTGTAATGAGCTCGATCAGCTGTACGGATCGTTGGCAGTCTCCTCCCCTGCGCTGTGGCGGGAGGGCTTATCTGGCATCCTCCCGCGTAATAAATCGTCCCGTTGTATCTTCCCCCTCGCCACAAGGACATACTATAATATCCATACAGAACACCAAATGTAGGTACTAAGAGTAAGAAATCGCAACTTTCATAGCCATTTTAAGAAATTAGATAGTTTGATTTTCGAACCAAAATCTGAAACCGACTATTAAACATAGCTTTAAAATTTAATACCAGTATTTAATACAGAAACAGCGTTAATTAAATCGGATGATATTTAATTAAACAATCTTTAACACGAGGTAACGATGAAAATTTCTGCTTAACCCTCAGGGACGTCAGATATCGAATTGCCAAAATATCTTCGTAGATGCCACGACACCGTTAAGAGGTTGGATAAGCTGCTACCAAAGTTTGAGAGAAACGAGATAGGCTACAAGACACCCCTTTCTTAATTAATATTCCCTTATAAGCGTGGACCTTATTTCTTCATTCGCTTTGTACATTTAGAAATCATCCCATGTCGTATAATTGTAATTTGACTATTAAAGTAAAACAAAATAAAATGTTACTTATTTTGTAATCCTCATATTTTTCATCCCCCTTTAATATCCTATAATTCGGTACCCTTTAAATATATTATACACGTGTTCATCCATAAAGTATTTGATTACTGCAACGAGAGTAATATATTGAGGAAAACAACAATTCAAAATCAATGGTCAATTCATCGCAGTTAATCGATGTCATGACAATGACCGTTTTATTAACCTGTCATTCGCAATAAATAGTATTATATTTACAAAGGATGCAGCATATTTTAATATACATATGTACGTATTTAGTTGTAACAGAATGTATAACATTTGCCATTGGTAAATTTTGGTAAATAAAAACAGAGTTGTTTGTATGAACATTTTAGCAATGATGCTAGTGAACAGTTAATTTCAAAAGTAAGAGGCACATTTTATGTAATACAGTAGCAGGCTCACATAAAAAATAACCTTTTGGCATTGAACAAAAAGGTTATTTTTTGTCGAATGAGCACTTGTAATAACAATAAATGAACGTCATTATTACTCAGATATAACTACACCCCCATTTCCTGGGTCTATTTGTAAGCCCTAAAAACTGACTCTTTAATGCCTAATTGCGGAATTTGAAATGTTGATTCTGAGGTTGGATATCATACGGTAAGCCTTTACCGACTATCAACCATACACTTGACTGCTAACCTTGTCCCATTCGCCAGTGGCAACGTTACCTACTACTACATTACCGCCTCATCTATTTGTTAGCCACAAGGTCGGCGTTCGATAGATACTTTATTAAAAAAATCCATTTTGGGGGACATTTCGCAATTTGTCTTGGCACGGCTTCCATGTTTACGTGTTCTTTTAATATTAATTTTGTATGTATGAATAAATCCATCTTTATTGCCGTTCAAGTCCACCTAAGATTTCCATAACATTATGAATTTACAAGAAATAAAGTGACTGTATCGTTAATTACGAGGCAAAGCGGTTCTAGAACTTGACCTCCTTAGTAAAACACGTTTGAATTTTAGCATTATGCAATTACTGAGATGTTATTTCTGTTTTTATTCATGAAGGTTAGGGTGTCCTTCATGGTCGAGGGCGAGTGACTACATTCTAAAAGTAAAAAAGTCTGACAGATTAATTTACCATCGATGACCCTGATAATGTAAACTAATCTTTAAATTTGATGAACCGGATTCTATTATGACGTTTATATCGACATGAATAGCAGATAACTTTTATATGGAACTGCGTAAAACTAAAGTGAACGTTTTAAATTTAAATCTGTTCAAAATAAATAGAAACGGTTTTACCAAGATCTAGAGAATGCAGAATCGACTTACTAAACATATGTATACCTAATACCTACTAGAGATGCCTGGTGGGCGAAATTCGACCAAAATTCAATTAATTGTTATGCCAAATACCATGAAACATATATGTTTAAAATATTTTGATTTATTTGATTACTACGTGAAGGCAAATTAGGTCCTAATTCTATTTATGTCATCATTAATATTATTTTTATCGAAACACTTATTGTAGATGCATCAGCTAGCCAGTACCTGATGCAACTGAAATAGCACAAATTTAAGTAATATACATATTTATCAAGTAAGTAAATTTCCTTTCTGTGTTCTAATAACTTTCATGTTTAATCCTCGTAATAATCATGATTAAAATTTACGGGCATATCTGTGATCTTTCTTGATTGCTAGAGTTAGATATTTTTGGGGATAACTTGCCCAAGTATAAAAACCATTACACAATTATGTGTTTACGGGAATTAACGCGATCACGAAAAGATATTACATACCTTTGAATTGCCTGACGTTAATTCCCGTAAACACATAATTATATCATGGAAGGCGAAAGTTTAAAAGTTAGAAATATTACAGATTATCTTAGGTTCGGACTTGGGTAGGTATGCACTTCTTATACTTACTACATTTGAACTTGAATCGTCTGTATTGTTCCTCAATTGAAAAAAAAAATATCTTTAATTGTTTAATATGTATGTTGTTATTTTATCTCAATTTAATTTAACGATACAAGTTTGGTTTGTGTTAGTTACCTATATAATTAAGTGAGCACAAGGCATTTATTTGTAATTTCATTTTAATATTAGTGATGTGTATTATTGGTTGGCAATTTTAATAAATAAATATATAATTCTGCAGATAAGCCGCACTTCAGACATTTACAGTAACAAATAAGATGCTTGTATCAGTTCTAGGTTAACTTAAAAACCTGTTTCTTGTAGGGAGAATGAGCTTAACGGGACGTGTGTCATTCTCCTTAGAATCGGTGAAAGGCAAGCGGCGATGGATGTCATGCTTCACTATTCATAGCGGCGTTCGTTATTGGTGTCGCCGCGCTCTAAACATTGATCTAACCCGTATTCCCTTGATGAAACGTGTCTCCAGAGGGATCATATATGCCTTGTCAAATAACATTCAGTTTCTCTTAGATGAATATGTGAAAGTAGCACGTCGCGATAAAGTAACCAGGCTAACTAAGCGAATAAACTATCTAAATGGTGTACATTCGCATTGTTATGTAAGTATATTACGACTATTTATTTTGTCACGTATCTAATTTGGTTATATTTTATTGGTGTTTATTTAATATATAAAGAAAATACTCTTGTTTAAATTACTGAGGTAGTTTTCTATATCTTCAATAAATTTATTATCCAGTCCTCTTTAAATTAAGCATTTCCTAAAGAGTATAAAAATTTAGGTTCGTTGATAAAATTTCAAGTTTGTTATTAGTTTTTAAATGTCAAACCAAAAATTAAAAGTAAGCGATTTGATTTGACGCAACTTATGTGACGTCACAAGTTGTTATCTCCTACAAGTTTCTACAGAACCAACCGTGTTGTCTTGTCTTGACACTCAGAAAAAATAAATCAAGTTTTTTAACTTGATGTTGCTGTTATTAACCGACGTATATTGCGTATCTATCATTTTACATTATTCTTCTTTCTTGTTACAGGTACGTTGACAGTCTTGCAAACACTGATGATGAGATGAATCTTGTAATTAGTAAGTTTTCGAACTTTTTAATTTAGAATGCGTCAATTTAACACCAATTTATATAGTGTCAAGAATTCAACATAGAATTTTCAGTTTGAAGTTCGCCAAACTATTGGCACACTCAATTCTCATAAACTCCCATATTCCATAACTGAAGTCGCGTCAAGGATTTCTCAAACATTATCGTTTTATAAGGCTCATATTTTTATGACTGGGTTCGGTCGGTGTAGGTTATTTGTGAGATAGCAATAATGCATCACGTCTAACGATTTGAAAGCTACATATGTTACAATGACAAAGTAGTACCTACTCAAATGGTAACGGAGCGTCAGAAAACGTGACGATAACTGCGACACCTGTCACGGCACCAGTGAATAACGGCTTTTCTAGTCTCGCTACGTATACATATGACCATCGCAAATGCATCGAAAAACTTGAACGCATAACGGATGGGACGAACGGATCTCCATTGCAACTCGCTATGCTCTATATTTTACCACGCATCACACAAACTACGATCATTGGTGTCAAGTTCTACTTTGTAGATGTGTAAACTTTTACAATAACAATAAAATTTTCATCTGAATTACATTTCCTAAACAATTTCGATTGCAAAACGGAAATTAATTGACTTTATATCATATTCTTTGAACACGTAACTGTTATCTATCTAGTTCATAATTCAAGCAACTATTACCCACACGTTCATGCTACTACGGAATTGCTTTTGTGATATCTATTTCTGATAAAATCTAACGAACAGCAAATTTTCTTCATTTTCTAACTAAGAAACACGTCCGGAATTCTGAAACTATATCTGCAATATAACTAGTACCTCTTACGATCACGTTCACGTCTTCGACTGCTGTATTGAGTATTTTGACAACCAAACGATTTTTATCGTTCGCACGTACATACATAATCCATCTACTATCGTTTCCTGAATATTGTTCCTTGAACGATTAGCTTATTTGTAGCATCCAGAGCGTTTTTATACGGTGTACGTGAAGTAATAGCATTCTACACTATCGATACGGCAAACATCTAACGGAGTGAGTTGCGTGGGGGAAATGGACCGAGAGCCTGGCTGTGCACACGCACCGGTATAATAGATCGTCACCAGGCCCAGTTGGTTTCGGCGCGCTGCACCGAGCACGTGTATTTTATTATATTGTGTGTTGCACTTATAAACATATATTTCATATCATTTTGTGCTTACGTAGTTGTCGACTACACCGATGTGGTAACTCCTAGCGTACTGATAATGGAATCGATACGCAGCTCAGTGTTGTTACACCGTTCCGTTTGAACCATCTTGGATGTTGTGTATAGTTTAAAAAGCTATAAAACTTGTATTCATTTGTATTACTTAGTGGCAGTGTATTGTATATCAAACGTAAGTAGAACCTATTTATACTATATATATGTTACAGATTCTATTCACAAATTTGATTAAAATGAAATGGATTCTGATAAAAAAAAAAATATTATACGGTCGAATTGAGAACCTCCTTTTTTTTCGTCTGTTAATAAATAGTAGTTTCGGCGAAAGCAACTACTTTTTAGGAGGGATACCCTAGTCATATGATTAGGTTCAACAATCTCCTTGAATATATCCCGTATCAATTGGTGGGCCCTCCTAACTTTTATATCCACTTGGCGTATCTTACTTGCCCGGGTCGGCTTTAGAGGCTTCATTAAAACTTATTACGTATTAAATTATTCCTTGTAAGAATTATTCAAACGTTTGAAGTGTAGTTGTGAATCTTGAATGAATTCACGTTATATTAAAAAGTTTCACGATCAATTTATTAAAGTATGTATGTTTATGCGTGTAATAAAACAACTCGTGGTAGTTTCTATTTGATAAATAGAACCTGGCAGTTAAATCCTTTATGTATTAACATTTGTAGACATTAGATATTATTACTTTTGATGGCAAGTGTTCTGTCCTTAAAAAATATACACTTTGTTGGCTTTATATGTATTTAATATAATAATAAAGCCTGAATCGTTTACTTTTATTCACAAATAAGTGCTAATGACCTTGCGCGAAAATCATTCATTTCACCTCATTCCTCATAATATAACACACTCGTACCTCAAGTAGGTATAATATTTATGAAAATATATTCTTAAATATTTACTGATTAAATTCTTGAGCAAATGTTTCAATTGCATAAACTCATGTACTCGTTTCTAAATAAGATAAAAGTGCTAAAATGTATGTACTATGCTGTTACTAACTACGTTTTGACAAGCAAAAAACACAATACAATTCTGTGATTAATAGACGATTAAGTATTTTACACATATAATTAACCAAATTCCGATCTTTTTGGAATAGGACCTTGCGCTACATTATTTTATAGTCTTACAAAGAAAGAAATAATATCCAAATCACCTTGATACCTCTGTCAAATTTAAACGTACATTTCGGGTATTTAAAATCTTAAAAAGATAACTTACCAAGATCTTCTTATACTTAGTCAGTAATATTACTACTTCCCTCATTGGTACTAGTTCATCTAAAGTGGCGTTATCAATGACCTGATGTCGTAAACATGTGTAATAACAGACTGTATAAGACTTACGTATGAGCCGCGAGCCCCTTATCGCGCGGATATTATACGTTGTGTATGACCCCATCCCCTTACTCGAGGCCATCAATATTTTTTTTTGTTGTTTCCAGTTTTTATTTAAGTGCCCGGCCACACTTGGAAAACTTGATACGTATTTTTACACATTTGTTTCTCCTAGAATTACTGGTTCCTGACTTTGTAGTCCACAATTTTCGGATATATAAACAGGAGATACTTAAAACAAAAGTTATCAGGAAATTCATGTTTTTATGCAAAATAAGATTGAACAAAACAGCTATACTTGATAGATACACAACGATATGCGTGACTCAAAATTTGCGTTTCAATACGAATGCCGTGTCGTCGCTAAAACGTGGTTAGTAACCGAAAGTGGAGAGCCTTGGTAATATCGAGTTGGATGCAAGAGTACATACTATTAAGCGAAGCACTAACTACGCGAATTGGTCCAATATTTGTCCCAATATTTGTTCATTGCTAATGCCTCATGTTAAATAAATAATAAATAAAGAATCGGTGTAAACAGGAAAACTTTGAAGGATATTAAAATTGCAAACCATCATACCTGAACATTAAATTGCTTTTGGTATAAATAAAATCTTAAATGAAACAATTAATTTTCTTAAATTCATACCATACATATACCTATACACTTATTTTCGGGCACTTACGAGACACATTGGGAAATCATAATTATATCTAATCATCATATTATATTATCTGTATAAAATTAACAGGTTACATCTGTATTTAATGAAATCTTTGCGTTTATAAACAGTTTTTCGTCCCGGACGAAGAACTTTTTAACCGGATGAGGAAATTCACTATATACATATTTGGTCTTTTTTATTTTTCCTATCTTTCAGTTTCTTTCAATCTGTCTGATCGACATTCAGCAATAGGTTAGTGAAGATTTATCAGACTTGTACGGTACGAGTCCACAGACACGTCCGCTTTATTAAAAACTAGCTGCGCCCCGCGGTTTCACCCGCGTAAGTCCCGATGCCGTGAGAAGCAAGCTATCTACGTACCAAGTTTCATCGCAATCGGTTCAGTAGTTTTTGCGTGAAAGAGGAACAAACATCCATCCATCCAAACTTTCACATTTATAATATTAGTGGGATTAGTAGGATAATCTTAACTAGTAGATCCTATGGTATCTTTCTTTTCAGTCTTCGAGGCAGAGTGGGCTCGGGCTCACTCATGAAATACTTTGCAAGTATGTTGGGATGTTGTAAAATTCTAGTTTTATATACTTCCATGCGCTCTTCAATTTCTTGTTTGACTGTTTTTATATTCAGGTCATGATGTAGTCTCTCATTGGTTATATATCACGGTGCGCCAATTATCATACATAGCATTTTTGATTGAAATCTTTGTAGGATCTCGATGTTTGAATTAGCTAATGTACCCCATAGTTGCGGGCCATAAGTCCAAACCGGTTTTAATAATGCACTTGTAGAGTAGCAATTTGTTATCTAGTGACCGTTGTGACTTTCTATTATTATTCTTTATTACACACAAAACAATCACATCTATACATCTATCTAGATACATCCCCAGATATTACTTACTGGTGGGCATGTATTTCTACGAGTGGTAAAAGTAACTTGGACGGATTTAGTCTCCTTAGCCTTGATACGCCAGTCTTTGAGCCAGTCTGATATTTTATCGAGACTATTTTGTAGTTACTGTAAAGCTATAGTTGGAAAATTATCCACAGATGAAATAGCAGTGTGTTGAAATCACGGTTGAGATACTCAAATACGTAGCAAAGGAATCCGCTGATTACTTAGTTGTGTTTTTTAGAAACTGCCTTCAATGGGAGCCCCGTCTGAATGGGGGCCCTAGGCACGTGCCCCGTGCGTTATCTTAAACACGGTACTGCAAGGAATAACGTATCTAAATATGATTTACCTTAATTTACTTCAGTAAAAAGTTTTTGTATAGATCACAACAACGGTTTCTAAATTCGAAATCACCTTTATTTTTTTAATTAGAGACAGTGGATTGCCTTGAAATCGAAAACATTTGCATTACATTTGAAAACTAATTAAACCATTACAAACCAATTGATACTTTGCTGATGGAACGTTTAGATCATCGCCAAAGCCATTTTATCAACTTTACATTATACATCTTGACCTATATTCGGACGAGAATACTATAAATATATATCCTACTAGCAGCGCTCCGCGGTTTCACCCCGTAAGTCCCGATCCCGTGGGAATATCGAGATTAAAATTAGCCGATATGTTAATCCAGATCTTCAGCTATCTACATACCAAGTTTCATCGCAATCGGTTCAGTAGTTTTGGCGTGAAAGAGTAACAAACATCCATAGATTCATACACCCATAAATCCTCACAAACTTACTTTATAATATTAGTAAGATAATACATGCATTCCAGATAAACAAATCAGAGAGTACAAACAAACGATTATACAAGGACAAAAAGTAGCCTATATGCTATTCCAAGCTATATAATCTATCTCTGTTCCTAATTTCCGTTCCGTTCCGTTCAGCCGTTTTTTCATAAAAGAGTAACAGACAGACAGACTATCTTCACAAAGTTTCGCCTTTATAATATTGAAAGAACTAAGATAGTAAGATTTCTCGAAGGAAGATATAAACATTACTTTTTAATACATATAGTAATACAGTGATACAGTATTTAGACCCTAACACTTTCATAACATTTTTGTTACGGCACTGAAAAGGTCAAAATAACGTCGATGGTTTATATTTCTTTTGATGTAACGTGACTGTTATCTTTAAATATTTCAGCTCTCACATTACCATTGTCGAACAGACACGGTTCTATGCATGTTAAAAGATCACCAAAGCTTTACAAAGGTTGGTGTCGTGGATCAACAAAAATATACAACGTATCCAGTAATGAGGCCACGTACGCCATCGTGACAAGAAACAAATATGAGGGTGTGCTCACGGTTCCAGAGATTTTGCACTACCTTCGTGTGCTCAGTTTTCCCAAAGCGACAGTAGGTACTGTAGAATTAAACAAAGAGAAATGTTCGGTGATATTTTATTCTGCTCTATACAAATCACCATTTGTTTCAGAATAGATTGTTTTGTCAGAAATGTGTTTGTTGCACATAATTTTTTTACTAGTCATACCCAGCTACATAATTATTCTAATTCCCGCAGTCTTTGTGTTGTCTATTATTAAAGATTATTATTGTAGTATGATTGCCATGTCTTGTTAATATCACGTATGTTCAGAATTATACTACTAATCAATGTAATAGTCAAAGAAGTGACAGCTTAATGTGTGTTTTATTATCATTAGCTTAACACATTTTGACCTATGTTTAGCAAGTTGTATTAACATTGTCTGCGGATATCTGAAGTATCCTGCAAATAATACGAGATTATCTGAAACTTTGTAGTTCGCGGGTCTTGCAATTTAACATATATAGGCGTGTGTGTATATTTGAGGACTGAATCATTTCTGTAAAACAGACAACAACTGTAACATAAACATCTGAAAAATTACTTTTATTTGGCAGCCATCTACAAGATAATCTCATTATTGTCAGTTTCAAGGCAATATGCTTAACAGATATTCGATCCCGGTATCAAGGCAACAATACCACGTAACTGCGGACGGATAATAAATTATGCATGACGTGCGCAAAGAGTGCTTGTGTTGAGAATCCCAAGTTTACCCATGCCTCGGATTTACGTATATCTGGCCCATCTCATTATGCATAATAAATTTTGCACAGTTTAAAAATCATTAACGGCAAGTTTTAATGATTGGTTGCAAGCTACCCTCGGCGAAACTTAAAACTATTCCTCATCACTCCTTTACTATACACGTTACCATTACAAGTTTTGGCAAATCCATTTTCCTTGCATAATTTCTATTATCGATTTACGACTTATTAATTATCTATATTCAGATGTAATACATACAGACATGCACAAATTGACTGGCCCGTTGGTCTAGTGGTTAGTGATCCTGGCTGCTGAGACAGAGGTCGTGGTTTCGATTCTCACCCAGGACAAATAATCGTGTGATGAGCATGATAATTTGTTCTGTCTGGGTGTAATTTGTCTGTATTATGTACGTATTTAGAATATATAAGTATGTTTATCTGCAGTCTGGTTACCATAGTACAGGCTCTGCCTAGTTGTTGATCAGACGGCCGTGTGTGAGTTGTGTCCAGATATTATTATTCTCTTTATTTATTGAATCAAACTTTATTTTATCTATAAAAATTGAAAAAAGACAGCTCCACCGGTATCTAGTACAGGAACCAGCTACATTGGTTAGGGTTCAAAGACAGAAACCTCCTCACTATGCGTGCCGTATCGAGGAGGACTGCGTTCTGCATCAGGCTCTTAAACCAGCTGCCTATGGGAGCCTCTGAAGGTGTTGGTCGAGGCTCTTTGCAATAAACCCATCTACCAAAATGACTGAATAATCATTTTGGCACAACGATTGTTGAATATACATCAACATCATCAGCCTGGTTCCTCAGGGGGCTTAATCATTTTACTTTTGTTAGGGGTCAGCACCGCATTATCAATAGTGGATTCTCTTTTCTTTTTGGATCTTCACGGATCCGGTTTTTTCGAGTGTCATTATTAAACATCATTTCTGTGAATGTGTGTACCTGTGTGCAATATAAACTATTTGCGTATTTACATTTATTCATTTTGCAAATCGGTTTAAGTAATTTTAGGACCCCAGGTGTATGTTTTTAAATTTTACCTGTAGCTACAACGGATCTTAAAATGATAATTAATTATAATGTACACCATGGCTAAATAGATAGAATGGATATAGAATTTAAATAGAAGATAAATTTCGAATCCGCGCTCACAATCCAAATATTATATTCTGCTTATTGTTAATTATCTTAAAAGGCCTTGAAAATGCAAAATGTATAAGCTCTGAGCACCATACGGGGTGGCGTTTCTTTTTAACAGACCACTATAATCTGTTCAATAAAAAAAAATAAGGCTAACCACAAACCAGCTACAAACAGACGGTAGCCAAAGGATGTCCTAGATGACCTCTCGGTGTCAAAAAGGCCACTATGATGGCAAGTGTTATCCTTAAACGATAAGATCGTTTAACGAAAATATTTTATATCTATAATAAATTATCATAATAACTAAGAACTAGATCTGGTTATATTAATTTAAAAAAAAACTATTCATTACAAACCTTACTTAACCTACTCAATAAAAGATCTAAAACGATATAAGAGATATACATTGAATGTTAAAACAAACGTGGCTTCGTTAGAGCCTAGCTTTGGTATATCCTCTATCGACAGCTGTGAAATTCGTTTGAAACCCCAGTGGAAATATAGTACCTATTGTTATCCAACATGCTAAAACAAACAAACGTCGAATAAAGGCACGCCGAATACTATTTCAACTACAGTTTCGATTCATAGCAGGATAATATCGTACGCTCATATAAAATTAATATTTTTATATGGTTTGAAAATTTCTAAATACTGAGAGTTTACATACATATACAAATTAGCGATTTGGACTGGCTTTGCCGAATAAACATTTCATTAAAAGAATATAAAATAAAAACTGATTGTAACCAACACCCTAACAAATTATTTACACACGTTCCTAAATGTCCACACCTCAAGAGCAGTGGATACAATTAGCACGCCGATATCCGATGTTTACATCTGATAAATCGCAATATAACCATTATTTTTATAATCAATGAGCTATATTGATATCTTTGCATACCGTAGCCGTGGATATCAAATCTGTCGCAGAGATCAAGATGGTGGGAGCCGTGATATAGTTATATCCCTAGGGATACAGCTATGAACCGCTTTTAAATAACTATATTATGATAAATAGGCATATACCGTAAGATATTTTTAAGAAAGCGGTTGATAACTGGCTTATTAGGAATATAACTATAATCCCAGCACGATCTAGTAATAAGTACCTACCTATAATTATCTTACTAGATAACTAGACTGATCTACTGAATTAATTATATTTTCACAAAATATTTTCTTTGATTTTGCACAACTGGTCACTGATCTATATCTAAATATATAAAAATGAACCCCTATTTCTCCTCGTATATGTGTATAAATAAATCCCTATTTTTCATGGTCACGCCATAACTTGAGAACGAGAACCGAGTTCATTCATCTTTTTTTTAAATGTTTTTTATACTTTGTAGAGGTACAATTTTTTGTTCTTACTGAACGAAAAATTAAGAAAATTGGTTCCCGTGGGCTAAATTTGAATTTTCCACCCGAACGAAGTCGCGGGCAACAGCTAGTTTGAAATAAAACGGTCCAATCCAATATTTTTTCTTTATTGTCAATTGGCTTCGCCTGCAGAGAACAGCGACTTGCCTGTAGAGTCTGTGAGCTCGCAGCAATTGCCCTGTACATGACACGTATTTAAGATTATGGATCGCAAATGTTGTGTAATTTATGCAACAACGAAAAAATCATTCAGGACTGAAGATATAAATCTGTAGACAACTTAAAAATATCTACTGAAAAAAAAAAGCCTCAAAAAAGTTTTGCGAATGTAAACTTTTAATTTATAATTTAGGCTTCCACGATATTATTTTTTTCTAAGAATGAAAAAAACTAAATGAGGTGTGTAAAGAATACAGCTTTAGTGAAAACTCTTTCACTGCCCACACTTGTGGATGGAATTATCAAATACTTAAGCCATACTGAAAGTTTCTGGATTCTTAAGGTGGTGACTGACATGAGCATTGGCTCGATGTGAATATTTGCATCGAGAATTTGTTTTTTGTGAGCAAGTAAATGCTCATGACACCTAAATCTTTTTTTTTGAAATTACCACAACACAAAGAAAGCAACGAGTGCAAAATGCCGAACGTGTGCGCTCTCGGCGGTGCTTGCGTTAGTGACTGAATTCTTATGTATGTTATGTAACATTGAAAAAGATTCCAAATCCAGGGATGCCAAAAAACCGACAGCCGGATGGAGCGTACTCGTGTGTTCGGCGCTCGTCATCAAGCTGCTCGGCTAACTGTACTGACATGCCTAATATTCGACTTGTAACGTGCTCACATCGAGCGAATATCCATGTCAGCCGCCACCTTTATAATGTAATAATTAGACCAGATATTCGACGTATGGTACATTTATTATTTTTCAATATGTTTGCCCTCACCATTTACGCATTCGCTGGAACAATTGTAAAAACCAGTTGGACCACTCTTCCTTAGGGACGTCTTCAATGGTTTCGTGGAACGCATTCACCACCGATTCAGGGCTCGTGTGTCTCTAAGTTTGTATTTATTTTTAGGGAACAAAAAGAAATCGCAAGGTGCGAAGTGCGTCTGTATTGCGAATGCGTCATCAGCCTTCAAATACGCTTCCGTTACCTTAGCGGAATGTGAGGACGCTTTGCGCTTACTTTTTCTTAGACTCTGGTCCTTTGGTCTTCAAGCTGTGTAATGTCCTGATTAGCCAAAAAAAGACGCAACCATTTTCTTACCAATGCGTCGACTTTTTTAACTTTCGCCAGCAAGTATTCAAAAGTAAAGACCCATTCTGCGACTGGCTTTTTCTTTCCAATTCAAAGCATTACTATAGATATATATATTATAGATAGCCAATGACTGTCCTCCATTAAAGTTATTTATCATTTTATGACACCACTCTACACGCAGTAGTTCTGGTCTTCCGTTAAATCATGCAAAAAGTTTTGCACTTGGCTTATTCTAATGCCTAATGGCTCCTTTTCTCGAACACTTTCACACGAAAGTCCAAATGTGAATGAAACACTTGGGGTATTTTCACGGCTAACGTAAGTAATGTGAAACGTGACGTCACACGTTGCTCAATCCTGGAGGCCCGCGTGTCGGCTTGTTGTTGTAATCAACAGATAAATAATTTATTTGGACAAAACTAAAATATTTACTATTTATCTTTATACAAAAAAATATTTGTATAAATATTGTTTGTGGTGGTGGCACACAGGCGTTGGTTCCCGGTCTATCCCTCCCAGATACTTCCCGAAATAGTCGTACGTTGCATATTGGGTAGTAAATGATTTTAATATAAAGGAGTACTGCTTAAAAATACGGGGGTCACACTGAAAGTGTTTAGTAAATAAAAAACGAAATGATGTAGAAGCCTAAGATTAATATTTTTATGGCTTTTCGAAGCAGTCTTCGTTCCTTTTGAAGCACCGTCGCATGCGATGGAACCATTGACTGAAGCAGTGAGCCCATTCTTCTTTAGAGATCTCTTCCACGCCTTTTTCAAACGCAGCCAAAGCATCTTCAGGATTCATAAAACGAATTCGTATAAGTTTCATCTTTTATTTTTGGAAATAAAGTTAGGTCGGGGCTGTAAGGAGGATCACTAGCTCCACACCATCGATAGACAAATATTCGATAGTTCGTCTGGCGGAGTGAGCTTGAGCATTGTCGTGGTGGAGGAGCATCCTTCTTCTTGGGCGCTACTGTATAACAGAGCAAAGACAACTGGTAGACAATGGTGCCGATTCTATTGTACACTCGACTAAATTAAAACCTGACTTAATTTCTTCATATGAAATCAACCTAGTGTTCTTCGTAATAAGGTCTATTTGTTACTAGCATCTATTTCTCAGCGGCGCTAAATTTCACTAAAACCTGTCAACGTATACTCAACTTTATTTCCACGCAGCGAGAGTCTTCATTTATTCAAACGCTGTATAATTGCCGTATAAAAACTTGTTCAAAACGAACAAGGATGACGTGTTTTTAATCTACACCTACGAAGACGCTTACTAAAATCACAGAGCAAAAGAGATGGCATTCAATGGATAGCGGCTCTCGCTACGTGGTATCAAAGTTTATTTAAGCGTATCAGACTAGTCGACAAATAAACTGCTTATTTCGATAGCGACATATGTTACCTACTTGTTTCAATTTGAAATAAGACCTTGTTTCTAAGTGTACAAGGTTTACTTCTTATATGAGGAAAATTTTGTGAATTTTAATTTAGCGAGTGAAGTAACAGAATTGGGGCCAATGACTGACTTACCAATCTACAGTAACAGTCCTTTTATCTTCTAGAATGATTGTTGCGAAATGACCGGTCCGTTCAAAGAATGAGGCAAAATCGTCTTTTTCCCTTAACTTCTGCCCTTTTTTACTTTTGTCGGCAAATTTTCGAATGGCGCAGATTGTCGTTTGGTTTCGGGTTCGTAGCAATATATCCAGTTTTCATCACCTGTGACGTTGTCATATACACCATTCGAGTCACGTCATCGTTTCAAGCATTGAGCGGCACCAAGCTAAACGATGGCATTTTTGATCTTCAGTCAAATTACGAGGGCGGCAGTGAAAATTTCGGGAATCAAGGAAGTGACACATTACTATTTAAAAATGTATTTATTGCTTTTCGAAGTGTTCTCCGCGAAATTTGACACATTTTCCCATACGTTGAAACCAATCATTGAAGCAACCATTCCATTCGGATGTTGGGGTCTCCAAAATGGCCGTTTTGTAGGCGTCCACAGCTTCTTCAGGTGATGAAAATCACTGACCACGCAATTTATTCTTTATTTTAGGGAAAGTATAGAAATCATTAGGGCTTAGGTCGGGGCTGTACGGCGGATGGTCTAATAATTCTATGTTTTCTTGCTTTAAAAACTCTTTTGTTCTGTGCGCGGTGTGAGAACTCGCATTGTCGTGATGGAGGATGATGCGGCGGTTGCAGTTCTCTTTACGGAGTTCAGAAACGACCTGTGGCAAACAAACGCTAGCATACCATTCTGCATTAACCGTTCTTTGTGCCTCAAGAGAAATAGTCGCAACATGGCCGTTTTTGGAGACAAACGTAGCCACCATATTTTTTTTCAACACTCCGTGAACGAACAATTTTTGTTGGCTTTAACTCATTTTCGAACACCCAAACTCGTGACTGGTTTTTTGTTTCGGGTTCGTACGCGTATATCCAGGATTCGTCACCTGATACGATGTTGTATAAAGCATTTGAGGATCCTGCGTGGAATCTTTCGAGAGTTCTGACGCACCAAGTAACGCGAGCCGCTCTTTGCTCTTCACTGAGCGAATGCGGTATCCATCGGGAAAACAACTTTCTTACACCTAATCGTTCATGCAAGATTATTTGTATTTGACTCATGCCAATGTCTAAAGTTGCCTGAATTTCGCGGTATGTTACATGTCGATCTTCCTCAATCAGCTTACGCACAGCATCAACGTTTTCTTGGGTGACTGCAGTTTTTGGACGACCTTGACGGGGATCATCACTGAGCTTGACACGTCCACGTTGAAATTCAGCAAACCAGCGATAAATTGTGGTTTTGGATGGGGCTTCATCACCAAATGCAGAAATCATCCGGTCAACACACTGTTTTTGCGTTAAACCACTTCGAAAGTCATAATAAATCATCGCTCCTGAATTTTCTCGAGTCAATTCCATTTTCTCAACGACTAAACAAGTTTGACAAAACCTTGTGATAAGACCAAGAATCTTTTTTTAAATAAATAAATGGTATTCGATTTTTAAAACCAAGGAGTTTTCAATTAAAAAGATTTTAATATGACAGAAACAGTGGAAATATTCCATTCCCGATACTTTTAGTGCAGCCTATGTATGAGGTATCATCATCATCATCATATTAATGTTCATGTAAGACTTTTTGTACTTGACTTATACCAATGCCTAAAGCTGCCCTAATCGGTTGATGTCACCCTTCTATCAGCTTCTATAATTAGACGCACAGCACTCACGTTATCTTCAGTAGTCGTCGTAAAAGGACGTCCTTCTCTAGAATCATCAGCGAGTTTGCTATTAAGTTTAAACTCATTAAGTCAGTTGTAAATAGTGGCTAGAGATAGGGCTTCGTAATGAAATGCCAATCGAAGTCTATCGTAACATTGTTGTTGAGTAACACTGCAACGAAAGTCGTAATAAATCATTGAGCGAAAATTTTCGCTTGTCAAATTCCTTTCGATGCACTACAGACACTTTTTAAATTGCTGCCAATTTGTAAAAACAAATGACATGAAATTATTAAACACTAGCTGCGCCCCGCGGTTTCACCCGCGTAAGTCCCGATCCCGTAGGAATATCGGGATAAAAAGTAGCCTATATGTTAATCCAGGTCTCCAGCTATCTATACCAAGTTTCATCGCAATCGGTTCAGTAGTTTTGGCGTGAAAGAGTAACAAACATCCATACATCCTCACAAACTTTGACGTTTATAATATTTATTAGTAGGATCTACAGGTTCCCAAAGAGTTCCTAATTCGAAGTTTAAATTAATTTTTCATCGGCTGCTTTTCTTTCTGGCCTATTCTAAAAACTTTCAGTGTGACCCACGTACCTATATATCTTATTAAAATATTTTTTCATAATAAAAACTTTACGCGATATGTCAACCAATTCTTAATTAGGTAGGTAAAATTGAAAAACAAACAACCAAAGATTTACAAAAGCATTTTTTTTAAGTTTTAATCGTCATAGTTTTGACGATTTCAAGTCTGTTGTATTTTTTTAAAGATAATCAAGATATGTGTTGTACGGACAAATATTTATTTATACTTTATGGACCATTAACTATTTGTATATTTAAGTGACGTCGCAAACGCGCAAATTTAGTTGACTAAGTATTTTTTCTTGCGTGAGCGCGACCTTTGTTACCTAAGACTAGACACATCAGTTCCTCTTCCTTGGTTGTTAAGCACAAAGCTGAAATGCCACTTCCGCAGATAACTGTTGGTTCGGCTCGGTCTCACAAAAAAAACTTTAATGTAAAGTTACTTTAAAATGAACTTATGACTATTAATACTGATGAACACAACGTCCGAGAAGTGCCCTATACACAGCAGTGGATTGATATGTGCTGACACTGCTGACAGTGATAATGACGATAATAATGAAGTGGATTTATAGAAATAGTAAACTGAATAGAATTAGGTCCCACGTTCATTAATTTTGTACTTGGAAAGGATAGCACTGGAATAATTTGAACTTCAAATTGTTTTAAGTATGTTTTAAATAAATTCAATAAAGCATATTTTTATTTCAGTCTTGATCTCATGACCCTAGCCCAGTTAAATAGTAATGATTTTACATATCCTACTATATATCCTACGAGGATGTATGGATGTGTGGATGTATGGATGTATGGATGTTTGTTACTCTTTCACGCCAAAACTACTGTACCGATTGCGATTAAACTTGGTATGTAGATAGCTGGAGATATGGATTAACATATAGGCTACTTTTTATCCCGATATTTCCACGGGATCGGGACTTACGCGGGTGAAACCGCGGGGCGCTGCTAGTCTTCTTATAAATGAGAGTACTTTGAACGTAAAATTTGCGACCAGCAAGCGTAGTTCTGACAGCTTCTATTGATCATGAATATCGTTATTATTTTCTAGCAGTAGAACTAGCCTATGTCTACTTAGAGTGGCTTGAAGCACAAATTGTTTTTTCACAGAAAGGAAATTACAGTCCGCATTTAGTTGAGCAGTCTGAAATCTAAAGGTTTCCGACTTCTCAAGCTTCACCTTAAGAACAGCTGTTTGTGCTCTCTCCACTTCTATAACCTTGGTTTTGTAGGCTTCACCCCACACCGGTATGCAGTAAGTGATTACAAGTGGTCGGCGTAGGTAGTGCCATTTAGGGTGAATGACCTCAAATGTTATATTAACATGGATATACCCCGAGATTCCTGCATTTAAAAATTTGAGTCGAATCGAGTTCAAGTTTTCTTAGACTTCCCTCGGAACTTATCTCTAGAAAATTTGTTTTTTTAATTACATCTACGGTACCTACTCTTATACTGAAGCGGTTTTAATGCTAATCTTTGTGAACTGTTTTAAACTGTACACCGTGTACGTAAATTAATATAATAAAAAGAGTGTTGAGGATTTCAGGAGTTAGCGATATACCAATAAATGAAAATATTAATCTAACAAAAAGTACAATTTGTCAACATATAAATTATCTTAAATTGAACAAAAATTAAATAAAAATAATTAAGATATTATACAAAATCACTACATATTATAAAACAAAGTCCCCCGCCGCGTTTCTCTGTCTGTCTGTTTGCGGTAAACTGAAAACTACTGAACGGATTTTCATGCGGTTTTCACTAATTGATAGAGTGATTCATGAGGAAGGTTTAGGTGTATAATTTGTACCCGTGCGAAGCCAGGGTGGGTTGCTAGTATTATATAAAAGCAATAAGATATAATGGCTGTACTACGTTTATTTTCTTAGAACATAATTACTATTTTAGTAGGTAAATTTAATCTATCTCTTCCTCATTTTTTTTAATTAAAATAAATAACTATATTTTCTACCTTTGACGAATTGCTTTTTACATTCAGAATCCACGTATAAATAGAAAACGAGTTTCGACGTCTACTGAAGTCAGCTTATCGGGTCACAGTATTGTAAGAAACCCATTTTTGTTGCATACAGTTTTTATTTAAAAAATCTAAAGATTTTATTATTTTAAATGCAAGAGTAGAACTCTCGCTTTGCTATACTTTTTAATTATATAATGATTCTATATTATTAACATATTATTAGGTGTGTTTGAAACTAATAAATAAAAATATAATAGTTACAAAGTGGAGAATTAACTATACACTAACTGAACTAAGTATACACATATTTACTTTGATTGTGCCATTGTTTATTTATACATTGTACTAATGTATAAATAAACAATGGCACAATCTTGCTAAAACCCCCCGCTTTTTTTAGATAATAGAACATAAGGGATCGGTACGTTAAATTTTGTGTTCCTATAGATTGTTAAATCCCTGCCGACTATGTATTTTAAAATGACAAGAAAGGGCGTCGGCATGTTTAATATATACCTTATTAAGGTTTTTAATCCCTTTCCGAGGATGTTTATGAACGAAAGCAAACCGCGTCGGCATGTTTTATTTAAATGTATTTTATGTGTGTAATTTTCCACAATTACAATTGATCAATTTTTAGTTGTTATGGTGACAACTAACAATTATACAATTGTAAATCTTTAATTGTCTTTAGAATTGCTCAACACTGGTGCTATCTAACGCAATAAGATTTTTAGCTTTTTAATCCGAATATTTAAAAATCCCATGTAATGTGTGATGTTCGTTCACGCTAATCTCTGAAACTACTCAACAGATTTAATGAAATTTTGTAAATGTCTATTGCTTAGGTACCCCAACTAGGGAGATAACTTTTTATCCCGGTCGGGGATATTTTTTTTTTTTGAAAAACACAACGCCAACGGACCCGCGGGAATAAGCATATATTAGTTTAGATTTACACGATATGATCCGTTGTAAACTATATTTAGTATAAATGTTAAAATAGCGAAACATTAAAAACAGTGTTTGTATACGAGTACTAATGAGGTGTAACGCTATACGGTTAGTTTTTATGAAACTGGTATTCTATTAATAAAAACTAGGTATATATAATTAAAAAAGTAGACACTTTTAGGGTGCGCATTTCTGAATTATATATTGGTTATATTAGATCGATGTTGAATCTTTAGAAACCCGGGATTTTGAGATGAGAGGGTATGTCCACGTTATGCCACGATGGACGAATCCCACCAAATGGCACTACCTACGCCGACCACTGGTGATTACGGATGAGCGCTAGGTAAACCATTTCAAAATGCCCATATCTGCACAGTATCTCAGGGATTTAAAAACATATGTCTTCTGATTTTTTAAATAATGTTGCCAATATGGTTGTAACATCATCAGTCCGCTATCAATGACTACACCTAGGTACTTTTTATGACTGACACGGGTAAGTGCCTCACATAAGTAATAATTGGGAACAGAGCACGCCTTGATCGTCAAATCTTTTGCAACTTTGTTCCTGTGGTTACTGAAAAAGAGACGTAGTTTATTTTCGTCACGTTTAGGGCTATCAAAACAGTTGGTAAAGTTGCCTCTTTTTTTAAGTTATAGGGGGCAATCGACAAGACGGGTCTCCTGATGGTAAATGACTACCGCCGCCCATAGGCACCTGCAAGAGTCTTAAGTGCGTCGCCGGCCTTTAAGGGAAGGCCTTTAGGGGAAGGGTGGAAGAGGGGAGGGAAGGGTTAGGGCCTCCGGAAACCTCACTCACTCGGCGAAAAGCAATGAAGCATTGCTTCACTGCCGGTTTTCTGTGAGGCCGTGGTATCACTCCGGTCGGCCGGCCCAAACGTGCCGAAGCATGGCTCTTCTGATCTAATCTTAACTACCCTCCACGTATTATACCGTGAGTGACAATCGCAGTACCACCAGTATAAGTAAAGATATTTCTTTTTCTTCTTTTTTTTTCTTTTTTTTTCTTTTTTTTTATATTTTTTTATATTTTTTTATTTGATTGATATTTGATTTATTTATATACATATATTTCTGATTTACTCAGTTTTATACTCAGCCCTTCCTGATCAGTCGATCATATTAACCTATTTGGAAATAGCAATTACAAAATATAATGGTTACAGGCGTCCGTTTAATTCAAGTCCTTTTAGTTCATGTTTTAAGTTTAATAACAGTTTAGCATAGCGATAATAAATAAAAATAGTTAACGTGTAAGGGATTAACAGTTGAACACATATAAGTATCAAAAGAGAGGACGAACAGAAAATTTATAAAATCTTTTTTCTAGCCGGAATTTTGCAACGGTAGCGGTCTTTCATTTCCCTGAAAAGCGCAATTTTCTCCATTCACTATGGCCGCCTAGTGAAATCGTTATCGTCTGTTCGTTGCGGCGGCGCCCATTTCCTAATGGCGACTTCGCGTGCATTTAGCTCTTTCGTAGCTAGTTAAAACTGACTATGTAGTATGTACCTACATATTGCATTCAAATATAAATCTTATCATCCATATATTTCAGATTGCAACATAACAGGAATACGATTTGAGGAGCTGTAGCTGTCCCAGAAGTATCTTGTAGTTGGGAGTGTTTATAGGCACCAGTAACGACTTATCATCAGGCGAGTCGTGTGCAACATAGTTGGAAAAAGCCGATTGATTCAGTATTTTTTTTGTAAATGTTCAACTTATTTAAAAGATCTATCGCAGAAGCTGTGAATTGAATGAGCGAATTCAATTCTTTACATTATTATGTGTTATGAACTTTAGGACCAAACAGCACATAATTGTTTTTATTAAAAGGCTTGCAAGACCTACCGTAGGGTCGCTTCGCGATCTCGATAAAGGTTTACGAAGGTAAACTTAAATGTTGAAATAGTCTGAAAATATAATGAAAAATGGTGTGTTTCCTATGATGATACTCTTACAAAACGCAGTTAATAAAGTGTTCTAAAGAAATGACTACTTTTTTTAAATGTGAATTCGTTGTTTCGCCCGCTCAGTTTCTCGCATACAATAAAGTAAATTACGTTGAGAACAACGGGAAGCGAGGCAACAATGATATTTCGGTACTAAGGAAAAAACAAGAGGGTCGTTTCAGGATTCCGGTGGGAATTTCACATCCCGCCCCGTTTTGTGCCGCTGAAAAGACCCAAAGCACCGGAGGAATACTCGGAAATTCACGACTCGGTTACATCCTATTTTATGTTCGTTACTCTACTTTGTCTAACGTCGTTACACGTTATTATTTTAAACTGCTCTTGTAGTGATTAAAACGATATAATTATAAATATCAGACTTAATAGAATTTCTCATGTTCAGGTTGTTTAATGACCAATTGCAATTATTAGATGTGTTAATTGGGAGTTAATCACTTTAATAATTTGAGGTTGCGATACTTTCTTGGTTCACCATGGCGTGGCTGCTGTTCCCAGGATTGGCCGCAGACGAGGGAACTCTTTAACGGTCAACAGTACAGACACGAAATGTGAACTTGGTTAGTGTTTTGTTACATAACCATTTTCATACTTTCTTATACAAAAATCTCAATAAAAGTCAATAAAACATTTTAACATGGTTTATCTTGACGGTAAATTCTGCTTTGTTTTCTTTGAGTAGTAGACATTAATGTTTTTGATCTGATTTAGACACGCGATAGTGTATCAAGCCAAGTTCAAGAAAAAGATTATCTACAGAACTTGGCAACCATTTAGATCTCAATTCTTTTGTCGATGTAGTCGATAACCACGTATATTCTTAGTATTGAACTTGGCTCCCATTTTCACATTTATATTTTTGATGGAATTACTATTACAATTGCTATTGTGTATTTTGTTTTAAATGTAAAGCAAATATTGCGATTATATTAAATTTCTTATGCGGCTAATAAAGTACCTAATTACGGGGTAGGCAGAGCCTTATTAAATAACCACATTTTGCCAACTATAATTTGGACAAACATAGGGGGCAAGCCTATTGCCGTCAAATACCGGAAAATTAGGAGTATATTGAATTGAGTCAAAGTCATAGGTAGGAGAAAAGAAAATGGAAGGAAAGGTGTATTGCTTATATGGATGAATTGGTGAGTGTAAGCAATAGCTAGAGCTGATCAGGGTCACAAACCTGTAACTTGAATCGGCTGTTGCCGGAAATCCCTAGCCCTCTAATCAATGCACTTGCTTACTATCCGGTATCCGGCCGGATAGTTGTCTAGTAGGATAAAGTGTAGCAAGTAGCTCATCATTTCCTGCTAAATTTGAATGGTGTTTAACCTCATTTGCCCATAGCTCCATAGCAATATGAGCATATACATATATGAATGTGTTAATCCGTGCCAATATTAAACCAGAAGCGGTATTTTGCGCTTCTATAAATCTGTACTGAATTACTACAAGCTATTTATAGGAAAAATAACAGTAATTACTTCATAAGGAAAAATCTGTATAGTAATTAACTTGATTGCAATTTACGAGGTGCTGTAAACTCAGAAACTATTACGAACTATAGGAACTGTTTTGCTGATAGTGTAACACAGAGGTCTTCCTTTAGTTACCAAGTAAGTACTATAATGTAAAAGAAATCTAGATTTGCATTCAGGTTTGATGTTATAGACACTTTATACATTTTGACTTTATTTTATGTGTGCTCAATCACATATGACAAAGCCGCCTTAATCGTAAGCAACGTTCCTTAGTTTAAGTAGCTATTAGGGTGGCGCATGGAACAAGATAAATAGCCGGCCAACAGTCAGGTGAAGGAACTTTGTGAGGTCAGTTTAATCGCAGGTGTGCCTTCTCTTCAAAATAAAACCCAGGTTTTCCTCCGACTGCGGTTTGCGTAACCATAAAAAAAATAACTTTATTCGTGATCGTATTATAACCAATATTTAAAATACCATTATTAAAAAGTCCCTAATAATATCCAGTACTTCTTCCTTGGCGCTAATGGGAGTTGTGAACAGTTCTTTTGTCCAGACAATGGAAAAAGCCTTTTGCATATTCTCGACTGTTTAAAACTCTCATCTTACATACGCTTAACGGTGCTTTTAACTTGTAAAATCAAATAAAAATTGCTAGCTTTGCATGAAAATCTCCACCGAACACGTTAATACATCTAAAGAGACGTCGCTCAAACCCAACAAAGGTTATTGGGATCTACATTTATGTATATTTATTTCGTCCTGTTAATTGTTGTTACACGAGTTCTGGTGAAAGTTGGATTTCTCAAATGACTCATATTTGAACAAACAATGTTCACGTCATGTAAATTACGACGAAAGCATGCTCTTCTTGTTCAAGTTTCTCTTATATTTTGAATAAGTATTTGGCTGCAGTACTTACAATAACCCATTTATTAAATCCTCATTACGGTTATTCCTACCAAAGTACATAGAAAATATATCTGCATAATAATATAAAAAAAAAAATATATATATATATAATATATCTGCAAAATAATATGTATATATATTATTTGGTAGTTTTGTTCATGGTTTGTTAATTTGTACAGAAATTCCTTTTCACCGCATTCGTTTTATGTCCATGGTGGGGAAGACGGTGATGGTAGATATTATTTTGACGTCGAACTCGCCCTACCGGCGGCAGGGCCTGTGGCTTAGGAGAGTGGCTGGCCCCCGGTCGCGGCACGTATACCTGCGCGTGCGCTGCGATGCGCACCTCCGCTTCACCGCGCCGCGGAAACGGCAGGTAGCTTGCGCTGTGCCGAACGTGTTTCAGTGCGCGCGTTCTCTCGTCACCGTTGGTAGTGTTCGTGGTGCGCGGACGCAATCGCGGTGTTCGTAACTATGTTTTCTATATCTCGTTTGTGAAGTGGTTTAAATAGTGAATCAGTCGATTTACGAAATGTCCTGTGACAGGAGAACAAGGGCCGCGCGTTTCCTCGATCTGCGGTGAGTTGGCAACACTGTACCACGCTTCCCGTCACTCTCACAACCGATTTACCGATCCTTTGTTGGATTTGAATCCTCTGTGTGACGTGTGTCCGTCTCTTTTCACGTACTACCTGTGGAGTCGTCGGATGAATTAAGTTTTAGTGTTTAATCCCGGCTGGTTCTATGTTCTTGTAAGAAAAATGTATGTGCACGGTTCAGTGTCTACAGCTTCTAAAAGTCAGATTTTTAGTTATTAAAATCTTTGTGACAGAGGGTTTTTTGTTGTAAAATCATATTTTTTTGCAATAAAACGGAGTAACGTCGAGATTTCAAGTACAAAGTCATTAATATGATAACCTTGACAACTAAGTTACGAAACCAGCGACCCGAGTACGTAATTTCTAAGGAATTGGCGGTCACGATTTTCTTCTGTAACCTTTGCTTTAGAAACTTCAATGTTTCTTATCTGATAACATAAATAAAAACAGTCCGCCCAATATCAAGTGTCGGTTCTACGATAAAACATTTCCACATCTTAAGGCATGGCTTTATACAAAGCTGTTAAGAAACGGTTTACGGCCTATTTTCGTCATTTTAAACTGTACTGTACATTAGTGTGTCGGTTGCGAGACCGCCTCGTTTCTGGTGGAATGCAAGCGGTAGGGCAAGAGTGGCTCGGCAAAGGCGCAGATGTGGGGCGCGGGCGCACTCCCCGCCTCGCCTCCCGGCCTTGAAAGGCTCTTGACCAGGCCAGCGCCGGCGATGTCGTATTTATTGCAACCTCCACGATCCGTACCGACGAGGTTATTGACGCCTTGCGGCTGGTGCCTTCACCTAAGAACTATTCTTTATCATGGGAACACTGTAATAGCAATGTCGTTCCAGTCAGCTATAATGTTCGCCCTCTCCTTGTAACGATTGTTCTCACGTTGATCTCGTTATAATGAATAACTACAATAGTTATTACGTCATTGACTAAGCGAGTTTCCGCCTTCAAAGTTTGGTAGTTAACGACGTGAGTCACGCAACTGACACGCACGCTTCATAATAAATCTGCAGTACACAATGTATTGTGTGCACAAACAACTATCTTTTAGTTTTAGGTGCATTGTCTTGCTTGTGTTAAATATGTCAAATACATACGGACAGGCCAATTGAGTTTAACGTTTAAATGTTACATAATGTTATTTTTTCGCGCAGACCTTAAGGATCGATGCCTAATAAGTTTTTTCTTTACTATTTTCTTTATAGGAACTTTTTTATATTGTACGAACTACCATTCAAATGTATGCCAATATTTTCATCAGCCAGTGACTATTACACATTTCACCTACATTAAAATTTGTATTTAAATCATCGTGTCCAATGAGTTGAATCAGCTGCCAGTGTACCATATGGCGCCGAGATCCACACTTCATAAAGCGAATGAGGCCGACATATGTTACCGCTTTCACTCCCGGTATCACAATCGATATTACGTATTAACCTCGTGCGTAGTCGCGAAATAAACCGTTGAACATGGTTACAAAATCGAATTTCTTTAAAATTAATCCATAATTTCCGGAAGTGTGAACGCTAACCTTTTTGAAAATAAACACTGCAGAAGACAGTGTTGGATTATACTTAACTACAGTTCATATCAGTTACTTTCAATTATTTTACAGCTAGATTGGTGCCAGTATATTTAATTACCTTTCTTTATCCAAATAAATTCGACTGTATGCGTGCCAGCAAATTATGTACTTTAATTAATCTATATAATAAAGCTCAGCACAGGCGGCCGCAATGTCGAGGGTAGTTTTTGCCGATAGCAGCTGGTAACCCCAGAGTGAGTCACGTCCTGTGTGCCCCACTGTGAGCCGGGGTGCGTGTCGTTGACCCCACTCGCAGCCCCATGCAACACATACGACACGCCATACAATTTATCCATTGCCTTTTGTGCTCTCTATTATGCATAGGATTTTAGTTCATACTGCATGTCGTACTCATTTTTTTTTTTTTTGCACGCTTCCATTTTGTATGGACAAGTGAGTGTCATTTGATTTGCCACACACATTTATTCACTACTTTCGAATGGATTAAATATAGTAAAAGAAAATAGGAAATTAGAATTGTCCTTGAATTAATCTTCGGCATGTGCTAATAATTTTACAGGTAATAGTCTCGATTTATTATATTTGACTAAATAACCTGATTTAATGTCAAGTGCCTGAGTTAAAAATTTATTACGATTAGTACATACAAAAACAATTAGTAATTAATTTAATAATAAATAAAAGATACAAATGCACTTAGCAATGTTTTAATTACGTCAAGTGTAAGTTTATCAGTATTATTTAAGTAGATTATGTACTGCGAAGTGACATTGAAGTTATGGTCGATACCCGCGAGGCGTTTGATCCGGCCACCACCGCACCTCGTACCGGTTTCCAGCAAGCCGAGACGGCATTGTTGATCCTTCCACAGAAAAACAAAATGAAACAATCTGTTTTTTGTTCCCGCTCTCCTCGCTACGCGTTCGCTATCTTTACTTGGTTAATGTTACCATTTTATTTGATTCTTATTCCACGGCGGTTTTACTTCTCTCAGGTTAATAATTTAATTTGTTATGAAAACATTTTAACTTTGACGGCATTAGTGTTCACGGAAGCGTCTGAATCCTCGTCATCAACTTCGGTCACGCTTCGATGACGCGATTTGCTTAGCAAATAATGTTGCTTCCTGCCCACACTACAACCACATTTTAGTAAGAACTTCACGTGTTCCTTTGCGTTAGTAACAAATAAGTATAACCTCTCACAATTTGTTTTTTTTTTTTTGTTAATATAGTAAATATACAACGTGATTTGATACTGTTACTCATGGATGTGATACTATACATCTAATGACTATGAAGTTAATTATGTTTTTACAGTATAATACTAGAACAATGTTCCTTTGTTTAGCACACTTTGAAGAACTGTGATATTGAAGCCGTTAGTAACTACGAATACTTAGTAGTCTAGAAGGTACATTACCTCATGGAAGATAATGTCGACGCGCATTACGAGTTGATGGTGAGGTATGACTACATGAATAATTCACTACGATGGCAACCCTCAACGCCACCCTTCCATCAACGAACCACAGACGTAACTGAAAGGTTTTGCTGGCAAACACAATACCTACTTTTCTTAAATCTATACAACTTCATCACATTTTTCGCATCAGATTGTGCGTTTTCGTGCTTTGCTACTAGTACGATAAAGATCGGTGTCAAATCCTCTAATGAAATTGAGATAATTAAATGAAAATGAAATACATATTTTATTCCCTGTATACTTACATATAGGGAATGAAAAATTATTTTTTCCTCAATATCATAAAAGTACCTAAAAATTAACTGTAACATGGGAAAACAAAAGTGTGTAATGAATGACCTAACAGTCTAAACTTGACCGGTATGATGAATGCTTATAAAGAAGCTTTTATGAAATGTAATATTTGAAGCGAAAATCGCGTTGCTACAGACATACTTTTACATTCCTTGGACACGAGCACAATGAGGCTGTCCCACCACTCAAAAGTTTTATGTGTGAGCAAAAATATTTTTAACTTTTACTTCGAGAGTAATACAAGTCTCGGAAGTACCTATATTTTTTATTGATGTAGTGTAGATATATTTTTATCTAATATTTATAATCATTCCCTTAAATCTTATAATAATGAATGGAATATATTACTTGGGCAGCAGGGCCATAAGGAATCGGGTATTCAATTTATGTGGCTCAATTTTTCGGAGCTTATTTTTTTATGTGACTTTGTTTACCGCAGCTTGCTATTATGCACTTTTCACATATTCACATTTATTTTGGATAATTAGATTGTGCGGAAGTGGGCAAGTTTTATTTCCTATTTGGTAGCGGATTATATTGTTATAAAATGTAATTGTTAGGTTATTGAACTGTAGACTAATTTTAAATTATTATGTTATTCAGAAGTGTTTTTTTTAGATTTAAGGAAAACAGTGCAGAATACAACAAATGTTATCATTTTTTTTAATAGGTGTTAAATGTTAAAACTAATTCTACATGTAGCAGTTCTACACCCTCTAAGGTTGACTGGTAGAGAATGCCCTAGGTATTAAGTCCGCCTTTGTACAAATGTGCATGAAGTTTTAAGTAAATAAATGTAGAATTAGATCACAAATATTGTTCTCGTAACAACATAAAATTCTATAGCGTAGTTAAACTGAAAATCATTGGTATGCTCCAGAGAGACAATTATGTTCCCTTTACAAATGATGTAAATCTAATTTAAAATGACTTTATGCATTCACCATTACTAAACAAAAAACATACGTTAGATCTGTAGATGTATACTGTCTTTGATTTGAACTCCTGAGACGCGAATTCATTCAGTGGTGCCAAAGGCATTTCAAAGTAGAGGGTGTCCTTATCACAGGGGGAGGCCAACAAGAAAGAGGGTGCAGGGGGGTTTTCTTCCCGCGCCGGCCTCTCAGACCACTTAGAAGATTGCTAGGCTTTGTCTTCGCACGATACTTCTTTATACTCGGGATCTCGCCTCCAATTTGGGTTTTAGATTTATTTACACCAGTCCACGTTTAGTGGGCACGATTGAACTGAAAATCGAAGTCTTCTCATGCTTACTGATTTAACTTAGTGTTGTTTCATTTTATTTTTAAATTTGAAGTACGTGTTAACAGTTACAAAATTGTCATACAGTATTCTTGGATGCATTATATTTACTTGGGTATACGTCGTGTACTGTACATATTGATTCCTACGCAACTGTCAACGTAGGCCTTGTTTAAATTGCCTTTGCCTCCACTATATTGTTATAAGCCATTGTGTACAAATGCTGAGCATTTTCAATGACTTAGATTTAGTTTGTTATCCTTCATCACTTGCTTCTTTAAAAAAATAGTTATAGTTTTGAATATTTTCATGAAATCAGACTTCTATTCCGATAACCTTAATAACACGGTTGCTCTGTTGAAACTTCAATGTAAGTTAAGTTTATTTATTTTAATTACCTTATTAGGTTTTTTCTCCATAATACCTGAATAAGCTGGGTGCAGGTGTGGCCGGCGAAAGCAGCGCTCCCTTGACACGCTACGGCGCGCGCGCATTGCAGTCAAGGCCCTCTACTGCTACATGCGCTCGACCCAACGAAACGCACTCCCAACTTAATGAACAACATCTGACTCGACCAATTACTATTGTCATCTATACATTTTTTCATGATATAAAATGAACGACGGTGTAACGTTTATATACACATTACATATTTTTATATACACATTAATATATTGTTTAAATTGTCTACCTATTTGTATTGTAATAACATTATTTCTATCATAACACTAAATGCTACCAATGAGTATTAAATTAATTTTCAACAATTAATAGAATTTTGTAAGTGTGTATGACATGTGTGACCATGGCACAATAGCTTCATTATAATAAGGCACAGTCAACGCATCCTTGACACGAGGACTACAGCGCGCTGCATCGCAGCATGCACAAGCCACACTACACCGAGGCTCGTTATGTAATCATCACCCACCACTAACATTATTCAACACCCATTATATCATATCCACTTGTCGATCTATAGACCGCTATTAATACACAACTTGACAGACGCCCGGTTGCTATAAACCAGCAACAGCTTCCGAGATACTTAGTGTTTGTTTTATCGAAACTATATCCCAAAAAAGAGTTTATAAGCTTTCGGGGCCAGGGAAACCGCTAATTGGGTTTTTCCTTGACACAAGGCCCTGTTGCAACGCGGCAACCGATACAAGGTTGCAGTGACACGCCCTACCGATTATTTAATTGTTACTTAAACCAAAGATAGTTCATCGTCGCGATATCGAGGTCTGAGAACAAGTAAACTAATTGACGATACTTAGAAAAATCACTTATCAAGGTAACAGGTTTATGCTTTTTTATCACTGTTACTTGTACTCGTTTATCATTAATTATCATTGGAGTAATGTAGCTAAGGACAAGAAAAAGTTTGCCTGTTGAACTATTATAAATTGCTAAGAATATTGAAAATTTGCATACGTTGCTTGTTACTACAAACATAATTAAAGATTTGTGTCATAAAGTTACCGTCCGTGGGTTGGTTGTCGGTTAAACATTGAACATACGCTTCCCAGGTGGCGTGACACCACCTGATGACTCTTTCGTAAGATGACCCCTGAATCGAAGCCGTAGCTTTCTACAAACGAGAAATGGTTAAGTGCGTTAAGGTGCACGATGAAAATGCAATGATAACATTTTGATTTCCATTACTTATTACAACAAAACAAATCATAATTAAAAGATATACAAATGACACAGTCTATTGTAAATGTAATTATTGGGCTACTGCAGTACTGGGTACAGTAATATTTAACTAAGTTCATTGAAAAACATTCCCGAAAATTTGTTGATGTGCTTTTTAATTTTATAGGTAGCGCATAAAAATATATAATTATTAGTATATTTTTTATAACTGTTAGCATAATAATAAACATCAGTTTTATGCCGGTAATGTGATTAATGTGCAATAAGATTTTAATGCAGAATGTACAATGCGCAAAATTTAGCATTTAGCATTTAAGCATATTTAGCATTTCTCAAAATTTGCTTATTTTGTAAAATTGTGTTTAGTCTTATGAAGAGAGAGTCTCAAAATAAAGATGATACCCTTTATATGAAATACAATTTTCTTTTCTTCTCTTGATCATTATCGAAACAGGACATTGTTACAGCCGTCGAATTATTATTGTATTATTTTTAATTTAAAAAACCACTTACAGTCACATGAAGACAGCGATATACAATGAAGTAAGGTGTGTACTATTTATTGGTAGATAAATATGTGTATAATGTAGGTAACTTCAAATAGAAATCTGCAACAAAGTGCCAGGTGTGTGTGTGTGTGTGTGGTGTGTCACAGGTATCACAACCTGTGACATCTTACTCGCTTCAGTTCACCAATTAAGCGCAGTTTGACATCGTATCGATTTTAATTCGGTTAAATAATAAATGTACATTCTGTGATCCAATTAACAATTAATCCTCTTATCCTCATACTGGTTCAGTATTCAATTCAGTTTCGGACCAACATTTCAATTTCGCATGTGGATGACACTTTTGTTTGCGTTACAAATTAAAATGTCGACAATCAGGGTTTTATTTAAACCTTGACTAGTATTGATTTTTCATTAAATTGTTTGCCCCTCATGTATTAGTAGATAAATGATTGTACCGAGTCAGGGGCTTCTACCTTATACTGAAGTCGAAATGATGACGAGTAAGAAACATTTCACATGATTAAAAGGTATAGTTAGCGTTACTTGTAACTATTGGGTTATGTGATGCAATGATATCCACTGCTAAATGTAAGAGCTCCTCTTAAAGACTTCAAGATCTCTTATTCCAATGGATTGGTTTGGAAATGAATTGATGAAAACAAGTTACAAGAGGTCGATCGCTCTTCAAGTAATCTTGTAGAGCGACTGTAACCATAATAGGTATCTTTTTTTTTGTGCGTTTGGAAACCTTCTCGGACCGTCACCTCACCGGGGTTTTCGGTGGGGTGGTGCGACGGAATCGAACCGACTAAAACCACACGGTGTGCCGTACTGCGCCTAAAATACGAGGGATTCGGGAACAGCTTCATTAAGACATCCGGACCCCTCCTAGCACCTGCCCGCAAAAGCGCGGGCACCACCTTCGGTTAAAAACTCTCGCTTAGGCGACTTCCGGGAACACGCGGACACCACCTCCTCGCTGCTGGCCACTATAGCGGGTGAAGGGGAAAACCCGTCCCGTCCAACCGCGGCCACACTCAGGGCGGTATGAGGCGCCGGAAAGCGCGCCTCCGCCGCCCGGTTGGCCGTCGGCGAATTCGGTCCAATAATATGGATTTTGGATAACACTGTTAAAAAAGCTTATCCTTACAAATACACATGTTGAATGTTTGTATTAATTAGGTTATTAACATTTTCATAAGGACAGAAACTCTTAGAAAAATAGAACGTAAATACAATACAGTAATAATTTTTTGATGATAATTCAATCAAAAAATTAAAGTGCTCGTTAAACGTTAATACTATAATTAAGTTTTCAGATTGTGTTTCCTTTTAGTAATGAATGAATGAGAGCGTCATCATTATCAGTAAGCACTTTTAAATTATATTCATAAAATAAATCTAGAAATTGTCTCAATCCATGGAACTAATCACATGAATTTTCTGCCTGAGTTCATTGCAGAATGTTCAAGAATTATTTTAATGATTAGTGATGATGATGAAGTGTATTATTCTGCTAACGACTCTTCTGATGAGAATAGTTTCTGTTCTCTGACCGACACACTGGGCGACCGATTACGGCAAACTTTTGACAATCAAACTCGTTCTCATCTACACGTATGTCATATAAACGCTCAGAGTGTCCCCAGTCATTATAGTGAATTGACTGCGACTTTCACCGACAGTGACGTTCATGCCATCCTGATTTCGGAGACTTGGCTCAAACCTCACTTGCCTTCGACCTCATATCCACTTACAGGCTTTGTTCTTATTCGTAATGACCGACTAGATAAAAGAGGTGGTGGTGTCGCCATCTACCTTCGAAGCTTTTTACCCTATAAAATTCTTGCCTATTCTTTTTCCAACCCAACCACCACTGTGGAATATCTTTTCCTTGAGGTTTGTGTCAAGGGAGTTAATGTTGTTCTAGGTGCAGTGTATTGCCCTCCTGTTGTCAACTACTTCTCCAGTCTGGAAACAGTTCTGGAATCTTTAGGGTCGGAATACTCACACCACATCATCATGGGAGATTTCAACACGGACCTCCTCGCACTCAGCTCTCCTCGAACACGTAATCTCCTTCAGATCGTCCAATCTACCAGTCTCCATGTCCTGCCCCTTCAAGCAACTCATCACAACATTGAACACCAGGATACCTGGCTTGACCTAATGCTTACCTCTGCTCCAAACCTTGTCTCCTCCTATGGTCAATATCCTGCTCCTGGATTTTCCCATCACGACTTGCTCTTCCTTTCCTATATCCTGAAACCACCTAAATCCCCTCCAAAAATTCTTCATGTTCGCAGCTATAAATGTATGGATGTCAAAAAATTATGTGCTGATGCCTCCGAAATAGACTGGAGCAGTGTGGCAGCTGTTACCGACGTGAATGATAAGGTCAGCATCTTTAATGACACCTTACTTAGTTTATACGACACCCACGCTCCTGTTAGGAAAGTGAAATTAAAGCGTCCGCCGGCACCTTGGATGACGGAGGAAGTGAAAATTGCAATGAGACGGAGGGACCGAACTTTCCATAGGTTTAGGAATCATCGTTCTGAAGACACGTGGAACCTTTTCAAGGCGGCTAGAAATCGGTGTAATCAGGTGGTACGTAACGCAAAACGCCGATACATTCTGGAAAATATAGAGGCTTCATCTCCTACAAGTATCTGGAAGTTTCTCAGTACACTGGGTATTGGAAAACATCAACGTCCCGAGTTTCAGAAGACAATTGGTTTGAATGATATCAACCTACATTTCACATCTGCAACTCAGCTGGATCATCAAACCAAATGTCAGACCTTGGGCTATATACAAAGTCTAACTAGTCCAGTTATTGACTTCTTTCAATTTTCTCCAGTGCCTCCTGAGGATATCAAAAAGATTATCCTATCTATTCGTTCCAATGCCGTGGGCTACGATGGCATTAGTCGTCGCATGATTGTCACTGTTCTGGATCATGTTCTTCAAGTGATAGCCCATATTATTAACTTTTCCCTTGACTCTGGAACCTTTCCCTCTCTCTGGCGTAAGGCTTACATCATACCCTTGCCCAAGACAAATAACCCTTCTCTACCACAACACTTTCGACCTATCTCTATTCTTCCTTTTCTATCTAAGGTGCTCGAGGCTTGTGTACATAAGCAGCTTTCGCAGTTTGTATACCGAAACAATCTCCTAAGTCCACTGCAATCTGGCTTCAGGCCCGGCCACAGCACTATTTCCGCTCTCCTCAAAGTGACTGGCGATATTAGGGAGGCCATGGAAAACACTAAAGTTACTGTGTTAGTCCTGGTTGACTTTTCGAATGCCTTCAATACCGTCAGTCACGAGGTCCTACTATCTATCCTTTCATATCTTATGATCTCCTCAGAAGCACTGGAATGGTTCTCCACTTATCTTCAGGGACGTCAGCAGTGTGTTCGTGTTGAAGACGTGTCATCGAGTTGGAGTGATCTCTGCACCGGCGTCCCTCAAGGCGGTATATTATCTCCTTTATTATTTTCATTATTTATTAATCTGATAACCCACGACCTTCAGTGTACGTATCACCTATATGCCGATGACTTGCAGCTTTATACACAGGCCAGGGTTGAAGATATATCGCAAGCCATTAATAAGGTCAATAAGGATTTAGAATTCATAAGATCCTGGTCGACAAGATTCGGCTTATCAGTAAATCCTAATAAATGTCAGGCGATTGTCATAGGGAGCAAACAAATGATGAGCAGGTTAGACACTACTTCTTCCACACCGATTGTCTTTGACGGATCAAATATATCTATAAGTTCAGTAGTTAAAGACCTGGGCTTATACATTGACTCCACACTCGATTGGCGGGCCCAAGTTACTCACGTGAGTCAGCGAGTCACTGGAGCTCTCCGAACTTTATACCGCCTGAAGAATTTCCTCCCCACTAAGACAAAAACTTCCTTAATGCAGTCCCTAATCGTTCCTATAATTGACTATGGTGATGTGTGTTATTTCGACCTGAATGCAGACCTCCTCAACAAACTAGATCGCCTTCTCAATAACTGCATTCGATTCATTTTCAATCTTCGCAAATATGACCATGTGTCTGCTTTACGTTCACAATTAAAATGGCTTCCTATTCGCCAACGTCGCAATTTGCGGGCTCTAACTTCTCTGTTCTCCTTTTTAAACTCCCCATCGCCACCTTCTTACTTAGTTTCCCACTTCCAATACTTATACTCTACTCATGACAGGAATCTTCGTTCCACCAATAATTTGCTTCTTTTATGTCCCTCTCACAGCTCCGACTTCATCAACTCTTCTTTCTATGTACAATCAGTCCTTCTCTGGAATGCGCTCCCTCTCGAAGTCAGGATGTCCACAAACCGCTTCACGTTTAAAAAGAAAGTACGAGAGCTCCTCCACAATGAGTTAGCAGAATAGCCTCAACGATAGTACACGACTTTATAATGGTATTTGTAGTGTATTTACTTATATATGTGATATGTATATGTATGATATGTGTGAATATATATGTACTCTGTATAGGCATAATATAAATACTTATGTATGTTTATGTATAAGTATATGAAACTGTGTATATTATGTAGTAATGATATTTAGAAAATTGTACATGTAAGTAATATAAATGTTAGTTTGTTTTATAAATAATTTCAAATGTATCTTTGCACCTACCTTATAGCAGTTCTATACCACCCTAAGGTTGACTGGTAGAGAATGCCCTAGGCATTAAGTCCGCCTTTGTACAAATGTGCATGAAGTTTTAAATAAAAAAATAAATAAATAAAATCTAGTCAAATATGACGCTACAATATTTACTAGAGCTAAATCTTCATCTTTCATCATCACTTTCATTATCCGAATCATAGCTATCGGCGTTTCTAGTCTCTGAATAGAGGCTTGCAGAACTAACTGATGGATCTGTATCACCGCTATTATTTGCTTAGTACATCTACTTGTCAGGTGTTCTTTAATCTAATCTTGCATAGAACTCGCAACTATGTTACTGTTGTGTCAGCAAATTCTTATTTTGTTCTCCATCTGTCGTGTTAGTGTCGACGAAATAATATTTCGTACCTACTAATAAAAATGTGGTCAGGTATACATTCTATCTTCTACCGGGAATCGATTTTACCCGCTCAAAGAGATTTTCGATATTATTATAATAATTTTTCAAAAACATGTGCGTATCAATGGTAGTATTGGAAAGTGGTCGAGATTGGACTTAACAGCGCTAAAGTGACAGTGACTGATATAATATGTGTTGTTTAAGGTTAAAAGAGAGCTACTAAAATTTTTGTCTCATGAATAAAATCAAAAATAAAGTGAATTGCGAGTCGATTCCGGAAAACGCGTGAAAAATGTTTTGCAAATAAGGTTTAGACATTGGAGTACGTGTATTATTTCGGGATGGGCCTACTTTCACACAATAAATACGAAGGGGTAGGTAGACGCTATTAAGTGCCGAGATGTTGCTGAATGTTTTAATTTTGTCCCACTTACATAATAGAGGCCAAACCTATTGCCATCAACTAGTCACTTTAGGAAATACCTAGGAAAGTGGGAGTGTATTGAAAAGGAGAGGTAGGTAAGAAGGGAAGGCAATGGAAGGAGAGGGATATTACTCATACCGATGAATTGGGGTGTATAAGCAATTGCTCGAGAAGGTCAGAGTCGCATACCTGTAACTCGAAGTGTCTAAAGCCGGGAAGTCCGAGCCCTCTCACTCGCAATACAAGAAACTTGGATGAATAATACATGTTTTGTGCTTTATTGACCAACGTCTGGTACTTTCTTAACATAGTAGTATAGGCGAATGCCTATTTCATTAAATACGATCTACAATGTTCTTTATTAGTAACTTATGTTAGACAGTAAAATAAAAGAAAAGAATGAATATTGAAACTAGTTATTATCCATTTTATTCGAATTATCCGAATAGTAGTATGCAAGATATCCGGATATTAAATGTTCGCGGCTATCCGGATAGCATGCCCCTACTCAGTATGTATCTTATAAACCAACGCATAGCCGTCGAGATGCGTTCAATAAGCGTAGAGCCTTCAGAATACACAAAAAACATAACAGAGCCCTCGGAATGTTATGGAATATGTCGCGCAGAGCCACCTTGGGTGCGCGCGTCCCCTGCTTTTCCGCGACCAGCATGGCTGTACAGCGCGAAGCCCAGTGAATTGCAGCAGTCTTGTTCACAGTCACAGCACACGGCAACCAGCAGCTGCACGCCGGTGAGCGCGCCAGCATTCAAGTGCCGGCAAAGGTTGCAAAGCACGCAGCAAGCAGCAGCAGGCTGGCAAGTGCGCCAGCTATAAAGTCCAGCCGCGAACATAGCGCGGTGCAGTTTACCCAGCAGCAACTGCATTTGCTCGGAACAAAAATGTGTGTTAAGTTCAAAAGTAAGAGTTTCCCGACTCGATTGACATAGGTAACCGTTCGGACATCCTTTGTCTACTCATTTCACGGATGCCTCCAGATTTGGACAAGAGCCTTGAAAAGTTGCATTTCTTACAAGACCTCGAATAAAGAGGTGTCGCCACGTCAAACTACCACAAACAACACAGCAAGTTCAAGGAAATTACTGGCTAGTTCGATGCATGGTTGCATTAAGCACCAGTTATAGCTTTTACTTTACGTCCTCCCAACTAAGAAATTCCTTACTTTGAAACTTGTGACACTTTAAACACATTTTTTTAAACGCATCCAGTTTTACATACATGGGCAATTCAATTAAGTTATTCAGCAAGAGCTTGGCATTTGTGACTGATACTCTCAGTTGAGAATTAATCATTCCGCGATTTATTATGTCACTAACTCATCAGAAAGTCCCCGTACTATACGTGATCGATCGAGCGAACGACAAGCACAATCCGCATAAGTAGGGTAGTTGTCAGAGCTAGTACTCATTCATTACGTTGCATAAAATATTGTTCAAGCTCCCTTTAAAAATTTGTCCAATCAACAATACTCAAAGCAGGCAGGCAGTCGTAAACATTCAAGTCTCAATATTGTGCACATTCGGATCAAGCTATAAAAATGTTTGGTAGATCTCACCGCACTGTTGATTATCCACATAGCATCGACAACACGATCCGTCAAATGCAAAGACACCAATAGAGCGTTCACCCACCAGGTGTGGTTCAGGTGTTACCACCTCGGCACTGAAGTAAATGGTGCCAGTACATGGCACGGATACGATGATACTTGTAGCGCAAGACTCAGACACCGTCGCCGACACGAAGGTTACACTCGATACGTCGTGTCAAGTGCCGCCACTTTTCCTTTTCAACGTACCCAACGTTTCATCTTCTATGTTCCGACACTTACAGACAGTACCTACTATTTGCGTTACAAAAAACTGGTAAGGCGCATGACATAAAATCAGGCGGTTCCTATCCCACTTCTGATTTTAGCAAACTATCTAGAGATTATTAAAATATATAAAAGTCTGTAGATCTAATTAAGTCTCACGTGTTTCCTCGACAACGATAGAGTATTTAGTAAGTAGACATTCGCGAAGAGGGGGGTACCACTACCTTTTTTACGATTCCGCAAAATATATATACGACATTATATATATATTTGTCTTTACTAAGATCAACATGCTTGCAAAGAGACAAAGCTACGTCATTTGGCTAGTTCATTGTTCGGGCGCGTTGGCACACGCTAATGTTGTCGGCCTAGCAACGTTCTCTGCTTCCAATGTTCCATTCACCTCTCACCAGAGCGTATACGGTTATGTTACACGTGACCTCTCCCCACACTATTCTTTAGTTTAAAAATCTTACTTCCTTTTACGAAGGCTGCAAATTTTGACATAATCCATACATATATACAACAGCGTGCTCGTTTTTTCCCCCGCCTGTTCGGGTTGGTTTTCTCGCTTTATCGCATATATCTTTATCGCTTTATCTATATTATCTATATTTACACAGTTTTAGTTGTAAAGTTGGATGAAACGACTTGGTAAATAAAAAAATGACTATTGAAAACTTATTTATTATGGAAGTGGAAATTCGTACCTGAGGATGTGGCAATCTATTTCAGGGCGGTCGGTCAATGGCGTATGTTACTCCGCACGTGGTGGCAAGACGTCACAAAGCCGTCATGCGGTCACGTGTCACCACTATTTGTTTACTGTCCGCCACGTGAACTGCCAGATATCTCACTATCGGTCAAATACTAATAGACACTTCGGCCGACCTAATGAAAATGATATCCAGTACTTTGATGTTATTACCAATAGATAGCGATTGGTTTTAGTTGTGGTGTATTAAGTGGTAATCATACTGTTTTTTTTCTATTTGAACCCACGATTGATATATTAGTATGCTAATATGGAAATCGAAGAAATCTATGGATAGTTTTAATGATGAAGTCGGTTAAAAATGATTTTGCAAGTCAACCCAACATATCCCCGGGGAGAACCCATTCTGCAGTTGGTGAAGTGTGCGTTCGCGCAGCGGAATGTTGTTGAATTTATTTTTAGATTATATAGATTTTAATTATGCAGATATTTAGTGTATGACGTCGTGTAATTGTGTATGGTAAAAAAAAATTTGTGCATGCAGCCATTGTGGAGAAATTCGCTAAAAACTGATTGGGCGAACGTTGTCCTGGCGGAACTTTTTTGAATCCATGGACAAGAAAAAAAATGTGTCCAAAAATTAGTGTGTATTTGTGTGTAATTGTGTATGTATGAATAAAATTAGTGCATGCATAAACTTCGGAGAAATTCAAGTTTCCGCTACGCGAACGTTTGGCCATTAGCTAGTTTTCATATAAAGCCCTTATATAGAAAGCTGTAGATTTTTACATACGTTGTTTTGAATTTGTTTATATTTGTTTAAAAAACAGATTAAGAAAAAATCGTAGGTTTAAAAGATAAAAATATAAACGTAAAATACGCTTATTAGGTCTTAGTTCGTGAAGTATGCACTTTGAGGTCCAGATTTTCACGTTTAGACAAACCTTGTGTCTGCAACATGTTGCCAAGTATCAATGATGTTCCGTTAGTAGTTAAAGAGTTATAGGACAATTTACCATGAATAGACCACTGTTTACAAATCAGTCAAATATCACGACGTTCTAAAGGAATTGCATAGTAAAATGTATTCTAATAATTAGTGTATTAATTCAACTACTCACATGCAAAATTTCATCTCATTAAATTCAGTAATTAAAGAGAAACAATTAAAATACTGACAAAGCATCGAAAACCTACATAACCCGACCAAGTTCGGATGGCTACTAAAAAGCGGCCGTGCCATATCTCTAAGTAACGTTCTTAACCTTCCAGTATAGTATTTATTAATATGGTACAGTTGCGTACACAAGCGTTAGGAAAAAATAAAACAATTGTATTTCTTGAATGAATTTTTTTTTTTTTATGGTATAGGGGGCAAACGAGCAGACGGGTCACCTGATGGTAAATGACTACCGCCGCCCATGGGCACCTGTAACTGAAGAGTCACAAGTGCGTTGCCGCCCTTTAAGGTGGGAGTAGGAGAAGAGGGGGAGGGTGGGGGGTTGAGAGGGGAAGGACGAGAATAAGGGAGAGGGAAGGGTTAGGGCCTCCGGTTACCTCACTCACGCGGCGAACATTCCGCTGCGCGAACGCTCACGTTGGTGAAACTATGAACATCAGGTTCATCACTTGCCCTACATTAAAATAAACATGATTAGAGGGTAGATTAAAGATACGATGGCTTACTTACCAGATAAATATATATATATTTATGTTACGGGGGTGATGAAGATGGGTATATATTACGTGCTTCAGTACATGGTTTCTTCTAGTACGGCGCTTCAGTACGTCGTATTAGCGCTGTCTCTTAAATGTGCTCGTATAGGTACGGACATGTGTGGTATTCTTTCTAAAAAGATATCACCAATATACCATCCTTTACCTAATATACATTAAGCATATATTATGAATGTATTACGCGATTTCCCATTGCCAAGCAATATTTTACAGTCTTGTGCCTAACAACAGTGAGCAGAAGTAGGTAAGAGGCACTTGAGGGGACGCATTCACTGCCTTTCACTTCCCACTTTTGTCATACAACCGCTCTAAGCGACGGAAAGGCAGACGGCCTTGTAGCTGCGTACCTTATTGGCGTACCTTCCCATCCTGCATATTACATTGTATACCAGGAGACTTAGCAGATACCAACATACTGCAGACATGATACATGACCTGCTGATTAACATGTTACTATTTATTAGTGGAATCACTTATTACATACCGAAATTGCGCTGAATAACTCATAAATATCGCACTAATGAGTATGTCTGTTCAAACTTTTGTTAATAAGTCAGTACCTACGGTGATATCTATTTGTTTTAACAACACTTTTATCGTCCTCCGATGACATCAGAGTCAATTGTCCACAATACACATGAAATGCGCTTGACCGCAGACGACAACAACGTCGCATAATTCGAAGTGATTTTGCACACACAACCGCAAATTGAACAAAACTGTTAAGAAATTACCGAGCAATTACGGATCATATTAAGGAAAATAATAAACAGCAATTAAAATAAACGTATTAACAAGAAGCGATCGTAGAACATTCGCATGTGCTGTCGGAGCGAGGTTCCATAGCCATGTTAACCTTGGCTTTTGAGCGGTGACTTTCACGGTTAGACGACCGCAGCGTTACATAAGATGTGCGGGTACTCCGTAGCCGATGCCCGCATCTGCTATGACGACACTGCCACCACTTACCGGTCACTAGGAAACCGGTTCTATCGAAGTTTGAAAATACACATTTGAATGCTGTTATAATTATCTGGTGCTGGAAGTGAATGAGTAGAGTTCCATGTGTTCTTGAATTGTCCGCCGCATTTATCTCTCATTAAAAGTTTTATGCTTGTGTACGTATAAATAAATTCACAAATTAGTTTTTTTCTATTTCCAGGTACAAGAGCGGGGTGCGCTCAGTGAGGGGTGGGGGCGGCGGCGGCGGCGGCGGCGCGGAGGAGGCGCGACGCGGCGGCCTCAAGGCGCTGCCGAAGCGCGCCCGCACTCGCTGCAGGGGTATGAACATGGGGCAAAAGCTGTCCGGCGGAGTAAAGTCGGTGTCGCGCGAGTGCACGGCGCCCTTCAAGGCGGTGGTGGCACGCGAGCTGGCACCCGAGCCGCCGCGGCCAGCGCGCCTCGACGCGCTTCTAGATGCGCCGCCTGCGCATCCCGATGCGCAGCTCAAGCACGCTTGGAACCCTGACGACAGGTCAATATCGCATTTATTTTTAATATCTGTCATACTATGTATTATTTATATACTTATTGCATCTTCGCCAACACATATATCGCCAACATATATATCGCTCTTTGAAATGAGTTTCGATAAAATATATATTTTTGGTTTAAAAAAATAACCCCCACCCTATTTATTTGTGCTGCGGGCAATTACGGTACATCCAGGGTCCCAACAATTATCTATCGCACCTACACCATATTCGACACAATAACAAGGCATACTAAACTGTGTAATTTACGAAGCGCATTTAATGTTCCAGATCTCTAAATATTTTCGTAAAAGAAGAAGACGCGTTAACATTCCACCGACATCCTGTAGCGCAAAGCACAGACTGTATCAGGGGTCGCGTCGGTTACTCCCGCGGTCTCCACTGTTGGGAAGTAGTTTGGCCGGCGAGACAAAGAGGCACGCACGCGGTCGTCGGTGTAGCAACAGCACACGCGCCCCTTCACTCCGTTGGCTACCAGAGTCTAGTTGGAGCTACGGACCAGAGCTGGGGCTGGGATTTGGGCAGAAATAAGGTACAATACCTATTTTTAATGTTTTAATATGGCCTATGTAGAGCTTCCATTACATTCGTGCGATCCATTGCCCTATATGAGGCACTAATTTGAGCGGAGACCCTAACGATCCGCAATGTTGCACAACGGGTTATGGACGTCAGGGTCATAAGAGGATACCGCACGGTCTCTTTTAAACCGACCAGTCTCTTAGCCGGAACTCCGCCATGGGACCTGGAAGCGAAATCTCAACGGTAATTGTTGAATAAGTTGAAATATATATTTGCCTTTCTCATGCATATTGTCACGAAACAGAAATACAATCATAGAGAATGATGGTTTATGAATGAAATGGAATTACAACAGAATTATTTATAGCAGTAGAAAAAAAATATTCTTACTTGTAATTTTACATTTGTTCTAATTCCTCAAATAGGTACTTAGGTACTATAAAAACTCTACTACTTTTAAGGTTGCTAGTTTGAAGTTTGTGAGTCAAACTATTGCAACATATATTTACATGGACTTTCATGCTATGGTAAAGTTTGTAGTAGTGCTGTCGGTTATATAAGCCGATATAGTTGGCTCTTTGTTAGGGTGATGTCTCGTTTAAAATAGGAACAGTTAATTTATTAAAACTTCATACATTTACATGAGGTTATTGTTTGGTCTGAAGTATTTTTTAAACTAAAATGGCACTGTAGGTGCATTTATGAAGCCAATTAAAGTAAACCGAATTAAATAATATTTGCATAAATAATTTGAGGACAAAACGCAGTATTTTAACCAGTAAAGTGTGTGTGAGTATTCCGGTAAAGATAAATTTAGTGTTTTAAATGTATCTTTGAAGATACTCGAGTTTATCTAATTCGTTCACAGCGAAATTGTGTTAGCTGGTATGTGCATTGCGCATAGGCGTGAATTGGAAGTAAAAAAGGCACATATCGCTACTGTCCTAGCCTAGGATTGCTGCAATCCTAGACTTCGAATAAGTAAGTGTCCCGCGTAAGTTGTATTGTGTTATTACGATAATTACCATATCATACCATACCAGAAGAAAAGAAACTAATGTGTAGAAAGAGATTCTACAGATAATAGCTTACGCGAGCTGATAACAGGCAAATATTCGAATAGAAACTTTCGTGAGTGGTATTTATATTAATTAAGGATATAAGCGCCTGCAACCGACAGGACGCCTCACCCCTTGTTAAAGGGCTCCCTCGAGTCCGAAACATACACGCGAGTAAAACCGTATATCATTAATTGATAGACAAATACATATATTTTGGTTACTTCCTATTTTGTTATTTAGAAAGAAAGAAAGAAAATAAGTTTATTTATTTATCCTAAGACAAGGCATACAACTTTAAACTTAAAAAAAAAATACTTATACTTGTACTAGGCCAAAAGACTGGTTTTCAGCTAACTTGTAATTAAATTGTGTTGGTCTGAGGGCGAAAGTTCCGTAAACGTTTCAAGGATCTTGCAGATGCAAACAATTTTAATCATAAGGAAGGAGAAACGATCATAGGTAGATAATACTTTATTTGTACACCAACTTTTCCAGAGAATATGATACATAAGTGTAGTATTGAAAATATGATTGTAAAATCACATTTTAATTATATTCCAGGTGTACCATAACGCGAAAGGCACTGGGGGGAGTGGCACGACGTATCCGGCGCTTTTAAGACCGGATGAGCAGTTCCTAGTACCTGACAGATTACTAGTCGTACTCGACATGGACGAGGGCACACTCGCGTTTTGCGCGGACGGGCGCTATCTCGGAGTCGCCGCAAGAGGTCTTCGGGGCAAGACGCTCTACCCAATTGTATCCGCCGTGTGGGGGCACGCGGAAATCACTATGAAGTACATCGGCGGGCTAGACCGTAAGTATAGTTTAGTTGATACTTTGATTGGAAATCGGTTAGTTTGGTTACTACTAAAATCCTTACCCAAAGTAATCTTGATTGGGACTAGCTACGAGGATTGTGTGAAGCAGTGATAGTCGAGTAGTCTAATGATGACCTTCTGAAGGATTCGCTGCTCAGCTCTTCTATGTTCATGTTAAACTGGCGCCACATGTTAAATGTAAAAAATATCACTTAATTTAAAGGTGAAAGAAAAGTTCTCCATAACGATTTCGAACATCTGAAATCTGGTGAAAGGTATCGTGTGGTTGACCTTACCCCTCTCACAGAGAGAATATCTTTGCGATCTGTGAAATGATTTTAATTATTATTTTTTAATATAGTTGATTACACTTAAGCCTGGTCCAATTTAAACTTGTAGAAAATATTTCACCTCTAAGGATGGCAAATTTAGAACGACACGGGTGTAAGGCTATTTGTTTTAAGCGACATTATATGCGATATTGACTTAATTTTAATATATGATTGAGATTGGCAATAGTTCACATAACTTGCCTTATTTAGATGAAGTACAAACTAGTTTCTCTTCTTGTAATAGCGTTAGTAGTTTTTTATTATATTTTTATCCGCAATTTGAGACTTTGAATTGCTTTTCTGTCAAATTAATAAAATGTCGCTTAAAACAAATAGCCTTTCACCCTTCGTCTTAGTTTTCCACTCTTAGAGGTGAAATATTTTCTTCAAATTTAAATGGGACCCCTGGAAGATGTGAAGAATACAGGTTGTTTGACTGTACCATGATTTAGGCGCATCGAAGTCTTTAAAAGATAGTTATAGAGGTCAGTATACGAAAGCAAAACATTGTTTTAAGTATATATAAAATCTTGACATATAAAAAAAATTTGAGAAAGGAACCTTAAGTATTTTTTCTTACTTTTTATTTGAAATATTTAGTCACATCACAACATATCTAGCATAAATTGTTTGCACTATTAACAAATTACTTATCGTAATGAAAACTGTAGATTTATAAAAAAAAATATATATAATGTGTGAAAATTTCACGTTTCGATTATATTATTAATCAAAACCCAAATAGCTAGTAGAGTTAGACTAGTAATCCCTAAATATTTTAAATTGTGGTCATTAATAGAATTTTATCGCTTTCATATGAAATATGGCATAAATTAACAATAGAAGCTATGAATTTTAAGTTGTATATTTAGATTTAGCTACTGAAATACTATCTATACATAAAGTGCCTACATTTTCATATAACGGGCAATTATTGTGATGTTCATCAGTGTAACAAAAAGACCTATCTTAAAACAGCTGAATTCTTCGATTCGATTCCTAGCTGTCATAAACGCCGGAGATATTTATGGTCTCTCCATTGAATGGTGCCGTTTACTGTTTTTCGATTGATCTTTAATCGTCAGATTTCAGGTTTGATATGATTTCGTCGATGGATGCGGTTATTAAATTATGAAATTTAAAAAAATCAAAATTTAAGTTAAAAACAATATGTTTTATTTGGATCACATAAAGTGGTCGATTCTTACACGGGATAAAAAGGTGACCCAAAAATATTTGTTCCGAGACTGGGTGTTCGTCGATCGTTTCAATGTTTGTATAGTTCCCCCGACACTGGAATAATTCCTAGGGCGAGTCAGGCGGCAGTCATGGAACTGCCGACAGAAGTGAAAACTTAAACAAAACGACGAATTTAAAACGGCACATTAGCAGGTTGGTGAAATTAATTAATAAGGAGCTGACAGAACTCAATGTTTTGATTAGCGCCCTCTAGTGAATCTATATATGTAGTATTAGCGTGACAGGTCACGAATTCAGTGCTTTTTCCCCATAGCAAAAATGCACAAACGTGCCTAAAGAAGTTTTCACTTTAAAGGAGATAAAATCTATTTGCAAGCAATGAAAGGGAAGGAGGGAAGGGAAAAGCGGTGTAATGTATTGGATGTGTGCGTGTTACAGCGGAGCCGTTGCCGCTGATGGAGCTGTGCCGGCGCGTGATCCGCCAGCGCGTGGGGCGCGCGCGCCTGCGGGGCGCGGCGCCGCGCCTGGCGCTGCCGCCCGCGCTCAGCGCCTACCTGCTGTACCGCGCGCCCTAGCGAGCCCTAGCGCCCCCTAGCGCCCTAGCAACCGGCCAGTGTCGTGACGTGCCGGTCGTGCTGCAGATACGAACTGACCCCGAGCCCGACCGATCGTGATAGCGATGTCGACTAAATACGAAATGTAATTTATTGTAAGCACACGGATAAATCTGTAATCGTTATATTTAGTTAAAATTGTTTTGGCACCCTCCCCTGCAACGATTCCATCGCGAATACCTTACTTTTATTTTAACGTTATCTGTGATAATTTTACTTTAATGGCGAATTGAAATCAACTTCCGTTTCTGTGAATTCGATGCATTAATTTCTTACAAATATTTTATTCGTTGTATGTCGATTCAATTTAGCGGTGACGGGTTTGTGTACTGTGAACCCGATCGATCTGTAAAGTTACTTACTGATGGCGAACAATGTTCTGTTTGTTCTGTTACCGAAAAATGGACAATTTATGTACGATAATATTTATAAGGTAGATGTGGCATTAGATAATGCCAAAATCTGTGTTAACATTGTTCAACTCCAATACAAGCCTCATAAAGCCATAATGATCTCTTTATAGCACGTTCTCTGTTGAGACTAGATCACTCGACTGGTATGAACACAGAGACGCGTATTTAACTTAGAATGAAAACTGCAAATTATAATAACTCACGAGCCTCGGCAATTGCTAATAAATAATTTAGAGATGTTATTGTTCTTATAACAATAGCAGTATGTCGGGCCGCGTCCTTCGGCCCGAACTAGGCCAGTGTATCGTTGGCAATCTATTTTATAGTTCATTTAGCGACTGGTTTACATTTAGTTATCTTTAATTCCTATTGTAAAAATGCGTGTGTGTGTGTATTGTATATATTATACGACACAATTCAACCACATGTGTCACCCAGGAATATCTTAGTTATAATATTTGGAGCAATTTTATTTCGTTTGTAGGTTATATAGACTGCTATTATGCAAAATCGTGTCTCCACAACGTCTTCTTTTGCGACAATTAGACTTATAGGTATAAAACTTCAATTCCTGAAAATAGTAATTTTTAAAGCACTATAACAATTTGTCAGCCATTTTGATCCAATTAGTTGTATCTTAACCTTTATAAAAACGTGTAAGTACTTCCATTTTAATAAGATTTTTTCATATGTAGATTGTACGGCAAGGTAGACAATCCCAATGGAGCTCACTTTTATAATGGAGTTGATATTCACATTCTATCTCCAACAATTGAATATTGTACAATTCATGACGAAAATTTTAAAGTGCATAAATATATATACGTGCATGTGAGTGCGCATTAATTATAATGTAATCGAGTTTTATGTGAATATTGACGAACTGTGAGAAGTGAGAATGACTATGAAAACTGCCAAATGCGACGAGTGTGAATGTGCAGCGACGTTTCGTATGTGAGTGTGACTTGGCGAGTGAAGTGAGAAGTGTATACACGTGTTCACGTAACGTAGCCAAACGTTACGAACATATTTTTCGTTGTGTAAGAGATATAATCATGATAATAAAAAAATACACCAAGCTCGATGTATTGTTGAGATAATCTTTTATGGTAAACCTCTCGAAAGGACCAACAATTCCCGTTTGAAGCACCCGAGTTAAATTGTTTTATGTGAAATAACTTATCGTTCTGTCGCCCACACTTCTATCTACATCCTACACATAAGAGGTTTACTGTAAGAGATTAATATAATTATTAGCAACAAATAACCATGTGAATTCTATGAATCGTCAAATTTAGTCTTGTATATATTAAAGATTATCATTTTTGTGGTGTTTAATGACTTTATTGTAAGTGGAAATGCATTTTAGTTTTATAAGTTGTAGGCAATATTTTTAAAATGTCATTTCTAACAGATAACTGCGATCGACAGTCGAATCTCTTAGATACAATGATTAAAAAAAATAGGAAAAACGATTGGAATAATAAATATGGTTAAGAAAATAATAAATGATATGAAATTAATAGATATTTTTATTTCTTTCGGTATAAACTTTTACAATTAGTTATCACAATATTAAAACGCTTCTTCAATTTCTGTAAGGACGGACAACACTCAATAACATAAATAACTGACATTCTATTTCAAGTTTTGCGGTAAAGGTGCACGTCGGCAAATACAAGACAAGTTACACATTTTAGTTAGCCCGCGTCTACATGCACCCGCGCAATTCGCCGAAAGCGCTGAGATCATTTCCCAAACGGGTGTTCTGTACTCGGGCAACAAAAAGTACGCGGTTCGAAGTTAAGAGCTATTTCGGCAGCACGAATTTAGGTGTCATTAAAATAATCTACTTCCAGCATATACAAGTGCAGCTGCTCGATAATCGGTTTGCGTTATTAATGATAACGCCACAGGCGAAACTGGCTTTGCTATTCCAGCTCTAAATTAGAACTTCACCTGGACACCTACCCCAATGATAATACACAACTTACGAAAAACTTAGATCAAATTAAAATACTGTTTAACATAACATCATTACGTCCTTCTTAATGTTAACAATCTACATTTATAAATTATAACTTAAAATAACATACTTTCTTTGAATAAGGGTGTGCCTTTGGACACAAAGCTTAGTCTCCTTAGTCACAAAGAGTATGGTGTTCTAGGACAGTGTCGTCTATTAGAATGGTGTTTTCATCAGCGAAATCTTGAGGTAAATCAATTTGCGCGGTCAGCTCTTGGAGACCGCCGATCAGTTCATTTAGCGACGCCTAGAAATAAAATTTCAATTTAATTATTTATTATAAATACAAAAAATCTTATATATAAAATTCTCGTGTCACAATGTTAGTTACCATACTCTTCCGAAACGGCTTGACCAATTCTCATGAAATTTTGTGTGCATATTGGGTAGGTCTGAGAATCAGCTCTTATCTATTTTTCATCCCCCTAAATGTTAAGGGTAGTCCACCCCTAAATATTTTTTTTTAATTATTAGATAAATTAGTTTTTTTTAGAAAATACATACAACCCTGAATTTTCATCTCTACGATCAACCCCTGTTTTTTAATAGCGATATTAATATTTTTACTTTCATTTCTACATTTTTTTTTTAGGTATTTAAACCCATTGAAAATAGAAAGTGCGATTGTTATAATCGATTTTTTTTTATGGAATAGGGGGTTAACGAGCAGACGGGTCACCTGATAGTAAGTAACTACCGCCGCCCATGGGCCTTTAAATTGGGAGTAGGAGAGGAGGGGAGGGGAGATGGGGGGGAAGATGGAGAGAGGGAAGGGTTAGGGCCACCGATAACCTCACTCGCTCGGCGAAACACAACTAAGCATTGCTTTATCGATATGCCGATCGAGCCGGCCTCTCTCCCACTGTTAAACTTTAAATATGTCAGTTTAGTTAATGAAGTACTTCGAATTAAGAAAATCAATGGTTGGGTGTTTTGTTACTTTTATAGTCATAGACCCCATCCCACAATAAGTTAGTTATTTTTTGACTACCAAAATATTCATTAAAAATAATTAATATGGCAAAACAACGTGTGCCGGGTCAGCTAGTAAAATATAAAAACTCAAGAACATAAATATTGTTTCACATTTTGGCGGTTATATCGCTCACAGCAATTTCTTAGTGTGCGTTCGCGCAGCGGAATGATGTTGAATTTAAAGATTTTAATTATGCAGATATTTAGTGTATGACGTCGTGTAATTGTGTATGGTAAAAAAAAAAATTGTGCATGCAGCCATTATGGAGAAATTCGCTAAAAACTGATTCCGCTGGGCGAACGTTGTCCTGGCGGAACTTTTTTTAATAGATATATATAATTATTGTGCATGGGCAGAACTCATATTTGTGCAGAAATATATTTTAATGGAATTTGGAATGAAGATAACTTATATATACCAATAACCATAAAGGAAGATACTAAGTCTGGCTCAGCCACCTCATCAATCAATCTAATTTACGTTGATATGAATACATTACCTCGCATGTCAGGTCACAAAGCCCCAAAAATTTGAATCTTATTTTTATACATGCAATTCTGATTCATCATATCTATAGAAGTCTGACATAATTAATAAAAATGTTTGCATATGACAGAGTTTAATTTATGCTAGGTTAAATTATGTAAAAATGTCACATAATAATTAGCCCACCTTAGTTTCTTTGAAATCTGCTATCAATTCATCCATAGAATTATCTTCGCCTTCAAACTTCTCAGCTAACATTTTCAAATGATCTGGGAGTAGAGTAGTATCCAGCTTTCCATTAGATTCGTGGCGAAGGATTCTGTGCAAAAAAAAAAGCCTTATAGACTTTTATTATACTTACTAGTACGACTATCAAGCGTGTTAGTAAGTTAACCGTTTGAACGTCACGGACGGTTATTGACAACAAACAAATACGTGCAGACGCCACCGTTGCAATTACCGACAAAAGCAACGATATTTTAGGAGTACAAAATAAACATATAAAAATAACTTTTATGTTTTTTCGGTATTATTTAAAAATTACAATAATATATTTGTATAGTATTCAAAGGTAAAACAATTTTTCTCATTTACTATTAGAAAACGATAATTAACACTTTCACTGCCACCAATTATCATTATATCCTGTACGATGTCGCAAACGAATTGCGTTGCACGCGCTAGGCGTATCGCCGCACTGGAAGCTGAAATAACTAGACACGCTAGGCGTGTTCACCGGTATTGTACAAAGGCAAATTATCAATATTTGCGTTTTAGTATGTGTGTAAAACGTGTAATTTATTCAGGGTATTTAAAAAGTGACTTACCATAGTTTAGTACGTTTGAATTTTAGTTTTTAGTTAGTAGTTCTACAAGATCAACACTAATATAAAAATATGATTTACGAACAAATGATGTCCATCATTCAATAATTATTGCATCAAATAGTTTACGACATTTTTCACCCGATTCGTTCCTTCTATCACAACATTAAATATCGCCATATAAATACTATATTTTGGTTATTAGCCAGTCCTTAGAATTTTTTTTTATAATGTTTTCAACGTTTTTGTTTTAATATTGAAGCATCTTTTCAAAGTGCAATATAAATGAGCGCATTATTTTTAAAGATAACACACATACTAGAATAAGTATATCAACATTTTTAATTAAGTAAAAGTTGCCATGGCAATCTATACACGCTTAGCGTTTTCCCGGCATTGTATGTAAAACATTTTTTTTATTTATACACCCTATTTTTTATTTGTACACATTTTTTATTTTATTTATTTACACTGTTATTTTTAATACATAATACTGCTCACTGTCTTATTATATTGCCGAAACTTTGTGTACACGCCAGGCGCGTCCTCGGCACCTCGAGATAATTTAGAAGAACACGCCAGGCGTGTCGCCGGCACTGCATTATAGAGATTTTAAACTTCTGAAATGTTGTTGGTTTGCTGTCACCTTCGAAGAACCCATACAGAAGACTGTTGCTGTCTATCCGGCATGTTACAATATATCCATGTTTCATGTCCTGTCACAATGTCATACACAACATTTGAACGTCCGTGATCGTACTTTAACAACATTACACCAATCAACACGAGTCCATTTTTGTTCTGAGGTGAGTTCATGAGGAATCCCGCAGCAACAAAGTTTTCTAACATTAAAATGTTGATGTAAGATTTTTTGCATTTGGCTCATACCAATTCCCAAATGTCCTCGAATCACCTCATAGATGATACGCCGGTTTTCTTCAATCAGTTGCCTGACAGTAGCCACATTTTCCTCAGTGATCGAGTTGAGGGCCGACCTTCTCGATTTTCATCATGCATATAAACACGGCCACGATCAAATTCTGCGTACCAACGCCGTACGGCGCTCTAATGCGGTGCTTCCCTCCCAAACGCATTTTGAAAACGAGCAGTGCAGTCATGCGGAGTCAGTGAACTTTTAAAATCATAAAAAATCATCGCCCTAAATGTTTTTCGCTTAATTCCATTTTTGCAAAATGCAATTTTATTTCACTATCAAACCATTTCAAGTTGTATCTCTGTTAGACAATGTGAAACGAACCATCAACATCGTATGACACATCACAGAACTAAATTTTTCGATGTTATTTAATGGTTTACGAAGATGAATCTGGCGTTGATTAGTTTTTAATAATACAGGTTTACCTACCTACATAATAATATGTTAAGAATTTTGACGTGACAACGTCTTATAATTCGATGGAGCCGGCTGCACGCACGAAAAAACATGACTCATGCGGCGTTACCTCGCTCTGAGGCGTTCCTATGACGTTGTCACGTTCAACTATCGTCAGTAAACCGACTTTAGAGACAACCGATTTTTATTACAAGTTGTTTCTCTTGTAAAAAACATTAGGTACTCAGAAATGTTGGAATTTTTTAATATGCGCCTATATAATATAGCCTATATTACAGTGCAGCCGTTCTAACAATTGTTCAACATTTTATAGAATGATTTTACCCTTGCTCTGGGAATTTACTCTGATATTTTCCCGGAAAATTCCCATAAGGGAATTTACCCGGGTATTAACCCAACGGGTGTTTTCTCGTTGCCCATCTCTAAACGGGGGTCACACATTACTAGTATTCTATTGCCGTCATGTCTAAGGAGGTAGGTTAGGTTTACACGGGCTGTTTTCCGCAACTTCCCGACAAGGCGCGTATTTTGCGTTGTCTAAGGAGGTAAACAACCTAACAAGGTTTCTGTTATATTTTAAGAGGCGGCGAGCCTATTTTCTTATATCGGGTACAATTCGAATCTCCGCAACTGCAATCGAGTATTTTCTTTCTTTTCTGAGCAACGCAGATATCGGTCGAGCCAAGAGTAACGTACCTAAGTATCCTACGGCGCGTGTACTCGGCGCCGGTGAGCACGCTGAGCGTGGCGAGCGCGGAGGCGGCCGGCGCGGCGCGCGCGCGTCTCTCCAGCGCGGCCCACGACACGCGCAGCGACACCAAGTGGCGAGAGCGCGCTCGCACCACGCTGCTTCCACCCGACACCTCTGCGTCGCCCGACAGGCACATGTATTGTACTGAAAAAAAAAATATTAGTAACAGTCCTGGACCACAAGACATTTACAGGCTGCAGCGATCGCTTTACATCAGACGCGGCGAGGGCTTAGACGTTAGACGAATTGAGTAATGGTCGATCGGTGTGATACGAAGAAAAACGAGTAGAGCGATGAACGATCGCAACAAAAAATGTCACCTACTACTGAGAATGGTGACGAAATGACGACTTCTTAAGTGTAAAGACACGCCTTCAAAGCCTAGCTTTCTACTTACCTACCTTTCCTTTCAATATATTCCCAATTTTACCCATCTTTAATTCCCAAAGTGCCCGGTTAGTAATACGACAATAGATTTGTCCCGTATTACGTGAGTGGGACCAAATTATAGTTGACAAAATGTGGTTGTTTAATATCCTACATTTTGCCAACTACCACCACTCATTCGGTGACACAGGCAGGCCTATGCCATTCGATGTACAGCAGCTACCGGCCGCTCGTCCGCTGGCGGACCTTACACGCAGTCTCGAAGTGGGTTGCCGTCAGCTGCATCGCGCACTCACGCTTTTATTTTTAAATTTTAAAGTACGAAAACGTAATTGGAAATTGTATTCATATACTTATTTAAACTTTAAATACAGTCAAATTGACGGTGAAAATTTACATGGTTTCTGGTAGTTTACGGGCTGTACATGGATGTAGAACCAGTAAGAGAAAAAATTAACAAAATCTTTTTTTTTTCATTTACCTGTTGATGACGAAAGGTAGTAATTGCTTTCGTTATATAAATTTTCAAATACATTTTGTTTTCTATTTTGAAACGTGTTTTGGTTTCTGTTATAAGTAAATACGAGTTAATGCGGTTTTCACTGTCACATAGATTTTTTTAGATAAGGGTTTTTAATATACAAATGGTAAATTCATTCGAATCAAGTATTTATGACTGGGCTGTTGGTCTAGTGATTAGTGACTCTGACTGCTAAGCCAGAGGTCGTGGGTTCGATTCCCACCCAGGACAAATAATTGTGTGATGAGCACGATAATTTGTTCTGTGTCTGGGTGTAATTTATCTATAATATGTATGTATTTAGAAATACATAAGTATGTTTATCAGCAGTCTGGTTACCATAGTTACAGGCTCTGCCTAGTTTGGAATCAGACGGCCGTGTGTGAGATGTGTGAAGTTATTATTATTATTATTTCGAACCATTCGAATCAAGTATTTATTTCGAATACAATTAGCTAATTCTGTAATAAAAGTAATTAATAATGGTTTACCATTCTTATTAAATATTTTTATAGCCAAAGAAAATACATAATTTTGAAACGGTTTTAAGATTCTATTTATGGAAAAAATTTATACTTAGGTTACATACTTAGGCTTAGTACCTTATCTTTATAATTTTTAAGTTACTTATACACTGTTTAGTTTATATTTATAACAATGCCATAACTACAAGAAATAAAATCTTTTAGTACCTAGGTACCCTATTTTTTTTATCCAAAAGCAAAACGCCAACGCGCTAGTGGTGCGGCCAGCCGGCCAAATCTTGGCGCTTTTCAGCTTTGTCGGCACTATTGACATCAAGGATTACGACGCATCTACTCGTGTTGTGTATTCCACGCGTTTGGTTAGGAAAAAATTTGGATGTAGCCAACTTCAATTAAAGTATTGAATCATTATTTATATGCATAAACGGTAAAGCAAAATGTAGAAAGTGATTATAACTTTTTCCCATAAACTGAATCTTTTTTATTTATTTATTAAGGAGCATCAACAATATACATTACGCAACTTTGTTCTTTACATTTGTCACTACATCACATCTATACTAATATTATAAAGCTAAAGAGTTTGTTTGGTTGAATACGCTATCTCAGTAACTACTGGTTCGATTTTTTTTTTTTTTAGAAAGAATACTAGCAACGTGGGTCACACATTACTAGTATTCTTGTTAACCCCTCCAGCTAAGCTAAAATGCTTGTGTTAGGAGGAGTGGGTTCACGTCGGTAGTGCACTGGGTGGGGTTCGAACCCGCAACCACTTGATCGCAAGTCCGACGCCTTAGCCATTACGCTACCGCCGCTTCAATTATTTAATTGAAAAATTATTTAATTAAAATTAATTTAATTTAATTAAATTAAAATTTTGTGTTGGATAGTCCATTTATCGAGTAAGGCTATAGGCTAGATAACATCACGCTACGATAAAAAGGAGCAGAGAACAATGAAAAATGTTGCAAAAACGTGAAAAATTATTTTTATATTAAACATCGATAAATCATTTAGTTCCTAATTAAAATATGTCAGTATGAGTTCAGTCATCGTTGAAAATAGCACAAGTATGCAAAACCATCAAAAAATGTGGTTAAGTGCATTGTTTCCTTTTTTCCAAATGTTTTTTAATTTTTTCTTCTGTATTTTCTTTTTTCTTTGCTCTTTTTATTTCTTGAGACTGTGAATTTAATTGTTCTAATAATTTATTGATGTTTCTCGTTAGAGATTTGGTTAAGCCAGGTCACGTGGCTTCGGCGATAAGTTCTTCGTAGAAGCGCGCATTTCTTATTAAGTGATTCGAATGGTCAATTAGAGATTTGGTTATTCGAGATCGCATGGCTACGGGCGGCGTTAAGTTTTTGTGGTAGTTTGCATTCTTAAGTGTTTCGTATTAGTAAAATTACGTGGACGTGGTATTCAGTGTTACATTTTTCTATTTCCGGTAACACACCCGATTTTTTGTGTAATAAAACTTTACTTAATTAAAATATAGATATTGAATATTACAAAAGAGGTCCGTAAACTCACTTACGGCAATGCAACCGTGCCCTATTGCGAGGCAATAATAATCCTGTTTTTTTTTTAATTTAAGATCATTTTCGCATGCAGTGGTCGGCGCTCGGAAAGAGTAGGTAATTAAAACGGTAGGTATGGACGTTTTTTTAGGGAGTGATTTATCTGTTACGTAGTAATTACTTAGTAATCTGTGACACAGGTCATGTGAGAGTATACCGTACCGTACTGTATATTATATGTATGTTGAAAATTGTTGTGAATATTAAGTGTTTCTCAAATGTCTTACCGTTTTTGTCTATATTTATTGTAACATGTTGAATAGTTGGCAATATTTAAATTCATTCAATCGTTCTGATATGAAACACTATTACGACATGGTTCTTTCTAGATTATTAATTTTATCAACCTATTACATTTTGCGGAAATGTCAGTTCTTTGACGTTTTACATAATTGACATTAAAATTTAGTATTTTTGACAATCTGAGTGAGTATTATCCCAAAGGTACAAATCGGGTAAAATGCGATTGTTTCTGAAAATGAATAGATTCCTCTCTCGGACGCCCGCAAAAAGCTTTGCTTATTATAGCATAAGCAGGCCAGGTACACTCCGCAGTATAGGTATAAAGCGACAAGTGCAAGCGACTAGCACGGCGGGGTCGACTAATCGTGCCAGAACGCAGTGGGCTGCCGCATGCCGCCGTACGTTAGTTTGATGCTCTCGCTCACGCCCTGCGTCGGGTCATCCGTTCGTATCTAGACTATCGAATCATTAGTCCCTAGCCTAGGTTTATTTGTTCACGAAAATAGAGTAATAGGCACATAACTTACTAGTAATTAAGTATTCAAATTAATAAATTGTATAAAAAAAAAAACAATCCTAACGTCGCGGCGTCTTCAAAACAGATAAGATTTGCGGGAATACAAAAGTACGTAGGTAATTAATTACGTACTGTGCGACCTGAATTGCGGCTTTATAATGACGAACAAGAGTCGCTATTTATTTAAATGATTTGGCGGAGTGAGACCTCTGTACCTGTACTATTATGTATTCTGTGGCATAAGTAAAACTTAGGTTAGATGCATGCAATTTTAAACATCATATATTTAAAGACTTAGCTCGTTGCTTTTTATTGAGAGATATGCGACTGATGATTTCAATTTAACAAATACATTCAAACCTTCATGTTCATAAACGAAATTATATATTTCGTTAGCACAATTTCAACATCAACACAAATTCTCAAAAATATTATTTGTTGTGTATAAAGGTACTTACGATTAAAGTGAACTCGAGCAGAAACGAAAGCGGCCGTGTGGGACTTGTTGTATAGCTCCAGGTTTATGGGCATTCGGCTAACGGCCCTGACCAAGGCCGTGTCACCGTACGTAACAAGGCCCGACCAGCGCATCGACTCCCCGCTCGAGCATCCATATAAACAAATCTAAAAAACATAACAGATAAAGAAATGCGTTACAGTTAGTGTCTTCGAGTGTTTTTCCTAGAAAATAATTATACATATTATAATACTAACAGTTTTTTTTAATTCCTAGTCAAAGCACTCAGTCAGCTGTTCTTTTTAACAGACTTCAAAAATAAAAGGTTCGAAATTCGACTAATTTTTGTATTTGTGATTGTTACGTCGTTTCAGAATATTTTTGAATTTAATTGGTTTTACTCAAGGTTGGTCCTAAATAAATTTTCAAAGACTTTAAGGCGAGCTAGTTCGAGCTGGCCCAGGAAAAAATAGTGTGAACTGATTTGGGAGAGATAGGCAGATGCACAATAAATCTAAACAGATATAAAAAAGTCTACATACATATATTATATACATATCTGTCTCAAAAGTTTAGAAAGTTTTATAACTTCATTTAAACTAATTTGGAGATAGAACAGAGGTATGTACTATGCTTTCTTATCCAGACTATGCTACGAAGTGTACTTAAATAGTATGAGCGCTACTAACCTTTCTAGAATAATCACTGTTTTTATCATACACCAAGTGTAGTGTAGCTTTGTGTGGTCTATTAGAGATAGGTGTGAAGATTATAGGCAACGGTCGACACTCGCACGGGCCGAACGTCACACAGTATATACCCCTAGATTCTCGAGGTAGGTCTATAGCAAACCCGTCACCGATTATTTGACACCTTATGTAAATCTTTTTGTTTGTGGCATTCTTCAAACTCAGTTCTTTTCGGCCGGGTCGCACCCATGACATATTGTTGTAGTTCGTTTTTATAGGGAATGTTTTCGTTTTGTCTGAGCCACCACTTATCTCGATGGTCGTTTGGTGGCCAGTGGCAATGTCTTCGAACATTAAAGTTCTGAAATCGATTGATAAAAGAAATTAAACTGTTTTACTATATATTTTTTTAAAAGGATGAGTTGACTATGAAGAAGTAAGGAAACACTGTATGTGTTTAGTTACTTCTCATAGAAAATTATGGTTTGAAATATAGAGAAAGGTTAAACTAGGACAGTTTGTAGCGGAACGGAACAATAATTAATTAAAGATCTTAGAGATATTTCCTTTCTAAGAATCTGATTCCTCCTTAATATCCTATACCTTGTATAATTTTGAATTATAAAAAAATTGTTTCATATCAACAACAATTTAAAAGTTTATTTAGTTATTCTATTTACTATAGTTAGTTTAGTTATTCTATTTACTATTGTAGTACTAGTTATTCTATTACCATAGGTGATTTAAATTAAAGGTACTAGTCGGCAGTACTTTGTAGACTATACCAATATCCTTAGGGTGACTTTAAATTCCCCTTACGTCACATGTCCTAATAAATCTGATTTAAGAATAAGGAAATAGGAGTAAATATCAAACATAATAAAGACCATTTTGTAAAATTATTATAGCGGTAAAACTCTGTTATAATTAGAGATCGGATAATAGGATGCATATTTACCTAAAGTTATTTTTTGGATAGCAAATTATGGAAGCGGCTTCTAAGTATATTTTTATTTAAAATAAAATCCCGGGATTCCGGGATCGCATAACTATATATATAAGTTAATTCTTTTTAAGTTAAGGTGTTTCCCATTCGAGTATGTACGTATGTAAGGTGTAAGAGAAATGGTGGTGTGGTAAATAAGAAAACATAAATTAATATAAACTTATTTATTCATTACATCACATAATATTTTTATGTTGTACACACAGAAACTACATAGAAGAGAAATGAAAAATAGAAAAGTTGTACATGGGCACTTTGGGTAATATACATAAATAATTGTCATTCAAGAATTAATGTTGCTCAAGTTATTGTGTTGTTTTCTTTACAAGTAGCCATGACATGCACTTCTTACATAGCTAATATGAAGAAAATAAAAACTTAAAACACATTTTATATTTCACTTTTAAAGTGGCAGCGAGATAAATATGGAGAGATTTGAAAGAGGCCTATATATATGCTCAGCATTGGGTGGCTAAAGATTGAAGAAGAAAGATTAACCCAGTGACAATATCTTTAATCACTATCTATGACTATGGGTCAGTCACTGAAATCTGTCAATTCTGTATCTGTTTGCGTTGAACATGATGGTGTTACGTCTGGTTCTACTGACTGTTCAAAAGTTCTTAATTTAGGATTATTCAGAGAATTGTAGTGTACGATAATAATTTTCTCGAGGATATCATTTGTTAGTCTATTTCTTTTCATATTAAGGATCCACTTGTAGGTTGAAAAGGATCTCTCCACGTCTACAGAAGTAAGTGGCGCAAATTTGTAAATACTAGTAATTTTCTTTATTACATGTTTCACTTATTTCCCTAAGAACATCAAAATCAGGGTTTCTATCCATAAGTTGCTCCATTTTGTTGATAAACGTATTGTTTGAGGTCTGGTTTAAAATGAATCTTACGTCGTCAAATATTTCGAATGTTTCTATTATCGACAGGTCACATTTTTCTAATTTTACTATTGCAATACGTAAAATTTCGAAATACTCATATATATACTCTAAATCATTCTTCAAATTAGGTTTAGTTAGTACTTCCTTAGCATTTCTAATAGATATGGCTTCGTTGCTATCCAATAATAATAGTAGTGTCAAAAATGTCTGGCTAATGAGGAAACATCATTTACTTGTTATTCAAGTATTATATATAAAAATCAGCTTTTATACTATAACGTAAGTCAAATTATAATTTCATGAACATTAAGGGTGTCTGGCAAGGGGTTGCCAGTATGTTAAGTGTCTGGTAATGAATAATGTGATTATTAATAATATTTTGAAGATAATACCAAAAAATCGCACTTTATTGTTTGATAAAGTTAGATCGGTATTTTATACACCTTAACCACAGATAAGATAATAGTTACTTCGTAACAGATACATCACTCCCATACAAAACTGAAAATACCTACGTTATAATAGCCTACAAAATTTAAATAATAATACCTGGCGTTAGCTGCGACCAGAAATATATCTTATTTACGCTTGTCGAAAGTTGTGAACGCCTTGCCCACCGCGCGACCTTCGTCTGTGTGTGTAGCCGAACTGCCGGACACTCTAGGGTTGTACAAAGTACACAAATAATGAAATAAATTATTTATTTGGGGTATGTTCCGATATACACTGCGAGCACTGTTCAGTGCTCTTACCGCGCAAAAATTCGTTTCGTTATGGACTGACAGTATACTGCCGCAGTATCCTAGGGAAATAAATGATGTTATAAATCGTCGCCATTTTTGTACTGTGAGCACTGGCGTTTTCGAGGAAAGGTGCTCTCAGTGCTTTGATTACGTGATCAACTACAATTTTTTTTAGTTAAATAGTACACAACAATTATTTGTCGAAATATGTTCATCACTTTTAACGTACATATCCCCATTTAAATAATTCGGTTATAAAGTTATTATGCATTCGGTTATTTGAAAAACAATATTTTCTTTTAATAAAAAAGTAAACTTACTTTTATTATGCGAGTAATTCAATTGACAATTGACCTGAATATTAAATTTTTAAATATAACTACATTCAAACAATATTTTTTCTTGTTGAACAGATAATTTGTACATATATATGATAATTATTTTCACGTCAAAACAGCGCCAAAAAACATAAATGACAGTATACTGAACTGCGCTCCGTATTAAACAGTAACCAGTATAGGTAATTATAAAAGAACAGCTTCGCAGTATATTAAATTGACGTCACTCCTTATAGTGCTCGCATTGCATATCGGAACACACACTTGATAATCAAATTTATGGGTGAGTTTTACATAATGATAAATAAAAAAATTTCCCATATGAAATTTATATCTTTAATTTTTATAGGTAATTAAAGTATCCCTTAAACCTTCGATAGTAACATAAAATGTTGATGCTGTAGACATATACATCACGATCACTACATCACTACATATTATAAAACAAAGTCCCCCGCCGCGTTTGTCTGTCTGTCTATCTGTTCACGATAAACTCAAAAACTACTTAATAGCTTTTCATGCGGTTTTCATCAATAGATAGAGCGTTTTATGATTAAGGTTTAGGCATGTAATTTGTCAAGTATTTGTGTAAGTTGGTTGAAATATGATCACGATTGTTGAAGATGTCTCTGCTACCCGTGCGAAGCTGGGGCGGGTTGCTATTAATGGCTGTTGCGTAGACTAGAGAAAGATACTCTGATAATTTAAACTTTGTATAACATATTATGTTACACAAAAGTATTAAATAACAAATAACTACCTACTCAAATAAAAACCTCAATCCGTGCCGATCTCAATATGTTTTACATTTCAGTAGCTCTTATTATTATTTCCACTACATTTCTAACTATATTACATATTGTGTGAGAGAAGCAACCGTCAGTTCGCCTTGCCTACAAGTTACAACAAATGAATACGCTGGCAGTTCACACCTACTTAGTTTGTTACCTTTCGTAGAAATTATGGGTTTATTATTGACGGTTTAATAGACTACATTTATTACATCATCATCATTTATCAACATCGTATAGAATTTATATAAGCAACATTTATTTTTTTGTTGTGAAGATAACTATTATTTATTTTATTATAGCCTCGGCAATGGCGAGTAAAGAATAAACACCTGAAGTGGAGATGTTTTTATATTATATTGACAAATAAGTAATAGCTATTGATAAACATGTAGATAACCTTACAACCACCTTAATTACCTGCTTCGAACAGACATGCCCACTTTCGGTACCTAGAACTGGACCACGCAGTAAACAACACTGGTGGGGACCGGAACTGGAGAAACAAAGGCGCAAGGTTAGAAAGTGGTTCAATAAAGCAAAAAATTCCCGACTAGACCATCATTGGGAAGCATATAAGCAGGCCCTAAATCACTACAAGAAGCGGATCAGAATCAATAAAACTGAATGCTGGAGAAGCTTCTGTACTAACATAGAGAATAACGATAAGGCAAACAGAGTCAAAAACATCATGTGTGGTGAACGAGAGCACAATCTTGGCTTCTTGAAAAAACCAGATGGGACTTACACAAAAACAGATTCAGAGACTTCAGAACTGTTAATGACAACTCACTTCCCAGGATGTCGCATATCAAATATGGAAGACACATGGGAGGTTAACGAGGGTTATACACCAGCCGATTCTGACTGGTTAACTGCCCGCAAAATCGTTGATCATGCTAAAGTGCATTGGGCGATCAACAGCTTTCTTCCATACAAAGCGGCAGGACTAGATGGCATTTTCCCAGGCCAGCTAAAATGGTGTGATGGGGCACTCATAGATCATCTTCGGATCATCTACGAAGGCTGCCTGGCACATCGCTATGTCCCCCTAAAATGGAGAGAGGTCAAAGTAGTCTTCATCCCCAAACCCGGCAAAGGAGATTACACACAACCGAAATCATTTAGACCCATCAGTCTCACATCATTCCTACTTAAAGTACTGGAGAGACTAATAGACAGGGAAATCAGGAGTACTGCACTAGTCAACTACCCTCTGAACCCCAACCAACATGCTTATTCAATGGGCAAATCAACAGAATCTGCCCTTCATCAAGTAGTTTCATACATAGAGGGCAATCTAAAAAACAAGTTGTCTACCTTAGGAACCTTCATCGATATCGAGGGTGCCTTCGACAAAACTAACTTCACCAGCATCAGCCAGGCTCTGTCAAGACATGGGGTCGATCCCACAATTGCCGGGTGGATCGACAGCATGCTCAGACACAGGGCCATACAATTTACTGTGAATAATACAACGAGAGGGGTGGTGGCCAGAGGGTGTCCGCAAGGCGGAGTTCTCTCACCTCTCCTGTGGAACATTGTGATCAATGAGCTCATTACTCAGCTCAATGACCACAAGTTCCTCACAGTAGGCTATGCAGACGACCTGACCATACTTATCAGTGGCCCCTTTGAGGGGGTGGTATGCGACCTAATGAGAACCGCACTGAAGGTCGTCGAACAGTGGTGTGAGAAACACGACTTAACAGTGAACCCGGCAAAGACGGAACTGATTATGCACACAAATAAACGTAGTTTAGGAGAATTAAGACTACCTAAACTATTCGACACCCGCCTAGTCCTTACCAAGGAGGTCAAGTATCTAGGAGTGATACTTGACAGCAAACTCCTATGGAACAGGCACCTGGACATGAAACTGAACAAAGCGAGCATTATTTTCTGCCAATGCAAGCGACTCCTCGGCAAAAGCTGGGGCTTATCACCAAAAATCACCCTATGGCTGTACAAAACGGTCATACGGCCTATCATCACGTACGGTGCTATTGCCTGGTGGCAGAGAACAGAACTCAGCACCGTCAGTAACAAGTTGCAGCAATTCCAGAGACTCGCATGTGCTGCCGCTACTAGATGCATGCGCACGACTCCCACAGCTGCCCTGGAAGTAGCTCTAGACCTAGCACCACTAGACCTATTTATACAGCAGGAAGCAGCTGTGGCAGCCATCAGACTCAAACACCTGGGTCTGTGGTACAACCGAGAGGGTTCCCATTCCAGACTATGGAATGAATTAGTGGACTATCAACCACTGATAGCTGCCCCATGCGATAGGATCCCCAAACAACACATCTTCGAAAGGAGATACCGAATACAGCTATATGAAAACGACCGAGATCAATCTGGCATAAATGAAGTCCGTATATACACGGACGGTTCTAAGATAGGGACAGGGACTGGAGCCGGAATTTTCTCACAAGACCTGAACATAACAATATCACTGGCGTTAGGGCAGCACAGTTCCATATTTCAATGCGAGTGCGTTGCGATAATCTACGCCGCTACTGCGGTCATGTCAAGATGTATAAAGGAGTATAACATCCGTATACTGTCAGACAGTATGGCCGTTCTAAAAGCCCTGGAGGGCAACACCATGAACTCCGGTCTTATATACGAATGCCACCAGACACTGGAACGTCTAGCCTCCGACAACGGGCTAATCCTCCAATGGATCAAGGGGCATAGTGACTCACTCGGGAACGATGTCGCCGATGAGCTGGCAAGGAGGGGATCTGCAACGACAGTAGCAGGTCCAACTACACTGTTGCCACTTCCCTTTAGTCAACTTCGCTCATGGGTAAGACAACGGACTCGGGAAACACACAACAACCGCTGGGCCGACACACCCGGCTGTAGACAATCCAAACTGGTGCTGACGAAGGTCTCACCTCGTTTGACTTGCAGATTGCTCAGTCTCAACCGACCTGACATCAGAATAGTGATAGGAACTATTACGGGCCATTTGGCCCTAAACCGACACCTATTCACCATCAATGTGACAAACAGTCCTCTATGTAGAGGCTGTCTCAACGCGGAGGAAACGGCCGCCCACGTTATCCTGGAGTGCGAGGGAGTGGCCACACAACGGGCAAGTATCCTCGCGGGAGCGAGGTCGCTCCTAGAAGCCTGTGAATGCCCCAGGAGGCTTCTGCGCTTCTGGAAGGAGCTAGGCTGGCTCAACTAGTCAGCCCACCTGTACGCATAATGGACCGCTTATGAGTCTAAATGCGGAAACAGAGCCCTATACCAATACCAATACCAATACCAAGTAATAGCTAAAATCTGCCGTGCGTGCGTGCTCTCAGCTACGCATTGTCGCCCCTACTGACACTTTTACCGTGGACGGGAAGCTAAATTGGTAGGTATATAAAACGCGACCTCGAGCGAATGATGTAGCCCTGCCTTTACTACCGGTTACCTGCCACAGCCAGGGGAACCCAAACTTCATAATGGTCCATCGTTCTTACCTGTGTTGGGAGCATGCGCTGACAAACTTTCAGCTTTTATAAAACAACGAAGGTCTGGGGTTCACGGGCTCTTAGACCATATACGATATACCGGACTGGATCGATGTTTTGACAAATATTTATTCTATTCGATATGTCCATATATTTATTTATAGAAACATTGAATCCTTGTTTTTTTTTTGTCGAATCTAGTAAAAAAACTAATTCTGACTAATAACTACAATAAAAACAAAACTAAATTTTTAACGCTAGGTATTTGATGATTTTAATTTTAAATAAATCATTCATAACTCATTAACAGGTAGTGACATCAACAAAGAAATAGAATGAAAGGTAAAAAATTTGGTACTATTATTTTTGCAAAGTTTGTCTAAAGAGCATTCGTCTTAAATGGGTAAAGTGAAAATAAGTTTTTGCAGGTACATTAAAGACTAGTAGTGAATTTTTGTCTTTTTTCCTTTTGTTGTTTTGAAGTGTTCTGGTGTGTAATAAAATATTATATTAATTTGTCGTTTTTGTTTCAATTACAAACATACAACTCATCATGTCATCTCGCCACTATCTTAGTAGTATAATTTCTATTCAAGTAACACTCATAGAAAATCACTATTAGTATAGCTATGTTACTCTGGTCTTAGTCTCTGACTCTAAATTCACACATACGAAATCAAAAACAGTAAACTTTCTGCATTTGACTGGGAAAAGGTAATAGTAATCTTTCGTGGAAAGGATGTTCTCAAGCGATAATGGGATCCGATGTTTTACATCGAATTAAATATCGATGTATTTTTTAAATGAGGACACCCACCCCTAAACACTTACCACTGGACCACTGGCTTGCATGCTATCTTAGATATACGAAAAAATAACGCTTACTTACGCATCGCAAATGGTGTCCGCAGGCCCGTTATACGACATGCTAACCGTCTGAGTAGTGCCCGGCCGTATGTCATACTTGGACGGCGCAATTTTGAACGGAAAGTTATCATTCGGCGAATTCGTTTTGAACTTAACAATCCATGTCCCCGGTATTGATCCGTTGTTACACAAATCTATGTTGATAGGATCTGTAAAAAGGTAAAGTGCATTGTTTTGGATAAATACCTACCAATTAAACTAAACCAAGTACTAACCAAATTGTATAAATTTTCTGAAGTAAAAACGAACGTTGGATTAAAAAAAAAACAAAAGGAATCTCTTCTGATCTTTTGATGACAATGGTAATTTTGTATAAAAAGTGTAATGACGGTAGAATAAGCGCCTGGCGTAAGGGCAGAAACAGGGAAGGAGCTGTTGTTGCTACCGACTCCAAAAACAAAAAAACCGGCCAAGTGCGAGTCGGACTCGCGCACCGAGGGTTCCGTAAAATATTTTTATTATATGATGTAACTAAATTTTTACGGTTTTTGCAATTTTTCCATTATCTGTGCTATAAGACGCTGCTTCGTACCAAATTTCAAGATTCTGAGTTCATGGGAAATATCCTGTAGGTTTTGATTCCATTGCGAGTGTCGAAAATTTGCGAAAATTTACTACATCACCGGCTGTATCTATTGTTTGCATTGGCTTAGAAATTTGATTTTTTCACAGCTCCAAGGGACAGTAGAGCTGAGTATTTGATATAAATTCCAGCTTGATACCTCGACGCGTTTCTGAGAAAAAGTATCTTGACAGACAGACAGGCGAACGTACGGACGGACAACAAAGTGCTCCTATAAGGGTTCGGTTTTTTTCTTTCGAGGTACAGAACCCTAAAAAAACACTAGTTTATATAAATATTATGTAGTAATACCAGAGGAATTACCCTGTGGTTTATGAAATTCTGTGCAATTTTTGGATCTTGCTTTCCGCAAGTGTTGAACTATTGATAACTAACTCTAACTAACAAATATTATGCAACTCTTACCATGAGATAATTGTAATTTATTTACTGTTGTCTTCATAACAAGGTTAGCGGTTCCCACGACACCAATGAGATCAACCTTTCTTAGTATATTGTTGACACCGAACAGGTTCACATTCAGAATTCCAGTGCATGTGATTAGAGATTCGCCTGTAAAGTACGATGTAGATCTGTTAGAAATACTCTCAGAGGCGTTGCTCCTAGCAATTCCGAAGAGCCGCCGTTCATGTGCGTTTATATTCATATTCTTTATTATAGGTACACAAAAAATATAACACATCATATACAGGAAAGAAATTGCATGTTCAAAGGCGAGCCTAACCCATAGCTGAGATTTTTTTTACTGTTGGTCAAGTTACGTTTTTAAGGTGGGTGTCACACCATGTACCTACACGGCTTCGAAAAAACAAAGAAATGGTGAACCTATCTGATCTTCGCCGTATCTCCACTGTACCTGTTGCTAATCTGAGGAACATATAGACAAAACAGAATGGTACTTTCGGCCTTGGCAGAACATTGGGCGGAACCAGCAACATCTCCAAAAGATAAAAGGCGTTGCCGCTTCCGTTGTGGACCACGAGGAAGTTTTCTAGCCAAGCATGCCTACAAAGCTACTAGTAATAGGGTAAAAAAGGTAATAGGATCACCACCATCCATTAAGTTTTTCACTTTTGGGAATGTATTTACTCATTCTATTCATTTGGATTTTTCTAGGCAGCCAGTATAATAACCATTCCAATTTATTTTTAAACGTTACACATCGCTTCTAGACTCAAACTAAGCAGTGCTTGTACTATATTGAACCCTTACTAATTAATATAACATATTGTTATAGTTAAACCATTTAATGTATATGTATAACTAATTATAGATGAAACATTTATACAATGTTGTTTCTAGAAACTAAAAGTTTTCAATTTTAAAATTAAAAATGAATTCATGTCGTAATCTATACTATTATTATAAAGCTGAAGTTTGTTTTTTTGGTTGCGCTCATTTTAGGAACTACTGGTTCGAATTGAAAAATTCCTTTAGTGTTAGATAGCCCATTTATCCATGAAGGCTATAGGCTATATAACATCACGCTACGACCAATAGGAGCGGAGCAGTGCACATAAACGGTGATACTGCGGGGACGACTAGTTGTTTAATATCTCGCTTATTGCCAATGCTGGATAGCATGGGTTCAGTCCTCACAGGAACAACTATTTTGACTCCTCTGTCCTTTGACGTGTAAACTATTATACTCAAATAAAATAATTAATTAACCTTTTTTCTATATTTTATATTCTAAAAACTAACCTTTTAGCGTAGATACTTTAGGTGCATTGAATTTGATTGTAACTCTAATAGCATTTCCAGCAGTCAGTCTACAAAGCTGCTTATTTATTGTCTTGCTCTTAGCCCTGCCAGCCAATTGTCCATCCTCAGTAGACCCCTGGCGGTCCATCAAAACCTTGTTCACATCACTCTTTTTAATCTCCTGAACACTTTTAATAGTGAAAACACTGTCACCTTCAACTACAGATAGAACCAGCTGTAAATCAGCAGGACAACTACTTATTAAAACAAAAGATTTAGTAAGTGAAGTATCCTCTTGTATTGCAGGAAATGTGATTTTATTGACGCCATCGCAAGACATTGCTTGTATCACAGGCATTTTGATGTTTACTTCGACATTTCCTCTTTGTTTAATATCACCGTCAATTGACGCGTCTTTTAACCACATGATGTAGTTCAGTGTAGTATTAATCTCTACATTGGATGTTATATTCAATGTGATCTTTTCAGACTTTCCTGGTGACAATAAAAGAGGCATTCGTGGCAATTCTATCGTTAAGTCAGATTTCTCATCAGGCAGATCTACAAATTGTAGTTTAGCTGTGAGCCAACTGTCTGTGAGTGTTGTGACTGCCAATGTCACTGGACAACAAGCACCTGAAAACAGATATGTATTAATACAAAATATTTTGAGGACATATTGAGGGTGGTTGCTAATTTGTCTACAAAAAAATGTTATATCTTTGTAGATAAAGCATAGTCTTTGTGAAAAAAGCATTACCATTTCTCGTCTCACAGGCACACTATTGGTTTTACAGGTTTCTACAGATCACTATATACATACTCATCACATACATTTTATTAAATTTCATTAAATATTCTTACCAACATATCCACTTGCAGCAGGAGCAGATATTTTCACCCATTGTTCTGAAAACCCAGAAGAAAAAAAGTTAGTGAAACAGAATTTCATATGCAAAATTTCATATTTACATTAGGCAAGAATTAATATTTCGTAAGTTATCTGTAACTAGCAACCCGCAGCAATTATACACCTAAAGCTTCCTCATGAATCACTCTGTCTATTAGTGAAAACCGCATGAAAATCCATTCAGTACTTTTTCAGTTTATCGTGAACAGATAGACAGACGCGACGGGGGACTTTGTTTTATAATATGTAGTGATGACGACTGAAAACGCCAATGATTGCAACAGCGAAGGATTAACGCATTTTTTGTTTTGTATAAATATGTTTGTATAAACAAGGAGTAAACTGAACAGAATGAATAGGTACCATTATGAATCCATAATAAGCAATCTGATTCTGCTGCTATCGTTACAGTCTTGCAGTTCAATAAAACCGGCATTCTTAAAAGGGTGACCATGTAAGGAAATGTACCACTTACACAAAAACCGGTATCTATAGTTGAAAATCATTTCTATGCTGAACATCCAACACAATTTCTTATTTGGTTTTCAATGTGTTGACTCGCGTAGTGTAATGTGGACGAACAAGTATATGCAATGACCTTACAAAGGTATTTAATCAACAAAACATGAAAACACAAAACGAGATTGGACATAGCATTTTCGGCATAGAAACAAGTTGCAACTTGCACTGGACCTAACTTTATACAAAAGTAGCATTTTCATTCAGCAAATGGGTATTATCGACCAAAGTAGACACAAGAATATTTCGCGGGTTCACGATAGAAGGCCGTTTTAAACCGATGATAGCGATGAGTGCTTTTTTCGGACCTGAATGAAATGCGAGACAATGTAACATATTGTTCTAAAATATAAACAGTCGCGGAAATTACTACTATATTTATGTAATAGCAGTCGGAGATGATATATTTTTTCCCGCCATGTACCGTCTGCTTTAATTTGTTATATACATAGTGAACATTGTTAAATTATTAGTAAAAAATGATGTGATAGAGTTAATATGAAATGATTAGTAAATATTCCTATAGAAATGTGATGGAAGCGAGGCCCACAAACCTTTAGCTAAGCTGTCTTGTTTCGAATGTTTCTGTTGCATTACTTCGTGCCAATCTACAGACTTATCTAATTCTTTATATACTACATTTGGGGAACGTACATGTGATGTATTGGCCTCGCCTGAAATGCAACTAGATAGTTACTACCAAATATACCCAAACTATAAGTAAAAATAATATATGTAATAAAAAGATATTTGCGAAAAGTATAATATACCTTTGCTAGTATGTAATGGGCTATCTCCAGACTTAAAGCTGGTATAGTTTTCTTGAACTGTAGTCAAGGTAGAATGACTTTTACTTGACGGCGATTTGGATCTTGTGGTTCTCTTAGTTTCCTCAATATCTATTTGGTCATCTTTAATCAAATGCTCTGTTACAACAACTGTAGGCACCTGCTCATTATTCGCGTTATATTTGCTAAGAGATATAACAGTGTTTACAGTACCAGATGAACTTGCTGTTTCAGGCTGACAGGTGTCTTTCAAATTCATAACTACAATATCCTTGTTAATTTTCTTTGATTCTGGAATGTTCATGTGAAGTTCAGCAAGTGGTTGTTTTTTATTTAAATGTTTTTTTTTATTGTTGTAGTGAAGCATATCCGTCACACTGACATTTGACTGTTTTCCTGTAAATGATGAAAAATACTCTTGAAGCAACTGGTTTTATTATACTGAGATAAATGATATAGGAAGAGTGACAGAATTTTATAGAAGGCTAACCTTAGAGGATCTATGTTGCCAACTGCTACTTTACCACATTTCAATATTTCACTATGATTACATAATATAATACAAGAAGTGGGGCACAGCAATAAATATAAATTGTATAAATAAAAATAGTTCAAATCCATATGAAAAAAAACTTACCAAGGTAATCAGCAATTTTAGAAATACTTAAGGAGTTTTCTACAGATCCTTCAGTATCTTCACCTGTTATACGTAAAGATGCTTGTAAGTTTTTTATCAATAAATTTGTGTCTTTGTTTAATGGAATGGTAGTACTTTTCTGTGGTGACACAGAGTCCATTGACATTTGAATATACTTTGGCTTGTCAGGGACTTGACTCATATAGAACTCTTCAGATTTACTCAGCACTTTATTATTTGTAGCTTCATTTTGTTTCTCAGCCTTTGGAATTGCAAAACTAGCCTGTGGTGCATAAACTTGGTTTATGTTGCTTGGTTTTCCTTGAATATCCTCAATGTTATTACGTGGTTGTCTTACTGGAACACAATCTAAGGTTTGGTCTATTTTTTGAACTGGATATGTGTCGGATTGTAAAGGTTCAAGTGTGCTTGAGTAACTAGCTGACACTGAAAAAGAAAAGTATACTTATATATTCAGTATATTAACGAAATTTTATTTTGTTATTTGTAAAAATTTAACCAAAGCTTATTTTACCTTCTGTGATGCTTGGCATGCATGATCTATCTGGACTCTCTGTTTTAGAAAGTATTCTGCCAAAATCTGGGCACCTATTCTTGAAATAAGCTCCAACTGATAGATTTGAGTTGTTCATTCTGAAATTCAAAGAAAAGATTTGTTATACATACCTGTTAGTAAGATCTGAGATTAGATAGGATCATGTGATTTTCTAGTTACTCAATGGTTGTCGCTCGCTAATTAAAATATAAATCTAAGCATGTGCTAATTTTGGCGACTTGTCGCTGTTCGATCTTAGAATTGACCAGATCAGTGTATTATATAAGTATTCTGAGACATTAGATTTTGAAAAATCTGGTTGCCATCTGTACATAATCACTACATATTACAAATCAAAGTCCCCCGCCGCGTCTGTCTGTCTGTCTGTTCGCGATAAACTGAAAAACTACTGAACGGATTTTCACTAATAGACAGAGTGATTCATGAGGAAGGTTTAGATGTATAATCTGTACCCGTGCGAAGCCGGGCGGGTTGCTAATGTTATATATATATATATATATATATACATATATATATATATATATATATATATATATATATATATATATATATATATATATATATATATATATATATATATATATATATATATATATATATATACATATATATATATATATATATATATATATATTATTAATAAGAAATTAAGTCAGGTTTTAGTTTAGTCGAGTGTACAAGAGAATCGGCACCATTATACTATGAAAATAACTAAAATAAACTAATCTGGCTGTTTCAACATCAGTCAGTTCACGAATTTTTCTAACTGCGTATACTGCTGAGCTGAGTCTATTCGATAATTTAACAATATGAGGGCCCCATTGAAGCTTAGAATCAAGAGTAATGCCTAAGAATTTTGTGGTATCAACTAGTTCCAACTCGTCTTCATTAAGTAGTATAGTCGTTTTCACCTGTTTAACGTTTGAAGTAGTGAACCGGATACATTAAGTTTTTTCTCCATTAAGAAGTAAATTGTTAACGTTAAACCAGCGAACCACTTTCGAAATAGCATCGTTTACGTCGTCAAAATTTGTACACATACGTTTTAGCCTAAATTTAATATTATTTGTATTTTAATATTATAAGGAAAAACCTCTAAAACAATTTACTTTCTTGTTAGGGTAACCCTATTATGGCTAACCATGAGGTAAATAATTACAATTACAGATACTTACGACATGCTCTCTGCAAAATGCGCCTGAGTATTGTTCTGCACTGGGAGTGGTGCTTCCCGGGCTACTAATGATATTTCATCTGCAGTTAAATCTCTCTGTAATGTTAAGTACAATAATATTTATAACTAGCTTGTTGCCCCCAGCTTCGCTTGCGGTAATCTAGATTTTGTCTAGACTTAGTGTTTGCGAAAAGCAAATGACCCCCACTACATCCCTTCAAATGGATTGCCGACTTATTATCAGCAGCCCCACAGAATTGAGAATAAGGCTGCGTTCCACCAGAGATGTGTGAGGTAGCTGAGCGGTGCGAGGATGCGTAACGAAGCTGTGAAACGATGTGAGCGTTTCCACCAGAAATGTGCTAGGCCGCTGAGCGGTGCGTGGCGACGCTGTGAAACGGTGCTCAAATGAGCGGTGCGAGGATGTGTACAATACACATCGACATCTACCAAACACCCTCTAGCACACATCTCTCGCAAACAGCCCTCGCACCCATCCCTCGCTTGTTTTGTATGTACAAAAACCTCACTCCGCTAAGCCTTTTCCACAGGAGCTGCACTGAGCGAAGCGATTCTATTAGTTCTTAACAACATCTCTGCTGGAAACGCAGCCTAAGTAAGAAGTGGGCGGGGCATGCGCGCCATAGTTATGAGAAAACGCTCACAACTAATAGAAACACTTGCAAACATTTTCGTACTCGCATATATACTTTCGTAAGGGACGTAACTGGGTGAGAAAAGAATAATTAGGCCGAGTTGTGCGATAATTACGGTCGGGACTGCAGTGTCCAAAGTAAGGACATAAGGGTTTTGCTTTTGTTTTACAGTAAACTACGAGAGCACGCAAATAACTACATTGCTTGCTATACATTTCGCACGAAAATATTGGCAAATGTAATCAACATAAGGGTGTATTTTGTATAATTCTAAATGGCGTTTAGGATTCATGGTTAATAAATCCTTTATGTCGAATCGTCTAAGTGTGTGCAACTGGCGACACACGATTTCGTACAGAATACAGCTGATGGCGTAGACATAGACACAGAGTATTTGATATTTAAATTTGAATAAAAAGAAACCTTGAAGTGTTCATAATTATGTGGCCAGCCAGTTAAGTTCTAATCAGTGTAAGGTTTATTGGATGTATAAAAATTATGTTTGTTTTTTAATCAGGCATGTGAGTAAATAAATGTACTGATAGTATGAAAACATTTTGAAATGGCACAAAAATTTATAAAACATATGTGTAAGAAATTATGGTAATTTGTTTAAAAAAATCTTGTATTGTGATACAAGATTTTTTTTACACTTGTGTGCAAGTGGTTTCAATTATATGACCACCACTGTACTGCTGTGGTAATTAAGATAGCAGTAAATCAGAAGAGATGTCTTCCTAATTGCTATATTGATTACCATGGCAGTATATATATGTATATATCAATAGGAGTGTGGTTGGGACAAGAAATATATAATATCAATCTAACAGATAGGTATAACAGAAAAGGTCACACATTTGTTCTTAATTACTTTCAAATATAACTAAAAAAATATAAATACTTGTCATACAATTTTGTGAACATTTAACCTTTTATTAAGCTCTGTACTAAATGTCTAGAAGTGCGTGGCTATATAGATGGGTAACCACCCAGGTTAAAACCCATGACTTGGTAAAAACCCAGGTGATTACCCATCTCTATGTATGGCAAGCTGGTGTACTACATACTTGCTCTACAACATAGAGAATTACAACCACAGTTAATTCAAAACAGTACCTTAGAGTGAAAAGAGTAATTAGTGGCTATAGAGTGCCTCATAATGTCTTGTATCTCAGAAGTTTGCTTGTCCATCTGGCTAGTTATGTTTGCTAGAGCTAGTGAGTGACGACCTAGTGGCATAGGTATATCCTCCGCCCCAGTTGATCTGCCTGTCATTTCACCTGGATTGAAGTTTGTCTGTAATGTATAAAGCCAGATAATCAAAAACATTTTATTTATTTGCACTGAAGCAAGGTACCTACTCGTAATTTTTATTTCTTGGTAACAGACCAAGTTATAATAGTAGTTATGAAATAAAAGATATTACATTTGGTTTATTGAGATAATAATAATAAGTTGAGACACCGCACACACACGGCTGTCTGATCCCAAACTAAGCAGAGCCTGTACTATGGTAACCAGACTGCTGATTAACATACTTATATACTAAATAGACTCAATAGGGAAGCAATTAGGCAGATTACCTCCCTTTACCTTTATGTATGATTAGTACAATGATGAATGTTAGTGTACAAATAAATCTTTCTGTTTTTTGTTACACTAATTAGTTTAAAAAAGAAAATGTAAACTTTGTAATTAATTAACTCCATATTATAAAACAAAGTCCCCCACAGGTCCGAAGCCGGGGCGTGAATGACACTGAATGGAATAGCAAAAAAGCAGAACATAAACAGACCAGGTAGTAAATTTGTAGTGTAACATAATAATGACTCTTAAGGCATTGTTTGTTTGGAAACTAAAATAATCTATTCTTTGAAGTTATGCTTACAGATTTGCTAAGGGACAACTCTCCAATCCCAGATTCACCAAAACCTGTAGAAGAGATACAATATTCTATTTATTAATATATTTTTACACTGTACATTTATTTACAGATGTGAAGTCTCACTATACCTTCCATTCTATCCAAATCTAAAATCCCAGACGACGATTCACAATTTGCAGTAATATTAGATCTGTTTATAGCTGCTTGATTTGTTGTCGCCAAACTATAAGAAAGAATGTGACGCATATATGAATCAGCTGCAACCAGGAATGGAAAGTTCTTACCTATTTCAAGATCAGGACGCTCGCTCTTACCGTTTCAAATCGTCATCATTGATTAACAAGCGCCTTGGCATATTAAACGATCTGTCTTCAGCCAAATGTATCAGTCTCTGTATTTTATTCGGAGTTAGAGGGTTATCCATAATTCACCAACACAATTAACTAACTAACAATAATAATCAAACACTCAGGATCAAAAATTTTATTTCACACCGACCACTCCGTTACATTTCAAATTTTTGTGAGAGTGAAGGGAAGTGTCAGTAAACCAGAATGGAACTAGGCTTGATAAAAATATCGATATATTGCATTTCCGTAACGCTACTGTGGTTAAATATTTAATATTACTTGATACTTCTCGAGTCTTATTTATATTACAATTTCTTAATATTAAATACAACTAATAAATGCTTTTGTATTATGTACACCTTACCTTACTGTAAACAAAAAGTAGAAAATCAAATTCATACTCACACTTAATAAGGGTGTGTAAATGGATTGTGTAGTATCGCTTTTTCACAGTATATCTATATATTTATTCTCAGATTTTAAAATAACATATCTACAAACAAGTCTAAAATATAGCGTGAAAAATATCGTAATATAGATAAAACAACATCGATATATTCAAAATCCTCGTAACCCAAGTACCTTCAAAAACATGCTGATGATGAAATACTCGACTTTAAATACTTAGAAAAGACACGATCAATGACTATTAAAGTGAATTATGAATTTTGGAAATTTTAAATCAAGAGTATACGAAAACTGAACTAGAACCAGACTAGGCCCACTTAACGGTGTAAGTATAAAGCTACAAGTATACGGCAGGGTCAACTAAATGTTCCAAAATTCAGTGGATTGCAGCACTTGCCGCGCGCTGGCCAGGCCGCACGTTAGTTCAATGCTTTTTTTTTCTTATGGTTCACGGTTCGTATCGCCACAAGCATGTTATTAGTACCTAGCCTAGGATTATTTGTTCACAAAAATAGCGTAACGGGCACATGATTTATATGTAAATTAATTCTTTAAAAAAAGACATCCCTAACGTCTCGGTGTCGTCAGAACAGATAAGAGTTGCGCGATAGAAAGAGAGGCAACTTCTAGGTGAATGTAACTGTAGATAAATAGGACTGTGTGACCTAATTTGCGACTTTATTGTATCGGAATAAGAGTCACAATTTATGTAAATAATTTTACCTGTACTATTATGTATTTTATGCTTAACTGAATATTAACCTTAAAACCCAAATCCCATTAAAAACATAACGTAAGAAACGCAACTCTCGCAACGCAAAAAGTGGTGTTAGATCTCACCACTTTTTGCGTTGAGAGACGAGACCTGCGTACACTATTAACAATATGTATTTTGAAGTATCCGTAGTATTCATACTAGGCATCTTTATTTTTTTAATAATTAGACTAAGAATGACTTGACAACATAATATTACGTAAAAAGCGTTAATATTAGGTAGATTTTGATGTTAAAGGGAGTGACAAATTTGGAAATATACCTTGTTATATTATGTCCTATTGGTGACTTAAAACTCAGGCTTCTAGCTTTATCCATAATGAAGTTACAGGAGATGAAAAACTTCCTAAATGACTTCGCAAAAAAAATGGTACGGCAGTTCCTTTATTTTTGACATGACAACGTCTTATAATTCGGGCGGCTCAGGCGGCGTTACCGCGCTCTAAAGGGGTTCCTATGACGTTGGCACGTTTAACTAGCGTCTGTAAACCGACTTTACAGACAACCGTTTTTTTAGGTTGCCGTGGGCTACTGCCTTTTCCTTAGATCCCATTATACAAAGGATAAAATTCAATCAATCAATTTTCCTATCGCAGTCACCTGCTAGACATAATTATTTCCCTTGAAAATTGCAATGAGTGCCATAGCATCCGGTCCTTTACCTTCCACATTAAGTCTATCCCATCTGGTGCATCTGGCTGTGAGGCCATACTGATAAACTTAAAATTTGTGATTCCGCCAGATATATTTTGGACTGGACTTATCAGTATTTTAAAATATGTTTACATAATATATCAAAGCTTTTTGAGCTTATCGAAAAAAATATTGACATTGGCGGATTTCGGCTTTATTTAAAAACAATGTTTCCAGAATTGAATCTTCACGATTTGAAACATGTCTAATAATATGAAATTAAATAAAATACCTATTTTTTTTTTCATTATACGATACGATACATTTCTGTAACACGTAAATTAATAATAAAGTTTTACAAAGAACAAATAATTACAACATATCGACATTTTTCTGTCGATTCAATTATCGAAAGTGTTTGAAAATATCAATTCGATAAATATCGATGTATTTATTACATTACTTCAATTCCAAACTTATTTTGTAACAATGTATTTTTTTTTAGCTAGCGATTGCTAGTATCAAAGAGTATGTAAGCATCATCATCGGGATCGATTTTTTTCTAAGCCATCATCATAGGTACTATACTATCGTGTTTTCGTTTTCGGCAGCGTTTCACTAACACCCTGTATGTAATTTGGATAAAAATACTCATAATTTAGCAACTTAGAGCTGATCTGATGATGAAACCAGGAGGTGGATAGTGGAACTGTTCAGTGGCTACTAGTACACCGCTTTAGTTTGGGCTCATATGATTCGTTATGCATCGTCTAATAGATTATGCTTAGTAATAATAATGAAGCCAAGAGGTGGATAGTAAAAACTATTTTACTTTTTAATTTTACGCTTAAATTATAATCAATGATATGACAATCTCCAGTAAATCTTACTAATATATTAAAGGCGAACCTTTGTGAGGATGCAGATGCATGGACAGATGTTTGTTACCCTATCAAGCAAAAGCGGCTGAACGGCCATTTGGCGCTGAGATAGATTGTAGTCAGGATTAGCATATGGGCTACTTGTTATCTCGGCAAAATGAACGGTTCCCGTGGGTTAAAATGAATTAAAAATGTAAATATCTGTAGGTAGCAACAGGAGTGAAAAGATCGTCACAGGATGTAGATTTTCTTTCTTTTTTTAAATGTCTATAATGTTTATAATACGTAACTTAGATTTTTTTTATTTTTCTGATAACTATTATGACTTAGCCTCTAGCCCAATTCCAGCTTGACGTCGAATTCTGGAAAACCTGTATAGGTAATATTTAAAATATTATATAGTTTATTATTATTTTATAGTTTATTATTATTTTATAGTTTATTATTATTTTATAGTTTATTATTATTTATTTTTATTATATAGTTAGTATATGGACATATTGTAGAAATAAATTGATGTGTTCTTTAAAATTCTTGTTATTTTTTTCTATCTTCATGTTTAACATGTAAAAAAGATATATATTTTTTTTCACCTTGGGTTACAAGTTTTCGTAGGGATTCCTAATATGTATAGTAAAATAAAAAATACAGCTTATGTGATAATCTGAAAATAAGAGAGTAGTTATCCTAGTGGTGAAATAATGTTTAAAATCGATTCAGTACTTTCAGACTTTATTAATTACAAATCTTTTCTTTTTATAATATTACTATAATAAAAAGAAAAGATAGATTTATAATTAATAAAAATAATATTACTATTAAATTATTCTCTTTATTTATTTAATCAAACTTTATTTTGTCTAAGAAAAAAATAAGTAATAGAGTATTACTGGTATAGAGTACAGGGACTAAGCTACCAGTGTGGTTAGGGTTACAGTGAAAGAAATCTCTTCACTATGCGTACCTACCGTATTGAGAACTGCCTTTTGCATCAGGTCCTTAATCCAGACGCCTTACAGTACCCTCTGCAGATGTTGTTCGAGGCTTTTAATAGTTAACCCATGGGCCGAAATATATAGACATAAATCTGTTTGATGTTTAAAAATTCTAAAAGAGATACCACAAGTTAATATGTAACTTGTTACATAAGAAAAAATATGATTAAATATCAGCTCTATATTAATGGAATTTGAAAATAGTAAAAGGCTGTTTTAGTTATTAATGTTATTTATTTCTAAATAATAGGTCCTATAACAATCTTACATGATAACCAAATGAAATACTACAATTTAATGCAATAATATAATTTAACTTGAGTTTGGACCAGTCAGTGGCAAAGCATTTATTTCTTTATTGAGCCTTATCTGCTCATTTATTGCTCGCCAGGCATCTTCTTTTTCTTTCTTAGTGATCGGTCGCTTTTTCTGTTTTGCTGCAACCATTTTCTTGTATATATCAATACATTCCATATCAACTTGATCTAGTTGCTTCTTCAGATTCAGTCTAATCATTTCTTGTTTACATAGTCCAATGAGGTGTTTCAAATTACGGCAGTTATCTTTCTTTACTGCTGTCAATTCGATTTGGCATTTTTTTATTTCAGCCAATATTTCATCATCGGCTGGATTTGTTAGAGGTGGCAGATCTTCCGGATCTAAAATACCTTGCTCCACAAGTTCTTTTCTAAGACATTTTTCCAAAGTCAGTGAGTTTTTATAGCTACTTTTTGTGTTAGTAGTCTGTTTATTAACTTTAATATCAGGCACTTCATAATTCATCAAATTTTCTTCCATGAGTGCAGAGACAAGTCTTTGTGTCAATGGTCCGGTAATTATGTTCTCATTTGTTTTATCAAGTTTTTTACGAATACTGGAAGCTTCAGGAGACATGGATGACTTTTGTTTATTTGGATTAGAAGCATTTTGATCTTCAGCAAGGTGTTCATCTGTCCACACTTCAGAGTAATGTCGACCAAGTGGTGGTATCGGTGGTAATGTACTGTTGCTACTCTGAGCTAATAAAGATTCCAAGAACTTAATATCATCTAAAGTTACAGGTGCACAATAAGGATCTACAGAACTCCAAAATTTATAAGGAATATTATTCTTTGGTAGAGCAAATTGTGACAGCTCCAGTTTTACCGAGTTGTCTGAATTGACAACATCATTAGTATAGTTATGAGATCCTCCAGAAGCATTTGATAAATTTTTAAACTTAGGCACTTTGGGCTGGTTAGTGAACTTAGCGTTGTAATCTTTGGCTTTCACTACTTTATCATCTTGAAACTTTCTTTTACCAGGATATTGCAATTGTTTGCCAGCAGCTTTTCCTTTCTTTTCTCTCTTAGACTCATTAGTATCTATACTTTCTATTTCAGATTGAAAGTACCTAACACGTAGGGCAGTACTACACAATAGAGATTCTAGTTCCAGTTGAAGAGAGTCTAACTCATCCATGCCAATTAGTTCATCGTTAGGCCTGGCTGCAATAGCTGTGAAGCGAGGTAGATGGACAGCATTGTCTTGTATTTTTATGTAAGGTATAGGGCACAATTCTACCTTAGTTTTACCCACTGACATAGCCCCCGGTATTTTAGCAGGCTTGGTGTAGGGTGAAATACCTGGACTAGATGGTTTTCCATTGTCATGGCCTTTGCTAGCTAGTCTTCCTTTGCTGTTGTGGTGCATCCTCTTTCCCAACATCTTATTTCAGTCAAATTTACCCGCGAAAACACACATACATAAACATATCAAGATTTAATATTGTTAAAACTGTTGTTAGGAACTAAAACTAATTATATACTATTTCCAGGCACAATTCGGTGGTATGAAACTAAACGATTTACTACGTTTCAACTCGAAAGAAATAATTAACACGAATAAATAAAAATCTGCAGGATTAAAAAACCACCACGACAAAATGGCGATATCTTAATGTTACCATTAGTATTATGTAGTACAGAATGACGGCATAAGCCTAAGACCAAAATAAAAAGAGTTATACGAGAATTAAAAAGATGTTTAATTATTTAAGTAGTAATAAGTTTTATCCTGCTATTTTTGATTGTATATTGATAGAAGATAGGTGAATAAACCTTTTTTTTAAATTGCTAATTTTCTTCTTTTTTTTTCATTATAGCAATGCGTTGTCGAGCACAGTGCATTTGCGAATCCTGAAACTGGTTTGTGGTTTATTAATTTCATTATACCGCACCGGAGACCCAGCTGCAAAATACAATACATACTTGCAATAAAATATTAGATAATGTAATACATTCGTCAAATTGTCATAATAAAGCTAAACATCAAAATATATTATATACAGTGAATAAATAAGTATATTATTACCATTCTATTATAATAACGTTGCCTACTCTGTAAACACTGCAAGATATGTCAATAATTTGACAAAAATGGTGCGTCGTTGTTTCGGTGCTTTCTTCACGTTTGATGAATAAGTCTGAAGTTCTTCACTTTGATTATGGTTTTGTGTTGAGAATTTAGATACGAACTGAATGCAGCACTTAAAGGAACCTCAATGATTGTTTGTTTACCAAATAATGCACACTTTCGTAGTATGGGATCTTGCCATCTGAGCACTTGAATGGCATATATTTAACTATTTTCATGATGGGAGGCCTACAGATAGATTGTCCTTTATGTTGCGATAAATCTTTCGATTCCAAAAATGCACTGCTTGAGCATTTAGTTAATGTTGCGAATAATTTATTTTGTCCTATTTGCAATAGCAAATGGTCATCATTGGAAGATCTTACTGAACACTTGTCCGTTTATAATTGTCAGTCTCTACACAACGACGGTGAACAAAATATTGTTATATATGAGCAAAGTATGGATGACATTGATAATCCAGCAGATATTAAAGATTCTGATATAAAGACTCTTTCTCCTGGTAAGTATGGGTTTCCTTATAGGGATCCTTATATATACAGACGATTCTTAAAATGTTGGTATTGAAAGTAATCAAGAAACTTAGATTTTGAGTTATTAAGGCTTCAAAAGTGGCTCCAAATGTTTTGTGTAATATAACACACGGCTGCTGCATCGTAAGTTCCTTTTTCTTGAACTTGGCTTGACACACTGCCTGTGTGTCTAGATATAGAACAACTACGGACTCGTCACACAGATATAGCTACTCAGTGCTGTCACTACCCCTTTCTGAGACACGGCAAAGATCTTTTCTTATTCCCTATTAATAAATTCCTATATATGTCATCAACTTCATCATTTGTTTACAAGGAATAATTTCACTTCAAACTTTTCAGAAATAAGTTCATCAGATACTCAATATATAACAGATGAAACATATGAATGCCAAAATGAACCAGGTGAAGTCAACAAAATGTATGTTGAGCTGCTAAGTAAGCAACTATCTAAGCCTGTTCTTCAAACGCAGGAGCTTAAGTTAATAAAAGAAGATGGGGAAAATCGTTATATAATTGTGACTCAAGATGATGGCGGATTGAATGAGGACAGTGCAATTGTTACCAAACAAAACAATGATGGTACTATATCTTTAACAACAGTTAAGGGTGATCCATTTTTATATTTTCCAAACCTTTTTAATTTTCTCTGAATTATTTATTTAATATTTGATTGATTACTCCTTCATCCTTCTGTACCATTTTCCACTTACAATATATCTATGGTATATAGAATTACAGATTATTTATTTTTAAAATTAAATAGATGGTGCAATTTATTTGAAGGAATGGAAGGGAAAGGTACTATTGATAGGGATACTTGGAAGAGGTACAGAAAGAAGGCTTTGAAAGATAAAAATTAGAAGAGAAGAGGGTTGAAACAATTAAGGAAATTAGAAAAAGGGAATATGTATTAGAAAGAGTAGAAGAAGGAGGCAAAGAAAGCGGTAACAGTAGCCAGAGCTGAAACTCAAAATATTCAGGCATTTGCAAGATCCCAAAAGAGAAAAAGAACTCTACTGCAATACAAACCTAGGGAAGAAAGAGCAACAGACATGAAGCATATGAGATTTATGACAGATGAAGCAAGGAGGGTGTTATATATAATATAAAAAACCAATGGAAGACCTACTTTAAAAAACTTATGAACAAGGAGAATGAATGGAGCAGAGAGTTAAACAATGTGAATGTGAATATTAAATATTCACATTCACATTGTTATATTGATTAGTGAATGAGATTAATATAAGTGGCTGACTGTATTCTTCAATAAGGTTGCTTGTACCCATCTTTAAAAAGTGATTGAGAGTAGAGTGAGAGAAGAAAGTGAGATTATACAAAATTAATTTAGGTTTAACCAGAAGGTTTGGGTGTCGACAGTACCAGTAGCATATTCGCAATATGCCAACTTTTTGAGAAATACAGACATGGACACTAAAACTCGCACCAGATGCGAGTCTATTTATTTAGAAAAGGCCAGATGATAGGGTACCTTGAGAGGTTTTGTGGAGGGCATTGATAGAAAGAAGTAAGAGCGTCTTCTAAGTATGTGGAATTGATTCATGCTATGTACAGAGTCTATTAGTTATGTAAGGTTGGTTGCTAGGCTTGCATCAGGGATTGGCTCTTAGTTCATATCTCTTCCTGTTGATAATGTATACTCTGACATAGGAGATATAGGAAGAGGTACCTTGCTACATGCTGTTTGCAGATGACATTGTATTGGTAGGAGAAGATGGCTCTAGCATGTGTTCTGTGATTTCGTCTGTCTTTCCAGTCCTGAAAAAATTTTGCAAAACTTAATAGCCAATTTGTACCAATGGTGGAATAGCATCTACAATAACAACTAATAGCAGCTACACCATCGAATTAATACAGTTGATGAAGTGGCGGAAGCTAACAGGTTCCACTGAAAGGTCAAATTTATGTGACTATCATCAGACCTGCCGTCCTGCATGGATCTGAATAAAAATTAATAATATGTATTTAGACTAGATTTGACTGGCCTGTTGGCCTAGTGGTTAGTGACCCTGATTGCTATGCCATAGGTCGTGGGTTCGACTCCCTCCCCAGTCTGGGTGTTTTTTGTGTCCGTTGTTTGTATGTTTGTAAAGTCCCCTGCGACACAGGAGTAATTCCTAATGCGGGAGTTGTCTTTTTTAAGAACAAAAAAAAAAAGAAATATATAAGTATGTTTATCAGCAGTTTGGTTACCTATGGTAACCAGGCCCTGCCTAGTTTGGCATCAGATGGCCATGTGTGTGATGTGTTAGTCTTAGTTATTATATTATTATTATTAAATTATAATTTATGCCAATAAAAAGAAAGGATGAGAGACACCTGTGTGGTCTATGACATATGGTGTGACTAGGATGGAAAATGTACAACAAAGTAGTTGATGAAAAGTTGAAGAGCAACAGATGATCATAATATGGACATGTGATGTGGAAGGATGAGCAAAATATGGTGAAAAGAGTTCTATATATGGAAGTGGTTGAATACAAGAGTAGAGGACGACGAAAGAAAAGATGGATGGACTGTGTGAAAGAGGATATGGCTAGAAAGGGAGTAAGCAGTGAACTAACGAATGATAGAGTAGAGTATAATATAAATTTAGGAAAAAGGCAAAAAGAAGAAGAGGGTGCAACAACAAGTCTGGCAGGCAGCTGTCCAAAAGCCATGACTTAAATCAATTTTCAGGAAGTAGTTGTTATTTTTCATGCCTAAAATAAAAAATATCTTAGTAAGTAAGAATTTACTAGGTCCATATCAGTGTAGTTGTCTGTGGAGGGTCTAATTATTATTTGTCATTGGTTAATGTGGTACATTAAATATATGTATCCTACTCATAAAACAATTTAAAATATAAAATAAGACAGTAGATAAGAGTAATTAGCAGAATAGTAACATTTAAAATTAAATTGTTATGTACTACTATTCTCTCCTTACTACTATTTTTTTCCTCAGATATGAAGCTGGAACCAGATACACTGATAGTTCCAGAGCCTGACCTGACAGAACATAAACAGAAAGAGATCTATAGTTGCAATACTTGCAAAGTATCATTCACATCAGTGCTTGATCATATACAGAACTACCACAATGATCAGGAGGTGGTTCTTGAGGTAATATCTCCATTTGTATCCATTGGTTCCTGTCCAGTTCATAAACTTATTGAAAGCATAAGCCCATTGGAAAACCAAGTGGTTCTCCATGTGGTATTCCTGCACAGTGAGGAGGCATTCTGCAATTCAACTATAGTATTTTAATGATATTGATTACAGTTTTTTAGCAACATCCTCTGCGGTATATTTTGGATGGTGCCAATTTAGAGCTTGACTTGGGCACTTGACACTTCCTCAACATACATATAAAAGGCCATTAGCTTTTTAAAATTGATTAAAAATTAAACTCTTAGTACCACTGGGATAGCCGCTCCAGGAGATAAAATAGTGTTCACATTATACATTAGATTCTCAAAGAAAAGACTGCAAAGGGCTGCCTTAACATCTCACTACTACTGGGGATGGATAAGTTCACTATAATTTATTGCATTTATGCTGTACTTACAAGTTATTACAATGTAGTTCCGAGAAAATAGCAATTGACTGATTGACAATGACAAACAAATGCAATTTTCAGGAAGGTGATGAAGACTTGATGTTAAGTGACAAGCAGACAGCAAGGCGTGTGATTACAGACACTGGTGATATTGTTGAAGAGCCAATGATTTTTAAATCTGATGACACTGTGATACAGCAGGACACTATTGGTAATTTTTTAATTGTTTTAATTATGAATAAGAATCTTTGTGTTAGTATGGACAAAAAATATTTTATATATGTATATGCATGAAAATATGTATTATATAAAAATATTTTCAGTGTCTTGGTTATGTATTGCGATAGCTGAATTTACAGTAGAGCTAATAACATACACTGGAACTGGGGTTATCCAGTTCATTGCACGTCCTTGGGATGTGTGTCTGGCTTATGAGGCATTTCTTGTTTTATTTACGAGAATTTTGAAGACTGGGTAAATTGGAGAAGAAAGGTACCTACCACAGTTTGTCTGTATCAGAATTAATTGTCTAATAAGGGAGGACATTCGAGTCCGGAAACCTTTTCATCATCATCATCATTTCAGCCATAGGACGTCCACTGGTGGACATAGGCGTCCTTCAATGACTTCCAAGAAGACCAATGTTTCGTTTCACTTTCGACCTGCGATCTGTATCAGGTCATTTGACCACTTTGTTGGTGGACGTACTATGCTTCGCTTTCCAGACCGTGGTCCTCACTCCAGAACATTTCGGTCCCATTCGCCATCTTTTTTGAAGTATTCTTATTATTACAAAAAATAATATGTATTTTATGAATTTTAGATGCAATTATAAAACACCCTAAATTAGTTCTGGATAAACAGGGGCGTGCCTACACCAGACGCTTTGTACAAATCGATAAAGTACCTGAAACAGTATCTGAAGAGGCTCCGCCAGCTGCTCCTGGTAAGGTTCTGCCTACTAATTCTTTGTTCTTGTTATTATTAGTATTATAAATCAAAAGTAACTCTGTCCTTCTGCTACCAACTTTGACGAATCAGAAAACAAGTGTTGATTCAATTTGGAGACATTTTGGATATAGATTCCTTCTTATTGCTAAAATAAAACTTGAAATAGGGTATTAATGGCGAGGTTCTACGCAGACGAAATCGCAGGCGGCAGCTAGTGTGTTTATAAATAAATGGTTGTAGCAGCTAAATAACACAACAGCATCAGACTTAAAATCGACAGAAGCATAGGTGGACGGTTTTTTTTTCGTATGGCCCACCTCAGAGAAACTACTACAACTACTTTCCACTGAGTGCAAAAATAATTACATTTTGAAGAACTTGAATAGAAACTCTGTAATCTATTTGAGGCTCCACATAGATTATTGATTCTAATATCTGATATTTAAAAAATCTATACTTACAATAAAACTGTAACAGGTCCAATTCTGTACATTGAAGATATTTTGAATTTTTTTTATCACGGTGTGGTAGGTTAGTCTAAAACCTGACCAAGTATCACCAGGTGGGAGGGGGGGTTAAAAAATTGCTAAAAAAACATCACGTGTTTAATGGACGGCCCCTAGACAGACAGACAAAAAATATAAAACTGATTTTTAGGCATAGGTATTGCGCAAATAACTGTTTGAGCTTAAAAAATAACTATTATTTTGACGTTTCAAACAGACACTTCAATTTTATTTATTTGTATTAATAATAAATATGTAGAGATTGCGCTTCTGTGGTAATACTAAAAATATTAAAAAAAATTGTTGGAGTATTAGAGGACAACCAACTGAAACCATTTCGACCGTTTATGGAATTTGAGTCTGTTTGTCGCTTTAGTTGTGCAAGCAACATGTAAAAAATACAACACAAACGTGAAAACTTTTTTTGCAAAACAAAAATATTGTACACTCTATCCGTAGAAATACGCATTTAAAGCGGTTCAGAAAAAAGCATAATCATTACCATGCAGTTAGTATTTTATAAAACTGTTCTGTGTAAGTCTTAGTTTACACTAATATGACTTTTTCCTGATCTCATTAATCGTAGTAAAAATAATACTGTATTACATTTCTTACACAGAGAAAACTGATTATCATCAAGTAGTCACGAAACAAATTCAGATGAAGACGGGCCTTACGGTCAAGATGTACAACTGTATGTCTTGTAACATAACCGTCAGTGATTTAAATGAGTTTGAAGACCATCCTTGTAAAACAAGTAAGTACTTGAATTATTCAAATTTACTGAGTGTTGTTGACTGTTGTGAAAAATGTGTCGCCATTTTGTTTCTGGTTTTAATTACAATAAGTGTTGCATTTTATCCTATGTGTTTGTATGATAAAAAAGTGTATATTTTTTAATAATTTAAAATATTTTTTTTCTGCATCACCTAATGGTTGATGGTAGAGAATGCCTTAGGCATTATGGTGGGTTTACACGCTGGCGTTCAAACCGACATTCAACGAGCACATTCAACGACGCAAGCGTGTGAACAGGCTGTTTGTGCATGCCTGCGTGAATGTGATCGCGCTTGCCGCCGATCGGGACGACTAACGGCTGCGTTCACACGCTCGCGATCAAACCGACATTCAACGACGCAAGCATGTGAACAGGCTGTTTGTGCATGCTTGCGTGAATGTGCACGCGCTTGGCGCCGATCGGGACGACTGTCGGTTTTTTGACACACTTCAAAGGGTGAATGTGCTTGTGTGCCTGTTTACACACACACACACACGCTCTCGGCCGCGTTAGTATAGTTTTCATCTTCGTGGCATACAGACGACGTAAAGATCGAAATTAATTTTTGACGACACCATACATATCGGAGTGGTCTGAACCTTTATCATGCATGAATCGAAAGCAAAAGAAGACTTCAGAAAGATGTTTCTGAACTATTCTTTTAGTAAAAATAAATATTGTTTATCAGGGCCCAAAAAAATATGAAACAAAATAGTGCCAATTCTTTGGATTAAAGTTAGTATTGATTGATTGACGATTAGAGAATTGTAACTAATCGCATATCAATGATGTGCAGTAAATAAAATAGATTTATGTATGCCTTAAAACAGTTACGAAACACATTTAATGAAGAAGCCGCCCCCAATGCTTATCATGGTTAATTATGTTCATGTTTATTAGAAATAATAAAAAATTATATTCAAAAGTTAGCGAGGATAGTAAATTTATTCAAAGAGATCCCACTAAAATAAGAAACGAATTATGTAAAAGCACTCTTCGATGTAAAAATAGTTATAACGCATGTCAAATAAAAAAATCAAATTAAAAGTTTTGGCTACTTGAAAAGTGTTTTTACACCATAAATGATTTTTTAATTGTAAAACCTAATAGTTTTAAGTAAAATTTCGCATCCATAATTATGTCGGGCTGTTTTTTTTTTTCAATAAAAATAGACCAAGCCCAAAACAGTAGCTCCCACGAGATCTACGTCTACATCGTCTCCCATGTTTGCACTGACTACTATGTCCACAGAACACTAATACCCTACGGACCATGCCTGCAAGTGTGTGAAACAGGGCTGCCAGATTATAAATTGGATACAAAATTGGTATAATATCGGTTATCTTTTGTATCCTGTTTCTATAGTAGATTGCATTGCATAATTGGATACAATGTCATTGCTGATGTTATAGCGTAAAAAGTACGTACATACACATAGAGATACTTAAAACAAATCATGTCTGTGATAAACTGTTAAATCCTTATACGTTAAAGTTAAAACACCTTTTACTCAAATCCCCAAAGAGTGACGTTCTATAGTTGTACAACAGTATGATGATTTTGTATAATAGTACATGATTTTGTATAATTTCCGAGTCTTAGTGGTATAAAATAAGTTGTCTTTACTGGCAGCCCTGGTGTGAAAAGCTTGAGTGGCACGTTGCGTGGCAGGCTGCGCGCCGAGCTGCGTGCCATGCTGCTTGCCAGGCTGCACGGCGTGCGTGTAAACGTACCATTAAGTCCGCCTATGTACCAAATGTGCATAAAGTGTAAATAAATAAATAATTGGTTAATACTTTTTTTTCACCCGGCATTGCTGTTTTGGTTCCATTAGTTTGTGCTCATAAATTCCATGTTTACATTGCCATTTTCCCAAATTTATTTGAGGTCAGCGCAATATGTTTTCTTCTTCCATTCTGGCCTGTTGGTCTAGTGGTTAGTGACCCTGACTGCTGCGCCAAGAGGTCGTGGGTTCAATTCCCACACAGGACAAATAATTGTGTGATGAGCATTATCATTATCATTGTGCAGTACCATTGTCAAAAAGAGTGGCCATGAGTTTCTTTGCCAGTATTCTTCTCATAAGGCCCTACGCATTTTGGAAACTGGAAGTTATAGATCGACACAAACAGGCAGTAGATTTTAGTGTTTTTCAACTAATATACCTTGACAATCCAGTACATGCTGTGGCGTCTGTTTGTGCCGATCTATGATTTTAACTCTAGCTTCAATTTAACGTTCATAAATGTCACTTAGTGTCTTAATTGAATAAATGATTTTGAATTTGTTCTGTGTCTGGGTGTAATTTATTTAATATGTATGTATTTAGAAATATATAAGTATGTTTATCAGCAGTCTGGCTACCATATTACAGGCTTTGCCTAGTTTGGGATCAGATGACCGTGCGTGAGATGTGTGAAGTTACTTTTATTCTCCTCTATCATTCGTCAGTTCATTGCTTACATCCTTTTCTAGCCATATCCTCGTTCACGCAGTCCATTCATCTCTTCGTTGGTCGTCCTCTACTTTTGTATCCGTCTACTTCCATACATAAAATTCTCTTTACCACATTTTGCTCTGCTACACAGCTCTAGCATGTCAATTTCCTACTATTGAATAAAAGTAACTTAAACATAAGATACATCTGAATTAGGTACATATTATTCGATCATAATAACTATTCGAAAAAAACTGCACTAGTAAAAATCGGAAACTTCCTTTGATTCCACGAAAATAACCAGATACTTTATTCTTAACTAATGACAGTTAAATGATGCTTTTATTTCAGCGAAGTACCCATGTCCTCGGTGTCCAGCAGGATATGAAAACGCGAGGTCTTTATGTGCACATATGAAAGTGCACAAGGAGAAACCAAGTACATCAGGTACACTAAGGTCACACTTGCCAGATGCATTACTGTTCTAATACCTTTTTTATACCTTGATATATTAATTGTTAGATGATAATATGAAAATTGGTACCCACTAGTTTAATAAGAGCATGGTGAATTCAACCTTGTAGAAAACCAATACTTACTAAAGATTGTGTTAATCATTTCTTATATAAGTAATGTTTTGTTTAATTATTTAGTACCTGGGAAACCGAGCTTCTTTTTGTAAACTTTTTTTTATTTTTTTACCGGAAATAGAACTTACAGTTGATCTTAAAACGCAAAACTGTATCTGTATCCAAAATTTCATGAAAATCGTTGGAGCCGTTTCCGAGATTCACATTATATATATATATATATATATCTACATATATGCAAGAATAGGTATTAGATTATGTCAGTCAGTTTGGTGTTGTGAAATATAACATAATATTCATATTATGAGTGTTTGAGGGTATGCATTCATAATAATATATACCTACTAGTGGTTGTCCGGAGTTGGAAACGAACAACGAACGAAGCATAAAAACTTTTCCATCGTTTTTTTAATGAGAGCTCTTCAATACATACCTACAGTAGAAAATGGTTCTTAATTGTTTTGTCTTTGCCTACCTATATCTAGATATTATAATCCTGTTGTATGTACGACTTGATTATTATTCACTGTTACAGATGGCAGTCCTGCAGTAGCCTTACAATATGTATGTGAAGTGTGCTCTACTGTATTTAAAACGAACAAATCTTTGAAACTACACAAACGGATGCATGATCCCATCAAGTGCGTATATAAATACATAAATATTCCGTTCGATTTCATATTTTTAATTTTAAAATGAGCTTTCTGTTTTAAAAATTACAAATTATTCAAAACTACTAGCGACTTACGTTATTCGCGGAGCCTAATTTACGACCCTAAAATATGACTACAACTTTTTGTAACACATTGTACCTACATATTAATATGACCGTCACGACAATTTTGCCGCGACTTAACGCAACCGTCGCTCCACTTTTTTTTTATGTATGTTCACCGATTACTCTAAGACGCCTCAACCAATTTGAAAAATTATTTTTTTGTTTCAAATTGTATACTTCCCAGGTGGACCCATTTAAATTTTATCGAAATCAGTCGAGCAGTTTTTGAATAATCAACAAATATCTAAAAATTGTATACGTCAATGATATTTTCGTTTACTCCGAAACCTCGCTGTCTCATTGGAGCAGTGCGTTTAGTTGGCCACCCATAATTATTTAAACAAAATTTATCTACTTTCCACTCAACCACATTGAAGTCGGTTATACTTTTTTTTAAAAGATTATATAAGTTATATAGCGAAAGGAACGAAGTTTATATTTAATTAATTGAATAATTTCTATAAAAATGTAGTAAATATTGTAAGAAATGCAAGTTATTTAAAGGGAAATTAGCGCAGAATCTACATGTGGCGTAACTAAAATAAATCAACTCGCGGTCAGCATTTTCCGTTGCGCTAACACTTTTTTCTGTCTAGCCCCGATAAGTGCGATAAGGAACTTCGTCCCAACAAAATAATAAACAATCAAATATATACTTATGTTTATTCCAGTTAATTAAATACGTACATATATTTTTTACTACATCGTTTTTTCTAGAGCACGTCCCATTGAGCTCCCTGTAAACCATTGCGGCGGCAAAGATGTACCTGGAGATATATACTGCTGTAAAATTTGCGAGAAAATGATCCCGTTGGACTATCGCACCGTACACGACAACTCACACAAGTCAAACAGCAAGATGAACTGCGGTATATGCAATAAGAAATTTACGTCAATGCAGTTTATGGAGATGCATATGAATATACATAATTTAGATAAAGTAAGTTACTGTCTTTTTCCCTTATCTCATATTCTTACTTCTGTATGTGTGGCTAGTTGGACAAATAATTTTCGAGTTATGAATTCTGCACATACGTTTTTTACCAGTCCTGTCAAATTAATCTCGAATTATGTAATCTCCAATGTGTAAAGTTATGACAAACCACAGAATGTAAAGCTAAGGAAACATAACACTATTAAGAGGAATGTTATTGCAGGTGACAGTGAATAAACAAGATAAAACACTTCCATACAAATGTTTATACTGCAACAGAAGATTTGCGAGACCACACGAGAAAGTTAAACATGAAAGAATTCATACTGGTAAGAACTGGACTCAGTGTTAAATTTCCTATCAATATACTTAACTATTTTTAAGGGTTCCATTCCCCAAAAGGAAAAAAGGAACTCTTATAGGATCACTTTGTTGTCCGTCTGTCTGTCAAGATCCTTTTTCTTAGGAATCCTTGAAGGCATCAAGAAATTAACGTCAAGTTCTTATGTCTACGGTCCCTTGTAGCTGTAAAAAATCAAGCTTTTGAGTGAAAGAAACTAAAAGTTACGGCCATCTAAGCCTTAGATTTAATCAAATTTAAACATTTCGCAGGTAAATCAAAACCTTTAGGACGTAGAGTAATGAAATTTGCAAAGTCTTACAGCAAAGGAAAAAATACGAAAGTCATTAATTTGTTGTTATACCGCATAACTTTTTTTTTTTTTTTGTGATAAAACAGTATGATGAAACTTATATTTTGCTGATGGAAAGTTGACTTTGACGTTAATCGATGTAAGGAGAGTATTTTTAGAACTGCAAAGTTAAGTTTGTCTAAAAGAAAAGGGGCAAAAATCTTTGAGAATCAATTTCTGAGACGGACGTACTATCTACATACAAGTTTGTTAGGCGCCGTCCCGAGGTCGGTGTTGCCCTTTTAGAATGTTTTGCGTATTTAAGGACCTCTGTTTCGTAGCGGTAGTGCATTCGCCTGCCATGTCGGGGGGTCGCGGGTACTTTTCTCGCTCAGAGAGATTGATAAATCACACCATGAACTAAATATACACAAAGTACATAAAATACACACTGTTACTGTACTCTTCAGTGGCTACTAGTAAACCCTTCGAATTTGGACTCATATGATTCGTTTTGACGAGTCCAACAGATTGGGTTTGGTAACGAAGGTCCGATGATGAAGCCAGGAGGTGGAGAGTGGAACTCCTTTTTACTTTTTTATTCGGTTCGCCATATAAGCGTGTTTTTGTAGTTTTACTAAACTATAATTTGTTATAACAGGTGAGAAGCCCCACTCGTGTGAGATCTGCGGCAAGTCGTTCCGCGTGCTGTACTGCCTCACGCTGCACATGCGCACGCACACGGGCGCGCGCCCCTACGAGTGCGCGCACTGCGGCAAGAGGTGCCTCACACATTACTTATATTTTCTATCGACCTATAATTGTTGACTTTCATAGCTGCTACCTCATAAACAGTACTTACCTATTCAAAGAGCTACATTTATTATTTACAACTGAGGCAAAACCGACTGGTGTTATAAGTTTAACGTATGGCTCATCATAGCTCATAAACGGATGGACCGATTTTAATTTTTGTTGAAATTTGACTTGATCGAAGGTGATCTTAACTATAATTCAAGACAATATGTTTAGCTGTTTGAAGATCATCAGCTTTATAATAATCATTAACGGAAATTTTGAGTCGGGAATGTTTTAAATTTACACTTGTAGTAAAAGAATATTGTAAATCCAAGTAACTACAAACTCCAACTGTAAACAGCTGAATCCGCGTAAGTTACTGTACAAATAGAAAGCTGGAAGCGTTAAAGATGTGATTAATTATCTATTAAGCAAATTGCGAAAATCGGTTGATTCAGCGAGTCACAAATTATAGTATAATTACGCGACCCCACAATTGCTACAAAATACGAAGAAGAGGCGTCTATTTGTCACATACTTAGAAATAAGCGTTACAAAATGCTCCACACAATATATAAATAAAACTAAGAGAAAAAGACCGTCAGTATGTCCAAAATGTCTGGCTTGCAAACATAAAAGACTTAATGCACATATTAAGTCTTTTACGGATCAGTGACTATTTCGTTTAGCAAGAAAGTTAGACAAATTGATTCAGGCCTGATTACCTTTAGTTATGAAACATAAAAAAGAATTAATTGAATCAGAAATTCAAGGATGATGAAAAAAAATCGTTTAGCAAGTGTTTTTTAACGTAAATTCTGTCTTCGTTAGGAGAGGCCTGTAGAGGGGCAAGTGTATAGCCTAATTTTTGATATTTTCTATCTTCAAAACCTTAATAACATTAACACTACAGGTTCAAAGCGCACAGCGTGTACAGCCACCATTTGCTGACGCACTCCGACGTGCGCGCCTACAAGTGTCCTTACTGTCCGAAAGCTTTCAAGACGTCTGTACAGCTCGCCGGACACAAGAACTCTCACACCAAACCGTTTTCATGCCAACATTGCAACAGGTATGTGAATATATGTAGGTACATACAGGCTACACTGACTAGCCTGTTGGTTTAGTGGTTAGTGATCCTGACTGCTGAGCAGGAGTTCGTGGGTTCGATACTCAGCCAGTACAGGCTCAGCTAGTACAGGCTCTGCCTAGTTTGGGATCGGACCGTCGGACTGCCGTGCGTGAGGTGTCTCAAGTTATTATTATTATTGAGGCTACGATATAATCTTCTAATCTAGTCGGATCTCTAATCAAAAGGTTTTTATATCCCGACCAATTCTAGTCACTACAGTAAAGAAATGTTCAAAGAAAGTCTTAAAAGGTTTTTACATGGTCGATAAATAACACAATTACTACAAGTCACAGATACCATTCTCACTATTTCCACTCAATTCTCACTTGTACTTCACACAACTATAACTGTATACATAGTCATAAAAACATCTCATATAAAAGTTTGTAAATTTTCCTGAAACATCTCGTACAATCTACTTGACCGCTGTTCGAACTTGTAGAACTCAGTAGACATTGTTTATTGATAGACTATTAGTTCCGTTATGCGGTAAAAGATGGCGCCGTGCGTCTTAATTTGGGTAATGCATGACTTCCTCTATTCGTTAGTAGATGGCGTCCACGAGTCAATTTAAGCTTCCGTAACATTATTATCGCTTGTCATTTGGTAGAACACAAAATAATAAGAAGTCTAAAGCAGAGTAAGTGACCATATTGTTTACTTAAGGTTTGTTGTTACAGGCCGTTTGCATCTCTATATGCAGTTCGCATACACACTGAAACCCACAACCGACAAAACAACCTTAAATTTTCATGTGCAATGTGTGGAGCGAGCTACGCCCGCGCCTTCGCCCTCAAGGACCACATGAAACAAGTGCACAAGAAGGATTTGAACAGTGTGGATAACTTAGTAGAGGTAAATATTTAATCGAGTTAACAGAGTACCCAATTTCATCGCGCAACATAATGACACTAGAAGGAATTGAATAAAACTCGAAATCTGCGTATATGACACACACAAGATATGGTCATATTGGTCATTAATGGTGAAACCATATCATAGACTAGCAGAAGGTGGTTTGGGTTCGTACTGTGCGTTAAACAACGTACTGTACTGTAATACTGAAAGTCAAGTCAAGCACAGTACGTTGTTTACATTAGAAATAATTAGAAAAGACAGAAAGAAAAAAAAATATTTTGGCAACACAAAAAATACAGGTAGGTGACATAAGCAATGTTGCAGCTTAATTGCCAAAAACTGACCCAATTCAGCATTGTGTGAGACGGAACCCTGACGCTGGTTTTCAATTAATCAGAGATCTTCTAAACTTCGAAAACCCAGTAGGGGTAACTAATTACCTCGACCGTCGTAAATGTGTAATTCACAGGAAATCTCTACAACCTACTACGTTTTATTTAAAATTATTTTATTATTATTTGAAACTTGAATGCATGCCTCTCATATTAATTAGGCTCTTCAAGTGGTAAGTGAGCACCGACTGATGGTAATCGTGAAACTATCCGCTTCAGTTTCCAATAAAAAAGCCGGTTCGGGATCATAACTAGACCTCCTGTAAAGATTTTTTTGGAAAACTCGACAACTGGTACAAAACCAATAGGTAGACTTTTCTTCCAAAAACCTACCTAAAATCTCATGCTTGCAGAATAGTACAGAGGAAACGGATGATTGGATGACGAGAGAGACCACAGCTGAACCGGAAGGAATGCAATCACTCAACAAGGAATTACAAGAAACTGTAAGCATACATCCATGACTATTTAATACTTGGTCTTGACAAACTTATTAATCTTGCCACAAAGTATGATCATGGGAGAGACATGCTTCGGCATGAATGGGCCGGCTCGACCTGAGTGATACCACGGCCACATAGAAAACCGGCGTGTAGCAATGATTTTTTGGGTTTTGCCGAGTGAAGTTGCCGGAGGCGCTAACCCCCCTTCCATTACTCCCACCTTAAAGGCCGGCAAAGCACTTGTGACTCTTGAGTTGCAGGTGTCCATGGGTGGCTATAGTCAGTTACTATCAGATGACCTGTCTGGTCGTTAGCCCTCCTCATACAAAAAGAAATATCCGTTTTAAAAATCATAGGAACATGTCCATTAATTTGGTATAATTGATACAACTGATCAGTATTACCAAAAGCACCTTCTTACCATCACAATTTATGGTAGCAATATATTATATCTATGAGTGATTTTTTTTATGCAGTAAGTGTTAAACAAGGAATATAGATATTGTATTTCTGTAATCATTTAGAGTTATCACTAGTCTAATACTACACACACTACAGGTATAAGGCTACCGGGTTGTACTATTTTTGGTCAATTTCGCCGATTAAACATCTATGGTATATACAATCGTAGGAAACAGTACATTTTATTGGATGAAAGGTACCCATACCCTAAGTCCTTTATTTTTGTATACATTTATAATATAGTTAAGATTTTCATTGTACATATATTTTATATAACTTTTTGTTTCCAGATAACCGATTTGGAAATGAGTGCCAACGAATTAATAATTCCATAAACGAATAGTTATAAGTTGTATATTTGTTAAATCATGTATTAAATGCTTTGTTTACACTTTATTGACGTACGATTTTGTTTAATTGCAATGATTTAGATAATATATATAAATCTATTCTGAGACTCGTGATTTTCCGTAGACACAGGCGTGGTTTATTATTTTCCTCCATGCTCAGTATCAAAATTTTGAGCAAAATTAAAGTGCATCTATCACAGAACAATCTATCTTTTAAAATGACAACCATTTAAATAGAAATCTATAATGAATCTCTAAATAATATCTTGTGCTAATATCAGTTAATTTAGTCTCTATGGAATAACAAATCAGGTTGGTAGTTCGGGAACTTGTAATTTAGGGGCGTTTAAGTGAGGGAGCACTAATTACTGTAATGAAATAACCAAAATTTGTAAAAAAAAAATTGAATAAACAACAATCACTTTCTATGTATACAGGGTGTAAGTGACACCGTACCGAATCCTGAAATAGTGTATTCAGACCACCATTCTGAGTGGAAAATACTTGTAAATTTCTTCCGGAAAATTCATAGCCTTTTTTTGGCGCCGTGCCCTGAAGGTCAGTAAGCGTGTTGCGTAGTTCAAAATCAAACTATTGACTGTAAATCCTTAATCTCGAATCTTTATGATGAACTGACTTTTGCATTGTGATAAGTATCCAAAGAAAGGCGTTTTTGTAAGTCATTCGCTACGGTGAGACTTACACGCTGTATATAAATAAATACCACCCGTCAAACTTATTTAAGTTAGGCGAGATCATCACAATGAAATCTAGTTTATATTAAGTATTATTTTATATTTGTAACTATTATTATGTTAATTTCTTTTTTTTAATTGTCTGCACTGATGAGGAATATACATAACGCGCTAATTGGAATTGTTCTTTCGGCACCAATGAGGATTTATCTTCAATGCTAATATAAATATAATTCTTATTAGCATGTTTTTACATATATTTATGTGCACAAATGTATTTAAGATAATATTACATATACAGTTCATGGTCCTTGAATATTTTGTAACATTGTGATAGGTTGATCTATGTATAATATAGGCAGCCTATAGGCCAGTATGTTGTATATTCTAATTGTTATTGATATTTTATAATAATGTATTGATGTTAAGCGTTGATGAGAATGAATTATTCATCATATAATATATAATATGACCTAAGAAGAATCAATGTGCACACTGCCGTTCTGCGCTTTACCGATTTTTAACCCCCGACGCAAAAAGAGGGGTGTTAGGTTAGGTTAGGTTTACACGGGCAGTTGTCCGCTACTCCACGACAAAGCGCGTATTTTGCGTTGGTGGGAATAAAGTTATTCGAGCCACCCTAGCTCCCCGAAGAATCCCAGTAACCCCTTTACGTTATCGACGATCTCGGAGAGTGACCCTGGCGAGCCAAGGTACTTTGCCCGGTATACTGCAACCCCCTGACAGTCCAGAAGTACATGGGTTGCTGTTTCCTCTGCCCCCATGCATGCTCTGCACTCTGCACAGCGGGCTGTCTGTAACACCTATAGCAGAAAGATGTTTGTTAAACGAGCCATGCCCGGTGATAACTCCGGTAGCCGCTCGCAGCTGACGCTTGTTCAGCGGAGTAGCGTCCTCGTCAGCCGGCTGTTGATGGCGGGAAGTGCCGCCCTCGACTGCCCACAGTCTTCATGGCTTGCTCATATGAAATTATGTTGTTTTGTGATTCGCATGTCCGAAATTGGCCGAAGAGGAGGGGCACTATGGGTTCCGTGCCCATGACGCACATCACCGATGCCCTCCTGGCCAATTCGTCTGCTGCAGCGTTGCCTCTAGAGCCGCTGTGACCCTTTATCCATTAGAGGGTTACTTTCATGAGTTCGCATACCTCATTGAGACGTTTTTTTTTTGACATTTCGTTGACATTAGTAGCACTCGTAGATTAGGCCCGAACTGATGACATTGTCACACTGTAACACTGCTTTGCTGTCGGATAGTATACGTATCGATTGATCCTTTACCTTCCTTGCAGTGACAGCTGCAGCAGCCATGGTGATACCCATACATTCGGCCTGGAATACTGTGTTATGGGTACCTATAGTGGCTGTTGTGTTTATATTTAGTTAAAAGAGGGGTGTTATAAGTTTGACGTGTCTGTGTATCTGTGTGTCTGTGTGTCTGTCTGTGGCATCATAGCTCCCAAACGGATGAACCGATTTGAGTGCGTTTTTTTTTGTTTGGAAGGTGACTTCATCGAGAGTGTTCTTAGATATAATTCACGAAAATCTGTTTAGCCGTACGAAGATCATCAGCTCTTTTGAAATCGTTTTAGGGATTTTAGAGTCGGGGGTATTTTAAATTTATGATTATAATTAATCAGCAGAAAAGGTGTAAGCCCCAAGTAACACACAGGCAATTTAAGTAGTAAATCAATAAATTGTGTGAAATCAAAAGACTATGGAAGTTCATAGAAGTCTCACAAGGGCCATCCATAAATTAAGTCACATGTTAATGGGAAGGAGGGTCAACGAAGTGTGACATCTAAAGTCTAAAGTATTAAACACAAAACCTTACCTGTAAACGAAAGACTACATACGCTATTACACTTGAACTAAAAAAAAATATTTAGAACTGCTCTTTTCAGTTCTGAGTTCATGAAATTCGTGTGACAGTAATTTACGGCATTTGCGGCATTGCATTAATTTTTTTTTATAACTACGCTGTACAACGATTGGATAATGACTCAGTAATTAGCTTTTTATCATGTTTTAATTTGTACTGCACCACGACTTCGCAGCTTTTGGCTATTGCTAGCTGTTTAATAGTCCTAATTAAAAAGCGACCATTTATATAAATATCAACTATCTGCTGCCAGGGGACAAATCTATAATACTTACCTTCTTGTACTGTTTGCACTTTGCAGGACATAATTTTATTCTGACAATAATGCTACTGCACTACCACTAAAGATTTTTAATATCATCTCCTAAAACACGTTCAAACAATTGTAATAATGCTTTGATTCCTAATGTAATATTACTCTAATCATGTCCTTAAAAATCCACATTATCCATGTAAAGCATGGTAGCATTATATTCGGTAAAACTTAGTCTATGTTCCTTTTAAACGTATAACTTTAAAATATCTCCAGCCTATACAGCTCAAAACGATATACAAAATGTATTAGTACAGCTTACTTGTGCTACTTTGGTGGCAACGCACAAGTGATACACACTGGTGTTTTTAATGTTCATAAGAGACAAAAACCAAGGTCAGAAGACCCGTGTGCTTGTTTGCCAACGTAATTGTACTTTATTTCTTTTATACCTCCACTAAGTAAGTTTATCTCACTAATATATACATTTGATAAAGTTTTGTTATTTTAAAGTCAATTATAGCAAGGCTTAACGATTCGAATACAAGCCCTTGAATGCAAGAATAACCCTGATAATTTTTTTATGAAATTTACCCTTGTATGTATGATTTGACATTTTTATGGTTTTATTTTAAATGTATCAGAGTTCCGCTTAGTGTATAGAAAGAATAACTACAAGAGAATATGTAAATATCGTTTTTTTTTGCGCTAAAGGAGCGTATATTAATGTAAAAATAACATAATTTTTAAGTGGATGGGACGGTATTTCATTAAATTAAACTACAGCTATATAATCAATCTATTACAGCAATGAATACACTTTAATTATATTTGACAAATAAATAATGTTTATCGAAAATATAAACACCATTTTTAAAACCGCAGGATAAGTATAATCACCCGCTAAAGGAAAGTGAAATTAGAATCAGATTGCAGTAGTTTTCTTCACGCATTCAGCATGATGTGCAAATTATTAGGACATAAAAATAGGACATTATGAGATTACCATCCACTTTCTGAAGCGATGTACTTTTGCGATCTGCCTTTAGCATTCTATACCCGGTTTCGTTTAATGAGATACGGTGACATCCATATTTTATACGAGTGTACTGTAAATATAGAAAACGGTGTGCGTTAGGACCACGGGTGTGCATACTGTACATCACACAATTGAGCTGCAATTTTTTCGCACTTGCTTATCTCTAGTAGATTAACATATAACAATATTTTTCAATTTCAAAAACATTACATAGTTAACACTCAGGTCGCATTGAATACCTCCTTTTCTTAAAATCGGTTCATAACAATTTGCTACCATTTTTATTAAGAAACTGCATTATTAGCATGTTCCTCGTAATAGATTGTCTTTTGTAATGGAAGTATTAAGCGATATTACTTGAAAAGTATTTCTTTCTTTGAAACAAAAATGGTCCTTCTACGCTAGAAGTGATATAATTATATTACTAAAAGACAATTTTTTTTTTGTTTTTTGTGTATTTGAAGAGTTAAAACGTGACGAAGCATGAACATTGGTTATTTTTGTCAGGTGAGGCCTGACAAAAATAACCGATCGCACGTGAACAAAGCAAAAAAATGTGTTGGGGGGGGAGGAGATAAAATTCAGTCGAAACAATGGTTGCATTGGTTTTCGCCGCGTGAGTGAGGTTACCGGAGGCCCTAACCCTTCCCTCTCCCCTATTCCCATCCTTCCCCTCTACCCCCTCTCCTCTCCTCTAATCCCCCTCTCCCATCTTCCTGCTCTTCCTCCCTCTCCCCCTCTACCCCCTTTCCTCCCCACTAATTCCTCTCTCCCGTCTTCCTGCTCTTCCTCCCTCTCCCCCTCTTCCCCTATTCACACTTTAAAGGGCGGCAACGCACTTGTGACTCTTGAGTTACAGGTGCCCATGGGCGGCGGTAGTCATTTACCATCAGGTGACCCGTATACTCGTTTGCGCCTATGCTATGACGTTTAGTATTTTTTGTATTTTATATTTTTATATACAGGTACACATGAAAACAAAAAAAATGGAAAATAAGCATCTCCTAAACAAAAGAAAAATGTACACCCGCAGTTCTAACGTTAAAATGGCGGGTGTACATATTTTATTTTATATCTTTTTATCAAAAAAAGTATACTGAATTTCATTAAAGGTACACTGAGATACACTACAGGTACCACCTTCCTTTAGGAAAGCAGCTCAATTCTGTGATGTACACCCGTGGTCCTAACGCACACTAGAAAATGTGTGTGTATGTATATTGTAAATAATAAAATAGACAATATACTTACAGTTGTGATGCGAATTGTTGTGTCTAAATCTAATAAATGATATTAAAGAAAGCCATTGATGTAGTTAGTTGAATGACCACCTATATAAGTTTTAGCATATTTTCACTTAAGAAAATGTAAATATATTCTGCTACTAAGATAAAAAAACATACAAACTAATAAATAATATACTTATCTTAATAAAGAAGTCGATTCATCCGTTGAAAAAGCCTCATCACCCTTGTCTGTCCGAGTCTCAGACTATTTTTGTTAACAGCAGAGTTAGGTTAAGTTTTTCCGGTTAGGGTTGTCAAATGAATTCGGATTTAATTTTTTTTTATTTAAAAAAAACGTTTAAGCAGCCTAAATTAGCTTACTACCATTAGTTACACTACTGTGCTAGGACACTGCCAAAGATTATAGGTTTAAAAGTCACAATACAAAGTCACATCCATATTCTTTATTGAGATTTCTTTTGGCATTATAGAATGAACTAGAACTCTGTATGCCTGCACCCCTGCAGTCTCAAGAGTGCCTTGTTTTCGTTATAAATGGCAAGTCTTACTTTATATTTTGGAAATCTAATATAGTTGAAATCTTAAGAAATGGGGTCTTAAGTGACCCTTCGGTGTAAAGTTAACATTAATCATTGAAAAAAGTCATTCAGTGCCTTCCAGTTCAATAATGATGCGTAAAGGTTGCCATTCATTTATAATATTGTTGTCAATGGTAGTATTTGTAGCTAGTTAATAAGGTTGGTTATGACTGGCACTGTTCGGCTAAATCGATCTTGTATCACGTCCTCTGAAAATCTGTCGTAATACAGAAAAGGTAATTATCAATAGAACTTTGATTTTCCTTCGTTGTTTATATTTCCTAAAAACTTTTAATATTTTAGTAATTATGAGTCTAGTTCAATAGTTTTAGAATTTTGAGAAAATAAAAAAGTTAGTTAGTTGTTAGCAACAATCTCACCACAATTGATATAAACTATTGATATAAATTACTGTTATTCAACAGTAATTTAGATGTTGTTCGTATCTCAATCTGCACTCACGTGATCGTCATCAACTTGTAATGCATGCCTAGCCTTTTATCACCCAACCAATGTCAGGCCGACCAATGGCGTTGCGTTACCGGTATAACTAGTCATATTAATGTCTATTAACTCATTTTTATCAAATAGTGAACTGTTTTATCGTCTGATATAGTTTGCCCCTGTTTTTAATAAAATAAATACGTTTTTGATGTGGTGATAACAATTTCAAAATGAGTGATTGCAACCCAGTTCATATGTCATGTGATCCTAGTGTTAAATTGATTACGCTGTGTGATTGCACACCTTTCCAGGTCACGTAAATTTTACTCAACCGAATCACGGAACTGTTTCTTATTTCGTATCATAAAATCCTTTGGTGTAGGGAGAATTATTCTATATGGAAATTTGCTACAAGCAGTAATTAAGAATATTTATAATCGACATCGACAGAAACGCAGTAAAGTTGTAATCATTATTAATTTTGGACTCTCAATATAGTGGAGTAAATGAAGATTTTCACTTCGGAAAAATTTGTAACCAGGTAGACTGTTTTAAAATATTTTTCAAGTATGCTAGAATAACGTAGTGAAAAGTCTTCCGAAAAATCGCGTCCGCTCCCTTTTTTAACAATATAAGTGCAAAAATACGGTTTTTTGCGAATAACTTTTTAAACATTTTTAGGGTTCCGTTCCTCAAAACGAAACCTTATAGGATCACTTTGTTGTCCGTCTGTCTGTCGTTCAAGATCTCTTTCTCAGGAACCAGTGAACGTATCAAGTTGAAATTAATACCAAATACATAAGTTTGCGGTCTCTTGAAGCTGTAAAAAAATCAAGCTTCTAAGTCAACGCAATCAAAAGATTAAGCCTTAGATTTCATCAAATTTCAATTTGTAGGTAAATCCAAACCTATAGGGTACTTCCCTTAGACCTAGAATCATGAAATTTGGTAAAAAGTATGGTTTCACAGCACAAGTAAAGGAAAAAATCCGAAAGTCGTTAATTTGTTGTTATACAATCCACATAAAAAAAAAGTTTTTGTTATTACAAAGTTATAATTTGCGGTTGGATTGTTGACTGTCGTACATCGCAACCGCAAAGTTAAGTTAATCTTTCGGAAAAGACGTTTGACACGTTTGTGTCGATGTCGACCTGACCAATATTAATAAAGTGAAATAATTCCGAGGCTATATGAAAAGATAAAAAGATCCAGATTGATCACAATGATTAACCGGCTGAACAAAATGAAATATACCTAAAAATTGTGGTACGGGGTATGCCTTTCTGAACGTAGTTTTCAACGTTCAGATAGGTATAGGGATACCTACCTCGTATTTTTATATAACGAAGGTCCACTCATTCAGGAAGGCGCCGCCCGCCGGTCAGATAGCCGGACTTTCAAGAGTAGTTTTTACAACATACATTATTTTTACGTTTTTTTTTTATGTCACATCCATATTTTCTGATATAATTGTTAAATATTTATGATAGATAAATGATTTCTAATAAATATAAGTTTTTATTACCTATGTATATTATTGACTTGTACTTAAAGGAACAGGTCTATAAGACGATGAAAGTAAAGATGGATAGACTGCGTGAAAGAAGAAATAACTAGAAAAGGAATAGTGAACTGACAAATAGTAGAGGAGATTGGAAGATGAAACATATTGCTATGACCCAAAATAAATTTTGCAAAAAGGCAAAATGATGAGGCGTGATGATGATTTTAGTTAGTTGTAAATAATTTTTTTTTTGTAATAAGCATGAAGTTCATACTTCAATAATTTGTAAATTTTTATTCTTATATCTATTGTCAAGTTAGTCTCCTCGAAATCATTAATCCTCTTTGTAAAAGGTAATTTAAAATTTAATGTTCGAACTAAATACTACTAAGTAAGGCGGATTAAGTAATTGTTTCTCAACTTTTTGTTACATTTGATATTAATAATTTTCCTTGTTAAATTACGAAATATTGTTCTATAAATTCACGGATATTTTACACATTACGTACATTTGTTTTAACAGTCTATTGTTTATGAATATAGAAGAATAGATTGTTCTGTTGGACTGGCCGAGGCGCGTTAATCTCTCTTTTAGGGTGACGTTAAGAAATCAACTTTTAACCCTTAGTTACTCGCGTGGGGTCACACTGACTCCAGAGGGTATTCAAACATTAATTTTTCACCTTACCGTCATAATTTTTCTGATAGCTTGACAAGACGCCGTGATCTTTAATAAATTAGTATCGGGCTTCGCGCTGACGATTGTACTTGAGTCAGGAGAGTATGTTTGTGCCGGGTGGCCCTTTGAGGACATACCACCGTAGCACCGACGGTCCACCCAATGTAGGCGCAGTATGGCACACCGTGGCGTTTTAGTCGGTTAAACTCCGACATACGGCCTCACCGATAGCCCCGGTGTGGTACCACCCGTAGGTTAGTATTTTTTTGAATTATTGACAAGAAAGCCGTTTTAATTGAATTGCTCAAGATTTTTGTTACGTTTTTGTATTATTGTCCCGTTTCATGTCGGTACCTTTTTGTTTATTTCACACATTACAAATTACAATGTATCCAAATAAAGAGATGGCTCCTCAAGCAGCTCGATTTCAAATTAGTCAAACCTCACTAACTAGCTCAATCTGAAATCAAAAACACATCCTCGCCCTCTAAAAAATGTCTTCGATAAAATGAGAATGTTGGCTCCAGCTCCAGTTCACCACCACAAGATTACCGACGCCTAATTCGAGCTAGATCTACCTTTGAGATAGATTTAAAGATTAAGACAAGTATTATGTGAAGCATTTGACAGTGGCGTAACAATAGGGTGGCAGGGCGGGCAAAATGCCACAGGCCCGCGGCCAGAGGGGGCCCCGGGCACCAAAGTCCCTGAACACAGGAGGCACTATAATTACAAAATATATTTAAAAAATAAAAAAATACTTATCAAGATTGTAAAAAAAAAATATAACGGCCAAGTGCGAGCCAGACTCACACACATCCGATGGATTAGCCACGGGCCTCGGATGGTATAGTTACGCCACTGGCATTTGACATACTTATGTACGAAGTGAGAATCAAACTATAACATGCCTAAATTGTCATGCTCAGAACAGTGCCTAAATTGTAAAGTAATACTTCGGTATTACTTTACATAGTTTGGACTATCACTGCATATTATAAGACAAAGTCCCCCGCCGCGTCTGTCTAGACAGACAGACCCGGCGGGGGACTTTCGTTCGCGATAAACTGAAAAACTACTTAACGGATTTTCATGCGGTTTTCACTAATAGAAAGAGTGATTCATGAGGAAGGTTTAGGTGTATAATTTGTTTAGATTTTGTATAAATGGACTAAAATATGAGGATGATTGTTGAAGATGTCTCTGCTACTCGTGGGAAGTAGGCTTGCTAGTATTCAAATATTTTTAAGAAGAAGTTTTTCGTCTATAATAACATGTTTTCTTATTAAAAGTTTGCTTTTGCATGCACTTTTGGTTTCATTGAATATAGAAAATTGGGGTCAGATTGACCTCGTGCGAGCTGTAGGGTTTGAACGCGAGTGAGCAAGGGTTAACTAACAAAATCAATTTAAAGTACCACTTACGACTGATTAAGAATTTTGACTGTAAGAAAGCAATTTCCAGTTAAAATAAACTTTGAACATCGTTTTACGACAAAGTCGACTTGCCAACCGCAAAATTTGTAATCACAAAAACTGTTTTATTTAGGTGTTTTAACAAACAAATTAACGACTTTCGTATTTTTTACTTGTGCTGTGAGACTTTGATTCTTACCAAATTTCATGATTCTAGGTCAATGGGTTTTGATTTACCTGCGAAATGTTCAAATTTGGTCAAAAATAAGGCTTAAGTAAGTGGCCATATCTTATGATTGCGTTGACTTAAAAGCTTGATTTTTTTACAGCTTCAAGGGACCGCAGACTTATGTAAATACTATCTACATACAAGTTTGTTTGCTTACCTCTTAATCCTCGGTGCGCGAGTCACACACACTTGTCCGGTGTTTTTTAAATAAATAGGTATTCCTCAAACGATGTTAGGCTAGTCCCAGAAGTATCATTGCAATAAAACCGCTGCTGTATTTTAATGTAATCACTTTTATTGGAAGTAACAATACCTAAAAATGTCGTGTACTTATTTACATGCAAGAAATGGCACTTTTGCGTTAACATTTTTGGTATACAGCTGCGTGACACAGTATTTATAATCGAAATAAATTGTTAATTACTATTTAATTGTCTTTTTTTAGACATAATTATATTTTTAGTACTCATATGTAATTTACGAATGCTTACTTATACCTACTATGAAGCTTATATACTATAATTATGTACATTAGAACTAAGTATTTAATTTTATACTTTAAAAAACTTTGATGGTAAACGATAAAGAGATACGTCGTAACTCAGCTTTATACGGATTTTAGGTTACAAAAATATTATGTCAAAAATATAGGTAATCGAATATTAAAATTCACGGAAAACTAGTTTATTATTTTCTTTGCATGTGTCTATTTATAGGTCAAAAATATCTTACGGAAAGGGAAAAATTTGGCCCATTATTATCTATCTCCTAGCAAAGCTGAGCATTCGTAAATTGCAGGGACAATACTTTAATCTTATAGACTACTTAATTAACTATCACAATTATTTCCTTTTCCTTTAACCTAATCTTTGTCCTGTCATTTACACAATAATCAATCATAGAAACATGGAATAAAATAAGCGTCTTTTTTGTTTTTCTAATATAGATAAGTAGGTACTAACATATAGATATTATCACGTTTGTCCATTAGTTGTCCACTCTCCTTCCATTCTCCACACAGAGAAAGCATAACTTAATTTATCTTGAGCGAGATATTTACCGTGTTCACTTCCCGAGTCACTATTACTATCGCTGTTTCCCGTCGAATCACCACTTGATAGAATTTGATACAAGAATTCTATGTACTGCGTCGCGAGTTGAAGTGTTTGTATCTTGGACAGCTTATCACTCGGCAGTGAGGGGATGATCTGGCGTAAGCTGGCGAAAGCCTCATTTAAACTTTGCGTTCGCTGGCGTTCCCTTACGTTAGCCATCACTCGTTGTATCTGCATCTCCTCAAACGATTGTGTTTTCTTCCTCGATACCTTCGACCGTTTTGATCGTGATCTTCTTTGTTCCTCGGTCTCGTCCCTACTCTCCTCGGCCCTGTATCCAACTTCACTTATTTTTGGGATTTCACTTGATTCATAAAAATTTGTTACTCTGTCTTGTGAATTGGAATCGTCGAAGTAATAGTTTCTGTGTACTTGTCTCTGCCGGTGATCAAGAAATTGTGGCTCAAAGGTAGGGTACGTTGCTTGGTGGTATTCTCGTTCTTCGGCATCGTACACGATATTTGAAGGCCAATGATGCATTGTGGGTCGCTCCGAGCCGTTGCTCAAATCCATTAAGTTACTGGGTGAGGAAGGCGCGAAAGCCGGCGCGTCTGGGTATCGCTCCACCTCGACCGGCACGTAACCGTAGTATTTTTCGTCGTCTTCCGGATATTCGATATCTTCCTCGAGTTTAATTGGTACTGGTACTAATCTATTTTCACTAGGATCGAAATTCATCGTGTTTTGGTAAATACAAAATATCGCGCGTGGCTGGAAAACGTGCGCGCGCGATCAGCGCAGTCGGACTGCTGTTAAAATCTAAACTGAATCCTGCGCCGGAGCCGTGGCCCGCCCCTACCCGTCCCTTCATTGACAAGATACAAAAAAAACAACCGTCTCCACTACGGTGCGCCTCCCAGCGCGCCGCCTCCTGCGCGCACTATGAGTTAGACAGAGAAGGCGATAAACGAGTCGCTTTGATCGCTTACTGTTTATCTTGTCCATCATCTCTGAACTGTATTTACTGTATATAGATATATAGTTGTTGGCGTTCGGTCGCCATAACCGATCGCATCGGTGGTCACGCATCCTGTGAGAGCTGCGAAGTTTCAGCCGACTACTGTGTTGTGCTAATGGAAAGTTATTGGGTCGTGTCACGATAAATCACATTAAATACATAACATTGAATTTTAAACCTTTAGTTTACAATTTTTTTAAAAGAAGGCATTAAAATTAGGATAAATATACAAGCACAAAAGGAAATTGCGGAGACAACTTTTCTAGAACTGAGACACATATTGCCCTTATTTTACCTATAACTTGATATATGGCGCCACCCTTCTTTAATTTTTTTTGTATGACGCGTCGCTTGTCGGTACTAAAAATAACTGTGACGCAATCGCCCCTGGATCGGTCCCACAGCCAGACCCGTCAAGGCGATGCCTTGGAAGCTATATCATAAATATTTTATTTATTTATCTCATACTTTATACTAACAAAGATAGGTAGGTATGAGGAGGGAGCCTGCGTAGTGTCAGTTTTAGACTGAGGCTGACATTTTAGTTTAGTGTTATTCTGGGGAATAGGCTGCACTTCATTTTTTTTCATCAGTGTAAAGCTTTACAGTTGCAGGAGGACAAATTTGAATTTTAGAGACATAATGAGGCACCTTTGTAATTTATCTGTAGCCTCTGTAGCTCTACGAAGCTAGTTCATCGTTTTTTCTTTTGCCGAGGTTACGTTACTATCGTAACGTTAATATATTTATTTTTGTGGATAAATTTACTGGTTGTTAAAATTTGCGGCAGACTTGTTTTTATATATACCTATATATATATATTGACTGGCCTGTTGGTCTAGTGGTACGTGACCCTAACTGCTAAGCCAGAGGTCGTGGGTTCGATCCCCACCCAGGACAAATAATTGTGTGATGAGCACGATAATTTGTTCTGTGTCTGGGTGTAATTTATCTATAATATGTATGTATTGTTGTCGCCACATCAAAAACTCTTATTTATTTTATTAAAAATAGGGCCAAACTATAATAGATGATAACACAGTTCACTATTTAATAAAAATAAGTTAATACACAATTTTTTGTACTGGTTATACCGGTAACGCAATACTATGGGTCGATTGATAAATATTAACGAATAGTGGCATTATAAAAGGGTAGAAATAAGTGAAGATCGATTGACTTGAGTGCGAATAGAGGTACGAACAACTTTAGTTACTGTTAGTTAGTGATTTTCATAGTTTATATCAGTGGTTGTGAGACTGTTTCTAACAGTATTTAGAAATATATAAGTATGTATATCAGCCGTCTGGTTACCATAGTACAGGGTCTGCCTAGTTTGGGATCAGACGGCCGTGTGTGAGATGTGAGGAGTTATTATATATATATATATATATATATATATATATATATATATATATATATATATATACTTACTATTCACACTATTATTTACCTATAGGTTTTGAAAACAATAACATCGTGGGCGCTGAAGTTGTAGAATGACCTATAGTGTAGTCAACAAGTTCAAAAACGTGTTAAATAGACAAAGCTCCTAAAAATACGTGCGATAGCTCATTCGATTCTGAATGACGTCTAGAAAAATGTTTTTTAAGGGCTTATTAACACATAAAAAATTGCGATTGTTTTTAACTAAATAAGATTTAAAAAAAAGGTATTTCGTTTTTTGTTATAACTATAAACTGGAAATTTCATTTTTTGTTACTTAAAAAAAATCATAATTAACAAAATAATAAATTTTACTAATTTTTTTTTTGCATTACTTTATTAAGTACCTATATGAGAAGAGCTCCACGAAGCGAAAAAATTATAGGCCGATAATTTAAACTTTTATGCCGTAATTTATAAAAAGAGAGATTGGGAATTATTTTGTAAATTAACAATAGTGTAACATTTTGAAAAATTGACAAAAACTCAGTATTGTTATTTATCAAGATAATTTAATATTAAATTTTACCGTTAAAGGTTTAAAAGACCGTACCTAAGCTTTGACTATGTTTTTAAATATTTTGGGAATCGTTACCACACCGATGACGCACCTACCCGACAAAATATTAATAGCACCATTATCCAAACTTCTATATATAACTAGTTATTACAGACATAAATGCTTTCTACACAGATGACTAAATATAGGAGGCCGTGAATACCAAAAACTTGTGTGACATGAAAACAACTAAATAATTTACTGACTGTTATGGAAAGGTGTATTTTAGGGTAGATACCCAAACATATTATATTAAGTATAACCATATAACTGATAAATGTGTTGGGTTAGCATGACTTCTTTCTTTGAAACATGCATTTCTTGTACCTAGATTTAGGTGCAGTTCTTATTAATGTTGTGCTTGTTTTTTTTTTTTTCACTTTAAGTTAAGTAAGTATAAGGAAATTACGTTGTATCAACATATCTTCCTACTTGATATTTGTTTTACTAAATATAGGCTAATATAGGTAATTCATGTCGTCCGCCACTTAAGATTAGGTAATCTCATTAGAAAAACCGCGCAGGATTGTTATTGTATCAAGCTTGTATCAAGATCGCTAGCCAAGTACCTCCACCTACCTATTCCGAATAAATTTTGCACAATAGTGCCTATGTGAATTTAACCTGTGATTGATTGGAAATCTAATCAAATAATTGTTTCGATTTAGCATAGCATCATCTAGCAAACAAGCATCCAGCTCATCTGACGGTAGTCGGTTCATTTATTTTAAGATCGTAATAACTTAGTGTGTGTTTGTTTGTAGAGAAAGGGTAAAGCCTTATGCAAGTAATAAAATTGATTTTAGATAAACACGTTGTAGTTTAGGTTCGAACTAAATGCTACCTACTATAATGCTACGGTAGGTACGTGGGGTACACTGAAAGTTTTGCGTAACTCATTAATAAAACAATTTACATGTAAAGTAATATATTTACTGCTTTTCGAAGTATTCTCCATTACATTTTAAACACTTTTTCATTCGGTCAAACCATTTTTGAAAACATAAGGACGATTGCATTGGTCTAAGCATTTTTCATGTGCTGGTTGAAAGCTATCACGGCCTCTTCCGGCTCCGTAAATGTCATACCTCTCTTGAAATCTTTAACTTTTGGGAAAATAAAAGAAATCGCATAGTGCCAGGTCTGGACCATGTGCGGGATGGGTCACTAACTCTACCTTTGAGGAAAATGACTAAGGAGCCCGACCACTAGAGAGACACCCCTGGTGGCCAGGCACGCCGCCTCCTGAAAGTTCGCCCCCCGGGCGGTGACCAAAGTGTCATCGGCTTAACAGATTACGCCGAGCCCGGATGGGAAGACACCTCGAAGGGCCCAGTCGTAACCCATGTTCCACAGGAGTGGTCCAAGGACAGACCCCTGCGGAACACCGCACGACATGGGCCGACGACTCAAAACTCCATCTCGGTTCTCGTACATGACGGTACGCTCCTCTAAATAGTCTGCCACTAACCGCCTCAGGTACCCTGGCACTCCGTGATAGTGGACCACAGCCACAGCTCACTACCTCTTCGGTCACGGCCCTCAGGCGCAAAATAGCACCGACCGTCGAACGCCCCGCTCGAAAACCCTCTCAAACAATTTACCCGCCTAGTCCAGCAACACGATGGGCCTGTAGGCCGCGACCGAGTCGGTAGGCCGTCCCGGCTTCCTTAAAAGGACCAGCTTCCCGCTCTTCCAGCAGTCAGGGAAGCGCCCGGACGCCAAGCAAGCGTCGAACACTTCCTTGAGGCGGTCGGACATGTGGTCGAGGGCGAGGGCCAACACTCAGGCAGGGATCCCGTCTGGCCCGGGGGCGGTGTTTTTGGAACGGATCCGTAGAACAACCGCCCCTACCTCCGCCTCCGTGACGGGCGGAACACCATCCTCCTCGTTCTCCCCGTCGTCTCCGGCCAAGGGGGCCATCGATGGGGCTACGTGCTCCACCCGTTGCGGGAAAAGGCCCTCAAACACTTCCTGCAGGAGTCTCCGTAAGGGGGGGGGGGGGGCGACGCGCGGAGCTTTTGTTGCGCCGCGCGATATGGGCGTCCCCAGGGGTCACCATTGAGACCCTCCAGCATCTCCTTTCTTTTGTCCTCTTTGGCGCGGCTAATGGCCAGCTTCAGAGTTTTCCGCGCCTCTCGGTACTCCTCATGAAGCTGGTCCTCCTCCCCCTCTTCGCGGTGACGCCGCCGGCTGCGAGTGTAGGACCTCCGGGCACCAGTACAGGCCGCACGGAGGTCCGCCAACTCCTGGGACCACCAGTAGACCTCCTTCCTTGGAGGCCGTTGACCTCGGACGCGGGGCATGGCCGCATTGAAAATCTGCGTAATCGCATCGCGAAAGCGGCCCGCCCCCATGTCTGCCTCCTCAGTCAGAGGCCGCGAGGACAGCCAAGCGTAAATAATGGCTGCCTCCTCCAGTAGGTCCCTATCCACTTTTGTAACAGCCCACCGCGGGAAGCGGGAAGAACGCCGCGCCGTGTGACCCCTTCTGGGGTCCTGGATCCAGGAGAGCTCGAATCGGATATAGAGGTGATCCGAGAGCGTCTCAACCTCTTCCAGGACACGCCAGTTCCTTACTCGTGCGGCGAGAGCAGGGGTAGCGAACGAAAGGTCCACTATCGACCCCCCCCCCCTGCTGTCGCACGCACGTGTTGGTGGAGCCTCTGTTTAGGAGACAGAGGCCCACCGATGCCGCCCACTCCTCCACGGCATCGCCCCGTGCGTCCGTCCTGGCGGAACCCCATGCAACGGACTTTGCGTTGAAGTCCCCCAGCACTAGGACGTGCCCAGATGCTAGTCGCCGCATCGAGGTCTCCAAGTTGTTGAGGAAAACCTCGAAGTCGCTCAGACTCCGGTATGGGGAGAAGTAGACACCATATATGGTGATACCCCCCCACTCGGCAGCAACATATCCGGTACCCTTGTCTCTTAGCGACAAGGGCGGGGAATGAGCCGCCGTGGAGCTGATGACTGCCACGGAGCCGTCCCGGTCACCCATCCAGTTTGGACGGGGAGGAACGTAGTAGGGCTCCGGCGCACCGGCAGCGCACCGGCAGAGTCGTTAAGGTTCGTCTGGACGAGGAGGCTAGAGACTTGGTCCATTTATTGGACCGTCTCTACAACCTCCTCCATGGGCGACGACGACGACGCCGGAATGACAACGGTGGCAGCTTGGGTCGATTGGCTAGCCCCCGAAGTTTGACGAGAAGTGCGGCGGGGCGGCTTGCAGCCACCCTGCCCCATCCGATGGTTGGCGGGCAGATTGCCCACCGCACACGCTGGGCAGTGAGAGGCGGCCTTGTGCCCCGGTCGGCCGCAGCGGAAACAAAGTCCGCTGCAGTCAAAGCAGAGTGCGCATTTGACGCGGGTGTGTCCCGTGGACAGGCACTTAAAACACCTCATCGGTCTCGCCTCCAGAATTGTGACTCTGGCGTTGACGAAACCGATCAGGACCTTGCCAGCGTCGCCCAAGATTTTGGCCGACGCTACAGGACAACTTACCCACACCGCGCCAAGGCCTCCTGGACCGGGGCGAATGGTGCCAATCCTGATGTTGTCCGGGGTGTATCCAGTTTTCTCTAAAACTGCAACCCGGACATCCTCAGTCTGAAATTGGTGGGCCTGGCGATCTTGACACCATCCGTCGCTGCGAAGATACCCCGCATCTTCTCGGCGAAAGTATCGGCCGTCTTCGCACCTTCAGCCCCGGGAAACTCTAGGACCCGAGCTCCCGTCTGGGCGAGGCGCATCCTCACGCCTGAAGCCCCGAATTCACTGGCGAGGCTATTCCGGGCTTTCTTAAATACTGCCGCGTAGGATAGCCCGCCATCTGCCGCCTCCGGTGACACGGTGATCACCACAGCCGCTGTTTTAGGCGGTTGCAGTTTTCGCGGCTTCTTGGTGGTGGCCACTGCCACCGATGGCGATGGCAGCCTTCTTGTTCCGCTTTCGGGACCTTTTGCCTCCCTCGACTTTCTGCCACCCGTCGTTAGAGGGGGCAGACGTCGATGGGCCAGACGCTGAGGGGCCAGATGCGGGGGGGCCAGATGCGGGGGGGCCAGATGCGGGGGGGCCAGATGCGGAGGGGCCAGACACAGTTTTTGCACCAGAAGGAACTGTTGTCCCTTTAGGTGCCGGAGTGGAAAGCGGAGGAAACTCCGCCGTTGCTGCAGCCGAGGCCTTAGCGGCTTGCCCGGCCTTCGATGGCACCGCTTTTGCTGCGGCCTTAACTGGTCGCCCGGCCTTCGGCACAGCTGCAGGGACTGGCGCTGATGTCGCCGCCGCATACGACACCGTGACGCAGCCACCTGAGACGGGAAGTGGCGACGGACCCGATGCCTTGGGCTTATCACCCGCGAGTGGCGGCCGAACGATGGGGGCCCGAGGAAGCCTTGCCTCAAGGCCTGCAAGGCGCCCGTCCATCATCCTCCACACTGCGTCAATGACTTGACGCAGGTGGGAATCCGGAACTTCGGGGGGACAGGGGTACGAAACAGCACAATTCGAGCGCGCCCAAAATTGGGCAAACTGAGCGCCGAGCTCAGCCACCTGCCCCGTCAAAACATCGTTTGCCGCTTGGAGGCGCGCCACATCACCAATTAACGGGTGTAAGCGCCCGACCGGCAGAAGGCGGAACCTGCTGGAGCTGGGATCGGTGTGCGTGACCTCGACCTCCCTCTCAGGCTGCTAGCCACTTTCGGTGGCAACATGTCTTGCGACGTGTCGCCATCCCCGTCTCTGGAGTGTCCGCGCTTGCGACTTTCAGTGTCGCGAACCTCCAGCTCTATTTCCTCGGCTGACTCAGCCGTTGTACTTGCGGTCCTGGAGCGCGCCGAAATTATTTCGCTCCCAGGAGTCTGATTGACTTCTGGGAGCTGCACCGAACGAGTAGTCTCATATGAGACTTCCTCGTCTGTCGACGCAGCTTCTCCTGCTAGCCGTCTGCTCCTTCTTTTCTCCGTCTTTTTTTCTTCCGTTTTGTTTTTGTTTGATAATAATTTTTCAATTTCCATATTGAATCCCACGAGATGGGGAGATTTAAAGGTCCGGCTGGGAGTGCGCTTGCGACTGAACAACCCATCAGCCATGCATCCCCTGGTCACGCACCAGAACACGGGATTCGGGGTGATTTTTTAGAGAGGTTTTCTTCTTCGCAGTCCGGGCGGTTAAGCCAAGACCCTCGTCCCTGATCGGAGTGGCGAGACATGATCACGACTCCTTTCGGGATTACGATATGCCGACGGTGGCAAGGAAACGAAATCTTCTCATGCCTGCTCGGTGGCAGTGTGAGTGCACGCCGAGCCCGCCCTCTTTCTCCACTGAGGACAGCGGAGAAACTACGACCCATGGAAAGGTCCCTCCTTCGTGATTTTTTACCGAGGTTTTCATCCTCTCAGATCCGAAGAGCGAAGAGCCAACAGAGGTATCGACAGACACGCCCGCTCTGTTGGGCCAAGCCTCAACCAAGTGGCCGGAGAAAGATGGCCTCCTCTTCATACTAGAATATTAGCCGTTGGCGATGACGCCGTCCTCAAAAACTGAGGAACAAAAGGCAGCGTCATCGCCAACGTTTCCAGGGTGCACCACGTGGAGGTTTTTTAGACGGCACCCCGTACTATCGACCTGCTCCGACTCATACAACCGTTTAGCTCAGTTGGAGGGGTTAGCAAGAACACTCACATTCTCAATGTATATGCATAATTGCATACGCCTTTATAATTTATATCTACATAGTAAGTATAAAACAAGTCTCTTCCCCCCGCCTGCCCGCTTATATCTTTTTAACTATACAACGGATTTGAAAGCGATTTTCATCAATAGATTGAGTGATTCAAGAGGAAGGTTTATAAGTATTATTTTATATTGTTTCTGTTAATTTGATAAAATATGACGATATTGTTCAAGGTGTCGGAAGAAATCAAGCCGACTGAGAGCTTTAACCGAAAATACTGTCTTATTCTTTTTAAATAATAATAACTGGACACATCTCACACGTCTGATCCCAAACTAGGCAGAGCCTGTACTATGGTAACCAGACTGCTGATAAACATACTTATATATTTCTAAAGTCTGATCCCAAACTAGGCAGAGCCTGTACTACAGTAACCAGACTTATATATTATTAAATATATAATATTAGTATAGATTGCTTAATATTTATAAATACTTACTACATACTTAATCTACTGCTTCGCGTATGTTTTCACGAATTTCACATGACCATAAAATACAGTAAACATCATTTAAAAGTAGTTATACTCAGACTGCATTATCTTTTTTCTAAACCCTTAATAAAATGTTATTGATCTTAATGTTTTAAAGTCATTTTTCCCAACACGAATTGAAGTCACCATCTGGTATATACCCATGGGATTTCTTTTAGCGTCGAGCAATTTAGTTTCATTCATAAAATAAAGTACCTACACTTCCCGTTATCTTCAGTTTCTCACGTGTAAAGGCAACAAGCGATAACAGCCTAGTGCCACTGGCAAAATTATGGAGTATTTTTTTTATATACTTATTAGTTATGGTAGGTACTTAGGATACCTACCACAGAGCACATATAATTATACTCATACCTACCTACTGTCAAATTTATATTTGATAGGTATTGGTTAATCCGACAATTTGTAAGTTTCAAAATAAGCTTTCTGTTTAAAAAAAATATTTAGCTGAAATATTATTAGCGCTGAATACGTCATTCACGGAGTCTACTACTTAAGTACCTACCTATACGATTCTTAGATAATTATGACTATTTTTAATCTTCTATAAGACCTTGTATAATATATTATCTATTTGTCTATAGTCGGATTAGAAATATCAGTACAATTAAAAAAAAACTTTATAAAAATTAAAGTTCATGTAGGTGTGCCAAAACACAAAAAAATGCCTACTGGAGTAGGCACAGAATACATAATAGTACAGGTTATTATTCTAAACAACTTACCTCAATTTATAGATAGGCGGCACGTCTCAACCGGGGCAGGTGGGCCGGTGGGCGGCGCCTACTCTTTGCAATGTTACCGACCTACCTGAGAAAAAAAATGTTCGCCCTTAGCAATTGTGTTTAAATACACACTTCTTTTGTGTAGGGTATAAAGCTTATATACCGAGGATATTAAGACAATACATTATATATAGTATTCGGTACTAATCTATGTAGTCAGCGGTGCCCGTGCCCGAATCGAATATCTGTGCAACTGTCGAATTGTTTAGTACTTATTTCAAGCACTAAACAAGTAGGTATGTTAATTATATCCATTAATACTCGGTTAGTGTTGCATTGTTAATTTCTTAAAGGTACTTAGTTCATTTTATATATTTCTACAAAATTCCTTAGGTATTTACTTTCTGAAAGACTTTCAAACTATTGTTTTTACATAATGACTGTCAATTGTTCTAATGTTATCCTTAAATACCTAGAGAAGGGTAGATAAAGACAGTATCATTCATTGATCTGATCCTGCAGTTTACACTATCATCACTCTTACAAAGTACGCTGTAATGATAAAATATCATCCCCTACTTAGCTATAACGCGGTACAGATGTTTTAAACTTTTAACCAAAGGAGATTAACGCGTTACCAAGTTTATTTTGTTAAGAGTTTTACGACGCTGCGGTTTATTTTCAAACTTTTTTGTTTGCCGTGTTAGTGACACCTGCTTTAGATAATGAGAATGGTAAATACTTGAGTAGTAAACAATTGTGGGAATATCATCATATTCTTCTGTATTGATGAAACTTGACAGATTTAAGGCATGTAATTTTTTTACTAAGCTAGTCTCGTAATGTAGGGTGTTGGGCAGTAATCCTCGCATTATACCCTCTGCAACGAAAGAAGCAAGGTATATTTTCTTCAGCAAAGTAATGAACCGACTAAATTTCTACAACGGAAGGCTTTCCTAGCCAATGGCCATTACGAAGTCTAGGCACAGATAAGATACAGACAAAATGTTTAAAACTGATTTTTAGGTAAAGGTATCGTGCAAATAATTGTATGAGATTAAAAAAAAACTAATTTTTTGACATTACAAACAACCACTTCAATTTTATTTTTTTGTATTGATACGTCGATTAATCTTTTTATTCCCGAATTAAGTAGTATAGAAGAAAACGTTAAATGTTTTTGAAAAACATTTTATCAAACTTCGTCCTTTTTAACCGACGTAAAAGAAGGAGGTTCTCAATTCGACCGTGTATATATATTTTTTTCTGAAGTCGAATTTAAAAGTGAGACGAACAGAAGATGCCACACAATAATCTAAGTTTTCGTAAAGTATAGGTATATATAGGTACCTAAGTAGAAAATAACATACATACATATTCCTAAAAGCCCTGTGTGTTGATCGTTTGCTTGACTTACTTCTTTGGACCCTACCTATATCTTTGGAAATGATATGTGTAATACAAGGTGTTGCAGTAAGGTGTAGCCATATTTAAAATAGGTATAGTAAGTAGAAACCGTGAATTACGTAATCGTCGTCATCATCATCTTTCATTATCCACTGCTGAACATAGGCCTCTCCTAATGTACACCACTGAGCTCGATCGTCAGCTCTCCTCATCCAGTTTTTCCCCGCCGTTTTGCGTTGATCGTCACTCCACCCTGGCCGCAGGGTGTCCTACACTACGTTTCCCTTGACGACGCCGTCGTCTCCACTCCTGAACTCGTCTACCCCAGCAGTTGTCGGTTCTGCGTCCAATGTGGCCAGCCCACTGCCACTTCAGCTTGCTAATTCTTTGAGCTATGTCGATTACCTTGGTTCTGTGTCGGATAACTTCGTTACGAAGTTCGTTTTCGTCGTTCGTTTCCGGACGTTCAATAATTTTCTTTGTTCCACATTTGCACATTGAACGTGCGGGCGCGAAAATCCAACTTTTGTTTTTGTGAAAATGTGGATTAAGAAGTTTAAAAAGCCTAAATATATAGTAGTTACTTTTGCAGAGTATTACCACAGATTTACTAATTTGAATGTTTGACTAGCCACTGCATGGGAGCGCCGGAGCTTCGAGTTTTGAATGTAACACACACATAGGTAGGTAGGTATAGGTTGGTTATATTTCTACACGAAACATTTTAGGGTTGTTGTGATTTAAGGGGATATTAGATAAATATTTTTGAACTAAAATAATTTTTGTGTTTACACAAATACGGAAATGGTACACTCACGTATTATTTAATCCACCTGCTAACCTACCTATAGAATTTCTATTGAGTTTTCTGTAAACATCAACAAATTAACTAACTTGTTTTTCTTTACCCACATGGATTAAAAGGATTTACGTCATTCATATTGGAATCAGTTAATCTGCAACGGTTTCAGCGAAATCCGATTCAGCGAAAAACGATTTTACCTATTAATGCTTGTCTCCGAACTGAAATATTTAGAAATAACGACCGAGTGATTAATGTTTCCGTAGAATAATAAAACTTACATAGTCCGTTGGGACAATTTTATTGAATATAAATCAAGAAGGCATAACCATTTATGATTTAAGCACATATATAGATATAATGTATTAAGTAATAAAAAATTCGGAAGAAATGCAATTAAAGTTATTAACAAATATACTTGTTTAAAAAGAATATCTAACGGCTCAAATTAGAAGAGTAATTGTAGTGAAGGAAATAATACTTTCCCACGCGGAGTTGCCCCAGCTGCACACCGTATGCCAAAAATAGTACTGCCCAATGATGACCATTGTTTCTCTGGATAATAAAAACGAAGATTAGGCTCTAAACGGCAATATCGTAATAAATAATAAAGCTTGGAAATGTTCAGCGCCATAAAACATCTGCGGAGGCCTCCACAGCTGCGTTTAGAAGAAAATACGTCACACGTGTGCCAAATGTATAGTCTAGCCTTGAGCTACCTGCGGTACTGATAACAATCCAACCCTATTGTCTCCGTCTACAAAATTCGGCAAATTCATTCATCTCTTAATCACCATTGCACATCTGGTCTGCATTAGTCGTAAAAGGTGTATAGGTAAAGAACGCTATAGTAAATGCCTTTGTTTTAGAAATCGCTTTTTAAACTAAGTATTACAAAGAATCTTTTCCAAAATCGTTTCTTTAGTGTTTTGTAAATGGATTAGTGCAAATCAAGCAGATGTTGTAGCATTTGTTTAAGGTATTTATAACGTATTTGACTATTGAAAAAATATTAAGAGGTAAGTATTATTTAGGATTGAAAAGAATTGAAAGTAAATTCCGTTAGAAAGCTTTCGTTAGTAGGATTAGTAAAAGTCTAATATAAATAGAAAATATGTCTATAATAACAGCATTAATGAGCTATATACGCGTGGAGCACTTCTTCTAAAATAACTGCGGCGTACTCCAACACGTGTAAAGCTTGGGGCTTTATGCTAACCGGGTTCGATAGGTTCTATCTAGAGGAGGAAAATTAAAAGAGCAAGCAAACGCACTATGCGATATAATCAGGATCAGATTATTCGTGTAACAATTATAACTTCAAACAAATTAATTATAAATAATACTTCTTGAATTATTCTGTGCACATTGCACGTCAGTCGTCCAGACAGTCTTCTGTCCGCTGGGCGACTCAATTGTCTTCAATTCTCATTCTTCATAAAATATTTCGAACATGTTTTAAATTCGAGTTTGGGGCCACCAGGCAATGCCTCTCGCGTAGTAAAGAGTTATTCTTCCAATCGAAGGAGTATGCAAGCTGTGCGAGAGGTCTCATCACTACAATACCTAAGTATTAGACTGAATAGACGCAGTATTAAGTCATAATTTAATACTGAAAAGCACTATACAGGAGGCACGTTGAGTCTTAAGGTAAAAAGTCTTTTGCAAGGTTAGATAATTGCAATCTAATCAAAGTATTTGGTATCATCTTGTCTAAAGTCGGAGGACTTTTCAACTTTTGCTTTTTCGTATATTAAAATTGCATCTTTATGATAATAAACTTAAAATATTCTAGAAAGAAGTATTGCCGCACTATGACTTTGAGTGCAAGGGTACACCTCCGGCGCGGGCGCACAGATGCGTCCCATGTGTGGCGATCTCTTCGCGCCGCCGAAGCTGAACGAACACCGCCGCCATAGCTGCCACCAAAGTCCTGTGCATTTAGGACAAATCTTCCTTGTAAGTTTAAACGTAACGGTTAAACCGCTGTGTTTAAAAATACACGATACCTAGTTTAAAATAACGAACCACTCTTTTACATAAGTAAATTTAAATGTACATATGCCTACTGTCTTAAAAAGCACATTCATTTTAGACTATTCATATTTCCCCTTAAACGCGAAAGTAAAAAACGGTTCAAATATTTTTTTTTAAGTATTTTTTTAATTATTTGATATATATCAGTTAATTTAGTAAGATACTCTTAATGGTATTGTCCCGTTTCATCATGTTATATTGTTGCTACCCTAGCGTCACCCCATACCCAGTATTGTCCAGCATTCACACGAATTGTTTTGTTACAGTGTATGTCATGTCATGTCCGTAACGCAACCCCGTGCATTCCTTACCTACTCGGAACCATGCCAACTAATTACAAATGGATTTAACGCTAACTTTTTTGTTATTTACAAATAAACATTTCAAATTAGTGAGTAATATTATATTAAATGTTGTTATTTTTCATTTTTCCTGACTTACGTCCAGTTGTGGCCGTTATGATGCTAATATAATGCTAGCTATACATTATCTTATCTGTGGCTGTACGTCGGCTAAAAAGGAGGTGTTTCGTTTTCAGCGGGTTGCCGGGTCGTCTCTCGTTTCTTTTCAGTAATTTTTTTAACGCAATCTGACTCTTTAGTGAGAGTGCGTTGGCTATGGCTACTCTGTAATTTTTTCCTGTGTCGCTTTCCTTGACACACTAGTAACATTAGTTTACGTTCTTTAGACTGTTAAAATTGTTAAAAAATGACTTTAATTTTACGATTAATCGATCGGATTAGTGTGGTAAAAGCCATCGATGATAAAAGCCAGCCATCGCCATGGCTATCGCTATTTTTCCACGAATTTAACTTGTTTACCAACTATAGAGCAACACGGGCCACCGGCGGTGTTGCTCTGTGATACTAACTGATGAAATCTGTTTCTACATCTTTTAGCAAATTATACTCTATAGAATCAACCACGTACATCAGGTACTTTTCAAACGTAGTAGTGGTCAATACTCAAACTCATACGTTTAAGCTCCTATTATTAGGTTATTTATTTTTGTAGAAGTGGTTTTTACATTATAACTCATTCTCTGTTTCTTCATTCTACATATATACATACACAGCGTCATTTTTCTCCTGCATAAATATATTGCATCGTCAGTAATTGTCCTAAAATACTATATTATTTCAATAAAGTCAAGCACATGATGTAATGACAAGTATTTAGAGATTAGGTATATTTTTAAAGATTTTGTGTTGCTAACAATGACCCAGAAGTGCAATTAACGAAGAATCACCGCGTACGCGTACACCCACATTCTCATCCCACCCGTCCCACCTCATCCACGTTGGTAGGAAGGGAAGTCAATTGAAGGAAAGGGATATTGCTAATATGGAGTAGGTACGGATGGATAGGGGAGTGTGAGCAATCGCATAGGTACCTGTAGCTCGAACTGGCTGTTGCCGGGAAGTTCGACTTCAGAATTAAGAGTTCTTAGATGTGTAATTCGGGACTTAATCGCGATAATATTTAAAGGTACAATACCTCTATAGCGCTTAAGTCCCACTTTACACATCTAATATGGTGTATCAAAGTCGCAAAAGTTTAAAAAGAATTAAGAGTTTGAATACAAGGCAGGGTCTCATAATATGCTACCAATGAAGGTATAAAATGAAAAAGAAACCGGCCAAGTGCGAGTCGGATTCGCGCACTGAGGGTTCCGTAAAATATTTTTATTATAATTATGATGTAGCTAAAAAATTTACGGTTTTCGCAATTTTTCCTTTATCTGTGCTATTAGACGTTGCTTCGTACCAAAATCCAAGATTCTGAGTTCATCAGAGATTCTGTATCTTTTGATTGCGTTGGCTTAGAAGTTTGATTTCTTCACAGCTCCAAGGGACAGTAAACCTGAGTATTTGATATAAATTCCAGCTTGATATCTCCACGCGTTCCTGAGCAAAAGGGTCTTGACAGGCAGACAGACGGACGGACAACAAAATGATCCTATAAGGGTTCCGTTTTTTTTTTATTAATAACATTAGTTATCTTGTCGGAAAGTTTACTAACGAAAACGTTTGTGACTATCCAATTCGAGGTTAATATAAGAAGTTTTTTTCTTCTAGCTTATCTTTTAACAGCGCCAAAAACCTGCCTTATAAGTGCTTTGATTACTAATTGAGGTTCGTTCATTCAATTAATAAAAAAACATTTTATTTATTTTCGTTTGTTTAAAAAAAATATCTACGTTCTCAGTCATCAGCACAATGATGATTCTCATGATGGCTACCAATTTATTTATATTTTTCAAACACATCAAAAGCCTGCTGGATGTAGTGCGTACAAGCTTTTATTGATATGATAAAATAATGAGGTTTAAAAAATTCGAACCAATGCTTTCCTGCTTACGTGCCTAAACATTTCTTTTTATCTCTGCCACTTCCGTCTCATTTAACCATAAACGGATTTTTTCAGTTCAAAGTTTCTGTAATCAATCGAAATTTCGCGCTCTTAATCTGGACCTCAGTAAAACAGTCTATTATCATGGTAATTAAAGGTTAGAGATCATGGATTTGTCTTCTTTACTAATAAAAATTTACACAGTACATTACATTTATTAGATACCTGAAGTAAACCAGGCAAAGGAACTTGGATAAAGTAATAAATATTTAGTGATATTATTACATTTATTATAATGTTCACATTTCAAATCAAAACATCGAAATAACCTTATTGGACAAAGACATAATGCGCACTTATTTAATGTTAAAGGGTTTTATTTTATTTCATTTAGATAAATGGTTGAAAAAAACACCGGCCGGTATGTACCGGCCGGTACAATCTATCAACATTTGACACTATATTATAACCTATTTTTAGTATTTGTTGTTATATAGTGGCAACAGAAATACATCATCTGTGAAAATTTCAACTGTCTAACTATCACGGTTCATGAGATACAGCCTGGTGACAGACAGACAGACGGACAGTGGAGTCTTAGTAATAGGATCCCGTTTTTACCCTTTGGGTACGGAACCCTAAAAATAATATATTACTCAAAACCGTATAGATCGATTTTGGTTTGATGTTTCGCAAAACTCATAGTAGGTACCTACTACCTACATGATTGACGTTTGGAAGTCAAAATGGACGTAAGTATTGGGTAAAACAATTTTAGCAGTACAATTCTGTTTACTAGATATTTGCATTTGCGGCGGACGGCAGATGCGTGCGACAGGGACATTGCTAATTCTGGGTTATGCGCGCGCGCATGTTTCCTGTATCGATTCCTTGTGCATGTCATGTAATGTTGTCATCCACGGCACGTTTACTGAGCTAAAAGCTGCACCAATTTTATGACTGTTTTATAGGCTGAAGTCGAAGACAATTCGCTCCATTTATATTCCTTTGAATTCCTTTGGAATACATGTAAGTACGTTAATTATATTTCATATCTCTGTTATTTAATGTTAGGTGGTCTTATTTACATTTTCATTATTAGCTCGATTTATGAATAGTCCTGTAAAGTGAAGTTATGAACTCTCGAGAGCAAATAATCAAAGCTACTTACATAGTACTAACTAATATGAATAGTACAAAGATCAAGACCAGCACTATCTTGATCACATTTCACTAAATATTGTTAACTATCTGGTGATTTAAGAGTGGCAGTGAGTTTGTTTGCCCGATTTCTTCTCACCAACTATTTGGAAACGGGTTGTTGTAGTTCGACACTGGATAGCGATCTTACCTATTTGCAACACAGTATTATTTATTTTTATATATTACTAGCTGCGCCCCGCGGTTTCACCCGCGTCAGTCCCTCGTGAATGTTTTCTTAAATTTTCTAATTTTCCGCGCAATTTTCTTAATTTTTTCTTTCATAAGAACCTTCGTCTGACAATAACAAACAAAAAAAAAAGAATTAGCGAAATCGGTCCAGCCGTTCACGCGTGATGCCGTGACCAAGGCAAATAGGGATTAATTTTTTATATACATATATATAAATATTTATATATATATATTAAAAAAAAATTTCACCTATCGCCTAGTACTTGGATTGTGGAGGTCTGATGGCAGTCGCTTCACGTAAAATATCAAATTTTGGCCGTATCGTAGTTATACTGAAACTGCGGAGGATGATAAGTGCTGTTTAAATTAAGAGATGTTCCTGATTAGCTACCGTAATGTGTAAAAGCAGCTATGCACCTCCCTCAAAATAATTCTGCCGGCGGCCATGGACTTACACTGCGACAAGTAAATAATTAATTTAATATGGTGCAAGATATAGCTCGTAAAAATTTTGTATGGTACCTTAGATGCTTGACTACTCCAAGAACGTTTTCCAAGTTGACCCGTTTGTGCGATCGCAAAATAAGCTTCAATTTGTGTAGTATGTGCTTTTAAAGTGCAAGAATGTGTCCCATGTCGAAGGACTGCTTTGGTGGAAAGTAGCCGGGGGTGTAATTTTATAAAAAATTTCAACACAACCTGTCCTTTTAGTGTTCTAATATTTTAGAGATGAAGACATCGCTCGTCCATAAAAATGTCATAATTACTTTTTTATTGCTCAATATAAAACAAATTACGCTCTGGCAGTAAAATAACGGGCAAGAATGCAATCTGTGTCGCTTTGTATCTGCGCATTAGTTTTTGCTCAAATAAACAGAATTCTCATTTTGTCAACTTTAGGAACGAAGCTTACGTTATTGGCTTTATTTCTATCATCGTAAATATTTTGAAATGATTGCAAAAATAAGCGTGTGTACTTTGAAAGCAAACGGCGTTGATACGTTTAGTGGCGGCTTCCGTTCGTATTAAAGTATCGCCACTGCCTCAAGTGTTCCGTTTGTGATATCGACGCATCATTTTATTTTAATAAGCCCTCTCCTACCTACAAATTTATATTACACATCCTTAATGATGCATCATTTTTATACCGAGTACGTACAGATTGCAGTGCATAAACTATAAATATAATTAGTAGCTCAATAACGTCATAGTATTTTCAGAATTACGTGAACTTAGTACTTATACCGAACTTCTGTTATTCGAGTTTAAATCTTAAGTCTATATCTTAAAAATGATTATAGAAAATGTGCATGGAGTCTTCAAGTTCAGCGAAACTACAAAGAGATTGACTGATGACCTCATATCGTTTGCCATCGAGGAATGGTTAATGTCACAGTAGGCTTTTGAAATATAGCATGTGTAATGAAATTCCCCTGTCTGGTGTCTGTTTATACATTGCGTCATTGCGAGGAATATCGACTTCTGCATAGGGAGAATCTTAATCAGTATAGTAACGCCTTGTCTTCGCTTGAAGATCACGTTACTACCGCGCTGCAATATTATATATTATATAAGTACCTAAACATTACCAATACAACAAAAAATGAAATCGCAGCCAAATATAGTATTATTGTTCTACTTGATAAAAATAGTGGAAAATTTGTTGCTCAAAAATTTTGTTGCTCTAGTAATATTAAAAACAGTACTTACCTACTACCTACCTTACTGAAGATTTCACAACTGGATTTTTTATTTGAATAAGTAAATGTTATCACAACCATACCTATATTATGTAGGGAGGAACTTAGTTTATTTTTCATATCAGTCTGAAAATTAAAAACCAACAACTAAAGTACTTAGGCAATCTTATATCAAGTACTTTGACTAAAACTTGTAGACACTTCCAACGCTTGCAATCTAAGCCTTGTAAAATTATTTGCATCCATCCATTGCTCGCTAAAAAATAGGACCACCTTTAAATCTTATAAGACAATCTCTTATTACTCAAAAATACTCAAAATGCAGCTTAAGGGAGGTATATAGTAGATTTCTGCTGGAGTTGTAGCCGACCTATACGATCTAGTGAAATACAAGTCACCCCAGTTCTATCCTGAGAATAGAGTAGATAGTGTGTTGTAGTGAATGATGACTGCTTACAACCAGGAAGGTCTCGCTATTGTGCTTGATACTAAAACGAATTAAAAATATTTCTAAATGCAGCCAGTATTAAAATATACACAGCAACATCATCGCGCCGCCAAAAATTTTCTGACCAGGTCAAGTTGTATTGTAAAAAAGTAGGTATACGTTTTATTTCCATAAATTCTTCAACTAGTTTAGATAACTTAAATATTAAATATTTATTGAAAACTGTCTCTCAATATATTTACAGTTATTTAGTTTTATAAGATTTTGACTTTGATTATTTCAATTAATTAATTAGATTTATTGGTTTACGCATTATCCAATTAGTTTATTTGAATATAGGTACCTACCTATTCTTGAACGGTTTGTTAAAATGAATCTGTCATTATTTATATTACGATCCATTTGGGATCGATTAACATTTATTTTGGTCTTGACAATTGACAGCTATTTACGTTAGCAAATAAGTAGGTTAATTCATTATTTTTTAAATGTTCTAACTTACACTCACCTACTAAGTACCCACGCACAAAAGTGCATTATAATAGTTCACATCGGTTATTGTAACATTAATAAGAACCTATAAAGCAGGGCCGCGCCGACCCCCCACAGCGCCTGTGTGCGAAACCTATGAAGCGCCTCTTTTCGTAGTTTCGTACAATCCAGTATCATTGAAAAATATTTATTTTTAAAAAGCGAATCATTCGTTACGCGTTGTATATGTTCAGTCATTGAAAGATAATTTTCCTAACATTTCAATACATTTAAAAAAGTTACCATTGTGACGGTCGTATAATTTTAGGCTTTGGCCACGAAAAGCCATATTTTTAACCGACGAAAAAAAAAGGAGGTTCTCAATTCGACAGTATAATATTTTTTTTTGTCTGTTCAGCCCTCACTCCGTTATTTATGAACCGATTTTGATTATTCTTTTTTTGTTAGATAGGGTATACCTCAAGGGTGGTCCCATGTCAAGGAAGTCAGGATCTGATGACGCGATACTGAAAAAATGGAGAGAAACCCTCGAAAATTGTAGGAACGAATAGTGTTTCTGTTTACTTTTCATTACTTTATCAGGTATTGTGTTTAGAAATCATCATCATTTTTCATCATCATCGTCATCATGATGATGAAAAAAACATAAAATAAAATCTTTTTAACAAAAAATTAAACCGACGAAAAGAACTAAAAAGCAAAAAATAATGGTATTTTGAGTCGGCGCCAAATAAAATTTTGATAATTAATCAGTTTGTTGTTTGGCGCCGACTCAAAATAAGTTTATATAAAATTAGATAGTTTATGTAAATAAGCTCAATACTTAAGACTTTATTTATTTATTTTTTGCTTTTTAGTTCTTTTCGTCGGTTTAATTTTTTGTTAAAAAGATTTTATGTGTACATAGAAATTGGACTACATATATTATTCTCTTGATTACATCGTACCAGCGCTGCTTTTCAACCCCTAAAAGTTTTTGTTGAATACTATCAATAGTGTTTTTATTTTTAAGAGCGTGACACAAATCTGTCCAATTTTTTAGAATGATTGAAATGAGCAGAACCTTTCTCATGTCTGCTGCAATACAAAGCTAGATGTTGCCAATACCCTCGCAGAATTTAATTTTATGTTTTGATTCAAATAGCTTGCAACAAAAGCAATAAACGGCATTTTTGGACACTGAATACAGCAGCTATTCTCTGTGATACTTTTCACCGTTTCCTAAATGCCTTTCATAATAATACTCGGAAAATTTTCGCCCCGAAGAGTCACGCGGAAAATTATACTGTTTAATTTGTTTAATCGGATTTTTTATTAAATACTGGATCAAAGCAGCATTTAAAACTTCTGGCCAGAGTCCACAGTCATCTTTGGAAAAAGGTGGTATTAGTGACGATAATTGTCTTGGCGGTGACAATGCCGTATCAGGGAGAGGCATGAATGTAACTTCAGCGGTATCGTCTTAAATTAAAGGACATACAAACAAAGACATGATATTGCTCGCATGAGTACCTATATACCTTTCTAAATAAATTGATTTATCTAACTATTAATAGTTATGTATAATAAATATAAATAAATAAATGAATATTTCTCGACAATCAAACTCTGCCGTCTAGTCCAAACTAAGCAGGGTTTGTATTATGGATGGGTACTAGACAACTGACGTGCAAAAGTGATGTATAGCATTTTAAATTTGAATTTAATATACTACTAATATACTTTTTTATGCAAATAAATACATATATATACATAAACAGAAAGGTTTTTTTCAAACCCACAGTGTGGGAATCGAACCCATGACCTCCGGCCGCCACATCAAAATCGGTGCAGGCGTTTCGAATATTGAGAAAAAGACAGACTGAAATGAAAAAAGTTTTTTTTTTTTATTTTGACATTACAAACAGACTAAAGTTTTATTTATTTGAATAGAAAATTACATAAAAAGCCCATTCGATGGAGCGTTTTTTAAACCAGATTTTATAACAACTTCATTGATAAAATTACTGGTTTCTGACGTGCTTTTTTGTTAAATATAATTTATTCTTAAAAATATAAAAAGACTAAGTTTTTAAAATTACTGTCCTGTAAAATGAAGATATTTATTCAATAACTGTCTTTTTGGAACTATTTCAATGCCATTTTTTGCGTAGTAATTACAAAATAAAAAAAAAATGTGTAGGTTTTTCCTGATTTTTCTAACAGTTTCCATGTGTTATATGTAGGTACTGTAGTTTTTAACAGACTACGTAGTTTTGTTGATTTATTGAAGTCATCTTCCGTAAAATAAATAGAATAAATCCGACTATAAGTTGTGGGGAATCAATTTTTTTTTTCCCGCGGATATATCCACTTATCTTTCGTATCTGCATTCTGCTAGAATACAATAATATATTCCCATAAGCAAACAATTTTCATAATGTTTGATTTTTATCTTTTAGTGTAAAATCTACAGTTTGTGAGTACTACTGTTGGTACCATAATGTGGTTTAGCACATCACTAGCTTTCGACGATTCTCTGTGACCACTTGAAATGGTAAAGCAAACATTATTACTCATTGCGTAATACATATCTTTTTGTAATACATAACTGTCAGGTAGCATCCAACACAAGAGGCAATGTAGTAGTAAGTAGCAATAAAGCCGCAAATTATGCCAGTCGTACTATTTATTGGTAGAGTTATGTTTTAAAATGTACTTTTATCAAAAACATCAATAAAACCAAAAGAAAACGCTTACCAATGAAACGTTATCCCTTGATTAGTGTAATTATACGTAGTAGACGAATTGCCGCAGTGGGGAATGCTGCAAAACGCCATTTTTTTACCGCACTTGCCGAGACAAAGTTTCACGAGTAAGTTACTCTTGAAACTTTGTCTCGGCAGTAGCAGCAGTAGCGTAAGCGTCATACTCGTGAACGGGTGCTGCTTGGGGTGACTGGTCGGCCTAGTCAGCGATGCTTTAGCCTATACTATTATTTTGGTTCGATCAACTGCAACTCTAGCCTCTTAATCCAGTCACGAATTATTTTTAACAGTAGATTTTGCAACTGAATGAAGGTAGATGTGCACCTTGAATGATTTCTATGTTTAATAGGTTCAAACCTTCAACGGTATCACTGAGTGATTTTTATTTTTTAGTACGTTAGCTTTTGGAGCATTTCATTAAAATGAAATTCAGGTAGCATCAGCTTGCATCCTGTTTACCTCTCGTGTAACACTAACACTATTGTACCTCAAGATCTGACTTTTAAAAAGAGTGGCCATGAGTTTCTTTGCCAGTATTCTTCTCATAAGGCCCTACGCATTTTGGAAACTGGAAGTTATAGATCGACACAAACAGGCAGTAGATTTTGGTGTTTTTCACCTAATTTACCTTGACAATCCAGTACATGCTGTGGCGTCTGTTTGTGCCGATCTATGATTTTAACTCTAGCTTCAATTTAATGTTCATAAATGTCACTTAGTGTCTTAATTGAATAAATGATTTTGAATTTGAATTTGTAGTAGCGGACCTAGCTACATTTTTATTTGGTGCAAGATCCCAAAGTGGCGCCCCTATAAATTCAAAACCTCAATTTTTCTTTGAGGCCTGTTGCGGTTAAAAATATGAATCAAACTGTTGTTTACCGTAAAAAGAATTGGATGACCATTCTTTTTTTTAGATAAAATGTGAATCAAAATGTAATTAAAATGTTGTTTCGTTGCGCTCCCGATCTATTGATTTGGCGCCCCCTACATGACGGCGTCCGATGCGGCCGCACCGCCCCAGGGCCGCCGCTGCGAGTAACTGTGCGTAACACCGCGCACTGGTGGCATCTGAGTTACCAGCGCGGCGACAAGTTTACGCGTACATAACACTTCCATTACCTTATTTAGATTTCTGTGGAGTCGGGAAATCCCCGTGACCCCACCCCGCTTGCGTCGCACGCATCTCACGGCGGTTCTTTTCATTTTAACGCTGAGCTAGTAATTAATGTAAACTAAAACCCAAAGCGTAAAACTAAACTACGTAAAATATTATCTTGGGAGACTTGTACAATAAGCGCAATATATGTTTTGTTATTTACAAAGCATATGTTGAGCCTTTTGTACATACTAAAAGAATATGTTGTTGTGTAAGTGTAACAAAAATAATTTCGATGGCGGCGCGGCGCCCCTATTGTCTTGGCGCCTGTGTGCGCCGCACACATCGCACACAGGGGCGGCGCGGCCCTGCTATAAAGGTTCACTCACACGCTAATAGCTGGATTGAAGATCATTGGAAACAATTTAACACTTTTGTCTGTAATATAACTTTACTATCTGCCACACAGATGCCACTGTAACTTTACTTACGTTAGTATTGTGATTTTGGTACTATTCATCTTAAGACAGCATTTTGGTGGACATAATCTATGTTAATAGCTGCGTTGAAGTGTCACTCGTGAACCGTTATATGATAACATTATTGAGGATAACATGTGAACTAAAAAAACGTAATCACTTTTTCGTGAACATAATTAACAACGTTTTAACTTTTGTTACTGCATATGGGTTCAATCCTGAAGTGTATACAGCTATTATATCATACTCTTACAATGGCACTTATTTATTTCACGAAAAATCTATACGTGAACAAGTTACTGCAATGTTGTAAATGACTTACAGCAAATTACTTTAAATTAGTTCACTCGTACCCCTGATTCTGCTACAAGCTGAATAGTCGAACACGCATAAGCATTTAATCAACTAACAGAGTTAAATAAGATTCTCAATAAACCATTATAATATCCAATGCTATATATTTAGTGATTTTATTTTATTCATCAAAACGATAAAAAGCAAAGCAAAATCACTAATATTATGTATGTGCAATTTTTTTTTTATAAAATTGATATAGGCGATTTCGCAATGGGTTATTTTATATAAGGGTCCCCAAAATAACATTTAAAAGGTTCTATATTTAGTTCTCATGGTCCATCATTGGGGTTACTCTGGGCCACTATTACTCTTTACATCAGTCAAAATTTATATTATTTATTCTTGCATCATGCTTGCCAATGCATCACAAGTGAATGTTTGTAATGCAAGCTGCATTTATTTGTGATTATTAGCGTTCACATAGCTTGTCCACCATTTTACTGATTTAATAACCTGTATACTTTAAAATTGACGTATCGTTTACTTTACAACAATATCAATAAATAACGTTTGAAATGTTGTTTTCGAACTAAACTAGTAGGGTAGGATCATAATACGCATTTTTGTGTTTAGAAATTAAAATTTCTAAAATTTCGTAAATTTCGTTTATTCTTATATCACACATAGGTATCAGGTTTTCTAGAATAACATTATAAAACAATATTATTTTAAGTGCGCGTGAAAATTTTCACCTAAACACACATAGTATTTGACAATAAAATTACATTCGTTGTATAATTTTAACACAGTAATATAGGAATGAGTTTTCACATCAACATTACACCAATAAAAGTATTTAAAGCACAACTTGTATTTATTTTAAGTCTCACATATCAGTGTAAAACACAGAATCAGTTATTTAATTTCACTATTATTTATTTATTATATTATAACTGTCATGATGTGCTTATACGAGGGCGGCACTGAAAATTTCGGGAATCAAGGAAGTGACACAACATTACTATTTAAAAATGTATTTATTGCTTTTCGAAGTATTCTCCACGAAATTTGACACATTTTTCCATACGATGGAACCAATCATTGAAGCAACCATTCCATTCGGAAGTTGGGGTCTCCAAAATGGCCGTTTTGTAGGCGTCCACAGCTTCTTCAGGTGATGAAAATCTCTGACCACGCAATTTATTCTTTATTTTAGGGAAAGTATAGAAATCATTAGGGCTTAGGTCGGGGCTGTACGGCGGATGGTCTAATAATTCTATGTTTTCTTGCTTTAATAACTCTTTTGTTCTGTGCGCGGTGTGAGAACTCGCATTGTCGTGATGGAGGATGATGCGGCGGTTGCCGTTCTCTTTACGGAGTTCAGAAACGACCTGTGGCAAACAAATGCTAGCATACCATTCTACATTAACCGTTCTTTGTCCCTCAAGAGAAATAGTCGCAACATGGCCGGTTTTGGAGACAAACGTGGCCACCATTTTTTTTGCAACACTCCGTGAACAAATAATTTTTGTTGGCTTTAACTCATTTTCGAACACTCAAACTCTTGACTGGTTTTTTGTTTCGGGTTCGTACGCGTATATCCAGGATTCGTCACCTGATACGATGTTGTATAAAGCATTTGAGGATCCTGCGTGGATTCTTTCGAGAGTTCTGACGCACCAAGAAACGCGAGCCGTTTTTTGCTCTTCACAGAGCGAATGCGGTATCCATCGGGAAAACAACTTTTTTACACCTAATTGTTCATGCAAGATTATTTGTATTTGACTCATGTCAATGTCTAAAGTAGCCTGAATTACGCGGTATGTCACATGTCGATCTTCCTCAATCAGCTTACGCACAGCATCAACGTTTTCTTGGGTGACTGCAGTTTTTGGACGACCTTGACGGGGATCATCACTGAGCTTGAAACGTCCACGTTGAAATTCAGCAAACCAGCGATAAATTGTACTTTTGGATGGGGCTTCATCACCAAATGCAGAAATCATCCGGCCAACACACTGTTTTTGTGTTAAACCACTTCGAAAGTCATAATAAATCATCGCTCTTGAATTTTCTGGAGTCAATTCCATTTTGTCAACGACTAAACAAGTTTGACAAAACCTTGTGACAAGACCGAGAATCTTTTTTTAAATAAATAAATGGTATTCGATTTTTAAAACCAAGGAGTTTTCAATTAAAAAGATTTTAATATGACAGAAACAGTGGAAATATTCCATTCCCGATACTTTTAGTGCAGCCCTCGTAGATCGTCAAACAAGTATCGATATATTGTTTGTAGCTGCTTAACACGTAACACATTTCTGCTTATCAGCTGTTTTTCAGCACTTATGACGATTGTTACCATTTATAATGCTAATATATTGCTATAAATTATATTATACAGATAAATAACAGCTTGTTGCTGTAAATTTTGTGCCCAAATCAGCAATAAATCAGCACTGTAGTAGGATATAACTCTGATATACAGCACATTAGGACAGCAAGAGGTTTCAGCGTGGCCTCTTTAACTGCAGCTATACAGAACTTGTGTGCTACTTGGGTATTAGCGTATGAAAACAAAGGAATTTGTCAGTACAACCAATAGAAATACGGTTTAACTGTTTTAATTGAAAAACTGAATCAACTAAGAAGCCATGGTCACATATTACTGAGTACGTAGGTCCATCAGGTAGGTGCAGAAAGTCGGTTCTACATTGTTTTTTTTTTATGGCATAGGGGAAAACGAGCAGACGGGTCATAGCAAGGAAAGAAAAGAATAAGTTAAAAGACGAAATCCCTATTTTTTTCTATTACCTACTTATCTATGCCTTAAGTACCTATGTAGGTACACCTGGTAGCAAATTCGGAAGAAAAGAGTAATTAAACCACAAGAAAGGTGACCATGAGTTTGGGAATTGCGATGCACCGAATTAATTATTATGCATTAGAGTTATAACTGTCTAATAATATAATAACAATTTCGACATCTTTACTTTATTATTACTGCTTTCCCAAAACCTACTAGCATACCAAGCCATCTACAACTTCAATAAGAAGTGCGAGATATTGTAGCGACGATGAGTGCTACAATATCTATAGGTGAAATCAGTGTAATTCTACGATCTTATTACTTAACATTTGCGGTTGTTCAAACATTTTTATAGGCTGCTTATTTATGTTGGACCTAGCCAATATGGGTAATCAATCGATGTTGATTTTAACCGACGAAAACACGGAGGAGCTTCTTAAGTTAACCCGCATATATTTTTTATGTATGAAAACGCATATCTTTTACAGGTTAGGTAGTCCGATTTTGATAATTCTTTTGTTTTGGATATTTTTATATTGGATATTGCTTTGACGTTTGGTCCCATTTAAATTTGAAATACAAATATGAACTGTGAACCGATTTTGTTGAAACCAGTTGAAACCTAGCACACATATGTACCTTACTTCTAATGACATTACAACAAGACGGAGAACTGTAGTTGATTTGATGATGGATGCGGAAGTTAGTCGAGGGAACTCCTCAACGGTTACAGTAGCTATCTCGTGTTGGTTCTTATTAATATGTTTTGCAATAAACAATAAAAAATAATAATAATTAGTCTTAATTCTAAATTTTAAACCCTTTTTAAAACAAATAAAAGATTGTTGAATATCTCTTATTTAAATATTTTTAACAAATAACATTCAATAGTTAAAGTAGGTAATAGGTAAGTAACTTAGTAAGTAAGTAAATATTAATTATAATTTTTTTATATCCACAAAAAAACTAAAAAATATTTTTTAGTAAACATTAAACCAACGAAAGAAGAAAGGAACTGAAAAACGAAAATAAACTTGAAATAAAAGTGAAATGTAAACGGCTAGTTTATTACATATAACAAGTTTATTTTTCGGTGTTCAGTTCTTTCCTTCTCTCGTCGATTTGAATTTTCTTTTATATAGTTTATATTCAATATTATGTCTAGATTTAGTTTTGGAGCTTCATTGCGCAGATAACTACCTATATATTATTCTAGTCAGAGACTTTATAGTGTTGCATACTCTTTGCTTCAAGCTCCATACTTCAAGCCTTCAAACGTTCAACGACTTTTTAGTTGTCAGCTGTTGACTGGGTGACCATATTTAGTACTTCTTTACTTTTTTAAAAGATTTCACGAATATCTCGTTTGGGAAATTTGGGAAGCTGACATCCTTTCCTGGATTTTGAGATGGATAGGTATCATAATATGTGACTAAAATTATTTTGATTGTGTTTAAGTTAAGTATATACTATATGTTATATACGACTGGAATGAGAGAAGATGACTATGAAATAGCAAAGTTTTGAGAGAGCCACTTTCGATAATTTATATTATTTATTTATTCAACAATTTTATTTTTTATTTTTTTGCCTAAAGCCAACGTTGGTCATCTTTTTTTTTGAAGTGAAAACTTCTAAAAAAAAGGCACGATTGTGCACTTTTGCTAGGGGGAAAAAGCACTGAACTCGTGACCGTCACGCTAATAATACATATATAGATCCACTAGGCGCTAATCTAAACATTGAGTTCCGTTAGCTCCTTATTAATTAATGTCACCAAGTTTCGTTTAAGTTTTCACTTCTGCCGGCAGTCCCATGACACTCTATTTTTTTTTTGTGTGGAAACCCTCACGGGTCGTCACCTCACGGAGCCAACAGTAAGGTGGTATGTCGAACTCTAACCGACTAAAACCACACACTGTTCCGTCACTGGTCTTCTTGCTGGGGCCTCAGGTGTACCCTGGAAAGGAAATCCCTGTGAACCCCGACAGGCTTGGCTGCCTGTTGAGCAAGGTGACCCCACCATGATGTACCTGTCCAATTTAGTTTAGAGAGGCGCGCGCGGAACAGGTCACGCCACCGTCTTAGGCCTGCTCCTGCTAGGGGACAGATAGCCCTGTCCGTCGCCCTCAGGCAAGCGCTTATGGAGGCCGGAGATCGTTTTGCACTCTCCGGCGCCTAGTGCGTCTTCTGCGGGACAAAAGAATACTAGTTCTCTCCCATTCCCTTTCCGCCGCTTCTTTGGCATGCATCATTACCTCACAGAATCCCACTCATGCTCCCACTCACTCTCGCTCTGGACCATACACATGATCATGGTCTCCAGCGAGAGGCTACCCACACTGATAGCCGCCGCGAGGTCGGCACGTTGCTGCACCTACGTAGTGAAGTATGTACGTAAGAGAGAGCGCCATGTTGCCTCTTCAGCCAATCCTCCATAACGAGCCTTACCGCCACAATCGTGGCGTGCCCTGCGCTCGGAATGTTGGTCATCTGCCAACCATACAAAATTTGATATAATATTCAGAACTACCTTATGGGTTTAGTTTAAGCTTTTATATTTTGTTTTTCTTAATTATTTTGTTATTATATTAAAAGCTTGCCACCTTATACCCCGTTTATATTAATTACGCTTACTTTAAAGATCGTTTCGTAAAATTAACTTCCTAATGTACGAATATTCCTAACATTTTTTTTTGCAGCAATATAACTTAGACCTTCATTCACCTAATCGTCAACGGCAACACATTCGAGGCTACGAAGAAGAAAACCTCAATAAAAATAACCTAGCATGGTTGGGCTCTTTTGTTTTCTCTGCATGCGTTAAGATAATACTGAAATTAATAATGTTACGAGCTGAGGTTCGGGATTAGAGAATTATACCAGATTGTTACCGAAATAGACACACTTTATTTTAATAGATCACGAAATACACAGGGAAACTAGCAACAACACAATTACAATAATTTATTATCACTAACTTCTTAATTCACTTACACTTAAGTCGCTGTTAATTCACTTGACACTCACTTGAAACTAAACTCACTTGACACTCACTTGAAAACTAACCAAAGACTACAATAGTATATAGGATATAGACAGGCAGCTATGCTTCTTTTTATTGACAACACAAAACTCTGCCTAGTGGTCAGATACCGAAAACTAATATAATATACATATCTATAGGTATATATATATATATATACAATTGAACAATATATAGGTACCTACTTATACGGTGTATGAATGTATTTTGTTGTTACCTGTTTCTTGTTTTATTGGTTCTAACATGAGAATTTTGTACTTTAGCTAATTAATGTATGTTTATGACTAATCTCCGATTTTTATATTCAAACCAAAACTTTTATTGCAAAAAGAAAAGCACAAGAAACCGGCAATCGGTACTCATACGCAGCCATTTGCAATATAAGTGAAGTGTTGCCAACCTAATATTAATAAGTTTCAAATATAAAAAAAAAATGTTGATTGTTACGATTGTATTTTTAATTAATATTATTGTGTGTTGGTGAACAAATTGTTGTTTGTAAAGAATTTGAAGTGGTTTTAGATATTTAATATGCAATATTTTGGTATTTACAAATGCGAATTTTAAATCGTAATACATTTGAGGGTAATAAATTTCCCCTCATACAAATTATAAATTTAAATATTGTAACACAGTAATTTTGGTTCCGGTATCTATCCTTGGGATGGCACTGGACTCAATAAAAAAAGTGCGATTCTTTTATGTTCCAAGTTGCCATAGCATGAAACTAACTCACTACTCCGCAATGACACGCTTTATATAGCAAAACGGTATTTCTAGAAACATCGCGACACCTCTTGTAAATTCTACACAACAAATAAAAGCCTCTAAAACGAACTAGTATTTTCTATTAATGGGTTACTAACTACTTAGTTCCATGTTGCCTCAACAGATGGCGTGTATCTTTATTTTGTAGCTCTATACGACTTCCCCAGTCGCCAATAGATGGCGGGTTATTCGTAACAATAATATTACGTTGATAATTTCTGGAATCAACTTCTAACCGTAAGGTCCTTACTTAACCGGTGGCTTTTAGACGCAGTTAGAAAGAGAGACTCTATAAAATTGCCTAGTAAGCTTGGCGGTGTCGGCCTTTCACCCAATCACCGGGTAAATAAGTCAGATAATAATATACCGCTTCTGTCAGTAATAGTCCTGATATGGAAGCTCATCAAAGATGGTTAACTATGATTTGCTTCTTTATATTATTGGTGGACGCGTCTATTCTTTTTGGTTAGCAGATATTTATGAAACGTAGTACTAATTGTACTAATACGTAGCATGCCTACTAAGAATTATTACTTAATTCTTAGTCTGCATGCTATAAGAGCCATTTTGATTTTTTTGGTTATAATAAAGATAACGTGGAGATTTTTTCATGATTATATTTCTATGATCAATATAAATCTGCTTTAATATATCAAACTTATATTTTATATCACGTGACATAATTTATGGATGGCCCCTAAGATAGATCTTAGGGGCCAGTCAAAGTGATTTAAAAGTTGTAGTGTGTAGACACACTACAACTTTTAAGTCACTTTGTCACTACATTGTCGATACGACCTTCACACCTTTAAGAAAAGAGCGTACTCACATCTCAAAGTCCGGCAACGCACGTGTGACTCTTAAGTTGCAGGTGTCCATGGGCGAGCAACGGTACTCACTTGCCACCAGGTGACCCGTCTGCTCGTTTGCCCCCTATAAAATAAAAAAAAAAAAAAACTTAATTGTGTGCATCTGTTAAAATGTTACAAAAGTTTTCATTTTCTGTGACTAGTGAAAATTTGTACAGCTCTATCATTTCCTACGTCTTTTAGTATGTAGTATCATTACATTTTGGTAATCTGAAAAACGGTATCATAATATCGCAGATTTTTAGTAGAAAATTCTGTGGATTACGCTAAAATACTTATAGAAAACGTGGTCCCCCTGGCTGTCACTCACTGTCATTAACAATTGACAAATATGACAATGTTTAAAAACTTGTATACGGCGCGCTTCTCATTTTGTATTTTGTTATTGAACAAAGTTAAGTTTTATGAATTAAAATTATACTGAAAAAGAAAATGGAAGCAGGAGAATCATTTTTGTCTTGTGCAGTGACTATGGAATGGATGACACCTCAAGGATCAATATCTAGGAAGGTTAATTACAAAACGGCATCACTGCGATTGATACGAAATGAGTTTCGTGAAATGTTTATGGAGATATCGAATGATAAAAGTGCTTCAATTAAGTTACCTTTAAAGGGTATAAATGTGTTTAAAAAGTTTATGGCGGAAGGCAAGGCTAGTGTGAAATTTCAAGATGCTGGTTGTACTTTGTTTATATCCAACGCTCCGCCGACAAATCTCGTGTCATTTTTACGGACTATATTTGTTAAAATGACTGGTGATAAAGAACAAAATTCAAATACTACTCCTTCTAAACAAAGTATGAGATCGAAGCTACTGAGTGGTAAAGCTCAAGCCTTTGAGGAAATAAGCCCTGTCACTGTGGCTGATGTGCATAATGCTAAAAATAAAATTTCGAAGGCAACGGTAACTACGCCTTCTCCACCTACTAAAAAGCGTAAAATGGAAGAAAGTACCAGAGGTCCTGCTCCTAAGAAGCTGTACTCTCCCTCACCACTGACAACAACTTGTTCCCTGAATCCTGAACAGCAGAGAGTATTGGAAGCTTGTTTGAGTGGGAAAAATGTATTCTTCACTGGATCAGCTGGGACCGGCAAAAGTTTTCTATTAAAGAGAATAGTAGCAGCTTTGCCACCGGATGTGACTGTTCCAACTGCATCAACTGGAGTGGCTGCTTGTCATGTTGGTAAGAATTTCTAAAATTTCGTATCTTGTAAATTGATGCCTATGAAAATAGTACAGAGTTTTTACTTGTTGTAAGTAAGAACTTTGTTTCTACTGCTGACAAAGTTTTTTGCCATGACAAAATATTTACAGTAAGTGGGTGACTATATGCATCTGTGAATGCAAATAACATTTGTTACATTTTGTTGAGATCTCATTATATTTAATCAATTGTTAATAGACAAGTATGGCATAGTGTTCTAAGTTTACCTTACCAACTACATTTTTGATTTGTTATATATTTTCAAATACATATTTTTTTTTAAATCACAACACAGTTTTTATATTAGTGTTTAACACTATTGTGACTATTCTTAGCCACACAAGAATAATGACCTACAACAAAAATTGTCCAAGGAAAGAGTAGATTGCTATCCAATATTATTAAATAAAATTGTTTGATCAATCAATCACATAGTATGTTGATTATTAATTTGATTTCATATTTAGGTGGTACAACCCTTCATGCATTTGCTGGTATTGGAGATGGCAGTGGGACTTTGGAGAACTTGTGTGAAAGGGCAGTGAAGCTTCCACTTGTTGCTCAGAAGTGGAGGAAGTGTAAACATCTCATTATTGATGAAATATCCATGGTGGATGGAGTTTTCTTTGAGGTATATACTTGCAATTAGTTTCTATGTTTTTAGATGAAGCTGTTTCTGAAGCAACTTGCTTATCTCATAAAAAATAAAACTATTTCATTTAACTTTGTTTCAAATGTTAAATGTATGGAAATAGGGGAGCTATTTAATTAACCTAAAGAGACAGTGATCTAATTAGGTCCACCTCTTTCCATAGTTTGTTCATTTTCTGTTCTCAATGATCATCACTGTTTGCAATAGTTGTAATATCAAAACTATTTACAACTATTGTTAACATAATTATAATGATTTAATTTCAGAAATTAGAAGCAGTTGCAAGATATGTAAGAAAAAATGATAAACCATTTGGTGGTATTCAGCTCATTCTCTGTGGGGATTTCCTGCAACTACCACCAGTTGCAGAAAAAGGCAAAACAGGCAAAAGGTTCTGTTTCCAATCACCTTGTTGGGACAAATGCATTGAACTCTGCTTTGAACTTAAACAGGTCCATAGACAAAAAGATTCGGAGTTTATATCAATTCTCAATAGCATACGAATTGGAAGAGTCACAAAGGAAATAAGTGACCGGCTCACTGGCACATCCAGGCAGAAGATAGAAAGTGACGGGATTTTAGCTACAAGATTGTGTTCACACACCAATGACTCTAAAATGATAAATGATTCAAAGTTAAGTGACTTAGATGGTGAAGAAAAAGTGTTTTCTTCTCAAGATAGTGACAATGCTACAAAATTACTTGACATGCAGACAATAGCCCCTTCAAAACTGATGCTCAAAATAGGTGCCCAAGTCATGTTATTAAAAAATATTAATGTGAATGCTGGCTTAGTGAATGGTGCCAGAGGTGTTGTTGTTAGATTTGAAGAAGGGTTTCCTGTTGTAAGATTTAAGAATAAAAAAGAATACACTGCCAGGTCTGAGCGCTGGTATGTAAAGAATTCGAATGGGTCTTTGCTGTGTCGCAGACAAGTCCCACTAAACCTGGCCTGGGCATTTTCTATACACAAGTCTCAAGGTTTGACTCTAGATTGTGTTGAAATGTCTTTATCTAAAATATTTGAAGCTGGTCAAGCATATGTAGCATTGAGTAGAGCACAAAGTTTAGATACTCTCAGGGTTTTAGACTTTGATTCTCGCCATGTTTGGGCTGACCCAAATGTTTTAGAATTTTACCAGAGATTTAGGCAGCGTTTACAGCAGATGGCAATAGTACCACTTGGAAGACCTTTAACTGATAAAACAAACAAGAAATTAAAGCTGAGAGATATACTAGAGAAACAGTTAAGACGTAAATAATGTGCATTATTTATTAGGTAGAAATTATTTATTTATTTTCTATTCAAATCATGATCTTAATTTTTAGACTGTTTGATGACGAATTGAATTTTATACTTAATTAAAGACTGCTATAGTTGTAAGTTATTAAAGAAATATACATATATTATCTTATAACTTGGTATTTTATTGTCTATTGCAACATATGGAAAGTATAGATACCTGCATTATAGAATATAGTTAATGATTTATGTGCTCAGACACGAAAAAATCTTTACGGAGTATGCTACTATGACCTGAATGAAGATCTCAACAAATACAACTGTCTCCTGAATAGCTGCATTCAATAAATTTTTAACCTTAATCAATTTGACCGTGTTTCCTTAGTCCTTTCATATTGAGTTTAATTGACATCCTCCTTCCAGTTCCTATGTTCTAATCTTAACAGAACTTCTGTTCTACAAATAATCTTCTTCTGTTATGCCCCTTTCATTCTTCCTTCCTCATTCAATCTGTTCTCCTCTGAAACGCTCTTCCTCAGGAAATCAGAATAACACGCAGTTGCCTAGGCGAAGGTTAGAGATCTCCTAAATTCTCTATAATTTAGCAGGATCATTACACCATTAAGGCTTTTTATATTATGACCTGTATGTATATATGTATCTTATTACTTTAAACGAGCAAATCTTGAATGAATGTGTATTTCGGGTATCCCAGAAACAGCTCTAACGATTTTGATGAAATTTTATACACATTACAAAAAAAAGTAATGACAATTTAACAAAAAGCTACTCAGCAAAGCTCATTCTCCCAGATATTATACAGGTGTTAGTGAAATGCTCCCGGAAACGAAGACAGCCTATAGTACTAATGGAACAGATTACTAAGTAGTTATGCTAATGGTATGTTTGATGATGGGTTTAAAAAACAATTTTGGTTCTTTTTTTGTTTTTGTGTTTTCTTAAATTTATTCTAGAGTTTATTATATAAATGTCGTGCACCTACTTCACCTATTTCTGCACCACCCTTGGGTAGACTGGTAGAGAATGCCTATGACATGAAGTCCGCCATTGTACATTTTTTATGCCTAAAGTTTTAATAAATAAATAAAAAACATGTTTTTCTTAAGGTAAATGTTTATTTTTAATCTATTTTTCAATGGCATTAATAAAATAACTACCTTGTTTCAACAGCAGTCAATATTTCAATCTGTTCTTCCAATGTTGCTTGTTTTTCTTGAAGACATTTGACAATATATTTCAAAGATTCCATAGTTCGTTCATTTTCTATCTTAGAATTCTTGGCTTCCTCCATATTATTTTGAAGAATCTCAACATGCTTTTTAGTTTGTACAACTAAATCCATTAGCCTGTTGTTCAAGTGCTCTTGTTTTTTGACCATGAGCCACAAATGGGCATCATTTGGGGCATCAGGCCTACATTTTAAGTCCTCAGTGATAAACTCATCCAGATTAACAGGCTCCTTCAATCTTGTCACACTGTTCTTAATATCAGCAGTCAATTCTGCTTGTGTCAGCTTGTTTAGTAGCCTGTCCACCCTAGATTTTGGGTGGTCCTGCAAATAAGAAGAGTCAATGAATATATAAACAGATGTGGGCAGAATTAAATACAACAGAATGATTAGGAAATCAAATTCAATGTTTAGGACTTAGTTTATGATGTAGTGGAAGTAGAATTATATTTAAAACTATGCTTACTCTAGCAGAAACTTTTTGAATAGTTGGCGCAAATAACGTAGGTATGGCATTATCCCTTAATCTTCTTTGAGCATCGAAATACTTGAGTTCAAAGTGCTTTGAACATATTCGGCTTTTTGCCCAATCTAACATAGAACACTTGTTTTTTAACACTTTCAGCCATTTGTTACGCATTTCAGTAGACTGCGGGCATCTAAAAGTAAGTATAATCACTAGTAAGGAAAATAAAGTAGGTTTGAAAGACCACAATATATTCATGACTTGACATATGATATATTCTGATCCGTACTTATTCTAAAATTCTTACATATTCAACAAATAGAAGGTAACAAAATACATGTTTAAATAACAGAACAGGAATCGGAAAATAGAATAATCAACCTACGGATGAAATGATATCCCCGGTGTTTTGTTAAGAATAGTTGTTCTACAATTTTCGATAGCACAGTGAGTAGTAGACATGATATATACAATGTAATCACGTAAACCGTCAAGGAATACAGGTACCTATTTAGAAAAATATCTAAAATCCTGCACAATCAAAACAAATTAATAACAATCACTTTACAAGCAAGTATGACAAGTAAAATTTATAGTTGCCAGCAGAAAAATATAAAATGTATAGCCTGATCAGGAAAATAAAAATCCTCGTCTTGTTGCTGGAAACATACTGTACTGTGTGAAACTTTCAATAGCAAGAGTAACTTTAACATGTCATCATTGTTTATCATTGACATTACAATAAATTGTATTTATTACCTCAATGTTGTATAATGTTGATTGCTGTCAAAGTGTAAGAGTAGTAAGTGCTCTATTTTTTCGTCTGCGGCGGAGAGTGGCGCGCGGGCGGGCATAAGACAGCTCGCGCCGCGATGCGCTCGACACTTCAAACTTTTTACCACGACGAAAGTACTGCGTCGATGTTATAAGCATTGTAGGTAGGAATTTTATTTTACTTCTCACGACAAAGCTATCGAAATACACATCGTTGAAGTTAAAACAGCTATGGACCTCCATAGCTGTCTTAACTTTAACGATGTGTTGAAGTCGGACTCAAACTAGCCGCAGTCTGAGTTTCGACTGCGCGACTGTTGTTAGCTTTCTTTAAGCTTCATTTTCCGCAACAAAATTGAGCGATGGTTACGTTGAGTGGTTGATCACCACTGACTTCTTGTATAATAGAAGTCAGTGTAGATCACACAGAAGCGTAATCTTCCGAATGTGTTTTTTCCTGTATGTTCCGCTCGGGTGTTTAAAAGGTTAAGCAAGTTGCAGTTACAGTGTAGAGTGATTGCTGTACGTGGAGTTGCGGACGGTTGCGGATGAGTTGAGTGCGTATGTAGTTTGTACACACCTAGTTTCACTTTCGGCAAGAGACGAGATTTCAGAATATTGAAAGCAGCAACGCGTGGGTTGTCACGTTACGCATTTGTTGATTACGATGAAAGGGCACTCTTTAATACGTATGCGTTAGTCCTTTCATGATCGACAGCCACCAGTGGAGTATGAGTGGTGGTGGAATTCTTCTTGTATTCGAGTGGCGATTTCTTGCATCTAACATACATTTACCGCCAATCTATTTATCTCATTTACTTGTGCGTTAATGTAATACTGTTATCGATGTAACTATCGGTAGCTAAGGTGAGTGGTGGAGAATGGGAACATTTTAAAATAAAAATAAAAAATAGAATTTAACCGACAATATATTTGTTAACCCAAGTTAACAAGCATTGATACAAAATAATATAATACAACCATAAATAAGTTAACAGTTTAGATAATCATTTATGTTTATTTTAATTATTCATAAATTAATCAGTGACACTTATCGCTACAGGCGGTATGAACCTCCAAACGTGGCTGACTTCGCCTGCACAAGGTTGTATTATAGATGGCGGGTCAGTCTCTTTCAGAATGTGAATGTCGTCTAGTATTGGCTCAGTGGTAGAACACTGAATGTCAATCTTGTATTCTCCGGGAGTTAGGAAGACAACGGTGCACTCATGGTACGCTTTTGCAGATTCCGCTAGAGTTGTTAACACCACCCTGAAAAAATAAAAGATGATTAAACCTCTGAATCTTGCCAGGTAATAGATGATATTATATATACGGCTGTATTCATGGAATTACTCATTCTGAGTAATTCCATGAATACAGCCGTAAATAGCTATGCATGGGAAGTAAATAAGTATGAATTTCTAGTCGCAGTTTTCTTGCTATCTAGACCGGTTTAGACTACATTGTAGACACTAATTAGAACTAATCCGCCCCGTCCAGGAACTAAAATACCTAAATTTTGGATTACCACGCATTTTTATTTTAGGATAAATGGTTGCAATGCAATGCAGTTTTTGGAATACCTTGAAAAGGTAAAAGCGACAACTCAGGGAGGCTGTGTCGCTTTGCTTTAGGTCATCGAGGGATTTTGTGCTAATTAAAAACATATTTACCTAATCAACACGTAAAAATTACATCCGTTTCGAAAAATAGTTTCCTAGTTTTTATTTTATAACAATCAACGACTTTTCTATACCAATTTAATGTTTAACAATAAGCCAGGGACTTTCGTAAACTCTAAATGTCATAAGAAACATTACGTTACTGTTAAAGACTGAATTATATGCAGCTAACAAATAATACAGGAAAGTATAAGAAAAAACAAACAACTCACTTATTATTTCCAGCAGTGGCAACGCGATTATCGAGCTTATAACTATGTACTCCGTTATTATAGTCTTGGTAAAATTGCACAGAGAGACAGAGCTTGTGCAGAGGCCTGGTGAGGTGGTTCCATACCGCCACTCCTAGGGACAGGCACTCGCCCGCCGAACAGTTGTACTCCTCTTGAGGCTTGATGCACTGGCTGTTCAGACTTACTTCTGTATAAGAGAAAAGTACATTTTGACGAACGTACGTACGTTTGGTCTGTGCAAAGTCCCACCGAATTTTGAGAGATTGGTGGAGGAATTCTCGCGGGGCTAATTGGGGATGCCTGTATATTTAGACGACATTATTGTAGGATAGCCTTAAGGAACACCTGCAGAACCTGGAGCGTGTGCTTTAAAAAATCCGGGGGCCAACCTCAAGGTGAGTGCTAAGAAGTGATAATTCTTCAGACGGCAAGTACACTTTTTAGGACATGTAGTGTCCGAGGAATGTGTGCGAACAGTGTTCCAAAGGACAAGCAGGTTCCAACGGAGCATTTCTCGGTTTATACTCGATTGCTCGTACTACCGGCGATTTGTCAAAAGTATAGCGTTTGTTTATTTATTATATTCATTAATAATTTGTTACAATTGTGTCTGAATATAACAATTTATATTAGTAATAAAAAAGGTGACATATACTTATGCGAATAATCCATAAAACAATTTAAAAGTTAAGCATACAGTATCAAATAAGAAGCATTTTAGGACTTACTTAAAAACATTCACAATATTGTAACCAAATATTTAACGACAGTTAAAATTTATATGTCAAAATAAATAAAAGATCATAATATAGTATTTAAATCGTGGCATTAGTATCACTTCGATATCAATGTCAATTACAATATGAATAAAGAAGAAAGTAAATTTGTACATTCACAGAATAGTAAATTTTTTCCAAGAAGGCTTTTAACTCTTTTTTAAATACATGTGTATAGATATATATTTTTAATTCTGTCGGTAAGCAGTTGAATTGCAAATCCATTACACCGATTCACTGAAGAGAAGAGAACTTTCTGTTGGAACGAGAGCTGTGAGATCGCGTTCTGGCTTAAGACGCGTCTGTGTTGTACGCCTATATTTATCCTGACACGAAAAATTAATTTATAGTCGACACAGACGCGAGTAACACGAATATTGGCGGTGTGTTGTCGGAACGGAAAGACGATCAAGAAATCGTGCTGGCGTACTTCAACAAATCTCTATCTAGACGGAGCTGTGGTTAAGACATTGCAGCACTTCAATAACCATATGCTGGGTCGAAGATTCCAACGGCGTACTGACCATGCTGCACTGAAGTGCCTGTACAATATAAGGATCCGGATGGACTAGTAGCGAGGTGGATACAAATGCTGCAGGAGTGCGATTTTGATATCCAGCATCGCAACGGAAAATCCTATGGCAAGCTGACGCACTGTCAAGGAGACCTTGCCCAGAGGACCATAAACACTGCGTTAGACAAGAGACTTCTACCTGACTAGTATTTATGACATGGAGCTATAAAATAAAACGACTGATATATTACCCCAGTTTAGCGGCGACATTCTGACGATGTCCATCATGGCTTGCGAGAGTGTGATGCCCTTTACGGAAGCGCGGCCGTAGATGTCGGACTGCATGAGATGCCAGCGCAAGTCGATGTTGTTGGTGATGTGTTCGGAACACATCAGCTCTAAGCTGTTTGTGGATCCACCCGTGTTCGTTGATTTGGAGTCTACGAGATCTGAAAATAAAGGATCTCTTAATTGATAGCAACTATTATAATTCTTGATTGAGCTGTTGAAATATGTTTTTCGAACTACTTATGGAAACTGCATTGCGGTATGGACATTCAGTTCTAGTTAAGAGATACTACGAGTTAACAAGTGCGAAGTACAGCAAAACTTACAAGTGAATAGTGAGTAGAAACAGTGAGAATTATAGCTGTGACTTGTAATTGCTATTTATTTAAATAAATTGTGATTATTGCGTTATAAAGTGGTGGATAATCTAATTCCGAACGCCGGCTCGTAATAATACTGTATTATGAACTGTAACACCAGTATGATAAAAGTAACCGGTTGGTGACAAAAATACACAGCAATTAATGCTCTTCAGTTCTTCGATTTCACTAACCTTCATCGATCGGTTTACTAAGCGTAGAATTGAAGGGGCATCGGTCTAAAGGCACAGGTACTCTGCACGACTCCTTGCTCTCGATCAGTATGTGTTTGCTCGGAGCGTAGTGGAAGTCCATCTCCTCAGATGTCAGGTTTGTGACGTCGAGCACTAGGTAGAGTTGCGATGGGCTGTACAAAACATTTAAGCGTACACATGGATATAACGTCCGTTATTACAAGAATAGATCAAACATTTGAAATTTAGTTTTTTTAACTTTCTTTTCTTATTTACCTAAGTTGTGCTATAAGAGAGATAAGTATATAGATACAACCAAAGATATTCGTTGAGTTGGTTTTATGGAATATTGATTGTCCATTTCAAATTGATACGACACTGAGGCTGAATTTATAAAATTGGTCATTCATCTATGGACCGGTCTATTTTCAGCATGTGGAAACCCCCACGGGCGATACCTCACATAGACTCCTGTAATGCACTTCAAATGATTGTCCCTTAGGAGGCGCGTAGATAAGTCGTCACCATAGTTGCACTACTGCAGGTGGAGGACATAAAGCCCTCATCCACTTGAGGCCACTCATAGCGGGGATGACACGATCTACGGACTAGGCTAAGACAACGATGGTTAAATGCACTGATCGCTCTGTCATGTTAAACTCCACTCTGAATATTTACTATAGACTTACATTTCTGCTGGGAGAACATCCCAGTGCGTAATAGAAACGCTCGGTAGCAGTTCCAGATTAATTTGCAGCGTTGATTGTCGACAGTGGACCTCCTTACCTTCGCCGCCTGAGTATCTTATTATTAACTGTAGACATAAAACCACTTATAAATAAAAATACCGAGGATCGTTCATACAAAAGTCACACAAAGAGTTCTCTTATGTGAGGATCGTGCCTACAGCCCTATGATAGTTGGTGAGGTGAAAATTGAAATTGCTATTTGTGCAATGATGCAGTTTGTTGACATATCACTTTAAAAATAGATTTGGATTCTCTATTTATTCTTCTAAACCCCAGATGAAAAAAAAACAAAATAAATAATTTTGATTCTTTTTCTCTCTCTTTTATAATCACTAAGGACTGATCCTTATAACAGCTACCTGCGTAATTATATCTAAATGTCAAAGATAAAACGATTTGTCGACCGATTAACTTTTTTTTTTGTTCAGCAGCTATTGACGAGTTTTAGTGATATTAAAAAAAAATTGTATCAGTAATTTTTTTCATTATGTGAAAAAAAAAGAAGGTAGTGTAAGAAAAGTCTATACAATGTCAGTTCAAATTATACTGGGCAATTAAATAAACAAAAACATTTAATACTTAATGAATTACGGTCGATTGTCGACCAACAGACGATCTGTAGTTTATTTAATTGTGTTATCAGACATAACCCTATTTACCTGAGTTTCCACATGACGGCCCCTAGATGGTGACAAAACTGATAGAGGTGCTGACCAGCTTGTTGTATGAGAATTCGTAGACCTAAAATGAACACATCCTGGTTTTCATTTTTTAAATGTATAAGACCAATATTAGCTCAGTTTTCAAAGAAAGTCAGAGAGTGGGACAAAAATCAGGGTGGCGCTGCAACCGGCTTCTAGGATTGTTATTTTATTTTCACGATTTCTTTTTGTGTGCGTTTGAATGGGTCCCTAGAAGGTACTTTCAATAGGACGCGGTAGGTACCGCCTGGTTTTTTACAATTTTCTTGTGTATTTTAGTGGGTCTCTGGAAGATCTTCACAATTTGATCCGGTAGGTGGCGCTGCAAAAGGGCTCTAAGACTCTTATTTAATTTTTTTTTTCGACAATTTTATTATTTTGTGTGTTTAAGTGGAATCCGGGATGGTTTAGATTAACATTTTTTCCCAGTATTTTGCTGTAACCGGGTTCTCAAAATTATTTTGTTATCGCCAAAGTTTTACTGTTCTTTTTTTTGGATTTTAGTATTTTGATTTCGGCGCATTTGTTTCATTGTCTAATTAAGTACTTATCACACGAAAAAGAAAATCCCAAATTGATGTATTTATAATTACGATCGGACAGGATAGCGTCTGTCGGGTACTCTAGTTTCTTTAATAAATATTTTCTGGCATTCTGGGCCATTTCTGTTTTCTTTCTCATTCGATATTGGCATTGATATGTATTCATTTTGGCTTTGTACAGTTAAGTTTGCTAAAGTTATGCCGAAAACTTGGCCCCAGATGTATTTTTAACGAGGTTGGCAATTCAATTGAGTGTTAATTAAAGAAGTTGTAAACATGAGTATATAAATAAAATCATAAGTGAAAATTTAATTTAAGGGAGTTAAATAAAATGCGTTATTAGAGTATTAAATAAAATAACAAATAAACATAGGTAATGATATCTCACCTAAAGCTTCCAGATGTCCTATTGGCCACAAATCCGCTGCTTAGAGAATTTTGAGGATTAGAACCTTGGGTTGGCAAAGAACTTTGTGCGTTTGGTACCGGTGAGCCTACTCTTGAAGGATAATTCGATGTAAGACTATTCGGAAATAGGTTTTCTCCCCCAACACCTCCGAGGTCTAAGAAATCAGCTTCACCATGCAACTTGATGTTAATTGTTGCAGTTTCGTTTGGTGGTATTGGAAGTTTGGACTGGATATCGTCGTTTGAAAATTGGAAGACTTTTGATTGCAATTGGTTGTCTATATTTGACTGTAAGGCAATAGGTAAAATCAATGCATTATTTTATTATATTTGAGAAGAATATGATCAGTCATACCATTTAGTTAAATATAAAATGTTTTGTAATAACACTTAATTCATTACAACAAAATACAGCAACGTTTATTACTTTTAGGTGTGTAAACTTGTAACTATTTTTATTAGATTAAGAGCATTCGAACACATATCCTCTAGTACCAAACTTTTACTTTTACGTCTTTCAGTCTGCATCCAATTAGCACCATTTTCAAAATGTCGACAATCAATGTTATCTATATATTAACTCATAAAGAGAATTCTTTGTGTCTTTTTTTAAGAAAATTTCGCGAACGCATTCACGTGAAGTTTGGAATACTTGCAGTTTATATATAGAAGTGCAGAAAGCTACAATTTAAAAAAATATGTTTTTCAAGTTTCAAAATTACGTGAAACCACCCATGGGCATACCCAGCTTTGCTCAAGGGAGGGAGGCAAAATTTGTATTTGTCTTCATCAGGGGGGGGGGGGGGGGGGGGGGGCATATCAAAAACTTGAATCAATGAATGAAATAAATCATGGCCGAAATTCTACCACCAATCGATCTTTAGTATTTACAATATCGATATCTACATCTCTATTCATGTATAAGGGTGGACCTTCCGCCTTAGCATAAGGCATTAGCATGTGCGCTTTACTCAATAGCGTAAACAAATTGAGGAGTCAAATTTTGCACTTATATACCAAATAACTATTTAAAGATTGTAGGTACTTATTTTTGACACTTACCTGAATAGATAATTCAAGGTATTCAATAGGCACGTTACTAGTATTTGTAATCTTTAGGGAGCAGCCTGTACTTTCCCCATTGTAAAGCGATATATTTGTAGTACTGCCAACATTTTCCATGCTTGATAAACTTAAATTACCAGATGGTGCCACCGTTGTTTCTATAGTAATCGTTGGCAGGCTCGGAATCACTTCAATAATGTATGCAGCTGGGAACTTGTGTGGAGTAGGCATGTTTTTCAGTCTACAGTTCGATTTTACACCCAGAGTATGGGTGGAATACCCAAGAATTTGTAATTCCCCTCCTTCCTTAGGAGTTCCGTGAAGATTGACTGTAGTAGGAGAGTCGGGAGGAAGAATAATAGTCTCTGGAAGGGATTCGAACACTACGCCTGAAGTCAGCAGTCTCATGTTGGATACTTTTAATTCAAATGGAAGGGGGTTGGTCAATTTCATTTGCACTTCGCAAATATCGTCTTCTACCCACAGATACTCTGAAAAAAAAATAAAGGAATAAGTGTTTAGAATGTCGTTACAACTTTGAAATATTGAATAATATCGGATTGCATTTGGAATAATATTACACCCTTTGAAAAGTGTTTTAATTTGTTTCTGAGGCAACAGTAATCACAAAATTTACTAAAATTTTATTCAATCAATAAGTGGCATAAAAATTTATTTCATTTTATAAAGTTTTGTGCGTAAATTGATTAAAATGCGAGACGCGTGTCATCTCGGTAGTAGATTTTTGCATTATGTCTATACAACAACCGTTGTCATTGGTTATATTTAAGTAAAATACACGGGAGGAGCAAAATATTCAACAATTTACAGTAAAATTTACAATTCATCTAGTTTTTTACTGATGTGATAACGAATATCATGGCGGTTTTCGTTTCGCATATTTGTAGAACAGACACTAGACTAACATTTTTCGATTCCCTATTGCCTAATAGCCCAGTCAACGAAAGGGGAAATAACTCGTGTAAAAGTCAATTTGGGCACAGTTGTAGGGAAAGGTGTATTAAACAACATACTTAAAATACTGTTGGATGGGGAGTGGAGGTAAACAGTAGAATAGTAAGTACTTAATATAAAAAATGATTTAAAAGTTATAACTTAGCACGCACTAGCAGATAAAGCATTATTATTTTGCCACCGCCATTATGTATCTATGCTCTCAAGTAATATTATTGTGTATTAGTAATAATTATGTTCTCATGTTAAGTGAATTGTATTATAATTCTTAATGAGAATAAATATCTAAACCCACTTATAAGTCTACAAAGATTCGTAGGTATAACAACATTTACTTTAACTTATGTTAATAACACGAGGGTGAATTCAGTAAAACTATACCCGTTCCAGTAATTTAATTTTTTTTTTACTTGGGATATTTTGTCGCGAACTGACCGTACATTTCACGTGCACGCATAGGCGGTGCGGTGCGGTCTTACCCATCTTCCCCTCGTCCTTCTTGGCGTTCCTCTCCAAGCTGCCGAAGTGCAACGGCGTGAAGATGAAGGGTCCGCAGGTGGGCTTGTGTCGGCGCGCGTGCGGCGCGCGCGGCGCGGGCAGCGCGCGCGGCGCGAAGGCGGCGCAGGCGGGCGCGTGCAGCAGGTTGGCGGGCGGGATCACCGCGCCGCACTCCAGCACCAGCGGCACCGGCCCGCCCTCGCACTGCGCCGACAGTGCCTGCCGCCGGATAACACGCGTACGATTGTAATGCGAGTTTGTGTTTGCTACGCTTTTACACCTTAAATACTCAACACGTAGGATACCTCTCATAAAAAAAAAACGGTTCCGAGAAATAGAAAAAGTTGATTATAAATTTGAATAGCACACGGAAGCTTTTTTTCTAATATGATTGGAATTAAAGTGAAGAAAAATAGAAAATGAAATATAAGAAAATAATAATAAAACTGCAGCAAACCTAATCAAAATCTACCATATATTAATACCTGTAACTGTATAGCTAATTCTCTATGCTCTTGTCTCGACAGGTGTGGCCACATTGTTTGCAGCAAGAACGTCATGTGCCGCGTTGCAAGAGCGGGATGGCCCATACGACGTGAAGCTACTACTAATTCTTGGAGTAATTGGATCTGCAGGGCTGGCCAACCTAATGAGCAATAATATTTTTAAAGTATTTAGAGAAATAGTTGACTTAGCCCTGATAAATAAAAACAGTTATTACTGGTTATCCATGCTTTTAGGGAAAACAAAAAAAAGGTGTTTAAAAATAAAGAGGAGTGTTCACTCTCTTTCAACTTAACAGAGTGGCCAGAAATGGTGTCCAGACTTTGTTGGGTGTGGTGAATCATATATTGGAGACACCGATTGGTTTTAATCGGCAGAGCGGTACCAACGGAAAATAAAATTACATATTTTACAAATGAACTTACCAACTTGATGTTGAATAACATAATTAGGATCCAAACTGAGTTTGTACCCTGGGAAGCTGTGCAGCATTAGGTAATAACATTTTTGCCAGTCTGGACTAGGATTGTTAGGACTGACTTGCCTAGTTGCTGCCAAACGTTGACAGAAGCCTGCTTTGCGATGAAACCCTGAAATACATTTTTTAATACAATCAGGGAGACGAGAAATTCAATATAATTTGTATTTAGTTAATAGTAAAACTTACCAATTTCCTTATAAAGTTCCGCCAGCGTCTCGAACCGCTGAATTTTCTCTTGCTCACTCAAGGTTAGATTAATAAATATGACATTCTGAAGAAAACTGGAAGCGTGAAGACTATTATTCTGTTCAACCGCAATTCTGGCTGCTTTGAAGCATGCTTCAGTTTCAATAACTCCAGCATTCTTATATTTGCTGTAATCCATAATAGCTTCACGATATCTCTCAGCGATTTCTTCCCCGTTTAGTAAGTACACGTTATTTATTTGTGAAGGAGGTTGACGAGGAATGGAAGGGAGGTCTGGTCCTACGTAAGATTTGTGAGTTTGATATTCCATATCGCTTGATGAAGCTAGAGATTCGGAGTCACCATTGTCAGTTTCTGATTGTCTAGACGATGTTTCGACACTGTCAGAGGAAGTGGGAGTCAATTCACTTGGAGGATTCACTGGACTAGAAGTTTTAGATGTTCTTAGAGGTGATGAAGTGAGTTTATATTTTCTGAGAGGCTCAATGGCGGGTTGGAAAAGTGAAAGTTGTTTAGCTTTATTTGGAGAGTTTTCTTGAAGGCTGGCGTTTCTGTGAAGTGGGGTGGGATTGCGTAAGTTTGGGTAGAGGAGTATTGCTGAAGCCGTACAAAGCCCTGAAAATTTACAGATAATTTATAATAATATATGATTGCTGAGTTCTATTTAGACAGTTACACAGCTTTGGTGTACAGACAGATATAGCCAACCTTTAAAATGTATCGGTAGGAAATATAACCATGATTGTTTGTGAGTTCATTCTGAAATGTAATATAGTCGAGAGATTGCATGTTAATGAATTTAAAAACTGACTAGTACAAACAGATAAGTAGGTAAATGACATTACTACTTAACACGAATAAAATTATTATGAAGTTAAACTGTTTGTAGCCAATTAAAGTCATGTTTTCATATAATTTGTTTGCAACTCATGCAAAATCGGCTTAAAAAGACCTTGACAAATTAGCTCACATACAAACTGTTTTTGGATTTGCCGACTCGAAGTTACCTTTTCGCAGTTAATTCCTAGGCTACTTGTCCTACTGGCCGTACTGATTTATCTAGGATGATATTTGTAACATTATAATAATATTCGTCAATTTTACCTTCCTTAGCTGCAGCTAGCCACAACCAGTCAGTCTTAAGCATTTCAGTAGAGGAGTTGTACAAGCTCAAACTGTCAGCCACTAAGCCGGCTTGTAACGTCAGGTCTGCTAAATTTTTCGTCACTCGACCCATACAACGCTTCTTGTTGTTACGGGACTCCATGTCTAGACCTATCGTTAAAAAAGAATATAAAGAGTGAAATATCCATGACTTGGGTAACTTCTACTTTTATTGTAGTTCTAAATGTGGGAGTGCATTATGCAGTCATTTTTACATTCCAATATTTACATCTCCAAGTAATATTATTGATCAGAATCTCTTACTAGATTAAATTTTCTAAATATCCAAGCAGTAGTGTTTTTTGTGTTATGTATGGGATATCAGATTTCGAAAATATTAACTATAAGGTAGGTGTTACTAACCCACAAAATCTTTCTTTTCAAAAGGAGCCAGAAGGAGTGACACCTTCTCCAACTTTTCCCTTGATCTCTCTAATCTCTTAGACTCTACGACCCAGAACAATGAGGTGATAAGGTCAGCCACACACTGTTCTAAATCCGGCACTGGGTCGTTCTCACCGTAGAACATAGCGTGAGTCTTAAAGTTTGAAGGAGTCATGAAGTTTTCTTCTTGAGGATACGAAGAGTTGGATGAAGCAGACTGTGGAAAGCTTTCTGAGGAGGATAGGCTGTCGGCTTGTTCACTTGGTAGAGAAGCCCTAGAATAAAACATAGCAGTAGGGGCTACTGGTCAAGAAAAATTGTAGTGCATAACTCTTCCATAAAAAATAAAAATCAATCAAAGAAACAGGAAGAAAATATTTAAAAAAGTAACAGAGTGTTTTTATAATATTAAAACTTTATTATAATAGCTTATTATAAACAAAATGATTACATAAACATGGGCTTTTTTAACCGACTTAAAAAAAGGAGAAGGTTCTCAAACCTATCTGTAATAAATATTAAAATATCATAGAATTTGTTTATATAATTATATGTATATTACAAATATCTTTTGGCATATAGTTGCATAGATTCAAAAATAAGTTGAAAAAAATGTAGCATTAGGTTAATTGAATTTAAATTAATTTAGGAGAAACTTCTCTGTTTATATATATACAGGGTGTTACAGAAACGTGTGGTCAAATTTTAAGAGTGCTATGTGTAGTCGACAAATAGTTCATTTTTTTCTATGAGATTTTTTTTTCTTAGGGAAACGCTTTTCCTAATGTTGGAGGTGCACATTTATAAACAACACACTATGATTTTTCATGTCAATTTCTATGAATTTGGTTTTTTTCTTATGCAGACATTTTCAAAAAATCAGTCAATTTGCAAGTCGGTTATCGGTTAATTTTTCAGTTTTAAATTAGATTTCTGTATTAAAAATCACGAATTTTCATAAAATTGTTAGCACAATACGAAACTAAAAATATGATTATACCATTCTGCAACACCCTGTATAATTTTATACATCTGTATAATTTTATACATATGTATATTATTGTGGTTACTTACTTGTCACTTAAACTGCTATCTCTTAAAGGCCTTTCTTCCTCATAGTAGCTATAGGTTTCAGGTTCTTGTTCTGGTTTCTTCATATTACTGTTAGGTCCAAACATGAATGCACGAGAATCATACAATGTGTTTGAGTATTTCACTTTAAGAGACTCATGAACACGGCACACTTCATTCAACTCTGCTTGGTTCATGAATTTACTCAATGTAATAAGGCCTAATAACCGCCTGCAAAAAATACATAAAATATTTTTTTTTATTAAAAATAATAGAAAACAATACTTTTTTTTATAAAAGACAACTCTCGCCTTAGGAGATACTCCTGTGTCGCGGGGGACTTTACAAACATACAAACAACGGACAAAAAGAACACCCAGACAGGCATAGCAGTCAGGGTCACTAACCACTAGGCCAACAGGCCAGTCTAATTATAATATATAGTAATATTATGTCTTAATAGTAAGATTTTTTCTTTTTGGTATCCCCCACTGGTACTTAAACAGTATCAGGGTAGAGGTTATGATAGAATGGAACGGACAAAAACATATGGTATTCTGTCAAAATAGCAAAAAAAATAGTAAAAAAAAGAATCCTATCATATAGGGAGAACCCTGGCAATTCTCTTTATTTTAAGAGAGGCGCGCGCAAAACACAGGTCTCGGGTCTGCTTCTGCTACGATCAGTGGCAAAATACTCGGTCTTGGAGCACCCTCATATTATCAATATCTTATATAAATAATACTTAAATTATAATGCGAAAGTAACTTTGTCTGTCCGTCGCTTTCACGCCTGAACTATTCGCCCGATCAACATGAAATTTTGTCAGCGGTATAGAGAAGGACAATGTGGTGGAATAGTAAAATTACTTAAACGCGGGCAGCAGCTAGTAGAATAGAATAATCTTTATTGTACACCCACTACATATTGCTTAAAAAAAATACACAAAGTGGATATGTACAATAGGCAGCCTTATTGCTAAGAGTGATCTCTTATAGGCAACCTTTAGTATTTTATATAATTTAGACATCCTCCTGGCGTGAATACTGGACCTGCCATTAAGTACGATGTTAGTACTCTTCCACACCTTGCCTATAAACCTATCAGTGAAAAAAATCGCAATCATGCAACATATCTAATGAAAGAAAGGTCTTGTTGTGAGGATATTAAATACATTTTTTTTATAATTTTAAGATTATCAGTTTTTAACTTAATAAGTGAAAATTTACCCCTTATCTCCCAAACTACTGAGCCTAACATTTTGAAAATAATACAGAAAGTAGTTCTTTACCTGTAAGAAGTATATATGGTCCGCTGTTTGTACCATTCTTTTTTTTTGTCTTTGTAAATATTTTGAAATGTTCCTCATGGTGTACAATGAAGAGTATTGTATTCACATACAATATGGTAACTCTCTTAATGTTGTGCATATATTTTGAAATGTTCTTTTGTTTCCCATTGGCACAACGATTTGGGAGTTGATAATAATTTTCTCCAAAATAGACAGTATCTAAATTTATGGTCTAGCTTTTTTTATTGTCAATCACTTTTGTATGCTTGCCTGGCTTTTATAAATTTTTGCCAGCGCTTGCTTTAGTTAGGAAAAATATAAGATTAATCTAGACATGTCTTTTTCTGTTTCTGATGATGGTTGCAACTAACTTAATTTCACAATAAAAAAACATCAGACAGGTACATCTTTTTTTTCTTATGACACAGTATTAGCACTAAAAGGTTTATTTTAAAGATACTTTTAAACATCTCAGCATTAAAATTTAACAGACATAACCAAATATACTTTAATGTAAGTTCTTTAACTACAGTTTTGCAAATGATATTCAAATTAACAGATAATGTCAAATTGTACTGAAATATGTCGAAAATACAACCAAAAAAAATCATATTATATTTTTTTAAATGAATAGCATTTTATTATTTCTGACAATTTAGTATAGAGACTGTAGAGTAAATATAATTTTAGAATTGTAAGTAATTTTATTCTAAAACTCTTAACACTTTACCTTTTACATACAACAATTTATACTGTTAATCTTAATCTGTTTCTGTAAGAAACATCTCAATCCACATTATTCAAGGAGTTGAGTCATAAGTACACAGGATTTAATTATAAACTTTGCTTATAACCTAATATACATCTATCTAGACATGCAAGTTTCAAAATATGCATTCCTTTATTACTATAACTACCCCCCAGCTTTACACGGGTGTAATGGAAATACTTATGTCGGGAACAATTATCGTCATATTTGAACAAATTAACACAAAACACACAAGAACATTAGAACCATGTTTGAGTGGGAATATTAACCAGTTTCTCTCTCTTATACATTTGGCAGGCTTATATAAGCTTAATGAATTGCCTAATGCTCTGTAAGATTTGTACATAGAGGAAATAATAGAATACACTTGCAACTTTCATCCACATTGTTGCAAAACCACATTTTAGTAAATATTAATCCATTACATTCATGAACACTTACTGTTTTACAGAGCCCCGTTAATTTTAGATTAAAATCCAACAAAACAACAACAACTAAATTCAATCCATGCCTTGGGAATCTATTCTTAAAGAATTTTGCCCACATTCTTCGAACATTCTTGAAAAACAGACGGACAATGAAGTGATCCTATAAGGGTTCCTTATTTCAGTTTAAAGATTAAGGAATGGAGAAGAAGAAAGAAATCATAATATAAGTGATCAATATTTACCGGTGAGTTTGAAAGTCACCCCAATCATTGTTCTCCACTGGATAGTCTCTGACATATCTAACAAATATATCTCTCACTTGGCCAGATGGATCTAAAAATAGACAAATTAGAGAAAAATTTATTAACAAATACAAGGTTTCGAACATTTCATGGTAGTTTTAAGATAAATGAAATAATTACCTGTAACTTTAATATTGTTGACTCTCTGTATGCGTTCCCAGAGCTTGTTAAAGTTTTTAAGCATACCACCGATGCCCTTAACGAGCACCAGTAGGCAGGCATGGTGCTGGGCATGTTGGGAATAATCAGGATGCGACATCACCGACTCCCCAGGTGCGTGTGATAGGATGTAGCTCACCGAAGAGCGCATTGATACCTCATTTGATTTTTATCAATCGGAATATTTAAGTGGTTTCTCATCGAATACACTATCCATCGCCGTAGATTCTAGTACTTTATGGTTATTCTGTGGTTACACGCAGAGACTACGGTATTCTTTTAATATGTATTTTGATATTTGTTTACGTCGCGATTTTTTCGCTAAACAGGGCGTATTTGACATTGACAACGCTCTCTTTGTTCGGAAATGATTGAAGGAAAGTTGATAGAAGTCTCATGTACTATAAGAGCAATAATATCGTCTCATGGAATCTGATGACGAATAGACGTTAATTTTTTTACGGTTTTATTATTTAACTTGTATAATTATAAAACACTTGACATTATAGAGTCCATAATACAATAATATATAAATATATATATATAAGAGCAATAATTAATTATTGCTCTGAGCATGTACTTATTTTATTGGCTGTCTTAAGCTGGCGGGAAGAGGTCGCTTTTTTAAATTTTCAACGATTTCTCCCCCGCCAACTTGAGAGTAGCTTTTTATTTTATTAAAAAAAAAGCAAAGATCGAACAAAAAAAATTTGATCGAACAATGACGAACAGTTAACAAACAGTTGAAATAGCAAAAAAAAAGAAGTAAAAAACGACTTCTCCCCGCCAACCTAGAGCCTATTTTAAGTATTTTATTTTAGTTGTAATGTAAATGTAACCCAAGAGTAAAACACTATGTTTTGTACCTACAAACTTTACAGGAAAAATGCATTTTTTAATAAATAAAAAACAAAAACGATCTTTTGTTTTTTAATCCAGTCCGTATCCAGTATTTATTTATCGTATAGAATTAAGTTTTTTTTATTTTATCCGAACTGTTCCTTTTATTTTCGAACGCAGCTCAATAACCTCAAAAGTTTGACTGTAGCATTGTTGTTTTGGGACGCCGAAAAAAGTACTTTTACTATTTATAGAATAGAAATACATAAAATGTCTTCAAAAGAAGGAGGCGACAAAGGAAAGGTAAATTCTGTTTGTATTCGCAATACCATCAAATGCAATTGCAAATTTGTGTTTAGACTAGCTCCGTTTCCTTCATCATTTTGTTTATATTCCAGTCTTCTCAGGGTGCTGGGGACAACAAAGAGAAGAGAAGAAAAGAATCTATTCTAGATTTAAGTAAATACTTGGAAAAGAGCATTCGTGTCAAATTTGCAGGAGGTAGGGAAGCAGCAGGAATATTGAAAGGTTATGACCCTCTTTTGAATCTCGTATTAGACAATACTACGGAGTTTTTGAGAGGTAAGTTAATATTTTTAAATGCCGAATTGTTTATGTTGTATTGTTAGCATAACATTTATGTAAAATTGGAGACCATAAGATTACGAAAACTGGTCTCTACTGTAATCGATTTTGTTCTTATTAATGTTAAATTTGTAAATTCACATTAATATTTGTAGTAATCAACTACTTTTAATTATTTATTGGCTTTTAACACTTATCGTTAGAGTATACATATAGGAGAGACATTGAGATTTTATTGCTATAAAGTTGTGCATACATATTACTCAAATAAGTATTTTCTTATACTTCTGAGTTGACGAGCAAGCTCATGGTCTTTTTGATACTTAAAAAATTACAGCACTAATGATATCTCTAAGCTCTAGTGACCCTACTTAACAGAATAAACACAGTGCTGGGTAACTGTAATCTTCTGTGATCTGAATAAATGTATTTGTACAAAGATATCTACCACACCCTACCTCCTACATGTACAATATAAAAAAAAAAAATATTATATACTATTATATATACCTTATATATATTTTTTTTTTCGACATCTTTAACAATTATCGTCATATTTCAGCTATTTTACACAAAATCTTAATGAATTTAAAACCTAAACCTTCCTCATGAATAACTCAGTCTATTGGTGAAAACCTTATGAAAATCCATTTGGTAGTTATTGAGTTTATCGCATACAGACAGACAATTTAAAAAATATTAAATGAACTAACTAGTATAATAATGTGCATTTTCATGTTTACAGATCCTGATGACCCATACAAATTATTGGATGACACAAGAGCGTTAGGTCTAGTTGTATGTAGAGGCACCTCTGTTGTTTTAATATGCCCCATGGATGGCATGGAAGCTATACCGAATCCTTTCATAACTCAGGAAGGGTAACATTGATGTAAAATGTCTTTTGTTGTAAGTGATATTTGTAAATTAAAAGTAAAAGTACATAAGCAGTATATTTATTTTTTATTACCTACATTTAAGATATAATTTAACAATATTTATTTCTCTACTTAATAAATTATTGCACAGAGTACTTAAAATTATGCATGAAGATAATAATAAAATACTGTTAGACAATGTGAGAATGTAATACTTTCTACCTAGTTACTATACTCAAAAAAAATAAATTAACAAAGTGAGCTTGATGTAATAGGAAGGGTATCGAGTATTCTCATATGCTTGACATGATATTTCATGTTTTACATTGAAAATGTCTTAGTATTGAGTATTTAATTAATCCATACAACAGGGATGTTGACACTAATCACAATTTAATATTACGTTGTTACTAAACACTTGCCTCGGAGAGCACGTTAAACCGTCTTTTGTTACCGGTAGTTGCGAGCCCTAAAAAGTCCGACAGCCTGGTCTAACTACAGAACTTCGATATCGCCTAGTACTTGGGTGGTGGAGGTCTGATGACAGTCGCTTCACGTAAAATATCAAAGTTCGGCCGTATCGTAGGTTGACTGGAAGCCGACCCCAACTTAGATGGGAAAAGGCGCGGAGGATGTAACTAAACAATTAATTGTGATGTTTAAAAAATCTAAACCCGCATTTGTAAATTTAAAACACAAATAAATTAAAGTAAATTGTTTTAAAATAGCTTCAATAGTAACTATTATCATGTGTCTGTAAACATCAAACATTTATTTTTAACTCTTTTCTTTTCAAGTTAGTTTTTTTTAATAGAGTATTGTTTTTTGGGTTAAATGAAAGCCTAGCTATAAAATAAAGCAGTTATGAAAAATTGTCAACATCCTCTCCATGGAACCCTCAAATGATAGAAGTATTTCTAATCTCTTCAAATCATACTAAGTATGAACTGGTAACTATATGTTAATTGTCAATAAATATATAATTCCTAAACCAAATTAATCAAATCCAAATTCATTTCTAATCCAAGGATAAGACTTTGGACAATCACTACATGTGATCATGTATTTATCATGCTCCAGTACTTTTGACTGCAACTTGCATGTCGTTGGTTTAAAACACGCGATCTCCACTTCTTCGAATTGACGTTCTTTACACTGCCATGGTTGAAATTTCTTCAATTGTAGGACGGGAGTTGGCCTTCTAATCCAGTCAATAATTTGTTTGTATGTTACAAAGTATACATCCGGTAGTTTTGATATTTCATTGTAGAATTTCTGAAAATATTCATTTATATAGAAAGAAAGAAAGAAAGAGAAACATTTATTCTGACATTCACAGGACCGCACACAATTATTACAATAAAAAATAAAAACAGATAAAACTGTAAACAACTATTGCCCTGTGCAACGCCAGAAAAGGCACCTATCTCAGCATATTGCTGCAGCCATAAAGATTGCAGTGCTGATATTCTGATATAGAAGCTTGTAATTTTGTTAGAAAAAACCCACATTAAAAAAAATACAGTCTGATCAAATATAAAATACGACGATAGAGTCTGTGCGGAAAGAGAACCGTCGTAGGATTTGAGGTCGCAGTAGTGCTAATATTTATTTATGAAGCGATTAAAAACCTTCCCAATATTTTATTTTTATTACAATTTAAAAGATTTTTTCAATTATTGCTGATGTTAATTTATTTTTTTTATGGTGTTAGGGGTTCAAACGAGCAGACTTGATGGTAAATGACCACCGCCGCCTATGGACACCTGTAACTTAAGAGTTACAAGTGCGTTGCCGGCCTTTCAGGTAGGATTAGGGGAAAGGTGGAAGATTTAAATTAAATAAAAAAACAGTAAATTGAATTACCTACTTTAAAAATACGAATTTAACTTGACTTCTAGAATTTACAATTGACAATTAAATAGTAATAAATTAGGAAATGGATCGGTCTCCTATATATTGCTATACCATTGTACGAACTCGTACATGATTTGATGACTCCACACTTTACAATAATATACATAATTTACACATTTTATAACCAGTGTGCAATATCGATCGCTGGCCTTACTAAACACACGTCGCGTAGTAGTATAAAATCGCTGATTAGAAAAACTTGTGAAAATTGTCTTAGTGAAAATTTGTAGACTGTTTTAGGGGCGGATGGGGGGTGAGCCTAAAGCGTTAAGAACTCCTAGTATGAGTTTTATGTTGTAAGTGTACGATCAATGTCGTCGATTCCCTCATACATTATTTTAGCATACCTCCGTTACCGCCAGGGCCACTGTCAGCAAATGTATGGTAATATCGAGACGAAGAAGATCTTACACGTACCCTGTAAAAACTCGTACTAGCATTCTTAAAATGTTGATGTACCTATCTGTGAGATTCTTGTCATGTACATTAAATGTATTTAAGTACATTACCTTAAACGCCTGCAAATATTCAACATTCTTGAACCATGACGAATTTAAGTGAATACCGTATGGAGCTCTATTTGTCAGGTAATGTCTCTTGAAATTGTTTACTAGAATATTGTAAACATCTTCACCAGTAGCAGTTGACGGACAGTATTCTAAAGTAGCGCAAGTGTATTGGCCGTTATAAAGTGGGTTGATGACCATCTCCCATAACCCAGCGTAACTTCGTGTTGGGCAGTATTGGTTATTGCCTGAAACACAAAAATTGTAGAATATATAGTTATATACTAATCTAAGCTTACTTCTGTGTTTAATTCAGTGTTAAGGGCACACAAGGAATTCATGTCAGGTTCAAACCGGTTAAATAACACAGTGTCTCCGAGATCAGACCTATTAATGGGAAAGGCATGTTCAATATGTTCATGGCAACGCCAACGCGGCGATTAACACACCAACCACCTCGTCGACCAACCTCTAATAAGTCCTATCAATTATTTCTGGCGTGACATATTTCGGCTATTTTCCACTCGAAAACTGCGCATTCAGAGATAGTGGACCCGCCCATCCCCGTTGGGGGATTTTCTAGAGAAAGTGTGCTTTGGAACGCTAAAGACCCAATCCATTTCCATCTTGCCGAAATACAAAGACGACAACCCTTCAGCCTTCCTCGTCGCCTCCCTCCCTCCTTCCTTTGTTAATTAACAGGTCTTTTGGGACCTGTCGAAGCGTGGATCCCTATGTCATTAGGTATATGTATAATGTATACATATTATTAGTATTGAGTAATACTGTGGGAGGTGGATGAAAATTAACCTCTTTCTTTGGAGACAATAGGATTGTTACGAAATATGAGAAGGAACTGTGATATATTTTACCGATTTTTACCGATCATAGGGTAGGTAAACCTTTTATACTTGTTGTGTTCTTAATTATGCAAGTCAGAAGGAGTATGAGGATTTGATATGAACTCATTAAAAGGAGCATGTCCTTTTGCTAAAAGAAAATGGCGAACAAGACACCCCAGCAGAAAGTTCTCTATTAAATTTACACATCGGCATCTATCCAACTTTCACATCCAAAGTACAATCTTTACAAGTGATAATTAACTTCTAAGTAGAAGCAGGTAATTATTGTCACATCCTCTTACTAATTACCTACAATGTGTTTACTCCAAAAACTATGTCCGTGACGTAACTTGATGATATCTTACACGGCATTTATTATCGTAAAAAGTAGCATACCGCTTACTTACAATAACAAGTTTAAATCAAACACCTAATTTGACTTAGTTAAGCTAATTAATCGGTTCACCAAAATTGGCTTATCAGCTCATGTTAATATTTTAAATACAAAACCTTTAGAATAAGGATATCGTCTTCGTTAGTTTAATTTGTATTTCAAACGTCATCAAAACATTTTACAAACACAGGACCAATGCTTTTCAGAATTTAGATCTCTAGATGTCAGATCCTATTCTTTATTAATCTCCAGCCTGTAATCGTGACAAACTCATTGACGTGTTGATTGTTCATAGTATCATTATTTTGATTGAAACGTGAATCCAAGATATTTCCGCATTCCCGATAGTTACGCGGGTAGTATCACAGAATAACAATAGCGATGGTGGAAGGTAGAAAACGCAATCTCTTTACTTGTCGTTCACTTCACCGTCGTCATCGACAATCACGGTGCATAACATGTTACTCAATCACATACACGCTCTACTTTTTACTGTCGAGATCAATCATTTAGTTTTTAAATGCATAGGTATAATATATAATTGGGGTAAATCGTAAAACAGTAAACCTATTTTTTTACAAGGAAATGAAAAGAGCAATAAAAGTTCATTATGTTCTCTTTGACTAAATATGTATATAATTATAAATAGTAGGTACAATAGGTAATAAATAGTACCGATCAGTTGTAGTAGATATTTACTTTTCCACTTAGGTGGCTCCAATTCGAATAGTTATATATCTGACGATGAAGTAATGGGACTCCTGCTGACGACTAGGGTCTGCAGTGCAGACTTCCTTGGGTAGGGGAACATAGAAAGCAATGCGCAAAGACACCGGGCGACGTGCTTGTTTTACAAGTAGGTAGTAAAAAAAACAGTCATTAATATTCAAACTTTTCAAATTATTTACAAACATCTCACATTACCTCAATGGCCACTGAATCTCATACCTGTACATTTGTGAGGCATCTTATAGTCTAGAGTGTAAGGCCAGAATGGAGGGTCAGTCAACGGTGCTACCACTGTGGCATCGTACACAAATCCGAATTCCTGCATCATCAGAAACTGACGATTCCATCCAACTGAAAGAAAAGGAACTCGTAGTCCTCTGCAAAGTGAAAGTAACTAGTGACATTTAAAAGCGCAATGAAATGCATTCTGATCTAAATTCTCATCATATTTGGGAAAGTTTCAAATGGTTATATAACGACACAAAGTATGGTATTGATTACGAAAAAATAAACAAAAACAGTTAGCAAAGTTTTGTAATCATTACGAAATAAACATACACTGGTTAAACATAGAAATTCACTCAATTTTTTTTTTTTATAAGGCAACTCCCGCATTAGGAATTACTCCTGTGTCGCGGGGGACTTTTGCAAACATACAAACAACGGACACAAAGAACACCCAGACTCAGGTGGGAATCGAACCCACGACCTCTGGCTCAGCAGTCAGGGTCACTAACCACTAGACCAACAGGCCAGTCAAATTCGAAGTAGATTTGAGTGAAGAATTAGAATTGAGTGTACTTCTCATGTACCTACTTAAACAAGCACTGAAAAAGAATAAAGAACTCCTCAAACCGTAATAGGGATAGACGGAGTTGAAAAGTAGAATATGCATGCTTTCGCCTCAGTTTCGACTGAGTAGATTTAGATTTCGAATTCGGGGCACAATTTAATAAACCAGTCGTCCAGGCATTTGGTTGTTATTAGGGTGAAAGAAAACATAAATTTCGCAAATGTAATAAAAGTAAAACAATGACAAAAGATAATAAATGCAAAAACCGATACGAATTGTATTAGTTAAATGTAGCAGGGAAAGTGTTAAGTGAAAATGGAATCAATTAATTGTCGAATTTTCAAGCTACCTATTCGTTGCGATAGTTTGCTAATAATACATTTAGGTAGCAGATCGCCTGAATAAAAGTAGTTTGAAGTTATAAATAATGCTTGTTGTAATTTTAAAATACTCCAGATCCCCAATTAGGTACAGCATTTTTTAAAAGAAATCTCTCGAACCAAGAATAAACGTTACATAAATAGTTGTGTGCAGCATGTTCTCAATTACGGTAAAAAATATCGCAATGCGTCAGCGAATTCGAATAAGAAATAAGGGAAATCAATTAACATTTTTATGACCTGAAATCTTCCATGCGAACTCTACCGAATCTGTTTATCACATTCGCTTGACCAACCATTTCGTCAAACCAATCTTCCACGGTTGCGTTTTTGGACCACCAGTCTTCCGGTCCGCGACGGCTGTAACATTTTAGAGTTTATTGATTAGTCATGGAAATAAAATCAATCATTTTCGTAAGATAAGATACTGTTTGTATAGCGGGTTTATAAGAAAGGTACCTATTCGATTTCTCCTGGCATTACTTACGTTATCGAATTTACTGCTATCTCATGTCCGTCATTCCACAGCTTTTGTACGTGTCTGTAATTCGTATACGGGTGTGAAACGAAGAAAGTTGCTTTAATCGGACAACCGTTAGGGTTTTTCATTTCTGGAGTAAACACATGTTTTGTATAGGCTTCCCAATTCTCGTGGTTTACAGGACCATCAAATGTGAGGGTTATCATCTGTGGAGTCTACAACAAAGAAATACATAACACTGATAATATCTGAAATAGTAATTTAAACACTAAAATAGACGGTTGAATTTACTTTCATGTGACCTAAGAAGAGTTTCATCAACGGCCTTTCATTTCTGAAATTGTGGGACTTGGACGCAGAAGACATTGTTGGTCTTTGAAAAGAGATCGAAATAGACAAAATAATTTTTAGTAAGACTGTAGAGTAGTGTACACGGTGTAGATGATTTCTCTATACTTTTTAAAAACAAAAACAAGTGTGGAAGTCGTTTTTAGGATCGACATATATATATTTAAAAAAATGAAGGTACTTAATTATGCACAGATTTGTCAACTAGCATTGGAAATCACCTAACTTTCACCCTTCTTAAGTTATACTCAATCGCGTTTTCCTCTTGTCCGTTTCTTATGTTTTCATAGCCTTCTTTCTCTATATCTCCGGTTCTAATTGAGGTACGTGGTTCGTTTTCGTCTCACTTGCTGGAACAAGCTTTTTCATTTGTGGTTTTTCCAACTTAAATTGGTTCAGTCGGAGAGAAATTATGTGTGAAAATTCAACGCGATTTTCAATATGCGTTTCAAATTAGAATTAATTGTCAATCCTATCATGCCCATAATAAAAACAAAAATCGGTTATCTAAGATAACTAAAAATAACGCTCTTATATGAAGAGTAATTGTAACCTAACAATTACTCTTCATATGAGAGCGTTATTTTTGAAGATTTTCGTAAAGATATTCGCAGATAATAAAATAAGTAGGTAAGTGTGGAAGCTAAGGCGTCGGACTTATGATCGAATGGTTGAGAGTTGAAACTCTGTATCTACTCTTCCGACATGAACCCATTTCAAATGGGAGTATTAGTTGGGAGATTTATAAAAATGTTAGTAACGTCAGAAACGTGCGTCCAAGTAACAATAGAAGTAGCATCAACACATCCGGGACTTTCAGTTAATTTATATATATTAATTTTGCAAATCGATACCTTAATTCGCAAACCAGCCAACTCCTCTTTTGATATAACAAATAGGTATAAAATAGCTGTAGTTATATAATAAAAAACGTATTGTACATTATTATCAACCAACCCGACTGCGTTAAAAATACTAACTAATAAACATAAATAAGTAGTTTATATTTTATTTTCTGTCACAATATTGCCTTAGAAATAAGATGAGAATAATGTACAGCTATTCAGTTTCCAGATTTATTGTGAGAGACTGGTGCCTGAGATAGATTTGTAGAAAACCTGTATTACAGGTCACCAGTGTTCCATTCCACAGTAATAAGACCATGATACAAAAGATAACATCGTGTAAACACGCACATTATAGAAACAGTGTAACTGTAACTATATACAAGATATATGTAGGTATATATTTATAATCAACTTTTAAAACCCTTTAAATATATATATATATATATTTTTTTTTTGCCCAACTGCGGCTAAGCCCAAAAGAAGGGTTATAACTTTGACCTGTATAAATTATATGTATGTCCGGCCCTATGTTCCCTCGTAACTACCAAACGGCTAACCCGGCTTTAATTTATCGAACTTGCGCAATAAAAACGTATGTAACGATAGGTAGGTAGGTGTCTATTTAAATTATAAAAAAAAACAAAATGTATACAAACAAAAAAAAAAGTACAAACAATTTTATAAATATTATAAAGTTTTAAGTGTCTCCTGAAAAAATAACAGAGAGTTAGCGAGTTTGCCAATTAAGGTATCGAAATATTGCTTCGAAAATACGAAAATTTTGCAAATGCCCCAAATACGTACACATTTATTTGCGGCATTTGCATAATTTTCGTACGACAATAACACACAAGGTCAAGAGAAAACTCTTTATCTTAGAGCTCTCTTATTATTTTCTATGATACTAACTTACCTGAGTAGATACAAGATTTAAAGGTATTTCATTGCCATCCTTTGAGCAAAAGCAGTCGGGTAATTGACACATATTTACATCGCAAGGTTTCGCTGCATTCGGGTCATAGTTGACATCACACCAACCCTGAATAAGATATACATCATGAGAAAGCACTGGAAGATTACAATTACAGAGAAAGTACAAATTAGGGTAAAGATTAGAAACGTTTCTTTAGACGACAGCGTTAATGATTTGCAAGTCATAATGAAGCGTGGAATTGTGAAATTACAAACAGTTTGTAAGTATTGCCACTAATGCTCGAAATTATCCTTTGATTGTCAATTTCCACAAGAGCTACGATATGATGATATGATCCTGTTCTTTAAACGGCTTCTAAAATGAAGAGATTCTCAATTCATAATTTTTTTGTATAAGTATTACTTTCAAGTCCACAATAGGGAATATGCATGTTGTTTAAATTTACTTGATTAATTTTCTTTTGAATCTTTATTGTCCAGATATTATGCCTAAACAATTATTTTCTTATTTAATTCGTGTTTAATTGCAAAAAATATTAATTAAAGTATGCAAAATAAGGGCGCGAAATTCAACTTTGCAAAACGCTTCACCATTGGTCGAAACAAAACATGACGTGACATTCCACGTTCTGTCATTCATCGGCGCCTATATTCGTAGTGTTACGGAGAAAGACAGGTGTTCCTGTGGTTTTTACTCTTGCTAGTGCAATTTAAGCATTCTAGTGAAATTAGAAATCATCTAGGACAATGACTGAATGTAGTTTTGTCAAAGCACAATCGGACAATCTACCGAAAAAAGCACTATTCATGATGACTATATATTTTGCATCAAATCCATATTTTACGTCTGCTGAGATCAAAGGAGTGAAAGCCGCAAGGTAATTATTATAATACTTGTTATATTATAATCTAAAGGATAGGTAAGATATGTACAGTTATATTTATGAAGTTTTATTGGACTTTTGTTACCTAGTTTAAGTAGATAAGCAAGTTGCCTTCTGCTTGATATTTAAAACAAACATATATTACTGCTGACTAATTCACACTATACTCGCAATTAAATTGTAATATGCTTACATTAAAGTGATCTTCACAACAATATAAACACGATATTGAAGATACTTCATCTCTTCTCATTAATGTACACATTTGTTTTCGTATTTTACATTATTATTTTGTACAGGAAAAATACTGTATTGGGTGTACTTCTTATAGTGTTTTTACACTTAGGGACAAGGCAATACCTATAAAATGGTTATTTTACAACTGGAAATCGGTATAAAATTACTGTAACACTTCAAGTAAGTTTATGAAACAAACACTGAGCGTGTGGAACCTGACGTCGTCCAAGGCCCGCGAAATATGGCAGCGTTCAAACAGATCAAATTTTATCGATGTTTTCAATGTTATTTTAAAAATTAATTTGAACATTGCCAAGGTTATTTATATTTTTTATTAGGGTAGAATGATGGAACAAGTCAATATAAGATAAAAAAAAAGCATGCATATTCCCTATTGCCACGGTCACAAGGTCGCGGTCGCCCGGTCGTCCAGCGGTTTCCTATAGCACAGAACTGAAAATAAGTATCCTCAGTTCTGTGGCGAGAGTGACCCTTTCTGTGCTTTTCATTTTCATCTCATAAATAGAAACGGAAAAATAAAACTAAGGTTTCATTTTCCTACCATTAGAATCATTTCTAGTTTTAAAAGTGTTCGCACCTTTTATTTCTTTTATTATTCTCTGCCATTTAGAAATAGAAAATCGAGTTAGACTATTTACAATATTAACATAAAGATTTTAAAATGTTTGAACTGGGCTTACATCTCTGACTCGAAATGTATCCCATTCTCAGCGGCGGAATTACACATTTGCCGCCAGTAGGTTTTTAAAATTATGCCGCCCCTAACGGTTGATATTCGATACCTCAAGACAAGACATAAAAAATAATGTAGGCCCCAAATTTGCCGCCCGTAAAATCTGCCGCCCTGCGGCTGAAGCCTTTCAGCCTACTCAGCCTACTAGTAAATCCGCCACTGCCCATTCTGATTTAAAGCTGACAAACTAAGATTTTAGTAATTTAAATATGATTTCATTGACCAAAATTATCTACTTATATTTTATCCAGAGTTTTAGCTGCAGTCAGGTATAGAATAAACGCTAAACTAATACTATATAGATATATGAGATGATGCGTATCATGCATATTTCTGTGGTGTGTTGGTAACTACCTCATCTGAAGCATCTTGGCAGTCGATGGCGCCATCGCAAAAGTATTCAGAAGAAACACAGGTACCGTCTGAACAACCAATGTGTGTGTCATTGGCACAGTCTGCTGCGTCCAACAGCGGCTTTGGTATCCGCGTTTCTAAAATAAATAAAAATTGGAAATATAATTTTTGTAATTATCCTTTTACGCTACCTAGTAAGTCGGAAAATAAACATTTATTCCACCCGATGGTGTTTACCATTCTTAAGCGCGTTACGAAATTTAGTATAAGTTCCCTGTAGAGTATTGGCGACCCTACTTACTAGCATGAATACACTAGAATACGCTAACAATGGTAACCGCAGCATTTTTTAGAGTTACTTACCAAGTCCGGCGGCTCGAATTTGAGCCGAAATTTGCTAAAAATCTTCCGTAAAAAACTGAAAAACCATAATTAGTTTGTAAAGCGTAGATTTACGTTTCGACTTCAAACTTCTGCAGACTGTGATCGAACTTACAAAATGAAGGATGTTACACAAACATAAGAAGCTACATTTAAATGATCAGAATATTAGTCTTTATATATATTACCTATACTTAGTAGTACCTATAGCACAGATTACTAAGTAGTTACTACGTAAGCTATAGTATGTAAGCTAACGAGAGGAAATTAGACACCCAATCAATTATATCAGAGAACTCGGGTCGGGTAACTAGATAATGCCGTTGAAAAAAGTACGTACCTACCTTTTTACCTTTTTTATTTCAGATTATAGAATATGACTTTTTTTATGACAATCTGATTAAAATTGGTCATGATTCTTCGCACACATTACATCGCTCGGCTTAAAGGAATTACTATTAAAATTCACCCTCTAAAGAGTAATGGTATTAGTAGAGGGCACTGGTTCCGCATTTAGACTCGAAAACGGTCCATTATGCCTTTAGATAAGGTTGGCTATATAAGCCAGCCTAGCTCCTTCCAGAAGCACGGAAGCATACTGGAGCGTTCACAGGCTTCTAGAAGCCACCTCTTCGGCCTCGACCCTAGGAAGATTCTTGCCCGTTGTGTTGCCTCTTCCTCGCAATCCAGGATAACGTGGGCAGCCGTTTCCTCTACCTTGAGACAACCTCTGCATAGAGGGGTGGGCCAAATGTTCAGTAATGGTTCCTACAACTATTCGGATGTCTAGTAGACTGAGCAGTCTACAGGTTAAACGCGGCGAGACTCCTGTCAGCACCAGTTTGGACTGCCTGCAGCCTGGTATGTTGGTCCAACAATAGTTCTGCGCTATACGATTCCGTTGTCATACCCAAGAGCGAAGTTGGTTGAATGTAGTGGTAGCAGTGTAGTTGGACCCGCCACCGATGTTGCAGATTCCTACCTTGCTAGCTTTTCGGCGGCGTCGTCGACGTCGCCGTCGTTCCCGTGTGAATCGCTCTTTGATCCATTGGAGCAACACCCCATTTGATCCAACGTTTGATGGTATTCATAAATAAGACCAGAGTTTTTCGTGTTGCCCTCCAGTGCTTTTAGGACTGCCAGAATATGTTGTGCTCTTTTATACCTCTCAACATGACTGCACTGACGGCGTAGGTTATTACAACAGATTCACATTGAAATATAGAACTGTGTTGGCCTGGCGCCAGTGATAGTTTTATGTTTAGGTCTTGTGAGAATACTCCGGCTCCAGTCCCTGACCCCATTTGGACACCATCCGTATAGATTCGGACTTCGTTTATGCCAGATCATTTTCATGTAGTTGTATTTGGTGCCTTCTTTCGAAGATGTGTTATGCAGCAGCAACGTGATGTGCAGCTATGGCAGCCTTTAGACTCAAACAACTGGGCCTGTTGTATAAACAGATCTAGTGGTGCTAGGTCGAGAGTGCTGCAGTTTATTTTCGGCAGTGCTTAGCACTGTTCTTTGGTACCATTCAAAAGCACCATACGTGATAATTACGCCGTATGACTGTTTTGTAAAGTCATAGTATGATTATCGGTGATAACCACCAGCTTTTGCCGAAAAGTCGCTTCCATTTTCAGAAAACAATGCAGGCTTTGTATAGTTTTGTGTCAGAGTGCCTGTTCTATAGGAGTTTACTGTCAAGTATCAATCATAGGTACTTGACCTCCTTGACTGAGGAAATCTAAGGTCTCCTAAACTACGTTTATTTGTGAACATGATAATCTCCGGTTTTGTCGGGTTCACTGTTAAATTATGTTTTGCACATCACTGTTCAACGACCTTCAGAGTTGACCTCATTTAGTCATACACAACGCTTTGAAAGGGACCACTAATGAGGATGGTCAAATCGTTTGCATAGCCTAATGTGAGGAATCTGCGGTCAATAAGCTGAGTGATGAGTTCATCAACTACAAGTTCCTCAGGAGAGGTGAGAGGACTCTGCCCTGAGGGCACCTTCTGATAACCACCCCCTTCGTTATATTATTTAGTGAATTGTATTGCCCTCTACGAGTATCTAAGCATGTCGTCGACCCACCCGGCGATTGTGGAGTCGACTCCTTGACATGTTGGATTTTAGATTGCCCTCTATGTATAAGACAACTCAATGTAGGGCAGATTCTGTTGATTTGCCCATTGAATAAGCATATTGGTTGGGATTCAAGGGGTGGCTGACCAATGCAGTGCTCCTAATTTCCCTGTCAAATAGTCTCTCTCGAACCTTTAGTAGGAACGATGTGAGACTGATAGGTTTGAATGATTTATTATTTATATAGCAGTCCAACCTTAAAATATTTCTATCACTTTAGATATACTTAGCTAAGATACCAGGCACTAGGTACGTTAAAAAACAAACTGATACACGTAGATTTAACAGTATATTGCCAACATTCGGAGAGCTTGGTTAATTCCATACCTGTAGTGAGATCGCAGTTATGTACATTCTGTTGCATGTCACACAGCTGTCTGTTAACATCGAACAGTAAACTCGACGAGCAATGGAACTCGAAGACGTCCCCATCCAAACAAAGATAATATTTGGCACACTCATCGATCGTCCAAATAGTGTTTTCCGGCCGGTCTGGATTCCTGTAATCATATAGGTAGATGTAGTGAGGAATAGTGAATAGTTTGACCTATCATTAAGTCATAAATTTATTATTGTGCTGAGTATCTAATATGATAATGAATTGCTGAAGTTCAATTTATGTGGCAGAATACAAGATTCTGACATTGAAATTCTCATAATAGATCACACTTTCCTTTTTATTTTTAACATGCTTTTGTTAGCTTTACTTGTAACGTGGAATTTTAACCTACTCCATTGTCGTATCGAAATAAAACTTTGTATGTATATACATGGAGTTCGGATGACATGGAGTTCTAATGACATGGAGTTCGGATGACATGGAGGTCGGATGACATGGAGTTCGGATGAGATGGAGTTAGGCATCTTGGTGCTGATCTGATGCTGAAGCCAGAAGGTGCATAGTGGAACTCTTCAGTGGCTACTAGTAAACCCTTCGAGTTTGGACTCATTATGATTAGTTTTGACGAGTCCAAAAGATTGGGCTTAGTGACGATGGTCTGATGATGGAGCCAGGAGGTTATTAGTTTAACTCTTTTTTACTTTTTAATTTGGTTCGTTTTAGTTTAGTTTCTATTAAAGCATGTTTTTTTGTTTATCTAAAGTATATTTTTTACACGTTTTATATTAGCTCCCCCTGTATTTATCTATTTATCTGTCTGTCTATCTATCTATGTAACGGAATCTTTCAACATAGTGTAAGAAACAGTCTCAAAACCACTGATATAAACTATGAAAAATCACTAACTAACAGTAACTGCCAAGTTGTTCGTACCTCTGTTAGCACTCAGGTCAATCGTTCTCCACTTATTTCTACCCTTTTATAACCTCGCTATTCATTAATATTTATCAATCGACCAATAGCATTGCGTTACCGGTATAACCAGTCAAAATAATGTCTATTAACTTATTTTAGTGAACTTTGTTATCATCTATTATATCATCTATTATAGTTTGTCCCTATTTTGATTTAACTAAATAAGAGCTTTTGATGTGGCGACAACAGTAATTTTCACTAACTTTAAAACGTCGCGCCGTCGGATAAACTTAAAAAATAATGTTTAAATATGAAGAGTTTGTTCTACTCGTATAGCGCTATAAAGTCCACTGGTATTTATTTAGATTAATTTAAACACATACCCACTTAGTTTATTCGCGTTTTTTCTCTAGGTAAAGATTTCCTCCACATGCCTAATACAATAATAAATAAGTTAAGTTTTAAATATGAAGGAAAGGAAAGGAAAAATCTTAGGGTGCTTAACAATAAATGTTGCAAATAGTTCATTGGCTATTTATAAAACTAGAGGTGTTATCATACTAATATTATAAATGTGAAAGTTTGGATGGATGGATGTTTGTTACTCTTTCACGACTACTGAACCGATTGCGATGAAACTTGATATGTAGATAGCTGGAGACTTTTTATCTCGATATTCCCACGGGATTGGGACTTACGCGGGTGAATGCGCGGGGCGCTGCTAGTAAAAATATAATAAAAAGCACCCCACGCTTTTTTACAATTACTTCTTGTTAATAAATTAATTCTGATATTAAAGTTATTAGATTTAGATTGTAATAAACTTTATATCGTTATAGTGGACTTTATATAATTATTATTTTTTCTTGTAAGCGATTGACAGACACACGAAAAATTTGTATTTTAACCAAGTACCTACATGTAGGTATGTATAGTGACATACATAGATCAAAGTAGAATATTTTTCGGCTTGTAATCTGTTTAGGTACGAATATCACAAAGGTTTAGTGCAAACTTTTTAATATTCTCTAATTTTTGAGTCTACTAAATCTACTCTTAAAACTTATTAGACATTCGGTTATAATGTCATACGTTGCATGCATAGAATACGCAGCGAAAGTAAATTTCTCAAGACGTAGTAGGAAACGGTAATGCTGATACAAACTGAATGACTTAGCCTCAGTCAAGGTTGCGGCGAAAGTCTCGTGAGGTCATTGTCCGCACAGGTAATAAAAACTTGTGACGGAAAATAATCCTATAAAAGAAAAAAAACAAACTGCGTGTATACAACACGCAGTTTGTTTTTTTTCTTGCGTGTTTCTAGGTACCTATATTCTACGGAATTAAATGCCAGCATACATTTTTATTAGGAACTGATAAAAAGTGCTAGTTTCCGAGTTTCAGTATACCTATGTATTAGGAAGTAATATGATGAACAGAATATGGGTTAACACATCAATTACCACGAACCACTTAGCTTATTTATTAAAAATAAACAATCTATGAACAGTTATTGCTAAAAACGCTATGCGTTGTAGCTTACATTAGTAAGCTACCACAAGCTAAACAAAGCATTAGCTTTGTTTGAATTATATTTTTAACCGACTTCGATACGTATGTATCATATGTATGTAATATTATTCGAATTGCAAAATATTCACCTAAGATAGTCTATTAGAGCCAAAATTTTAAAGGTGTATATTTCTTAACGTTTTTTTTCTGAAACTAGTAATCAGAGTGTCTATTGACCATTCTTTTTTTATTTGCTTACATTTAAGGCAACTTGTACATATCCACTTAGTGTATTTTTTTTAAGCAATATGTCGTATGTGTACAATAAAGATTATTAACGGTCTTGCTTACCGACGGGAGAGAAAACATCTCAATACCTTGATCAAATTCTAGTGTGCATGTTAAAAATCCGAAAATCCGGCCGTAACCAAAGTGGCCTCACAATACAAATCAGCGGTGAGAACTAAAATTAATAACATTGAAGCACAGTAAATAGATAAGCTATAGTACTGTGATTGAAAGGTATGAAGGGCCATTTGATAAGAGCTACGGAAGCGTTTCTTATTACTCTATGATAAACTAGATGCTTGTACTCGTAGTAGTAGGATTACTCATAACTAATAACTGCATGTACCTGCTGTGCGGTAACATGTAATATGCATCGTTTAACATCACAAAAACAAATCAAAATTATTTATTTTGAGTAAATTAATTGTAGATATTTTTGAATTGTCAGGAGTAGGAGTCAGTCAGTATAAGTCGGTCGTGAAGCTATTTGCCTGTTCCAATACGTAGATCCTATCGAGAAGAACAAGCAGGAAACTCCAAGGACACTCACATTACACTGTCAATATATTTAGCTGGCACATCACTTACCATCTCCATCTTTTAATTTTATACTGATGGAAGCGTCATAGAATACAATCAATATTACATCACGCCACTCTCTTTTTTTTAATTAATCACGCGCCTTAGTGCAGATGCAAAAGGAGGTTATCAATTCGACTCGTATATAAGTAACATTATTGGAACTGCAAAATATTCACATATGGTCCATTAGCTTATTCAGACATCCGGTTTCATGTTTCAACCTTTTACATGTGAGTTTCAGCTGCCTGCGAGCGATGCCTTAGCGTTGCTCATCAAGCCTCTTTTTGTTCTCGTTTCGTTCTCTGACGCAGGCAGGTGCTTACCTGACACGGCTGCTTTGGAAAGTACCTGTGCTGTTTAGGCCGGGATTTCCACATGGTAAAGGTTTGATTCGTGCTGGGACATCATTATTTTGGGTGAACGTCGATCTCCAGCCTGCATGAACGCTTGCCTAGGGGCGACGGACAGTGTTATCCGGCACCCTAACGCAACTAAGGCCTAGCAGGCCCGAGACCGAGTGCCTCTCTTACTGACAGGGGATAAAATCCCCCACAACACAGTGGGATCACCTGTGGTTTAACAGGCGGCCAAGTCTGGTAGGGTTCACAGGGATTTACTTGTAAGGGCACAACCTGAGGTCCTGGTAATAGGGACTGTGACGGAACCATAAACTTTCGTTAGTATATTAAGTTTATGGAAGGAACACTCCTTGTGGTTTTATTCGGTTCGAGTTGACATACCACCCTACCGCTTATCCCCGGTGGCGTAACGACCCGTGGGGGTTCCCAGACGTTAAAAAAAAGGTATACCTAACACGAACCTTTTTTTAATCGTTGCATTTCTTGCACCGACTTCGTACGTACTGCCTCTGTCGTTAAATAACGCAATTGTGACAAATTAGAAACTTGTAAGTGTGAACCTAGTAGTTAGATTCGCTGATTTCGCCAGCTTTTTCCCCTACAATTAAGTGTGATTTCACTTTCAAAACTTATTGTTGAGGTTTATTTAAGTTTTTAAAGATCTGGAATTTCTCCAATTCTTAGAATATTCCACCTTTTTATTATGCTAACAACAGCGATTTCGGAAGGTGCAGCCGCGCCTCGCCTTATCAGGACTCGGCATTGTGTAGGTACCTACTTATATTTGATTCCTGAATATTGTAAGACTTTAAAATATTTCTTTAACTCCTAAATAATTATCTTTTACATGCCCGGTCTTAACCAAGCATATAAACTACAGAAAAAAATCTAAATTGTAGTATCATTAGAACTACATAGGTAATATGTGTGCTAAGTTTGATACAGGTTAAAAGTCAATGGGTTAACAAACATTCGACCCCTTTTTTTCTAGCCTTAGTGTTAAAATATTTATTTGAAATTTAAATGGAACCAACTTCGAAGTTTGCCTATGTACTACTATGTATCAAATAAAAATAATTATCCAAATCGAACAACTCTAAAAAAATTAATTTTTCTCTAGGTAAAGATTTTCTCCAGATGCCTACTATTTAAAGAGATTTAAAAAATTTGTTTACGTTTTTCTAAATTTGACTAAAAGTACGACCTGCGTGGTTGAGAAGAAGGAGTGATCTAGAGCAAAGACAGTCTCGGCTGTACAAGCACATTCTTTTTATCCGATATCGTTTGGCTGCCTTCCCTGTGTTCAACCACTACAACAGATGTTTTCGATTACGTATCATAATATATATTGATTACCTAGCCACTTTTCATCATACGTGAGGATCAGATATAAAAGTCACATAGATCAGCGATATCAAAGAATCGAAACGAAATCGAACTTCAGCAAAACAAATGAACAACTTTAGGTACTTTTGAAAAGAAATGTCACAGCTATATTAATAACTAGCCACCCGCCCGGTAGCAGAGACATCTTCAATAATCATCAAGATATTTTAATCAATTTACACAAAATCTTAACAAATTATACACCTAAACCTTCCTCACGAATCACTCTGTCTATTAGTGAAAACATGAAAATCCATTCATTAGCTTTTCAGTTTATCGCGAACAGACAGACAGACACTGCGGGGACTTTGTTTTATAATATGTACTGATAATATTTATTATCTCAAAATTATTTTATATTTAATGGAGACTTTAAGTAAACTGATAATATCTTTGAGGTTCAACCGATTTCAATGCGTATAAATTATATCACCTAAAAATACTTGAAATGAGACACACATACTTTTTTGTAGTCGATTAAAGAATTATTATAAAATTTCGTCCTTCGGCAAAAAAATGTGCTTCAATTGCATATTAAGCTGACGAAAGGGTTTCTGAGTAAAAATCCTCTTACGAAGCTCTCCTCGCGACCTCACTGTATTATGTGCCCTTTCTAGATTAACTGGTATATTAAAATCTTTGCTTTTGATGTTCATTAACTTGATGGTAATAGTCATTCAACTATTTCTACCCCAAATACTGGCTTCATATCACACATTATGACTACATGGGTTTAAGAATTAAACCTACCTATAAAATCTTCCATTCTCGTGACATTTCACATTTGATAAGCTTCGTTTACTGCGATGAGTTCCTTGTACTCCTGTGAAATTATTATTTATATTCCATATTCATTTTACACACAAATAACAAAAAAGACGCACTAAAAAATATATATATATTATTATTTGCATCAATAAAAACACAGAAAAAGAAATATTTTGAACAATTTTGTCACTGTTTACCTAATAAAAAAACTAATAATGCAAAAAATACAATAGCGGTTTGTAATCGCAAAAGATGACGAGCCATCTTGTAGCCCCGGTTTCTGTAGCAGTACTGGCTGACTTATCAATAAACTACTCATACATCGTCGGCTGCAAGCATTACTTTCTTTTACGTCGTTGTAGGTAAAGACGGTTGTAACACAAAAGGAAAGGAAAATAAAACCTCTTTTTATGATTTTTACATAAGTATGTAATTGCTTTTTGTTTTGTGCTTAATAAGTTCCCTCGTGCATTAGTTAGATCAAAACAAGTTTCTAATAAAAAGATTTCGGGTTTTATGTATAGAATCTTAGGAGCATCTTAGGAAAAGTTTCGAAGTGAGAAACTTAACGATAAAATATCTTTCTCATCTAATATAATAAGACACGGCTGATACTAAGTACCTAAAGTTGAATAAAATTTTAACATAATATATTGGATCGGTGAAAAAACTTTGCAAGATGCCAATTACATATATTTATTTAAGTAAGCTTATTATATGATTACATATGTATTTTATGAGATTAATTATAAAAATAAGTTAGTAACAAAACACTTTTTCTAGGAACCACCGAGATTTGGACAAGGATTCAGAGATTTTCTCAGGAACTCTAAATCCAAAGTTCCTTAAACATAAAAAAAATAATTAAAACGTAAAGTAGTTAGAAAATACAAACATTACCCATTGTTGCCTCATAAAAGTAGTAAGTGGAAAGTGGAAGGTAGGTACAAACTTAATACCACGGCATTATTTGTATAGAAATTATATGTACTCTTAAATAGTGTGTATAAACACTACATATAGTACATACATATACATAGGGTATCTGGTATGTGTCATTAAACTCATTAATTTCCTGATGTATTTTTTTATTAGGCGCTTTATTTTATTTTATTGTGTCCGGCACTCATACCTAATAATATAAACGCGAAAGTAACTATGTTTGTTTGTTACCTTATCGTAATGAAATGTAGCTAGGAGATTATATCCTGGGAAATTATATAGGTTACTTTTCATCCCGGAAAAATGTACGGTTCCGGTGGGATAAATTTGAATTTCCACGCGAACAAAGTCGCGGGCAACAGCAAGTGCGTTATAAATGTAAAGGCTCTGTTTTTTTTCTGAGTAGGTTCGCGTATAAAAATACTTTTCGACAAGAATTTCGTACTGGCCAGGGAAAATATTTCGTACCGCGTAAAATACGTAAAACCATCGAGACAAGCCGTCGTCCGAATTTCAACAGAGACAGTGGCTGGTCACTGCCCTCTGCCTGGTGGCTGGCAAAAAAACTTACTACCTACGAGACAGATCTGACTCGTGGGTAAAAAAGTGACACAGTGGCGTGTGTACTAAAGTGCGTGTTAGTAACAACACCACAACACATAACGCAACGGAAACGCAAACTTCTACATCTGCATGTTCCAAAAGAACCGGTGGCAGCGTCCAGTGTGACACCTGACACCATCGCGGTAGCGGCAAGACGCTTCGCTCCTTAAAAAGGGCCCCGTTGGGTCCGATACTAATCGAGCATCTCCGAAATACACACGTAAGTAAAAATCTTTAAAAAAAAATCAGATTGTACCCCTTTATGATTCATTCCGTTGGTGATTGGCGTGTTTGCTTAGCATTTGTGTCTTGTTATATAGTTTAAGATTTTACTACAATGGTAATTAAATGTCACTTGTTATTGCTTGTATTTTGATGTCCCCGTGAAATGATATTAAAAAAATTACAATAAAAGAATTCCTCATACCTGCCACATTTTTCTACTCCCGCTGTCTTTCCTTTAGAACCAAAGTACACAAACAACACATGTAATACAATATCCAAATTCCCAAGTAGCCCTCCATTAACACTCCATAGAAACCAAGTTACAGAAATATTATATAACTAGGTAGAATTTATATATTCATGTGTCAAAAATGTTATGTAAGACATCAGAAAGATCAAAGTCCAGCTAAGTTCCAATACGCGACGGAGAGATAGGGGAATATCAGGAAGAAGGATTCAAGCTGTGCGTCATGGTCATGCGTAATTAGAAGCTCAAAGTGCCCAAAAATGATAGCTTAACCATTATTTTAAGAAATCATTGAATAAGATTCTTCATTCCTTAGTTAAACTCTTATTTTTTGTCCTACTCTATTTGCTTTATTTTTCACGATCATACTTTATTTAAACAAGTTTCACGTCAATGTAGGTCCACGTAGACTTCCTTTATTTTCAGTTTCATTTCACGTTGACAAACAGAATTAGATAGGATTAAGCGATTCAAATAAGAATAGAAATGACTTTGCACCATATTATGATTTTATACCTTTCAATTCGAACGAGGGGCTCGTGGTTAAGTGGTAACTGAGTAGGTTAGCAGATTATAAAGTAAGATTATACAGTAATACTAGCCAGGTCAGTCTTGGATGGGTGACCATTTTTAACACATTGAGAGTTTGAGACCCCTCCGTGCTTCGGAGAGCATGTTAAACCATTGGTCCCGGATGCCATACAAACATCTGTGGCATTCGTTACGGGTAGTTGGAGCCCTAAAAAGTTCGACAACCGGTCTAACTACAGAATTTCGATATCGCCTAGTACTTGGGTTGTGGAGGTCTGACAGCAGTCGCTTCACGTAAAATATCAAAGTTCGGCCGTATCGTAGTTAGACTGAAAGCTGACCCCAACTTATAGTCAGTTTTATTTAAAATATAATAATAATCGTTAACGTATCGAATAAAACTATAATCAAGCTTAATAATTTAAATATATTGTAATATGTATTTGACAGTTCTCATATCGATTTACAAACTGACATTTCAATCATGTTATTCATATTGACGTTTTCGTCACCACTATCTTGAAGCCGGTGAATTGTTTATTCCTGACTGCGTTGCTGTAATGCAGTTTTTTGCACGTTTTACTAAAACTTTATGTTAAAGATTAAATATTTCTGCACCTTATCGTAACGATGAAATGTTTCAAGACAATATTACAAGTTGTTTTCCTGCTAAATGTGTGTTTAGCCACGTTATCGCCGCCGTCTGATAAAAAAGGACAGAAAGGTGTAAAGCCCCAAGAAGGTCCAAGAAAGAATAATGTGTTGGATCGTAAACTAGCGAATGAAACTCCTCTAGTGAAAGATATTATAAAATACCACGCCACTTACCACCAGGACGTTTTAGCACGTAACTTTAAGAACTCTGTTTTGGGTTACGTTACACCCGTAAGTATTTAGCGAAAATTCATTAAATCATTTGAATTATTAGCAATTTGAAGTTTCTGAGAAAGTATCTCTATTCTATTTCTAGTGGAACAATAAGGGTTACGATGTTGCGAAGTCTTGGGCACCTAAGTTTAACTATATCTCACCTGTGTGGCTTCAAATAAAGCGTCAGTCGCCGAATATTTATATTATATCGGGTTTGCATGATGTTGACCATGCCTGGATGAAGAATGTCAGACAGAAAGGATCCCCTAGCAACCTAAAGAGTATGTATACATCCTTACTCTGTCTATATGGCAATGCAATTAGTTCCATTACTAATAAGCCATGCTTGTCATTCCAATATTCTGTTATCAGATGCTAATTCATCACTTTTACACTGTGAAACTACTAACTAAACCTTGGTAAAATGAAGCTGAATTTATACTATGCTAGCAGAGCCCCGCGGTTTCACCCACGTAAGTCCCGATCCCATGTGAATATTGGGATAAAAAGTATGTGTTAATCCAGGTCTCCAGCTATCTACATACCAAGTTTCATTGCAATTGAATCAGCAGTTTTTGAGTGAAAGAGTAACAAACATCCATACATCCAAACATCCACACATCCATACATCCTCACAAACTTTCACGTTTATAAAATTAGTAGGATTATATTAAATTTTAATCGAATATTATTATCAAATATTACAAAATTCTTATATATAAAAACTATAAGAACTTAAAACTTCATGATTACTTGTCTTGTGCTTGTTAATGATGTTCAAATACTTTTGTAACTAATTATAAGTGGAGCTCAGTGAAGTTAAAATTAAAGTGATTCACTTTCTGTGAGTTGTAAATGACAAACACCTTTTTTTCACTATGGGGAAGTTGATATTATTTGTCAATGACCTTTATTTTTAATAAAACATATAAGCACATAAGACCTACATACTCAACTAAATAAGAATGGTGGTATTAACCATTGTAAATTTTATTCTAGTCTTACCGAGAATTATCTTAGAAAATTGGCAACCATCAGATCTTAAGGCTTTCTTCATGGAGCCCTCATCCCACACAGAACAAAAGGCTCTTATTGAAGAGATAAAGAAAGCTTGCAAGCAGTGGAAGTTTGATGGGGTGGTATTAGAGATGCTCTCGCAAATTGGCAAATATGTTGACAAGTCTGTTAAGTTTATACAGCAGTTTGGTAAGTTATGATAAATTTACTTATATTGTTTTGTAAGGTAAGAAATTTTCTTTCTCAAAATAGTAATATATTCTTTTAAAACGAAATATTATTGACGCTGTTGTTACTTCCTATTACAAACCAGCACTTTCCGCGCGGCTTCGCTCGCGTGTACATATTTATATATTTTGCGCGGAATCCTAATTTTTTTCCAAAATTAAAGTTGCCTACGTTACTCCTTATAATATCAGCTATCTGACAGTGAAAGTCCTGTGGAAATCGATCCACCCGTTCTGGCGGAGATTAGCCACAACAAACAGATAGACAAATAAAATTTTAAAAAACTGATTTTTAGGCATAGGTATTGTGCAATTATTTGCACAATACCTATGCCTAAAAATCAGTATGAGCTTAAAAAAAACTATTATTTACTTCAATTTTATTTATTTAAGTTATGTTCATTTAAGGTCACTAAAACTTGAGAAACTATGCTTGAATTTCATAGTCAGCCAACTACAAATACTACAGTGTATTTTGTGTAGTCAATCTTTCAATCATTTCATCAACAAAAAAAATAAATTAATGGACATATTTAATTTTCAGGTCTAGAGATGAGTGAAGGTGATCTCAGTCTAATTCTAGTCTATCCACCATTCCGTGGATATCCCACTGATGAATTTTTCATCCAAGCATTTAATGATATTTATCCTTATGTGGAAGCTGTTTCTGTTATGACTTATGATTTCTCCAATCCACAGAAACCAGGTGAGTTGAGGGAGTTATATACTGATTTTAATTATGAGATTAGATGTAACTTTAATGTTAACAGTTATTTATTTTTTGTTTAATAAACATTTTAAATTTGAATTGTAATAGTTAGTATGGAAGACACATATATCCACATGATATTCTCTATAAATTACATTAAAACCCATCACTGCCTGGGGGAGGCCTTCGTCCAGCAGTAGACGGCGATAGGCTGATGATGATCACTTCAGTCATATGCCTGTTAGCACCTTTTTTATTTTTCACATGTTCTATTTATTGCATTAGATGTATTTCTGGTCATCATTCTTAAGTCATGTATTGTTCCTATTTTAGGTCCTAATGCACCCCTGTATTGGATCAGATTGTGCGTAGAAAAACTACTTGACAGTGATGAGATGACAGCAAAGAGATCCAAGATCTTACTTGGATTGAACTTTTATGGTAACTCTTACACAGCCAATGGTGGTGGCCCAATCGTGGGTACAGAGTACATAGAATTATTGAAGAATGCCAAAAATAATCAAGCTCTCTCATATAACAATAATACAGCTGAAAATTATATAGAAATCAGGTAAATGTAAAGAAAAAATATTACTAGCATTTGCCCACTGCTTCGCTCGCGTTAATGTACAACTTGTCAATTATTTTTCTGAATGAAAGATGCCTCATGTCCTTTCCATACCTCTGACGACATGTGTGCAAAATTTCATGATGATCGGTTGAGTAGATTAGATAAGGGATTGTTCATTAATCACGTGAGGCTCGAAAGGAGAAAGGGGTTCGGAAAAATCACGAAATATCACAATTGGGGTGTAGTGAAATATCACGTGTATTTATTTTTTCTTAGAACGCGTGATTTTTGTATTTAAAGATAGTATTTTGAAAATTTTAAATATATTTTGATCTAAAAAAATACACGTGATTTTGGCTAGGGGGATAGGAGTTAATCTAAACCTAACCACGTATCACTAGGGGGGAGGAGGGGTCAAAAAGGTGCTTAAAAACATCACGTGGTTAATGGACGACCCCTAAGGCGGGAAAGTGTCATGAATAAACAAACTAACATTTGCATTTATATATGTACATATAGTACATGTCTCTAAAACAAGTTACTTTTTACGAGTATTACTTTTTCTATTATTATATTTCGAGTCTCAGTGTTGATAAAAAAACAAAGAAAAAACCTCAAAATTACTCCGATTGATACGAGGGCGGCACTGAAAATTTCGAGAATCAAGGAAGTGACACAACATTACTATTAAAAAATGTATTTTTTGCTTTTCGAAGTATTCTCCGCGAAATTTGACACATTTTTCCATACGATGGAACCAATCATTGAAGCAACCATTCTATTCGGAAGTTGGGTCTCCAAAATGGCCATTTTGTAGGCGTCCACAGCTTCTTCAGGTGATGAAAATCTCTGACCACGCAATTTATTCTTTATTTTAGGGAAAGTATAGAAATCATTAGGGCTTAGGTCGGGGCTGTACGGCGGATGGTCTAATAATTCTGTTTTCGTGCTTTAAAAACTCTTTTGTTCAGTGCGCGGTGTGAGAATTCGCATTGTCGTGATCGAAGATGATGCGGTGGTTGCAGTTCTCTTTACGGAGTTCAGAAACGACCTGTGGCAAACAAATGCTAGCATACCATTCTGCATTAACCGTTCTTTGTCCCTCAAGAGAAATAGTCGCAACATGGCCGGTTTTAGAGACAAACGTGGCCACCATTTTTTTTGCAACACTCCGTGAACGAACAAATTTTGTTGGCTTTAACTCATTTTCGAACACCCAAACTCGTGACTGGTTTTTTGTTTCGTGTTCGTACGCGTATATCCAGATTCGTCACCTGATACGATGTTGTATACAGCATTTGAGGATCCTGCGTGGAATCTTTCGAGAGTTCTGACGTACCAAGTAACGCGAGCCGTTTCTTGCTCTTCACAGAGCGAATGCGTTATCCATCGGGAACGCAACTTTTTTACACCTAATTTTTCATGTAAGATTATTTGTATTTGACTCATGCCAATGTCTAAAGTTGCATGAATTTCGCGGTATGTCACATGTCGATCTTCCTCAATCAGCTTACGCACAGCATCATCGTTTTTTTGGGTGACTGCAGTTTTTGGACGACCTTGACGGGGATCATCACTGAGCTTGACACGTCCACGTTGAAATTCAGCAAACCAGCGATAAATTGTGGTTTTGAATGGGGCTTCATCACCAAATGCAGAAAACATTCGGTCAACACACTGTTTTTGCGTTAAACCACTTCGAAAGTCATAATAAATCATCGCTCTTGAATTTTCTCGAGTCAAGTCAATTCCATTTCCTCAACGACTAAACAAGTTTGACAAAACCTTGTGATAAGACCGAGAATCTTTTTTTAAATAAATAAATGGTATTGGATTTTTAAAACCAAGGTGTTTTCAATTAAAAAGATTTTAATATGACAGAAACAGTGGAAATATTCCTTTCCCGATACTTTTAGTGCAGGCTATGTAATTCATTAATCAATGGTGGGATATTTTTTGCATTGAAAGAAACAAAAATGTCTTTTTATCCTGCATTTAGAGGGAGAACTCCAAGTTAAAAAACCTGAGTTGAGTTGAGTTGAGAGTGAGAGACACAAAAATATCTGTTGGAGTGGTTTTGTGCTTAGAGGTGTGATTGTGTTAAACTGTTTTTTTTTTAATTTACAGGACATCACAGGGTACAAAGAAGATATTCTATCCCACTTTATATTCTATACAAAAACGCCTAGAATTAGCCCGTGAATATGGCACTGGAGTTGCTATATGGGAACTAGGCCAGGGTCTAGATTACTTCTACGACTTATTCTGATGTGTGTGATATTAATCTTAAGTTATTATTGTTTTGTGATATTCATTATTCCGGGGTTTTTAATGAAACATAATAAATTTAATATGTATATTTCTTTTTATTTATAATTTAACCTTAAAAAATGCTACTGAAAACGGCTTAAGGCACTTTTTTCTTTTGACTGCTAAAAATGTCACTCTTTTTGGTCTAACGTGGAAATTGTCATATAACCTTATGAGAATTTCCACTTCGGGGCCTCCCAAAACCTAATTGAATGCTTGCTGAACAGAATTTGACATTGACACTAACCAATATGAATCTGCCTGTTTTCAATGGAATTTTTTATTTAGTCAAATAGCAGCAAAATTATTTTATTTTCTATAGTTCATTACCGTCTTTTACATTTTCTAATAGGTTGTTTTTTTTTTCATGAAACGAACACATTATTGCCAGGAATCTTAGGCCTAATAATTAACCTATAAATCAATGAGTTACAACTTTAGGCCTTCCCTTGAACTCCATCATAGACTGTGGTCCTTTCATCACGCGGTGCATGAGGTCCCAGCACATTTTCGCTGGCAGGAGGCTGTAATAAAAACAAATGATCATCATTTTTGTTGGGTTGTCATTACCTAATGTTTATAGCAGTGAAAACAATGGGAGTTCGGAATAGACATTCATCACTGTTAATCCCATTAGACGCTAGCTCATTCGTCCATCATAGGATGTGATTGTGGCTATGCCTACACTACTGGGGTAACTATATAATATATGGGGTTGTTAAAAAAAATCCTAATAATGCTTTTTGTCGACTTCGATACTACTATCGATAGACAACATTATTATTGTTGTCTATCGATACTATTGAAAATGTATATATTTGATAGCACTATCGAAAAAGTTACTATTTTCCAAGGTCAACTATCGATATGGAAACTGTCGCTAGTCGCTATCGCAACAATATTGCCGAGGGATCACTTTTCATCGGGCGGGCCATGTTTGTTTGTCAGTACCTATATGTACCTGTATTAAAAAAAAAAAATAATAGATACCTTGGATTTCTATCGTTGTATATCCCAATCCCAATATTCTTGGAACCAATAAATGTGAACTTGAAATTACTCTCAATCTTACTTATTTGTAACGGTTTGGACCATTCGAGCTGTAGCTAATGTAGAGACAGGCATGTTATATTTTATTACACATATTACACCATTACTCAAAATGGTTGTCAAAACCTGTCGGAGGTTAGTGGATTTATCAAAGAGTTGCCTTTATACAGTCTGATCTTGACTAGCACCGCGTGGTTTAAGTCGGTTCGAGTCCGACATGATCGCGTCGACGGACGTGCGATCCGGAAATTTCAATATAGAATATAAAAGGTAATGTACTTAGACATGAAACTCACCACTTTAAAGGCAGAAGGTATCTAACAGACCCAGGCATTATGCAATTGACTTCATTCTTCCTGATAGAATCAATCATTGTCTCCGCCACATAATCGGGTTCTAACATCGGCATCAGACGAGGAGTGACACCATCAAACATTCCCGTATTTATATAGTACGGGCACACCAGGGTAGCGTGGATTGTGTTGTGACCGTGAGCCTGGGAAACACCGTAATTTTATTAAATTGATTGATATGTTGGTGTGTGCACCTTTACCAGGAACTACCTACTGGTTATAACCAGATGCAGTGTCCATTTTCATACTTTCGTACGTGGGTACCTCGTGTTAGGCTAAAGAATGCATACATTAAAAAACACATTTAAGTGGTTTGTATTTTGCAGTTTAATATTATAATTATGATATTAAACTGCAAAATACAATGAAACTAGTTTTTTTTTCTGTTCTGTGGATGAACAGTATCGTTGATCCTGTTGACAGTGAGAAACGTAACACAAAAGGGGCAATAAATCAGTTGAGTTCACGGTTCCAGTTATTGTGTTATGATTACGAATCTTCAATAATAGTTTTGTATTCCATTTTACACTTTTATTTTATTTAATAAAACAATTTTATCACATACATACCCTAAGTTCTGTGAACAGACTTTCATGGAAGCCAACAGTGGCAAATTTAGTTGCGCTGTAGTCAGTGCAGCGATACGTGCCAAGTAAACCGGCCACTGAGCCGACTGTTACAATGTGTCCCTTGCCGGTGTTGATCATGTCCGGTAGGAAGGCTTTGACGGTCTAAAAATAAAAGCAGATAATAAATAAGTTAATAAGTGATAGTGCCTATTAGGTGTCTTTCTCCTACTGGTCTCTTCTAATTTTTTTTTATAGAATTTTCATCACAATCTGATCAATAGTTTCGGAACGCATAGATGACAAACAAACATTGATTTTTGTTTATATAGATATAATGTACCTCGGTGTATGGATTATTTGCAGGTAGGTAGATGTAATTTCTGAAATGTTAATGCTTTTTTAACAGATAATATGTAAAAGTAATAAAATATTTATTAAAGCGGGCATTTTTCATAACGTTAAGGTTTAATTTTAAACTTGTACGATACGTAAGAATTTTACTATATGTGCAGATCTTGGCTCTAAAATGTGTTTTTATTTTATTGTTCTAGTTTGTATTGCTACTCTGTATAGGGGAGCAGCGGTGATATCCATACAGCTGATGATATCCTACATTGTATTTGACAGAGACCAAATGATGATAGAATACCATCTTTCTCTAAAGTTCGTTATACGTTACAGCTTCGTGTCCCCTCTCACCCGCGCAAGTGACTCGTCAGGTTAAGCGACTAGAGGATGTGTCACATTTTTGCGCCATTTGTTAAAATCATTTCTGTCTCTATCATAAACTTAGTATGTAAGTCTATATACTGATATAAATAGGTGAAAAATTTACCTCAGACACTTTATGCAATCACCTGAAGGTGCCGGAAGATTGCGTACATTTTTATTAAAAAAAAAACTTGATTAAGTTGATATTTGTATTTATTTGTGTGAGTCGGTTCACGTCTGTAGTCGCAGCTTGACTGTGTAGCCGTTACACTACTGCCGCTTTTAATTCTCCTTTGCATGTATGTACACCTATACATACAGCAATGTAATTTGTGGTTTAAAATATTATGATTTGTTTTTTACATATTAGGAAGGCAAACAAGCAAATGGGCCCACCTGATCGAGGGCGGTTATCGGTCACTTGTGGGTTTAGTGATCCTATTGAAAGAGAAAAAACAATACCACCATAGAAATCGTTTGATGTACTACTCCTAACATAGCCATAATATGGCCGGCTGAAAATGCCGCCACCAGCAAACTATCTGCTATTTTTATAGAGGTTTTCTTCCTCGGAGCAACGAAGGGCCACCGTTACAGCTTAGTCGGGTGGAGACCGGACACAGGCTATATCACTACTACCTTCAAACGAATTCAGTGACGGTGAACCCGTCCGCCCCTCGCCGTGTCTTGATTGATCCCTCTTCTTATATGAGAGGTAGATGACAAAACAGAGCAGTCAAATATTTGGACCACTCCTGCTTCGGCAGAGTATTACCCGAACGCAGTAACGTTTGCTTCAAGATAAGAGGCATACACACCACGAGTAGCTACTCGAGGAACCGTTTCTAACCAAGTACCTTAAAAGTTTATCTTACAAATTATTGTATGGCTATTAAAAATAATTATTATCACAATCAATTTAAATAATTTTAGTTACAGTATAGAAAATGTTAACTAGTGTCAAATGTCGCAAACTAACATCTAAAAATAAACATAACCGACAGATATGACCTTTTGAGCACCTCTTTACATAATTGTGAAGTTGATTAAATAATTTTAATTAATATTTACCCAATAGTGTGAGAGGATGTTGACTTTATAAGTCGTTTCAATAGCGTTGTCTGATAAGTCCAGGAGTGTTTCACCAAAAACTGTCCCAGCGTTGTTGATTAACACGTCTACTTTTCCAACCTGTAAATAAATATAGATGGTGTGTTATTTTATAAGTAATATTGATGAATGGTGCAGTGAGCGTGTTTTATAGATTATGAAAACTAAAAAAATAGGCTAAAAACTAAAAAAATCATCAGATCAGCTCGCAGAAGCCAAATTATAGTATTTTCATCCAAACTACATTTACATTTTTTTTTAAAATAAAAGACAACGCCCGCGTTAGGAATGACTCCTGTGTCGCGGGGGACTTTACAAACATACAAACAACAGACACAAGGAACACCCAGACTCAGGTAGGAATCGAACCCACGACCTGTAACATAGCAGTCAGGGTCACTAACCACTAGGCCAACAGGCCAGTCGTTTATTTACAATCAAAGTTTAATTTCAATACGACAATTAGAAATACGTTAAAATGGTCTTCCAAGACTTATTTACATATACTCGTAGTTATAACAATAATAATATTTATTTCCATCCCACAAAAAATGTACAAAAAGTATTTTACAAAAGTTTTACAAAGTTCAAAAATGTTTACATGCTGTTGTTTGAAGGTCCAAAAAATTTGATGGAGTCAGGAGTCCAAACTAGGATACCCTGTGCTACGGACTCCTGGCCCACCCCTCTCAGATTTTGAAATTAGTTTTACCAGTGGGTGAATAAAATAAATATATAGAAAACGCAATCTTAAAGTTAATTAGTTAGTTGGTTAAAATATAAAGGTTGACGGTTTGAAAACACTACCGAGTGTAGTACTTCCGTAGAAATGAGTGTTCAATACTTATAATGTTATTATAGAATGTTGATTTCAGATAAAGCTGAAAAAGCAGAACAAGTTTAAATCATTAGTTATTGAAAGAATTATTAGTTGACGACTAGGGTTGTTACTAACGCCATACTTCAAATTCCTTGATAATATTATAATGAAACAATAACATTATCTACCTATCACTTAGTAGTACAGTACCAACGAAATTTAAGCCTTGAGCCGCATCGGATAAGATCCAAATTGACGTTCTATTTATTTGTACTATATACTAGTGGATAGTATTTTTTTTGCATATATTTCTTGTTGAATCAAGTAATTGACTTTTATTATATTAGTTGCAATAATAATGAAACGCTTACCTCTTTCTTGACTTTTTCAGCGACAGCGTAGACAGCGCTACGATCAGCTAGGTCTACGACGTAGCTTGATATTTCGTAGCCTTCGTCTATTACAGCTGCGCATGTCTTTTGCAAACCTGCAATATACAACGAATAATTCGCAAAATACAAAGGTTTGAGAAATATCTGTCAAGTCATAAAATTGACTATATGGTTGACGCAGTGGCTTAATTGGTCACCTCACCAAGTACCACCAAGTCTCCTAAAGTGGTTTCGACAAAGAACAATTAATTTTTTGTGTAATTTAGAGCTAGTTGTCATAAGAGAGACGTCGGAGTTTAGAGGGTTGTACTTTGTGCCCATTAACTGTATGTTGGAAAAGCCGTTTGCGGCACACTGATATTACTGTCATATCAGGGGGGAGGGGAGTGGGTATGAGGTCATTGTGGAAAAAGGTCAGTACCCTTTTTTTTAAATAAATACAAATTTAATAGAAGAAAAAGCACCTAAGACTTCGAGGTTCGTACCCGCTTGTTAATTTAGGATCATCGACCGTCTTCAAGCCCCATCTTTGTACTGACACAAAATTTGATTTTTATCCAGGCACACGTAGAGCTACGGCCGCTAGAAGTTGTACATCAAATTTTAAATCGTCTTTATCGTGTTAATAAGCGGTACGAGCGTAAATAAGTTTAAGTTTCAAAGCAAAAACTTACATACCTAGATATATATCCGCTTTGTAAAAGAGTTTCCTTAACTGGTGGAAAGAACAATCGGTATAAAAAGCAAGGGGATTCTAATGACGACTGTCTTCGTAAAAGGTTATTCCTTTTTTAATTTTTAATTATAGTAATACATTGTGTAATAATAATAATATATCTCTTTATTGTACACCAAAATAATTTTAAAGAGAAGGAGCACAGCAATGTTCGATGGCTTATGCAATTGGTGGCCTTGTTGCACTGAGGCAATCTCTCACAGGCAACCATGGGATGAAGCGAACATAGGAAATCGATTTATACAAGTTAAATAAAGAATCTTGTGTATTCATTATGGTAATATATTATGTACTTAAGTGTTGAATCTTCTATATATTAATACGTGAAGGGTAATCTTTGTACGCATTTTTATAGCAAATGCGCACAGACAGGAATGTGATATTTGGGATACTTAAAGTTTATGTATAGAAGAAGTGCAGAAAGCTACAAAATTTAAACAATATGTCCTCTAAAGTTCAAAATTACGTAAAAACGGCTACATAAAGCTACAGGAGTCCAGTATATATTTTGACCTGTCATCGTACAAAAGTCTGTACAATGACATTTCAAGTTATAATGGCCAATCAATAAAAACAGACATTTAAACAGTCGAAATTCGACCGCAAGGCTATCTCTAGCAATTATGATTAGTCAATCATATGAAGTAATATATCTACTGACAAACATATAAAATAACATTTAAATTTATAACATGTAAATTATATACGCATTTAATTATCAAGAGCCATTTTCGCAGGAATCCGTGGACGCATCAAGTGAAATTATCATCCAATACTTATGTCTAAGGTGCCATGAAGCTGTAAAAAATTCAAGCTTCTAAGTTAACGCAATCAAAAAATACGCCTTTGAGCGTCAGATTATAACAACATCTTTAATATGCAAGTTAGAGGGCTCTGAGGTCGCGGCAATAGCTTGTTCGAGTTGCAAATATACGACCCTGACCTTCTCAAGCTATTATAGCTGTATAAGCAATATTCTTTTGCTTCCATAGCCTTCCCTCCTTGCATAATACTCCTCTCATCTCATCAATATCAATACTTATCTCATCTTTAATTTCCAAAGTGCCCGCTTGGCGGCAACAGGCTTGTGAGTGTTTGTATGTACGTTAAGATGCAATTAAGGCTCGCTGGTTCTAGAATATTTTAATGATTAGATTGTAAACAAATGCGTTCAGCTTTAGAAAGTTAGTTAACATAACAGAATCTTGGCCAGTTTGCGATATCTAAGAGGAAAAGAACATTAAACGCCAACGCTAAAGAGGGATTGTTTTTTTTTTATTGTTTTACTGGATTGTTTCAAAGCTATGTCTAACCAAAATCTCTGAAGCTCTATTGATGAAATCAGCTTTATGCGTTGGTAATATGTATATGCACATATTAAGGTGAAATAGCAGTAGGTACACGGCCACCTTGCAACACAAAAGTCACTTGAAGTGGGTTGCCGAGGTGCTGCCCACCAAAAGCAATTTATGCAAGGAAAGTTGTGTAGTTCTGGTATTTATTTGAAACTATCTAGACACATAAGACGTTGTCCTATAAAAAAATTGTTTTAACTTTTTCAGTTTGTTTAAATCATTTTCAGTTATCCCCGAATTTTCCTATTTTCTGGGCAACTTTTCTTTCCTTAAAAACTTTATTCGGACTATTATTACTAGGTACATAAAATAAAGAATTAGTCGAGTCAATCCAGCCGTGCTCAAGTGATGCGCTTACTAACGAACAGAAGTCATTTTTATTTATATAGATTATGTACTTTCGAATTTGTCTTTTCAATTTTCTTTTTTCGAATTCGGCCGACTTGAAATCGACAAGGTGAACCAAAGCCTGGCATTCTTTGACCTTACAAAGAAATGTAGGCCAACAGTAGTCCAGAGGTTGAAAAAGTAAGGTTGCTGAATTACATCATTGTTGTTGTAAGTCTTTATAGACATCGGTAAAAAAAATTATCGACTACAAAACTGATGGGCATTTTCTGTGTGTTCTGTAATTGCATTCTCCACCGTTTAAGAATCCAATTTTTTTTTTGATAGGGTTATCTATAATACCTATACCTTCAAAGTGTTCTCGTAAATGATTTGACTTTTAAATATTGTTATTGGAAAAGTAAATCCTAATTATTTAAAAGCTAATAAGTATTAAACTTTGTTTTGTAATGTTATTTAATTAGATTGCAGTCGTTTTTTTTAAATTACTTTTTACGTGGTTGGCAATCGGTGTTATGGTACCTGTAAGCATTTTTGCCACCTTGTAAAAAAAGAACGAAACAAAGTTTTGTTTAATAGTACTGATATCTTAATAATATTATAAAGGCGAAAGTTTGTGAGGATGGATGGATATTTGTTAATCTTTCACGCAAAAAACAGCTGAAATGATCTGGATGAAATTTGGCACAGAGATAGATGGAGATAGATTATAGTCTGGAATAGCACATAGGATTTATCCCCGAAAATGTACAGTTTCCGTGGGATGGATTTCACCTACACGTGAACGAAGTCGCGAAGCGAAGTTAGTAAATTCTATAGTGTGTCTTATACGTTTGTAACGGCCAATGTTAAACCTATTCGTAGGTATTTAGACTAAGGCCAACTACTCAGCTAGCAGACGTTAAAAGTAAACGAAGTAGATACTAACCTTCTTTGCTGATATCCCAAATAACAACTTTTGCTCCAAGTCTCGCTAGTTTCACCGCAAGGTGGCGCCCGACACCGCCACCGCCTCCAGTTACCAATACTACCTCACCTTTAAGACTTTTCATAGGCCTTATTGCATTGGGCATTAAGGTCCAGAATAGCGCTTCAAGGATGTAGTAACAAGATAACACGAGAAATAGGACGGTGTCCTTGGCAATGTCGAAAACGCTCGCCATTTGTGACGGAGAGTTGATCTTGGTTCCCTCTAACATTGTTTGTATCTGAAACAAAGGAAAGACGGTTAACATAGTCACAGGTTATTAAATAGTAGGAGTACTGTAACCTACTGTAACGGACTCTTTGCATCTCATTAAGTAAGTGGGCATAATAATATGCCGCGCGAGCCAGCTTTAGTAACTTTTTCGGTATTTTTTACGTGATTGGTTTGTGCCCATTTCAAGGGACATGATTGTTTGAACTGAGTCAAATCTTTGTAGTATTTTGTTGCTTTGTAATCGTAATCAATGCCTCATCGAATTTGAAAATTTGGAGATCAAAGATTTTAAGTTCATAGGTCCTCATACTCATATAATAGTTTACTGTGGCTGTACATGATATCTCTGTAAGGCACGATTGTACGTGAGCTTGTATGTATGATCGGTCAAACATCTACAGATCAGTAGGACGTTGCATAAGCGTTTGATTTCTCGCCACTGCGTTATAGCCTTCAGACATAGTAGATAGTCTAAACTTCGGGGCGAAGGTTAAACTATCTTAAAATAATTTCTGTATTTATTAAAAGTTTACTTGGGTGTGCCTTTTATCAACGTACACCCAATGGGGTCAAACGACGCACCCATGTCAGGCGCCTGATACCGACGCGGATAGTCGCTTCATCCATTGATAAAGAGCAGAGCCTCTGTTGGATCGGCAGCTAGTCAGGAATCCCCGAAACACTGTGGCATACCGACCTCGTTTGTGTATTGCGGTGGGTTTTCGCTTCTTACTGGTCAGTGAGTGGGTAGCTAATACATGTAATTGCCAGATTTTAAAATGTAAAATGTTAGGAAAAGAAAAAACAGGTTCAAATTTGTCTGTAGCCCAGAGTGAACATCTGCGTCTGCATATGAAGATTCAGTTGTAAATTGATGGTGATAATATGTGCATCGTAATCAAATAGCTCCCAATATAAAATTATATTACAGATATTCGGTGTTTCCTCTTGTATAATATCACCACTATCCCAAGATAAATCCACTACAAGAATGTCTCGTAGTACCACTTATCCCCATCATACTTCAGGCCCTTCGATACATAACTAAAGTAAAACTTCTCAGACTTTAATCAATATGAATCCCACTCACGATAGATTTTATTCTAATACTAGGTGACCCGCACAACTTCGTCTGCGTTTGTAAATTTTCCCTGTTTTTGCAATATTTTTCCTTGATGCTCCGCTCCTGTTAGTAGCGTGATGTTATATAGCCTTCTTCGATAAATGGGTTATCCAATACCAAAAAAAATTTCAATTCGAACCAGCAGTTGCTGAGAACTCTTCAGCTTTTTTTTTTAACTTTTCAGCTTTATAATATTAGTATAGATGTAGATTTCTGAATTTATCTATCTCCCTATATCAAATATGCAATGGCAATTCATCTGAATATGGAAAATGGAACTGTGATTAATGGATGATAATTATGACTAAATTAGTCACAGCGCGTCTTGGAACTTAATTATGACTTTGACAAACGGTCAAGTATGAAGTTGAGGTAGCTCAACGCACGGTGCGTTTTATTTTGCACAATTCATGTAAGGACACGACCATAAAGGTTGATCTTATTCTGTATTTAGATTTTATCGTTACGGTTGCTGTATGCCTATGACAGACAACACATTCGATTTGTGGTTACTAAAGCTAGTTTAAACACGTAAACATAGTCATGATACTGTTGTAAGTGCAATAAAGTAGTTTATTCAATGTGTAGTCTTAGTCATCAACGTGGATGGACTTTTAATTGTAACAAATTGAATATTATACTGGTGATTTTCTATCAACTATCATGCCTAAGGTATTTGCATTCATTTTCTGTTTTGCATTTTGCAACATTGCAAATTGTTTTGTTGTTGATCATAGACATATTGTGAAACCTGCTGGCAAGAAATTTCATATTTATTAAAAACTATACGGTTTTACTCACGTTTGTATTTCGGGGATGCCCGACGGTGTCAGGTGTCACACCTGACACCGTCGCGGCAGGACGCTTCACTCCTTGAGAAAGGACCCCGAAAGGGTCCGAAACTAGTCGGGCATCCCCGAAATACAAACGAGAGTAAAACCGTATAGTTTTTAATAAATATGAATACCACTCACGAAAGTTTTTATTGTAAGAAATTTCATTATATCCTTTCGCTGTTCAAGTTTGTATTGTAAGGGTATAATGCTCATACACATTAGGTATTTACCTAAGAAAGTTGTAAAGTATATTTAATATAGGGCAGTCAAATCAAGTCCATTCAATTTAATTTTATGTAGATATTCATAATTCGATTTTACATAATTCTTAAAAACGATTCAATATTATTTCTGTTGACGATGTTATTGCTAGAGGGTTTCTAAAATGCGCTGCAAGTGCTGCAACAGACTTTACATTTGTTTTCCAATTGTATGTTAACCGCATCTCTATCACGTATTTTTGCAGGTGAATAGTGTCACTTAAGCTCCATGAACGATTGACACCACTGGTATTGCAAGTGGTGGTATGTTTATAGCCATCGGTAATCACCGATCATCAGGCGAGTCATGCGCTGGTTTTCATACTGTGTTGTAGAAATATAGGCCTATTTAGTAAAATGTTATACGTTTATTGCACCGGGTAACGACACACTTGCACAAGGTCTTTAACCTGTCGTAGCGTAGTGTACAAATATTTAGTACCAAAGATGTAAAAAAATAAGCGCATGCAATAGAAAGAAAAGCGTCGCCCTGAGTCTAGTCGCTAGACGACCATGGTAGAGGGGAACTACCGTGGAGGACTACGACTGAACTGAGCGACAGCAAAGGACAGCACTAGTTGGGCTGCTCGTTTGCCCCCTATACCGTAAACAAAAAATTCTTAAAGTTAAAAAAGTATTTTTGTAACACGACTGCCCTGCAATTTTTTTAGATTAGTAACTTGTTACTAATGGCTTTGCCGTAGTGTAAATATTAAAACATCTAACTACATAAAGAATCGTGTCGAGATTAAATTTTAAAGACGTAGTTGCGGTCTATTTTTTTAACTACCTTTGTGATGTTAATGTTTATTTTACCAGTTAGTTTACAATTCCGCCACGTCTAGAGTTTGTGCTTAGAATTAATTACTTGAATAAAATATTGCTGTAGTGGGTAAGGTCGTTAACTAAACTTGTTTTTCCTTTTCTTAATATATTAATACAGTGATTACTAAATTATTTGCTATTCTTGTTGAGAGTTTGATTTAATATAAAGTCTTTCGTAACTTACAATACACTTTAAGTATGGTTTTTGTTGCTAGCGTGTAAATCTTCGTCTACGTTTTAACTTATTTTTACTGATATCTTTATGAATTAACCTGTTTTAAATCATAAAGATACTAAACTTTTTGGTATCTGATCGCTGTCCTTCTCAGGTAGTACGTCCACCCTAGAATACCACGGTTAGACAGCACTTCTAGTCATATTTATTCTGTTGGGAAGTAGGGTTGCCAGACTCGCCAGAGCTTTGTGGTAGCGGAGATTGGGTTAACTCACGCCTAAGTCACAACACTTTCCATTACACTGGCCGTGTACTTGTTTGACTACCTAATCTAATCGTTTATAAAATAAATCGTTTACAAAAATTAAAAAAAAAGAATTACCGAAAACTTTTCGGATTTTTTTTTCATCTTACAATATGTCATACAACTGCATACAACGGGTTGATTGTTAGCTGCAAATATAATTATTTTTGTTTCTTATTTCGTAAAGTTAATGCGTAGCTATTATGGTGAACGGATACTCAGTATTGCAGTTGGCAAGCAGCTAGCTACAATTACGCAGAGACTGTGTTTAGTTTTACCTACTGGGGATAAAGCAATGAGCGCAAGGGACATGCACCGGTGGGAATTACGTAACGATTTAGAAATATGTAACACTGTATGAAGCCATCAAGCTCATTATTACACGATTTATGAGTAGAAGAGTATCGGCATCTTGATATATCATTGTTGCAAAATATTCGTCCTTGGAATTCGCTTCTGACGGTAATACTGCAACACAGTTTAACTTGCAGTGTTTTGAACAAAAAAGCATTCGGAGACTATATTGAATTCAAAGTGAGATCTTTTCTTTGTGGAATTAGATATTTCCGCCGTCAACCGAGAGGAACAGATTGAAGTTTTAAAGAGAGAAGTAAAAACTGAGGCAATGATTGTGACGTCCCGTGGTTATAGCTTTGTATGTCCTAAAATTAAGTACCTAATGTGGTACTTGCAGTATCGACGATAACTCGTTTCAAGGCTCAAGGTTCCTCGTCTATCTGTCTGTCTGTCTGTCTGTTCGGGATAAACTGAAAAACTACTGAACGGATTTGCATGCGGTTTTCACTAATGAACAGTGTGATTCAAAAGGAAGGTTTGGGTGTAAGAATGTTGTTAAGATTTTGTGTAAATTGATAGAAATATGTTGATGATTGTTGAAGATGTCTCTACTACTCTGTCTGTTCGCGGTAAACTCAATAACTACCAAACGGATTTTTATACGGTTTTCACCTATAGACGGAGTGATTCATGAGGAAGGTTTAGGTGTATAATTCATTAGGATTTTGTGTAAAGTGGATGTCGAAAAAATCAATATATGCTTTGCCACCCGTGCGCACGTTAAATACATAATTATATGTGCACCACGGTGGACCTAGCCTATCTATCAAGTACCTATTTAGCTTGGCACTCACTTCAAACAGGCCAGTAGGTACCTATTATTTTAAAAGTGTCACATGTATGAAGTCTTTTCAATTAAGTTTAATATCGATTATTTTTCACTTTTCAGTGCCCTTTCTTAGAGCTTATTGAAGTCGGTTTAACTTTTTTTTAAAGTGTTTATGTTTCCATTTTTAGTGTAAGGTGTGCGTACGTATTAAGTAGATATGGTATTTAGAATATTACTTACTTTTATGTAAATTACCGAACTGCAGTTTATTAGAATAAATATATTAACTTTAGTTCAATAATAACGGTACTTTAAAAAAAAGGAGGTTCTCAATTCGACTGTATAATATATATATATTTTTTTTTATGTCTGTTCAGCCCTCACTCCGTTATTTATGAACCGATTTTGATTATTCTTATTTTGTTAGATAGGGTATACCTCAAGGGTGGTCCCATGTCAAGAAAATCGGGATCTTTTTTTTTTTTTCTGATCTGATGATGGGATCCTGAAAAAATTGAGAGAAACCCTCGAAAATTGTAGGAACGAATAGTGTTTCTGTTTACTTTTCATTACTTTATCAGGTATTGCGTTTAAAAATCATCATCATTTTTCATCATCATCATCATGATGATGAAAAAAACCATAAAATAAAATCTTTTTAATAAAAAATTAAACCGACGAAAAGAACTAAAAAGCAAAAAATACATAAACCTTAAGTCTAAAGTATTGAGCTTATTTACATAAACTATCTAATTTTATATAAACTTATTTTGAGTCGGCGCCAAATAAAATTTTGATAATTAATCAGTTTGTTGTTTGGCGCCGACTCAAAATAAGTTTATATAAAATTAGATAGTTTATGTAAATAAGCTCAATACTTAAGACTTAAGGTTGATTTATTTTTTGCTTTTTAGTTCTTTTCGTCGGTTTAATTTTTTATTAAAAAGATTTTATTTGAGATAAGGTGGTAAGATTTTTAATATGTCAAGCCACTTTCTGCACTTGAGTGCACCGACACAGCCGAACGTCGAACCTCCTCCTTTTTTTTAAGTCTGTTAATAACAATAACGTTCATCGCATAAAACGTCAATGTTACTGAATTTAAAAAAAAAATCGACATCCGTCCTTAATTTCTGTAGCTTTACCTCGTTTTCCTTCAGATACCATCATGAGATCTGGACTTGGTGTCAATATGACTAACTGGGGAGCATACTCTTCACTGACCTCTATTGTACAAGTAATAGAGGTCAGTGATACTCTTTCAAACAAAAAATATTTTTTGGAATCGGTCCATAGATGACGGAAATATCGGTGAACATACGTAAAAAAATACATTTAGCCGAACATAGAACCTCCTCCTATTTTGAAGTCTGTTAAAAATAATTGATATCTATAATTTCTTTATAATGTATAACATAAGAGCAATAATTATTGCTCTAAGATAATAACTAACTCATTTATGAAAGTTATAGGTATAAGATAAATAAAAAACCTCAAACTATTATCTGGTACTATTATGTATTCTGTGGTATTATCACTTTGTCGTAAGTTTAACGTATGCAGTCCCCATAGCTCACCAAAAATACTATGCAATAGGTGTGAAGGCCTTTGTTTGTATTTTGATAACCCCCTTCATCTTAGTTAAAAGTTGGTGCTAGGAGTAGGTTCTTGTCAATATTGAAGTGTTCAAAGTTTAAACTAACATTCGGCCGCTGCCACAATGATTCAATATTAGCTCATTTCAATTACAACCGGGTACTGTAGTTACTTTTAAACACGATGTTGTTTAACAGAGGCTGGACAAATAAATATTGTGATATGTTACTGTTGGAGAAAGTTACTAACAGAAAGTTGCTAAGTTTTCTTTTTCAATGTTTCTATTATATTATATAACATAGAATCACGAAACTTGGCTAGCTGATCGTTTTCTGGCTTAACTCTCAAGAGAGGATAGGAATGTGCGTCGAAAGGTTTCTGTTGGTAACAGGCGTTACAAATGAAATTTCCACCATGACAAGTTTCAAAAATAAGAATAGAATTATATATTCTGTCAACAAAGACTAAAAGTAAATTAAGATCCTTTTTACACATTGCTATTTTTACTCAGGGTTATGCATATCTTTCATTTTTTTTTCTCATGTTATTGAATTATTACATTTCGTAAAACTTTCATTTATTTCAAACTTTTAATTTGCCTTATGATTTTCTTCAAATATTTCTCTTAATTCAGTCTAGATCTTTTTATACGCTTTATATTAGCTTCACTTGTATGTTTGTTTGTAACCGACTCCTTAGGGCGCGATTTTAGCCCACTTTAAACGGCCAGATTTCATTCAAATTTTGCACACCTGTCAAATACCGATGACAATGCAATATTCGATAAAAAAAAATAATAGTTTAAAAATCGTGGGGTGCATATAGTGTCAATAAAATGTTTATAACTATTGACACTATGAATGCACCCCACGCTTTTTTCCAATAATATACATTAATTTCTTATTTACACTATTCTTAATCCAAATTTATTAAAATGTATTTTCTATTTATTAGTTGGATTTTCTATAAAAGCGTCTTTCTTTAGTTTTTTTAAACTATTATTTATTAAATTCTAGGTGTTGAGATTGTTGTGGATATCGTGTTTTGGTTATAGATCTGTACTGGTGTGATATAGACATTTTCTTTGCATTGCCGTATCTGATTATATTAGTAGTTTAGTATATGACGAGAAATGGTATTATATGATTTTGAACTTTGAATATTGAGTAACAAATCAAATCGTTATTAAGGCTGAAATTTATTGTAATACCCATATAGAATTCCTGATTTTGACATTTTTTATTATGGGTGTTTATTTGAAATCACAGCTATTGTGTCATACATGGCGCTAATGGAACCAATATACCGATGGGTAGTATTAATCGATCGGTTTAGATGTGGCCTTAGTTACAGTTTCAAAATATCAGAGTTCACCTTATAAGTATATTGCTAGTAAATCCTGAAGCAAAAATATACTTGATATCTATGGGTGTTTAAGATTATACTGATTACTTAATACTTACTATAATTCGTTTCAATTCTTTGTTATGCATTCCAAAATGGGTAAAATAATGGTATACAAAGGTGTAAAAAACTTAAAAATAGAATAGTCTCAATTTTGGACCCTGACAGCATATTCATACAATAATAATGAATTTTACCAAATATTCATCTAATATAAATATTTATAGAAAAGAAAATACCAATTGTTTTGACATTATCCATACTAATATTATAAAGCTGAAAAGTTTGTTTGTTTGGTTGAACGCACTGCACTAATCTCAGGAATTACTGGTTCGAATTCAAAAATTATTTTAGTGTTGAATAGCCCGTTTATCGAGCAAGGCTGTAGGCTATATAACATCGCGCTACGACCAATAAGAGCGGAGCAGTGACCATAAGGGAAACTGCGGGGAAGGCTAGTTTATTTATATACAAACTAGCAGTTTCGGCTTTGCTCGCGTGTACATATTTATATATTTTGCGAGGAACCCTAATTATTTTTCCAAAATAAAAGTAGCCTAAGTTACTCTTTATAACACCAACTATCTGCTAGTGAAACTCCTGTGAAAATCGGTCCACCTGTTCCAAAGATTCACCAGAACAAAAAGACAGACAGACAAAAAAATTTAATAACTAATTTTTAGGTATAGGTCTCAAGCAAATAACTGTATGAGTTAAAAAAAAAAACTAAAATTACTACTAACTATTTGACATTACAAACAAACACTTTAATTTTATTTATTTTTATTGATGAATCCCTATTACCCTTGGTCAGGCCATAACTGGAGAACGGCTTAGCCGATTTCATTCATATTTTTTTTTTGTTTTCTAATACATTGTAGAAGGTTCCTACGGGATGAAAAGTTAAGAAAATTTGGCAGAAATTTCAGAAAACTTGACGACTATTTTAACTTCGCGCGTTTGATAGTTCGCGTTCGAATGGAATATTTCTAGACAGGACAAGACAACGTCTGTCGGGTCAGCTAGTTATACATAAAATTAATTATAAACGTGTTTATTAGCTTGTAGTGGGTCAACTTTGATCCAGTTTAATCAATTATTTCTTAAGTTTCATTCGAAAACATATGTATCTATCCAGATTTAGGAGCAGTATCATTAAGCGACTTTATACAAAATCCTTAAATTCTCGAAATTTTGTATAAAGAGAACTAAAGCACAGATTACTAAATAGTTACTACTAAAGGTAGAACAAGTGCAACTTACGCTTAGAACTAAAACGTAATGATGATTTGAATTACTTCTATCTCTTACTGTCATTAACTTAGAAATGTCTATGAAAACCTGTTTTAAATTACCAGTAAATGCAAGATTTTCACTATTTAATGCTTAGTACATAGGGAAGGTGAAGGGCACGCCAGCAAGCCGAACAAGTTCAATCATCAAGTACCTAACTTAAGAAAGTACGTGCGAATTAGAGGTTGTATTTTGTTATTTAATTGATTTCGATGGAATAAATCCTTAAAAAATATAAGATTTATTTACTTTATTGTAGAAGAAGTCGGTTAAAAAGAGATCTATTGTGTATAGATTGTGTTGAACGATAATATCTACTTACAAATATAGGCATGTTTTGCGTATTTAGCATTTTTTTTTCTTGAATATCTTACGGAATTTTTAAACAAATATGTTTATCAAATTTATCTAAACTTAGATTATGGATTTTACAAACAACTACGTAGTTATTCCGTTTTTGTGAAAATCAATGAACTTAAGATTTTATTAAAAATAATTTTATAATAACCATAAATAAATAGTAATAGAATACAAATAATACCATGGTATTATTTGTATTAGTTTACTTTTTTTGCGTAAATGATTTAGTTTATAATTAGAAACATACATGCAGTGGCGGATTTACCAGCAGGCTGAGTAGGCTATATATAGGTCTTGTCCTGGGGTATCGAATTAGATAGACCGACCAGTAGGGGCGGCAAAATTTTAATAGCCTCCTGGCGGCAAATGTGTAATTCCGCCACTGCATACATGCACACATGCATAGTATGAAAGTAGATCAAATTTCTTTTGTGCGTGTATTTAATGTTTGTTTATAACTGTGTAAAATCTACCTGTTATAAACCAGAATATTTAAATACTAAATGATGAAAAGTTTAAGTTTAGAGACTGAACTATGCTAAAAGCTAAATTTTGACATGCCTCATAAAGATCGCTGATTGCGTTCAAACTGAACATAATTTGTGAATGGGTAAGAAAAAGACTGCATTGACTCAGTGAACTACTTTTCTACCTAATATTACTCATAGAATGCTAACTCAACTTAAGGTGACAGGGCACACCTTTAATTCTATAGAAATAAGTTTCTTTTTTCAATTTGTATTTAAACATCGCTGAAGTGCAAGACAACCTGGTAAGGCATTATCACTGAAAGTAATTCAAAAATTCGACAGATAAATCGTAATCTTATGACACATTATACCACCATTTATTCAGAAAAAAACCTAAGATACAATACATGTTAACTAAATAAAATACAGTAGTAGCTAGCATGTTAGGATAATAATATATTTGACTACTTGAGGACTCAAGAATACGGAACTACTATAAAATATTTGAAGTAAACAAGCTAATCACTGTACCTTGTATGCCGAATTCACTTTACACTTTACAATAAAAAAAAACAAAATACTCTCTACTAGGCTCTAAGGCGCTAAAAGACGCGTGCGTAGACACCGAACGTACAGTAATGCCTGTGCCGGCGCTGTTCAACTCAACTTTCTCCCATAACGGTAAATACACCGCTTTTCCATCAACTCTTCTAGCGTGTGCCACTGTCGCCAGTCGGATGATGACGTTGAAATAAGTTTGTGCATAACTGTATTCAAGGTTAAGATGGCTGTCAAGATGAGTGTCGGATTGTTTTGAGGAAGATATACTGTATGATTGATATTTAAAAGAATAATGTTTGAGTATTTCGACAACGATCGTATTTTGATCACGGCACGGCACAATAAAAACAAGAAGAAAAACGTTATGCGAAGATCCGCAATTTACAACTACTTACTGTGTCAGCACATCTAGACTCTAGAGCGCATTAAATAAACAAAGTAACAAACACGTTTGCAAATCTAAATACATACATAATAATCAAAGCATTTATGCATCGGGAAGAAGCGAGATGCCTAACCCTGACCACAGAATACATAATAGTACCCTGACACAAGTATCTTCAATAACTGACTTGGGTCGCCTCAATTTGTGTTAAATGTCAATGAATGACAAATAATAATACTTAGCATTATTGTTATTTACCAATTATCCTTGTTTTCATAATGCTGTTTTTAACAACGGTTGTTTAAATTGTGGGTTACCAAAGGACTGCTGAACTGCGTTTAGTGGGTTTGATCCTGATAAAAATGGTCACTATTGCGGTTGTTCACACACCCTCGACACAGGATCTTATGGCATAGCAATGGTATGTCTTGTGTGGAATGGTTTAGGTGACCTACCGGTTTCGCCGATGGCAATGGTGGATAAAGACTACTGGCTAGCCGTTTAGTGACAACGAACTTGCTCTTACATTTACATTTATGTTTTAGATCTGATTAAGATCAGCTTTAAAAGGTAAGAAACAGACCGACAGATTGAATTGTTTTAGACATTACAATATTAGTTCACATGAATAATAATAATAGCGCTACCAAAAACATATTTAGTAAAAGTATTCCTGCCCTGTAGGTATTCTTGAAAATACAAAAAAAAACACGACATTTTTGAAGTTTGGTTGATCACGTAATACATACCTAATAATTGGATAAAGGTTACAAAAGAAGACTAAAAGTTTAGTAATAATTAGTTTGTGTCAATACAGTACCAGGCATAGACAGACATAGTGGTATAGTATATCGTTTGGTGTTTTACACACGTAAAATATTTGTACATGGTGAAGTACTTAAAATAATATTTTTTTCATCGAAGAATAAAACGAAAAAGGATAAGTATAGCTGACTCTGTATGAAAAAGTTAATTGAAAAAAATATTAAAAAAAAATCACATTTAATTTTGATTTTCCATTCATCGGCAAGATTGTGAACTTTGTTTTAATCCTCCTCTCTTTGCGCATTTTTTCCTTAATATAAACCCTCCTTAACGTCGACAAAGGAAAACACTTACTTACCGCCTTCATATTTTATGTAAACCACAAATACGCGCAAAGTACGTTACACCGAGTTTCACTCTCAACTAGCTACTTCAATCAGGCACATAAGTTAAAACAGAATTCAGAATTGAGTACTAGATTGCAGCCAAATGGTTCGAAGGACGCGTGTAATACTAATGTAAAATGCGTTTAAGTTACAAGAAACAATGATAAACCTATTTGTATTCAGATCTGGTAAAATACTCATTAGCTGAGGCCGCACGCGCTTGTAATGTCCTCGACGCTAAGAATTCGTATTGATGGGTATATTGAAATTTGATTCTATTATAATCCGTTGTGTTAGCAAAGAACTGCATGCGGTATAGTTTTATAGAGTCTTCAACTGTGGAGCGGAAAAGCTGGTGTTGTAGACGCCCAGAGGCTGCGTTAACCGCTTAACATGAGGCTGCGCACGCATGCTTGTTTGGAGAGTTATGTAGACCTAATAATACTCCCGGCTAGATATGTTACACCAATGGAAGGTGTCACTTATCATAGTCATATCATATCATGTTGATTTGTTTCAAGGATGGGGTCAACAAACAAAGACAGAATAGTGGCAAGAAAGAATAGTAGTTTTGTAAGTAATCGTCTTAGTCAAAAAAACTCTTCAGTTTTATTATATTATAGTATATTGAGTTTAATAGTGTGTAAATATAAAAATAACGTCCACGAAACTTGCATACCAGAGAATTTTACAATGTTTTTAAGGCAAATCGGATCAGTGTTTCCAGAGATTACCCCTAACATCACAAAACTTATAGTAACTAAGACAAACATTACTTCTTTACAACATTAGTATAGAAATATTATCTTAGGTAAACTCCCAACGCCATTGTTTGATATAACGTACATATACGTAGAGTCCAAGAGCCCGCGATCGCCAGAGCTACGTCATTTTATAAAATCTGAAAGTTTTTCTGTTCATGTACCCAATCGAGGTAGGAACGGTGGCCGAGTATGAACTTCGGATCATGGTGGCTTTGGCAGCTATGAGGCCAAGAAAATATGACAGGAAAAAAAAAATTGTTCCTATTTTCACATTTGGCTACGGAACCTTAAAAAACTATACGGGTATGACGTATCTAAAAGTGTGACGAAAAAGAAGTTTTTAACTCGACATGAATTCCGAAGAATGTTTACATTTATAAATAAGAAAACACCAGATAGCCGTGGCCGTAGCCGTTGTGGCCTACCCTACCTCTTGTTTTCTGAAATTCATAAATACCGTACAATATTTCTTTTCATGTTTGAAACGTGTAAAGGTTGACACTAAGACGCCGTTATTATACTCGTACCTACAAAATTATATGGGTATGTACACACACGCTCGACATTCGACACAGTGATTTTGCGACACTAAGCACCATGTTATGCAAATAAACAATTACAAAATTGCGTCACTAAGAGGAGGACAAGTAAAAATTTTACGTTACGAATGATGTTGTAACGAACCGACAAGCAAGGAAAATTGACAGATTAGATAGACTAATGTTAAAAGTCTCAACTTTAGAATGATTCAAGGTTTTATTTAAAAAATGTAAATAGATTTTATCGCACTATTTTACATCACTGTCAAGCTAAGGTTAATGACCTTACAGTATTTTATATGATTCGTGTATTTTAGATGCAGCTTTTTCCTCCGTATAAACGTACGTATAAGATTCCCTCTTTTCTTAACAATGCAGGTTGTTCAGTCAAAAGCCGGAACGTCACTAGTCACACTTATGACACATAGACATAGACAGATTTAAATGTACGCAGTTTTGCTGGTGATTGAAAAGATCTGTAAGCATGTTCATGGACTACATTTTGAGATAGATAGAAAAGAAAGAAGAAACTAAACTGACTAAACTCATAGGATTGTTTTATTAGGCGCCTAGCTCTTAAACTAGTGCAAATAAACACTTGCCGGACGTTAAAAAATATATTAATTGTGCCGTGCATAAGTTTTTATTTTCAAAATTTTTTACTTTAAACAAGTTCGTGAATTTTATTATTCTATGAATACAGAATATCTTCAATAATACTGTTACAGGTTAGGTAAAAGTCTTCAACCTTACCTATCTATTTATTTAGTTGATAAATGGTTCGATATTAGATAAATTCCTGCTAAAAATATTAGAAAACGAAGTTTGCAACAATTGAATAAAATAATAACTAACAATCTGCCCCGGCTTCGCACAGCTAGCAGAGCATATATGCATACATTGTAGCCCTTACCTACTAGTTGGAACACAATTTATTAGCTGCGGTCTTTCCGTTATGCGGTGTTAACCCCAGTCGGGCTACTCCAGGTACAAGAAGGGTTTGTACATACCTTGACATAAAGTCAGTACTCTGAAAAAATATAGTAGGGTTTCTAGAGCTCAATGAGCAGAACTGATACGTACAACTCGAATGCAGGGTTTTAAAGCCATCCGTTAACGCTTACCATTAGGTCAGCTGAGTAAACACTCGGCTTGTATGTAAAAATGCTACTCGTATCATACAAACTTCAGATAAAGTTCACGTAGGCAAACCAATGTCAAATCAAGCTTTTAGCAAAAAGATTGAGTGTTATGTTACCTAACTTCGGTATAACAGCTGAAGAATAGCAAACATGCATCTAGTGCACTTTGGGATGCAGCTACATAATAATATATATTTATAGTTAAGTTTACACATATAGAATAACAGTGTTTTACACTTCAATGCGCCTGTCGCTTAAATTGATGCAACTTGTTAAAGGAAGCATACATAAGTGAGTTAAAGAGAAATTAAACTGATACAAAATACCACTGTACGATTTCAAGGATTAAAAAGTTAGTCACACTTTTTAATTACCATAAACATAAAGATGACCTCTCACGTTTGACTATTTCTCAAGGTGAGACCCTTCTTTAATTTACGGAGTAGTACAATTTTATTATTTCATATTTGATAACATTTATATAGTATTTCATCTACTCTACTACGATTATATATGTCGTGCCAATAGACTTCAAGAAAGCTGACTAACGGCTGACAGGCAAATTCATGGTAGGTTGGCAGGTAGACAGGTAGTTCATGGTAAACTTTATTGTGTTTAAATAATGCACTCACAAAATACAGAGTTACGGCTAAAGGAAACGGCAAAGGTACAGCATAAAATTCATTACACATGCACAAAAATAAGCGACCTATATCGGAAATTCCTTGTTGAAGTCGGTTCAAAATTACATACATATATTATGTTACAGTGCCCTCTAACATAACAAACCTCAACTACTTCCATGTTTATACTTACATATATATTGATGCCTAGCCATTGATGCAGGCAAATTGTTCGTTACTTCAGCTATTAAACTCTAGATGGCGTTCAATGAAAGAATTAATGAAGAATATCAGGTACAGCAACAGGTTTGGACTGTTGCTACTTCCGGCTACCATTGGGTCTAATAGGTAATGTTTTAGGAAATGTCTGAAGCACGGTTTAAAGTTAAGAAACAACGAGTTTGGGCCTTTGGATATTTGCCAGACTTTCTGGAATATTGTGTAAATGGTTAAATGGTTAAGTACATACAGAGGTATGTTCAGCTCAATATATAATATTGGTCTCTTCTAAAATAAAAGATATAAGATTGATAAGCAAAAAATCTCGATAAACATCGCACAATTCGTGCTATTTTAATACACTAGTATACAGTATAAAAACAGCATAAATTAGGCAGTAATCAGTATTCAAATGTATTATTAGGTAATTCCGCAATGTTTTCAGTATAACTTAAAAAGACATTAAGTATTTAATTTACCGGTCTGTAGAACTCTATCAAATCTATTTTTATCAGAGGTGTTTTTTATTTTACTCTTAATAAATTTAAAATGTTAAATAATGTAAAATATAAAAAGTCCTAGGCATCTTGCTTCGATGCATTTCCTTTAAACCTTTCAATAATGAAATATAAAATACCATATAAAATTCCAAGATTATTATATTTGGCACTGGCTGACAGTATTATTAGATATATTATGGTATAAGCAGTGGACGAACGTGCAAAACAAATAAAGAAAAAAATTTCAACTTACAAATAAGATTATTAAAATCGATTGTTCTTAAGATAGTAAAATACCAACATAGAAGTTGTTATAAGGATTTGTTTAAGTACTGCGATGTAATACCTGTAAAAAGTAAGGTTAAGTTATCCATTCTTAAAGAAGAAATAATTAATGTTGATAAATTAGAGAAATATTCAAGAAGTCAAAACCTGAGGTCTTTAGAATACATGAAAATGTATCGCTTACCAAAAATAAAAAACAAATATGGTAATAGAACCTGTAACCCTTGATATTAAATAGCCAACCAAATCACATTGTTAATGAATTTGTCTCTAATACTGACTTCTCAAATAAACTCAAAATTGTAATAAAAAAATATCTCAAAACAAACCCTAAATATACAACTCAAAAATGTTGTTTACGTAAGTAAAATATGTAAATAATGATATTCACGTTAGACAGGTTTCTTGACTATTTTGCTTTCCAGCCTAGGCCTCCAAAAGTGTTCTACACAAAGATCTATCTCTGGTTTTCCTTGTCCAAGTTGTTCCTGCCACCTTTAATATCATCTTCCTATCTACGAAACTGTCTACTTTTACTTCTCTTTATACATCACGGACACCATTCTTAATAAAAATTTATTTGCGTAAAATGTGGTACAACATTTCGCCAAGAAATTCGGCATACAAATATAACTTTGTTAATTAACCATAGAATTAAATGTAAACTAAAATAGACCATTATATTATACAACACTTTGAAGAGAAAAATGAGCAATGTACAACAATATATACTTACAATGCATTTCTAAAATTGTAGGACTGACATTCACCGCACTGGTTTGGCCAATTTTTCTGTCTTACTTCTTATTAGATGTCCAGTCCGTTTCCATTTTATTTCTTTGAGTCGATATTTATATCTATGATCTTGGTTAGTTTTCTTATTGTTGTTAACCGAAGTTTGTCTTTTAATTTTATGTTGAGTATAATTCTTTTCATTCTGTTTTGACAAGCTTCTAGCGGTTTCATATATTTGTTTTTTGCAAGTCCATCTCTTACATACGGTCATGCTTGATAAAATAAATGTTTTTATTTCCTTTTTACCTTCAATAGATATAACTGGGCTTTTCATGTCATCTTTTAGAGACCAGTATCTTTTCCAACCTACGTTTCTATTTTTTTGTATTTTTTTTTTGTTATGAGGTCAGTGGGAGATATTATTAATTTGGCCAAGATATGTATTTTACATATTCTAATTCAATAAGTCCGTTGTTAGGTTTAGTAGGATTTTAAATGTAATTTGTCCTTAGTTGTGTTTCACATGTGTTCACTGATAATCCAACCTTTTCGCTTTTAAGTACAAGATGTTCAATCATCAAGCAAGTAATCAAGCATACTAGCAAGTAGTCAACGAATCTTAGTTGGTTTAGTAATAATATTCCATTAACATTTATATCGTATTCATTCCATTCGAGCTGTCGAAATACATGTTCTAGGGTTGCTGAGTAAAGTTTGGGTGATAAAGCGTTTCCCTGTCTAATTCCTCGTCTAATGGGGAGATATTTCCTACCTTTTCTATGCATATTTTGGAATTCATTGTTTCTTATATGTTCCTAATTATACGAATGTACTTATCATGAATCCCTTGGATTCCCATATTTTCTCATGTTTAAGCGAGTCAAATGCTTTATTGTAGTCTTATAAACGCTAGGCAATAGTTTATTCTATATTGCATAGCATGATATTATATAAATACTCCATTGTGTTTTATATAAGTTTTCCGTAAAAGTTATTTTTATCTTCTTTTTATATTATCTGAAGCATTGAAGTCGGATGTTTGTGACCAGATGTATGGATGTTTAAGATGGTTTTTCTGTCTCACATTCTTTTAAATTCTTTTATATATTTTTTTAAATACTTTTAAACTAAGAAACCCATGATGTAAAATCCTAGTATTTCAGTTTATAGTATAAAATGTGTTCTTTGATCTCCGTACATCACTTCACCAAGGATATCCCAAATAATATTCTCTACTTAATCTAGTTCTGTTTTAAATATTCCTGCGACTAATGATCTTGTATCGAATGTTGCTATGTGTAGTCTGTTTTTCCGAATCGTTTTCGTTGTTTGATTTTTCATCGTTATTATGAGATCGAGAGTTTATAAGTACCTTTAACTGCTTACCACCAGGTTACGGGTGTTTGTTTAGAATGATAGTGTCTGAATCACCTTTTAAAGGACGTTCTTAGTGAGCCAATTTTATCTAGACAGCAAAGGATACGACCAGCCTGTTATAACCAGACTCTTAATAGAATCACGGCCCTGTCGTCTGTTTCTGTTTGGTGTAAGTAGTTATGTACTTTTATTCAACTGTGCGAACTAAGTCAAGGGGAGAATGTTTGCAAAGTACATTTGTGTAAAAATACAATATTATGAGTTAAAAAATCTAGGAGGCACTATGTTAATTTACTGTGTTCTTTTTCTATTGCATTTCATGGATTTTTTTAGCAGTGGCATAGCAGGTTTTAATAGTTTGATCTGTATTAAGTTAATTCCTAGGTGGTATCTAACTTATATTCTTACCAAGTTATATTCCATAACATGATTAGTACATGCAATTTTATAGAAAATGCAGAAAAAATATTGCTATTAATGTCAAAGTGTTAATGTGAAAAAATGTTATGTCAAAGTAGCACTTGTGTGCACATACATTAGTACATTTTACTCAGAGCCAAGACATGTGCTTTTAGTCTTTACTCTGAAACATGCGTGTGTTTTTTTTATCAAAAAATAAATACTTAAAAAATAACAAAGTTCGACATAAGTGAAGCCAATTTCAACAATATAGCAAGGTCGCTTGTAAAAATGTTCCAACATGTTGTAATATTAGGGTAATTGTAAAGTTCACGACAGAAATCGTCACTGTTTCTAGTATTTTGTTTCTTTTAGATTTAAGGTTTTTTAGGTTTATGATGTGTCCTAGATATAAATTTAGATTAATCTAGCAGGTCTAACAAGAAATTGGCACGCTCCTAAATTAAAATTATCTACAGTAAAGTTAGAGTACAGTACAGTAAAACAGTAGGAACACTAGGTAGTTATCTACTCCAGTTTTGAGGACAGAATGTCCTAAAATAATTTCAAATATACATTTGAATTTTGCTTGTTATGACAAAATTGATGATTATATATTATATAGATATTTTATTACGTACAAGTAGATATTTGGAATTCTTTTTAAACACCGTTCCTTAAATATTGCATTTATTTGCAATCCACGGTGTTTAATTAAAGGTTTAATAAACTTATGATTTGAACAATGGAAATAAACTATTTTAAAACCTTATGAAGTTTAGGTAAACCATTTGACAGACTGTTGACATTGACAGGCTTCCGTATTTAAAGGGAGTGCAGACGAAAGCATGATAGTTAGGTAGCTGAAATTGTATTTCGTAGTCGTTTTATATATACTGTCTTAAACTGTCATCAAAATATATACTTAACATTACACACAGTACGTATTACCAAAATTTTAAATGTGACCAACTCAGCGTACCTATCATGTGGCCTGACCGGTTCGTTTAGACGGACCCTGTGTTCGCCAAATGTCCAGATGACACGCTAATGTCAAGAAATAAATCTGACGTGCTCTTGTCTACCTGTACATGACCTGTACTCGCTTCCGCTCGTAAATTTTTTGACAAATAACGTTAGGAAGTAAGGTTGCCACCAGTAACGTAACTATACCATCTGAGGCCCGTGGTTATTCATTAATACATTTTGTAATTAGCACCTCCTGTGTTCATGGCATTTTGCCCGCTCTGCCACCCTATTATTACGCCACCTTTCTATGGAAGCAAATTACTATTTTACAAAAACTTGAAAAAAAAAATATTTTGGGAAATTCAGGAGAAAATACACATTTAATCTTCATTACGCGCAGTAAAAACGCAATTAAACGCAATTAATTGGCAATTAAAAATTCAGGCGCTTTTAATAGTTCAGATTCGAACATTCGAACGGTGAGTAAGAAGAACTACTATTATCATAATATTAATAATTAATAACTACTACAATTGGCAGCATTATATTAGTGATTATGAAATATAAACCAATATTGTTTCTCTTGCTGTCATTTAAGCATACGAAAGCAACGCACCTCGGCACGCCTATTATAGGCCAAAGCGTTTGGCGGATTGTATTAGGCAATGGAAACCATTTTAAATGTTGTTTCATATCTTTACAATGCTATTATGTTAATGTATAACCTAACGCAGTCACTGCAGTAATAAATATTTCATGTGATAGAAAAAATAACATGTTTTCCATGTAACAATATTTAGGACAAGATTGTGTATCAGTTTAAATGTTTATTATAATTAACATTTTGTGGTTCATATATTTTGAGGAACCTATGCACTTGGCCTGTCCACATTTCTAATTAACGATAATAGCTATCCTCACTTCTTTATCCTCATAGGTAATAAAATTCATTAAATACAATTATACTTGTTAGAAACAGTCTCAAAACCACTGATATAAACTATGAAAATCACTAACTAACACCAACTGCCAAGTTGTTTGTACCTCTGTTTGCACTCAAGTCCATCGTTCTAAACATATTCCTACCCTTTATAATCCCACAATTTGTTAATATTTATCCATAGACCAATAGTATCGCGTTACGGGTATAACCAGTCAAAATAATATCTATTAACTTATTTTTATTAAATAGTGAACTGTGTTATCATCTATTATAGTTTGTTTGTTAGTATTACAAATAGGGTTTTCAATAAAATAAATAAGAGTTTTTAATGTGGCGACAACATACTTTCAATATATTTTAAGTCTCGAAAAACAAAACATTCAGTCCTTACAAACATTAATTTAAAATATTTGAATGAGGTAAATTGTTGAAGTGAAAACACAGGAACAGACATTTTTGAAAATTTTTAAATGTTTTTAAATGAGTTTCGCCTCCATGGACCTCGGTTCGTGTAAACCAGATTACATCTATGTACTATGCTCGTCAAAATTAGCTCAGCTTTTATAGGGTGTGCTTGAATATCATATAAACTTCCGAACATATTCTTCTAACATAAACTTTAAAACTGTGATGTTATAAGGATTTACAAAATAATGGTTAAGAAAATGATTAATTATACATTTTTCTGAATGAATACAAGCAATACAAGCATATAGCAAGATATTTTGGTCTTTTCATGTCAATCAATCTCAAGTATTCATTCATTCATTCACTCACAGTAACAATTGTTTTATACTTCAAAAAGAAAGATTGTCTGACAACTGTACATTGTTTTTTTTTCGTTTAACTCCAATGAAGTGAATAAAGTGTTGTTCTTCTAACTAGCCTTACCAATAACCTATGGACTACCTTACTTTACTATTTTGTACAATCTCATATCCTTTGCCTGTTTTTGAAGTGAAAAAGTCTTTAGGTACGTTTGTGCAATTTGCTACGGTTAAAAAGCACTGAAGTCGTTACCGTCACGCTAATAATACATATATAGATCCACTAGAGGGCGCTTATCTTATCTTATTGAGTTTAGTTAGCTCCTTATTATATACCTATATATATATGTGTGTTTTCACTTCTGACGTGCAGTCCTACGACTGACAGTTTTTTTTTATAAAACCCATTGGTAAATAAGCATAGTCACCTGGTGCGGTTCTATTAACCAATAAGTTTCCTGGTTGCCATAGGTCTTGCCCAATTTTGTCATTATCGACTGCCGATAAAACAGTGATGTTTGTCGTTGCCAAATGAAAAGCTTCTACTTCCTCGTGGAGTTCTGATGATCTTACTCACGTACCTACTCGTTTGCAAACCTAGATGTTTTGTGTGCAGTTCTCGGAACAATATTATGCATTGTACGGGTGTAGTGAAGCTGTCAAGAATTATAAGGTAATATATATTTTTATTTTCAAAGCTGAAGTTTATGGAGGTATTCGTCATAAGCTGATGGAAAATTTTGAAATACGATAGGTAATGCGAAATCCACAAAACAACGCCCATTGGCTTAGTTGTTTTGTGGACAGGTACATAGAAATGGTGTTCACCACCTGTATCTGGTTTGTATTCAATTTGTGATTAATTATTATAACCTTTGTCCCCGTTTGACCATTTATACCTTGTGGTGTTTTATGTTTTGTTTTTATTAATTTTACAGACGTAGGTCATAAAAACCAACGTTTTTCTTGATACATTCTCTACGGGTCATACTTTTTGTGCCAATGCTTAATTCACAAAACATAACTTTGTATAAAAAAAATAAAAAAACATCAAAAAGACATACTTAAATGTTCTTAAATATAATTTGTTTTATTGGAAGGATTACTATTACTTTAAAATAAATTGCATGTAGTTTTTTTTTTTTTTGTTTTGGTATGGCTCACGGTTCGTATCGCCACAAACAAGTATATTTATACTAATAAGGTAGAAAATATGTCGAGTATGTACAAGCTGTTCAAATAAATTAATCATTACTTTACCGCTTTGTCTATAACGCTATTTGTCAAAGTTTAATAGTGTTTGTTGTAGTCATAGGAAATCACCCTGTGTATTCTTTACGCGAAGGTCGTCTAGTGAGGGCCTGAGGGTCGCACGGTGCGCGCGCAGCCGGCCGCATCTCGCTCACCGCCGCCGTCCGCCAGTCGATCTGCAGCGTTGCGCGCCGACACCGGCCAACGTGCACACCTATTTGAACACCGCCGCGCACTACAGTTAACATTTAACGCTCAACAAACCACCTGTTAACATAAATACTATATTAAAAAAGCAACTAGCAAGTGTGAAATTTATTCAGTGTGTGTCATCGAACCTTTCCTTCACCAACAGTAAATTTGGTAAGTTTGGTTGTCAATATTATAGTGTTAATTAAATGTTGATTCTGTTAGGTAAACGTTTTCGCATAGTTCACGTGGTTTGAAAGTATTTCAAGGCGATCGCCTCTATGTGTTCTCGAGTTAGACAACCAGATATTTCGACAAATTAATCTCGAGATCTAGTTTCGTGTTGTCAAATAAAAGTTACGTTAATAGTCGCATTCGAATTTGATACACAAGCATACCAAGGGCAAACGAAATAATGTCTAGTTTCGTTTGTATATGCTTTGCTAAATGTTGTCACAATATTTGCCGGTAACCTGTGTTAACGCTATTATTAACTAGCAGGTGCGGCAGGTGCCTAGGTAGTTGTAATCAAGTGCAAAATGAATTTAAATAAATATTTAAAATATTATTTATTAAATTAAATACCGTTAAAATAATGTTATATTTACCTATATTTATACTTCCCGCAATACATATACTGTTATTACTATATACTTAGAAATACTTTGATGTTAAAAATGGATACTCAAGAAAACCTTCCCCATTAAACGACTAGATAGGTACCTACGTAACACTAGAACATTAAAAAAAGGGGAAAATTGTGTAGCTTTTCAAATTAGCGCATTAAGAGCTATAAACTTGTAACATTATTGTGCGATTTAGATGACCAAAAAGTTAAAATCCAAGTAAAATTAAATGAAGTCTGTCCGTCAAGACCGTTTTTCAGGAACCCGTGAAGGCATTAAGTTGAAATTAACATCAAATACCTACGTCTGCCGTCCCTTGAACCTGTAAAAAACCAAGCTTCTAAGTTACCGCAATCAAAGATACAGAAGTCTTAGATTTTTGGTTTTTAATATTTCGCAGGTAAAGGGCACTTGCCATTGACCTAGAATCATGAAATTTGGTAAAAAGCAAGATCTCTGGTCAAGTAAAGGATGTCGAAAGTCGTTAATTTTTTGTTATATCACATAAAAAATATTTTTGTAATTACAAATTTATACTTACATATTTTGCAGTTGAAATCTTTGTATATTTATCGGTGTATGGGAGAGTATTTTTAGAACAGCAAAGTTAAGTTTGTCTTTTGAAAAAACGGGCAAAAATCTTCGAGAAGCGATTCCCGAGATGGACGTACTATATCTATATAAATAAAAATGAATGGCCAAATGTGTTGCTAAGCGCAAAACTCGAGAAAGGCTCGACCAATTCGGCTAATTTCTTTTTTTCATATTTTCATTAAGGCATAGGGAAGGTTCTTATAAGTTAACATAATAAAAACAACACTTTTCTTTTCCTATATAAACCACAGAGTAAATAGTATTTAAAACATAGGTCCCCAGCTGTCAAACATTTGAAGTCGTTAACTTTTGACAGAACGAAGTCTGTCGGGGCAGCTAGTTAGATATATAAACATACACTTTTGGTTGGTTACGGAACCCTCCGTGCGCGTGTCACGCGCGCTAAGAAAATTCGACCAAAAGGGTAGAAAAATAGGAAACCACTGAGGTTTCATCCGTGAACCGATTCTCTTGAAACTTGATACACAAATGAAGTTGTAATGGCACTATAAAACGACGGAGTTGTAATTGATCTGATGACGGAGGGAACCTCCTCAGTGGTATACTCAGTGGTTTGGAAGCTACTTTGTGTTTGGGCCTTTTATCATTTGAATGAGAACTTCATCAATACATCAATACAAATAAATTAAATTGAAGTGTCCGTTTGTAATGTCAAAATAATAGTTTTCTTTTAAGATTATACAGTTTTTTGCACGATACCTATGCCTAAAAATCAGTTTTTAAAATTTTCGTCTATCTGTATGTCTGTTTCTTCCGCCTAACCTCCGGAACGGGTATACCGATTTCCACGGGACTTTCACTGGCAGATAGCTGGCATTATAAGGAGTAACTTAGGCTACTTTTATTTTGGAAAAAGAATTAGGGTTTCGCGCAATATATATAAATATATAATTATGTGGAACTACTAGTCATGAATATAATTAAATTTGAAATATTTAAAATAATTATTTGAGTAATCTATGATAAATTTAATATTTTCCATGATTCAGTTACGCGCGTTATCGCGCGGTATTTAGATAGTTTTCAATACAAAATACTATTGCTAATTCGGTATAGTAAATCAATTAATGGCAGTTCCATTGAGAAACGCTCACAACATTACGTAAGTCATTCAAGGGCACGCTATATTGGACTACTAGAGTTGCCTACATATTTAAAAATTCACACTTTCTAATATTAAGCAAGCCAGATTTTTAATATACCTGGTTTAAGATAAGCATGCACTGGTCTAGTTCTATCTGTTGCATGTTGTCTGAGTACCTACATTTCCGTTATTTCGTTTAGTGAATGGGCAGTTCCACATCTATGTCTGACTGCGCTAAACTTTTTAAACTAGATATAAGCTTTATCGGATTACTCATATATGTAGGTAGGTAACGATTACAACGATTGCAAACTTCGATCAAATGGTATATTTGATCTATGATTGCAAATAAAAGATTGCACAACATCGATTAAAAAATAATTTTACGTTATGTAAAAGTTTATTGAGACAGGTGGTAGACTATGACGATGTGACAGTATGTCATCAAATGATACATAGAATGATATATTACCAAACTGTTCATAAAATGTTAATCAAAGAGGTTATTTTAGGAATTACATAGTTTTTGAAGTGAAAACTTCTTTAGGCGGCAGGTTTGCTATGGGGAAAATTCACCGAACTCGTGACCGTCACGTTAATAATACATATATAGATCCACTAGAGGGCGCTAATCTAAACATTGAGTTTTGTCAGCTCCCTATAAATTAGTGTCACCAAATTGTGACGTTTTAAGTTCGTCGTTTCGTTTAAGTTTTCACGTCTGTCGGCAGTCTCATGACTGCCTATTTTTTTTTACTTAAAACGGTAACCAAACATGTTTAACACTGCAGATTAGGAATTTACGTTAGTACTTATATAATACTAGCAACCCGCAGTTCATGCTTTGAACTAATTGGTCTATCCCAACTGAAAACCAACAGTTACTAAATAAGTAAGTACATAGCTGTTTTGTCAGTGATCGGAGTAGAGACAAAAAAATATTTTATATTTTTTGGGACAATCGTATCGGGTTTTGTTTTCTAAAATTGACAAAAAACCAGTTGATACATTTTTAATTACTTAAAAAAAATAATAGACAATCTCGTTATCTCTGATGTAACTATATTTGTGTTAACATGTAGGTACAAAATTAAGTAGCTAATATAACTTATAAAATACCAGCAATGAAAAGGTTAAGAAAAATAATCTAATGTAAAATATAAGTATAAAGTTTATTTTATTTTGTAACCATTATCTCAGTGTACCGCTAGTATGCTAAATTTATGTGTGTAACATACCTTGGTCAACGAGTTAAACAACCAGCTATTATAACTTTTTACTTGAATATATGCGGACATCTTAAGACGAGTCAATCGATAATTTAGGTCGATATATTGTGTATTTTGTCACAAAACTTTTAAATGAGGTTACAAATATGTTTAATAGCGTATAAAAAGTTATGAGTGAGGATACTCGATTTGTGATTAAATGTTTAGAAAATATATGGGCAGAGTCTTATGCAGCCAAAGTAGGCGATGTTTTGTCTTATGTTCTGATGGCGTAGCATATATATGTTAAAAGCAGGACGTATTTGCCAAATATGCTACATGTTACCTATTTAGCACACGCTCTTATTCGCGTTGCGGAACAAATACGTGCAGATTTTATGTTGATACGTGGACTTCAAGTTAAAAAAATATTTTTAAAAAGCTTCTTACAAAATTAAACCATTCCAGGACCAGGCGGAGTAAAAGAAAGAGAGAAAGAGAAAGAGAGTACATGGTTAGAAGCAGCTTAGACAAATATTATAAACATAAAAACAATTGTAAACACTTTCAGAAGCTCTGATGCTATGTCAATCAGTCACGCGAAATCTGTGTTGGTAAAAGACAATTTAAAAATTATATTGACGAATATTATAAAATAATACAAATTATTGCTAATTGGATTTTTCAATATATTTGATGAAACAAGAATTGTTCTAAGCTGGGGTGGGGTAACCCCGATCTCCCTTTGAACCGATCGAGTTAAAATTAAAAAATGTTAATAGGTAGAAACCCCGAACTTGATGTGTTAAGAGACATTTGTTGAAAGGATTAGACTTTGACAATCAGTCATTATCATACTCCAAATATGTACCTTATTTTAATAAATCGTAGTAATAGAAACAACCTTTTGCAAATTCTTTGTAGAGAACCGATTCACTTCATACATTATCTTTCCATGATATTCGTAAGATCTTTTTGAAGATTCACATCTTGCACATGGTTTCCGTCAGAGTACGAGCAGCAGATTTGTACAGCTATACCTACAAATATGAATAATAACCGTCACCAATAATTCCAAATAACATAAAACACTGTCACGTTATATGAATAAACAAAAGATGTCCAATTGTTGCAATATTAATTTAACAATGAATATAACACAACTTATGTACGTATGTACATAAGTTATGTACGTAATACGTATACTAAGAGATATTATAAATTGATATGAAAGCGATTGATATAACTATAATACGATTGAGTGTTATACGCTATTAATCTTTGCATACCGTAAATTCTTTAGAATTGAATAAGATTTTGTTAAGCACTTACTTGAATGCACGTGCACATAAAATAACATTTTTTCTAAATATAAGGTAGTTGACACGATTGTTAGTGAGCATTTGTTCGGATTCCTGGATATATATATATTTCTTTTTAAAAGACAACTACCGCATTAGGAATTACTCCTGTGTCGCGGGAGACTTTACAAACATACAAACAACGGACACAAAGAACACCCAGACTGGGTTGGGACTCGAACCCACGACCTATGGCTATGAATTTATTTTATGTGTTCGTGTATACATGTTTTTTCCAAATTGACTGCCATTTTGCAAATATGCCAATTTATGTATATATATTAGATATGCCTGTTAGTTGACATAATATTTTAAAGAAGGGTCAACATTTTCTACGAAGCACCACTAATAGCTTCTTCTTTGACGGAAATATCTGGCTTACATAAATTAAGCTGAAAAACAATAAAAGTAGATATCTTAGTAGTGTCTTGAGAGAACAATATAACCTATTAAGATGGTATTTTTTTACTTTCTTCGTCTTTCGTTTAGTGGTTAGTGATACTGACTGAGCCAGAGGTCGTGGGTTCGATTCCCACCCAGGACAATGAATTGTATAATGAGCATGATCATTTTTTCTGTGTCTGGGTGTAATGTGTCTATGTTATGTATGGATTTAGAAACCTATAAGTATGTTTATGAGCAGTCTGGTTACCATAGTACAGGCTCTGCTTAGTTGTGGATCAGATAGGCGTGTGTCCGTTTATTATACAAACTAGCAGCCCTGTAAGCTAGCTAGGAGTGAAAGCAAGAAAGGTGATGTGAGAGACAGACAACCAATTTTTTTATGCACATTGACGTTCCTGTCTTAGTGGCCTCTCCAATTACAGGACGGACATACGGTATGCGACCCCGGCCTCTTTGAGCTACTGCAGAATCGAGACTTGCGATATCCCTTACCCTACCTCCCTCGCCCTATCCGTTTTTCCTACCCCAATTTACCTTCTTCCTTTGTCCCATCTGAAAACGATTACATTCCCAAGGATGGTGGGCGTTAGGCAGGTGTCCGGCCATAAAAGAAACCAGCCACAACCCTATGCAATGTTAACATTGCGCTAACCCGAATACGATAAGGTGATGATGTACATCAATAAACTTATGTGTTTTTTAGGGGAACGCGGATACAAGAACTAAGAGCTTATATACCTCATGAGTTTCCTCAAGCGTCACAAGACCTTTTATACAAACTCACCGGTTTCGAGTTCTCGCTACCTGTCTTTTTTCAGGAAATTTTGTATCCAATTATACAAACTAGCAGCCCTGTAACCTAGCTAGGAGTGAAAGCAAGAAAGGTGATGTGAGAGATTCACATAAAGCAGCTGTCAATCAATAAACATTTAAGTATTCTAAACATCAATACGTATTTTTGTTGTATAGCATTACAACAAAAATGCTATACAATGACTTTGTGGAGAATAATGCTACGTCAGCTTTATAGTAACAAATCACATCTTTGGATTTAAATGTACTTGAACTGATTACCTACATATCTAGATATTTTTTTTGTGCTGACATATTGATTTGATAAACTACTGAATGTTATAATTATAAACTTTTCGCATCTAGTGTGATATTATACCGTCTTTAAGGGAGTATTTCTGTTTCATGTTCACATTTTCTGGAATAAAATGCCAAGTAGTCCCTAATAATTTGTTGTTCTTGTGATTTATAGATAGACTTTTCCTTTTGACGCGATAACGTCTTATAAACGCATGACTCATTGTCACGTTACGCCTGAGCCGAGCGTGCAAGCGAGAGAGCGGAACAAGCGATAGAGAGGCACGATCGGCCTAAGCGTTCGGCTTGTGACGCATCTGTCTCTCTTCCACTGTTTTCTTATGACGTTATCACGTAAAGTTATCGTCCGTAAACTGACTTTACAGACAACCAATTTTTTATACACATTGACGTTCCTGTCTTAGTGGCCTCTCCAATTACAGGACGGACATACGGTATGCGACCCCGGCCTCTTTGAGCTACTGCAGAATCGAGACTTGCGATATCCCTTACCCTACCTCCCTCGCCCTATCCGTTTTTCCTACCCCAATTTACCTTCTTCCTTTGTCCCGTCTGAAAACGATTACATTCCCAAGGATGGTGGGCGTTAGGCAGGTGTCCCGCCATAAAAGAAACCAGCCACAACCCTATGCAATGTTAACATTGCGCTAACCCGAATACGATAAGGTGATGATGTACATCAATAAGCTTATGTGTTTTTTAGGGGAACGCGGATACAAGAACTAAGAGCTTATATACCTCATGAGTTTCCTCAAGCGTCACAAGACCTTTTATACAAACTCACCGGTTTCGAGTTCTCGCTACCTGTCTTTTTTCAGGAAATCACCAATTTCATCGGTACATATTTTTCAAGGTCAACGCGACTGGATTGTCCAATTACATTTATCTTATATAATTATAATTGATTTTAATTTTTTTCATGTTGTACAAACATTTATATTATCATGTTGAATACGATGACGGTTTAGTTTTGACACTAAAAATAATATTTAGTGTTTTTTTTCACTTAACTAATTTTACGTTGAACTTCGTCTATAATTATTTTTGCATATCATCTTTCAAATATGAATTCGATCGAATTACATTTACAAAATAGGATGCATAAATGGTCTGTATGTCTTTGTGTTCATTAAATTAAGTTGCGTATATGTAGTTTTAATCGGAAGCCAAAAAGCAGCTATTGTAATCCGTGGCTGTTATCACAAAATTCAGAGATAAAGTTTAGTAACAAGCATGAATAAAGTCTTTGATTTCCTATAAATTAAATCCTTTTATGGTTTAATAAAAAAAAATTAAAATACATAGGTTGGACTGGCTTTACGAAATCAATCAAGCAATTAAAAATTGGTTCTTAAATTACTTGTAATAGAGAATTTCAAAAAAGGAAACAAGCTTTAATAAGTGTAATTAAAAACAAATTGTTTACACCAGGCCCTAACTATCAACCAAATGTCACACAACATCACTGTCTAGTGCCGCGTTCCAATAAACAAGAAACGATTCGTTTTGTTTCGTAAAATTTTATTGAATTTTCAATAAAAATTTTACCATGTAAGCAAAACGAATCGTTTTTTGTTTATTGGAACGCGGCATAGAAGATCCAGAAACATAACAAGATAACTATTTAATAAGTTACTACTACACAAAATTGCCAAAAACAAAACTTCTTGCACAACAAATTGCTAAGAAACACAGGGATCCAAAAATGTAATAGATCTCTCTAAAACTATGTATATGAGTCTATGGTGTGTGTTAAGTCGGCCCATCTATCCGTTGGTTATATTATCGCTGCGGTAGTGCGGCATGCTCATGCGGTTAGGAAATGATCGGGAGAAGGTCGCCCGGTCCGTAGATACCGGCTGCCATCGATCTACGGTCATCTTGCAAGGAATTGCGATACGACTTAGTATTGAAATGGTTATAGGTGAATGCGTTTGAGAAATGTTATGACACTAGCTTACTTTTAAATAACTTTAGACAGTTTGATTTAATTTGCTTAGGCAAGCGTAGTTTACCTTGTACAAAATAAATAATGATAATTTTTATAATTAAGTATATACAGATTAGATATTGTACAAAATACACATTACGAAAAATCTATACAATACGAAGGGATGTGACACACCATGAATAGTGAAATCGGATTTAAATTATTTTCTCGATGTTATTCTCTATTGATATGAAGATAAAAAACCGTAAATATTGTTCTAAGATCTCTTTACGTATTGAACATGAAAATGTGTAGTAGATACCTATTATGGCTATGTTGTAATACTTTTACGAGTAGGTACACATAATTAAAGCGGGGGAATCTGAGGCCAAGTGCACTATATGAGGTAAACCAATTCATATGGGTTCACACAGATCTGATATGATATTTATCACATAGTCTTCCAATCGCTCCTATAGTTTCCATAAGTTCTCTATACTTTTCAGTTTCAGCTTCTAATTCTTTCAGTTTCTAATGAACCTAGTCATCTAATGCAAAATATAAGTTATGACCACTATAATATTATGTGGCTCTATTTTGGAGAGAAGAGAAGTAAAGGTTTAATCCTCAGTCAGTCAATTACCTACTCTACGCCTTTTATTTTTACCGACTGCGCCAGAAGGAGGGTTATGTTTTTCAAGTGTATGTATTGTTTTTTACTTTTTTTATTTAATTAAGGAAGAATACTAGTAACGTGGGTCCACACATTACTAGTATTCTCGTTAACCCCTCCAGCTAAGCTAAATGCTTGTGTTAGGAGTGGGTTCACGTCGGTAGCGCACTGGGTGGGGTTCGAACCCGCAACCACTTGATCTATATTTTTTATACTCTTCTTAAACGGATTGATGGATTTTAGTTTGAGAGGCGTTGTTAGATTCGTCCCAATTGTAAGAGTGACAGTAGGTGTATGAAAATTAGAAAAATAAAAATGTTCGCACGCAGTCGGGTTTTTTGTTTTTGTCAATAATATTTTTATTTTGTTATGGTGTATAACCAACTACAAAGTAAATAAATACGTTATAAAACGTAACATGGTAGATCACAGAATTGAGCTGCTTTAGTGGTTGATTGACAGCCAATTAATGTTCAGAATTTCTTCAAAAGCCAAATGCATGAAATTATTCTGTTCTTAGTAGTATTTACAATAATATTTATTAAAATGTTAAGTGGTTACGTCGTTTATCTATCGGTGAATCAGTAATGAAACCTAACGTTCTCATGTCAGATGATAATCAAAATCTTGAGCTGGTTCGTCATGGTGAAAGCACGCGAGAGAAAGTAGTGGCAAAAAATATACCGTTCCGAAGTTATCAAACAACTGAGTACCTAGTCAAACTGGAAATATGTATATGTTTATCGGCATCCTTTGTTCGTCACAAATATCTTTTTTTATTTTGAGAGAGAAGGAAATTACCGTTAACAGAAAGCATTCAATTCCTTTTTTGGCTATGAATGAATTATGTGATATTTCTGGTTTTTATTATTTGACGCAGACTTTATGTAAAATTTTATAGTTTATGTAAATAAGCTCAATAAGAGAGAGAATAAGACTTAAAAGGTTTCGACCGAACGCAAGGCACGCCACAATTGTGGCGGGTCCCCATTACGTACGGTAGACTCATCATGGAGGATTGGCTCGAGAGGCAGCACGGCAACCTCTCCTACCGGCTGCCGCAGGTGCTGACTGTAAGTACCTGTGTCGCATAGGCCGGGAGCCAACGTCTGTGTGCCATCACTGCGGAGGCTGTCGCGAGCATACTGCACTCCACACTTTAGTGGAGTGCTCAACGTGGACGCAACAACGCCGCACCTCGCGCCTCCTCTTTTTTGAGGTAGTACTCTCCCGTCCCGAAGGAGAGGCACCAGGCGCCGGAGAGTGCAGAATGATCTCCAGCCTCCATGAGCTCTGGCCTGGGGATAACGGGTGAGTCTGGCCGTTACTCTTGCAGAAGCAGGCCTGAGACTGTGGCGCACCATGTTCCGCGCACGCCTCTCTAAACCGGAACCGGCCCTCCGCACGCAAGGGCCGTCTTTTGTTTAAGAGGCGACCAAGGTCTGCCGGGGTTCTCTGGGACTTCCTTCCTAGGGTATTCGGAGTCCCTCGCAATAGACTCTTTTGTGACGGAACACCGTGTGGGTTTAGTCATTTCGATTCCGATATACCACTTCACCGGTAGCCCCAGTGGGGCTCATTGGGTCATCACCCGAGGGGGTTACCACACAATAAAAAAAAACTTAAAAGGTTTATTTGTTTTTTGCTTTTTAGTTCTTTACGTTGGTTTAATTTTTGGTTAAAAAGATTTTTATTTTATGATTTTTTTTCCATCATCAGCTCAGGTTCACGATGTGATGATTCCTAAACGCAAATACCTGATTAAGTTATGAAAAGCAAAAAGAAAAACTATTTGTACCTACCATTTTCGAGGATTTCTCTCAATTTTATCAGGAAATCATTATCAGATCCTGACTTCCTTGACGTGGGACCACCCTTGAGGTATATCCTATCTAATAAAAAAAAAGAATAATCAAAATCGGTTCTTAAATAACGGAGTGAGGGCTGAACATACGGTCGAGTTCAGAACCTCCTCCTTTTTTTTCGTCGGTTAATAAAAAAATACAGTTTCATGAAAATTTTCTCAATCTTGACAAACCCATGTTTTCTCGCAAACATTTGTTTTCTCAATTTCCAGACTGACTCAAATATTTATTGGCCGTATTTAACAATTTTAAAATATGACTAAACCTCGCTGTAACTTTGACGCATAAAAAAAAAAATTAGTTAACCTCAGACAAAGGTAATAAAAAATGTGCATTGTGCATACCAAAGGTATGTTGTACCTCATGAGGATGTGAACATTCAACATTAAACAAAGTTATTAATTAAACACTGCCGAACGCGGTTTAATAAACTCGTTTCCTCATGTTCAAGGTCAATCGTAAGAATCCTTCCTTTTTTTTACCCCATTGCCGAAGGAGGATTGTTTTTCGTATACTTATATTATGTATTATGTATATCAGTGACGGATCGCGGAGGAGGTTATGAATTGATAAAGGCTAAGGGATTAATAATGTGTATTAGAAATTGAGCTATCTACATGTAAGACAATAGTTTTACAAAGGCTTCATAGATTTTGGTTAAGCAACTTGCCGTCCACTCTGACTGACCGCTGAATCGGTTCTCCCATTTTTGTTCTATCAATTATTAATTTTAAAATATTTCGAATCGAATTCAGTACGGACTTTTCACTCACCAGTACTGACACATACTGTAGTATATATATATTTTTGTTTATGGTATAGGGGCAAACGAGCAGACGGGTCACCTGACGGTAAGTGACTACCGCCGTGTGGACCTGCAACTCAAGAGTCACAAGTGCGTTGCCGGCCTTTATGGTGGGAGTAGGGGAAGGGTGGAAGAGGGGAAGGGGAGAAGGGAGGGAAGGGTTCGGGAGCCCGGTAACCTCACTCACTCGGCGAAAAGCAATGCAAGAATTGCTTCACTGCCAGTTTTCTGTGAGGCCGTGGTATCACTCCGGTCGGGCCGGCCATCCGTGCCGAAGCATGGCTCTCCCACGATTACATAGAGGTGTGATATACTACAGTATGTACTATGTAGTACATCTAATTCTTTGTCACGCTCTGTACAGACTAAACCGTTTTACGGATTGCCACATAGAGGTATCATTAGATTCGTCTCAGTACTCTCAGTTGCTGAAGCGCAATGGGATATCTTATTTCTTTGTAGTTTTCATTTATTTTTAGTTTGTATTTATAACGCAGTCGAGTTTTATATTTGATTTAATAATTTGTCTTCTAGTGGCATCGCTTTGTTACTACCGGTGCAGAGCATAGCGTAGGGTATAAAGACTCAAAGCAGCTGATTCTCTTCGTGGTATGATTACCACATTGATTAGAACCATTACCATCATAGACTAACCGCACTTACACAAACTATTTAACCTTTAATAAACATACAAATTACAATTTAATGTGAGAACTTATGGTAGGTGATAGGATTAAAATTAGGCAAATCTGAGCATTATCTAATAGGTAAATTTTGACTCAAAGCCGTTTTATGTGACCTTCAGTTGTTTGTTGACAAGTCACGAAATAATTATCACGTAAGTAGTGTCTGACCTAAATAAACGTTTGGTCAATATTTTTAACGCATTTACTTCATCTAATCGTGAAGTTTACACTACTAAACTTTTAACTGTACAGGTAGAAAATAAATAAATAAAAGAAGTATTTTATTCTTTGTAGTAAGGTTCAGATTTGTTGAGTTCAGAAACAGTTACGTGAGATACAATTACTTTTCTGAAAACCTATTATTATTATTAAGAAATCAAACAAAACGGTGCTTAAGGTGTTCCTGTAGTAAAATGCACCAGTGTGCAAAGTAGACATGCTTAAATCGGGACTTTATTGTGATAATATTATAAATTACGATACCGAAGTTTCAATCAAATTGCATCGATCGTGGCCTTAGTGGACTGCCCTAAAATCTATGTTTTTGATAGCCTTGTGCTAACACGAAAATTATTATGGCAACTTTATATGTGTCTTCCTATGTGTTAGTCACACTGTGCGTAACGATGTGCCTAAAAATATATATTGAGCAAAAATGAACTGACCACTTTCGAATATAGGGGAAAAAATATTTGTTTTCCTGATATCCTACTTGTAAACAGCATTCACCACGTCATAAAATAATGCAGTTTAAACGATTCAAATCTGAAACTGGCCTGTTGGTCTAGTGGTTAGTGATCCTGACTGCTGGCCGGAGGTCGTGGGTTCGATTCCCACCCAGGACAAATAACTGTGTGATGAATATGATCATTTGTTCTTTGTCTGGGTGTAATTTATCTATAATAATCATAACTTCACACATCTCACACACGGCCGTCTGATTCCAAACTAGGCAGAGCCTGTACTATGGTGACCAGACTGAATATGTATGTATTAAGAAATATATGAATATGTTTATAAACAGTCCGGTTACCATAGTACAGGCTCTGCCTATTTTGGGATCCGTGTATGAGATGTGCCAAAGTTATTATTATTAAATCGGTTAAGCCGTAACCGAGAAACGAGTGAATGTATGAACACATAAAAACGAATTCATCCATTCAGCAAATGAATGAATGGTTCCTCAACCTTATCGAAGTCGGTAGAAAACTAAGTTAAATAAACAAAAATAAAGTAAAGATTGTTAAGTGTTTAGCAATTATTATTAAGAAAAAATAGTTGCATTACCGGTTTCGGCGTTAAAGAATTCCTACTGCGCTGCTAATTTTCTGTGTAAAGAAAAGGCAAGGCACGAAAGTGACAATAATGTGACAACTCTCACTTTGTTTAGAACCAAGAATAGTAAAAACAACTGTCAATGCCCCTAAGCTTAGTTTGTACGGTGATGCCAAACTTACAAATTTGCAAACGAAATAATATATTCCAAAGCACAAGAAAACAATCATGAGATCGGTCATTTAATCACTCCAAATGGGGTCATACCGCGCTTGAGTATGTATAGCGGATCTCCGCAGGATTGAAACAAACGAGTGATCGCTACGTGGCACTTCCCGTTTATAATTACATATTTTCGTATACTTACACAGTAGGTACCTACTTATCGATCTTTGTTATCTTTGAATGTGGGATTCAATTATTTGTTTATGTATTTTTAATGTTAATTATGTCAAGGATAAAAATAACTTGTACAGATATTCTTATCACTAACATAACTTCCTCTTAGATCGCATTGAGTGTGGAACGAAAGCATGAGAACACAATCTGGTGCCGATTCTATTGTACACTCGACTAAACTAAAACCTGACTTAATTTCTTCATATGAAATCAACCTAGTGTTCTTCGTAATAAGGTCTATTTGTGACTAGCATCTATTTCTCAGCGCCGCTAAATTTCAATTAAACCTGTCAACGTATACTCAACTTTATTTTCACGCGAGAGTCTTCATTTATTCAAACGCTGTATAATTGCCTTATAAAAACTTGTTCAAAACGAACAAGGATGACGTGTTTTTAATCTACACCTACGAAGACGCTTACTAAAAACACAGAGCAAAAGAGATGGCATTCAACGGATAGCGGCTCTCGCTACGTGGTATTAAAGTTTATTTAAGCGTATCAGACTTTAGTCGACAAATAAATTGCTTATTTCGATAGCGACATATGTTACCTACTTGTTTCAATTTGAAATAAGACCTTGTTTCTAAGTGTACAAGGTTTACTTCTTATATGAAGAATATTTAGTGAATTTTAATTTAACGAGTGAAGTAACAGAATTGGGGCCTCTAGATTACAAAAATACACCAAAACATTTCATATATTACTATTATGTATCACATACCAAGGATAGTGTACAATTAATAGATACAATAACTATAAGGATGGGATTACCCATCCTTATAGTAATATTAAACTATTATAATTTATATTAATAAATTTTTAAATAAAGTTTTGGTGCAGTCTTTAGAGAATTTGGTGTTCTGCAAATCTCGTTTTTGACTCCACAAAGTGTTTAAAATATTAGTACTACACCTTTTTTTAACATTATTTTAAGACTGGAATTCTTGAAATTATTAGAAATCAGTTCTAGGTTACGGATGGATGGTAGATACGATTTAAAAAAAAACGATCATAGTCAGTAATGAATGGTGTAGCACATATGTATAAATGCCACTTACGTCATCTTATCCATGCACTTTAAAGTACATATTAGTTGCATGCAGTACCTACCTAAGCAATATTACCTATTTATCGCAATCATCGCATAATCATAGTGTTCATATTATATAATGTGAGCCATCAATTTATATTGTAACTAGCAACCCGCCTTGGCTTCGCACGGGTAGCAGAGACATCTTCAACAATCATCATCATATTTCAACCAATTTTCACAAAAGCTTAATAAATTATACACCTAAACTTTCCTCATGAATCGCTCTATCTACTGGTGAAAACCGCATGAAAATCTGTTCAGTAGTTTTTAAGTTTATCGCAAAAGACAGACAGGCAGACGCGGCAGGGGACTTTGTTTTATAATATGTAGTGATAAACAAAGTGATCTGGAAGAATGCAGTCCTTTCACTTGTCCCAGTCAGCTTCATCTTTTCCTTAAGATTGGTTTCATTGGAGAAAAATTTGCGTGGTGCCGTTTTGCTACTGTTGAGTAGCGTCGCTCCAATGGCGGAGAGGCTAATCATCGGAGGGAGGAGCGGCTTACCATAAAATATGCGGTGTGCGTGTTTGCCAACTTACCTGTAAAGAAGATTGAAGAGAATGGTCACGAGTGGTTAGATTTATACGAAGATATGTAGGTATGTATATATATCTATTACATATTACAACACCAAAATTACATGATAGTCAACGTTGAAAACTGTATAAAACATTTGCTTCGGTATGAAATATATTCGGTAATGACTTGAGTGGTTGGTCAGTGGACATTTTCCAGTCACGGTGGTTAGGTCGCCGACGTGAATTACCACGTCATTCTTTGCACCATGGCCGCTGTTTAGTTTCACAACGCGGTTTCTTTACTTTCTAATACATTATTAGATGTTATTATATTAATATGATACTCGTTTGTAATTTATACATCATCTGCAGTACTTGTAATTTTAGGAAGTTTGGCTTTCTTTTTTTGTTTCGATAGTATTACTTTTGCTGTATTTGCTGAAATTATAAATAATTTTTATAATTTTTTATTTAAATTAGGTGGCACGTAAAGCAGCGTAATTTTTGAATCATAAAATATCTTTTTAGCATCAGACAGTACAGTTACGATACAGTAAATATTTTTCATTATATTTTATTAACATTATTTCTGTAATGAACACGTAACATTTCATGGTATGTTTTTTTAGGTTTTTGCGTGTTCGTAATTTAAAATGCACGGCATGCGAAAAGAAGAAGCATGCGATAAAACACACCGATACTGGTTTTACCCTTCCCTATCCTTCGTGAACTGTCTGGCGCTGCCGTCTCAGGCCTGGAGTCTCTGTCCACATCTCCCAGTTTAAAACAATTTTGATATTGTCACCGACAATTTGACACCGATGGGGACACCGTTTCTATTGGTCCCTTTCTTCAGTGTACCTATTCTGGGTAGAAGTGTCTGAAGTTGGCTGCGATCTACTTAAAAAAAAAAATCCAGGCTCTATCTAAAGTTGTGCTTAAGATTAGAGAGATTCAATGAAACTTATAACTGTATTTAAATTAGCTTAATGATTACGATTACATTAATATTATAGATTAATATTAATATTACAGATAGCCACAATATTACAGATAAAAAATGGTATCAGATTCATACAATAACTCTTACTTAATTGATCTGAATTTGTTTTTTTTTAACATCTTCAATGTACCGCAATAAATCCTTGATAAATATACCGATTTAAAATTCATTCTGTACAAATTGCTATAACAAACCAACTGGACCGATTTTATATCTTCGGATATAGAAAGAGCCGGTTTGGTTGCACCTTACTTTGCTAACCGCAAAAGACGTAAAACTGTGTTTCCTATGAGACATGATGATATATGGACGCTGTCACTAATACAGCAAGCAACTTACGTATTGTCGTAAAAAAATAGTGGATTCAACAAGGGCGGCGTTACAAAATACCGTATATTCTACAAGCAGATGAAATTTATTGATTGATGTATGTAACGTCTAGACCCAATTTACGAATGTATCCAAGAGTGTTGCTGATATGGTTTATATATTAACGACGTACACATACTATTTTTTTTACCATAAAACTATTATTAATTAGGTGAACTATTTTTAATTCTTACTTCATGTATTAAAAACGTTAACGTTGTACCTACATAAGTAAAGTATGATTTGTTTGACATTGTCTATTCAGGCTTGACTTTCAAAGAAGGTATGCATACTTAAAAACATAACACGGACTTTAAGAACGAAAAAAGAATTATATTGTCAGTTAATACTACAGTAATAATCCCACTAATATTATAAATGTGAAAGTTTGAATGGATACTACTCTTTCACGCCAAAACTACTGAACCGATTGCGATTAATCTTGGTGTGTAGATAGCTGGAGACCTTAATTAACATATAGGCTACTTTTTATCAAGATATACCCACGGAATCGGGACTTACGGATTGGGTGAAACCGCGAGGCGCTGCTAGCAAAGTCTATATTGAAGTGTTGGCATAGAATATACCCATTAACTTGCAACTTGAAAACTCTCCAATTTAAATAGTCATCGGGCAACACCGACCTTTTGTATTTTTTTTTTGGTAATTTCCAACCCTATACTGACAGTACTCACAACAGAAACTAAAACAGTACACTAATAGGGCTGGTACCTATAGCTGGTTCATCGCAGTCTTCAATTTGAATCGAAATCTGTTAAGCCCTACCTCTTAAACTGACAAAGACGTCTTATTTTTTGACTTACGCATAATAAAATGCTTCTGTGTAAGTAGACTAAGCATCCGGTGGGAAAAAAATCTTTAATAACGGTCCATTTATTTCGAATGTTCGTACAACGAAATAAACCGGTTGGCGAGACAATTGGTATAAAACGGTTCAAGAATGCGCTTAAGAGGCGAAAGTGACCGTCGAAACTTATAATTAATTAATTAATTTTTAACATTTAGAAATAAGTCGCATATTATTGACCTGACACAAACGGTTATGAGGCTAATGCAAATATTAGAATAGCTTAGATATTGGGCAACCTGCACTCTACTATAAGATTCAATCAGATTGAGCTGCAAAATGCTAGATCACTTTTCAAATGTGTATAAATTATTAACTTTATCGTATTAAAATAGTGCTGAAAACCGTATGCAAGTAGTATAATCTAGCTGGAATGCGGTGTGCCTTTGATGATCCTCCTCGCGAGTACGCAAGCATGCTCGCAAATACCGAGCATGCGAGCATGTTCGAATATACGAAAGCATGTCGTGACTGCAACAGCATAGGAACAAACGCGCGACTGCGCGAACATATACGACCACTCGCGTTCTTCTGCTGCCAATAGCCCTTTAACATAGATATAATCAGACATTCTTTTAAAAAAGATAACAAATCTGTATTCTTTGAATGGCACACTGGCTTATTGGGCGAACTGTTACCTCCCACCCGCTGCCGCGACTGCTCGATAATGCGCGAGGCTGTTCGTGCATGCACGCCCCTGCTCGAGGATGCGCGAGGCTGTTAGTTCATGCACGCCCCTGCTCGAGCAAACGCAGTGTGCAAAGAACATGCTCGATTATTTAGCCATCCACGGATGAACTTTTAGCTTTATATATTTTGTACTATGTAGGTAAATTTTAAAGTTCATCTTCTGGTTCAAAAATATTTTTCATACGTTACAAATCTTCAATGTTTATAAAAAAACAGAGATTCCCGTTATTCTGGGTGTATGTGCCGCTGCGCGTATACCGCGGATCTCTCTCTCATTACTATACGCGGTTATAGCCGTATCTACGAGAGAAACACAGTTTACTGTGTAATATTTGTGAAACGTCTAGGTTCTAAATTCACGTGTGACTTGTTTATATAAAATGCCTCGTCATATATTGAAATGATTATAATGTGGTTATGATTACACGCAAATTGAGTATGCGTGATTGTTATTATCATAGCAGATGTGCAAAAACACGGAGTTACACCAAGAGTCACTGTATAAAATAAAACGTTTACAAGTTATAACCGTTTGAATTTTCTAGATATTTTTGTCTCCGTTTTTCATAAAAGTAGCTAGAAAGTGTAAAATTAAGGATTTTAAATCGTACATATTTTTTATTTTGGAATTATTCATTCCGTTACTTAGAAAATACTTTAAAACTAACTTCGAAAAATTTTTAAGTTAGTTTTTATGAATTTTCTCAATAACTGAGTGAATAGTTTCAAAAAAAAAAATAGGATTTAAATCTTTTAAATTTACACGTTCCACCTGTTTTTATGAGAAACGGAGGTAAATACCTGGAAAATCAAACGGTTATAACTTGTAAACGGATAGTTTATTTTCAAAAAATATTTTTGGAACTGCATGATAGAGTCAAGGCCTTTCCTTTTTCAAATACACCCTGTATAAATGGTAGTACATTAAAAAAAAGTATCTTTTAGAATAATTGAATCGTAATAGTTAAATGTTATACCTATCACCAAACCATATAAATATAAAATCTTTTTAACAAAAAATTAAACCGACGAAAAGAACTAAAAAGCAAAAAATAAATAAACCTTAAGTCTTAAGTATTGAGATTATTTACATAAACTATCTAATTTTATATAAACTTATTTTGAGTCGGCGCCAAACAACAAACTGATTAATTATCAAAATTTTATTTGGCGCCAACTCAAAATAAGTTTATATAAAATTAGATAGTTTATGTAAATAAGCTCAATACTTAAGTTACTTAAGGTTTATTTATTTTTTGCTTTTTAGTTCTTTTCGTCGGTTTAATTTTTTGTTAAAAAGATTTTATTTTATGGTTTTTTTCATCATCATCATGATGATGATGAAAAATGATGATGATTTCTAAACGCAATACCTGATAAAGTAATGAAAAGTAAACAGAAACACTATTCGTTCCTACAATTTTCGAGGGTTTCTCTCAATTTTTTCAGGATTCCATCATCAGATCCTGACTTCCTTGATATGGGACCACCCTTGAGCTATACCCTATCAAACAAAAAAAGAATAATCAAAATCGGTTCATAAATAACGGAGTGAGGGCTGAACAGACATAACAAAAAAAAAATATTATACGGTCGAATTGAGAACCTCCTTTTTTTTCGTCGGTTAAAAATAGTATGTAATCAATCAGGAAATACACAAACTAACGTATTCGTATTCCGCGGTCTCACTTTGTGGTCAATAGTGTCATATTAGTCCTTGAAATGTTCAATGGTACGTTCAATATGACATTGAATGAATGCATCGCCCAAAGAGCTAGTGCGTTCGTATTCAGATCACGAACGTGTAGTCAATAAACGGCAGTGCGTGCGTCATGGTTAAGTTACTAGGTGGCTAGGCATACGAGACGAAATAGACTCCAAATTTGTTGAAATATAGCTACGGATGGACTCCGTTCGTTGTTTTGTAATAACAGCTATTCAGTAGAGAAACTCTTTCGTGTTAAAAGATAACTGTAATTTTAAACGTAACTTCAGTCGATTTTAACATAAATATGGAGTCTATTATAACAACTTCCTAGTATAATTAGACGGATTGATACCGCTGAAGAGGTCTTTTACTTTAGAAAATGAAAACCAACAACAGTAACGAGTAGAAACACCGATCACTTCTAGATGTAAGACAGAATGCGGTGTAGTTTTAATTTGACCAATCTTTATATGGTTTTTATAACTATACATATTTTTAATAAACACACTAATCACCTAGTTGAACTAATAATATTATTTGCAAACGTAAAAAATCAATAACCAATAATTAGAGGCGTAACGCAAGCAACACTGAGTCCAGGGCCGTCTATGAAACTTGTGTGAATGTCGACTTTATGACGTAACGAAATACATACGCATGATGTAAATATTGAGCTTATACACGTTTCTCACTCCAGTCTTCAAGAACATCTTTCTTTATTATAATAGATATTATTTCCGGCGTGGTTCTGTCACACGTCACACCACGGCTTGACAAGAGGGGCGACACCGTTCATTTCCGGTCTTGAGTCAAAAAAAAAATCCAATAGATCAGCTATTTCTTTAGCACTATGTGCTAAACAACCGTCGCACGGTATTGTCAGAGTGAAGTTAAATTACACACCACAATAACCGAATACCTACTACCCTATTATAAAATGTACTAATACAGCAAATTTAAAGCATAATTTATTATTAGTATTAATAAATATATATATTTTTTTATATTTAATTATTTTCAACTTGTAACGAAATAAATAGGTAAGTACCTAGTTTTTTCCAGCTTCTGTAAATTCATTACTTCGTCAGTTAGGAGTTATTGGCACTTCGCCGACGATATCTGTTTTGTATTAGTCGTGTATTAAACCAGTCAATTAATACTTCTACTCTTTTTCAAAAGTTTCATAGCTTTCAAGGTTGGCACGAAATTGTTGCGCCCGTCAGTTAATGCTAGTAAATGTCAGTTGTCGCTCTAAAATGTCTAAATCCGTCTTAAGGTGTCAAGGTTCCGCTAAAGTTCATTAACCTAAGACCAGTGGGTTAAGCCCAAACACGTGACTAACCAATAGTCAGAGTTGCTTTCACATTTTTAAATTTTTAATATTACTTCGAAATAGAAGCACACTACTCTAATAACAATATATATATATATATATATATATCGCGTTTATAAATACGGCCATCAAAAATAGTAATCGACCTTCAAAGAATCTCCACTAGTAGACCAGATTATGCGCCGGCATAGTTTGTGCAATATTAGTTGCATTCACTGGCTAGCTCAGCTTGCGACACTCGATATGTGAGGGAGACCGCCTTCCACACTCATAATTTAAATAAAAATTATGTGTGTGGCCTCATAATTTTTATGTGGCTCAGATTTTAAATTTTAAACTTAATATTTTTTATTAGTAGGTAAGTATATATTATTATTACAACATTAAATGACGTTAAACCTTTTTTTATATTGAGATTAGGAAAGCGAATTCCGAATCTTCTTATTTTTATTTTGATATTTGATGACGATGATTCTTCTTAAGTTGTTGGAAACGTAAATAAAAGTATACTGACATGTAAGCTCTTGATGATGTTTGGGAAGAAAGAAATGGAAGTAATCATTAAGCTGTTCTAGAAGGTAGTTTACATGCCCAACAAGGCCTGATAAGTATTGTTGCTAGCAGAGGCGTTGGTAGCGAACATTGAAAGTAGTTCTTCATGAAGTCAGAATTCAGTCAGTTAGTCAGCCAGTCAGTCATTGTCGTTAGAAAGCTAAACTAGCAGTTTTAGCTAAGCCAGAAGAATTGATAATCAATGCAAAAAATCTCAAGTTGCGTCCACGGACGGAAAGTGCAGTTTTGGGATCTACCCCATCTAGATAGATCTTGGTGAGACCTTAGTGAAAGTCTTTGGTGAAAGTCTAACACCCGTATTCATTACACCCGTATTCACAAACAATACTTTGGGTAGCGTGGAAGCAACGCTAAGCTAAATGAGTAATTTCTCACAGCGTTCGTTGTGGTCAGCCTAGTCATTCACAGACGATACTCAAGTTACCCTTTGCTAAGCGAACGCTCTGCATCGAATACTGATCAGTGATTGGCCCATTTTCGTTGATAAGGTCTCTGCGGTATTTGATTGACAGATGTGTGTATGACATAAATACAATAAATAGTACGAGAACCTGTAACCAAAATTTTTGCCTCATCGATATACGGTCAAAACAGTATAAAATCGATAGATTTGGTTATTCTGATTTCAAAATACCTAATTTCAGAAATTTTTGGCGAAACGTCTGACCTGACCGCATTTTGAAATATATTTAAAAACTTTTACCGAACTGTTTCATTGCATCTGTCTGATGGACATGTATGATCTTGATCGTGGGCTCTCGTACTGTAATCTTGTGGTGATGTTTGTGTAAAAAAAAATCGGTGTAGTTTGCACATTCTATAAGGATGCAGAGGGAGAAATTATAGAAAGAGGGAAGAATATGTCAGAATATTGGAAAGGACTTCATGAATTACAAAAAATAATATCAAGGTAACAATAATTGACAAAAAGCCGGCATCAGAAAGCTTCTTTTATTTATTTTTTTAGATTTAAATTAATAAACGGTGCGAGTACAAATAGTACAGTATTCTTCCTCACTGTACCTAGTAATTGTAAGGAGTTTGAAAATCTCGAATTACTATTCTCGTAATTATTGTCACCTGTTCAATCAAAACTATGAAATAAAACAGCAATGTTCATCAACTGTCACTCTCACCGAGACGCTATGCCTTGTGTAAGTTAGCTGTCCAGCTACTTTAAATAAGGGTTCCTTTTAATGAACTTTTAATGAAATTGAAATTACCGACTCCATGTGCCCGGGCTCACTGTGAGACCTCATGGCATTGTTTGTGAAAACGGGTGTAAGTTCATTGTAAAACGTCCTATATGAACGTCGTCGCTGGCAACGGATACCTACCACGAAAATTGTAACAGGGTCCTGTTACAATTTTCGTACATTTATATGAATCACACTTTTAATTTGTGTAAACAATCAATCAACACATAATTTAAATCATATTGATGAAGTATGTTTGTCAGTAAGGAAAGTAGTCTTTGAAACCTGTTAAAACAAACTACTATCCAAAACTTTTCTATTTTTTGGCTTTCTTTTGATTGAATACACCTTTAGGTATTAAATTAAATGGCTCACATTAACTAGTATACAGGTCGTATATGACAATATAACACTTATTTAATTCACTGAAAAGAAATTAAATACAAAAAAATCCTAAAAAAAACTATCCGTTTACAAGTTATGACCGTTTCAATGGCCAGGTATTTTTCTGTTAAAAGCAGGTGGAATGTGTAAAGTTCTTTATTTTAGAACTATTCGCTCAGTTATTTTCTTAACCATGACGCTAACGTCTCGACCCCAAATGGTCTTAAAAAACATAATTGCATTTAAATTATTGTATTTATCGTCACAAACTTAAAAACGGTGACGCTCATAATGTTCAATATTCAATACAGCTTCTAAGTACATTTAAACTTATGGCTAGATTAAGAATCAAAAAGTAAATCCATTGAGAAAAACTGTTCGATTGATTCATAAATAAGAAAATATATATGTTATTTATCAGCACCTCAATGTGAAATTGGATCAATCACGATACATTGTTTCGTTTAAATCCTGAACTATATTGCTGACAGGAACGCACTCGTTATAGCCGGTAGCCCTTAAAAGTAGAAAACAAGAGCACAATTGGACGCTGATAAGCAATACAGTGTCAAGCCACACATACTTTATTTAGAGAAAATGGCGTTTTAAGATGTCATACCATTTCCTAATCAATTTGTTTGAAAAAATATCTATTCACCTTTTCGGTAGATTTTTAGATATTTTTCAAACAAATTGATTATTAATTGGTGTGACATCTTAAAACGCCCTTTTCTCTAAATAAAGTATGTGTGGCTTGACACTGTATTGCTTATCAGCGTCCAATTATCTGTGCAAGTTATCTTGTCAATATATACCTACCATTTAAAACATTCTGTATGTTTATTTATCGAATGACCTCGAATCTAATCTATGCATTCCTTTTATCACATAGTATCAAAGTAAATGTTTCTGTGAACTGTGAAAAAAATACAGAAAAGAAATTGTGAATTGATTACAAGGCTTACGTATATAAGAAAGCATTTACTAAGTAAGTAATAAAGTTATATCATATCTACACAATTATAATTTACTACAATGGCTTTACAAAGATAATAATTACAAACATTGTCGAGGAACTGCATTCCTAACTACTCGAGGATAAGAATCCCATAATAAACCTTTGGTATTGTAATATTTTTTTCAACAATGTAGCACCAAGATACGTCCATAGGTAATATCTAACAGTAATATTTAAAAACATTACCGTTAGGCTATGATAATATTTACGAGCTACACGAATACAAACATGTGCATTTAGAAATTAATTAAAAGTGGCCATGAAGAGAAGTGTAAAGAAAGAAATATTGGATAGACTTATAGACTTACAGATTTAACTGTGGGAGAGTCATGCTTCGGCACGTATGGGCTGACTCGACTGGAGTGATACCACGGCCTCACAGAAAACCGGCAGTGAAACAATGTTGCATTGCTCTTCGCCGAGTGAGTGAGGTTACCGGAGGCCCTAACCCTTCCCTCTTCTCCTCTTCCCCTCTTATCCCCCTCCCTGCACTCTCCCTCCTCCCCCACTTTCTCTACTCCCACCTTAAACGCCGGCAACGCACTTGTGACTCTCGAGTTGCAGATGCCTATGGGCGGCGGTAGTCAGCATCAGGTGACCCGTCTGCTCATTTGCCCCATAGGCCATAACACATAAAAAGAAAATTAGACAATATTAAAGAATGGATAGGAGTTGCGAACGGATTAGGACCGACTTATGGAACTGTACTCCGTACTTCTACTAGTTGGAGCGGCACCGTGGTAAACGTCATTTTAAAATTGGCTTAAGCTGCTGTAATGGCTTAGGTCGGACTAGCAATCCAGTAGTTGCGGGTTCGAACCCACCTAGTGCGCTACTGACGAGAACCCACTCCTATCACAAGCATTAAGCTTAGCTGGAGGGTTTAAAAAATACTAGTGGTGTGTTATCCAAGTTACTAGTATTATCTTTAAAAAAACAGTTATAAGTCACAATTTATACACCAAGACTGTTAATGACAAATTATATTGCACTCAAGTTGCCAGATGCTAATCTGGTTCAATCAAGTTGTCCTAAAGGCCTCTACCTCCATTTGCAAGCTCAGGTCTCACCAGCTCGTGTTACCTCAAAATTAATATTTTTTAATGATCTGATAATTTGATATATTGGAGTGATAAAAGAAATGACTTACACTCTTTTGATTTCGCTATGTGATATATAAATGAATACATACATAAGTGATCATTTGTATTAGTTACATTTAAATTAAAACTCAATATCAACATCTTTATTTCATACAATTGATCGTCAAATAAAAAAAATTGAAATTAAAAATTATAGATCAACCCACAGAGTCACTGTTAAATTATAAAAAGATAATAGATATAACCGCCCGTTTCCAAATGACTAAGCCTTGTGAGAAAAAAATTAGGCAAACTCACGGCAGTCACGGCTACTCTTTTAAATCATATTTAATTTTTCGTTACAGGTACAAGACAAGTGAAGTGAATAAAAAGTGAAAAGTGATGCTTAGTAATTGAACACAAAATTAACATAGTAAACAGCAATGTCGGTGGAAACTCAAGAATATATCAATGGCATGAGGCCAGGACCCCTCACGAGGGAGATCCCAGAATGTATGAGAAACAAGTACACCGTCGTGCAAGCCATTATAGACGTTATAATGTTTGTCATCGTCGGCATAGGACATGTGATACAAGCTATATATAGAACTATTGTAGGATATAACAAAAAAGATTTGAAGGGTGCTATTGCAGTGGTGACGGGTGGCGGCGGCGGCCTAGGTAGCCTTATCGCCTTGAGGTTAGCTCGACTCGGGTGTACGGTTGTTTTATGGGATATCAACAAACAAGGTTAGTATCATTTCTATTCAATACAAATAAATAAAATTGAAGTGTCGGTTTGTAATGTCAAAATAATAGTTTTTTAAGCTCATACAGTTATTGGCACAATATCTATGCCTCTATGACATAAATTAAAAAATCAGTTATTTAAATTTATGTCTGTCTGTCTATCTGTTTGTTCCGGCTAATCTCCCGATTTCCACAGGACTTACTTACTTAGGAGTAACTGAGCCTACCTTTATTTTGGAAAAAGAATTAGGGTTCCGCGCAAAATATATATAAATATGTACACGCGAGCGAAGCCGCGCGGGAACTGCTAGTTTGTAAATATAAATGGAGGTACTCTCCCATCTTGGCTTAGAGTTACATTTTTTCAAAGCACTCGAATTTATTTTTAACACATTTAATATTACGCATGTTTACGGGTTTGACTATGTACAAACTTTTGAACATATTGCGATCACGGTACACTGGCAATGTGCAGCAATGTGGCCATGGTTACAGTCAGCCTGTGGTATTGCAGGAAACGTAAAACTCGAAAAAAAACATGAGTAACTGTTTTTTATAAAAGTAAAGTTTATTTTAAATTGGAATTCCCAGTCAGTTTTTGAAAGGAAGAATTGATATTTAAATTAGTTTAAAAAGCCTTTTGTCTATAGTCATGAATTGATAGTTGTATTTCGTTTAGGAATCGATTAAAACTTCCCAACAAACAAAATCGACTGTTGATTTTAATCGAATCGGCAACGTGTTAGGTCATCACTAATTGACATCGAAATGTCAAAAAGAAAATAAATGAATGGACATAGTAGGTAATTTCTATTTACTGTTGAACACTCTGTAACTATTGTATTTTTGAAGTGAAAATATCTTTAGCGGTGTTGTGCACTTTTTTGGGATGGGTAAAAAATGTTAAACTCGCGCCAGGACACGTGACCCTGATCGATAATGTGACCGAGTTTCATATACTATTTACATAAATATTTTTACACCATCTGTGGATTCTGCGCGATACTACTGTAGTTTGATATATACTAATTATCCATATATTAGTTAAGGCAAATTTCATAGATGGCGCAATTTTAATTTCGACTTTTTACAATATTTACTAAAAGTATTTATTTTCACTTCTGTCGGCAGTCCCATGACTGCCAATTTTCCTTTCTTTTTGTTCTTTGCTCTATTACGCTTTTAAATAGTTTTTCAACCAACTACGAGTACCTAGGTAGATATAATTATAGTATTAGTAACAGTTAAGGGTATAGAAACTAAATGAAATTTCTTAAATATTGAATTAAACTAATTCCCCTCAAGGTTATACAATTAATAATTATAAAACACCGCTGTATAACGCACATAACGACTGATGGTAATCATGACTAATTTGCAATATAAATGCATGTTGTATTTTAATTGGGTAATATAAAATATGGTTTTACTGAGCGTGATTTGTGCATAAACATACTCTGTTTACTACGAAATCTTATAAAGTTGTGAGTGTAAACGTACTATATTTTGATAGGGGTGTAATATATTGAATATTTTTTATAATATTAGAGAATTTTATATAAGTGATATTGTGCTAGGGATATGCAACATAGTTATTTAACGTCTAAAATCTGGTCGTACAATATACATACACACAGCTAAGTAAGAAGCATGAGGTGAAAGAGAGCTTCAAATATTTTGTAAGTGTATTGATTAGGTACGAATTTGTTGAAGGGTTTGGCTGTTACAAGAAGCTGAGTGCTAGAATAAGGAATATAATTTTTTATTAGACTTTTTTGTAATAATCACTTTAATTGCTAAAATATATTCTGTTTTAAGTCAAAGTCGCTTTTTTTTTTGCAAAATATTGATATTTAATTTAAGTCTAGCTTCATTAGGTATTAGTTTCAAACATAATTAACAAAAATGCATCAGTTTGTATTCTAAATAATGTAATCTACTTTGTCATTAGTCATTATTACTCATTATAGACTAGTCGCTATAAGAATCATGTAGGATAAATTGTATATTATAAAATGATAAAAAGAGACAATCAAGGTTTTCGGCATTAACGAGTTTTAAATTGCCTATAATGTAAAATCTCTAGTTTTACGAGTATAGCTATAACATACTCGTATCTGGAGCGCACGCGTCCTTATCGCAATCGTAATTAAGTAAGTGACTTCGTTATGTACTACATACTAAAAATAAATTCACCATATATGTAATATATGTAACTTTTGCATAATTAGTTATTTTTACTTCGACATCATTGGTTATAATTTATTGTGAGCTTGTTGTATGTTTGTAGAAACACGTACATTTTGATATTTATGTTTCCCTTATGTAAACGAATTTGAACTATCATATGATGAGATAATTGTTTCTTTTTAAACAACTAAGCAAACAACGTACGGGTATCAGATGAAAATTTGCGGTAAATTCTCGTCCTCCTCACGGCGCGCCACCATCTCAGGCCTGCTTCTGCTAGAGTAACGGGCAGAATCATCCGTAACTCCAAGGCCAGCGCTAATGGAGGCCGGAGACCATTCTGCGCTCTCCGGCGCCTGGTGCCTCTCCTTCGGGAGAGTACTAGTCACAAAAAGAGGCGGCGGATTCCCACTCACTCTCATTTTGGACCATGGACAGAACCACTTTTATTACTTATACCTGATTATGTCTCTATCAAAGTAATTAATGTAGGTACGCGATGTTTCTCGGTCGGATTCAATAAAAGTAATTAAGTAACTGCGTAATTTATGATCTGTTGGTATTTACATCGATAAAAGGGTGATAAACTGATACAATAATTAAAAACAAAATTTCATTTTAATTTTGTAAAAATTATTGAGGTTTTGCGATTACTCTCTGCAGCTGCGTTCTAAGAAGTAACTCAATCTCTAGTCGTAGATGCGATTAGTATCACGTATATGGTAACCCTTATATTTACTTTCACTCTTCAGAAAGGTTAATATAGTCTATGGATATCGTTAATTACTGTTATTATGTGCCATTAATATTTTCGCACGTCGGATTGTAACAGCAGCACTTACTTGTAAAAGTCAACTTAAATATAATTCAAATAAATAAAATATACTTCAATATCACAATTATTGAATTAACAGTACCAAAAGATCACGGAAGAAAACAGAAGAGTAATGGACTTGACTTGACCTTGTCAAGTCATTGTCGTAAGTAAAGCTTTGTGTTTTTAAGATAAAGGAGGAAGGCAGTTGTTTCCTGTTGACTTAAACATAAGTGTTTTTTATTTTCAATTTAGAGTTTACTTTTTACAAATATAACACTTAAGACGAGACTCAAATACCTACATGTCAGCACCTAAAGCGATACTCTGATAAGTTGCCTGAGACATGTACATGATTTTATAACCGTTTAGATGACCAATACAATAATTTATTTAGAGCATTAATTCTAGATAAGAATTTTTTGGGCAAACGAATTGTTGTTTTTTTTCATAGCGTCGATTGCGTAATTGTCAAGATATCAAACTTGTAACCGAGAAGAAGCGTGTTTTAATCATACCTAATACATTATCAACTTCATTCTCAACCTCCAGGGGCATTCGTCAAGTAAATCAATCCAAAAAACCTAAATTTTTATGCTAGAAACAGTTGAAGCTGATAATGCATTGCTAAAAATAATGCACGGAATTACTGAATCGAGTAGGTACTTTGTAAACGCCGAAGCAGAGACATCTCATCACCGGAGTCGAGAAGCATAATATATATTATGTTCCTCAGTTTAAAATATTTACTGAGGTCCTTGTATACTGAGGTACTAGTATATTCTCTCAGTACCCACATAGCTATATTACTTGCCGAAACTTCAAGATTCCACTGAAGGGTATCCGTAAATTTTTCGCAATTATTTTATTACGAACTTAAGTCATAAGACATCGCAGATGACTGAGTATTAGTAGTAATACGAATGTAATGTAACGTTAAAGTAATTGGCCAACAGTAACTGAGTATTGTACTCAAACCAAATTGCGATAATACTGGAAATGTGAGTAAATGTTGAGAAACAATCTCGTAGTCGTGTCTTCGTTGCGTAGGACCATTACTTAAACACATGTGTCTCGTGTGGGGATGATAAATCTGCTGTACCTTCCGTCTTTATAATGAAACCTATTCCGTAAAAAAATCTCTCCGTTATATATAAATTTTGTTATAACAAATTCATAAGTAAAATTAAAACGGCCCAATATAAATTCATTATTTTTCTTAAGAAGACTACTAGTAACATGCATTCACAGAATTGAAAACAAGTGCTACATATTCTCAGTGCTGTGCGTGAATCACACATTACTTGTGTACATATACCTACTCGTTAACTCCTCCAGTAAAGCTAAATGCTTGTGTTAGGACTGGACATACTTTTTTTCTTTTTTTATTGTCTTCAAACTGAACTGATGGAAAGTGACGAGGAAGACGACGATAGATATAGATAGATAGATACAAGCCTATTCAAGAGCCAGAGAGACTGGAAAAATAGACGCAGGCAGTTTATAACAGACTGGCGACTCGAACTAAAAGGAGTTGTCAAAACGTTTAGTTCGATTTTTTGGTGTTTCGGCAATGAAAAGATGGAACCTCGAAGCCTTACATACCTTCATTAGTTAGGTGAGCTCTTTTCTTCGCCGTTTCGAGACATTAAATAATGTAATTATGCTAATGATCCGCCTCAATCTCTGTTTGTAATATTATTAAAAAAGTAGTAAAAAGTACATTAATTAATTTAAAAAATAGACCCTTTTGTCTTTTTGCAAAAACAACTCCTGAGTGGTACAAAAAGTTGTGTCACAAATAATACTAAGAAGTATCTTAAAATGTAAACATGGTCCATAGTTCGCGTTTTACAAGGACAAAGTAATATAACATGAAAAGAAAAGTTGATCTTAATTATATAATAAACATATAGCGCCTATTCAAACGTAGCCTACATTTGAAGCCTCACTTTCGTAACTCTGCATTTGCAGAAACTTGTAGATTTATTGAATGTGTATGTACGTGTGAAATGTGCAATGTACCTGATGCGGGTACATTTCATGTGAAAATCCAATGTTGATAGAGCCTAGTATTGTAGTGTATTTTGTCATAGTATAATCATCTCTCATTTTGTATAATAGTATGATGTCCTGCAGTTTATGGCAAAAACAACATACAAATTGATTACAATATTTGTATAACAGAACATTAGTAAAATCTGTGTTTGTTACAATGGACGGTCTTATCGTCGCCTTTTATCTAGTACAGATATTTGTTTTTGTACAATTTATCCAAAAATATATTAATTGGTTCTTAGACGTCAAAACAAAAGTTTGGTGAATTAATCTGCTCGGAAATTGAGAATACCTACTTATTAATGAATTGTGAATTGGAAATGTAATTAGAAGTGTATGATATATGTGAGAAACAGTCTCGAAACCACTGATGAAACTATGAAAATCACTAACTAACAGTAACTGCCAAGTTGTTCGTACCTCTGTTCGCACTCAAGTCAATCGTTCAAAACATATTCCTACCCTTTTATAATCCCACAATTTGTTAATATTTATCCATCGACCAATAGTATTGCGTTACCGGTATAACCAGTCCAAATAATATCTATTAACTTATGTTTATTAAATAGTGAACTGTGTTATCATCTATTATAGTTTGGCCCTATTTTTAATGAAATAAATAAGAGTTTTTGATGTGGCGACAACATATATGATTAGAGGATTCGATCCCGGTCGATTTTTCTAATCCCGGGATTTCGGGATTATCTACAGTTAATCTCGGGATCCCGGGATAGTCCCGGCATGGGATTGGTAATGGAAAGTGGTAACAAAAAGACAGTAAAACATATCAAAATCAATTTTTTATTTATCTTTTAGTTTTGTGAGGCCATAGAGTATTGAAGTTTTAAATCTTCAAAAAGGCGGTTAAATATAATAATACTTTCTTCTTATTAAATAAACAAACTAGACACTTCTGTAAATAATTTATGAAACTAACAATAAACTTCAAATATCAACTTCTTTAGACTTATTTAGATAAACTATAAAAAAGTACTCATATTTTTTAATTTAAATTGACCAGAAACTTTATAAATTACTTATTTAAACCACGAAAATAAAATCTAAGGAATAACAACGCATCCAGCGTCTCATCTGCAAGCATACTTCTCCATTTGTTGCACAAATATGAAGAGGCTGAAAAAACGCGTTCAGGCTCGATGGAAGTTGGAAAATTCGTTTACTCATTTACTCAGACACATGAATGAATTGTTATATTGGTATAGTAATAAGCATCAAAATTAAAATTGTCATTTTTCCGGAGATCAAAATACGGTGATATGGTGCAAGCCTCGCGACGTAGAGCAAATTTTTTGTATATGTACTATATTTACCTTATCCAAAACTTTACGGTTCCCGCCTGATGGTAAGCGGTTACCGGAACCTACACACTAGCTCGTTGTCAGTCCTAAATTTAGTGTCTGTTCAATATTATTTAATTTAAAAAAACACAAAAGGCCGTCTCGACTCACTTAATCGTTTTGGAAACTGATTAATCAATCAAGCTTTACGAAAAAATGCGGTTATGGAAAAATACTAGCGTGAGTGGTGTGTATTGGTGTGAGGTTAGTTTTGAGGTCCATGGAGGTACAGGGTCGGCAAGGTACGAGTCACAAGTGTTGCAAGTGTTATAGCTACCCGTTATCTGTGTCCATTTAGAAGTCAGTTGTTTCAGAAAAACAAAACATTTACCTCAGCGAAGGATAGTGCAAACTCGCTCCTAAAAGAGCACACAAAAACCAAATGTACGTAGTTCTACAAACATACTAAAGAACACTACAAGCTCTCAACAAGTAAACAGCATCTTAAATTGAGATTCTTATCTTGTCTTAAGATTTATCAAACCTTGTTACGCTACACAGAAATTCTTAATGTTATTTCTAAAGTACGTAGTGACTTCTTGACCATAAGCATAATCACCATACTCAAATCACGTTCCTCCTATGGTTTTGCCAAGACTGTGTTGCAGGTTTCTTCAGAACTCTTATTAATCTTACTAATTAGCTTACAAAACCCCTCTAAACATCACTAAGCTACCAAGACTGATGTGAACGTGCAAAGATAAAGTAAATTGTAAGTTTGTGAAGACTATTTACTTATTTAAACTTATAGATGTAGCTTTTATTCTAGATAAAAATAGGCATAAATGCTCACCCTTTTCGCTGGAGAAAAACTACCGAAAATTGTGGTTTAAATTCGTACACAACAAACACACACGAGTTTTGTAGTATGTGTTGTGTATTTAATTATGCTCACCCTTTTTTACGTCTAATGCAAGGTGACCCCCGGGGGAGTTTTTAACCTTACAGACATCACCTTGTTGAGGACATAGCGAGATTAAGATGTTGGGATCGTACCGACCAAAGATATAAATTCTATTCTATTATAGTTTCTGTATTTTTTTGTTGCCAAAGTAATGGGATCAGATGCGGAAACTAACATTACATTTATCCGATTTTTACATAAAAAGCTATGTTGTCTGAAGTGAATGACGCCAGTGAGCAAGCTTTTTGTACTGGACCTATATTTATTTAAGGTGAACATGTACATATATACTCAATACTTGAAGGTAGATTTATGACTATATTTGTTCAGCAATTATCGTGCTAATATGTATTACTAATAGCAAAAACAATTTATTTAAAGGCATATATGCAAAACCACTGAATTTCCTAATCTTTTAACAACAAAGGTCCCATTTTAAAAAGTTTATTATAGGTACCAAAGTATTTTTTTATGATAGAACAGCCTTTGGCAATATAGAATTAGTAATAATACTCTGAGAAAAAAATACATTTTACAATTTAACACGCTTGTGTAGTTGTGTCAACTTTGAACACGGTTACCTTAATGGCCATGAACTATTTATTAACCGTTGATCACAATTTATTATTGTAGTTGTTTGTAGTGACATGCTTTCGTTCTTTATTTATACTAACATTATACAGCTGAACTACCAGTCGGATTTGAAAACTTCTTTTGCAGTTGATAGTCTAATTCTTGGGAAGGTTATCCGTAAGTTAGTTATTTAAGTAAATGGCTGAAGATTATCTCACACTTATTTTCTTTCATAACATAAACTGATTCGGTTTAAATACTGATGGGGATGTACGGAATAGTGATCTAACGAATTAGATTTTTTTTAATATTCGCATATGCACGTGTATTCGCAAGGTTCTTCTTCACAAGTTTTGTAAATGTACATATTTGGCAAATGAAAATAAAATGTGGATGTAGAATTACAACTGATAAGATTTTTTTTAACAAATGAAATCTAACAATGTTGATTTCTTCATCTTCTGTATGCAGATTTCTTGAAAAATCCAATTTTTATCTCAGTCAATAAAAGTTGTTGTAGCCAATTGAAAGCATTTGAAAATTTAAATCTTAAGCAACGCGATAAATTTTTCCACAGTTATCCATTCTTGTGAAGTTAGTTGTAAAATTTTGTTTTTAGTGGAATAATAAAGCCTTCGTTTTTTAATGTATTCTAGCATGTATGAGCTGCTGTTATATCTCGTAACCGTAACACACTCTTGGATTATCTTGAGCGTTGGTTGATTGAGTTTTTCTTGTTCTTTACATTAGTAAGTTCATCTTCAGCTACAATATAGTGTCGAAACAGTGTTGCCAAATTTATACATTTGTTAATGCTTAAAAAGAAATAAAAGTATAAAATACAAAATACGCTACATCACTAGTACTGAGTATAGAATACATAAGTTTATTAAAATTATAATTTACATATTTAAAAACATTTTATAATTTATTAAAACCACACACTTTCACATTCACACTTTTATTTAATAAGCAATTTGTACCTATACATTAACACTTATGATCAAGATTCGTGACGGCTACCGAGAGGCTCATGGCTAAGTGGTAACCGAGTACGTTAGCACATCACAAAAGTTCAATAATACTAGCCAGGTCAGTCTTATTATGGGTGACCATTCATAACACATTGACACCCCTCCATGACTCGGAGAGCACGTTAAGCCGACGGTCCCGATTGCCACACGAACGTCTGTAGCATTCGTTACGGGTAGTTGGAGCCCTAAAAAAGTCATCAACAGCCTGGTCTGACTACAGAACTTCGATATCGCCTAGTACTTGGGTTATGGAGGTCTGATGGCAGTCGCTTCACGTAAAATATCGAAGTTTGGCCGTATCGTAGTTAGACTGAAAGCCGACCTCAACTTAGTTAGGAAAAGGCGCGGAGGATGATGATTCGTGACTGTACTTTAGCAATGTTAAACTATTTTGAAGTATTTTCCTTTTAGTAACGGATTACTTTCATTAACAACGGAACTTGTCAGTACAATTTAGTCCAAGGCCAATTTAAATAATTAATTACTCATGTTGAATAAATTTCCTATGTTGCTTGGCAGTTCTGAGTATGTCATGCTCGCCTAGAAGTCCTGCCGATGGTGGCGTAGATGTCGGGTCATTCGGTTCCCTTCAATATGGTTGATCTGTACGATGGCTGGCGTGTGCGTCATGCTTGTGAACGGGTACCGTTGGTCGGGGCTGGTCATCTCCGGACTGCTATTACTTAAATATGTATAGAAGCAATTAGCGCGTCTATTTATATTTTAGAATAATAGGTACGTTACATTGTCCTCACATTTCATTTACGCTTATAAGCAATGTAACCAGAAATTTGTAAAAAACGTTTTGAAAAAGAGTGTCCTTGGAGTTTCTTGCCTGTTCTTCTCTATAGGATCTACGTTTTGGAACAGGCAACTAGCTTCATGACTGACTTAGTTTGACTGACTCCTACTCCTGACAATTCAAAAATACCTATTATTGGTTCAATTGAAATAAATGGTTTTGATTTCATTTGATTTGATTTGAAAATTTTAAAATTACCATTAATAAGTTTTACAGTTACCACATAACCTGCGATAGCTTGCATGGACAGAAAAACTTAACTGTCAACTTAATGGTTAATCATATACATGGCATCTGTTATATCTAATTATATTATTAATATGTAATATATTTACGTGTATCTATGACTGATAAGGTATATATATGTAGTAAATTAGTACCTTAATATTAATAACTTTCCCGACGTTTTGATCGACTTGCGGCTTTTTTAATTCCTTTGTTTAATTTTTTTTATGAATTTTATTTTACACCTTTTATAAGTTGATGCAAGCTTTAAACACCGCGATGAAGGTTAGTAAATCACAATAAACCTAATTTCACCTAATTTCCTCGCGATGTCACAGGTGTTACAGTAGCTACGTAGAGCGTTAAACATTATTAAGTTTACAAGCAACATTTTCAACATTTAACGTTACTCATTTAAAACTTTGAAGGTTACGTGTAAATGTTATGAAGCTATTGAGCATTATAATTTATCGTGGCCAGTCACGATTCAGCAAATTACCTAAAAAAACTGCTATGGTAAATCGACAAAACAAGATACTTAGCACTAGTGTAGTTTATATGAATCTTATGAAATAACAAACAGATGATAGCTTCATTTATGACATGTCTATCTGTTTCATGGGACTTCGTTCGCGTGGAAATTTTAGTGAAATCTATCCCACAGGAACTGGACATTTGCTGGGATAGAGAGCCTATGTACTATTCCAGACTATCAGACCGAATCTGGATGAATTTTGGCACAGAGAATGATTCTCTGGAAATTTCATCCAGATTCGTTCAGCCGTTTCTGCGTGAAAGAGTATCAAACATCCATCATCGTCACAAACTTTTACTTTTATAATATTAGTAAGATGACGTATCGCGGTTCTATCCTGTTTTATTCGTTGTTCAATTTAATTTTATATATTTTTTTTATAACAGTTACAATTAATTTGTGATTACAATTTGGTTGATCCAAATTGACTTGCCATTAAGATTGGACACGAGAATACTTAAATTTCGATTAAGAACAGATTTGTTGCGTTTGATTTGGGGTCAATCTAAAAGGACCATGATTTTTTTTCATTAGCGGAAACGCTTAACTGCCCTTTTATGGTAACAATAACTTGCAATGATGCTTTAACATAACTAGAGAACGCCTGGTGGTCGAATTTCGATCATAATTCATTTTTTGTTTGTTTCATTGGCCAGTGTAACTTGACCTGTCATTGTATAGACTTACGTATCATAACAGGTCAACATAATATCTGTTATGGTACGTAAGTCTATACATACTGGACGCGTGTAGTTTGATGTAGCCGTTTTCACGTAATTTTTAAATACGAATATTGTAATATTTTTTTAGCTTTCTGCACTTCTTGTATCTATATATAAACTTTAAAAATTTCAAACTTTCACTTCCCTCCCTCCCTCCGCTAAAATTCTTTAAAAGGGGATACAAAGAATGCTCTTCACGTGTTAATATATAGATAATAAAACGCTTAATATTAAACACAAACACCTATTTACTATTGTTTTATAATATATACTACTTACTCCCCCAGCCGATTTCGGCTATGGTGACTGCTACTAATTATTAGCAGAGGAGCTAGGATGATCAGCTTTGATGGCTACAGTATCCTATTCTGTGAGTAAACGTGCGCGAGCATTGGCTGCACGTGAGGACACCGTCGACATAGTTATAAAAGATGGCTGCTGATGGTTTAGCCTTAAGAGCATCGCGTTTCGCATCCAGTTCGGATTTCCTCTGCTCTTCAAAGTCATTAACTTTGTTCTTCACCAAGCGCCTCCACTCAGGGCGGCAACTAGCCTTTTCCTCCCATTTCTGGGGATCAATATTGCACTTCTTCATGTGTCTTTTCTGAACATCCTTGAAGCGTAAAAACTGGCCGCCTTGTTTCCGCCTGCCGTTCTGGAGTTCAGAGAAGAAGATGCGTTTTACCACCCTTTCATTATCCATTCGTGAGACGTGTCCACACCATCGGAGCTGTCGTCGCATTAGGTATGCTTCTATGCCGTAGACATTCGCGGTTTAAGGTTAAGGTAAATATTACAACTAGTAAAGAATAAAGTTAGATAAAAGATAAATTTATCCTTCTAACATTTTAATTAATATTATGGTAATAAACGAATACTTATATTATTTTCTTGGTATACCACCAACCGCATGACGCTTACTTTAAAAAGGCTAAATAAGATAACGAAGGTATCATTCGTTGTAAACGTTGTAAATGTTGTGTCCAACATGTAAATTACCCCTCGGTTTGTTTTTTTTTACGGAGGGTTAAGTCTTTTATTATTTATACAAAAATAACACAAATATGACTAACATTTGGTTTTTGTTATAGAGAACTAAGTCCGCAAAAAAAACGTTGGATCCGTGTCTAGAAAGGGTGGCAATAATGGTAGTATCACTTGCTCGATACCAACCCCTTCCTTCAATATTGACTTCCTTTAGGGCGGGGACTCTTACCCACTTGTTCCCCATAGTTGTAGTAGTACGGGGACTTTTCACAATTAATTTATAATGGTGTTTCCAACACCAATATTCAGCTCTATGCGATTTATTGTAACCTTGTCTATTTTGACCGGACTATTACGAAACAAAGAGTAAAATATAAATATAAGTAAATACTCACGATGTAAAAACTTCCTTTAAGGTTATGACCAATTAATAAGAAAATCGTGCGTGCATGTTTTCACTATTGACCTGTGTAGAGTCAATTGCGGGTAATTTTCCATGTTTTAAACACGTTAAGTTCCATGTAAGGATCGGGATGAGACAGAACCGATGTATCCCGTCATTAGACAAGGGTCTATTATGGTTGCACGACTGTAGATCGTGACGCAACTATCGACAATAAGTAATAATAATAACAATTTGAGACTTTGAGGTACATACGCCTGTCTGATCCCAAACTAGGCAGAGCCAGTACTATGGTAACCAAACTATAATATATAATTACATATCTTTATGTATAAAATTTCGTATGACGTTGTTTATCCGCAATGAACTGATTTTAATGAAATTTCGCACACCGTGTGTAGTTTGGTCTAACTTGAGAGATAGGATAGCTTTTATCTCAATTTATAGTCAGAATATTTTTTACTAGCACCGCCTAATGGTTTCACCCGCATAAATCCCGATCCCGTGGGAATATCGGGATAAAAAGTAGCCTACATGTTAATCCAGGTCTCCAGCTATCTACATACCAAGTTTCATCGTAATCGGTTCATTCGTTTTGGCGTGAAAGAGTAACAAACATCCATACATCCATACCTACAAAGTTTCACGTTTATAATATTAGAAGGATTGTATCATTTATCCAAAGTAACGCGTGGCCGGGTAGCTAGTATACTATAAATATGTTTTATGATCAAAAATTGACATTTCGATTACGACGCATTTTTATTTTTGGATAGATATAAAAAAAATGCGCTGATTAAGAATTTCGATACCCGCAGTCTGGACAAGTGTGGCGTCATTTTTTTTTTACAATGTAACGAAAAAAAAGACTTTTTTTACATTTCGTGTGATATCTCGTTTCCAATACGTTTTTGTCGTATGTGCCTAAAGCTTTTTTGTTCTCCATTAAATTACCTACAAAATGAAACATGTACAAAGTCGCTAAGTGCTAAGCCCATTGGTATATTTTTTTAATTCACAAAACTGATGTACAATCTCAAAAGCAGTATATAAACAAAAAATACATCATGTTTGATTGATATCTACTAGATGTGAATCTATCTTGCATATAACAGTAAGACATACCTACTTACTAAAATGAACTAAGGAATACAACAAAATATAGAAAAAAGAATGCAATATCGATTTTATCCGATTTTATAACTATATTTTCAGGTATACCTTTTTCATTTGTTGTCAGAGGTACAGAAAAGGACAATAGAAGAAGAAGGAAGAGAGAAAGAAAAATGATTTATTCTAATCCAATAGGATGTATACATGTCATTCAGAAAAAAAAACCATTAACGCAATCCATTAATATTATCACAATAAGGATCAATTTAACCATGTCTGTCAATTCATATCTGGCTCATCCTCCCAAATCCAGAAAAAAAGAGAATAATTATATTTTGATATTACCACACAATTTTGATTTCGCTTCTCGCCACTCGGATCGCCGTGTCGGTTAGCTCGTAACTGGTCTTACTGGTCGGTGCTTAAAAATTCATAAAAATAATTTCGATGTTATTACTTAGACCACCTAAAGAAAAACGAATTTCGTCTGCATCCAAACTATGGTATATAGCAACTACCAAAACACGTCAACACATTCGTGTCAATGAAACCATATCTTACACAATGCTTATTCAGTACGCATATTCCCATCTAATAGTTTGTATTACATGGTGTAACTATAGTAGTGACTCTATGTAATACAAACTATATCGCTATATGCGGTTACATAATATAGCACTACCTGGGTTAGGTTGGAATATAACCTTTTTGACGTGACAACGTCTTATAATTCGATGGAGCCGGCTGCACGCACGAAAAAACATGACTCATGCGGCGTTACCTCGCTCTAAGGCGTCCCTATGACGTTTTCACGTTCAACTATCGTCAGTAAACCGACTTTACAGACAACCGATTTTTAAGGACGTCTAGTAGCGGTCTGCTTTTCACACTACTGGCAAAATAACTATTAACTTATCTGTGCTACGGGCCGCCGCGACGCGGCGTCCATTCACTTCACAGATTAAAGAATAAAAAATGTACTTATAGAAACAGTTACAGGCACGGAAATTAAATCGGATCTTAACGTTATATTATATTATAACTATCTTATAACCACCACTTATAACATCCGACTGCAGTATTTTAAGATTCACCAATTATCTATACGCAGAGACGTGCATTGCATTGCATTGTTTTTATTTAAAATCGTGAGAAACCTTATTGATTGTCCAGACTTACTGAGTCTCATAAGATTCAGGGCTCCATCGAGATATCCTCGAAATAGTATTACACCACCGTGTCCACCTTTGAGGAGAACGGTCTCAGGTACAAATTCAATTATACCCAGATTATGCAAAATTTTGAATGGCTGCAGTGATTTAATTGACTTACACCATGACAGCATTGGTAAATTCTATAAGTGCATTATCGACCTGTTCACACAAAAAAATTAACGACTACGTTTTATTGTTGATTCAGCTGTAATATTATATTTGTTAAATATATAATGTATAGATGAAATTTAATTTAATTACTTTACTGTTCTGGACTAATGTCAATCTGATTTGTATTTAACCAATTTATAGTTTAATATTGAATTAAGTTGAACCTATATAAATGTGATTCATCTCCTATTTTATCTACTTGTAACATAATCTATTATTTTGTTTTATATTATTTTTATACATTATATTGCGATGCTCATTTCAAGACTCAAGTATTGTATTAAATTGAATTGTAAATTGTAAATAATTTACCGAACTTATTTTTGATTACTATTTGGATGTTTTCTTCATTGCATACCACTTTTATTTTTAAATTGAATTAAGCACATATATTTTAATCGTTCAGTTCGAAAACACCTATTTTATCGTTACTATTATTTTGATTATGTCAAATTAATAGTTTATCAATCTCCTATTTTATTATTATTTTTAACTGTTATAACCGTTATTCATTGTGCATGTTTAGTCGTTAAGTTATAAATCTGTAATGCTTAGCGTAATAATCGTTGGCTGACCTAATAAAATAAATAAATAAATAAATAAAATAAATCTCTTTACAAGCCTACCCAGTAACAGCACAGCGGCGCCTGAAAAAGTTGAAGGCCTACATTTGAACTGCCCAACTATGATGTATCATTACTACATAGTATAAAACAAAGTCGCTTTCTCTGTCCCTATATCCCTATGTATGCTTAAATCTTTAAAACTACGCAACGGATTTTGATGCGGTTTTTTTTAATAGATAGAGTGATTGAAGATGAAGGTTTATATGTATACTTAATAACATCCCTTAAATAGTAGAGAAATACTGTTATTTTTGAGGTTTCTAATGTGATGTCGTAAATAATTACATAACTACTGGATCGATTTTAATCATTTTTTTAGTGAATGACATAAGCTATACCCGTGCGAAGCCGGAGCGGGCCGCTAGTATATGTATATTGAAGAACATTTCTTGAGTTTGAAAATACCTACTACTACTTGCTATAGTTAATACTGTCTAGCTTGCAGTCGAACCAGTCACGACACAAGTTCGCAAGCCATCAATCATTTAAATTAAAACATTAAAGATGTTGTGTTTCTGTAGTTTAATTTCGGGCTTTAAATTGTTTATTCAACATAGGTATATAATGGAACCATTTTTGTGAAGGTTAGTTAAACTCGTGATTACAGACTTAATTACTCATAGGTAAATAACGTTGTTAGTTATTTTGTCTTTTTACAACATAATTAGGAACATTTGATATTTAATCAAAGTCGACGACACTTTACAGCAACGATGATAGAGGTAAAGTTTCGCCGTCGCCGTCGCCGTGTCGCGTGGGCGGCCTTAGCTATACGAGTGTTTTGGAAGATGAAAAAAATAGAAAGTTTATTTATTAAAAGTATATAAGTAGTGTAGTGACACGGCAACCAACATGGTATATTACTAACTGCATAGATAAATATATAACTTATATACAGATAAATATATAACGAAAAAGCCGATGAACTCGCCAGAGCTGGTGCAGACAACCGACAGCATGGCTCAGAACCATTCGGAATCAGCAAACAGCGAGCGTATTCTATCATAAACACCAAATATACATCATTGGCTATTAAGAGATGGAAGACCACGACTGGTCTAAGACACTCGAAAGCCATAATAAAGGGCTATGATAATAAAGTATCTAAAGAACTTCTGGAGCTCAAAAGATACAAAACCTGTGCAGTAACAAGAGTCCTCACCGGACACTGCAAACTGAACAAACATATGTTCAACCTAAAATTGGGTGAGAACACAATTTGCAGATTCTGTCAAGAAACAGAAGAGACTGCAATGCATATTTTATGCTCTTGTGGCCTACTAATGCGGCACCGAAGTATTCACCTAGGGTTGCACATCATGCAACCGCAGGAAATACAAACAATCACTGCTGATAGGATCTGGAGGTTTCTCGAAGTCATAAGTCTGAGCAGTGAACTGTAAACCAGAAGTGCGCTACAAAAGACCAGAAATATTCGAGGTAGCACCAGGCACTCAAATCAATAATAATAAATAATACGTAGAGTACGTATTATTAGAATTTAGTAAGTATACTTACTAAATTCTAATAATACGTACTCTTAGTCATTCTAGCTTGTGTCCAGAGATTGATTAAGAACATCACATTTGTAGGTCTTTCCAATTTTAATTTCAATGTTTGATTTAAAAAAAAAGTTTATTATTTGAATTTTTATACTCAATACTTTTATGCAAGCCTACCTACGATATTTTTCAAGGCATAATGTCACATATCGACATGCGATGCAACGTCTCCCTTGATTCTATTAATTTTATTTAAATGTATTATTCTCTAATTTAATGTTTATTGTACATAGTGGCAATTCAACATTATCGTTCAGTTTCCTGCTTTTTAACAGCTCACGGTGAAACATGTTTTCACATTTTTTCTAGGCGCCGGACAAATTAACAAGCCTACAGTTATGATCTTAGTCATTTACTGTTGGCCTAGCCTATTGCTCTAGTGGTTAGTGATCGTGACTGCTGCTGCTGAGCTAGAGGTCGTGGGTTATATTCCCACCCAGTACAGATTGTTCTGTGTCTGGGTGGAATTTATCTATAATATGTTTCTAAAAATATATAAGTATGTTTATCAGCAATCTGGTTAGCATAGCACAGGCTGTGCCTACTTTGGGATGAATCAGCCATGTGTGAGAAGTGTCAAGTTTATTATTATTCATCTAGAGTCTAAAATGTTATTTATTTTTTAGATTTACAATGTAAGACATTTCTCATTTGTATTTTTATTGGATTAGTTACTGCCTAATACAAGTAAAGACCGGTGCATGGTTCGACTCAGTTCACTCAGTACCTACTCCAGATAAATGAATAAAAGCACATTCCAGTTAATACAATTAAGAAATACATGCGTGATAATACTGTAATGGCGATGTGCTACTTCTTGAACAATCTTAGGTTAATTAGGTTGGTTTTACCAAATACAAAACTCGCTTGCCTCAAAACAAAACACTATGTCACGGACATTGACTGTTATGAATTAAAATGGTGGTAAATGTAATAGGTACATACCAATACTTGTTTAAAAGTTTTTAACAATTAAGCTAAAATCTTTAGCGTTTTACGAGCCATGACAAGATTTTCAAGTAAGTGGGTATTGTTGATTTGTTGGAGCTTGACTAACAATGGAATTAAAAATCTTGCGTGATATTGTGACCTTTATTAATACCACGTTATTTGTTATTTACATTGAAGTAGAAAAACTACAAGGAAAATGGTTTTCTTGGTTTTTATAGTTTTTGAAACATTGTTGTAAAATGTAAGTGATACTTACCATATACTTATTTAACAACTTTATCATTTTTTTTAAATTTGGTTAAGGAGACGTTTGGTGAAAAGTTTCGGTTAAATTTTGTCATTCCTTATTATTCACATAATGTAATATAACTTTGTACCTTTTCTATTGTAAAGCAAACCCAGCTGGCTTCAGTGCGGATCCAGCATTATTCGTTTTTCAAAAGAATGTTTTTATTTTTATTTTAGGAACGAAGTAGAGAATTAACTACATTTACACCTTATATTTATTTCGTTAGTTACCTACAAGAAATTGTTGGTGTCAGTAAAACCACAGATTACTAAGTAGTTACTATAAAGCTCTAATAATAAGTAATAGTTATTAGCTTTACTATTAATTTATCGCCATACCATCATAAACCATATAAATTTGATACCCTAGATATCAAACATAGCAGTTATTTACCTATTTTACTAACCAGTACTAATGGAATCAAAATTGCATAGCCCGCTTATAAAATGTTGGATAAAGAAAGTAAGTAAGGTACTTATTATTAGGATCCAGCGCCAAATGCTAGATCCAGCAAGTCCAACAACGTGCTGGATCCAGCTAGATTGTTGTTGTATTACTGGAAGCAGCATTGCAATCCCTAATTATAACCTGTTTCATAAATGTATTAATTTTGTGTTAAAAACAGTTTCACCACCACTGCTATCATCAATCAAAATCACTAAACGTCAGTTGTTCGTACCTCGATCAGCACTCAAGTGATCGTTATCAACTTGTAATACATTGCTAGCCTTTTATTACCCCATTATTCATCAATATAATTCACTATTTACCAACCGACCAATAGCATTGCTTTACGGGTATAACTAGTCATAATAAAGTCTATTAACTCATTTTTATTAAATAGTGAACTTTTTTATTACCTGTTATAGTTTGCCCCTATTTTTAATAATATAAATAAGAGTTTTTGACGTGGCGACAACACTTCTTTATCTTTCTACAGCTTTATACTGCTTTTTTTATGTTATGAAAAGATTGTATAACTTTGATTGTCGAAAAAAGGACACAGAATTGATGACAGACGTTAATTTTAAATTATTATTCAGTAAGTACACTTACTAAAATTTGGGAAATACTACGGAAAAACCAGTTATAGTTTAAGCTGATGTTACTTGTTTCGGTAACAAAAAAGAATTTAAATTAATTAACTTTTCGCTGTATAATGAGTTGTTATTTTTTGTCTTTATATTAAGATATTGTGTACTGTACGGTATTGTGAAATTGCATGTTGGCCCTTAATCGACCTCAGAATTCACATTTTACTGTTTAATTTACGCCCGCCGTAATTTCTACCTTAACACAAAGGGCGGGAAAAAATATAGCAGTGCATCTGTTTATGAAACATTTTCAACGTACGCTGTGCGTTTCAAGGGTAACGTGCCATAAGAAACTTCGTTCCAATAAGTTTGATTGTAGTGGCATTACTAATCAGTTGTGTTATGTGGTACCCAGAACTGTATTGCAGAGTAGGGTGCGCATACCTCGACTGCTCTACACTGCTAAGTGCAGAACGAATGCCGGTGTACGGGCTCCTCTTCACCATATCTTACAAACGTACAACACGTACCTCGCGGATATAGATATTTTTGCACAATTACACTCGAAATTAAAAGCTGCAGCAATTCAAACCTTAAAATTTGTGTCTCAGGATTCTACTGCCGCTATTTCTTTTCCTTCATTTATAAAAATGTCCAAAACACTCTCAATATTTATACTCATGGTCAAAAATTTTTATATTATTAACCGTAACCGAGCATTGATGTGAGTTGCACGTTCACGCAATAGATGTACTATGTTTTATATTACCAATGCTACCTAGCGTGTATCTGTTCAATGCCCCACCAATAAAATAAAAATGAAAAAAGTGTGTGTGCAATTCACACACGTCAGAAGTGAAACTTCAAAGAAGTAGAATAGATTAAATTTTAGAAAATTTATATAAAATTTATTGGTCGAATTAACTCAGATGCGTTGAATAATTAACATAAATTAATTAACCAACGAATTTTAATACACAAAAATATTACACGTGAATGATTAACCACGTATGAAGCACTGTATAGAAGGAAACACTGTATACTTGTATTCTATCTCATTCTCTCGCATGCTAAATCCGATTTATGAATATGTTTGTCTCTCAAATCACAACGATTCTAAAGAAGTGTCACTTCTAAAGTGACATAATTTAAATCCATCCATATATCGAGTCGGATAAATTGAAATAAATTTTGATTGGTTTAGAATATGTTTTTTTTTTACATTTAATAACTAACTTGTTTGAAATAAAATATGATACATACACGTAAGCAGTTAGTGTCGAAAAATCAGGAGAACTCGTTTTGTTCAAAGTCCGAAGCGGGCCTGTTGGCTGTTTTTGTTGAGGCAAATCTAACGTGACTTGATACTAAGATATATAATCTATATAATATAATATCAAAGACTATAAGAGGATATACATATCTCCATTCCAAGCCATTTATTCAAATTGTTTCAGCCGTTTTGCCGAAATTAACTACCTTATACACACTCACAAACTTTTTTCCGTGGCTTCGTTCGCGTGAATATCGATTTTATCAATCAACAAGCGGTCCCCGCAGTTTTACCTGCGTTTATGGTCACTACTCTGCTCCTATTAGTCATACCGTGATGTTATATAGCCTATAGCCTTCCTCGATAAATGGGCTATCCAACACTAAAAGAATTTTTCAATTCGAACCAATAGTTCCTGAGATTAGCGCGTTCAAACAAACAAACAAACTCTTCAGCTTTATAATATTAGTATATATTGGGAAACAGTACCTTTTTTCTGGATGAATGTCCTTTTCTGTACCCCTGACAACACGATGAACACTGACACAAAATTTCATGATGATCGGTTGAGTAGAGTAGATAAGGCGTGAAAGCGTAACAAACAAACAAACTCACTTTCGCATTTATAATACACTCGAGAGCAATGAATCCAGGTCACATCAAAACTGAAAATCTCAGAAACTACAAGATTCTTTCAGGTATTTCTATGTAACCCGGATACGTATCTTTGTGGCCCGGATTCATTGCTCTCGAGTGTATTAGTTAGGATAAAATGAATACACGCACGCAGTGATTTGTATTATATTTTTAAGTACGAAGCAAATTATTTATTTGTACAGTTCATACAGTAGTTCTACGTTTCTAAACAAAGTGTAAAATTAATGATCTGTCTTGTACGGTTTTGTTTAGGCTAATGACAACCGGTACGAGCTTACTATTATCATACACGAGTTCTTTGTAGCTATCATTTAAAAAGATTGATTGTAAAATAAGAGATGAAGAAAAAAAGTAACGCGGTTGCGATGTTTAGCGTTTCAATGTCAACAAACAAACAAAGTACAATTACTTAACATCCATTTCTATTTTGTCTCAATCAAGAGCATTTTACATAAGACTAACTTGGCCAACATACACGAAGTAACTATTAATATACGAGTATGTAGTATCTGTGACCATACTGATAAACGGAAATACAACAATACCTCAGTAGTGTTGGATAGATTTCCTGTAGTGTGGAGCTGCCAGGCATACCTCTGATCCGCATAGAAGCCTTCAATACCATACTTCCTTAAAAAAAATGCAGTTTGAAGACCTTAAGTAGGAATGCTCAATGCTCGTCGACAAGTAGAAAGTATCCATGTGTACACGTACGTTCTAAAAGTTATAGCAGTATAAACATTAAACGCTATTCAGGGAAAGTAAAATGTATTCAAATATTCAATATGGACATTTTCTTAGAACTGTATTATATTGTAAATATTAGAAGAAAATGCACGTAGAACTTAGTTAGAATATCTAAAGTTATGTACAAAACTTTCGACCAAGATGTCAGTCTTAATAACATGATGTATTGCGGCCAAAAGTGGAAATGCTGTGCGAGTCCTTTTAATTCAATGTTAGCATCGTGATTGTATATTTTTTTGGTTTATGATTAATAGAATAACAGCATAAATTCAACACGACGACCTCCTAACACTCCAGTGTTAAATTAAACATGTTTAATGATTTATTTCTTTTACCAAAACATGTTCTTTTTTGTTCAGTCAGTTTCCTTGAGTGACCTTTGGCATATTTTTTTTATAATAGTTTGAATTCTACTATATATTTTTTTTAAATTAGTTATTGGCATCGACTGTAAATTGTGTGTAACCCCCCGTATGTAGTAGAAGTATGATTCGCGACAACCCTATAAGCCACGTAATCCGTTGCGGCTTTTGCCAGCTTTATGGTTTTTGTAGTAATATTAGCAAAAGTTTTTTTATTAATAACATGAATATTAAACCCTATACAATTTTAATTCCAGTGTCCTTCATTAAAATGACAAGTAGAGGACACCTTAAACATAACGATTAAAAAAAACATTTCAGAAAAGGTGCATTCTGATTTTATTTTTACTTAGCTCTTTATGACTTCCTTCGTTTTTAATCAGAAGGAATAGAAAAAATTCCTGTCTATGAAAACTAGAACAAAACAATAGCTATTACCAATAAGCGATTAACATTATCCATAATATAAGGGGCAATTAAAAGATTGTGAGTCATGAATTTTAATATTTTGTAATAAAATAAAACGATGATCGTTTTATTTCATTGAAAATATATTTAAATTACTTTCACGTAATGCTATTTGTAACGTAACTTAACAATTAGTACCATTAAATGCTTGTAGTGTTGGGCAACGATAAAATAACTATAATACGGTACACAATAAAAGGTTTTGAAATTACGCTATCAACACAGTAGGCTGTGCTAAAACATTACTAGTTCGCCATTCCCCGAGAGACACCTGTTTAAACCATAAACTTAGTTACGTTAGTATATTAAGTTTATGGTCTAAACACAGGTAACCAAGAAGCATATTAATGAAACTTGAGTTTTTTTAGAATATCAGTTCCTTCTATAGCTAAAAAAAACTACTATACTCACAACAGAAATGGCATATTACTAGTTATTAATGGCATATAGTTACATTTATTTTGTACTGCTTTTGAAAACTCCAATCCCCCATAACAGGAGGGTGAATGTCGGAATTAATCCTAAAACCATAAGATGCTTTAGTCCGCGCTGTCAAACTATTAATATTAAAACTTCAAATCCAATTAAAATATTTAATACAACTAAAAAAACTAAACAAAAATAAAAAAAAATGATTTAAATTGAAACAAAAAATATTTAAAATAGTTGCACTTAATGTTGCGCTAATGTTTATGTACTAGTAACAACTTTAAAAACATTACCTTAAATTTCAAAAAATCGTCCACAACTATCTAATTTAAATAAATTCTCAAAAGATTACCAAACGTACAGAGAATTGAGAAATTTGGTAACATTTAGAGCACATTAGTCGAAGAATAATAACATATTATGTAGTGCATTATGAAAGCGCTGTCACACGGCTCGGCCATTACTTCTATTCAACAACCGTATTTGCACATTGCCATTGTTAAAACTCGTAAACTATGAATCGTACTTGCACGGTGTTTCTGTAGTAAAGACAAACTATAACGAGTGTTCAGTAACGGTTCAGTTTTCACGTAATTTTTAGATTTGTAACACATATTGTTTAAAAATTTTAGTTTTCTGCACTCCTTCTATAAAAAAAGTATTCCAAATTTCACGTGCCGGCGTCAAAATTCTCTTGAAAAGGGGTATAAAGAATTATCTTCATTATTATATAGATGTATACGTATATGTATATATAGTAAGTAATATATAAATATATAAAAACGTAAAAAAAGTATTAGAAAGTACTATAAAATATTATGCGTTAGTTTATACAGTTATAGATAACTGTATAAACTAACGCATAATATTTTATAGTACTTTCAAGTTCAATTACTACGATAAAGAGTTTAATATTAGTGTCCTTAGATAATTATGACCTTTGCATAATTGAAGATATCGTCACTTTTCTTAATTGAACTGAATAGCTATTCAAACCAGGAAAATCATTGTATGTAAATATTCCAACATTGTTTTTTATAGTCTGGTGTAACTTGAGACAATATTGTGGTCATAATCCAAGAGAAAATAGGTTCGTATGTTTCCCTCTAGTTCTTTTATGCCGCGTTCCAATAAACAAGAAACAATTTGTTTTGCTTACGGACGCTAAGATTTCGTTGAATTTTCAACGAAAATTTTACCGTCCGTAAGTAAAACGAGTCGTTTTTTGTTTATTGGAACCATAAACTTAATATATTAAGTTTATGAACGGAATGGAACGCGACATTAGTCAGATCCACTTAGTTAATTTTAGTCAGTTCCACTGCTGTAATCTTCAAAAAACTTAGTAATGACAGTGATAAACTTCAGCAAAGAACAAGTGGTACTAAGGGTTCTAAGAGGAGAAGACAAGAAATAGGAAATTACATTTTTGAAGTCCTCTGGCTTCAAAATTTTTATTAACTTATCTCTGAGGAAGGCAGGGGGTAACGTCAATCTTCCGTTATATTTTTCGTCGGAATGTGCGTTTTCTATAGTAGAGTGAAAAACATTTGAGAGTAAACGATTACGTAAAAGCCAAAGCAACTATGATTTCTTTTCATCATTATTATTTTAGAAATTTCGACCGGTCCTATAATAACTACTTAACTTAATTACAACGTAACTATTTGGAAAGGTAAAGGAAGTCCTAAAAAAATTATACATTATAATATAGGTCCATATCCCGAGGGAGGTAATAATGTTGTGAGCTATACGCCAGCTTGCCACTTTGATTGTTTATAATAAAAATGGATCTTTACGACGTATTATTTAGGACCAAGTTTCTTGATTTAAAGAGTTTGTATATGTAGGTCGGTTTCGACTATATAAAGCAATTTCCAGTAATGAGTATTCTCTAAGTGTACGCATTAATTCAGGGGTAATGTATGAAGTGTCTATCAATCGCCATCTTTAATAATACCGTGTGTCTGTGTGCGCTTGGACCGATCATAGACAACATTCTATAATCGCTGTCATTATTCAGAGACGTCATATTTGTTTCTATGGCATTACGTTGTAGATCAGCGGTCGGCAACGCACGGCTCGCGAGCTGTCTTTTTGCGGCCCGGGTCTGTTTGGTGATCAGTCCAGAGAGCTTTTAACACATTGAAGAACACAACAACAAACCCATTTTTATGTGACATTGAATATGTACCGAGACATTTACAAAAGAACGTGATTGATCTCCAATCTAATGATACTCCCAAAAAACTTTTTCTAGGAAATAATTTATCTCGTTGAATTTTATGGCAGCTTGCCATCTAATTTCGACGAGTTGGAAATGTTTCCTCAGTATTAAATAAATTTTTTTGACAGGCCTATATAAGAAGTATCTACTACCAAAAATGCCAAAAAACTTGTTCAATTTATTAACAAAAAAAACCGGACATGCACGAGTCTGAGTCGCGTACCGTTACCGTTCCAGAAGCAAACAAACTTGTATGTAGATAACACATCCATCTCGGGAATCAATTCTCAAAGATTTTTGTCCGTCTTTTTCGAAATGCGATGAACGACAAAGTTACTTTTCCAACCGCAAAGTTACGCTATAGGTTTTTATTTACCTGCGAAATGTTCAAATGTTTTGATTGCGTTGACTTAGAAGCTTGATTTTTTTTACAGCTTCAAGGGACCGCAGACTTATGTATTTGGTATCAATTTTAACTTGATGCGTCCTGAGAATAATATCTTGACTGACAGACAGACGGACAACAAAGTGATCCTATCAGGGTTCCTTTTTTTTTTTTTTTGAGGAAAGGAACCCTCAAAAAATATGCTTCTCGTCTCACAGATGAGTGGCACCGTCTCATCACACACTGAATTCTTACATCATTCATATATAATGGTGTGTTCTCACCATTTGTACCAATTTTCAGCAGTATGCGAATTTTTGCAAGCTTACCCCTATTTTTCGAGCTAACTTAACTAATTTCTAAGATTATAGCGCTACTATAATGAAAACTGTTTAGCGACTTATGATGTGTGATAACTGTACATTAAACATTAAAACGGGTCGCTTATGAAATGAAGCTAATGGTCCAAACAGAAAAGTTGAAATACGAATAAGTAGGGTAATGTAGATTTTCATACTTTCATAAGCTTTAAAGTGTCTTGCAGAAGTATGAAAGTATTATAATGTAGGTGTCGTACCGTGTCTGCTAGTGATAATTTTTAACAGTTTTTTAGTAAAACATGTGTAAAAACCTCCTACTATACTTCAAGATCAGTCCGTAAGGTTTTATATTACTTACTAGCTGATCCGACGGACGTTGTCGTGCCAAAAATAGGTAAAAATAAATAAATGCTGTTTGTAATGTCATAATAAAAGATTTTTTAAACTCATACATTATTTTTATTTGTACAATACCTATACCTAAATATCAGTTTATAAATTTTTTGTCTGTCTGTCTGTTTGTTCCGGCTAATCTCCGGAACGGATGGACCGATTTCAGATTTTAAGTTTTAATTTCATTTCATTCAGTTTGGTCCGAATGTCCCAATTTTTAAGAGCTAAAAAATAAAACACTGTCCAGCCGTTCTCAAGTCTTTCCAACGGACCGCATTTTATTTTCATTCATAATATTTCCTTGTTCCTAAGTTCTTGAAATTCAAAAAGGACCCACTTTCAAACTGGCATGCATTTATTACCACAGAGTAATGTTATTTGAAAAGCGAGTTTAGGTGAGTTTTTCCAATATTTTCAGACGTTCAGCCGTACTTATACGCCTGATTTCTAGAAACGTCAAGCGTCCGGACGTATTTATACGCCCACAAAAAAGAGGCCCGAAAAATTTTGGCGCGAAACGACTCGCACGCTTTAATCGATTTTTAGTCGACATATCCATTGCGCCTCTTTTATCAATGTTATACTAATCTCTTCTCTATGAAATATCGCGTCATTTGGTTCCTTTTAATCTATGGTAAGAGACGCCATTAAATTCTTAGAAATTTTTCAAAAGTCAGTGAATTGTCGTGAAAGTGGGTGCGTTTTGTGAGGTTTTTTGTGTGTTTTTTGTGTGTGAGCTCTGCTTTTAAAATGTAAGTAATAATGTATTTATTGTTCTTCTGTATTAGTATTATATATCAAAATTATCCTTATGAATCATTCTTTTAGTATATCTAAACTTTTTATGAATCTAAGTTTGTTATGATGTGTTTAGATGTGATAAAACTTTTTTGTTATATTATTTCAATTAAAACTTCGCCTTTGTTCGCCGGATTATCGTAATGTTTTTGTATGGTATATCATATATTTTAATATATTTTATCTGGTAATTAGGATGAGTGGTTAGTATTAATATTTTAAATAAACATTAAAATTAGGATTTTACGTTCTTGTAATTTGACTACAGCCCCCTATAACGATTACGATGGTGTAGATATAGGCAAAATTCGAAATTTAAAATTTTCTAATTAGAATAAATTCCAATTAGATTATAATTATATATCACTAAATTAGCATCATATTAAAGGGAAATGAATCTAGTTTTGTTTAGTGTTTTGTTTTAAAAAAATATAATATTTTATGCCTATGAAACAAATTTAGAGAAAGTTTTTTTTTTTAGTAGGAATTCATAATATAATAAGGTTTAAAGAATTTTAAGAAAGTATTTTGAAGTATTTTAAATTATCACTATCGAATTTTGAAATAGATAACTTCTTTCTATAAACGTCTAGCTATTTTTCAGTATTTTTATCTACTCTCTAGATATTATTATTTTAGCTTTACAAAGGTTTTTGTTACCAAGTTGCCGGCACATTTCCGCGCTATTCAGGGCCGCGAATAGTCGACGTATAAAGATGTATTTCCTACAGCTACTGAGAAATAATTATATATCAAGATATTAGTATCATAATTTAGGGAAATAAGTCTAGTTCTGTTTTTAAATGCTTTATTGGTAAAAAATATGATATTTTAGGCTTACAAAACCATTTTATAGAATTTTTTTTTTTTTCTCGAGACCTCGCAATAAACCTTCTGATAAGAATCTTATAAGTATTTATTTGAATTTAGAAATAGATAACTATTTTTATATATATTTTTATGTAGGTATTTTAGATAGGTATTTTTATCTTGGCTGTAGCTGTTATAGATAGCTGATAGGAGAGGTTTTTGTTACCAATTCCGCACACAGTTCCGCGCGATTTCGCGAAATCCCCCCCCCCCCCCCTCAATTGGTGGGCAGTCTACTTTTTTCGAACTGTCAAAGTGGACGGTCTAGCGGTTAAAAAACAGACGTATACGTGAGTCCTGGAAATGGAATGGAAGTCACGTTAATTAAACTATCCAACAACCAACGACAGTAAGTATCTCGACGAATTTCTTCTTCAGCACGTAATGATCGAACATTTGATTTTTAATTGTTACTTGATTTTGCCTCCGGCTTAAGGTTTTTTGAAAATTCAACGAAATTTTTCAAGGAACGGTTCGTTTTGCTTACGAACAGTAAAATTTTCTTTGAAAATTCAACGAAATTTTACCGTCCGTAAGCAAAACGTATCGTTTCTTGATTATGGGACCCGCCATTTGTCAATCAATTCGGGTATCCCTCGGGAACAATTCTTTTTTAGGGATGAAAGGTAACCTATTTCTCTTTCTGTGGCACTTAAAGGGTATGCCTAGTTCATGATAATCGGTTGAGTACTGAAAAGTACGTGAAAGCATGAGAAACAAACTCACTTTAGCATTTACAACGTTATTTTTAGACAGCCAGCCGCGTTTGTTCGATCAATGCACATCTAACTTTCTAAAATGTATAAAACCGACTTCAAATAGCGAAGCGAAATCGGTTCACAAATAACGAAGATTTCGTTTAAAAATACAGTCGAATTGAGAACCTAGTAATTTTTAAAGTCGGTTCAAAGTAAGACGTCATCTCTTACGTCTTACTTACGACTTACCTCTAAGTAGGTGATGATCTCATCTTCTAGATTATAATAAATTTTTCGTATTAGGTTTTATAAATAAATGTTCCGCCTTATTCTAATTTTTAAATAACTTTTGGAGGAGACATGGACTAGGTCTCGTTTTCTTTGGTATGTATTTTATTCTGTAGTTTTAAACCACAGACCTCTTATTAGATTTATGTTCGCAGTAAGTTTTACTATTCCATAACGAGACGGACATTTGTTGTGTTTTTCTGTGTGAGACTTCGCTTTTTTTAAGTCAAGTTTTTATTTCCTTTTTTATTTGAATTTTAAACCAGATCTGGTTACTAGAATAACTTGAATCAGGATACACTTTTAAAGCTACGATGTAGAGTGGAAATTCGTGTAAGTTATAGTTAAGTAATGTGTTCAGCCTATATATTTTTTGATTTTTGAAAGATTTTTGCCCCTCATTTCCAAAAGACAAACATAACTTCGCAATACGCCAACTTATAAACCGCAAAATGTGAAGTTTTAATCAAATCACAAAAAAACATTTTTTTATGTTATATAACAACATTTTCCTTTACTTGTGCTAAAAGAACTTGCTTCTTAAAAAATTTCATGATTCTAGGTTAATGGGAGGTACCTTATACGTTTTTACTTACCTGCGAAATGTTTAAATTTGTTAAAACTTAGAGAAAAAGGACTGTCTTGACAGACAGACAGACAACAAAGTAATCCTATAAGGGTTCCTTTTTTCCTTTTGAGGAATGGAACCGTATAAAGGTTCTATGTTCGGCTGTATGTATTTTTCACAAGGGCTTAATGGGAAGGCGCGGTGAGTAGACTCACCGTAGAAAAGATCAGCACTACTTTAGTAAGTTTGTGCAGGTGGACCAGTCACCTGCCGCTAATAGGTACGAGAACTCTGCTTTGTCTTAGCTATTAAAATGTAGAACCTCCGTGTGTCACAAAGATGCTTAGTTAAAATACAAATAACATAACCGCCGCAACATACTAACTAATCTTAGTACATCCATAATGTACTGGTTCCTAAAACAGTTCTAAAATATCATAATCATTTATGATATTTAAGAACTCTGTATCCACGAACTGCACAAAATAAACCTTGTGAAACAAATTGCTAAAATATTGCAATAACGGCTTGTTATGTTAAGGTCGTCAAAACGCCTACTTCGAACTAATTAATTTCATAGCTAAAATATTCAGATATTCGTATGAAGTAATATTATATTAACAAAATAGGTATTTATTATTTATTTCCTAACTTTTAGTATTTTTGTAAGGTCCTTGGCTATGAACGACATGAACGTCTACTTCTTTAAGTTCGTTTGCTTTACATACTTTTTGATTAAGATTATCTTTTAAAAAAAAATAGGCAGTCATGGGACTGCCGACAGAACGTCACATTAGCAAGTTAGTGATATTAATTAATATAAGGAGCTGACAGAACTCAATGTTTAGATTAGCGACCTCTAGTGAATCTATATATTATTAGCGTGACGGTCACGAGTTCAGTGCTTTTTCCCCATAGCAAAAGTGCACAAAGTTTTTACTTCAAAAAGTTTCACCGCCTTAAATGCACCTAAATCATGCTACATTCTAAAAGGCTGTTTTCTTCACCTCTTAAACCCTTAGAGGGGGGATTTATTTAAGTTACAATAGCCTAATGTCAACTGCTCACCACCTTTTACAAAAAAATGCCTTTCCTGATGCAGGGATGTAAATTCTTGAGGGGTTTTCTTGAAACTACCATAAATTGCTTAGCAACCATATCTAAGTAATCGAATCGTCGCCCGTGAAATATCTACTAATGATTGAGTATGTTCATTTATGTTCTTCATCATTTTCACTTCACCAAATAGTGCTTTCCGTTACTATAATAAAATACTAATAATAATAAAATACCCAAATCGCTACAGGTTTACCTATAAGAATTGGAGAGTTCCCTCGATTTCATTCCAATCACCATATCGTAATCTGATTTCAGTAGAACCAACTAAAAAGTATTCCCTTTCAAACTAAAAACGAATTATCTAATTCGGTCAAGCCATCTTTGAGTAATCAGCCTTTATTCTATCATGAGTAAACAAATTTAAATTCATCAGATTCTATTAAATAAAATACATCAGCAACATACATTTACACAATTAATAGTTAATAATAGTAATAAACAAGCATTCAACTTCAATTCTTAGAATCTCTTTGTTGTCCGTTTGGCTGCCTGTCTGTCAAGACGGTTTTTCTCAGGAACTCGTAGAAGCATCGAGTTGAAACGAATACCGAATACTTATTTCTACTGTCCCTTGGAGCTATAAAAAAATCAAGCTAAGTCAACGCAATCAAAAGATACGGCCATTATGCCCTTAACAAAGTTGAACATTTCGCAGGTAAATCACAACCTAAAGGGTACTTCCCTTTGACCTAAAGTCATGAAATTTGGTAAGAAGCAAGGTCTAACAGTACAAGTAAAGGAAAATATCCGAAAGCCATTAATTTGTAGTTATATCACAAAAAAATAGTTTTGTTGAAAAGTTGACCTTATCTTATGAAGAGTATTATTTTAGAACTGCAAAGTCTCGTCTCTTTGCTCGTCTTTCAGAAAAGACGAGCAAAAATCTTCGAGAATTGATTCCCGAGATGGACGTACTATCTATATACAAATTTGTTTGCTTACGGAACCCTCGGTGCGCAAGTCAGACTCGCACTTGTCCGGTTTTTATGTGAGGTTTAATTGATGTGTTCAAAATACCTGACAGTAATTAAATGTGAAAAGAATTAATTAAATGCAAAATCATTGTCCAGGAAAATAGACAAGTGACAGCTACAGATAAATCTTATCTATTATTATACTTTGATTGTGTCCTTCATAAAGGTTACTGCCTTTTAAGTAAACTTTTTGAAGCCCCGAATATCTATGGTACTTTGTCAGCAAATGATTTCTCTCGGCAGTATTGCGCACTATTACTGGGAGCAGTAAGTAACAATTTTATAAATCACTAAAATTTACCTAAACTGGTTCCGATTGAAGAATGGAATCTAATAGAAAGAAGTTTTATTGTAAGGCAAAAAGAGGACAACAATAGAAGGTAGAATTGAGTCCGTATTTAATTCATGTATCACACATCATAGTTAGGAAAGTTCAGATACTATTCAATAGATCTTTGGGGAGGGGCATTATTTTATTCTACCGTACTTCTGAAAATAAATTATTTTTATAAAAAAAATTAAACCGACTTCAAAAGCACAAATAGGCTACTACTACTTGGCTTGGCTGGCACCGACTTCCAATAGATGAGTGGGTAGCGCTTATAATAATTATATTAATTTATTTTACCCTTTTTAGTGCAAAACAAGATCTTGACTTGATGATAATGGGACCACCTCCGGAGTAAACCTTTTTTTAAACGGTTCACAATTGGCGAACATATGGATGAACGTACACAAAATTACATCATCCACGTAAACAAAAATGTTCATAAAAAAAGAAATGTTCATAAAATTAAAACTACTGGGCCAAACTATGTTAAATTTTTATGGGACCAAATCCAAATTTATGGGAAAAAATCACGTAAATCGGTTCATAAATCTCAGCGTAATCGGTGTACAAACATAAAAAAATACCAATTGAATTGAGAACCTCCTCCTTTTTGAAGTCGGTTAGTTAGGCAGGTTTTGTGCCACCACGGCAATTTAAAACAAACAGCACTAATTATAACAACTTTGTTGTATTAAGATATATGTATTACGAGTTATTTTTAAACGTACTAGTTAATTCATTAATTTTACTTTTGATATATACTGAAAGCTAAAAGCTTAACAAATACTAATAAATAACAGTTTTACGATTAGGCATAATTTGTTTCTATGTAGACTACATACCACTTTGTATTAAAAAATTGTTTTGAAGTTATTCAATCTTTCGAGACGAGATAGACAAAGACAAAATTATAGCTGTTTTTGTAATCATGACGTAATCATGCAATATTAACTTTTTGTAATATTATCTACCTATCACACAAGATACGATCAAAGGTCAAATAAGTACAACGTAATTTATTACAAAATAATTTAGAAAACTTATTTATATGTACCTATAAATATTTCTATAACTAAAATTAGAAATAAATATTACTGTAATTTTAGATGGCCATTCCTTTGTTAGTTCGATGATCAATAGCGATGACAAGAGGCGCTTTCTTATCTTCCATCATGAATAAAATTTATGGTTTTTTTTATTAGCATCTTTTTCAAAAATAGGATTAAACATTGGAAAAATAGCATCCATTACCAAGATAAGTATAGAAAGGAAGGCATTAGCCGTTCAAGACTGTAAACCTCTTAAAAAACCAGGTTCTTCTATTATACTCCTTTACAAGTCATTGATTAGATCACAACTCGAGTATGCAACTGTTGTGTGGAATCCTCATTACGATAAATATATTGATCAACTAGACGTAGTACAGAGTACATATCTCCGTTCGGTAAACTATGGCCGTTACCGCAAAAAATCTTCTTATTACGACTCATTAGTTAAATTTTCTTTATTAACTCTTAAAATGCGAAGGTGGTCGATGGATTGATAACATTATATAACATTTGTCGCAATAAATTTGACTGTAACAACTTAATAAATCACATATACCTTAGAATCCCTAGCAGATCACATATGCGCACTGCGCATCCTAGTGGCCTGTTTGCACCCAGAATGTGCAGAACAAATGCGGGCGAACGAGCCCCCCTGCGCCGCATTACGAACCTTTATAACGATTATTTCACAAACATCGACCTATTTATACTATCACCTGCACAAATGAAGGTATGCGTGGTTGAGATGCTAACAGAGATCTTTGAGAGACCAGAGTAATTAATTGTTATAGCTGACTCATCATAACCTTCTTGTCTTCAACCAATTTTGTAATCTTCTTTTTGTAAAATTAAATGTAACTACATTCTTCGGTTATCACATATGAAATGTACTCTGTAATACTATAGTTCTGTAGTGGATAACGATATTGGTCGTACATTTACCTAAAACTTAGCTATTGGTACCATGAGTTTATATTAAGCATTTTGTACAATTGTTTGTTGACCCAAATTAAAAAAAAAGAGTGGTGAGCCGTTAACAGCTAAAATATTGTTTTAACAGCTCATGTCAGCCGCCGAAGAAAGGAAAGAAATAATGTCCTTTATTGTACAAATATTAATAACATACATGTAATTGTAGAAAAAACAAATAGCGAAACTAAAATAAATATTAATACGAAATTATTCTAAATAGAATACAACCCAAATATAGCATAAAGCTACAGGAAATAAATAGGCTTTTTATTACATTATTAATATATTTATTACATGTAATTGTATATTCCTGGCACAAACTGTGGCAATAGGGTCACAAAGTTATGGTTCCGAGTTAGGAAGTAAAAACCCAAACGCATATTTATTGTTATAATTATTAGGTCTTTACACATAAAATTTATATGGAAAACGTAAAACGATTTTTTTATGAACTTATAAATTTAATTAATCAAAGTGTGTGCCAATGTTATATATACACGTTCGCCATTTTAAAGAAAGTTCATTGATTCCCTTGGTAAAAAAATTGTGAAAGCGAGGATCAACGAAATCTTTGAAGGTGGTTTGGACTTCCTCATCGGAATTGGATATTTTTCCTCGCAAGAAATTGTCCAATTTCCGGAACAAATGGTAATCTGTTGGAGCAAAATCCGGGTAGTATATATATAGTGGGGAATAGAAGACGTAATTCTCTGGCCAGACCTTTTCTTCCGTCAACGTTCGCCTTTGCCAAGATTTGGCCGGTTCTCTTAGGTACAACCATAGTGGTGAGCGTTTTCGATTATCGTACAAGACCCATTTTTCATCGCAAGTAACAATACGTTTCAAAATCTACTCGTTGTTGTAACGGTTGAGTAATGTAACGCGACACTCAACGCGTGTTTGTTGGTGTGCTTCACTCAATTCATGCGGTACCCATTTTTCTAGCTTTTTCTTTTACAATTTGATTTAAGTGAATTAAAATTGTTTTAACACTTACACCGAAGCCTGCCGCTAATTCTGATGTGGTTTGAGATGGATCCACTTCTACGGTCCCTTTTAATTCTTCATTGTCAACTGGGGTCTCCAGCCGTCCACGAGGTTTGTTCTGTAGCATAGTTGTAGAATAGGTGTAGGAATAGGAATAGTTCTGGAGTATACAAACAAATTCAGACACCTATACATCAAATCGCTTTCCATCCTGCTTCTCATAAGTGGAATGATCTAAATAAAAGATTACCTAATAATCAAATTATATCGTGATCTACATTAAACGGTCCGGTCAAGGTAATCAACATTCCGATGGTTGTGCAGCCAGCCTCGTGTTCATTCAATTGAATCAGGTACGTATACCTGCGATTATGTATTCTGTGGTAGAGGTATCAAGAGTCTACGGCCAAGAGCATTTATTTACAGGCACACCTCTGATTAATGTATCATATATAAATATATATATATTTTTTTTCTTTTTTACGTAATAGGGGGCAAACGAGCAGGTGGGTCACCTGATGGTAAATGACTACTGCCGCCCATGGACACCTTTATGGTGGGAGCAGGGGAAGAAAGTATAGAGGGGAGAGGGGGGAAGAGGAGAGAGAGGGAAGGGTTAGGGTCTCCGGTAATCTCACTCACGCGGTGAAAAGCAATACAAGCATTGCTTCACTGCCGGTTCTCTGTTAGGCCATGGTATCACTCCGGTCGAGCTGGCCAATACGTGCCGAAGCATGCCTCTCCCACGAAAAGACCTTTGATTAATGTATTAAATCATTACATTTAATACATTAATCAAATCTCACGAAACGGCTCATGGGCTTTTTAGGCATATGAAAATAATGTCTAGCTACGTTTTAATTTGCAGAAACTAAACTTCATGTTTTCACGATGTGCCTAAATAAAATCGTGACCTAGACTATACTTTTATTATTATTTTGTACAATTAATTTAAGTATGATATTTCATAACTTTCTTCATATTTTTTTACGTTTAGTGATCTGGTAGCACGGATACAGACCTGTATACATGTAAGGTCATATTTGTAACGAAAACTTTAAGCTTTTTAAATTAAAGTGACCATATCTAAGGCGATGTCCTTAACGATATAATATGTAGTAGATTCTCTCTGTCAAGATTGTTTAGTTAAGCCACGCTTAAAGTTATACAAAATAATTACACGAATGTCATGACGGAGAATTAATTTAAAAATCGTACAAATTATTCCTCCTTACCTCCAAATTTGTTTCTTTTTGTATTAGGTACTTAGAGTATATGGATGTGACTTCAAATCACAATATTACGATATTAAGTTTGCATACGACAAAACTTATGTAACGCTCTACGTATATACTCAACAGCTGTAACTCCCTGTAGCGGTTTTCGCATTTTATAATTTTTAAACTATTAACAATCATTGATTAAATTTAACGCTAACCAATATGACTCAACCAAATCATGGGATCTGTTATACTATACTTCAAGTTGACAACAAACTGAATAGAAGTAGCTGAATGGAAAGTAACGAATACATATTGTTTTATATTTTAAGAAATTTTGTAGTCCTTGTACAATAGACTCAAGATACAAACTGAACACTTCCCATGTATTATTTTTATCAAACAGTGACTTTCAACTTACTTTCGAACTTTAAAAAAAAAATATTATAACGGACTCGTAAAGCCGGGCAAAGTCATTAGCTTAATTATAAGAAAAAACTCAAATGTATACAGTGACACAAAACGGTTAACTAAATCTGGAAATTTAATTCGCGAGCATTCGTTTTTGCCGTAGTTAAATGATCTTTTGTATAGCATTGAACTTACTTTTTCTTTATTAAACACATTGTTATCCATTACAATTTTATTGTCGATAACAACTTCAAAGTTTGTCGAATTAACTAAATAATTTCATTCCAGATTGTGAATGAGGATATCAACGTAGCGAACAGTCTTATAACTAAGTACTAAGAAACACTCCAGAAATTAAAAAAATCTTGGTTTCACCTGTAACTAAATGGACATTGCTGACCAGATGAAAAACTTATTTGTATTTTATTTGTATGTACATGAAAGTGATAAACGAAACATTGAACGAAAAGTCCTGAGTTTGTGACATGAACTGTGAAGTAGAAGAAGTTCATGAAAGTATACTTTTTATAAAGTATTAACGTCATAGTATGTTGATGAAAATATTATAAGGCACTTGCAGTTTACAAAGAATTTACATTATTTTTTTTACTATATTATAATAATATGTTACCGACAATCTGTATAGTCCCGTTATACAATACGTAGGCAATGTATAAAATACTTGAAATTTTTAAGTAATCAATGATATATTACTAATTTTATACTTGCTTAGATATTCTATACAATACCGAATAAGCAGCCGGTAATGTTTGTAAAAGACAGCGCAGGGAAGGGAGTGACGTAAACCACAGATTACTAAGTAGTTAACTACGTAACAGATAAATCACTCCCTTCAAAAATATCAATACCTACCGTTTTACTTGCCAACTCTTTCCAAGCTTTAAAATGTGTGTTGGGTTACCTCTTCAATATTCATTTTTATTGAAAAATTACAATGGTTATGTAAATTAAGTACTTATCGCTTATTTTTCGGATTAGATCGTTGCGTAATATTCACTTTTGTTCAGTAATTCAGTTTCGTGTAACATCTAATATATCCTTTTTTTTTGTGACGAGTTGAAAGATCCTTCGTGGATGTCTTCCGCTTTTTGTGAGGCGAAAGGGTCTAGTAGATTCTTACCGACTAAAAACTACCCTGGTGTTCCGCTACTTGCCTATGATCCGGGGAGCGAAAATCGCTATTTAATTTTTCCGCACTGCTTTTTTTTGCTTCTCTGGTTTTCTGTGAGGCCGTGGCATCACTCCTGTCGAGCTGGCACATACGTGCCGAAGCATGGCTCTCCCACGTTCACCATCACCTGTCGGCCGCACTCCTCTAAGAACGCGCACGGTACACTGCTTTTCTTTTAATAAAGATTATTTTTAATGAGTACCCTAATTGTTAATTTTAAGAAAGATGATTTTGAGCAAATATAACATGTTTAATTTGTCCGTCAACGTCATGGTTACTTAACTTGAAAAGGCCCTTAAAACAAAAAAAATAATATATTTTTTTATTTCTCTATCAATTAGGGTTCATTTGTTATTTGGTTGGTATTGTATATTTATATTTTAAAAATATAAATATAAAAATAAATTGCGTGAAATATATGAAATGAAGTGTCACCGAACTCAAAACGCGCGTTAGCATGTAAACGATTTGATTTGTAATCGACTGAACTTTTCTTTACACATTGACGGTGAACCAGCAGGTACTCTATACAATCCCTGGGAATGGTACAAATTACCTAGGTAAAGTATACCTAGGAAGTACAAAATAAAATAATAAAAATCCTGTACCACTATGACTACTAACTGTACAAAATGACTACTAACTATTCAATCCTAAGGCCCCTTTTTATCTCAAAAAACGGTTCAAGTTCCTTCATGATACACATGAAAAATCTCTGAGGTCATCAGAGGATTTGAGACTGGAGATGCCACTACATTCCACAAAATTTTATGACCAATCCTTTACTGTTGAAGCTGTACGTTTGTGGAATGCGTTGCCAGTCACCATTAGGCGAGCGCAATCAATAATTTTTTTTAAGAAAATGGTTCATGAATATTATTTATCACATTAGTTTAATAATTTTCTTATTAAAGTATGTTGTGTATAAATTAAAATATGTATATATGTATGTATGTTACATGATAGCCTTAAGTATATATTATATGTTTACGTATGTTTTGTATTAGTATGCATAAGTAGACTAAATATACAGGATATCTGTATATTTTTATATTGATTTAGTTATAGTAATTATAGTTATTCATAAAAATGTTGAAATGAACCTCCAACTGTCTCTCCGAAACACATTGATCCATCCTAAGGTTGTTTGGAAGAAATTGCATTTTGCAATAAGGCCGCCCTTTGTACATTATCTGTATGACAAATGTATGTATGATAATTCTACTGTAAGACTGGTGTACAAATAAAGTGTTATCTATCTATCTATTTATCTATCTACTTAACACCAACAAAGACTATATTTGAAGAAACCAAGCTTATGAATATTCAGCAACTCTATACATACAACACATGCATACTCATATACAAAATTATTCTCAAACACATACATTCACACATCACTTACACAACAAAAGGAAAGACACAAAAATATTCATCTCGTCGCGCAAATCACCTAGTACTTATTATCATCAGTAAGAACTAACTACGGTCAAAACTTTTGACATTTGTAGGAGCACAGCTATACTGCTGAATAAATTTAAAAAAAAGCTTAACAATCATATTTTAAGTAAAGTCAAAAATTTAAAAATATAAATCGCTTGTAATCCATAACTAGGGCCACCCTTATTTTGAACGCAGCGAACTCGCATCTCACAGTACGTCGCCTCATCGTTTATCTTTTATTTTTAAGTACCCACCTATATCGGGTAAATAGGTTTTAAAATAATATTTATTGTTCTCATGTAAGTGACATTTTTCTTATTGAGAAATAAAGAGATCTTTAAATCGAAAGAATGCAATGGACCATAATATTCATAGTATTTCATACATTGCTTGGACGCCCCAGATGTTCTATACATTGCCTTGATATTGATACCGGAATCATACAGATTGCAGGAAACAAAATATATACTTTCACGACAGTCAATTTGTAAATGATTTTAGTGCAAAAAATAAATATTAATAATAATAACACACCTTACACGGCCGTCTGATCTCAAGCTAGGCAGAGCCTGTACTATAAATATTTCTATATACATACTTATTGTAGATAAATGACACCCAGACACAGAACAAATGATCATGCTCATCACACAATTATTTGTCCTGGATGGCAATCGAACCCACGATCTCTGGGCTCAGCAGTCAGGGTCGCTAACCACTAGATAAACCAACATGATCATATGCTCATTACACAATTATTGTCCTGGATGGGAATCGAACCCACGACCTCTGGCTCAGCAGTCAGGGTCACTGACCTCTGGACCAACAGGCCAGTCATATTATTATTATAATACATACCTTTTTTTTTTATCGTGTGGAAACCCCCACGGGTCATCACCTCACCGAGGGTGAAGTGGTATGTCGGACTCGAACCGACTAAAACCACACGGTGTTCCGTCACAAGTGAGTCTATTGCAGACTATGGCCTCTTGATCAGCAGGCGACCACACCGTGCGATAGGGGGGGCCCTGCTCCCCCTCCAGATGGGAGAGAAGCGTGCGGAACCCACCGCGCCACCGTCTTAGGCCTGCTTCTGCTGGGGTAACGGTCAGCCCAACCCGCTACCCCCATTATAATACATACCTAGATACATACACTCACGCCTCTTTCCTCGAAGCGTTAGGTAAAAGGTGTATTAAACACCTACATTTCAGCAACTATATGTAATCTGGTCACAGTTGTCACACTCACTTAATAAGAGGCAAATTTAATTAAGGATGAGAAAATTGGAAGTATTTATATTCCATTTAATTCAATTTAATTTAATTGTGAACACAGGTTACAAAATCCTTACTAAAATTATAAATGCGAAAGTAACTCTGTCTGTCGCCTTTTCACGCCAAAACTACTGAACCGATTTAAATGAAATTTGGTACACAGATAGTCTAGAGCCTGAGAAAGGACATAGGCTACTTTTTAATGCCAAAAAAGGGGTATAAGGGGTTGAAAGGTGGGAATAAAAAGTTGTATGGAAGTATTGTCAATTAGCTTATAATAAAAATTTCTACCCAAAGACACTATTCCACGCGGACGAAGTCGCGGGCACAGCTAGTATGTTATAAATATTTAATTATTTATTTAATACTTCCTGCATTTTGAATTGCATGGGGCGGCGGTTATGTGCGATTTCTATAATTACAATTAGCCGACCTAAAGCTGCTGCGCTGAAATGAATTCAATTATAGTGTAGAAGTTAAACAAATAATCTCTTAATAGATTTAGTTTATACATCTCTGAATCGCAGTGCACCTTAAAAACAGAATTTATGAACACAACACAACATTTACATGGGGGATTGGTAGTGTTGTCATTGTAAGTGGGAGAGCCATGCTTCGGCACGTATGGGCACGCTTGACTAGAATGATACAACGACCTCACAGAAAACCGGTACCTAGTTAAACGATTCTTGCATTGTGTTTCGCCGAATGAGTGAGGTTACCGGAGGCTCTAACCCTTCCCTCTCCCATCTTACCCCCCCCCCCCCTATCACCTTCTTCTCCGCCTTTCTCTTTACTTCTAAAACCTCCACTTAGAATGAAGTAATCGCTTTTGTCATGAATTCTTCTCTGGTTGTCAATTCTTATCTCTTTTGGTTCTACTCTTAATATTAATTAAATATCGTTTGTTGTTTCAGGGCTCGATGATACAGTGAAGCTGGTGAAGGGAATTGGTGGCAAATGCTACGGATACACCGTGGACTTGTCAAACCGTGAAGACATTTACAGAGTCGCTAAGAAGGTGGAAGAAGACTTGGGTAGGGTACGTAAATTATTATTAGTGACTTTAATTATTTGACAAAAAACGTTCACTTACAAAACACCTTCAGTTCAGTCAAGGTCTGGTTTTGAATGTTATTTTAATTTTGTTTCCTTATTATTGAGACCTAAAAAGTACATGTTGCTTCTGTAAATTAATATTATACTCATGTATATAGACACATTCATTTAAAATGTTTTCTGAGGGTGATGTTTTATTTCTCATTAATGTAATAATGATAACAGAATACTCGGTTCTCCAGATACGTACGAAATGTTACATTTACTAGTTCATGGTGTTTTTTTTTGTTTAGTAACTCTGGTTGTTCTAATCGTTTTAGTTATTTGCTTGTTTGTACACTACACTAAGTGGTAATCTTAATCTAAATACGTGAAGAGAATTCTTCGTACCCCTTTTTTAAGTAAATGCCGCTCACGGAGGAGTATGAAATTAAAAATAGGTACTTAAAGTTTATGAAGTAGAAAAAGTGCAGACAGGTATACATGTTGACCTGTCATGGTACGAGGAGTCTATACAATGCCAGTTCAGTTAAACTGGTCATGGACATGAAGCAAAACATTTAAACGTCATTTTTTATTTATTCATAGGACACTTAGCAGCCACACGTTAGGTAAATTGCTAATAGTATAAAACATAATAAGTACATCTATTAAGTGAACTTACACCTAACCCACACCAATGTCCGCAATACTATAATTATAATCTTTTGTATATGTACATATTTAACATAATAATATAACTATATATTAAACATAATTATAAATGTATTAAAAAACAAGTCGTCATCGGGTATTTAATCAAAATTAAATTTTATCTGTGCAATTATACAACGGTCAACATGTTTTTCTTGGGTTGCCAATTAAAATATGCCGGCTAGTATTTTAAATTAATATGATTTGCCTTTTTGGAAAAAAAAAATCACTGGTTATTAAAATAAATTATACTCCTTTGGTTGCCACGTTGAATGGCAATGCTAATTTCCTGTGCAAGGAAAAGACCCACCTTCTGATCACGAGCAGTGCCCATCAGTCGCTTATCTATTTCCTTATACATAATTACCGATTAAATTATTGTATTTACGCCGTTTGAGGCTTTCTGCGGATGCAGCAGCTGCGAGATGATGTGAGGAAGCGAGGCCCACACTAAAGGCCTACCCATGTTTCATGGTAGGAACGATATCTGGTTTCTTCCTATCGTCTCGCACCAGACCATTCGTTTAACGTACGGCTGAAACGCCGGCGGTGACAAGAGCACGTCGAATTAGGTAGTTAATATTGGTATGTCGAGATATACGGCTTGCGCTTCCGTTACAAGAAAAGCCATGATGTTCGAGGCTATCGACATTTCTCCACAGTGACAAAGATGAGAAACACCAGGAATCCCTAGAAGAAGGCAATCGAGAGTATGTCTGTGTTGTCACAAATAAAAATGTTGTACTTGACAGAGTTGAGTTTTAAACCTATATATAAATTTATTTTTTATGAAAGCTACATCTTGTAAAACTGTCCCTACTTCCCCTCCCAGAGTTCCGTCATCGAGGTACTAAATGTTGAGTTTTCATTTTATCTGCTCAATAATGGGTATTATCAAACTACTAAACAAAAAATTACTAGTCGAAGAGGGTCACCTTGCTGACATCCAACGGCCGATTTCAAAAGATTGTCCTTATATACTAACTATACCAAGTTTCATCGCAATCGGTTCAGTAGTTTTTGCGTGAAAAGGCAACAAACATCCTTACATCCTCACAAACTTTCACGTTTATAATATGAGTAGGATTTTGTAGCTACTAGCCAGCCAGCCACCGGCTCTTGAACAGACCTGATCTTTAAGATCGTTGTGGTCTAAAGCCGTAGAGGCCGCCGGCACGGCAAATCCACTCTAAAAAGAGCAAACTGTTGTTAACACATCCTTATTTTAATGTTTAAATATTCAGTATGGGCAGAGGGTGGGTCATGGTGGTGGAAAGACAGATCATCCTGAGGGGTGGGATGTTTACTCTTCAGACCCGTGATTGCCGCGGGCGAGTAAGTTGCTACCATAGCACCGCTAAAAAGTAACCTAGCTGTCCCCCTTATGTCACCTTCCCTTAGATTTAAAAGGAAGGTAAGCGGTTGTTCCAATGCCGATATAGAATTCTATCGAACAACAAGACCCACAAAATGGGCTAAATAATGAGCAACAGAAGACCGGGGAACTCTTTTAAGAATCGGAACGGAATTTATTAAACGGTATAAGTTTTGCCAAAAATGGATTTGGGTGGTTTTTGATGGAAACTGACTAAATGATGGAGGAGCAGTCGGACATGAAAGCACATTTCGAGACCTGTGAATTTTACCGAACTGTACTTGCAGGCCTCGCTCACCTTTGAAAAAACGGTCCTGTGGACAAAAAGGACAACAAACACACGTGGGTTGACATTGCTACTGTTGTTGGCGTTCACGAACATTAAAATGAAACAATTATTTACAAAAAATATAAAATATAAATATAATAATAATAAAAACAATATAAAATAATACAAAACATTAAAAGTCACATTGACAGGCACCTGCATAGGTACTTATTTGTTCAAAGAATATACAAACACAGCAAACACTACGTCAGCAACATTAGCTTTGCTTAGCAACGGATGAGGGGTCAATCTTCGAAGTCTTCTTTTCTCACGCATTTATTTTTCATTACAATGATCACTACACACGTCTATTCTTTTATAACTAACTCACTTCACTTTCAGTGACATAGTAAATGAGCTGTTGGAGCTTTGAAGTTTCATAATAAAATTCCACTGTAGTATGAGCATTTAAATAATGCAACGACTAGTCCAATTGAATTTAATAATAAGGATTTCGTTCATATTAAATATTCCATCCCAAATTCAGGCTTGTATCAACATGCTCCATTTTTAGGGTTCCGTTCCTCGAAAGGAAAAAAAACGAACCCTTATAGGATAACTTTGTTATCCGTCTGGCTGCATGTCTGTCTGTCAAGATCCTTTTTCTCAGGAACCCGTGAACGCATTAAGTTGAAATTAATACTAAATACACAAGTCTGCGGTCCCTTGATGCTGTAAAAAAATCAAGCTTCTAAGTCAACGCCATCAAAAGATATGCCCATTAAGTCTTAGATTTTAACAAATTTGAACATTTCGTTGGTAAATTAATACCTATAGGGTACCCATTGGCCTAAAGTCATAAAATTTGTTAAGAAGCAAAGTCTGACAGCACAAGTAAAGGAATAAATCCGAAAGTCGTTTATTTTTATTATATCACATAAAAAATAGTTTTTGTGGTCACAAACTTATATTTTAGATATTGGACTGGTGACAACCGCAACCGCAAAGTTAAGTTTGTCTTTCGAAAAAGACGGGCAAAAGTCTTCGAGAATTGACTCCCGAGATGGATGTATTATCTACATACAAGTTTGTTTGCTTACGGAACCCTCGGTGCGCGAGTCAGACTCGCACTTGTCCGGTTTTAAATTTTTTAAATAAAAATCTATCTAATCTATCTATCTACTTTATTATTTGCTTAGATATGTCAATATCTAAGCAAATAATAAAGTAGATAATGTAATGTTAGGTACCTACCTTTTTGAAATATTAATCTTTGTATTCTTTGAAATACATGGCAATATACAAATAAATAAAATTGAAGTGTCTGTTTGTAAAGTTAAAATAGTAGTTTTTTTTAAACTCGTAATTTTATTTAAAAATTGTCTGTCTGTCGGTCTGTTTGTTGCGGCTAATCTCCGAAATGGGTAAACCGATTTCCACGGAACTTTCACTGGCAGATAGCTGGTAACTTAGGCTACTTTTATTTTGGAGAAAGAATTAGGGTTCCGCGCAAAATATATGAATATGTACACGCGAGCGAACCGCGAGGACTGCTAGTAAATTAAGATATAAAACTGTAGTATAGGGTCTACAGAGTACTGTCTCACTTATTCCAAAGTGTTGTGCAAAGAGTATACAAAGATTAGTGTTGTGTTTTAAGTTAGTTCTATGCAACGGATAAAATATAATAGTCATTCTTAACACATTGAGACTCGAAGAGCACGATAAACCGTCGGTCCCGGGTGCCATACAAACATCTGTGGGATTCGTTACGGGTAGTTGGAGCCTTAAAAAGTCCAACAACCTGGTCTTAACTACAGAACTTCTATGTCGCTTAGTACGTGCGTCGTGGACGTCTGATGGCAATCGTTTCACGTAAAATACCAAAGTTCAGCCATATCGTAGTTAGACTGAAAGCCGACCCTAACTTAGTTGGGAAAAGGCGTTGAGGAGGATGATGATTCCAGATGCAAAAGATGCGACGTCTGGACAGAGCGTTTATTTCGGTAATATCGTTCTGCAATCTATCTTTATTGAGAAATAAAGATCTTTAAACCGAAACCGAATCTACGACAGAACTCTAATCTATATCAACACCACACAATTTCTTTACTTTTGTTCTTTATAAGGTCAAAATCCTTTTTTTAATTTTATTTGTATTTTCAGGTAAATCTGTTAATAAATAATGCAGGCGTGGTTTCGGGACATTACCTTCTGGACACTCCGGACCACCTCATCCAGAGGACCTTCGAAGTCAATATATTAGCACACTTTTGGGTAAGAGCAAATTAACAAATACGATGGTTATTTTAAATATATTTTCTACCGTCACTGCCAGTCCACCGAGTGATTAGTTATAGTCAAACCATTTTTTATTGTATGTATTTTGTTATGTTCATGGAAAATTCTTACGGTCAAAGTACCTACTCATTGTAAAAAGTAATGCAAGAGTAGACTATCGTCCTGAATGTACGATTTTAATAGATTTTGTAGTTTTATCAACACTTGTAGTTTATTTCATGTTTTCTTTAAGGGTTTAAAAACTTTACAATAAAATAAAAATGTTATACCCGAGATATCGGGTAATTCATCAACTCGTCCTACATGCCTATACGGCCCACTTAGGACGTCTTGCAGAATTCAAAATAAATATTATTCTTATTCTGCAACTCGTCCCACGTTATCATTAAAATGAGAAAAGGTACAATCAGTAGCAAAGATGTTAGTGTGGAAATAATAAAAAAAAAAGATTTTAGAAAAAATTTAATCATCACAACATTATCATACATAAACAGAAAATATTAAATCATCACAAATTTGACAACACAACAACAATCAACACACGAGGTAATAATAAACATTAATTTTAATTTATAAATTATAATGAATGTTCATCAATTAAAAATTATAAAATAATAAGCAATTGTCATAAAGATAATAATCAACATCAACAGTCATAAAAAAAACACTCCACACTGGTGCTCTGTTTATGCGATTAAAAATAAAATAGTTTTGATTAGGATTTAAATTTAAATTTTCAAACACACAGGATTAATGCCTCCCCATCTTCCTTAAACATCTTCATCCATTAGCTTACTAAACTTTGAAACCTGTATCTACTTCAGACGGTGAAAGCATTTCTGCCAGCTATGATAGAGCAAAACGAAGGTCACATAGTTACCATCGCATCTATGGCTGGACACGTTGGAGTTGCCAAGCTAGTTGACTACTGCTCATCTAAGGCCGCTGCGTGTGGCTTTGATGAGGCCTTGCGAGTAGAACTTGAGACCCAGGGCATCAAAGGAGTACGCACCTCCCTTATATGTCCATACTTCATACGTTCTACTGGAATGTTTGAAGAGGTTAACTCTAGGTAAGTGATTAAGTTTAAATAACGTTTTACAGCACAAAAATAAAGAAAAAGAAATGAACAACAACTAAAACACAGAATTTACTTTCAACCGCCCCGGCTTCGTACGGGTAGCAAAGCATATATTGACCTCTGCCGACATATTCAACAATCATAGCCATATTTCAGCCATTTTACACAAATGCCTAATGAGTTACACACCTTAACCTTCCTCATGAATCACTCCGTATATTGGTAAAAACCGAATGAAAATCCGTTCGGTAATTATTGAGTTACCTAATTGCGAAGAAACAGAGTTCGTTCATTCGTTTTAAAATATATTTTTTATCTTTTTTAAAGTATATTTATTTATTGTAGGTAGTATGTTCTAATGTCTGTATTAAAATATATGCGTACTAACTATAAAACTGAATAATTCTTAAATTATATGAATATTTATATGCGTATACTATTTCCTAAAATCAAAAAATTAAATCTGAAGTTGTAGGTTGATTCGGACAAGTCTTTTATCCCTCTAAATGCAGTAATCGCTTTTGGAACAATATTACCTATACCTATACTACTACACCTATAGCTTGATGCACCTTAAGATTTATTGACGATAGATTATATTTTGTATTACGATCGTAGTCACCCCTATTCGTAACAAAATTTTAATACACGAAAGAAAATAGAGTGAATAACACGTTTCCTGAATGACGTCTACCAGAACAAACAAACTAATTTACAATTTGATGACAAAAATAACATAATTATGATGTTCTAAGAATAATACTGTGTTGTGTCACATTGTTAGGCGTGAGAGTTTTTAACTTGAAGCTGTTAGCTTAGCCGAAATGTTAGCTGAAATGTTAGCTGAAATTTTGGTGAAATCTATTTCACGGGAACCGTACATTTTTCCGGGATAAAAAGTAGCCTTTGTGCTATTCCAAACAGTAATCTATCTCTGTGCCAAATTTCATCCAGATCTGTTCAGCCGTTTTTGCGTGAAAGAGTAACAAACATCCATCCATCCATCTATCAATCCATCCTCACAAACTTTCGCCTTTATAATATTAGCATTCTTTTACCAAAGATTTTTTTTTTATCAAAACAAAAATAATAACATAACTACTTCATTGGATACAGTAATCTAATGTAAATTAATAAAAGCATATTCTGTTTAAGACCAGGCACTCTAAAATAATTCATTCATAAACTTCATGTCCCGCGAGCGACCGCGTCGACTCAAAATTCTAATTTTATGAATTTTGATTTTAGAATAGCGAACATAGGTGGGATGGAGGCACCTTTATTTATTTTATGAAATAAAAATTTTAGCAATTATGATTTTTTAATGAACACTAGCTACTACATCAATACAAATAAATTAAATTGAAGTGTCTGTTTGTAATGTCAAAATAATAGTTTTTTAGGCTTATACAGTTATTTGCACGAAACCTATGCCTAAAAATCGTTTTTTTTTATTTTTGTTTGTCTGCCTGTCCGTTTGTTTCGGCTAATCTCCGGAACGTGTAGCCCGATTTCCAAAGGACTTTTACTGGCAGATAGCTGGTGTTATAAGCAATAACTTGGCTACTTTTATTTTCAAAAAAGAATTAGGGTTCTGCGCGAAATATATAAATATGTACACGCGAACGAAGCCGCGTGGGAACTGCTAGTATTAGCACTAGCTAGTACTAGCTAGTACTAGCACTAGCACAGAGACATGCACATTATATATATGGTTTTTCTTACTAGAGCAGGAATCTGCAACTTTAGGAGATACAGGGAAACTATTTTTAGAAACTAGGTACAAGTTGGTCTTTTATAAGTATATTTTTTATTTTTGTCATAAAATTTAAAAAAATAAGTATCGATATCTATATATAACTAGTAACTAATACTAGATAAAACAAAATTGGGTGCGTGTACTTATGTATGCGCGTGAGAAGTTATACTTCTTTGGCATCATTAAAAAAGTATATATTGCACAATTGTTTTTACTAATATTTACGAATAGTAAATAATATTTATCAAAATATTCAATTTAACCTTTTAGTTCGCAAGCAAAAAGTTAAAATTTGTTAGTTTTTCATTTTAGGATGTTTATTTATGATCTATAAAGCTCCCTAAAATATTAAAAAAAAATCTAACTTATATACTTTATTGGAAAACATATGTTGGAGAGAAACAACATTGCGCAACATTCTAACATTTACGTAGCAATTATTATGTTGTACATGACCTACATTGCACATTACACACATACTTTAAATTTAACTGAAATGATACAAAAGTAATAAGAAAGCCATTTATTTCTTTGGATATTATTAAATTGATCGATTAATTAAACTCCTAGACCTAGGCTATTTTGAAATTCAGGAAAATGAGGTCCTCTGAACGGATCTTCACCTGCATATGGAATGATCGCATATATTTTAAGACCGGCGCCATCCCCATCTTGAAGCGTCACTTTTTTTGTTTCTTTGGTAAATATTGGCTTCAGCTTCGGGCTCTTGTAAGGCAGGTAAGCCGACACACGCATATACTGCACCATAATGTCATCGACACTGTACCGATCCTCTTCTACCAGACGCAATAATGTCAACAGATGGGCATTTTGGGGAAAGCTCAATGCGTTACTCCAATTATCGCGACAGGCAGGCTTTTGAACAGCTTCCATCAATAGTGTAATGGCAATAAAGTCTATTAGATCATCTTTAGTAATATTTGTATCGTTTGTAAATCTCTGGACTATGTAGAAATTTGTATTATTTGTGATCTCAAATATCTTCTAAAGAAAATCTTGAAAATAATCCGAATCCGTTCTGAGGCTAGCATCGAAAGGCGGATTATATTGAGGACTGGCCTGTTGGTCTAGTGGTTAGTAACCCTGACTGCTGAGCAGAGGTCGTGGGTTCGATTCCCATCTGAGTCTGGGTGTTCTTTGTGTCCGTTGTTTGTATGTTTGTAAAGTCCCCCGCGATACAGGAGTAATTAATAATGCGGGAGTTGTCTTTTAAAAAAGAAAAAAAAAAACTATCGTGGCAGCATGATTGAATTTCCCGGTTGTCCATTTAAAGTTCAGTGTGGAAGATTCCTGAAACTTCTTAGTTCGTTTTCTCAAAATTTTAAGCGCAATAGTTGCTTTTCTTTTAGAACGAGTTTGTAGTAGCTGGTTAATTAATGACAACAGGTGACAAAATATCTGAAATTCAAATCAATATAGGAGGAGTAGAAGGGTATGATCTTGGTTGGAAACTGCAATTGGTTACATTATCGTCATCATCTAGTTGGTTAGGGTTCTGTACTATTCTTCGTTTTCAGAGCAACTACTGCTATCTGAAGACGGTACATTTTCATATCATTAGTGATTCCATCCAGAGTAGCCCCTAGAAAAGGAAGAAATTCGTCGATAAAAAGTTCACATTTTTAAATTTTTATGTTTTTCAGGTTGGACAAAATTGTTCTAAAGCCACTGCCAGTATTTAATCTTTCATAGTTACTGCTATGATTAGACCTTTAAAAAATCATTACCAGTATCATTATCATCATTATTTGACGTATATAAAGTATAAGTTATAACATATAAATAAAATAAACTTCAATGATGTCAAATGACACGATAGACTACTTACACGAAAAAATCGTAAATACATTTTAAATCGGAAAAAGTCAATTTACAAGACGGGACGTCCCTTCTCAAACGACGTAGACGAGACTTTTAGCTATCTAGGGCCGGTCCAGGCAGCTCAGTTGGCAGAGTATTCCCCCTTGGAAAGGGACTTTCACGGGTTCAGGCCTGTCCTGGATTTCGACTTGCAACGTTTTAAATTTATAAGAAAAAGTTAGCATATTAATTGCTTCAAAATTCATTCAATTATACTATATTATTATAAATAAATAAAAATAGTTAATTGATGAAATCAATTAGAATTTACTTTCTAATTAAAGGTACTTACTTATCTTCGTAATTCGCTGGAACAGAAACTAGATTATCGAATTGAGAAGACGTCTCCAATGACTTCCCCTGTTCCGGAGGACATTCGATTTCGAGATATTTGTCTTCCTTTATTCTCTTAAAAAATTATTCAATTTAATAAAAATATATCCCTATTTGAATGCAAAAAACACGATACACAACTGATATACTACCTACTTATAATATATAATAATAATATATAAAAATAATAATAATTTTTAAGTATTAAAAAAAAACTAAGGTTGGTAAAAATACTGACTGCTTTGCTTCTCTCATGATTTTTTGTAACATTTTTCAAACGTTCGACTTTCTTTCTCTTCTGAGCATTTCTTTTATTGACCTTGTTTCCCATTGTATCGAAAAACGTTATAATGTGATACTTATTTGAATAACTCCTAAATAAAGTACCTATAGAACGCAAGAGCGAGCAAAATAAACCCTCTAACGATGGCGCACAGCGCGGTACTAAGCATGTACTAAGAAACTGGCTAGGCCGTCATGTGTTAAACGCTAAACAATCAGTAATTAAGTTGAATATCGCGTGCGCTCTTTGTTCGTGTTCGAGCATGAAACTAAATGGCGTAAGTCTCAATTCTTATTTCTCTTATAACTAAAGTAATTATTGATCTAGAGAAAAAATATCTTGTAGTTCGATAATAAAATATATTATCTTACATTGAATACTTATTTTAGACTTAAAAGATGAGCCATTTTGATTTTATTTAAATAATCATCAAAAAAGACATGATTTTCGAATAAAAAATGAATCATGTGAAAATGTTACAATTACGTATCTGTCTTGTGAATAGAAAGAAAAAGAACCAAAAAATCATATGCTAAAATTCCATTTTGATTGTATGCGTGACTGTTTCAGAATATTAAGGGAGCCTGTTCTTAATAAATATTAATCTGTTCATCGGACATCAAACATAGACTCATGATTTTAAATTTGAAAAAGTATACTAGATAAATACCGAACCCGCTAGTCATGATACCGTCCACGATCCCTGACGTTTAACCTGTCACAATAAGCTTCTTCAAAGCTGTAATTCTGTAGCACACAACATAAATAACCAACTGTATTGTCTCGTCATACGGTATGTATTAAGGGACTACCCAGTACTTCTATAACATAAATTACTGTCTAAGAGCAAGCAGAATCAGGTATTTTTTGAAAAGTGTATTTTTTTGAAAGTCTGGCACCTGAGAATGCGTTTACAAGTGCAAATCCCCATCCTGCAGATAGCTGAACCCTATCCCCATTCTAAAAGTACCTGATTTTAAAATAATCTTATATATTTTTTAAAAAAAACGTCGCTAGCTCTTGCACCTTGATTACCTTTACCACTACATGCTGACGGAGGTGTTAAAATAAACATTGAATATATAATTGAACATAATTATATGTTTGAGAACTACAGTATTGTAAGTATTTGGTTTATCCATGTTTCTTAATGCACTTTTTCCTTGACTGTTGTGTTTTGACATACGTAGGTAAGTTAGAAAAAAATCAAAATAAAACTTACCAGTACATAAAGCGTTACATATTTTTTTAGGATAACATAATATTATAGTATGACAATATTTTAAAATATTATTTTAATTACTGTTTTACAAAACAACGTTAGGATTTTTATTTATTTCTATTTATTATTTGAACTTAATGTTTAAACATTCATATTGCGATATTTTTATCATACCACGATGCTGTGAAGGTCAATTTTGCAATGACGCAGATTGTGCTAAAAAAATAGAAGTTGTTGGCTATATTATTTTTCATTTCAACCTTATTGAGACCATACATAGATACTAGACATTCAAACTATAATAGTTTTATATTGATTTAGTTGCTCAAAATTAAAAATGCGTGACCTATAATACTATCACATGTATACATATATCACTATATCTTATGTATGCCTATACTATGAACTTGACTAGTAGCTGCTCCAAAAATTGTTTCATTACTCCACTTTTTTCTTTTTTTTTTCAGATTTGTGCCACAACTAAGCCCTAACGATGTAGCTGACCGCGTGGTGCTCGCGATTCGCACAAATGAACCCTTTGCCCTTCTTCCTGGATACTTCCGCGTCTTGCTACCTCTGAAGTGGTGCGTATACAGTAGTACAATTCTTCGTCTATAACGTAATTAATCCTTCCATTGCATCATATCCTAAAACTTTTAAATATTGGTTTCAAATAAATACAAGAAGGAAATGAAGGGTCTAAAAATTGTGATGTCGACATATTATAATACTGAGGCTGTGATGCTAGTTGATGTAACTATTATACTTTCAGCAGTGTTGCATTATCTTTTGTGAATTTTGTGGTTTTTTTTCCACCTACACCGGATACTGGGAGATTTATAAGCACATAATCATTTAACATTACCTGTCTACATTGTTCATCACGTAATCGTTTTACTAAAAGTCATTACCTAATTGACAAAACTCCCACGACGGCTACGACGTGGATAAGCAAAACAGAAACAATATGTTTCTCACATAAACATCTCATTTATGGGACATTAAATTAGACTTAAGTACTTACTTATAGTTGTTTTCTGTTCAATACAGGTTAGTGCCGTGGCAATGCACATCAGGCCTGATCCGAGGATTAGTCCCCGATGCAGCGCCATTATCACCCGCGCATAGTACACCCACCACACCCACTACCAAGGAGCCTGTGAGTAATACGAAGAGGGAGTCAGCGCCTATGACATTGGTGCCCCCAGCTAGGCACGATCGACACGTTTGACATAACGTACAAATGTTATTGTAATGTAGACACTAGTTGTGAGGCGAGAGGTTTAGTTGATAAACAAGAAAGCAGTCTAGTGATCAGTGATCCATTTGCGAGGTGTAGCCTTTCGAAACGAAAAGCGGATCTTCATTTAGACTTTGAAGACAAAACATCGTAGTATGCATCAACGCACATCAAGAAATAAATAAATAAATAAATGTGTGCGGACGAATCGATTTATCAAAAACGCTCTATAGGGAACTCTACGTGTTCCTACAAAATCTACCACAAGATTTGAGCTTGTGGCGCGGGCACTTGCGGTAACTTTTGTCGCTCAACAACAATATCTATGTCTTTTTAGCACTTTAATGACAATGAGTGGCTTTAATGCATCTTTTTAAAAACCTCCAACTCTCTTGTGACTAATAACAATATAATTTGTAATAGTCGTGCTTTTCTACCGTTCTTGATGCACTTTAACTGCAGTGACATTTTAATAAAGCTAAAGACTTTATTGCATGTTATTTCGTGACTTTGACTAAACCTCTCGTCGTTCTTTGTATCCAACAACAGGTTAACGATAATAGTTTTAACGCTTAATTCATATAAAATTACGTAAGCAAGGTACAATACTAAGTAATGGGAAAATTTGACATTGATATGTTTAAAGAAGCATGTAATTGTAGGTGTGATATTTCAATTACAACTATAATGCCTTTTATTATGAATTTATAAATAGACGAGGCCTTATTATCACTTAAAGGTAGAAAGGTTTGGGCATTTATTAAACAAGATGTAAGAGACCGTTACGCAACAATTGAGAGAAACAAAACTCAATCTAGCTACATAATCCGCCTTTCGTACGTTAAAACTGATCTAGTTTAGATGAGTTTTGGATGCATAAAGAACATAATGATGATGCCCCAAATAAAGTGCTTAGCTGTAAACACAACTAAATGTTAACTCGAATTTTCTAACTGACATTGTTATAGCATAACGTACATTGGCGTACATTTAGCGGTTTTTTTTAAAACTATTTTAGCTTTTCTCATTTAATAGGAGCCAAGTCTATATATACAAGCTCTTAGATGGGACAGATGTAACTTTTAGTAAAACTATTATAAGAGTTTTCTTACGTACTTATTAAACCTGTCATACTTAGTCAAACTAAGTTAATAATAAGACAATCAGGATGTGATTTATAAATAAGGATAAGTATATCATTCGCTTACATGAAATGTAATTAAATTGTACCGTTTCAATTATTGTTTTTTTGTGTAAACTGAAACGGGGCCTTCCATAAATTACATCACACGATGATTTCCCCCCCCCCCCACCCCACCTTTTCTTTGTCACAGGTGCTCACTATTTTTTTTTTTAGTAAAAGTATCGTAGCATATGTAGTCTTTCGTTTATAGGTAATGTTTTGTGTTTAATACTTTACATTTTGACATGTGACGTCACAAAGCTTATGACTTAGGGGGGTCTTAAGCTTCGTGACGCTTGTCACGCATGATGGTTATATTATAACTGTAGCCCCAACAGCAATAGCTCCCCACAAGTAACGCTTCATTTATAATGAAAAATCGCCGCTTCTGTAGTGCAGGACGCGGCCTTATTTCAATCGTTTTTTTTTTTTTATTTATTTATTTATCTCCACAAATTACAGCTTATCATAGTACTTCAAATATAAGTACTGATGGGAACGTAATATTTTTTCTTAACATTATGTAAATATGTATGTACTGTAGTTATTCAACAGTCTTCTTGTTAACATGTCGGTTGATGGGTAAACTTTATTGTTAATGGCAATACTTCGAAATATATATTGCAATTGTCTAAGAATAAAATCACATGACTAACTATATATAGGTATTGGCCCATGATCCTCCTATATAAAACAGAGTTTGGCGGGAATGCACTTGTGCACATTTCAAGAAGATGACACTAATTTAGTTTCAAAATTGAAACTGTCGGGAATAAGACGAGTGGTCATATAGAAAACAAACATTTCAACTTAAGCGCATTTGCGATGTAACCGAATATTATTACGTTTTTAACCCGCAGGCATCGTAGCTCCCGAATGGATGAACCAATTTTGATTTTGTTTTTTTTGTTTGAAGGGTGAATTAGTCGGGAGTGTTCTTAGCTATGTTTGATGAAAATCGGTCCAAGATGGCCGCTGCCACAAAATGGCGGATTACATATTTTTTTCACAACTCCTTCAATATGGGTATCAAATGAAAGGGCTTGACTAGTAGAATACTAAACACTATGATAAATTTCAAATTCAAAATGGCCGTTCATACTATTTTTATTATTTTGTGTCGGGGGTTTATTAAATTTTTAATTTATAGTTATAATTTAGGGTCAAAGCTAGAGTTGGTTTAATTACAATTTGGAGGTAGATGCCCACTAGTGTGAGTTATTGCAATTGAGTCAGTGAATCATATCTCTCATGACATTATTTTAGTTAGACATCCTTTTACGCTAGAGGCGCTATCAGCAATGTATAGAGGAATCGATAACATAAGCAGTTAAACATACTAGGGTCAACAGAATAGTCTGTACGAAATACGTTTTAGTTGAACAGAAAAGTTAACCTCTTTGTTCGATAAAGCGATAATCCTTCAAATGTGGGAACGGAAATATACTAAGGTTAAGGTCATATTCGCACGTTCTTGAACAATATTACAGGCAGTGATTAAATGCAAATATTTGTAATGTATAATGATTGACTTGCCATGACCAAGATAACTGAAACACTATTGATGCATGATTGTAGTATAAACAGCTGTAGAGTGATTTTTTTTATCGTTATTCCAGCGTACAGCAAACATACAATCAGAACACTAATGTTTTATTTAAAAAAATGTCGTATAACAGTTTCTGATACTTATTGATATTTCTGATATTTTTTTAAATAAAATATTAGCGTTCTGATTGTATGTTTACTCATTGTAAATGAGTGTTGTTGAATTCTCCAGACATTTACTCACTGAGCATCTGGCGAAAACCGCGCAGAACTAAAATAGTATACCTAATGGCGAGTCGTAATGATGTTGATCGTAAACAGTAACTGTTACTCATAGGTGAGATGATTGATGCCGCGTTCCTATAAAAGAAACGATTTGTTTTGCTTACGGACCGTAAAGTTTTTGTTGAAAATTCAACGAAAACAAATCGTTTTTTGATTATAGGTACGCGGCATTAACAATTGTGACAAAATTAAACAATTGTGACAACTTTCTTTTGTTAAGCGACCATACAATTGAAAAATTACTTACTTAATGTATAGAGTCCAAATCACGCTGAAATGGTGAAGTACCTAACAGTAGTTTGAAGTGTTAATTCATTTTAGAACACGTGTAACTGAAGACTGAAGCCTCACAAGCGATTAGGAAACCCTAATATTAAGTGTCCCATAAGGCAATATATTATTAATAGTTTATCCTAAAATCTGATCAATTGAAATTCAAACGCCAGAACTCATATGAAAACACTGAATACGGGCATACCAAACAACATTAATTGTTATCTATAGATGTCGGATTTGCGTTGAATGTTTTGCAAACGTTCAACCAACGCTAGAAATTAATGGTTAATATAAATTAATGATTATTTTCTAGCGTTGGTTGAATGTTTGCAAAACAGTGTTATTGTATTAGAGTTAATCGGACCTCGATCTGCACTGATTTGTATAATTCAAAAAAATAAACAGCAGCATTATAAAATTTACGGATCGCACGCTCTGTGCGTGTACATAAGCTTAATAACTTCATACAATGCCAATAATGTTAGTTTACCTACTATACATAACAATTACCTCTAATACTTATATTTTCTTGCAATTAGAAAGGTGGAAGTAATTCTTCATTAGTAATTTTTCGTATTGATTCTATTACAAAGTTCAAGGAGATAATTTTTAAGAATGTGACAACTAATAAAACAATTAAAAAATTATAACAAATGTTTTATTTTTGGTTTAATTCCTAACAAATGAAGTACAAGACATTTAGAGATGATTCAAGTTACATTTGGGGCACGGCAGCGGCGTGGTGGCGTCGAAATTTAGGTGGGTATAAGTATCTCGGCCTGGAAAAGCTTGGAATTGGCCGCTGAAAGCTAATTCATTCTACAACAGGCCAAGGCCAGGTGCTACAAGAATCATCCCCTAGAGACGTTACGAGTTCATATTAGGAACTTATAAAATAAAGTACAAAATTATTTTAAAAATTCATATGTACTAAGTAAATTAAAATGTTTGGTTGACATACAATAAATCAAGTATTCCAAGATGTAGATGTATAACATTATAGTAAATGTAGATTGTATGATAAATATTTTATTTATGTTATATTAAGTAAATTTATGTACAATAACTATCTAACAACCATGTTAAAACTATTATCGTCCACAAGATTCGTTTCACCACAGGTTATCAGTGTCATAGTTCAATTATTCAATGTTCTTAACTAAACTAGCATTTAGTCGCCAATTAAACCTATAATAAACCTGACGAGTAAGTACAAAAACGAAATGAAGTTCTTTGATGTCAATATTCGTACGATGATTGTGATGTGATGTGATGACAAAATGAGAAGTCTTCTCTTTTCCTTCTTTCGAATTAATTCCTAGAGCTGTACATATGAAAATCTTCGTACAAATTATGGTGACACTCGTGTAAAACTATATTTTAAGTGAATATGTACTGAACATATGTAATTATTTTTTCTTATAAAATAAACAATAAAGTTTAAAATAAAATGCACCGTTGCAGGACTAGTGGGAATTACTTATATTAAAATTTACCAATAAATTATTTCTACAGACACTTGGAAAACTTATTTCAAATACAAACAACTATTTAGTAGGCGTTATACAAAATGACTTTTATTATTTTTCTGAAATCACGTCAAAGTTCACTTTGTGTCCTCATCATTATCAATTATGTTTATTTCTTTTACATAACGTAATGACTAATGACCGACAGTGATTAACATAATATTCATTATTTATGTATCAATATTAACAAATTTAATAAAAAATATGTAAAAAAACAACATTTTCGGTCAAGAATAACAGCATATAATTATAACATGTCGTAAATAGTTGGTAACTACGGGCCGCCAGTAACCTAGAAAGTACCAGTCATTATTTGTTACTAAGATATTTTGAAGATAGTTATAAGACTGCTAATTTGTAGGTTCTACTAGAAAGTCAATGATATAAAACAAAACATCAAAATGCAATGAATTATGACCGAATTTCGACCACCAGGCGACGTCTTATTAGAATAAATATGCCTTTGTAAAAAAAGGAAGAATATATTCTATTCTAGTTATTCTAGTTCTTAAGATTCTAATTCTAGTCTAGTAAGACCTTTCTCGCTGCGTTGATTATTATAGTCATCTCATTCGTGTACGTTTCATGAACTCTCTGCACACGTCAGCGTTAATTGGCACTGAGAGATCTCATTACTGATAATGCCATTGATTTTTACAATGTCTCTTAACTAACTTTTGGAAATATGTTTAATATACCAGTGACTCTTCTTAAAATTAGCAATCTAGTCTTTGATTATATACAGGTATATAATCAAAGAATCTAGTCAAACAATGTACAAGTTTAACAAATTAAAAAAATAACAAACTTTAACACTACAAAAACCTGCTGTCATAAGAGACGTCGACTGAACGGTGTTAAAATACATATCTGTCCAATATTTTGAGAGAAAGTGGAAAAATGAAATATATTTTAGAATTTTAATCACCACCGACCAAACAATTTGTAAACGTGTCTCTCGAAATACTTGACATTGGCGTAATCTCCGCGTCGACTCTGCACGCGAGAAAATCCATGACCAACTAACTAAATATACAGGATGTTACAGAAAGGTGTGGTCAAATTTTAGGAGCATTATGTGTAGTCGATAAATAGTTGATTTAGCTTGAAAAAAACTAAGTTTGAAAAAAAAATATATTCTCTTGAAAATCCTTTTCGTAGTGTAGGTACATATTTCTAAACAACACATTATGAATTTCCATGTCAATTTCAATGATTTTGATTTTTTATTTTTTTATGCAGACATTTTCAGAAAAATCTGGACATTCCAACAACATCCTTGGTATTAAATAAATTTTCATTCATTTCAGCACTGTCTCATACGAATTATTAGCTTTATCGGTAAATTTTCAAGTAACATTTTTCAGTTTCAAATTAAAATTTCTATATGAAAAATCACGAACTTTCATAAAATTGTTAGCGCTTTAAGTTATTCACGGGGTCTACTATACGACCCTAAAATTTTACTGCACCTTGCTGTAAATTATACAGATATCAAGTCACGGTATATTCAAGTCCCAGCCACTTTTACAGAGAAATCCACTGGAATAACTTTTCAACAGATTTGTTTGGTTAAAAAAAAGCTCTATTGCCCTAAACTCACATTCAAGTATATCCTAAAACTACCGGCTAAAAAACGAATGGAGAGTATTTAGTGGATTTAGAAAACTAATCACTCTTATCCCTAGGAAAAGAATCAGGCAATCTAAACTCCGATATAGGCGATATGTACAAAGGATTTAATTGTTGCATGTTCTTCCTACTTTCCTGAGCTTCTTTTACAAATTTTGCATATGCTCTTCTGTCCGACGCAACTTGTCCTATTTTGACGACTAGTATGCACACTAGGCCAGCTGCGATCACACAGCCCATGATGATGAGACCACTAGTCATGATTTTAGCGCTCGTTGGTTGGTAGCACTCTTTGGATCTGATGACGATTTTTACACCTGTCAAGGAGTCGGATGCTGCTGAATAAGTGTACTTGTACTGACATTCTAAACCTTCGCTGTCATCGTTTTGCAATCGTAATATGCAAGTCGTTTCGTCGGTACTCGCTTCTGTAGAGAAAACATCATTATTATAATATGTCGAAGCGCCGAGTCGAATACAAGTGTAAAGTGGCTCGTTAGTTATTAATGTAGTGTGTGTGATGTAGTTCTACAGATAGTCGAGGTCTAATCTAAATGTAGTGTGTGTGATGTAGTTCTACAGATAGTCGAGGTCTGATCTAAATGTAGTGTGTGTGATGTAGTTCTACAGATAGTCGAGGTCTGATCTAAATGTGAGTTCCTTGGTATTAATGTAGTGTGTGTGATGTAGTTCTACAGATAGTCGAGATCTGATCTAAATGTAGTGTGTGTGATGTAGTTCTACAGATAGTCGAGGTCTGATCTAAATGTGAGTTCCTTGGTATTAATAGCTGTTTTGGCTATCAGCGTTATTCACTTTGGCATCTTTAAGGCGTCCATTAGACGCTCATGCAAACGTCAATCATTACCAAAAGTCATGATTGTCGGATGTTCGTTCGTGATTGATGAAATAATATCGACATCAAAACCTCATCATGCAACCGTCAATCACTGCGTTAGACGATAGGTTATTCATCAATCACCGTATTGATTGTGGCAAAACTTTAAGCTAAACCTACCGTGTAATGGACGCCTTAAAAAGGAATGGCCTTCTAGATTTGTTATTTATTCTACCTCCTGCTAAATTATACTTACCAAAAATTTGTAGCTTTCGTATTAACTCATGTATATAACTCGTATAAAAATCGACTTAAATAAAAGGTACCTTTTATTTAAGTCGATTTTTAAAAAGCACTTCTTTTTAGACGACAATCAAGCACAATGCCATAGATATTTACATTATAAGGTAACCTAAGTTCACAAAACCAGGTGTATGACTAACACTTAGTTTTTTGTATTATTGATACTATGTCCTTCCCCAAATCACCGCTAGTGTGTGCTCCGGAACCCTCATAAACCTTCAAGAACGATATGCATCGAACTCCAAACTCTGACGCGAGACGAAAATGGTTAATCCGACGAAATTGTCACTGTTATAAAACGTGAAGCTTAGCTACTTTGGATCTACTTTCCAAGTCTGCCCTACATCTCTAAGTTATCTTGTCGTCAAGACTAAACTTATCACATTCATTTACATATTAGATAACGATAGCAAACAGTTCGCTATCTTATAATAACGGTGGGAAATCTAAAGCTACTGTAATTAATAGCACTATGTTGATATTAAGTTCATCACTGTTATAATACCAGGACCGCAAACCGCATCACGCAAACGACGATCATCATTACATTTTCAAGTACAAACCGCAAGGTAATTACTAAACATTCGCTGTAATGAGCCACTTTCCAACACCATGCCGAGTATGACTTAGAATTATTATAATAATTACCGGTTAATGGTTTGACATTAACAATTTAATTATTACTGTTATAACTTATAAGTATAGCCTGCTGGTAGACACTTTGAAGTCCTACTTTTCACATTTCCAGAGTCATTTTAACTAATGTTAAAATGTGTACCGTTAAACTGTTTTGACTCCTATTACATACTGTTTAAGACAAAGTTTAAAAAAACATACTTTAGAATGTGGTAACGCTAAGCTTTCTCTCCAAATTTGAACTAATCAGATTTGTATCGTTAAGGTTCGTCAAATACAGATAAGCTTTTTTATATTTATACTTATATGCGCTGTGGTAATTTCGTTGCACTTAACGTCGTTCGTACAGTTCCAAACATGTGGCATTTAGTACAAATTAATTAAGTGATTAGATGTTTAAGTCAAGCTTCAATCGGGGTAATATTTAGAAGGTACTATACTTCTTTGTTTGTTAGACGTATCGATCGTATTCGACCTTAAAAATGACAAATTTTTAGATTTGGTAACAAATTAGCGACAAATTATAGTGCCAATTAGGAACAGGAAACTTTGTAGTACTAGCTTGATATACCTCATCACTCATCACTTCCTCACAGAACGAGGCAGCGGCATCCCATGCTCTATCGCACCGGACCATGGCCATAACCATGGACCTTATAAGTGTTAAAACAAATAAGTTACAAGTCATCAAGATACGTTAATTGTACGTTTGTCTTGTGAGTCGAACACGTAGCAGATAACAAGTATTGCTAACTAGCGTAAAGTACTTTTTCAGCTATACTTCATATTTAAGCAGATCTATCTTTAAGGTTCCTTACTTCATTGGTAATATGAAACACAATCCTTCTAAAGGAATCCAAAGCAACAACAGGCGGAGATGAGAGCAGATGTTTCGTTGAGAGACCTCATCAGTTTGCTGGGGAAGGCGGAGGATTTGGTATCCGTTATATTGAGCTTCCCAGTATATTGGATTTCCAGCATATTAACTTCCACAGTATTGGCTAAACATCCGTTCTCCACTAGACAAAGAGATAGTGAAATAAATTAATGTACAAGTATATTAACTGTACACGGAAACGAAACAAAACACTATCGTAGAATTGACACGCGCTAGGTACAAGGTAGGTAACATAACCCTACTTTTACTTGACTGCACATCACCCTATTTATTAACTATTTATTGATAAATTTCAACTAATACAGGCTAAAAGATTAAAACATTTTTCCTATGTATTTTATATAAATAGCTGCTTTTCCTTTCCTACTTTGACCCAGTGGCCAAAGTAGGACTGGAAGACTCCAGTTTCCATAATTGTCTATACCTAGTTTTTAAGGCTTTTTATAAAATTATGAAGTGCAATAAAAGTTGAAATGAAACGTTTCTAAAAATAATATTATTTATATCAACAGATATTTTATCTGTACCTAAAAATCTATTGATTTTCTGAAATTCCACAAGTCTTCTGCCAAACTGACGCAGCTTTCTACTTATTAGAAATAGTCCCGGTGAGGAGCAAGCGAAGATTACTTTCATTACCGTGTGTTAGCTTCTCAACGCACTAGTATAATTAAATAACGTATTCCAAAAAAAAAATCAATAACATTGGCACATAAGTATGAAAACATACTAAGACATTGCGATTAAATACCAAGTCTCTCTAAGTTGTTCGACCATTCAAATAAGAGACCCAAGCCTAGTAGAGGATTATTATGATAAACTATTTTACCTTCATCCATAAAATTCTCACTGACAGTATAGTTCCCAATACTGCAAACATCTGTGCAGCTGCTGTTCTGTGACAAATGACATGCGACACAGGGCTCAGCATGCACACACAGAGGATTTTCACAAGAAGCACAGGTTTCGCAGAATAATCCAAAATATCTGAAGCCGTTGTCGTCTGCTACGGAACATTCACACCGACCTGAAATGAAATGGTGTGGATGTTGAAAGGCATATATATTCATATTGTAAAATTTAGTGACTTATACATAAACGCTTGATAGAGAATAAAAAAAAACTTGCCTAAGAAAACTTTTATAAAATATAAGTTGTACAAAACTGGTGCCACTGCCAAAGGAACAGCCCGGAGTATAGATTGTTTGAGTTTCCAGGGTGAGCCGCGAGAATAACAATATCGCTTAGGCTATTGTTTTCTTATCAAATTTCTTTATGCCCTAAAAAGATGTACCCTGTATTTATATCGACGGAGAGAGAACCGTAGAAATAAGAAAACAAAATCACCCCCGTTCCACAGGTATATTGAATAATGTTAGTTTTGAAGAATACACTTGTAGTAGGTGATTTAAGGAATATAATTCCGCGGAAAGTATAGTAGAGGAAGCACGAACCAGCGAGAACGAGCACAAAACAACGGGCCACAATATTGTAACAATTTTTTTTTTATATACGTAGTGGCAGACCTTACGAGCAAGTCAACACTATAAACACTCGCTATAACAATACCTATTATTTTGTGCACAGCTCTACTGTTAATGTTATCAACTGTCCAATATTTGTTAACACCTGTATTATTAGCACCCCAGTTATTTTGTCGTTGTACTAAGTCAACTTTGTACATTATCACTTAATTCGACAACGAAGTTAACAAGGAGTGCTTTTCTTATGCGTTATACAAATATGTACCAAACGAATCAAACGATTGTATCTTGTCGGAGACCGAAATGATATTGCAAGTTATTTGTTCATTAGCAGTCGTTTGAGATGCTTGCGTTAAGTCCATTACTAGCTGTGAGTTGTTAAGTATATACATGTATGTCTTGTAGGTAAGACAATGTGTTAATTTATTTCCAACCACTCTTTCGTAAAACGAGATATTTCCTACCAAAATTTTATTGATAATTGTTTGCTTACAACTACGTATACTAGAAATGTGCTGTGTAAGACTGTAGAAGTAGGAGCGGATTTCAGAAAAGCTAAAACATCTACTTGTTTTGTGAATACGAATTTTCATATATTTTTTTACATCTTTTCTTCTGGGGTGGAATAAAAATCCAAAATATCTAACTTAATCTCATCTCGATGTTTTGCCTATTAGGATAGTAGCGGAGATTTATAGATTACCATATTAACCAGATTAATGCTAGTCTTGTCCTAAACACAATTCCGAGGTTGGAATATCACTTGTATGGAAAACCCTGTTTTCCTCTTCAACCAAATTCAATCATCAAATCATCCAATTCAATTAAAAAAAGAAAACATTTGTATACGAAGAGTGCCACTCACCGCACACACAGTCCCCATGCCCAGAGCACACGTCCCCGCCGCTGGGGGGCACGCAGGCGTCAGTCCTGTCGGTGCAGTCGCACGCGGCGCCGCTCCAGCCAGCGGCACACGCGCACGTGCCGCACACGCAGTCCCCTCGGCCTACTCCACCACACTCGATACCGTTCTCACTGAAAGTATGTTTAAGTCAGCATTAATGTCAATGTACAAAGTAAGTTTTAAAAGTGAAAATCTCTTTAAACATGTAGCTCAACGCATGAGTACTAAATCAATTACAGACAGGGATTTCCAATGTAAAATATTTTATGCTCACCTACCAAGTGCTAAACTAAATGAATACCCTACTAAACTAAATAAAACACAATTTTTATTCACAAATACAATTATTTTTAACAAACTACCTCATCGACCAATAAACATTTATAAAGACTGGGACATTACCATCATATGTATTATACATACACACTTATAACAGTAGATGTTAATCCAAAACCTAAAAATTACTAACACAAAAAATAATAATTAGCCATATATTAGGCTAACTACTGTAAAAAATAATTAACCAAATACATGGCTAATTATTTTTTTTTGTCTTAGTAATTTTTAGGTTTGTGCGGAGGAAATTTTTTGCAGAAACAACGACAATGTTGGAATGTTTTAAGAAAAAATCCTTTTGATACATTTTGTCGTTTAAAAAACAATCATTGAATTTAACTACGTATTAATGAGGCACAGCTTCAGAGTCCTGGCGTATATATGTGTGTTTGACTGAAGCCCTGAATGGTTGGCGGTGCAACCGGCTTTTAGGATTCTTATTTGATTGTAAGACGAATTTTTTTTGTGTATTAGTGTGTGTCCGTGGATGGTTTAGATTCACTATTGACCGGGTTCTAGGATTCCTATTTCATTTTTTTACGACAACTATTTTGTGTGTGTGGTCTCGGGATAATGTTATCCGAACTGAACTAAGCCTTATGAATATTCACTAAGATTGACATTACTTCGTATTGGTCCGCTCACTTCACACAAGGATAATAGATTCTGCATTTGTGGTAGTGATTGCGTAATCTACACTAGGGCTTGACTACAGGTAATACCGTAATACCAGGGAGCCAAGGAATAATAGAAGAAAGTTATTAGTGGGTCAATGCTGTATTGTTAAATATAATTTATTTTTTACAAAAACTATTAAAAGATGAAGTATTAAAAATTACTGTCCTGTAAAATGAAGCCATTTATTAAATAACTGTCTCTTTGGAACATTTTCAATTGCATTTTTGCGTAACAATTAAGGCGGATATCACATTTAATTAAATGAATGACGTGGTTATCAGTCGTGGACTGATCATATTGGTGAAAATGTATGTCTTCAAATATTAAAAAAAAAACAAACTTCACGTTATTCTCGCATTGCGAAGTCTTTATTTACTTTTTTATTAAATCGGTTAAAACAACATAAACCTGAAATTACTACATTGAACAAGTTCATTATGTTATTTGTAGGTACTGCAGATTTTAACAGAGTACGTCGTTTTGTTGATATATTGAAGTCATCCTCCGTAAAATGAATCGAACAAATCAAACAACAAATAAGTTATATCCACTTGTCTTTCGTATCTGCATTCTACGGGAATCTAAAATAAACGAAATAAACCAATAAAATAATATATTCACTTAAGAAAACAATTTTTCATGTTTCATTTTTATTTTTTAATGTAAAATGTACAGTTTGTGAGTACTACTGTAGGGATACCTACAGTAGTACTCACAAACTGTACTATCTGTAATGTAATATCGTTTAGCACATCTCTAAATCGCGACGATTCTCTGTGACCGTGCGACTAGAAATGCTAAAGCCAACACTATTATTCATTGCGTTATACATTTCTTTTTGTAAAACCAAACTGTCGGATAGCATCCAACACAACGGGCAATGTAAAGTAGTAAGTAGAAATTAAGCCCCAAATTATGCCAGTCGTACTATTTATTGGGAGAGTTATGTTTTAAAATGTACTTTTATCAAAAACATCAATAAAACCAAAAGAAAACACTTACCGATGAAAGTTATCCAAATGTTATCCCTTGATTAGTGTAATTACACGTAGTAGACAAATTGCCACAGTGGGCAATGCTGCAAAACACCATTTTTGCAACCGCACTAGCCGAGAAAAAGTTTCACGAGTAACTGAGCGTAACATTGCGCACTGGTGGCGTCGGAGTCACCAGCGCAGCGACAAGTTTACGCGTTCATAGCACTTCTATTACCTTATTTAGATTTCTGTGGTTTGGATTAACAATTTTTCCCCAGTAGGCCGCTGCAATCGGATTTTAGAAATTATTTAGTTTTTTGGCGAAAGTTTATTTTTCTTAAGATTTAGATATTTCAATTTCAGCGTATTTATTGTATTGTCGAAATTACTTATGACACCAGAAAGAAAATCCACAATTGAGTGATTTATAATTATATTTGGACAGAACAACGTCTGTCGGGTCCACTACTTTTTTAATAAAATTTGATTTATTTATATGCATAGAAGAGCCCCTTTATTTTTGTTTTTTTAATAGACCAAAGATATGTTCAAGATCCGTAAAGGCGCGTGGATGTGGGTGTGTAAGCTTGGTTTAAATCCTCTAGCAACTCATATGCCCCTTCAAGGTTTCTCAACTTCGACAAGTACCTACAGAGCACAGTGACCCGAAATCACAGATAAAAAATTGCCAAAGAAAAAGAGGAGCAGTCGCAATTTTCGTAAGCTGAATACGTCATGAAGAGCTTTTATGCAAAGAAATATTGTACATATTACAAATAAAAAAATACAAACAGCTATCTAAATCTAAGCTATATATTGTATGTCTTAACTTTATGATGGTTTTGGCAAGATCTTAATATGAAACGAATGGCCGGGAATTTTTTTACACTTTTATATCATTCTAAAATTTGTAAAACCGCTTCATCACTAACCGTTCCCCTGCCCAACCACTGCTCTAGTATGTACTGTTCAATCTAATTAACTTTCTAACAAAAAGAAGTAGTGATACAAAGCCAATAATAGAAAGATACTGAAACCCAGTCAGTAATTTCTGTTATTTATTTGTTAGCACACAGATCCAATCTTTCAATGAAATTAATCTATTAACGAAAGTTATTAAACAATTGATACACGCTCCAAATGCGATTAAAAGAAGTAGGTAGAGTAGGTCGATGACCGATAACTACATAGATCATAGGTTAAAATGTATTTAAATAAAGACAATTTGCAATTACGACGCAGCAAAGCGGTGGTCGCGTAATGGCTAAGGCGTCGGACTTGCGATCAGGTGGTTGCGGGTTCGAACCCCAGTGCACTACCAACATGAACCCACTCCCACTCGTGAACATAAACATTTTGCTTAGCTGGAGAGGTTAACAAGAATACCAATAGTGTGTGACCCACGTTGCTAGTATTCGCTACTAATTAGGAAATGTGTCTGAGCTTGAAAAGTACAGCAAGTTTATTTGCACCTACTGGTTTTATTTTTAGATTTTTACAACTTATTTACATATTGATGTATATGTATGCTACGAGTAAGTTGGCAATGAAATAACATTACGTGTTGCTCTATAATCTTATAGATTGCTGTACATCAATAATTGCATTTTATGATTAGTTTTTCCTTTTTTTATTAGTCCGTTTATATTAGTCCAGTATAACAGGACCACTATAAACATTCGTCTTTAAGTTCCAGATTATTTTTGTCACTTTGCACATATTATATATATATAAAAAGTTTATTGAAACAAGAGTGCAAACGTACTACATTTTTTCGATCATCACTTTTATTATGTACTTAGGTAGTGTTAGTTACTACATTCTGTATAAACAGTCAACTGTATTTCAGCTAATGTGTCTTCGTCGTCGCTAGTTCTCAACACATTGTTTGACTCCTCAAACAGTTAGACCGCATGTCTAAAAGCAGCTATTTTACTACGATGTTAACCAACAATATCAGTGTAAGCGTAAGAAACAGCACCTATTTTCAAATTAGACAAGTAAACACATTCAGCACTTTCCAGAAATATCGTGGAGTGCCCATAGTCAATAACATGAACACAGAAATTTAGCAACTTCCGCCTTCTGGTTAAAATCAACACAGTCTTTTGGACCAAAATAGATTTATTTACTATTACGGAAGCGTTGGTAGTAATATTGATTACCAGCTTGAAACGAACACTTCCATCCCGCATCTGACATTTTAATCAGTTACTAATCATTGTAATCCTTATGGAAGCGATCCATACATGTGGTTGTTATTAGGTTGATCTATGTGTTATTACGCTTATACGTCACCCAATGTATAATAGTATATATGTGTAATTTCTATTGCCATAATCTGTAAGACTTGAAAGTTTTTCTTAAGCATGGTAGGACATAGTATGAGAACATAGTAGACCTCAAACTGAAAGTGATCCTTCACATTTTGCGACAGAACATGCGCATACCTACTTTTATTTGCCATTATTTTAAAGTATGTCAAAAAAGGTATAATTTCTATCGCAAGCGCAAGCTGTCAAGATAAATAAAAACTATAAATTCACACGCAAACGGATAGACTTACTTCCTACCTAATCTATTCATTAACACTAAATATCGGTGTTGATGCAAGTTAACATTTTACTCGCAGCTCTATATATTAAAGTTAAATAAAGACAAATCATTCGATAATCTTTACGAGATTTTTTTATGAATACAAAGTTTAGAGACAGAATTTTATATTTAAAAATCGTAATCAACCCATTATCATCCAGCTGCCCTGGGAAGGTAGAAAGAGGTTAAGGTCTCCTTGAGTAACTAGTTTTTTGAAAAAATCCAGTATTACAGTTAGACAAAGGGTGGTTGTAGACTGATATTATAACGAGTGTTAAGTATACCAGTGTCAGCTAGTCATCTTTCGTAATAACGGATAAGTTGATACTATAACGAGTGTTAAATATACCGGTGTTAGCGAATCATCTTTTGTAATAAGGGATAAGTTGATATTATAACGAGTATTAAATACATCGGTGTCAGCGAGTCACCTTTGTAATAATGGATAAGTTGACATAATGACGAGTGTTAAATATACCAGTGTCAGCGAGTCATCTTTTGTAATAACGGATAAGTTAATATAATGACGAGTGTTAAATATACCAGAGTCCGCGAGTCCTCTTTTGTAATAATGGATAAGTTGATATTATGACGAAATGCTGCCATGTGACTATTATTAAAATTCAAATGTTGTTTTACACATAGCTAATGTGATGGTGAAAAACCCACAAACAGTAGAACTCCTTCTTAACCAACAGGAAACTGTACCCTTTAATCATATTGACTATTTTCTTATGGACAGATATTTCTTTTATTGATAATTGGAATAGGCGTTCGTCTTCCAACTCACCTGATGGAAAGTGACGATAAAGACGAAGATAATATACGCCTATCCAAGAGAAACGTATTCCCTTACTTTTGAACGTTCCTGGATTTTAATTGTCTGGCAAAATGACCATGACAAAGGAGATATACGAGTTTTATTAAGAAGTAAATGTGATGTGATCAAAGTCAGGAAAAATAAGCCATTTGTCTGTTTTTTTTAACGTTCTTTGATGTTCTATTGTAAATGTTCATATTTACGAGTATGAAGATGTTTGTTACATCATCACGTCCTAACCGCTCTTCATGGGACTCGAGTCCCAAGCAAGCGAAACCTAAGATTATTAAATAAATACTTACATACTAATCTCACAAGACTTGCACTGGCAGTATTTCCCATTAAACCCTCTATCGCATTCACATTTGCCACACAGACAATCACCAGTTCCAGAGCAGGCTATGGTGCGTGTTGTATTTGGTTCACGGCATTGAGACATGAGCTCTGCGGACGCCTTCTCGTCGCCTATGGAACAGTCACATAACGGACCTGACCTGTAACAAAAAACAATTCTTATAAACACTGGTTGTTTTACAAACAAAAGGCTCTTTTATCTGGAACAGTTTGGCGAAAAGTGAATCTATAAGAGGGATAGGTAAAATGTCTTAGGATCTTTTTGTATGTAATATTATAACATAGTATCTGTTCAGGTCAAGCATCAGTTATCCATAAAAATTAATAAAGTTATCTTCATTGTTTTATTCGGATCGACTCAATTGTAAGTAGGGATAATGGAATGTTTATAAATTATTTTTATAAATATTTAACTTAAAAAAATTTATTGTCTGTAAAGTCGGTTTAGGGACGATAATTTTACGTGATAACGTCATAAGAACACAGTGGAAGAGAGATAGATGCGTCACAAGCGGAACGTTTAGGCCGATCGTGCCTATTTATCGCTTGTTCCGCGCTCTCGCTTGCACGCTCGGCTCAGGCGGAACGAGTCATTCTTCGTGCGTGCAGCCGGTGTTGATGGATTTATAAGATGTTATCACGTCAAAAAAGTATCACCGACTTCAATGCACCTAAATCTTGATAAATAAAATTGTATAAAACTGTATTCTTCATGCCTTAATTTTCCACCCTTAGAGGTAGAATTTTTCTTTTAGTTTAAATGAGACTAACCTTGAGTACAACCAATTCAACTAAAAAGAGAATTATTGCAATGTAGAAATTAACAATGGTATTGTTAATTAATAAAAACCAGGTATTTAAACAAACTATTACAGCAAACAGTTATCACCGTTCTTTTAATTACAAGGTATAACCATTCCCAGAAGCAACTGACAGTGCAAGGAACCCTTTGTAAGGGTAAATCTTAGCACTTAAACCAACAGTGTATGCAAACGGCTGAATGAATACTCCTAAGCGCTGTATAATATGTCTAAGAAAACCAGGCTTACAGCGTAACACGCTTTTGTTACATCTACATTACGATATGGTGTCAGAAATGGGGGGCAGGTCAACAAACAATTTAAGTAAACCGTATTCAAAGCCTAAAAATGATGTGTTCGAGCGATATGCGGTAAACAAATGATGTGTTCGAGCGATATGCGGTAAACAAATGATGTGTTCGAGCGATATGCGGTAAACAAGTGATGTGTTCGAGCGATATGCGGTAAACAAATGACCGATAGCTGCAAACATCACGTTTAAATCTTCATATATTATGTTAGCGTTCCCTTGTTTGTACACATATGAAATGGTAATGTTCGTAAATAAATGTTTATATGTTTTGATACTCTAAATAGTTCACGAAATAATTATAAACTTCGTTTTACACAACATTAAAAAGTAATATTTAATAAAAACACTAGGAATGGCACCTATAACTAGGTATATTATAACCTACCAAAAGCTCTCTTATAAATTAGCAATAAGGACATGTTTAAGAAAGAGTTCATGAGTGTGTTTATTAATAAGATGATTTATGAATGATGAATGATTTATGAATGATTTTTCATAGATGAATGTTATCTCACCATCCTTCATTACACTGACACACGCCACACACCATGTGCGAGTTGACAGGACACATAAGCGTCATGGTTTTTGAGGGTTCGACATTGCACTGGCATCCACATTGAATGTCGACTTCTAACGTTAGGGCATCTTGACCGAGCTGGGTTTCTGATATCCGAATTACTTCTTTAGACTGTAATGGGAAACATACGACTGAATTATATTTAAAAGTAATTTTAAAGTACTGAAGAACTTATATCTTGAAATGAAACTAAGACTGATACCCAATATTATCATATTCTAATGTTCACCGATAAATCTAGATACTGCTGTTTCCAATCAGACTACCATTGCTGAACAAATATATATTTTTAATTCAATTAAAGTGCCAAACACAATGGACATCGGCGAAGCTTTGTTTAGTAGAGTAATATGTATTTGAAAGGTTGAACGTTAACTTTTATATTCATTGCTTACAGTTTAAAAATTACAAAGGTTTCACTTACCGATTTAAATTCTACACACGATTCTAGTGTAATATGAGCTTCATACCGAAGAATCATTCCATACTCCACTCCGGTGCATTTAGTTTCCTCTACCAAGGGACCACCTTTCACGCCACAATCGGTAAAGTAGCGAATCTTTAACGGTCCCGAACCATAATTGTCATGAAAGTTCACGACACTAACAATATCTTCATAGCCCATTTTGACTAGTTTCAATATATTAGAACTGTCACTTTCCAGCTTAGCAACGTACGCGTAATCTTCGAGCAGTTGGTTCAGGCTATCATAATGATCCTTTACGCCTTCCGTGACCGCAAAAATGACATTAACCTAGAAACGAACAAATTGGTAAGCAAACAGGAACACCAATAGTTTACTCTTACGATAGAAGCAGATATACTTACTATTTGAAACATATTTACACACTTTATTGCTCATTCATTTTTATTTGAGTATATATAACGTGAACTCAATGAAAAACTAAATAACTAGATACGAATTAAACCCATATTCGTGACAAAAGAGGAAAAAATGTGACGACGGAACATTTAGCCCTGAGTTTTAACTTCTAATTAAGAACATAATAAATGTACATATGTATGTATATGTTCTTAATTAGAGGTGAGGTTTGAACGTCGTATATTTTTTCCTAATAGACCTAATAAACTTAGAATAATATTAAATATCTTATAGTACGATTCTATTGGTTCAGTTTCCTGCTTGTGTTGCAAGCGTTCCTAATTTAAGGCAATCACATAACATTTGGTAAACTTCTTTCTTTATAGGAATTAAGACGCTTACATCGTTAATTATAATAAACCCTAATTATCAATTCATTACTGATGTTGTTGAAAAACAAAACGCTGTTCCTACCTTATCTGAATTCTAGTAAACATAGGCAACTAGTTTACAGGGATATTTACGTTTACATAACACGTGCGGTTTAATTCAGAAGTTAACAAAATAGAATATTATTTACCTTGTACTTATCCAAGAGTCTAAATATTTGTGCTACCGATGGATAATCGTAAGTTGCTGCGTCCGAGTAATACCCATTCTCGTCTAAATGGCATGTCTCGTCATTTTTCTTTGTGGCCCCACCTACAATGTAGTTATTGGTAATTAATTGACTTACGAATATACGTCTGTAGGGCGTTTATTTCATCTATCTAGGAATAGGTATCAGAGTTTATAATAAGTACCTAGATGATTCTAAAAATTAAGCCTACCTAAAGCTATATATATATATATTAAACATTACTGGCATAAATGCACTCAGAGAAACACGCACACCGATTAGATTATTAAGGCATTTATTCAAGAAGTCTCCATCTCTTACCAAGCTTTCCATCCCCTGCTGTGTGCATCAGTCCATCAGAGAGCAATATGACAATCTTTCGGCTTCGTGTTGACCATCCAATCTTGTCACCACAGGAGATGACTTGCACCAGAGCGTCTAACTGAGCTTCAGCATTGTCTAAATTGGCTGTCACTGAACTACTGTTTACATGCTCGATAAATTCATTTATCTGTAATTAAAAACACCAAAATAAAGCCTACTTGCTAGACCCGAGACTTGAACACCAGAAAATTTAACCGCAGCATCAGAAGACATTTTGATGTCCGCCTATTTTTATATAAAAAAACCTAGGATGCTAAGTGGAAATAATATAGTCCCCCGTACACACGGATGAACATAAAATTGTCAAAACAATTTTCTGTGAATCACACAACTACATATTTGTCCTTTGAGGAAATCAAAGCGACGCGGTGGCTTTATTCCACTGCGACATCCGTGCAGTTAACTAACTCTACCTCTATTCTACTAAAGTAAGAGTTTCGTGTCATCCGTAATTTGTCTTAATAATTTATACTATATAATATCTAAAATAATAAATGAAGAACTGTTTCGGTTACAAAACGATCTACTCAGGTCCTGTTATCAGTTTTGTGCAAGTGAGAAGTAGAAGTACATACTTTGCTACTTCATCTTCTCGGTTGCACCAATCAAGGCCTTACATAGGTGTCATCCATAAAAAAATAAGGAAAATGCTAATTTTAAGTATTATTATTTATACCCGGCCTACGTAACATCCAAATGCCGAAATTATCCAAACCAATGTATATACTAATATGTATTTTACATTAGCAACAAATTATACCGACACAACACATTACATCCATATTTGTATTACCTCCTACAAAGTTAGCTATTTATGAGCTTACGTGTCCACAAAAGGAATTGGTTATCGTATTCGGTACTCCTAATATAGTATTAAAACGGCCTGAGATACCTGATTCGTTAGGGACAAATGATGTTTATAGCTGTATGTCACTTCGCAAGCGTGTTCTTCGACTGAGCAGGGATTTGCACGCCTTCCAGCATCCATACTTATAAATGGCATCAAAGGTTTTTCCGCAAAACTTCCGAAACCGAGTCTGAAAGTTTAAATCTGGTTTGAGTATAAAACGAATGGAACATACACATACAATTATGTACACAGTTGCTGAATACCTTTTACATAATATGTAACTGTCTGAAGTTTAAGCTAAATAACAATCGATGACTTCATTTCTGACTATCATTAAATATTAAACATTTTTTAATTAAGAAAACTAATGCTTTTTTTCTAGTTGGATGAAGCAGTTCATCGACTGGTGGAAAAAGGCGAATTTTCATTCATTTACTTCTAAATTCAGCAGATGGAAATGTTTAAATCTTTTGGTGTTTTCTGTTTTTATCAGCAACGTTTTGACGTCATCAACATGAAAATGTAAAACCATATTGTACTTTGTTGAATAATTTACCATTAATGTTTATAGGAAAATATTCGAAACTACAATATCAACGAACAGTATCAAAACGAATAGTAAAAGTGATACACCTGAATAATAACGTAATAAATATTTATTTTTTTTATTAAATTTATTTTTCATTAAATTGCATATAGTGGGTTTCAATTGGTATGTCCAAATTATTGTTTCAGCTGACCTATACACGATGTAACTATTATCTTATATGTGCCTATACTTACTTCCTTTTTTAATTCTAACCCTAAGCATTAAGACTAACGTTAACACAGATTATCCTAACAGTGTAAGCTCCGTCCGGAAAATATTGTACAAGAAGTTTAAATGAAATAAAAATAAACTACCTGAAGTTGTCTGTAAGATTCTTCAACAATATTGGAAGGTCATCTCTCAAAGACACCAGAGTTTGCTTGTCATCCTTCATCGACCAAGTGAGATCCATCAAGTAATATAAGTCTAAGGGGTAATTTTTTGCCGGTCGGAAGGAAAACTGTACCTTTTTTGTCTCCCCTGTAATAAAATTGATGACTTCTTTTAAGACTCTTTTATTAGCTTCCCTTGTAACCTACTGGACGATGATGGAGCCAGAAGGTGGATAGTGGAACTCTTCAGTGGTTGCTAGTAAATCCCTCGAGTTTGGGCTCTCGGTTTTGATGAGTCCAACAAATTGGGCTTGGTAACAATAGTCTGATAATGAAGGCAGGAGGTGGAGAGTGAAACTCCTTTTTACGTTTCAATTCGGTACGCCACTGAAGAGTGATTTTTTAGTTCTACTAAAATTTAATTATTTTTATGGACACTCATAATCGTAACGCATTTGCAGACAGTTAGAATACCCGGCTGGTAGAAGGCCTTTCAGGCAGAATCGCAGTAAACACGGCTTGCGGCTTCTCTAGACTAATACAGTCCTTACAAGTTGTATCCATGCATTATGGCGTCGGATTTACGATCAAGTGGTTGCGGGTTCGAACTTCGAACCCCACCCAGTGCACAAAAAACAAACACTACAGTATAATGTGTACATGACCTTTGAAGTCAGGGTATGAATCAAAGTACTTATATTGTATTTAGTCTCCACGGTACTAAATTGAAATAAGTGCATAGCGTTCAGAAAAAATGGCAAAAAATTACAGTAGTTAACCATATTGAACTTCAAAAATTGTATGTAACAAATTATGGTGAACAAGTTAGTTAACACAGAACAGATCCCAATACTTCTATATCAGACTCACATAATACTAAATATTATTCACGTATACTAGTAGTAATAGACTATACAAACTTTATACGTGCAAGCATAGTTGATTTAATTTATACATAATATTAGAGTAACGGCGCTGTGTCTGTGAAGCAGGCTACATAATAGTATCTAAAGTATTTGGACTATGTCCTAGTTCACGGTTTGCATTAAACACGACAACAAAACTCATGAACTCTCGCTTATACAGCTATTCGCCAGTATTCTTTCAGTACAAAATTCACATTCTTCATTCTTTGTGAGTAATTTTACAATTTAAGTCCGGCTTTAATATTTCAAATTATATTGATACATGACTTCATCAATCTTATTATAGTACTATAAATAGTAATTAAAAACAGGAAAACAGGTCAAAGGTCGTTCGAGACTATAACATTTCAAGGTTATGTAATCCTAGTTGCAATAAGGAATCTTCCATTCGTAGAATTAACTTAAATTGTTTCTTGCAAACGGATATTAATGAGGATTTTGTTGTAAATGTCAATAAGTCTGAGGATTGCCCATGCATGGATGTTTAAAAAAGATTGCGAATGTACCTTTGTCGCATATTTAATAAGTAACAAAACAATATAGCAATTATAAAGGATGCTTACTTTATAAATGATGACAGAAAAGTTGCGCCTAGTTGCCATTCCGAAAGAAAACATAATAGGGTCTTGCCGGTTTTTTGTGGCCAAAACATTATCAACGTCAATTATCATACATCAGTGTACCAGCATGTACATCATGTTGCATTTATTTACTATAACGGAAATCATCGTCTAATGCCGCGTTCCAATAATCAAGAAACAACTCGTTTTGCTTACGGACGGTAAAATTTAGTAGAATTTTCAAAATTTTACCGTCCGTTAATTTTAAGCGAATCGTTTCTTGATTATTGGAACGCGGTATTAGTCATTAGAGGGCCACTATTGGCTATAGGCAGCCTAAAGACTTATTCAAATTTCAAATAGCATTGCTGAGACGCCTGTTATCTTTTGGTTTTCGATCACTTTGACTTGATTCTTTAAAAGGGCCATCCAACGCTGCAATTTTATTTGCAAAATGGAGTGGTAAAACAAGAAAGGAAAATACCTTGAATGGACATTACGAATTGGTTAATTTGGAATTGAATTGGTTATTTTGTAAAAAAGTAAAGATAATCAAGTGTGGACAGAATATATTGCTCTGTAATATGGAATTGAATAGTGCTATAAAACGTAAATAGTTTAGACATGGTGATAGCAGCAGCGAAAAAGCCATTAAGTGTACTTACTAATTTAAAAAACTTTGGCTTGACAAATTAATATGCGAGAAGAGTCGTCGGAAGGTGCGTATTGTATGTAGTTTTAAAAGTACTTAGGTATAACTAGTAATTATTAAATGAAACAATAAACCCGAAAGAGTTAGAAATACTAACTAAAAATAATATACTTCCACAATTTAGACAAATCTAATTGCAATTTAAATGTGGAAATTTATCAAACGATTTAGGCTGTAGACTCTACAGTGTAAAGTGTACCATGAATGTTATATACAGACGCTCGAAAAACAGTATCCTCCTGGCGCAGTTGGGTAAAAATATGTATCTTACGTGGTTTGAGAGAAAGCCTTATCTTCTGCGGCTGTATCTGGACCACATTATCCTGACTGTTTGGCATCATGTCTTGTAGTGAACTGTTCTCCAATACTTCCCACACGTTCTTCTCAGGGCGCTGTATGAATCCTTGACTGCATCCGGTATTCACGAGACTAGAAAGAATATTTACTTTACGTAACAGAATAACAGAACAAACTATATTCAGTGTATTTAACAGATCGAACTTCAAAATTTGTAACTATAATTTAATTAAAATCTATTTGTTTATGTATGTAATAATAATAAATTTTAATAATGCCGATATGTGATATTATATGTTGTACATAATTATGTTTTATTTTAAAGGATATTTGAAAGGATGTAGGATACAGGATATTTCCCCTTAAAATAGAGTCACCGTCGATAGGGTAAGAACCACTACCTGCAAAAAACTATGCTGTTCCTTTTCTGTGGATGAGTAGCGTCGCCAAACCCTCAATGAAAGAGGGTCGGCAATTCATAAGTGACACTACTGATGCCAGAAATGTTAATAGGTAAGAGTAAAGTATAGCTAACTACTACTACTAACTAAAACAGACTGATGATATATTAGTTAGGGGCCCACAGTCCTTTTTAGGGTTCCGTACCCGAAGGGTAACAATCGGAACCCTATTACTAAGCCTCCGCTGTCCATCTGTCTGTCTGTCAGCGGGCTGTATTTCATGATCCCTAATAGGTAGACACTTGAAATTATCACAGAATGTGCATTTCTGTTGCCGCTATAACAACAAATAATAAAAATAAATACATGACCTCCTCTTTTGAATTATATTTCATTATTGTATTATAAGGTAGTATAATGGTATGTGTAACTTTAGTCTAACAAAAGTATTTTAACTTAATCAATTGTATAAACTGATTCATTAAAATGAACGCACAAATTAATCACGTCTTGTACCAGCACGTTGGTACTTCCGTCCCCGAGGCAATCGTCACCTACTTTCTTCTAAGTACGAAGCCCATTGGAAATCGTTCATCTGGACGTGTAAGCCTTACAATCAATAATCTATAGTACAACGCTGTGCTGATTAAGCAGCCAAAATATCGGTCAGTGAACGTGGGAACGATTGAAAGGAAAGAATGCGCCAGCATCGTGATAGTGAACGTAATTGATTAGGCGAAATAAAAGCGTATCTACTTTTTAGTCTGTCTGAAGCAAACAACTTGGCAGAAAAAAAATAAAGTTAATTGTTTTTTTTGTAGTTTTAAAAGGGTTTTCTCTTTGGAGTTTTGTTTTGTTTTTATGATTTTTACTAACTTTAACTGCAAAATGCTGATTAATGTTCTTCAACACATTCTATAGAGTACGGACCATACCGTCTTGTGCCTATGACTATACGCAATGCATTAATTATAGAAACAGTTATGTTTCGATTTAGGAATGTGACCATTGTATGTATAGATAGATGTGTTGTGTTTGTGAATTTGAGCGTAATCAAAAGTGATCCTTACTCTTTAAAAATTGTCGAGAAATATAATGGGTTTTAAACTTAAAAAGAGAGAAAAGATACTAACGCTACTACTAAAGCGAAGAGAAATGTAGCTCATAACCGAGTAATCAAACTATTAGCTAAATTAAAACATTGAGGGCATATTAGGTACTAAAATATTATAATAAACTTAGAAGATAAAACTACCTATAAGGTATTGCTTTACATTTTAATTAGGGTGCAAAAACAGCATACGAAATGCATACTGATGACAGAGAAGCATCATTAAAGTGTTACAAACCCTAACCTTATTCCCTGAGAGGATCTGCGCTGAATATTCTTTGTAAAACACTCTTTGTACTACATTCTTTTTCTGATGCACTCTCAAAGTTAAAGTTGTTGTTAAGAAATAAAAAAATACAATTTATAGCTTGCATCAACTGTTGCGTTATTTTCTGATTGTAGAACATATTGGTATACATCCTGCTAATGTCGGTAAGCTATATATGTAATGATATGTGTGTTTAATAGTTATATTTCTAAAATGCATATTGCATAATAAATGCATTAAAAAGAAATGCTAAATCCAAGTGCCGAGTTAAGCTTCCCTAGAGGCTGGCAGGGTCTGACACAGGGTTTTGAAATAGAGTTTGTTGTGAGAGTAAAACCGTGTGTCTTTGATTAATCTTCAGTGACGTCTATAATAACAGCTTACACCAGGCTCCAGAGTTTGTTCAATAACGTCATCCAATTATAATGTATATAGATACGTTGTGGGCGTAGCTTAATTATATTGAATCAGATAATGTAATCACCACTATCCTTCTACTTCGGTGATTTTCATTTCATTTCATTTTACTTTAATACGTAGTCATGATGCGCTTCACATGAGTTATATTGATTTAAATAATAATAAAAAACTTATATATTTCGTGCAAGTTATATATACATAATAATATGACAAACCCACAAAGTTTGGCCATATCTATAATCAAATAACAAATGAGAGATTTTTAAAGGTAATAAATGGTAAATTAGTTATGTTCTCTTTTATTTTTGTTTCTCAATCTAAATGGCATTTAAATAAGACAAGGCCAGTTTTTGTCATAACTACAAAGGCTCTCCAAAAGTGATATATAATAAGTACCTATATTATGTCAAAGAATTAAAGACCACACAAGCCTTTTTTATATAATTAAGTTCGCAAATAAAACCCACGGTCAACCAGATATGAGAAACAAAGATAACCCGACTCCATCAGAACTTACGCATAGTTAAAAATATTTCTTTTGTGACGTCAATCTTTTAAAGCTATGTCAATAGACATTGTATTAGGGCATCAAAGCTCACACTCAAACAGAGCATCATCCAATTACTGAACATTGTGGGCGTAGCTTAATCACCGCGATTCAACCAAGATAACTCGATTATGATCTTTCCTTGTTTTTAAAAGTACTTTTTTAAATATCTACTAGTTAAACTTAACGATCAAACCATCAATTATGGCATTGAACTTGTGAACGCCCATTAAATTTGAAATATTTCTGCAATTAGAACTTTATGGTAAACTCATAAATTCGAATAGAAAGATTTTCGGTAATTAATGAGCATTTTCTATAACCCAAAAGCTGTTTTATCTGAATACCGAATGGTATTAATCGATAAATCTTGATTTGTTGATTAATTATGAGACTTACAAAAAAGCGCAAAAGAAAAAGTAAGATAGTATTGTTATTTATGATTTACAAGAGGCTCATTAAATATTAATAAGTGCTACTGTGATTTATTCAGAATTTATAGGCATTTCTCGGTAGTCCCACCATTTTGTCATCATAACATTCATTGGTGTACGGGTAATTACTACTTCTCACCCTAATATTTTACTTTTCCAACTTTCTGTAGATAAAATGATTCGAAATGTAGTCCGGGCACCAGAGCGTTTGAGGGTGGCGGTCTTTTATAACAATACGATACTTGGCTTAAAATTTAAAGAAAAATACGTAGAATAACATACTAAAGTGTCTACTTCGACGGAGATACACTTCATTGTTTATTATTGCAAAATAACATGGAAATCGGCTTTTTTTTCGGTTTTCATTAAAAATCTAAAAAAGTATTGCTTTTAGAGCAAAATGTTGAATGCAAAAGCTGTTAAGCCGACGATTTTACATACGGATTAGGCGTTAAAAAAAAATTGAAAATTGTTTCCATTGTTTAAATAAGCGAGAAAGATAAAAAATGCAAAGAAATTAAAATGCGTGAAAATGCACGTTGCAATATTCAAAATTGAATGAAAATCGAGTATGTTCCAGACATTAGTATGTTTTTCATTGTACACCAAGTCAGATCGCTAAATTTTAAAATGGCAGCCTATTGTAAAATTGTTAATTTAAAATTTCGATTGTGTGTAGAATGTGTCACGGGCTTGGTATTGATATCTGAGTTTTTGGAATCGATGGGGAATAACAATATCTTTGATACCTCAAAATTTAGATTTTTTAATTGAACAAATAAAAAAGTTATTAACGATAAATCGTAAATGAAAGGCCGTATTTTTTCTAATTTTAAACTTAGACGTAAACAACTTAGTACAAGTGATTGCGCTTATTTTGACATAAATTAAAAAAAAAAGTAGTACGTAGATTGTTAAAAACTTCAACGTAGATTATTAAAAACGTCATAATGTGACGTTTTTAACAATCTACGTACACGGTCGATGAAATCGAGGTATAAAGATAAAAAAAAAACGCGAAGCACCTAAACTACTGTACAACTGATATGAAAATTTATTGACAAAGGTGCGAATGCGTACGTCGGATGATGCTAAAGCTCTTACAATACTATTACAGAAGCAGAAATTTGAGGTACGTTATACCTCGATTTCATCGGCCGTGTCATACGACGTTTTTAACAATCTACGTGCCCACTTCTTCCTCGTACTTGGAGTAAAAAGTACTTCTCTACAAATTTTAAGCCTAGTATCGTATTGTTATAAAAGACCACCACTTTTCGCGCTATTTTTGGCTCTGGCGCCCGGATTAATGTAGTAGAAAAAGCCTCTGAGGAAACAACTTTTTCCAATGCTACTACAAATTTGAAAAAATAATGAAAAATCGGTATCATCTTTATCAATATACCAAAAATCCAAAGAGGTTTATGACTACCTATTAAATTTTTAATCATGAAAAAAACAACCAACGTCTTTATCATTCTTATACCACCCGCATACTAAAAAATCACTAAATAAAGCTTTTTAATTTATTTGAAAACCGCATACTGAGAATTTTCTATGAAAAATTATGGTATTGGGATCATTATATAATGAGAGCAAACGACATTTCTTCTAAATCTATCAATCGAAATCGAATCGAAAATCGAATCAGGAGACCGCTCCATACTAACTAGTAGCGGGTAGTATTATCTAGAGAATTCTCCATTATACAATTGGCAGAATTAAAGGCGCAGTACATACACTACATAGAGTACCTACCTACTCTATCAGGCACGACTTACGACTCATAAAGAAGTCACCTTCGCTTCGAGCAAAGTATTGCTTCGCTCTATTAATAACCAAACTTTTTTGACGCAACCTGAATCTTATACATTATTACACTTATGTACTGCATATTAACAAAATTAACTAAAAAACGGAGTATTTTACTAAGTAGGTGCCGTTAAATTAGTTCTGGATAGGTGACAATATTTTTGTCACCATAATTATCCTTGAACCATAATCATCACATCATCTCAAATATGTAGAATTTCCACACCTGAAGGTATATCTCTCCTAATGACCCTCAAAGCTTGGTGTTCATAATTTATTATTATTATTTATTGTATGTATATTTTTAGTTAACATGTAAGCATCGATTCATTTCATAATGGGTATTAACAACTGGAAAATTCTGTGAATATGTTTATTAGAAGCAACGAAGACTGGGTAATCTTCGGCTCTATGACATATTCTCACCATTCGTATTTTCTTAAAAGTAGGAATAAACTTAATATCACTTTCAACTTGTAGAAATTAATAACAACAACACTAATGGTTACGATTACTTTTGAATGTTTTTAGGAAATTTACTATACTCATACTAGTCGAAATATGACTAATGATATCCACTCACCTCTCATCGTCATTGCATCTAGGTGCACCAGAAGAGTAGTAAGGGTCTGCGCACCAGCGACAATGAGATGCAGCAGCCAGACATGCTCCACATTCTTCGTGCTCGATGCACGCCAACTTATTCAGCAGCTGTTGTACTACAAAATAACATAATCATTAGGTATGTGGACGTAAATCGTCCTCTGTTTCATTGCGCTCAGGTAATATTACACTACCTATTATCTTAAATAATTATTAATATCTAAGCATCTATGTACCTACTTAATAAAATATATATACAATATACTTAATTGAACTGGAGAACTTGGAACAAGGATTTTGATAATTTTTAGGCAGTTTAAAACTAACTGAATAAAAAAACGGTTAAATAGTATAAATGGATTACTTCTTACTTTCCATGGGATTTCCATAACTAAGAAACATTAATAACATTTACATATTTGGTAATTTTACTAGTCATAAAGTCATAACTAAACCTTTTTTCTTTTTAAGTAGGCGGCATACATTTCTAGAGAAAAGTACACGAATCGAAAAACGCTGGAAATCCTTTCTCATAAATTATTACATGCAGCAGGCATTTTACTAAAGTGTCATAAATTAAGTAATATTTTAAGTGGACAAATTTTTTGTCTTTATGGATTTCTAGCATACCTACTACAGAAATCTAAATAAGGTAATAGAAGTGCTGTGAACGCGTAAACTTATCGCCGCGCTGGTGACTCAGACGCCACCAGTGCGCAATGTTACGCTTAGTTACTCGTGAAACTTTGTCTCGGCAAGTGCGGTTGTAAAAATGGTGTTTTGCAGCATTGCCCACTGCGGCAATTTGTCTACTACGTGTAATTACACTAATCAAGGGGTAACATTTGGATAACTTTCATCGGTAAGTGTTTTCTTTTGGTTTTATTGATGTTTTTGATGAAAGTACATTTTAAAACATAACTCTACCAATAAATAGTACGACATGGCTTATGCCTCAAATTATTTTGGGGCTTTATTTCTACTTACTACTTACATTGCCCGTTGTGTTAAATCCGACAGTTTGGTTTTACAAAAAGAAATGTATAACGCAATGAATAAAAGTGTTGGCTTTAGCATTTCTAGTGGCACGGTCACAGAGAATCGTCGCGAGTTAGAGATGTGCTAAACGATATTAGGATACCTACAGTAGTACTCACAAACTGTACATTTTACATTAAAAAATAAAAATGAAACATGAAAAATTGTTTTCTTAAGTGAATATATTATTTTATTGGTTTATTTCGTTTATTTTAGATTCCCGTAGAATGCAGATACGAAAGAATAGTGGATATAACTTATTTGTTGTTTAATTTGTTCGATTCATTTTACGGAGGATGACTTCAATATCAACAAAACGACGTACTCTGTTAAAATCTGCAGTACCTACAAATAACATATTGTTCAATGTAGTAAGTTCAGGTTTATATTGTTTTAACCGATTTCATAAAAAAAGTAAATAAAGACTTTGCAATGCGAGAATATCGTGAAGTTTGTTTTTTTTTTATATTTGATGACATACGTTTTCACCAATATGATCAGTCCACGACTGATAACCACGTCATTCATTTAATTAAATGTGATATCCGCCTTAATTGTTACGCAAAAATGCAATTGAAATTGTTCCAAAAAGACAGTTATTTAATAAATATCTTCATTTTACAGGACAGTAATTTTTAATACTTCATCTTTTAATAATTTTTGTAAAGAATAAATTATATTTAACAATACAGCATTGACCCACTACTAACTTTCTTCTATTATTCCTTGGTTCCCTGGTATTACGGTATTACCTGTAGTCAAGCCCTAGTGTAGATTACGCAATCACTACCACAAATGCAGAATCTATTATCCTTGTGTGAAGTGAGCGGACCAATACGAAGTAATATCAATCTTAGTGAATATTCATAAGGCTTAGTTCAGTTTGGATAACATTCTCGGTGCATATGTCGCGTGATTGTGTAGTTATTATTTGTGTATGTAGATGTAGCTACGCCCTGGCGACATGCGTTCTCGATAGATCCCAGCGCTACATACCATTTCTATTACCTTATTTAGATTTCTGTGATACCTGCATTTTTTATGTTCACGTGTATGATGGTACGGCCTGAACTAAAATTGACTCTTACTTAAATGTCATTGAAATTTTGGTTTAAAGGCGATTATAAAGTTTATGAACAATTACATGATAATGTATGGAATCGGCCTTCAATGTCATTCTTCAAGTAAATATTGTTTGTTTAACTTAGCAATAATCGCGAGTACTCGTGAGTAAACAACGACGATGTGACGATTGCACGGTAGCCTGAGTTAACATTAACTGCAAATCTAGGAACATTTCGTCGTTTTAATCAAGGTTACCTCAGATAATGATAGCAATGATATCGAGTGTTGTGGAAAGCAATTATGCATGTGCTTGAAAGGTATTTCTTCTGAGTCTAGCTATAATTTGTGTTATTTGGTGATATGCTTATTAAGTCTCTCATGTGACAGTGAATATTCTCTATTTGATAAAGAAATTAATGACCAGTGAAACTGAAAAGAGCTCAGTGCCAGAACCTTTCCTTCTTAGTCTTGTTGACAGTCAAACTTCAATGAGATTTCTGGTCAGTTAAATATAATCACGAAACTATAAACGAATGACATTTTTGATAATATGTTTCTGCTTTAATATTGTTCTCATAATATATTAAATATATAATCGAGACTATTCATTTCAAAATAACCGACAGCCAAGCAAGTAGAGTCGTGGCCAAAACTAGTATTGTGTACAATAAGTTCTAACAATTCGAGCTACTGGTTCTTTTTATACAATTAAATTGGCAAACAAGCATACGGTATTAACGGAAAGAATATAATATAGAATTGTTAAAAGCTCAACGACACATTAAAAAGCGACAGACACAGTAAATGAGTTTAAATCGACCAAACATAAAAGGAAGCGTTTCCGAAGCACTTGACACACCAAGTTGAACATACGCGTCGGAATTAAAATAGACCACCAGAATAGTGCCGTCGTGTTGACACAATTTATGTGGGCGTTTACAAGATTACCGCAGAACACTGATAATCTACAAATTTGGTTCAACAGCTCGCTCGTGCTATGATGATATTACACTGATACTTGCTGAGAATTGGGTCTGCGAGTAATACAATATTTTAACACTTTATCACAATAGTGATAATAAATATTTAATCGTAATATTGTACCTAGATATAATTTTGAGAAAAATGATTGTACTAGACGTGTGATTGACGAGATTTCACCCTTTTTAGGAAATGAATTTTCAGATTAATTCGTAGTTAATTTTCGCACCTACGATTGCTACAAATATAAAGAACATTTCATGCATGGTTTAAACACTGACTTGTCAGGCTGACAGTGAGTGTTAGTCAACAGTCTATTATTCGAATGCCACTCAACTATGAGACGTTGTTAAGAATTATGTTGCCAGTGTTGCCACTAACAGACAAGATGTAGACTGTGAAGATTACATCAAAATTAAGTAGTATTGTGTTTCTTGGGATAAATATATTATTGATACATTCGTTATATCTAAAACTCCTTAGGTAGTTAAGTATTCCTTTTTTTCTTTAATATTTAGAGACATATTAAACTTCGCTAACTAAAACTAATCACAGCTTTTAATTAAGCTTTTAGTTCCGGACACGGATAAAGATATATTTTTTAATAAGTACATATGAATTTTGGTAAAACTTACTCATGCACACAAAAATTCATTCAAATCGGGAATCGAACCCACTATCAACCATCGAATATTAATATTTAGACCTATCACCTGCTAGCGACTGTACCATGATGAGCAAATAATATGATCCATATCCTTTGTTCGTATTAGTTATGACGACGATGGCGATGTAACTATTAATTTTCTACGATATTATTACGGGAACAATATATTAATATTATAATTATTACCGATAATTATTTATTCCGAGCTTATTAAAAGCAACTAACCACTAATATAAATTAACACTGCAAAATGAAAATATAACTACTTACTACTTATAATTAATACTTATAATATTATTGTATTCTGTAACGTATTTAATAATCTACTACCGGGTTGTCGAGGGTATGAATCATTTAACAAATAAGTACTATTTATTATAAATGATGAGTAAATAATTAGCGTAAGTCCCGATCCCAAAGAGTAAAATATTGCACATTTTCGATAAGCTACAATTAAAAATTAAAATCTCTCACTTATGACTTAGGACTTTTATATGACAGAGACTAAACGATAATATAACCTTATTAAACATTGAAAAGTGTTACTTGACCTAATTAAAAAGAAATTGCAACACTTAAAATATTATTAATCAAAAGTTTGTAATTTAATAACATGAATGCCTCGAGACGAATGTAGCTATAAAATACAAAATAAAAGAAATAGTTACATTTTAACTGGTTTGAAATGTCTAGATTTAAAGAACTTAGAGACATGAATTGTGTAAATACAACACTCATGAAGCCAAATCAGTAAAAGTTATGCCATTCGACCTCAAGTGGAGCTAAATACATTGCATATTTTATCTGAAGTAGGTAGCTAGGCGTGTTAATATTTTTTCGCCGTTTAAAATGTTGTAACACGACACTAAAGTCGGAAAACCCATTCCCCGCATCTAAATAAAACTGTCAATCCTATTTGGGATATTCTCTATTTTAGAAAACGAATGTCCGTAAGTCCGTAACAGGTGTGTTCCGGCGCCTTGCGTCTGTTTAGGCTATTTTAGTTAATACGAACATGAAATAAATCTCTCCTTTTGAAGTTACTTTATGTCCGTGTTGAGATAACGAGTAAGTTTTATTTAGTTTTAATCTCGCTACGCAACTCAATCATTACAAATAACATGAATAATTTTAGACTTCCGTCACGAGTAGTGATCTGTTTCTATTATTAAATATTAATTCTACGCAGAACTGAAACGGTTTTCCGGTTGTATTTGTGCCATATAAGTATACGATTTAACTGTATTAATATTATTGAAAACGCTGCTATATGCGCTGAAATAGCATATTTTGAAGATACCATATTAGAAGAACGAAAGCGCTAAACAGAAATAACTATTATAGCATAAAAATACAATAATAAAAAGGCAGAGTCAAAAACATGATACAATTAGGTAATTGTATCATGCGTTGACCTGTCTTTGACTCTGCCCTTTTTATATTTTTACTTTTATGAACTTTATGCTATTATAGTTATTTCTATTTAAAGTACAATATACTTCTTCTGTGAATCTCACAAATACCTATTTATACCTATAAATAGGTAGGTATTTGTGAGATTCACAGATAATTGTTAAGAGTCTTGCAGTAAGTACTTTGTGTATGATTGTAGAGCCTCCCAAAAACAGGCACTATGCACCTTTTTTGCTTGTAAAAATCTACTTAGAAACACATAACCACCCCAACAAGGATGTAGTGATGAAATAGCTAAACTGACTAAAACCACACAGCACTCTTACAAGAAAAATTCTGAACCCCTTAACAGATCTAGACCACTTGTCATAAAACACCTCCAACTAACACGTTGCGCCCTCGTGTCGAGCCTTCTTCTAAACTAGGACGATGGCCTACGTTAAGCTTCGCCCTAGCTTAACTGGAGACCAGAGATTGACCAATGCTCTCCAACGCCCGGTGTTTCATCTGCGAGACCATAGAAGGCCTAATCCTCTACCGTTCAAGCTGCGCTGCCTCTGGGGCTTATATCACCTCCTCACAAACAATGCGACCGAAATAAATGAATCGCTAGGACTATGGATAGAACCATGGTCTCGAGTGAGAGATTAACCACACCGATGGACCTCATTTGTGGCATACGGGCGTTATCTCCTGTCCTCAACGATACTTCACGAAGCAACTGTACCCTAAGTGGATCTCCGTTAGCCGGTAGGAAAGATATACATGTCATCTCTCGCTCAGCTGGTGACCTTTCATATACCTGATACACCGGTGAGCACAGGTGATCGAGACCAAGGGGGAGGCGTTGGTGGTTAGTTTGGACATAGCGAAGGCCGTCGATCGGATCTAGCACTAAGTGCTACTCTCGAAGCTTTCTTCCTATGGGCTTCAAGAGAAACTGTGCAACTGGGTTACCAGTTTTCTTGCAGACAGAAGCATCAAGGATGTTGTCAACGGTGCATGCTCCGACTCCAAGTCTGTCAATGCCGGTGTTCCATAAAGCTGTGTGCTGTCACCCAAGCTGTTTCTTCTGCATATCAATGATATGCTGCAAATCAGCAGCATTCCTTGCTATGCAGATGATAGTACGAGTGGTGCCTTTTACACCGGCTGCGCGTATTGATTCCTAAGAAAAAGTAATTGAGAGCCGAACCAAACTTGTGTTTAAAATCGAAACTCCCTTAGAAAAAGTTTCACATTGGGGTCGACTTAATCTAGTCTAATTTAACCCCACGAAGACACAGGTTTGCGCGTTCACCGCCAAATATATACCATTTGTCGTATCACCCGCTTTGAGAGCACTTCCTTAACTATCACAATTGACAAAATATTTCGGATCGGCTTGACCCCTTAGCGTTGCGTAGAAATATTACTTCACTCTGCATTGCTGCTGCAATTGTTGGGACTTATACCAGCTGCATCATTCCGCCACCTTTTAACGCCACAAAATTTCGATCCCCATCATTTGGTTAACTGGCACTCCACCACTGGGTGCTTCTCCAGAATCTTTTTGCCTCGCACAACGAATATGTGGAACAACTTGTCGCCTGCAGTATTTCCTCACCGATACGACCTTCAAACCCCCAAGAAAAGAGCGCACTATTCTACTTGAAGGCCGGCAACGCACTTGTGACTCTTAAATTGCAGATGTTCATGGGCGAAGGAGGGCACTTACCCTCAGGTGACCCATAAAAAAAAAAGATAGTAGGGCGCCCCAAGGGAGTATTCTCTATTCTCTCTGGTACTGGAGTAGTTTTATTGGAAGAAAAGAGTAAAATAGAGACATGTAAAATACACCCTTCATATTTCTCAGATATTCGCAAGAATATTTTGACAAAAAGCTGCAATAGAAAAATTAGACAAAACTTTTCAGAGGACAGTAACTAAAATAATTCAACTAAAACAATGTTGGTTGTCTGTGTTATTTAGTAACGAAATATTAATCGGGTTACTATATATATACATAAGATCATATGTAGACATATACATAACTCACCGTGACCACATTAAATGATAGTAAAACAAACAAGGTCATAAATTCCCCATACCTTATAGATACATTCATAAGTTTCAACGACCAAATGAGTAAATTTTGCCTTAGCTAGTAGCAAATAAATATTACTTATGAAGTATTATTGAACATGCAAATTTCTACTAATTAAAATACCAAGTAAATTCCTTGTTACGCTATAGTAAGTTAATTTGTATGTAACATAGTTGAATTCGAAGTAACGGTATACTTCCCCACAATACTGTTACTTACAATATTACGGTGTCACAACTAAGCATACTATACCAGGTATAGATAGCTTGCTATGCATGTCACCAATAATAATAATGATTACACTATCAGTATGTATTGTTTCAACTGAAACGTGTGGAAAACTCACCTTGGCAATTTCCATGATAAAATAACATTAATAAACACAGATTAATGTACACAGAAATCCCGTTCATCATCGTTGCCAATTGAATCACATCTAGGATCAGTTTGCACGCGTGTGAATCGAAAGGTGGTGCGCGATCGGTTTCGCGATGAGTAACTGATAGCAGTTGATAACGTGATAGCGATAAGGCGCCGCGGTCGCGGCGCGCCGGCTCGCGACTCGCCTCACGTCTCTACCGGTCGACATCTGACGCTACTCTATGCTTCCAACGCCTCTAAACCACAACTTCGACGAAGACAACGCTCGTTTGGTGTTAAACCGCCGAATTACGGCATCTGACGTCACTGCTATTTGTATTTTCTTTTGTAATATTTTGGTCATGTTATGAAGGAAGTAGGGCATAGAATTTGCTCGACTTGGAACTATCCAACCGGGAAAGTAAATCTTGAACTAAACTCGAGTCGGGCCTTGAGTTGGTCGAGGGCCAAATGTGACCAAAAGGCCATCGAATATCAGGTTAAAAGTATCGAAAAGGGGGACTATTCCTAAAATTATTAACTTTTTTTTTTAGGCAACTTCCGAATTAGGAATATTCGTGTGTCGCGGGGGGCTTCACAAACATTCAAACAACGGACACAAAGAACACCCAGACTCGGGGCATCTATTTGTGGATTACACAAATAATTGTCCCGTGTAAGATTTGAACCCACAACACTCGGCGCGGCGTAGTGGCAAAGTGACCAGATAAACCATTGACTGCTCAAATATTCATAATAAGTATTCAAAAGTGACACACAGAGAGTAAAGCTTTATGTCGTTCTCTTGAAGGTGTGCTGTTTATGGTGACTAGACTGGTCTTAATATCGTGGCCTTAACTTAACTCATATTTAGCTTCTTAGTTTTCTTATTCAAATCTCTTGGTCTTCTTTAAATAAAAGTACTTAAGTTAAGGCTTCCACAAGACACCAACCATGAGGCTTATTATTATATATCATAGATCATATCACTATCAGAATCAAAGTATATTATTGCAGCATCTTACTTACTGAAGATCTTACTATCAAATGGCAATTAAAAATAGTCGCCATTCATTTTTTTTTAGATTGTATTAAGTGGCTTTATCTAATGCGTTGCAAATCTAGCACAAAACTTGAATAAACATAACATTTGTGTAACCCTATATCATCACTATTTTTATATTTATATACCTAGATGTGTGTATGTGTATATATTTGTATATGTATATATTTCTGCATATAATTTGTGCATATGTTTACACAGACTGTATATATGTATGTTTGTATATTAGTGTATACAATAATATAGTATTGCTAGGAAAGACTACATATATGTATATTTTCAATTACTACTATTATAAATATTATTTAAACCATTTCAAATGCTGTATACTTTAGAAATATTTTATGATGCTTTGTACTAATCAAAATATCTCCCATATCAGCACTTTTTACACCAAAACTACCCATGCTTTCATCTATTTATTGTCGTCTTTGTCCATCCAAATGTTGCCTGTAAGAAATTGCTTTTAGCGATAAGGCTCTTTGTACGTATTCACTAGATGACCTATTCCATCCCACTGATATTATAAAATGTGAAAGTTTGGATGGATGGATGTTTGTTACTCTTTCACGCAAAAACCACTCAACCGATTGCAATGAATCTCGGTATGCGGATAGCTGGAGACCTGGATTACGTATAGGCTACTTTTTATCCCGATATTCCCACGGGATCGGGATCGAAACCGCGGGGCGCTGCTAGTGTAAAATAATTCTTTTGGTGTACAATAAAGTTTATTTCCATTCCATTTCATGAATTTCAAAATGTGTGTGATCCACAGATAGTTGTCCCGAGTCTGGGTGTTCTTTGTGTCCGTTGTTTGAATGTTTGTAAAGCCCTTGCGACACAGGAATATTCCTACTGCGGGAGTTGTCGTTAAAAAAAAAAAAAAATGTTTTTCAGCACATTGATATTTATATGTTCATTTTAAGACTTGAATTAATAAGGAGCTTTTTTATTTTTAGCGTTAAGTGCAAAAAAGATATATAAAGGCACAGGCAATCAAAATTCAGAGCAACCTAAAACTGTCTTACCACTTGGAATAATAAGACAAGAAATTAACCACTGCACTATCGATTTAACAGATGATATCAGCAATTGCTAATGGCTGTAACGCCGTATATAGCTCTTAACGATCTCCACTTACACTTTATATGTTGCTTCCTTATACGATTAGTGAACAGATACCCGTCAATATGAATCAAGAAGTTTTAACCTTTTCGGGTAAACGTATAAATGTGACTACATCTTTTGAATTTCGTATATCGTTTTAACGGTTAGGATAATCGCTCCTCTTTACCGACTTGACAAAAGTTAGTATGTTAATTTACCGCTCGATTAGCAGCTGCGGGTCGGAACTCTAGTACGATACCAACGTCAACACAAACAATTTTTACTAATCTGAGGGGACCAAGACTACCTACTAGTAATTGTGAGCCACTACTAGTAGTCCTTTTAAAAATAAAACTGTATTCTATTAAGCTACATCTCTAGGGGATTGCCATGTATTTATTATGTATATGCTCGTAGGTTATGGTGTGGTTCAGACCCTTTCCTAGAGTAAAAAGCTTGAAAAATATGTTCTCAAAAATTATACCTTTTTTTATGGAATAGGAGGCATACGAGGAGACGGGTCACCTAATGGTAAGTGACTACCGCCGACCATGAGCACCTGAAACTCAAGAGTCACAAGTCCGTTGCTGGCCTTTAAGGTGGGAGGAAGAGGGAGACAGGGAAGGGTTAGGGCATCCCGTAACATTGCTTAACTGCCGATTTTCTGTGAGGCCGTGGTATTACTCCGTGCCGAAGCATGGCTCTCCCAAAGAATTTTTTTACAACCACTTTTACCCAATAGTTTTTTTACACAATACAACTAATAAACTCTGAATAAAGTCATCCATTCAATAATATTAGTACTCAGGAAACGGGTTAGTTAATTGACCAACAGTCTAAGCGGTGTTGATGATAATTGCGTCGGTAAAATCAAAGGTATTTAAAATATGCGCTTTATACGCAAACCAACTGTACAGCGACGGAGACCTCACGCCTAGCGACATTGAGAATGTCACAGCTATCCATTAATAGGTTATAACAGCGATATTTCCTTTAGAAAAACTAAAAGTAGCAATTATTTCTGTTCAACTCCTTGAAGTCATGCTTAATTGCTTAGCACTTTTTACACAATTTTCTTTTTTTTCTTCATTTAAGCAACTGGCGGTTTTTTTGTTTCAGAGATCATTTTTACCATCATTCATTTACCTATAGGCGACTTAGTAATCAAAATAGTGATTCATACATCAAACTAAATAGTGCCACAACACAACACAATTTAATAAGAAAACGGGCTGGCACCGTTTCTCATTTGGAACATTTCTCAGTCTGATCAAAATCTCTTTTCGGATAATAGGAAATATGAAATAATAATATATCTTTTAAACTTTTCCATATGTTTTCTACATTACCGGAATTTTCTTGTTGGTTTTATGACCCGAGCTAATATAAAATATCGGATTGTCAGCTTCCACTTAAGATTATTATAGAATATATTATAGAATATTTATTTATTGTATTGTGTTCATGCTAATTACATACCCAAATCTGTATCCTTTTAAGTGTTTTCATTTAATTATGCTCGAAACTCAGAATATATATTTGTGTTATTAATAAATAATAAAATAATAAAGCGAACGACATTTACCTTCTTTATTTGAGTTTCAAATAACAATAGTTTAAATCAATAAAACTTGTAAATTTCGGTAATATAAAAGATTTTATTGAGATTATTTTCCTAATTAAAGGTTATGTATGATTAATTGCTTAATCAAATGAAAAATCAAATGTGACTTTTGTTAATAATTTTCCTTAGTAGACTCCAATTCCCCCGTCCTCCCCTATACGTATATTATATATTTCTATAGCAATAAAGACAACAAATTAAAATTATTAGGCTATTTCCCTATTCTCAGTTGGTACAATTCTCAGTTGAAGTGAGAAAAAAAATTACATGCATTATTTTGTATCGGAAAATTCTTAGGAACTAGATACAAACAAATAAGAAGGCTCCCAATTATATTCGAGGGTCTTCAATATTAATGTAAAGCTTCAAATCGCTTCTTTTGATACGTACTTTTGATATAAATTAAACTAGTTATTTACTTTCTTATTGTATTTATCTACGTTCTATTTTTATTATATTTCATTTCAAGTGATCGCGAATTAATTTCATGAAAATTAAATTATAAATTAAATGATTTGACTTAATCGCTGCCGGTTCACACGATTCGAATAAAGTTCAAATTTCAAAACCGCCTGATGGAAAGCTAAATTGAGATCCAGGGACTGAAGACCACCATTATAGATACGAATGATAAGTACTAAAATGATGGTCCCGAGTTTGACGGCTTCGAGAGATGCATTTTCACTCCCCGCTTTAAGGACCCGGGGTTATATGTCGAAAGAACACGTGTGCTGGTAATGAGTTCCACATTGTATAATATGAAAAAAGTTTCTTTGCGGCACCATGTAATTATGTAATAAGTATTCAAGGTTATAATTACACAGCGCTATCTAGACAGAGTAACATACATAGATATGTTTTCGTAAAACATACAGTACCTACATATTGTACACAATAGAATGCAAATATTTGTACTGAACAGGGATCAAACCCGCAACCCCCGACTTGGCAGTCAAGCACTCTGACACTCGCAAACAAACTGTTGTCGCCACATCAAAAACTCTTATTTATTTTATTAAAAACAGGGGCAAAAATAAATACTCACTCTTAAATAAAAATGAGTTAATAGATATTATTATGACTAGTTATACCAGTAAAGCAATTCTATTGGTCGGTTGATAAATATTGATGAAAAGTGGGGTTATAAAAGGCTAAGAATGTTATTAATAATTATAAGTTAATAACAATCACTGCAGGCAACAACGAATATTATAATATAGTTAAATTAAATTTAACGTGGGAGAGCCATGCTTCGGCACGTATGGGCCGGCTCGACTCCGCTCGATACCACGGCCTCACAGAAAACCGGCAGTGAAGCAATGCTTACATTGCATTTCGCCGCGTGAGTGAGGTTACCGGAGGCCCTAACCCTTCCCTCTCCCTTATTCCCGTCCTTTCCCTCTTCCCACTCTTTCCCCCCTCCTCCGCTTCTTCTACTACCACCTTAAAGGGCGGCAACGCACTTGTGACTCTTGACTTACAGGTGCCTATGGGCGGCGGTAGTCATTTACCACCAGGTGACCCGTCTGCTCATTTGCCCCCTATACCATAAAAACAAAAAATAGACTAACAGCTATCTCGAATCTACTTAATGGTAAAATGTCTAACATGAAAAACTACGTCAGGCCTTCTGCAAGGTAGAATTCCTAAAAATCATTTCTTAGTGTACACCTTCATTATATAAGAAACTGCTATTTGAAATGTGCAATTTCAAACAACAGTTTCATATAATCACGAGATACGAGCACATAGCTATCTAGCTATGGGCTGTAATAATGTTTACTAACATGCCCAAACACATCCCAGGAAATTCATAGACAAAGGCACTATTTACGGCAGGTAGAATCAAAGATCGCCCTTAGTCTTCTGTCGCAAATTAATTAATGGACAGCGTATAAAACAGCTCGTAAAATCTGTCCTTCACCTCGTAGCCATTCTATTGTCCTTCCTTATTACTAATTATGGACATCGAGCATTAAATTCGCAAGATACATGACTACCAGTCACGCAGAACCACTCCTATGCTCGATCTAAAGAATGCCGTACCACGACTTAAACTTTTTTTTTTGTGCGTGTGGAAACCCCCTCGGGCCGTCACCAAACCGGGGTTTTCGGTAGGGCGGTGTGTCGGAATCGAACCGACTAAAACCACACGGTGTGCCGTACTGCGCCTTAAATAGGAGGAATCCGGGAACAGCTTTTATTAAGACATCCGGAACCCTCCTAGCGCCTGCCCGCAAAAGCGCGGGCACCACCTTCGGGTAAAAACCTCTCAATTAGGCGACGTCCAGGCACACTCCGAACGCCGACGTTCGAAATGTGGGTGTACATTCGAGGCCAAAATAACAGTCCAAAGAGTTCGCTCACAGGTATTTGATGTGATACAACAGTATAAATTGCTAGTAGGCGGCCAGTTGTCTACCTATGTCTGTCTGTATATGCAAATAAATGTCATCATGCCAAATGGTGTATGTAAAAATTGCTCAACCTAAACGAGCCATTCTAAACAGTAAGGATTGCAACACATAGACACGTCTAGCTGGCACTTGTTGCCTTGTTTGTAAATTATAGACAGTTTGATTTTTATGAGCATCATTATAAAATTAATGCTTCCAGTTAGCCGACACGCCTGGTATATTGCGTACACTTCGCCAATCATTCTGCTATTGTTTATGATTTGGGTGCCTGAAAGTGGATATTTAGAAAGCTATGTTGACGTAAAGAAATAATGTATAGACAAAGTGTAATAAGCTATAATTGAATTGCAAAGTGGTAAAATAAAATGCCATTTGGTTCTAAATTCGTGACTGGTAAATGTACTAAATATCATGTTTTGATTTAGCAAGGACATTCCTCCATGTAGTCGAAGTCATCGTCTTCCCTTCTTTCTTTCGGACACATCTGACGGTTACAGTTACAGTTTATGCTATATAACTTCTTTTTTAGGCTATAAAAACGAACCTGTATTAGTGATAATCTCGTAGCCGCTGTGTTGACTTACATTTACAACCCTTCTGGAGAATACAGGGTACAATTTCATTTGTGTAAATCTTTTTAAGAAGTCAATTTATTTCAAATATCCGAAAATTTAAGAATAATTATAACTTAACTTGAGATACCGTACACACGGCTGTCTGATCCCAAACTAGGCAGAGCCTGTACTATGGTAACCAGATTGCTGATAAACATACTTGTATATTTCTGAATACATACATATTATAGACCAACAGGCCAATCAAAATGAAAGAAAGATAGAAAATGGAATGGTAATACAATTCCTGATAAAACAAAAGTAATATTAGAAGATTATTAAATCCAATCTGGTAAATTACACATTATTTTTCTCAATCAGGTGGGATCGCAAGGTGAGACAAGCACAATAGCCGTTTGGAACCAATATCAGCGATAATGATGATGATATCATGATATTCATGTATGAAAATAAGTAGGTGCATTCACCCTCAAGAGTGTCTCAGGATGGAGTACAGCTAACAAGTAAGGTAACTGCCAAATTCCAGTTTGTCGATCTTATCATTATTTGTTTACATTCTGTCCTATCGATTGTTTCAAATACATGATTGTAACACGTCTTTACATGTACAAAATCAAGCAAAGTAAAGCGGGTTATATACGTTCGAGTAAGTACGCATAGGTACTTGCGACTCGACGACCTTTTTCACCTTTGTGTCATCTAAGTACCTACGCGTACTTTAAAATCGCCGCGCAAGTTCGACGGCGCGGTGTTAGAAATTTTGCTCGGCACCTCGGCTCGCACATTTGGCAACACTGAGAGCCGCGACTTGCCATTTTGTTTAAAAATTAGAATATAATAAGTAGGTGTAACAGACTATCTTCAATGAGTCTTCATACAATGCCTCAACCATACGAAAGTATTTATAATAAAACTGTATCTGGTCCAATTCTATACATTGAAGATAATTTAAAAATATGTTTTGGGGGCACTACAAATAATGAAACTTGGCATGATTTGAGTTTATATTACGAGGTAGAACATAGGATGCTTTTTTCCCGAAATTCAGAACGGTTTCCTTGACAGTGGAGATGAAAGTCAAAATGTGTAATTAGTTGTAATTCATTAACACGTAGTTCGATTGCAATCATTCCATTTTTGTGGGAAAGAAGGTACTTTAAAAATTGTCACGTAATCTTCTTTCTTCTATATCTAGTATAGTATATCTGTAGACGATGATGTTTGATTGTGCACACATCACGTAAAAGTACAAAATATTCGTTCAAACGTTTAATGCACAAGTATTGTATAAAATTCGGTTTAGCATTAAGTATTTTATTTATCGCAATTCGCAATCGGTTTTCTCCTTTAAAAAAGTAATTTAAAATTTTCAAAAAAAAATGTATCGCGCAACACGCAATGATATCTATTCGCCCCAAGTAATACTATAAAACTATTAACGTTAAGTGGTAATTTATTTTTTTAGATATTTATTATTAGCATAAGTACTTGAATGAGGAGTTACTAATTTCAGACATATAAACCTAATTATTACATAATACTATAGGTAAATATTTGTAGTGCAATATCCATCAATAGATAATTTGATAGTTGATAATACATTCTACATATTATACTTATATATCCATAATTCCAAAAAAAAAATGTGGGAGTTATATCGGACAACAAACTGAACCCATTTCTACCTATTTTAGGTGTCTGTTCGTCTGTTTGATTGGGCTCGCAACACTTTAAAAGTATAAAACCTATGTGGAAACCTTTTCTGTAAAAAAAAACATATCATTACAATGCTGACTGTATTGTAATCATATGTTTGTTACTTTAGATCAATAAATGACGATACATTCCGTTATTAGCCCAAATAAAATTATCTAATTCACGTGATTGTTTTTATAATAATAATAATATGACGGCGCACCGATTATTTTAGATGGCAACATTATTAATAAAGAGTCGGAAGTTATGACACTGACGCAAACACCGAACGCTGGCGCGCGACGGATGACATCTTATGGGCGCAGTGCGTGTTCTGTGGAGTATATTTTTGTGTTTAAATAAGTGTAGTAAAATTACTGTGTGAAAATCACGTTTTTATTCCCCTCGCTCGCCAACTCACGTCTACGCGCAACATAAAACATGAACGCGCCCCATGTTTCCGATAGACGAGGAGTTTCTAGAAATAAATAAATAAAATATATATTTTTACAAAATAAATGAAAAAGTATTCAATTTAATACTTTCTGAAAGTGCACATAACCTACAAAGTGTTGTGTATGTGTGCTTTATACATGTGCCTTTCGGTTACATTAGAGTGAAAGCTTATGTTACACCGTGACTAAACAAAGCTCAGAGTTAACATTTATTTGTTGCACAAGTGGACCTTGGTATTGGCTGGGAGTAATCTGTTAGGTATACCGAAGGGGCCATAGTTTCTAGGAAGCAGCACTGACTACAGCGAGAGTCTATCAATTGGAACGACAAATCGAGGTGTTTTAGGTCATCACTGTACGTGTACGAGAAGAAGGTCTCGCGCAAGGAGGTGGCGGAGTGGATCCGGTAGGAAAACTTCCAGGCAAAACCGTTGCACTCGCGCTCACGTGCGGACCTTAAGGATGACCGCGGGTGGACCGCTGAGGCGGGTTTTATGTTCTTTACCCGTAGCAGACATCGCCCAGTTACTAACTGGGCGATGTCTACTTGACAGAGTCCGCTTGCCATCCGCGGTCTGGCACTGGGTGGACCATATGAGGCAAAACGTCCGTACCGACGGTCCACTTATTACAGGCGCTGTAAGGCACACTGTGTGGTTTTAGTCTGTTTAAGTCTGATATACGTCTTTACCCATAGCCCGGTGAGGTGAGTTCAGCAATCAAACGAATCTTTTTTTTTTTGAACGCTCCCGGTTCTTTCACCGCCAATACAGTATAAAAAATTCTGCCTGGAGGATTTCCCCTCTCAGGAGGAGGTGCAACGCCTATTATAAGCGACATATTGCTGTTTTCCGACATAAGTCGCGGGCGGAAATTAATTACGAACGTCTTTCTTTTCCTGACGTAACTTTTATCACATTTATATGTGATAAACGCTCTCACTTAGCTAACCAAGTAAAAGAATGGCTAACCATTCTTTTACCTAAATTACACCTTTTACCCAGATGTTTTGTTGTTTTTCATAAAGTAAAATGATTTTACTCCTAAATAATACAAGAGCTCAGCAAGAGCAAGTGGCACAGTATGAGTTAATTTGTCGTGTGTCGTCGACGTCGAACGGAGTAAATACCTAAGCGTAATTTTGAATCCGATTTTCAATCAAATGAGTGGCCGTGTGCCGAAGTTTTTTTTTATAGTGGTGTGTTATTAAAGCGTGTTATTATGTTTGTGGTTATATTATCAGATGATTTATATATATTATAATATCAATACAGGTAGCATTTCTTCAAAAAGGAAAATGATTAGTAATATGGGAAACTTTCTTAGGTACAAACGTCCGAAAAATAAAATCGAATGAAAATTGCCGATTTCGCTGTTTGTGGACGCGGAATCTGATCGTAAGCCAAATCAATCACAAATCTGATCAGCAATAAAATTGTATCGTGTGTAGCAGTTTAAAGCTCGTACGTCTATCACCTGTTGAAAACCACTTCGTAACTCATTCACTTTCCGGACAGCCTACAACTTGCAGTACGCAAACGTACCTACTTCAAGTATTTATTTATGCATCTGTTCAATCAACCATCTCGGAATCGCTTACGGGCGGGTCAATAAACTCTTATGGCATTCAAATATAAACACACGGCAGATAAAAACATTTATTTTTAATAAGTATAAAAAATAATCAACATCAATTAAATCTTTTTAAGAACATTTTTATGTATTTACTTAGATTCATTATTTTGTCTAACATTTGTAACAAATTATAAAAATATTCATTCCTCGCTAGCAAATTAACGTTATTTTTTTATTGGCGGTTCTAAATTGAGTCTGGTTTCAAATTATTTTTATTTTCGGTGACATACTTCTGTAACAGTTCCTTATAAGAGCGTCCAAAGCTAAGCTCCATAGTATAAGGGGAAGGAGATACGGGAAAAAATTGATTCACCAGATAGAATAACATAAGGAACTACCTATTTCTCTCTAATTTAAAATAAAATGGTCGTCAAGAACCTTGAACACAAATATCGTAGGTATTAAATAATCATTTTCCGTGAAGTTATTAGTTTATTACACATTTTCGGTTAAATTTTGTATCAGTCTATCAAACTAATCAAGAGTCGAGTTAAAACCAAGTTAAATGATAAAGTAAATTATGTAAACGTAACTCAACGTTGATTTGTATTGTCGCACAGTTTACATTTTCTTTTTCGATTTCGATGGAGGTGAAGGCAGTTTTGGAACGGCCTTAACAATATCTTTTTCAGACTTCTTCAGTTTCTTTGTTCTACTAGAATCACAACATTTCTCCAACATGTCGAAATAATGGTTGACGGGACTAAGCCAACCATATCCATGTTCCGCTTTACCCAACCAGATATGTCCATTTGGATCTGTCAGCCGTAGTTTTCCTACAGGGCAATTCTCAAGGAAGTCACATTCCAATAAACTTGAATCAGGATAAATGTATTTCCCTCGGGTACTGTAGCACCAATCTTTGAACAAACCTTCGTATCGGGCGCCATCACTGTACTGTATCTGAACATCTTCGTTAGCGCCGAGTTTGTCATTTTCCCAGGTTCCAGAATAGATGTCACCTTCAGCTGTTGTGTATACACCAGCACCTAAACCGTAATGTGATAACAACGGAGTGATTCAACGATACGTAAAACAAGCTGAACGTAACTAGTTTCGGGTAGTACAAAGAGCCGTACAAATGCAATTTACGTAATCAGAGCGTAACGCTCCTCTGTAAACAACTTAGTATAATTACTTACACGGTTCAATAAACCACATTCGAATCAAATACAATAAATATCTACCTACATGTTCCTTTAAACTAATTTTAAAGACGTGCTTACGGCACTGACGACTGCTTACGACGTGCTTAAGACAATATACAGGTAGTCCCTGTATATTATGTCTTTTGTAGGCTTTAAATATTTTTAGAGCCACCTCACATTCGATTCTCATTAAAAAACGATACAATAGCTGTTCACTCCTTTCGTATAGTGAAGAGAGCAGTTACTATAACACACACATCAAAGCAAGAAGCAGCTCCTGCGTGCTATCGATACTGTCGCAAATTCGACGATTACCGATGCACTTAGTAGGCAAAGCACAGTAGGGCTCTCTATAAACCTACACCGTGCAATATAGATAGTCAAATTGTGGGTAGTTATGACGTTTTTCATTCTCCCATCCCGGCTGGTACAAATTTTTGTACGTAATCACTCGAATTAGCCTTTACTAAGATTTGTATGGAATTATGGGACTGATACTGATAATGATATTGTGTGAAATTAAAAGAGAGCGTCTAGATGCTCTCTTTTAATTTCACATAAATTCTGGTAAGCGTTAAAGCCCTTCTTTTAAACCACCAAGTTAAATTAAACCTAGCTGGGCTAAAGCTAAGGCTAATGTATGTTCGGATGCAGACCCAGTTAGGTACATCATAGTGCAGAGTCGATTATGGAATGTATGAAATACATTCCAAAATCGACTCTAATTTACATTACAAAAGTGACCTCCTAACCACCTGTACATACATTACAAAAATTGTTATTTACTACGCTGTTCCGCACTGCGTTGTCTGCATCTTATTCAATGTACGCTTACGCTTAGCGTAAAGTGCTAATAATTCCAATAAAACTTTAAAAATTGATCTTTCAATCTACTTAATCAATACCAGTTTCAACTTCTTGTTTAAAAAATTGCACACCTTGCATTTTAGCAGTACGATCTTTCTTTTTAGCCTCGAAAAAGCCGTTGTAAGTGTCTGCAGTTTCAAACGTGAAGAATGCTTGGTCCTGCACGACTAATATCTCTTTTTCCTTAATTTTAACATTCGCTTCGGAGGGTCCAACGGCGACTTCAGCATTGTTAGTCATATTTCCGACACTGATGTTGTACCTATTGATTTTTTAAATTGATTATTGTGTACTAATATCTACTATTGACGTTAGTTAAAATATTACTGGCTTACTGTAACTTAGAACACACGGGGCTAGTATCCTTTTTAACATCGACTAAACTAAATTATTGTTGAGTGGATTCACGTTGGTAGTAGGTATGCAGCGAGGAGAAGTTCGGAGCACCAAATTTATTTAAATACTTTGTATTATTAGATGTATAACTCCAAAACTGTTTTAGGATAAATCATACGAAAAGAGAGAACAGTTAAATATAATAAGTAAAATACAAACTAATAACCGCATAGCCACGGCTCCAGGGCTGACTAATTTGTATAGGCGGGCGTAGTTGATTTTTTTTTGAACCCACACAATCCTTAGCTACGCTATAGTAAAAGAATTAGTACGAGCTTCATCAATAGTTAGTTAGTGTAATATGTAGAATACTTGCGACTTGGCGTTAACTACAATTCCATCTAACAACAAATGCCTGTTGCTATTCTCAGAACAAACGTCATAGAAAACAGGAATTTTCTTTAAAATCGTTATGAAGAAAGAGAGCGATACGATAATAATAAAATGATTTCCCATACATGAAGATACAGTAGTGATCACAAATGAATATTTTATTGATTGAACTTACAGAAATCAATATTTTTAGGTAGATTTCAAAGAAAAGTCTACCTATTGGTTTTGTACCAGTTGTAGAGTTTTCCAAAAATTTCTTTACAGGAGATCTAGCTATGATCCTAGACCCTAAAACAACCGCCAGTTAAAAATAGTTTATATATATATATATTATATATATATATATATATAGTTGTAAAAGAATTAGTACAGGCTTCATCAATAGTTAGTGTAATATGTAGAATACTTGCGATTTGGCGTTAACTACAATTGGGTAGATGACTGTCAAGTCAAATCACTATCTTTTTAGTAAACGTCAAAACGGTACCTTTCGTACATTTTTGTATGAAATACTAAGGCGTGACGTCACGCCTCAGTATTGTCAAATCATTTACTTTTAATGTTAATTTAACAATTATAATCTAAATTAAAAACGTTAAAATAAAACTGGACGACTATTTTCACAGTATTTTAAGTGTTTAAGCGACACTTGGCGACATAATTTATTTTGAGCATAGGCATCTACCCAATTCCATCTAACAACAAATGCTTCCTGTCGCTATTCTCAGAACAAACGTCATAGAAAAGAGGGATATATCTCAACTTCAATTTTACCGGCACGATAGAGGTCGCAATTATGCACCGATTGCTTACAAACTTGGACGACAAATCAACAGGGCAAAAATCAAGGTTAAGTTCATGAATGGGGGATATTCCCCCAAAGGGGAGAACTGGGGGGCAGATTTTCAAAAAAAAACAAAAAATACGAAATCTACCTCTGCGGGTCTGCTGCGGGCCCGAAGTTTTTATACACTTTATACGGTAAGGATCCTACTAGAACCTATCACATCATTAAACTATTAATAAGTGTACGAACCTAAGTAACAACTTTCACAAAAAAATCTAGGTAAAGTAATATTACGTTTGTGATCAAGATTTATGTGTGTATATTACTTGGCTCCTGTGTCCCCGAGGAGCCGGAGATCCGAAGGGATTCTCCACCCCGTCAACAAAAAAAAAAGGTACATGTCTACTAATTTTATTGATTTCATGGCAACAAATTTTGTACTTGATAGGATTGGGATTCAAAGTTAAAACAGATTTGTGTAATTTCAAGGAAACCCGAAAAAATAAATACCAAACACTCTATTGAGCGATAATTTTGGTCGAAAATTAAGGATTGCAATTAATTTCACCATACTAACAAGACCAGGTCAATGCTTTCAGGAAATACTTGTCACACAAACAGTTATAAACAGTTTACTATTAACACCATATTTCTCAATACTAAAACATTTTACTATCGACGGATGTCTATGGTGAAATGAAACTATCATGCATCTCCACTTCGAAGTAGATCATCTTTAACGATTTCCGCAAAACTTTAAAAGTAGGTACCCTGAATACAGAGGTGTGGTAGAATTTTACATTGATCTTTGAACGCCTGTTTAAATTTAGGCACACATCTATACTAATATTATAGAGCTGAAGAGTTTGTTTGATTGATTGAACGCGCTAATCTCAGGAACTAATGGTTCGCATTTAAAAAATACTTTAGTGTTGGATAGCCCATTTATCGAAGAAGGCTATAAAAAGGATATAACAGCACGCTACGACCAATAGGAGCGGAGCAGTGGTCATAAAGGCAGGTGAAACTGCGGGGACGGCTAGTTATCACATATTCTTAAATATGATAAAATCTGAAAGGTTTGTTTTCACTGCGTTGCATCAACCTCAGGAAATAAGTTTGACTCGAGTACGACTTGATTTTTTTTTAAACATAAGTATTAAGGAAGTTTATAGCGAAAAATTACCCATATGAACCCGACGCTACCGCTTTAAGAGATTAAATGTAGACTCGACTTACAAATTTATAATTTAGAAAAAAATCTACAGGGGCCTACCCTGTTTTTTCCGTGTGGAAGCCACAGGCGCGCCACTTTGTCTGGTTGTTAGGTCCAATAGGAGGATGAGAATGTATGTATGAAATTCCTGCGGATCCACGAAACTCAAACCCACGCTGCCCCGGACGAGATACTTTTTATTAAAGAAGTATTCTTGTAGTCCCGAAGCCACTGTTGCCGCTACCATTGCGAAGGTGCAAGTTTTGTATTCAAACAGCGCTGTTGAGTAATCCAATAACTAATACATTGCGGGTGAACTTTTCAAAATTCAAGCCTGAAGGAAATCACTTTGGATTAAGATACGATGACATACCCTAATTGGATATAATCAAGATTAAAAAGTCAGAAGAAAAATCTTTTTAACAAAAAATTAAATCGACGAAAAGAACTAAAAAAAAAACCCTTTTAAATTTTAAGTATTGACCATATTTACATAAACTATCAAATTTTATATAAACTGAAAAAAAGGTTAAAATGTAAGATAACTTAAATAGAGCAAAGCCGTGAACGGTAAACTAGTCTATCAATGAAAACCATACATCAGCACCTACCAGAAAATATTAATAGTAATAATAGTAACACTCGATACCTAGCTACCTGTACCTACCTACTGCTGTAGTATTCGTTTTGCAGCGACAATTGATGTTTCAAATGTTATTTATGTAAATATATTAATGTACTACTGATATGTATTCAGTCCTCGTTATGTAACAGAACACGAATTTTATATATATATATATATTATTTTATTATGGACTTTTATCCCGCGCGAAAAATCAACGCAGGAATTCCGCCAATGTCAAGTTTTTTTATAATTATACAAGTTAAATAACAAAAACGTAAATAAATGGACGTCTATTCCCACGAATTTTATGAAATATTTCACAGATGACGTGTTTCAGTGTCATGTTATGTCAGATCGCGTGTGGTTTTTGCACGCAAGGACGACGCCAACAGTAACTTATTGGCCTTCACACTAGTGCCAAGGGGAAAGCGATATAATATATGGTAACAAGGCTAATTAAAAAAGGTTTACTTTTATAACTAAGTACGTATAACACAAATGTAACAAACAAGCATACGATGGCCTCATCGAAAGAGTTTACCTACCTATAAAACTTTCACTTAGGACATTTACAATAGGTACTTTTTTGGCTAAAAATGTATATCCCCGGATACGGATACGAATACGGATACGGAAATTAAGTTTTTGAAGTGAAAACTTCTTTAGGCATGTTTGTGCACTTTTGCTATGAGGAAAAAGCACTAAACTCGTTACCGTCACGCTAATAATACATATATATATAGATCCACTAGAATATATCTTCAGGATAATAAATAAATCGGGAGTTGTCTTTTAAAAAAAAAAAAACTTAAAAAAATATGTGTAGGAAAAGGCGCGAGCTGTCAGACGCCTGAGTGTCTTCGTTAGATCGGAGATAATAGAGAATGCGATTGAGCAGAACAGGGGGTTGAAAGTCTTCGCTCAGCACTTGACTCCATCTGACGAAACTCAAAACTGAGAAAGGCAGAACGGTCACCTCATAGTTCGAGTTTCTCGACGAGATCGAAATTTTTTATGGACAGCTGTACGCAACACGGGTGATAGAACTAACGAGTAATGATGGCCACAGAGGGTCTTTTGATGCGCCATTACAGCGAGATACCTGCTATGAAATTGTCTAAAGCGAGATAGAGGCTCAAGCAGCTGAAGAACAACAAGTCCCTGGGGATAACGAAATTACTTCCCAGCTTCTAAAGGCAGGCGAGATCCCAATCCTAAAAGAGCTAGCGAGTCTCTTTAATTCCGTCATGCAACAAAGTTTACCATCTAGGGCATGGAGCGGGAGTTCGGGGGTACTGTTCTTCAAAAAAGGAGACAACACATTGTTGAAGAACTACAGGCACATCTAACTTTTGTAAAGTTCTTCGTCGGATGACCTTATTATGATTTTTTTTATTTCAAAGAAACTTTTTCAAACATAGCTCGCTTGCAATTCTTGTATCTCTTACATGTGGTTTTCGAAAGTCGCCGGAACCCCCCTCACCAGCCACCGGAACAAGCCGCTTTCTGAAAAGGCTACACAGCACCGTGGACCACATCCATACTGTTCTGCAGATTGTGCAGAAGATCAAGGAGTATAGTCATCTGTTGTGTATGGCTTTTGTGGACTACGAGAAAGCCTTCGCCTCCATCGAGACCTGGGCAGTTCTGGATACTCTGCAACGATGTCTTGTCGACTGGCGATATATCCAGGTGCTGAGAAGTTTATATGACACCGTCACTTGAGCGTCCTTGGCTCCTTGCATAAGGTTTTTATTATTACTAAGTATATCACTGAAATGGTAGTATGTTTTATGTTTTTTATAATTTAGTTTTTTTGGCTTTTAAGTAGATATCACTTAAAATTAACAGCTTTAAACATTTGTTATAAGGTACATTGATTTTTTTTTGTAATTTTACAACCAAATGATAACCCAGAGATGACGCAGTAGGTACTCCATATGGGGCTGACTTGTGATGATAATAAGTCTTTGCCCCGGGGTGAACCAGTACGCATTATTAAACACACAGAGCTTTTTGGACGTCAGCTTGGCTGTCTTCTAAGTGACTTCAAAAGGGGACGTCGCTTCAAATATAGCATCAGACAAACAACCTCTTTTTGGGAATATATAAAATGTAGCACAATGCTAAAGAAAACAATGATGAGCACAAACTTGTGTTAAATTGCACGATCGTTTTATTTTTATTATTTTAGCTACTAGCTTTCGCCCGCGACTTCGTCCGCGTAGTGGCCGAAGTCGCGGGATAAGGATGTAGATAGTACGTCCATCTCAGGAATCAATTCTCGAAGGTTTTTATGGTCTTTTCCAAAAGACAAACATAACTTTGCGGTTCTAAAATCTAAAAATACCTAATACTCTCCCATACATCAATGTACGATAAAGTTAACGTTCAAACCGCAAAATATAAGTTTGTTACCACAAAAGTAATTTTTTTAATCATATAATAACAAATTAACGACTTTCAGATTTTTTTCTTTACTTATGGTGTACAGACAGACCGTACAATATTTTTTGTTTAATGATTCTAGGTCAGTGGGCAGTACCCTATAGATTTTGATTTACGAGCAAAATGTTGAAATTTGGTCAAATCTAAGGCTTAAATGACCATATCTTTTGATTGCGTTGACTTGGAAGAATGATTTTTTTACGGTTACAAGGGACCGCAAACATAAGTATTCTTTACAGACAGACAGAAGGACAACAAAGTGATCCTATAAGGGTTCCTTTTTACTTTTAGTCTTTTTTAGGGCTACGTTCCTCACGTAGCCCTAAAAAAGACTTCAAAATGATAAATTATTAAAAAGGAAAAATAACCTTGAATTTGACTTTATTTCTCTATTTCTATTTATAACTCTTAGTAGGTTAGGACACGCCACAATTTAATTAAATGAATTAGACGTTACGGTGCCGAAATCCATTGTTAGACAGTAATCGAGAAAAGCCACCACTCACCCTCGGTTTGAGGTGACCCGTGACATGACACCATCCGGGGATGTTGAAATTTTCATACAAACATTCATTCCCTATTTTAGCCTATTAAAGAATACATTTTCAGAAAAAAGTTACACGGTAAACTCTTGATCCTAACCGTAAGCACATTTCAATTTAACATTTCTAACTTCAAAAATGTCGAAGTTTCCTTCAAACTTTAAATCGTTATTTTAACCCCTTAATGAATGAGTTTCTGAAAATATCCTGATACAGTAACCTTTTATTGCTAACTAAGAATTCTTATATAAATTTTTACATTTCTGATTTCAAAAATAACAAGGTCTCATGCAAACTATCATCCCCCATTTTGACTCAATTGGTAATGAATTTTTAAAAATCCTGGATGCCTACATAACATAGGGAACATGCGCAAACTACACAGATATTGATATTACAGGTGGCAGCACAAATCGACACGCGAGCCAGTGTGGTGAATAAAAAGAAACTATCTAGAACTGTTTTCGTGTTGCCGTCAATGTTTAAATCGTTTTTATTATTATTATTAAAATGATAAAATATGGGTTTCTGCCGATTAGAAATGATCGTCAGCATGGCCAGAATATGTCAAAAGGCCAAAAACTATTCGAATCCGGACATGTCTAAGTAGAAGAAACCGTTACGAATCATGAAAATGCAGTAATAACTGATAAAATTGTAGCTCAACCGAAAATTTCTAACGTTTATGATGTCAAAATAACTGTAAAGTATTTTCTGAACTCGGTCTTCGCGTAAATAAAAATTGAGGTAATGCTTACCTACAATTTTGTTTATATTGAATAGTAACTACTACATACTACAATCATGTCTTATATTGTATTTTAAATTGTATAACTTAGCTATTTTTACAAATAACATTATTAGTAATTTCCCTATAAGGATATATATAGGTCATAGTGACGTGAAATTTGGAAGTCTTACCAAATTTCACGTCACTATGACCAGCGGTTTAAGCTGTGCGTTGATCCATTGGGTGAATGCCACTATTTCCATTATGTATTTCCATTGATGGAAATACTGGAACAGAGTCTCGGACTATTTCCAGAGCGGGTGGCGCGGCGCGGCGCGGCGATTAAAAAACGCTGCATTGCCTCTTATGACGGCGCGGCGTGCACATGGAAACTATATTTACATATTTCCTCTTTAGATGAAACCTCTTTTGAACATATTGAGTGACAGCTGTCATTATTATTATTTGCGTTTTTGATTCATTGACTGAATAATAATAAAATAATTTTATTCATGGAGTTTATAAAAAGTGGGAAGGGTGTTGTATTATTGCACATGGGATATGAATATACTAAACACATTCTATATATATAAAAGAAAGTCGTGTTAGTTACACTATTTATAACTGAAGAACGGCTGAACTGATTTAGCTGAAAACTGGTGGGGAGCTTAGCTTAGAACCAGGAGAAGGACATAGGATACTTTTTATTACGTTCCCCTGGGACGTGACATAAAACGTGGTATAACAAAACGCAACTGATATGGAATAACAAAACGCAACTGACAGCTAAACGGTTGATGTGTTTGTTTATTATAGATATATTACACCCAGACACAGAACAAATTACTTGAGAGCGGTTTTACCGATTTCATTCATCTTTTTTTTAAATGTTTTCTAATACTTTATAGAAGGTTCTTACATTAAAAAAAATTAAGAAAATTGCGCAGAAATTTAGAAAATTTAAGAAAACTTAACGACTACCTTTATTATAAACTTTTTAATGTAACCTTAGCCCCAGCGTTATACACTCTTTGCTAAGCACGTTTGAAATAACTGTCAGTTCTTTAACAGTAAAAGACAGATCACACACCGCCAATATCGTTTACAAAGATCGCATAATTCTAGCGTAGCGTTATATTCTCTTTGCATTAATTAGTTGTATCGGTCGGCATCAAGGACTTCATCATGGAAATCCATGGTCGGCATTAAGAACGAATTATAACCCTTACCCAGCTTCCTGGTCGGAATGATATCTTTGACGAGGTAAAATTAAACCATTTTGCTTTGTATTTTGCATATTTTTAATGAATTATGGTTTTCATTTCTTAGTGCATTGATTGAATCGAAAAAAATTTGGAGTTTTAAGTTTGTTCATTTATAATTTTCAGTTGAAATTTTGATATTAAAAATGCCAAGAAGTAGACGTACGTAGGTCGCAGAATTCGCAATCCCGCAAATCAAAGATATTTAAGATGAGCAACGCAAAACTCGAAATAAAGTTGAACGGAATCAATATCAAGAAAATAGAAATTTTGCATTTGATCCACATCGAACTGCATTCAATTATAACGTGGCAATCGATTTCAGTTCACAGCAAATCACGTCTTTGTAATGGCACCCGGCTTGCGGTGAAGAAATTAATTAACAACGTCATCGAAGCCGCAATTTTAAAAGGGAAGTATAAAGGCGAAGACTGAGATGATGATGAGATTGATTCCACGCATCCCTTTGATTCCGAACGACACGCCATTCGACTTTAAACGGTTACAATTTCCAGTGCGGCTTGCATTTGCAATATCTTCTTCTTCTTCTTCTTATTATTATTATTAATTATATATTATATATATTATTATTATTATAATATATATAAATCTCGTGTCACAATGTTTGTCCTCAATGGACTCCTAAACCACTTAACCGATTATAATAAAATTCTCACACCATGTGCAGTTCGATCCAACTTGAGAGATAGGATAGTTTAAATCTCAAATTATAGTCGCAATTTTAATTTATTGCTAATTATTTGTCTGTTATTATTTGACAGTCACAATTATCTGTTAACTCCAAATGATTCTAACAGATGTCGATACCTTTCGACTGGGTTGAGTAAGTAATCAATAGATGGCGCTGCTATGGTAAATCTACAAACGTGTCATATAAGCTACATTTTAATAGCATAATTACCACGTGTTGTTGACGCTATAAAATTAATTAAATTTATTTTGTAGTGAACGAAATACCGTATAATTCAGCTAATTATTTGTCTGTTATTTGCGATTTAACATCTGATGGACGAGTCATTTTGTACAACAATATGAATTTTTCAATTGAGTACTTTAGTTTTATTTTCAATTTAGCTAATTAGATTTTACCGGAAGGGTTTTATTTCCTTAGTTGCGATTAGAGAAATAAAATATGGCGGTACGAAGTTCGCCGGGTCAGCTATCTGATGGACGAGTCATTTTGTACAACAATATGAATTTTTCAATTGAGTACTTTAGTTTTATTTTCAATTTAGCTAATTAGATTTTACCGGAAGGGTTTTATTTCCTTAGTTGCGATTAGAGAAATAAAATATGGCGGTACGAAGTTCGCCGGGTCAGCTAGTCAATAAATAAATCGCAAGGGCAGTCGTTAAGTGTTTGTGGCATTAATCTTGAAAATCCACGTCTTTCCCATGGCCAACTCTATGTCACCTGTTCCCGTGTCGGAAAATCATCAACATTATAAACTGACAATGTTGTGTATCAACAAGCATTACAATAAACAATATGTCTATCTATGTTATAGAGATAATAAAAAACTACAAACACAATATCAAAATATACAACAATAGAAATAATTATTATTAGTGAAGTATTCCAGTTTGAATTGAATGACAAGAACGTGTGCCGGGTCAACTTGTAGTCTATAAAAATAATAATACTTTATGGAAATGCAACAAACGCCATAAAACTAAATGCCGAGGGTCGCTAACAGTATCCCCAGTAATTTCCCAGCACTTTACGTAGTTACTTTAGAATTTTAATAATAGTTTTAGCTACATATTCTATTGCCGTTATATTAATGTTCCTAATTTTATTAAAGGATAAGGAAATAAAAAAAATCAGTTTGTCACAGTAGATACTTTCTGTGTCCCGGATGAAATTCAATCTACTATTAATGTTTGTATGAATAAATGCTTTGAAGAAGCTGCACAAGGCAAAGTAACGTACGTGGGAGAGCCATGCTTCGGCACGTATGGGCCGGCACTCCGCTCGACCTCGCCTCACAGAAAACCGGCGCATTTCGCCGCGTGAGTGAGGTTACCGGAGGCCCTAACCCTTCCCTCTCTCCTATTCCCGTCCTTCCCTTCTCCCCTCTTCCCCCCTCCCCTTCTCTCCTCTTCCCCTCTTCTCCTACTCCCACCTTCAAGGGCGGCAACGCACTTGTGACTCTTTGAGTTACAAGTGCCCATGGGCGGCGGTAGTCATTTACCATCAGGTGACCCGTCTGCTCGTTTGCCCCCTATACCATAAAAAAAAAAAGTAACAGTTCCTAAAGCTTACAATAGCGCGATAATCTCTTTGAAGGACCAAGGCGTACATTTACTTGGTAAACCATTACCAAAGTATAGTGAAAAGAAGTCTTCACTGTACAGACACCGAAACAAAGTTTTAAACGTTCGGCGAGTCTGTTCGAAGAGAGTTCAGTTTTTTGCCGCAATGGAAATAATGGGATATAATTTGTATAAAACGCTTGTCCCACTTTTTCCATTTTGCATTTCCATGGAAATAGAGGGATTTGGTATTGGTATTGGTGTAGGGCTCTGTTTCCGCATCTAGACTCATATGCGGTCCATTATGCGTTCAGATAGGCTGACTAGTTGAGCCAGCCTAGCTCCTTCCAGAAGCGCAGAAGCCTCCTGGGGCGTTCACAGGCTTCTAGGAGCGACCTCGCTCCCGCGAGGATACTTGCCCGTTGTGTGGCCACTCCATCGCATTCCAGGACAACGTGGGCGGCCGTTTCCTCCGCGTTGAGACAGCCTCTACATAGAGGACTGCTTGCCGCGTTGATAGTGAATAGGTGTCGGTTTAGGGCCAAGTGGCCCGTAATGGTTCCTACTACTATTCTGATGTCAAATCGGTTGAGACTGAACAGTCTGCACGTTAAACGTGGTGAGACCTCCGTCATCACCAGTTTAGACTGCCTACAGCCGGGTGTGTCGGCCCAACGGCCGTTGTGCGCTTCACGGGTCCGTTGCCTTACCCATGAGCGAAGTTGATTAAAGGGAAGTGGCAGCAGTACAGTTGGACCTGCCACTGACGTTACAGATCCCTTCCTTGCCAGCTCATCGGCGGCGTCGTTCCCAAGTGAATCACTATGCCCCTTGATCCATTGAAGAATTAGCCCATTGGTAGAAGCTAGACGTTCCAGGGTCTGGTGGCATTCGTAAATGAGACCGGAGTTCATGGTGTTGCCCTCCAGGGCCTTTAGGACGGCCATGCTGTCTGACAGTATGCGGATGTTGTGCTCCTTTATACCCCTTGACATGACCGAGGTAGCGGCGTAGGTTATTGCAACGCACTCACATTGAAATATGGAGCTGTGTTGGCCCAGCGCCAGTGATATTGTTATATTCAGGTCTTGTGAGAAGACTCCGGCTCCAGTCCCTGTCCCCATCTTGGAACCGTCCGTGTATATCCGGACTTCGTTTATGCCAGATTGATCTCTGTCGTTTTCAGATAGTTGTATTTGGTACCTCCTTCCGAAGATGTGTTGTCTGGGGATCCTATCGCATGGGGCAGCTATTAGTGGTTGATATTCCACTAATTGATTCCATAGTTTGGAATGGGGACCCTCTAGGTTGTACCACAGACCCAGGTGCTTGAGTCTGATGGCTGCCACAGCTGCTTCCTGTTGTATATATAGATCTAGTGGTGCTAGATCTAGAGTCACTTCAAGGGCAGCTGTGGGTGTTGTGCGCATGCAGCCAGTGACGGCAGCACATGCGAGTCTCTGGAACTGCTGCAGTTTATTTCTGACTGTACTTAGCTCTGTTCTCTGCCACCAGGCAATAGCACCGTACGTGATGATTGGCCGTATGACCGTTTTGTATAGCCATAGTGTGATTTTTGGTGATAAGCCCCAGCTTTTGCCGAGGAGTCGCTTGCATTGGTAGAAAATAATGCTGGCTTTGTTCAGTTTTGTGTCCAGGTGCCTGTTCCATAGGAGTTTACTGTCCAGTATCACTCCTAGATACTTGACCTCCTTGGTAAGGGCTAGACGGGTGTCAAAAAGTTTAGGTAGTCTTAGCTCTCCTAAACTACGTTTATTTGTGAACATAATCAACTCTGTCTTTGTCGGGTTCACTGTTAAGTCGTGTTTCTCACACCACTGTTCAACGACCTTCAAAGCGGACCTCATTCGGTCGCATACCACACTCTCAAAGGGGCCGCTGATGAGGATGGTCAGGTCGTCTGCATAGCCCACTGTGAGGAACTTGTGGTCATTGAGATGAGTAATAAGCTCATTGACCACGATGTTCCACAGGAGGGGTGAGAGAACACCGCCTTGCGGACATCCTCTGGCCACCACCCCTCTTGTTGTGTTGTTCACAGTGAATTGTATGGCTCTGTATCTGAGCATGCTGTCTATCCACCCAGCAATTGTGGAATCGACCCCATGTCTTGACAGAGCTTGGCTAATGCTGGTGAAGTTAGTTTTGTCAAAGGCACCTTCGATATCGATGAAGGTTCCTAGGGTTGACATCTTGCATTTTAGATTGCCCTCTATGTATGAGACAACTTGATGAAGGGCAGATTCTGTTGATTTGCCCATCGAGTAAGCATGTTGGTTGGGGTTCAAAGGGTAGTTGACTAGTGCAGTGCTCCTGATTTCCCTGTCTATTAGTCTCTCCAGCACTTTAAGTAGGAATGATGTGAGACTGATGGGTCTGAATGATTTGGGTTGTGTGTAGTCTCCTTTGCCGGGTTTAGGAATGAAGACTACTTTGACCTCTCTCCATTTCAGGGGGACGTAGCGGTGTGCCAGGCAACTGCCGTAGATGATCCGGAGATGATCTATCAGTGCCCCATCGCACCATTTTAGCAGGCCTGGGAAAATACCATCTAGTCCTGCCGCTTTGTATAGGAGGAAGCTGTTAATCGCCCACTGTACTTTTTCATGATTCACGATTTTGCGGGCAGTGGTCCAGTCTGAACCGCCTGGTGTGTTTCCCTCGCTTTCTTCCCATGTGTCCTTCTCATTTGATATACGACATCCTGGGAAGTGAGTTATCATTAACAGTTCTGATGTCTCTGAATCTGTTTTTGTATAAGTCCCATCGGGTTTTTTCAAGAAGCCGAGACTGTGCCTTCGTTCACCGCACATGATAGTCTTGACTCTGTTTGCCTGATTGTTGTTGTCTATGTTAGTACAGAAGCTTCTCCAGCATTCAGTTTTACTGATTCTGATCCGCTTCTTGTAGTTAAGTCGGGCCTGTTTATATGCTTCCCAATGTTGATCTAATTGTGAATTTTTTGCTTTATTGAACAACTTTCTAACCTTACGCCGTTGTTTTTCCAGTTCTGGTCCCCACCAGTGTTGTTTACTGCATGGTCCGGTTCTGGGTAACGAAAGTCGGCATGTTTGTTCAAAGCAGGTGATTAAGGTGGTAGTAAGGTTGTCTACATGGTTATCAATATCCGCTGTGGTCCCATGAGCATTTGGCAAATCGGTATTTTTCAACCTTTCCGCGGTGACTAGCCCATACTTACGGACGTCCATCTTACGAGGATTTCGTCTGGGTTCAGGCGGTGTGAGAGTCATCTTCAGGTCAAATTTGATCCACGCGATAATCTCTTTGAAGGACCAAGGCGTACATTTACTTGGTAAACCATTACCAAAGTATAGTGAAAAGAAGTCTTCACTGTACAGGCACAGAAACAAAGTTTTAAACGTTCGGCGAGTCTGTTCGAAGAGAGTTCAGTTTTTTGCCGCAATGGAAATAATGGGATATAATTTGTATAAAACGCTTGTCCCACTTTTTCCATTTTGCATTTCCATGGAAATAGTGGGATACACCCGATCCATTAGTCAGTCAGTCGAAACAAGTCTTTTATGTATGTAACTTTCAAGACTACTAAGCTCTTTGCTTTCCTCACCTAGGAAGTTGACTAACTCAAATGTTGACGTCTGGGGTTGATAACTGTCCATGTTCACAAAAACAATGAAGTCCTCATCGTCGTTACTAAGGGTACTGCTACTCCCTGCTGCTTGATTAGATCGCTAAATGTATTTATGTAATTTTGAAGCCATAGTATATGAAATACCAATTAAAAGTTAAATTTTTAAGACATAATTATAATACAAATACCAAATATTCAATTACAAGTAATTCAAATACCGCCCAGTCCTGCCTGTGGCAAATGCTAATAGTAAATAAAACAAGTGGTTTTTAAGTAAAATATATTTAACTAACGTTCATATAATCATTTTCACTATCAAATGCTATGTATTATGTTAATAAATGACCATAACTCAGTTATACGAACGGTATTTACGTACAATTTGAGGTTTGATCATTTTTAAAATTTAACTGCAGGCACAAACCAATATCTATATAGTGATAGATAGATCTTTGTTCCCCATCTCAAAAAAATTATGTTATAAATATATATACAAAATGTTCTAAAAAACAAAACATACATGTCGTTTCTACATGGTATAATTTTTGGATCATTCCTCATACTACCGATGGGACCAAAAATGAATATGAATCTTTAGATTCGAACATTGTCGGTCCATTTAACTCGAAACCATTTTAAATCTTTCCATTTATTGAAATAAATAAAGACTTGATTTTGTTAGGCCCGAGTCCTTCAAATAACGCGGCGATTATATATCGAATTCGGTAACTTTGCGCAGTACGTCCTGGAGCACATGACATGACAGTACATGAGATGCACAGTAAGCCACAAGTTCAATAAAATAAAACATTAATTTTATACACGGTTAGGTCAAATACAAAAAAATATCAATGAAAAATTATTGGCTGTACCATTTTTCACATAGCATGCGTTCGGTGACACCTGATTCTATTCATTTCACGCATTGTATAGAATAAAAATAAAAAAATACAAGAAATGAACCTGAATTACATAAAAATCTGTATTAATTTTCATTTTTAGGCATATTTAAGAAGTAATCAAAGACGTAACTGCTGTAGATATTTTCGAAGCCGATGCCATTTTGAATCAAATTTACAACAACTTCTCCGCCATGAATTACCAACCCTACTTACCTAATTGATAACTAATAAATAATTAAAAACTAGAAAATCGGCGTTATTTTTGTTACTAAAATCGATTCTTTCTTCAATATAAATTATATTATTTAGCTTTTTCAATCGATTCGTTCTTCAATATAAATTATATTGCTTAGGTTTTTCAATCGATACTTTTAGTTTAATTTTATCATTCCTACATCTTGATTATCTTCAAAAACCAAACGTCACCGAACTCATGCTATGTGAAAAACGCGAAAAAAAGAAACTTCAAGTCTATTCTAATAATAAATTAATATACCTTGAGTTACCTATATAATGCTATTTTACTTCAAACCCTATGTGGATAGATAAAAACAGTCACAAGCAAATCCACAGTACTCTTACATCATTCAAAAACACTAAAACTGTAGGACATACTACGCTTCTTCAGGAATAAGACAAAAAATCCCAATCTTACAACAGTACAAAGAAGAAAATGTAGACAAATTATATCAAAATACGACTAGCGTTAAAAGAAGAACAATGCAAGGATTATTTGTCGTCTGACTAACAATTTGATAACTGGATATCACGTGTACAAAAATATTGAACTCAATAAAATAACGATACCAACACGATACTTAGTGATTTTCTTGCATCGAAGAGTATGTAAAGGATATTACACATGGTTTAGAGGATCATGTTTGCTGGGTCTTCGAGGTTCTCTTTGAGTGCTTTCATCCATTGCGCACCCACCGCGCCGTCGATCACCCTGTGGTCCGCTGAAGCGGTAAAGGTCACGAAATTTGCCACACGGAAGCTGAAATACACAATCATTCCATATATAGACACGTTAACGTTTAAACTAAATTAAGTAAAATATAATAGGTTAACCAGAAGATGTTAGACACATCGAGGCCAAAATCATCTATGGTGAGCATATGGTGTGATACGCGGTACGCGGGTACCATACCGTATATTAAGGGTTACTGTTCTTAAAGACTTTTAAAATACTCCTTTAGAAATTATGAAGAGTGGCAGAAGCCCGAAAAGCCGCGAATTAAAGATTGGCAGTGAAAATGGGATATGGTATGCAATGCGGTTGGTGGACGGAGAAGTGTCACTGTACGTACGAATATTATTAACTCGTTACTCAAATTTGTTGCGTACAACTCCGATTGAATTGTAACTCAGGTGAAATATATATCTGAATATTTTAGCCTTTTCGCATTTCATCCCAAAATTTCTTTGAAAATATTTTTTTACATTTTGTTAAACAAACTGCTAGATGCTCTACTTTCCGTCGAAACGTGGCTGCCTTGCTCGTTGTTTACTCAGGAGCAAACCTCAACAAAACAGCAAGGTATTTGACAGAGATGTCGATTTTAAGATAGCAAGTTATCAGTTTCCCGGTGTACCATCTACATTAATTTAGAGTACCGGGAAAATTATTAGTAACACTTACCCTTGGGCTTCATTTTTGTCAACGACCACTTGTTGTTGTAGCCCACCGCATGCCACTATTATTGACTGCGGGGGATTGATGATGGCGTTAAACATTGTAATACCTGGAATTAATACATAAACAATTTATTTCAATATTGTAGTAACTAATATTTAGGCATAAGCTGACATAGTATACATTTCCTTCCATTATATGTAATAATAGTTTGATAATTTCTCCTCTCCATCGACAATAACATTTTCCATTTAGCAAAAAAAAATATTTTTCTTCTACCTATGAAATATCAATACAATGATGCCAATGACAAAAAATAACGATTTTTACGAACGAACGGAAGAACGAATTATATAATAAAAAGATAATATTGCTTTGCTACGTACCAAACATGCCAAGATTTGAGACTGTGACAGTGCCTCCCTGATATTCTTGTGGCTGTAGTTTGCCTTCACGCGCTTTAGCGCCGAGTTCTTTCATGTTCCTCGACATGTCAAGGATACCTCGCGAGTCGGCGTTGAACAAGATCGGAGTGATTAGACCCGATGGCGTTGCTACCGCTACAGATACGTCTACATTACTGAACCTGAAATATGATTGACATTATACTCAAGTTAAGTCTCTGGGGTCTAATGCAACGTTTTAGATAAAGACGGATATTTTAATAAAAACTATATAACAAAAAATAAACGAAAGAAGAAGGAAGTGAAAAGCGAAAAATAAACTTGTTCAACTAAATTCCTACAGTAATACTAAGTGAATTTACCATTATTTTACAATAAATGTGTTTTTTTAAATAAAATTATGATTTACTCGTTGTTTTAATGGTTTCATATTATACGTTAAAAAATCAGTGGGCTTTCACTGTGGCGACTTCCACATTCAGCAACAAGAAACATCTACAACCTAATAATCCTGAATCGCGCTATGAGAGTTCTCGCGCCGATTAGTATATATACAACTTCCCAACATCAACCGTTGGGCCACGGCCCGCCAGGCATGATCACCTCGCCTGGTCGGAGGATCCTCCCTTTGTGTTGGAGGGACATATAACACCCGTCCCTCCACACACATATTTTTTTTTTGCTGGCAGTCCTGTCGAAATACCGATTAGTGTACGCCGTCAGTGTGGGCCTGACACCGACGCGGCACGTCGCTTCGAAAGTAGATGTATTTTGTTTAAATATAATATGGGTAGGCTAACTAAACGCACTGCTCCAATAAGACAGTGATGTTTTGGAGCAAACGAAAACATCATCGAAGGAAACAATTTTTAGATATTTGATTTTTAAAAAACCGCTCGACTGTTTTCGATAAAATTAAATTTACCCTTTGAAACAAAAAAAGATTTTTCCAAATTGGTTTAGGCGGCTTCGAATAATCGGTGAACATACATAAAAAAAAAGATTCCGACGAATTGAGAACCTCCTCCCCCTCCTTTTTGAAGTCGGTTAAAAATAATATAAAATAAACTTCTTAGCCAACTAAACTCCTAAATTAATGTAAACACCTAAATAATTTTGAGTCGGCGCAAAGAAGCAAATTAATTATTACGTAAAAATTAAATTATGGTAGCGGCATATACCCCGTACTCCAAGGTGTGGCCGCCTACGAACAAAGAGGCGACCAAGCTCTGCATACCTGGGTCCCTTGCAATAGACCCACTTGTGACGCAACACCGTATGATTTTCGTCGGTTCGATGCCGACACCACTTTCCATTACGTAAAAATGAAATGATGGCAGCGGGATTCGCGGCGATGCCGACGCGACGTGTCCCTTCGTCTAAATGTTTTTGAATTTCATTTTGTTTGTATATATGGCGACGACTCAATATTTTCTATTTAAATAGGACCTACTCTCCCGAAGTTTACCCTATCCAATTAAAAAATATATCGATCTCAGACTACCCTATAAAAAGTTATATGGGTGGGCATACATAATAAATATATATATACGGGTTGACTTGAGAACATCCTCCATTAACAAGATATGAGTACTTTAAACTTACTGTCTAATATAAGTTTCCATCCAATAGGAATTGGCACTGGGCACTCGTTTACAAGCCGCTGCTACAGCTTTAATGATGAAGTCGTTCATTGAAATCTAGAAAAAAATAATTACATATTAATAATACCTATTACTTATTAAAAGTAAAATTTGGATGAATAAATTATTCAATAAGCAAATGACCGATGACAGAGACCCATCCATTAACAACAATTTATTGTAATTTATTCTATATGACATGTTATGCGCCAATTCGTCTCGGATATCGATGTTTTAATAAACGAAGATACGAAGATAGAAGATAGAAAAATATATAAATCTCACCTTCAAACCCGACTTTTCACTTGCCAGTCTTTCATTAAGCTTCTTCCTCATTGCGATCGTCTTATCGACATTGACCGTAACACTCAGCTGGTAATGAGGAATGGTCTGCTTGGAAGTCGTTAGCCTCGTGGCGATAGTGCTGCGCATGCCGGACAGGGGAATGTCGACAAAGGAGGCGCCGGGCGCGGGCGCAGGCGCGGGCGCCGCCGCCGCCCCCGGCGCTGGCGCGGCGCCGCCCGGGGCCGCTGCCATACCTGCCAAGTCGCCACTCTTCACCGATCCGTACAACCCTGACCCTGGGCCTGGAGATTAAATCAACTAAATAGAAGTCAACTTTTATTTGCAAATAACAGACAATTACTTAATTTTTTTCTAATTTTTAGTTTTATCGAAATTGAGCCTTCCATTTATTTCATTTAATCTCGGATAGTTACGCAGTGTTTCGTTGATCAAAAGAGATCCGCCAAAATGGTACTGAATTGTACACCAATAAATTTGTACATTATATGAGTTATCTATATCTCCGAACTTACGCCTGTACCCTCCAAGGGGTAGACAGAGGTGTATTAAGCCCCCACATTTTGCCAGCTATAATTTGGTCCCACTGATGTAATAGGGGGCAAGCCTATTGCCGTCACTCTGGGAATTAAAGATGGAAAAATTAGAAGTATATTTAAAGGGAAAGGTAGCAAGGGAAGGACTTGCTTACACTCCCCAATCCATCCGCAATATCCCTTATATTGCTGATGGATTGGGCAGTGTAAGCAGCACAGGAGCAAGTCAGAGCCTGTAACTCGAACTGGCTGTTGCTGAGAAGTCAGAGGCCTCTCACGGAATAATATAATAATAAACTCTTCCACCAGCTACTCCTTCATATCTTCTTACATCATAGTAAACCGCAGAAGGTGGCTAATATAATAATTAAATTTATTCGTGAACAATCGGTACCATTTTGACGAATATTCTTTTAACATTGTACAACTTGGTACCGATACCCCATACAAAGTGTCGGATCTTCTTTTAGCATTAATAAATTATAAAAATAACAAAAAAAAATCGATAGATCCTTTTACTTTCACTAATCGAAATAATATATTTATTGTACGCCGAATGGCCTATTCTCCTTCTCCCCATAAACACAAGACTCGGAAGTCGTTTTAAAAGTAAAACTTATTCTATACACATGATATGTATAGTGTAGTATGCAAAGGTACCGAGAACAATCACGGTAAAACAAAAGTTAAAATATATCAGCAAAAAAAAAATACAAATCCATGTAAGGTTAAAATATTCTTTACAAACTTTCAAGAAAATTTACTTGATGATAAACTTTCGAAATTATAGTTCGATAAATTTAAAAGACCTCTAGGTACTTCTCATATAATATTAAATATGTTGCCTCATATCTAACAAACAAAATTTGACTTTCCTATACAACCTATTCACTACGAAAATTCCGTCATAATATCCGTAGTAAAGGTAAAATATTAATTGAGGTTGAATCTCCGTAATTTGAAATTCATAAATCTACTTACAGTAATAACTGAACATTGGCAATTTGATCTATCCATTCGTGCACTTATTACTCTGACGTGATTTTTTATGTAAGTTGACTTTGTCCCTGGTTATGTTATAAAACACAACAACCACAAACAAAGGTGAGTTGAACATAATCAAACGGCACACTTAACATAACTTAAATGAAGGCTCAGTTTCGTTTTGAGTAATTAAAGGGGTTCATTTTGATCATACATAATTTCAAAGAAGCAAGCCTAAGTTTTCACTTACATACTTCTCATTTTTTTAAGGATACTGTTACGAAAATCTAACATCTAGTGTCGAGTATAGGAATTCATAGTGTTACGATTACCTAAATTGATATGCACGCCATTTTTGACATCGAACGGAACTAATAGTCTATTATAGAATGTCCCACAATGTATTATAAAATTTAGAGGGGTTTCGAGTTTTCGAGAAATGTTATGAACTCTCTGTAATCTGTATGAAATAAAGGTTGGAGTATAAAAGTACAGTTGCCTTGCGATATTGAGTTCTAATTGAGTGATCAAGTGAGAGATGTGGAAATATAAGTGCGAAGTACAAGTGATAATTGAAATAGTGGGAATTCATTATAATTATGTTATTTGTGAATTATTGAAATAAATTGTGTCTATTTTAGTAATAAATTGCTGTAACAATACGTGCGGCACGTTTATTGGTCTGACTATTAACCCCAGTAACACGAATAAAATTTAGGCTTGCTACTAAATCTGAATCGTCTGGTAGAAGTTAGGGGCCTAATCTGATATATAAAAAATAAAGTGTTAACAATAGTGTATTTTTTTCTACAATAGTGTACTTATCTTATTTTGTAAACAAACACCACTCGAAACGAAAATCACGAGTTTCCGGATTAGTAAAACTTTTTTGGCTTAGGATCAATGTTTTCAATCATTTGAGAAATACATACGATATGTATAACACTAAAATCTGCTGCTAAATAATAATTTAAACACATTATTTTTGTTTAACTCAAAATATTGAAAACAACAATTCCCACAGATAAATTAGGTAGATGACAATTTGACATTTCAAAATGTTATTATATCTTTGGATCTTAGAATTGAAAATATTTTTTACAACATAGATTATAGTATTAATAGACAAAATTATTTGGCTGGGCAAAGGATTACCATGATTGTGGTGGGATAAATGCCGCCTTGACCGAATTTTAAGAGTAGAGACCGAACTCCACCCGGATTTTTTTATATTGTCTATGCCTCTATGGCGACCGACGAGCCGGCGGCCCACCTTACGGTGACTGATAACCGCAACCGATAGACATCGACAATGCCGTAGGATAGTTAAGCCATTGTCTACCACGGCCCACTTTTTAGGTGTCCGGCTGTGCAGTTGCTGATCTCCGAACGCGATCCGACCGTGTTCGGATCACTATGGTTGGGCTTTCGCAACTGCATCGTATGTTAGCTCGTGGTAGTAGTACTCCCTAAGCCGACGCTTACGGCATCCACTTGAACATAAGGAATGGTGGATTGTATTCTAAGGCCGCCACCAGTCAGCAAAAATCGGAATATTTGATAATAGACCGGATTTTTACCGGGACAGTAAAACAGATCTACAATGATAATTTAAAAAATCTACAACTAAAAAATATTAAGGTGTTCTTAAATTTAACTAGAAAATAGTAATAATTAATGTATATTATTTATACTTGTGTATATGTACATAAAATTGTTAATTAAGTTCAATTAATCGAATTTCAAAAATCTAGGAACGTCTGAATATTTATGAGTTATTTGTAGATTTTTTAAATTTTCTTCCTAAAAATCAGTACGAAAAATATGCTATTGAAGAGATAGGGACTTCACATTCAAAAAAATAGCTAACTACAACTTTTATCAAATTAAAAATGCTGCAATAATACCATTTACTCTAAAAAATATTTTTTTAATTACTTTTACGAAACTCTTTATAATTCTCACAGCATTATAAAAATCATTCAATAGTCATTCGTTCAATAATTTCCCATCCCTATCTATTGTCTCTGGTTACCAGTATGCCGTGTTTGTTTACTAAATAAGACAACTAACAAAATATAGCTTATACTTATTATACACAACTTAAGATGTAATGCACAACACAAGAGTTTTTTAATATATTTTTAGCTATGAAACAGAAACTATAACGTATAATAGCGAAATTGAAAGTCGTAGATAATTCAGTCATGCGAGGATTATAGAACAATAGAGAATAAGGAAAGGCCCATAATCTCAATTAGGATTAGTAGAAACTTTTCACCTAAAAGATTCGACTACTTCATTCGATGAAGTAGTCGAATAGTCGAAAAATTCATGTTAGGAGCATGCATCTAGAAAGTCAAATGTACACACTCATTCAAGTTATCATTTTAAATTTGCAATGTGATATTTTTGTGAGAAACAAGAAATTGCCTAATGAAAAGAATTACATATTAGTAGATGTGTAACTCGGAACTTAATCGCGATAATATTTAAAAGGTTGCCCGACGTTTCGATCGAACTGCATCGATCGTGGTCACACAGAGTCCCGAGTTACATATCTAATATGTATCAAAGTCGCGAAAGTTTAAGATTATGAAATAATTACATTGACTAGTGAATAAGAAAGCCAGTACGATACGCTAACACGATACGCTGTGACCGACCTCCGAGCCGTATGTTTTTGATTTCTGCGAGTCTCCTAGCAAAAGGGCTGGCGTACACCCTACCGCCAGCTGGAGCTGCGGGCGCTGCTGCGGCCGGGGCCGGCGCTGCCGGGCGCGGGGCGGGAGCCGCGGGGGGGGGCGGCGCGGCGGCGGCGGGTGCGGGAGCAGGGGCGGCGGCCGCAGGAGCAGCCGCTGCAGCTAACCACACAATAATAAACAAAATCGGTTAAAAGCACACATCATTATTGTTACACTATATTGACATCTACAAATTACTTCTGTAAGCGAACTGTGAACGGAACATCATTTTAATTAAAGAGTGTAGTATAACTGCTGAGTTTAAATGTCTAAGAAATGTAAATGTAAAAGTGTAGACATAATATTTTATTTATTTTATTTCTTCTTTTAGTATGTATACAGGGTGTATCTGACAATGGCACACTGAAAGGGCATGACTCTAGCATGCAGTTACGAAAGGAGTTTTTGAAGTTGTGATGGCTTGAATTTCCAGGTATTTTTACTCCCGTTTCTCATAAAAGCAGCTAAAATGTGTAAAGTTAAAGATTTGCATTAGTATTTTTTTTTTTTTTTTTGGGACTATTCACTCAGTTATTGAGAAAATCCACAAATACTAATTTAAAAAGCTTTTGAAGTTAGTTTGAGGGTTCCGTACCTCAAAAGGTAAAAAAAAGGAACCCTTATAAGATCAGTCTCTTGTCCGTCTGTCTGTCCGTGTGTGACCACCGATTTTCTCAGGAAAGGGTAGACCTAGCAAGTTGAAATTTATACCAGATACTGAGGTCATAGTTTTACCTTAATTTTCAACTTTTTTATTTTTCGGAATTTTCCCTTGAATTGTGCTGTAACTTGACCTTGCTTTTAACAAATTAACAATTCTAGGTCAACCGGAAGTACCGGAGTAGTACTTTTCGACCCAAAACCTTTAGGGTACTTCCCATTTACCTAGAATCATGAAATTTGGTAAGAAGCAAGGTCTGACAGCACAAGTGAAGAAAAAAATACGAAAGTCGTTAATTTGTTGTTATATCACATAAAAAGTTAAGTTTTTGTGATTACAAAAAAATATATTTTGCGGTTGGATTGTTCACTTTCTCGTACATCACAACCGCAAAGTTAAGTTTATCTTTCGAAATAGACGGGCAAAAGTATTTGAAAATTGGTTCCCGAGATGGACGTATACAAGTTTATTTGCTTACGGAACCCTCGGTGCGCGAGTCAGACTTGCGTTTTTTTTTTGGATTTTCTTAGTAACATAACAAAAAAAACCCAAATTCAAAAAATACATACGATTTAAAATCTTTAACTTTACACATTCAACCTTGTACGAGACACGGAAGTAAATATACCTGGTCAAAAATATAATTCAAAAGGTCAAACTTGTAAATGGTTAGATTTTTTTCTTTCAAAAAATTTTTATATGCTAGGGACTAGGGACATGCCCTTTCAGTGATTTAAGTAAGTGTTTCATTGTCATATACATCCTGTATATGTAGCTATGCATAAACCCAGCAAAACAAAAAGAACTTATTTCTCTTATATTATATACAAATCCAGTTTTTTTTTTACATACCTTTCGGTTTCGGGGCTGGAGCCGAAGCTGTAAATACAGTTTTATTAGAATCATGCAAATGAAAGTGTGCAATTATTAAGTAAAGTTCACTGTAAGCCATGCAATATTTTTTAAGTAATTGTTGGGACATCGAAGACACTGTTATATGTACCTACTGTTAAATCATCATGCACCATACCCAGTGACAGTGGTTGACATAGGTTTTATTCCATTTTTTTTATGCGTGTGGAAACCCCCTCGGACCGTCACCCCACCGGGGTTTTGGGTGGGACGGTGTGTCGGAATCGAACCGACTAAAACCACGCGGTGTGCCGTACTACGCCTTAAGTAGGAGGGATCCAGGAACAGCTTTTATTAAGATATGTTGGACCCCCCTGGCACCAGACCCTGGAACGTCTAGCCTCTGCCAATGGGCTAATTCTTCAATGGATCAAGGGGCATAGCGATTCACTCGGGAACGACGCCGCCGATGAGCTGGCAAGGAAGGGATCTGTAACGTCAGTGGCAGGTCCAACTGTACTGCTGCCACTTCCCTTTAATCAACTTCAACGTTTGCAACGTTTAGGCACACGCGGACGCCGCCTCCCGAAAGACGTGCCCGAAGAGTAGCTGCGTCAGTCAAACTCAAAAGGTATCAACTCCTAAAAAAAAGTTTATTAAATATGGATGGTACTTAATATGCAGGGTGAATCTACCACCGTTTTACAACTAAAGTAATGGAATCCAATGAACATGCATTCAGTTGTCATATAAGGTCGGTCGGGGAAAAAGTTTCTTCGTATTTTATATACAAATTCAAGAATTTTTATTTCTAAGTTTAATCTAAGTATACTAATATTATAAAGCTGAAGGGTTTGTTTGTTTGTTTGTTTGATTGAACTCGCTAATCTCAGGCACTACCTTTTCGAATTGAAAAATTCTTTTGGTGTTGTTTTTGGTAGCCCATTTAACGAAGAAAGCTATAGGCTATATAATATCACGCTACGACCAATAGGAGCGAAGCATCAATAAAAAATGTTGCAAATTTGGGGAAAATTTACAAACGCGGACGAAGTTGCGCGGGTGAGCTAGTTATAATATATATGTACCATTTTGTTCGATAACTTGTTTCGCAAATGAGTACACGATTTATTAGGTTTCTTTCAGTGACCTCGTGTGGCACCCAAATATCGAGGTTTTTTGTATAGCCAAACTTTTTCAAATGGGTCAAAACTGTTTTGTGGTCAGGCCTCAGTTCCTCGGCTATGTCGTAAGTACTAATAGCCCAATCTTGCTCCACTTTTTCAAAAATGGCATCGACTTTATCCGTATGAAGGCGACCAGAGTGAGCTGCATCTCTGACATCAAAAATTTCGAACTGAAATCGCTTGAACCAACCTTGTGCTATTCTTACTGACACTGCATTAGGTCCATAAACGTCTTTTTTTCGCGACTTGAATCGCATTTTCTCTTTTTTGTAATAAAACTTCAGAATGTATTAAACTTCTTCTTTCAGAAAATCAATTGAAAAGTGGCGGGAAAGTGTTTTCTACTTTTTTTATTTATTTTTCTTAATGTTCTAAATTTATTGATATTAAAACCAGACAGATACAAAAAGTACAACCGAAGAGATTTTTCTTTAATTTTATACAAATACGAAACGACTCTTTCCCTGACCTATTACTATAATATATAGTAACTAAATGATATTCATCATGCACTTCTTTTGCAGTAGAAAAAAACACGTTGCAAATAAAAACCAAAAACAATCTATGATCATAGAAGTATAAATTCAATATTAACTTACAATCGTCCTTGAAATCTTTGAATGCAGCTACTGCGTCAGCACTCTCTACAATAATGCAAAGCAATTTGCCAACTGGTACACCCTTTGCCCCAGCTGGAGTTACTATTTTAGCCAAATACCCTTCTTCTGGTGTTTCAAACCCCATTGTAGCCTTGTCAGTTTCAATCTCACAAAGTAGATCCCCTAAAAATTAAAATAATAACAATGACATTATTTAGTGAACTTTGTGAGAATCAGCCTCTTCAAAATATAATGTAAATATAGCTTACTCCTAAACAATTGCCACGTGGCTTAAGACACTATATATACAAGATATGCATAGAGGAAGAGTCCTAGGATACGTGTTTTTTTTTTATTACTAGAAAAGTGGGTCACACATTACTAGTATTCTTGTTAACCCCTCCAGCTAAGCTAAATGCTTGTGTTAAGAGTGGGATCACGACTGGGTGGGTTTCGAACCCGCAATTACTTGAACGGAAGTGACGAATTAGCCATTACGCTACCGCCGCTTATGAATATGAATTGATCTCTATACACCTTATATCTTCTACAATAACGTAAGACCAATTTCACACCCGTATTCACAAACAATACTTTGAGTAGCGTGGAAGCAACGCTTAGCTAAATAAGGAATTTCTCGTAGCGTTCATTGTGGCCAGGCATCGTATACTGTTAAGTGATTGGTTTATTTCCGTCGCTAAGGTCGCTGCAGTATTTGAATGACAGATGCGTGTATGACATAAATACAACTCATAATACGAGAGCCCATGACCAAAATTTTTGCCTCATCGATTTACAGCAAAGACTACAATAGTATATAGGATATAGACAGGCAACTCTGCTTCTTTTTATTGACAACACAAAACTCAGCCTAGTGGTCAGATACCGAAAACTAATATAATATACATATCTATAGGTTTATATATATATATACAATTGAACAATATATAGGTACCTACTTATACGGTGTATGAATGTGTTTTGTTGTTACCTGTTTCTTGTTTTATTGGTTCTAACATGAGAATTTTATACTTTAGCTAATTAATGTATGTTTATGACTAATCTCCGATTTTTATATTCAAACTAAAACTTTTATTGCAAAAAGAAAAGCACAAGAAACGGGCAATCGGTACTCATACGCAGCCATTTGCATTATAAGTGAAGTGTTGCCAACCTAATATTAATAAGTTCCAAATATTTAAAAAAAATTGTTGATTGTTACGATTGTATTTTTAATTAATATTATTGTGTGTTGGTGAACAAATTGTTGTTTGTAAAGAATTTGAAGTGGTTTTAGATATTTAATATGCAATATTTTGGTATTTACAAATGCGAATTTTAAATCGTAATACATTTGAGGGTAATAAATTTCCCCTCATACAAATTATAAATTTAAATATTGTAACACAGTAATTTTAGTTCCGGTATCTATCCTTGGGATGGCACTGGACTCAATAAAAAAAAGTGCAATTCTTTTATGTTCCAAGTTGCCATAGCATGATTTACAGTCAAAACAGTATAAAATCGATAGTTTTAGTTATTCTGATTAATAATTACCTAATTTTAGAATTTTCACGAAAAGTCAGATCTGACCGCATTTTCAAATATGTTTAAAAACTTTTACCGAACTGTTTCACTGCATCTGTCTGATGGACATGGTCTTGGTCGTGGACTTTCGTACTATAATCGTGTGGTGATTTTTGTGTGCTAAAGAAAAATCGCTGTAGTTTGAACATTCTATAAGGATGCAGAGGAATATTTATAGAAAGAGGGAAGAATATGTTGGAATATTGAAAGAAAAAATGTGTACGTCTCGGGACGCCCGACAAAAGTAATAACTTAAACACCAGACAGACTGGCGCCGTAACGCGTTACGTAACGAAGCGGTTTACCCTCTCATAAGAAGTTATCACTTCAAAAATAATATCTTAAGGCCACAAGTAATTAACAAAAAACGTTGTCAATAGCTGAAGTAATGTTTAAGAATTGAAATTGCCGACTCTATGTGTCCGAGCTCACTGTGAGACCTCATATCATTCTTTGTGAATACAGGTGTCATTATACTTATATGTTGTCAATTTAAACAATGCTAATTTTGGAGATATGAAAAAATAATAAGATAGAACAACAAACCTTCAGAGAGTTTGTCACCCTCCTTCTTTGCCCAGTTCAGAATAGAACCATTCTCCATAGTAGGTGATAGAGCTGGCAATGTGACCTTTTGATGAGGTGGTAGATTTCCATAATGTCTCTTCTGAATAGGGTTCCATTGTGGCAAAGTCAATATACTTATGTCCGAACTACAAATGCTGGGAAAAGTTAACAATGATTAAAAAAGCATGTATGAGGATCTAAAATTGTAAACCACATATAAATGGTAAATAAAGCAATGGTGCAATGGCTGTTTCAATTTCCACATTAAATATTAATTGTTTGTTGTTACAATTAATTGTTTCTGATCTGGACCATTCAAATGTTTATGTTTGCTGTGTCCCAAGGATCCCCATGGAAAAATTAGAATAAATATTTCACCAGAAAGTACAAATCAGCAGATAAAGAAAGGAAAAATGTATATTAGTCAAGATTTAGGATATGTAATCCTAAATCTTTAATTGCAGACTAATAGAAAATCTACTTCTACAAGTAGATTATAGAAATGATCTTGTAATGCGTATTATCAAAGTCATCATGATAAGTTAATCGGTTTGCACTAGGTATTAACCTAGTCTGTACAGCATCTTGCTGATAACTGTTGTTACATAATTTAATAACTTTTTCACACTAGTGAGATCTAATATTATCAATGTCATTGTGATAAGATGTTATTGCTATATACTTTTGTGAGAATAACTGATCATTTTATTACACATGATCACTTGCACAAAATTGATTGATGGGTGATTGGATGAAGACCGATGAATTTCATATACTTCCAACAATTTCTACACAAAAACTTGATGGAAATGGAACAGTTACAGGAATTGAACGTAATATAACATTAGAAACTAATTAAATATGGTTTGATACACTATAGTCAAAATAAAATAATAATTTCTCATAGTGACAGTGCTGTTTATTACTTTACTAAAATCAAGCTGTTACCTGCCCACCTACACTATCAAGACAGCCCTGACTAAATTACAAAACAAAGTTTATGCTGTACTTTGTCTGTCTAATATTAATTGCTATCTGTGCTAGCTGTGTAACATGAGCACACACTGTAATATAAAAATCATTCACTTATTATGTTTTATCTATATCTGATTCATATAATAGCATCAGAAATTCTATCAATAAGTAAATAATATTAATTCTTTCTAAGTATAATAATTATGCATAGCAATGACTTATTGTCCTACCATCAACACTTCTGTGAAGAATCAGTCAATTTTCAATTAGATAAGAATAAGTAGAAATATAGAAGTTTAGAAGAAGTATAGAATTTTACGAAGCTCCTGTGAGTATACACATCAGTGTAGGTATTTCTTGAGATACCTATACTGTAACCGGCAAGCATGTATAAAAGGTCTGATGAATGTGGAAGAGGTGCAAGCTGTATGTCAGGAACTCAGTAAATGGCACTCTATTGTCTCTACTTACTAACACTCATGGTAACATTTAACAATTTCTGGCACAGGCTTCCTCAGATATTAACAATTCCAAATTGTATCTAACCATCTCTCTCCAGTGAAGAACCATTGACAATTTTAGCTGACCTTCCCAGATGAATCTATTTGGGTCTAGGTAAGTAATAATAACAATATTGCTTCACATTCTTATGTACTTTACAATTAATGGGAAGACCATGCCTACTTATATTCTATCCTTATGCCTATAAAGCTGGTCTGTGCTATTTGTTTAAATGAATGAATATTAAAGTTCTGATTAAAAAATTAAAAAAACCTCCGGCACAACATAATGACAAAAATGCCTTACATCATTTTGGAAAAGAGCTGATACTCTTACACTGCTTGACCGATATTAACCAAACATAGCTAAGAACCACTGCAAAGGAACTGGCTTTCAAATAAAAAAACCGCATCGAAATCGGTCTATCCGTTTGAGTGCTACGATGCCACAGATAGAGACACACACACAGACATTGATGTCAAACTTATAACACCTCTCTTTTTGCATCGGGGCTTAAAAATTTGTTAAAAACAGAATATGAATTGGGCATTTATTAAATTAGTTTTATAATCCTTTGTATCATAAACCAGTTATAAACTAACACTACAGTTGTTAAAAAAAAAATCCATTAAACTGTATTTCAATACTCACTTCGTGCACTAAACAAAAGGCTCAATTAAATGAGACCAATATTAAAATACATACTTTTGTGACGATTAAACCAAAGTAGTCCGCGATGTAGACCTCCAAATGAGATACATTGCATAAGTTATATTAAGCTCTTATTTAGCTACTTCTTCCCATTTTCCTGTATAAGACAATTAAATTATACCTATTTTGCGGGGGTATAGGATAATGTATTACAATAGTGTATGGTATAAGAGTAAAGCATTTTTTACTTTTAGTAATTACTGCTATTTTTTTTTACTAGCGAGAACAAATTTTCCTTAGAAACTACTGCTACTACTGCTGATATGGTTATTTTATGATAATAGTGTGTCTTATTTTAGTTTTAAATGTTTATTTATTTTTATGAGGAAATGTTTATTAAACTAATTTTGATGGGTTCAAATGAAAAATAGTATGCAACAAATTATCCAAAGTAAGCGATCCGAGGTGTCAATATTGTGGTTAATTAAACAACCATTTAAATCAAAAAGTAAACTTAAATTTTTTTTAACATCTACATTCTATATATATATAAAAGAAAGTCGTGTTAGTTACACTATTTATAACTGAAGAACGGCTGAACTGATTTGGCTGAAAATTGGTGGGGAGGTAGCTTAGAACCAGGAGAAGGACATAGGATACTTGTTATCAAGTTCCCGTGGGAAATGACATAAAACATGGTATAACAAAACGCAACTGATATGGAATAACAAAACGCAACTGAAAGCAATTTATCTGTAAAAAAACGGTCTAGCAGTTCATTTGTCATTTTCTGAGAGTATATTGTAATACTAAGTTAAGATGAAGTTACAAATGCAATTATTGTATAATCACAAAACTATGTAATAACTCCTAGAAAGGTTAAAGTGTGCATTCTAATTCTATATACTCACCATAAATATAAAAATAGTAAACATTAGTATTTATATCACACCATTAACCAATACTACACACCATACACATCAATAAAACTTAATATGAAATGAAGAAATATGTTAAGTAGAAGTAGAACTTAGTGTAAGATATAGAACACTTAGATGACTATCAGTGTAAGGTGTAATGTTGCATGATTGATTATAAATAAGAATATCTCTAAATGGAAATATGACACCTTACACCTGAGTATATTTCACAATAACAGCCAATATATAACAGGTAAAGTGAAATTGTTAGTGTTATTTAATTCAGAGGAGACAAATACTCATGAATGTTAGGCCTAGACTCTTCAAGAAATACGAATTTCTGCTTCGCCGAACAAGAAAACGAGATACCACTAAATAGACTCTCGTTACCATTAAATAAAGCAAACTGACGCACGGAGACGATAATCAAATACAAAATTTTCAGAAACATTTGAGAAGCCGGTAAATAATAGGCAGAATATGACATATATTCACGGAGGTGTCTGTCATTGACATTGTGGTTATGCAACTAAGTGCCGAGCAAACACTTCGTCGGTTTATATTATATGAAATCAATAAGTATTTAAATAATTATCTTCTTAAATACATAATTTCGTTATTTATACCGTAAAGAACTCACTTGTTCGAAAATTTCCTTTTAGACAACTCTGCACTAATACATCTCGTGATATTTGTCCGAAGTGCTTTTTTTATGGTTTCGTTTAACACATGGTTTCGTACAATAATCATTCGCAGCATATTGAATTAGAATTTAGATATAACTAATTCATCCAGACTTCAGGACGGTGTCATCAATTTAAAGATCGACCTTTTTGGAAGTTGTAGGTCGTTGAGTGCCTGACAAGTGCTGGACAACACTGTTTTTGACAGTTACTGAGGCTACTAACCGGAGACAGAGCTCGTCTACAATATGAAAACTTTTACTTGGTGATTGCGTTCCACTCAGAGCATTAATTATTGTTCTTAGGCGTTCCATAATTTACTAGTAATCTGCTTTTTGATACTATAATGAAGAAAAATTCATACACAAATATCGTTTTTCCTAGTTCTTATAGTCCTAGTCCCTTATTGTATATCCTGACCAGGAAAATAAAAAACTACAACGTTTTAATGGTAAGAGAATTATTATTTAAAACGTGTTAACCAGCCTAGCGAAACATACGCGAAACTCCCAAAAAAATAAAACACATGTATAAAACGGGTGCCAACAATATTAATTGCGGCTATTTCTACCGTCCCGTCTACTTAAATAGATAATAAATTAAACAAATAAATAAAAAGATTATAATTGTCAATTTCAATTGCACTAAATATCCCAGCTAATCTGATTTAGTAAACGATTGAATGAAGAAAAGAACTGTTTTGCATTGCATCGTTTTGTAATATTTGTAGTTTCTAATGGTTTGTTAGTAATTGTCAATGTTATTTGTGTCTCTTTACGATTTATTATAAAACTAGTGTAGTATTAAAATATAATAGGGTATTAAATCCAGGCGAAGAAAAAGTGAAACTTCCTTTAGACAAAGAAAGGTTAGTTAGTATACCCTTATCAGAAGAACAAAAAACCTGGTCTAGAGGCGCTTTAAGTGCGTTTTTTATTGCAACTATTTATTTGATATTTATTATTAGCATAGAATACACGCATTAGTAATATTCTTGTGTCGCGGGGTGATTAACAAACATTTAAACAACGGACACAAGGAACACCCAGACCCAGATCACGTGTCGGATTTGAACCCACAAAATTTGTTGCGAGTGGCGAGCGCGACCATGTACCTAAATTTTACCGGCACGATAGGGGTCGCAATTATGCACCGATTGCTTTCAAACTTGGACGACAAATCAACAGGGCGATTGAAGGTTAAGTTCGTGAATGGGGATATTCCCCCAAAGGGAGGAACTGGGGAGCAGATATAAAAAAAAATCACGAAATCTACCTCTGCGGGCCTGCTGCGGGCCCAAATTTTTTTTTCATTTTCTTGATATCAAAATTCCAGTCTCTGACACTGACATTTTGGTATGGGGAAAAATTCCCAACTGAAAGCATCTCCGGGGACAGACTCTGCTCCAAATAATTAGTAACGGACTCTAAAAGAGGCTTCTAAGCCTATCGACCTCAATTAGAGTTGTGGGTATGACTCACTGTGTCCACAACGATGGATCCGCGCTTGACTTTTTTGATGACATATCTAAATCAAAGTGCACATACTGATTCTCAAATTTTTAACACTTGCAGTTTTTGCCGTAATGGTACGTTTACACGCACGCCGTGCAGCCTGGCAAGCAGCATGGCACGCAGCTCGGCGGGCAGCCTGCCACGCAGCGTGCCACGCAAGCTTTTCACACCAGGGCTGCCAGTAAAGACAACTTATTTTATACCGCTAAGACTCGGAAATTATACAAAATCATGTACTATTATACAAAATCAGTGTTGTACAACTATAGAACGTCACTCTTTGGGGATTTTAGTAAAAGGTGTTTTAACTTTAACGTATAAGGATTTAACAGTTTATCACAGACATGATTTGTTTTAAGTATCTCTATGTGTATGTACGTACTTTTTACGCTATAACATCAGCAATGACATTGTATCCAATTATGCAATGCAATCTACTATACAAACAGGATACAAAAGATAACCGATATTATACCAATTTTGTATCCAATTTACACTCTGGCAGCCCTGTTTCACACACTTGCAGGCATGGTCCGTAGGGTATTAGTGTTCTGTGGACATGGTAGTCAGTGCAAACATGGGAGACGATGTAGACGTAGATCTCGTGGGAGCTACTGCTTTGGCCTTGATCTATTTTTATTGAAAAAAAAACAGCCCGACATAATTATGCATGCGAAATTTTACTTAAAACTATTAGGTTTTACAATTAAAAAATCATTTCAATTTCAAAAATCATCATGGTGTAAAAACACTTTTCAAGTAGCCAAAACTTTAAATTTGATTTTTTTATTTGACATGCGTTATAACTATTTTTACATCGAAAAGTGCTTTTACATAATTCGTTTCTTACTTTAGTGGGATCTCTTTGAATGAATTTACTATCTTCGCTAACTTTTGAATATAATTTTTTATTATTTCTAATAAACATGAACATAATTAACCATGATAAGCATTGGGGGCGGCTTCTTCATTAAATGTGTTTCGTAACTGTTTTAAAGCATACATAAATCTATTTTATTTACTGCACATCATTGATATGCGATTAGTTACAATTCTCTAATCGTCAATCAATCAATACTAACTTTAATCCTAAGAATTGGCACTATTTTGTTTCATATTTTTTTGGGCCCTGATAAACAATATTTATTTTTACTAAAAGAATAGTTCAGAAACATCTTTCTGAAGTCTTCTTTTGCTTTCGATTCATGCATGATAAAGGTTCAGACCACTCCGATATATTTGGTGTCGTCAAAAATTAATTTCGATCGTTACGTCGTCTGTATGCCACGAAGATGAAAACTATACTAACGCGGCCGAGAGCGTGTGTGTGTGTGTGTAAATAGGCACACAAGCACATTCACCCTTTGAAGTGTGTCAAAAAACCGACAGTCGTCCCGATCGGCGCCAAGCGCGTGCACATTCACACAAGCATGCACAAACAGCCTGTTCACATGCTTGCGTCGTTGAATGTCGGTTTGAACGCGAGCGTGTGAACGCAGGCGTTAGTCGTCCCGATCGGCGCCAAGCGCGATCACATTCACGCAGGCATGCACAAACAGCCTGTTCACACGCTTGCGTCGTTGAATGTGCTCGTTGAATGTCGGTTTGAACGCCAGCGTGTAAACGCGCCATAAAATGTATGTCATATCAATATTTTATTTGTTGAAGTCGTTTGCTTGACACACCCCCTTAATTTAACTTGCCTTATTTTTGGTTTTATAACAAAAAAATATTGATTCTTGATGAAAGTAGATCTAGAAAGTGGTTTGAAAGCCACGATACGAGATTTTTAGAGCTGTTTGTACAAGTATAAAAGTTCTACGGTTGGCAACCCTATGTTTGGGATTTTTTTTTCTCTCTTTTTCTGTCAACTGCTGAGTTAGACAGGTTATTAAAATGGTGAGAAATAAATTGAAAAATGTCTTAAGAATCCTACAACAATAGTAGTGTTACAATATCTTTAATTGGTGCCAGTGAATGGTGTTAACGTGCTCTATAAATATTTGCAATAATACTTGAGTTGACAAACATAATTTTAGTGGCGGTTCTTCAGTGCTAAATAACCAATTTTGTAACATTTCAGGCCAAGCGCACGAAGAAGGTCGGAATTACTGGCAAATATGGGACACGTTACGGTGCTTCCCTCCGTAAAATGGTCAAAAAGATGGAAGTTACACAGCATGCAAAATACACTTGTTCGTTCTGCGGTAAGGTTAGTATCGGAAATACTCAGACGCTGCAAACCAGCGCTCTGTACCTTTATGATATATATCCTATCATAGACAGCACCTTCTCCCCCTTTTCTAAATATATTTGCGACCAGCGCATTGTGTTCTCTACCAAGTGTATTACTATGTTAAATATAATGTAGGCATGCCAGTCGAAGCCAGGTAAACTTAAGTCATATTAATGATGAAGGTATCCCAAAATTCTTTCATTTATTTGCTAAAGTATTGATATTGTGTATGTTTCTGTCTTGTTTACATTCTTCCGGCAATATGCATTACCTGATTTCACAAGCCTTGTCAATATGGATGTAGCCCGACGTTAGTTAACTATTACATTTTGTATATAAATAAGTAATTAAAATGATCTGTTATAAATATTGTCATTTTACACATTAGTATTGAACACCAACACTAACTTCATAAAAAAAAATCTGTTGCAAACGAAATAGAGTACAATGTTGAGATTTACTATTAATGCTGTTAATCTAAGCAAAAAGTACTTTAGAATTATATTCAAAGGGCTTTATAGAATTTTTTTGGGTAGATATTTCTATACCCAAGAAATATTATTCTATATAAGCTATATCTAAGGGTAGAAAACCATTTGTATGGACTGTATGTTCAAACAGTATTGAAAGGTTTTCTTAAATAGAATGTTACCTACTGTAGTTGCATGCAGTATTGTTTTCAGCTTCAACTACCCAGCAACTAGTAATACAGGTTGAAAATAACACTGAAAACTCCTCTTATTTTTAAAGATTTGAAGGAAAACTTCACTATTTACTACTACCATGACCACTGTCATTCCATGCTAAAGGGATAAATCTTATAACTCTGTCATTAATTGATGGATTGTACAATTTTTTCCTGTTATTTGTTAGTTTTTATTTATATTTGTATTCCATAGCGTTAAATGTAGTATTATCAACATCATGGACCTTCTCTATTACAAATGAAAAAAAATATTTTCACTCATTTATATCAAAAATGAGGACCAACATTATTTCCAGTTCTGACAGTCTGTTCTATTGTTTTCATTCTAAATGTCCATTGTTTCAGGATGCTATGAAACGATCCTGTGTCGGCATTTGGTCATGCAAACGATGCAAGAGGACTGTTGCTGGAGGTGCATGGGTGTTTTCTACAACTGCTGCCTCATCCTGCAGGTCTGCTGTCAGAAGGTTACGAGAAGTGAAGTGAACATCTGAAGTTAGCATAAGTTAATAAACTAATAAATCTATCCTTTGGTTTTATTTTACAGCTGAAATACTACTTTTGAACAAGTCTTCTCTTTCTGTTTTACTTTTATTGGGATACTAATAATACTCATTTAGAGCAAGTTTCTATCAGCAAATCATTGTACAACCATATAATGTTCTATACATATGAATTTAAATGTCCTACTAGTGGCTACATTATTTTGCATTGTGTGATTTTCAGTTAGTAATTACACATGTGAGTTTTAGAGCCATTTAGTTGAGTAGTCTGTAGAGTACTTTTTAAGAGTAGTATGTATGTAGTATATATATTTAGTATTTAATTTTTATGCACTTTCATAGGTATTGGTAGTAGAAAGCAAATTTGACAGAACCCAATGTTTAGATTAGCGCCCTCTAGTGGATCTATACAGGGTGTAAGCAGGGCTACATTACTCGCTCGAGGTCGCGTTTTATATAGATACCTACCAATTTAGCATGCCGTGGACGGCATTAGTGTCAGTAGGGGCAGGGCTACATCACTCGCTCGAGGTCGAGTTTTATATACCTACCAATTTAGCTTACCGTCCACGGTAAAAGTGTCAGTAGGGGCGACAACGCGTAGCTGAGAGCACGTACGCACGGCAGAACGGTATTCTCCGTAAATAAAAATAAAATGTCAAATCGAACTTATTATGAAGTAGAGATGTTTTGTTATTGCTAAATGTATTTATTATGTTAAATTGCGTTATTGCTAAAGACGTTAGTGATCTGTGAAATCCTCTAAAAATAAATTGCGAAAATGATTTTAGCTATTACCTACTTTTTCGTCAATATAATATAAAAATACTTTAGGTGTTATTCTTTACTCGTCATTGCCGCGTGGCTGTACTAATAATAAATAATAGTTATCTTCTCAACAAAAAATTAATGTGGCTTATATATATTCTATACAATGTTGTACTAAATAAGGTTTTTAGTGATTGGCCAGAGTGATGTTGTAATAAATGTAGTCTATTAAACCATCAATAATAAACCCATAACTTCTACGAAAGGTGACAAACTTAGTAGGTGTGGACTGCCAGCGTATTCATTTGTTGTAACTTGTAGGGAAGGCGAACCCTCCCGCATTAGGAATTACTCCTTTGTCGCGGGGGACTTTACAACCATTCAAACAACGGACACAAAGAACACCTAGACTGAAGTGGGAATCGAACCTACGACCTGTAGCATAGCAGTCAGGGTCACTAACCACTAGGCCAACAAGCATGAAAATAATATTAAGAGCTACTGAAATGTAAAACATATTGAGAGCGCCACGGATTGAGGTTTTTATTTGAGTAGGTAGTTATTTGTTATTTAATAATTTTGTGTAACTTAATATGTTATACAAAAGTATTAAATTATCAGAGTATCTTTCTCTAGTCTACGCAACAGCCATTACTAGCAACCCGCCCCAGCTTCGCACGGGTAGCAGAGACATCTTCAACAATCATGATCACATTTCAACCAATTTACACAAATCTTAACAAATTACAAAATTAAAAAAAAAACTTTATTTCATAAAATTGAGCATCAATTATTCGAAATCGTCGATTTAATAAATAATTATTATAATTAAAAATTATAGATCAACAAAGTCACCGTAACAATAGTTTGCTTCGTCAAATGTAAAATGATTAAAGAAAACAAAATGGATAACATAATATCACATCTGCCTGTTTCGATCTATAACCGCCCGTTTCCAAATGGTTGAGCCTTGTGAGAAGAAATCGGGCAAACAAACTCACGGCCACTCTACTCTCAGTATTATTTTTATATTTTTTGTAATCATTTTTGGACGAGACTGTCATCTATCTTCAACTAGAAGAACATGTATTGGATAACAGAACAAAAAGACAGGGCCGTAATTAGAACCCAATTATTTTACCTAGCAACCCACGACTACGAGTATTTATCTTGAATTGAAAGTACTTTAAATATTAAAATGAAATAAATTGTACTTAGGCTGATGATTTGAAATGTATTTTAAGCTCATTAATTTAAATCTACAAAATAAACTGCAGCTGCGGTACAGATACGAATAAAGAAAGATGAGATAAGAATAAATAAGTGAACAAATTTGAATCGTTATTCGTGATTTACCACAAACTTTTTTATTCTAACACTAGCAATGCCCAATGCCCATGTGTTAAGTCAGGTCGCAATCTATCTGTATACCAAATTTTATCCAAATCCGTCCAGCTGTAGGATAAGGTCAAGGCTAGGAGAAAGAAAGAACTCAGAAACTTTCGCTTTTGTATAAAGACGGTTTAATCTTGAAAAAACTACTACCTGGTAAGTAAATTCTGAGTACGGCCCCTTACATCCTATAACTAGTGTGAGATAGCTGAACTACATAGCAACATCGACATAGAACGATGATAATAGTTTTACTATTGTTTGGTAGATGAAAAAAGGTGAAGTGGGCGGAGTTTGACACCCCTCACCCCGCAAATTATCACGCGTTGTTTCAGGAAATCTAATTACAACACCTCCTCTTTGTATCTGCTCCGTGGTGTATTCAGACCATCATTCTCAGTGGAAAATCATTGGAAATTTCTGCCGGAAAATTAATTTTTTTTTCTTTTTTTGCTTAAAAATGATATCACAATGAGTAAACAGAACATTTTACCGAAAAAAATCAGTAAAAACTGCAATATAAAACATTTATGCAATCAGCTGCTTCGACGGCGCCGTGCGCTGAAGGTTCACCGTGCATTCACCGTACCGCACAGTACGCATGTTGCGTTATATTGCGTAGTTTAAAATCAAACTATTGACTGTAAATCCTTAATCTCGCATTTTTATGATGAACTGACTTTGTGTGCATTGTGATAAATATCTAAAGAAAAACGTTTTTGTAAGTTTTTCGCGACGGTGATACTACGCAACAGGGTAGGATACAACATTATACATTATGAGGGTAACTAGAAATATTATAGCGCCAGAGTGGTACGTTATTTATCTAACATGTTATTTATCTAGCACGTTTTTGTTGTGTGATTGGAAATTTAAAAACGACTTAATATTAAACTGGATAAATCGAAAATGAAATCTCCTATGTGGTTACATTTTGAAAAAATAAGTGACGGAAAAGTTTTGTGGTGTTGGAAACTTAAGAATACTCAATCCATTTGATTTAAGTTGTAATTGTCATTGCCATAAATGCAGTGATATATATTTTTTTTATATTATAGGGGCAAACGAGCAGACGGGTCACCTGAGGGTAAGTGACTACCGTCCCCCATATATACCTGCAACTCAAGAGTCACAAGTGCGTTGCCGGCCTTTGATATAGGAGTACGCTCTTTTCTTGAAGGTTTGAAGGTCGTATCGGTCCGGAAATACCGCAGGCGACAATTTGTTCCAAAGATTGGTTGTGCGAGGCAAAAAAAATCTGGAAAACCGCATAGTTGTGGATTGCCAATTATCCACGTGATGGGGATGAAAGTTTTATCGCGTTGAACGATGGCGAACGGTTGCGACCGGTATAAGTCCGAACAATTCCTCGGAGCACTCCCCATAATACATGCTATAGAGAATGCAGAGTGAGGCTACAGCTCTACGCAACGCCAAAGGGTCAAGCCGATCTCAAATATCCTGGCAATCGATGATTCGAGTCGCTCTCCGTTGCTCCTGCATATATATGAGACCAGTATTCCATATGCGGCCGAACCTGCGCCTTATAAAGTTGTAGGCGGTGGGCCGGGGTGAAATATTGTCTCGATCTGTTGAGCACACCAAGGTTCTTCGAGGCTAATTTGGCCTTACCCTCAAAGTGGACTCCGCGGAACTGGACTTCGCTCGATATATCGACACCAAGGATTCCGATGCTGGCTGTGGCAGTCAGGGAAGTGCTCTCAAAGCGAGGTGACACGATAAACGGTATCTTTTTGGCGGTGAACGCGCAAACCTGTGTCTTCGTTGGGTTAAATTGGACTAGATTAAGTCGCAGTGATGCGGGGGTTTATGCGCAAAATTCATATAGTTTGGAAATTGTGTTACCATTTATGTTACTTACTTTTGATCTATATGCTGAATTTAATCCCATTTATAAGGATCTATGCGCATTATATAATCTTCGGTAAATAACAGTTGTGTTTCGGTGTCATCCATAGCGTCCATTTGGTCACAAACTCATTCATAAACATTAAATGTAGCCCTTTAATGTTGGCAGAGGGAAGTCATTTTTTTTTGCTATTTCAACTGTTCGTTAACTGTTGTTCATTGTTCGATCAATATCTCTTTGTTCGTTTTCAGTTAAAAAAAAAATTACCCTCAAGTTGGCGGGGGGAAGTCGTTCTTTTACATTTTTTTTTTGCTATTTTAATAGTTCGCTAACTGTTCTTCGTTGTTCTTTAAACATTTTTTTTTTGTTCGTACTTAGTTTAAAGAAATTACCGTCAAGTTGGCGGAGGGAAGTAGTTTCTTTTCAATTTTTTTTTGCTATTTCAATTGTTTGACAACTGTTCTGCGTTGTTCTATCAAAATTTTGATTTGTTCGTTCTTAGCTTGAAACCAAAACGAACTACTAAATGTGTGATGCGTATAATCCATTTTGGATATTAAAGTTTTAGGCTTGCGACTGAATAACTAAGTGAGCGACTAGAAATACAGAGAACGCAACTTTAATATTAAGTTAGAGACAATTTAACATTCGTAGGGTAGGTTGGATAGAAAAAAAAATTAAACAAAATAAGAACGGACAAAATTTTTATTTTTTTACAAAACTGTTATCGAGCAATTGAAATAGCAAAAAAGTAGAAAAAAACGACTGCCCGCCGCAAACTTGAGAGTAATTTTTTATTTTATATAAAAAAACACTTAGAACGAACAAAACAATTTTTATCGAACAATGAAGAACAGTTAACGAACAATTGAAATAGCACAAAAAAAAATTAAAAAAATTACTTCCCTCCGCAGATTTAATTTTTTTTTTAAATATACTTATGTATTTTTGGGTCCCTTCGTTTTATTTCCAGTCGATAATATCGAAAATACGTCAATAGTTACTAAGCAAAACTAATCGATACTATCGAAACGCGTCGATAGACCATAGATAGTATCGATAATATCGCCTTTTACGCGATACTATCGATAGTATCGTACATCGATAGTATCGCCATAGTTCAATCGTATCACTTATTTTTCACTATCGATAGTATTGCAGCGTGTCGATATTTTCGATAGTACTATCGCGCTATCGACTGTTTATCAAGGTCAACTATCGATAGCGAAACTATCACTATTGCAACAACACTACTCCCTAGACGATCAAGCGGCATGACATGCTGAATCATCATGCTGCATGAAGGATCTATTATGAGTCCATCATGCTGCATGATTCGATTCAGTCGAGAGCATTCAGTCGATATAGATATCACAGTGAAGGGCGCAATCTATTATAGAATTATTGATACGACATTGATTAAGATTTATTCTTATCTAAAAATTTTGTATCTTATGTTTTAGTGCTTAGTAATAGTTTTATTAATTGTTAGTACTCAGTGTAAACATTACGTATAATGAATGCGGTGGGCGTCTATAATGTAAAGCACAATATTGCATATGTATATTTTTGATGCTCCTTATTATATTAAAATAAATAGAAACAGGATAAGGGTTGCCACCCGTACTTTATTATAAAGTATTGTACGTTATTTCGAGTAATTGTACTCTATACTTTATGACAACAATAAAGTACGCAAATATACTTTATTTCGTGTGATTTGATTCCTCTACAATTTATTTTACATACAGCATTAAAAATAGATCGGTCGTAAGACGGATTCGAAATTAGATTTTTATTAGAATAGTAATTTCTGTCAACACTACATGTTTACAGAAATTCCAAAGTTAAGTGAGCAATATAAGTTATATTTCTATTATGGATCTGAACTAAGTGCTGACAATACATAATATGCTTATTTGGGAGTCAACCATTCTTTATTTACGAATATGAAACATTTGGTGCAAGATTTGATTAAGGAAATGTACACATTCTATCATGCCAATTTCCATTCTATGATCACGTCAGTCTATGATAAAAAGAACATGCCATATCCATCACATAGAAAACGTGATTTTGAATTTGAACATTTATGCTCATTTATTTTATTCTGCTGTAAGAAGAGAACAGTTAAAAAGATTTGTAGAATCGATAGATGGAGACTTTTATGATGCAAAACGATATGTGGAAACAAGATGGCTCGCTTCCTTACCCTGCATGGATATATTATTTTTAAATTGGTCATCTATTAGTTAGTTTGTAAGCTCAGATAACTGTCAATAGATTTTCAAAATTTATTGATGCTCAACAGCACTGACAATGGCTTTGGCTTTAAAACAGGTACCAAAAAAAAACAAAGCCAAACATACACATTTCTAATATTATTTACTGATAAACCCTTAGATAGGTACCTAAAAATGGTAAATTTTTAATGACACAAACTGGTTATTTACACTCTATCAAATATAAATTTAAAATAAAAGGTCGAATTTGATCATTTTGTATTAAATTCTACAAAAACCTAATGTAATTTTGGATGATTTTTATAAAGAAACTTCTATATTAAACAAACTACATAATCAGATATACCGACAATACCTTCAGAAGTATATTCTGAAGGTATTGCGAAATTATCTTCTGTATAAAAATGGCAGCAAATATTTGATAAGACCGATGACTTTTCAAATATGTTATGGTACGTTTACACGCACGCCGTGCAGCCTGGCAAGCAGCATGGCACGCAGCTCGGCGGGCAGCCTGCCACGCAAGCTTATCACACCAGGGCTGCCAGTAAAGACAACTTATTTTATACCGCTAAGACTCGGAAATTATGCAAAATCATGTACTATTATACAAAATCAGTGTTGTACAACTATAGAACGTCACTCTTTGGGGATTTTAGTAAAAGGTGTTTTAACTTTAACGTATAAGGATTTAACAGTTTATCACAGACATGATTTGTTTTAAGTATCTCTATGTGTATGTACGTACTTTTTACGCTATAACATCAGCAATGACATTGTATCCAATTATGCAATGCAATCTACTATACAAACAGGATACAAAAGATAACCGATATTATACCAATTTTGTATCCAATTTACACTCTGGCAGCCCTGTTTCACACACTTGCAGGCATGGTCCGTAGGGTATTAGTGTTCTGTGGACATGGTAGTCAGTGCAAACATGGGAGACGATGTAGACGTAGATCTCGTGGGAGCTACTGCTTTGGCCTTGATCTATTTTTATTGAAAAAAAAAAACAGCCCGACATAATTATGCATGCGAAATTTTACTTAAAACTATTAGGTTTTACAATTAAAAAATCATTTATGGTGTAAAAACACTTTTCAAGTAGCCAAAACTTTAAATTTGATTTTTTTATTTGACATGCGTTATAACTATTTTTACATCGAAGAGTGCTTTTACATAATTCGTTTCTTACTTTAGTGGGATCTCTTTGAATGAATTTACTATCCTCGCTAACTTTTGAATATAATTTTTTATTATTTCTAATAAACATGAACATAATTAATTGATATGCGATTAGTTACAATTCTCTAATCGTCAATCAATCAATACTAACTTTAATCCTAAGAATTGGCACTATTTTGTTTCATATTTTTTTGGGCCCTGATAAACAATATTTATTTTTACTAAAAGAATAGTTCAGAAACATCTTTCTGAAGTCTTCTTTTGCTTTCGATTCATGCATGATAAAGGTTCAGACCACTCCGATATATTTGGTGTCGTCAAAATTTAATTTCGATCGTTACGTCGTCTGTATGCCACGAAGATGAAAACTATACTAACGCGGCCGAGAGCGTGTGTGTGTGTGTGTAAACAGGCACACAAGCACATTCACCCTTTGAAGTGTGTCAAAAAACCGACAGTCGTCCCGATCGGCGCCAAGCGCGTGCACATTCACGCAAGCATGCACAAACAGCCTGTTCACATGCTTGCGTCGTTGAATGTCGGTTTGAACGCGAGCGTGTGAACGCAGGCGTTAGTCGTCCCGATCGGCGCCAAGCGCGATCACATTCACGCAGGCATGCACAAACAGCCTGTTCACACGCTTGCGTCGTTGAATGTGCTCGTTGAATGTCGGTTTAAACGCCAGCGTGTAAACGCGCCATTAAAGAAAGTATTTAATTTTTACCATATTATTATATTCCCGCCACTTCAGCATTCACAGAGAGAGAGAGAGAGAGAGAAATGAATGAAATAAAGCGTCTCTGAAACTGATAAAAATTACTCATTTATTTTAACTTAAATGTGTTAAAATAGTGTACAGATTTTTAGCAGGAATAATTCTTTGTTAAAAGTTGCTAAAAAAAGACGAAAATATATTTATTTAGCACGTAACGCATGTCATGCCGCATGATCGTTTTAGGAATTAGGATAGGAGCGCTTACGAGAGCTAAACTTGCAAGCGCGTATGCTTTGCAATTTGAATTTTCGAATTGACCTACCTGCTACCTGCCAGAGTTTTCCATAAGATCTCCATAGTGCAGACTGCTGTGGCGGATTAGTAGATCATGTAGAGCTCTCTATGAGGTGATGTGTCTGATTATCTAAACTACCGTGCCGTGCGTGACTGGTTAGCTCAAAGACACCTTTGAAGCTAAATGGCACTTGTTCATTTCGCATTTAATATACACTAAAAGTCGAATTTATATAGGTAGACTTGGTTCTTGAATTGTAAATTGAACAGGATAAAGCTATATAATAAAAATAGGTTTATACAGTTATTTGGCCAGCATTAAATTTGTATACTAATGTTATATTGGCCTATTCTTCCTCAACAAACGAACTATATCTAACATGAGACCAGCACAGGTAAAAATACCAAGTAGGTACTTAAGTAGTATTACACTTAGAGTACCTACTAGTGTAGTAGTACAAAACTATTGAGGCATCAAAAAGGGCATAGTTACATCATTGGACAAGATTGGAATAAAGTTAAAAAAATTTAAATCAACAAATTTATTTCACAAGATTAAAAGTGGTTATTATGTTTCCATTCATATACTTATAAAAATATGTCTTTTTATTTAAAAAGGATTTTAATTATATTAATAGCACCATTTTAAATTATGTACATTTTTAAGTCTTCTGTATGCTGACAACAAGTCATGTAACTACAATATATATAAGGGTAAAGCATGAATATTTCAATAATGATTATCATTTTGTTAAGTAGTGCAGCCTCAAAACAGCTCTTAGTTTCTGTGCAAAATAGATAATGACAGTGTCATTGTAAATTTTGCAAATGCTTTTTGTTAAAAATAATTATTAATTAACATTACCAAAGTATCCTGTGGACCTCCCTTGCATCTTAGAAAATCATATTTAAAATTCATGGTCAGGTGCATGTGTAGTAAAGGGACTCTTATATTAGAAACAAAGTTAGTAAGTAATTTTTAGACAATCTAAATATCTTTAGTCACCTACATCACTGTCTTTATCTCCAATGGCAAAAAGAATACTAAATGCCACACCCAGAAGCGCTGTTCCCAGTAAATCACCAAGTGCAGTTAAGTATGGTATTGCAGAATTGTCAGGATCCATACCCATTCCCCACATCCAACGAACCATGTAATGACTGATTGTTAATAATAGAAACACTTGCAATAAAGCTGCAGACATATAAATCAATATGAATGTAGGTGTTGTAGATGTATGGCCAGCTCTTAAATATCCTATAGTATAAATAAAAATTAACTGGCCAGGTATAACCATTAATAGCAATAGCTTAGTTGTACTTCCAATTACTGAATCTTCTTTTTGTCCAGTATGAAGCTGAGTAGATAATCTAGAGGCGTGTACAGCCACCATGTTGCCTCCTATACCATTAATGACCAGTTGGTACACTGCAATTCCGGAGTACATTGACACAGTATGATCTAGTATTAATCCTCCTGCACTGCTAATGACCATAGCAGACACCACTGGCACCCATCCTTCATCTAAGGCTTGCTGAGTAAAATTATTTTTCCAAGCAATATACCCACAAACTGGCACAAGCCAAGCAGCAGCAAGGATAATAATAGACGGAAGTATAACACTTGTGCCAATTGATTTGAACAATAGTGATGCTATCCAAGACAAGAGTGCCAAGGTTGTCAAATCTCCCAAGCTAGCTGCTATAGGTGTGGCTATATTGTCTGGATTAATATTAACCTTCTTTGATACAACTACTACTCCTATCATAATGATACCAAGTACACAACTAGCTGATGATGCTGTCAATACACTAGAGGCACACAACAATAATGCATGATGAATATCAAATTGTCCCTCCGGTATCCATCCCATAGCAACTGCGGCCATGGCAGCCAAGAAGCCTACAAGGACAGCTTGACATTGAATGAGACACAAATTTCCAACTACCAATGATCCCAAACTAGTGTCAAGATGACCCAAATGGGCATTTGTTGACAATCGTGATGCTAAAGTCATTTCCAGATTACCTTTCAAGCCTAGGAGGGCTGGCACAAGAATATATACTTCTGATACTTTCGTGAAAACTTCCCAATGTTGTACCACATCTAATAATAAACTGGCCGCCACCATACCAAAACCAGCCAGTAAGAAAGATATAAACATCTGAACTCCAGCCACCCATGAGTTCTCCTGTTCATATTTAATATCAGGGGGCTTATCTTCGGTTGTTATGAGATTGTATGCATTCTTTGCTTCATTAGCGAATTCATCACTTCTCACCATCCTAGAACTGTTCTTGTTTCTGTTCATAATTATAAATTTAAATATGTATGTAAAGACAAGTTTTAAATATTAAAAATGCAGTTGTGTAAAATTTATAGACATACTTTGTGCAGTTTTCGCTTCTGAAAATATTTGATAAGGGAAATAACTCTAGCCCACTTGCTGCTTAATGATTATGAAGCTACAAGAATATCTTGACAGTTTCATGTTCAAAAATTAATTCCACATTGATGAGATCTTCTTGTTGCACTCACGTTTTTATACAAATGTTTGTAAAACTGTATTTTATCAGTCTCACACTCTTGTAAAACTAACTTAACAGTAGTTCGTTGCTCAGACGTAGATATATATTATAGAGTAGATATATTATTTAATAACTAAAAATAACAATCCAGCACTATAAGCAGCATTATAGACAGTCTGGGACTCCGGGCTGGGCACTGATGAAGAGTATGAATACGGCCTCCCTGTTTAACGTTTGACATTAATTAATGTTCTGTGATGACAGCATGAAAGCACAGATATTCATAACATGTACAACGACGATTAGAAATGATCGTCAGCGTGGCCAGAATATATCAAAAGGTCAAAAACTATTTGAATCCAGGCATGTCTTAGAAGTAGAAGAAACAGTTAGGAATGTTCGTTAACTGTTCTTAACTGTTCGATCAACATTTTTATTTGTTCGATCTTAGTTTTTCTTTTTTAAATAAAATAAAAAATTACCCTCATGTTGGCGGGGAGAAGTCGTTTTTTTACATTTTTTTTTGCTATTTCAATTGTGCGTTAACTGTTCGTCATTGTTCGATCAAGACGGGGAAACTGGTCCTCATCCGTAAGGTGGGGCAGACTCACCGGCTGCCTATAGGCCTATCGTGTTGCTCGACGAGGTGTGCAAGCTATTTGAGCGAATCATCGTGGAACGCCTCGTCGAGCACCTTTCGAGAGCCTTTGCTTTTGCGAGGTGTCGCCGTCACTTGCTACGCTGATGACACCCTTGTGACGGCGAGAGGCAAGACATATCGCGAGGCTACCATAAAAGCCACGGCTGGGGTCGCTCTAGTCGTTGGAAGGAGTCGGCGGCTGGGTCTCGAGGTGGTCCTGCATAAATCGGAGGCCCTATATTTTCACGGGCCTCGGAAGAGGCCACCAGCAGGATCTAGCCTTATCGTGGGAGGCGTTCGAATCGGCATTGAGCCCTCGATGAGATATCTAGGGCTCGTACTCGATAGCCGATAGGATTTCGGTTATCATTTCCGGAATTTGGCCCCCAAACTTACGAGGGCTGTGGCTCCTCTTTCACAACTGCTGCCAAACTTAGGAGGGCCCGACGCCTCCTGTAGGAGACTTTACGTTGGAATCGTATGGTCCATGGCCCTAAACGGGGCCCCTATTTGGGCAGGGACCCTGACGGTCCGCAATGCCGCCCTACTGCAGCGAGCGTCCACAGCGAGTGATGGCAATCCACACTCTAGTAGAGTGCTCAGCGTGGGTGCAACAGCGGTGCGACCTCGAGACTGCTATTGGTGTGGGAAGCCTCTCGCTAGAGGCCATGGTTCTGTCCATGGTGCAAAGTGAGAGTGCTTGGGATTCTGCCGCCTCGTCTTGTGAGGAAGTGATGTCCGCTAAAAAGGCGGCGGAAAGGGGACGGGAGAGAGTTAGTAATCTCCCGTCCCGCAGAAGAGGCACCAGGCGACGGAGACCCCAAAATGATCTCCGACCTCCATGAGCGCTGGCCTGGGGGTAACGGGTGAGAAGCAGTTCTGAGATGGTGGCGCGATGTGTTCCCCGCTCGCCTCTGATGGAAGGGGGGCGAGGCCCCCCGTATATTTTGGTGTGGTTGCCTATTGGTTAGGTTGACAGGCGGCCAAGGTCTGACGGGGTTTTCGGGGACTTCCTTCTTAGGGTATTACCAAGTCCCTTGCAATAGACCCACTTATGTCGGAACACCGTGTGGTTTTAGTCGGTTCGATTCCGACATACCACTTCACCGCCAGCCCCGGTGAGGTGATGACACGTGGGGGTTTCCACACGATAAAAAACATTCTAAAGTTGGCGGGGAGAAGTCGTTTTTTTATTATTTTTTTTCTATTTCAATTGTGCGTTAACTGTTCGTCGTTGTTCGATTGAAATTTTTATTTGTTCGATCTTAGTTTTTTTTTTAAAGAAAATAAAATATTCCCTCAAGTTAACGAACAGTTGAAATAGCAAAACAAAAAAATGTAAAAAACCAACTTCTCCCCGCCAACTTGAGGGTAAATTTTTATTTTATTAAAAAAAAAAACAACTAAGATCGAACAAAAAAAAATTTGATCGAACAATGACGAACAGTTGATATAGCAAAGCAAAATTAAACAAAACGACTTCTCCCTGCCAACTTGAGGGTAATTTTTTATTTTATTTTTTAAAAAAACAACTAAGATCAAACAAAAAAAAATTTTGATCGAACAATGACGAACAGTTGAAATAGCAAAAAAAAAATAAACAAAACGACTTCTCCCTGCCAACTTGAGGGTAATTTTTTATTTTATTCAAAAAAAAAAAAACATTGATTGAACAATGACGAACAGTTAACGACTAGTTGAAATAGCAAAAAAAAACGTAAAAAACCGACTTCTCCTCGCCAACTTGAGAAAGCAAACTACTTTTTATTTTATTTAAAAAAAAAAAACTAAGATCAAACAAATAAAAATTTTGATTGAACAATGACGAACAGTTAACGAACAATTGAAATAACAAAAAAAATATTAAAAAAACGACTTCTTCCCTCCAACTTAAGGGTAAATTTTTATTTAATTTAAAAAAAAAAACTAAGACCGAACAAATAAAAATTTTGATCGAACAGCTACGAACGGTTAACGAACAGTTGAAAGAGCAAAAAAAATGTAAAAAAATCGACTTCTCCCTCGCCAACTTAAGACAGCCGTGAATGCAGTAATAACTGTCAAAATTCTAGCACAAACAAAAATGTCTAAAGTTTATAATGTCAAAATAATGTTTATAATGTCATAATTTTTACAAATAACATTAATAACAATTTTTAAATGTTTTTGAAACTCATACATATTATTCTGTTTTTTTACTGCATTTATCCACTTATGTCGTTTATCACATAATCATGGAAAGTGAGTACTATTCGTGGGAAAGTAATAGAATTTTATACCATTTGTAGCCATTTGTCTTATTTTTTTTTCTTTGAAATTCTTGAGCATCCAGAAATGCAACAATACATTTTCACTTAGTAAATGTTATTTTTCATTGCTTTAATGTGATCATTTAATAACGTGAAGTGGCAATGTCAAGTATTGTTTACGTAAAATATTCGGATTTGCGCCACCAGGCGGCAGAGCCATTGTTGTACATGTTCCCTATAGGCAGGTACTCTAAAGTATGATTTACACCGAACGGGCCTCACCAGAGCGCGTCGGACCGGATCTAAACGGACGCGCGGGCTTGCCGCGGTATCCGTTTACATCCGCCGTTCCGACGCGCTCGCCACCCTGCGGAGCGACGTGTTGCTGTTGCGGAGCTGAACGGGCGCAATGGTAGCCGACCGCAAGTGGGCGCAGCCGGTTGGACCTGACCGCCCGCGGCGCCAAGAAGTGCCATACAAAAATGAATTTTATTTAATAACTATAAACTTCAATTTTCTTCACCATACTAAAAACGCGTCCCAATGCGCTCCGGTGCGGCCGGTTCGGTGTAAAGCGCTTATTACACTTGGCTGAATTCAGTCGTCTGAATTCAGTAGATACTGAATTCAGAAGTTAGAAGCTTCTGATCACACTGTCCTAAATTCAGTTACTGAATCAATTACTGACTATAGCGCGACGAAGTTGGACGTGTGCTTCGTGTACGAGGATGGCTCCAGTACTATAAAACACCAAAAAATTTGTAGCCTTGGCCGCTGCTTCAATTAAAATAGAAAAAAAATAAGTAATTTTTTTTTAAGCTAAACGGTTTTATTGAAAATAAAGATAATAATGATGTTGATAATGTACTAAAAGCTAAAAAATAATTCGGTAGGTAGTAATCATCACACCGCTCTCCTCATACATTTAGGGCATTGATCAGACAAAAAATTTAAATAGGGAATATGCATGTATTTTTTTTTTATCTTTTATTGACTTGTTCCATCATTCTACTCTAATAAAAAATATAAATAACCTTGGCAATGTTCAAATTAATTTTTAAAATAACGTTGAAAACATCGATAAAATTTGATCTGTTTGAACGCCGCCATATTTCGCGGGCCTTGGATAACGTCAGATATCACGCTCAGTGTTTGTTTTAGAAACGTAGTATACTTACTTGAAGTGTTACAGTAATTTTATACCGATTTTCAGTTGTAATTACTATGTATTGTAATTAATAGACGATGGATAAAGTTTAAAAAAACATTTTATAAGTATTGACTTGTCCCTAAGTGTAAAAACACTATAAGAAGTACACCCAATACAGTATTTTTTCCTGTACAAAATAATAATGTATAATACGAAAACAATGGTGTACATTAATGAGAAGAGATGAAGTATCTTCAATATCGTGTTTATATTGTTGTGAAGATCACTTTAATGTAAGCATATTACAATTTAATTGCTAGAATAGTGTGAATTATCAAGCAGAAGGCAACTTGCTTGTCTACTTAAACTAAGTAACAAAAGTCCAATAAAACTTCATGAATATAACTAACTATACATATCTTACCTATCCTTTAGATTTGACCTCAGCAGACGTAAAATCTGGATTTGATGCAAAATATGTAGTCATCATGAATGCATCTATTTCCGGTAGATTGTCCGATTGTTCTTTGACAAAACTACATTCAGTCATCGTCCTAGATAATTTCTAATATCACTAGAACGCTTAAATTGCATTAGCTAAGGGCAAAAACCACGGAAACACCTATCTTTCTCCGTAACACTACGAATATAGGCGCCGATAAATGACAGGACGGGGAATTTGACGTCATGTTTTGTTTCGACCCATAGTAAAGCGTTTTGCAAAGTTGAATTTCGCTCCCTTATTTTGCATATTTTAATTAATATTTTTTGCAATTAAAGACGAACTAAATAAGAAAATAATTGTTTAGGCATAATATGTGGACAATAAAGATTCAAGGGAAAATTAATCAAGTAAATTTAAACAACATGCATATTCCCTATTGTGCTTAGCGTGAAATTTCTAGCAACAGACAACTGCTCCATATCATTATAAATGCTGTTTACATATTTACTCAGGTTACGCTACGCCCCACGATTTTATTTTTTTAAGTCCTACAGTATTGTGTTGGGTCTGTCTGTAATAATAGTGTTTGTAGTAAAATAAAAATGAAAATATATATAAAAACAAGATACAAAAAGAAAGAAAGTATTAGTGCAAAAGAAACATTAGTCGTAACATTAAGATTTATTGCAACGGGAAACTAATATCAAGATTTTAAATTCAGTTATATAATATTGGAGAATATAATTTAATATTCGTCATTTTTTTATTCAGGAATTCACGTCCTCACGCACGGAGACCCATGCAGCGACTGAAATGATTTAGTCAGTCAGAAACCATTCTGGCTTCTGAATTTAGGATGCTAACTTGCTAAATGCGATTACACTTGACTACTTGACTGAATTCAGTAACGTCTGAATTCAGCCAAGTGTAGTAAGCGCTTAAATCTTACGTAAGAAACTGCTGCTGCTAACGTACTCTTTGGTAGTGTTTGTATACTCTATGCTGCTTCTTGATTCTGCAACTTTATGGATTTTTGTTAGATTATTTGAATGTGTCTTATTTATTATTTACATGAATAGCTAGTGTTATTTCTTGTTATTATTCACTTACCCATGTTTTAATAAGAACAAAAAATATAAATAAATATTATAAATGTTGCAGAATCGGAATCCAGTTTGACATGATAGAAAGTTTTGACGTGCACAATTTGGCTTGTCGCGATTGGCGATTGTTCGTGGAATTGATTGTAACGAGTTGAATGTCGGCCGAGAGCTGCCATTCAGTGTCGTTGCGATACTCTAGAAATAGTTAAAATCTCACTCGTAACAATACGGTATATATTTTAAATAATAATATACCAATTGTAGTTTTCTATTAATAAGTCATTATCTTGAACAAGTGCTGACTAATTATTCATAAAATTCTAGTGAGTTATTTAGTGGTTTTTTACTTTTTAGATCCGGAAACCTACTTACTGTAAAATAGTGCTCAAATATTTAGTTTGTTGCCGCTTAGGAAAACATTCGGAGTTCTAGACGAAAACAGTTTTAATTTAGATCGTATTCTTGTTTATTTGGTGAATATGTTTGGCGTCAGTTTTTCATGTTTTGTTTAAAATTCGAGTGCATTGCAGGTTTGGAAGATAACGTGACTTTAGTGGGGCTGTGTTGTCATGAGGCAGTGAACTCTAGTGCGTACGAACTTGATCGATTAAAATGTTCCGGAGCAAAATACGGATACACACATGCCGTATTATATTGATCACATCGTTAGTATGGCTCCTAGTGGATGTAATGCTGCTGGCTATGTACTCCGACTGTTTCGGTGACGGCTGGGATTGCAGTAAAAAACCCACTGACAATGTTATTGAGGTAAACACTACCCTAAGTTCAATAATTTGCCCAAAGTTGGAACTCTTAATTAGTTTGTTCAAAACTTGTGAGATAAACATTATAAGTATTTTTAAAATTAGTTCAAAATGCTTACAAAAATGTAAATAAAAGTAAGGTGGTATTTGGTGTCATCATATTTATTACCATATAGTATGAGTTGACCTGTGAAAGGATGCATGACTAGTTTTTAATCCATGAGTGATTCTATGTATCCTAGATGAAAGTTCTCAATAAATCAGTTTTCAAATTAATGGGTTTGTTAGTAATACTTATTTTAATAAAATTATTCAACAACTTTTTTTACTTCTTATTACTTTCAATTTTTATTTTTAAAGTCGGATTTTTATCTGTATTTTCCCTTTTGATTTTTATTTTTTAAATAAAAATTTAAAACTGTAATGTTAGAGTTTATCTCCCATTCATATCTTACATATTAAGTGTTCAAACAAGTTAATCTCAAATATGGTGACTTGCCATGTATTTGTTTGCCCATTGGTTTGCAACTGGTATAACTGTTAGCACCAATTTCAGACTAGTAATTCCAATAAACCAATAGCCATGTGTTTATGCTTTATATTTTAAAATCTTTTATAGTACTTATTGCACCCCACTCCTTGTAAGCATTTTGTAATACCCATTTTATTTTTTATACATGTGCTAGGAAGGAATTTAATTTTAGTATGTTTAAGTATGTTACTAGTTTTTATTTATTTTATTTGTTGTTGATTTCAATTATTTCGCCATTTGTCAACTTAATCTCAAGCATGTTAAACTCAAACATAAAGTAAAGTATTCTAAGTAAATTGTAATTTTTTATATCAGTTATCAAACATTTCTAGCCTAACCCCATTTTAAATCAAATTTCAAAATGTATAAGCCAAGAGAGTTTTTTGTTTTTTCTTCTTAACACTTGTAAAATAAAAAAGAACAGAACTTAAGTGTTGCTTATAAGCTTATAGCAGACACCTTTGTAGATACTATATCTGGTTATTATTTTTTTAATAGGTAAAAGAAGAGTACAGAGGAAAGAAGGCAGCAATAGCAGCAGCATTACAAAAAGATCAGATAGATGATGATGACACCAACTTGGAACAGAATGAACTGGGGCAAGACGATATTGGGGAAGATGGCATATCACTCGCACTATATCCAGCTTCAAGGCTTAAGAGGTGGGAGCCAGCACCTGTTGTCAAACCACTAGGAAATTCATTAGGAGAGATGGGTATGAAATCAATTTCATGACTTATTTAACTACATTGTAGATTGCACATACTAATACTTATGGCTACAGAAGGATACTAAAAATGATATATTTCACTTACAGCTTAGGCTCACAGCACTTGCCACTTTACGAGATCATCCACTCACTTTGAAACTGTTACAGTTGCATACTTACTAGAGGTGAATTTCCTATGAATAGGCTAAAATTATGGAATATCTTTCTGTCATAGGTTTTCTGACTGAGGCTGCAGTTTAGAGTCAATAGAGAGTATAAAGGGGTTGCATTTTCATAAACCAATATTGACACACTAAGCCTGTTGGCCTGTTGGCCTAGTGGTTAGTGACCCTGACTGCTATGCCATAGGTTGTGGGTTCGACTCCCATCCGAGTCTGGGTGTTCTTTGTGTCCGTTCTTTGTATGTTTGTAAAGTCCCCCGCAACACAGGATTAATTTCCTAATGCGGGAGTTGTCTTTTGTAAAAAGAAAAAAAAAGAAAGTGATTCCCAACCAGTGGTATAGAGTCAGTCAATATGCAGTTACATACCTATTAAGTATTGTAGCAGAGCATACAGTTTACAGATAATAAAAATTATTCTTGCCACTTGTGTATGTGCTATGAAGTTCTTTAAAGTAAAATTAAGGGTCATACATTATTAATATTCTTTTCAAGAACTCTGCCTAAGCTACTGTCATATCACTATGGTATCAATGACACAGCACTGGATCTTCTTACTTCTTATCTAGGTAACAGTATTCAGAAAGTCTATATTTTGTAGTGCTTCTTCGCTTTCACCTGAAGAACTTTTGACTGCTAATAATGCCTGTGCGTTCGACAAAATCGGAGTTGACTCTTCTTTATCTTCATGTTCATTAGTGCCTCTTTTTATGAGTTAGAATATCCAGGAAAACTCTGTCTTATCGCGGGTTCTCCTTCTTCCAACACGACGTTAACTTCGCTGCAGCGTGAGATAACACGCACACACACGTGTATGAAAACTTGCCGTAAGTTGCCGGGACTGACATAAAATGGCGTATTATGGCAAAAGTCGTATTAATAGTCAGTCATAAATCTTACAAAAGTCTGAATAATATTCACATGTTTTTCTTTTTTCTATGTGTTTCTAAAATCAGTTTTTTCGTTTTCTTCTTGGTCTACGCTGAGTAAAACTAGGCCGCATAACCTTTCTTAACCTATGACATCAAATATGAAAGTATTCATTCTAACTCACTGAAAGATCGCTCACAATATTGTGAGCAGAATTGAATGGAATTGCGCAGATTTCAAATATGCGTTCATCCCTGAACTGCACACTAGAGATTTAGGTAGCTCTTAAGATTTCTTTACGTTGACATTTTTTCTTGTAAATATTAACATTGAAATATCCAATATTTCTTATTATAATTTTATTGTTCCCTGTTAAGGTGGAAGTAATCCAAATCTGTCATCACTCATGCAAACGAGTAAACCTTTCACTAATTTCATACACAATACAATCCAGCGATCCTTTTATTACTCATGCCATTCCTACTTCATCGGTCTACCCTGCGTCCTAATTTTTTTTACAATATCAATATGTAACAATATTTAATACAGCTTTTTTTTTGTATTTTGTGGTAACCTCCTTCGGGTCATCACCCCACCGTGGCTGCCGGGCAAGTGGTATGTCGGAATCGAACCGACTAAAACCATACGGTGTTCCTTCACAAAAGAGTCTATTGCTAGGGACTCGTGTATACCCTAGGAAGGCAGTCCCCGAGAACCCTGGCAGACCTTGGCCGCCTCTTAAACAAAAGGCAGCAACGCCCTTGCGTGCTGAGGACCTTGCCCCCCTTCCGGTTTAGAGAGGCGCGCGCGGAACACAGCGCGCCACCGTCCCAGGCCTGCTTCTGCTAGAGTAACGGGCAGCCTCACCCGTTACCCCCAGGCCAGCGCTCATGGAGGCCCGAGATCATTCTGCGCTCTCCGTCGCCTGGTGCCTCTTCTTCAGGACGGGAGAATACTAGCCTTCTCCCGTTCCCTTTCCGCCGCCTCTTTAGCGCAGATCATTTCCTCACAAAAAGCGCCTCGCATTCCCACATACGCTCAGTTTGGACAATGGGTAGAACCATGGTCGCCAGCGAGAGGCTTCCCACTCCAATGTGAGGGGAGTAACAAATTCTGGTTTCAGGATTATTACATTTTTAACATTAGTGAGATGGTTATTAATGACGGAGTCGAACATGGCCAAGAGTTCTATTAATCAGATGCGGTTCCATCGCTTCAAGTGTGTGACTCCCTGCGACCTCGTAATGCAAAATTTTGAGAAGTTACAAATTTAATGCAGTGACTGAACTGTTTAATACCGAATTGGTTTATTGTCTTTTATTTTAATAATTGGCGATTTTGCGCGCCCCTTCAACGGCGCCCGGGGTACGTACCCTATTTACGCCATCCAAGGTACGCCTCTGCATTCATGACTTACTTCATCTTGTTAAGAACAACCACAAGATAGTCATTTAGACAATACTTTGACCATGTTAAGGATGCTATTTCGAAAGTGGTTCACAGGTTTAACGTTAACGACTTCAGCCCCGCATCTACGATTTTTCCGAACCGGGCAGAAAAAATTATAATGGCGCCCCTCTCTTATATGTTTGGGATAAATTACACAATACGCCAAAACATTATTTATAGCAAAAGTAGTTCAATTCAAATACCGATTATGAGAGGTCAAGGTAAGCCATTGAACCTTTAAATTATAACGAAGTAGTTCCTTTGTACAGTTATTGAATATGGTGAATTGAGTGAATAAATTAACATTAATTTGACTTAAACATTTCCGTGAGGTATTTCATTTTCCATAAAGATTTGCCACTTATAATGACTGCCTGACTTAGTGGCTATAAACGATACGATCGCATGAATAGCATGGTGGCTCTATCTGACCCACTCGCTACTCGGGAAACAGCGTCGACTGCTGTTCATTTCATTGCCCGCATGGGACAATAGCTCTAAGTGCACTTTGTGTCAGTTTGTTGTATATTGGTAAAGCCCCTGTAACGTAAGAATAATTCCCAATTAGGACATTACGCTGGCAAAGCGCGGCCGCTGCACGTCGACCATATGGTAGAGGCGAAGACTGCATTGCTCTCTCCAATTTAAAGCATAGTTGGCAAAAATTAGAACGTATTTTGCTGTAACAAATAGTTCTCTAGACAGGAACACACGGTTGCCGCGCGGTCGCCGCAGCTACGCCGCGCGGCGGACGTGCTGGGCTGGCGCTAACAAATTTGTCCCAAATAATTGCAACCTAACAGCCTTGATGCCCCGATTTCACTAAGGGAAATTTGTTGTTGTCGCCTAAACACAAAATATTCGTATTCCGCGACGTTGCACGCGATGACGCCCGATGTCGCTTGCGACATCTACGGGTCGCATGACATGTCGCCAGTCGACCTTCTGCGAGAGTCGACACGCGCCACTTTCGTGTCTGATCGCCCGATAGATTTTGATTAATGACGGCGTGTTCCTTTGTGTTCCCCGAAATGGCAGTTGTGTGGTCCAACGAAATTTAATCTACCCTCAACTAGTTGTACACGAATTCTCAACTATTATGGGATACTTCACATCGAGACTATAAAAAAAATATATGCATTGAAGTCTATTGCGACTAATCTACGACTATATCTAAAACATCTCAATGTGTGGATAAGGCAAATGTCGAGCGACAATATTCCATGAAGTCGCAGAGTTATACCACGTTTAAGTCGAGCGATACGCCTCTGCGGTATGTCCCTTAGTGAATATATGGTTTAAAGGTTCAATGGCTTACCTTGACCTCTCATAATTGGTATTTGAACTACTTTTCATATAAATAATATTTTGTAATATTGTGTAATTTATTTCAAACATTGAAGAGAGGGGCGCCATTATAACTTTTCTGTCCCGGTTCGCAAAAATATTACAAAAGCTGAACTTCTCAAGGGTTATAGAGTGAAATAGTTTTCATACCGCGCGTACCCCTCATTCCCCACAGTTTACACCTTTCCACAAAAAAAACCTTTCTAATTCCGAGTGCAGTTTCCCGCGATATGCCTATGCTTTACTTCGCAAGGACAGATGCTTCGAGCCACTATGACCTCACGTCGAATCGTTTTCCCATGGACATCTTTACGTAGCTAACTCGCGATAATTTGTTTAGAACGGCTCCTAGAAAGAAAGAAAGAAATATATTCATTCGCTAAGAATATGGTACATTAGTTGATAACACTTAGTAAGTGTAAACACGTACGTAAGTTAAAAGTGTTAGGTGTAAAGTGTAGTAAGGGAAAAAATTCCTCGCTTGTGGCCATTACAAAAAATACACAAGCGGTTGATCAAACAAAAGCGATAGTACACGCAAGAGGTAAAAGCCTATATATATACCTACCAACTCCGATTAAAACACGGTTAAAAAACTATATACATATCACTTTATCACGGCGGTTTTACAAACTTAGTAAGTGTAAACACGTACGTAAGTTAAAAGTGTTAGGTGTAAAGTGTAGTAAGGGAAAAAATTCCTCGCTTGTGGCCATTACAAAAAATACACAAGCGGTTGATCAAACAAAAGCGATAGTACACGCAAGAGGTAAAAGCCTATATATATACCTACCAACTCCGATTAAAACACGGTTAAAAAACTATATACATATCACTTTATCACGGCGGTTTTACAAAGTTAGTAAGTGTAAACACGTACGTAAGTTAAAAGTGTTAGGTGTAAAGTGTAGTAAGGGAAAAAATTCCTCGCTTGTGGCCATTACAAAAAATACACAACTTAGTAAGTGTAAACACGTACGTAAGTTAAAAGTGTTAGGTGTAAAGTGTAGTAAGGGAAAAAATTCCTCGCTTGTGGCCATTACAAAAAATACACAAGCGGTTGATCAAACAAAAGCGATAGTACACGCAAGAGGTAAAAGCCTATATATATACCTACCACTTCTCCGATTAAAACACGGTTAAAAAACGATATACATATCACTTTATCACGGCGGTTTTACAAACATATAGTTAACTTTTAGAATGATCACTGTTTTAAACCACGACGTATTCCCTTATCATAAAGCCCCATAATACACTTATACCCATGATACAAATATCATTCAACAAAACTTATATGTAGACTTTCCCTAGGGCCATTAAATTCGGCGAAACCCAAGATCTCATCAAGTAAAAGAAAAAATATCCAAATGTGACCGAATTTGCGCTTACATTTACGTCGGATCGTGAGGTCCTGGGTTCTATTTTCGGGTCGGAGAACTTGTATCGGGTTTTCCAGAAAATTTGCAGTAGTAGACCAGTGTCTAAAAACGAGCCTAGTAGACACCAATTAGCTCGGAGCGAGCGAACGTGGGCCAAGAGAAATAACATGTAAAATGTAGAGTGATCCAGCCATCAGTGCATAAAAAAATACCTATGTATATTGTACTTACCATCTCGTCATCCATGCACTACATGAGGCACCCTCACGACTGCTAGTACGAAAATAATAAAAAACAAAGATTATAATTTTGAGGTTAGAAGTTTAAGTATACGTTTTAAAACTTTCTGTTGTACAACTCGTTGTTTTTCAGCGATACGCTATTGGTCTACTTTCTATTTACTAAGATCTTTTCTGAACGATAAGGATCTCAGTCTAACATTACGAGATGAAATTCTTATGGTGAGATGATGTCGAAAACTTCCTTGCAGAACTTTTACTTAGTTCAATATAAAAATAATGAATAAATTTTGAAAGCGTTATTTTTTAACAATGATAAATTATTCACGGTAAGCTGTTATTGGTTTCTAAATCACAACATACCTACCGCCATGATGCGCAACCCTCTCCAAGTAACTTAGACCGTCTTCTCGACGCATACTGTTTTAAGCAGGCACTTTTTCGGACATTCCCTTTTTAATGGAAAATCTGATAGACCTTTTAAACAAAAGATTCGTTATCCCCGTTTACTTAGCATGTTTGGTCTTTCAGAAAAAAAATATTGATAATCGACGTTTATTCATCTCGAAATTAAAAAAAAAATTCTAGTGCTCAAACTAAGCATATTACACAAATACAATGTTAGTACCATCGATGGTGTTTCTTATGCTGCATATTTAAGACTATAAACGAACCTCCTAGCTTTATTGGTTCCGGATATATGAGAGATTTTTGATTTTTAGTTTTTCTTGTTTTTCTTGAATTTTCCGCCATATTCATATGAGGTATTCAAACTTATAATATGCTCTTTACTTTTTCAACACATGACATAAATTTCACGGCCTAATGGAATCTGGAAACTATACCATTTTTAAGTTTGGTCCGGCTTTTACATCCTTAGGGTTGTCAATCAACCAGATAAATTATTATATCCGGATTTGATTAGACTTTGCCAAAAAAAGCCAACTTCGTAATATTTGAAGATTAATTAGTGCTTCGTTTATATTGTATAAGTCTAAGGTACTGGCTATACTCTTCTTTAATATACCGAAATGAAAAGTTATTGATAGTTAGGTCAAAATAGACATTCAAGGTTACCATAAATTGCGTAGAGCTGAAAATTATTACGAATGTTTTACTATTGTCACCTGCGGTATTTCCGGACCGATACCACCTTCGAACCTTCAAGACAAAAACCTATGATAAATTAGATGTGAAAAGTCCCTATCGATCCTACATCTGCAAAAAAAAAGTTATTTAAAGTCAAATTTGGCAAATATAGGTATTAAGCACTTTTCAGCCAAACGGTAAGTGTTATCATAAAATAGGTCAGAAAAAATTGTATATCATGTATTTATCTATGAAAATGTTTTTAGACTATTTTCGTAAGAATTACCATTTCTGAGATATAGCGAATCAAAATGTTAAAAACGTGTTCTCCATAGTCCATAGTATGCGCGAGAACGCCGCCTATGCAGGATTACCTATTACACAGGTAATAGGTAATACTGTACATTCCTTTCAAGGGGTTAAAGTAGAGCAAATTTGGAGCTGATTTAGCCCGGGAATACTATATCCTACACGTTGTTATTTCTGAGTTATTTAGGATTTAAGAATTTTAAATTAACAAGGCTTGCGAGTCATCTGATCCTGTTATCATAACTACAACGACTAAAAACGACTAAAAAGGACTAAAAAGGCAATGTAAGAAGAGTTTACCAGCACTAATAAAGATGGAAAATAATGACCTTTTAAATATTATCGCGATTAAGTCAAGGGTTACACATCTAATAATAACTATATGTATCAAAGTCACAAAAGTTTAAAAATAATTATAATGGTGCCGATTCTATTGTACACTCGACTAAACTAAAACCTGACTTAATTTCTTCATATGAAATAAACCTAGTGTTCTTTGTAATAAGGTCTATTTGTTACTAGCATCTATTTCTCAGCGCCTCTAAATTTCAATAAAACCTGTCAACGTATACTCAACTTTATTTTCACGCACTCAGAGTCTTCATTTATTCAAACGCTGTATAATTGCCGTATAAAAACTTGTTCAAAACGAACAAGGATGACGTGTTTTTAACCTACACCTACGAAGACGCTTACTAAAAACACAGAGCAAAAGAGATGGCATTCAACGGATAGCGGCTCTCGCTACGTGGTATTAAAGTTTATTTAAGCGTATCAGACTTTAGTCGACAAATAAATTGCTTATTTCGATAGCGACATATGTTACCTACTTGTTTCAATTTGAAATAAGACCTTTTTTCTAAGTGTACAAGGTTTACTTCTTATATGAAGAAAATTTAGTGAATTTTAATTTAGCGAGTGAAGTAACAGAATTGGGGCCATTGTGTGGTGCTTTGTAATGAAAATATTTTGTAAACAGTGAATATGAGATTGGACGAATAAGTGACCCTAAAAATAATATGAGCGATTAATATTAAAATTAAATAATGGCGAATTAATTATTTCAATAAAAAATTCTATAACCTCAGCATAGTGTTCAAAATATAGGGTCACATCTTCCCCCACCACTGCTTCCCATGGGTATCGTACAAATGTAGGTTAATCAAATCCGGATAAAAAATGTGACAACCCTAGCAAAAATAATATATTTTAAATACGAGGGCGGCACTGAAAATTTCGGGAATCAAGGAAGACACAACATTACTATTTAAAAATGTATTTATTGCTTTTCGAAGTATTCTCCGCGAAATTTGACACATTTTTCCATACGATGGAACCAATCATTAAGGCAACCATTACTTTCGGAAGTTGGGTCTCCAAAATAGCCGTTTTGTAGGCGTCTACAGCTTCTTCAGGTGATGAAAATCTCTGACCACGCAATTTATTCTTTATTTTAGGGAAAGTATAGAAATCATTAGGGTTTAGGTCGGGGCTGTAAGGCGGATGGTCTAGTAGTTCTGTTTGCTTGCTTTAAAAACTCTTTTGTTCTGTGCGCGGTGTGAGAACTCGCATTGTCGTGATGGAGGATGATGCGGCGGTTGCAGTTCTCTTTACGGAGTTCAGAAACGACCTGTGGCAAACAAATGCTAGCAAACCATTCTGCATTAACCGTTCTTTGTCCCTCAAGAGAAATAGTCGCAACATGGCCGGTTTTGGAGACAAACGTGGCCACCATTTTTTTTGCAACACTCCGTGAACGAACAATTTTTGTTGGCTTTAACTCATTTTCGAACACCCAAACTCGTGACTGGTTTTTTGTTTCGGGTTCTTACGCGTATATCCAGGATTCGTCACCTGATACGATGTTGTATACAGCATTTGAGGATCCTGCGTGGAATCTTTCGAGAGTTCTGACGCACCAAGTAACGCGAGCCGCTTTTTGCTCTTCACAGAGCGAATGCGGTATCCATCGTGAAAACAACTTTTTTACACCTAATTGTTCATGCAAGATTATTTGTATTTGACTCATGCCAATGTCTAAAGTTGCCTGAATTTCGCGGTATGTCACATGTCGATCTTCCTCAATCAGCTTACGCACAGCATCAACGTTTTCTTGGGTGACTGCAGTTTTTGGACGACCTTGACGGGCATCATCACTGAGCTTGACACGTCCACGTTGAAATTCAGCAAACTAGCGATAAATTGTGGTTTTGGATGGGGCTTCATCACCAAATGCAGAAATCATCCGGTCAACACACTGTTTTTGCGTTAAACCACTTCGAAAGTCATAATAAAACATCGCTCTTGAATTTCTCGAGTCAATTCCATTTTCTCAACGACTAAACAAGTTTGACAAAACCTTGTGATAAGACCGAGAATCTTTTTTTAAATAAATAAATGGTATTCGATTTTTAAAACCAAGGTGTTTTCAATTAAAAAGATTTTAATATGACAGAAACAGTGGAAATATTCCATTCCCGATACTTTTAGTGCAGCCTATGTAACTTCTAGATTCCATGGAATTGGGACGTAAAATTTATGTGGTGTGTTGCTGAAGTAAAGATAATTATTTGAGTACAAATATTTTGTCCCAATACGGCGGAACTCCCGAGAAAAAAAAGAAAAACTAAATTCTTAAAAAATTTATGTATGTGTTTGTAATATAGCTAGGAGATTCATTTATGATCACAAAGATGCAGCGTAAAATTTGCCATCAATGTATCTAACATCATCATGGTGTATTGTGGTTCAGTTAAGAGCAATGTTTATTTTTGTAATTGGATAATTATTGGATGGAAATTGAGCGATTTACAAAAAAATATTACTCAATAACTAGATATGCTAGAGAAATGGGGATAAAACATCTTGTATTTAACTGATAGCACCTATAAGCTGTTTAAATAAAAATGGGACGTCCGAAAAATGGCTTTCGTAAACCACTGTGCGACGGCAGAAATACCTGCTTTAATAATAATAATCCAATTTTAACCCACTCCACAACTTTTTTCTGACAAATCTGTTACAGTGCAAGCTGCACGCCTATAGAATGCTTTGCCAGAAGCTATCAGACGGGCAAAGTCACTAACTATTTTCCAAAAACTCTTCAAGGATTACTACCTATCTTTGTAATAACCTATATCTATGTGTATATTTGTCTGTATTTATGCGTTTATAAATTTATATAAATATGTATATACATAACGTATGTATGTCATTGTTTTAGTAAGTAAAACTAATGTGCACCACAGCTTACCTATTACTATACAGTATAGTCCATCAAAGGTTGTCTGTAAGACCGCCCATTGTACTGCTACTTAATATTGTATGTTTCGGTCATACGAAACATACAATACTAGCAACCCGCCTCGGCTTCGCACGGGTAGCAGAGACATCTTCAACAATCATAATCATATGTCAACCAATTTACACAAAACCTTAACTAATTATATAACCTTCCTCATGAATCGCTCTACCGTGAAAACCGCATGAAAATCCGTTCAGTAGTTTTTGAGTTTATCGGGAAAGACAGAGACAGACGCTGCGGGGGATTTTGTTTCATAATATGTAGTGATGTTATAAGTAGGTACTTACACACTTTACGTTTGGGAATTGGCTAATATAAGTTTATCAATTCTAGGCGGTTTTTGCGTTGTTATTTTTTGCTTATCGGACTCTATCTATTGGAAGTGGTTGAGGCACAGTAATTTGACTGTGGTTGAGGTCAGTGTTACCCGGTAGCAGTTAATGGACTAGTAGGTAATATGAAATGCTCTGTAGTAACTGGTTTTAGTGTCTGTGTGATACTTATTTTGTTCATAACTAACAGCTTCTAACATTTAAGTTGAATTTAGCTTCATTAGAAATAAAACTTTGTATAACACTAGAGAAAATAATTTTAGAAAACATATTTGTGCTCTGTAGCTAGTATAAAAATAATAATAAGAAGTATTGTAACGTCGGATTTTGAAACCATAATAACAAAATATATTCAAAAACGTCAAGACTCCTTGTCGTTGCTTGGTCTCTATTTAAACCAATAAATCAACAACACACCTTTTTCTTAGGGGTTTCTTACCGTAGGACTATATCTTGCCAAACATTTATTTCCCGCCAGGCTCAGGCGTTAGTCAGTTGACGTTAGTTGTTGTCTGTAATATATTGCAGACCACTGACGAACTCGCAAACCTTTCAAGGTTTTCAAGTATGAAAGTGGCCTAATCTTCCGTTAAACATAGAGGTTGATTGATAGGTCTACCATATGTGTGTATGCGGAATGGTTTTGAAAATAAACTAGCGGGCTTGTTTCTTTAGGTACACAAGATTTTTACGAAATGCACATTATTTGCAATAAATAAATATTTGCTGTAATAATAATTCGGTCACGCCAGTAACTAATAAAACAACAGATGTGGAGTGTAATTAAATAAAGTACGTTTCACATGTGTTTTATTTAATGTTTACGTTTTTATAAAAATATTGATGTAGTGCTATAGGTACAATGCATCTATTCATTTAGGCGCCCATTTCACGGTAGGTTTTGCTGTCAGTTTTGCCACAATCAAAACGGTGATTGACGAATAACTTATCGTCTAATGCAGTGATTGACGGTTGCATGATGAGATTTTAATGTCGATATTATTTCAATCATGACGTTTGGTAATGATTGACGTTTGCATGTGCGTGTAATGGACGCCTTAGTCGACCCTCGAAAGAGGTCAGAGTGCCAGAATCGATAATGCATTTTCATAAATTTGTGTTTAGTATATCAATAATAATAAGCAAACAAACGGAGAAGTATCTAATCCATTTATATCATAGTGATATTTGAGGGAAATCCTTCTTTACCTAGGGTATCAATTAAAGTATATTTGGACACTTAAACAATACACTAACGAAGACGAAGAAATTTCATTTACATCAATACAAATAAATAAAATTGAAGTGTCTGTTTGTAATGTCAATAATATAATGTAAATGTAGTTTATTTTAAATTCACACAGTTATGTGCACGATGCCTATGCCTAAAAATCAGTTTTTAAATTTTTTGTCTGTCTGTCTGTTTGTTCCGGATAATCTCCAGAACGGGTGAACCGATTTTCACTGGCAGATAGCTGGTGTTATAAGGAGTAACATACTACTTTTATTTTGGATAAAGAATTAGGGTTCCGCGCAAAATATATAAATATGTACACGCGAGCGAAGCCGCGCGGGAAGTCTGTCTGTTTGTTCCACGGGACTTTAACTGGCAGATAACTGGTGTTATAAGGAGTAAGTTAGGCTACTTTTATTTTCAAAAAATAATTAAGGTTCCGCGCAAAATACATAAATATGTACACGCGAGCGAAGCCGCGAACTGCTACATCACTAGCAGCGCCCCGCGGTTTCACCCGCGTAACTCCCGATCCCATGGGAATATTTTCATTTTCATCGCAATCGGTTCATTCGTTTTTGCGTAAAAGAGTAACAAACATCCATACATCCACACGTCCAGTCCATACAAACACATATCCTCATAAACTTTCACGACTATAATATTAGTAGGATATAGATGGCTCGGTCTTTCTTTATTCCAATGACTTTTCATAGCATAGCGTCTGATGTTTATCAAATGATTTTATAAGGTTCGGAATATCTCAACCTCACAATATCGCGAGGGCGTTCAGTAGAACAACGGTCACGTAACTTAAAGAAGTACCTTTCTAAAAAGACTTTACAACTTTCTGGGGTGGAAACAATTTTTCTTTCAATGGTATACATATTTTAGAGGATATTTATAACACAATCCCAAGACATAATTTTGGACTGCCAGGCCAAAACAAATTACATCTAAATTAATAATTCGGTAAAGGGGTACGGTAGACTCGATTGAAACCTTACCTGAATAATAAAATATAAAAAAATTATGATTTCGAGTCGACAACATTATATCCGCAAAATTCGGATTGTCGAGTATTTTGTTAAATTCTAATGGTGCAAATGGCAGTCGCCATATTGGCCACTCGTATGCCATCTTGACTTCGTTAAGGCCGATTCACAGATATATCTTGAGTTCGTTAAGGCCGATACACACGTACCTACATTTTGTAAAAGATTGTGTATTATGAGTATTTATGAGTCACATTTCACCCGAGGGAAGCCGTGTTTTCATCTAGTTATCTAATATTCTGTATGCATTTGATATTCAAAAAAATATTGTCATAATCGCTACATATTATAAAACAAAGTCCCCACCTGTCTGTCTGTCCGCGGTAAACTCAAAAACTACTAAATGGATTTTCATGCGGTTTTCACCAATCGATTCATGAGGAAGGTTTAGGTATATAACTTGTTAAGGTTTTGTGTAAATAGGTTGAAATATGATGATTGTTGAAGATGTCTCTGCTACCCGTGCGAAGCTGGGGCGGGTTGCTAGTATTTATTAAATTAAATAGTCATTTCACACTGGAAAATTGCACGAAGCTCAGAATCATTTTGAAATGACGGGTGATTAAATCGGCATCTTATGCCTGTAGTCTTATTTGCATTAAAATGCAAGTGTATTTTCAGGTAAGGCGGTCAACATTCCAATTGAGGAAGAAAAGCTGATGTTGGACAAATTCCAAGAAAACCAGTTCAACTTGCTGGCTAGCGACAGGATCTCAATCAACAGATCTCTAACAGACGTCAGATTTGAAAAGTAAGAAATAGAATTAAAACCTACGTCTATTATATTCTAGACAAGTGTGAGAACTTGCACTCAACCTCATATTTAGCCTACCGAATAAATAATCAGAATCGGAGATATTCATGAACCCGAGTTTAACAAACGTCGACTTTCGGATGCTCATTTTTAGGTCATGTTTGAGGCAGCTGCCAATAAATGAGTTAAAGAGAAGTAGAGTTCTCTTGTGGGAAAGCCTTCGGCACGTATGAGCCGGCTCGACCGGAGTGATACCACGGCCTCACTTCCTGTGAAAGTAGGCAGTAAAGCAATTTGCTTTTCGCCGAGTGAGTGAGGTTACCGGAGGCTCCACCCTTCCCTTCCCCCCTCCCCCGCTTCCACCCTTCACCTACTCCCACCTTAAAGGCCGGCAACGCATTTGTGAATATTGAGTTGCAGGTGCCCATGGGCAGCGGAAGTCATTTCCTATCAGGTGACCCGTCTGCTCCTTTGCCCCCTATAACATAAAAAAAAAATACTGAAAAAAAAAATTTTGTAAATAGTCAGGAGTGCTCCTCAACCACTATTAATTATACGTGGGTGCCAGAGCCACTAGCAGCGCGCCATCACAATTGAATATATTGTTTAGTTCTGAATCATGTGGTTCCCACATCACGAGTATTCTCGTTATCCGTTACACTATATTGAATGCTTGTATTTCGACTACTACTATTACTATTACGACTGAAAATGCGATATGCTTTAGTAATTTTACTACCTCTGCTGTTACCTACGTCTAGATGCTTATTGAAGCATATGTATTGACATACGAAAGTTATATTAGAATGTACAGTTACACTTTCTCTTTTTAGGCTTCCGTTCCTCAATTGAAAAAAAGGAACCCTTATAGGATCACTTAGTTGTCCGTCTGTCTGTCTGTCATGAGCCTTTTTATCAGAAAACCGTGGACGCATTAAGTTGAAATTCATACAAAATACTTAGGTCTACGGTCCCTTGAAGCTGTAAAGAAATCAAGCTTCTAAGTCAACGCAATCAAAAGATAAAGGCCTTGTAAATCTTAAATTTGACCATATTTTAACATTTCGCAGGTAAATCAAAACCTTTAGGGTTCTTCCCGTTGACCTAGAATCATGAAATTTGGTAGTGAGCAAGGTCTCACAGAACAAGTTAATAATAAATCCGAAAGTCGTTAATTTGTTGTTATATCGCACAATAGAATAGTTTTTGTGTTTGCCGTTAAAAAGTTGACTTTCTTGTACGTAAATCGATGTATGGGAGAGTACTTTTATTAGAACTGCAAACTTAAGTTTGTCTTTTGAAAAAGACGGGCAAAAATCTTTAAGAATTGATTCCCGAGATGGATGTACTATCTACATACAAGTTTGTCTGCATACGGATCCCTCGGTGCGCGAGTCAGACCCGCACTTGTCCGGTTTTTTATTTATTTGTAAAATAAAAAAAAGACGACGATATTTTATATCTAACAGTCAATGATTTTGATGTCGACGGAAATAAACACCAGTTACAATTATTATTCATGACGATAAGTTAGCAACGGCACTTAACTTACTACATGCTTAAACGTTTCGACTCATTATCCAAACCAGACCGGTATCAAATAGCATTAGAATGCTATAAAAACACCTTAAATACTAATTACTACAAATATTAACTAGCATAGACTAACTACATTGAAACACTAAAAGAAATACATTTTATGTTTTTATTGTACCAAACAACGCAAGTTAGCTAAATATAAAAACTGCCTGATGTTCAGTAATCCACTATTTAACTGGTGCAGTTATGACGATAATAAAATCATGTGCTGCAAATGACTTGGCAGGATCTTGACAACAATTCTATAGTGCGACAAGGATCTTTGCATGGCTAAAATCGGAACTACGTTTGGTATATTCTGAAACGTCACTTCGGCGTTGCCAGATTTATATTTACTCAGCATTTTCATCATTCCATCAACCTTTAACTTCAGATATAAAAATGCGATTTTACAAACAAAAAGAAAACAAAACCATCGTCTTTATGAAACATTATTGTTTGCGTTCTCATGTTATCAAGCTATAATGGCGAACTCCAAAAAAAGTAAGATTTTACAGTAACCATATAACTACATGGTTACTGTAAAATCTCACCCATCAATATCAACCAAGTGCCATTATGATGCTATACGATAACCTATCTGGTTAATACTATGTAGATTCGATGTAACGTTAGCTTTAAATTAGTCTTTTATTTAAGTACTTATTTTAAAGTCCATCTTACATTGCATGGAAGCAAAACTAATGTTCATATAAAATTCTAGTAGTCAAGCTTAAGTGTCTTTTGGCATAGAAGGAATCTTTAGGGTAATGCGAGATGATGAGATAAATTGTCCGCGTTGTTCCCCCAGTTACCATTAATGGCAGGATCTTTCGTTTGTACGGGGACCATTGTCGCTAAACTCACACGTCTACGAATTAATTGTTATATTGCAATGCACAAACAATAATGACGTGATAGGTAATTTTACACGATCGTGATGTTCTGCTAAAGTAAGAAGCCAATCACGATAGAGTCAAATGTTGATGTCCGCTACATTCCTCTTGTTTTTAGAATTCCATCAAATATCAACAACTTAAACACTTTGTCGTCTGTCTTATCTTTTTCATGAAATTTAGGATTTAGGTACTCGCTGTTGCCATGCAACATGTTTTTACACTACAATAAGATTAAATGCCGTTGATTACCGCGTAAAGGAGTTATTTTCGCTGTGGCGAAAACGGATGGCGGTCTTTCTGGCACAATAAAGAGATGTGTCACATTAATCAAAGTTTAAATGGTCACTTTAGCGTTTGTTATTGTAAAACATCGTGAGTGCGACAGGTACGATGAACGTGTTACACAAAACTAATGTCAACATTGTTAAACAGATGCACGTAGGATGCTAATGTACACGTAATTTACTAATTTGGTATGAGTTTATAACGGTTTACACTTATGTAGATATGTATTGTATTAATGCAATTATACATCTATGCTAATATCATAAAGCTGATATTTGTTTGTTTGAAAGCGGTTTTATCAGGATTAAAGGAGGGCTTTGTAGGCTATTTATCACATAGAAGGAGCGGTAAATAATAATAATATTTTTTTCGACATTTCTAAAAGTAAAATAAACAACTAATCTGATAAACGTCAATGAAACTGAGGGAACAACTAATAGATCTATAATCCATACTAGGGATCGCCTGGTGATCGAATTTCGACCATCATTTATTAGGTTTTAATTTTTGTTGGTGTATTTCGTTTATCTGACTTATAATAACTTGAACTTTCGTATCATGACAGGTCAATTATATATACTGCACGCTTAATGTTGCCGTGTTCACGTAATTTTTAAAGTTTCTGCATTTCTTGTACTTACTATATATTAGCGAAATTTTCTTAAAAATGCATACAAAGAATTCTCTTTACGTATTAATTATAATCGCAGGTTAGATAATATCGGTTAACGGCTTAAACTACCTCAATGATAGAAAAACCATAAGATTGATTGAAATAAACGCCTAATTTAATCACAATATAATAAATATTTAAAAAAACACTGGTCAAATTACGAGGAAGATCAGACACTAAGGTAAATAATTAAGATATAAAGTACTGTTGTGTTGGTTTTTTTATATAGGAATATTTTTCGAATAAAAACTTACGTGGCATGCAATAACTCGTGTAAATCATGTTTCATAACTGCTCGCGATTGACCGAAAATGTAAAGTCAAATCAAACGAAAGAGGTTTGCTTAAGGAATTTTGGGGTTGTTATCTTGGGGTTTGCCTAGTTTATGCTGAAATAAGGGGTAGCGAAATTGGTTATAACAAAAAATTATCACTTTTTAAATATCATATTAAAAAAACCGGACAACTGCGAGTCTGACTCGAACACCAAGGGTTCCGTAAGCAAACAAACTTGTATGTAGATAGTACGTCCATCTCGGGAATCAATTCGCTAAACTTTTGCCCGTCTTTTTCGAAAGATAAACTTAGCTTTGCGGTTGCGATGTACGACAAAGTCAACAATCCAACAGCAAAATATAAGTTTGTAATCGCAAAAACTATTTTTTTTATGTATTATAACTAGAGATCGGATATTAGGATGCATATTTACCTAAAGTTGAGATGTTGGCTATTATGGAAAGCACTTTTTTATCGAAAGAATCCCGCGATTCCAGGAAATTCAAATTTAAGTGTACCTATACTCCGTGAGATGTAATAAACCCCAGTTTGACACAAATGACACTTGCTCTGTTGCAACGTATAATGGTTGCTTTTCCCTACTTTTATTGTCAGTGATTTTTGACTAAGCAAAAACAACCTTATTACGTTGTAACAAGTGTCAAATCGGGCCTATTAAACCCCAGGAAATGTAAGCATTTTGTAAGAGTGCGAGCGAGACGGCAAATTATACTTGCTTGTGCGCAAGTAGCGGCGCGACAATACAACTGCATTCGTAAATAAAAATATACTTAGAAGCCGCTTCCATAATTTGTTATCCGAAAAATAACTTTAGGTATTTACCTAAAGTTATTTTTTGGATTATCGGATGCATATTTATGCATCCGATTATCCGATCTCTAATTATAACATCACATTAATGACTTTCAGATCTTTTCCTTTACTTGTGCTGACAGCAGCAGCTGACCTTGCTTCTTACAAATTTTCATGATTTTAGGTCAATGGAACTTTCCATTGACCTAAAATCATGAAAATTTGTTCGCAGGTAAATCAAAGCATATAGGGTACTTACCCTATATGCTTTGATTTACCTGCGAAATATACAAATTTGTTAAAATCTAAGGCTTATGGCCGTACCTTTTGATTGCATTGACTTAGATGCTTGATTTTTTACAGCTTTAAGGGACTGCTGACATAAGTATTTTATGTTAATTTCAACTTGATGCCTTCACGAGTTCCTGAAAAGGGTCTTGAAAGACACACAGACAAACAGACAGATTTAACAACAAAATAACGGCTTTCGGATTTGTTCCTATACTTGTGCTGTGAGACTTTTCTCCTTACCAAATTTCATGATTCTAGGTCATTGGGAAGTACCCTATCGGTTTGGATTTACGTATTACGAAATGTTCAAATTTGGTCAAATATAAGGCTTAAGTGGCCATATCTTTTGGTTGCGTTGACTTTTTTACAGCTTCAAGGGACCGCAGACTTATGTATTTCGTATTAATTTTAACTTGATAGCCACGGGTTAGTGAGAAAAAGGGTCTTGACAGACAGACAAACGGACAACGAAGTAATCCTATAAGGGTTCCTTTTTTTCCTTATGTGGAACGGAACCCCAAAAAAGGACATTGGTTTCGTTCCATACCAAAGATTATGAAAGCGATATTTTTTATGGTCCAAAATAAGTAATTTATGAATAATAAAAAAAAATTACTACTTGATGGTATAGTGTTATTGGTCTTACTGCATATTTACTGATTCATCCATATTCAGACTTATGATTTACGAGCTTGTCTGTTAATTGGATATTTTTAATTCAAACTTTATCGATCGATTACCTACGTATCAGTGAAAAACACTTAATATTGTGGGTAAAATCACTATTCATTTTATGTGATATCGCTATTGATAACGTATCATGAACAGGTTTACGAAGAAAATCGATAAGATCATTATCATTTTTCAATGGCATTTACATCGAAACAGATAATTGCCTAAGTTTATTTCTTACTTTAAATTTTTAGGTCATACAGTAGTATAATAGACATCAATGACTTATTTGTCTTCAAGGCCAAAACAAAATATGCTACCAAAATCGGTAATAGTAAAGTGGGTATTATTAACCCACTTGAAAAAAGGAGGAGGTTCTATGTTCAGCTGTATGTTTTTTTAAGTATGTTCACCAATATTTTCTTCATAATTGGACCGATTCCAAAAAAAAAAAATTGAAATGCTCCCCGGATGGTCCAAGTCCGGATCTGATGAAATTGATGACAGATGTAGTATGTAGTGTGTTCGTTGATTTTTTTTTAATTAAGCAACCTTGTCATTTATAGTAATGAATGTTGTTTTTATTATCCGATTTAAAAAAAGGAGGAGGTTCTACGTTCGGCTGTTTGTATAATTTTTTTTAAAATATTCAATCAAGTGCAGTAATTTGCTAGACCAGTAGGTACCAAGTGCATTTATAATGTTACCTATTATTTTAAAAGTGTATTGTAGTCTTTTCAATTAAGTTTGTAATCAATTAGTTTTCACTTTTCAGTGCCATTTTGTTGTGCTTTTTGAAGTCGGTTAAACTTTTTTTTTAAAGTGTTTATTTTACTAGTATTCTTGTGACCGTCACTAAGTGCACTTCTGGCCAGAACTTAATTGGACGATGCGCAATCACTAGTTTTTGCAAGTTCATTTAACGTCACTTCGTGTGACCATAGTATAGTGTTGGTTGGTAAGTGACCTCACTCTTGTTTTTAAGATTCCGTTCCTCAAAAGGAAAAAAAGGAACCCTTATAGAATCACTTTGTTGTCCGTCTGTCTGTTAAGACTCTTTTTCTCAGGAACCCGTAGACGCATCAAGTTGAAATTAATACCAAATACATAAGTCTGCGGTCCCTTGAGAAGTAGTAAAGTAGAAAAATCTAGCTTCTCATTAAACACAATCAAAGATATCGCCACTTAAGCGTTATATTTGACCAAATTTAAACATTTCAAAACCTAAAGGGTACTTCCGATTGACCTAGAATCATGAAATTTATTAAGAAGCAAGGTCGCATAGCACAAGCAAGGGAAACAATCTGAAAGTCGTGAATTTGTTGTTATATCTATCTTTCTGTCTGTGTGTCTGTCATGACCCTTTTCCTCAGGAACCCGTGAACGCATCAAGTTGAAATTAACATCGAATACTTATATCAGCGTTCCCTTGAAGCTTCAAGGGTCATTTGATTGCATTGAATAAGAAGCTTGAAGCGTCAAGCTTCTTATTCAACGCAATCAAAAGATTCGGCCATTAAGCCTTTGATTTTAACAAATTTGAACATACCGCAGGTAAATCAAAGCCTATAGGGTACTTCCCGTTGACCTAGTATCATAAAATTTGGTAAGGAGCAAGGTCTGATAGCACAAGAAAGGAAATAATCTGAAAATCGTAATTTTTTTGTTATATCACATTAAAAAGAATAGTTTTTGTGATTACAAACTTATATTTTGCGGTTGGATTGCTGACTTTGTCGTACATCGCAACCGCAAAGTTAAGTTTGTCTTTCGAAAAAGACGGGCGAAAGTCGTCGAGAATTGATGCCCGAGATGGAAGTACTATCTACATAAAAGTTTGCTTACGGAACCGTCGGTGCGCGAATCAGACTCGCACTTGTCTGGTTTTTTAGACTACGGTAAACTCTTACGGTCAGGCGGACCGTACCCTGTCCTAGTTTATCAGTTTAGTTCTATAAAAAGAAATTAATGGATGAAAAAATAATTTTAAGAAATAATTGGAATATACGATTTTATTCCATTCATTATGTTTGCATATGTAATAAAATCGTATTTTTCATGTATGTATGAGATAAGTACGCTAATAATTTAAGCTTTAGAAAGAAAATTGCAGACAGCTCGCAAGTAATTATAATTTAGTGTACAAACTTGATCTTGTATAAATTGAAATCTAAGTCAAACTGCCCCATGACTGGGGTTGGTTGACTTTTCACTAGGGGTAAGTTGACCTATAGAGTAATTAGTATAAAATCAAGCGACATATAGGATAAAAGAACAAAAGTAATTGCATTTATCTTTTCTTTATTGAAACAAAATGACATATTTGGGTGTACTTCCTCAATTAGCCTTTCTTTTGGATGTCCACATGTTTCTGAAACAACAACTTTAGTCAAGAAAAAAAAACTTTATTTGATGTGAAGTAAATTCAGACTACTATAGGCTAGGTCAACCAGCCCCGTTATAAATTAGTCTACTATCCCCAGATTGCTTTGTAACTTTTAACCACGTGCCTTCAAAATTGTGGCAGAATCCAAAGGAATATTTATTTATTTGTTCTATGGAAGACTTACAGCTAAATCAACAGATTAGCAGTAGAGTAGTGTTAAAAAGCCAATTACAGGTCTTGGGTTTTATAAATATAATGTAATAAACAGATTAACCATCAAACTTTTATTTTAAATTGCTTAAAAATAAATATGAACGTTTATATTACTTACGTATATATTTTTTGATATTATGCTCCTTCTTTCAAATGATCTGCTTGCGTGATTCTGCGTTTCTGGTAACTAAGTGTAGGGAAGCAATGATTTCTCGTGGCTAGTTGTATGAAGCAACATTTTCACGTAAGTCGAGTTTTTGAAAATTAGTCTACCATAGCCAACTATACCCGGTCTCCCCTACCCGTAACGCTATCTCTGCTTACCTTAAAATTGCTGAGAAATTTTAGATTAGATTAGAAATTTTTCAAGTAAGTAAAAGTAAAAAGAAAGTAAAAGTAATTTACATTATGGAACTATTTTATCAGCTAATAAATAAATAATTATGGAGTCACTGTATGCAATCAAATGGCAGTAGTTTTACATATAAATACTATAAATAACGTTTGTACGTTGATAAACATTCTTATTTTCACATCTTTTGTGATGTAGAAAGCGCTGTATGATCTTTGATACACATTTAGTCACACCGCCGCGCACTTTTGTGCAAATTTATTTAATTGCCATGTTATTTAATCTCCGTTTACCTTGATATTGGCACTGCGTATACACTTGTTTGCATTTTACAATTCACATTCGTAAAACAATAATTTTCCTTGTATTTTCTTTAAACTATTCATCTTATAAATCATGACTAAAGATTTACGCTGTGTTGGTTCCGCTTGCCTTTCATACTAATATCAAAGGCAAGAAAGTCCATAGCGAAGTGGTTGTCATGCAAATTGATTGATTGACGATGTTATGCAACGTTGATGACTATTTATGTAAAGATCCGCCTCCATGTTGGTTTCGCAGTACTCTGCGTGTAAACCGTTTCTCATGAAGATCCTTAACAAAAAGACCGAACAGACCCCGACAGTTATAAGGTTTAGTTCTTAATAATTGGTGTTGATTTAAAGGTAGTTTAAATATGTAAATACATACTATCTGGGCATAGATTCAGCAGCTAACGATAATCCCCGTCGTGCCGAGCTTGTTTGAAAGGCATTTAGATATTACTGGTCCCTTACAAATTCTAGCATATCTAGATATTTTGGAACCTTGCCTATTCTCGGGTAGGGTCGCGAGTTCTGGAGTAGAAAAACCAGACTATTCGATATATTACACACACACACACACGTTTATATAGTACTAGCAACCCGCCCCGGCTTCGCACGGGTACAAATTATACGCTTAAACCTTTCTCATAAATCACTCTGTCTATTAGTGAAAACCGCATGAAAATCCGTTGAGTAGTTTTTCAGTTTATACTTCTGTTTATGTTATGTTTCAGACAGACGGGGCGGGGGACTTTGTTTAATAATATTTAGTGATAAGCGAATCTTGCAATTAAAAAATAACAAATGCCGTGTCTTGCATGGAGTTTCTTGCTTGCTCTGTTCTATGCTTTTTTGTATATCCGAAAGATCGTTAATATCTTATAAATCAACATATCGATGGTCCCTAGTTAAAGTATCAAAAGTGAAAAATGCTACTTTTGTAAATTCGATACTTTACTTAGGGACCATCGATCTATCTCTATTGTAAAAAAACCATGGGACATAGTTAGGCCTGCCATCACTTAAATTACCGACGCCAGACAAAATCTTAAAAAAATCCGGACACATGGGTGAATTCGAGATTCTTTCCCGGACACCTTAAAAAAGAACGCCGATTCCATTAAAATTTTTAGCTTGTTAACGATTCATCTAACAATTATAATTGTCCTTTGGCAAAGAGTGTCCAGGTTTTACCCGGACACTTTTTGAAAACCCCACCCTGACGCTCCCCGGACGTCCTCTAAACTAGGACAAATCCGGGGAAACCTGGACGGATGGCAGCCGTAGATATAGTTCAAGCATAAAACACTAAACGATCTTGTTTACAATATACTGAATAGGTTTTCTATTCTAATGAAACCGCGCTAGGATCGACCTAAATGTCAAATGTATGAAGAAATGTCACATAAAAGTGGTTTGTAATTTTAATGTAACTGCTCAGATGATGCGTCCACGTATAACAATCAGATTAGTAACCAGTGGAGTTTCTTAACAACCAACCTTGGCAAGTGAGGGGCGATGATTGAAAGATGTCTGTTTTATAGTCGACGGCTTGCCAGATGGAGAACGTTTGTAAATTCGCTAGATACTTCGAACACATCAAACGATATTACTAATCGAAATGCTAATCGTTTTAAACGCGGTTGATGTAGCATTTTTGATGCATTAAGACCCATTTAGAAAAATTACAGTAGTTAAGAGAAAAGCAAACGCAGACAAGAACTGCTGGATTGTTTAGTAGATATGTACCTAAGGATAAGTCCAAGCGTAGTTCAACAGGTTTGTAATCGAATTAGAACCACCTGACCGTAGAAACACCCCACCCTTGCAGAAGACAGCGGTTAATAGGCACTAGATACCATTATATTTTTGGTGTGATTGTCAGTACTAACGTTGTAAGGTCTTAAAGGGTCTTACCAATTGCGGGCCGTGTGTTTGTTTGTCAATGTCTATTTAGTTATTGTTATCTATACTTAGGTATAGCTAATGCTTGAGTCCGTTCATAATTACATAGTTGGTTACGTAGACGTACCTATAAATAAACTTGCAATTTCGTTTCTACACATTTGGAGTCTTTCGTCTTGACATATTCATAGTTAAAGGCCCTCATTTAAATATGAAGTTTGACGTAGATTCGATTTGAATGCTCTGCTTTGGAAGTATTGCATCATAAATCAATTTAAAAATGCTCTTTTAAAGGTCAGCGTTTTATTTAAATATGTATGCATTTCAAGGTGATTTATTATTTTTATTTAGCCGGTTACTTTCTATTTATCCTCTTATTTTTAGTAACTTGGTCGCGTTGCTAGTCTACAAATTTGTGATTAATTTTCACTTATAGTTTTGAACGTGGCTTGGCCCGCATGGACCTCGTTTACCACGGTAAAGAGTATTCTTTGTGTTAATCCAGATCATAAGCCATCTGTGTGCCAAATTTCATCTAAATACGTTCAGCCGTTTTTGCGTGAAAAAGTAACAAACATCCATCCATCCATCCTCACAAACTTTCGCGTTTATAATATTAGTAAAATTTATACGCCTCCGCTATTTTTGCAATAGATGGCAATGGACTTGATACAAGTCTGTCTTTCGTTGTACATGGACAGTGTCGATAATAAAACTAATTGGAGCTTATATGCCTTACGTTTTTATGTTCCAAAATCCTGCTAGACCAAGATTGAGGAACGCATTTGCTGCAGTTTTGGTAAAATGTTTATTTAAGTAACGAATATCGTGTAATAACAAGAAGAATATACGACCAAAACTTTTAGGAATCGCGTCATGGTTTTTTTCAAACTTCTTAATGAATTGCTCACTTTTTTTTGCTACCAACCCGTGACAGGTGTCTCCTGTGTCATATCTATACTTATAATAAAAATGTAACAGGTCCAATTCTGTACATGGAAGATATTTTGAATTTTTTTTTTGGGGGGCACTCTATGATCGATACTGAAGCCAAAACTATATTTTTTTTTTCATTTTTGTCTGTCTGTTTTTCTGTCTGTCTGTATCATGGCTGAGCATCACGCTGAAACTACTAAACGGATTCAAATGAAACTTGGCATGATTTCAGTTCATACTACGAGGTAGGACATAGGATACTTTTTATCCCGAAATTCAGGACGGTTTCCTTGAGAGAGGCGATGAAAGTCAAAATGTGTTCTTCGTTGTAATTCATTGATGCGTAGTCCGATTGCAATTATCCTTTATTGTTGGAAAGTAGACACTTTGTAGATTGTCACGTAATCTTTTTTCTTCTATATCCATATCTATAATAAATCTATAGACGTGGAGTTTGTGTTTGGATTATTCACGTAAAAAGTACAAAATAATCCCGGAAACGTATTGTGCAGAATTATTGTGTGTAATTCGGTGTAACATTTAGTATTTGATTGATCACAATGGGTTCTCTTTATCCATAGAAAAAATAGTTCCAATTTTGAAGAAAAAAATAAACACCGCGCAGCGACATCTGTTGTTTGTCCCAAGTAATACTAACTATTCAATACTTATAACGTTAAAATAAATGGTCATTTATTTTTTTGATATTTATTATTAGCATAGAACACACGCATCTATACTTATGATAAAACTGTTATAAGTCCAATGTACAGAACATTGAAGATATTTTGATGATGAGATGTAGTGGCGAGGCGACCACTTGAGCCATTGCGCCATCTGTGTATAATATAACCATATACAGTATACCTTTACCTTACCTTACCTTTAAGTAAATAGTGTAATTGTTGTGCAATATCTATTCTAATATTATAAAGAGGAAAGATTTAGTTTTCTATTTATTTAGAAAGCCACCTTTAGAATGCTACAGCGAGTAACACAGGCTATATTTTCCACATAAATACACATCAACTTTATAAAACTTTATGTGAATGAGTAGGTACTTAAAAATGGGAAATTTATAACAGCGCTTCTGTTTTCATAAGCTAACGAAGTGTCTCCACTGGTTAACTTAATTTATACCAGAAATTAAAAGAAAACTACTCAGCAAATAATCTTATCGTACCGTATCTAAATAAATTCAACCAATTTTTTTTATAATGGTATATGGGGCAAACGAGCAGACGGGTCACCTGATGGTAAGGGACTGCCGCCGCCCATGAGCATCTGCAACCCCCTCGGGCCGTCACCCCACCGGGGTTTTCGGTGGGGTGTTGTGTCGGAATCGAACCGACTAAAACCACACGGTGTGCCGTACTGCGCCTTATGTAGGAGGGATCCGGGAACAGCTTTTATTAAGATATCCGGACCCCCCTAGCGCCTGCCCGCAAAAGTGAGGGCACCACTTCCGGGTAAAAACCTTGAAACCTCTCAATTAGGTGACATCCAGGCACACGCGGACGCCACCTCCTCGCGGGGGGCCACTACAGCGGGTGAAGGGAAAAACCCGTCCCGTCCACCCGCGGCCATACTCAGGTTCACCCGGTTCGCCGGTGGCGAATTAGGTCCGAGTGGAAATCGTCCTCCTGGACCCGTTGAGCGTATGACGGCCGGTAGCGAGAGATCCCCTCCGATGACTGCAGTGAGGGCCCGACGCTTCGTCGCCCAGGCGGAGCAGACCGCCAGCTTGTGCTGAGCCAAGTCCTCACTGTCGCAGTGGTGACAGGTGGGACTCAATTCCCTGCTAGCGAACGAGTGCAGGTACTTCCAGAAGCAGCCGTGCCCGGAAAGAACCTGCGTCGAGCCGGCCCATACATGCCGAAGCATGACTCTCCCACAAAAATATTTAAAATTAATTAAAATAAGATTACCGTTTTTATGTAATTAACATCTAACATCTAGCTGTCCCAACAGACATACTATTTTAAAACAAAAATATTTATGGTATAACAAATATACTGACTTGCACACTAAATTATCAATTGAAATTATCATGGAATTTCTAAAATGGATTTCTAACTTGCTTTACAATAATATAATTATGTATGCACGACCAAATTTCATTTCACAGAGAGTACATATAGGCTAGGTTTAGGTTAGGTTAGAACTGCGACCACAACGCACGAGCCGAGCGAGCGAAGCGAGCATGCCGCGGCAGCGGTCGGCGAGTGCCAGAACCGAATTCTATTGTAAAATCTAAAATTTTTGAATAAAAACCTTCCATAATTTGAACACTGTATGTATTAGATAATAAGTTTATATTAAATAGTTATAATATTTTGTTGTGACTCGAAGAATTATTAGATTTACTTTTATATAACAGATGGTAAATCAGTTCACGAAGTAAATCAGTTTTGCTTCATCTATTTAACAGTATACTGAATTTTATTTAATTTATTTTTGGTGCTACTTTCAAATATTTTGTTAGAAAAAAGATATTTATAGTTATACGATTAAATACTACCCCTAAAAAATTGGGTACCTAATTAAAATGAAAATTGCTTATAATAATAGTGAGTTGCCAACAGAAGAATTTTCATTTAATAGACAAACAAAATTACTTTTGTATATCTACTATATTATAATAAAATATACATATATGCTTCAACTTAACTCAATTTTAATATTTGATGTCTTATTACTAAATTCGGTCGTATCGATGTATTTTAATAAAAAATAGCGATTATGCTCCTTATGATTAGACCGGCAGAGTTCAATATTATATGCAAGAATTTATCCAACACTTCAAATTTCAATGTGTTTAATTCCCTAAGGTATTTTTCTGAGAAAAACAGTACTTATATAATTTATAACATTCTCCAATCAATCCCCTGGCTTATTCCCTATTTGGGGTCAGCCCTCCTGATACATTTACGCCACTCTTGGCGATTTTGCGTCATTGCTGATGTTAAGCCCATCGTCACCTATATATATATATATATATATATCATTGTGGATTGTTCTTGTCCATGTAGTCGGTGGGCGTCCTCTGCCTCTTTTGCCCTCCCTTATGGCCCAACACCTGTCTGGTCATATGGTCTTCACCACGGCGCATTACGAGACCAAACCAGCGCAGATGGTTTTCTCTCATTTTTTTGCTGTATTTTTATAACATTCTCCATATTATCGAAGTGACTTTATTACACGATAACTATATAGCTAACCAAATTAGGTACAGTTTTTAAAAATAAATAATATTCGAAATTTAGAGCACCATTTGTATTAAAAGTGCGGTATTATTACACTGAACTTCTACTCTACGTCTAGAGGACACGAGCGAGTGAGACGTGTTATAAACACACACCAGTATGTGTGCATCTGAGCGTGACGGTCAGGCGAGTCCAATACTTTTTCTCCATCCCACGATTGCACAACGACGTGTTATATACACATATTTGTAAATATGTATCTGAGAATATACATGTATGTGACGATCACGTGAGTGCACAAAGTCACTAAAAAGATTTCACTTCAAAAACTTATTTTATCATCAAGATAATCATAATTAAATAAACTTTGTCATTTATAGCAACTTATTTGAACGCATAGTTGAGGAGATAAAGAAAAATATATATAGTCGTTGAAATCAGAGTGGCGCTTGATCGCGCGTTCTGCGTTTCGATACGGGAGGGGAGTTAACGTCTGCCGATGTGTATAAGATAGTCGAGCGGCTCACTCGCGCGGTCTGCTCCTTACTCAACGCACCAGTGCAAAATAGTGATTTTTCGTAAGAAAAATTTAACATTCGATTGAAGTTTTTTAGTTTTTTTTTCTTTCAGTTACGATCCAAACTACTGTGAATTTGGAGGAATGAGTAAGATTTGCCATAAGTGCCATACAAAAAATAGATAGATGAAGCGAGAAGTGTGTGCTGTGCATCCGGGCAAAGTGATTCTTCCCAATATAAAGGAAGTACCACAACCGATACAAAATCTTTTGACGGACATTCGTCCATTGTCCGCACATTTTGTGAAAAGGTGTAATAGTCTCTTTCATATGCCTTCGTTTGGGAATAAAATAAGTCATGAAATTAAGGAAGGAAACTTCGTGCTCACTTTTAAGGTCGGAAGGGCAGGTAAGCCTCATAGGCAGCCTTTTCCCGCAATCAAACTTATAGTCACAAACTGATTTCCACGCGGGCGAACCCGCTGGCACAGCTAGTAATATATACGAATGCTTTGGCGTCAATTTTAAAGTTGCAATTTTTTCTTCGATTAACAACAACAAAATGCGACTTTTATGTAATATGTTAACTAGTGTTTACAAAATAATCCTAACTAATATTATAAATGCGTAAGTAACTCTGTCTGTCCGTCTGTCTGTCTGTCTGTCGTCGTCTCAAAACTACTGAATCGATTTAAATGAAATTTGGTAAACAGATAGTCAAACAAAAGGTAAACAGATAGAGCCTTTGAAAGGACATTTAATGGGAAAAAAGGGGTGTAAGGGGTTGATAGGCGGGGATGAAAAGTTGTATGGAAGTATTGTCAATTAGCCTAAATAATTAATCTGTGTCGCGGACGCAGCTAGTTGGTTCATATACTTGGAACGGTTGATATTCCGTCAGTCAATATTTTTTCCAAACAATCTGTACAATGATTAGTATGATTACGATTGTATTTTCAAAATAATGTGATATCAATTTGCCTATACAAATAAATAATTATGTATAAATAGAAAAGCTAATGATCTTTTTATTACTACGGTGGCAAATAAGGACCTGTCTCATGTAAGTGGTTACCGGAATATATAAACGTTCTGTTAAAAAAAAACATTTAGGTCACAAAATATCACTTTAACTTGTACTTAGAGTAGATATATATTATTATTCTCTTTAGTCGCAAATACCATTCTCTTCATACAAATTTTTACCCTTGCGAAATAAAAGGCGGTCCATCATAAAATCATAACACACGACCAGATTTCACGAATGACCTATTGGGTTAAGTGGTTGACTCGCAACCACTATTATGTCCCTGCTGGTCCTATTCTCCGACTGTTATAATTATGCTTTTACTAGCAACCCGGGGCGGCTTCGCACGGGTAGTAGGGACATTTTCAACAATCATTATATTTCAACCAATGTAGCACTCTCTTGTGCTGAGAGGATTTCCCTTGTCAAAGTGTTCTTTTTGACAGAGAAGATAAATTATACTTTGATATCTGTAAATAATTATTACATTTATTTGACTTCTATGTACTACATTCACTTTGTCTTGGATTGTCTTCTCTGTTTTGTTCTTCTAATAGGTATATAAAAATCTCGTGTAACGGTGCTTGTGGTCCATCCATGTGAACACCTCCGAAACGCCTCGACCGATGTTAATGTTTTTGTATATTTAGTAGGTATGAGAATAGCCATAATTTTTTTATTGTTAAAAAAGAAAAAAAGACATTGCAACGCCTGCCGGCTGCATCTTTATACGCCCTGGTTATCCTATTACATGCCAGACTGTCATTCATTCCGAAGACGTCTTAATGCTACAATTTCTACACTAAAGTGAATCAAAACATAATATAATGAAATGGATTTCGTTACGGTAAGTCCTTTTTTTGTGAGAATTTTTTCTTACGATTACTACTTCTCACGTCAAAGTTTGTTGAGTGAAAGTAAATAAATCATGTTTGGTTAAGTATTTGCAAGGTAACAGTTTGAAGCGATTTTCGAATTACATGGCATGTCATGACTCACGACTGAGATTTTTAAACATTCACGTTTCAATGACTAGACACAAAGTTCAATACTAATTCATCTTTATTATGAGTTGATTTTTGCGCATAGATTTTTTCATAAAGATAAAACAACTATAATAATCATACCTACTATAAAATTGTTTACAAGAAATAATGCCCGGGGAGATGGGCTCAACAGATTACAGACATTAGTTTCTTACGAGTGATAAGATTTTTGTCAGAAGCCATAAAATATGTCGTAGTGTATGAACATTGAACATTTAGGAGAATATTATTATTGTTACAATAGTCTTTGTTCATTTTATTGGAAAAAAGAATAACCAACTTCAACGCGCCTCATTATTATGGTATTGAGGTATTCTTCACCCCTTAACTTTCCACTTTTAGAGTTGGAATATAGTAAATGCGACCAACCTTGAGTAAAATCAATTCAATTAAAAAAAGAATTATAGAAATCTGTTCACAATAGGTGAAGACATCGCGTAAAACAAACAAGTCAAATTTAGAACCTCCTCGTTTCTTAAAGTCGATTTTTTTAATATAATTTTTTTTATTTACAATTTAAATTTTTATTATGAATCCGAATATGAAATCCAAGTATCACCGAACTCAGGTTATGTAATTTTTTTATAATGTTTGCATCGAAATTATCATAAGTAATATAATGTCACAGAATACATAATAATAATAGTACAGGCACAGAAGTCCCACTCGGCCAAATCATGTAAATAATTCGCGGCTTTTGTTCCGACACAGTCGCAATTAAGGTCGCACAGCGCTAACTACGTAAAGTAATATTCACCTAGAAGTTGCCTCTCTTTCTATCGCATAACGCTTATCTTTTCTGGCGACGCAGCGACGTTAGGGTTGTCTTTTTAAAGAATTTATTGATGAGAATATTTAAGTACCAGTCAGTTATGTGCCTATTATTCTATTTTTGTGAACAAGTAAACCTAGGTTAGGTACCAATAACGCGATAGTTCAGATACGAACGGATGACGCGAACTAACGTGCGGCACGGCCGGTGCGCGGCAGCTAGTCTTGGGTAGTACACATACGATGTACTAATAGGTACTAGTACTGGGTACTGTACTAAAAGTAATGTTTCCGAAAGGCAGCTGTTAATCGGACATTTCGCACTATTAGTACAGTGTGTCTAACTTCAAGCCAGTACTAAAACTGCCTATTGTTAATGTTTACTCTGTCTACACCATAAACTTAGTATGTAATATGTTTATGGTCTACACTATCTTCGTTCGTTGTGCGACGTACTAATATATATGACTCTTGATAAAATATCGATATATCGAAATATTATTATTTAAGAAATATAATTATTATTTAGAAATATCGACATTTATTAATAATATTTTCTTGGGCGATATATCGATAGTTTAATATTGAAGTATAGATAGATAAGATATCGACGGTTGATATTCATTTGAAATAAGTTTTCATTTTTTCTCGTAAATTATTTAAATTTTATTTACACATTATTATGTTTTTTCTCTTTCCCTAGTTTATTCATTTGTTTATTATGTTAAAACGAAATGTAATTTTGTATAGTTATATATAACTCTCTGGTGTAAATTTCTTATTTCTAAGTACCTAGTCATTAATCCATATCGAGCATTTACGCGAATTTGATCATAATTCATAACTAATTTTATTATCACCACGTATTTTTAAATCTAGAATGGCAGTCTTAAGCCTGTTAAAGTATGAAGGAAAATCAAATAGTATGCTTAAAAGTTAAATGTGAAGTAATCTAAAACTTCACACTTAAAAGTTAAACCCTTAAATTTTAATGTACTATTCATGTTATTATGTTCTACTAAACCTTAATAATAGTACTACTACAGTGTACTAGTACGATGTACGAATTGTACTAGTACGGTGCGAACCTGCAGATGTCCGGTTAAGCGCAAGACTAGCGGCAGCCCACTGAATTTTGGCATGTTAAGTCGATAGCTGTAGCTTTATACCTACTCAGCGGAATGGACCTGGCCTGACAACGTAATTTGTTTGTTTGTTTTCAATTCAATCGAATATCATGGAACTGTACATACATGTTGTCAGGGATACAGAAAAGGACATATGGGTACCGTAGGGTACCATACCCGTACCCGTACCCTAAAGAAGAAAGATACCTATTTCATCTAAAAAATGTTTCCGAGGTTTGTCTGAATTGATTGAGAAAACCACGGACAAAGACGCAGGTTAAAGCTAGTTCTGTATACTACCGGATACTCGATGATGTCCAGTATTCTTCGATTAATGGAATGTGTAGAAACCAATTCAAACATAAAACCATATAGAAAATTGGCGACTTGTTAAACAAATCAATTTAGAATTTTGTTACGGCTACGATGCGATGGTTGGATACTTTATTTTACTATCTAAATCTTAACTAATATTATAAATGCGAAAGTGAGTGTTTGTTTATACACTTTCACGCCTTAACTATTCGACCGTTCATCATGTTGAAATGTGTCCTTACATAGGGTTCATCCAGAAAAAATGTTAACTAGGGAAAGAGGCGGTCTTCCGAGTCTCCTTCCGGCAGATCCTTGCCACTTGGAATGAGGTGTCTTTGGGACAGGTCTATTCGCAGTTGGCATCCTGAGGTGATGATAAAGAAGGTGATAATTTGTTTGTGGAGTTTTCGATATTTTTGTAAGAACAGTCTCAAATATATCTTTCATCTATTCATTGACCTGACAGACACTGTTCTGTCCATTTTTCATAAATCTATAGTTTTCATTTCATAGAAAATAACACCTTCAAATTTGCTAATTTTACAGGACCCTTTTTAACTTTTTTGTAACTTCTATTCTTTATTAACCTACGCTACTTCTACTATTGCGATTATTTTAAGCCCCAATTTAGAAAACTCCGTCTGGCCTTTTCCAAGTGATAGGGAGAGACCAACGTGTTTGTTTGCTTAGCATTTCATTTTTATTTGTATAGATGTATGTAGGTATGAATTATTATAATTAAATCTAATTTATTTCCGTCAGGTGTAAAACCAAAAAATATCCAGAGCTACTACCTACGACGAGCGTGGTGATAGTGTTCCATAATGAAGCGTGGACGACTCTCATACGTACAATATGGAGTACGATTAACCGCTCGCCGCGGCCGCTCCTCAAAGAGATCATACTTGTGGATGACGCCAGTGAAAAGGGTACGTATGTGGTAATTCATCTTGCCTTTACTATTTATGATCACCGTGTATTACCTTATTATATTATTTAAAAAAACGGATTGTTTTAAATCACTTTCTTACTTATTTCCCATTAAAGCAAAAGCTTATATAATAGGAAAATAGTCTTCTATTTTTCAAGTCTAACTTACTTTAAATTCTTCTATCTTCGTCCTCGTCCCTTTTGGATCTTTTAATATTTTCCACCCTACTCCGGTACCTGCCTCCTTTGAAAATGTGAAACTTCCTACAATGACGTTAATATTCAACACAATGCTAGCAGTGCTGGTAACTCATCACTACTGGTAAAGTCGCCAGATCTATGAAATTATATTTTCTGTACCACCTCCATAGAAAAGAGATAACAACATTCGAATAACCGGCGTTACGAATATTTATAGAGCATCGTTTAATACAAGGCTTTTGTCAACTTAGTCGTATAAATCAGAACGAACATAATTCTATCGATCTATCGATCGAACACATCGGAAGTAGGTGAAACATGAGTTCCTACTACATTTCATTATAGATGTGCATAGATACATGCATACATGTGTATTTACTGTAGAGCGTGCAAAAAACGAAATGAAACGTTCTACATAGATACGAAATTCAGATAAAAGTTGTTTTAATATAAAAATATGAATAATTCATCCGACTGCAATATTGAAATAAATTATTAAGCATTTTTTGACTATGAATAAGTGAAATCCATTGTGGAGGAACGGGTGGTATGTCCCTCCAACACAAAGGGAGGATCCTCCGACCAGGCGAGGTGATAATGCCTGGCGGGCCGCGGCCCAACGGTTGATGTTGGGAAGTTGTATATATACTAATCGGCGCGAGAACTCTCATAGCGCGATGCAGGATTAGTAGGTTATGTTGGGGTATGTTTCTTTTTGCTGTATGTGGAAGTCGCCACATCACTCCCCTCCAAGACTGGAGGTCGATATCTTGATGAGTCAGCTGTCTATGCTCTATTTAGGAGCGTGCCAGGGCCAGTAGTGAGTTGTTCCGGTGAGTCGGAACTGAGTGCCGCAAGTTCCAGTGAGTCGGAACTGTATTCCGCTAGTTCCAGTGAGTCGGAACTAAATGCCGCTAGTCCCAGTGAGTCGGGGCTGAAGTCCGCTGGTCCCAGTGAGTCGGGGCCGCGTGCGGTGCTGCGTGCAGTGCTGCGTGCGGTGCTGCGTGCGGTGCTGCGTGCGGTGCTGCGTGCGGTGCTGCGGTGAAGTCCCCAGTGAGTCGGGGCGGTTGCTGCGTAGTGGCTGGCTGCTGCTTAGACGGGAGAGAGATGCTCTTCTTACGTGGACCGTAGGTGCAGTGTGCTGTGCCTAGACGCTGATGGGGCCGTAGGGGTAACCAGGCTGGAGCGGACGCTGCAGGCGTGTGGTATCCCTGTTGAGGCCGAGGATGCTGGCTGGCTGAGACTTGATTACCGCTCATAGCTGTAGGAGTGTATACGATGGTGGCGATGATGATGCTGCTGATCTGCTTCATGAAGGCTGCTTCCAATCACGTCGGGGTCACCACTGTGGAGGAACGGGTGTCATGTTCCTCCAACACAAAGGGAGGATCCTCCGACCAGGCGAGGTGATCATGCCTGGCTGGCCGCGGCCCAACGGTTGATGTTGGGAAGTTGTATATATACTAATCGGCGCGAGAACTCTCATAGCGCGATGCAGGATTAGTAGGTAGTAGATGTTTCTTTTTGCTGTATGTGGAAGTCGCCACATCACTCCCCTCCAAGACTGAAGGTCGATATCTTGATGAGGCAGCTGTCTATGCTCTATTAAGGAGCGTGCTAGGGCCAGTAGTGAGTAGTTCCGGTGAGTCGGAACTGAGTGCCGCAAGTTCCAGTGAGTCGGAACTGTATTCCGCTAGTTCCAGTGAGTCGGAACTAAATGCCGCTAGTCCCAGTGAGTCGGGGCTGAAGTCCGCTGGTCCCAGTGAGTCGGGGCCGCGTGCGGTGCTGCGGTGCTGCGTGCGGTGCTGCGGTGAAGTCTTCAGTGAGTCGGGGCGGTTGCTGCGTAGTGGCTGGCTGCTGCGTAGACGGGAGAGAGATGCTCTTCTTACGTAGACCGTAGGTGCAGTGTGCTGTGCCTAGACGCTGATGAGGCCGTAGGGGTAACCAGGCTGGAGCGGACGCTGCAGGCGTGTGGTATCCCTGTTGAGGCCGAGGATGCTGGCTGGCTGAGACTTGATTACCGATCATTGCTGTAGGAGTGTATACGATGGTGGCGATGATGATGCTGCTGATCTGCTTCATGAAGGCTGCTTTCAATCACGTCGGGGTCACCACTGTGGAGGTACGGGTGTCATGTTCCTCCAACACAAAGGGAGGATCCTCCGACCAGGCGAGGTGATCATGCCTGGCGGGCTGCGGCCCAACGGTTGATGTTGGGAAGTTGTATATATACTAATCGGCGCGAGAACTCTCATAGCGCGATGCAGGATTAGTAGGTAGTAGATGTTTCTTTTTGCTGTATGTGGAAGTCGCCACATCCATATTCAATTCAACAAAATCCAAACGTAGATGCAGAAGACAATTTCTCTAAGAAAAATAACTCCACTGCGCAGTTCCCATTGGCGCCCACTGTCTTAAGCTCGCCTTACGATTCTACCATGTAGCGAATCATGATTAATATAACGGTTAATAGGGACGAATAAAAGAATAAACTTGCTTGATAAGTAAAATAAGTGTTAAGGACAATGATGTTACTAAATACAGCCTGGGCCAAAAGTAGCACCCATGACATCGTTCAGTTTTTTTATTAATATCAAATCGAAATAAAATAAAACGATTTTTATAGGTTTTTTTTGTGGGTACCTTAATTACGGCAGAAATTATTTTTCCTTAGTTACGAGTTTTTTTTTTACAGTTTTTAGCAGTAATCGCGTTCCTTTCCAGGCGCACGCAGTGTTTCAGCTCTTCTTTGTTATTCATTGTGAAGTTGACTGACTCTACATTTTAATAAACCCCTTAAATGTGCTATGGGGTTCAGGTCTGGACTTTAGGCAGGCCATGTCATAGTTCGGTCAGATTTGAATGGAATTTAATACCATGTTCGTATCGTAAAAAGTGTCGGCAAGTGAAGGCAGCAACGCTGTTTGTAGTACATATATGAACGTTGTAGGGTTCATACGGCACGCGAACGATTCGCCAACTCCAGAATCTTTCATTCGTTTCAATCAGAAGAAGGAAAAAGTTATGCAGCCACAGACCATTATGCTGCTGCCGCCGTGTTTTACAGTTGCCATTACATACTCAAGCTTAAATTCTTCGCTACCCGGCGACGCACAAAGGTCACACAAGGTGTACCAAAAATTTGCAATAACGAGAGAGAAATATTGAGTTCCGAAGATGTTAATAGGCCATGCCATTAAATTGACTTACTTGCCTCAAAGTTTTATTTATCTTATCACACAATATTTAACCAATCTTCTGCGGTGAAACTGCGGTGTTTGAAGGCCTATTCATATCAAGCTTTCTTCCTGTCTTTACAATCTTTTAGATCAACTTCCTAAAGTCTTCCGTTTATTTATATGCCTATACCTATTTTGCTGTAGCAGAGAATCGCCTAATAGCATAATGCACGAATCGACGCGAACATTTAACATTTTTCCAAATGTGTGTTCCGCTATTTGTGATTTCCCTTACTCATGCAGAAGCTCTCGTTGTTCTTATGAAAGTTCGTTTTGGCATATTACAACGATATCACTTGAATCTTTGGAAACTAAACACCAAAAGCGCACTAGATGTCTGGATGTGTCCAGAACGAGCGACAGTAGCGAACTGATAAATAAACATAATTATCGTATATGGAAATGAAAAGTTTTATTGATAGCTGCGGCGTGAGTAATTATTTTTTAACCTTAATAGATGATTACAAAAGAATCCTTAAACAAAAGGTTTGGTTTCTTGCCATATTTTCCGTGTTCGTGCGCAATTTGTAGGGTACTCAATACTTTTGGTCAAGGCTGTATGTATCAAGAATTAAAGCAGCATTTTCCACCTCAAAATATTAAATTTATGTTTTGTAAGTGAATGTCAGAGAAATGGAATGACAACAGTTTGTCACACTATGCTATTAACTAATGTATCCCACAGTTATCTGAATAACATTTATCCCGTTATCGACACTAAAGCGCCTTCTCCACTGAAGTTGCCGATAAAGTTCGGCCTAGTAAATCAATAAAACGAATGGGTAAACAGGTCTTTGAGTAATGCGTAAGTCATGTAAAAACGTGCTTCGGTGTTAAGTCTCCATTTCCACGTAAGTTATCGTGTGCTCTTTTATATTCACCAGAAGATCGTAAGATTACAAAGATCAAAGCGAAATGAGTTTTCGTGCAGCAGTTTTACATCGATAACAAACCAATGGCAAACCTTCTCATTAGAGTCCCCATGTGAAAATATCTTTATTCCAAATGCATTATTGCTTCCATGAGAACTTATCTTTAATAATATTATTATGATTGAATGCTGCTTGAAACGCTGTATTCCAAATATTGAACATCTATTGATTTTGAGTGTGAACAGAATACATCGGACTATTCCTTTCACTAGAAAACTGATTTGTATAATGTTTAATTAGGAATAATAAAATTATATTTTAATGACGCCATGAGAAGTCAACTATTTCTTGCAAACAAATTTTTGGTCAAATAGAATGTTGCATTACGCAAACATATGGTGTTCCGCAGGTACTAATCTTCCTCGCGGTATATACCCTGGATGCAGTGTAGCATCTTCTCGTTAACGGTCTGCCGCAAGAGAGAGAGAGAAAGAGAGTAGCTCTACATTTTGAACAACTGTGTTTCTCTGTAGGTCTCTCTCAATTCAATTAACATAGAATGTACAATAGTTCAATGATTAGGACCAGATGAGGGTTGATGACTTAGTCGCCCCAATGCGTGTGTATCGCCTCTCCCCGTAACAAATCTGATCTCTGACACAGGGTGGTTCGACTCCGACATTCTCGTTTCGCCTTATCGTTTAAACCCAAAAAACAACTTTCAGGCAAAAGCACGCTGTACAAACACCGCTAGTCCTCTAAAATATTTTAAAAAGCCCGCTATGTACACGTTAGCATGTGTATGTATGTACGAATAGGGTAAGTGATTTAGTACGTAGGTACACATACTAGTAGTTCCGCCCATTCATTGCAGGAACTATAACTACTTTGTTTACTAATAACATTCTTTCGTCAACAGAACATCTTGGCCAGAAACTCGTAGACTACATCAAGACATTGCCAGTACCTACGCATTTGTTCCGAACGGAGAACAGATCTGGCCTTATTCGAGCTCGTCTACTTGGTGCCAAGCACGTCAAGGGCGACGTCATCACCTTCCTAGATGCGCATTGCGAATGCACAGGTAATTAAAAAAAAATATTTATGGAAAAATCTGAAAAGTGTTTTAGTTCTTAAAGAAAAACATAAATAGTGCATGCGTGTTAAGATACTTATGCGTGTCGATGAAATTTACTTATATTATAAATAACATTTTTGTTTGTCTGATCTTTCTGGACTCTCAGTGTAAATAAAAAAATATTTTTCTTTTCGCTAAACTGAAAATATATATATTTTTTAATAATAATAAAAAAAAATCTCTGATGTTGAAAAATTTAAACGGCATGTTTTGCAGCTATCAATTTAAATGACTTAGGTTCGTTCTTCGTTGAAGTTGTTGGGATTATGACTCGTTTTAAAAAACCAAACCATTTAATGGTTTAGTTTTTTAAGTTTGTGTTAAAACTGTGGAGGTTATGACTGGCTCTGAAAACATGTAGTCATATAAATAATCTCTTAGTAATTGTGGAAAATAGAGCAATTACTTTTCTACAAGAAATATCCAGATTCAAAAAGTGATGCAAGTACTGCAGTTGACAAATATTAGTTTTATTTAATACAAATTAACACCGTTATGGATTTTATATATTTTTTATAAATTCAATTTCAATTTGTATTTTAAGAAAATGTAACGTTTGACTAATACACGTAGCCGCATAGTAATTTAATTAAAAATACGTTATTATTGGCATTCATATGATAAATATTATAATTTTGTTATGCGCATTCGGCAGTGCATTAAAAATAAAAGGTCATGTCTAGAGGGCGTTTGAGAGCAGCTTAGAGGGTATAGGATAGGAAGCAGTACAGTACAGTAAATTAAAAAGGAAAGGTAGGAATGGAGGAAAGGGATATTGCTTAACTCTGACTCGAAGTAGCTGTTGCCGGGAAGTCCGAGCCCTCTAACTTTCTCAAATCATCATCAACCTAAAAGTAAAAGCTGCTGTGACATTTAGCGAATCGGATAATTTGAGAATAGGACATTATGCGAATTGGACGTTTTGCGAATAGGACAATAGGCGAATCCAGTGGCGGATCAAGGACATGACATTTGGGAGGGGCTTGACCCCAATGAGGGTAGGTTTTAGCAAAGTAAACACTTAAAAGGCACACAACATTTTATTTTGCTTAACGCATTTATGAGCCTCCTCGAATAACTATTCGCAAATTCCTCAAAAACTTCGTTGGGTTGAAGACTACCAGAGATATATCGGTGAATATACGTGGCAGCCAAACTGGTTAACCTATCTAGACAGAAAGCATACGAACTGTTCCTGAATTGTGCTCTTCTGTATATCCAAATGCCTGATACATATACTGACTTGTTCTGTACCACTGGCATCAGTTGTTTCATCGCCAAGGACAGCATAATATTTAGCTTCTTTGGTATTTTCGAGAACCGTTTTCATAATAAGAGAATGGCAACAATGAATCAGCCGATTCTAGGTTGATTTGCTCAGATATGTAGCATTTTCTGGCGCTGTCTAATAGCAAAAATGGAATTAACGCGAAAAGATTTTAGGGCGATAATGTTTTTTTATTTTAAAAATTCACTGACTCCGCAAGACTGCACTAATCGCCTTCAAAATGCTTTTGTGAGGGAAGCACCTCATTTGAGCACCGTAAGGGGTTGGCACGCAGAATTTGAAAATGAAAATTCCCATGATGAAATTCGTGAATGTCGGCCCTCAACTGCGATCACTGAGAAAAATATGGCCACTGTCAGACAACTAATTAAAGGAAATCGGCGTATCACCTATGAGGAGTTTCGAGGAAATTTGGGGATTGGTATAAGCCAAATTCAAAAAAACTTACATCAACATTTAAAAGTTAAAAACCTTTGTTGCCGCTGGATTCCTCATGAACCCCAGAATAAAAACGGACTCGTGTTGATTGGTGTAAAAAATGTTGTTAAAGTACGATCATGGACGTTCAAATGCTGTGTATGACATCGTGATAGGAGATGAAACATGGATATACTGTTATATGCCGGAAAGAAAACAACAGTTTTCTGTATGGGTGTTTGAAAGTGACAGCAAACCAACAAAATTGAGGCAGGCGAGAAACGTAGGCAAAAAAATTATTGCGTTTTTTTTCTCCCGGACGGGTCCTGTCTGCACGATCCCACTTGAAGAACAAAAGACAGTTAATGCTGAGTGGTACACTACCATTTGTTTGCCCAGTGTCTCTGAAAAAGTTAGTGAAAAACGACCAAGAAGTCGCATGACAATGATTCGGCGCACACCGCTAACAAGACAAAGTCATTTTTGGCTTCTAAAAAGGTAGAGCTAGTGACCCTTCCCGCACATAGTCCAGACCTGCCACCATGCGATTTCTTTATTTTCCCAAATCCTTCTTTATTTTCAACCAGCACGTGTAAAACATGCCCTTATAATAATATTAAATAATCTTTATTGTACACCAAAAAAGGAAACAATACACAAACAAATTATACACAAAATGCACAATGGGCGGCCTTATCGCTAGAAGCAATATCTTCCAGGCAACCTTAGGATGGACAGGAGTGTTATGATATACGTGGGTGGTTTTGGTGTCACAATGAAAAGGAAGAGCTTGTAGTGATTTATGCAATCTGTGAATGGATTGCATAAATAATATTTATACATTCATATAGTAATTGTATTATATGTTATATTAGTACAGCACACATACAAATACATATACCTTCTTACCTAATTACATACATATTTATACATAACACACTTATACATAAATACATACATTATAATTATCTATTATAACTAAGAAAAGTAAACATATTTATTTTACCAGATAATATTCTTTTACCATTTTATTGAAAGATGATATTGTTTGAGCTTGTCTGATAGAGAGTGGTAGTGCATTCCAAAGGGGTGCTGCTTCAACAGTAAAAGATTTGTCTACGAACGAATTGTAGAATGCACTGGAATTTGCAGTTGCAAGTTTTCAGATGATCTCAAGAACCTGAAATGTGTGTCACTTAAGAACCTTAAGCGTTCTTTGAGATAAGAGGGAGTGAGGGGGTTGAACAATATGTTATAAAGTAGGGAAAGAATGTGAGTATTCCGTCGAAGGCGGACCGGGAGCCACTTGAGCGAGTTGCGATATTCGGATACATGATCATAAATATGAACCTTATGCAAAAATTTTGAAGCCGTTCAAGCTTATCGAGTTGCTCCTCCGTGAGATCAAGATAACTGGCATCAGCGTAGTCAAGTATTGGAAGTAAGAGTGACTGTGCAAGCGACATCTTTGTAACGCTTGGAAGAAAGTTCCGCAATATTCGTAAGGACCCTGATGCAGCAAACAATTTACGACTAACCTCTTGCAGTTGGGGGCCCCAGGATAAAGTACTGTCAATTAATATTCCCAGGTTTTTTACACTATTACTAAGCAATAGCGGCGTGCCATTGAAAATGGGCAAAACCGACGCGTGAAATCATTCTGGGACTGCCCACCATGATTACCTGAGTATTTGCCGGGTTGACCTGGAGACCATAGTTGATACTCCACTCACAAATACGTTCCAAATCACAATTTATAGTTGTAAAAGATTCGTGGATTGTATTGATTGGCGCGTGAGCATGAATTTGGAGATCATCTGCATAAAGGTGGTAGGATGAAACTATTTTTTTTTAGATATGGTATTAATAAATATTGCGAAAAGTAAAGGAGATAAAACGCCACCCTGCGGTACACCAACCGAGATATCACACCAAGAAGAAACTGAATTTTCGATGCGAATCCGTTGTCGGCGACCAGACAGGTAACTGTCAAACCAATCAATCACTGTTGGAGATATGTTAATAGAGCAGGGTATGCCGAGTAGGATATGGAAATCTACTGTGTTGAAGGCGTTGCTGAGATCTAAAAGTGTCAGTAACGTGATACTTCCCTTTTCCATGGCCATCCTAATATAGTCAGTAATTTTAATTAGCCCAGCCCTTAGACTAATGGTCCTCATGTTTTCAAAAATGGTTTGACCGAAAGAAAAAGTGTTTAAAATATAATGGAGAATATTTCGAAAAGCAGTAAATTTTACATGTGAATTGTTTCATTAATGAATTACGCAAAACTTTCAGTGTACCCCATGTAATCTGTAACGGAATGGTTTCTGAGGATTTCTAAAGCCTTTTAATATTTGCAAAGTGGACGAATGACTAAAGATGCTAGACCCACAGAATGCTTGCTCCCACCATCTGGGCCAGAAAATATTAAGTGAGGCAAACAATATGCACCGTTCTGTCGTTGGCTATATAGACTAGCCAAGAGTATTCCTTCAACCAATCAGATCGGAACTATCCTTTTTGTCTACCCTTCGGCTGCTCTGCCCTTTTTGGATAATCATAATTACGAAGGGGTTCTAAACATTCCATCAAATATTTATACCAATCAAATAGCCAATCAATAATACTTTATTTAGTTTATTTATTTTAATAATAAGAACCTAATACTCGAGTAGCGCGCGGATTCAAATTCGTTAGGTAAACAAAACATCTCATAACTACTAAAATTTTTAAAACATAATTACTTATTAAGTTAAGGATAATTGAAAATAATTGTTAGATAGTGTAATGCTTGCAAAAGAAGTTCAATTAGAATAATCAAGTTCAAGTTCATTCGCTACTAGGCGAATCGGACCTTTATTCTCACCGGACGTTGTGCGCCTGAACCGAAACGACAAAGATATTGTTCACACTTAGAGCACGACTATTTAGGAGACTTACGTTTTTCTTATGTTTTAAATTGTATCAATATTTGTACTTTAGAGAAAAGTAAGTAACGTTTTTGTAACAATGAGTAGTTATGATAACGTAAATGTGTAGGAATAAACTGATCCTTTGTTTTAAAATAAACTAATGAGTAAATATTTGTGAATGCAACATAGCTCTTTATGACCCATGTGATCTTGTTTTCTTTTAATCATCTGCTGGTTTATCATTTATACTGCCTGCAAATTCGACTCCATTGCTTATGACATTCGGGTGATGCAAAAACCAATGTGGCAGGTGTATAACTACCTTTCATCGTCTACTGCTGGACATAGGTCTCTCCTAATTTACGCCACTGAGCTCGACCGTCAACTCTCCTCGTCCAGTTTTTCCCCGCCGTTTTGCAACTGATCAACTTATTAATTTTACGGAAAATAAAATTCACAAAATGTGAAAATATTTTTAAGAAATCATTTAATCGATGTGCGCCATAGCAGGCCTATGTCACTCGATGTACTTGCGCGCGATAAATACCTTCCGGCCGCTCGTCCGCTGGCGGACCTTGTACGAGTCTCGCTCAGTGGGTTGCCGACAGCTTATTTTTAAAGTAGAAAAAACGTAATTCGATATCGTATTGATATATTCTTTAAATACTGTAAAATTCATAGTGAAAATTGACATGGTTGTTTATGTGCAGTATAAGGATATAGATAAAGTAAGAGAAAAAAGGCCCGGCAGCGCTATTTATGTAATTTAAAAAAATTAACCTTTTAAGCCCTTGTTTTCCTCAAATTATTCATTCAAGGTCTGACACCACAAGTGAAGGAAAAATCCGAAAGTCGTTAATTTGTTGTTATATCACATAAAAAAAAAGTTTTTGTGATCACAAACTTATATTTTGCGGTTGGATTGTTCACTTTGTCGTACATCGCAACCGCAAAGTCAAGTTTCTCTTTCGAAAAAGTCTTTGAGAATTGATTCCCGAGATGGAATACAAGTTTATTTGCTTACGGAACCCTCGGTGCGCGAGTCAGACTCGCACTTGTCCGGTTTTTTTTATCTAGAAATCTAAGTAGGAACCCTAAATATTATTGAATTAAAAAGTGGCCCACAATATGCTCTAAGAAGTTTTGAATTTGCCAGTGATAGTCCCGACAAACTGTTTAGCTAGATACTATCACAATCTATCTAGATACTATAATGTATTGAGTATTAACTTTTGAGTTATTAATTATTATTCACTATTGAGTATGCTGTAATATACTCAACAATCCTAAACTATTCTACCAAAAAACAACCCAGAGGGGACACTAATCATGGTACCTTAACCTATGGTTGCGAGTTAATAAATACCTTATCTGTCCAACCATACATTTCAATGTTTTATTGCAATTATTTCACGCAGTGGTAGTTGGCGAGTTGATCAGTTTAATCACTGCGATATTTGTATAGCCAGTAGTTTCTCGTTAACGCTTACACGTATATCATTTTATGTAGAAACCGGTTAATACGTAAATACACATACGTAAAGATTATGTTCGTAAGTAATAAACTAGTCAGCCTTTTTTAATTCTGTTAATACCATACTTTTTTATTTTTTTAATAACACTATGGCACGTATTAAGTTCACTAATGATGGGATATACGTAGAGCGTTGCACTGTATACATTTACTCATTCATTCATGCATGCATAACGCAGTCCCGTTATTGAGCCACCATATTAAAATCCACGTTATAAACTCTTTCTAGGCAAATCTAGAACAAAGTTCATTGAAGCGTTCAGAACGCTCATTCGAGATTAATTCAATTTCATAGTGAAGTACTTTTATGTCTTCCGTCTTTAGTCTCGGCCATGTGCGAATGTTTAAATTTGGAATTCATTGATCTCTGATCAGAGTGATCAGTAATGCAGTAACGTTGATTTTCTTGGACGCGATGTAGCTTACTGAAATTGTAAAATGCATTTACGCAGATACTTACGGAGAACAGTACACTTGCACCCCCACAAAGCCACACACCGCCACTCACAAACATTTATTCCTCTTCCCGATCTTCTCTTCTTTAATATCTGCAAGTTCCTTTGGGGCTCCTGATATTGGTGGCATTAGATGTTATCATACTGTTATCAGCACGTCAAGTAATTTATTATATCCAACTATATAAAGCCTTATCGGTTGTACTAAGACACACTGCCACTGACAATGTTAGTCCATTAATCTATTATATACACCGTGCAATCTAATCTAATCATGATGTAGAAGATTATTAGATGTCGCCGTGTATAATTGCCCAACCACGGATCTTAATGATACACCTGCCACATTGATGTTTGCATCACCCGAATGTCATAAGGAATGGAGTCGAATTTGCAGGCAATATACATAAATGATACACCAGCAGATGATTAAAAGAAAACAAGATCACATGGGTCACAAAGATCTATGTTGCATTCACAGTTATTTACTCATGTCTCCTAAATAGTCGTGCTCTAGGTGTGAACAATATCTTTGTCGTTTCTTTTAACACCTACGAGAAATAGTTTATGCATAGATACTATTGGATACATTGTGACCCAGAAAATGTCCGAAATGCTACCACAAAATGAAACAGCTGTTTGTTACCTTTAGGTTCATGTACACTGATAGCAAGCATTAATATTTACATTCTATGAATTACCGAAGTACAACATCTAGTAACACCAAGCTCAAGCCCAGTTACTGCAATAGGGAATATGCATGTATTTCTTTTTACTTTTTATGTTATACGTACAAGTTAAAGCATAACATTTGTGACAGACATTATGCTCAGATACTTAAGTTTTAACAACACATATTATGTCCCCTTCCCGTTTTACTTTGCTCATATCCTACTGCTGAATCAATATAAGATTCTTGCGTTCAGAGCTAAACCAAGCTAGTTTTTAAATACTCGAACATACATACATAAAACAATTATGTATTCTACCAATATATACGGATAACTTATTAAAACATACTTGAGTGGGCGTAAATAAAATTATAAAATTAATTTATTATAATACGAGGGCGGCACTGAAAATTTCGGGAATCAAGGAAGTGACACAACATTACTATTTAAAAATGTATTTATTGCTTTTCGAAGTATTCTCCGCGAAATTTGACACATTTTTCCATACGATGGAACCAATCATTGAAGTAACCATTCCATTCGGAAGTTGGGGTCTCCAAAATGGTGTAGGCGTCCACAACTTCTTCAGGCGATGAAAATCTGTGACCACGCAATTTATTCTTTATTTTAGGGAAAGTATAGAAATCATTAGGGCTTAGGTCGGGGCTGTACGGCGGATGGTCTAATAATTCTATGTTTTCTTGCTTTAAAAACTCTTTTGTTCTGTGCGCGGTGTGAGAACTCGCATTGTCGTGATGGAGGATGATGCGGCGGTTGCAGTTCTCTTTACGGAGTTCAGAAACGACCTGTGGCAAACAAATGCTAGCATACCATTCTGCATTAACCGTTCTTTGTCCCTCAAGAGAAATAGTCGCAACATGGCCGGTTTTGGAGATAAACGTGGCCACCATTTTTTTTTGCAACACTCCTCACGAACAATTTTTGTTGGCTTTAACTCATTTTCGAACACCCAAACTCGTGACTGGTTTTTTGTTTCGGGTTCGTACGCGTATATCCAGTATTCGTCACCTGATCCGATGTTGTATACAGCATTTGAGGATCCTGCGTGGAATCTTTCGAGAGTTCTGACGCACCAAGTAACGCGAGCCGCTTTTTGCTCTTCACAGAGCAAATGCGGTATCCATCGGGAAAACAACTTTTTTACACCTAATTGTTCATGCAAGATTATTTGTATTTGACTCATGCCAATGTCTAAAGTTGCCTGAATTTCGCGGTATGTCACATGTCGATCTTCCTCAATCAGCTTACGCACAGCATCAACGTTTTCTTGGGTGACTGCAGTTTTTGGACGACCTTGACGGGGATTATCACTGAGCTTGACACGTCCATGTTGAAATTCAGCTAACCAGCGATAAATTGTGGTTTTGGATGGGGCTTCATCACCAAATGCAGAAATCATCCGGTCAACACACTGTTTTTGTGTTAAACCACTTCGAAAGTCAAAATAAATCATCGCTCTTGAATTTTCTCGAGTCAATTCCATTTTCTCAACGACTAAACAAGTTTGACAAAACCTTGTGACAAGAACGAGAATCTTTTTTTAATAAATAAATGGTATTCGATTTTTAAAACCAAGGAGTTTTCAATTAAAAAGATTTTAATATGACAGAAACAGTGGAAATATTCCATTCCCGATACTTTTAGTGCAGCCCTCGTATAGATAGACGTAGAGTAGTTTGTTGCAATGTTGTTGGTGTAAGTATATTATTGAATGCTTTTATGCATAAAATTCAATAGTATACGGATTAGATTATATGTGTACCATTTTTTGTAATTAAAGCCGTTTAAAGCCATTATTCACTTTAAACAATTGTTGTATGTTTTTAAGTCATTCTTAGGCAAATTTAATTGCGAAGAAATTTATAGAATGAGTACAACAGTACGACTAAAACATTTTTTGTTCTGGTAGTAGGGAGAACAAAATCGTAGAATTAATAATGATTGACATCACCATTCTCCATGACGACAATCTCTTAAAAGCAGAAAAAGATAAACAAATAAAATATTTGGACTTATCCCACGAGATCGTCGACATGTGGGATGTGGATTCAGCAATCATTGTGCCTATAGTCAGTTCGGCCCATGGGTTAATTGCTAAGAGCCTCGACCAACACCTTCAGAGGCTCACGTTAGGTAGCTGGATTAAGAGCCTAATGCACAAGGCAGTCCTTCTCGACACGGCACGCATAGTGAGGAGGTTTCTGTCTCTGGAAGCCTAACCACCGGTAGCTTGGTCCCTGTACCCGATACCGGTAGGACACTATTTTTTATATTTTTAAATATATTTGTGTTTTTTTTATTGTGAATGTATTTAAATATGTAATTTATATGTATATTAAATAAATGAAGAGAATAATAATGGTTGGAACTGATCGTTTTTACCATCAATACTGCTTTTTAAAGCATTTGTTTTTATTTTCTAGAGGGTTGGCTAGAACCTCTTTTGGCAAGGATAGTGGAAGATAGAACGACGGTAGTGTGTCCTATCATTGACGTCATATCTGACACTACGTTCGAGTACATACAGGCCTCGGATATGACGTGGGGTGGCTTCAACTGGAAGCTTAACTTTAGATGGTAAGTACAACTCTTTGGTTTATTTTACGTTTCTAATGTATATTTTTATGGAGTTGTTAAAATGGGAAAACCCCAGTAACCACGTTTATTGCAATACCAAATGCTAGACCTACTGATCACTAGCGAATTGAACACCCATTGTCGCTCTACAATCCTGTTCTATGTAATTGTAATTCCTCATGAATCCGACTGAGAAACGTTAAATTTTATCATAGGATTTACGCCAGACATTTTACATCTACGATATTCGTCAAACGTAAGGTGCGGTGCGGTTTATTGCTAGACACCTTGCTGGTAAGACGTCATCGCGTTACCCGCGTGACTCTTAATGTCATGTAAAACGTGCCTTTGAAATATAACGATATATTAACAGCACCGTTTGATTCCAAATATCCATAAATACCCTTTGTACTTGAAATTTTTCTATTTTTTAAATTTAACCATTGTAATTTGTAGAACGGTAATACAAATAATAAACCATAAATATTTACACGTAGTATGCATGGCCTCGTATAATTATGTAGTTCCGAGAAACTTGTCTCATGAGGTGAGAGAAAGCCAAATGAATTGACCATTTTGTGATCTAATATGCATAATACATATATTATACTAATTATATTGTAATGTAAAAATTATAATTTAACACATTTTATGCCAATTATCGAAACTTAATCTTTGCATATTACTAATGGTCCGGACGGCAGATAATCCACCATTATTTTTTCAGCTGTTTTTTTTTAGGTATTGTCATTACATAAATATTTGCTGTGCAAATTTTCAAACGACCTGAAATTGTTTTTAGAAAACTTTTTTTGATATAACTAACATCGTCTCACAACCAGGTCCATCACGAGTCTAGCAGCTGAGGCTTGTTTCCATTACTAGCTATCTCTAGGCTATCGACTACACACAAAATTAAGCGACCTGAAATCACCATAAAAAATGCAACGTTGCCTCCCGGACCACAAGGACTTTATTGTACAATACTTAGAATTCCAAATTTATATTAATGTTATAAAACAGTTATGAAATTTCTGTTAAAAAGTGTTTATCCATTTGTTTCGATTTTTCTTTGATATCGCTTTTCCTGTGACCATGGAAAAATCGAGACACGTTAGATTTTAACACTAGAATCAAGTGAACGTAAGGTGCATTTTTTGTTTTACCCGTTTCGAATTCATCCGATTTCGTTCTTGAAATTTTGATCTCTACAATGAGCGCCGGTGGCCGAGTGAAGAAATATACGCTAAAATACTATATTTTCAACATCGGAATCTAACAAACAAATCCTTCATTTAAAAAAATTAGGAACACGCCTTTTGGTTAATACCACAGCATGTATTATACGAATAATCGAATTTATCTGTCATAATGCGTTCCGAACTTCTCAATAGTGTCAAATTGACAACTTCAGCCGAATTTTTGGTCTGCTTTAATTTGTTTGGGATTTTGGTAATTATTAACAATTTGATATTGTTCTTTCTTTTGAGAAGTTGAAGTACTAATTAAAGTAGTCATGGAAAGTGGTAGCTATAACGAAAGTATGGCAGCATATTTTAAACAATACTGAAAATAACTTACCTAATTTATTTAAAGTAATTTCATTCCTGCTCTCTATTCCCGCTACTTCGGCATTCACAGAAAGGATATTTTCGGTTATGAACTCGAAATGGCGAGAAGAAAGAAACAGAAGTAGTATCTTATTAATGGACTTTTGATTACTTTTGTTTTAAAATTAAATGTGATAAAGCGTATGACAGTTTTATTTTAGACACAAAAAAAAAATGCAATAAGTACAAAAAATTATAGTTTTTAGGAAAATAAATAATTAACGAATATAATATATATTAGTTTATTTTACTTTTTCGCCTTAAAAAAACTATATTTTTTATAGATTATTTTGAAAAATAATATATTTCGTCCAAGAAATGTTGGCAACCCAAGGTGAAGAACGGCTTATATATTATTATGTAGAGTTCATTTATTTTCGCATACACATTTCTATTTAAGAGGCAACAATGAACTTGCTGTACACAATACATTATATGAAATCGTAGTTTTAAACGCTAAGTTGAACGTTACATGATAAGGTGTTACCATAGCTACTCTCTCCGTAATAGATACCCGTCTCGGTAATCTCTGTAATACAGAGCCCAATCACCTGGTTCAATATTAGCTAATATAAAAGCATAGCCAATAAGTCGTGCAGCCGACGCGGTCATTCGCTATGTGCTATTGTTTAACAAATTATTTTGATTGCGTAACGGCCGCGTCCCATTGTTTTCGTCGTTAGTCGTGCTATGAAACTCCTCGATTAGCTCGATCATTATTAAGTTTACATTATCGTTGCACGATGTGCTCATGCAAAGGCTATTTAAAGAGGTTATGTCTTCTAGTGTTATAAGTTTTCATTTATTACACCCCTTCGTTAATTATTTAAAAACTTATAGAATACGAGTACATCTCAAATACGAAAAAAGGATAGCATATATGCGAATAATGGCAAAACAGATGATGATACTCAGTGAAGGGAGCAATATTGTTTTTCTCAGCGATATTGCTTGCGTCGTCACCAATTGACACAGTATCTTCCTTAGAAAAATAAAGGAATAAATAGGCAAGCAATCTCAATATGAATAAAATAAAACGACACAAGAGTCGCTCATATCACCTACAGGTATAAATCGTTGACAATTAACACAAAATATAGCATCAGTTTTGCCTAATTATTTCAATATATAACAACCTCCTCCGAAGCGGCCTGACGGATTTTAATAACTTTTTTGTATACTTATTTGGTAGGTATGAGAATAGTTCGTAAAACATTTTTCACTCTTCTGCCGCCACCCCCCATTTTAAAAAAAAGAAAAAGCATTGCAATGCATGCCGGGTGCATCTAGTTATTATATATAACTAGCTGAGCCCGCGGTTTCACACGCGTAAGTCTTTCGTTAAGTTTTCTTTAATTTTCTTCGCAACTTTCTTAATTTTTTCTTATATAAAAACCTCCTGACAATGTGTTTGTTACACATAAGAAAACGAATTAGCGAAATCGGTCCAGTTCACGCGTGATACCGTGACCAAGGGAAATAGGGATTTATTTTTATATATACAGATTTTAGATTGTATTGTAACAAGTTTTAGGAAATAATTCAGGTTTGGCTTGCAACTATACCTAATTGATAGTAAAAAATATTCTGAAAGGGTATTTTTTATTTTTTCTCGGTAAAACATTCGACTTCTTACTTATTTCTAGTTACTAGTAATAACATTTACAAGGAACATAATGCGATAAGTTCCTGTTGGCGTACTATAGACTCTTTATTCGCTGATAAGCTATAATAACCTTGAGTAAGAAATACTCGCCTCCATGTGGTCTACACACTTACACGTCATTCTATCACCGTCATTATCATCTCAGACAAGACTTTTAGTGGTGTTTCTCAACTTTTACAACGACTTTAACAATTAGCGATTTTTAGCGTTGCCTTTACGTTTAAGTTTAATTAAAATCCATAAGTTAAGAAAACTCTTAATAAAGATACAAAACCTATGCACTCTGTGCAGTAACAAGAGTCCTCACTGGACACTGCAAACTGAACAAACATATGTTCAACCTTAAATTGGCCCAGAACACAATACGCAGATTCTGTCAAGAGACAGAAGAGACTGCAATGCATATATACTAATGCGGCACCGGAGTATTAACCTAGGGTTGCACATCATGCAACCACAGGAAATACAAACAATCACTCAGCAGTGATTTATCAGCATAAGATCTGGAGGTTTCTCGAAGTCATAAGTCTGAGCAGTGAACTGTAAAGTAGAAGTGCGCCACAAAATACCAGAAATGGTCGAGGTGGCACTAGGCACTTAAAACAATAATAATAATATAAAAACTCTTTAAAAATAAAACAAAATAAATCTAAACTAGACTAAAAGATAGACAATTGTATGAAGAATACGTTTGCTTGGTAGCTTGGGAGTAATTATATTTTTGTAGAATGATTTCTTTTTAAACAAATATTTTGGCAAACAAGCACACCGCCCTCATAGTAAACTGGTGCTTATAAACGGCTCGCAACATTTGTGGGGTCCCTTGTGCGTTGCCAGTCATACTCCTCTTTCCCGACGAGCTCTGTTGACCCTACCCTCTTACTTACTTCTAAAAATAAAAACACGTCATCGGTGTTACTTAGCCGCGATCTTCTGTAAACACCCTCTTAGAAAATCTCTTAACTCTCCGTGTCTTCCATCTTCTTTAAATTTACAAAATTGAGCAATTTTAATTTAATCTTTTTGTAAATAATATAGTTTTTCCAACAAACATATTGTTTATACTCTTAGGTATCGCGTCCCAGAACGTGAGATGGAGCGTCGTGGGGGTGACCGGACTTCGCCTCTTCGAACGCCGACAATGGCCGGTGGACTATTCGCTATTGATAAGGATTATTTCTACAAAATTGGCTCCTACGACCAGGGCATGGACATTTGGGGAGGAGAGAACCTCGAGATGAGCTTCAGGGTAAATTTTAGATACAGTAAGAGACGTCCGTACCTGATACCTGAAATATTATGTTAAAATGAGCATTGTATTTCTGATATCAGCGTCAAAGACTGAAGAAGACTTTTCTAAAAATAGAATAGTTAGCATCTTTTTAAATAGAACATAGTAACAATGGGATATAATAAATATTTGTGGGGTGCGTGAAGGTATGGCAGTGTGGAGGTATCCTGGAGATCGTGCCGTGCTCACACGTTGGGCACGTGTTCCGCGACAAGTCACCGTATTCCTTCCCTGGCGGAGTACAAAATGTCGTCCTTCACAATGCTGCACGCGTCGCCGAAGTCTGGATGGACGAGTGGGGAGAATTCTATTACGCCATGAATCCAGGTTCGATTTACGAACTATGTGCCGGCATTTTTAACATTTTGCTCTTGGATCTTATATTTTCGAGTTATGTGAAAACTAAGTATAGTATTATACACACACTAACATCTTACAATATGAGGTTCAAGACCCGGGACAGATAAAAAAATAGTAAAATGCCAGTTCAATATTTTGTGTCCTTTGATAGCAAAATGGTAAAAGTGGGGGACAATAAAGTTTTGTTGTGGCTTGGGAAATTACACTAACAATTAAAAAATGTAGGGTCTCATTTACATTTGAACAGCTCAAAACAGCTTTTAACATTAACCCCATTGCAGCTGCATTCATGTATTCTTATTATGACATTTTTTTTCCATTCATCACAACCTCATCGCTTCTTTTTATAATCTGTGTGTATTTCTACTATCTAGCATCTTATTTATGTTTACATTGTTTTTTACTCTTGATGTATCGTGATGTTCTACTAACAAGATTACGTTGCTTTGTGATTTTGTACCTGATTTACACAACTAATTGACATATTTGTGTTCTACTAATTCTGATAGACGTTATTTTCTTTCTGTTCGCTGTACTGATTTTAATTTCTAACCTTTATTTTCTGCTTCTTCTCAATGCAGAAGCAATGAGTAATAATTGCAGTCCCTACTACTTACTATCGTGATTAGGTTTAACCACACCAATCCTTTTGTAGGCAATGTGTTGAGGTAAATGATATTAATAAACAAAAACTACTAATACTTATACATGTAACCATTTCATTTTTACAATATTTCATTAATAATTTTCTATTCGCAAGTAGTTTGGCGAATCGAAGAATAATATTTGGTCGTCCCTATGTTCCCTCGTAACTATTAAACAGCTGAACTAATTATGATAAATAATATGTCGTCCAATTCATCTTTATTGCGCCAGTGTCACTGGGTATATTAAAATTAAACAAATCAACATAGCGGACTTTTGGCGCCAATATCCCAGTTGGGATCACAATGAAATATTTTAAAAGATGATGGACTACATATATCTTTATTACTTAGTCTTTATTAATTTATACTTGTTTATATAATTAAATCAGCTGATTAACCGGTCGCTGCTATACCTGATGATCTTGTATGGCCACAGTAACAGGAAACTCATGAAAAGCACGGGTTTAAAGGTGGACACATTTACACATTCACATTTCACATATACCATACAGAATAAAGGCCCAGGTTGGATGTTCATTAAATCACGTTCCTGATATTTAAACTGCAAAGTTTCCAGCTTCCAAAAGTTTAAGGAAGTCGATAACCATACACTGCATTTAAATAAAGAAGAAAATAAAAGTGTCAATGGAAGGCAAAGTATGTATTATATAAGTTCAAATTGCTTGTACCCTATTCATTAAGAAATTCAATTATATAATATTATTATTAACAACCTCTTTACGAATTAATATCTTATGTATAATTATTACGTTCTTAAATATATTTTAATTAGGTATGTGTATAATAATATCATTTGCCTCAACTGGTCTTATCATGGCTTAATAGAATTATGTGTACGGTAATAACCGATAAATAAAAAGGAAATAATAATATATAGAATAAATAGCCTCCTATTTCCTGTTTTATATTTATAATCTATATGTGTGTATTGTTTTATATGTGTGTAACTAATGGTAGGTTGCTGTTAAAAGTGCCTGTTGTTTTAATGCTTGGAAGGGATTTTTCTATTGTGGGTGCATTCACATTAAATTGGTGTTTTGACTACAAAAAATCGACTTTACTGATTTAGTGTAGGAAGAGCCACACACAGTAATTTGTGACTTTATATTACTAACTGTTAAAAAACCACTTAGACACGCGGAGACGACTACCATCATGAGAAGAATAAACTGTTCGTCTTGTTCCGTCTAAATCGCTTTAGTAGTTTTTGTGTGGTGCTCTATCAAATAGACAATACGTTTTCTTCATTCTATGATACACTATAATTGCCAATTTTTCAATTGTTTTTATTACGCAATACCTGTTAGCCCTATTGTCTTCTAAACATTGAATTATAACGAACGATTTAAGGCAATCTAGACGTTTTTGAATGACTAATGTTCCTATTAGATTAAATGAGTTGACCGTATGACCTGCTAGAATGCTTGCATAAAATGGTTCTAAATTAAATGATAATGGTTTCAGAACAAAACCTAAACACACACGCTTGCATGTATGTTTATATACCTTTGATCGTGAATGAAACCCATAACAAGATGTTACACAACGTTTAAACTAGGGGCTACTTCTAACAGCAATCCTAACAACTATTTGGTGCTTATATTAATTTACGAAATAAATTTTAATGTATTTTAATTAAATTTGATGCTTTCCTATCTATAGTCAAATACAATTGGAGATTATAATGAAATAATCCAATACATATATGTATATTGAGTGTGATGCCTTTAGGAGCAGACTCAATGACATTGTATACCTAACAATTTTGTATTTTAAGCTGCATTGACTATAGGTATTAAATATAAAGGTTAAACTAAGAGGAGCTGAATTAATGACCTTTCTTATTCTTGCAACTGACGTAATATGTTTGGAGCTGGGGACAGACGTCTTTCTTCCTACTCTTATTTACATACTACTTATACATTTCATTAGTATGCCACCCAAAACGTGGCACGTATATAATAGAAATGGTTATTCGCGACAACGTCCACTCCTGACGTCAGCAAGTATGTTGATGTCAGGATCTAGTTGTTCCTTACAGTTTCCAATACTCAGGCTAGCTCCTCTTTTTGTATTCTTTGTATTAATGAAAGTAATCACTTTATGTCGAATGTTTTAACATCGTTACTATTAATTAGGCACTAATAATGAGATAACACATTTTATTATTTATCTAATCTAATAAAAGAAACATTAATAGTCACAAGCAATATACTTTAATAATTCAACCGACTGAGCCATTTCGTAATGCTATAAATAGGATGTATTCAATAGTAAAATATTTAACGAGTTTCTGGTATTGCCTGTGATTGTTTAAACTTCATTTCACACTTATGGACTGCTATAGAGCATACATACAGTTGTATTAATTCAGTTGAGCAACTGTGTAAACAATCAATTGTTTTATATCGTTCAAAGAGTATTATGCGATAGCATCTTTATGTGTACAATGAACAAGCTAATCATATAAATCTTCAGGAAGGGTAGAAGGGTTTTTATATTAAAAAGGCAATTGGTCAGTTTTCTTTCATTTTTTATTTTAAAGCCGCTCCAGCTAAGCTAAATGCTTGTGTTAGGAGTGGGTTCACGTCGGTAGTGCACTGGGTGGGGTTCGAACCCGCAACCACTCAATCGCAAGTCCGACGCCTTAGCCATTACGCTACCGCCGCTTTTTTATTACTTGTTTCGTTGTAGGCAGTTGATTAATTTTTGTTTAGCTTAAATGATGATGTAAACAATGTTTTGTAGTATAGATGTTGGCGAGGAAATATAATGTAAATATTTTTTCGGTGTTAAGCAAATTTTCGTACAAGTATACAGCGCAGTTCTCTGGAAGTGGCATGAATAGAAGAAATATTTACACAGTCGTTTACATATTGCATATAAACTATAATTAACTCTAAAATTGAATGATGTCGCTTATTATTAATACGTATATTTATGTAGGTACTTGTTTTACACACGTTACTTTCAATTACGTCAAATAACAACTTAATTTATATGGATTCAAATTTGATCAAGGTCGGTTCATTTTAAAGTTAACTATATATTATTCTTATTGTCTGTCTAAAAGCTAAGACCAAAAGGATATAATCTTTTTGCAGTAGTGTGATTTATGTGTACCTACTGATAATGGCTTATCATAAAAACAGACTTGTCTGCCAAGTTGGCTGTTAAAAGTTAGTTATTCGAAATAGTTTGTCTTGAAATCGATCTCGTCTTTGTCAGAAAACTGACCAATTTGTTTTGATTTTCTTTGCTGCCGATTAAATAACTACCTAAATATATTAGTGAATATTGTGAAACTCTTCCTGAATAACCGCTTGGGTATATAACACGGTGGGCCGCGCCAGGTGTGGATGTGCGGCGGCCGGCTGGAGATCTCCCCGTGCTCGCACGTGGGCCACGTGTTCCGCAAGACGACGCCCTACTCGTTCCCCGGGGGCACCGGCCGCGTCGTCAACCACAACAACGCGCGACTCGCTGAAGTCTGGCTTGATGACTGGAAGCATTTCTACTACAATATTAATCCGGGTATATGGCTATGCTTTGTTCAGTGCCTCTGTTCTGGGTTGAGTCACAAATAATGGCAATTAAAAACAAATAGGTTTCTGATATAAAAATACTGAGTATTCTTCTAGCATTCATAATGGTTAGGACTGAATCCTTAATCCTATTTAATTTGTCAAAGGTAGGAGACATATTACATACGTGGATAAATGTACGTACATATATAAGGTGGATACATCCAATTTTAGTATAATAAACAATGTAAAGATATATAAAGAGATTAATAATTATTGTAGTATTTAGTCATTCATAAATATACTGTAGTTAAATAGAATGTTATTTATTGAACATAACTAAATCACAATATATACTGTTCAAATGAATTTTAGCTTGAGTACAATCTCAATAAAATCTTTTTAACAAAAAATTAAACCGACGAAAAGAACTAAAAAGCAAAAAATAAATAAACCTTAAGTCTTAAGTATTGAGCTTATTTACATAAACTATCTAATTTTATATAAACTTATTTTGAGTCGGCGCCAAACAACAAACTGATTAATTATCAAAATTTTATTTGGCGCCGACTCAAAATAAGTTTAAGTAGATTAAGTAGATTTTATTTTATGGTTTTTTTCCATCATCATGATGATGATGATGAAAAATGATGATGATTTCTAAACGCAATACCTGATAAAGTAATGAAAAGTAAACAGAAACACTATTCGTTCCTACAATTTTCGAGGGTTTCTCTAAATTTTTTCAGGATCCCATTATCAGAACCTGACTTCCTTGACATGGGACCACCATTTGAGGTATATCCTATCTAACAAAAAAAGAATAATCAAAATCGGTTCATAAATAACGTAGTGAGGGCTGAAAAAGTATACAGAAACACTATTCGTTCCTACAATTTTCGAGGGTTTCTCTCAATTTTTTCAGGATCCCATTATCAGAACCTGACTTCCTTGACATGGGACCACCATTTGAGGTATATCCTATCTAACAAAAAAAGAATAATCAAAATCGGTTCATAAATAACGTAGTGAGGGCTGAAAAAGTATACAGAAACACTATTCGTTCCTACAATTTTCGAGGGTTTCTCTAAATTTTTTCAGGATCCCATTATCAGAACCTGACTTCCTTGACATGGGACCACCATTTGAGGTATATCCTATCTAACAAAAAAAGAATAATCAAAATCGGTTCATAAATAACGTAGTGAGGGCTGAAAAAGTATACAGAAACACTATTCGTTCCTACAATTTTCGAGGGTTTCTCTCAATTTTTTCAGGATCCCAAAAAAATATTATACGGTCGAATTGAGAACCTCCTTTTTTTTTCGTCGGTTAAAAATGTAGTACATCTTCTATATATATAAAAATTTCGTGTGACGTAGTTTGTTCACGATATGGACTCCTAAAGTAATTAACCGATTTTAATGAAATTTTGCACAATGTGTTCAGTTTGGTCCAACTATTACTACACAGCAACGCGTGGCCGGGTAGCTTAACTTTACTTAAAAAAAAAAGAATATCCTGCTTCCCTTTCGACTGTAATTTTTCACACAATCTATGCATGTGAAGTACCTATACAATGCACATTACAATGTATGTGGCTATTAGCACTATCAAGCGGAAACAGCAATTGAGTTGCACATTGTATACATAAACTATGAAGTCAATTTCTTATGCAAAATAGTCGACAAGCTGTAAACTGTTGGGCCTAGTAGTTGACTAAACTCAGAACAGGTGGGTTAAGCGATAAGCGTTATAATATGAAAAAAAACTGCGATAACAGAATAAACAACTAAGGCAACGTGTTCTATTTTCTTTGTGTGTGTAGCTGATCGTCAGTTGTGCAGGATTAATTGGCCATTGAAAACAAAAATAGCGTTCTGAATTGAATCTCCAAGCTATTGATTAGAAATGTGAATGCATTTGAGACAAGCATGACAATAAGTTTATTGAAAGTTAATCCCGTATACTGATCAAAATATGTTATTAATTTTTTGTTTTAGTCAAAATATAAATAAGTGTTATACAATCCGAAGAATATATCTGTAAACTAAATTACTTACTTGATTGCCTCACCTCACTAGTATTGCCTTAAAAAATAGTGAATATGATTACATAAAATATGTATAATGGCAATACATACAAAGTGTGTTTAAAATACTTAATTGAAAGTCATCAAATACATTATTGCACTGTTATATAGGACTGCAGATATTTTCACAATTATTAATGTTTGCTTGAATTTGTCATTTTAATTAAATTAACCCGTCATTAACACAATCGCTTACACTTTGTTTTTAATTCATCATCTGTATTGGATATAAAATGATCATCCTTCATGACTAACATTTGTAGCTTTTTATTTTTTTTATATTACTAATTGGTTGATATAAAATAAATCGAGATCGGTAGCTAGACTAACACCTCTATTACCTTATATTCAAGTTCATTCAAGTAAGCAAGTCTCATAGCAGAATGAGATAGTTTGTTAAAAAGAGTACTCAAAATTTAATAAAATTTTGTTTTAATATAAATATGAATTTCTACACTAAAATTTGAATTAAGAAAGAACATGTCTTTACTTGACGTAGTAACAATTAGACACGATCAGACGATCAGGATTGTCTCAAGAGTGTCTTGGAAATTGTATCAACACTGAATGTATCATATGCCAAGCAGGAGCACTGAATGTACCTGTTGGTGACGTGAGTGAGCGACGAGCGTTGAGAGAACGACTTAAGTGCAAGAGCTTCCGTTGGTACCTCGAGACCATCTATCCAGAGAGTCAGATGCCGCTCGACTATTACTATTTGGGAGAGGTGAGATTTATACATGAAGTATAATTATTTTATTGTAGGAATATTTCAACTTATTGTAAGAAGACGAAGTGAATTTGTAATTTCAGTATTGCAATTTTTTTACTAGGTTTTGAATTTCTGTGTATTGCTTGATGTGTTTTAATGTAAATCAGTAAATTTGATTTACACCTTTGAAAGGTATTCATTACATAAATATAAATGTTTTTTAAAGAGTACATAAAGTCTCTAAAAAAAAAAAGAACAAATATACAATTTTTGCCTACAAGACACTACTATTAGTGCCTTTCAATGAAACTAACACTTTCTACATGGTACGCGTACTTTACTACCTATGTGTATAAATAAAATAGCAACCGCGCCCCTCGTGAGTTGGTAATTTTATTTCAAATAGAAAACCCACAAACTTAGCGTCCCACAAAATCTCACTAAAGTGATAATTGAAGTTAAAGTTTTGGTGTTCAATTATATTATGTACTTTATATCTCCTTTGTTTTTATAGTAGACACATTTGCTACAAGTATGTGTCTACACTATACGTTGTTACATATTATCGACTAGGAAATGACAATAGACAATGATTACTAATGTTTGTACAGTTGTGTACTTCTATTTTATTACCAATATCTGTTTCTGATACGTAGTTTGGTACGGAATATAATTTAGTCCATTGCATTTTAAACTTTTCCTTCTAAAAGATTTGTATTCTTCTATCACTAAGTAGTTTGAAATATTTCACAATATTCCCCTTTAGTTCCGCTGTTGCTAACACTGATTTTTACACTACGATCTCACAACTGATAAAGCCTCTATCATAGAGCCGTTACAGATTCGGGTTTACCACATTAGAAAACGGTTTTTGTACCATTCTAGAGAAAAATATACGGTTATACTTTATTGTTTTACATTTTTGATTTACACTTTTTTTAATTGCGTTTTAATTTTCAGTTTGAATCATCATCAACTCCTTTTTTCGTTGTTACCAAAGTCTTCAATAACTACTTAATGTTATTGAATTTATAATTCCCAGGCATAATATTGTATTCACACTTCCTAGGCATAATATTATATTTATACTTCCCAGGCATAATATTGTATTAACACTTCCCAGGCATAATATTATATTTATACTTCCCAGGCATAATATTGTATTCACACTTCCCAGGCCTAATACGTATTATTAAAAAACCAATGAAATTCCGATTTCAAATTAAGAATGCTTACACTCACAGATACGTAATGCAGAGACGTCCAATTGCTTGGACACCCTCGGTGGCAAGGCTGGTCAGCCACTTGGCATGGGATATTGCCATGGGATGGGTGGCAACCAGGTAATTAATTTACATTATATCTTTTCCAATTTAGATTTACTGCAGTGATGATTTCATTATATGTTGGTTTACCTAATTACGTACTTTTTAATAGGATCCGGTGATCTGTTTCTTCAACAATAAAATATATTTATTTAAAGATTGTGCGACTGACTTTTTATGTTGCATTGGGTTTGTATTAAAAAACATTTTTAATTATTCAGTCATATTCATTGTAAATTATAAAATGAAAATGATGAGTATACAGATCATCCTGCTTGCCTTTTAGTTTTAATGGTCAATTTAGAAATCTTTTATAGCGTTGTTACTACTATTGCATGTATAGATACCTAACAATTCAGTAAGCACTGTAATGTCTTTAGACTGTAGACGTGACTAGAATTGTTTTTAGCGAAGATTTGCGGCGATGATCAACAAAAAAGTCAAGCTTTGCAAAAAACTTGATAAAAATTTTAATTATAAAAATTTAAATACTGTCCCATTTTATCCATTTAGTGGCACCCTATTTTTTAAATCTTTACTCAAAATTTTGGCCTTAAAATTTTCCGATCAATGATAATTGATAAGTGACAACAATTTATTGTTCACCTAAACTCGAATCTGTGTAATTAGATTATTGTTAATAACTTAACTAACTATTTACTTTTATTTAAATAATAAAGTATTTCGATTGTTATGATAGACCACAGATTCAAAGCACGGGAACGTTCGAGCTGCTAATTTCAATCAAGTAAGGATTTGTCATGTTGTATCATCTGACATTTTTTCACACAATTGTTGGGTCACACTGAATTTTTTTAGAATAGCCAGTAGGAAAAGCAGCCGATGAAAAATTTATTTAAATTTAGAATTAGGAACTCTTTGGGAATCTGTAGATGTTAAATGCTTTCATATGTCATTTGTTTTTACGAATTGGCAATTTAAAAAATGTCTGTCGTGCATCGAAATTCATTTGACTAGAGAAAATTTTTGCTCAATTATTTATTACGACTTCCGTTGGGGTTACTCAACAACAATATTACGATAGAATTCGATTGGCATTTCATTACGAAGCCCCATCTCGTGCCACTGTTTACAACTGGTTGAATGAGTTTAAACGGGGTCGAAGCAAACTCTCTGATGATTCTCGAGAAGGCCGTCCTTCCACGACGACTTCTGAAGATAACGGGAGTGCTGTGCGGCTAATGATAGAAGCTGATAGAAGGCTGACATATCAAGAGATTTGGGCAGGCTTATTCATTGGTATGAGCCAAGTACAAAAAGTCTTACATGAACATTTAGGCGTCAAAAAGCTTTACAAGATGGATACCTCATAATTTGACGGATGATTAAAAACGCTGTCATTTGGATTAGTGCCACTCAATGCTTGAAAAGTATGACGGAGGGTACTCGAATGTTGTAACGGGTGTCTCAGTAAGAGTGCACTTTTTCATTTTAAAATAAAAAGTATTTTATGACAGAATTGTGATATTTTTATTGTATTGTAAAGAAGACATGTTCCGATTAAGTATGGAATAAAATATCCGGCAAATGAACCCCACAGCTCCGATGACAGGCCATTACTCTATTCATGAAATTTTCCATGAATTTTGCACAGAGATGTGGCTGTATCTCACCGATGACGCGTTGGATTTCCGATTTGAGCTCAGGAATTGTTTCGAGTTTATTCGCATAAACACCAGCTTTCACAAAACCCCAAAGAAAAATCGCACGGTGTTAAATCGCACGATTTTGGCGGTCAATTGGCATTGGAATTTCGAGAGATGATTCGATCTGGAAATCGTTGCTTCGATAAATCGATTGTTCCGTGCGTGGTGTGGCAGGTGGGGCCATCCTGCTGAAACCACATGTCGTTCAGATCCATACCAACCAGTTAAGGCACAAGAACTCCGTTAGCATGTTCCTGTAACGAACGCCATTCACAGTCACTGCATTTTTGTAATGGGTTTTCACAATGATAACGCGTTGATTAGTTGTGTAGCGCTCATTTTTTAATAATCGGAACAATCGTTGATGCCAGCTGTCGAATATCAGAGCAGCAACCTCCAATGAAAAAAAATGGCGTCAATTTTAAAAAGTGCACTCTTACTGAGTCACCCTTTATATGACATCGTCCCAGGTGATGAAAGCTGGATATATTGTTACGAAACCGAAACCAAAAAACAATCTGCGCAATGGATGTTTCCATTCGAATATTTGCCGACAAAAGTAAAGAAGGGCAGAAGTCAAGGGAAAAAGATGATTGACTCATTCTTTCTACGGGCGGGTCATTTCTCAGCCATCATTCTAGAAGATAAAAGGACTGTTACTGGAGATTGGTATGTCAGACATTGTCTACCAGTTGTCTTAGAAACTGTTAGACACCGCCCAAGAAGTAGGATTCTTCTCCATCACGACAACGCTCCAGCTCACTCCGCCAGACGGACTACCGAATATTTGTCTATCGAAGATGTGGAACTAGTGAGTCAGCCTCGCTAGTGAGTCATCCTCCTTACAGCCCCGACCTTGCACCTTATGACTTATTTATTTCCAAAAATATAAGATAATCTTAGAGGAATTCGTTGTATGAACCCTGATATGCGGCGTTTGAAAAAGGCGTGGAAGAGACCCCTAAAGAAGAGTGGGCTCACTGCTTCAGTCAATGCTTCCATCGTAAGCGACGGTGTTTAGAAAGGAACGGAGACTAATTCCAAAAGCAATAAAAATATTAACATGCTTCTATACCATTCCGTTTTTTATTTTCTAAAAACTTTCAGTGTGACCCGTACTCTATGTAACATTTCACTCGGTCACGAATGAACTTAACAGATATTAAGCATAACATAGTAATTATAAATTCTTTTTTTTAGAAAAAATAACATTTCCTTAATTTTTCTTTAAATTCATATCTTTAAAAAAAAATCGCCTTCAATAGGATAACAAAAGTAAGTTTACAATTAACAAACAATAAAAAATGCTAAATTGCAAACCTCATTCCTCATCCTTTTTGAAGTCGATTAAAAATCTCAAATCTTCAAATCAATCATGTAAAGTTATTTTTGTAACACGCATTTATTAGCTTGACTTGCGTGTTTGTATGTATGTATGAGTGCAATGGTTTTTTTGTGAACGTGTTCTTGTCGTGCAAGCGTGTTTGTCTAAAAAACGGGAAATAGTGGTTTCTGCTTCCAAAAAGGAGATGCTTAAAGTTCTGTTAGTGTTCAAAACTGCTGGCAACGATATCACAACCTGACGTCATCAAACAATAGTATAAAAGAACTCTGTCACACCCTAATATGCCACCATCTTATCACTGTCGTCCTTGTGCTGGAATAATAGTTAAACAAGTCACACGCACTCTTACGTTGTTACTTTAATTAGCTCTTTATTCCCCCTATTTTCTGAAAGCCGTATGTATAATGCATGTCCGTAAATACAATTGTAGATAAGTAAGATATGTAAGGGTTGATTAATAATCACTTGAGTTAACTAATACCAACTATCAGTTTATTAAAAGCCGGTCAGTAGTTAACATAAGTTGCTAGATCGCTAGTATATATGTATAGAATTGTGTATATGTATAGAATATAAAAACATTTGAGGAAAGAGATCTATGACGTAAGAAACATTAGGGAACATTACTTACCGCATACACGTACATAGATGCGTCCGCGCACACCAAACGCATACGTACACATTCTTCGTTTCGTTTTGTACCTGTGTGCCAGTTACTAACTTTAATTACTAACTTTTAAATTATAATATTCTATATTTTTACGTAAATAACTATTTTCATTAGAGTAATGAACAAATTTTATTATGATAATTTAAGAAAAAAATAATAATAATAGAACGTCTTATAATCGTAAAATCTTGGATATTAATTTTAACATTTCGCATTTATATCTAGAGATAAGTCTTGCTATTATAGTACACGAATGTATGCAACCATAATAAATTATATTTAATCGTTACAATTACAATTGTATTAAAATAGCAACTGGTAACTAAAAAGAATAGGTATGTATTGATATATTGTAATCAGTGCCACATGTGATAATTTTTGTATGTGGGTTTGAGGGTGTACTGTGGTAAAGCCTGTACTATGGTAACTATACCGCTGATAAACATACCTATTTATTCTAAATACATAAATATTATCGATAAATTACACAGAACAAATGATTGCTCATTATACTATTATTTGTCCTGGGTGGAAATCGAACCCATAAGGATCACAAACCACTAGACCAATAGGCCAGTATTGGTACAGATACTTTACATGGTACAACACTGCTTACGTGACGTCCATCAATTAATGTCTGTCTCCGTTATTTTGTGCTATACATATAATGTCGGTTTATTATAATAAGTTTTAAAGAAGGAATTAAATTTTCAGGTGTTCGCCTACACAAAGCGGAAGCAAATAATGTCTGACGACAACTGCTTAGATGCAGCCAGCGGTCGTGGACCCATCAAGCTCATCCGCTGTCACGGCATGCGCGGAAACCAGGAGTGGACTTATGATACTAAGGTACCTTTTTTTTTCGAAAGAAGTCAAATATATTTAACTCATTATCGGAAAACGATTTTATTTTTTTAGAATTATATCTATCCCAAAACCCTAATCGATACGGACAGTTAATTAATGGTAGAGTGTCAACTATAAATGGATTTAAGAAGCTCAGTATCCCGAATACGTCTGAATCCTGACTCACTCCAATTGGACGGAGTTCTTAGAAACTCACTTATGACATTAATTATGTAGGTCACATATGTGACAATACAAATAAATAATATGAAAATTTAACGTTTCAGTTACGAACAATAAAGCACACAAACACACGCATGTGCCTAGAAAAGCCAGAATCGTCGGACGTCTGGAAGCCGGTGCTGCGGCCGTGCAACCGCTCGCGCGGCCAGCAGTGGCTCATGCAGGTCGACTTCAAGTGGCAGGCGCGCCGCGCGCAGGCCGCGCACGCCGCGCGCAGCTAGTGCCCAGCGCAGGTACTCGATTGATCCTTTAGGATTCCTCCTAAGTCGGTAGACCACAAAAATATTAATTGTCCCTTCAATATCGCCTCGCACGGCATTGCACGATATTGTAAGTATAATGCTCTTCTGCGAGATACTGTTGACTGTTAAGTATTGTTTCACAACTCAAAGTTATAGAACAGGACTAATAAAAGTCCAAATTATCTTTCAAACCGAACTGTCTAAACTTAATTCACTCGTTTTTGTTTCAGGAATAACAACAATTGACCATACCAGTCTTCCCCTCTCGTTAGTTGTCAGATTTTATTCCTTATTCCTATATCTGAAAGTTTATATCAATTATATTTAATATATCGACACACGAGGTCCCGAGAACTGTTGACAATATATTATAAACGCTGCAATTTGTTGTATTCCCAGTAAATGTTGCTCAATTTAGTATTGCATCATATGTGTTTAGAGGGTGCTTTATTTGACTTTATTTCTTGTTTGAATAGAAGTACGAAATTGCGAGAGATATTTATTAAATTTTATATGAAAAAGAAAACTAGAGTTGCGTGTCGAAAGTAGTTAGTTGTATCGAAATACGTTATAATAGTAAGTATTTCGACTGGTGTTTGAGCCATGAACGAGCGATTAGTAGAGACGTCTGATACTCGATCTGACAAGGCCAACGAGTTCGCTGTCTCTACAGAAATACTCCATTCCATGACCAGTAAAAATTAATTAATTTTATTCAATTAGCTGTTTATGTCTCTTTACTAAACAATCTTTTCCTCTAACGTCAATATTATTACTTCTTCCCCCAGTACCTACTATACAAGATTATTCTAACATTTCTTGATATATACTTACTGTATTTTCTATAAACGTTTAATTCTAATAAGTGCATTTCTTCCAACGATGATCATAAAATATGACCTATTCTTACCTATCGTATTCAAGAAACTCATATCTGTAAAGAATAATTTGTGCGGTGCTAATTTTTGCCTCTTATGATAGGGTCGAAATGCCTATCTTTGTCTTGTCATAGATCGATTAGTGAAGCTAGAGGCACGTCCGTGTCGCACCCCTCAAACTGCCTTCATGTTGCCAGAAACAATCCGATACTGTACTTTTACGAAATAAAGTTTTTTAATATAATTTAGTCATTCTACGAACTGTTGATATTGTACGCCCGTTAGCACGCGGCAATCTTCATAAAATATGATCTAGTTGACGTCTGTTGTGTTCGGTGCGCGTGTGGCAGCGACGACTGCACGTGGAGATTATTATACGTAGCTAAGGAAACTCTTCATGCGCATTATTGTTATACTTACAAAACTACAATCTTGTGCGTGTAACAATAATTCTATATTTTTAACAAACAACTGTTGCCTTAATTATTTTTATGATGTTTCCAATCAGTGCGTTATTGATAGGAGATAGTATAATAATAACATTTTAGTGTACATTAAAAAGGCGTGATGGAATTGCCTTTTTATAATTTTCTCAGTTTAGTATAGAATCAGTAGCTAAGTCAAAGTTTTAGCAGATTCATTCCTTTATCGTTTATTATAATTACAATTGTTATTATATGTATGTTGTAGTATTTCCTTATATATCGAGTTCTAACAACGAAAATATATTAACGCGACTGTTTAACAAGCCGCATAATTGATTGGCATTTTAATATCAACATTTTATGCAAATTATTATATAAAATATTGGGCTGAGATCACTTCTCTCGATGCTGAATTATTTGTATTATGAATATATTAAATTGGTTAGTGATTTGATTTAATTTGTTTTTCGCTATTTATTTGATACACTTAAGATCATATCACTTTGTATAAAAATGTAAATTTGAAATGGTGTAGAAGAAATTTTGCAAGTTTATTTATTTACCTAAAATATACACAGTTGTAATAGATATATAATAAATTGAATAACTATAGATTGTCGAGATTTTCTTTTCAGTCGTCTGTATTGTATATTGTTTATAACATTGTATTGGACAGTGGCCGGGCCGGCGGCGAGCGGACCCTCGGAGTGAGAGGTCCGCTCGTTTGGGCCCCTTGTTGTAATCATGTTGACGATTATTGTAATTATTGTACATAACTTTTACGTGAACAATCGTCCATGTAATACAACCAAAACACAATGTTGTGTTCATTGAGGAAGCATTTATTTGTGTAAGGTTTGAATCTCGATTAGTATTTTGATGGATAACAACCAGAAGTGCCAATAACATCATTTGTAACTGTTACAATCATTTACCATTCCAAAAAAAAAACTATATTGTGACTATGACAATTGAAATAAATTATTTGGACTGATGATTTTGTTTTATTGTTTTCTATTTCATTTTTCTGACCATAGAAATATCAAAAAATACGGTATCAATAGTTTATTTATAGACCGCAAGATCCGTTTACTTTTAAGCGGGATTTCTTTTGTGCTCGCTTAAAAGTAGTAGAATCGTAGTAGATTTTCCTACCGGATTTTTAAAAAGAGATTTCTCAGTTCAACTTTATTACTAACTTGTAAGCTAAGGTAGGTAGAATAAACGCACATACTATTTTTTAGGTTTTTATTATACCTAGGAAGAAAAAATGTCAAAATGTTAGGAACTTTGGATGGGTGTGCGTTCGCGCAGCGGAATGTTGTTGAATTTAAAGATTTTAATTATGCAGATATTTAGTGTATGACGTCGTGTAATTGTGTATGGTAAAAAAAAAAATTGTGCATGCAGCGAACGTTGTCCTGGCGAACTTTTTTTCAATCCATGGACTTCGAAGAAAAAATGTGTCCAAAAATTAGTGTGTATTTGTGTGTAATTCTGTATGTATGAATAAAATTAGTGCATGTATAAACTTCGGAGAAATTCAAGTTTCCGCTACGCGAACGTTTGGCCATTAGCTAGTTTTCAAATAAAGCCCTTATATAGAGAGCTGTAGATTTTTACATACGTTGTTTTGAATTTGTTTATATTTGTTTAAAAGACAGATTAAGAAAAAATCGTAGGGTTTAAAAGATAAAAATATAAACGTGAAATACGCTTATTAGGTCTTAGTTCGTAAAGTATGCACTTTGGGGTCTAGATTTTCACGTTTATACAAACCTTGTAAGAGTGCCTGCAACATGTTGCCAAGTATCAATGATGTTCCGTTAGTAATTAAAGAGTTATAGGACAATTTACCATGAATAGACCACTGTTTACAAAGCAGTCAAATATCACGAGGTTCTAAAAGAATTGCATGGTAAAATGTATTCAAATAATTAGTGTATTAATTCAACTACTCACATGCAAAATTTCATCTCATTAAATTCAGTAATTAAAGAGAAACAATTAAAATACTGACAAAGCATCGAAAACCTACATAACCCGACCAAGTTCGGATGGCTACAAAAAAGCGGCCGTGCCATATATCTAAGTAACCTTCCAGTATAGTATTTATTAATATGGTACAGTTGCGTACACAAGCGTTAGGAAAACATAAAACAATTGTATTTCTTAAATGAAACTTTTTTTTTTTATGGTGTAGGGGGCAAACGAGCACAGACGGGTCACCTGATGGTAAATGACTACCGCCGCCCATGGGCACCTGTAACTGAAGAGTCACAAGTGCGTTGCCGCCCTTTAAGGTGGGAGTAGGAGAAGAGGGGAGGGTGGGGGGTTGAGAGGGGAAGGACGGGAATAAGGGAGAGGGAAGGGTTAGGTTAGGTTAGGGCCTCCGGTAACCTCACTCACGCGGCGAAATGCAATGTAAGCATTGCTTCACTACCGGTTTTCTGTGAGGCCGTGGTATCGAGCGGAGTCGAGCCGGCCCATCTAGCGGAGTCAAATCACACGATCTTGGTGGCCAATTCACGTCACCTCTGCGAGAGATAACCCTACCCTCAAACCGTTCATGCAGAATGTCCATTGTGTCGTTCGCTGTGTGGCAAGTAGCGCCATCTTGCTGGAACCACATGTCGTTCACGTCCATATTGTTCAATTCAAGCCAAAAGAATTTGTTTATCATTGATCTGTAGCGCTCGCCATTGACGGTGATGGCCTCGCCAACGTCGTTTTCGAAGAAGTACGGACCAATGACGCCGCCAGACCGAATTCCGCACTAAACAGTAACTTTTTGTGGATGCATTGTCGCCTGGTGAACCTCATGTGGGTTGTGGTCATCCCATATACGGCAATTTTGCTTATTAACAAAACCATTCATCCAAAAATGTGCCTCGTCGCTAAAGATTATTTTTCGGCCAAAATCGGGGTGCTCTTCCAAGCGTTCCGAAGCCCATTCAGCGAACACACGGCGTTGTCTATGGTCATTAACTTTGAGCTCTTGGGTCAGTTGGATCTTTTACCTTGCAGGCCCAAGTCCCGACGCAAAATTCTCCAAGTTGAAGTCTGCGAAAGGCCGAGTTCTTGTGCACGGCGAGAAATCGACTGCCTCGGAGTCTCCTGAACACTCAATTACAGCGGCGATGTTCTCGGCCGATTCCTTCCTTTGACGTAAAGGTGTTGGTTGGTTGTTGACCGAACCGGTCGTCTCAAATTTGGTCACTAATCGTTGGAGAGTAGACTTTATAGGGCCACCGCGTCTGCCGTAAAATGGGCGCAATGCGCGCAACGTTTGCTCTAACGAACACTCATTTTGATAACAAAGTTTTATCATTTGCACATGCTGCTCAACCGTGGTGCTTGCCATGATGATTTGGCCTCAGTGACTAAATAAGAAAACACAGATTTGACAGATGCCGCCAAAACAAAATGGCCGCCACCGATTATTAACATCGACTCGCTCTATTTGAAAGACCCTTTATAATGACAATCAAACAATAATAACATGGATAATAGTACTGAACGAAACAAAGTAAACATCATCGTCGTGCATGAGTATCATTAAATTCAATAAATTATAAGACCCAAGTCTGACTGCACTTTTTAGTGTTTGTCGATTTCTGTAAAAATTATACCCATGAAATAAAATGTAGAAATGTAATTGACAATATAAACTTACGAAATAATCAAAAACCGTCTGCTCGTTTGCCCCCTATAATATAAAAAAAAGCATTTCCACTTACCAATGATAATTATATTTTTAAAACTTACGAAAATACCGAAGGTGAACTCACTGAATGAGATATGATTGTTATTTTTGTGTACAATAAAGAATATGAAAAATCTTCAGGTGCAGCAAATAATTTATTCTTGTTAACAATTACGGTGAGCATGCTCTGTCGTTAACGACATATAGATGAGATGCGACTTTCAACGCTTCAAAATTAAGGATTTTTGGTCCCAAGAGTAAAAATCTTGGGACAAGCCAGGTGTCTAAAATCTAACGTTCTTTGTTTGAAGCTTCATCTCTGTGATTTATGGGATCAGCAGTGTTATTTATTACGAGCTCCTCAAACTCAATGGGACTATCAAGGGATACCGCTAACAACGTCAATTAACGCGTTAGAGTCGATCCCTAAAGGAAAAACTGCTATACGAGCAGAGACACGATTATCTGGAAACTCGGGAACGGAAACTCCTGCCGTCTTCACTAGACAGCCCCTTAGGCCTCGGACACAAAGTCAGCGGGAGCGGGGCGGCGGCGCGGCAACGCTCTCGTTCGCCGCTCGCCGCCCGCTCCCCGCGCCGCTGCCTTCGAGGCCAGGTCCATATAAATGTATGCATTCAAACGCGCCGCTCCCGCTGACTTCGAGGCCTTAAGATTATCGCCTATTCCGTTCGATGGGACATAGCCTGGCTAAGCATCGCATCCATTCATTCTTATAAAGATATGAACAATGGATCGATTCTTGGATAGCCTCAAAAGCATCGTTTCTCCGACGTGGAGTTCAAATGCTGCCAGAAAGACGGGAGAAAGTAGTGGATAGCGGTTAGCTTTAGAGTGAAATGTTTCGTACCGTATACCTACTTTAAATAAAACATCTATTTTGTCAAAAAACAGGGAGAACTTATCCAAGGACTTAGTTTGTTCAAAGATCAATAACGCAATAATCGAATCTGGTGACCAGACTACTGTGTGAAAACAAGTGACGATTACTTGTTTTTTTTAAGACAGTAAGAACCCAGACTCGGCACGGCGTGGCTATTACTTATATATCGCACTGCTATAGTCCGTCCGTCGGTTTACTAACTAATGTAACCAATGCTTAGAAAAGTTTATCTGATTAATTGAAATAGTGGTAATCCTCTCATCTTCAAACTTAAAATTTCTAAATTCTGTTGTTACATATTGTTGATACATTAAGACGAAAAAATATTTCAGAAATCTTTATTAAACTTAACATAACTTAATACTAATACTAATATACTATTTTACATCTATACAATCAAAACAATAGCATACCACACAAATAAGGAATCAAACGAGACAAACTACAGTAATTTTGTGTTCACATTGAAAAAAAGGGTGGTCGATAACAATCTCATTTAAAGCACTAAAACGTGCTAAATAAGAAAAAAATATATGAATTCGTGTATGGTGGTAAAATTAGTAAAGATGAAAAAGTAGTAGCCACATAAACAGCAAAATGAATATATATAATCGGTTAAATAGCGCAGAAGACTAACATTGTTCATATAAAACATGCATTACAACTAAACTTCCTGTATATAATATATAGGGAGACAAGGACGAAGGCTCATTTGGTTCGTTGAGATCAATGATACACGAGTACTAAAGTAGCCTCCACTAACAAGCGTCCACCCGCCGCGCGGCAGTAGCGGGTCGCGTGACGTCATAACGGGCCGGCGCGCGGCAATAGCGCGTCACGTGTTGTCACGCCGGGTTGCTGCGCGGCAATAGCGGGTCGAGTGACGTCACGCCGGGCCGGCGCGCGGCCCGCCCGGCCGCCGTCACTGGTGCGGCAGCTCCTCTGCGTGGATCCAACTGTCGTTTTCAACTCGAGCTAATTGCTTGTTCAGACTACAGTATAATTTGATCAGTGACTCCTGTAAAAAAAAAACTTATTGGTTACTACAACTATAAGTAGGTCTTATAGTGTAGAGGCAACTAACGCATTAGACCACAGTATAAAGCATAAGGGAAGTCCCGTTAAAAAAATATTGATGGCATAATATCATAATATAGCATATAATTAGCAAATCTCACTATCGTTTGTTGTTATACATTTAATATTTGCAAAATTAATGTATTAAAAACCATTTGTTTTCATAAGATGATTTGTATATATACCTTCTCTTTCTCTAACTGTATAATCTCCCTCTTCTGCCGCAATTCATCGTCGTCCATTTTTTCTTCCATCTCTGCTTTGTGATTACTGAGGTAAGCAAACTCGGTCTGTATCTGAAAATTTGCAAATAGTGTGTTACTAATGAATATACACACTTAGGTAGTCATTAATATTTACGGAGCGTCATGTGCAGATATCGGCAGCTGCAAACTATTATCTGAACTCTTAAAATAATATTTGAGACAATGATACAAAAATATATGAAGTAGACATTTTGGAGACCTGATGCGGCAAGTTGTAAGACATTACAAGTTGAGACAGGAGATAACGGCAGTATCCTATCGCGGCGACTTACACACAAAACTTGTTATTTAGAAAACAGCTTCTTACAAACTTGCCCTGAAATAATATTTATAAATAAGAACAAACTAAAAAATAAAATGCCTGATTGATGATTTGACTAAATTTAGTTTTAAAATGTACATGATAGTACATAATAGGTTTTTAGACAAAGAAGAAAGAAAAATTGAAAAGGTTTGCCGGAAAATTGGAAAATGTGGGAAAATTTTTAAATGGTTTTTCTATCGAGTGATAACGATCATTGATTGGACAGGATGAAATAAAAATTAATGACCGACCTTTAGATACTCCTGCGCAAGTTGTTTATGTTCCTCAAATATCCGTTTGGACTCCTCGTTGTTGAGATCCGGGGATATAGGCCTCAAATGTGGGTCCAACATCATGTGCATCGAGTCCAGCGCCGGGTCGGGTTCCGAGGACGGCTGAGCCGCGCCTTCGCCCCCAGTGGAGGTGCTAGTGTTACCTAACGAACAAAGAGAATACGCTTATTGGCTTTGTTTTCAAACAAAACGTTTGATCCACCTCTAAGGTAAATCCAAGCTAGACCGCTTAGTTGAAGTGGCTATCGAGAATATAAGTAATTATCAAAATAGGCTATTGTTAATAGAGGAAATAGATATTTCAGTGAAATTGTTAAGTAAAATAAAGCGTGTACAGTAAAAGTGGATCGTAAATAATGAATACGAATCGAAGACGGTGTTCCGTCGTCGATTCGTATTCAACTCGTAGCAACGTTACGTATATTAAGACGCATACGCAACTAATAATAATGATGCGGCTCGTGATTCAATGACGCAATTATAACAATTATCGTCTAATGGGAGCCAATGCGAGAACAATCCCAAAGTTTAAAGGAATCAGTCTCACAGCAGTGTTAAATACGTCAAGAGTTAAATTTACCCCGGACTTGCTGATGTCAGACGCTTCACCTAGATTTCTGCTTTGAACATTCATTCCTTTTCCCGTAAATAGATGGCAGTAGTCTACTAACAAGGCGTTGATATGAAATCCATATTGGAATATTATATTGTTGGAGCGTAAACTACTTCTTGTAAATTGGAAATCGTGTGCAAGTTACGTGTATTAAAATAAGGACTTTGTATTCGTAAGACATATAACGGTGGATAAGAGATCTAGGACATAAATGTTTTTTTTTTTATTATTTAAACATGAATATTGTTTATTTACTCAAGATTTTCCTACAACGATGAGTACGTACGGTATCGTTTCCAAATAAAAGGTTTGACTTTAAATGTAATACAAATTGTAGTATCCATATGCACATCACTTCGTTAAAGACACGTAAGCGAAATCGTTTCCTTTAAAATCCACACGCAAGCCGAGAGGGTCCTCTGGGAGAAGGAGGAAACACTTAAGCTGTCGTTAAAACAAAGAGTGGTACGCGAACATGGAACTGTTCCACGGCGAAGGTTTTCCGCGTTGCGAGGTCGTGGTGTAGGCGGACGCGACACTCACTGTAGAATATCCAACTACAGCTGACTGTATCCCTGATGGTGGTGACGATGCCGGAGTCGAGGCGGACGGGGCGCGCAGGGGGAGCGGGCAGCGGGGGCATGGCGCCGCGGGTCGGTCCGCTCGCGGGCTCGGCGCGTCGAGCACTGTCGCCGAGCGCGCGTCGTGCACGCCGCCACCCGCTCGAAATAATCGACGGGAGAGCCGGGAGCGGGCGGTGCAACCGCCGCTATTCGCGGTGTGATGACTCAGCCACGTCAGGCCGAGCTAAATGCGGACGCCGTGTGCTGCCGCCCTTCGTGAGGTTTTCTGCCATTTTCGCTGGGAGGGCGCGTACCGCGCTCTGTGCAGCGGTCAGCGACCTGCGCGCCTGCGCCCACGCGCACTTGCACCCGGCACCGGCGCCGCACACAACCCGCCCCTGTGGGCTGCGCACCCTACGATCCCAATGTTCCTATCTGACCGCTTGTTTCCTTTTAATTCGTAACGTACATATTATTGATGATGGTAAACTTTGCTTGTAAACATACATATAGTTTCGAATCGGCGCCGACGCATCGACAATCCGCGTCACATGACGCGTACTCGTGGCATGGATGATGTTCGCGTGTTGCGCAGGAATAAATTAGGACCGAACGATTGCGGCATCGTAGCCCTAATTTATAGGTACGATTGCGTTCTGCATTGGTGGCCTAATATCCAGTGCGCAAATCCAACGCAGGACATGTAATTGTGGATACGTAGGATACGTAAATACATGTAATTATGAAATTTTACACATATATATATATGTGTATATATATATATATATAAACGTCACATTGCTTCCGTGTGTTATACGCTAAAATTTAAAATCATTCTGAGGAAAATTATAACCACGGCACTAAACCGACTTGTTACATTTTTGCAAACAATTTGGATAAACGCGGTGAATTGATAAACAAATTATTCGTTTACGTATTCATACTACGGGAAGACGTGGCTTTCCACAAAGAAATTTAAATAAAACCAGCTATAGATTTTTAGTGAATTTTCGAAGTTCGAATTGAAAATTATTTGTTTGTTTTTCCGTAAGGTTTTACGGTCCAGAAGGTAGGTAGAGGCAACTGTCTCTACTTTTAAATTATATTGGTGATGAGACCATTGACGTTAAATGTTTAAAATAATTACAAAAATATTGAACACGCAGTAACTAAAAGACACGCAAAGACTTGCGGCTAAGCAATGCAAAGCATGTTGCTTGTTTTCTATATTGAAGCCAAAGTACAACATTATATTCAAAGACATTACTTTGATTTATCTGATACATTTCACATGTTGTATATCAATAACAATCACAAGACAATGTCCACGCGGGCGGGGTGTGACAACAATCTACTACGAGGATTAAAATTTCATCGAGCGCTCGTAGCACGTGGCCTATGCATAGTATAGTGCGCGAGTAGAGATTGCCAACTCTGTACTTTAATAGCTCATTTCATCCGCAGCGTAACTTATAGGTACGCTCCTAGTTTTTCAGAATAATCTAAGGCAAATAAATGTAACAGCAGAAGTCGATACAGAAACATATATTTTGAATTTCAGCAAAAAAATAAAATAAATTTAAGGAAAATGAATGAGCTTGTATTGTGTTTTTTTTTTATTTTTGAGAGAGAAAAGTGCAGTGTTATTTGTGATAAAGGATGTACTTTTAGACTAATCTATTCGGTTTCTATTTATATCCACTAAACCTGTTTACAGCGAATCGTTAGTGAACAAAATGTAACTTATGAGACTAATTGTGTTACACAAGTGATAATTAACGAGCGGGAGGCGTAGAAAGGTTCCGGGGCCGGGGGCACTCGTTAACGGCTCGCCGGCTGCTGCACGATCATGACTAATACTCGCGGCAATTTACGACTAACTTCGATGAACTATAAAATTTAAACTAGCAGCTGTAAACTCTGTTCCAAATTATTCGGATTTGGAAGCGGAAGACGACATGATAAATATTGCGGTAATACGAAAAAGTTTTAGGACTACTTCAGATGCTTTATCGAAGAAGTAAAAGATATTTGATGCAAACTACTCAACTGCATTTTATAATACATTCTTCAACAAGTGTACCAACAATACATCGAATTGATTTTGGATAAAATACGGTTGCCAAAACTTTAGAAACATTTTAATGAATTTATTTATTAACAACTCAGATAATTGAATTATGACGTTTCGCATAAAAAATAATTTACGATTTATGTCGAGTACTTTACTATAATTCTTGTATAAATAAATTCGAAAAAAACTCATTACTCAGCGCAGACGCAGGCGCACCGTGCGACACTACAAAATGTCAATCGGCAAGGAATCGTGCATCGGTTGTTATTATACTGACATTACATCAGAAACCATACATACGTACTGTTCGAAGAGTGCGGCATAATTTTTATTGCCGCCATTTTACCAGAGCAGTTCTACGGAATTGGAAATATTCTTTGATACTGGACATTGATTGACAGAAGTAGCCTGAATCACCAAAACTGATTTAGGGATATCTTTAAAATAACACTGTTTAGTTCTATTTTAATCATATTATTTTGAACAACATCAGATGGTCAAATTAGAAACAACTCTCCAACCAGAACTTAGATTTGAGATGTTTTGTAGGTAAATCAGAAGCTACTTACGCGATGAACTTTAAAATCAGATGGACAGATGAAGTCTTTTCGTTTGAGGTTTTTTTTTCAGTTTATTCGCAATAATGACTGGCCTATTGGTCTAGTGGTTAGTGACCCTGACTGCTGATCCAGAGGTCGTGGGTTCGATTCCCATCTGAGTCTGGGAGTTCTTTGTGTCCGTTGTTTGTATGTTTGTAAAGTCCCCCGCGACACAGGATAAATTCCTAAACAATTTTACTTGTTTGTATTGTAATTGCTAACTTACTTTGTTGGGGTGTTCGTTCTGATTAACCAATACGATCAAGGTTTAACCATAAGAGCAAAACAATTAGCACTTATATTTATAATATATCAAACAGAGTCAATGAAATCATAGAAATACTTTGTCGGTGACTTTTGAATGCATTATTGAGGTATTAATAACATTTTATACACAATTTCTATACTATGAGTCTTGAAGTTCACAGCAATTTACATAAATTTTTATTAAGACATTTATAATCCGTGTTTCACTTGTTGAATAATCTACAAACCATTCGGCCAATGCCATAAATCTGGCGAGTGAGGGAAAGCTCTCTTTGATCGGTGCTTTTAATATGTTTTCGATTTGGCGTCGGGACACGGCGCAGACCGCTGTGATTGCGTCAGTAGTGTTGACACCTCACGGAAACTGTCCACGGAACGACACTTATTCTATTAGCGGTCCGATTTATGAACATCTACATGACAAGCAGGCAAATGTCTGTCTACTTACTCCGCTAACGCTTCTGGACATTGAAATGTTACATCCAAGTCACGGAAACTTTTCTACGTGTAATTGTGGGGCATATTTCTATGAAAATACCTACTCCTTTGTTATTTATAAAAGAGCTGGGTACATAAAAATTCACATGCCTTCACTTGCTTTAGGCTAAGCTTGGTGCCAAAAATCTACAGACCGTCCAAACTTTTAATGTGGTATCACGTTGAACGACTGACAGGGAATTACGTCGTACATTTAAAAAAGTCTGATTCACCGAAGACACTTTCATTCGATCCGGAAATATCTACAGCGCGAAATTAGCCGTCCTTGCATATACATTTAAAGAACCTAAAGGACAATAATACACGAGAATATGTAAAAGCGGCAAGATAATTTGTGACTTGTTAGTCATTGTAACAGTTACAATTTGAAACCAGCTCAGCTGTAAATTAGCTGCTTTTGTTAAATATAATAAAACTGGTACTATTCGAAATGTGGCAACGGAATTCAAAATAGCCTGTGGATATATGGATGCAGAGAACATTCCCACGCTTAAGCATAAGATAGCGAACAAAACGTGTACAATGCTATTTGGATATTTAGCTCCTTTGGTAAAGAGGGCAGTTTATAATTTCGTGCCAACTTCTACGGCGAAACTAGAACTGGGCCAGTCACCATTAACGCGCTATATAGGTGATTGTATCCAGATCACATCAAAGACTTGCCTGACGGTGGATACAACGCAGAAGCTGTCCGTAGGACACATGCCACTATTTGAGGATTTGCGATTCCAAGACAACTCGTAAAAAACAATGGCAGATGACATCAATAAAAAAACCGATTTTAAAAACCTAAATTGTTTTCTAATTTAGAAATTAATTTACAGACTCAAAAGATAGGTACTAAGCGTCGAAGTATAAAAGACAGTCAGACAGTTTCGTAAAAGGTAGTTTAAAAATTTTATTCTTATAAATAAATAGACGAATGTTGTGTTTTCGCATACTACAGTAAGTGGATGGCGACTCGGAAGTGAACTGGATGCAACAAATTTAACACGATGACTTCACAACGTTTGTTACTGTTCCATGTACGGCCCACTCCGGTCAGTAGTTATGAAGTTACAGGTACCTAGCAGCGGCGACGAGTCGAGCAAAATTCAGTGGGCTGCCACGCGCCGGCCGGGTAGCACGTTACTTCGATATTCACTCACGAGCTACGTCGCTTCGTCCGTTCGTTGCTTACGAATTACGTTTCCCGTATTTACGTAGTTAGATTATATTATTAATGATAATCAGTATAGTTAGATATTTACAAGGTCAAGTTTAGCTATGATAAGTATATTTATTTATTAGGACCACAACAACTGATACACATCTTCTATCTATACTCTATAGAAATAAATAAAATTGGAGTAAGTGACTGATTGGAGTAACTAAGTGCATTTGGATGTATTCCAAATGGCTTATATTAACCTAAAACTTGCCTCTCTTTCTATCGCATAACTCTTATCTGTTATACGGTACATATACCAAAAAAACATATTTTACAATTTTTGTCTGTCTGTTTGTTTCGGCTAATCCCCGGAACAGGTGGACCGATTTCCACGGGACTTTCACTGTCAGATAGCTGATGTTAAAAGGAGTAACTTATGCTACTGTGATTTTGAAAAAAGGATTAAGGTTCCGCGCAAAATATATAAATATGTACACGCGAGCGAAGCCGCGTGGGAACTGCTAGTAAATAAATAAATTTGAAGTGTCCGTTTGTAATGACATAATGACAGTTTTTTACTAAATACATCTGAATGTTTACACGGTACTTATACCAAAAAAATATTTTTCATATTTTTGTCTGTCTGTCTGTTTGTTACGGCTAATCTACTGAACGGGTATACCGATTTCCACGGGACTTTCACTCACAGCTGGTGTTATAAGGAGTAACTTAGTCAAGTTTAGCTTTGATACGTTTAGGACTACAACAATTTTGTCTGTCTGTCTGTCTGTCTATTTGTTTGGCTAATCTCTGCAACGGGTGGACCGATTTCCATATGACTTTCACTGGCAAATAGCTGGTGTTATAAGGAGTAGGGTTCCGCGATTTGATTTGCATATACCTACCTAGTTAAACACCTAAAAGAGATAGTTTCATTCCAAGGTACACACTAACGTTATGGCAAATGCCTATCTTCTTAGATATTAAAGTATCTATGCAGAGATTGTGAAATAAAATAGTTAATTTTTAAATGTTTATATTACTTATGTATATATATATGTATATATTTATAGATAATTAATTGATTGAGGAAAAATACAAAAACCAACGATGAAGAAACAAAAGAACAGCCAAAAAAAAGAAAATTGTATTCATATATCATAGTAAGTTATTGTGTGTTATTGCAATAAAAAGTATAACGATTGCTCCGGAGTATCATCCTGGATAAGGATAAGGTTTAAGTTTTAACGAGACGTAGCCTGAGCTTCTGAATTAATAGAACCCGGTAAACAATGGATTAGTTGTTGTGTTGTGAGCATAATAACTGAAAATGGAACCTACTGCACTAAATTTTGTAAAAGATATTGCATTCTAATATATTTGAATGGAATTAAACCGTTAAAAAGTCACTAATAGGAACAAACATCAACATGACCAATAATTTGTCATCAAACAATGGTTTTTAACTTGTATTTTTATGGATATATGAATATCGATTAATTCAATATTTGAGAAATAAGTAACTTACAATAAATTAATTACATGGATGTTTGTTGTTGCTTTGGTATAGTAAACCTTTATGTACTAAAATAATTATACACTAATGTATTTGTCAGGCAATCAGTACAATGTAAATGATGACATAAAAACTGTTTTCTTAGTACATGTACCGAAGTTTCTGTCAGTACTGGGAAGATACAAATAGGAATACATCTACAGACAGACAGACCAAAGTTTTAAAAATAGATTTTTTGTTAATTAAGCATTCGGATGCATTTAGTAAAATGCTGTTATTATGACATAAAAACACACTTAAATTTTTTTTTTTTTTATAGATATATATATTTTTAAATTGACGAATTTTATGAAATAAAGATATTGAATTTGAATTAGGAATTTATTTTCATAACTTTAGTGCATCTTTTGTCCGGGTTACTGCCCGTGCTGAACTAACATGCTGTAGACCGGCCACCAGCCCCAGGTTAAGCCCCAAAAGGGGAATTTCTCTGACACGTTTAGTCCGTTTCAACCCGTTCGATCACACTCGTAAAGTTAACCGGTAACAAATATGAAGCGCGGAAGTAGACATTTGTAAACAAACATGGCCTGATATTGACGGGTGGATAATTTATATTTAGTTTTAGTCGGTTCGACTCAGATATTGACGTTTTGTCATACCTTTAGTCTCCAGGCGATTTCCATACGAGAAAAAATACCATACCACATTAATCCCACTATTCTGGAATTGCCATTGCCTGTGATGCTAAAGAATACTGAAAGAGTATAGTGGGCAAAGTAGAAGAAAAAGAATACGTCTGTGTGCCGACCTATTAGGGACGATAGTATTTTGCGTGATGGTACGTGAGACGAAACAAAAATATCGAGAATATGCGGGAGGAAGAAGAAACGCCTCACGATCAGAAGGTCTAAGTAACAAAACGTCCAATTGCGCGAAACGTCTAATGAGCAGTAAGCCTAATTAGCAAAATGTTCATGTATCAAAACGTCCAACTCTCAGATGGTCTTTGTAGCAGAACGTCTATTTAGCAAGTCGTCACATTCTCAAAATGTCTGGATGCCAGAGCCGAAAAAACGCGAAAAGTGGTGGTCTTTTGTAACAATACGATACTTGGCTTATAATTTGAAGAAATATACGTAGAATAACATCTTAAAGTGTCTACTTCGTCGGAGATACGCGTCATTGTTTATTGTTGCAAAATAACTTAAAATCGGCTTTTTTTCGGTTTTCATTATATATATATATAATACCTCGAAAAGTATTGCTTTAAGAGCAAAATGTTAATTGCAAAAGCTGTTTATAATGTTTAATGTCAAATATAAAAGAGAGCTTTAAAAGCTTGAGAGTGAAAAAGTTAATCCCTTTAAACTTTTGGTAAAATTGCATAAATTCAGGGGAATTTGTGCGCCTAATATCCTAATAATATTTAAAAAGCTAGTTTTTAACACAATTTTTTATATCAAATAAATTTTCTTAACTTTATAAATGAGTTTAATTTTCTGTCATGAGTGTATACATTTTAAAAATGACGATTTGCTAAATAGACGTTCTGCTATACAGACCATCTGAGAGTTGGACGTTTTGTTAGGCTTACTGCTCATTAGACGTTTCGCGCAATTGGACGTTTTGCTACTTAGACCTTCTGATCGTGAGGCGAAGAAACATCTAAGTAATGGACATCGCTGTGCCAGACAGCCCCGACCACGGCACTGTGGCACTATCATGGAACTTAAAGTTTAAAAGTAAAATGTAATTCTTTATAGAAAACAGCGCTTGGTGAATCTTTTCAGTAAACAATTAAATGGCTATTGTCCCGAATTACTTCATCGACCTGACAGAAGCACTCAAGAAAAACAATTAATAATTTAGAAAATTATACTAAATAACTGGAATAAACATGTAAAATTAACGTAATAGTGTACATTCTGGATGAATGGGTACGTCAACAAAAGAAAAATCGAATTTGAGACGATATCCCCATGAGATCCAAGAGCGTCCAATACATACTGAAAAGTCACTGTTTAGTGCGGATTTTATGCTAAGAATGACGTTGGCCAGGCCATCACCGTCAACAGTGAGCTATAGGTAGATGATTACCAGCTTCTTTTGGCCTGAATTTGATGATATGGACAATGACATGTGGTTTCAACTGGACGCGCTACGTGCCACACAGCTCATGCCACATTGGACATTCTGCACGAGCGTGGAGGTGATGTGAAATGGCCACCAAGATCGTGCGATTTGTAGATAATTTGTTTTTGATACATAAATAATTAAATGTTGCTTTTGGGAAAGGAACAATCTTAAAAAAGTGCGAGGACAGTTTCTAAATGGCCAAGGAAGTGAGGAATATTTCAATAAATGGGGAAAAACATCATAGCGGGAATAGGAAGCAATACGAAAGCTATTGGCAGAAGTATAGTTGTGAAATCGCACGGTGACTCACCGCGGTATTTTCGAGGAGCGCACCCGAACGAACGACCCGAGCGATCGCCACGGCCCATACAACATAACACATTTGATCTTACGTCGTACCAATAATATTCTCTTTACGCATTCATGAATTGGTTTTGGATAAATATAATAGTGGCCTTACCGCTATTGGATTCAGGGTGTTCTGACGGCATCGTTATTACGAGAGCGTTTAATAAATAAATATATATATATATAAATAATAGATTGATATCATAAAAATATGAATACTATATAGAGATTAAAACATATCTTTTGTACATACATTGTAAGTAGATAAAATATTTAAGAATATTTTTTATGATTTGTTTCTTTCTTGGGTTCGAAATTAATGTTTAAAGCAATTTATATCGAACGTGAAGAGCCAATGATTTTTTAAATTTTTTATGAACTCTGCAAACAAGGGTACATAGTGTACACACGTTAAAAAAGAAGTATAAAAATAGAATCGCGATGATAAGACGCAAACGACATGTATTTGTGAATAGTCCGTTGCGAACTAAAAAAAAAGTATAAATGCGTTGCGATGTTACAGAAAAACAGCGTAACGACTTCGCGTAAACGTAAGCGCAGCGTGAGCGACCGCGGCCAGGGCGCGTGACGCAGGAGCGAGCCCCGACCTACTTATGTCGTTGAAAAATCAGCAGATGTTCAACTTTCAAGCGCGGGATATATCGAGCCGGCAGAATGTGTTGTTCTGAATAGAAATAAACTTGTCACATATTTTGATTGTATCTAGAGCGGGCGAGTTAGTCATGTCGTGATGCCGATGCCAACGTCCCGGCCGCACTACCATCACAACTATAAAGGCAATCTTGCTCCAGACTGAATCACTGTAGGCGCCGTCTGCAAAATGTCTCATCGCTGCTGTATTTACTACACTTTTTATAGTTAACGTCACGACCACAAAAGGCTTCCCATCGCCTTTGTTTATGTTTGAAGGTCGGCACATTTTAAGTAACTGATCAAAACATGAAGTGAGCGATGCATGCTTTAAGAGTTTTAGTAATGCATCATTAATATCTGATGATTTTTGACATAACCTTTCGATTGAAAAGTCAAGAATATAAATATATATAAAACATTTATGATTTAGGTGTTTTTATTTGAGTCGGAGAGACAGTTTTGCTAATCACTGATGTTTTTAATTTAATTTGTACTTTACTTATGCTACACAGAATGTTTTAATGTTTACGTATTTTATTGAGGGCGATTGAGTTATATATTCGCTGCATTTGTTTGGAATTATAGAGGTGTCTATAGATACCTCTTTTAAATCCCTATGGATAATAATTAAGTTAAATGAAATCAGGCACTACGCTTTGTATAACGGATACGACATTAGAAACATCTCATGTAGAGAAGGGCTCTAGCCATGAACATGACTCGTTATCGAGGAGTTGTAAACAACATTATTTTTCGAGTCTTCAAAGGGAAATGTTTATTAGTGCCGCTTAAAGATCTTACAGAACAAAAGAGCAAAGATCTGAAATAAATTTAGAGCTGTTATAAATTTGGACAGCAGCCGAGACGTTAAAAGAAAAATCAGGAAGAGCATGAACGAATGGTGCCTTTATAAACATTGCTATTTTCTCTATGGAATGAATGTTCTACGGAACTGTGGAAAGTTTGTGCTTGTTGCACAGTAAAATACTGTTTAACGAGGACCCAGTTAAGAAGGATACTTGTATCGTATGCGATTTTCACCGATCTTTTCTAAGAGTGCCAACTATGGCTTAACCCTAGAAGTTTTTGGCCTGTAACATTTACCTAACCGAACTTAAAGCGAAGGCGTAGTTTATCAGAATAAATTCGCTCAGAAAAGGTCAGTTTTGGAATTTTTAAGCCTAAAATTTAATCATCTAAATTCAGAGCGATTAGCAACTACTTTATTGCATTGTGCGTCAACTAGTAAATTATAGTCAAGTGTTTCTTGAACTAATGAAAGGAAGTAGGTAAAGTATTCAAAGCTATCCAAGAACGAACTACTTACGTATATTTTTTTTGCTATCTGCATAAGAACTGTGAACTGATAGTAGAGATTGCAATCCGGAAAATCGGCGGATCCGGCAACATTAGACGTCAACCGGATCCGGTACCGTTTTAACGGATCCGGGAAAAAAAATGACTTCAACTTTTGGAAGGATTTCCCGCATATTTACTTGCGTAGTCACCACCGCTCCCTGCACGTGCCCCATCTTATTCCACATTAGATTACAACTCCACAACCGACAAGAATAGAAGCTGAAAGGGTTTTTTTAACCGGTGGCTGTATTTGTAACTGTTTAAGTAGTCGATTGGCAAACGACACGAGGAACATTTGTTTATTATAATTTAAAATCTTTATACATTTAAGAAAACCAATACAGCTACAAAAATAACACTGGGCAGTTTCATATACAACATTAAGCAAATTACAGGTTTTCACGAATTGCAGCATTATAAATTAACAGTTTTTGGAACACTAACTAACACAAAACAGAAGATAGAAAAGAAAAATACATGTCTATCTGTCTCTCTGTCTGTTTGAAAAAAAAAAACGAGTTTCATTAGTCTCCTGACAGTGTTGCCATTCCCTGTGTATGAATTAAACAAAAGTTCTTTGCACAACTCATTTAACTCTTTACTTGCTCGCACCACAAATGTATTCATTCTATAATTCGAATGCGCTAAATATAATAAATAAATAAATCGAATGCGCTAATAAATAGGTGATTGAACCTGATGCTTCTTGTCGGAACATTAAACTCAAGTTTGTGAAGGTCAGGGCAATCCACTTCATTAGACAAGAACGTGCAATCTGCAAGTTCGACGGCGATAACATAAAGGTTGAATATGAAATTTTCTACAAAGTTCTAAATACCTTTCAGTCTGGTATATGAATCGGAAAGCATAGGAACGTAATGAATCGCCTTCGACACCGTCAATACAGTTTCTGTATTTGTTATACTATTCCATATCTGTGATACGTATTCTACATGGATCCTAACATACGTAAAGTATAAAATTTAAGTAATATAAGCTACATTTGAATAATTTTTAATGCATGAAAGACTTAACTTTTATCAATTTAATTGTTGGTTACAAGAAAGAAAAAGTTGATTGTCTGTATAAACGGATTTTTTTAATAAAAATTATGATACCTCTCTTTAAACCCCTTTTATACAGTTCATATTGCTACCAACCAAAAAAATTTAAAGATATGCCAATTTCAATCCGGTCGGATCAGGCCGGATCTGGTCGGATTGGTGAAGGTACCGGCCGGATTGAAATTGGTGCCATATTGGTGCAATACCTAACTGATAGTGAGCAGTTATTTGTAAACTGATCTGGATCAAGCGAAACTCTTTTCTTAACATTCAATGAAACGTAAATAAAATGATGAGTAAATATCTAATTTTATTTGAATGTCCACTTAAAGAAAAAACGAAAATTATTACTCTATTTGTAATGGCAGTAGCAGGATTTAAATGTTTTGTATACTTGTAAAACAATCATTACCAGCCTAGGATAACCACGTGTTATCAGGAAGAGTGTACATATTGTTGGCAGCCAAAAATCTATTGACGAAGGGCTTGCAGAGCACACCTTGTTGCCTAGCGATTAATAAAGGGTCGCCGGTGAGCTTTTAGCGCGATATAAGTGGCTCATCTAATTGTTTACTCCGGCTGTCGCACGCTCGGCTCTGGACGCGAATCATAAAATAATTAGCATGATTCATCGTCGCGCCGAAAGCGTCACTCGACGCTACACGATAACCCGTTAGCTGAGAGGTTTTGGCATTACCTTTTGACAGACGATTATTTCACTGTCGCCAATCGTTAGTATAAAATTTACCGCGTGATTATAGTGCCCGTCAAATATAATTTGCACATTCATTGACTTAGATTAACAAAGCCTAACTTTCTAGTTACTAACCCCAGGCTACTCGTGTGCTGAAAGAGCTCAATGCGTGACTTAGATTTATTGAAAACACATAAAAAAGCCGTTGTCAAGTGTACGCTTTGCAATTAATAATTTAACTAACATTACTTTACATAACATTAAATCTTCACTATGATATTTCATCTCTGTGTCAATTTGAGACTGGTTGGTAGATGATACCTATTGGATTAAATTTGCTAATGTTCAGATTACCAATAAGGTTTAAAAAATTACATAAACCTATATATTTTAAGAATCAAGAAGTTTTTGAAGCATCCTTAGATGCTGCTTGTTGAGCTCGGACTCATGGTGAGTTTCGCGGCGTGCATAATATTATGTACGTCATATCTATTGTACATCGCTAAAGCAACTTCTAGGCGCTAATATATAGTTGTAACTTGAGCAGAGATCGCCTGAGATATTTTATTAAATTGTAAACCTATTTGTAACATAAATCGAGCTACTAATTTCGAGTATAAGTTTAAAGTTAAATTAATAACACATTCTTTTAATTAGCTTGTGCTTTAAGTATTCCAAATATCATATTCGTCGGTGAACGACATTCTTTTAAGGAAGGATACAAATAATTCTTTTCACATATTAATATAAGATTTTATCTGAACGTGAGAAAAGAACACATTTCTGAATTTATTTTGTAAAATACAAGTTTGTAATCCAATTCAACAACATATATAACATACATATAATAGTTTTCTGTCTGTTCGCTTGACAGTTGATACCGTGTTAGTATAACATGTTCATAAGAATTATTAAAATATTTGAGTATCTTGAGAATAAAAAGATTAGAAAAGCAAAGATCAAGGTTTTTAATTTTTTTAAATTAGTACAGAAAAAAATTTGGTCTGTTATTTGGTTTAAATTAATTTATTAAGTAGGTAATATTTTTTTTATTTATTTCTTTAATGTGATTTCTATGATCAAAAGAGAACAAAAATATGGTGATAAGTTAAGACATAAAATACATGTATAATCACTAAAAACTCTTACATAATTGTCATCACTACAAGTAATGTTCAGAGGTACAAACGAGGTACTCACTCATGTAAACGTCAACGTACACTTGCAATTTATCGTAACCCGGTTGCACTGTTATCGAAACTTGGACGGAACAGTCTGTTTGCGGCATTTCACTGTAATCACATGAACATAGATGCGGTGGTCCACGTGGAGTACGTGAGGGCACGGCACTGTCGCAGGGCGTAGATGTCGGAGAGGCGCGCGAGTGTCGCGCGGTTGCACCCGAGTGCAGCGAGCGACGCTAAGAGCCGCGGGTGCCGATGCGCCGGCGGCGGCGGCTTCGCGAGACTGTGCGTCGTCGCCCAGCCCGTCCCAAACCTCCCCGATAACCTTAAATTAGATTAATTGTATCGTGCTGATTCATACGTGGCCCGCGACGCGCTTCTTTTTGTTGACACGTAACAAATGCGTTTGGTTAATTTAGCGTCCGAGGATTATGAGATGTGAATGAATTTTTTAGGAGGACCGTTTGTAAATATTAATTAGGTATGTGTAAAGGGCTGTATGCATTACTATATCTAGAATACTCAAATAGAATATCTTCTAAGTTAGATATATATGTATGGGTATAATGTGTAAGTATTACTGAACGATTTTCTTCAAGAAAGAAGTGAGAAAGAATATTTTAGATTACGTGTTTTCCTATGGTGTTTTATACTGAGAGAAAATTTATAAATAGGGTTAATGTATAATGTAAAATATTTCGATATTAACAAAAGTTAATATAAGTGAAGTAAAAGTCGAGAACTCAAACAAATGCGGGTAGAGACGAAAGGTAAAAAAATAATTTATATATAAAATAAGGACAAACCCAAAGGTTTACAGATTGATAAAATAAAGTTTTAGTTCTCAAAGTCCCACCTGTTTTTTAATAATGAGAAAAAACAACATAATTAAGTCCTTTTGGTCCTTTAAGTTCAATCGCGCTGGTTTCCTCGTGGCGGTATACGTGTATAATGCACGTATAACGCCTGATGTGTATGTATACAAATAATGGTTAGCTTGAAATTCGGCAATCAGTTTTTTTTTAACTGGCGCTCGAAAGGCGGTTACTGTATAAAAATCAACACGTTTGTTTATTTGAACAACACATAACGGGCTAGATGCCCGGCGCGGCGGCACCCATGAAAATATTACGACTTATTTACTTTACCGCGATACTGTTCTTACCGCATTGACGTCTGCTCTCTGACTCAGCAGGGCACGAGCCACGAGGCACGTCTCACTTAACACATTTAGGAAAATTTGCGAATTCACCGTACGGTAATGTACACTTTAATACATCTCTGTAGCCGTAGTTTTAGTGGCCTAGATCCTTTTAACGTTTGTTACTCTTCTGAAACTTACATTTATTCAACTTTTCTAAACAAATAAAAGAAAAAATAAGACAAAAGAGGGTACGAATGAGGAAAGAATCGGTCCTAGATTTCATAACATAACAAAGTATGATGTCAGATCTTCTCATTGTCTAACTGTTTAGATATGATACAAACTCACTCCAATTTCAAAAGTATTTTTTACCCGTACCTAGTAAATATTATATCAGTTTTTAAACTTAAATAAGTCGGGACGTAAGCGCGGTAATATTTTAAAGTTACGATAGTATTTTTTTATATTTATACTAATCTGTGCTCTCAATATTGCACCAATTTGAATCAGTATAAATATACTTATTCGACTCTCAGTGCGTTTGACAAGTGTAGTACGTAAACACGTAGTTCTGCTGCCGATAATTTAATTTACAATAAAGTACTTAGTAAAGACAGAGGAGAAAACTAAGAAAATAACCGTCAACCAGTTAGTAATGTGATTCAATTTCTTTAAAATTAATAAACTTTTTTTAATAATTATAATTTAACAGATAACCCTGCTGCTGCCATTATAATTAGATATAATCCCCCATTGCCATTTAAGCAAAGATATTAAATTTACATTTTTGGAAGTTTTTTGAAATCATGTTTTATAAGAAGTGTTCATCAGAATTAATTTATGAATATCCTGAAATTATTTTTATATTGTTTATAGAATAGATTTTTATATATATATTTTGTTTATAGGATAGAGATAGTAAGGCTGAGTAGAAACGAGTCTCGGTGGAAACCAAACACGTGGACGTGTATTAGTTTGTAAAAAAGATAAATACTTAATAAAAAAGTGGACGGCAGAAAATAAAACAAGAAGCTGTACCATCTAAGGTATTAATAAAACTAATGTAGATACTTCAAGTAAATGAAGTAAAATAATTGTCTTAACGTTTAATAACGCTATTTTGAGGCTTTATTTTTGTCGTCAAAAAAATCGGATAGCGTGGAGAGTAATGCAAATATTGTCATAAATCACACAATTAACCAAATTTATGCTCCTGTTGATCTTTGACTTTAAATTATGAATAACGAAAAATAGACAAAATAAAATATATTAAACTATTACTTACAAAATGGGTGCAGTGTATAACAAATCCTTTACGGCACACTAGGATAATATAGAGGATAATCTCTCTGGAACTATTAATTGCATTTGAATAACTCTTTTTATATTGGATAGAGTATTTATTGAGAAATATTATAGGCTATGTAACACCACGCTAAGATTCTTACGAGCGGAGTAGTGACCATAAACGCTGGTGAAACTGCGGGAACGGCTAAACTACCGCTGCGGGAAAACCTATTAGTTTTCGAAAGAAAAACGAAAATGAATTTCCGATTCGGTTGTCTTCGGTTGACCCGTTTATGTCTAGTTATTCAATAACTGATGATACAATATTGCTTATTGTCAGGTGTTATTTTAAACTTGTATGTAAATTAGCTGGTTTTTGTAAGTTATTATTTTAAAGAGATATGTATCTTCAATATTCTGACAATAGACAGTATTTATGCATAAGTAATTATCAATATATGTATATGATTTTAGGTTTAGTGACTCAATAACTGATGATAAAATTTTATATCGTTCATTGTCAGGTGTTATTTTGAACTTGTATGTAAATTAACTGTTTTTGTCAGTTATTATTTTGAAGATATATGTATCTTCAATATTCTGACAATAAATAGTATTTATGCATGGGTAATTATCAATATATATGATTTCAGGTATAGTGACATATCCTGTCAGTAGATCAGACGAACGGAAGTAGCGTATAAACAAAGGAGCGACAGACGTTGATCATTCTGTCGCAACATTGAACGAATCATACGAACATCACAACTTTATTATCTCTTACCGAGAGCACAAACTGTCCTTAACACCTTTTTTTTTTTTTTTAATATTCTGCATTAGAAAATGCATGAAGAAATGCATCAGACGTGAAATTAAATTTAAAACCAGATAGGGAACACTAATAGCTCAGATAATAATCCTAGGACAAACTGCGTAGGTATTACGGTATATTACGGTTCAGTCTTAAGATCTCAACCATATAAGGCGTGAATACAACTTCCTGGATTTACTTTAACGAGAATGTGACTAGGAATCGATGGTGGTTAGAAGCAACCCCGTTACCGATCTAACAATACGTTTGGCTTTGCGATCGGTCGTTGGTCCCACACTACCCGGTTCCTAGAAGGTAAGCGGACACAGTCTAAAATAGTCGCGGCCCCTTCCGAGAAGCGTGAGTCACGCCGGGACCGTCCTGAGCCGCATCTGGACCGCAGTGCACACACATATATGCGTGTAACTAATCAATAGTACGTCTAACTTTAAGCCGTTTTTATGACGTCGGTATATGCACACGTGAGGCCGGTCTATCAGAACCACTTTTTTATAAAGTTTAATTCGTTATGTAAGTAGTCTTGATAACCCGTACTGTGTAATAAAAACTAGTTTCGCAACGTTTCACGGGTAAATCGTTAACCGCTGCAAAATATTTTAAACCAGAAACTATTTCAAAACCAAGTTATTTCACACAGCTATTTAAAAACAAAAATAACTTGATTAGTCAGTCTCATAAAGTCAATCATTTTCGCTCTCTGTTTTATAATAAATGTAACAATTGCTTTAATTACTAAGATTTTGTGTCACTTTAGACAATACTACTTGTACTAATTTTGCATAGTAAATTGTTTCATCCAACAACTAGAACTGGTTGCAATTTGTTAGCTTCATGGTTGTTGCAATACAACATACTGTGTATTAGTTTAGAGATTGAAAATAAATCAGTGTGAAGAACAACAACAGTTATTATTCTTTTGTTCTAGTCATAGTGATGGCGACAACCTAGTGACTCCGATAGTATTGCGAGTAGGGCTTCCAATCTTTCACATGAAATTATTACGGGCATATCCTACGGCGTGTGCTGGCGTGTAAAAAGTGTAATTCGAAAGGAAATTAAGGAGCTAATCCAGAAAATGAACTGTAGTTCACCATTCTCCGTCGAAGCTGATGGTGATAAAGTGCCTCTTTCTGTGTTTGTGGCTGAAAATAATGTTCAGAGTCAAGATGTTGGTGCTTTAATGTGGAAGAGAACAAGGCTTCTCGAGTTCTGACATTACAAGAGAAGCTAGAGCAAACTTTAAAGTCTTTAAACTTCGCTACGACAAGTATTTTTGTGCATCGCCCGCTCGGATTCCTCTTATGGAAACCATCATAAAGATCTTTCTTTATGATGGTTTCCATAAGAGGAATCTGAGTGATTAAGTCATCTCTTGATGACTTAATCAATCAGGAGGGTCGATGGGTAGATACTTAACGTTAGTACACAATGCCCTAAAGTCTGTAGTGCCTACAAGCTTAGAAACTGAGCGGGCGTTCTCTGCTGCCGGTTATCTGGTCAACAAGATACAAGGTAGTTTGGCTGACGACACTTTGGGCATGTTGTATTTCCTGGGAAGACACTTCCAAAAAGTAAAGTAAATTTATTTTTGTACTTGTTATTTTCTTATATAAGCATGCTGTTTTACTACTTACTGTTAACAACTTTTAATGAAAAATGGAGGACGAGATCCCGTTACACCGGGTTCCCGAATCATTGAATTTTTCTCGCCTATTACGAGATCAAACAATCGAATGCGGGATTGGAAGCCCTATTTGCGAGTACTTATGGCCGCCCTCTACTTTGCTATTTAATAAAAAATACATAATGTACTTATACCGCTCACCATTAAGATATAGAACAATTTAAAAATATTGGCATGAAAAATAGGTAAAGAAATACACTTAAAAAACTACTTACATTATATTTCAATTGTTAGGATACCAAACATCAATACAGCATTTACTGAAAGCATGTGAGAGACTTTAAGCGTCGGCGCCGGAATACTTATACGAAACATGCGCCTACGCAACCGATTCGTGCGATTCTTGCATCTCTACGACATTAATAACCTCGCAAAGCTTTTATTGCCCATCGTTATACTTAAACTTCTTTTGTATAGATGCATGTACGTTAGTTTTATAAGAACATAAATACATAATATAAAACATACTATGAATTTCTCTTGTATGTATTTCCGGTATGACATATATACTAAAATAAAAAAAAATCAGACCCGTAATTAAAACTGGAACACACAATAAATAACACCAGATTATAGTAATAATGCCGGATTCATACTGTCTAATACTCATTTATTACTAAGAAAATATAAAAAACTAGCTGCGCCGCGGCTTTCACCGGTGTTAGTCCCTCGTTAAGTTTTCTTAAATTTTTCACGCAACTTTCTTAATTTTTTCTTTCATAAAAACCTTATCCTAACAATAACAAACACATAAAAAAGCCAGCCGTTCACGCGTGATGCCGTGACCAAGGGAAATAGGGATTCATTTTTATATAGATAGATAATGTTATGTACTTCGCGTTCTACCATTCATCAAAATATTAGTGGTCAAATTTATCGAAATAAAAAATAAAGTCATGTTACTTGGAAAATAGAAAGTACCTATAATCAAAATTGAAAATAAATTCGTAAATTCTGTCCGCTAACTAAATTATGTGGTGATTCACGATGTTTCAAAAGCCTGGATTAAAGGCTTATAATACACACTTATTTCGAGCAAAGTTCAAAAATAAGTTATATAATAATAAAACTAGTGTCTGTTGGATGCAGTGACTAAGCACTTGATATTTGAGTGCTCGGTATTTGCTGTCAAATGGCGGCGCGCCTGAAGCAGTGAGCTTCTTGGAACACCTAACACTACGCATTATAATTAACATTAGGGCTCTTGTTCAGTCCACTGTTAATAATATCTTAATGTTCGCCGAAATGTAGCGTGTCTTTTAACTATATCGTATGCGTTTTATTTTTTGATTCGAAATCTAATGTGACTTTATTCTACCTTTCTCTTAAATTATTGCAGCTTTATGAAATAATATTATATGCCAATTAAGAACAGTAAATTGACATAAGCAAGAATAAAAATCGTAAATGGGTCTTAATCCCCAAACCAACAACCGAGTTTCGTGATGGCTGGTATAAAAATATCATCAAAATATTGAAAACATCGTCATCAAAACTTATCTTAATCCAACGTGACAGTGACAGACATGCTTAGTGGAGGAAAAAGACACTAGACAAACTCTATGACCATATTCCATATTGAAGGCTTACCATTGGATGAACCAAACGCTTGTTTGCCACTTGATAAAAAAGATTTGACGTGGCAAGTATCTCCATCTTACAGAAGTGCGCAGTTAATGGCGTAATATTGGTTTTCTGCTGTCGACTAAGGTCGCCATAGGTGCATGATGAAATGGTAAAGGTGGCTGGGAACTTACAGGTAACGTGACTGTTTAGACATCGAAACCACTAATTGAATAAAACAAAAAGAAAACAGACAAATAGGTAATCGAAAAGAAGGCAGAGTATGTTTGTTAATACACAAACACACATAGGGTGTGATAAATACAGAAAGAAAACAGTAGTAGAGCAGGTGTTTACTACAAGAACAAGTATTTTTTTCTGTTTACAAAAACATACCAGTCAACTCGTTTTGAAACAGTGTATGATAAATAAACGGTATGGTGAGTCAGTGCGCGAGCGTGTCCTGGCAGGACTCAGCTATTTTAGAACGGTTACTCATGCGCAATGATGCATTGGGACGAGTTTAGACGACAATCTCGTATCTTTATACATGCAATCATCTGGTTTGTAGCCAATAAATAACAGCTTTGGAGCTTTTTTTTATTTGTAGATGTTTATCGACAGCTGCTGAGACTTAGAGGATTTCTTCGGTGCTTGACATTTAGCACCGTATGTTGCCTTCAGTCAAACTATTAAACAATTTAATATATTGTTGGGAATTCATTTCCAAAGTAGAGGGAGATGAGATGACAGGATTCTACTCTTACTGATGTCTAAATATCGGTCATGCTCAAGTAGCTATTGACTATCCGTAATCCGTCATGCTCATGCTGAATAGTCTTATGGACGTTATGGTAAATAAATGTTATTATAGTGCTCACCAGTCAGTCTGTTGTGCTGACTGTGTTATTAACTTATTTAAATTCAATAAAACAATCAGTCCCGCTTAGTGCCGAGTCAATTATCTAACATTAACCTTAAGCTTTCCAACCACATCCACTACATCAAAACGACTTGTTTAAAGTGGCCAGTGTATCAAAATTACATAATTACATACTTTATTTTACTTGGCCTATACACATATATCTATACATATCCATTAGGGATGTTGCAAATATTCGCATCCGCATCCGCAATTAAGGAGCTTCCGCATCGATTTGAACATCCGCATCTGAATCCGCATCCGCATCAATCGATGCGGATATTCATGCGGATGTATCACAAGTTGCGACAAAAAATAGAATAGGCAGAGCCGGCAATGTCCGCGAGTGCAATGCACGTGTGTATTGACCAATAGTAACGAAGATTTCGTTTGGTGACAAGATTCGACGCGTTTGTTATTGTGTATGTATCATTTGTTTCTCGTAAAACAGTCAACATGTTTAGCTAGTTGCGCTTATTATATTTGTTGTGTTTTGTGAAATTGTGAATATTCACTGATCGTTTGAAAGTGATTCGAAAAACATTGTAATGTCACCACCAACGCAAAGTGGAATTATTTTACATCAAAAATTTATGGCCCAGGTTTCTGTGGGATCGTTAGCGTGAGCGGAGTGACGGGCAGATGCTAGTTCTTATAAAATATCCTAAGATCCGCATCCGCATCCGCGGATGTGAAAAGATATGCATCCGCAAGATCCCTGATATCCATATATACAAGTACATATAGAAATACGATTTTGATCAAATTTAAGAAATGCAGTTGAACATATCTTTGCACATAACTAAATGCGAAATAGTTTTGTTTTTTACATTTCATTGAAGGTTTTGTGTATAGAGTAAGCTTTGAAAAGGTAGGTATGATGAGCAAAATACAAATTCTTAAGCGGTCATCATTCTATGAATGAGGACGTTGTGATACTTACATAATTGGACAAATGACGACAGCAGACTATTTAATAGAGAGGAAGTGACATGCTAAGAAGTGCCTAAGCAGTCTTATTGTCCACGTTGGACAGACGAAAGTACAACTTTAAAATGATTACAAAACCATAAAACGTTTTTTGGCAAAATAAACATCTCAAAGAAACAAAAATAAACCGCGGGTACTAATCTGGTATCCATTATAATCTAGTGAGTCTATACCATACAAGAAAAACATTCACAACAATCAGAGAGTAGTATGTATGTTCATGAGTTTCATGACAGATTTTAATTAAAAAATACGTGCAGCATAATATTCTAAAATGTGATTTTCTCTATTTATTACACCTGAAAGCTCTTTTAATGATATTATTTACATTGTACAATTTATTTGTTTTCAATCCGAGTATATTGCATGACTTAAGGTAAAGACTTCTTAATTGCATTTTAAATATTGCTTTACAAATAAACTAATTTGTATAGATTTTTGCGTAGAAGCGATAAAATATTTAACATTAATAGTTTCATGAGCTTGTTTATGTAAAGAAAGATTATGCAGTAAGACGCACCAAATACGTTACTATTTTTAAACATCTCGGAATTACCGACGCACTGTTAATAATATTCCACCTGCAGATAAACGCAGTATAATAACAAAGTTACGCGCAGCAATAGATTAATATTGAACAGTTTAAGGATGTGTTAGCAAATTGCTAATCATTAAAAATACGTTGTAATTAGTTTAAAATTTAAGCGCATTAAAAATTCTCTTAACATCAATTTGATAAAGCTGAAAAGTTTATTTAAAAGTCCTAAGGCGGTAATCTTGTGTTAGAAAACCCGTTTTATTGTGATTTGTTATGGGTAATATAATATACACGCTATGATTTATAGATGTGGTGGAACCATGGAATTTAACTTAAATATTATTATAAAAGATATAAAAAAATCATTGTATTAACTATGGTAAGAAACCAGGAAGAAGTTAGAATAGAATAGAAATAAACTTTATTGTACACAACAAAAATGTTTTTACAAGAAATATCAGGTGAATATGTACAAATGGCAGCCTTATCACTGAAAGAAATTTCTTCCAGGCAACCTTTGGATGGACAAATCGACAATAAATAGATAAAATCTTATTAAAAGTTTTTATAACTATAAGACTATAATTTTGTTTAGTCATGAATAATGGTTTTATTTATCATTCAAATGTTCCATTATTTCTAAGAGTTACGTAAATGACTTATGCTGCTACAAGACGTGTTTGAAAGTTTCAGAAATATTAAGAAACTGATGCGGATTTTCTCAGGTCGCTCAATCAGCAGAGAAGCCCCACGGAAAGACCACTAATTATCCTCGTTCATATATTAGAAAGAGTAGACAGCCTGTAAACTTTTTTAATCTATTTTTAAATTAGATTTGCATAATATTTTAATGGATTTAACACCACAATGTTGACTAGAATCAGAAATCTATTATATTGACTAGAATAAAATCGAGTTATATAGCAAGAAGATACACATGGACAAACACAACTAGACATGCAGCACTTACCCACAGTATAGTATTTATCGAAACCGGCCGTATTTCTCACTTCCACATAATCATCATAATTGATTGGAACATCGATCAAATCCCACGAGTTCTGGAAAATTGAAAATAAAATTTGTAACAACTGAATGTATGTAACTCCAATACTTAAATATAACACATGTTAGTAATTAACGTTAGTTTGCCCTTCACTATATCTCCTACTCTAGTCAACGCCGCGACGTCATAGACAGGACAAGGTAAAACTAGATACGGTTTATTAGACTTACTGGATCAACTTCTATTTGTAATGGTGTTTGATATCTCGGATCAATTGGTCTCTGTGATAGATTTCCATTATATTCCTTCATTGGCGACAAGGGGCTGTTTGCTGCGCTCAGTCTGTCACAATAGTTCTGGTTATAGTCCTCCTTCCTCACAGAATTTGAGTTGGTCGTCACTGAAGGACTCAGGGCTGGCGACAGTTTGTCGTTCTCTCTGTTCCAGTACTGCTCTATGTCTATATGCCTGGGGTTCATATTGCCAATGTTGTAGTTGGCTATGGGAGACAGTCTGCGAGGTGATGAGCTCTCGCTGAAAATGACAGGGCTCTTGACGACTCGCAAGGAATCCTGTGGCGTGCTGCCTTCACTTGGCATATACGCTCTTTCCGAGGGCACGGGTGAGCTCGACGTCCTGTTGATAGTGACTGGTGACCTCCCTGCTTCAAACGCTTCGGGCTTTTTAAACGGCTGTGGGATTCGAACCGGTCCTATTCTGTTATGTACATCCGGTTCATCTTTAAGTAACGCCGAGGTTTTGGGACTCGCCTCGGAGGCCATTAAGTTCTGTAGCTTACTCACTTGAGTTTCGACGAAGCTGCGAGGTCGAGGCGACTGGGCTGTTTTGTTTCTTAGTAGGAGTGTGTTGGGGGCGCTGTAGTCGGTGTTTTGTGTCGGGATATCTTGGGTCAGGTCGGCCGTGTCAGTGAGACTGTCTTGCGTGTCGTAAGACATGTACTCATCCTCCGAACAATCTGTTGCATCGTCCTCACAATCGTCGTAGTTGATAGGCGTGTCTGCTCCCGGGAAGAATTCGCATAGCGCCGCCATTATTTCCACAACCTGAAAACGATATGAGATGAAATGCTAAGAAATACATAAAATTACTATACATATTAATACAATGACTGACGGTGTTGCCGGCCAGGGACTTGTTGGAAATCTCCTATGACATGAATATGAAAATAAATGTTAGTTCACAATGTATTTGTCCAGATACTTACATTACCTCCAGCAAAATATAAAAGAAGTCACAGTCGTTCAGTATGTTTAATTGTTTACATAGTACTTAAGCCAGATAAGGATTAATAATAATTGTCCACAGGCCCACATCTGAATGTTTTCGATGATTAATACAATTAGCTGAACAAACACGAAAAAGCAACAAGCTGAAAGTTCGTTTACAGCTTCGTTCCGCCGAGACGCCAAACTTTTATCATTGGGACAATTTCCGAAAGTGGGAGTATCATTCAGGTGTGGGCCTGTGCACTATAACAGTAACTTCACACATCTCAAACACGGTCGTCTGGTCCCAAACTAAGCAGAGCCTGTACTATGGTAACCAGACTGCTGATAAACATACTTATATATTGTTAAATATATGCATATTATAGTTAAATTACACCCAGACACAGAACAAATGATCGTACTCATCACGCAATTATTTGTTCTGGGTGGGAATCGAAGCCAGAGGCTCAGCATTCAGGGCGTCAACCCCTGCCTCCCTCAATGACGTTCAAGAAGACCGGTTGGAAGCAGCCTGCATCCACCTATAACCAGCGATCTTTAAAAGGTCGTCGGTCCATCTTGTTAGTGTTGGTCGGTGGTTTCCATTCGAGAACTTTTCGACCCTATCGGCCATCTGACTTCGTGCTACGTACCGTGCCCAATGCCACTTCAACTTGATAATCCTTTAGGCTGTCGGTAATCTTCGTTCTTCTGGGTATCGAATCAATTCTGATTCCATCTCGCCGAGAAACCCCGAGCATAGCCCACTCCATAGCTCATTGAGCGGCTCTGAAGTTCAGAGTGCTTATCAACCCATAGTTAGAGACCACGTTTCGAATCCATATGTTATAACTGGTAACACAAACTGGTCGCAAACCTTGTGATGAGCCTTGGAAACAGCTTATAAACAAAACGAGATGGGTCTATAGTTCTTTAAAAAGGTGTTATTACATTTCTTAAAGAACAGCACCACCATGCTTTTGCCCCATGCTTCTTACCTTCAAGCCGGATGGAGTTAGAGTTTCTGAAGGACTTTAAGTACCGGTGTTCCACCCGCTTTCAAAAGCTCTGATGTAATTTCGTCGTTGCCCGGAGCCTTGTTATTCATGATCATGCCCTGTTTCAGGGTCATTCTAATCTTGTAAAAGCTGACATCCGGGATATCCTCGTTACGACTTTGGGTCAGTTTGGCTCTTCGACTACATTGCTGACAGGTTTGGTTTTCAATCTCCAGTAACACTTCTGCTTTGGTCGACGGTACGAGGGCGGCACTGAAAATTTCGGTAATCAAGGAAGTAACACAACATTACTACTTAAAAATGTATTTATTGCTTTTCGAAGTATTCTCCGCGAAACTTGACACATTTTTCCATACGATGGAACCAATCATTGAAGCAACCATTCCATTCGGAAGTTGGGTCTCCAAAATGGCCGTTTTGTAGGCGTCCACAGCTTCTTCAGGTGATAAAAATCTCTGACCACGCAATTTACTCTTTGTTTTAGGGAAAGTATAGAAATCATTAGGGCTTAGGTCGGGGCTGTACGGCGGATGGTCTAATAATTCTGTTTTCTTGCTTTAAAAACTCTTTTGTTCTGTGCGCGGTGTGAGAACTCGCATTGTCGTGATGGAGGATGATGCGGTGGTTGCAATTCTCTTTACGGAGTTCAGAAACGACCTGTGGCAAACAAATGCTAGCATACCATTCTGCATTAACCGTTCTTTGTCCCTCAAGAGTAATAGTCGCAACATGGCCAGTTTTGGAGACAAACGTGGCCACCATTTTTTTTGCAACACTCCGTGAACGAACAATTTTTGTTGGCTTTAACTAATTTTCGAACACCCAAACTTGTGACTAGTTTTTTGTTTCGGGTTCGTACGCGTATATCTAGGATTCGTCACCTGATACGATGTTGTATACAGCATTTGAGGATCCTGCGTGGAATCTTTCGAGAGTTCTGACGCACCAAGTAACGCGAGCCGCTTTTTGCTCTTCACAGAGCGAATGCGGTATCCATGTCTAAAGTTGCCTGAATTTCGAGGTAAGTCACATGTCGATCTTCCTCAATCAGCTTACGCACAGCATCAACGTTTTCTTGGGTGACTGCAGTTTTTGGACGACCTTGACGGGGATCATCACTGAGCTTGACACGTCCACGTTGAAATTCAGCAAACCAGCGATAAATTGTGGTTTTGGATGGAGCTTCATCACCAAATGCAGAAATCATCCGGTCAACACATTGTTTTTGCGTTAAACCACTTCGAAAGTCATAATAAATCATCGCTCTTGAATTTTCTCGAGTCAATTCCATTTTCTCAACGACTAAACAAGTTTGACAAAACCTTGTGATAAGACCGAGAATCTTTATTTAAATAAATAAATGGTATTCGATTTATAAACAAAAACAGCAACATTCTTGGCCGGTACCCCACGGGCAGTGGCGTAACTACACCATCTGAGGCCCGTAGCTAAATTCATTCATTCTTTTTGTAATTAGTATCTCCTGTGTTCATGACCCTTGGGGCCCGTGGCATTTTGCCCTCTCTGCCACCGTATTGTTACGCCACTGCCCACGGAAAACATAGAATCGAATGTCCTCTCACAGAATAACTTTAGGCAATGAAAAGTTTTATTCTAATGGTCTCTTGCTGTTACATTGGATATGAAGCTTTCTACAAATTTGCTGCAAATAGACTCCTTTGTGCAAAAAACTTTCCCAGGTGTTTATTGTTAAATATGTTTTGAATTGCTAACTGTAGCCTAGCTAGTTTTTAATATAATGATGACGCGACACACATTACAACTACAAAAATAAGTGCAAATTAACTAGAAAATGACAAAATTATTACAGTAAAATTTTGTGCAAGACAGTTTTTTTGTCATTCTGTTCGTGAATTGTACTCGAGAAATAAGGCTGGGGAAATAAGAAGTACGTGAAGGTGTAATGCTGTAATAATATAACAGGATATAGAGTGGGGTTATGTTATCAACTGATTCGTGCTTCACCAACATGGATGAGAAAGTGATAGGATATTTAGCTATGTATATAATAATATATATAAGCAATGAGCAGTAGAAGTTTAATGAGTACTGTTACTGTGATAGCTAGGAAATTTTATTAGAAAATATCTTTTGAAAAAAAATTATGTTAAAGTATTTACCGATTACTACGTTGACTAAGGACAACAAAGCCTTTTTTGTGTTATAAAAGATTAGTATAATTTCTTGAGACGTACAGCAGAATTGTCGCATAAATTCACAATATATTTTTCAGTGAAACTGACCTTATTGTGGTAACCGCAAGGTTCAGATAGAGATCAATAAAATATTCACTCCTATATTCTAATAGTAATAGTATTACTGCTCATTGTGCATATTTAATTTAGAAGCCAATAAAATTGACGAGCCATTTGAGTTAATATTTCTTTCCGACAGTACAATCAGATTATACATTGAACGATGCATCAAAAAATCAAGAAAACCTCGAAATTTTTGACCTTTTTCCTGTTTTTCTCGATTTTGTTAGGAAGGACTAGATTTTCGTCAAAGACTGTGATATTCATTTAAAACTAAATTAAATTTGCAACAATTTGAGATCTGAACGGTTATTGTAGGTACAACAAATTCGGAGATAAAGTCTTTGTAAATTTGGCGAATTTACAAGATACACGATTATTAGGTAAATTTCATATATGATAATGAAGACCTATTATATTGTTTTAAAACACTCTTCCACCCTCTCTGTGGACTCTCTTGGGGTCTCAGGAGACTCCAATGTGCTTTCCATCAGGCGAGGCAGAGTCATTTTGGCAGCTCAAACATAAAAAAAAAACCTCCCTCCTAAACCACTTGAGTAACAAGTAAGATATTTTTATTTACATGTGTGCATAGGTATGTGAAAAAATCTGATAATTACTCACTGTCTTTTAATTTTCTTGGGATGATCAAAATCATTGTATTAAAAAAGAAATACATGTACATCGATGAAAAATTTTTGAAAATCTCGACCGATTTTTAAATGTGCTAATTTTAATCAAATTTAGCTTTCTTTGAAGGACCTATTTGGTCCAAAAAGTCGTCTTCTGAGATGTCATGAGAAAATCCGAGACGGGCACCCACAATACTTCGTTTAGTTCATCTTCGTCTGGCAGGTCATCTGCGGGTGAGTGATCCAGGCTTAATGCGAGCTCCGGGACATAGACTCCCTTGCAGTGGATGCAAACTACAAGGTAGCTAAATTATTTGGTATGGTATTCAATCAAAGGCTAATTTACATTTGTAGGTCCGTAGCGAGTGATATCTGATTGAATTCTGGGTGGGAGGCAGCCTCGCTAGGTTGTGTTTTTGACGCTGCCTTTGCGAACAAATTGTCCTTCATAAAGAGAAATTGTTATACGCCGGCAGCTGCAATATCATCTGGGTTGGCGTTGCTGTTCGAAAAAATCGCAGCATTGTGATAAAACTCTCTTTGAAACGCGGTGACGTGTTTTGTTTTCCATTGCCCAAAGAATGAATACGTCGAGCCACATCCACTGAAGGCGTGACCGACAAGAAGGAGTTGAAGGTTAATACAGTCATATTTGAAAGAGGTGTCGGTGTAGGTCACATCACTTTGGCTTCGAACATATTTCGTAAAAAATATATTCCGATGGTTTGGTGGTGTCATGCCTGCAAGCAAGACTAGCAAGTCTACATCCTCACCAACAATTACGACATCGTGAGTAATGGATAAAGAGATCGCTGTTGTTATTATCAGTCTGTGCGCGTCTTCTGTAACCTGCAATTCTGGAATATTGTGTTTCACTATTTGTGTCTTCAAGAAGTAGAAAACTTGAGAGGATATAGCGGTCGATCTTCGAATATGCTCAGAGTTCTACGTGCTTTTCTCTGCAGCCTAATTTGGGTAACTGTTTGCTCTATAAACATCGTTCTAGCCTCAAACTGCTGCAAATATAATCTACTTAAAAATGATTACAACGGTCTTTGATGAAAAACCAGTTCTTCCGGGTCAGAATCGATAAAAACCGTAAATTCTCTCATTGTAAATAACATACCAAAAATGCCTGATTTGATGCAACGTTCACCCCCTTTTATGTTTAATTTGATTGAATTACGAGTCTTGTTGTCTGTCAACAAAGTTTGATCGCAACCGCTCTGAACAGTGAACCGAAAAATATTGGGCACTAAAACTTTGGCTTGGTCAAACTGGTGTTCAATCATTGCGCAACCTTTCAGTACTACCCCATACGTTCAATAGCATTGCGCAATATTATTGTAGGTGTATGGGCCCGCTTATACCACCTATACCAAACAGCTGCTTTATGACACTCATAGCCGGTCGCGAGTACCTACTGCCGTTCGATAAATAAAAAACAGAAGAGGACAAGAAATACGTTAATCTTAAGACAATAAAAGTATTTCTAGTCCTCTCTCTCTCTCTAAGAATTATTGAGGACAAGGATGTCGGTGGGTCACACTTGAGCCAGTTACTACGATATTTAAACACAGATAATGGTTATTATCTAAATTTACAGATTTGCAATCCCCAAACATTTTTGTAATTCTTTAAGATAGCAGTTTTTTTTCGATATGTTTACATTGGTAGTATCAAAAATAGGTCTTTGTTTCAAAGATACAAATCACAACTAAATTATTATGCTTTATGTTAGATTTGACATTCCAAGTACCAATTATGAAATAATTTCAAGAACTACTATTATAAATACAAATAAATAAAATTGAAGTGTCTGTTTGTAATGTGAAAATAATAGTCTTTTTTAAGCTCATATAGTTATTTGCACGATAGCTATGTCTAAAAATCAGATTTTAAAATTTGTCTGTCTATCTGTTTGTTTCAGCTAATCTCCGGAACGGGTGGACCGATTTCACTGGCAGATAGCTGGTGTTATAAGGAGTAACCTAGGCTACTTTTATTTTGGAAAAATAATTAGGATTCCGCGCAAAATATGTACACGCGAGTGAAGCCGCGCGCTAACTGCTTGTCGCCAATAAAATAATTCTCTAAATACACACACCTGGACGTTTATAAATACAAATACAACTAGCTGTGTTGTGACTAAGCAGTCTATAATAGCTTAACCTTTAGTATTGGCAAGTGCGTGGTGATACTCATCATTTATATTTGGGTTGAAGCCTACCTTGGCCATGCTGGGTCTCTCTGCAGGAACTTTGTGCCAACATTGTGTCATCAATTGTTCTAAGGGCTCTGGACAACCTTCGATCAAGTTTGGTCTTTGACCTAGAACATAAAAATTGATAATCAATTTTAAGATAACTTATAATTATTTGACTAACAGTAAGACAGATAAAGGATATATCTAGAGAAGACAAGGTTAAATCAATCTGAAGCAAGTTCATATTCTTAGTGTATTAATATTGCTTCTGAAAATCCTTTCTTAAAACAGGCGTATTGTGAGACATCCCTGGGTATTTGAGACACCTTGAATACTACCTTCAATAGTCCTCCTACATGTTTGGCAAGATTGTATACTGAGAGATCCAACATATCTGACAATGACATTGATGTCTTCTCTATGAAATTTTTATCATTCAGACACTTCCTACTCAGGCTTTTTAACTATTTTGACTATTATTATAATTACATACTAGAAATATCTAAGATATTGTTGGACTTCTCGATTTGTGGACTATAAAATCTTAGAGTCACTCACAATCTTATCACCATAAACAAGTAGTCTCTTTGTTATACAATGTAATTTAAATGTCATGCATGCCTGTGATTTGTTTAATTACTCTGACAATGTTAAATTAAGAATATCTCAACTACAAAACATTGTAATTATACACTTGGTGTGCTTAATAATTAAATAAATATAACTTAGTATAAAATTGAAGATACATGTATTGTATGAAGTAGAGCACAATAAATTTATAACCGAATTTATGACTAAGGTCTGCAGCCTTCACCCTACAGAACCGACCGATAAATAGGGTTGGCTCGCTCGTCTTTGGTGTGGTAACTGTTTACCACCAAATGGTCCGTAGGCTTGTTTACAAACTTAGTTGTATAAAAAATACTTTGACATTAGAAAAACAGTCGCCTACTACATTTTTCAGTTGGGTAGATCAAGACTGGCACGTGGTAGTTGCAGGGGTGGGCACAACATACATCCAGGATAACGTGTAGTGACCACTTCTATTATGAAGGTGGAAAATGGTTGTAGTAGACTATTTTGAGCGCCGCTAAAATAACGCACAGTATTGCTAAGTGTTCAATGACAGAAATAGAGTGCTATGGGGTTACTGGAAATACGTGGCGATCCCTTTAAGGGGTGATAGTAGAGATCATTAGCTATCAAATTGCCCTCGGGTAGATGGGACAAAAATCCTTAAAGGGATAGATAGATAGATAAATATTTTATTATGAAACATTTCATAAGCTTCGCCCCGTATTTCCAGTAACCCTGCCACTCCCTGCATCAATAAGTGAGTCACTTTAAATGCTAGCCACTTTGGGTAGTAAGGACTTAATATAAAAATTAAATTATCAAAGAATCTGTATACATATCACTCTAGGTCAGACTTGAAGCTAATGTAGTATATGCAATGTTGAAGTGTATGCAAGAATGGGAGTTAAGGTATGCCGAAGTCACATCCAGAGTAACGTGGAGTTACTAAACTAAACCAAACTTGCCCATGGACTGGCAAGTCTAAACTATATTTAATTTTCATTTTTAAATCAGTGATTTTAAAATAAACACATTTCTAAAGTTATTTTTACATTTAGTTATTCTATTGATAGTCTAAGAATACACAATACACCCACCATAATATGGGATAGTTTTATTGACATGACTAGTTGTGGTATTTTAAAGGGACATGGTTTCTAGCACTCTTAATAGGATTACCATGTATTTTTATTACCTTTTAAACTTAAAAAAAAAGGACCTACTATAAGAAGATTTGTGTACAGACAACGGCGAAATTGAGGTTAGAGTAAATTCATTATTCCCACTTCAATTTCCATTGTAAATTTTGTGACGAACTTTTAATTGATTTTTATTATTATTATTCCTCTTTATTTATTTATCTTTATTTATTATTATTATTATTATAATGGAATTTATCATTTTGAAAATAGAAATAATCTTACCTTTTGAATATTTACAAATAACTGCCCTAGTCCTTACAAGTAAATAGCTTATCAAGGGTTCCAACGGCTTAGCAATGATGAATGTCAGATCTCAATGATGATCTAAACTAAAATGACTGGTGGGAATTCAACAGAATGATATATAATTAACTATAGGTACAGTGAATCATTTTTATGATGTCATTATTCAGTGGAACTAACAATCAAACTACCATTTAATAAGTGATTTTAAATCAAGACAATGATCATAAAATGTTTATTGATATAAGCTATGCATAACATAAGTCATGGGTTTTCGCTTGACACTAGTTTAACTCTAGTATGATGTAAAAATTTGTTTATGAAAAGATAAAGTATTTTAAGATACTATTAGTAGTCTTATAATAGTAGTGTAATAAAATATGCATCACAATAAATGGGGTACCATATTTTCTATGCCTACTGCAGATAGTCTTATATTTTCATAATAATTAACATAATTAATTAGTATAATAAATAGGTTTATTTTTAACAAAAGTCTATTTACCTGTGTGCACAGCCCACATTATTCTAAATGCTGAGCCACCTTCCTCAAAGGGTTTCCGTCGGGAGAGTACCTCCCATAAAATAATACCCCATGAGAAAACATCACATTTTTCTGTGTATGTTGATCCTTCAAACACCTGTAACACAGAAAAAGAACAAAATGTTAGATTTGTGAAACAACTTGAAACAGTCAAAGACCCCACACTGTCTCCAATATTAAACTGACTCTCAAGCGATGATGGGCCAAATTTAAAAGTTGTTAGTAGTTTCATTTCAATTTTATTTGGTAACCTTAAAGATCCAGTCCTGTACTTTACTGATCTAGGTTACGGCCCTGGGAGGTGGGGTTTTATAGCCAAAGAAAGCAAAAATTCAGAGGTACTACTGCTGTTAAGCAGTTTTCCATAACTTAGTCCTACACAAATTGTTTTCATTGTGTGCAACATTTATCCTAAATGTTGTTATATAATCCAATGTAATTAAGATTTCTCTATTTATGGCAATTAATTAAATAAAAAATGTGAAAGTTGTTTAAAGCTGAATGAGAAAGTACAAGAATTACTTTGATACACAGTTAGATCCTGAAATCTATATAAATTAAATTGTATTAGTGCAAAACCCATTTTATTAAAGAAATATAATTATGTTTATTTTATTTAACCTTCATTTATTTAAGCCCTATTTTTGTACTGTATTAACATGCAAGTAAAAGGTAAGGAGTTAAACAGAATCAAATTGGAAATTGCTATACTGACATAATTATATATGCCAATATTCGGTCTTTACTTATGAAATTGCCGTTTTATATGAAAAAAATCAAACAATTTTTTTTTATATTTTTTATGTCTATTAATCAAAGTAATCACCCATGCAATCGATGCATCGTAGCCAATGCAGTATTGATGTTCTTCTTGACTAAATCAGTTGCACGGGAGGCAACAAATTCTTCAAAGGCATTTTATACTGCCTCTCGGGTATTGAATTTTTTTCCTGCCAAAAAGTTATCCAAGTTCTGGAAAAAGTAGAAGTCTGTAGGGGCTAGGTCTGGTGAGTACGGCGGATGACAGAGAGCTTCCAATCCCAGCTCTTGCAACTTGGATACCGTCTGCTGTGCAGTATGAAGTCACGCTTTGTCGTGCAAGAGCAGCGGAGACGAATGCTGGTTGGAGATGTACGAGCTTCTCCATCATTGTGTTCAGTTCTTCACAGTACACATCTACAGTAATGCTCATCCCATTTGTTAAGAAGCTGTGATGAATCACACCCGCGCTAGACCACCAAACAGTGACCATCACTTTTCAAGGGGTACATTTTCTTTTAGGGTATTGTTTAGGTGCTGAATCAGGATTCAACCAACTTGAAGAGCGCTTGTGGTTGTCAATCAGAATCCATTTTTCGATGCAGGTAACAATGCGGTTCGAAATTCCTTTATTTGTGTGCCTATTGAGCATTGGTTTTTTACCTTGCCAATTCGATGCGAATGGACCACTATCGTTTTGAAGCTAACGTAGAAAGCTGCTGCTAATTCAGCCGTAGTTTGAGTATCATCAGCTTCTATAATGGCTTTTAATTCGTCATTGTCTAGCAAAGTTGCCTAACAACCAGGACGTTCATTTTCCAGGTCTAAATTTCCAGAATGGAAGAGAGCAAACTATTGGTTTGTTGGCAGTGGAAAACAGGTGCATTGGTTTGTAGTGTTAGCATTGTAAACATCGTTGATGCTGCGTGCCCTGTGGCTGCCACAACAGTACTATGGGATAATTACTTGAATGTGATGAAAACCTATCACTAATCAATAAACAAAGGACTACTTTTGAAAAAAGAAATCCGTTTTTAAAATAAAATTAATTTGATATTAGAATTCTTAGCCAAAAAATAAATATTTTGATTTGAAATAGCCAGTACTGCAGAACGGCAATTTTATAGATAAAGACCTATTATAAACAGCTAGAGCTCTTTTTTTAATTACAGTATTTGACAGTCAAGTCAAATGAGTTTCTGTATATTCAACATCAAAAGTGTGGGTTCTCTGAAAATGTTTCTTTGCTTGGAGGATTTCTGTGTTCATTAAACCTTTCTTGCATTTTTAAATGTAAGTGAAAGCAATACTAACCTCAGGCGCCATCCATGCAGCACTACCCTTATTGTTAGTCATATATGTGGCTTTGTCAGCTGCAGTGCCAAAATCACAGATCTTCAGCCTTTGACCACCACCCACTAATAACAAATTTGGCGGCTTTAAATCTCTGTGTATTAATGGTTTGGGCTTCATGGCATGAAGGTATGCTACTCCCTGTAATGTTGAATTAATTAATAACAGGATTAGTTACATGAATATTGACATTAAGGTTATAAGCTCTTATGTTTTTGATATTCGAATTAAAAAAAGAAAAAAACCATTGGTTAATAATATGTTTTCAATAGAGATTAACTGTAGCCTTTTTGAAGATTAATACTGATTCTTCTACAAACGAGCAGAAAATGCTAGTGTCAACAACAGTTTTGCAACATCTGTGACTGTTTATTGCCGAGATAGTCATCTTCTTGTTTGCCTCCATGGTGATTTAAAACTAAAACTAGTAGCCATTCTAAATCAAGTATTATAAGTTTTTTTATTGTTTTCAAAGTTGGCTGAATACTATTTGATCATAAAAAAGTTAAGAATTTAGACCTCTGCACACTGTCGGGCCCAACTCATAGCATGAGCTGCTGTGTATTTTGGTTTGGGGCGATTGTGCAGCACATTGTATAGTGATCCACCCTCAGCATATTCCATAACAAGGCAAACGTGGGCGCCCTTAGTACATGCTCCATATAACCGCACGATGTTCCGATGAGACACGCGTGACAGCTGACGCACTTCTATTGAGAACTCTCGCTTCTCAGCCTCGGAATTGATATGCTTTATTGCTACATATTTGTTCCGCCATACACCCTTCCAGACTACACCGAAGGCGCCTTTACCCACCACCTGGCAACACAAACAGCTTTTAAGTACCACCTAATGTTCAATCACCAGTTTACATATTACACCAGTTTACTAAGCGCTGAGTTCTGAAATTTACCGATAATTCCTCTATTTCACTGTAATCTATCTCCTCTACAAATGTCTGCTGAACAGGTGAGTCTTGCACATTGGAAGCCATGGGTACACTTAATATCACATTATCAAAAAGGATAAGTAAGTTAAATTAACGTAATTTAATAAGATCTATCTAATTTTCTTTATAAAAATGTATAAATAGTTGATTATCCTAATTTTCTCAGTATTGTTTGGCAGAGAATAGCAACTGCGACAAGGCAGCCATCTTTGAAACTGAAGAACAAATGTCAGAATGTCACACCAAGATAGAGGGGAACATGAAAGGTTGATTATCGATTCTGTCACAGAATTTGGATATGCAAGCACAAAAAAAAACTATATTTATAAGCCTCACCAAGAAAATGTGCGAGTCTGTGGGTCTGTTTGTGGCATCATACCTCCTAAACATTTGCTAATTCACATGGGTACGACTATTCTTATTGCAAGTAAAAACACAATAGAAGCGCACCTTTTTTTTTTTGTTTTTGTGCTAGTGGAAACCAGCTCGGGCCATCACCTCACCGGGGTTTTCGGTGGGGCGGTGTGTCGGAATCGAACCGACTAAAACCACACGGTGTGCCGTACTGCGCCTTAAGTAGGAGGGATCCGGGAACAGCCTTTATTAAGACATCCGGAACCCTCCTAGCGCCTGCCCGCAAAAGCGCGGGCACCACCTTCGCGTAAAAACTTCTCAATTAGGCAACGTCCAGGCACACGCAGACGCCGCCTCCTCGCGGGGGGCCACTACAGCGGGTGAAGGGGAAAACCCGTCCCGTCCACTCGCGGCCACACTCAGGGCGGCATGAGGCGCTGGTAAGCGAGCCTCCGCCTCCCGGTTCGCCTGCGGCGAATTAAGTCCGAGTGGAGGTCGTCCTCCCGGACCCTTTCCGCCGCCTCCTTCTGCGAGATGACTTCCTCACAGAAGGTTGCGACCGCGGTAAAATTCCTGTCGCTACCGGCCATGGAGCGTATGACAGCCGGCAGCGACAGATCCACTCCGATGACTGCAGTGAGGGCCCGACGCTGCGCCGCCCAACTAGGGCAAACCGCCAGCGTGTGCTGAGCCGAGTCCTCACTGCAGTCGCAGTGGTGACAGGCGGGACTCAATTCCCTCCTAGCGACCGAGTGCAGGTACTTCCCGAAGCAGCCGTGCCCGGAAAGAACCTGCGTCAGTCGGAAGGAAAGGGTCCCGTGCTGCCGCCCTGCCCACTCGACGATGACCGGCTGGAGCACCTCCACGGCGGCAAAGCCAGCACGTGGAGCCTCCAGCCGGGACGACCAACGAGCCATGGTGGCACGGCGAGCTTGGAGCAAGCTGTTGGAAGTGCTCGTCGAAGCGCCACCTACCGTCAAGGATCAGGCCCAGGTATTTTATGTGGGCCCGAACCGGTACGAGGACCGAGTTGACCTCGATAGAGGCGCCAGGGGGTGGACCACGACGGGGCCCATGAAATAAAAGGGCCTCCGTCTTATCCAGGGCCACCCGTAAACCCAGCGCCTCAATGCGCCCGACCACCAGAGAGACTCCCCTGGGGGCCAGGCGCGCCGCCTCCTGAAAGTTCACCCCCCGGGCTGTAACCAACGTGTCATCGGCGTAACAGATTACACCGAGCCCGGGGGGGAAGTCGCCTCGAAGGGCCCAGTCGTACCCCATGTTCCACAGGAGTGGTCCAAGGACAGACCCCTGCAGAACACCGCACGACATGGGCCGACGACTCAAAACTCCATTTTGGTCCTCGTACATGACGGTACGCTCCTCTAAAATAGAGGCGCACCTAGACCAAGTTTTTTTATTTTACTGGTCAGACGATGTATATTATACTCATTTCAGTATAAATATGTCTTCTTCTCTGTGATGATGGTCTGATTTATCAACAAAATAAAACTAGCAAGTATAGATTTAATTACTTGATTTATCGATATTTATGACATCCATTACTATTGAAACCTATTTGTATACATGCGTTTATATAGTAAAATTGGGGTCATGGCTAACTGTAGGTTTTTTGTTTTTCCTCAAAACATTCGTATAGTAATTATTGCTCTTAGCTGGAAATTAATAGCTTATATTATGTTACAAACACGTTGATGGAAGGTCTTCCAGGACGGTAGAAGTGTATACCGATAGGAACATCGAGACTCTACGAAAATTATTGGAGGAAGACCGACGTTGGACAGATCGAGTAAACTCTCAAGTTAAGTGCACCACCTGTTCATAGATTCTTCACGACTATTTGAAAGTACAGAAACTTAGTTCACTCTGGGTACCGCACTTGACGACTGATGCGCTGAGGGCTGAGGGAGCAGCGTGTGACTTGGTCTCGTGATATGTTAAAAAAAAATTAAAACGACCAATCTAACTATGTCAACTCGATTATTAAATGTGATTTATCCTGTCTATATTATTTCAACGATCCTACTAAATCCCAGAGTACCTAAAGTTACCTGTTAGTGTTTGAAGATCAATCACAAGGTACGACAAAACTTATGTAGCGTCCTAGTATTTTGACAAACTTCATGAAACACACTGCGTGGGACGTATCGGGGGACGTCTACGATCTGGTTCGATTGGATCGTGTGCAGTGGGTGCGCATCGGGTGTTCATAGTGTAATGCTTGTCATATAAAATAATAGGATTTGATTCGATTCAACACTCGTCGCGTTACGTCAGTTGGTATCGGTTTTTAATAATATGTTTCCGCCTTTAGAGTAATTTCAAGTGCTTGACAACTATTTTAATTTTGGGATAAAAATACTTAGTAGTCGGTTCTGAAGAAATTACTTTTAGGGTATGCGTTTATTGGAGGTGAAATATTATAAAGCGATTAGTGATTGATTCTACGGTTACAACAAGTTTTTTTTATATTTTTTACTTAAAAATAAAAGAAAACAAAATAAAGCAACAAACTAATAACATATTTTATTCGTACATGTCTACTAGGTTAAAATTAAGTCAGTAAGTCGGTGGCTACATTGTGAGTTCTTTCAAACTCCCCAAGAAGTCTTTGTGCTTCTCTACATTTAAATGTAATGGCAACTTGTCTTGGAGTTTCATGTCTGTGATTAGTAAGTAACGCATTGGCCCCCAAGTCAAGAAGTATTTTGATGAGGCGACAGTTATTACTCATTGCAGCAAAATGCAATGCTTGACGTCCTCCTGGGGCATCTGGGTCGTTTACCTTAGCGCCTTTTTCTACGAGAAGACGCAATATTCTTTCTTCTTCTTTAGTCGGTTCACACATCATAACAAATTCTGCAAACAATATGAGTAAAAAGGATTGCGCCTAATTCAACTGAAACATTACCACCAGGCACCGGTATCCGACTCGTTACTATAATCGTAATTAGCCTACGATCATAAAGGCATTGACGCTATCGTCATGCCCCTGTGGGCAGGCTAATAATCTGCTGTCAGGTAAATCTTTACGTAGTCGTCTAAATACTTCTCTATCATATTCAGTGGTGGATTAACGAGCAGGCTGAGTAGGCCTAGAGTGACAGATTATAGGGGCGGTAAATTTGGGGCGTAAATTTTTATTGTCTTACAGGAATTAAAAAGATTATTTATATACCGGTAGAATGGAGTGATTAGGGATCAAGAGGTGAATAAAACCAGGAAAAGATTTCGACGCTCACTGTTATTAATTCCTAGTTCGTTTCAATATTTCCTATTTTTTGTGTAAAAGTAGAATATTGAAATTATTTATAATAAAACTGAATGGGTTTTTCATTGGCAGCAAAATAGAAAAAAATACATCTGAACTTAATCTCTCCTAGCTCCAAAAATTTCAGCGTTCGAAACTTTGCTCTCAAAATTTTATTTGACAATAACAGAAGACGGTTGGGTGTTGCAAACGTTGTTTAGCGATTGAGCTATCATATCAACAAATGTCAGGTGTCTTAATAATTCTTGATTAATACCAATGTTTCTCGAAAAATTGGATAAACATGTAAAAGGTATGAATAACAACGAAAGAGGGGTGAATTGGGATGAGCATAAGTAGAATAGGATCGGTGTATGAATATGTATACTTTTCTAGGACTTAGGAAAGCCAAAATTCGGAATCAATATCCTCAAGTATTTTTAACCGGCTTCACGTATATTAGACCAGGGTAGAAACCTTTAAAAATAATAAAAAGTGAAAAAAAATAACAGTAGGATGAAACCCATTGGAAAAGGAGGAGAATATTATAAAAATGAAAGGAAAAATAATTTACGGGTGATCTAAGGTCGGGAAGGGGAAGGGGGTCAGTTTTAATGGTAAAAATCGGTTTATCTCGATTTTCGGAAAAACTACAACTCCTATGGAAAATGGCACATGGCAAAGTTGTAGTCTTAGATTATATATAGGTCCAAATGCCTAATCCGCGCCCCAAAACTGAAGCCAAAAAATACAAGCGACTAATACAAATACAATCGACTCACTCGTCACACGCAAGCGGACGTTCGCCGCTGAAGTAAGTCTAGAGACGCTATTTATATAATATTCAAAAATGCCTGGTTGTACAGTTACATCCTGTAATAATTATACAAAAAAAATCCGAACAAGTGTCCGAACATCACATTTCACTTGTAAGTATTCTATTTCCTAATGTAATTCATAAACAATAGAACAACATTTCAAATTAATAAAATTGCGGACGCCATTATTAGAGATGTTGCCAGGGACGTGAATTTCATTTACCCATTCTAGCAGTATGTATAATTTTCTTTGAAAAACTTGTTATTTATAGAAAGACGAGAAATATGCTTACTGTTAATGTTCGCGAAACTGGAATCCTTAAAATATTATTAATTTCTAAGCTCTAGCGCCGGAGTTCAATGTGTCCGTTAAACGATACTTTGGCTATAGGATTGTACTCGTATTATAATTTGTTATTACTACTCCTAACGAACACAGCTGTAGAGCACACTTTGCTAGTTTCTTGATAGTTCATATATATGTTAGGGTGGGCAAAAAAAAACTTGATTTCTTTTTTCATTAGTTACCATGAAAATATTGTTCAAGATGACGTAAAAATAAGCCTGTGAAAACAGCAGCTCTTAATATTACTATTAAGAGGTGCCGCTTCGTGATTTTTGATTTCCCATTTAAATAACGTGATATTTTTTTTTTATTAAAATTTTATCGCGTTCCAACGAATTGACAAGTTGTAAAAATGAATACATATGCTTGTAGATTTTTTTTTTTTAATTTTTTTTTTTATCGTGTGGAAACCCCCACGGGTCATCACCTCACCGGGGCTGGCGGTGAAGTGGTATGTCGGAATCAAACCGACTAAAACCACACGGTGTTCCGACATGAGTGGGTCTATTGCAAGGGACTCGGGTATACCCTAGGAAGGAAGTCCCCGAGAACCCCGGCAGACCTTGGCTGCCTGTTAAATAATAGGCAGCCACACCAAAATGTACGGGGGGCCTCGCCCCCCTTCCATCAGAGGCGGCGCGCGCGGAACACATCGCTCTACCATCTCTGCTTCTGCTAGGGTAACGGGCAGCCTCACCCGTTACCCCCAGGCCAAATTAAACGATCTACAACAAAGGTCAGATATGATTTTTCGCTAAGTTAGCTTGGAAGTATGATAAAAACTATAAATTCTACTATGTTGAACCTAATTGTTAATTTTTATTACTATTTACATATTTTACCGCTAAAATCGATCGAGTTATCGATCTGAGCGCCACCTTTATGGTATTATTCAGATGTAAATAATACTTAAAGTTACGTCAATCTCTCCAACTGGGTTTACTGAAATTTAACCTTGAATAACTTTCTCAACTGTACTTATTAACAAAATCGGCTTGGTAGGGATAAGCGGAAATGAAATTCAACTCATCCCAACCAGTGACGGTGTGGTAGGGAACAGTGGAAAAAAAAATCCACTTGTCCCCACCAGGAGGGACAGCTGGTAGGGACTAGTGGAACAGCCGTTTTTAACGAGCTGACTTAGCGAAAAATCATCCGGTTAATTTCCTACAAGAATATGTATTGATTTTTACAACTTGTCAATTCGTTGGAACGTGACCATATATATATATATATATATATATATATATATGGTGTAAAAAAATATATATATTACCATAGTAAATCTTCTCAGAAAATGCAAAAAATCTAAAAAAACTCGAATTCGAATTAAAATTATTTTTTTTATTATTATATACAATTTTGAGCTATTTATTAAAATTTACACTTTAATTACTCGAAAAACGTAAGATTTTATGTTACATTGATAAACAAAAACGACCGCCTGTCAAAACTTGTTAAAGTTGATGCTTTTTTCGTGGGCAAAAACTATTTCAAAAACATCATCGTAAAGTGTTATTTCTCGTTTCAGTAGGTAAGTTTTTTTTCCACTGTTAATATTAAGTAAATTAATAACATATATTAGGATTTTACGTAAAATACGTTGGTGGGCAAAGTCACCTACATGTTTTTTGAGTATCATTGACAACATTGCCCACATTTCTTTATCCCGTAGGGTTGTCACCTGTACTTTATACTTTATTATTTTTTAATATTGATGAATATGAATAGATAAACATATACTGTTGTCTGGTACAAACACAATTTGGAATCACTTCACGCTTATCAAAATAATTCAAAAATTTCTAAAATATTTTGATTTCTTGGGCAAAGTTGCCATGTTTTACGGTATATCAACCGCGAAAGACTGCTTGCCCCGCAGATACACCTTAAAAATTAATTTATTAGGTATATCTAATAGCATTTATAATCACTGCTGCATAGTATAGAAACACAAACGTTTTTAATTTATAGGGGTGCCATCTGGAGGTCTCGCATCACGTAAAAACATAGCTAGGGTCGCCACTGGACGCAAGATCCAGTAGGCCAACTGAAGTGACTACCGATAGGAATAAGACTATGTAGGTCTTGTGAATGACCAGTAGTGAATGTAGGTATGGCTTAAACATTCGAAACGAATTTATAAGGATTTTTTTGTTTAAGTGGTGGAAATAAGGAATGTTTCAATTAATTTATGTCTCTTGGACAATCTCGAAACGGAGGTTTATTGCTTACATGACTACTGACTGGATCCTCCTGCGTACAGTCTATGTTACCTGTTTTTAAAGGAAGTGAAAGAATTTTGTGAGTAGGCATTGCATTGTAGAACTATTTCAGATGACGACTTACGTAAGAACAAACCCGTATCCATTCGTGTATTTCTTGGTAAAATCATAGCACCATAATCGAACAACATGTTTGCCATTCGCCAAGATGGTCTGAAATTAAAATTATATTAGGACTTCTATTCTATCACGATTATTTTGCAAAAAAAATTAAACACGCACAAAAAGTCAATTGTGAGCAGGGACAAATTTTTATAGGGTTGACTGCGCATAAAAGACACCACTGGGGTCGAGAGTCACCACTGGGGTCGGTCGTTTGCATGCACTCTCGGCATCAGGCAACCTGTGTGGTAGGTATATTTATTAGTTGTGTATGCACACTCACCAATTTAACTCAATAAGTACGTAAGTCGTACTTAATAGGGAATATGCATGTATTTTTTTTCATCTTATATTGACTTGTTCCATCATTCTACCCTAATAAAAAATATAAATAACCTCTGCAATGTTCAAATTAATTTTTAAAATAACATTGAAAACATCGATAAAATTTAATCTGTTTGAACGCCGCCATATTTCGCAGGCCTTAGATGACGTCACGTCCCACGCTCAGTGTTTGTTTCATAAACTTACTTGAAGTGTTACAGTAATTTTATACCGATTTCCAGTTGTAATTACTATTTATTGTAATTAATAGACGATGGATAAAGTTAAAAAACCATTTTATAGGTATTGCCTTGTCCCTAAGTGTAAAAACACTATAAGAAGTACACCCAATACAGTATTTTTTCCTGTACACAATAATAATGTAAAATACGAAAACAAAGGTGTACATTAATTAGAAGAGTGAAGATCACTTTAATATAAGCATATTACAACTTAATTGCTAGTATACTGTGAATTAGTCAGCAGTAATTTATGTTTGTTTTAAATATCAAGCAGAAGGCAACTTGTTTGTCTACCTAAACTAGGTAACAAAAGTCCAATAAAACTTCATGAATATAACTAACTATACATATCTTACCTATCCTTTAGATTCTACTATAACAAGTATTATAATAATTACCTTGCGGCTTTCACTCCTTTAACCTCAGCGGACGTAAAATCTGGATTTGATGCAAAATATATAGTCATCATGAATGCACCTTTTTTCGGTAGATTGTCCAATTGTGCTTTGACAAAACTACATTCAGTCCTTGTCCTAGATGATTTCTAATATCACTAGTATGCTTAAATTGCACTAGCTACGAGCAAAAACCACAGGAACACCTATCTTTCTCCGTAACACTACGAATATAGGCGCCGATAAATGACAGAACGTGGAATGTCACGTCCTGTTTTGTTTCGACCAATGGTGAAGCGTTTTGCAAAGTTGAAAGAAAATAATTGTTTAGGCATAATATCTGGACGATAAAGATTCAAGGGAAAATTAATCAATTAGTAAATTTAAACAACATGCATATTCCCTATTATATTGTGTGACTGCGACGTTAAGAACACAGAACCACTGATTACTGAGTACTTAGTTACTAGTGACAGAACTGAGCATGTTCTGTGGTTAAAAGTGGGCTAGGCGACGCGGAGACGAGTTGAACTCAATATAAGTGGATGAAATGTATGCAATTAGTTTTAATATTGTAAAAATATTGTGCGTATGGCCATGTTAAACATCTAATACTTACCTATTTATTTTTAAGTTTTTTTATAAAGTCAGTCAAAGTTAGAGAAGTTCTCTTAAAACAATCGGTGTGTTTAAATTCAAGAAATAAAATTATTTAAGCAGTTGAATTTATTTTGTTTGAATTTTAGTTATGCTAAACCACCTAAAATTCCTAGGTTCACATATAGTTATCTAAGTGTGCTTGACGACATATCACATAAAAATAATATCTCAAAGTCGTTGACTGACCTGAACTGAGTACTTAGACAATTTACAATTCAGAACGCATTTAACTTACTTATTCTATATTTTTTGAATTTTTATATTACCACTGTCGGTACAATAAAAATATATGTAGGTAAACAACCTTCTCATGAGGCAAAGTGAGAGCGGAGTCATTCCGACGTTGCTCTTCACGTTAGTTTCTACGCCCGCCTGCAAGAGCACTTGGACCGCTCGTCTGTTGCCACTACAGACAGCATAATGCAGGGCGTTCCGCTCTAGCTGATCCCTCTGTTGTATATTCACTCCTTTCCTTATCGGACAATTCAATCTATTAGTTTCCAGGTAAACGCGACCTAGAAGTGCAGTTTGAAGTAGCTACAGTTTACCGCCAGCATTATGATATGACTTTAATGTAGCCAGTTCACTGTTCAGAGATATTCGTCGCTATTGGACGTCGCGTCTGTAGGTACTTACTTGTTTGTCATGACTAGTTAGTTAGGTAGGTACATGGATTAATGTAGGTATAAGTATTAGTAATAATAGCACTTTTATAGCAATAGCACTTTTATAAAGATACCTTATCCACTAGTGTATTTATTGGAAAGAAGTTCCTTAACGCACGTTAAACTTCAAATGTTTGGCGGATAGGGGCTAGGCGAGAAAAAGTGTTAGTGCAACGACAAATGCTGACCGCGAGTTGATTTTTAGGGTTCCGTTCCTCAAAAGGAACCCTTATAGTATCAACTGTAAAACGAGTAAGTCTAAGTCAACGCAATCAAAAGATCCATATCTTTTGATTGCGTTGACTTAGAAGTTTGATTTTTTTAGTATCCATCTACTTCATTCTTATATTTGACTAAATTTTAACATTTCGCAGGTAAATCAAAACATTTAGTGTACTTCTCATTGACCTAGAATCATGAAATTTGGTAAGAAGCAAGGTCTGACAGCATAAGTAAAGGAAAAACTCCAAAAGACGTTGATTTGTTGTTATATCACCAGTGGCGTAGCTAGGTAACCAAAGGCCCTGGGGCAAAAAATAAACTAGGCCCATAACTAAACTATTTAAAATCGTTTATTCCGTATTCGTCGTGTTCCGAATTCGACGTACTCCAGATTTGTCGTAATCCAGATTCGTCGTACTCCATATTCAAGCAAATACGCAATTTAATATAAATAGTAGTATAGTCACAACTCTAGTACAAACCTGATAACTTCTGGTTCTGAAAATCTTGTTTATTTATATTCCGAATGTGGGAGAAATTTTCACTAGTTTAATTTATAGTTTATAAGTCAGAGTCCGAGGGGCCCCCTGAGCTTGGGGGCCCCGGGGCACTGCCCCGTCTAGCCCTCCGGTAGCTACGCCACTGTATATTACATAAAAAAATAGTTTTTGCTATTACAAGCTTATATTTTGTGGTTTGATTGTTGGCTTTGTCGTACATCGCAACCACAAAGTTAAGTTTGTTTTTCGAAAAAGACGGGCAAAAGTCTTCGAGAATTGATTTCCGAGATGGATGTTACTATCTTATCTACATACAAGTTTTTTTGCTTACGGAACCTTCGGTGCGTGAGTCAGACTCGCACTTGTCCTGGTTTTTTATTTACGCCATCTGTGGATTCTGCGCGATACTAATGTAACATGATGTTGGTTGTATACTAATTATCCATATTATGTTAGTTCGGGCTACTTTAACAAGTAGCGCAATTTTAATTTCAACTTTTTACAACATTTATTCAATCCATTAAATATATACAGCAAAAGGCAGTTCGTTCCAACCGGGTTGTCCCAAAGATACCTCATGCGTTTTTTAAAGTATTGCAATACTTAAACGAACGCGGAGTTAATATTTAAATGAAAAAATTAAAAGATTTTCAGAACATTAGTATCATTGTTGGCAATGTAGAAAAGTTTAATTGTTGCCCGCGCTCAATTATTTTTATTCCTATCATTTATTGAGGTTGTTTTTGTTTTTAGAGGGAACAAGAATACAAGGAAAATCAATAGATGGACTGAAGAAACGATGCAGATGGCGATGGACGAATGATTTTATGTTTACATCATAGTCATCTTGCCCTCTCTTCCCTTATTGGAATACAACAAGAAACAAGACTATAATAATATCAGAGTACTTGATGTAGTGAAAATTTTATTAATTATGATATAATTCAGGAATGTATAAAACCAACATAACATAGTACAATAATAATAATAATAATATTTTTTAAATTTTAAAATATATTTTGTTTTTTTTATAGTAAATGTATTTAAAAATGTAATTTATATGTATATTTAAGTGAATAAAGAGAATAATAATAATAATAATAACTCCACACATCTCACACACGGCCGTCTGATCCCAAACTAGGCAAAACCTGTACTATGGTAACCAGACTGCTGATAAACATACTTATATATATTTCTAAATACATACATATTATAGATAAATTACACCCAGACACAACAAATTATCGTGCTCATCACACAATTATTTGTCCTGGGTGAGAATCGAACCCACGACCTCTGGCTTAGTAGTCAGGGTCACTAACCACTAGACCAAAAGGCCAGTCGACAATGTATTTCCCATGTCCTTTATTCTCAACCATCATAAATAAAGAAGCTCTAGAATTGCCTTAAACATAAGGTTGACCATCGTGGAGCCTATGAACAGCGGTGAACAGTAGTCAAGCTTTCTGTTAAGATTTTTTTTGAGGTCAACCTTAAATGCAGATCTTGCCATCTCAGCCGTGATCACCAAAACCTAGTCAAACGCTCTCAAAGATTTCAAAGTATTCTACATTCATCGCACTTGAACCGGACCTAAGCATTCCGTTAGAGCATAGAGCATATTAAAGAAGGGAGAAATAAGAATTCTTGATGATTTTTGATAGAATTAGAATACTAATTTAATTAAATTAGGTATGCATACACTACTAAGGCTGTTAATAAATAAATTTACTTAATAAGTTCCGTAAGTCGTTCAACGTCTCCCGTTTCGGCTGCTGTCAGGAATTCGTCATCATGGTTCAGAAAATGTACCACGTGTTCTATATCAAGTGCTGTGTGTGGATGTACAGATCTTGGCGATCCCGGAAAGGATGGTATTTCGACGTCTAACGAATTTTCAGAATGGCCTGTGGGATTAAAATACATTAAATTAGACGACTTAACCTCAGTCTTTGCATTTATTAATTTATTAAAGTCAGTTAAAAAAGTGAATTAGAAAAAAGAAACAAACGAGAATTAATCGCTTTCGGTACATACGGTCTAAAATATATTATCAAATTAAACATGATCGTTTTGACTAATATTTACTTGCTTGGTGGGAAACTTCCTCGTGCTCTGCTCCCTGGCAAAGGAGTCGGCAACGTCTCTTTTCACGTTGATGCTTTCAGCTAATGATCTGCTGGGACAGAGCCGCTCTTTTTCTGATTAATAGAGCAACCACGGATACGGGCGAGGGTTCACTGTCTTTGGATTCTTGTTGGGTTGAAGCACAGACCTTTGCTAGAACCAAAGTATAGCCCAACGGCAAAGGTTGCTCTTAGGGACTAAGAAGTAGGAAAATATTTGAAAAAATTAAGCCATAACTTTGGGATTATTAGAAATGGTGGCCAGGACCGGCCGGGAGATAATTCCTTATTCAACGAATATAGACCATATGTAGCGAAAAAGTACCTTTCTTTAGATAAACTCTGAAACAGTTACTTGGTGATAATAACCTCTTTGAAATGCGCAGCGGATGGTGTTGTTCCTTTTCTCGAAAAACAAAATCCACCAAAAAAATATTAAAAATATTATAAGAGAAAGGAAAACGCAAAATTTTATTCGGATAGGTAACTAATGGTACAAATTTTAAACCGACACTGTTTAGCGAAAGCGAATCAATTAATACATATACATTTTACAGGAATTTAACATACTAGAGCACTGGAATTTTAGTTACCATTAAAGTAATAGAATTGATTCACAGCATTTTGGCTTGAGCCATCATACTCTTCAGTATAACACTTTTCATAGACAATAACTGGGTTATCTTTGTTTCGTGGATATGAAATAAATACATATAAAGTCATCATCTCGATACGAGCCGGTGAATCTTATTTCACTGTCCAAATTTATATTTATAGCTCGTAATTAATTTGTGAATTGTGTCTGACTCACTTATTATTATTTTATTTCTCAACTTTGCGGGCTCCTTCTTCGGGTCAAGTTAATATTTTGTTATCTTTAAAAGTAGATCTGACAAAGCTGGAATTCACTGTGGAGAACATCGGCACAAAGTCGGCTCCGCCAAGCCAAGCAATTTTTTTCAACATTTCATCTTCGGTGGAAAGAAGAATTGACTTAAATGCGTTCAAAATTTCCTCAGGAATATATTTATGAACAGGAGGCTGCGTCATTCTCTGCAATTAATGAAATTGTCTGCGTTGAACTCTCAGATGTTGGTTTAAAACAAGAATGTTTCAGCAAGCTGTACCTGCTATAGGTGAACGAACGCAAGTCGTGCTCAACACGGAGACGTTCATGAGCACGTAACAAATCCATGAGATGATATGGTAATGGTACTTGATTAGGAAACCAGTAGCGCATTAACGAAAAGAACAAGTCATTTGCCAGTCGCGTCGCAAAATATCTGCTATAAATACAGGAACAAAAAAGCGAATCATACGTTGAACGTGTTGACGCAGGTTCATCTCTTTGGATTTTATGAAGTCTGTTGTTTGCTTGGGCGTGCTTTGTGTCCGTGGCTGTCTTATGATATAAGCCTGTATTATCTTCATTCATATTAACAAACAGACATCCAGTTTCACTTACATTGCAATTCGTTAAATTGAATTATTATATTTGCTGAACTTTTCCTTCATAATAATTTATGACAGTTTACCGAAAAAAAAATGTGTAGTCGTATATCAAAGAGTTTATAAGCACTACGTTTGCAGTACAGTTTATTTTCAGTAAAAAGGTTACTATAAAGTAGGTAGCAACGTGTTTTAATCTGTCTTGTTGTTTTATTGTACCTAAAGCTGCCAAAGATCCGCAGTCCATATTGGTAAATAACTTAATTCATACCTACTGATTTAATGTTGTACCCTTTAGTTGTTTGTATTAGAGAAACCGTTTGGGGAAAACATTGCACAATGACAGGTCAAAGTGATTATGTTGGAGTCACACTGTTAAAATTACATAGCGTTTCAGGCACGAGATCTTTTGCCATCTTAAGAGTTCTTGTCTAAGTATAGAACACCGAATTCTAGCGTCCCGTCTCCGTCAGTCCTCTTTTCTAGTCTTCAGCCAACCTTGCTCCTCGCTCGATAAGCGTGCGAGACACAAGCGTGTCGTTTTCTCTGAACCGTTTGACGAACGACAGGCTGTCCTTCTAAGTAGCCCGTAAAGCCAATATTCCTCTTCGTTGCCCCCAGAGCAAGGGCTTGGCCGGCTGACAGTCTATGTCAGACCATATTCCACGTATTGCAAGACTCTAGGCACGGTCAAACCGTCCGCCTTTTCAAGATTTCTCCATTGCATCCTTTGCTATTCTTCCTTGTCAATTACGTACTTGCATTACAAGAGCAAAACGTAAAAACCTTAACATTTAGGAAATAATATAATGCAATTAAATATTTATATAAGTTGCTCTTTTTGTTGTTTTCGAAGCTGTTTTGGTAAAGGTAGTAAGTAAAACGCAAAATAAAGATATTACTAATTTAATACATCCAATTTTTTCATTTACATATAGTATCTAATTCTAGGCATTAATAAAATGTGAAGTTTAACTTCACTGTTAACTATCAATGTATAATGAAAACTAGACACCTATCTATTTAAAACTCGATTATAATTTATAATAACATGGAAAAGAGATATGCGATAAACTGAGGTAGTGAGCAAAATCTACAAAAAGGAAACTACTTGAACTTCTGAGGGCAGAAATGGAAACGTAAAAAAATATTTAATTTAGGCCATGGGTAAATAACATAAACAGGGTGAAAAATAACCAATGTTCTATGTAAACGACATAGTTTTAATATAATTTGTTCTTATACTTAAAGTTTTTTTAGGTATCCGCTACAAACTGCGAATTAAATGCACGACAATCTCCCGCCCCAAATCAAAGCCTATATGAGCATCCATCCCGCAAACGAACATCTACATACTGTTAAGTTGGTATATAGACTTGTCAAGAAAAGATTCTGATGGTAAGCGAATCACAAGTTACAGCGAATGGACACCTCATTCAAGAGACCGCTTAAAGTATCAGTCGTCGATACACGGGGATATCTTGTTCTTGCACTCGGGGTGCAGAGCGCAGTAATTCAGCGAGTGTGTAAAGGTCATCACGAGGCCGATAGGCATTCTGGTGCATCATGCCATCCGAGCGTTTCCTCGCAACCATGAATCGTTTCATCTTATTAGCGTATTGCCTCTTGCGGCGAGCCTCTTCGTATCTTTGTGCTAACTCAGCGGGTCCTACGGGATATATATCCGGATACCCTCTCGCCAGACCCATATGCTTTTGTTCTGAGAAGTACGAGTGGTGAGGATAGTCCTGTTCACGGGGAGCGGTCACAACAGGTTCTTTATACCAGATGTCACCATTCTCATCAACTTCGGGTTGATCGTCTTCAGTGTTTACACGTCCATAGTAACGATCGGCTGCCCATTGGTTTGCATTCCATTCCTGTTTTTTGCGTTCTTGAGCCTCCCATAAGTTCAGCAGAGCCCGGACATCAGCAGCGCTGAGACCAGAATCTCGCTTGCGACGTTCTGAGATGGGCCTAAATATAAATGAAATTATTTGATAAGTATATTTTATATAATATATTGTAATTAATGATGGAGTTTATGTTGACCTGAAATTCTTTTTATTGCCACCGGTATTTTTTGTGGCGGTTTTGGCAGAGGCGGCCGCACCGCCCACTTTAGTACCACTACCGCGCTTGCGGCGATGTGCGTCCTGTTCGTGAGTCATCAAATCTACCGGTGACAGAGCATCGTGATCTTCTGGTCTGAAAAAAGTAGGACACTGTTAGAGTAACGTTTTTATACTAGACAATCATCTGTATCGGTGGAGATGACCAATCAACTTACTTTAGATTTTTCTTGCCCGAACCAGATTTCGTAGCTACTTTAGTTGCAGCGCCTGCACCGCCAACTTTTGTCCCGCTTCCTCTTTTACGTCTCCGTGACTCATAGCCCGAGGACAAACTCTCCATCGCTGGAGGTTCGCCGTATAGTTCAGGTCTCATAATAAAATTGTTAAGTTCTCCATTGGGCTGAGGTGAATCAAATCTCTGATCGACTCCCTGTTCATAGCCTTCTGAGTTTCCTATAAATAGTACAATAATCGTACAAGTACATAACAGCTAACCTTTGCATATAATTTCAACCTCTTACTTTTATATCCTGTATACAATCTGAAAGGGCATGACTCTAGCATGCAGTTTCAATAAAAAAATGGAAAAAAAGTGTGGAATTCACACACGGCACAAGTGAAACTTCAGAAAAGTAGAACACGGGAGAATGAGAAATAAAATATAAAAACAACACAAATAATTTACCAATGTTAAGAAATTTAATTTTAGATAATTTATATAAAAGTTATTCGTCAAATTAACACAAAAATTCTTTTTGTAACTACATGCTGGAGTCGTGCCCTTTCAGCGATTTAAGTAAGTGTTCCATTGTCAGATAGACCCTGTATTTAAATAAACTGAAAGTATTAGGTATGCAGTTTATTGATATTACCTGGTTCCATATTACCTTCCTCACTAAGAGCCAAGGGATAAGGTTCTAAGTCATTTTTATCGCTCTTGTTTAAGAAAAGAGATTGGGTGTCGTCCTTTGTTTGATCCCAGTTCTCTGGTAACTCACCGATAGCTCCACCACCATCTAAAATATGAATCAAAATACCGTCTGTTAAATGTTCCAAAATGTTTTTATTGTTTTCGAGAGAGTATTTCGCGCGATTAAAGGTCAAGCTGGGTGTTTTTATTGATTGCTGCTTGTAACTTTGGGGAAAGGTATTATGGTACTAGTTGAACATTTAAAAGAAATTTAAAGTTGCAATAAAAAACGAGATCATGAGTCAATGTTCAAGTATTTGATAAGAAAACTTTGACTTATAATTTTAAATTGAAAAAAATAACTGTGTGGTGTGGATATTTAGGGTAACCCTGAGTCGAACGAAATAAACTCTTACAATGTCCATTGTCTTAGAACCAATCCAGGAATAGTGAACTTGGCCACCTCCACCTGAGGATCAATAGATCCTAGAAAACCGCTACAAGGCATTCCTTGTAGCGGTTTTCTTCCTCGCAAATTCAAAGAGCTATTGTTTCTCTTCCTTGACGGTTAGGGTTACGGCTTGGCAGACCCGGGCAGGCAGGACCCTGCTTGGTAATTTATTTAGAGGTAGGTTTCTTTGCGGCTCCCAAGAACCACCGTTCTCGTCCGTGGCCGATAAGTTCGAAAATTAAGAATCCGTACGCTTTCTCACTATTTCTCCACTGTGCTATTTATCATCTGATTATCAGAGCCTTATTATAGGGACACGACAAGAAACAGAGAAGCCGGGGAGTATATTAGCGGAAAGCAGGTAACGTCCGTCATAAAGAAAAAAAATTGGTTGCCACTTCTATGAGACAGGCTGGTTCGGAAAGAAGTTTTTACCTAAGCTAGACGTTATTGCAATTCTATCTAATTAATCGTACTAATTAGAAGGTTCTCAATTCAGATTTTAATAACTCCTTTTTTCTATATTTTATATCTATGAAGATGATAAACTATAGAAAAAAGAGTGGAGTGGTGGAGTATTTTGCCACTCTTATGTTGGACTATTTTTCCAATTTTATAAAAATTGGAAAAATAGTCCAACATAAGAGTGGCAAAATAGCGCCCTATAAATAAATGAACGTTTATCTTAAATTATCCTTCAGCTCTTTAAGTACGTACCTCAGACAATTAAATATTTTTTAACTCTGTAATAATTGACATGACAATAAACCTTCAATTATGGACAGGTACTTTTTAAAAGAATATATAATTTGAAACGTAATGGCTAAGAGGTTCGACTTGGTGATCAAGATATTCCGGCTTCGAACCCAATTCAGTGTGCTACTGATGTGAACCCATTCCTTAATACAGACTTAGGGGTGTCTTCAAGAATGTTAATAAGGTGAGACCTACATACTACTAGTATAGTCTCTTTTCAAAATATTATACAAATATTTTTAGTTTCTTTCAACTATTTAAAATAGTAGGTACAAATGACAAATAATTTAAAGTCCGATCAATAGATATTTTTAGTAAGTATTTATGAATAACGGTTACGGGTAGTGTCTATTTATAAGCTTTTGTGTCCAAAAGGTCAGGGTATATAAAGAAAGGTGGAACTGCGCCGTGGGAAAACTTCGGCGCACACGAGACAACGGCACCTGTTGACTTGTTGCTATATATAGAGCTTTCCCGGCCCTGTCGGCTGATCGATACTCCATCCATAACAATACAAACAAACCCGGAATACCTTCACGATTGAAACACCGATTACATAATAAGTTTCCCCACTTGTCTAATTTTATCTGAAACGCCTATGATAAATATTAACATATTGTCTACATACCTTTATTGTTCGAAGGTGTTGGTACAGCCTCGCTAATTAAAAAAACCGCAAAAAGTGCGGTAGAAGTAATTACTAACATTGTTATAGAATATTAGAATGTTGGGATAATTAATTTGGACTTAATATGAAAATGACCAAGAGAAACACTAATGGCGACTGATGTGGCCGCACGCAGGGAGCGAGTGTCGTTTAGTTGAGCTCTAGGTGGAGAGAAAACCATTGCTCCTGTCGATAAATTCGCGACATGCGCAGTGTGAAATACAGGGACGTACTGATAACAACAACATGGCTGACATATAAAATAAAAAAAAACTGTAATCCCTTTCGTTGCAATCTACTTAGAATTATTATATATTCTTGCGATTTAAAGACTCAGTCGAATCCATCAATATGTGATCCTGGTCACGGGTAGAATAATAATTTTGTGCTACATTTCTGGGAAATGTAGTAGAAAGTTATTATTGAGTATTAAAACGCGTTGAGACCACGTCTTTATTTTTAAATAGCTATTATCTTAGTTATTCTATTAGACCCTGACTCCTGGAAAATCAGTTAGTTTATTAAGCTGGTTAGTAATATAATGTCATGGTAAGAATTCTTTGCGTGTGCACTAACTACTAAACTTTATTTTTATTCTAGAACTTGACCTAAGTCATAGAACCTTAGAATTAGTTACATGCCCCGGTCTTCGGAGTTGTTCTATTCTCCAGTTTGTCAATGTTCAGGAAAATACCAATTTACACACACAGATTACAATTACTAACTATATAGGTTGCAGATAAGCCCTACTTTGAGACATGCGAAATTACTCCCTCAAAAGTAGTTGTTGGTATTTAAGTGAACAGAGATTCCCACCTTACTTTTGACTGGTAGAGAATTTGGTTAGGAATTTATTCCACGTTACAAATCATACTCCGTCCCTGTTGTGCTGACGTCTCAGTCTGCTAAGCCAAACAAGCCCTTCATAAAATAAGTACAACTGCTATTAAGATGAGGCGCGACGGCAGCGGTAGCGGCGTCGGCTCCTATTAATTACATTACATTAAACATGTTCCAGCTTTTTACCCAGCACTCACGAGGGGTGAATTAAGGCTGTTTCCAATTCCGTGCCTTTAATACCGTAGCAATGAAAGCACTTTTCTTGATTATAGTTCTCTAGTAGGTACCTACATATGTTCAATATGTTTGTACAATCCGTCAGTAACAGGGTTAGGTCTTTTGTTGTTGGCATCTAACTTAATAAACACTAATTACCTATAGGTACATCTACCTAACTATATATGTACCTACATAGGTATAAGTAGGTACATGAAATTATGTGAAACGAAAATGACGACGATGAAAATGTGACGTGTTTGGCATTAAATACAATGCAGTCAAACTTCAATTTTTTTTGGTGTTCATATTCAGATAAAACGCAGTAGCTACATTCGCATATTCATCCTGTGACTGTACACGCTACTCATAGGGGACACAATAGGCCACTATAACGAGAGTCATCTTCTCGTTCAGACACTTACTACACAAAGGCAAAGCCAATGGAACGTTCGTGATTACGTCCTGTAAATAGATGCTAGGTACAGAATACCTACCTTCCATTTTAAACGTTGACATGTTTATGATTTCCGTTAGATGAAAAACATCCATTGATGAATTAGCAAATTAATACACCTACTTAGCTAGTAGTGAAGGTTTCTCTTTAGTATAAAGATTCTTGTCCGAGGTCCTTTTACTGATCCTACTAATCCCACTAATATTATAAATGTGGAAGTTTCGATGTATGGATGGATGTTTGTTACTCTTTCACACCAAAGTTACTGAACCGATTGCGATGAAACTTGGTGTGTAGATAACTGCAGACTTGGACTAACATATAAGTACTTTTTATCACGATATTCTCAAGGGATCGGGACTTACGCAGGTGAAACCGCAGGGCGCTGCTAGTATTATAAACGTGAATCTAATAAAATCATTGATATGCAGAAGAAACAGCGTGGGTGATAGCACACAGCCTTGTGAGACACCAGCATTCACAGACTTGAAGTCGGAGCATACACCGTCAACAACGACCTTGATGCTTCTGTCTGCGAGAAAGCTGGTGATCCAGTTGCATAATTTCTCGGGAAGCCCATAGGAAGGAAGCTTCGAGAGAAGCGCTTTGTGCCAGACCCGATGGAAGGCCTTCGCTATGTCAAACTGACTGACATCGCCTCCCCCTTGCTCTCGATCGTATGTGCCCAACGGTGAGTCAGGTATACGAGAAGATCACCAGCTGAACGACCCCGACGGAAACCATATTGGCGGTCATTGAGTAGCTGGTGATCTTCTAAGTACCGAAGGAGCTGGCGGTTGACAATGGATTCCATTATCTTATTATCGTCATTGTGAACTATGCGCTATGGGTGTGCGTGTAGTGCAATAGAGTGTATGCGGGATATGCGTCACATGCGGGACATGCGTCGCATGCGGGACATGCGTCACATGCGGGACGCATCCAAGGTTTTGCGGGACTATACGTCTATAGGTTGGCCGCCTTACATAAGTATAAGTTACCAATAAACTATTTTATCATTTGATGTGAATCACAACGTTTTTTTTTAAATTAATAATTATTTTCTACTTAATTTAGTATCTAATTATTTAATCTTTTACAACTCTTATATTAAAGTCCTTGACAATTTTCAAGGTAATCAGACGTAAATACTTCGTTGAAGATTTCGTTACATAGGGGGATGGATAGATACAGGTCAAGCTAATATACTTACTTATAGCGTGTAATTACAAATATTAAAACATTATCTTTTACACCTATAGCTATTTAATGTTTAGATTGGATCTCACTTGGTGTACAATAAAGACGTAAATAAATAAATAAAATTGGGAAAATAAAGAAGCTCGGCAAGTAAATTTGTTTTAAACAATTTCAGAATCTCATCAACTATTGCTATAAACTATCAAAACCACTAAATAACAGTAACTGCTACCGTTGGGTTTGTTGTTCGTACCTCGATCAGCACTCATGTGATTGTTATCCATTTTTAATTTCTGTATTTTAAATCCAGTTTCAAAAGTAATTGTGAGTTTGAGGGAAATGGACCTGAAAACGCTTGATAATAGGTATACCTAATTCAAAATTAAAAAAAACCCCGACACAAAATAATAAAATTAGTATGAACGGCCATCTTGGATTTGAAACTTATCATAGTGTATATATTTAAGTTTTAGTGTATAGTATTCTACTAGTCAAGCCCTTTTATTTGATACCCATATTGAGGGAGATGTGAAAAAAATATGTAATCCGCCATTTTGTGGCGGCGGCCATCTAGCTTGGACCGATTTTCATCCAACATAGCGAAGAACACTCGCGACTATTATTCACCTTTTAAACAAAAAAAAAAACGAAATCAAAATCGGTTCATCCGTTCGGGAGCTACGATACCACACACAGACACGTCAAACTTATAACACCCCGTCGTTTTTGCGTCGGGGGTTAAAAATGTATTTTGTTTCTTAAGTTCTATATAACTTATAAGTAAGTGAATGGCATTTGTTTATTCTAGAAAGCAATAACATAAAAACCCCACATAATAATTATATTAATGTAGTTAAGTAAAAATAAAACTAGAGAATTATTATAATTAGCTTAGCTACAGAGAAATATTTGCGCCTCTAATTTGTTATTTCGCAAGCTGCTGTTTCATAAGAACCGGTGGTGGTGGTGGTGACCACATAACTGAGAATGTAGGATTTTCCACACACACAAAAAGGAGGTAGGTATTAAGAAGTCGTAATGAACACTGCTGATACAGGATACCTACAGCCTACTTACATGTAGGTACATCAGTACAAATACGCTCAGAAGCAGTTTATTTTGTCTCAATTAGGACGTGGCGTGGTAGTCTCCCCAGTGTCATGCGAATGTAAAAAAAAATTAATATAAATAAAACGAAAACATGCACTGAAATGCTTTATTAAGTATATAAAAATAGTCATACATTATGTAACAAGAGTCTATTTCATACGTTATTTTTATGTTACACAATTAAAAATCCCGTAGTGGAAGAAAAACAAACTACATAGCTACGTGTTTAAATAATATAAAAACCTACTTAACATCGCATCAAGATACATAGGTACTTATTAAAAAAAAATTGTGTTGGGCCACAAAACTCATAACCATCATGCAATCAGTCCTTCAAAGAGTACATCTATAGATAACATTCTAAATTCATTGTCTTTATTTTAATTTTCTAAATACGGTAGTTTGTTATATATCAAATTCGCGTCCTGCTTAATATTTGATACTAAATACCTATGATATTATAAGGAAATAATTACATTCAGTAACAAATAAATAGTACCTATTATTCTAAGTAATATACACAACGGTAGCAGTCTAATCAGTGTTTTGTACATCACTATTATAACAAGATAAGCCTGCGATTTTAATTGCTAAGGCAGGACACCTACATTAGGGATGTTCAGTATTCATATAAAGCCAATATAAAACACTAAGGGATCGAACAGTAATCAGAAAACAATAAAATCAAGTGTGTAAGATAAACTGTTTATAAGGTGTATAAAATTAATGTTTTGTATTTATGAAATAATCAGTATTTATCTTATTAAATCAAGAAACAACATTTTATACATATTTGCTATCTGTTGTTCAACTCAAACGAAACACCAACCATTTTTAAGAAAGTAAAAAAACGTACTCCTAGGATTGAGAAACAATAGTCAATTTAAACGTATTTCACCATACAAATAGGATATAATAAAGCAGACTCGAAATCTTCAAAGAGTTACCGACTCTTTAAAGATTTTATGCTATTTGCATTTTACTCCATAATTTTGCTTTCATGTATTTGCAGTGTAAGTAGTCCCACATTGAAGTACTAAAGACCAACGATATTTTTGTACTAACACGATCACAAATACTTTTAAATTGTGATTGAATTGATATGTCGTTGCTGTACAATAAAGATTATTCCATTCTACGCTTGTTTTGATTACACACAGTAAGACCACGGTAATATCATTTATCCAGTATTGTTACTCGGCGCTGTCCTTGAAATTACCTACAGCCGCGCGGTGCGTAAACACGCGCAAGGGCTGCCCGCCTACAGTATTTTAATTTCATCTAATTACCTACCTACTTGAGTTTCTTGCTAGTTTTGTGATTGTAAATATTGTAATATATTTTTTATTTAAAAAAAATTAATTCGTTGTGAATGAAATAGGAATTGTTCAATAAACATACATGTTGTATTTTTTATTAGACATTTAATAAAAAAACATCCTTATGATTTGAGACTAAAAAACATTTACGCCTCAACTGAGACGTACCAAAAGCTTTATTTTTATATTTAATAGCATAAAAAAATCATTGCCATATTAGGTAATTACTTGTACTTATTTCAAATCAAATACACAAATCGCACGTTTACTGCTTGCAAAAACCATCACACCGTTCGTTCGCTACTACGGTGCATTCGCGACTGATTGTGTACCGAGTGTAGACTGAACTTGAGGCGCGCAGTTATGGCTCGCGTTCCGACCGTTTGTATGAAGATAGAATACTGGACAGATAATATTACCGTGCTATGACCGACGCTTCCCGAAGTGACATGATGTATCGTTTGCGCGGCATTTTTAAACTAGTAACATGTAAACAGATTCAAAAGCTCAAAATACTATTCCTGAATAAATTAAATAGTACTAGTTATAGTTATAAATATGCATAATGATTAAACACTTCCTAAACAGTAGTCCGATCCCCTATTAGGAACAAAATGATAACTTAAACGATGTATCCATCTTAGGGTTCATTGAAGCAGTTAAATAACATTATATATCTACTCTATGTAAAATAATATTGTAACATTTTCGATTCAGATTTGTGGCACGAGTAGGTAGGAAAGTTACAAATACCTAACCGTCACAAATCTTGAACATAAAGTAAAATTTGCTACTCAAACGCTACTTAATTATAATATACTACTGTTAACTTTTCTATATTTGAGTGGCGTTTGACCGTTATTTTGTTACTGCCACTTACAAACGCTGACTAACAAAAGAACTAACAATTTTACAATGACCTTGTGGGTTGGTTTAAACTTAGACTTTCGTTACAAATTAAGAAATAATTTATTTTGACACAAGAAGGCAGCATGTGACACATAGAAGTGATTGTAGATTTAAGTGTAAGTGCCTCAAGGTAGTGCCTAAATGGAAACAAGTTAGTATGTGTCAGACGGAGGTCTAACACTGATTTTACATTGACCCTTCAGTGAGTCACGTGTACGGTTAGGTAGTCGACGATTTGTTATCGGGTTTTGTTTTAAACGGCTTCCACAGATAAAATTTTACTACCTATGAGATTTGCGATTTAATTGGCTTACGAACAGATAGGTACAATACAATTAAATTGTCAATTTTCATTTGATTTTACTTTCTGGACGGACAGACGTTTGTATACCTAATAGATTTTCTTTTTGAAGAAATGCTACCTGTATCGATCTTATAATATAAATAGGTAGTCTTATGAATATAACCACCGAACTGATAAAACGCGTTAATACATACCACTGTAAAAAAAAAAATAGGCAGTCATGGGACTGCCGACAGAGGAGAAAACATAAACGATGAACTTAAAACGTCACATTAGCAGGTTGGTTAATTAATAAGGAGCTGACAGAAGTCAATGTTTAGATTAGCGCCCGCTAGTGGATCTATATACGTATTATTAGCGTGACGGTCACAAGTTCAGTGCTTTTTTCCCCCATAGTAAGTGCACAAACGTGCCTAAAGAAGTTTTCGCTTTAAAAAAAACATTCTCTCTGTATGCCGCTTGCAGACAAAGTTGGCCGATTAGCGTGTACACACGACAAGACTCGTTTGAAAATATAGTCAAATTGTGCCGTGTGGAAGCCGTTTAAAACGGTGTTATTGCACATACATTTTAGTACAATTATGTAGTAGTATGAACAGCTACCTAGTAGCCTAGTACTGATTTGATAACAATAACTGGCAAACAATCTGTATTGAATAATTTACTACCTACTTAATACTTGTAATAATCAAAATATAAATTAGGCATTATTAGTGAACAACAATTGATAAATCGTAAAATAAATATATATTAGTTACTGTTTACACATGTTATCGCAATGTAACTATATACATTTGCCAACATAGGCATGCTGAAGGCAATAGGTAGATAGGTCTTCTAAGAAATGTCAGTAGAAGCAGGTACCTAACATATATTTTGACAGGTTTTTAGTGATACTGTTTTAAAATGAATGACAAGGAAATTAAAACTGAACAATATTGCATTGCATCTATGACTCAAGAGCTAAACTGTCTTATTTCACAGCATTCAGACTACATTCAGTCTATTCTAGCTTCCTTTGTTAGGTTAAAAAGAAATTAGGTCCTAGTTGTTTCATCCCAGAAGGATTGCCAACCAGGCTGTATGGCCAACCTAACAGTCCTAACAACTCGATTTTTTTATTACACATTAATTCAGCAAAACTTTAAAATAAAATTTTAACCAAAATTTGAATAATTGTAGTATTAAAAACCAGCCTTAAACTAGTCTCCAAAATCAGGAGACAATAGTAATTTACACATTATAATAGTAACTCATGAAATAGTATAAAGCTTCAGTAAAACAATATGCCGACATAGGGATGAGTAGCACAAAGCTGTATAAGCTCTGTTATGAAGCTGAAGAAGCGACTGCTCACATTTTTACTCACTGCCCAGTCGTGATGCATTGTTAGTTCTTGTTAATCACCTAGTGACATGTAATATGTCCAGGAGTGACAACTGGGGTCTAAGAAAATACTGCAATTCCTGGCAGTAACAGGGCTTAGCCATTAACTCTATGATACTTGGAAGTGACATTAGTCAACCTGCTAGCTGAATAAACATGCATACAATAAATAGTAATAACTTGAGACACTCACACAGGGCCGTCTGATCCCAAACTAGGTAGAGCCTTTACTATGGTAACCAGACTGCCGATTATAAGAGAGTACACAGTTATATGTGCCTAGTAAATAGCAATAGGCTTGTCCCTATTATGTACGTGGGACCAAAATTATAGTTGGTAAAACGTGGGTGTTTTATATGCCTCTGCTCACTTCTTCGGGGATACAGGCATTAGTAATTCAACAGAACAGAAGAAAATAGTGACTTATATAGGTCTATCCTCAAGATGCCTAATCACACTACCAAGAGGCCTTGAATAGCACACAAAAATGGGTTTAATGTAAATAGTTCAAAGATAAAGAACATAGAACTGCAGTAATAGAAGTACCATTGGAAGTACCAAATGATTGTTTTGGTCTAGGGCAGATGTGTCAACTCTAATAAGGCCTGTCATTATAAACAAAACTATCAATAAAAGATTTTTTGATCAAATATGGCTCCTCAAAGGTAGTATGAAAATCAATAACTTTAGCAAAGATTTATGATTAAGTTTGAAAGGTAAGACACTTGTAAGTTATCATTTAATAACACCATTAGATTTCTATCTATTGGAAATACTTAGGTCACTTAGGTACTCTACAAGTAGCACATTATTTCCAATAAGTAAAAAATCTAATGACTATAATGAATTATACTAACATGATTATACATAACTAACCAGGCAGTCTGTTAGCTCTTATTGGGAGTCATGATTGAATAATATAATTGAATTTATTCACACACAAAATGGCCACATGGAATAATCAGAACTTACATACCTAAGTCTATGCTAGCTAATAAGTATCCAAATTAACAATTATAACAATTATGTGCAAGGCAGGTCACTTAAGTCTATATTCTTAAATGTCCAAGATAATAATTTTGCACTTGGTTTTAAAGTTAGTTTTATATTCAATACCTTTACTCATTTCCATGTTTTATTGCTTCTTCTTTTTATGACTTTTTTTTCTACTTTTCTTTTTATTATCACTATCAGAGCTGGAACTGGATGAACTGCTAGACTCCGTGCTTGATGATGAACTAGATGATGAACTAGTTTCACTACTGCTAGAACTTGATGTAGAATACTTCTTCTTCCTTCTTTGTTTGGATTTCTTTTTGTGATCACTGTCAGCAGATGAGCTTGATTCACTTGAAGAACTTGATTCTGAAGAGCTGTCTGATGTTGTAGACTGTTTACGTTTCTTTTTAGAAACTCTCTGACGTTTATTTACATGTTTCCCTTTGCTTTTAGATGTCTTTTTGTAATTTTTTTCAGACGGAGAAGGTGTTTTAGGCTCAACGTTTTCTGAACATTGTTTAGATTTTTTACTCTTATATGCTTTTATTTCTTCCTCTTTATGTTTCCGTTTTTTACTTTCTGTTTTTTCTCTGTCAGATTTATTATCCTCTCTGTTGTGTGTGTCTTTGTGACTTCTTTTTTTGTCTTCTTTTTTTTCCCTAGATTCACTTTTAGTTTCTTCATAATCTCTTTTATCATAATTTTTCTCTTCTTTCCTATCTCTTGATCTATCATCATTGGAATTTCGTTTATTTCTTTGATAATCATCATTATGATCATTAGCTCTTTCATCTCTTCTGTATCTGGACCTGTCTTCTCTTTCAACACCAGAATTTAAGTTTCTTTTATCATATCTTTCTACTCTCTCATCTCTATCAATATCATCTATCCTATCTCTTGACCTTGTATCTAGTTCTGCATTTCTATTATTTTTTTCATCTCTTGCACTTTTGTGAAATTTTGATCTTTCCTCCCTTTTATTTTGTAATATAACTTCATTTTCTTCACCAGAACTAAGGTCTTGACTATTCTGTTTAAGTTTATGGTTTTTTGATCTATCTTCCTTTCTGTCTTTTGACCTATTGTCAATTCCTCTATTATATTCATTTCTCTCATGCTCCCTATGATTTTTAGCTGTGTCTTCTTTTCGTTCTCTGGACCTACTTGTCTCTTCAAATTTTGCTTCTTTTCTATTTGTAGATTTATTTTCCATACTTTTGTAACTACTCCTACTATCATTTCTTTCAACTCTATGATTTCTAGATGTATCCTCTTTTCTGTCTCTTGATGGTGAGGACCGTAATCTTTGGGAGTTTCTTTTATTACCATTGTTTTCATCTTTATTTGATTCATATCTATAGTCTCTATTATTTGTATCTATTCTAGAATTTGAATGGTTGTTTTCATTATTTCTATAGTTTCTAGATGTCTTTACATTTATAGGACTTCTACTTCTGTTTCTTACTGATCTTTTATTTTCACGCTCAAAGTCCCTATCTTTGTTATCAAATTTCTTATTATTGTTGTAAGAATTTCTATCATTCTCACGACTGTTATATTCCCTTTCCTTACTTTGAGACCTTTTTGATGTTTCTTTTTGTGTTTGGAAAGTTTTGTCATCATCATTATTAAAGTACTTTACCCCTCTTCCTTTTCCTAACCATCTCATCTTAGATACAGACTGTGAAAAGTCTACATGAATTCTTCTGTCATCTATCAATACATTACCCATTTTAAAATAAGCATCTTCACATGATTTTTTATCTGCAAACTCAAGGAAGGCATACTGTAGAGAGTCTCCAGTCTTCTTGTCTCTAATGACTTCACAGCTAACAATTTTACCAAATCTGCTGAATATTATTTCTAGGTCATCATCTGTCGTAACTGGATTGAGTTTACAGACAAAGAGAACATTTTCAGGTGGAGCAATATCAGCATCAGGTAAGTCACCAACAATTTCCAAAATAGTAGCCCGGGCTTTTGCTTCCTTCTCTTCTATAATCTCTTGGATTTCAGCGGCAGACTTACCAAGGGTTTCATCTACTTCTTCGTCTGGAGCAATCCTACCATTTTTCAAACGCTCAGCACTAGGTGAAGGTGATCTCGAAGGTGCCCTTAGTCCCACAGGATCATTGAAAGGATCTTCTAGTACTACAGTGTGTGTTATTCTCACATCGCGGTAAGGACGATGTGTCTCATCGCATATAACATCATTTAGTTTACGTAAAACTTCATGGCCTTCAGTAACCTCGCCAATAACACAATGCACATCATCCAAGGAGTCTAAATCTGGAGCTAGAGTAAAAAAGAACTGCGAGCCAATCATCATATCTCCGGTACCGACCATTGACAGTAATCCCACATCATTATGACGAATTTTGGGTCTTTTCTCGCCAGAGAAGAATCGTTTTTCGGGACCCTCTAATAACCCAAATACAGATTGTCCTCCTGAGCCCTCACCTGTTGGATCCCCTGTTTGAGCTATAAAGCCACTTCGAATAGAATGAAATAAGTTGAAGTTGTAATACTTCATTTTGCACAGTTTCAGAAAGTTTAGACATGTTACAGGTCGTTGATCTAGATACAAATCTACTGTGATGTCTCCAAGAGTCGTTTCAATTACAACAGCCATTGTACAGAGAGTTGTTGATTGTATTGTTTACGTTAAAATTATCATTTCAAGAATATCAGTCTCACATTAAGATGTTAATTTACGAATACAACAAGTTTGACACATCACACAAACTGACTCGGAAATAAATACATAACCTCACAAATTTTGAGAGCATTTGTTGCCATTTAAAAATATGCTTCTTTTAAGAACATGGTAAATTTATCACAATATTATACTGTATAGTTCAAACGATTGCACTTAAAAAAAATACTATTAACAGTTAATAATTTTAATAGTTACCTAGTTTATAGATCCGGAGTATTATTCAAAATTTACATTCTGTAGTTCGTCATTATGACGATTAACGGGTATAGTATAGCGCCATCTATACCAATATATCGGTACCTCTTGGCTTTTAACATCTAAAGTGTTTTCAGTTATAATACCAGAATTCGTTACTAGATCTCACTATCTACAAATTGTTAAAGTTATTCATACAATGATGGTGTAGTATCTTTATCGGATAATACGTGAAGATAATTTTTTGTGCGCAAGATCTTTAATATAAATACGCATTTTTAAGAATATTTCGCGAACGCAGGAAGTGCAGCAAGCTAAAATTTTTCAACAATATTTGTTACAAAACAACGTGAAGACGGCTATATCTAGCTACACGAGTCCAGTATCTATGTTGACCTGTCATTACGGAAAGTCTATACAATTACAGTTCAAATTATACTGGCAAACAAAATGAACTAAAAATGAATTAAGGTCAAAATTTGACCACCAGACGATCTCTTTAACTTATAAGGCAATCCTTAAAACATCTTAGACTGCTAAGCCAAAAATAATTTCAGTGTAGGTAAAAAAATTAAAACAACACCTTTTTTATCTTTACAAGCTGAACACATTTCGTCTTTGACACTATCTGAATAATAAACCTAGTATACTTAGTAGGAGTAGGTACTTAGTTTATGATCTGAATAGTGAGAAATTCTTGGCATAGTACGAATGTTTTACACTTTAACTAGTCAAGGCAATGGTGCGTCATTTCAGTCTGGAAAAAGCAACCGGATGACTACTATGAGGTTATGAGACACTCTACAAAAAAGTTTCCAAATTGCCTCAGGAACTCAAATACCAAGAGTCATGCGGTTGCTTTTTCCATCATTGCCTTGACTAAACTTTAAGATCAGTGTAGTCGATCTCTTAATTCTTGTTGACAGAAGTCTTGCCAAAAACTATAGTAAACAAAACTGGTATGGCTAATCCAGGACCATCATTTACATACTTAACTGCAGCCTTTTTTATATTGTTCCTACCTACACCACTTATTTGTACCAGGAACCGGACCACAGTTTTATGGTTCTAATTTTTCCTAAGTTAGGTCAGGAAAAAAAATCTTTAAAATGAATTACCTGGTGAATGTTAAAGTTAAACGTTGATACCTGTTCACTGTTCATTACATCGAGGTGTCGCATGCAGACTGCATTCACCACTTTCCGACTCACGTTTCTATAAAATCTAATAAAGCCAGTTTCACTTGCCCTGTGTTCGCCCTCACCCCTAATAAAGTGAGTATTGAAAATTTACCAACCATTCCTCGTAGAATATAAGGTTAGTCGGCATCAATGACGATTTCACCTAAAATCGAAATCAAGATAACGTAAACAAGACTCTATATTTTATCTCATAAGGTTCTATTTAACAGTCCAGTGCCCTTTTTGATGGTTTAAAACTGTTTACACTAGTAGCCGACAAGGTTACGTGTAAAAATGATAAAATAAAGCCTACAAATAGAAAATATGATATAAACAGAGCGACTCGTGCTGGTCCCTTCCATCGGATGTTCATTTCGAGGCTCTTAAACCATCAGAAGTATGTGATAGAGTTTTTTTTTAGGCACTGTGGCCCTCACTATTTTACGGTTTTTTTTTTAAATAAAATTTAATGTTATTTATTGTATTGTATTTCTCCTTCTTCTACACTTTTTTTTAAATATAACCCCTGTTTTAGGTGTACTCCTGTGTCGCGAGGGTATTACAAACATTTACACATCGGATTGAAAGAACAGCTAGATTCGGGACAACTTTTTGTGGATCACACAACGTTTTGTCACGTTCAAATTCAAATCCCACATTCAGCGCGGCGTAGTGGCGAGGCGGCAACTCAAACAGCTTCTGCGCCACCCGTGCAGTCATGTTTATTATGTCAAAAATATTATTTATCATCATTACAAATATACTTTCTCTCTTTTTTCTTTATATATTCTATCATAAGTACGTAAAAAGTTCATGGTAGTTTAATTTTTTAAATCTATGTACAGAACCTAAAATACAACGGACGCACCGTTCGCATTGTCCTTTCTTTTTTTCCATACATTTTTGATGAACGCATCCGAAACATTGTGCAAAATTCGAACACAAGTAGTAGCGCACGTGCCAATAGAATAGAAACGTAAACATTTGCACTAGTGATTGCGAGTGTTGTTTGTTGTCGAGTCGGCGGAAACTCATATTTGTGTTGGGACACCTTATACATAGCTCTCATTCAGCCTAAAAGGTAGATGAAGACATAAAAAGCAGAGGCTTCATTTGTTAATTTACATAATACGGATTCCTACATATATTTTAATAACATTTATCACTACATATTATAAAACAAAGTCCCCCGCCGCTTCTGTCTGTATGTCTGTTCGCGATAAACTCAAAAACTACTGAACGGATTTTAATGCTGTTTTCACCAACAGATAGAGCGATTCATGAGGAAGGTTCAGATGTATAATTTGTTAAGGTTTTGTGTAAATTGGTTAAAATATGATGATGATTGTTGAAGATGTCTCTGCTATCTACTTTATTATATTATGCACTAGCCAGGAATTACCGACTGTCGTCTACCTCGTGGTTTTATGGATGAAGGTGAACCCGCTCGCTGCCGAGCATTATCAGATTGGTATTCAAAGGAATTTCCGTGAAGCCTGGAAATGTGCGCAGAATTTCACATGTGCATGTAAACAGTTCTCATTAGCATATCGATGCATAACAGGTCACAAGTATTTAACTCGGTTTCGGCTCCATGGCGGTTTCACCTCAAAAGTTTAGTCGACCAAACAGTCTCCGATTAGCCAACATCATCATTTGTAATATCGTAGCTGCCAGTTAATACTTTACAGTAAATGTACTTTACAGTATTATATCTATACCACTAAGCAAGACACTTATTTATTCTATGAAAAAGTAAGCAAAAGCTCATAATAAGGTATCGCTACAGATGTATAATCTATATGATCTCCATGAAAAAGCAATCAAATCGCGAGTAAGCATCAAACCAAGGCTACAAATAACGCTGGATGTATTTTTAAGGACGCGGCGAGGGCCTGGGGTGACGTTTGTATTTCCATACAAATGTTGCATAATTTAAAAGGACTCTGAATGTGCCTTTCGCGTTATAAAACTCGTGTTTTATACGATTCATTACGTAGACCGTCATACTGGTATAATGTGTACGCGTGAACCGTAAACTTTGAGCGGGAGAATGTAGGGGTAGGGAACCGTTTTTTTTCTTTTATACAACTAGTGTGACAATAGTGTGCTGTGATCACAGTAGCCTATAGAAGTTGCAACACAAGGGATACCAGGACAGAAGCTATATCACGAATTGAAGTTCACGCTGTATCGTTACCACTAATAGAGTAGGCACATTTCGATATTTCTATTTTTGGTTATAGGTAACTATTACCGTACTTATTACCGTTTACCGAGCACGCTTTCAGACTCCGAGCTGCTAGTGAGAATTTCCTATCAACTTCTTAACAGAAAAATCTGATAACAGTGTAGTCCGTCTCAGCAACCGAATTTAGGAGCTCACATAAAATGTTGCCCAATAGATGAGACCACTTGTTGGTTTACACTTAGTATGTATGTGTGTTTTATATTATTCAATAGATTCATTTTAGGAGTCACTTAAGTACTTCAATTAGACAAAGTGTCCCTTCCACTTCTCTTTATGGCTAAGAATGAAGGCCCTTGATGTAGTAACAATGTGGTGCCAACGTAAAACACGTTTGGCACCTTTTTGGCACGCTGAAGGTTTTTAATATCGTGAGGGCTCAAGATATGTAGGTATGTAATTGTATGTATAAATATTTAATCTTTATATGTACGTACGTATGTCATGATGTTATTTATGGATAAATTATCACAAACTTGAGGTAGAACTGCTTGAAATATGGAATACTAAATTGGTAGGTACATAAATACCTACTGATATTACGTAACTATTAAATGGATATGGTATTCGAAAAGTAAACCACAAGGGGGAAAGTCGAAAACTGATCAGACTGATGATTTACCGAACGAATGATTTTATGTGTCGGGTCTCTTTTTTCTAAAATGTCGGGTATTAATCAATAGTTTCTAGGAGTTCCTAGGGACTTGGACCGTGAATCACCAAAAATAAAAAAAACAACATACAGCCATAGGGACAGCCAGAACAAACAAGCAGGCGGTAGCTTTACCTATGTATATTCTTGATTATTTACCAAAACTCTGTAAAAAAAATTTCAATAAAAAAACTCAGTTACAATTGAAATGTTGTGTCGATTGTAATGGAAATACATATTTCCATTACAGTATGAAAGTCAATTTTGATTTGCATTCAGAAACAGAAACATTCAGTTATTTTGGTGTGACATATTTAATACCAAATTTCAAACTTTCGCTTTCCATTAAAATATGACTATGTTGACAGGAAATAACGCGATTACGTATGTAAAAGGTATATACATTATTATTACAGTCAGGCAAATCAAAGGTATGTATGATATAGTGTATTTCCCGTAAACATAATTATGTGACCTTTTTAAGGTATAATAAAATAAAACAAACAATCTCGAATAAAAACAGATGTATTTAAGATTTCGATAAGTTATTTGTATCAGCTGTCCTGATAGCCCACCAATAGATGTGAAAGATAAAAACTCGAAGTACACACGGGAAGTGGAACCTTGAGTAATCTTATAAAAGCCAAAATACAAGCCAATAAATGTGCAATGTGTCCGGAAGACGCCCCAAAGTTAGATTTAATCTGTTTAGAGTTTGCCGTAAAACCGTTGCCGATAAAATAAAGTGAGAGGCGCGCAAAAATCTCCTTGTCTTATCGCCACCAAGCAAGATTACACATAAAAATGTTAAATGATCTCGAACGCGTATTGAAAAAATACAGGGGAAATGGCGGGAGAAATTGGACGAAGCACGCGCGCTTCAAAATGGTGCACTTTTTGTTGTTCATACTAAATAATAGTCTGTTAACTCTGATTTAGGCATGTTTGACGGTTCAGGTCTGGTTTTACAATATCTTGAAATAACACCGATATTTTTTGCTAGAGTATAAATGCCGTTTTCAACCGGAAGTATCGATAATAATAACTTTAGCATCCGTCGATACGTACGTATAATATAATATAGTATAAAATAATTTTATTTAATATTGTAGTAATTTTCAGCAATGAAACTTGATTTGCCTTTTAACTTTGCTATTTCGCAATTTTGTTGTCGCGATATTAGAGCTTATAGCCTTACCAAGTAAATAGGAACATTTACAACCCTTAAATAAAACCATATATTATGTCTTGCGCTAATAGTAAAAAAAAAAAATAAGTGCGAGTCTGACTCACGCACTGAGGGTTTCGTAAGCAGACAGTGTACATGGTATGTATCTAGATAGTTCGACCATCTCGGTAATAGATACTCGAAGACTTTAGCTCCTTTCCTTTCGAAAGACAAACTTAACTTAGCAGTTCTAAAAATACTCTCCAAAACATCGATATATGTGACAGTCAATTTTCCAACCGCAAAATATAAGTTTGTAATAAACAATATTTTTTATTTATATAACAACATATTAACAACTTTCGGATTATTTTATTTAGTTTGCTTTGAGACCTTGCTTCTTGCCAAATTTTATATGATTCTAGGCCAATCGGGAGTACCCTATAGGTTTTGATTTACCTGCGAAATGTTCAAATTTGTTAAAATCAGTATGGCAGTATCTTTTGATTGCCTTGAATTAGAAGATTTTTTTACAGCTTCAAGGGCTGCAGACATATATATTTGATGTTAATTTTAACTTGATACCTCCACGCATTTTAGAGAAACAGTCTTGAGAGACAAACCGACAGGAGGACAACAAAGTACGATCAGTTTATTGTCCGCTGTTTTCCCTTTTGAGGAACGGAACCAGCTAAAATACTAAATTTTTTGACAATATAAGGTTAATGCTTTTAGATAAGAGCGTTACTTACAGAGGATCTAAAGATATATTTTAAGTTATAGATATAGTTGCAAATTAATCCAGCCAATTGTATTCTGTCTTTACAAACTTCGATCGTTACACGTATAAGCATAAACAGAGCACTCTAAATTATCGTACAGCATGTATCTACTCGGTGGGGTGGAGAAGTGTTCCTGACAGCGCGACACACCCGCTGACTTGTCGCCTCTCTTGAAATCTAATCTTGACGGCTAATGGCGACTCCGACACAACACCCATTGTGCGTGTTACAGTCATAATCGTTGGTGACAAGACGTAAATAGTACGTAGGTATAAACATTGTGGATGTTTTGAGGCAATTACAACCAGTTACAATGTCTGAAAGATGGATTAAGTTATATAATACTATTAGTTAATCTGATGATATTTACTGGATTTTATTAAAGAGTACGACATCTTGACGTGTTGGTTGCGAGTGCTGTACCAAGGACGCGACAGGATGCCTTGCTTCTGCATAAAGGGCTCTGTTACATATATTATACATATAAAAGAGCATAACTACATGTACTATATGTATTCAGGATAGTTATTACTGTAAAGAAATATTTTGATTTTCGATTAAAAAAAGGATGAGGAATAAAGAAACCGAGCGATGATCGATTGTGTTTTTCAAACAAGAATGAAAACACTATTTTCGGCGTTTTCAGTGGCTTGTCTATACACAATGACTATGAGCGAACAGGACTATAGGCTTGTCTGACTCCAGGGTCCGTAAGAAAGGGCTCCGGTTTTTATAAGCCTAAGAACTTATCAACTATTTTGCCACTCAGTTTGCTTTCATTCTTAGAATGGTTATTTAATTTATACTGTCGGTAGTATATACATTTTACGTCTATGTTACGTTTACATAAACATAGTAGTAGGATAGTAACATAGTGAGTATTTTGATGGCACGTTTTATGTGGTATAACGGCTTGGCATTGGTAACAGCTAGAGAAGGTCGGCCACCCTGACCTGACCCTGAGCTAGAGAATAGCTGTTGTTCATACTCCCCAATCCATCCACCCTTTATCCATCCATTGAATTCCCTCCTTGCCTACTTTTTCCTTTAAATAAACTCCAAATTTTCCTATCTTTAATTCCCAAAGTGCCCGGTAGGCGTCAATAGGCTATGACGTCAGTGAGACCAAATGAGTTGGCAAAATGTGGGTGTTTTATACGCCTCTGTCTACCCTTTCGGGGATGCAGGTGTGTGTTTAGGTTTTTTATGGAATAGGCGGCAAACGAGCAGACGGGTCACCTGATGATAAGTAACTACCACCGCCCATGGGCACCTGCAACTCAAGAGTCACAAGTGCGTTGCCGGCCTTTAAGTTGGGAGTCGGGGAAGGAAGATAGGAAGAGGGAAGGGTTAGGGCCTCCGGTAACCTCACTCACTTGGCGAAATACAACGAAATCATTGCTTAACTGCCGGTTTTCTGTGAGGCCATGGTACGACTCCGGTTGAGCCGGCCCATACGTGTCGAAGCATGGCTCTCCCACAGTAAAATACTTGTGTTTGTTTTATCTGGTCTTCCTACAGATATATAGATCAATTAGGAAAAGTATATTGTCAGTGTGGAAATCGCCAGCGTTTTTACTATAAGATTTCTCACGGTCAGGTACTCAAGCGCAACTCAATTATAAAGTCGCTAAGTCTTTTGCTGTCATTCTCACTTTAAGGTCAATTGTAGCGACAGAATGATACTTAATGAATTCTTCTAACTAAGTAACAAATATTCAGCCGTGAGTGGTATTCTTTAAGGTTGAGTTAGCATTTTTTTTACTAAACAAATTTTAGACGGTGATAACGTAACTTCCGAACTTCCAAATTTATTCTAAAATGACTGGTTTTAATTAATGGTAATTTAACCTACAAAGACCAGAATTTCAAGATCAATTTCAGTAGATCCTAGTTTAAGTTCAGCTCCACTATCCCACTAATCCCACTAATATTATAAATGTGAAAGTTTGGATGGATGGGGAAGTTTGTTACTCTTTCACGCAAAAACCACTGAACCGATTGCGACGAAACTTGGTAGCTGGAGACCTGGATTAACGTATGGGCTATTTTTTATCCCGATATTCCCACGGGATCGGGCCTTACGCGGTTGAAATCGCGAGGCATTGCTAGTAATATCATAAGCGTGAAAGTTAGTGAGGATGTATCAATGTTTGTTACTCTTTCACTTTTCGTTTGTTACTTTTTATCCCGATATTCAAATGGCACCGGAACTTGCTCGTTGAAACCACGAGGATCAGCTACTACTACTAGAAAATTAAAAAATAAGCAACTACTCGCAGCATATTAAATGTAACTATTAAACAGTTTAAATACTTTTATTTATACATTCCAATACCAAGAAAAAGTAATAGAATATAAGTGTTTATATCACTATTTTAAAACAAATTATCATGCATTTCGATGCAATGTGTTCAACTCTTCGATTAACACGAGAGTAATAACTACAAAAAATTAAGGTTTAATAGCATTATAGGATAGTGATAGTGTTTCTGCTGGTAATGAGGTTTAGGTTGATAGTTTACTTTGTTTTTTATTGTTTAGTTTATTTCCTTGATCATCTCATTCAATATTTAAGCTTGCTTTCGAAAAAATGTGAAACGATTTGTTCGAACGTCTAATATTAAAAAAATAATTTCGATAACCAACCCCTACCATAACTAAATACCGAGGGTAGCCATATTGCAAAATCAAAAGGTGTCTACACACATAAAATATGCTTTACGATATTACCATACAGTAAAGTAATGGTATAAATAAAGAAACTGTCGTGTTGGGCGTCCGATTGGCTTCGATTATTGCCCCGCGGAGACTAATATCCTTTTCTTTGCGCAAATGTTTTTTGGGCAATGTTATTTTTTGGTGCGTCGGTCGCAGCTGGCGGTAGGCCTCGTGAAATTGCCGGCTATTGGAGTGTCTCCGACGGCACAGTTGGGATTCTGTAAGTAGGGTCACTTACGTTAAGTAGCCTCTTAGTCGAGCACGTGTTGTCCCGTGACAGTCGCCAGGTGCGTTTCACAGCGCTATCCGATTGTGATTGAAATTGCACCCGCGTCTTATGGGGTTGCTTTTTATTGACTATTTAGCTGATATTGCTATTTCTGTTTATTGTTTTTTTTCTTTCTTTTTGTCATCGATAGTAAATTCTGTTGTATTAAAACGCCCAGCTTCCGTCCGACTTAGCGTTGTAGATGATGATGTGTTAGAAATTACAATTAGAGACGTTGGTTTGTCTATTCGTAAAAGTTGATGTATCTATGTAATCTTTTATTCTATTCTTAAATACCTGTCCAGACTATAGTCAGTTTTGAGTAAACATAAGTTTTATATTACTTTTTCATAAAATGACAACTACCGCATTAGAAATATTCCTATCGCGGGGAGCTTGCTTAACATTTAAACAACGGACACAAAGAACACCCAGACTCGGGACAACTATTTGTGGATCAAACAAATTTTTGTCCTGTGTGGGATTTGAACCCACAACACTCGGCGCGGCGTAGTGGCGAGGTGATCACCTCGCCACTACGCCGCTTAAACCATTACGCCATCCGTGCAGTCAATCTAAACTATAACTTTATAATCAAAGCTATAACAACAACTGACAGCCACGGGGCGACTATTCTTTTTATTGTTAATATAGACTTTGTCAAGCTGGACGACGCGGCGACGTCTAAAACTTATTTCCTTATTTTTCTTTCTATCTCCTAAACATTCTGGCGAAAGGTCCAACTAACCCTTTTCTTTCTGTACCCCTGACAACGTGTGTGCTAAATTTCATGATGATCGTGGGAGTAATTAAGGCGTGGAAATGTAACAAACAAACCAACAATAAAAAAAAAACTCACTTTAAGGCTTTAAGATGAGCCTGGACATTTGCATTTATAATGTTAGCTATGATATTTGGGTTTGGCAACGCACTAATGTTGAGGAATTTATAGGCGCTGGTAATAGCTTATTTTCAACTTAGTTGTATAAAAAACGATATTCTATTCTTAAGTATGTACATAAAATAATGCAACAATCATTGTGTGAACTAACACATTATGTATATCATAATGTGTGAGTGCTACAAGTTATATATTAATATAACGTGTAGCACTCGGTCGTAATTTATTATTTTTAACTCACGGTCACAGTAAAACTCACGATCACTTTACTATAATCACGACTTTTAGTCACAAATATATCTTTAAGGTAAGTGTTGCGATATACATATATAACAATGGACTACCTCTTTCAACGGTGACTGCTTCCCATGAGTTTCACTGTATACATTTTCATCTACGATATACGCCTAACAATTCAAATAAGCGTAATTCAGAGTACCTAACTAAGCGAGTGTACCGTCGACACGCAATCTCTGATATAAGAACGGAGGCAAAAAGTAAACAAGGCACAGAGGCAGTTCCCGGCAGATATTAAAGGCATATCTCTCTATTATGAGCGGGAACTTCTGTAATTTAAGGGCCAGCTCGCGCCACGGCATATGGCGGGCCACGAAAGGGTTGCGACCCCGTCCGCAATAATATATCGATGTTTTGGTTTATTTTAAATAACAAATATATATGTATCTAAGTAACATTAACAGTTAGTACATTACCATAGAGATATTAGAATAGAGCACGCAAGGGATCTGCTAGCCTATATGTAGATCCGATACGTAGAGCGAGAGAGAAGGCCGCCAGTGAGTCCCCCTGTGTCCTTGTTTAATCAACCCATGCGCAGTACTCTTTTTCTGTGAAAGGTTCCTAGATAATGCCCACGCTTTTTCTTTGAAAACGTGTTGTAACGTTTTAGGCATATATTTATATGCACTGTATGATTGAATATACAATGTTTTAAAAAGGATGTTTTTCTTATAGAGTGCAAATACTCTCTGAGTGATGTAAATAGAAGTAATGTGTGGTAGGTTGTAGATGATGTTGGAGTATGTTTCTTTTTACTGTATGTGGAAGTCACCACAAATGAAAACGTGAATTTTAATAAAAATAAATATTAAACAAACATTTGCAATGGAAACTCTTTTTAGGTTTTTTAATGTAATGATAAAAAATTACTATGAAATAAGTTTAAATTATGTAAAAACTCATAAAAACAATTTGTTTTGTTGTAAAATATTCAATATTTACATTAGAAGCGGCATATCTTTTAGAAGAAACTTTCGTCAAATAAGGAACATACAAGAATACTAAGCACAACATGTAAAACTGTTAAGACTTTTCACAAATGGGAGAATACATCAATCTACATATTAAAAGTTTTCATTTTATCGTTTAATTTAAAATTAAACTACTAGGCGGGTACCACAACAAGTGAAGAATCCCTCTCTGAATACTGTTCAGAATAGGGCTCAGGCTGTCCCTCGGATTCTGAATGGGAGGGCAGGGCCAATTTCGCTCTAATAAAGTAACTCTAAAGAAAAGCGACCTTAAACCGAATCTCGCTTAACAAATCTTTTACAGAGGAATGTTCATAAACAGATCCAAATCTAATTCTTATAGCAAACCTACACCTAACATTATACTCCCTGTGACAACTGATCCTGGTCAAGAATCAAATGATTCGGGACAAACGATGAAAATCAAAACTGGCAAGAACTCAATAACCGCAAGAGACTCGGGAGTAGCCCTGTATCAGTAGAACGTAGCCATAAATAGACCAAATTGAACTACTGAGTTGCAGCCCCCATACCATCCAACATCTTTGCTGAACTTGAAAACGCTGACCAACCTAAAATCGCAGATGATAAAATTCCGAAACCAGTAATAACTCCTCCATTCTTTGTCGATAAGGTAAGTTACATCCGGCAGTTGAAATAAATGTTAGAAATCGTGGCTGTAGATGAATATGAAATAAAAATCCTACAAGGTGAGCGAGTAAAAATTTAGCCCAAGTCACCAGATTTTTACTCTACCATATAGAAAGAATAAAAAAACAGAAGCGCTAAATTATTCACTTACCAGCCAAAACAGGAAAGAAGTTTCCGAGTTGTACTGAATCGTATGCACCCTTCAACACACAGCGATAAATTGAAAAATCCCCTTGAAGGACTACACCACCAACCCTTGAACATCTGGAACATAAAAAATAGCAAAACAAAACAACCTCTTCCAATTTTCTTCATAGATTTGCAACCAACTCCTAATAATAAGGATGTCTACAATATTAAATTACTGCTTAACTGCTGCATTGAAGTTGAACCACCTAAAGCTAAACGAGAAATTCCTAAGTGCTTCAACTGCCAGCAGTACGGACATACGTAAAAGTTCTGTCACAAACAAGCTAAATGTGTAATACGTGCTGGACCCCACAATACAAGAAGCTGTCCTAGGAAGGAACCAACCAACTACAAACAATACAACTACAAAGGCTGCATTGTGTATAAAGTTCTGCAAAAGGCGATTTATTTATTTATTTATTTTTACTACAAACACTATTATTACAGACAGACCTAATACAATAGTGTAGGACTTACTTTCATAAAAAAACAATATATCTATATAAACAAAAAGAGATCCTTAACAATAATAAAACAATTAATTTGTGGTATTTAATATTAACCATTAACTAGTGCGTTAGTACGCAATAAGTGGCCTTTGTGAACTCATTTAGCAAATTTCGCCACAGCATCGAGCGCACGCAGAGCGCGCGTCAGCGGCGCCCGCTGCAGCAGGTTTGTGCGCGCGCTCGCCACCTCCAGCAGGCACGGGCGCTGCCGCCCTGACAGATACTCGTTCGACGCGCTCAGTCTGACCTCCCGCAGGATGGTTGGGTTATGTATGTGACCACGGAATACCTTGAACACGTACGTGGCTAAAGCTACCTCCCTTCTTACCTCCAACTTGTAGTATCCTACCATACCCAAATAAATAATGTAGGATACAACAATGGATACCCTGGGTACACGCCGTATATCTTAAGATATAAAGACCGACCGATCCGACCCCTAACCTTATAAACCAAAAAGTGACTAAATAAGAATACACAAGTAGATCCAACCAAAATTAATGGCGAACTAGAACCGGGAAAACATTGAAAAACGGGTCAAAATCGGAAAGGAATGATAAGCACAATAATATCTCTGACATCCTTCTGAATTTTAATATTACAGTACAAGCTCTAATAAACCAAATGTTAAAGATTACACAAATGTTAACTGAATTTATGTCACGCCTGCCATTGCATTTTCTACCCTAAAATTGTGTGTATGGAATGCCATAGGCTTGTCCAACCACTCAAATGAGTTAAAAATGTTTTTGAACATAAACAAGATTGATCTAATGTTAATATCTGAAACACATTTTACTAGAAAAAGCTTCTTCAAAGTACCAGATTATACATTATATCACACCATGGATCCGGATGGCAAGCACACGGAGGCTCAGCTAAACTAATTAAAAGTAGTGTCAAGCACCATCAAACCCAGTCGTATTGTAAGAATTATATTCAAGAAAATTCTATAGGCTACTTTTATTTTGGAAAAAAAATTAAGGTTCCGCGCAAAGTGTATAAATATGTACACGCGAGCGAAGTCGCGCGGAAACTGCTAGTTTATATATAAAACTAGCATCCTCGCGCAGCTTCGCGCGGAACCCTAATTATTTTTCCAAAATAAAAGTAGCTTATGTTACTCCTTATAACACCAGCTATCTGCCAGTGAAAGTCCGCAAAAGTATCGTGCAAATAACTGCATGAGCTTAAAAAAATCTATTATTTTGACATTACAAACAGACACTTCAATTTTGTTTATTTGCATTGATTGCTGCTGATGAAGAGTAAAGGCCCGAACACAATTCCCCTTAGTTTTATTTAGCGTTTCTTTATCAAGTAGAAAAATTTAGCTCGTCTATATACTACAAGATGACAAATTGACCTTACACCAACTTTATCCTTCAATCAGTCAATTGTTCTTTAATTTTCTATTCTAGTATTTTCAAAAAACTGTTTGGGTAAATCTTAATTTTATCGATATGTTCACTTCCCCAGCCTCGTTGCTCAGCCTCAGACACAGCTGCAGTACTGCGGACTGGTACTCGATTATAACTAGCTTGCTGAAGTCGGCGATACATACGTGTTCTAACTTCATACTAGAGAAATCAGAATAAATTGCCGGAACTTGTCTACTGCTTCGTGGGATAATTTAGGCTTAATTATATTTGGGTATACATATATTTAAGCTTAGTTTTATTTAGCGTTTCTATAACGAGTAGAAAAATTAAATGTACTACACGATGGTGCTATTTTGATATCACACTAATATGTGTACTACTTCATGGTATAATTTAAGCTTGGTTTTTGGTTTTGTAACTTTATATTTTTCGTTTATTTTTAACGGGTAGAAAAAGTTACCTCAATTGTGTATTGTATATTTGGGTTGAAAATTGAGACTATTCTGTTTTTAAGTTTTTTAAACCTACAAAACCATTTTGGAATGAATAATAAAGAATTGAATTGAAGATGGCAATATTGAGCTCACACCGACTGAAGAAAACAGCAGTGTTTATAAAAAAAAATTAAACCTGCGCTCTGTCCGTATTAAATTAATGGCAATGGTATAAAAGTAGTTAACTTAGGAACATTATACAAGGATAAATTTGTGAATCTACTTTAAAATGAGAAAATCTTTGTAAAAATATAAGTAATACATATATTTCAGTCTAATTTACTGGTCTAATGTACTGGAAGCATAAAATTAGTTTCTATAGAGAGATTAAGATGCTGATTTCAGACTCATCGTGTTTGTATAACAACAATATAAACATGTACTGAAAAGCAAACAAGTCAGAATTGATTGTCAGAAAACATTATGCACGCAAAAGGATAAGGGTTGGGTCGCGTGCCCTTTCTTGACATTTTAAATTGTTTATTTACGAACAAGTGTCAAGTTATTTATTTTGTAAAGTCAGCGTTCGCGTTTTTGATGGGTACCGTTGTACCGTACTTATGGGAAAGACCTAAACGTATTTGTAAGCAGTGTGCAATGTGTGCATGCAATCCCATATGCTTAGTTTTTAGGAGTTGTTAAAGTGCTGGCCGCAGATGGTTCTAATGGCATAACCCTTAAAGCAATAGGGACTTTACTATGTTGGTATCTACGGTTTTTAGGATTGTGTAACTGTATAAGCTTCTTTCCCTTTGCGGATTTTTGGGACACATATAGATAGCATATAAGCGCGCAACCTGCCATATTAAGTTGTTGCAGATTATTAAAGATAACCCTCGAGTTACCCATACGAAAAATATCAAATAGCTTTGTATATTTTTTTGTAGATTTTATGATCCCAATATAATACAGATACAGATAAAAAATACCTATAACGAATCATTTCGAGAAATCTTTTTAAACTAAAAAATATGAAAATCTCAGTACTGTTCCTAATAATATGGCCACCTACTGTACATGTGTATATAAACAAAGTGCCTTCACTGAGTAAAAGTTACTTTCATATTTTTAGGGTTCCATGTCTGACGTACTTGCTTAGCACAAATTCCGGTATATCGCTAGCTATATTTCTTTTTAACGTGTATGTTTTTATTAGCATCACTTGTAACTAACTTTAGAAACAAATGTAGGAATTAAATTGCTTTTCTTATGGTATAGGGGCAAACGAGCAGACAGGTCACCTGATGGTAAATGACTACCGCCGCCCTTGACCACCTGCAACTCAAGAGTCACAAGAGCGTTGCCGGCCTTTAAGGTGGGAGTAGGACAAAAGGGGCGAAAGAGGGGAAAGGGGGAAAGAGGGAAGGGTTAGGGCCTCCTCACGCGGTGAAAAGCAATGCAAGCATTGCTTCATTTTCGGTTTTTTGTGAGGCCGTGGTATCACTCCGGTCGACCCGGCCCATACGTGCCGAAGCACGACTCTCCCACGAACAATCGTAACCTACTTTAGCTTTTAAAGCGTGTTTTTTTGTTTTTCAATCAAATCAATCAATCAGTGCCTATGACAATCGCGCATTGTTTGCACACAAGAATAAAAACAATTTTTGTACAAAATCACTATGAGCACATGTCACAATTGTAACCAATACTAAGTAAACGTAACTTTATGATGTGTAACCAGTAAGTTGGTAGTAGGAGAGCGGGCGGCGGGTTGGCCGCAGCGGCGGTCGCGCGGCTAACCTGCAAATTGTCAGCGGGCCGACCGCGTGATTAGCTCGGCCGTATCGCTCGCCGTTTTGTTTTGATATGCCCGAGCCCCAACAGTTGTGCCACCGCTGTGGCCACACGCCATGTAAGTTTTGGGTCACGGTATGAGCAGTTTGTGGTTCACCTACTCGCTGCTTCTAGTTCGCTACGACTATTAGTTTTAGATTTGGAACAAAAATTGATTCCATTTTATTTATTCTAGCAGTTGTACGGTTTTTTTTGAGGTTTTGGGAAAATAATTAAACACTTTCGTGTATTTTCTTGAGTCAAAAGCGTTTACGAATGATTTGGAGCTTTTTATTTCTCGAATTGATGACTCATGTCTAACTAAGAAAAGGCTATTGTAATCATATATCACTTTAGCTTTAGTCTGTAGCTGGGACTTCAGTGCAGCGAGCTGACTGAGATCATTTGCTAACCGAAACGAGTTTTATGTGTGATATGTCAAGTCAATTAGCCTATCGCAGTCCACTTCTGGACATAGGCCTCTCCCAATGTGTGCCATAGCACCCAGTCCTCCGCCTTCCGTATTCTGCCCATTCCAGCTGCCTTCCTCAGGTCGTCAGTCCATTTGGCTGGTAGGCATCCTACCTTCCGCTTATCAATTCGTGGTCTCGACTCTAGGAGCCGTTTGTTCCAAGGGCCGTCGATGTGTGTTATGTACCTATTTGCAGCATCACAAGATTGCGCCACAATATTGTCTTGACGATTTCTTAAGTTTTTATTTATCCATTTTGTTCAATAAAGAATTTATCTAAAAACAAGTAGCATTTAATATTTATTTAAATGTGTAGTATGTGATATAATTATCATACCGTATGACAATTAAAACCTCATACTTACATGTTTTTACGTCATGTAAATGCTTACTAAATTGCTGCTAAGCGTTTTCTCGTTTCCTATTTACTGGAGTTGATATATTTCTAGTCTTATCTATTTTATTATTGTTGTGTTTTGAGAGGGCTACGTTGATTATTTAAAACTAAGTCAAACATACACAATGCTAAACAACAAATTTAAAAAATTGGAAATTAAGAATTGTTAGTATGGGTGTTAAAGATGAATTATAGAACATTGAAACATTTTGTTTGATTGTCTTGAACGGTAATACAAACATCCGTTACCAGCCGTCTGTCCAAAGTTCCATAAGAAACTGTCAAAGTTGGCGCGCTGGAAAGCGTTTCTACGCAAGCGTGAAAGAATAAGACACGACGATCTTCTATCACGTTTTCACCGAACGAGGTCTGCGGATCGCGGCTAACCCTCGGCGCTCGGTTTGCGGCGGGAAAAATGTGTGTTTCGGTGTGCCGATAGCGGAGCGCCGCGGCGCCGCAGCCCCGCCCATTGAGCCCGCGCCCGCACCCGCGTCCGCTAACGCGTCTTGAGCCACTTAGTTGCTAAGACGACGAACACACTGCTACTTTCAGCGATCTTAGATATTTCATGCAAATCGCACAATTGCCATTTATTTGATTTTACGGGATCAACAACTGATATCCTATCAAATGAACACGCGGTTTTTATTACATTATCCAATACTGATAGACTCGCACAAAAAAAAGGTTAGCAACAATGATTAATATTTTATAACCGTTTCACGTTGTTTTTGGTACATATTTATTAATAGTCAAAGACAAAATAATACAGTACCATTTTTGGACAGGTTTTTCCTACCTGCCACGGAGCCTTATTGTTATGAATAGCTAAATGTATAACGGTCGTATTTCGGCTTTTGGGCGATCACTAGTAGTTATAAATCTGTTAAAAGGAAGTTTTGGCTTTTTCAGTATTATCTCAATTCTGATATCAACACAGTTTATTTTCTATCAACGAAATCATTAAATTAATGGTCCGCTGGTTTTATAAGTAGAATATTATCTAGGACCTTTCTGGTTTTGCTGAGGCTGTTAAGTGAAATATGTTCTAGTGATATGATAAGTAAAGGTAACTGTTTATTACAATTAAGAATTGAGCTCTTAAAACTCTGTGAACACTGTCTTAGTTTCCGGTCAGATATGGAGCCGCGAGCTGTCAAAATGGAGTGGGAAAAAAGGCGGGAATGTGGCGTCGCTTTATGTGAAGCTCGTCATTGCGTCAGACAGAGAGAAAGCGCTGCCTTGCCGTGCACGAGAATGGGACATCGAACACAACGTGGTTTATAAGAAAACCCAAGACGTTGGGCGTGTTTGGCGGGTGGGCGTGTGGGTTGCCTTCGTGTAGTGGTGGCTTATCTCTGTGTAGGTGTGTAGATACAAGCGTGTGGCTGTGCTGTCGTCGATGTGTTGGTGTGAGACGTCGCTTTACCCAAAGGTTGTTCTGGAAAACGCGCTCATCTTTTTGTCAACGATACGGCGCTATATCGGCTTCGTGCTTTAGTTATTAAAGTGCGCAGTTAAATTTTACGACTGTATAAAATTTCCATTTTCGGCGAGATGGGGGGTGGTTTGAGGTCTTCCTATGTGGCTCGCGTCTGGCATCCTAGTAACTTTAAACATTATTAAACCTTTGATTACCTCGTACTTGAACTGATGAATGTCTTGAAACTATAAATCTTTTATAAGTTTCGTATTCGACACTGCCACGAGCTACGCCGTATCCGCTATATACAGAGTAGCGTATATTAACATTGAACCAGCCTTAAAACAAAACGTGGACTGCCGTAACAATCGGTTGTAATAATATTTTTGCTTTTGATGGTTTAGACCTACCACATGCGTTCTTTTCCACCACATTTTTTAATAAGGAGGAATATGTACAGATATAGTTATTTTATTATACAGAATAAATTTATTAAATTATAAGCAAATACATTCAAAACAAAGTATGAATTTTTAAGGTTAAGAGCTGCACTCTCAGTGGTTTTTTTTATTATTGTTAAATATAATACATAATATTTGTAGACATTACCATGCATGTCATTACCATAGTAATAAATTTCCTTTATTACTTGAAGAAATCTTAGCAGTTAGGTATCTTTGTATGTAAACATATCAAATAGCAATTCATTCTTTGTTTTGTTGTAAGCGCGCTACCCTTTAATCGTTGCGGTTTGGAGAGAATATTAATTTGTTGACGAACTTCTCAAAATTAACGTAAAATATAAGTTAGGTACGTTATTAAGTTTATCTTTTAAGTAAGCCACCACCAAGTAGTCTGTAAAATATTTTATAATTAATTAATGCCTTAGTATGATTACGTTTTAATGAAAATATTTACACGGTAATCATATTAACGATTAAAATGACAATAAAACGACATTACCAGGTTCGTTATAATGAGTTCTGTGTTAGAACACAAGTTTTTTATGTCACGAATTGTTTTTAATGGACAATTATAAAACAATAGTTTTATATTATGAAAATAGAACGAAAATGTCATAAACCACTTTTTTTTTTGAAAACAAAGGAATCAAGGCCGTAGGCAAATAAAGTATACAATTCTTGTGTTGAATTATCACAGACAAGTGTATAATATGTGTACAGTTGAGAGAGTCCTTTAAAGGTAATATGGACGATGCGAGGTGTGGGCGCCATATGGTTCACGTCTCGCGTGCTTGTCCCGCACCTAACTATCTCTTTTAATACTTATTTGTACCCGACGCTCACAGAGGCGTGCGCCCCCCGTGTCGCGTTGCAACCCTCCTCTGTGTGAGTGGACTTCTTTCGCCATGCCTCTGTGTGCGGGTGAATTTCTTTCGAGACGTAATAAGGGGACCGTTTCTTTCCCGCTAAGGTTTTAATGTCGACCACGTTTCGGTGGCGGACGCCCGCGCCTTTCCGCGGATACCATACCAAACTTTTTTTTCTTTAGTGCGGACTTTGTGAATTGTGTTCTTTGTGGATTTTCTGAGACATCATATTTTTTGAGGTACTATCATTTTTTGACCAGTCAACACGCTTTGTAAAAGTTTTTTTTAAGTATAAAAGAAAGCAAAGAAACTATGATAATAAAATGTTACAAATTAATTAGTAGAAAGTTTGTTTAAGTCGGTAAACTTGAGTCGATGGGCGGGCGGCGCGGCGCTCACTTGCGTGTTGTTTTCCCAAAAACCGCAGGCTCATTAGCCTCGGCGCACACTACGCCACGACGATTAAACTCGGAGATAACGGCACATATTGTGATAACGTTGGGTAAACGCTTTGTTACGTACAGCCCATGACTTTGATTGGATTAGTTCTTGTCTTGTTTATGTTACGATATCATCAAAGCTTTTGTGTGATAAGTCTTAAAGGTTACGTTTGATCATGTGATGTACAATAAAGTCACAAACTAGACAATGTAGAAATAAATTTTCTGAAACTACCTATCAATATATTTACTGGTTTAATAAAACAAAAATATTGGTTTCCCGTCTGCTCGTTTGACCCCTATAATTAAAAAAAAAAGTAATCTAATTGCGGTTTGCGGCCGTTATTATTGTTTTACAGATATAGAGCGTTTACTCTACACCTTTAAGGAAATTTAAGTCTTGAATTTAAGATTATTACAACATGACCTATATAATAATAATTTGACACATCTCACACATAGCCGTCTGAGTATATGGTGTTTAAATACAAAACAAGACCTTTTTAATCTCCTTTCCATAGAACAGTATATATTTTTTATACTGGCCACATCGTAATACAATTATATACCATTACCCAAAGCGGAAACTTGTTAAAAAGTACGCGCGAACTCCCATTAGAGTGGTTGTAGCGATCCTTAAAGTTGCTCACTTCACCTGTAATTGTCCCGCGGTCCTACACGCTCGTTAGCTCTTACATGATAATTGTACGCACACATGCTTACTTTCTAATGTGCGTATCTCTCTTTTTAAAACCCAGCATATTTTTGTGATGGTCTTCCTGGTTTAACAAGTGTGTGAAATGTATGAAAACATTGGTGGACACCAATATGTTAGAACATCATTGCGGATTTTTACATTCACATTTCGAACTATTCCATACGTTGCAAAATGCTTAGAGAACATTGGCTGACAACAAAATGGTAAAATATAGTTTCGGACTTTACTATACTACGGATTTTTTAGCTAAAAATCTCTGTTTTTATATTTCCCTTACTTATTAGTTAATATAATGTAGAGGGTGGTAGACGTAGATCTTAAGAAAGAGGAATTAAGCAGTATTCGGAGGTTCAGATGTGTAATGATCAATGTACTATAGAATTTATTATATTGTGGGGAATATAAATACTACTGACATACCGACTAGTATTATACCTGTATGAATAATATAACTGAGTCTTAATTGACCTGATTATGAACAAATTAAAAATGAGAAATCAAATTTACAATTAAAGTAAGTAATGAATATACGTTTTTATGAACAATAAATAAATTGTATAAATATGTATTATACTTTAACTGGTCATATCGACGACATAAGTAGGCCCGGTATTCCCGTGTAAAAAGGTATTTCTATGATAATCTTTCTGAGATTGATTAGTTATCTGATTAAAAGTGAATCCATCAATATGCAGCTTCAATCACACATATGAAAGTAATAAAAATATTATTTACCTGTATGCTAACTTTATAGCAGCATACTTTCCAAACACTCTTAATCAAGTTACAGTCTGTTAGTCTTGATACTAAAGCAACAATACATTTATTTATTCTTAAGAATTAAAACTTAATTTAATTTCTTTCAAAACTTCGACAGTAAACTTCTAAAATAAATAAGTATTTAAAAATCAATAAGAATGAAAATTAATAAGATTTTCGATCGGTGTGGGTGGCAGCATTGTTCGCATGGTTCGGCTTGTTGATTGCGAGACCTTTGCATTTAGAATATGAAACATTTTGAATTTTGCACGATCTTACCGCCCTCTCACTGCGTTCCTCGTGTAGTGACATCGTGTTTCAAAGGGGGAATGTGTCAATGATGAGAATTATTTATTGACGTGATAAATATTTTGTTATTTTGCAAAGACAGTGTATTACACAGGTGACCTTTGCTAGTTTTGCACAGATAGTAAATTATATAGGTAATGCTTTGGCCGCCTTAAATGACCACAGAAGTAAGTTTACTAAAACTGAAAAAAATACAAACTTTTTAATTTTAATTAGATAATGGAATCTATTATAAAGTATCATACCTAACATATCAATAACCAACTTTAACTGTGACTTTAAATGTTTTGTTTTATATCGTTGATCAGTATAACTTGAACTGTCATTGCACATACACTCCGTACATGACAGATCAACATAATTATATACTGGACCCCAGTAGCTTTTTGTAGCCATTTTCGCATATTTTTTTGAATTTATAACATATATTGATTAAAAATTCTACCAGCCTCTACATTTGTTAAAAAACAGTGATAAGATTCTAAACACATTACATCAAGTTGAATTAAAAGCAAAGATACGAATGCGCTTTGGTCACAAAAATTCAATGCATGTTATTTTTTATCTTATAAATCTTAAAGAACAGCACATTCAGCGTATTTATTATACTAATAAGAAAGGGAAATATAAAAACAGAGATTTGCAACCTGTAGATACCTAGTTCGAAATTTGAATGTGAAAGTCCGACATTATGTTCTAACATTTTGATGTCAGCCAATGTATGTACTCTAAGCATTTTGCAACGTATGGAATAGTTCGATATTTGAATGTAAAAATCCGCAACGATGTTCTAGCATATTGATGTCCGCCAATGTTTTCGCATATTTTTAAAAATTTATAACACATATTGATTAATAATTTTAACTTTCTGTACTTCTTCTACATATAGTCATGAAGTATTCCAAATATTACATTCCACCGTTGGCGAACTTTCGTTAAAAAGGGGTACATAGAATTCCTTTCTCGTATTAATATGTTGATGATATATAATCTCGGAAGGTGAATTAAACAGAAATGCTGTTGGTGTTATTGTATACTTATTAATAATTTATAGAGCGATGTGTGCTCATCCACATGCCATTACCTAATGAGAACATTTTCGGTAGGTATTCAAAGTTAATTTCAAGTAGGCGAAGAATTCTGTTCATCTCGGTAATTTCGTTTTAAGAAAAAATAATAATGAATTTCAAATGTTTCCTGTTTCATATATCGCTACTATAGATTCTTCTAGATCTTTGAGTTATATAAACATATTGTTACATTATTCCTGATAACAGGTTTTCAGTTTTACTTGTTGTACTACATATTACTTGAAAGGTTGTGAAAACGGTTTTCCGTCGGCAGTTACATTTACTTTACGACATTCTAATGTCAGAAAGTAAATAAGTAAAAGTAAGTAAGTATTCTTTAGCTATTGCACTGCCATTTTATACAGAAAAAAAACAAACATTTTGTTGACATATATGTATATTTTTAAACAAAATATTTTCAATTGTTGTCAATGCATTTTTGCCATTTAAATTCAAGTTCTGTGATACATCTGCTATTGATATTGGTATAGGGCTCTGTTTGCGCATTTAGACTCACAGCCGGTTCATTTTGTGTTCGGATAAGGCTGGTCAGTTGAGCTATCTTTCCTAGCTAGCACAGAAGTATGTAGATCTGGTGAGTATGGTGACTGAAGGAGAGTTTCCATTCGTAATCCCTTTAGTTTTCAAACAGTAGGTACATAGATTGACCTGTATATTTATATATGTATATTGCAAAACCATATCAACTAATCTTATCTGTATATACAGCTACATACATGTAGCTTTTAGCTCTTAGGAGAAGTTACTATGTCAACTTTTAACAAGACTTTAAAAAGTCCACTTTTCCCTCATACATTTGCTATCGAATTTCATTATATATATCCGGACTTTACCTTTGTATTTAAGTACTTCACTAAAATGTTGTTGCAAAAAAAATAACCTCACAAATCAACCCGGAAATCTTAGTATGTTGAGAAATCGGTGTTTACGAATTATGCGAGAAATCTATAGACCGAAAGATCCTCTTGTTATATTTGTAATTTTATCACATACTAGCAGTGCCACGCGGTTACACCAGCGTAAGTCCCGATCCCGTGGGAATATCGGGATAAAAAGTATGCGTTAATCCAGGTCTCCAGCTATCTACATACCAAGTTTCATAGCAATCGGTTCAGTGGTTTTTGCGGAAAAGAGTAACAAACATCCATCCATCCATCCAAACTTTCACATTTATAATATTAGTGGAATTATACTTTTAATATTTCTAGATTTTTTCAGTATTTATACAATTATGCAAAACACATAGGTACATACACTCACGCATGTCGGAAGGGGTAAGCTGTGGCGTATTCAATAAATTTTTAAACATATAGTTTAGAATAAGATATAATTCTACCTATCTGGATGCATTTGAACATCTATACCAACATCAGGTGCGTCGTTTTAGTATTAAATTTGATCTAAAACATAGCTCTTAAAGCCAACCTGCAACTTTGCCTATGTTCATTACCCCTACTTTTTTATTAAAAGTGTATTTGTTAGTTTGTCATTTTTGCCATTGGACATACATCAGTTACAAAGTAGTTCGAAGTTCAAGAGGTAGTCTTTAAAGGCGTATAATTTACTAATTTCTATTTTAACAAATTTAGAACGAAATATAAATATGTTAGTAGTCAAAGCGTCAAGCGCCTGCTTTGTAAGTTGAAACCACGTAGCCCTCCGAGGCTTCACTGGGATTTTAATAAATGACGTCACATCTCCCCGTTGCATTCCAATGATTCTTGTTTAACTGCTTGATTGCTCTGTGTTGTTTATTGTCACCAATATTGCACCGAGGAAGGGTCGAGGTTCAAGTTTTTTTATGCTGAATGTTTGCATATTACTGGCATTATTAAAAAAAAACCATGTGTTAAATTTTATTATCTTTAGAGTACTGGCGGTTTGGTTTTACAGTCAAGGGTTTGGGAACAACTTATCATCAAGCGGGTAGATGGTTTGAAAGGTCATTTACAATATAAAAAATATTTATCAGCCTAAGGGTTTCAAGTTAGGTAGAGCCTCGAAAGTCTCGGGAAGTACCTTAACCCAAAAATTAATTAATTATACGGAAGCTTGTCTTTTTTAATTCAGCACAGAAATTTCTGCGATACACAAAATAAAATTTATATACATACTAGCTGACCCGACAGACGTCTTGGCTTAACTATGAATATTGAATTCGAATTGGTATAATTAATAAAAGAAAATTTATTCCAAAAACACACTTCCGACCGCGACCGATGCATCTGTTTTAAACGATATTTGCAGCACGCATTCTGTCAATCGCGCCAACTGTCAAACGACTGACAGTTATGTATGTCAAAAGCGCTATGGTAAACGTTGTCCTGCCGGAACGTACAAAATGTTTTTCCTGTAACCCTATTGCAGCGCCATCTACCGGGTCCAATTGTAAATTTAAACCATTCTCGAATCCACCTGAAGTCACACAAAAAAAATCATTAAAATCTTTCCATCCGTTTAGAAGGAGTTCAGTAACATACACACCCACAGAAGAAATATATATATAAAGATACAGTAGGTACATATATATAAAAGATTTTGCTCGTATACAGTTATTAGAAACTAGGCTGACCTTTAATTAAGGATGCGTTTGAAAATTTTGCTGATCTCGTTAGGTAATGGATAAAATTAATTTTATTGTGATAAAAACGCATTTTTATTAGTCTTCAAATCAAAATGTTTTCTTGGTTCTATGATAAAAGTAGAAAACTTATGTTTGCGTTTAATTGCTGATCAATTGCCGGGTTGGGAAATTTGTTATTGGATTTTAAATACCAGCACCGAGTTCGTAATGGTACCTAGTAAGAGGCTATAGGCTAGCTCCCTATTTGACCAATTACCTCTGTTTAGCCCTTCATGAATAAAGAGGTGTGAGTACTTATAATAATATAATGATGATCAACCCTCAATGAAAACTACTTCACTTTCTACTGATCACTTCACTACTGATCGTGTACTATCCTCACTATCTATACTATCAACGTTTAATCAAGTGAAATAAACTATGAGGACTTCTTACAACCAGTGGACCAGTGGGGGAACCAGGGCTTGCAATTCGGTTATCGGCTATATAAAATAGATTTATAGAATTGTTTGTAGTCAAAATAATGTAACTTAGTTCTATCGTTCTCGTTAAATATAATAAAGGCTTCTAGTCAGTCAGCCGATTTGAACAATAATTCTAAGTAGAGTACCTACATTAACTTTAAAGACTTTTGAAAAAAAAATGGCAGCAGATCGATTAACACAACGTCTAAAGAGATTTCAGTGAGCCTAGGTCAAAAACATGTCCCAGCGGTTTTTTTATATACATTTTTTGATATTTAAATATCATCCTTTTAAATTTGTAGCTTGCTTTCACTTTCAAATAAACAGTATTAGAAATAATATTCAAAACGCGTCACGAAACGCGTTCTGACTTTAAAATCAAAGGAAGTCTGTCACCATCTTGCGTCCATTTGAATATCTACCGCTCGGACACGGTCGGATATTACATTTGCTAACCCATTTGTACCCGTCGCTGGTCGTCCTACGATCATTATCCGTGTCCGACCCGTCTCCAGAGACCACCCTCAGGAATGTCCCCCGATCCTATTGATTCCCTTCACATTCGCTCCTCTTTAAAATTGGGCCGATAATAGATGTTATTGGAACTCCAAGGGCTTGACGCGTTTTATTGTACGCACAGATGCTACGCCATTATTGAGATTCTGAAAATAACGTTCGGAAATTGTCGCTCGTGAAGCCCTGGGATCTATAATGATTAAAATAAAATTGTTCAATGTTTGCTGCTTTGATATAAAGAATATCTATGTATTTATGTGTATAGTACGTGATTGTGAAAGCATTGGTTATACATAACGATGATTATATTTTTGTTTCGCGTAATGTGAGATAGCTTGTGGATGTGTATGAACAGCCAACCTGGTATATTTTAGTATTTTAGTTATTTCCACAGAGTCCATCTTTTTTTACGGCATATCTGCTATAAGCCCTTGCCTCATAGCAGTTACAAAAACTCTTTGCTACTCAATACTCTACAAGTTATGGGGTCATGTCTCCCTTAGAGAACCTTTAAAGAAAAATAAGTATTTTTAACCGACTTCAAAAAAGGAGGAGGTTCTATGTTCTGTCCACTGTTTTTTGTTTTAAGTATGTTCACCGATTACTCAAAGATGCCTGGACTGATTTGGATATTTCTTCTTTTGTTTGAAAGAGTATTCTTCCCAGATGGTCCCATGGTCATCAGATCAGGATCTCATTATGGGATCCTGGAGAAATCGAGGGAACTCTTCAAATTTTATAGGCACACTTGTGACAAGTGATTTGGGTATTTTTTACCCACCACAATCGGTGCTATTCGGCCGAAACGTCAATTAACCAAATAAAGTATTGTACCTACTTTGTAATTCTTATCGCACTTAAATCCTGATTTACACATCTAATAGACAAACACAAGTGATTCAAGGAGGAGTGAGTTAACACCAATAAAACGTCACTCTGCACTACTCAGGCAATTTTCACTGAAATGGGGTTCTAAAATTAAAAATAGATCATGAGGTTGATCCACTATTATATTTGTTATACATTTTAGGAAAAAGCAATTGACGCTTTTTTCTATAATGACCATTAGTTCTTAATTTGAGTTTTCGTTGTAGATCCTTAATTATCAGAGTTGGAAATAAAGTGTACGAGTATGATTGATACTTCTTCATTATAACTTATACGATGTTTACTCTGACTGTGAGAAATATTGACTATTACACCTAAATATTTTTAAATCAGGTCATTATTTTTTTAACACTACTAAGGAGATGAGCGAGTAAGCGGCCTGCCTGATAGAAACCGATCACCAATCAGTCAAGCAGAAGTCAGTCAGATGGTCAGGCGTCGTTTTCATCCAACGGCGACAGCAGACGTCACAAGCGAAGGGGCTCTGTACTATAATAGTTAGTCAGCTGAGAAAACAGCGTAATTAAAGTTTTCTGTTAAAATGCGATAAGAAGCAAATAATGTATGCTCGTGTTATATTACGTGCTTTGACGTTAGTATCATACCTTATTCAGTGCAGAGAAATGCACAATTGCTTTTTATTGCAGATACTATAAATAATTCTTTAAGTCATAAAGTTTACAACTGATAAAACATTTTACTATAAACTGAAAATCCGTAATTTCGCTAAAATGAAAGCGTAAAATCTTACTAATATTGTAAAGGCGATAGTTTGTAATCATTCTTACAAACTATCGCCTGCAGCAGTTTTTGCGTGAAAGAGTAACAAATATCTATTGATATTTGTTACTCTTTCACGCAAAAACTGCTGAACGGATCTGGATGAGATTTAGCACAGGAATAGATTCTCTCTGGAAGAGCACATAAGCTACTTTTTAGCCCAGAATAATGAGCAGTTGCAGTGGGATGGATTTCATAAAAATTTCGTGAACGAAGTCACGGCCATCAACTAGTATAATAAAATTATGTTTGCGTTAGATATCCCTTTCATTGAGGAAGGCTGTACTTTACATACATTTTCACTATCTTACTATATACTATTATAACAAGTATGGATGGACGTTTATTACTCAATCATGCCAGAGCGGCTGAACGGATCTCGATACAATTATGCACAGAGAAATATTGTAGTCTGGAAAAGTGCATAGGCTACTTTTCCGTAAGATAAATTTGAATTTCTACGTGATCGAATTCGCGGGCAATAGCTAGTACTTTCATAAAAGAGAAACGGTAAACATGAGTGGCGTTATCAGTTTGAAATTCAGATATATTTCAAACTGGCGAGTCGGCCAAGAAAAAAGCTCTTAAGGTATGTAAGGCAAATGAAGAGCTGTTAAAATAATTGTCATTAAATGAATCAAATCTAGATAATAAATGAACAAGTTGTACTTTGACGTCCACGTCCGTTCCACGTGCAAGCAAACAAATTAAATGCGAATGAAATGACAAGGTACAATTGTTTATAGAACAAAAGAATATATAAAGGGTTGTACCTTAATCATAAGTCCCAAAACAGTATTTTATCTAAAACAAAAACCTTTGGAGTCCATCAGGGCGTGAAGTTTTTATTAAAAATGTTGTTCAAATGTAACGGGTGCAGTGAATCAGAAATGGCCGGTTGTAATGTATCTTTCTGTACCCGGGTTCCTTTGTAGAAGGGCGTAGGGTAACGAGGATTGCCCACTTGTACGGAACCCCTACACATGCTTTATTATTTACGAGCTTTACCCTTTATGTATGTTTTTACGCTAAGATTTTATGGCTGTGCTATTCATGAGTTAAATCCGTGGAGGAATCAGTGTTGGGAGTGAGCATTGATTGTCGGTAGTGTTTGTAATGGTCACATTACCAGATAAGGATGCCTATAATAATGTTTCAGCATTATTTTAGCTTTTCTTACTTTATGTGTCAGCTTTTAAAGACTTATTATATTAATTATATTGCCCATTTCCCGATCATCGATTTAATTTTGTTTAACTTACTTTAATATCCTTTGAAGAAGGTTCTCAACTCGGCTTATTTTTCTTTTGGCACGTTTGGCACTTTTGGTATGGGGAAAAGCTCTGAACTCGCGTGACCATCACACTTAGATACATATACGTATACAGACATGTGTGAATACTTCTTTAGGCATGTTGGGCACTTTTGATGTGGGGAAAAAGCACTATATAAAATATACATATTTGTATGTATGTATATGTGAATATATTTAAGTTATGTTTTCACTTCTGACGTGCAGTTCTACGACTGACAGTTCTTTTTATCTCAAGTATTACAGTTGTGCGATATCTTCAACTTCAAATAGGAGCCGCCCGACTGGGAGGGCATAACAGCCTATATATAAAATAAATTATTTCATAGTCTTCATGGAATTAAGTCGTATATGATAATTTGAACAACTTGATTCGTTGTTATTTTCACGTTTGTTATCATTTTTAAATGTAAACCCAAACATTAAAAGAAAATGATTTGACGATAGCTAACTATGATTTCAAAATAGTTATTTCATACAAATTTCTTTTCTTCTTCTAAAAAAGACAACTCCCGAATAAGTAATATTCCTGTGTCGCGGAGGGCTTCACAAACATGCATACAACGAGCACAAAGAACACCGAGACTCGGGACAACTATTTGTGGATCACACAAATGTTTGTCACGCGTGGGATTTGAACCCCCAACACTCGACGAGGTGACCACTTAAACCATTGCGTCATCCGTGCAGTCAAAATTCTATAGAACGTACCATTTTGACATAAAATAAGGAGGTACTGATTTGACTCGACATTCAACTACCGTATTTACACATTACTACGAGGGTAGTGTAGTATTACTGCTCGCACCAGTGACACAACTACCGGTAACTGCTTGCTATTGCCATGTCACACTGCTACATACTATGTAAATCGCAAGCGTTTCAACTTATTTGTATAAAAAAAACAAACAATGTCTATATCGTTCGGTTTATTATAAACTGTCCATTAATTTTTTTGGTTTGGAAAATTAAACTAGATTATAAACTTTTATAGTATTATACTATTTATAACCATTCGTAAACATGATACTGTACATTTTTTTTCTCTTTAAATTAATTATTTTTGTTATAAGAAAAAGAGTTACGTTCTATTGTACGTAGTGATGTGAACAAATGTTTCTACTGCATATTCAAAAATCGATATTAACTATTTCTACATCAGTATAAAAAGTCTTTCTTCCATAGATATAGAAATATTTGCAATAAATAACCTCAAAATGATTAAATTTAGAGTTTTAACTTAAAATAATGACTTAATGAAAGATGATACACACTAGATTCATCACTTGAGTCCTTTGTAATAATCAATATTGTTATGTGTAATAAATATATAAACGTGGGTAATATAATTTATTAAAAAAGTTTAGTTTCTGTAGCTAAAATTCATGTCTTTTTACAAATCGATTAAAACTTCCGCTTAAATAGAATTGATTCTTATTTTTAATCAAATCTGCAATGTTTTTGGATATTACTAATTGACTATTTATCGAACTGTCAAAAAGAAAATATATAAATGGACAGAGTATAATACAAATCTAAGTTTTAATAATGAATAAATTGTAAAAATGTGTTGACAATCCATCAAAGTGATCTACGATACTTACAAAAAGTTAGAATCAATGCGAACAGGAATAGAGACGGTTACCGTGGGGCTCACCCCTTCCCTGAATTAAGTTTAACATCCCAATCGACATATCGTGTTTCGCGAACGTATAACAGCCTATTTGTACTAGGGGTGCGTTATACCGCCCTAAGTGTTATTGTTATCAGGCATTGTACTGGATCTGGGTTACAATGGACTTGTGTTATGGACTCGTTTTTGTAAGAAAAGTTCTATGAAAGATGGAAATTATAAAGGTTGTAAGATTAGTAAGCTAAATCAGAAAAAAACACTTGACTTAATCAGGTCTTGTTCCGTAAAATTTCGGTACATAATCTGTATGTATGTCATGCTCGCCTAGAAGTCCTGCTGATGGTGCGTATGTGTCGAGTCGTTCGGCTTCCTTCAATATGGTTGATCTGTACGACAGCTGGCGTGTGCGTCATGCTCGTAAACGGGCGCCGTTGGTCGTAGTTGGTCATCTCTGGACTCTTTACTTAAATATGTATGTATAATAGTAATTCGCGTCTATTTATATTTTAGAATAATATTTTACATTGTCCTCACATTTAGTTTACGCTTACGCAATGTAAAAAATATTTTGAAAAAGAGTGTCCTTGGAGTTTCTTGCGTGTTCTTCTCCATAGGATCTACGTATTGGAACAGGCAACTAGCTTCACGACTGACTTAGTCTGTCTCCTACTCCTGATAATTCAAAAATACCTTATTGGTTTAATTGAAATAAATGGTTTTGATTTGATTTGATTTGTAATTTTGATCAAAATGTAAACGTGTCTTATGCTTGAAATTAAAACGTTACAGTTTTATTTTCTTTATTGTTATGTCAAACGTTATACAGATTTTTTTGGTAATGTTGCCATAACTAAAAGCCTTTTTAGCTTTTTGCCACATATTGAACAGCAATTAAGTATCAGACATATGGCAACTTATTCCGACCGACCCGCAACTCGGCAAGACGGTTGTAAATGTTATTTAAAGCGCCACTATATATATATATATATATATATATATATATATATATAGGTGTAAAATTAGTCAGCTACTCCGGTATTGATTTAATTTGCCGTGCCTCATACAGATTAAAGCAATAAAACACATTTGAGTGCATTATGAATGGGGTACCTATATCCAGTGCGGGGGATCAAAGAGACTAGCACATTATTAGTATCGCAGCGCGGTAGCTTACCAACCGTGCCTAGCGACGCGGCCCACTCTTGCTGTATAATATTCATCTAGTTTTTAACCCCCGACGCAAAGAGAGGGGGGGGGGGGTTATAAGTTTGAGGTGTCTGTGTGTCTGCGTGTATGTGTGTCTGTCTGTAGCAAAACGCACTTAAATCGGTCCATTCGTTTGGGAGCTTGATTGTGATGATCCAACCCACGTTCAACCAACCCACCCAACATCTAATTCTCGAAGTAGATGTTGGGTGAAATAGTATAAGATTACCTGCCCAGCGGTGGTTAAAGAATCTGCATTACTATCGAGACACTGCGAGTTCGATTCCCAAACATATTCTACTAAATCAATACTTATTCTTACTAGTAGTTATTGTAAGTAATCTTCTATACTGAGTTGTTCACTAATTCATCCCACTGATCCCACTAATATTATAAATGTAAAAGTTTGGATGGATGGATGTTTGTTACTCTTTCACGCCAAAACTACTGAACCGATTGCCATGAATCTTGGTATGTAGATAGCTGGAAACCTGGATTAACAGATAGGATTTTCGTCCCGATATTCCCATGGGATCGGGACTTACGTGGATGAAACCGCGGGGCACTGCCAGTTATATTAATACGTGAAGAGAATTCTTTGAACCCCTTTTTAAGAAAATTTCGCGAACGTAGTAACGTACAGTTTAGAATATTTACAGTTTATATGAGTATAGAAGAAATGCAGAAAGCTAAAATTTTTAAACAATATTTTGCTATAAAGTTTAAAATAATGCAAAAACGTGTACATATACCGTCCTTGTACATAAAGTGTCCAAAATCATCATCATGACAAAATTGTTTTTTTTTGCAATATGACTTGCGGAAAAGTCGAGAAAGAAGAAAAGTTATCAACAATCTGGGAAAGCTAACGCAACAAAAAGCTCTGAAAATAAACCCTTTACTAATGAAAAGGTAGATAAAAAAATTAATTGATATATTGATTTATATCAATTATTGTTATTTATTATTTATTAAAACTTCTTGCACATTAGTACATAGGCGGACTTAATGCCTAAGGCATTCTCTACCAGTCGACCTTTGGGTGATGCAGAGAAAAGAAGAAGTAGGTGCAATTCACAATTTTGTAAAAAAAAATTACAAAGAAAAGAATAGGATACATACAAAATTCGATACGAATATACACACACATTATACGCAAATACTTGTAACTTTAGTGTAACATATATATACATATACACACACATAAATATACAAATACATATATAGCTAATTCTCCATTTGTTAATGTCATCTGATTTGCCAATGTATAATGAAGACAAAATAAAACTGAAACTTCAGTGAAGAAGCAACTAATACATACTTCCAAACATCTGTGCCATATATCTGAACAACAGCTAATTTTAAAATTGCTCCGGGGGACGTACCGAGTAAACAGAAAACATTTTAATAAAGCAAAACCCATTTTAAATTTCCTGCGTAATATAATATCGGGGAGTCAATATTTAAAGTACGAAGTCGTATGTAACAAAAATACTAATATTTTATTCTGTTCGGTTGATTTCTCACCCCGTATCTGTGACTGCACCCCTTCGTCTGATTTTCTGATTGTGCGTGCTGTCGCCATGCGGAAGTCACTTTGAAGCCTCACACACCATTGTCAATAAGTAACCTAGGAGAACTTCAAAGATTTTTACTATAACGTTTCCTTGACATTATTTTGTTGGAGCTTCATTGAACTTTACTGATATATATTATGTACATATAGTTCGTAATGGGAGACACGTAGACGTTAGAAAGTAGTAAAATTGTTAAGAATTACGTTTATGGTGTATTTTTTGGTGTGACATACAGCGGGGATAGTTTTTTTGAAAACAACTAAGTTGGCAGACAAGCACTATAATCGCCTGATGGCGAGCCGTAACCGATGATTTTGAAAACTCGTGACACTAGAGCGGTGTCACTTGTGCGATGTCCACTTTATCCCATAGAGCTTTGGTGACACTAGTCATCTACTGCTTGTCTCATATTTCTGGAATGCAGCGTTATTGTTATTCATGAGAGCAATTAAGCCTTTAGATTGTGATCAAAACAATCTAGAGGTTCTTAATAACTAGTAATTGCATTCATGAGCAATCAAAAAACTAACATTCAAAGATCAATTAGATCAATCGAAAAAGTCAGCACCCGCCAGTTACGACAATTCGAGCAGAAATCTTTATGTTCCATCTCTTTCATGACTGTCTGACCATCTCAAGGTACATCAAGTTATTTAACTGATGAAAAATTCAGATTGAATATTAGTAAATGTATGATAGATTGATCGATTGATCGATGGATTCACGTCTTTTGGTTTTAATAAAGTATTATGAAAAAAACTGATGTGTGTAGTGTATTAAAATGTCAATAATTCTACTATTTTCTTTTCAGAAAGCAGCAACAATGACATCATCAATCTGTTCGAGAAGTTTAAACCAGAAATCGTTCATGAATTTAAGTCCGACTCAACCTTTGATGGAAAAAGTTATGTGACGGCTGTGAACTATAAACAATTAAGACTAAGTTTTTATGTAATGTGTAAGTAATAAGTGTTTCAAGTGAACAGTACAATGCATTTATCGAGTGAAGTAAGTTCAACTACGAACGGACTAGGCCACGAGGCACCTTCGTCGAGTTATGGTAGTAATGCCTTGCCGAGTCAGCCATTGACGGCTGAGTTGCTAGCTGAAAGAACTTTGGAGGGTCTCTTGGCAGATCACCCTGGAGAGTTGGTAAAGACGGGGAGCCCACATGTGGTAAGCATATTATTATGTCTCATATATGATTAGATTAGTTGGATGAAGGCCGTACTTTGTGAAAGTCGTTAGGAAATGCTCTGGATGAAGACGTCTTTTGGCGTATGTAGATGATGTATAATGATATACTATCAATTTTATTTTAAGGCGTTTGCAGAACCTGTCGCAATAAATGATCTCTATAAACCAAGCGAATGTTAACTGTAATTTATTGTGAAAAGCTCTATTTTTGGCCTATGAATTAAAAAAATAAATAATTCGCTAAATAGTTTTGCTAGTGCAGGAAAATAACGAACTACAGGCATACATGTACCGTTGAAAACATATGGAATTTTCATTAAAACGCACAAAAAAAGAGTGATAAACTCAACACTGGATAAATGCATAAATTAATGAAATAACTTATTTTTATAACAACTTGTAAACTTAAACCAACAAAACCTAAATTAATATCCAAAACCATTATCGCGTTGATTCCTTTACATATTATTTATTTTTCTTCCAAAGTCGCCAATCGTTGTAATTGCCCATACTAATTGGCATAGCATTTTTGTTTTTTATAGCTCGACTTAGTTTGAATCAAGTTTTCATAGGAATGTTATTAAGCGGTTCGCTAATCGCGTTTTGCGATTAATGAATTATGTTGTTTTAAGCGCTCCATGTATGTGCACCTACCTAATGTCCTCTTAAAGTACTTATATAAATTTAATCTTAAATGTTATTAAATAATTTTGGTCATACAGATTTCAAAAGAACCACTTTTGCAACTGGAAGATGTCCGACGGGGCAAGTATTTCTATGCGACAGAGGATTTTAACTTATTCCTCTTTAGATTTCTCTCCTATCGATTTTGTTGTTTCGGTTTGGTGTTGTAGCAAGCATTTGTAGCATATTATCAAAACGTTCAAAGTTCTCACATTGAGTGACATGTATGTATTGGAAAACTATTTCCATTAGCTAATGACCAACACTCCTAGCAAAATGACCTGCTATTAAAAATAAACTACCTTAAAGCATTCACACGTCTATAGCAGCGATTTATGGAGTAATATCAGGGAGATATCTCTCTGTCTGTAAAGACCAATACGGAAACGACACACCCTACCACAAGCATGACAGGAGAAATTTTTGTGGTTGATGACGTTGAGACGCTCACGTGCAAGGTCGCTTCAGGGCCTTGTGCCACGTGCGCTAAAATATATAATAATGTTCTAAATTGTATAACAGATATTAAAAATTAAAATAAATAAGACCGCACTGCAAAAAATACTTAATAGAGAAATGTTATTAGGTATAGCATTAATGAATGCCTTACTGAAAAAAATATTATTGTTGTTAATAAAATGTTTAAATAAATAATATAATATATAAAAATCTCGTATGACAGTGTTTGTGGTAGAACTCTTCCGAAACGGCTCGACCGATTTTAATGATTTTTTTTGTAAATTTGGTAGGTATGAGAATAGGTCGTAAAGTATTTTTCACACTCCTGGACCCACCCCCCATTTCTTAATCGATTAAAAAAATGCATTGCCACGCATGCAGCTAGTACATATATGTAACCTACATTTTTAATAATTATTTAATTTGATAGTTAAATATATGTAATGAATTATGTAATGTACTTTTAAATATCATTTTAAAAATTTTATTATATTACTCATTCATTAAACTATCATTAGTGTACGTAAATATTAAATTATTGTTAATAATTAATTATTAAAATAAATAGGCAATGAACCAATAATATTAAATCAGATGTAGTTAATGTCACTGTAAGCTCGAATATTTCTATGTATTGAATTTATAAGTCTTGTTATTGTCAAATTTTACTGCTCAAACAGGGTCCACAATGACACCTAATTGTAAGTTCTACATATACAACCTAATTTACATTGGGAATTGCAAATAAAGAATAAGAATATAATATAATTAAGTGGGAGAGCCATGCTTCGGCACGTAATGGCCGACTCGACCGGAGTGATACCACGGCCTCACAGAAAACCGGCAGTGAAGCAATGGTTGCACTTCTTTTCGCCGAGTCAGTGAGGTAACCGGAGGCCCTTACCCTTCCCTCCCCCTCCCCTCTTCCACCCTTCCCCTATACCCAGCTTAAAGGCCGGCAACGCACTTATGACTCTTGAGTTGCAGGTGCCCATAGGCGGTGGTGGTCATTTACCATCAGGTGACGCGTCTCTTCGTTTGCCCCCTAAAAAAAACTGATATTATGGTACAAAACGTATTATGTAGGAGGTGAAGTTGTGTCACTTTAGTATAGCAATAGATAGTTTTGTTATTATTCTACTTTCTTTTTTTCAGGTTTGTACAGTATTACCTCCCCATTGGCGGTCAAACAAGACCCTCCCAGTGGCCTTCAAGGTGGTGGCATTGGGTGAAGTTGGGGATGGTACTTTAGTCACCGTGAGAGCAGGCAACGATGAGAACTGTTCAGCTGAGCTTAGGAATTGCACTGCGGTGATGAAGAATCAGGTCGCTAAGTTTAATGATCTTAGATTCGTTGGGAGAAGTGGTAGAGGTGAGTGGTTATAATTATTAAGTTAATAGTGTAGTACCTATATCGATTTTTGGATGTTTAATATGCCTCTGCCCATCTCCTTTGGGAATAAAAGCGTGAGTGTATGTATGTTTAAATCAGTACAATAACGATAATGAAACCTTTAAACATATTTCATAGATTCAAATGAAAATGATATTCAAATATGGATTACAAAAGTTACATTTTTAAATACCAGATCCTGTAATAATCAGAAAGGGTAAATGTAAATATACGTATTTTATTAGTGGTTTCGTTACGTTGTATGTTTGTTGCATTGAAATCGGTATCGAATACGTCATTCTATGGCTTTTTAAGGATGTTAAAAAACTTTAAGTCAATGTTTAAACAAATACGGTAAGTTACATAAATACGTGGGTCACATTGAAAGTTTTTAGAATAGCCCAGTAAGAAAAGCAGCCGATGAAAAATTTATTTAAATTTCGAATTAGGAACTCTTTGCTGGGAGTTGTAGATGTTTAATGATTTCATATGTCATTTGTTATTATAAATTTGCGGTAATTTAAAAAGTGACGTCAAAAAGTGAAGTCATGCATCGAAATGAATTTGACTAGAGAAAATTTTTGCTCAATGATTTATTATGACTTTCGATGCGGTCTTACTCAACAACAATGTTATGATAGACTTCGATTGGCATTTCATTGATGAAAGCTAGATATTGCTATGAACCCGAAACTACTGGACTAGACAATCTGCGCAATGGATGTTTGAATGCGAAGATTTGTCGACAAAAGTAAAGAAGGGCACACGTCAAGTGAAAAAGATGATTGCCTCATTCTTTGACGGGTCATTTCGCAAAAATCATTCTAGAAGATAAAAGAACTGTTACTGCAGATTGGCTTGTCAATCATTGTTTACCAGTTTCCTTGGAAAATGTTAGACAGCAGCGCCCAAGAAGCAAGATCCTCCTCCAACACGACAACGTTCCAGCTCACTCCGCCAGACGGACTATCGAATATTTGTCTATCGAAGGTGTGGAGCTAGTGAGTCATCCTCCTTACAGTACCGACCTGGCACCTTGTGACTTTTATTTATTTCCAAAAATAAAAGTTAAATTAGAGGAATTCGTTTTATGAGCCCTGAAGATGCGGTGGCTGCGTTCGAAAAGGGCGTGGAAGAGATCCCTAAAGAAGAGTGGGCTCACTGCTTCAGTCAATGGTTCCATCGCATGTGACGGTGCTTAGAAAGGAATGGAGACTACTACTTCGAAAGACTACTTCGAAAATAAATAAAAATATTAACAGGCTTCTATATCACTCGTTTTTTATTTTCTAAAAACTTTCAGTAAAGCTGTATATTTTGATTCTCGTGAATACATAGGCTGTACTAAAAGTATCGGGAATGGAATATTTCCACTACTTCTGACATATTAAAATCTTTTTAATTGAAAACACCTTGGTTTTAAAAATCGAATACCATTCATTTATTTAAAAAAAGATTCTCGGTCTTATCACAAGGTTTTGTCAAACTTGTTTAGTCGTTGAGAAAATGGAATTGACTCGTCAAGGTCGTCCAAAAACTGCAGTCGCCCAAGAAAACGTTGATGCTGTGCGTAAGCTGATTGAGGAAGATCGACATGTGACATACCGCGAAATTCAGGCAACTTTAGTCAAATACAAATAATCTTGCATGAACGGTGTAAAAAAGTTGTTTTCCCGATGGATACCGCATTCGCTCTGTGAAGAGCAAAAAGCGGCTCGCGTTACTTGGTGCGTCAGAACTCTCGAAAGATTCCACGCAGGATCCTCAAATGCTGTATACAACATCGTATCAGGTGACGAATCCTGGATATACGGGTACGAACCCGAAACAAAAAACCAGTCACGAGTTTGGGTTTTCGAAAATGAGCCAACAAAAATTGTTCGTTCACGGAGTGTTGCAAAAAAAATGGTGGCCACGTTTGTCTCCAAAACCGGCCATGTTGCGGGACTCTTGAGGGACAAAGAACGGTTAATGCAGAATGGTATGCTAGCATTTGTTTGCCACAGGTCGTTTCTGAACTCCGTAAAGAGAACTGCAACCGCCGCATCATCCTCCATCACGACAATGCGAGTTCTCACACCGCGCACAGAACAAAAGTTTTTAAAGCAAGAAAACATAGAATTATTAGACCATCCGCCGTACAGCCCCGACCTAAGCCCTAATGATTTCTATACTTTCCCTAAAATAAAGAATAAATTGCGTGGTCAGAGATTTTCATCACCTGAAGAAGCTGTGGACGCCTACAAAACGGCCATTTTGGAGACCCCAACTTCCGAATGGAATGGTTGCTTCAATGATTGGTTCCATGGTATGGAAAAATGTGTCAAATTTCGCGGAGAATACTTCAAAAACCAATAAATACATTTTTAAATAGTAATGTCACTTCCTTGATTCCCGAAATTTTCAGTGCCGCTCTTGTATAACGAAACCAAATGAGTACATTGAGTTTCGATATACATATTTGTAGTGGAGATTTATGAAATTTGCCAAGAAGTAAGATTTCAAAACACAAGTAAAAGAAAGAATCCGAGAATAACAAATTTAATATTTTATCATCATATAAAAAAAACTCAAAACCCGTTTGTATGAAGTATTAACTATCATTTAAGGACGTACGGAATCCTCGGAGTTCGAGTAGTAACTGCATGTGTCTACTTTTGTTTTCAAACCGCTAAAGTATAAAAGCCTCCCTTATGTTAAAACAAAATTTACCGTAATGCGTTATGAATTGAAGAGGTTATATATTATACCTAAGTATAGCGAATTCACCTAACCTGTTTAAAGATTTATGGCATAGATTTTCGTACAGCAAGGCCTTAACAGATCAATTACCCCCATTGACTTAATATTCCAACAAAGAGAAGACCTGTTGAAATATTCAGAAGGCGGAGCGCCCCTGGCTTTGTTTTTGAGTGCTCACTCAGGGGAGCAGGGGAATTTTTATAAGTCGATGTCTGCATTATCGTAAACATGCATATATGTGTTATTCTATAGTGAAAATATGAAAAATTTTAAATATTAATTTTTTGTTTTATCTGTATTTTTTATTACAACTTGATATTTGTATTGTTGTAAAGTTGCCTTTTAACTTTAACGAAAAAAAATGTTAACTTGTGTTTTTTTTATAAGACAACTCCCGCATTAGGAATTACTCCTGTGTCGCGGGGGACTTTACAAAAATACAAACAACGGAAACAAAGAACACCCAGACTTAAGTGGGAATCGAACCCACGACCTCTGGCTCAGCAGTCAGGGTCACTAACCACTAGACCAACAGGCCAGCCAATAAATAAAATACTAATGCTTATAGAGGGATTTTCTTTACCTATGTACATAGACTGATGTAATGCCCCTATAAAAATAAATATCTTATACTTGAGATGGATAACTTGGCGATATATTTATTTGGAAAAAGTTGAAGGATTTATTCGACATGACTAACTAACTTTTAAACGATGTCATACGTTTTGTGGTCAATTGATTTTAAATAAACGTTACTCATTCAAACGCTAACACATTTTAACAGTAATAATTTTATTAACAAATTGTAATTTATCACAAGGATATAAAAATATAAATTAATACAAATAGCGGCTATGTAATTGAGCGGTCAACCGCCTCTGCGATGTAGCGACGTCTCCACTTGTAAGGATTCGAGCCGCGGACGATTAGTGGCTGATTAGACGTGTGCATCTTGCTGTATCGTTGGATTATCTTTTCTAGACATCATTTATAAATATTGCGGCATCTTGTCTTTATTTTAAGGGTACACTGCAAAACTTCGTAGTTGCGCGATAATCATGACGGCCGAAACGGCCGAAGTGGCGCGGCGGCAAAGCATTGCATTGCTTCGGTCTAAGTGTTTCTTCAAAATATTTGCCTCATTTTACTTCAAACACCCAAATGTTATGAAGTGACAAAATTGTTTTTAATCATTATAGCAAATATACTATTTGGTATCGCACAATAAATTCAGGTGCAAATACTTTTTTAAGTCTAATAAGACCTACCTATAGTATTAAGTTCTGTGGGATAATTGCAGTCTTAGCACTTATAGCACTTCGCGTTTGCGGATCTTTTTACGGCTTAAACTGATACTTTGGTGTTTAACCCTTAATTGCATTCACGCACGCAACATACAATACAAATTTATAAGTTCCTTACACTTAGTATACATATATAGTGTAACGCTAGGTCGCTTTTAATCTGTTGTAATTACTATACCTACAAGAAAAATAATTGAAGTATTGCTGACTGTCTGAAATATGGCTGACTAACTGAAATATAGCTCTTTAAATCCTTTATCACTTTGTCGAGGAACTGCAAGTCATATCTACCACAACGGAGAGATGGGCCGACTAGGCTAGTCTTTGGCTCATCGGTTGATGTTGGAGTGTGTTATAAATAATAATGGCTTGGTGTAACATACGTAGTGCATAATTCTTAGAATGTTGGCCTGTTGCTGTTATTGCTGCTAAGTATTCTCCACGTCACTCTCCTCCAAGACCTGTATTCGATGGGGTTAATAGGTGAGCTACCTATGCACTTCTATGGAGCTTAAAAGTACCTGATGTGTTATATTCCAGACTATAGAATCTGAGTGTGAGAGTTATCGTGGGAGAGCCATGCTTTGGCACGTATGGGCCAACTCGACCGGAGTGATACCACGGCCTCACAGAAAACCGGCAGTGAAGCAATGCTTGCATTGCTTTTCGCTGTGTGAGTGAGGTTACCGGAGACCCTTCCCGCCCCCTCTCCCCCTCTTCTACCCTTCCCCTACTTCCACCTTAAAGGCCGGCAACGCACTTGTGACTCTTGAGTTGCAGGTGCCTATGGGCGGCGGTAGTTATTTACCATTAGGTGACCCGTCTGCTAGTTTTCCCCATATGCCACACAAAAAAAAAATCGAGAAAACACCAAGACCAATGAAAATAGACATAATCATGCATAAAAATATTTGCACAGAGCGGAAATCGAACCCCCGACCCCCATCGTGGTAGTCGAATGCTCAACCGCCGCGTCTCGGAAGTCGTCGTATGTAGTTATATTAAGACTGAGCCTCGTTATGCTCCTCCTTACTTAATGGAAGAACATAACACAGATGGAGCAGTAAACGGCTGGTAAGAATTGCGATCAAGAGTATGTCAACTCAACCAAACACAAGCATGTTGATCAGTTTTTTGAAGTGAAAACTTCTTTAGGCACGTTGGGCACTTTTGGGCCGGGGAAAAAGCACCGAACTCGCGTGGCTCAGATACATGCAGTCCTACGACTGACATTTTCTTTTTTTTAATACTTACTTGACACATCTAACAGACGGCCGCCGTCTGATCCCAAAATAACATGTCAACCAGACTTCTGATAAACATACTTATGTATATATTTCTAAATACAAACATGTTATATATAAATTACATCCACATACAGAACAAATGATCATGCTCATCACACAATTATTTGTCTTGGGAAGGAATCGAATCCACGACTTCTAGCCCAGCAGGATCACTAGATCAAAAATATGACCCTCGTAACTTGTATTCTTTAAAAACATATCACTACATATTATAAAACAAAGTCCCCCGCAGCGTCTGTCTGTCTGACTGTTCGCGATAAACTAAAAAAATTACTTAACGGATTTTCATGCGGTTTTCACTAATAGACAGAGTGATTCATGAGGAAGGTTTAGGTGTATAATTTGTTAAGATTTTGTCTAAATTGATTGAAATATGTTGATTGTTGAAGATGTGTCTGCTACCCGTGCGAAGCCGGGGCGGGTTGCTAGTTAGGTAATAATAACATCCAGTTTTGATAATGTTTAGCAGAAATTCACAAGATATTATCTAATACCGATTTTAGTAACGTAAACAGTCTGGATCGATGTAAATGAACAACGAAGCGGGAACAAACTTAAAGTTTGGGGTCGCAAACATTGCTAACATTGGCGAACTGTAAACTTGCCTAGCATCTCATATTCAAATAGTGCAGGGGAGCTAACGAACTAGAGGGGCTGGGTTGCTTCGACTTGTAAGAAAATATCAACAGAATACGGATATTAAGGTGGTGTTTCACTGTAAAGTAATATCGCAATTTTATGAGAATTATACAGGCTGTATTTGAAAATAGAACACTTACGCAAATCACTGAAAGGGCATGACACTAGCATGCAGTTACAATACGAATTAAAAAAAAAAAACTCCGTTTACAAGTTATGACCGTTTTAATTTCCAGGTATTTTTGCCTCGTTTTTTTTTTATAATAGTAGGTGGAATATGTAAAGCTAAAGATTTTAAATTGTACGTATTTTTTTTATTTTGGAACGGTAGGGTAGGGAATAGCGAATAATTGCCCTGATTCGAGTATCGATGACGGGGAGCGCCTCTGTATATTTATACCCACATAAACATGGCAGTGAGATGAACTTTATACGTCGTCATTATTTTTAAAGGACTGTTGAAATTAGGCCGAGGTAGGAAGTTCCGTTTTCGTCAAATAATGCCTACGCGAGCACACTTGTCAGTAGATCAGCCCCTTAATGTCATTCATGTCACAGCGGTGTTCCATGTCGATACCGTTAGTAAACAAACTGAACAGAAGATAAATTGTGTGTCATGTAAACAATGTTAATAGAATGGGTTTTGGATTCTTGTTTACATTCTGATTTGTAGAAATACGGCAAGTATATTTGCATATTTCCCAGTTCCAAAGAACCTTTTGACTGTTTTTTCTTCTTCATATAAGCCAGAAGTTACATAGATCATATATAAATTAAAAACTGAACTAACAAAAACTCTATTATGATTTTCGGGTTAACGAGTATTCGTCGTAATACTGATTAGTATCAAACTACAAAAACGTTCATATATTTTCATGATATTAATAGAGTTTGCAATATACCGTTTTATTTGGTGGAAAAGAGATTGACCTATTTGTCGGTAAGCAAAACATTTCATTCACTTCTTTGGTTTCAAAACTTTAAGTATGTTGTTGGAAAGATACTGGCTGATCTTGCGTATTAATAGAGATACAATCAGTTATCACTACGAGTAGTTTCCTATGATTAAAACAAATTATTTATTCGTCCTCATGAAATTGCGTGTGATATAAGACTGTGAAAAACATATTATACTATATTATTAGGTTTATCGTTACTGTGTTCAAGTTTCTCATTATTTTTCAATAGTTAAACCAAATATTAAAACTAAATAATTTCGCAATTGCTGGGTATGACGTCATATAATATCTACAGAACGTACGTTTTATTAAACGTTTTGTCATTTAATAAAGATAAACTGATTTGACTTGACAGTCAACTACCGTGTGCAGCTCTTATTACTTTAGGATCAATTTATTACGTATTTTACAAGTTTTTTATTAAACTGGCAATGTTTGTAATATTTGTTCAGGTCAAATATTGCAACTGAATTTTAAAGCAGTTATCCTCAACTGATTATGCTGAAATTTTGCACACACGTTTAGTTTGGATGACAATAAATAAATCTATATATATAAAAATGAATCCCAATTTCTCTTGGTAACGGCATCACGCGTGAACGGCTGGACCGATTTCGCTAATTCTTTTTTTTTGGGTTTGTTATTGTCAGAAGGTTCTTATTAAAGAACAAATTAAGAAAGTTGCTCAGAAAATTAGAAAACTTGACGAGGGACTTACGCGGATGCGGGGCGCGCAGCTAGTAACAAAAAAAAAGTAGTAGTAGAAAATTTGTCATAAGGTGTCTTTTATGCTAGAATGTTTTATGCTTTATTAAGATTAAACTCGCAGTGTATGCATGAAAGCATACACTGAATAAATAAACGTTATAAACAATAATGGAATAGTGGCGTATAAGACTATTCGAGTTGTTTAACCATTTTGCATATATCGGCAGCTTATTCAAACCGCAGACTGCTAACACAGCACAGCGCCACAAAATCCCATATAAGTCGACGAGAACAGTGCCACCGCTTAATAACTAGTTAAACAAGTTTGACACTTTCGAAACTAGAATAGCAGTGCATTGCCTGTACATCATAGGATACACTATGTTACTGCTGTAACACTTTCTTACTGCTAAAGCAATCATTAAAATTGTTGTTGATTTCACGTACAAAATGTAATAATGAGTTTATTATAATAAAAGGTTAATTATTTTTTACATTGACATACATTTCTAATAAAAACTTTAATTAAAGATGTACTCAACTAGTTTCGGGCCCACGACTCAAGCGCCTACTGCGCCTGTGTCAGGCGCCACGTATCGAATTGCGCTACATCATACTACAGCTTGTGAATCTATTCGGGGAACTCCCCGACGCCCGGGTAACCCCTGACGTCATCACCCAGCCTTGAAAATTTGTTGCTTTATTTGCTTGCTTTGGTACATTACGCTATATGGGAATAAGCCAACTCCATGACACGACTAATACAGAAGACAGAGCTCTCCCAAAGACTTTACAACACAATACTTTGTGCGGCCCCAACGTCTACCTGCTACTTTAACCAGGTTATTGGTCCCTCTAAAAGGGGGACGTACCGCTTTCCAATCCTTGTGTAAAGTTATTTGAACGGAGTTTATTAACTAAAAAAATAAAAATTAAAGTGGATAATTTCGTTGCACAAATATAACCCTCATTAAAAATTCCTTAAACAAACAAAAGCTTTCGGCTAGCGTGTACACGAAAAAACCAATATAGCCCGGAGCGGCGGGAAAGTGGAAAAGAAGTTAAGAGGTGTCTATTTGTCACGTTCCTTCCTGAATAACGCTCTGCTTTCCAATTAAGGGTAAGCGCTCTCTTTGTTTATCTTAAATTGCGAGAAAATCTCACTCAAATTATCGGGTAAAAAAGACAGAGGGGATTGCTGAGGAACATAACTTTTGTTTCGTTCCGGGATAAAAAGTTGCGTGTCTAACGCCGAAAGAGGGGTGCGGGGAATTTTTAATAAGCGAAAAATTTAATGAGAGCCCCCGACCACTTTTTTTGGCCACGGTTTGCCGTGTCAGCCGGGAAACGGCTGCCTTCACTCTCCGTACTGGACAAGAATTATTAATTACTTGTAAGATCTTTCTCTTTCTTTTTGAATTATATCATAGCTCGTGTTATATCCAATTATGTTTTACAAAACTTGACAGATTACTTAGAATAAAAATGTTAGCAGGGTGTTTCCATAAATCTAACGAAGTAGGGATAGCGTAATATGAAAATATTAGATACTAGCCATCCCCGCAGTTTCACCTGAATTAATGGTCACTGCTCCGCGCCTATTGGTCGCAGCGTGATGTCATATATCCTATAGCCTACCTCGATAAATGGGCTATCCAACGTTAAGAAATTTATTAAATTATAATTATAATATTAGTATTGATATATTTACAACGTCTATTACTGTTTTAGATCCACAAGACGACAAATATAAGATAGTTATTCTACAAATAATAGAGTTCTTTTAACAGAAGTTAGGTCACAATTACTTATATTAGTAATAGTGTTGTGTTTCTAGAAGTGAATAGAATAGCTGGGGCTTATGACAGCAGTTGACTTGGAAGTGCAACAGCATTTTCAACGAATAAGTGATATGGCTTGGTCACCGCCTACCTTTAATTGCAAGTGTGTTTGCTTGTCTGCTACTTTGGTAGTATAAAAAGCCTCTATAATTATAACCAGTCTTTATATAAACTATAGGTTTATAAAGAATACAACCTACCTTTCATGAAACAATAGGTAAGCATTTTAATATGCGCGTGTCAAATACACATGCGTATTTAAACTAAATAAAACACAATATAAAGTTTAAAAAAGAAACATACCGTACAATAGACTGAGCCACAGTAAAGCTAGTTAGTTTGAATGAAACTCCGTCTTTTATCTAAATTTCTTTTTATTTTAAATATCTCAAGAAAACTAAATACTCATTATTAGGTATTCTTCTAACATTTTACTGAAGCCTATTTCATTATAAAAGCTCCCAATGCATTTCATTCATGAGCGATTTAAATTTAACCTTACCTTATTATACTCCGGTGTGGGGTAGTAAGAGGCCAATTTATCGCACCAGTAGTCAAGGAGGGACATCTGCTAATCGATTGATTGGCCCACCTTAGCTAGACAGATAAAAAATACACCCCTAGCCTCATTTGTCCCGGAAATCAACGCATTGGGTCTTTAATTGTGTCTTTATATTGTGCGTTTAAAGATATAGGTATACGGTATTTTAAATTATTATCTGGTGTGTAATATTAGTGTTGTAAGTTATATGTTACAGAAATTGGTTCTACTTTTTGCAGTGTTCTGTCCTGTTTTGACATTTATTTTTCATATACGTCGATTATATGTCGCGCTATCTAGGGACAAGCGCCTGAATTACTCCATGCTCCAATGATCTTCCACCGCGAAACAATTTTTTTCGTCGTAAACCTTAATAAGTACTTACAAATCCTAATCGTTTGCGCCGTCGCGTCGCATTCCTGACATGGTTACCTAACTTATTAACCCTCATGGATATTTTATTGACTGGCCTGTTTGGTCAGGTGGTGTGGTTGGTTCGGTCAAGTGGTTAGTGATCCTGACTGCTGAGCCAGAGGTCGTGGGTTTGAACATTGGGAATTAGGACAAATAATTGTGTGATGGAGATGATCATTTGTTCTGTGTCAGGGTGTAATTTATCTATAATATATATGTATTTAGAAATATATAAATATGTTTATCAGCATTCTGGTTACCATAGTATATGCTTTGCTTAATTTGGGATCAGACGGCCGTGTATAAGATGAGCTAAGTTATATTATATTATTAATGTTACATTTGATAATTCAAAAATAATAGTCTAGGCTTTTACGAAAACTATTAGTCAATTACTTAGGCCTGTATATTTTTTATGTAGAATTGCTGACAGACAGAACAGATAGCCTTGCAGAACCATTTTAATGTCAGTAATCTTCGATTTATTCCATAAAAGAAGCAAAAAATTATTCTTAGTAGTAGTAGTAGTAGTAGTCTTATTAGTTAAGATACAAAGTACATGAATGCCTTGTCTTTTTAAACGGGACTATTTTGTAATTATTATCCAAAAACAAACGAACATACATCTTTAAACTGAAACAAAGGTCCACCAGTTAAGCAAACAGTGTCGGCAGGACACAATAGGCACCTCTCTCTCACCCTCCCTGCACCTTATGTTGCCTCCTTTAGAAATTATTTTTGTATAGAGGGCCGCGTCGAAAAAGATCTCGGTCTCGCGGCTTCACCTTTCGTTATTAACTCGGGAGGGGCCTTTGATGCACTCCATACCTTTACAAACTAATGATTTCGATTTTGCAATGTTATTTTCGTTACCTTCCTCTATGTCGGTATGATTGAGGATGTAAATTACCCTTCTAAGGTAAGCTTTTCAAATAAAACAGGCTGTATCAATGTTCTAAACTAAAATTGAATAAGTGTTGATTGAGGATCTTTTGAAGGATTTCGAATATGATTTCAAATCCCATCCTTATTTTAATTGATTTTAAGTTAATACCTAAGTTTCTAACTCTTACGTTGCCAAAAATATGTGTAAAGACATTTTATAGATAATTCTACTCACTCTTTAAATATTACTTAAAACCTTGAAACGATATATTAACAATTTGTAATACATTTTTAGCCATATTGAGCAATGTTAAAATCGTTATGTATGTAGCTGCTAAATAGATTACCTTGAAAACATTGAGTACAACTTTAGTACAACAGATATTTGTGTGCATATATTGAACTTTCTTTGTCTTCGATAGTGAGTGGGGTTAAAATGATATGTTATTTTAAAATTACTTAACAGTCACACATAGCACTATAATAATAAAGACCTTTCGAACGATATTAAATAATTTCTTCATTTTCTACACCAATTAGACAGTTGACAGACTTGAAAGAACCCAAAAACAGATGCAACGTTTGACTTTTTTAATCAAAAAGAAACCTACGAATATAAAAACAGCGGTTGTTAAATAATATCGACTCTCATAACAGTCATAACGTATATCGATCCATCGATCGCACCTAGTATTCTTTTTGGTTTATGTATGTATGTTAGTGGTTAAAAAGGCCAATTCTTTTTAATTTTATCAACTTTTTTATCTTGCGTTAATTTATTAATAATATGTTTTATGAATTGTCTCACAAAAGTGAATGTATTTTTATTGCATTTAAAGAGAACGAATTGTTTTTCTTAATAGTAACAATAGTTATGACGTAGTTACTACTATACGTGCTTTTTCACGTAGTCTAGTATGGCGAATCGTAAATACAGAGAATTATAAAATTTGATAAAAAAAAATTGCCATTAGCTACTGTTTCATATCATAGTATGTCGTATAAAAATGAACTTTCGTGTACAATCCAGTACCATTCTGGCGGATCTCCTTACAGTGGTATACATTAATTACAGGGTCTCCCATACGACACTAATATAACTTTCAGCATGTCATTGAACGTAATTTAAACCTACTTTTTGCAATTACGCTATCACCCCGAATGGCCCAGATGAAATAGTGAAAGTTTACGGTTTTTGTGAAATATCTGAACGACACATGATAAACTTCCCATTTGTGTTCATCGGAACACAAATGAGAAATTCGGATATAACCGTAGGTGGGACCGGTTTTCACAGTTTTGGTAAAAAACTAATGACACCCTTGGTGTTGCAAACGTCCATACGCTACCGCAGCTGCAGCATCAGAACGGCAAAACGCTTGTTTTCCACTTTAGTAGTAAAAAAAGGCGTCAAAACACAAAGGTGTTAAATAAAATACTTTAGTGTGATACCGACAGAACGTCTAGAGAAGACAAACAATGGACAAACAATTTAACCCGTTTTGAATGCTTGTATTACAACATAAATATAAAGATCAAGATAGATTGAAAACCAACATATACCTAAACATAATTGTTAAGCTCGTTGCTAAGTACCACCACAATTTAAGATGAGCATCCATTTGCATTTTTATTAATTTAAAGAAGGACCTTCACGCAAAAAAAATCATAAGCGAAATTGAGACGGCGAGAGAGATGCAACTATACAGAATTTCTTTATGAATAAGAGGGACGGAGTGCGCTTCTTTTCATTTTGGATCCTTTTTGGAGTTGTTCTCTTTCCGTTTTTAATTATTGAACCACTCATTCCTAATTATTGTTATTAGCGTTGGGGAGAGTGGTGAAAATTGAGGGTCTCGTCTCGCAATATTGACCGCTCGGCTCGTTCGCAAGGTGCTTCCCAGGGGACGATTTTTAATTGTGTACGCTCTTGACTTTCCTCTCTTGTTCTTTGAGACGCTTCAATAAACTCGGATTTTACGGTATCTTGCTTGTATAAGGTTATTTTATTGACGAGGAAGTTTTATACTGCTTCTGAACAAATATAAAATAAATATTAAAAGCGACATAAGTGAGGACAAACCGAAAAAACATATGTTATGGATGTGTGTGAGCATGTTTCAGTACACTCACACAAGACTCATGTTAATCTTTTGTGTGTGAGCTTAGGAGATGTATGTGTAGGCAATTCACTAATGTCCCTAATGCGTATCGGTTTGTATTTTATATCCAAATTGCTCCCCGTAAGCCGAAAATCCTCTGTAAGCCATGAAACCGAGATCAAAGGAGCTCGCAACCATTACCATTGTGGCTCATTTTTTATTTAGCTTGCGAGCGCCGAACTGTTATCTTAACGCTCCTCCTGCCTACTTTATGACGTTATAAAGCTGATTTTTAATCTGACGTGAACAGGAAATTGCCGAATTTGAATATGCCTAGAATTTGAATTCGTTCATAATTCAACTGTTATCTATTTTCGAAAAGGTTTTAGTATGATTATTTTTCTCTACGAGTTCCAAGCTAATAAACCTTTATGTACTTAATTAGGTATGTTCTAATAAAAATATCTCGTGACAAGATGTATTCAGGTATAAAACTATTAGCACATATAAATGTAACCTGAGTCAACTCAGCAAAATTTTAGGCGTAAACATATTTCGAATTCATGAAATATTTTTTAGTTTTATGTTACTATATGATATTATATATAGATGCCTATTTTTCGCGTACTATACATATTTTTATTGCAAATCAGTGGCGCCCCCTTATGGTGGGGATCAATATGAACAGTTTATGAAGTGTGTCGCACGTGCATGCCGAGTGCAATATGTTAGCTTCAAGAGTCGCGAGGGTGGCCAGACGAAAGCCTTTTTATGAATAACTAAATGATTTATGAAGCAAGCGTGTGTATTTTGCTTTTGAAGGTATGTTGCATAATGCATAAATGGGAAAGCAGTATTCTTGATTTGAATATTAAATCTTGAACGAATTAAATAAAAGAAAAGAATTATCTGAGCTTTGGATAAAAATCGTTTCGACATTTCGAGAGCATTGAACGATTCTAAATAAATACTCGTATCCAAGTAATGGTTACTATTGTGTAGAAAGAATTTGAATTGAATTATATTAATAAACTTGCCTTTGATATATTATTTGGTGTATTGTGTGTTGTATGAATATTAACCACTGTTTTGTGTCGAGCGTTCAACATGTCTCGTGTATATCCTTCCATCGTATTATGTAAGTAGTCGGAATGGGTAATTCGTATCTACGTCTCGGAAACAATAAAATTTTCTTTTTTACGTATATTTGCGCAGAAAAACAATTTCTTGGTCTCTCTCTCTTAAGTTCTCGCCGAGTTTATGTGGGTTTTATGAAAATAAGCGGGAGGCCGCTCATTTCGGGTCGTAGGGTGTGGGGTGTGAGCGGGCAGGATGGGGGGTGTTTATGTCGTTTTCATGGCTCGAAGGACCACTGCCGTGGCTTTTGGCCTCAAGCCAGACGTTGGAAATGCTAGCCTCTCTTTTGTTTTGCTCGCCACGCCGGAATGTTATCTCGGTACGTTTCTTTTATTCAGAATATAATTTTAGATCTAAATATAAAATCTTTCCTATCTAGCTTGTTTGTAGGAAGTAACACAGTTAGAGCTCATTTCAGGTATGGTTTACCTATTTACTTATCGTAGGTAGAATGTGTAGAGATCAATGTTTTTTTTTTCATTTCATCTTTTTACGTCGTCTTTAGTATGATGAATTCAAAAACAAATACTTGTTAAAAATTACCAAACTTTTACTTTAAATACCTTTACTAAATTAATTTTATTTATAGTCTAGTAATCATGTCTTAAATTGAATGAAACAATAAAGAACAACCACTGTTTATATGCTGTTTGCTTGACAAAATGCAAGGTACCCCTAGCGTTTACAGGCGGCAGTAACCACTTAACCGTAGTACCTAACTCTAACAGAAGTAAGGCGGAACCTGTGGTTATTTGTCAATTCAGTTGTATAAAAACGTGTTCAAACATGTTAGGTGATAGTGCATTAAATATAAAGCAAGTTTGTTTTTTGTACAACCCTGTTTATACATTTATACACACCAAGGTGACGATAGTCTCGAAAATTATTTACGAACCTTTGTATATATCTCCTGTTTTATCCCGTAGGAGAATATAAAATTCAATAAGGACCGATCATGATTCATTCCTTACTAGTGTGTGTAGAATGTCAACCGATGAACTACCAGAATTACCATTCGGTATGTGTGCCGATACGCCAGTGATTGTTCAAACGCTTGGTGCCGTGTTTGCGGCCGCTCTGCGGTGGATGTGTTACGATGGCATTTCGACTACACCACTCCTATTCTCTATATTCATCGCTTTTATAGAATGGAAACACAAACATACTACCTTACATTGCTGCGTTTTGATAAAGAGTTATACAACCGACTGATACATTACTGGCAATGGTTACTTGATCGGTAACTTTTGACGTCATTTGAAGTGACTGTTCCGAGTACGGAACACTTATTAAGTGATAGGCTGGACCACGACCACATTTACACTATGCTTATCGTTTTGTATAGAAGTGGATAGATTTGTTACCAGCATTGGTAAAGATATAAATATAAGAATTAATAGGTTTACCACGTAATATTGTGATAGATAGATAGATAGGTACTCTTTATTGCACACCAAAAAAGTATTATACAAACTAGAAATTGAATATAAGGTATCAGTACAATGGGCGGTCAACCTTAGGATGGACTATACTGTATGGAAGTAGGTAACTCGCGGTGCACAACAATTCAAAATAATAAGAAAAATATACAATTAATAAATATCAGTCTATTTAAGTCTACTAATTTTTTATTAGTAGACATTTTTAGAGTATACACTACACATACATATAATTATAATATATGGTTCTTACGAAGAAAGGTAATGATCCTTGATAAGTTTCTAAAAAACAGCTTGTGACTGTGCTCGTCGGATAACTTCTGGCAATGCATTCCACAAGCGTGCGGCTTGCCCTGCAAATGATTTGTCAGAAAATGTTGTGGTATGACTTGGAATTTCTAACGTTAAATTTTCCGATGATTTCAAATATCTATTGTGTGTGTCGTACATAAATGCGAAACGCTTTTTTAAATAGACAGGCGTAGTAGGGTTAAACAAGATATTATACAGTAAAGAGAGGATATGAGTATTCCGACGAAGATGAATCGGAAGCCAATTTAGTTTAGTACGGAATTCGGAGATATGATCATATTTGCGTAAGCCGAAAATGAATCTTATACAGAAATTTTGAAGCCTCTCAAGTTTATCAAGTTGGTCCTCATTGAGATCTAGATAGCTAACGTCGGCATAGTCAAGAATGGGGAGAAGAATCGATTGCGCGAGTTCAATTTAAGTAGAAGTGGGAAGGAAATTACGTAATCTTCTTAGAGAAGCCGCAGAGGCAAATATCTTGCGACTGACATTTTTTAACTGGACATTCCATGAAAGGGTTTTGTCCTTATGTATCCCTAGGTTCTTAACATTATTGCTTATAGGAATAGTAACCCCTTCAAAAGACACCTGTGGAAGTGCTGAACAGTCAATTTTAGCAATAAGTCTGGAGCTACCGACAATTATAGCTTGCATCTTGCTAGGGTTAATCCTAAGCCCATACATAGTGGTCCATTTACTTATACTAGCCAGATCTTTATTGATAGTGTTAATACTTTGAGATAGTTCGTTAAGATTTGCTTGACTGTATATTTGCAAATCATTTGCGTAAAGGTGGTAGGAAGAGAGAAGTTCATTCGAGATTGAATTAATAAATATTGAAAAAATTAAAGTAGATAAAACGCCACCCTGTGGCACACCAGCAGCTGTGTTGACCAGGTAGAGTAGCTATCATCCAGTCGGATGCGCTGCCGGCGGCCGAACAGGTAACTACGAAACCAATCAATAGCCGTTGGAGATATGTTGTGAGAATTAAGTATGGCAAGGAGAACCTCGAAGTTCACAGTGTTGAAAGCATTGCTGAAGTCTAGTAGACATAGAACTGTGAGGTTTCCATTCTCCATGCCTGTCCTTATATCATCTGTAATATTGACGAGAGTGGTGGTCGTGCTATGGCCGGGGCGGAAACCGGATTGGAACGGGTTAAGTAGGTTATTTCTGCAAAGGAATGTACTAAGCTGATAGTGGATATGGCGTTCCAGGACCTTTGACAGGAAAGGTAAAATTGAGATAGGACGATATTCGGAGTAGGATACAGGTTTGGGATTCTTGGGTAAAGGAATAATTTGAGCGTCTTTCCATGTCGATGGAATAACACCGCTGACAATGGAAGTATTAAGGATGTGGGTAATAATAGGTAAAATTTCGTCAAGGATGGGAAGGACCATATTCCGACTGATAGAATCAGTGCCAATTGCATTAGATGTAATGGACCGAATTCTCTTCTCAACATCACAAGCAGACATTTGACTAAGAAGAAATGGAGGATAATCAGGAGTCGGAATTGTTGAAAGATAATTAAATGTATTCATTTTAGTTGTCTTATTAAAGTTAGACGAAGCATTGAAGTGCTGGTTAAGTTGGTTAATATCCAGAAGCTTTAGAGATGATTCTTGTGATGTGATTACAGCTATTTAGATGTTTTTTCAAACATAAATAAATAACTAGTTTTTTTTTAACACCGGTAAACTATGTTATAACATGTTAATACGTTATCAGAGTTGTTTAGTATAAAATACTTGGCAGTGTTTGCACAATTAGATAATTTGGAACCTCTAGCCGTAGTGTGTATTGATGGTGAATACACATCTCCAAAAACTTGCTTTATTTTGTTGTGCTTTTATTTTATTGATGTAGACTATAATATGCTCTATCCTCTATTGCATTAGTAAATAACGAAGGTGCTGAGGGATCACTCAGCATCAGATGTGGTAGTAACCACAGAGTACATTATACCAAACTAGTAATACAGATAAAATATTAGTTACTTTGCTTATACCTACTACATACATGTATGTAGCAGGAGATAAAATACAAGTATAAAAAGTGAATGTGCTATTAAATTTCTCTAAATGTAACTTAATTCAACGTCGAACTTATTACTAATAAAACCAGTACATTTACTAGTATATAGTTTTATTAAATATTGCAATTTTGTAATTGTGATAACATTTGTAATGTAATTTTTATTGAAATTGTATATTTTTACCATTTTACATAAAATGTTATTATTATTATATGGTAACCGATTAACCGATAAACGTTTGCGAAAATTAACCAATGAAAATATTTTATCACCACCATTAAATTGACTGTATTTGAGAAAATAAAAGTAAATTGGCAATCAAGCACACATTGGTCAGTAAGCGACCAATAAAAGTATGTGCCTATTATAAACACTTGCAATACCGATGTTGTCATGTACGCGTTGTTGATCCTTGGAGTACTGTCGTAGTACTGAGTGTGATGACTATATCCTATTCTATATTACCAAAGTGGCAAACAAGCCCGCGGTAACCGTAGCCTATGGTCGTTTGCAACACAACTGAAACAAACACTTGGAAAAGCCGAACATGGAACACATTTAATATTTTTTTTGCTATTTTAATTTGGCAGTACAATACAATTTGTGGGTAATTTGCTTGCTCGTGAATCTTTTCTTAGCTAAATTAAAACACTTAGCGTCACAAAGCATAGATTTTTAACAGAACTGAATACTTACTATGATAATCTTTCAGTAAATCTGTCAATGGCAATCCGTGAGTTCGTGTTGGTATGCGGATTGTCGTGCACGAAAGACATTGTGCCACAAGTCAACCGCGCTCAGCACAAATAACTGTAGAGTCCCCCGCGAATGGTTTGCATACCGAGGTGATGCTTGATATATGACTCTCGCACGTGCCTCGGTGAGGACACGGAAAATATGTTTGAACTGTCTATTCTAATAAAATACTTTGTCTTTTCAATTTAACTAGTGGAACAATTATTAAGCTCCGTAATATCTTCTAATAGGGGAAAAAAACTTTTTTTTTTATTGACAATACTTACTTATAGCTCGTAAATAGCGACCAAACAAAAAAAAAGTAGGTTTAGAATTGACAACAGAGAAGAAAATGAACTGAACTGTTTTGTCTTTATCTATTTATATATAGTAGAGATCAACCATGGTTTATTTCATTGGCCAATATTACTTGACCTGTCCTTGTATAGACTTTTGTACCATGACAGGCCAATATAAATATTGGACACTTATAGCTGTATGTACCCGGTTTTGCAATATTTTTAATTTTATTGCAAATATTGTTCAACAACTTTTCGCTTTCTGTACTTCTTCTATATATAAACTGTAAATATTCCAAAATTCACGTTAATAAGTTTGTGAAATTTTCTTAAAATGGGGTACAAAGAATTCTCGTCACGTATTAATATATGAAATATGAATTATATGAATTGAATAACAACAAAATAACACAAAATGTATATGTAAACATTTCGTGTTGTTTTGTTGTTATTCAATTCTGTAACTAATTTAGGGCAGGGTTCATAATAAATAGAGATTTATTATGATTGTTTGATGTTCTTTTTGTTAAAAACTGTAATATTTAAATGTAAAGAAGAACAGGTACTCAAACAATTATACCTCTGTGATAGATAGATAATGCTTTATTTTCACACCATTGTTACAAGATTAACTGATGATAGACTTTCCACCAACGGATAATTATTGGCGAATGTTGTTAAAATGAGGTTTTTGTTTGCAGGCAAATCATTTTCGCTAACGATAATGTTGGCGACATCCCCTCCACAAGTGGCGACGTATCAAAAGGCCATTAAGGTGACAGTAGACGGACCTCGGGAGCCAAGGTCTAAAACGCGCCACCACGGATTCCATCCCTTTCATTTCGGTCCGCGGTTTCCACCTGACCCGCTTATGGGGTCACTACCTTTTAAATTGTCAGGTAAGAATATTACCGTAATGATTATTATTATTATTTCCCTTTATTGTACACCAGGTAAATAATATAATAGATAACTTAAAACTAAGTGTTTTATAAAATTGGCAGCATTATCGCACAAGGCAATCTCTTACAGATTAATGATTATTATTATTTTGCTATTTTATTATTATTTTACTATTTGATTGTTTTTTTTCTGCTAAATTGGAAATAAAGCATTTTCTTTTATTAAAAATAATTGTTAAGCACACCCGCTGTGCGTGGGTGTATTGTGTAAGTTAACAATTATTATAATTTGTAAATTACACAAATTATGTCATGCTATCCGTTCAGTCATACTACACTATTGTATATGTCTATCTATGTTTAGTCTAGAACGTTAATCTATGCTATCAATTTTAAAACTACTATTCAAGACTCCAAACAGCATTATAACAGTTACCTACAATATAATATACATAGTAGGTATCTGTATAGTGTATAGTGTACAGCTGTAATTCACCGCTCATACCTCCTATACCTTGAGTTCTGACCCCCTGTCTCGCTCCGTTTTGAGTAGCTCGACGTTTCTATCCGAAAGATATTAAATTGTCACCCGTACCGTTGTCACTCCTCATCCTGTAGCGCCTCAAAAGGGGATTTAATTTGGTCGAGAACTTTTGCGTAACAATTAATTATCAATTTGGATCCCCCAGCTTGACACCTGCGAGATACAGGACAGTTTAAATATTAACAGTTCAATGTTTTAGAAAGTTTCGTAGTCACGAGGAGTATCATATCTTTATGACAACATATTCATAAACAAGACTACGGTCTACTTAAAATTACCATTGCCTGTAGAGGTTTCGAAAACCAGGGGTTTAATTATTTTTTGCGAAGTTAGTGGAGGCCAGCTCTTGTGCAACAATATCTACCGTAGGTAACGATCTATGACTTGTTGTACCGTGGAACAATTTTTTTGTAGGGTATACGTATTATCTATATAAAGTAATAGTACCTGGATGACCGAGCTATGCTCGTTTTTTTTTTAAGTTTTCTAAACATTAAACCTAGCTAGATCGATTTATCGCCCCCGAAACAGGGGTTTTACTAAATTTCATGAAAATCGTTGAAGCCGCTTCCGAGATTCAGATAAAAAAGATATATATATATACAAGAATTGCTTGTTTATCATAGATTCTGTGATGCATATAACAAATACCCAAATTATGGTATAAATAATAATAAATACTAGAGATCGTCTGATGGTCGAACTTCGACCATACCTAGTAAAATTTTGAATGTTTTGTTATATTTCATCGACGTATGCGTAACATAAACCAAGCTATTCATTTTCAGTATAAGTTGGACTGTCATTGTGTACACGTTCAGTATTATGACAGATCAACATTATGTACTGAACCGGTGTAGCATTTTGCAGCCCTCTTCAGATTTTTTTTAAATTTATAATTTATAACACATATTGCTAAACTTCACATTCCTCCGTGTGCGAGTTTTGTTTAAAAAGCAGTACAAATAAATTATCTTTCCGTGTTAATATATAGATACCTACTTATAGAAATAACTACTACAACTCCTGGTCTTAGTTCATAAGCTTTATACAATCAAAATCATCACATATTTGTTTTGTCTATTACTTCTAGAGCCTAAAGCTTTCTTTGAATTTTATGTATCGTAATACTTAAAATTTACCAAATTTATGTATCGCAATACTTAAAACTACCATTGCCTATAAAGGTTTTGAAAACCAGGGGTTTAATTATTTTTTGCGACGTTAGTAGAGGCCAAACCTTGCGACTTATGTAACAACAACTACCAGTAACAACCTATTACTTGTTGTACCGTGGAACAGTGTCCATAAAATGAATAGCGAATTATTATAGACATTATCATATGCAAAATTAGTCCAAAATTAAAAAGGTTTTATAAATCATACATTTAAACACAAACTCTGGTGAAATTTTGTAGTAAAGTTCCAAACACGTCAGGTGAATGAGATTTCCTCCAATATTGTGCGAGACGCCCCGCGTCGGCGGGTGATGCCGTCGCTAGGCACTGGTTCTCCCTTCACTTGCACCTAATAAACACCGTCATAATTGTGCCCTGACTCCTCTGGGTAGCTATAGATGGATTAAACATGAATTACAGGTGTAGGAGATTATAATTATCTATCTCTTCAGTATAATAATTCGATTTCGGTAATACTTTTTATTAAAAATATGTTAGTATTAGTTATCTAAGTTGTTTGTTACCAAAGTGTTCCTATGTGACGTAGCATGATGGTTTATATATCAATTTCGATCGTGTGGTTATTAAATCAGAATATATAACATATTATACGCATGTAACACAAGCATCTTCATTAGTTAGAAAATCAAGTTATTTGTAGTATTGTAAAAAATCTTAGTTGAATTCTCTAAATAAACATAATTACACAATATTTTATAATTAACAACAAAAATACTTACTGCTAAAAGAATGAAAAAAAAAAAAATACAATGATCTTCAGTCTTGATTCAGTCTTCATACCGATAGGGTTTCAAAACAATGTCCCGTGAATCAACACGGCTTAATAACTTACGTAAAGAACAGACTTATTCTTTTTCAACTAAATAGCTGTATACCCACCATAAATGATTAAGAAAGCACGGATAAAACGATTTTACTATACACATAAAAATAGGTTTTATACAGTGCGATATAAAACCAATTTTTAGTAAATACAAATTCAAAAAACATTAAACCACCAGCAATAGAACCCCAATGGGTGTGAAAAAGCAAAACTACAAAAGCTTACGTGTCATCAACGCAACCGAAGATACAAGTCACTCGTTGTCACCTTTGTGTAGTTTATAGGCGGAGTGTCGACAGTAGGCAAGTGCTCACAAACCTCGTTAGAGCGGGTGTCAAAGGGCTCTAACTCAATTATACACCTCGCTCTCTTGTCAGCTCACGCCTCGCTCAGATCGAGGCTCACGTCTCTCTCAAACTGAGGCGCACCGGTGAGGCACACGTGCCAAGACACTCGAATTTATGGATGTTAATTCGCTTCCGATTTTATTGGCTTAGATCTGTTATGAATGCTTATAGTTCATATAGGTTGATATAAATCGGTTATCAAGGTTCTTGATTAGGCTGATTTTTTTATGTGTAAGATTAACTTATGAACCAAATGGATTTTCTCCTATTGGATCGGCTGTAGGTAATCTCAGCGGCTCATAGAAATGTAAGAAAAACCCATCCGTGATTTTAGAAATCTAAATTATATAGGTTCATATCACTACATATTATAAAACAAAGTCCCCCGCCGCGTCTGTCTGTGTGTCTGTCTGTTCGCGATAAACTGAAAAGCTACTTTGGATTTTCATGCAGTTTTCACTAACAGACAAAGTAATTCATGAGGAAGGTATAGGTGTATAATTTGTACCCGTGCGAAGCCGGCGGTGACCTGTAAACTAACTATAAACATTCGCAACACTTCAACCTTTCTTACCAGTCAGAATATTATTGTACTATTGTCTAGTACTATCGCGATAGTGATATTTTTTCGTGGTCTTCTGTACTGCAGAGGTACTTCTGCAGTCAAGCGCTTATTTGAGCAGAAATCTGGTGGACACTACTTCCGTTTATTTGTATATAGCACATTTGATTACAATTATTAATATACAACTAATGATTTCAATTTGTCATGTTTTTGCGCTAACAATTGCAATAAGATATTCATTGTTGCATTCAGAGTATTTTGGATCAGTGGCGAAGGGTCTACGACGTAGACCGTAGATGTAGACTCTACGTAAAATAAAATAAATGTATGTATGTATGTTTATTGGTGTGCAAGATTTTATGGCACAAGCTATGCTTAATTTAAGTGTCATATGTGTATTATCATTATTGATCAGCAGCAGATCGCATGATTTCAAGGAATTAAATGAATTTAGAAAAAGGTCAGGCACTGCAGATTTCGGCTTGAATCTGCAGAGGCCTACTGTTAAATAATATATTAACGAAGTGCGCTTTTCTTCTTCTATATTTGCAAAGCCTTCAACAACAAGAACTCTTCCGTAAACAGCTTAAACTACATATTGAGAAATAATTAGTTAAAGCGTCCAGTACGGCGTTAGCAGGATTCTTATTAAGCGGAATGTACGCACATTACAAGATTAGTTGAAAGGAGAGGCTTCTTTCATCGCGGCGGAGCTCAAGTTCGCTTTGTTCTCTCTTTAGAAACAATTTAGCGAGTACTTCAATATGTAAATTCCTCGCTTCGCGGCTCTTCAGTGCGAGGCAAGTCTCCGCTGCCCTCTTAACGGCGAGCACCAATAACCCTTGTGAAATCATGATAAATTATCCACACTCACGTTCACGCGCCTCTCTTATAGACACAACTTTTGTTGTTGATCAGTGAATATTTGGATATGGCAAATGATCACAATTTATAATAATACTAGTAGTTCCCACGCGGCTTCGCTCGCGTGTAGATGATTATTTTTGGGCATAGGTATCGGGTATCTAACTGTATGCTTAAAAAAACTATTATTTTGACAAACAGACAATTAAATTTTTAACCGACGAAAAAAAGGAGGGTCTCAATTCGACCGTATATAAATATATATTTTTATGTATGTTCAGCCCTCTCTCCGTTATTAATGAACCGATTTTAATTATTATTTTTTTGTTAGATGGGGTATACCTCAAGGGTGGTCCCCTGTCAAAGAAGTCAGGATCTGATGATGGGATCCTGATAAAATTGAGAGAAACCCTCGAAAATTGTAGGAACGAATAGTGTTTCTGAAGGACTGCAGTATAGTTCTTCAAGAAAGAAGTGTATTGGTTTTCAAAGACGGCAACGCATATGCGAGACCTCTGAATTGCAAGTGTCCATAGGCTACGGTAACCGGTTACCATCAGGTGGGCCGTATGTTTATTTGCTACCGACGTTGTAAAAAAAATACCTTGCTAATGTAAATAGACATATTCATGCATATATGCACTACTATCAAATATTTGAAATGAGCGGTAATCCAACCCACGACCCCTGGCGTGGCAGTCCAACTAATGCACTATCGTCATATAGGTCGTCAATATGTTTACTAAGAGCATTTTGAGGAAGTACTGTATAGAAGACCGAATTGTGGCTGATCGACTGGTCCAGTCGTCTTACTCGTAGCACTACCAGAGTACTATAGCGTCGTGCTCTCTTTATCTACCGAAAATCACCGAAAGCACCCAGATAGACCCTCTACTTACGGGAACAGTTGGCAAAGCACAAGTAAAAGAGCGAATTTGCGAAGCGAATGGTGTCGCAAGTGTGTCTACACGTCATTCTGAGAAAAACAACCTTTAACACTGAGACCAAATTGCTCATGTTAGAAACTTACCAATTTTGACCTACTAACTTATTTTTTTTTTCTAATAAAACGAAAGGGTATAGAAGTTATCTTAAAATATTTAAACCTGTTAACATAACGAAGGATCTCCAATAGTGTATCTTTTTCTCACATCCATGTATCTCACGTCTCCGTGTGAGCGCCACTTAAAGTCGCAGCCTTCACATTATTAATGAGGGAGTCTTAGAGAAAATTAAATATAGCATTAGGCCCGGAAGCCCGGGATTGTGGGGGCGAGGGAGGGAAGAAAGAGGGCAACAACGGCAACATAACCCTTCCAGAGAGCGCGACAATGCGGGTGCATAATTACGCATTTGTAAATTTTAAATGTCCCACCCACCTCATACAACCTTTTGTATGACGTGATTCGCACTCACTGTACGTTTTAAACGTTTTCAAATGGATTCGTATGATGACTCCCGCACAATTAACTCTTAATGCCTTGTGTAATTTTATGACTTTATATCGTCGGTGGCTGATGTACCCATAATATACAGTATACGTATGTTTTCCAATAATTCTTCCTGACTCCATCTACTATGTTCACTTTAAATTATCTTAAATTAATGAAGGGTTTCTACTCGAGTGGCCACGACAGCTTTACAAGGTATAACTTATAGAACTACGATTTCAAATAGAAGAACAACAAGTCTGTTCTTTTTTTACCAGCAGATTTTTAGCCGTGACCTGAAGAGAAAAATAATAAACCTTATCTTTTACAGTTTTTTAAATACTTCGGGAGCAATAGTAGGTATGTCATTATTGATGTAATTTAATTAGTTATATCAGTTGTTAGGTTTTAAACAATCGCTATAACAATTTAACTTTTAACAGATATCAACCGGTGTAGATCATACGACTGGAAAAACAATATAACGTAAAGCTAGTAACGTAAAACGTTTTTTAACTGGATAGATGGCGCTATATGCGCGATGGCGCGCCGAGTGTTGTGGGTTCAAATCCCACAGTGGATAAAAATTTGTGTGATCCATAAATAGTTGTCCCGAGTCTGGGTGTTCTTTTTGCCCGTTGTTTAAATGTTTAACGTGACACAAGAATATTCCTAATGCGGGAATGGTCTTTAAAAAAAAAAGAAAAAAATATCGCACAATGTCGATCACAGCCTATCTCGACTATACATATCTCATCTCATCTGAAAGAACGAATCGTTTACTTACCATTTAGTTTCATTTATATAATGAACAGGGCCGTTGTGATTGTTATCCATAGAATATATAAAATTTAAAGAATTCGAAAAAAATCATGTAATCTTATAATAAAAATTAATTAATCGCATCTATCAAAAAGATAACAGTAACCTTTACTCCCTTGTCAAGCTACTTTTACGCCAAAAGGTTAATTAAGCAAAACAAAAAGGGGTTAAACAAAATCAATAGACGCAAATTCATTAAGCTCTAAGCAGATTGAAATCCAACATGGCGTTGCAAGATGGCGGCGGGCGGGTTAAGGCGCGTTGACAAAGCGGCATCGTTAGTTCACGAGCCCTCTTATTAACCTTATGATGTACGGAGGGCATCCATCTTGCTTGCCGCCACTCGTTACAGCCCTTAGCACTAACGACACGGTGGCTGCCGTATCATATGGCAGTGGCGGGCTCACCTTAACGATTCCTGTGATACATGGACAAACAAGCAAAGGCCCACTTGATAGTAAGCGCTTATAAAGATTCGTAACACCAGTGATGTGACACCCACGTTTCCAACTTTACACAGGTGTTACAGAAATATTAGCTTTGTCAGTCAATTTGTAAGTTTCAAAATAATATAGATTAACAAAAAAATCAGTGTTATAAATTACAAAATTTCCTAAAATTGTTAGCGCTTTACGTTATTTACGAAGTCTTCTATACGAACCTTAAATTTAATCGGAGTGATACCAGGGCCTTACAAGTAACCAGGGTGAAACAATGCTTGTTTATTGTTTTGCCGAGTGAGTGAGGTTACCACAGGCAGTAACCTCCCTTCCCCTACTCCCACCATAAAAGCCACAATGCACTTCTGACTCTTCAGTTGCTGGTGTCCATGGGCGGTGGTAATCACTTACCATCAGATGACCCGTCCGCTCGTTTGGGGGCCAAACGAGCCATAAAAATATGCCATAAAAAAAAATTTACAGTCTGTATATGGTGGGGACCCTAATTACCCGGAAACATGCAATACTAAGCTAGTAGTGCTGCTTAACCATAATCTTTTGTAGGGTAGAGGTTCTTTCCCTTTCTTCCCCCTTCCCTTTCTCAGATCAGTGGGGCTCCAAAGCAGTTTCCTATTGTTTGACAGTTCATTTCAATCCTAAAGATCTGAAAACTCTGACAAAGACATGAGTAGAAGAGATGCTGTTGTGTTGAAGATGGCAGAAACTGACATAAGAACAACAAGACGGTCTAATACAACAAAGCCAATAGTTTTGTTGAGGATTAAATTTAAATAAAACTGATAATAGACTCATATGATTGATGAATAAAACATTTATTATACTGATATTTTTATGGGTTCTTCTTAATTTTTGGGAATAGGCAAAGAGAAAAAAATGTACTACATTTATTTACAACTGACATTTGAACAAGAATATTTATGAAAATTAAATGAACTATTTTTATTTTCTATATCAACTTTCTTTCTACAATAAACAGTAAGGCCTTAATGAATATTGTTATTAGTTTTCATCTTGTGACACTTGAAATAAGAGGCTGATGTATAACATGGAAAGCGTCTCCAAAACTAATTAAAGTTATTAGTTTCAGCGACAAATAGTCGTACTTTCATATCATACAACATTTCACAAAGTTATCAATACAAAACTTAGTAGCAGCAAATGGGAAGTAATCTATATTAAACAATAAGCTCCAAAACGTACAAGACAATCCTCATTGAAAAACTCATTTGAATAGAAGTCGTTAACACAAAAGAAAATGGGAAGTCACCCAAGTAAGTGTTCCATAAATGATGTTTGAAGAAATGTAAAATAATTACTGGAAAGTGCTTCCAACCCTTTATCTAATCACGGAGGGTTGAAGTCCTTAAAAAAATCCGCCCTAATCCTGGAACATCGGAATCACACTAAAAACGTAAATACTTTTATCCGCGTAATCCCGGTCGTCTTCGCGGATTAGCGCTGTAGTATCGGGAGAAGGAAAAATGCAAGACGCAATCTAGCAAATGGCATTAAAATGTTTGGGTTCAACCCTCTCTTGGCGCTATGCGATTTTTCAAAGTCGAAGAAAAAACCCCTTCGTCCGGAGCAATGTAGCGGATTGGCACGTCTTCAGATGCGGCCAATCCACGAGTACGGTGTTTTGATGTTTTTGATACTTGAAAGGTGTTTAAGTTACCTAACTTCTTTGTACACAAAAAAGATAAAGCTATGCTTAATGATAACATTTTCGTTAAATGTTTAGTTTGGTTAATTTATTGATACATAAACAACATATATTCTTATAAACTGTATTAATTCTAGTTTATATTATATTATTATATCTTCCTGATATATGAAAGAAATGTTTTATCATTATTATATTTATGATAATTCATTTCTTAAATACATAACTGTAAATCTTGATTAGTGATCGCCGATAAATATAAATGTCTAAAAATCTGTAGTGTGTTTAGTATTAGACATTTATTTTAAGGTTAAAGTAGTAGAACACCCAATAATAATAATAATAATAATCCATTTATTTCAGAATATATCCATAATTCGTTAGTATCCAATTGACTAGCTATTTACTTCAACTGTTAAATGATTCAAAATGACTAAGTCGCTGTATACAGCGATTACGCATCGTGCACACAATAAAGAATTCCAACGTTTTTTAACGAATTCAAATCGTCTGGTGCTGCCCTTTCTCTTGAATCTTTGAATAGAGAATACATAATGAAACAATGCCCTGCCATTTTTCACGTCACGGGCAAAAGGACTAATAGTAATGAATATAATAACGAAACGTCTTAATATGTTGTTCATGTCAGGTTCTTGTGGTGTCTTTGTGGATTAGAAAAATAAATAAATTAAAATTATTACTAAATATGAGAAATGTAATAAATGAAAATCAACATCAAACAGGAATTCTGAATAAAAAATTCAACTATTATTATCTGTCCGACTGTACTCATGATTTTACTATCTTGCTGAATGTTAAATGAAACAAACTTAAGTAGGTACATGATTTCAAATGATTTAAAAAAAACTTAATAGAACTATAGTCAACATAGGGCTTATCATAAGATTATTTTTAAAATATTTAGGAGGAGTACGTTTACGCTAAAAATACCTTTTGATAAATTTTCTCACATCTAACATGTTATTGTGAAAAGATATAAAAATAAAAATAAAAATGGAATAGGCATAAATTTAAAAGAAAAAAACTTTGTTCCCAAATTTAAATTATATTTTATCAATAATTGTATTTACTTACATTTAAATTTATATTTGAGAAGAGTACCCTTGTAAAGTAACTCTTCTCGTAATTTCAGTCCATTCCATAGGGCTCTAGCTTTCTTAATAAACGCAGTAAGTAAACGAAAGGCGAGTAGCTTCGGTGTTCAAAGCTTCCTTTCTCTTAAGACCTCCTTAGCTCGGACAATATCGGCATCGCTCCCATAAAAAAAAAAAACACTTGACTCTATTACTGGACCGGTAAGAATATTCTTGCTGAGAAAAAAGGTTCGTAGAACGGAGTGTTCATTAGGTATTTTGAATCTATAACATAGATAAAAGGTGATTCGATTGCTCGCATAATATTATACCACTTTTATAGACTGTGACTGCCTATAAGAACAATTCGCTGGTGTGCGAGAATAGCGACAGAACTAAAAATTATTTATATACTTTCTCATGTATGTTAGCACGAAATCGGCGTTGCATTTCTGTACACGATAAAATATCAAACATTTATGATCGTTTGGCATACTTAGTTCAATTCAACTAAATTTTGAATAACGTCGATATTCTCGCAAACCAGCGAATTGTTAAAAAAAATTGTTGAAGTTAGCACACTGGAGATTTGGGCCGAATTAAAGCCGACCGAATTGGGAAAGCATCTCCAGTCTACTGTACATCGTGGTTAAATGGCATTACTATTAGTAGTTTATTTCTAATGACAAGTTTTAATTCAAATTCAATATCTTTATTTCATAAAATTTGTGATCGATCGAAATCGTCAATAAAAAAAAGAATTATAATTAAAAAGTATAGATCAACACAGAGTCACAGCAACAATAGGTTCCTTAAAATAATACCGTATACCGATAACAGATAATACCGTATGCCGTAAACGGTGTACCTGCGTCGGTCTATGACCGTTTCCAATTAGTTGAGCCTTGTGATAAGATATCGGGCAAACAAACTCACGGCTAAATTACCAGATAATTTTAACAATATTTAGTAAATTGTATAACATCACTATTTTGTCTGCGCTAAAAGTAAATAAACTAAAATAAGGCTACGAAAATAGGGAAACTGACCGTGGGGAGGGCAGCGTGTGGATGAACGGTGGTGAACTGGTGTAAGTTGAGGTGCAGTGCTTACAGTCACCGGTAATTATGTACTATCAGATGGGTCATGTGTTTGTTTGCTATCTTCGTTGAATATAAATAATAAGCCAGGCTGTAGCGTAATGTCTCAAAGCCTGCCGAGATGAACCTAGTCCTAATCTTATAATTATTTAGAAAGGTTAAAGAGAACACTAGTGAGACTAAAGTTACGATAAATATGTTATTAGTTATTACACATACTTTATACATATTTTAGAGATCGCCTGATGGTTTGATTTCGACCCTAAGCCATTAAGTTTTGAATGTTTTGTTTTATATGAACAGTAAAATAGACATTCAGTACCATGACAGATCAACATTTATACTTGACCCCTGTAGCTTTTGGTTTTCTTATATCTTTTTTTTTCAAATTTTAACATATATTGATTAAAAATTGCAGCTTTCTGCACTACTTTACACATATAAACTTTAAGTATTTCAAATATGCCGCTTCTCCGTGTGCGATATTTGCTTAAAAAAGGGTACAAAGAACTCTCTTTACGTATGAATATGTAGTGATTAATACATCAACTACATAATTATTATAAAACAAAGTCCCCCGCCGCGTCTGTCTGTCTGTTCGCAATAAACTGAAAAACTACTGAACGGGTTTTCATGCGGTTTTCACTAATAGACAGAGTGATTCATGAGGAAGGTTTAGGTGTATAATTTGTTAAGAGATTTGTGTAAATTGATTGAAATATGATGATGATTGTTGAAGATGTGTCTGCTATCCCTACGAAGCTGTTGCGGGTTGCTTGTATTAGATAAAAAAATTGATTTTAATTACTTAAATGATTTAAAAGTAGTATAAAAATAATAAATAAACATGCAATACTGTAAAAGTTTTATAACATTAAAATCACTTAAGTCAACTTTACGATGGAAACGCTAATGGATAAAATATTCTATTCATCCGGTCCGTCGTCGTATCGTCGATTCGATATCTCAAATCATTATCGTAAAAGCCGTGAGTCGCTTGGAGGCAAGATTAAGCCGGGCTTATCCTAAAAAGCAGCTCTTGTCTAATTGCAACGGACTCATAAAGCACTACACCTATAAAGGCTAAGCGGTCGGATTCAAAATAATGTGCTTTACATTTTCGTACCGACGGTATCTGCGACATAAAACGGCCTGTAATTTATTCTATTGCTGAAAGGGTTGGGTTGGCTCGGGTGGGAATTACCCAAGGTGGGTGCTAAAGGGTTAAGCCGAATATACGGGGCCGCGACGCCGGAAAACTTTGTTAATTTATGCGCTTAAAAATGTCAACTGAAAATTATGACGCCAAAACACATTTCCTATTTATATGAATGTAATTGGTACATATATTACTAGCCGTCCCCGCAGTTTCACCTACGTTTATGGTCACTGCTCCGCTCCCATTGGTTGTAGCGTATAGCCGTCCTCGATAAATGGGCTATCCAACACTAATATAATTTCAATTAGAACCAGTAGTTCCTGAGATTAGCACGTTCAACCAAACAAATAAACTAACGAACTCTTCAGTTTTATAATATTAGTGTAGATTCCTTATGAACTCTATCCCTCGCGAAGAATCAAGGAATTCCGCCAATGTGAAGTGTTTTATATCTTATAAGTTAATAAATAACAAAAATGTAAAAGAGGATGTGTATTACGCCATCTTGAAAAAAAATTCGAATATAAATTATGACGGTGATGGTTTGGAACAACTATTAAATACGGGACGTCAATTGAACGAAACGGACGTGTGAAGTTGGCGCATATTGACAGAGTCAGGCATGACGTTCGTTCGAAATGATGAGTGGTCAGCGTGTGTTTAAACGGGCAGTCTCTTTCGAAACTACGAGCAGACAACAGTGCTCAGAACTGTCCCATGTTTCGTTAAGTGAATCTACCCACTTGTTGAGGTTTGTTAATATAAAAACATTAACCTTTCTATAATATAATTTGTTATTTATCTACCAGCTTCCGCGTTCAGCAACATTTGTGACGGATTATGCGGCAATCTGCCATTACGATATAATTGACTGTAGTAGACTATATTGGATGCCTTAATTTAGCCTTAATATAGATTAATAAGTATTGTCGTCTTCGTTTCTCAAAATTCCATTGGATCCCAATATGTGAAAAGGCATGCCCCAGAAGATCGCAGTAGGTTATGTGTACAAACTATATCGTATTAAACCGGCTAATGGAGACTCAAATAACATATCTTTTGTGATAAAATAAATATTTATAGACGACTGACATGGTCATTTCATTAAAAAAATAAAATCGGACAAGTGCGAGTCTGAATCATGAACCAAGGATTCCGTAAGCAAATAAATTTGTATGTAGATAGTACTTAAATCTCGGGAACCAATTCTCGATGATTTTTCGGTGCTCGGTCTCGATCCTTGATCCTTGATCTTTTCCGAAAGGCAAACTTAAGTTTGTAATCACAAAAACAATTTTTTTTATGTGATATAACAAGAAATTAACGACTTTCGGATTTTTCCTTTACTTGTTGTTGCTGTGAGGTAGAGGTAAAATTTCTAAACGTAGGTAAAAAGGTCTAAACTAAGACTTAAAAGGCATGTATCTTTTGATTGCGTGGACTTAGAAACTTGATTCTTTTACAGCTTCAAGACATAAATAAGTATTTGGTATTAATTTCAACTTAACGCGTTCACGGGTTCCTGAGAAAAAGTCCTGTTCCTGTCTCGACAGATAGACAGACGGACAACAAATTGATCTTATAAGCATACATTTCTTCCTTTTGAGAAACGGAACCCTAAAAAAGGACAAAACATCTGAAACTATAAAGCCATATTCGCAATTTAAAACCTTTAAAAAGGTATAACGGACTTCAATGCAAATACAGGTGCATTGATCATCCCTTTATTTGCCACCCTTAGAGTTGGCATATTTTCTTTCAATTTAAATAGGACTATCCTCGAGTATAACCAATTCAATAAGAAAATGTATGATTAAAATCGGTTGTGAACCGATTGGCGAAGCTATCGCGTAACACAAAAAAAAACGGTCAAAATGAGAACCTCTTTCCTTTTTGGAAGTCGATTAACTCTTCAGCTCCACGTCACCATGCATTCTGACATCTTCATCATATTATAATGATGAGTAGTTCCGATAGTCATCTGTGGTCTTTAACATCAGTTCCATTTTACCAAATGTATCCGAGAGTAAATGTACGAGTTACATAAAAGAATACACAAATCGCTCTAGGTATGGCTATAATATTTGAAGAGTTCTCTGGATTTCTCCAGGAACCCATCATCAGATCCTGACTTGATGACAATATGGACCAACTAGAAAGTTATACAGTTTTTAACAAAAAAGAATTCGGTAATCGTTTCAGCCGACTTTGAGTAATCGGTCAACACATATGCTGATGCATTGATAACCTTCTCCTTTTTTGAAGATCCTTAAAAGATAACAAAATGATCATAACTGCTAAACGATATTATTTCAACAAAAGCCCAACTTTAAATCCACAACACCACCATTTGACAGTCGTAGGTAAGAGACTAACAATTGAGGAGTGCCGCGTCGGAGATAAGGCTTCGTAACAAGGTTGGGGAGAACTCGTCTTACTCATTATTTAAATATTCTGATGAGTGCGTTAAGCACCGCGTTTAGTGTTAGTGGAGCGTTTCTAGCGATAACTCTTACTCCTATTGTTTTGTTGATGGAATTTTAAACAGTAGGGTGCTCACTGTTGTCGCGTAGTGTTATCAGATTTATATTTTTTTTACAATAATTTACAGATTTCCCTGCATTCCTTAAATTCTATAAGATTTATTTCTGCAATCAATTTAAACAGTAATATGCATACCATGGCTTTATTTCTGCTTAAATTAGGAAATAGGTGAGCACGTACCCTAATTTTTTTTTTATTTATTGAAAATACACCACAATACAATGATTATTAAAAATTTAAAACTGCCTCAGCCAGTGTGAAATGTCGTTCAAGGGGTACAACATTTATCATGCAATCAAGTCTCATAACAGTCTAATAGTTATTATTTATGATGTCAGTAGGTTCACCAAACTCCAATGGGTTGACATTGCAGATGTTGAGATTTTCGACACCGTTATTCTTATAGCATCAGCTCCTCAATTATGTAATGCTTATTTAAAACAATTGTAAGCGGAATCAGCAGCGCCTAAATCATGCTACTTTGAATCTTTTATTAGCTATAGACCTTAAGATTCTATTTTTTTTTTATTGTTGTAGCATCTCCTTGAAGAATCAATAAGAATTGTTTACATATGTACATTATTGGAGAAGATATCGCGTAGTATTATTTCAGAACCTGTTTTGAATCGGTGGTATTTTTTTACCAACTCAGAACAATTGGTTTAAATTACGTTGGTATCCACTCATATATTCAATAGGTCTGTGAGCCTCAGTACCTGAGTGAAAAAAGGTAATAGGTACTAACGTAAATAACTAAGACTTAAAAAACTGATAACATCTTCAAAGAAGTTAATTTTAAAAATATATAAAAAAATAACTTATTTTCTTTTTATCCAGGTATAGCGCACCAGTTAGCTGGACTACCAGGGGGTGAGTGGGGTGCACTTGCGCGGCACTATCCACCCCCTTTGCTGCCTACCCCTGCACACTTTACTCCGCATGTGTTACCACCTGCGCATACGCAACCACAACACATACCCGCTCCACCCCACGAGACTGGTAAGTGTATAGAAATGAAGTAAGAGTATAGAAAATAAGGAGACTGAGTATTGAGAGTTTTTGCAATAAAGTTGGTGCCATATTTTGTTATAAATTGCGTACAAATATTGGTAGGATAACTACATAACTACCACGTCATTGTTCGCAGATGTGAATTCGGATAATCCAATAACAATGCACGCCCACAGTACGACGAGTCCGGCAAATTCACGTCCAAGCTCACCGCATGATGATGACGACATATCGGTTACTGCTTCCAGCAGTCCACCCCCTGATGAACGTCCTGGTGCTTTTACTTCAGTCACGAGGTCGAGGAAACCCCTTCAGCCTCTCCCAGCACCATCAAGCTTATTCCACAGCGCTTTGGCAGCACAACTATTTCTTAATTCCCCTTTACTACCAACTCCACCTGCGTGGCTGTATTCGCAGCTATACGGTGGATATGACTGGTGGCTTCGACCACCACCTGCTCAAGAAGATTCAAACAATTCAAGTCCCGAAAGGGAAGAGGAAAATTCATCAACATCAGGGACAGGGAAAAAACGATCTGCATCACCTGAATGGGCAGAACAGGGAGTACGAACTCGAAGCAAGTCTCTTATAACGTCAGAAAGACGGCCTGTCGACGTTTGGCGCCCTTACTAGTGACGTGCTATTACTAAATCAAGTGCAGATATTAGCAAAGCATTAAAAAACATGCTAACAGAAATGGACGTATGTATAAGCGGAAAAAATCAAGAATGCTTAGTGCACTACCCCAGGTTGCACATTGGAAAGGAATTTAAGTAATCGAAAATAAATGGTTTTCTAGTAGTTTGCAGAACAAAGCCAACGGAATATATTAATTGATTTTAAGTAGTTTAGTAACTCCCACTCTGAATCTGTTTATGTTTAGCTCGAAAGACCAATTAAAATTTTGTGTAACCTCTACTTACACTGAATTTGCTAATATCTGGACGCGTTACGGGAAATTGTTACTGTCCATTAATGCGTATGATTACGGTTCGTAGCTCACTTTTGATTTTACATTCAAGTGTATGTACTGTCGAGTCTCTGTATTAGTGTTTCATCAGATGGTTAATGATACGTGTAGTTGACAGTTTATTTTGTGTGGATTATCAACCGTTCGGCTTGCGTCCCGTTCCGAATGTTGAGAAGTTTAGTATTTGGACATTTTGTGCGCGTTAACGATAATATAGTGATTATTGTCGAACCGATGTGTTTTTACGTTAGATAAAATTGAATGTGAATTTCAAATCGTAACGTCTATTAAATTGTTGACTGTATTATAAGATAATGCAAATCTGTAAATAAAGTTATCGATTTTTTATTATATTGTTTTATTAAAGCAGTTTAGGCTACAGAAATAAAATATGTTATAGCGTCGCGGTATTAAAAACTTCTGGATTGTGTCCATTATATTCGAAACCACACCACCGAGCTATTTGGCACAGTCCATTGCGTTCGGTCATTATCAATGTATAGAACAATGTTTTATGCTTGTTTATATATTGATACTTCAATGATATCCTGTAGCCTTAATATGCTTATTCTCATTATCATATTTTATATTAATTTTCATATCACATGTTTAAAGATTGCAAGTTAGTACTCTTGAGCCCTAGAACAAAATATTACTAATACCATTGAATAGTGTTTTATTAGTAACATAGACATTGTAGAACAAAACACTATGTAGCTTTTGTAGGTAAAGAGTATCCTAAATGTATCTTTGTGAAAAATTATATGCAAATCCGTTCAGCCGTTTTTCCGTAAAAGGGTAACAAACATTCATTCATCCATCCTCACTAACTTTCACGTTTATAATATTAGGAATATCATTCGGCGAACTTATCTTACTAGAATCGGGTAAACCACGGTTCCCCTGATATATTTGCAGAGATCATGTAGCGAAACTCCATAGAAAACCAATCACTCCTCTTGGTTAGCTCATTTCAAGATGTTAAAAGCGTTGGCTAGGTCAACATTGCCAACGATTATCGTCGTCGCGTCGTAACGGTACTTACCATTAAAATTAGTTCGCCTAAATATACTGCTACGTGTGGAAGAATGTTCACGCATTTGATAGCCCGTAGTATAGTATATGGTGAAAAGTTCTCGTTTGAAATCAAACGCCATTTATGGTCAGATCTAGCCGCACTCTGGAAAGGTGCTCGATGAAGCAGTTCGCTATAATATCCTTAAAGTCTTGCACACCTTGAAGTGACGATTTACCACTTAGTATAAAGTTTTAGATGACAACAGGTTTTGGGCTATTTAGTGTATAGCGGTAATCTTATAGACATATAAAAGTATGTAAAAAAAGCGGCCTAGTTATTGGCTCGGAACTAGTCAAGGACAATTATACAAAGCAGTAAGTACAATATAGATTATTAAAATCTTATTATTGTAGGACCTATTGTGAAACTATTTTTATCATGTGTATATCAGAGCCTAATTTTTATTTTATTTAGGACAAGAACAGGCGTCGTGGGTCATACAAGCATTTGAACAGACAAAGCTAAGTAGATGTAGTACCCCATTTAAAACTTCAGAGGCTGTGGTGAGTATGCAATCACAAGGTAGGAGGAATCTATGTTTCTTCCCTCTGAGTTCCAACATGTACGAGAAAGGTATTTTAGCATCTCCGTAGCTCCAATCAATGCTGGTTCCAGCAGCGTAGTACATTATGTCCTTGGTGCTACCCACTTTGTAGGTGTGACCACTTATTTCTTGAATGCCCTGTAAGATAGTTTTATCTGTGAATACTTGGTTATTTATGATTTAATAGTAGGCATTACCAGAAGTTCGCTTGAATTTACACACACATACAAATTTAGAAAATTCGCTTAATTTCTTTTTAATGTTAAATAAGTAGGGGGCTTTTTCAGGCTTTGTGGAAAACATGTTTTTGAATATATGCATCATTGAATATTTGTATAAATTGAAATTGAATGTTTTACCTTTTGTTATAAAACAGGAAGTCTAAATATTATTTAGGTATTAGATACAAAAAGAACCAATCTATATATATATATAAATTAATCCCTGTTTCCCTTGGTTACGCCATAATTTGAGAACGACTCAATTAATTTTATTTAATGTTTTCTTATACTTTGTAGAAAGTTCTTACGGAACGAAAGATTAAGAATATTAAGCAGAAAATCGTTTCCTCTAGGATAAACTTGAATTTCCACGCGAATGATGTCGCGGACAACAGTAAAACATATTAAAAATATCAATAAGCCGGTAAATTACGAGCTTTTCTTAAATTGGTTTATGTTTTACAATAAATCGTGCTTAAATTCAAACCAATTTAGTGATAGTGATAATGTTCGTCTGCTTATTGTATTTAAACTTACTTTCGCTATGGCAGTTCCACCTTCGAGCAACATAACGTAATCAGAACAAGGGTCACCGGTGTAGCCCCACGGGAATATGATGGACTCGCCGTAGCTATGGAATGATAAGAACACCTTGAAGTCCGTTCCCGAATTTTGTATTACGTTCTGTGAATAAATAATATTGAAAATGTCAATAATAATAATATAATAACAATTATAACTTTACACATCTCACACACGGCCGTCTGATCCCAAACTATGCAGAGCCTGTACTATAATAACCAGACTGCTGATACACATACTTATATATTTCTAAATACATACATATTATTATAGATAAATTACACCCTGACACAGAACAAAATATGATCATGCTCATCACACAATTGTTTGTCCTGGGTGGGAATCGAAATCGAACCCGCGACCTCTGGCTTAGCAGTCAGGATCACTAACCACTAGACCAACAGTTACAGGCCAGTAAAATAACAAATAACAAGATAATGTTTAAGAATATTAGGGACATGTTTTGACTACGAAGGTTTAGATGGCCAACTGTCACTATGGCATAAAATAGGAACATAAGGACATTTTAGTTATTCCTGTAGTTCTAAGTCTTAAGTTCAGACCCAAGTGCAATTTTATTGAAATTGATTGCGTAAGTGGACGGACTATTTGTTTTTTTAAGGTTTTGGAAACACTTTTGAACGTCCCTAAATAACATTGAATTTATAGAATTAAGACATGCGCATCTATTGTTTCAATTGATAGCTCAGGGTATTAACCACAGTTTGGTTGAGCTTGTCGAAGTATCAAGAATACACTAGATTAAAAAATAGGAACAAATATTTGAAGCGAGAGTGCCCACGTTTGCACACATTCATATTTGTCACCACGTAGTGTAAGATAGATTAAAAATCTACAACGATTGTAAAATATTTGTATTTCAGACCTTCTGTCATAGACATATAGACATATATTTTATTGACTAAAATTGTGTGACACTAGATGTTTTGCGTTCAAATTCAACAGTTACCCAATTTCGGGTGTTGCTAAATTTCATTAGTATTTAATGACAAAATCAGATACAATTTAAAATTAACCTAAAATACCATTTAAAAAAGTAAAAAAATTGATAGGTAAGTACAAAAAAATTAAACATGAAATAAAAATGTTACTATACAATTTCAGCTTACATTACATTGTTTTAGTTTCAAAAAAATCTCTCGGATTATAAAACACATCTTCTATTAGCCACTTTTTTAGAGTCTTGTTGATCAAATAGTCATTCAGTTTTTTTATATGTACTGGAATGTGATTAATACCCGTATAGCCGTAATATACGTACTTTTATAGTACATAATGTTATTTACGGGAGGTAAGTTAATATTGTGCTTATATTTATTTCGAATGTTCGTTTTTGAGTCTGTTTTGAAATTGAAAAAGAATGTATTATATTTTATATAAACAGAACTCCATTATATAAATCCCTGTTATTGTAAGAAAACCTTTTTCCTTAAATACCGTTCTAAAGGAGACAGTATTATGCATGTTATAAATAATACGTAAACACTTTTTTGTAAAACAAACGTTGAATTTACATTCGTAGAATTTGCCCAGTAAACAATGCCGTATGTCAACAAGGGATAGATATAACCGAAATATGCTGATTTAGCTGTATTTATGGAACTAGTTTCAACTAAGACAGAGAGAACGTAACAATAACTAGAAATCCTTTTGTTTACCTTTTCCACGTGTGCTTTCCATTCAAGTGTTGAACCAATGTAACTAAATTATACTTCTTCAATTTCCGTGTTATGCTCGCAAACTGTAAATGTTATCTGTCTAGATTGATAATTCCTAAATTGCATAAATTTCGTTTTTGCAAGGTTGATTCGATTAATGGATTTATGGATCCTGACCAACTTGTATGATTTATGTCGAGTCCCTTTAAAATTCCTGATCTTTCAAGTTATCGTTATTAAAGAAAAGCAATTAAGCAATAAGGTTGAAACATAGTTAATAAATTAGAGCTTATATTATTTTAAAGTTCTAAAAAATATCTTAAAATTAATCTTATTCCGACACTTGAAACACAGTATGCGTGGGAGGATATGAAGTCGCAGAATTTTTATTTTTAGTTAGGTTCCATACATAAGGCTGGAAATATTTTTGAACAATTGAGTAGTTTTGATATAGTGCCTTAATAATTTATTTAAGATTAAAGTTTAAGCCGAATAAGCTTGTTGTAAAGTGCTTAAGAATCTATTTTGACAGGATTGGTATCTAAGAGTAAACAATTACCGGTAAACTTGAAGCCCAGTTCCAAATGAGACAGCAACTTTTTTACTCGTATTGGGATTATTAAAATACATAATGTCGACCTTAACTCCATATATTTTCAAATTGTTCAAGTTGTTCAACTAAACTTTCATAGGTCAAAATGTCGATGCACGCTAATTATCTTCATAACCTAGTATTATTCTTTATTTTAACAAGTGGGGATTTTTTTTGCGTTAACAACACGGTTCTCTTATTGGTGACAACTTCAATAGTTTTCATATTAAGTGTCAATTATAATAAGTAGTTTTTTATTTGGCACATGATTGTAAGTATTTTCACAGTATTATATTACTAGTGTTTAAACTCAAAATATTTTAAGTTTCTGGTATTAAATATATCAGATAGAACATTAAGTGGCTGAATAAATTCTACTCTAAGAAATCTACAAAAATAAATATTAATAGAAATACTACTCCAAACATTCACTGTTCTAAAACATTCCATGTTTGTACAATGGTTGGTGTGTCTTTCTAAACATTGGTCATAAAATCTGAACAATTACTAGATTCTTTATATGTACTATGTGATTCTAGTTTTATAAAAAAAAACAGGCAGTCATGGGACTGCCGATAGAAGTGAAAATTATTAATATTAATTAGCATGTCGGTGATGTGAACCCATAACTTTTACCTCTACCAAAAATCGCTCAACGCGCCTAGAGAAGTTTTCACTTAAAAAAATAAGTATCAAATCGAACTTGAAGGGTTGTTAAGAAATATTTCTTTGGAATTATTTTTTAATAAATTTAATTTTTAATGAATTATTTATAATTACTGCGCTGTTTTACTCAAAAAAAGAATGATTATTATCTACAAATAAAATTTAATCAATTGGATTTTCAACATTACTTTCATAAATCGGTCATAATTTCAACCATTCTCTTATTATTATGATTGTGATCTACAAATAGTTGTCCCGAGTCTGGGTGTTCTTTGTGTCCGTTGTTTATACAGATATGCACAGTGCACACATCTCACTTGCTCATGTTCTCTAGACATATAGGTTCGGTTTAGGGATGTAACGGAGGTAAGTTTATCGGAACCAATCGGAATCGGAGTCTGAATCGGACTCAGAGCTGTCGCCATCGGTAAGGTTAAACGTTATAAAATAATAAAAACACAACCATAATACAGTAATCAGTATCTTTAATCAGAATACAATAATTCAAAAATTAATTAGGTACTACACATAACACACATAAGTAGGCGACGACAGCTAATTTCTTGGTTTTAAATTTTATTGAGTTGTTTAGATTTGTCCTTTTGCCTCATCATGAGGACTGATTTTTAGTATCAGTGAAAACTGAACTTAATTAATTCGTCGTATTCGGTAATACGTAAAGCAATAGTAGTAGTAGTTATTTATAACTAGTTCAGCCAGGTGTTTTAGGACTCTGGTGACATATCCCGATATATTCTTGATCGCCACGCCAAATGTCCCGATTTTTCACTATCCTCCTTAGTCTGTACTTTGTTCGATAATTTTGACAGGAAAAACGGATTCATTAGCTATCGTGGCGTACTTCTGTATGTTATGTACAATACCTAATTAATATTTGAATTAAAAGAGACTGATTACCGTATTATGCTCTTCAGCTTTATAATATTAGTATAGATAAATAGATAAAAGATTTTTATAACAGATAGATATTCTGGTGAGATATTAACATATTTTACCTTGATAGCGCAAGTTTCACATTCGGAAAACGGATTTGGTCCTCGGTAAAAGATACTTCCAGGGTCTTCGGATGAGCCTTCCTCGCCTTTTTCACCCCATCCATAACTGAAACAAATGACTCATTAGGAGGTAGAGAGCACCACTGAGTTTTGCTCGTAAAGTTACTAGACACTGGATCTCTCGCGAATGTAGTGTAGTAGTAGTGACTGATGTCGTGAGTGTCCATAGGCATATTAACTTACTATTAGGTGGGCCGTGTGTTTGTTTGCGAGCTAGTAGCATAAAATAATGCATACATGTGGATGGACCACTCACATTCATGAAGTAAATGAAGTTGGATAATATGTGTCTATGAACTCAACATGACTATGGAATTACCCCGTGTTCCATAAATACGGAATAAACTCGCCTGAAACGAAAAACTAAAATATAGTTGACAAGCACTTACCTCCAGTTCCTGTTAAGATCAACACCAACGCAGTCACCGTAACGAGCGCGATTCTTTCGCCACATTCTATCCGTCGTGTGTGTATATTCGTAGCCATCTGGATTGGAGACTGGTAATATATACCTGGACCAACAAAAAAAATCTATTGCTACGTTTTGATAGAATAAACTATGGTTCAGATCAGATCCTTACAGCTCGAGTTCTCGGGGGATGAGAAAAATACAGTTACACGATCCAACAGCACAGGCAAAACCTTGTACTTTATTTAACAATCTTAAGTGTTTCAATGAAAACTTTCAGCGTTTTGATTCCAAGTAAATTTTATAGCTTTAACTCTGTAGCGTAGAAGAGGTTAATTTAAAATAGACTGCACAATTTACACTGAACTGGATTATCAACACGATTGTGATTGATTAATCTGCACTATTTATTTGCCTTATTTTATAAAACGTTCATTTATTAAAAGTAAAAAAGATTACTTTAATGGTTTTCAGACGGTTTCAATCTTGCGCTTCCAGTTAATGGTTTTGTATAAAATTGGATTGGGTTCAGCACGGAAGCGTAAGCCTAACGTTTGGTAAAAAATACTACTTCAGTATTTTGCAAGTCCTTACCAATCTTTGTCTGTGACGTAATCAGGATACTCGTTGAAATTCTTGGCGAGTCGGTCCGCGATATACGTTACAACAGCGACGGTGATCCACTCCCGCGCATGCGTGGCGCCATCTAACCAAACACCTTTGTTGTTTTCGTTACCGTTTGATATTTTTAGCATCTGAAATAAGAATATTAAAAAATAAATGACGTAACTGAACTTGTCTTGTTATCCAAAAGTCTAATGCCTTGTATATCTTATGGCTCCTATAACAAAGTGGATGAATATTTTATGCCAAGATCGTTTGACCACACTACTTATCAATGTGGGACAACACTTGTTGCATTATCCTACTAATATTATAAACGTGAAAGTTTGCGAGGATGTATGGATGTATGGATGTATGAATGTATGAATGTATTGATGGATGAATGTATGGATGTTTGTTACTCTTTCAGCCAAAACTACTTAACCGATTGCGATGTAACTTGGTATGTAGATAGTTGGAAAACTGGATTAACATATTTTTATCCCGATATTTCCACGGGATCGGGACTTCCGGGGTGAAACCGCGGGGCGCTGATATTGTATAGATATACAAGGATGATGTATTATAAAAGTAAATGTTTCAATTCTTACTTTTATTCCTCTTCCCTCTGCGGTTGTCCCAATACAGCAGATGGTGCATAATTCGGGATGTTCCAGAGCCAATTCGTCCATGAATGCGTATATTGTGTCCAGTCTGTGGTATTTATCCCAGTCCATTGCAGTCACTGTAACATCCATTTGCGTCAAAGTTTGCTGCGACAATGAATAACTGACAAAATGTGACTGCTTTAAAATCTTTACAAGTAAATCGTTAATGGATATCCTATTTCATTAATCATTGTAGTGAATGCCCAGTAATAGGCAGGTGTCGTTACCTATTAATTAGTTAATGTGTTTCTATGTAAAGTATTTAGTAAAATTTACACTCATTTTTATATAATAATGAACTCATTAACTACTAGTATCAAGCTGTAATATATATGTTGTATATAATATAAATAAAGACCTCTGTGGTGCAGTGGTAAAGCATTCCACTGCCACGCCGGGGTCGCAGGTTCTATTCCCGCTCAGTGGAAATATTTGTATGCATGAATACATCTATTTGCATTGATGTTTCTAGGTATATGTATGTATGTATATATTTACAAGAAAATGTAAAATGTATCTATGTATGTTTATCTGTGTTAACTTATCTGTTGTTTATGTGTGTGAACCCACAGTACAAGCTCTGTTCAGTGCAAGTCTAGATGTCGATGTGTAAATGTCCCAGAATATTATATTATAATATATTCATATATAGTAAAACTTGTTCATATAAGGAACAAAAACTTTAAAATTACTATCAATGATGCTCTTCACATTATAAGCCTAGGTAATATCTTAACATCACCTCTATAGCTCCTACCAGCCTAAATATACCGACATCATCTTAATAGCTTCAATTAGCCTATATATACCGACATCACTTCTAAAGTTTCTACTAGCCTAGATATACCGAGATCACCTCTTTAGCTTTACCAGCCTAGGTATATCAACATCACCTCTATAGCTTCTACTAGTCTAGGTATACCGACATCATCTCTATAGCTTCTACTAGCATAGATATATCAACATCACCTCTATAGCTTCTACTAGTCTAGGTATACCGACATCATCTCTATAGCTTCTACTAGTCTAGGTATACCAACATTATCTCTATTATTTTTTTTTTTATTGGTTGATGATGATTAATATAATCACTGGTGTACCTAATTAGTTTTTCGGAACGGAAAATTCGAGTATTTAATTGATTAATATCAATGTTAACATTTTTAAGCTTCTCAACGTTTAAGTAAGCACTTATACGTATTACCGCTAGAGGGCGTGAGTTTTGAAATCAAAGAGACCGCTTCAGCGAAGATTAATGAGGTTGACAATGAATTCGGCTACTAATACTATACATTCGTAAACAAACCTGCCCGCATGGGAGAAGCTATTGTTGTTTTCCGAGGAGGTTCCACATAATTATTAGTAACCTTTTCTTCTTCGTACAATGCGTTGATATCTGGCATTGCTATTCTGTAGGGCACTTCTTTTTCGTGTAACATATGGGCCACTTGTAAGGCCCACGTACCGTCCACCATGACGTCCATTGTGCTTGGTTCTTCTTTCCATATGTTGATGGCTAGAATACCCATTAAGCGAAGCTGAAATCTCTTAGTAGGAACAGCTGGACTGTATAAGGCTACTACTTTTTCTATGTTGACGACAATTGTTTCACTTTCTTTTTTAGGATGAGTTTTGCTTTAACTATTATTTATCTATTTCAGTAATAAGATTTTTTTATTGCGTGCATTTGCTATGATCTCAAAGTTCTTTATAATGTAATTATGAATTTTTGAAGTGATAACTTCTTATGGGAGGGTAAACCGCTTCGTTACGTAACGCGTTACGGCGCCAGTCTGTCTGGCGTTTAAGTTATCACTTCTGTCGAGCGTCCCGAGACACACACGTTTTCAGATCAGTACATATATTGATATTGGGTTCCTATGGGAAATACCTACGCATTAGTTTAAATAAGTTTTCGTTGTCGGGTGAACACATCAATCTCGTTTCTTGAGGTTTAAGATCTCGTTGGATAAATATGGAGATTTTTATTAATGTAGTAGTTGAACGGTTAGAATGCATGGAGATATAAGAATAAAGTGCGCTAATGATACTACTTCACGTAAGCGAAAAGGAGAAGAAAGAGATGGTCGCCGAGTGTCGTCTCTGTCTCTTTCTAGCTGTGATTGGCTGCTGCTCAAGAGGACAACTGTCAAAGATATACGAGAGATATTCTTATATCTCTATAAATATAAGAATATCTCTCTTATATCTTTGACAACTACCTACCTATACATGGGTGAGGGGGGAGAGGAAGGCTAGTAGAAAGCTGGAAAACATATTGTAAACACATGAAAGATACAGAGTTCATTTTTTTATCATACATGCATAACAACATTTTTTTAAGTAAAAATTTCTTTAGACACGTTTGTGCACATTTGCTATGGGGAAAAAGCACTGAACTCGTGACCGTCACGCTAATAATACATAATAATATATAGATCCACTAGAGGGCGCTTATCTAAACATTAGTTTAGAGTTTAGTCAGCTCCTTATTGTATTCATATATAAGTGAGTGTGTGTAAGTGTTTCACTTCTGACGTGCAGTCCTAAGACTGGCAGTTTTTTGTAAAACATGAAGGTAAAATTTTCAACAGTGAGCAACAGAGAATAAGAATGTGGAATAATAAATAAACATTTTTTTCACAAATAAAATACGTGTCTATGTTGTACTTTAATCAACGATGGATTTTTTTGAAGAGACAGTAAGGACACTCGGCAGGCATCTCTCTCTTTGCCTATATCGTAGTATTCAGCCTCTTGTTTACTCTATTTTTATATCTCTTGGGCTGGTTTCAACTTTTTAGGATCTTGTAAAATGATTGACAACTATAACAACCCAAATTATGTAGATTACATGTTTGTTACTTGAGACGCTTATTGTATTTGAGTTTTGCATTTTGTTGTGTGTAATGTTATTCTGTCAGTCACTTATAAATTAATGGTATTGCATTTTTTATTCATTAAATATCAAAGTAGACTGGCATAGTGTAAATTAAGGTAACTTGAAAACCTAGGCAAAATTAAAAAAAAAAAACTACTGTTTTAAAAATAATATTAAAAAGAATGAGGTTGCCTTTTAATTGTTATTTTTAGGTTTCCGTTCCTCAAAGAGAACCCTTATAGGATCACTTCGACAGTTTGTCTGTCTGGTATTCTATCTGTATTTGGGTTTTGTTATAACATTTTCTAACTCTCTAACATCATTGATATTGTTTTTAAGAATCTTACATTATTAACAGTGTTTGCGATGGATTGTAACATTTTAGAACTAATATCACTTTTTATTTATGTTTTGTACCTATAATCTTGATGGGTAATATGTGATTTTTCATGAATAACTCTTTTACTACTGCACAGAGTAACTGTGCAGTAGTAAAAGAGTTATTCATATGTGTGTACGAACCTCCTACGGTATCCAGCGATTTAATAAACTCCCTCTGACCGTTTCTGGTAAACCTTATCTCCCACACTTGGGTATTTTGATCTAGATTATCCACTTTGTCTGATTGTTTATACTGTTTTGACCCCAAAATATCTATATTGGCAAGGGCATTTGTTTTATTAATAGGTTTTATTTTATGAAAATAACATTATTAAATTTTGAGTTTTACGGTCACGGAATTTTGGCACCAATTTGACGGAAGAAAATTCTTTATTTCTGACTTGTCAAAGCTGGCAGCTTAAAATTTTTATATTGTTACTTTTTGAAATAATATGCAGTTTATATATTTTTAAACTATGATAACGTCATAATTAAAAAAATATATAAATTAAGAACAACTCCTCCCGCTTTTTTCCGTAGGGAGCCTTCTGGTTACAACCCGTCCAGGTTCACACCAAAATGATTTGTTAGATTTACTTAAATTAGACTAATTCCCCTCTCACAACCTGCCTGAGGAGACAGTCTATTTGCAAAGTGACTAACACACCCATTCTCGGCATATCCCGACTACTATTTCTGGCGTCTATGACATGTGGGTGCCCTTCATGCCACCACCTAGGGCACCTAGCCCCCGTTTAAAGTCGTTGCCAGTCTGAGTTGTATGTGACTTTCATCTTTTTGTGTTAAATTTAACCCTGTTTGGGTCATTACCCATTAAAATCAGTATTTTATAACGCAGTTGTTAGTTCTCTATTAGATGGGCGGACACGCCAAGAGAAGTGATTCGAATCATACCTTAGGAAACCATAGACAAGAGGGGCACTATTTCCCCTGTATAACCACAATTAAAAATACAAACACAATTAAAATATGATGTCTTTCTCACTTATGTTTCGAATTTTGCCGACAAATGTCAATAATTATAAAACTCAAACAAATAGCAATTTAGTTTTATAAAGACTACAAACATTTTCGTTTCGGTTTTTAATCTGCTGCATACATATTTTTTTTATGGATTTTCACGCATAAATTCTTCGTTTGTTAATTAATTTGAATAACTATCTTTGCTTTAAGGTTAGTCTAGTTTTTTAAATAACCAGGTTCCAACTAAAAGCGGTCTGGTTGGTCTTGTGAAGTAGGCTTTAAAAACAACTTTGAATTTACAAGGCATTCACTACAATGTTGCCAGAATTCAGAGCTATGATCTCTTTTAGAAATAGAGTAGATTCGTGCCAAGAGTACAGAACCGATAGCACTGAAGTTCTTTAACCACGCAACAAAATGTAAGTTAATACGAAAGAAAAAATACTTCACCTTAAATATTATGAGCTTATATATCCAGAGAATATGTCAGAATGGCTGCTATCTTGCACTTTTATTTGACGAGGTGAAGTCACAGACTCGTCGGACTCGTCAGACGTCAGGTTGTTTACTTGGACTTCTGCCTGATGCGACGAGTGTTTAGACACATTGGAATGGTTGCTAATTTGCACCCCAGTTTGATAAACTACAGGTACTTTAGAGGGGTTAACAACTTGCACTTCAGCTTGAGGATGCAACGGTGAAGATACTACTTTAGTTTCGCTTGGTTTTAAAACCTTTTCCGTAATATTTGCTTCTGGTACGTCTGTTTCGTCTTTTTTGTTTGATACGTTTCCTTTTATACTTTCTTCACTACTTTCAGACTTCGTTGCTTGATTCTCACACTTTCCTATTACAGGAGTTTTATAATTATCAACGAATTCCATTAACGCAATCACGCAGTTTAGAATCTCTAATCCCGTCTCCGCGATTTCTTCCTTCGGGACTTTAAACTTGTGCTTCTTGCTTCTAAGTTCTATGAGGTAGCAGTACGGAATACCGACTTCTCCGTGTGACCAATCGTTACTGGTACCGGACGCTTGATACATAACATCCTTCGAAATGCCCACTTTATATGTATTACCGTTTGTATCATAGATTGCCTGTTCACAAAGAAATGTTTAACTTATCTATAAAGATAACGCAAGAAAGTTTGCTTGTCATCTTGTGACTCATACATTAAAGGATCTTGCATAACAAAGCCGTAAAGATAGTATTGTTTGGGTTAAAAAAATAAGGGCCTTGATATTGTAACCAAATGGTTCATTCTAATTACTTAACAATACATTTGAACCACTTAATTAGTATACAATTATAAAGCTACAGAGTTTGTGACTTGAGTGATATCTTGAAACTATTTGTTTAAGTTAAATAACATGTTTAGTAAAAAAAAATATTAACTTTACACTAAAATTGATAATAGTTGACAAGCATCTCTCTTTATTCCTCTTTAGTAATATCCTGTGACTCATGACGTGTGCTTTTTTACTGGTATCTTTTGAAACTTAATGATCTCTAACCTAAGGTTTACTCATGTTTGCCATAATTTAAAATGCCATAATTTCATATGCCATAATTTCATTAGAAATAACGCTTCAGTTGCCATAATCGTGAAATGACATAAACTGACTTTCACTAATTCCATTGGTCATAATCGATCAAGTGTCATAATAATTGAAATCCATAAATGTATTTGCTATAATTTTCGTATTCAATAATGCCATTTTTCATAACTTTTATTCACCATAATTTTTGAGAGCTTTGGCCTCCAATTTAAATTTAAAATAATGTTGCTTTCAAGAAAATAAACACTTTATATTATCTACCTATACTTGAATTATGTTGATTAATAAATGATTATACGACACCGATTTTTTATTCACAATTAAACTTAAAACTAAACCTCATATGGCGTCTACTAACTAAGCTCGACGGAGCCCCGCTTCACGGGGCTCCTTCTTCTGGGTGGACAAAAAAAAAACCACGAAGGCCTAATGCGGGAGCTTCGCTACGCTCCGCTCCCGCATTAGCCTTCTAACCTAACCTATCCGAGTCGGATTGCACTGAGTCGGGGTGTTAACGATAATTAATTTCGACCTAACAATATTATGTATTATTTTCATAATTATATCAAATTTTGATTATGTCAAGAGTCGATTATGAGATGTGTTACTTATGGAAACTAATTATTATGATATATGTTGTTATAGAAAGTCATTTTATGGCAAATAAAAGTTATGACTGTTGAGTTGTTATGCTAAACGTTATTAGTATAAATGATAATAGTGCAAGTAAATATTATGATCGGGGATGATTATGGCAAACAATATTAGTGCAAATGAATTTATGGAAAACGAGAGAATACCCTAACCTAATCTAATATATGAATTTGAATAAAGCTCAGAAGTTGAAATCTTCACATTTTAAGTGTAAAACTACTACTACTATCTATTAGGGAGATTTAGTTATCACTGTATGCTAATTTCTTGATTTCGTGACGACTTTAACAACTCGTGGACTTTAAATACTGGTAGACCATGAAGAAATAGATATACCTTGATAAAAATTTATTAATATATAAATAGATATTAAGAGATTGAAGAGAAATATATTAAAATACATAGAAGTTGATGTAAGACGTTTGATCTTAATTAAGTTACGGCCAAAAAACAGTAAATCAATAATAAACAGCCACCGCAGTTTACTGCTGCCTTACGTGGTACTATCCCTCCCAATTTTTCATATCATGTAAGTAGAACTCGCCTCCGGATCCCACAACCAGTATATTCCAGTTTCCCTTTAAAATTTGTTTGTCTTGTAGATTGGGAGTATCCTTACCAACTTTTTATAGTATTAAATCACTATTGGTTCTTCGGCACATCTGGTCAATTTAATGCCATTTTAACTTACTTATTCTGCTAGCTATCTTGGTTGTTTTTGCTTTGTTTAATGAAACGATACTATTCTTTAAATAAACTTTAAACAACATTCACTTTATACAACGTTGTCGCGTTTTTACCATAAGTATAATATTATGCCAAAAATCTAGTAGACGCCCTAATATTACAAATATTCTTATTATTATGGTATATAAGTATATGTACTATTTTACCTTTGACATAACCGTAGCACCTTCAAGAAGTCTTATGTAATCTGGAGCCAAGTCGTCTCTATAAGCGAAAGGCATAATGATAACTTGCCCAAAGCTATGCAAAGTTATGTACACTTTGAAAGTGACTCCCGAGTGTAGAAATATATCCTGAAAAATAGAAATAACTTAACAATTCAGGGAATTTGATCGCAATAGCAGAAAAAAAGCAAAGCATAACTTGTCATTGTTAAAATACTGTATTTTACCTATCTGTACTAACATGCATTATATTTATAACCTTTAAAGTTTTGAGAGGGCTGGCAAGGTGTTTGTGAAATATATCTATTGTTGCAAATTCATACGATATAAAAAAGTCTACCACGGAGTAGAATATGGTTGGCAACACGTTTTTGTGTGTGTTTTGTGTATTTCTAGTAAAATTTTCCAGTGTCTGTCTACTGATAGAAATAGTAGGTATGATTTATTACTATTTTACGGGTAGTTTTCTTTTCTTATGTTTTCAGTACGATAATGTAACAAGGATGCAAATCCACACTACAAATAGTAGTAGAAATAGAATAGGGGATAGAAATCGAGTAATAACTACTTCTACCAATCTTGTCTTTTGCTGGTGAGAGTAAATATGCATAATGCAAACAGTGAATTAATTTTAATGTTACAAAGCGATATAAAACAGTTACAATGAAATTGATTTACGGCTAAATCCTGTTTGCAGTTTAATCTCTGCATGCGATGCCGACGACACGATTTCGGTATCAACGCACATTACTGCTAAATGATCGCGCCCGGATCCAATGATCATTTGCAACATTTAAATATATTAAATTGCTATTCATTTACTTTATCTAATTACGCCTAAAGTCGCATATGGAACGTTTGGGTCTCTTGTTTTGTTGTTGTTGGTAATAATCATTTTGAATGGACAATTACAAATATTTATAAAAAACTCAATGCTAAAATGATGTCATAGGAACTTTGTGACTTTTACAAAGGACAAAAATTGTGTGATTAGCACGATCATTTGTTCTGTATCTGGGTGTGATTCATTTAAAATATGTATGTATTTAGTAATATATTTATTTATTTATATAATGCAGATAAATTGCATGAGGCGGACTTAATGCCGTAGGCATTTCCTACCAGTAAACCTTTGGGTGATACAGAGACGTGGGTGGCAGGTGTATAATTATAATTAAAATTGCGAATTTAAATTTAGAAAATGAAGAACAATATTAGAAACATATATATTACATATATAAAACTGCTTAAAAATACAATACATAATTTAAACTAAATAAAATATTATATTATACTATATAAATACATACACACATATATATAAATACACACATACATACATACATACATTTATAAAGTGTTATTCAGACGATTCTAGCAATAAGTCTGTGTAAAACTGTCGTACTTTGACCTTGAAAGTTTGTTGGTTAGTGGACATCCTGATTTCTAGTGGGAGCGCATTCCAGAGGTTTACAGCTTGGACAGTGAAGGACGAATGAACTATGCTGGAATTATGGGAGGGACAAAGAAGGAGAAGATTATTAGAAGAGCGGAGATTTTTGAAATGGTTGGAGGACAAGTATTGGAAATGAGACGTTAGGGAAGAAGGTGAATTAGGTGAGTGGAGAAGAGAGTAAAGCGTAGTCAATGCTCTGAAACTGCGGCGTTGCCTTATGGATAACCAAGACAGTTGGTTGCGATAGGTAGATACATGATCATACTTTCGCAGGTTGAATACGAACCGAATGCAATTGTTGAGAAGTCGGTCTAGTTTGTTGAGTAGATCTGCATTCAAGTCGAGATAACAAACATCACCATAGTCGATCATAGGGAACACCAAAGTCTGTACAAGCAACGTTTTTGTCTTGGGTGGGAGAAAATTTCTTAAACGATAAAAACTACGCAAGGTGTTAGTTACCTTCTGACTTACTTGGGCTACTTGTGTTTGCCAACTTAGTGTACTGTCAATGTACAGACCAAGATCCCTAACTAAAGGGCTAATGGGCAGAAGTGATTCATTGAAAATAATATCCGGTACGCTACTAATATCAACTCTACTCATCACTCTTGGGCTACCTATTAAAATTGCTTGGCATTTAGACGGATTGACCGTTAATCCGAACCTGTTGGACCAGTTTTTTATTGCCTCCAAGTCGAGATTGATGCTAGCTATTGCACCGTCCAGGTGGTCTACACTAGCCTGTGAATAGATCTGTAGATCATCTGCATACAAGTGATACGCACACTGAAGTTCATGGGATACGAAATTAATGAATAGCGAAAATAGAAGTGGTGAGAGAATGCCGCCTTGTGGAACATCAGAATCAAAGTCACACCAGGCTGATGAAGACTCATCGGTCCGGATAGACGGCTGTCATCCTTGAAGATAGGAGGAGAACCATTCCAGTGCATCATCGGAGATCATAAGATGGGACAGTATAGACAATAGGATATCGTGAATGACGGTATTAAAAGCGTTAGAAAAATCAATCAGGACCAATGCAGTTATTTTACCTTCTTCCACCGCCGCCTTGATGTCGAGAGTCACTTTGAGCAGGGCTGACCCTGTGCTATGACCAGGTCGAAATCCTGACTGGAACGGACTGAGTAAGTTATTGTGATGAACAAACCGAGAGAGTTGTTTATGTACACAGGCTTCAAGGATAAGGACTAATATATAAGTATATTTATCAGCTGTCTGGAGACCATAGTACACGCTCTGCCTAGTTTGGGATCAGACGATGTAAGGTGTCTCAAGTTATTATTATTATCACACGGTGACGTCACTTTGAGCTCGATCCTCGATTACAAACCTGTGATTTTTTGGAGAATTACTGCATTTTAAAAATTAATTTATTAGATACTTCATACTGTGATAAATAACATTGTTAGAAAAACTGAGTATTTTGGGAGTTATCTATCATGTTCTGTTTGTTTGTGAAGGTTGCAAACCCGCTCTACGTCAGTATTGCGTGGTACAGTACCTGTCGGCATCTGTTAGGGCATAAAGAAAGAGGCTCGTTCGTTTAAGGTGATGAATGAAAAATTTATCAGTTAAAATGGAAATCGGACGGAAATTAGGTATATACAATACAGTATCGAGAGTATATCAGTCGGTACACTATGTTGCGTTTTGTGCGAATTTATGCGTGTCGCATAATTTCTTTTTTAGATTTGACACACATCTTAGATGACAAGTACTAAACTTAAAAACAATTAACTATATAAGGATACAAGCATTTAGCTTAGCTGGAGGGGTTAACAAGAATACTAGTAATGTGTGACCCACGTTGCTAGTATTCTTTAAAAAAAAAAAGAAAATATAAATATCTTAAACCTTCTTGCCACGACGATAGCAACTTATTTGCAATAATAAGGAATAAAGAAGTGAGTATTGACTTCGGTCAGGTTATACCTATTGCCATGACGCTCTTACTTGATCATTGGTATGATAAAAGAATAAAAAATATCCGCTTAAGTTTGTCGCACGATATAGTATATACTAACCCTCATGGCTGCAGTTTCCGGTTCAGAAAATGGACACGGACCACGGAAGAATGAGTGTGTTGGTTCATCCGATGAGCCTTTGCCGCCCCATCCTAAGCTATAAAGATTTTACAATTATCTGCGCATTAGATGGAATTTATTTCTTCTGCTATCTCTTGAATCAGCGACATTAATTGGATTAATTCTTTACAGTACTGCAGATCTAGGTCAGAATTGGCATAGCTATACTGGGTAAGTCTCTCTATCTTATAGAAGATCGTGAGTAAATAGCAGTACTAGCATAGCGGTGTGGTTTTGCTGGTGAGTGGGGTCACCCTGGGAGCTGGATGGAGCTTCTGTTGCAAGTGTTTAATAGGTGTATGCTAGTAACCGCGTACTTGATGCACCTTAGACGTTAGAAATTCTTGTCCATGCATATATATATAGATCCACATATTGGGAGTGACTGTGATGGCAGCATTCGTGGAGTAATACAATATCTTTTCGTCCCATTGCTTGTGCTACAGTGCTTGGGTTGCAATGCTCCAATTCTTAAGACGAAACATGTGCAACTTCACAACCTAAAGGTACAAAAGTAAGTCGAAATACCACACATCTGTGGACTTTTAAGGAACCCTTAGGTACTCACCTGAAATTCCTATTAAGATCCACACCAAATAATTTATGTCGTATGTAAGCTTTATTTTTACGCCACATACGGTTAGTTGTATGCGTATATTCGTATCCGTCTGGGTTTAAAACTGGCATAAAGTACCTGAAATTTTAAACCACGTTTGAGTTCGTTCTTTTTTTGTATGAGGCCACTGAACCAATTAGCACCATTATCATTTCTGTCTGTTTTTTTAAGGTTTAATAAGAAAGTAAGTTCTTTACCAATCTTTGTTCCTGACGCTCTCAGGCAAGCTATCGAAGTTTCTAGCGATGTGATTGGCGACGAAAGTACTGACGGCGGGTGCGATCCACTCCCGAGCATGTATACCAGCATCAATCCATATACGTGAATTTGAAGCATTGCTGTTCGATATTTTTAGAATCTATGATAAAAATTTCATTTATTGTTTATGCAGACACGTAGTACGCTACACTGACAACAGATGGACGAAAACCGTGACTATGTGGAGAGGCACATAGTCACGGTCACATCCTCATGGGCTCAGAAGCAGAGGGAGACCAAAAGCAAGGTGCAAGGACGAGATAGAGAACGTCGGAACATGTAATTGGTCCAACTGGCAAAGAATCGCGACAAGTGGCAATCTCTGGAGGAGGCCTTCACCCGAAGAGGGGTCCAGATGAGATGTATATTGGACTAACAATATCCACACAAATTACCACTTAAACGAATGTACATGCCAATGGAATAATAAAGGCTTTATTTATTTATTTTATTTTATTATTGTAGATACATATATCATTTCTAATGTTTTCATGAGTTTTTCACGTAACAACTGGAGCCAAACTTGCTAATAGCACTTGGCATCTGTAATTGTTTGACATCGGGCTGGCTATATAGCTGTTAAAAAAATGCACTATGCTTATTTTAAAAGTTTTCCGAAATCATACATATACATACCTTCAGATCACGGTTTTCTAAAGATTTACCAATGACTCCAGTGGTGCAAAGAGATGGAAATTCAAACTCCAGGTCATCCATGAAATTATGTATTACCTCCAACCGATGGTAATTGTCCCAGTCCATTGGTACTTTGGTGGGATCAATAGCATTTTCTTCAACTTTTTTATCTACGAATAGAAAGCAAGCATTTATTGCTACAAAAAAAGCGACCATTATATTAAGGTTATTCTCCATAATTAATATTGCAATGCGTATAGTAAGAACATAGCAATTATCATTTATAGACCTTAACAACACCTATTTAAAAAAAAACAGTACAAGACAAGAAATAAAGAATGGAATTAATGTAATTTTCTGTCTGTTTCTTAAGTCTATAAGACAAAGCCTTTTAAAGGTTCATAATGAAATTTATAATATATTTATAGATATAATTTATATTAAAAAGAAGACTGGGACCCAGATCCGTAAATATTACTATTATTACATTATTAATTGAAATTATACCGTTATGAGTAACATAATTCTGTAACTACTAACATGATTAAAAAACTATTACCTTTTAACTCATCTTCTAAATTTTTTATAGGCCCAATGGATTTGTGCGATTGTACATCTTGATTTATATAGTCGTTTATTGCACACGTGATGGGTTTACTTCGAGTAGAATATCGCAAAGGATTTTTGTTTCTGGTTTTATAAATAAATTCGTCTACTACGTAATGTTCGTCGCGAAATGCGTGACCTGGTGTACTTTGAATGTCATAATATCGTTCGAAGTCTCGAATTTCTTTTGAAGAAACTGATTTGATATTTTGTTTGGAATTAGATGATCGGTGTGTTTTCGAAGGTGATGGTCTACGGGAACTGCTTTGCGGCATACTGATAAATATTTTTATTGTATTAGCAAGAGTTTAAGTCTGGTCCATCTATGTTTTTATTTTGGGATTATTTTTGTATTTTAATATTTTGCAGTTCATAGGTTACGGTTCTATTATGACATTTTCATTTATTCTCGTAGCGTTTTTACCACAGACCTAGAACTTATAGCTCCATTAATATTGACAATCAGTTAATAAAATATTGATAGATGTAGGGATTTAAAACTCTTTACTGTACAGGAAATAACAGAAATAACACAAGAACTTATAATGACGACTAAAGACATATTAAAGTCGTTGAACAATGTTAAACATATCGCTAATAGATTTTTTAACCGACTTAAAAATGGATGAGGTTCTCAATTCGAATTAATTTTATTTTGTGTTATGCGATATCTTCGCCATTGGTAAACCGATTTCAGAATTTATTTTTTTAATTTAATTAGTTGTACTCAAGGTTGGTCCCATTTAAATTTGATGAAAATGTTCCACCTCTAAGGGTGCAAAATTAAGGGATAAAGAATACAGCTTATTACAATTTATCATTATTATTATCTGCTTTGAAGTCACTGATACTTTTTTTAAAAACATGTCTTGTGCAGACGAACACAGCACGGAAAGAGAATGATAGACGAAATAAATGAAAAGAGACTTCTTAAAGATACCCATATTAGTCCGGTCAATATAGACATTTAAAATAACAAAAATTCCCGGAAAGCCAAATATTGGTGGAGAGCTGGGGTTTACCATTACAAATATAGTTTTAAAAATCCCCATCGATCCTATGTGTGCTACAAAAGTTATTCGGGGTCAAAACTCAAAGTTTGAGGTTTTTTGGATTTTTCTGGAAAACGGTAAGTTTTATAAAAAAAAAACCCAAAATTGTAGATCTTAAAATTCTCTACAAAAATGGTTTTCATGATTTTTTTCCTAAGAGTTACCATTCTTGAGATATCGCGATTCTAAGAGTCACATTATACATGATATGCACACATTTCCACGCCACCTGTGAGGTAGTGTATATAATATAGTATATTTTATTTTTATATGCGATAACCGGCTGCGACACTTCATCATGTACAAAAGGTTCAAAACGTCAGTATTTAAATTATTCGAAAAAAAAAGATTTGACTGACTGCGCTAAAGTATTTACAAAAATTGATTCCACATCTCAAACATTAATTACGGAAGGAATTCGCTTTCTTCTTGCGGTTTATGAAGCTCTAAAAAAAATTACTTGCATTGATAAATACCGATACTTAACTTTTGTAAAAAATACGCGAAACAGGAAACAAGTACAACTATCATGTCTTCCTAGAACATCGGCATCTGCTATTCAAAACTTGTATCGAGTATACTATCAAGTTCAAAATGGCTAGGCAATCAACTGAACCCAGAAGACTGGGGTTGGAAATTGATAGATATTACTCTGGAACCGATTAAAACTTTACTCCCACCTGTTCCAGAAAAACTCCTCAACACTATTTTTTGCAATTGCAAAAAAGGTTGTAATGCCAAATGTGGCTGTAAAAAAGTCGAGTTGCTGTGTTCTCCAGCGTGTATTAATTGCCAAGGTCGGTCTTGCTCAAATGTCTAGTGGAGTACAACAAAGGAAAATTCCTGTGATTTTAATGAAGAGACCCATGACTTAACCACATTTGGACAATTTATGAACATCCAGCAAGAGGAGGAGGAAGAAGAAGAAATCGAAGAAGACATGACTGTTTGAAGTGAGACTTTCAAGAGTATGAATCTGATTAAAATATCTAAAGAAATAAAAACAATAGTTAACCCAATAATCGATAGCAATATCAATAATCAATATCAATAATAAGGTAACATCTAGAACTTGACGGGTAGTAATGTTCCCTTAAACTATCCTAAAATTGTTATGACAGTTAGTGGAGTAGGCCTATAAGGGAAACCACGGTAAAAAAAACGCGCCGAGTACACTACCTCACAGATGGCGTGGAAATGTGTGCATATCATGTATAATGTGACTTAGAATCGCGATATCTCAGGAATGGTAACTCTTAGGAAAAATATCATGAAAACCATTTTTGTAGAGAATTTTAAGATCTACAATTTTGGTTTTTTTTTTATAAAACTTACCGTTTTCCAGAAAAATCCAAAAAACCTCAAATTTTTACCTTTGACCCTGAATAACTTTTGTAGCACACATAGGATCGATGGGGATTTTTAAAACTTTATTTGTAATGGAAAACCCCAGCTCTCCACCAATATTTGGATTTCCGGGAATTTTTGTTATTTGACAACTATTTTTATGTCTAAATTGACCGAACTATATGTACACAATTAAAAAAACAATGTATAATTATGTTATTAGTAGCTATGTAAATTTTGTTTTTGCATCTTACGTATTGTTGTGTTATTGCCCTGGGGTTATTATATCTACTGTTAACGACTCGCTACATAGCCTGTATCTACCTTACTGATGAGAAACATAACTGTTTTGATTACACATAGATCTATAATCTATGTGTAAATCAAAACATAAGGAAGAAATGTACAATGTATATATTACTCAATTTTACAACTAGTTTGTTTTTTTATAATAGATCGCGGTAATGAATTCTAGGCCTGTGGTGGTGAAACACATCTCAAAAAGATAACTTAGACTATTAATAATTTGTTCACAAAATGTGAAATGGATACAAACATTCTGAAGTTATTAAAGTGTTTTTTGTTTTCAGTTAAATATAATTACCCTTCCTCTGCGTAATCATAGCTGTATCTGGCTGCGCTATCTACTATTAGATAGCACACTTAACCCGTAGAACATTGTGTATCTTGAATATTTCTTGTACATTGATAATTCCGTCCCATGCGTCGACGAACACATATATTACCTGTTTAAGTTACCAGCACCATAATACACAGATTCCCTAGCGTCCCTGTTCAGGTTCATTGACTTAGGTAAGGTCCACTCAGAAGTAAGATCATTAATGATTCCTTTATTGTTTTGTCTTAATAGATCATTTTAACATATTTAAAATAATATTACAGGCTCCTCCTTTTCACACACAATGTAGATGAGTGACATCATAGTAGAGCATTCAAGAGGCTTGAACAAAAGATTAATCTGATTTCAAAGAGATCGTTAAAGCGTTTTTCACATTGAATACTAAGTCAGGGTTGGCAGTTAAGTACTTAGCGAGCGTCGCGACGGTGGCCCATAAGCAGCGTCTAATGAAAAACAAAGCTGGGACATCACACAGACTGTTTGGCAGAGGAACAGCTCTCGTTTTGAAAGGTTATAAGTATGAATAATTTAAATAATCATGACCTCTGAGGTGGTCAAGCATTCAGCTGCAATATTAGGACTTAATAGATCATTTTAACATATTTAAAATAATATTACAGGCTCCTCCTTTTCACACACAATGTAGATGAGTGACATCATAGTAGAGCATTCAAGAGGCTTGAACAAAAGATTCATCTGATTTCAAAGAGATCGTTAAAGCGTTTTTCACATTGAATACTAAGTCAGGGTTGGCAGTTAAGTACTTAGCGAGCGTCGCGACGGTGGCCCATAAGCAGCGTCTAATGAAAAACAAAGCTGGGACATCACACAGACTGTTTGGCAGAGGAACAACTCTCGTTTTGAAAGGTTATAAGTATGAATAATTTAAATAATCATGACCTCTGAGGTGGTCAAGCATTCAGCTGCAATATTAGGACTCGCGGACTTAATTCTCGCTCAGGTTAAAGAAGTTTATGCTATTTGCGTAAAATTGAGCCGATAAGCAGTTGCCGAGGCTGTTGCTTGAAATTCAAATTTATCATTTGAATTTCAAGCAACAGCCCGTTTAATATAATAATGATATTAAATATAATTGTTAAAATCAGAACAAGTTTTAAAGACATTTTTAATTATAGCCGCCTAACCGCAACCATTTAAGTATTTTATTTAAATTTTCTTACAGTGAGATTAAGAATATATTTTCGATCAGTACAATTTTCTATAAAATAAAAGTAAATAATACTTCTGTGCTGCTCTGCATTGTGGCTGGATCCACCGCTTTACCACCCCTGTACACCCACTTGGTGCCTACATTTTGCGACTAATTGTTAATCCCTGTTTATTTCATTAAAATCAAAGCAAAATGGACTTTCTTACTACGACACATTAGCGATAAAAGTTGTTAGTATAAAGTAGTTTTAGTCGGAGCATCGCAAATCAACTAGAAAAACTAAGTACCAGAATGAATGACAATGACAGGTTTCCTTGATGCTACTACCCTCTAGTGGCAAGTGTACTATCCTCCATATGGTAAGCGATTTATTGGTGTCAATCGTAAGGATATGCTGTCACTATTTTCCTTCCCGTTGGAGCTCTGATGACCCTTTTCTTGAGCGTGTAGCGTTGATTAGATTACACTATCGGTAGTTTTTTTAGAATTTTTAGTAGTCAGCAAGATCCACGTGGGGTTTCGGAGATTTTGGTTTCACGTATGTTATAGGTTCCGTATATAAGAAACCATATTATGCATAGTCACATGAAGAGTTACGATCATATTATAGACTTCTGTCTTCTCTCTTATGTCACCCCGCGTGCTGCAAATCACCAAGTAATCGTCAATTGAAGATAAACCTTTGGGAACTTTAAAATTTGAATAAGAAATCCAGCTATGTCGTACTGTACAGTACAGTACAGTAATAAAATTTTGGATACGTTATACGCGCTTAAAAAGTGGTAGTTTGATACTGAGGCAGGCGTATTATTTTATTCATTTAAAAGCTCCTTACCCAAGCGGCTTCCCTCACGGAGATGATTCTGAGTAGCTTTTCTTTTTTTTATTAATAGTCTGATCTCTTAAATAGCAATACTAAAATAGTACTACATACGATCGACTATCAGTCTGTACAATTATCTTTTAAAAAAAAGTATCACCGACTTCAATGTCCTTTTTAGTGGAAAGTAAATGTATTTTGTTTAAATATAATATGGGTAGGCCAACTAACGCACTGCTCCAATGAGACAGCAATGTTTCGGAGCAAACGAAAACGTCATCGATGTATAAAATTTTTAGATATTTGTTGATTTTTAATTAAGACCACTCGAATGATTTCAATAAAAAAAATGTTCATAAAATTAAAACTACTGGGCCAAACTATGTAAAATTTTTATGGGACCAAGTGGCAACTATTTTGCATCAATCTAAAGTAAAATCACGTAAATCGGATCATAAATCTCAGCGTAATCGGTGTACATACATAAAAAAAAATACCAATCGAATTGAAAACCTCCTTCTTTTTGAAGTCGGTTAAAAACAAAACCACCACACCCCGCTGATATATATAACTAAATAGTGCTGTGCCCGACAGGGTCAATAATTGTTACCTACTGTTAAGCCTACCACCTGTAAACGTACATTATGGAATGCAATAAATTGAATTGAATTAAATTGAAATGTAATAATCATGATTTAAAATTTAAAACACCCTGACTCGAAAAGTGCTGATAATCTTCGAACGGCTGAACAGATTTTCTTAAATTGTATCTAAGAACACTCTCAATCAGGTCACCTTTAAAAACAAAAAAAAGCACTTAAATTGGTCCATTCGTTTGGGAGCTACGATGCCACAGACAGACACACAGACACGTCAAACTTATAACACCCATCTTTTTGCGTCGGGGGTTAAAAATATACCTAACTTCTTTAACTTCGTCAGTCCTTAAAATAAATAATACTTCAAGAAAATAACTTAGTTTAGAATTCTTTGTATGTAAGGTAAGAGATTTAATGAATAGGAAGATATGTATTACAACAACAACATCTCCAAAAACATTTTTCAAATGAAATGTTTTCTGAAAAGTAACATGTTCAGAAAAAAATCTTTGGCTCTAATCCGTCCTAATTAATTCTTAAGAAAAAAATACAGCACATGAGTGATCAGGGTAAATGTAACGAGCTTAACAAGCGTCTCCAAGGGGCGAAGTTGTTGAGGGGGTACAGGGTCGTTGGGCGGCATTCAGGGGGACACAATTAAAAAGATAAACGCGCCTAAGAACGGGCCGAGGTGACAGTTGGGCGTTGCGCAGTTTGGGGTACACCGTCTGGTTAGCGGGCTACCGACAATTCTTGAACGTTACTACTGGTTTTCGATCTCAGCTCTTAGTGTAGTTAACAATACGTCTAATAAATTGCGTTTTGCAATGGTCAAGCTCGTTAAATTATTTAAATTATAATTACCTATATATATTATATATATAATTTAAACTTACTCAAGGTTACACCTCCTGAGGTTCTATCAGAAATGCGTTTTTAAACAAGTTCCGTTTTTCAATGAATAGCGATGCGTTACCAACTTAAATTGGTGCTGAAATAATATTTTGAGATAACTATTATGGTAAGCAATCAGTATTTTTGATTAGGATTGGAATTTTTTTATGTAAAAAAGGAAGATTTTGGATTTACAGTTAAATACTAGCCTTTTAAAAATATCAGTGTGTATGTTGATTTCAATTTTAATAGCATTAAATCAAACCCGCATTATATAATTTAAAAATCAATTTTTATTAAAAAAAATTAGTAACGACGACGTAGTGACGAAAATTTAGTTAGTGGAATGGCCGGTAGGTGGCACACAGAACACATCCTGATCAAATTGGTGATGTTCTAAATAAAGGGCAGGTCAGAACTACCCGAAACCAACGGACTTGGCAGTAGAGGAAGGTCGTGAAGTATGTAAAAGGATAGAAACAAGTAGTCATACAAAAAATGAATTTTGAGCCAACTTAACCGGACTACTTCTAAAGGCGATAAGTAAATTTTTAATGAGGCAACATATTTACAATTCCAAACAGGTATATTGGCTATTTTACCTAAGTGATATTTTTAAGAGTGATAAATTAATTATAGGTACGTCACTAAAATTTACAACAAGTAAGTAACATTAACGTTCAGTGAAAATAGCTAAGTATAAGTATAAGTGTTTAGCCATTATAAAGTAATAATTCAAATTTCGAAATAAATAAAAGTACTTCGAGAACCGGTGGTAGGAATTTGTTTCATTAGTGGGGAGTGCATGGGTGATGGGTGACGCGGGGGCGTGCGAGGTGCTTACACAAAATATCTGATTACATGTAATTATCGAACTCAATCTCATTGAGCTACAATTCTTGATTACAATAACATTATACGAAATATTCGACATACCTAGTAAGGAAATGAAGGGGATCTGTAAAAATAGAAAAGTTTAAAACTGTTTTTTTTTTATTTGAATAGGAAACAAGTACCTACTGTTTATAATTACTGGATGTGTCATGATAGTTGATCTTGTATTAGGATATATATTCTTATTTAAAAAAATTGTAACTTATGTTTTAGTGCCTAGCATTAATTTTAGGGGGAAACTACTTACCTAATGGTCTGCGAAGTCTCCCAGTACCAGTGAAAGGTGTAGGCATTCTGAAGTTATGCTTAAAGTATTTACTTTAAGTATCCTAACTATGGCAGTATCAAGATATAAATAGAGATAATGTTATCTCAGATAGTTCAGTGAAAAAGGAGACTAAACACTAAACTTTTCAACTCTTTGAATTCAGTTTTAGTCCTTTTTTTTTTCGTATTTTTCCAATGTCTTTGTGATGGGCTTGACACAGTTCACACAGTTGTATCGTATGGTGTGTGATTTTAGAGACCCACGTGAGAAACGGTATGAAGGCATTACTATTATTGGATGAGGTAAGAATAATGCGTAACTGTTGTTTTGTTAATTGCTGATATTGTATTCATTTTAAATTGGCAATATAACTAAAATTACTTTAAGATTACCTTGACCCAAAATACTACGACTTATGAGAAGCAACATCTCTCTCGTTACTAATTGTACCGTGCACTTATTTGCCAACTTAAACTCTGTCCATTAAATCACGAATTTTCGTAAAGTTGTTGGCGTTTTACGTTATCTACGAAGTCTACTATACGACTCTAAAATATGACCACACGTTTCTATAACACCCTGTATAAATGCTATATGAGCACTGCTGCGAAATATGAATGTATGACCAGACCTTTTTACTAGAGTGGCAACCAAATATCACTTATCACTTCTGTATTCTCCCACTATTTCGATCAAGCATCGATAGTTGCACCTAATAAGCGCCTAAATGATACCATAATTTATTATATTTAAGGTCCTTAAAGTTAATATATTTTTTAATTTTCATTCATCTAGGTTTGACCGCACCGTAGACAAAATTTTTGAATGAATTGAAAACCTCTTTCCTCTTTGTAGTCAGGTAAAAAATTACATGTTTTAAGATGTCAGTTTTGTATACCTGACGTAGTGTTTGTATACTCTTTGGTTTTGTAGCTTAAGAATTTCTAAGATTTATTTGTAAATGCCATAGATGACACATTTTAAATTGAAGTTGACGTTTAAATATATGTCGGTTGTAATATAAAAAATCATTTTATATTTGTCAATCAAAGACTTCGTAATACTTGGGGTAGTAATAGGAAGTCTTTGGTAGCTAAATCAAAATAAAATATTTCGGTCAAAATTTTAGTAGTGTCCTAAAAGTGCACGAGGCATTTTTACAGATGCCCAGTGCCAATAAAATTTATCAAAGTGGCACGAAGAGACGTAAGATATCAAATATGGGATGTAAAATGTTCAAGAGAAGGACAAAGGACGTTTTTGAAAAATTTAGACAGCAAAGGTGGTAAGTAGGACGTTAGTAGCACCTAAGAATAAGACACTACAAGTACTTAGTCACAGGAGCACGGTAAAGTGTCTATGTTTCTATTTCATTGACACAATGCTTCGTTACGCGGTCTATGTCTTGGAGCCCGGGTATGATTTGGGCAATTGAGTCTTAAGTAATTACGACAAACCTTGCCCGCCAGAACAGTAGTCGGTCTTGCCATATAGTGTAGGGTTACCCTGCTCTCGGTTTAGATGGCTGCTACCAATTACCACTTTCACTGCAAACTAGATATACTTGGTAGTCATACTCTCAAGTGCCTCCTTTTCAAATGTCTCTTATAAATCAGAACAATTTATTTTGTTTTTTTTTACACTTAGTCTTGTCCCCGAGTTAACCAAACACGTAGCTAAAAGAAGATGAAAAATATAACATTGATAGGTAGATTGCGACGACTTGCAGTGTCAAATGAGGTTATAACATGTACTCGTAGTATAGAGTCTAGCATTTAGCTTAGCTGATTGTTTACATTTCCCAATCCATTCATATAAGCAATGGAAGCTGTTTCCTTTCATTGCATTTCTTTATTTTGCATTATTTTCTTTTCAATATTCTCCGAAGTTTGCCATCTTTAATCTCAAAAGTGCGCAGTTGACGGCGGTAGGCTTGCCCCCTATTACATGAGTGGTACCAAATAATAGTTGGTTAAATGTGGGTGTACAATATGTACCTGGTTACCCTTTCGAGGATACAGGCGCTAGTGTATGTATGTATGTATGGACGGTGTCACTAGGTATGTGTAAGAATAACTCGCATTAACTTAATGTGCAGAAGTTCAGTGACTAAGGACTAAATCTGCAGCTACTTTATAGCATTACTTTAAAGCCCCTCTACACTACTCGCGAAATTGCTCGAAGTTATGCGAATACGAGAGGGTAGACAGGCATTTAGCTTCGCTTCGTGCATTCTCGTTCAGGCGACTTCCGATCGTTGTTGATGTTTGCACCCGAGTCAAAGGACTCGAAGTATCCCGAAGTTCCAACACCGGGCGACAACTGAGCTCACCAGGAGGTTGCACGAGTGTGTAGCGAAGTACTTCGTCGAAGCAAGTTCGCGAGTAGTGTAGAGGGGTCCGCCCCAACCTTCATTGTTTAGGTTTCTCTAAATGTATAAATAAATGCTAGTGTGTAATTTAAAAAAAAAGTACACATAAAAAAAAAGATGCCGAGTTGAAGTGGACCCCTAAAATAATGTTCCGTATCTGGGTACTTTTTTTTTCATTGACTTTGACATTCTGTACCCGTGAATTGAGCATGAAAGGATGCCTTACGTTCCTCTGTCACATTTTGATCACTTCAGCTGATTCTTTTTCATTCTACTACAGAGCCGGTTTCTTCTTTTGTGCTGAAGTGATTGTTTCTTCTCTACTTAGGAGAATAGTAGAGAAGATTACTCTATTGCTTAGGGTTAAGATACTTTTTACTATGATCAAACAAAACATGAGAACAAATTTATCCATGAACAAAGGCCCTGAACGTGTTAATTAATTCGAGTATCATTAACTCTGAATAAGGAACATATCAACTAAGTCCAGTCTATTATTTTACAATTAGAGATAATATCCTGATAATTTTCCTAATTGATCTTTAAAGAAAGTGACACTGTAATGATTCGATAATTGTTCTATTTTTTAAGGTTCAGTAGCGTCAAAAGGTTCAGTAGGTTCAGAGTAGAAGGCTTAATTTTGTGTTTACAGTCCGTTTCTCTGTGTATGTCATGGCCAATTTATTTTGTCATTATATGAACAATATATGAATTTTTTGTTTAGCGTTGAAAAGATTTTAGGAATAATTAAAATTCAGAATGGCTTTTTCATTTAAGTCAATAGTTAGTTAAAACCGCGGCTCGGAAGGCGACAGCTGGCAATCCAGCAATATATTGCTTCTTTTCACGCCCTTTTTAACATGCTTTTTATAGCTTCAATTGTTACTAACAATGTAACCAAATCGTGGAAGTAAATTTTAACCTACATCTAAATATATGATATATGTAGTTCTATAATTTGGCATTCATCTCCAAGCTAATCAGGCGATGGAGCCAGGAGTTGGATAATGCAAACCTTTTTTAATTTTTCAATGCGATGCGCCATTAATGCATGTTTTTTAATTTTCCAAACTATAATTTCGTTGATATTTTCTTAAATTTCAACTTTGTACTGTACGTAAACAGTATAGGGTTCCACTGAACCTCAGTTTGAAATGCATTATCAGTGTTGTATGGAAGTAAAGTTTTATAAAATGACGTCTTGCTTTTTAGCAATAACAATAAACAGAGATGACAAAAATCGAACAGAGGTTATGGTAAATGGATCGAGGGTACTGCAGGTGAAGAATTTGCTGCGCTCGAGAGAAATAGAATATGAAGTAGTTACCAATGACATGTTTTCTAACCAATTCGCAATGGGGATGATGCCAAAGCGTGTGCGCAGCCCTGTTCCTAGGCGAAACCGAATACAATTACCCACTGGTATGACTATTTTCAATGTTCTATAGTTTCTGTTTTCTTTATTATTTACTAGCTTTCGCTCGCGTTAAAGCTTAGTAGGTAGTCCAAGGGTGAAAGCGTAACCAACAATCTTACATTCTTTTTTATCATATTTTAGCCTACGCTACGAGGATTGTATTACATTAACAGATGATGAAGCTTTTTAAGTATTCATATGTTTATTGTAATAAATCTATGTAGTTAAAACCATAAATAAATACTGTCTTCATAGAACGATCATAGCAAAACCTAATCTCACAGAGTGATGGTCAATGTTGTCTCTCATTGTGAGTTTGATCCTCACGTAATACAGATAGTTGTTCTGAATTTGGCTAGTAGTTTAGTTGGTAAGATACTAAGGATAATAAGCATTAAAATTTTTAGCTACTTTTAAAAATATCTAAAAATCGATGTTTGACTAAACGTTTTGGTAATCTACAATTTTACTTATTATTTGGTGTTTTTCTCTTCTGTATGTAGTACCTTGCTTTATGATGTCAGTTTTGTTACACCGGTGTTCAATTTCGTAATAAAGAGTTTAGTTACAGATTTAAAATGTAGGTCCCTTGTTTCTGAGTAGGTCCCAAAACGATCCTAACACATTATTACACTATTAGTTTTTTTATTTTTCAGGCTCCTCTCTGGTATTGGATTGGAAAGACTTTTATCCTCTTCCCACAATTTATAATTTTTTGGACGAATTAGAAAAAACTTTTCCTTCAACTTGCACCGTATCTGTTATTGGAAAATCAGTTGAAGGCCTAGATATAAAGGTACGAAGATTCAAATTTCTATACGAGTTACTTAGTCCTAATAGTGATTATAACATCTTCTCCTCCGTAAGATAAATAATAATAATAATAATAAAATGTTTATTTCATCTCCACAAATTACATCATGTTTACAGCATTTAGTTGACAATATTTTCGATTTCGAATCCGTAATTTGTGGGAGATCTGGAGTCTAAACTAAGCCGAGGCCTGTACTATAGATCTCCAGGCTCCCCATTTCATAACATTGTGTAGACTGTCAACATGACAGAAACTTACATGAGTGTGTGTGAATGAGTAATCGGTAACAAGTTTTATTGTATAATAATGATATAAACGAGTGTGTGTGTGTTTGTGTGTGTGTGTGTGTGTGTGTGTGTGTGTGTGTTCGTGTGTGTGTGTTCGTGTGTGTGTGTGTGCGCGCGTGGGTATGGGAGTGTTTAAGGGATATATAATTTTATCATATTTGCTTCAATCTTGTTTGTAATATGTAGTGTATATAGTATAATAATTGTAAATAGATGTGTTATATACTATGATACTTAAAGTAATATACAAAATTTAATAACGTATTTGTAATATATATATATATACATATTTATTTATATATTTATATATTGATATATTTTACACATAAATTTATATTCTTACATCTAGGATTTCTTCTGTTTCCGAGTAACTAAGTTTCAGTAACCATTTATTAATTGTATCTTTGTATTCTGCTTTGCTACAGTTGGACAAGGGAACTATTTTAATTACTTTATTGAAAAGCATACCTCCTCGGTATAGAGAAAATCTTTGTGCAAATAAGGTGTTTACGGCAGTAGGCTCACACACTGCGTAGTTTCTTCTAGTCTGAGCTATGTGCCTTCTTCTGTCTTCGGATAAGTCACTACATTTGTGAAGTATAGATAGCATTACGTAAAGCTGCCGCACAGTGAGGACCTGCGCTTCGTCGTAAAGCTTAGAAGTAGGAAATAGCCGCGGTTTTGATAGGCTTACTTTCAGTATCATTTTTTGAGCTCTTTCGAGGGTTATCAATTTGGTTTTACAAGCTCCTCCACAGGTAGTGATGCAGTAGGATATGATTGATTGCACCAAAGCCTCGTATACTAACTTTATGGTCTGTTTGTCTGCTACGTCATGTAATGCTTTGAATATGTATGTTAGTTTTCGTATTCTATTGGATAAAGTTTGTATGTTTAAATACAGCCCCTGACGCATTTGAAGCCAAGAGGGTCAAACTACTGATAGAACTAAAACTGCTATATATGGAACTCCATTGTCTGGTTTATATTTACGAGAAAAAATGAGTTGTGACTTTATCTTAATTAAATATATGTAAGTTGCTTATGGCAACAGGGAATATGCATGTATTTTTTTTATCTTTTATTGACTTGTTACATCATTCTACCCTAATAAAAAATATAAATAACCTTCAAATAAATTTTTAAAATAACATTGAAAACATCGATAAAATTTGATCTGTTTGAATATTTCGCGGGCCTTGGATGACGTCACGTTCCACGCTTAGTGTTTGTTTCATAAACTTACTTGAAGTGTTACAGTAATTTTATACCGATTTCCAGTTGTAATTACTATTTATTGTAATTAATAGACGATGGATAAAGTTAAAAACCATTTTATAGGTATTGCCTTGTCCCTAAGTGTAAAAACACTATAAGAAGTACACCCGATACAGTATTCTTTCCTGTACAAAATAATAATGTAAAATACGAAAACAATGGTGTACATCAATGAGAAGAGATGAAGTATCTTCAATATCGTGTTTATATTGTTGTGAAGATCACTTTAATGTAAGCATATTACAATTTACTTGCTAGTATAGTGTGAATTAGTCAGCAGTAATTTGTGTTTGTTTTAAATATCAAGCAGAAGGCAACTTGCTTGTCTACTTAAACTAGGTAACAAAAGTCCAATAAAACTTCATGAATACAACTAACTATACATATCTAACCTATCCTTTAGATTATAATATAACAAGTATTATAATAATTACCTTGTGGCTTTCACTCCTTTAACCTCAGCGGACGTAAAATCTGGATTTGATGCAAAATATGTAGCCATCATGAATGCACCTATTTTCGGTAGATTGTCCGATTGTGCTTTGACAAAACTCATCATTCAGTCATTGTTTTAGATGATTTCTAATATCACTAGAATGCTTAAATTGCACTGGCTAAGCGCAAAAACCACAGGAACACCTATCTTTCTCCCTAACACTACGACTAAAGGCGCCGATAAATGACAGAACGTGGAATGTCACGTCATGTTTTGTTTCGACCAATGGTGAAGCGTTTTGCAAAGTTAAATTTCGCGCCCTTATTTTGCATATTTTAATTAATATTTTTTGCAATTAAACACGAACTAAATAAGAAAGTAATTGTTTAGGCATAATATCTGGACAATAAAGATTCAAGGGAAAATTAATCAAGTAAATTTAAACAACATGCATATTCCCTATTGTAAGTGTGGGTTAAGTCGATTCAACTCCGAAAAGTAAGTTGAATTCAGTTAAAAAATAAGTTAAGTCTTTAGAGCCTACGTCCTTTCTTTACAAAGGTGAGTTCACTTTTACGCATTGTAGATTGCAACAATATTATATCGAAAATTGCGGTATGCCTATATAGGCATTTTACAATTTACGACATTTTTTTTGCAGTTACTAAAAATATCTAACAGCAATGCAAACAATACTGGAGTATGGTTAGATGCTGCAACTCACGCAAGAGAGTGGATCGGTACATCAGTTGTGACATTTATAGCTAATTACATAGCCAGAAAATTTTCGACGTTACCGGAATATATTACAAACAAAGATTGGTAATTTACAGTTTACAAAGTTTACTAATATAAATAAACTAAAATAAAAAATATATTTACTCTGGAGGTCACAAACTGGCAATTATGAACGTTAATTTTGTTCTATGTATAAGGCCCACTAGTCATTACAAATATTAAGACAGTTCAGAAATTCAGGAGAAAGACACGTAGTTGTCAGCACAGGCAATGAGATTTGAGTGAACAAAAAAAATAATCCAAAAGAACAGTCTAAAAACCTAAATAACATTTTTTTTACTTTTAGACATGGTGTTGTTTTTGTGGGTTGAGATATCAGTTATCAATAAAAATAGATAAAGTTGTTCTTTTCTAGCTGAATTTTGAAGATTTCCGTTCTTTAAGTTGGTGGAGAAAAGTATACTCTTTGTTATTTTTAGGTATTTCCTGCCAGTGGTTAATCCGGATGGCTTTCAGTATTCGCATATGCATGATAGAATGTGGCGCAAAAATAGATCTTGCTATGGGAGGGCCGTTACGGGCGTCGATTTGAATCGTAATTTTGGGTTAGTATAATCTTAATAGTAATTAATTGGGGAAAAAACCGAACACCTTAATAGTCTGCTTATGAGTTCTGGCAGATACCTTTAAATCCATAAAGTGAAATCTTCTGCTATCGAGAACTGAAACTTTGACACATGTTTGCCGCCTTTTCTTTGTGTGGTAACAATTATCTACAGGGAAAGCGTAAGTGGTTACTATAAATTAAAAGAAAACTATACCAAACGTATAATTTAATGTCTCAAGATTATAGATTAGATTTTTTTTATGGTATAAGGGGGCAAACGAGCAGACGAGTCACCTGATGGTAAATGACTACCGCTGCCTATGAGCACCTGCAACTCAAGAGTCACAATTGCGTTCCCGGCCTTTAAGGTAGGAGTAGGGGAAAGGATGTGGAGGGGGAGAGGGGGAAGGAAGGGGTGGAGGGAATGGTTAGGTCCTCCGGTAACCTCACTCACTTGGTGAAAAGCAATGAAAGCATTGCTTTACTGCCGGTTATCTGTGACTGTGACTGTTTTCTTATTTATGTCAGTCTTTAGAGATATGTTGTTTATTTTGTAGATATTGTTGGGATCATACCGGTGCTGAACCCGCAGCCATCGACCCGTACAGTATAAATTACCGAGGTACATCTGCCTTTTCTGAACCAGAAACAATTGCCATTAAGGTATAAATTATTTCAAGTCCAGATTAATTGCATCAAACATATAGGTGAATCTGAACATACGTATGTTCTCCATGTTCGTTTAATTATTGTAATGACTTCACTCGTTTAAATATTGTACTAGCAGTTCCCGCGCGGCTTCGTGTAGATATTTATATATTTTGCACAGAACCCTAATTCTTTTTCCAAAATAAAAGTAGCCTAAGTTACCTAAGTTTTAGGCCTATGCCTAAAAGTGCCGTGCAAGTAACTGTATGAGCTTAAAAAAAAAATCATTTCCACGTTACAAACAGACACTTAAATTTTCTTTATTTGTCTCTAGTGTGATCTAGCCAAGGGTACGACTGGCTAAAACAACACTGTCGCTGATGTTGATGTCTCTTTATTACCAGGAGAGCTTGTTTAAAGTTCAAATGTCTGTTGACCAATCCCCATCAGATTTAGCTATAAATTTTTAGCAGCCCTCTCTATTTCAAAAGGACAAACTCTTCTACATTTGTTGGATAGTGGTCTGCCCTAGTCTGTCTATTGCTTTGTAAATCAAAAGACATTGAACCTGTTCGCTATTTATTTTGCAGTTCTAGTGCACTGAAAACTTATTGTAACTAGTCAGATAAATACAATTAGCTATCCATAAAATAAAGAAGGCTGTTTTCATTTTTATAACGGATACTAAAATTAATATTGTTTTCATCGAGTAAATCATAAGAGAAGTAAAATCACGACACTTGGCTATCGTAGAGTATAATGTACCAGCCTTAGATCAAATATACCATGGATATACCTTCTCCTACAAACATCGCGACAAATAGTGACACTCGATAGTTCCACAGACAAAACTTTACGTATATGCATTTAATGTGCCATCGTAATAATAAACCAGACCATGCATTGAATGTTCCTGTACATATTTTAGAAATAACTAACTTTTTAAATTATCTTTTGTTATAATGCTATTATTATACTTACTTATGGAAAACATGTCATTTCATGCCTTTGCATTTCTAAAGCATAGTTTTAGCATTTTTGGCTACATCTAAAACGTCACACCACCGCTACCGCGGGCACGAAGACTTTAATATTTCAAACTTTTCTTACAACTGCATTTAAGCACAGTTTAGTTGGTGCCATTTTTTGAGCTCCGTAAAAACATCTATGGTATATATGATCGAAGGTACCCTCCTTTTTTTTCACAAAGCTATCGGCCTTAAGTGAAAACACGTAACCTTAACACTAGACGTCAACTAAATCTATGGTCGGATAACACTTAAATTTTTGACTGTTTTTCAGTAATATTTGAATACATGTTTTAGTAGGATGCCTTAGTAAAGTTTGTGTTTTACAGGATATAATTCTGTATTCCGGAACTCCATTTAAAGTGTTTTTGACGTATCATGCGTGTAGTGAAGTTATTGCTTTTCCTTGGTGTCACACATCTGATCCATGCCCAGATTACGTTAATTTATTAGAAGGGGGAACCGCTATGGCTAAGGTAAGATGTTAATTAATTTTGACTATGGGGTTTCCGTTCCTCCGCAGTGGTGGAACTTGGAACGATTTTCGTGTCCCTCCATCACAAAGGGAGCATCCTCCGACTAGGCTAGGAGATCATGCCTGGCAGACCCCGACCCTACAGTTGGTATTGGGAAGTTGTACCTATTTATACTAATCGGTGCTGGAACTTTCATTGTGCGATGCAGGATCAGTAGTAACTACGAAGTTCAGCTCGCCTTCGCTGGATGATGTTGAAGTATGTTTTCGCAGTATATGGAAGTCGCCACAGGTATATATTTCCTTGTAACATTTATTTTTTATTTTTCAGGCTATGTACGAGACCAATGGTCGTATGTATAAAGTTGGAAACTTCAAAGACATCATGTACCATGCTTGTGGGACAAGCATCGATTGGAGCTATGGAACAGCTCATATCCCCTTTTCATATCTAGTCGAATTAAGGAGTAAACAAGATCGTTTCTTACTGCCTAAAGGTGAAATCATAGATTGTTGTAAAGAAGCACTCAATGGTGTTATTGCTTTAATGGATTTCGTTGATAAAAAAAAATGTTTAAACTGTACTATAATTACTAAAGCTCTTCGACAATAGTTAACGTGTAAATTTAATTTATAAAGTGCAAACTACTACGACATAAATAAAGAAAACTATCAAAAAACCAAAACACGACTTTTATTAACAGTACAAAACGTTCCTGATATTTTTGTTGCATCAACAAACAACATTATTGTTGACTAGTCCAAAAGGTCAACTGAAGAATTTCTACCAGGACATTCATCTCATTACCATGGTACCATTCCGTTCAAGTTTACTTAATGCTCATCTACATACTGCATAAAACTGCTAAGACCGTTCCAGATTTCAGTACAAGTTTCCATAATTTGGTCCTTTGGTAATCTAAATCTGTATTTTCTACTTCTCAACTCAACCATGTAGGAATAGGGTATTTTCGCTATGGAATAGCTCCAGTCTGTACTGGTACCACAGGCATTATAAGTGAGGTCTTTTGTATTTCCTACTTTATAATTTATTCCATTCGTTTCATATATTGCCTGAAAAAAATTGGATCTAAATTTAAAACTAAAATATTAAATGAAATATTTTTACTAAACTACGGCCGGGAAAAATCTTACATTAGTTTATCTTACATAGTTTTACGTGGGAGAGCCATGCTTCGGCACGTATGGGCCGGCTCGACTCCGCTCGATACCACGGCCTCACAGAAAACCGGCAGTGAAGCTATGCTTGCATTGCTTTTCGCCTCGTGAGTGAGGTTACCGGAGGCCCTTCTTTCTCTCCTATTCCCCTCCTTCTCCTCTACCCTCTTCCCCCTCCCTCCCCCTCTCAAAGGGCGGCAACGCACTTGTGACTCTTGAGTTGCAGGTGCCCATGGGCGGCGGTAGTCATTTACCATCAGGTGACCCGTCTGCTCGTTTGCCTCTTAAACCATTAAAAATAATAATAACATTGTTTGGCTCATGGTCCGTAATAGATATAAGTATTATAAGTATAGTATTGGCGTTCAGCCCGAATGTTTATAAACAAAGGACGAATAAATAGCTCTTCGAAACTACTCCTCAAAGAGCATGCATGGTTCTAATGCATGTCCAATAAAAATCATTGATGCCATAATCTATACATGTGTATCGCTCGCTGATTGCAAAAGATTCTTTAATTCGGACCAAACACCTGAAATAAAGAGCAAAATTTTTCTACGCTAAAATAATTTGCTAATGTTTTGGTGGAGGGTGAATCCAAAAATGTGCATAGTTATGGTACATAGTTGCATGACATTTTAAAAGTTCTGTCTGATTGCCTTCAGCGTCGTAGCAGATTCAACAGTAGTACAAGATGATAATGGCAATACGCTATGCAAAGTCTATTCTACCAGCCTACAGTCTCTTACGTGCAGTTACCCTGGACATCACCGCACCGCCTTCAAGCAGATTCAAATAGTCAGGAGGAATTTCGTTTCGACAGCCCCACGGGAATATTATGAGCTCAAAGTAGCTATGGAAAGATAAAAATACTTTGAAAGGAGTTGTCGATCCCAAAATTGTGTCCTGGAAACATTTAATCAGTTTTGTATTTGATTTGAGGAATTCTTAATAAGATATTGTAAAAATGTATAATTTATACCCTGACTGCAATTGATTCAGGTTCTGAAAAAGGTTCCGGGCCTCTGTAGAATACACTAGTCGGTTCTTCAGATGAACCATCTTCACCATTGTTGCCCCAACCATAACTGAAATGACTTCAAATTATTTTCGATTATGTTAAATCGTACCTACCGTCACTTCAAAGATAGTAAGAAGTAGGTAGTCTTAAAAATCATTACAAAGTAAACAATAAATACGCACGGATTACCATACTAACATTTACGCCATTCAAAAAACAATATTTTTTTCTGAGAACCCATTAATTTTTAACTCCCGACGCAAAAAGAATAACTTTAACATTACCGCCCTTTAAGAAGGGAAGGGAGGGGAGGGGGGGGGGGCAGGGGGGAAGAGTGGAAAGAGGGGAGAGGGGAAGGAGGGGAATAGGGGAGAGGGAAGGGTTAAGGCCTCCGGTAACCTCGCTCACGCGGCGAAAAGCAATGCAACATTGCTTCACTGCCGGTTTTCAATGAAGCCGTGGTATCGAGCGGAGTCGAGCCGGCCTATACGTGCCGAAGCATAGCCCTCCCACGTCAATAACTCAAGAAAATTGTTCAGCCGTTCGAAGATTATCAGATCTTTTCTAATCGCTTTTAATTAATACTTAGAAATTAAAAACAATGAATTCCTTGTCACTCTCATTGCCTGTAAAATAAGAATGAGACTAACCTAAAATTCCTGTTAAGGTCGACTCCGACACACTTTCCCCCGTACTTGGCCCTGTTCTTCCTCCACATGCGATCACGAGTATGCGTGTACTCATAGCCATCAGGATTTAGAACTGGTACTATATGCCTGCGATATTAATAAATTTAAATCTTTAGACAATTTTATAAAAACAAGCGCTTACTATAATATCGAAAGGGATGAAGACCCGAATCGTGAATCGTATGCATGTCAACTTGACTCCCTTGACTACCTACACCATAAATTGTGCGACAATGGTGCTGCGTATGGTAAATAAAAAGCTAAGCTAATAAAATTGTGTGCTAAAATAATAAAATTTGTACATTACCAGTCTTTACCAGTGATGGAAAACGGTAGGGTTTTGAAATTCTTGACAATATAGTTGGCAATATATGTAACAACGGCGGTGCTGATCCATTCGCGTGAGTGTATCGCTGCGTCCAGCCATATTGCTTCATTACTAGCATTGCTGTTCGATATTTTTAACATCTGAAATATAATAATTATACAAAATTTTAAATATCCCCGATTCAAAAATAATCGATAATCTTCTGCTTAAGAGCTTTCTTCTGTTGTCTGTTGGCGTCAGTGAGATTAGAAAATTGCTGTATCTCCAGGCGGGTTGCATTGAAGTAAAAACCTCAATATTATCGTGGTTATTATCAGCCTTCTTCTGTTAATTCTTTCATCTAAGTTGAATATCTTATCTGAGAGTGAGGCCGAATACTGCTATTATTATATATTTTATACTAAATAGAATATTAAAATTAGTGACAACCTTAATGCTTCGTCCTTCCACTGATTTGCCAATAACCGACACTGTGCATATTGCTGGGAAGTCCCTTTCTAAATCGTCCAAAAATGAATAAATCACGTTAAGCCTGTGATATCTTTTCCAGCTCATAAATTTTGCTGCAACATAAGAAGATTTTAATTTAAAAATTGAAGAATTACGTAATTTCACACATTCATAATGTATTTGACATTGGAACTACAGTGAATAACATCAACCATAGGCAAAGAGCCTATGGTTGAAACGGATATCGTAAATCGTCGCTTCTGAAATTTTCTTCAATGTTGTTATGTCTTTACAGCAGCTGTTCTATGTTTCTGTAAATGTTTCCTAGAAATAAAACTAACATTCAATCATTTAAAGACATTATGTACCCATAATGTTAAATAAAATGTCTAATATATTTGCCTTAACAAAGATCTTGTACAAGTTTTAGGAAGAAACTATTATTGACACCATTTTTTTATTGAGGCCGGCAACGCACTTGTGGCTCTTGAATTGCAGGTGTTCATAGGCGGTGGTAGTTACTTATCATCAGGTAACCCGTTTGCTCGTTTGCGCCCTATATCATAAAAAACCTACAAAATAAAAAACATTACTAACCACTTTTCTCCAACGAATATGGAAAGTTTTTTGGCATTTTAACACATAAAAATCTCACAAACTCAACAATAGACCACGCTCACCCTTAGACAGCAATCAACAATAAACAATGATGACATGTTAATAACGTTTTTAAGTTACTCTTGCCATTAAAATAAATCCAATTGTTTTACGTAACATGACGAGGTTTTTTATTTTCCTGATCAGGACAACATAATAAAATAGTGTAGGCAATCACACATTTTTTGTTGTAACAATGCCGTAGGGGAATCAGACAGTGATATTATTACTCATACCAGCAAAAAACCTGTCAAGTGCAAGTAAGACTCGCTCATGAAGGGTTTCGTACCACCGTACAAGATTTAATACACAGGGCACATTGAAAGTACTGCGCTCCAGGCCGCTCATAAATGTTTGAATTTTGAATGTTACATTTTTTAAACATAAGAACCTCAATAACTCATTAAAAAAAATTGGCGGGAAATCGCGTGTCAATTGTTTTTTTTTACAAGTTGGAAGTTCTTTGTCCGTAGCAAAAATGGAGTTAACGCGAAAAGATTTTAGGGCGAAGATTTTTTTTATGATTTTAAAAGTTCTCTGACTCCGCAAGACTAAGACGATATTTTAAAGACAAGGAGTGCTGCTTGTCTTTAAAATATTTTTCGGAGGGAAAAACCTCATTTGAGCACCGTAAGGCGTTGTTGCCGTGTTTCTCTCCACGATGAAATTCGTGAATGTCGGCCCTCAACTGCGATCACTGAGGAAAATGGCTACTGTGAGGCAACTAATTGAAGAAAACCGACGTATCACCTATGAGGAGATTCGAGGACATTTGGGGATTGGTATAACCCAAACACAAAAAATCTTACATCAACAGTTAGAAAACTATGTTGCCGCTGGCTTCCTCATGAACTCACGACAAAAACGGACTCGTGTTGATTGGTGTAAAAAATGTTGTTAAAGTACGATCACGGACGTTCAAATGCTGTGTATGACATTGTGACAGGAGATGAAACATGGATATATTGTTACATATCGGAAAGATAGTAAACAGTCTTCTGTATGGGTGACAGCAAACCAACAAAAGGTGAGAAACGTAGGCAAAACTGATTGCATTTTTTTTCTCCCGGATGGGTCCGGTCTGCACGATCTCACTTGAAGAACAAAATACAGCTAATGCTGAGTGGTACACCACCATTTGTTTGCCCAGCGTTTTTGAAAAAGTTAGGGAAAAACGACCAACAAGTCGCCTCCTATTGCACCATGGCAATGCTTTGGCGCACACCGCGAATAAGAGAAAGTCATTTTTGGCCTCTGAAAAGGTAGAGCTAGTGAACCATCCCGCACATAGTCTAGACCTGGCACCATACAATTTCTTTATTTTCCCAAAAATAAAAATAAAATATGAGAGGTATGACGTTTACGGGGCCGGAAGAGGCCGTGATAGCTTTCAACCAGCACGTGAAAAACATGCCCATAAACCAATGGTCCTCCTTTTTTCAGAAATGGTTTGACCGAATGAAAAAGTGTTTCAAATGTAATGAGAATACTTCAGTAAATGTAAATTGTTTTATTTCAAGAAAGACAATAAGGAATTTATGTACAACTTCACTTCTGCCAATATTCTCAAAAAGAATTGAGAAATTTATATATAATAGAATATCCTCATTTCTTGAAAAAAACTATGTTTTGTGTAACAAGCAAAAAGGATTCCGCAAAAATAAATCGATAAACATGGCTACTTACGATTTTTTTAATGTAGTACATATTGATAACAAAATACAGACTTGTGCCGTGTTTGTGACATGACATAAGCGTTTGATTATGTCGACCATGATATCTTGCTGGCAAAACTTCACGCGTATGGCATAAGGAGTAACGTTCATAGTTTACTCAAAACCTTTCTTATAAACAGAAGACAGTTTACAACGATTTTTTTTTTATCTAAACACAAAAAAAGGTACAAAATATATTTATCCAAAGCGCGAAAAATATCATTTGGAGTACCGCAGGGCAGTGTTCTAGGCCTTTTACTATTTATTATATATATATAAACGACTTACCTAAAGCTAAAAAACACCCGATAACATTCTTTGCAGACGACAGTACGGTCACTATAGCGTGCGATACTCAAGAGTCTTACGAATCTGATATTAATAACACTGTAATCTCCATAGTACGTTGGCTAGATAATAATAATTAAAAAATCAACGGCAATGGCGGCAACGGCAACGGCAAAGGCAATCAACTTGTTTAAAAAATATAAACATTGTATATCAAGATACTAAAATCAGCAATACCAATACAGCAAAATTTCTTGGCTTAGTAATTGATAATCAGCTGAATTGGAAATCTCACGTAGAAGCTCTATGCAAAAGAGTAAGTAGTAACGTAGTTAACACTGAAGCACTACTTACTGCTTATCATGGCATTGTTGCATCCGTACTAAGATATGGCCTTATTTTCTGGGGCAGCTCCACGGATAAAGACGTTGTCTTCAAATGTCAAAAAAGATGCATCAGGGCTATGTTTTGACTTCAGACAACCGATAGTTGTAAACCCTATTTTCTGGGACACCAAATTCTAACACTTCCATCTCTATATATATTTGAAGTAGCATTATTTGTTAAGAATCATCCTCATTTGTTTCCCACCTTATCGGACGTTGTTGTACGCAATAGGCGAAAAAACAATTTATGTATACGTAGGTCTAACACATCTCTCATATGGAAAAGTGTTTTTTGTTTAGCCCTAAAAATATACAATAAACCTCCTGATGTATATAAACAATTAAATATATATGATTTTAAGAATAAACTAAAAAAGTTACGGACTGAGAAGTGTTAGTACAATATTAACGATTATTTAAATGACAGTCTGTAACTATTATTGTCCTGCTCATTATTAAAATAACTAATAACAAACTCAGCTCTTTGAAAACATAAACATGTATTTTAAGTATTTTAACGGCCATAACACAAAATTGTGATCTTTTTGAATTATAAACCTATTTATTGTGTTTTACATATTTCTCTCGATCAGGTTAATGCAATTCAGTTTGTGCTTCATTAGCAAAAGATACAAAATTATTGATTTAATATCTTATTTATTATCTAATTAATTTAATTTTATATTATGTTATCGATTGGATGATAATTATATTTTGTTTCTTATTCTCTAATATTTTACCTGGAATGTATTAGCAGTATTCTTAACTGTCGGAACTGTTAATAGCTTATATACAATTAATAATTAATCTGCCTCCATTTTAGTGCATGCTCTTAATATTTGCACGCCTTACAGGCAAAATATGACTGATCTTTTGTTACTTTAATATTTTTCACCTTTTATACTTATATGTGCATACTCATGTTTAAGCAAATAAAATTATCTTATCTTATCTTATCTTATTAACGAGTTACGCAAAACTTTCAGTGTACCCTATAAGCCAAAAGAGCCCCCTTTAATTTTTTACTATTTGTTGTTAAAGGGCAACAGAAATACACATTCTGTGAAAATTTCAACTGTTACCTATTACGGATCATGAGATACAGTCCGCTGACAGACAGACGGACGGACAGCGGAGGCTTAGTAATATAATATATGCATAGATAATGTATTACCTACTAATAAAATACTTACTTTTTTTTTTCTTTTTGTGAGGTAATACGTTGCCTGGGTTTAGCGGTATTCTTGTTAACAAGGTGCGGCGGTCTGAAAATTATGATAAAATTTTTCAATTGAAATTTCTTTTGTGCTTCGATTTTGTTAGGACAACAATGACTTTTTAAAGTGGACAAGTCAACTCTCGTTTTACGAAGCAGCTAGGGCATTTTCTACGCTCAATACTTACACTCAGAAATTCTAGAAATAAAGCACGTATTAGGGGACAATGGATTTGGACTTTAGTACAATAGTCCTCATTATGTCACAATTGATTTTTTCATAAACAAAGGTGCTTTGTGTTGACACAGAAATAGGAATAAAAAATCAATTATTAATATTAATAAATACAAACAATAATAATATAATATCATAAAATAAAAATAAATTAAGCGTTTGTAGATAGTTAAAAACAAAGATAATAATTACCGACAGTTAAAAACGAATTAAATACAATAGCACTAGGTTACATGTCAAATCTGTTTTACTTATTTGTTATCATTTAAGAATGAGTCAATACTATAAAAGCACTTTTGTAGAAGCTATTCTTTAAGTTCAGTTTTGAAGAAGTTGACATTCTAAATACTTTGAAATTGAGCTTGTAGCTTGAGCTCCATTCTAATACTTTTACATTTATCTAGGACCGCCATTTTAGTATCATCCGTATCTATAATGGTGGTCTTCAGTCTTTGTTCCTCAATCTAGCTTTCCATCGAGCGGGTTGAGGGCATGCTAACGTGCTTTAATAAAAAAAACCTCTTTTGTCAGTAATTATAAGTGTAGAAGTAGGTATCAATGGACAGGTGTATATGAGTGTATAACCACCAGAACATTTGTAACTGTACTCACCTGTTCTGACGCGTATAGTTTGCGTGCTAATTTCAATGGACTCAAATTGTTCAGGTTCTTGCGACTCTTCGGGACTCTCTTCATCTTTATCATTATATATGAAGAACAGTTCACTATCCAAATGTTGAGATGACGCTGGATCCATTTTGATGCTCACTTTTTCTGTTTGTTAACTACTAACAATAAATATTAAAAATGTAAGAAATAATGGATATTTAAAATAAGGAGATGTAATGTATTCGCGAGACTTACACAGTTAGGCCGAAGAGGCCGGAAAGGCGAAATAGACTAGGTCTATTAGGGGTGTCACTGTTTTTTTCAAAAGTTATACCAGGTCAGCCCCCGGTAATAGATCTTAACATAAGTACGAGTATATAGAAATATCCCCGGGGTAAGCGGTTATATGTCACGTGTAAACTAAGCCAACACCCAGCAGATCCTGGTCAACATTTAAGGGGGGCGTCTGTTAAAAGGTGAGTGAACCGTCCTCCTTTCTTCAGACGCTGGAAACCATCTAGGTCTATAGTTCACGTTAAGACATATACAGCGAGACCAAACACCATTGAGTTAGTTGCGTAGATAAGGTGTTCTTATGCCACCACTCGAATCCATCCATTTGACCCGTCTAGGTCTATTGTGCACGTCTATAGTACTTAAGACTTTTGACTTAAGACAAATACAACGAGCCCAAACACGATGGAGTTATATTGAGAAGATTAAAGGTTTCTTTGGTCACCTATTGGATCCATCCATCAGACTTTGGACACTATTTAGGTCTACAAAACTTGTCAAGACCAATCCAATGAGCCCAAATAAGATGGGTTAATATCGAGTAGACGAAAGGTTCCTTTGGTCACCTCCCGGATCCATCCATCAGTTATTGGACACCGTCTAGGTCTATAAAGTTATCAAGACCAATCTTACGAGACTAAACATGACAGAGTTATGTTGAGTAAATGAGGAGTTCAATTCCCCGGTCCATCATTGGAGCACCTCAATGAAATTAATGCATTGTCACTGAAGTTACATAAGTATTTTAAATTTCAGCTCAATCAGTTCAGGGGAACTGGTATAAAATTCAGTTGCAAGATTTGACCCATTTGTCTTAAACAATCGGAACACCAATAAAATAATTTGCATACTAAGAATATTACCCTTCATATTACGGGCCTCTCACTAAATATTTTGATAATTTTTCACTAACCTTCTTATATTCCAAATAATCACCAGTAGTAAATAGGGACTTCAAAGGGGGAGTTGATCAGGACTTCCTGGATGAATTATTGTTTCTAACAAACAGAAAGTGATTTATATATGACTACAATTTAAACATATTGTGACCTACTATGGCGAATTCTTACTTTTGAATTTATTCCATAATATGAGATGATTTTGGATGCGTTTCATAATACAAGTACAAACAAAATTATATAAAAATTTACAAAAATATTTTAACTAAGACATGGCATTATACTTGCACAGATTACATAAAAATGTATCTGTAAGATTAAGACATAGGTCACACAATAACACGTCTTCGTAAGGTTATATTAAAAAGTTTTGTATAAATAATATTTGGAACAAGTTTTGTATTTACAGTGATTGAGATTCTTTACTCATTGCGACCAAGGAAAACCAGATCCAAAATAATTCAAATTAATTAAGAATTTTATAATATAATCTTTAAAAAACTAAATCTTGATTTATTAGACGATAGTGCTTAATCAAGTTAAGTATATAATACATCTATCTACATAAATAAAAATGAAATGCTGTTCGTTGGTAAGCTCATCACTTAAAAATGACTGAACAGATTTTTATAACTTGGTTTAAAAATATCCGCAATAGGTTTTTGAACAAAGATATTTTTTTCTAAAAACCTAGAAAGTTTAGAAAAACTTCAAGAGCTATGAAATTAAAACAATCACGAGCAGAAAAATGTCTGTCGGGTCAGGTAGTACCAAATAATATTTAAATTACTAGACATACACTACTAGAGCTTGTTAAAGATATCCGATAGAAATCCGATAAACGTTTTCCATATAAAAAAAATCATAATATATAAAACTTTTCAGTTTCTTAAATATTACAGCTGGATAAAATGCGTTCCAAACAAAAATGTCCAAACAATACTGTCGAAATCACGGACGTATTTTGTGCTCCGATTAGAAAACCACGGGCAGAAAACTCGGCGAGCCTGACTGCGTTGCGGTGTGCAGCCAATCACACGGGCACAATGTCACGCCGCGAGTGCACTATCACGGTACTAAGGCTAGAGATCACTGCGATTTGGTTGCGAGATACTTGTGTTTTGATGGCGATACCAAGGTGTTTGAAGTATAGGGTTTTCTTTAATGTCTCGACTTTTGAAAGCCCTTGTAGATGTGTTGTTGTTGTTTCTTTCTTTATATAAAAGGAATATAAATACTACATATGTACATATACAGTTTAAGTAAGGCTTACCTTCAGACGAAATATGTGCTTGTTTGTTAACGTAGTTGAACAAAGAAAAGGCATTGATTTATCATAAAGCAAAACAATGTAGACCGTAATTAGCACATGTCCGATCCGTAAGCATTATTATTAATAACAATATTAATAATGCAATAATAATAACTCCACACATCTCACACACGGCCGTCTGATCCCAAACTAGGCAGAGCCTGTACTATGGTAACCAAACTGCTGATAAACATACTTATATATTTCTAAGTACATACATAATATAGATAAATTACACCCAGACACAGAACAAATTATTAATATTATTAATTATTAGTTTAACGATCGAAAGACTGCCTAAAATGTGACGATGTTACAGAAGTCTGATCGATTGTAAGTTTCTTTAGTGACAAATAGGAAATTTAAAACTTAACTAAACTTTTTTGGTTGCTTTCTTGGAATCAGTGTTTAGAAATACAAACCATACTATTGACAAGTGAGCAATATCGCAACGATATCGCTTTTAGTCTCTAACATTAGGTTCAAACTTCGACGTTGAAGTTTGATTCGCCACTGGTTCTGGATTCTGTAGCTAGTCACACTAATTGCTGACGTATAATGAGATTGATTGTAATGGACACAGCTGACAACGGCTATACTTTGCTTTTTAACATCGTAATTGGATCGCGTAATTTGACAAGAAAGCTGTCGGTCTAACAAAACGTTTACGAAGCTAAGTATTGCATTTTCTAAATACTTAAGTTTACTAAACAATAATAGAACTAGCAAATTCACGATTAATCAACCAATTAATTAACCAACACGATAGCATGACTAGAGTTTTACGATTAGTAGTTCAATTATTTAAATTTAATATTCATCAGCAGTTAATAACGGGATTACGTGAAGACATTCGCGCAAACGACTGCCCCTTCTAGTTTATTTGTACGATTGCGGGACTATTAGTAAAGCGATCTAATAGAAGAAAACTTCCGAATCTACGAGTACGTAGAGTACCTACTTTCTACGGTTTTAAGAATACCTTTTAACAATGAAACATCTTAATATAGGACACTGTACGTATAAATACGTACAAAATTAAATTATTGTAGGTGTTCTTATTATAACTACGGCTTTCTGTAAGACGTTGTGCAATTTTCATCTGTTCATATGCGTTGTCTGGAAGTGGTTAAAAAGCGTTACTCAAGAATCCACTAAGGATAATATAGTAGTATAACCATCTTTTGTAACTGTTTACCATCAGACAGATGTCAAGCTTGTCTATAACATTATTGGTATTGAAAGGCAGGGTACAGATCTTGAACGACTGACGAAAACAGTGGCGGATCCAGGATTGATATTTGGGAGGGGCTTGACCCCGATGAGGATAGATTTTAGCAAAGTAAATACTTAAAAGGCACACACCATTTTATTAAAACCTGTCTTCGGTCATTGTCGTACGATTGTGTTAGTTTAAGCGAAGAGAAGCCGCGCTCCACACTCCAGTGGTTACTGGTAATGTAGCGAGAATTTATATATTAAGGAAAAACTCATTTGTCTTAATGCACTTCAGCTGTTGTTTGGATGAGACATTCCCTATTACTCCAAAGCTCCTTCCAAAGAGTTATTTCCGAAAATGAGAGAGGATGAGCAAATTGTCACTGTTAACGCGTGCAGCTGCCACTATCGAAATTTCTTCACATTTAATTTATCTGTACCTACTTTTCTAGCGTACTTACTACACTTTATATCAATCTCATAACAAAAGTTAAGATTTAATACAAGACCCTAGGAGTTGCCGTGAAACTAAAACAGTAGTTTCAAATACAGCGGCGGTTACGTCAAAGGTTAGACAAAGTCACATCGTTGAATCGAAGCCAGAAAACTTGCTATTTTCAATGACGGAGAAGTTCTCTCATTTTCTACGAGGAACTGTACAATAGACTGAAAGATCTCTTTGAAAGGAAGAAGTGCATCATGCCTTTCAGCCCAGCGTGTATCACCAAGACTTTGTAACTTGACTCTTGCCGCCTCTAGGTGTTTTTCAAAGATAGCTTGCTTGAAAAGTTCCAACCTTTTTGCTGACTCAGGCACAAAACTGCTAACACTACTTACTATTACCATCATACTGCAAACACTAGGCAAGCTGCATGCCTTAACGATAGCTAGGTTTAGTTTATGCGTGGCACAGTGCGTATAAGGCGATAGCGGTTGGCGCTGCTTTATACGAGATCGTACACCACTACTCTAACTTTCCACACATGTTAGCACCCCTTTTTTGTGCGTGTAAAAATCCTCTCGGGCTGTCACACCACCAGGGTTTTCGGTGGGGCGGTGTATTGGAATCGAACCAACTAAAACCACGCGGAGTGCCGTACTGCGCTTAAAATCCGGGGACAGCTTTTATTAAGACATCCGGCCCCCCCTAGGGCCTGCCCGCAAATACGCGGGCACCACCTCTCAATTAGGTGACGTCCAGCCACTATAGCGGGTGGAGGGGGAAACCTGTCCTGTCCACCACCGGCCACACTCAGAGCAGCATGAGGCGCTGGTAAGCGCGCCTCCGCCGCCCGGTTCGCCGGCAGCCGATTAGATCTGAGTGGAGATCGTCCTCCCGGACCTCCTTTTGCGAGATAACGTCCTCACAGATCGTGACCGTGGTAAAATTCCTGTCGCTACCGGCTATGGAGCGTATGACGGTCGGTAGTGAGAGATCCCTTCTGATGACTGCAGTGAGGGCGCAGCGCTGTATTGCCCAAGCGGAGCCAACCGCCAGCGAGTGCCGAGCCGAGTCCTCACTGCAGTCGCAGTGGTGACAGACGGGACTCAATTCCTTCTTAGTGACCGGAAAGAACCTGCGTCAGTCAAAAGGAAAGCTAAAGCTAGCGCCCTGCTCACTAACGATAATCGTCTGGAGCGCGACGGCAAATCCAGCACGTGGAGCCTCCAGCCGGGACGACCAACGAGTCATGGTGGCTCGGCGAGCGGCCTCACATCGCTTCGCGTATTTCTTCGGGCGGGCGCCGACTGCCGCTTCCCGCCCGGCCCCGCCTTTAAACTAATTGGGTGTCTGACAAATCGGGGCCGACCTTGCCAAGGTGCCGGACGATGCGGGCAGAGAGGACTCTCTCAAAGAGTTTAATCACCTCGTCCAACAACACGCTAAGCTAGCGTGAGGCGGTCCGACATATGGTCGAAGGCCATGGCCAAAACTCGGTCGGGGATCCCGTCTGGCCCGTGGGCGGTGTTTTTGGAACGGATCCATAGAACAGCACCCCTACCTCCACCTCCGTGACGGGCGAAACACCGTTCTCCTCGTTCTCGCCGTCGTCTCCGGCGCTGTCTCTCAATGCTTTTGGAGAGATGAATCACCTGCATCAATACGAACTTTCAAAAGTGCTCAAAATTTACCTTGGCCGATTTTATCACTATCACTCAATGTACCATCATCTCAGTGGTCTCTTAACGGTTTATTTATCGACCACATGGTATGATTGTCTTTACTCTAGGAATCAGCCGCTCTCTATTTGATTGGATTATTTTCAGTTTCTCAGTTTCAATTAAAATATTGACAGTCTTTTTAGGGTTTTCATATGAATTTTTGAAATTTGTGCTTTTTATTACCGACATTTTGTGGTAAATGTATTACGGAGATATATCTGAAGATTTCTAACACCTTTTTGTATTTGCAAAGTGGACGAGTGACTAAAGATCCTAGAGCCACAGAATGCCTGCCCTCACTATCAGGGCCAGAAAATAATAAGTGAGGCAAAAAATATGCACCGCTCTGTTGTTGGCTATAGACTAGGCAAGAAAGTAGGTATTTCTTCAGTTAATCAGATCGGTACTATTTTCTTTGTCCATCCTTCGTCTGCTATTAATAATTATAATTACGAGGTGGTTCTAAAGATTCTATCAAATATTTATTCTTGTCTGTACTGTAACTACTGTATTATAATAAATAGCCAACCACCAATCCTTGAAGGGAATTCAATGATACTCGAGTAGCGCGCGGATTCAAATTTGTCACGCAATCAAATATCTAATAACAATTAAAAAATTGAAAACAATACTTATTAAGGTAAAGATAATTGATGGCAATTGTACGTTAGATAGTGTGACCTGTTATGCTTGCAAAGAAGTTCAATTACAATAATATAAAGTTCAGTTTAAGATTTGTCACGGAAGAACTCAAATGCTTTTGACTCGGGGCTTGAGCCCCTTAGCCCCCCCCCCCCCCTGGATCCGCTACTGGACGAAAACCGTACATAAGACCAGTTAAACAATATGTAATGTTGTATGCGCAGTAATGACTAGGAACGATTCAGGTGGGTGGTATGTTTGTCAACTTAATTGTGTAAAAACTATAGTTTTGTTTTATAAAAAAAGACACCTCCCGCATTAGGAATAAGTTTTATGTATTACTTTTACTTTACATCCCTCGACCCTATGGCGGACTGGGAACCGAACCTCGAACCTCAGTACGGCAGACATATGCATGGTACAAAAGTACTATATAATATGTCTTAAGAAATCTAAAATTGTACATCGCTTTTTGACAATATAATATTGTAATCCCTGACAGATCCGTATAATGCCTTAAAGCGACTGGGGTTTGCTTTTAATATGAACCCAGATCATGTAAACAAAGATTGTGTTGGCTTCCTACGCCGTCGGCAATAGCTTCAAATTCACAACCTTACCAACAATCTATAAAACTAAACATGAATGCCTAAACAAATGCACGATTCATTGCGTAAATACATCACCTAATTGGTTTAAATGTGTCATAAAAACAGCAATGGAAATGAAATAATAGTCGCAAGCACAAATTTTCGTGCGTGTTACGCAAGATGCTTGGTACAGGTAAAGGAAACAAAAAATGGTGTCTTCAATAAAGGACATCATTAATTCCCGGTCGAGGCGATGTCAGGGGATTGGCTGCATTACGGTAATAACGTCTGAGAAAAATAACGGATCAATATCCGTGGGACTCTGTTGTTGTGGTTTTTCAGATACAATAATTTTGTTTGTGACTGCACTGCGTATTAAATGAATTCTTTCTTTCACTTGTAGGTTTATTAATATTAAAACGATTCAAAATTAAATCATCGCCAGAAGTTTAGGTACGGTACGGTACGGAAAATTGTGCAGAAAATTATTATGTAGGCCTCACAACATAATCGATACCGAGATGCGAGTGTTTTTTTTTAATACTTACTATAAAAGATGTTTAAACACATATTAAAAGTAATTGTATTCCCTTATTTTAACTTTTTAAATATAGTGTAAACCTTAAATAGTAGGATCACATCAGCAGTGTTCTAGTGCTCTTTTAGTTCTTGATGTCAAGTTCGATTCCTAAACCAATATGCTACGTGGGTGAGTACCAGTGGAAATCAGAACTCTCCAGAGCCGGATGACGAGACGCAAAGCACATACCTGATTCATTACGAATACCTACAAATAATACTATGTAATTGATTTCTGTATTAACAGAAAAAATCAGTATTCAGGCGACGGTGACAAGTCTCGCCATAATTATAATTACAAAATAACGAAATTATTACCATCAACAAATATTTATCAAACCTTAGTTACTTTAATCCCAGACTTTACCGAATCGATAGAAGCTAAAAAGTAAAACATTTTTCTTGGATGTTTGGAAAGCGTCGAAAACAATTTCCCAAGTGGACTCCGCCCGGTGCGCCTAAGTATTTCTTTCAAATAATTATCCGACAAAAACATCCCAAGATTCTTGTGGAGTTCGTTAGGATGTTACGGGATCCCTCCCTAAGCAGAATTAATGATTCCCTTTATTGAAAGTTCAATTTTTTGATTAGGAGCCGGGAGGGCGACGCCCTCTCGTACACTGTTTAAACACCGGATAACAGGGCATTTATTTACATTCGGCCAATATTGATGTGATTTATTTTTTAAGGATACGGTTAAATATTTTTTATTAATAAGATTTAAGGTGTTATGTTCATGATGTTATTGAAGCTACAGAGTAAGTTCACCTAATGTCCGAATAAATAAATATATTGGTCTTTGTCTCCCAAAGGATAGATGTGATCGGGGACAATGTGCCTTGGGATATTTTATCGAATATATGTATATCAAGTCCCTAAATTCTCTGGACAGTTGCAATAAAAAGGTATACACGTGCATTGTCGTCTCTGCGATTTCCTTACCTGGTGCCCCATACAGTACTTTGAAAACAGTCCTTACTATAAGGAACACAGTTTAATTTTTATTAATGAAGGTGATTGATATTTGACATAGTTCATTGAAGAAGGCAAGGTTTGGGCAAAGGGGATAGCAATCTGCTATCCCCTTTGCCTAAATCTTGGAGTTTCGTTTCTATTTTATGAGTAAGTTAAATAGTATATTAGAAGTTTCATACAGCATAATAAGAGAACTTACTACTTGAGCTCATTCTCTTTTTTGTACCATGTATAGGACATGCGATATTTGAGATTGATAACGATTGATCCGTCAAAAATCCAACAGCTTTAGCTGAATAGCGGGAATTTCGGGTAATTTGCAGTGGTTTCGTCTTGTAAAACAGTTTTTTCCCAGTCATCGCGTCGGCATCAGAATGAAGAATACGCCTGCTCTGTTGCATGTACTCAACTGCTACTGGTACTCTGTTAAATAGAGGAATTTACTGAAAAATATTAATTACTAGAAGTTTTTGTATTACTCTCTAGACATTCCGTGAAAGTAAAAACACACGAAGCTATGTGTTGACATATTATAACTTTAATGTTAAAACTATCGTATTTGTATAGATGTTATTAAATCTTAAAACTCGACTAGTCTTCATAGCTATCGTTTTATTTATTTCTCAAAAGTTCAGGCCATATCGTTTACAAGGTCGATACAAATAGCTGAGGAGCACGCCAAGTGGCGTAATCTGTTGGCGGGTGAACGGTCCAGTGCCGGTCCGGTCCGGCGGTCACCGGCGACCGGCGAAAATCTAATTTGGTTCGGTAGCCGTCGCTCATTTGTTCAAATTACACCCCACGCCCGCCACCCACCGAGACGTGCTCGAGACGTTTGGAGATATTGCCAAATTTATACGAATATTGTATGGTTTTTCTTCGAGTTGTAGGTAGAGAATATCCATATTCCATATTATACAATAGTATCACGTCTAGGTGCTATTTGTGAAGACTTTTGAAACGTAAAATCGTCCGTTGTCTGGTTTCATGAATTGATATGAGTAACTTGGATATTAGATCATTTTAAGAAAATATTGTATGGCTAAATACATAATGTACACATATACATTAAAATTATATTGTAGTGTAAAATTAAAATATGGTTATTTAATCAGTAGGTATTTGCACTTTTACTATTTTGCGGGTTCAGTGTGTTTTATGTTTGGTGATTCAGCGTTTGGAGTGAATACAAATTGTTTGTCTCTTGCCGTAGCAAGAGACAAACAATTTGTATTCACTGTATTCACTGATTCATGATGGTTTTACGTATAAAACCATCATGATGATCAAGAATTAGGCGTACCTACTACATGATATTGGCAAATTTATACGATGTCCCACAACATTTCCCTAAAAGAGTATCATAATTAGGTTCAGATCATAATAAGTGAATAGAATTAATAATTTTATTTAATTAAACGTCGAAGTCCCACGTGAATTGTTAGTAGCAATAATAGGTATTGATTTTTTTAACATGTGAGGTCACGTAGGTCACCTCACATGTAACAAATTAAATTCTAGCTAGAACTTAATTTATTTCTATAAAATTAAGGCTACAATTTAATTTATGTGTTTAAAATACTGTAGTTTTCTCGACCTATTTACATTTTTCCGTGAAATAAACCATCCTGTATCCCCTCTTTCCCTCCGTCGTCGGTCCTCTGAGAACTCAAACTATTCAGCCCTCAGGCACTTCCGGTCCTCTCTTTGTTGTCAGCGATCTTTCCGCTCGCCTTTATCAATTGAAATATTCTTTGAAGCGACACATTCTCGAAGGAAACTGCTAATCAATAATTGATGAATTGTTTTGAGATTAATAACATTTTTGGGATCGTATAAACCGTTTTAATATCATTAGTATTAATGCAGACATTACAATACTTAGCCTTCTAGCAATAAAGATATAGACAAGTACAAGCTTTGTTTTAAAGTTTTAGCAGATTTTATGCACATTTTAATAATGTTTCGCGATACTCCTTTCATCTGGCCACTCCGAGCCGTGCTCTCACCGAAACACGACGACACATATATCGTGCTTTTGTGTGAAATAATTTATGTTACACTAGGCAGCGAGCGTGATAAGTATTCTAGTTACGTGCAGACTATAACAACAAAAACCACAATCAGATCTGTTCAGTGGTTTAGTTGTTCTCATGAGTAACCCGAACGGACAAATTATAGACATACCATATAAGGGCAAGAAACAAAAACAAGTTGATATATCCGGGCTGTAAAATTGATTTAATAGAAAATAAAAGATCTTATGTTCATTATGTTTTAAAGTAAGGGCACACACACTATACTAACACATGATGGCACGATAGCAGCCAGGTAGCAAACAGGTGACGTTTACGCTTCATGCTCCAACGCACCGTCAGCGTTCCTACGCGACGAGCGTGGAGAAATACGAGTAGGTATACGTATATATACATGTGCGACATATACTATCTACGATTACTCTTATAGCTGTTTAATAAAGTAAAAGAATGGAATACAAAAAGAATCTACACTGCGTTTAAGAAAACCGAAGGCCCTAGATCGCTGTAAGGCTTACGCTAAGATTAAAGTCAGCCTATTGATTGCACTTATTGTGCAATTTCGCCTACTACTATTGCATCCATTAAATAGGTTACATGCAATATACATTCCTGGCCTGTTGGTCTAGTGGTTAGTGACCCTGACTGCTAAGCCAGAGGTCGTGGGTTCGATTTCCATCCAGGACAAATAATTGTGTGATGAGCACGATAATTTGTTCTGTGTCTGGGTGTAATTTATCTATAATATGTATGTATTTAGAAATATATAAGTATGTTTATTAGCAGTCTGGTTACCATAGCACAGGCTCTGCCTAGTTTGGGATCAGACGGCCGTGTGTGAGATGTGTGGAGTTATTATTATTATTCATATATATATGTATATATTATAAATCACTGTCACTAACACATTGTTAGCTTGCATCAGTTTACTGCAGTTTTAATAAGTGCTCTTTTATATGTTAGGTAGCCCGTGGCTAGAACGAAGATTCATGCTCTGGTGGTGGATAGATCAGATCAGCTTTCTGAAGTATTATCATGGTGGTTTCCATAAGAAACGAATAAGAAGGTTCGTCAGATATCCATGTTTGTAGGTTTATGGTTGGATTAGCCTTGAATTCTTCGTTAATTGTACTCTCTTTGAGAAAGCCAACTCAATGGATCCTAGCTCTTACTTAAAGTTTGAAAGCTCCCGAAACTGACTACTGTACAAGTATTAACATAAAACAATTTTAATTTATTCGATAAACACACGTCTTTGATATTCAAGAATGTTTTTTGAAGCAAAAGCTAATTAAACTAGGTCTTTCATACACATACGCAGCTGTTAGGGTTGAAGGATTTTCACAATAAGACTGTGAGTGTATACACGTTAGTACTTTTACGAAATATTCGTAGACATTAACAGTTTTACTGTCTTAAAAGAGAATTTATTATATTATTTTGTGTATGGTGTAAAGATAAATACTAATATATTCTGTATTGCTGGTACAGAGAGTAACGTATGTCCCTTAACACATTTTAACTTATAAAACACTCTGAAATTAAAACCTTACTTTACACTTTACCTAGTATTTAAATGTTCTAGTGTATAATTCAGTTTGTCTTCAAAATATCTATAACAAATCACTTAAGAAAATTGTCGTATGACACACGTCGACGTTTGCTTCGTTACAGCGAACTATACACCGGAGCATTCAAACTGTATTTAAAGTTAGATGACAATATTTTTCTATAATCCTACTTAAGCATCTTAAACTTAGGAAGATTCTCTCAAGGTGGAACCCTTATATTGTCTGGAAAAGTAACATTCCGATCTATAGAGTCATATAAGTTTATGTTAGATAATGTAAGAGAATTCCAATAGAGGGACTTTACAAAAAATTATCCCACAAGATAATTAACCTTAACCGACTATAACATACTAACAATCTACACAAATTTTCACCCAAAAGCGTTATTTTGATCGGAACTACTGAGTTATTAATATGATCCGAGCATGGATTCCACTAGAAAATCTTAAAACAAAATCAATACTATTGGACTAAAAAAAATTTTAATGGTGAACTTACTAGTTGCTACTTACTTAGTCTCTCCTGCCTTTTGCAGTCTTTTTAGACACTACATGTCTTCGTTCTTCATCTTGGTGCTTCGCTTTTTATCAAAGTTTACGTTAGAATCAACACAATAACATCTTATTATCTTTTAAACTAAAAAAGTTAACCTCTTCTTCTCTTTACTAACAGTATATCCAGGAGCAATTTAGTAGTCGGTTCACTGGCCGAGCTGATATCCAATAGCAAGTAGGTGGTATAGGTGAGGGTGGTGCGTGTCGGAGCGTGTATAGTGATTGCTTTACTCTAATGAAGACAGACGGACGCCCGGGCTACACACAGCTACACAACCTTCGCCGCTCCAGATATCTACTTAACTAAGTAGCAAAGAATGTAACTTAAGTTTGTAGATGTTGTTGATATCAGGCTCTACTCACAAAGTTTGGGTATACTTCATACTGCCGCCAACTCGCAACTCGCTCACTCAGTTGGGACACTTATAGGCAAAATCGATCAGCAGTATTTAACTATATTCAGTTCAATCCCTATGTAGGATTAGAGATCGCGTGGTGGTCGAATTGGTTTTTGCATGTTCCAGTATAGCTTGAGCTGTCATTGTATAGACTTACTTACCGTGACAGGTAATCACATATACTGGACGCGTGTAATTTAATTAAGCCGTTTTCACATAATTTTGACATATTGATAAGATAAGCTTTCTGTTTTTTTCTTATAATGCAACTAATTTTAAAAAGCGAAAGAATGTATGTCAGCGTGTTTCGTGAGCTAGAACGTTTGTTACCCCTTCACGATAAAATGGTTCTACGGATTCGAACTTTGGCGTACATATAGATTGTTTGTAAATAGAGACCTACATGTTTTATCGCAATAAGACTAATTATAATAATAAATCCGTAAGTCCGACACTTTATCTCTTACGCTTCCACTGTTATAATATTATCCATATTATTCCCTGTTTGTTTAAATAATGATAGGTAGAACGAAAAGCAAGAGAGTTAATCAATATAATGTAGGTCTAACATCAATATTTGACTCCGTCTTATTACGGGCTAACGAGAGCAAACGTTAAAATTGTACAAGATTAACTCAGTTTCGCCAATGTCTTGACACTTTGGCAGTCAATTTTAATAAGACATTTATTTTAACGTTTTGATCCTTGGATAAGAAATGCATAGAAAAAGAATTATTTTAAAGACCTTAAAATTTATGGTGTAAAGATTGATGGTACACCAGGTTTCTGCTCGAAGTACGAATATCTTATTTTTATTACACTAACTTGAATATTAATTAGTCTCATACGTTTTTATATTAAAAAGATCACACATTGCTGGAAATTTATAACTAAATCAAATGGAATGGTATTAAAAACAAAAATGCGTGATTATATAATCAACATTTTTATTAAAAATCTATAAAAATACAGAAATCAATAGCTGAGGCACTTTTTGCAGTTATTTTGATTAAACAGAAAGATTATAATATATAAATCACTGAAAGGTATATATTATAGGTATATATATATATATATATATATATATAAAACACTAAACGTACTAAGAGTCTATCACGCGGGGAGCGGGGGGAAAAGAATGAAACAACGAAACCTCCGTCCTTGAGTAGCCTGTGAGACTACATGTCCGTACTTTCTATTTAGGAGCTTGAAAGAGATGCGTGACCATATTGAGGACCATATAAAGATGTTTGACATTATAACACATGTTTCAATTAGCATGTATACTAGCAAGTATACTTAGGTAAACACTCATTGTGAAGAAATGTCCAAGTATCAAGACTGTTCTTTCAAATTTATTTGCAATAATCTACAGTTGCTCTGTAGGCAAGTATTGATAAAATTATTATTTACCAAGCTTTAAGCGTTTATGTGAAATTATTTATTTACCAATATGATTTTTGAGATTACCAATAGAAAAGATAAAACATTGGTTAAGAACATGAAATTACAAAGTATGTAATCCGTAGATTATTATCCATTCGTAAAATAATCTTTATTTAGAAACGAGGTAGTACACAGTAGATTTCTGCTTGAATTGGAGCCATCGGCCTCGAATTAAGCTACGTCAATAGAGCTATATTTAAAGAAGGCTAGTTTTGGTATGGTACAATAACATCATTGGTTTTGTCAGTCTTTCTAGGCACTAGTAAACATCAAACAAACACCCTGTGTGTAGCAGAAAATTATTGAAATCCATTTCCTTCAATTCCAACGTTTTAAGGATAACGTATTTACCGGAATCATCAATAATTATAAACATTGATCACTTATTGTTTTGTTTTGAAATAAAGAAAGGAATAACTATGTTCAAAGCTGTTAACCAATTATATTACTCAGCTGTAAGTACACATCTATGCCTACCTAAAACGCCATGCTCATTAAACCAAACGTAAACTATTATAGCTCTACTTTTCATAGTTGTTATCTCGACATCCGACTAAAGTTTGTCGATTTCCGCACTAACATAACACGATGTGTTTTATTCACCATATTACAAGACCTCCCACGCTCCTCTCGATTTTCCCAAATGTACGGATTATTGTGATCTTGTTCGCAAATTGGTAGCTCAAGTTAATGTGGCCGTTAGACATAACAGTGGTAATGCGTTGGGGTGTGTTTTTGCTTTATGCCGCGTGAAATTTTATTGTCGCGAGCCCGGCGTCGCGCCAGCGTCACTACCGAACTATACCTACTTGAATATACAAAAAAATATAGGTACAATATGCAATAAAAAGATTTCATCATAATTAGGGATCGTGAAATATAATCCTATATCTCTCTGCAATGGATGTCTGATTCTTAACGATAGACATCATGTCTATATTATTAATGTTATAAAAGTGAAGTATTTGTAGGTTTGAATGTTTGACGACGGTAATCTCGTTAAAATATATTTTTTACGTTATATAGACTGTCTACTGAAATAACTTATGAGCTTTATTGCCTTCTACTATAAATAAGCTACATATTAATATGTAGCTGATTTAATAGATATTTTTAAAGTATAGTATACAATAATGACATAATGACAAAGTGTATTTTCATGTACCGCGAGATGCGCAAAGTGGTGCAAAGCGCTTCACATTTTGTTTAATCGAATAGCGTTGCGTTTTAGAAATTAACGAGGGAGAAATAAAATATCACCTTCTTAATGATTTACCACAAAATAAATGTATATGACTGGCCTGTTTGTCTAGTGGTTAGTGACCCTGACTGCTGGGCCAGAGGTCGTGGGTTCGATTCCCACCCAGGACTAATAGTTGTGTGATGAGCATGATCATTTGTTCTGTGTCTGGGTTTAATTTATCTATTATATGTATGTATTTAGAAATATATAAGTATGTTTATCAGCAGTCTGGTTACCATAGTACAGGCTCTGCCTAGTTTGGGATCAGACGGCCGTGTGTGAGATGTGTGAAGTTATTATTATTATCATTATATTATAGGTATATTTCTATAGCAATAAAGACTAAAAATAAAAATATTAAGGCTATTTTGGAGTCACGTGCATATTCCATAATAGGTGGTGCACATTATTCATACAGCCTGGTCATTTTGCTTATTTCAATCGCTTTTATTATATTGACTACTCATATTGGGCGTTTTTAAACGGTCTGTACATAACGAATAATTGTCTATTACTCACTTGGTATACAATACAGCATATGTAAGTATATCATAAGTCAGTGTAAGAAAATACTGTTTAAGAAACATATTTTTGATGAGCATAATTTTACTAAGTCCTTCTGATTCTGATAACATGTATATATTTACTTATATACGTATATAACGCCCTTTATGTATATAAACCATTTCCTATATACTGCCAAGAGTAATAATATCTTTTTAAAATAAATTGTCCAAATATGCGCATTGTAGACACTGTATACCGCCCGTAACAAAAAGGTGGCTCTCAATTACATGCATTTTTAACGTCGTCAAAAATTGGTAGGGCCCATAATGCTTGCAAATCTACGTATTTGCTTAGCATTATCCAAATAAGACAGACACGGTTTTACCGGACGTCTAACTTGCTAAATGAGAGCCGTACTGAGTAAACAGTGGCAGAGGAGAGAGCGTAATGTAAATAGGTGGAACCTCGCGAATCCGGTTCGGACTGGACAGGAAAACGTCCCTTAATTTTCTTATACGTTTCGATATGATGTTTATGTTTTTAATAAAAATCTCAGTCTTTAATTTCTTTTTTTGAAGGGAAGCGAAAATGTCTCAAATAAGAAATAAGTGTATACATTTGTGGACGTCTAAAATTTTCCCTTGGTAGGTCTGGTGATTTTCTAAAGCGCGTAATTGTCTATGAAATATGTATTAATCATTATTGTGATAAAAACCTAATTATTTATAAAGGTAGACAAATTTTTTGTACAGTAAAAACTTACCTACCTGTCTTTAACTGGGCTGTAGGTAAAACTAAAATGTAAGGTTGTTCAACGAATCCGTTGGAAAATGTGCTTAATTTTTACTCATATTCTGAATCATTTATGGTGGTCAAGGGATATAGAATTGTTTCTACACACGTGGTAATAAACCTCTGTAAATAATGGAACGTTTACTACATAAAATAACGTACTTACTATTTTTGTAGTCAAAGGAGTAATATCTTCAAATATATCCTTAAGTATCCTTCACTAGTTAGAAAAAGGCGTATAAATATCAAACTACTAGAATTCTATGAAACAAAACTGATTCAGAATTGTTTGTTCTATCAATAACTTTATTGATCGATTGTTACTTAACAATCGAATATAACAATCGTTCAAGGCTATAATATCCTACATAAATGCAAATATAATCTAGCAGCGAGCAAGCAAGGGTGATTCACCCATACCTACCTCTGTAGTTAATACTCTAAAAGTATAGTCATCATCCTTTCTTAATCGTGATTTCTCTTTGACATATCTTCATGATATTGCACTTTTGGAGCTTTAATCCTTCAAGATCACTATCAATACACAACAGAATAAAGACTCAATCCAACATTTTCCGAGTCACTTACTTCGTTTAAGCTACAATGAGATTTAATTTAGCCAACAACGTAGGAGTGTGACGTCATGTGTTTGAATGCTGACTGTGATCGAATGTCCCTGGGGCTCACGGGACGGAGAAAACGCCTCAAGTAACGGCTCTGACAGGTTTTAAATTCAGGCTGTTTGTTAGTGACTCTGATGATTGAGATACATTATTATATAATAAATATATTTATAATATTTGTCGGCCATAACTACACGGCCTATCTAACAAGCGGATATTATTATTAATATTAATAGTTTTAGTAACATGTGTAAATAATTTACACATCCTTGACATCAGTACCGCGTTGGGCAAGCTGTTATTGGGTCTTTGAGAAAGGTAAGTAGAGTACTTAGACCTAATATATAAGTATGTAAGCAAAAAACAACTTTTTTCTATGGAATAAAAAACACTTAGAAGCATACACATGTTTGAATGATTGTTGATGAATCGTATGTTACTTACATTAAGATAGATAAGTTATTGTGGAAGGAGAGGTTCGAAATCGAAGAAACTCCGTTGATCTCTTACTTTTTATAGAGAAGCAGGAACACACACACCCACTTACGCACACACACACACACACACACCTTCTGTCAGTTCAGCAAATATTACAAGTATTATGATTACAATTATACACATATCACATCTATACTAATCTATGCCTAAGTCTGTTTGTATATCTGTCTGTTACGTTTTCACGCTAACATCGCTAAACCAAGCTTGACACATTTTGGTATAGAGATAGACGGGAACTTGAAGTGGCTGAAATTGGTGATAAAAGTTTGTACGGGAGACAAATCATTTCTCAAGTTTAGCGATTTACCAAAGTTATAATTTTTTTAAAAGCAGACAAAGTCCCGGGCAGCAGCGGGTATGATTATAAATCATGATCTGTAGTCTGTATATTTAGCCACGAATGAAGCTGTCTAACTAATTACAGGCGGACAGGCGTATTTATTGAGCATTAGTGGAGATTACTACCTGTCACCATAATTATACACCGCGAAGCGTGAATTAGTGATTATGACAGGTTAGATAGATGTAAAGTTAGATTCAGTATTAGATTACGTTATTGCTTTATGTATCTACTAGCTCTTCTGCCTGCGGCTTCGCTCATGTTTAAGTTATTTTTCTATCCTTCTTGAACAGTCCTTTTTTTGATAAAGGTAAGGTAGGTTAAATGGGAGAGCCATACGGCACGTATGAGCCAGCTCAACCGGAGTGATACCACGGCCTCACAGAAAACCGGCAGTGCAGCAATGATAACAAAAAACAATGTGTTTCGCCAAGTGAGTGAGTGAGATTCCTTTCCTTCCCCTACTCCCTCCTTAAAGCTTAGCAACGAACTTGTGATTCTTTGCAAGTGTTCATGGGCGGCTGTAGTCACTTACCATCAGGTGACCCGTCTGCTCGTTTGCTCCCTATCCCAAAAAAAACCCTATGTCCTTTTCATAACGATCGGTGGAGTAGTTAAGGCACGAAAGCTATACAAATAATCAAATTCAGATTTCCGTTTATAATATTAATTAGGATTAAGGACGAAATAGACTTCGTATTGCATATGCATCAACATGATGGATATCTCCTAAAGTTTTTACGAAGAAAATATGTTGAATGTGATAACTCATTTCTTAAGGATATCATGAAATCAGGCAAGTCCAGCCTCAGCGAATAATCTCTTAATTAACTTTCGTATTTTCGTATTTCGATTTCGAAGCTTACTCGAGTGTTATAGTGTTTATATTCAAGTATATGTACCTACTCGAGTAGTATAGTGCTTAAACGGGTAAGAAGGTAGTTTGGAGATTTGGAGATACCGAACAATTTATAGTGTTTAGGTATATTTAATCTTTACTGTGACTAATTACAATTACAACTTATGCCTTGCAAATATACAAAGCTCAAATTCGACCAATCAGAAAAGTCGGCTAATTTCACGCGTGTGTGCACTAGCTCCGATTCTTATTGGGAAAACTTGTTCAATCAGCGTAAGTAGTGATTTTCCGACCGGACCCCGATTGCTGAAATTTACGGACCGACAGAATATAGATATGGCATTTTAATTTAATCGCCTTCAGTCTTGTTTCAGTTACTTTATCTTGAAAAAATAAAAAACATTGAAATTACTTGGCGTGACAAATAAAAACGCCTAAATGTAATTGGATAGTATGGAAGTTGACGGATACAAAGGTAGAGGACGATCAAAGAAAAGATAAATTAACTGCATGGAAGAGGATATGGTTAGAATAGGGAGTAAGCAGTGAAATGACGAATGATAGAGTAGAATAGAAAGATGATGATAAAATACAGATGCGCACAATAATATTAGTAGTACATAGGAAAATATTAGAAACTTTACAAACTTTCAAGAGCATTTTGGAAAACTAAATTCTAATTACGTAGGGCTTCAGCCCTATTAATTGCATGATGCAGATTAGGTAGATACTAAGTAGTTCAGCTTGTCTTGGTAAGATGGCGTTAGGTGAATCGCCACATCACTCTTTGTTCGCGATAAACTTAATAACTACCGAACAGATTCTCATACGGTTTTCGCCAATAGACGGAGTGATTGATGAGTGGGAAAGTTTTAGGTGTATATTTTATTAGGTTTTGTTTAAAATGGCCGAAAAATTACGATGATTTTTGAAGATGTCGAAAAAAATCAATATATGCTTTGTTGGCCGTGCGAAGCCGGGGCGGGTTGCTAGTATGTATATAAGACTTAGGTATTGAATCAAGTACCTTATCATCGATGGTCATTATTATAAACGAAATAAATAATAATGTGCTGTGATTGGTTTCCTATTGCACAATAATAGATAATAACTTGAAAGAAAGGTGAAAAGCGCAAAGAAAAGAAAAGCGTAACTTTAATATGCCTTCTCCAAGCGCAGTACCTTTTTTCTTAGCTGCAGGAAAGTTATTGAATTAAACGCCTGTCTGGTCTTGGGCATAAATAGCAAGAGAGAAGGAGATATCCCCCACTACATTAGGCAATGGCGCAAACAAAACTTGACGTGTGATTGTATTGTTTCTTTTCATATCTCGTTACTTTACTGGTATTTTTTTTTTACTGAGGTATTAAATAAGACTACGCAGCCCATGCCTGGCCCTAATGGTAAGATATGGTAACTGTTGACCTTAATCACAAGTAAATATTTTGAAGAGAAAGACCTTAATTTAATTATTTTAGAAAATCTAAAAGGGGATACGGCATACTACTTCACGATTTTCCCTCTTACAATTACAAGTAGTTATGAGATACATACTTATAAAACACTAGCAACCCGCCCTGACTTCGGAAGGGGAGCAAGCATATATTGGTTTTTTCTAACATCTTTAACAATCATCGTCATATTTCAGTAATTTTACACAAAATCTTAATGAAACGCGTAGTGATGAGAACCGTATGAAAATCCTTTCAGTAGTTATTGAGTTTATCGCGAACAGACAGACAAACGCGGCGGGGACTTTGTTTTGTTATAAGTAGTGATTTAGTCACACTTATTACACATAAATAAGATATGAGAAGTGAAGTACGCAACGGTAATGTTATATTATTATGTGGAGGGTGGTGTGTCCTTCTGACACAAAGGGAGGATCCTAACAAATTATACATCTAAATGTTTCTCATGAATCACTCTGTCTATTAGTGAAAACCGCATGAAAAGATGTTCAGTAGTTTTTCAGTTTATCGCGAACAGACAGACAGACAGACAGACGCGGCGGGGGACTTTGTTTTATAATATGTATTGACTAATTGGCGCGAGAACTTTCATTGCGCGATCCAGGATTAGCTGTTATTCCGTAGTTCGGCGGGTCTTCATTACTACACTAGCTTTTGTCTGTGGCTTAGGTCATGTAAAAAATATTTTTCTTTTGTTCGGGAACCGTACTTTTTGGATGAAAGTTTTAAGCTAAATTTATGTGGTGATCGGTTGAGTAGTTAAATGATATGATAAATGACATGATAAACAAACCGACATTCGCATTTATACGCAACGGTAGTGTATGGAATATTACATAATAACATAACATAACGTATAATGGCGTCCGTAGAGGATTTAGCAAAGATCCATTACATGATTATGACTCGCATTGTGTGGGTGTAATATTCTGTAGATATTTGTTCAATAAGGCGTTACGACCGGTAGGTTAATAATTAATGTGTTTACTTTGTAATTTACATTGCTAAATAGATAGAAAATAATGGCTTCCCTACGTTATATTTGTGTATATGAACGGCGCAACGTTTGAAGATTATGAAAATAATACAATAAATAAATATCACAATGAAAATTATTAGGCTCAAACATGGTAATCTCATTACGCTAAAATGTAATACATTTTGAAAGGGTCAAAAACGTCAAATAGCTTTTGTAACAAACATAAAAAGCAGCTATAAAGTCGTTATTTCGTACACCTAATTGATTTATTTATCTTTTATAGTACAATGCTTTGTTGGGGTTAATCCAACCACTGCTGCACTAGTGATATCAGAGTTAAGTTTAAGAAAAATGTGAAACTTACTAAAATAGACTAAAATTTTGAATTTAAAACTCCTATAATAATTATTATATCTTTTGAAGGCTAATTTCAAAATATATAATAACTAGTTTCAAAGGACAGAAGATGGGTACTTATAAATAGTTTTAACTCTGAAACGGCAACGTACTAAACTAGTTACATTAAAGACTCAATAAACATGGCCTGCATAGTAATCCACGAAAATAATCTTACAGCTAAAAGTTTTTATTGTTATGTTTAAAGCGAAACTGTCTAAAATGAACTAAGAATACGGGCTTAACAATAGTTGTGAAAAGACCCTTCTCATTGATTCATAATGATATGAGCAAATCTATAGATTGTCATTTCTGCGTTTATGGTCACTACTTAGCTTCTTATGATCGTAGTGTGATTTTACATAGCTCACAGCCTTCCTCAATAAATACTTTATTCAATACAAAAAGAATAATTCAAATCTGACCGACAGTTCCAGAGATTATCGCGTTTAAACAAACATACAATCTAACAAAAATACTTCAGCCTTATTTTATTAATCATAACAAACATATCCTCGGGGCTCGTAGCTAAGTGGTAACCGAATAGGTTAGCACATTACAAAGTTAAGTAATACTAGCCAGGTCAGTCTAGGATGGGTCACCATATTAACACTTTAAGACCCCTCTGTGCCTCGGAGAGCACGTTAAACTGTCGGTCCCGGGTGCCATACGAACATCTTTGTAATTCGTTACGGGTAGTTGGATCCCTAAAAAGTCCGAGAACCTGATCTAACTACAGAACTTCGATATCACCTAGTACTTGGGTTGTGGAGGTCTGATGGCAGTCGCTTTACATCAAAGTTCGGCCGTATCGTAGTTAGACTGAAAGCCTACCCCAACTTAGTTGGGAAAAGGCGCGGAGGATGATTAACAAACATATCCATTTTAGGGATTCTAAAGATGATCTAAAGTTCTAAGCCCATAGGCACATGTTCTTATTCCTTTTATTTTTCCGATGTCTTAAAATTTTGAGTACAAGATAATGACAACAGAAAATTTAAAAATACATCGTGAACACTAAAACATCATTACAAAATAAGATTAATAATAATATATAATAAAATAATAATAATAAAGCCAAAATTATATTAAAACCGTTTATTACGAATTACGTAAAGTTGCGTTTGTTCAGTTATATTTCGAATTGAGCATGCATTAGAAATTTAAAGGTAAAATTAATTATAATGTCATAGTCTAATGCGATTAGGCAGCTGATGTCACTTTTATAATGTCAAGTTAAATGAGTTATTACGTTATATGAAAACAAACCAATACGATACTGGAATATAACAACATATTATCATGACACATCTCTGGGATAACATTCAATCATCATGGAGATTGTCATCTAGTCACTCTTTACATTATAATATTATATCTTGTTTATGTGAATTTTTTCACGTTTAGTTTTATATTATGTATATAATATCAATATTGTTGTATTTTAATACTAAACTGTTTTGTTTTTTTATTGTGTTGGATTATATGCTTTGTTTACAAGATATATTTCCTTTCAATCTCAATAAAAACCGAAAAGCACAGGTAATAAAATGTTATAAATAAATATTTCTATGTTTATTTATTTTGAAATATCTGGAATAAGCTCTTATTTTTTAATAGAGCAGGTGTTCTTGACACTAGCATTTGATTTGTGTAATCGGATAGAGAAAATATATATTCTTATAAATTTTATATTTACACTTCGTGCGTTTAAAATTAAACACTTAACTTACATAAAACACATCATTTCTAAAAATGTTTTTAAAGAAATTGTACTTTGGAATTTGGTAAATTGCCAGCCAACTTGCAAAGTTTCGAAAGTCGGTAGTTTTCTGAATTGTGCCACTATTATTTAAGGACACATCTAACTTTATGAGCAAAAAAAAAAACGCAGTGATAAAAAACAAAAAAGGTTTCGGCATTAGGTCTGGTAAGGTAACATAGCTGTTCTTAGCTTAGCATCCTTTCTTAGTTGACTTCTCCTACCTATGAACTACATGCTAACCAAATACCAGTTTTTGATTTATAAAATCGAAAGAAAGAAACATATAACTTTGGAGCACCTTAAACCGTCCTGATACTATATTTAATAATTTCACATTGTTAACCAGAAAAACTCTGCCTTATGTATTTTGTAACAAAAACCGGCCAAGTTGTGACATATTGTTGCCTACTATCAAGATATACATTTTAAATAATTACTGTAGACAGTTTATGGGTACGCGCCTTATTAGACAGTGGCAGCCAGGCTTGTTTAATTAAGAGTTAATTTAATAATAAACTCTCTCCGTATTTATGAGAAAAAAATACGGATTATAAGACAAGTGTATGAATAATTTATTTTTCACATGTACAACAGCTACTTATTTATAATGGCTACTGGAAAAAGGTGGAGCCAAGATAGATTTTAGGTAACAATTACAGTACAAAAAACAATGTTGCCTTGTAACAAAAACTAAACAATCAGAAGAATAAAATAATTATATTACGTTCAGAAACGAACTAAACAAATACTTTTTTAAATAAATAATTAACAGTTCTAGCCATTTGTCTTTATACTTCTTTTTTCCACGTTTCGTTTTTAGGTAACTGCAGCATCATTATCGAAGCACTGCTAATGGTGAAATTAATGTATCTACTACTTTCAAAACTTTAAAAAAAGGCTAACATGTTCTTTAAAAGGCAATGACGGCCCATCAATAAAGTTTCAAACTGTGCAGGAGTTCCCATGGGTGAATGTGACCCAAACTACATGTTCTTAGCCGTAAGGGTCTAAGGCGGATATCTTAAGTGCCACGAAAGGGCTGAAGCAGGATATTTATATTCCCAATATATCCGAGGGCCGAAGTTCGAACAAGTTTGTATGGTGTGTCGTTATTATGAGTGATGCTTCAATGGTTTAGTTTCGAAGGTTTGAATACTGATTTGATGAATGGAACTGCATAATAGTACAGTACAGTACAAGTAGAAGTGAAATATTTGTTATGTTACTTAGCAATCTTTGTGTTTATTATATATGACTCTACAGCTTATCTCACATGTCACTAAAAACTTCGTGGTATTTACTCTTTAGCTCCTTTACCTCCTTAGAACAAAAAAATACACCGTATAAGTCTCTTTTCTTTTCTCTTGCCTTTTTAAACTAGCAATATAAAAGTCATTTCATCATAAAAATGCGAGATTAAGGATTTATAGTCATTAGTTAGATTTTTCGCTATGCAATTAAACGTAACTTTTAGGTAGTAATTGTTTTTAAACGTTCGCGACTTTGATACATACTAGATGTGTAATTCGGAACTTAATCGATTCGCACCGATCGTGGTCACTCCACTTGTGACCACGATCGGTGCAATTCGATCGAAATACCGTTGTACCTTTTTAATTATTATCGCGATTAAGTCCCGAAATACACATCTAGTAAACGTAGGTAGATATTATTTTTGTACGGTACGGTCAATGACCTTAAACGTTCGGCGCCATCAAAACAGCTGATTTCATAAATGATGTTTGATTACATTGCATTTTTTGGCCGTATGGGGTATTTATTATTTTTTTTTTCGGTAAGTGGTTCTGTTTACTCATTGTGATATCAATGTCAACCAAAAAAAAAATTGAAATCATAAAAAAATTATGAATTTTCAAATGTAAAATTTTCCCTTTAAATTTAAAAGACTGCAATTTCGTATCAGAGTCAGCTTTGCTATGATAATCAAGAACTCTCAAGGGCAAACATTAAGCAAGCTATGTGCGAGATGCCTCAAGCTTTGCTTTTTTTTAGTTCATGAAAATCGTACAGCAAACATTGTGTGTACAGAAATTTTTCTATGATATTGGCATGGTAATTTTCATATATTTAGATTCCTTCACGAGGAATACACAATAATTATACCCATCGTCTCGAAGTGACAACCATTTTTGCCACTTCGACATAGACACGATCGTCATGGCACTTTTTCCCAGATAATTTTATCATAATATTATTAATTACATTAGTGTAAAACGAAAATAGTTAATTGAGACTTAATCGCTTGTTGAGATCACGACGCGGCGACGTTGCAAGATAAATGGTGTAAATGCTTTTGGTGTGTAAATCGGGACTTAATCGCGATAATAATTACAAGGTTCAATACCTTATTTGGTTATCCGATGTTTCACGATCACCGATCGTGGTCACGGGTGGACTGGTGAGGTCTTTATTATTCGTGTCGTGTATTCGCTGACGATCGCATTTGCTGATTTCAGGATTCCGGAGGATACTTTTCGATTTCGACTGCTTCACGCACTATTCTGGAGTAATAGTGACGCTTAGCAAAGAGCACCTGTTGGACCGGTTGGTGTAGTTCAATCCAATAGTTTGGACCTGATTCCAGCAAATGCTTGGCGATCGCTGACTTTTTTTTTTTTATGTTATAGGGGGCAAACGAGCAGACGGGTCACCTGATGGTAAATGACTACCGCCGCCCATGGGCACCTGTAACTCAAGAGTCACAAGTGCGTTGCCACCCTTTAAGGGAGTAGGGGAAGAGGGGGAGAGGGGGGAAGAGCGGGAAGACAGGAGAGGGGGATTAGAGGGGAGGAGAGGGGGGACAGGGGAAAGACGTTAATAGGGGAGAGGGAAGGGTTAGGGCCTCCGGTAACCTCACTCACGCGGCGGAAAGCAATGCAAGCATTGTTTCACTACCGGTTTTCTGTGAGGTCACTTATGTATCTGACGGTTTTTTTACAGCCGTGATGTGTTCTTTTACGCGTTCTGCGATTGTACGTTTGGTCTACTGGTAGCTCCTCTGCAATCCACCTTATACACTCCTGGCATCCGTAGGAGAACAACATCTCTTCGGTGTTCTTGAGTACTTCTTCCATACTGTTCCAAATTTGTCCGTCACTCCTTAAACATATGGAAGATATGCTAGACATCTGTCCACATGTACTAGTTTCGGGTTCCTCTTAGGACGTCTTAGGCTGTCTCGGTATCCGTTGCGTCTAAATGTCTCCTGAAATTGAGCGAGCTCACTCTCTAAGTGTTCAGGGTCTCACGAGTCGTGGACTCGGTTCGTTAAAGAAGCCAGAACGGATTGCAGATGACTTGGGAGATGGTGTGAGTGGGCGTCCAAATACCCGTCTGTGTGTGTCGGCTTTCGTTAAACAGCGTGTCTAAGAGTACCATTTTGTCTTACTGTTAGTTTAACATCTAGAAATGGCAACGATCTATCTATCTTGATGTCAAAGGTGAGTTTAATGTTTTGGTGGAATGAGTTTTTAAGTAAATGCTACTAAAATATACGTATGTGTGCGAATAAAGTCAGTTTATATGTCGGTTACAGTTTTGTTAGTCACAAAACTGTACCCGCTATATCTTTTGGTTTTGTACAAAGTTTACGTGAGTTAAAATCAATGACAATAGTTTGTTGAAAGTTCAAACCTTTAGCCAAATCACTACATATTATAAATATAAAACAAAGTCCCCCGCCACGTCTGTCTGTTTGTTCGCGATAAACTGAAAAACTACTGAACGGATTTTCATGCGGTTTTCACCAATAGACATACTGATTAGTAGTGTAAATTGGTTGAAAAATATGATGCTGATTGTTGAACATGTCTCTACTACCCGTGCGAAGCCGGGGTAGATTGCTAGTGTTAAATGTTTGTCGCACTAGTTGTAGTTTATGCATTACGAAAAAGTAGGTAGTATATAATAATATTATATTATAAATTTAAAAAAGTAGTTTTAATGCAAAATCTTAATATAGTATGTAAGTGATATCACTTACCAATATGTACAATATTTCGTCACACACATATGACGTGATGATGTCAGTAATATATAATTTAATTGATATCACAACATGGGTCACGTACTTGCCTGTAGTATCTATCTACGTAGTATCTACATACCTATTGACACCTGATGTAGTTCGGCACTGAATCATGCATGCGTTAGGGGGCGCAAGGGGAATGTGAGGCGTGTTAACCGTGACATATTTGCACGTAACCTGTCTAACGGACTGACTTACTTGTTTTTTTTTATACTGTTGTATGTAGACATAGATGTCAAACACTGTTCATGATGTCACACGATCAGACTTTTATTTTACAGGAACACAGTAACGTTGTAACTTACTAAACAAAGGACGTTGATATTCAAAGACTACAATTCTGACGTTTGCAATGCATTACTTCTTGTGTTCGTCATATTATTTGATGACGTTCGGAATCTAATAATACAAGATTATATATATTTATATATATAATCTGAATCTCGGAAACGGCTCTAACGATGATAAATCGATTTAGTATTCATCTAAGAGTGCGTATAAACGGCCAATACATTTACTATAATGTACGGCTGCTATACTGTAGTTAATTTTGAGTGTGGCCTGGCCATGTAACCACATATTTTTAGAATGGCCGATGACTTTTTTATGTGTTGACGGGACGTTCAGATCGGAATCGAAAATACCGATTATACCGGACAGATTTATTGTTGTTTCGTTTTGTTTGTGGCATGTTCCTCTGTGCTTTGTTTTTTTTTAATTAGTAGCCCGTCTACCAGACATATGAGCCATATTGGTTCAGACCAGGTTGCGGTTATTTGCATCCCCTTTAACAATTGCTGAGCTGCCGCATCGATTTGGATATCTGCATCCTTATGCGAGCCTTCAAAAATCAGCATCTGCATCCGAATCCGCGTATTTTGACCGCAAGATGGTATAATGATTTTTTAAACTTCGTTACATAATTTATCAAGGAGTCCTGACAAAAATACATTAAGTAGTAATTCCAAATGTAGTTACCTACATTTGGAATGAGATCCAAAGAAGTTGTCTGTAGGGTATAACTTAGTATTTCAGAGTTAACCAAATAAAAATTTGGCAAACATTTTAGACCTTTCCACTTCTACAAGTCGATATCAGAACAGTAGAACACCTCCCGTTTTAGAGATGGGACACGTAATAGCTTAGACGAGTGGTTTTTTTTTCTGGAGCTAATTTTTACGTTAAGTAGATCCGAGAGTCACTTTTTATCTAAGTAATAAACGAGTCTTCTGATTCTATATTCAGTATACGTAAGTCACGTATTAAATATACTGAGGTTCTGTTATCTAATTCTGTAACTGTACATTCAGATGATGTTTTTATCAGATAGTGAATGACAGTATAACATCTCCTTAGGATGTTCTGAAGCCTCTTGACGTAGAAAAACAACATAGTTATTTCATGAACAGTCTTCTACAACAATACAATATGCTGAGATATGTTACACATCGACATCTAGATAATAACTGAAAACAGCTTCCCCCGCCCCGGCACAGCAATCGAATGCACTACCGCGGCACAATCGCTTTGGTGATTAACAAGCACATGATAAAAATATCATAAGAAGAAATCAGAGTGCATATAATTATATTAAAGAAAAAAAACAAAGATAGGCGCAGACGTACTTCTCGAAAAGGGTTATTCTAAGTTTAGACGTAAATTCACGTTACTTCTTCTGTTTAGAAATTCACATTCTGCTATTATTTAAAGTCTCGTTATTCAAGAATAGTTCGGGTATCGATATGTTCCACAAATGCGATTTACAAATAACCGTAAAGCGATACGTGAAACTTGTCCGGATATCTTGGGAGCAAGGCAGACGTCGGCGAAGTTTGCCGGCCAGGCTCGCGTGTCAACCCACTGATCACGCCAATATCGTACTTACAAAATTGAAGTTGATGATGCATTGTTCAAATATGGACCTTCTAGCATCATGATAAGGTGTTAGATTGTAAGAGTGGTTGCAATTAATATTTTGTTAAGTTTTGGCATAGGATGGACACGTGGCTAGGTACATAGAGATTCTACACCTATGAAGGTGTAGTATCTCTGTACAGTGTGATACATAAATTAAAAAAAAATTATATATTTTTTATCAAAACTGGTAACAATATTATGATTGTGAAGTATTTGTTTATTCTTTGTACGCCCTAATTACTAGTTCTACTATTCCGGTTTTAAGGTTTACCGTTTTTTTGAAGAAGACTAAGTTTTATAACATCACAATAAGATCCATAGGCAGTTAAAGATATAGTGGCTCAGTTAACTGTGGATGAAAACAATATTTTTAATTTTCACGCAAATGGTGAGTAAATACCTACCACTGGTATCACATTTAGTTCTGGCGATCCTATTTAGCCACAAAACCCATCTGCTTTAACGTTATTAACACAACGCAGGCGCAATTTTCTATATCGAGGTGAAGATGGCGGACGCCAATCCTACGTCTGTATTCCGAGCAGAAAATTGCTATGCGCTACCATGTGTATTTGTCTATTTCTTAAGGAATGTCTACGCAAGTGACATCTAGACTGGCGGCTAGTATTCTTTATAGTAAGTACGGTAAGAAAATATTAACATTGTTATTGCATTGCTTATTAATTTATTTATTTACACTTCCTGCGCACATTGGCGGACTTAATGCCCTAGGCATTTTCTTCCAGTCAACCTTTGGGTGATGCAAATACGTGCGTGGCAGCTGTATAATTAAAATCTTAGACTTACCTAGTTGCTGAGTAAAAAAAAAATATTACGTAAATTAGCCTACATGCATACATACCTACACGCAAATACACATATATAATTATATTAGCAACCCGCCTCGACTTCGCACGGGTAGCAGAGACATCTTCAACAATCACCAACATATTTCAATCAATTTACACAAAATCTTAACACATTATACACCCGCATGAAAATCCGTTGACTAGTTTTACAGTTTATTTCGAACAGACAGACAGACGCGGTGGGGTTACTTTATTTTATAATATGTAATGATAATATACATATACTAGCGGACCCGACAGACGTTGTCCTGCCGGAACGTAAAAAAATATTATTCCTGTAACCCTTTCGCAGCGCCATCTACCGGGTCCAATTGTAAATCTAAACCATTCTCGAATCCACCTAAAGCCACACAAAAAATTCATTAAAATCGTCTAGCCGTTTCGGAGGAGTTCAGTGACATACACTCGTACAGAAGAAATATATATATTAAGATATATATAAATAATGGAGACATTTGTAGAGTATTTATTATTCAGGTGATTCCACTAAAAATTCGCTGGAGAGCTGACGTACTTTAACTTTGAAGATATACCGGCTAGTGGACATCCTGATTTCTTGTGGGAGCGCTATTCCACTTGTGTTATTAATCAAAAATGATTTGAGTGCTGTTTTTTTTTGTATATTAGTGGCAAAGAGGCACACGTTTTCTTAATAGGAAGATGTTACCTTCTGCAATACAAGCATGATGCTCTTCGTGCTATGCAATTTTTTATCTACCTTTATGATCCGAAAGCACCTGAACTATTTAAATTTAGTGATATCAATATTTTATTTTGTATAAATCATATTAATTGGCTCGCTTGGAATGTGATAATATAGTAATGTATTGACGGTTGGCGGCGTCAGAATCCGTTGGAGCGGCGTGCCTAGCGTGCCGGTGCCATAGATACTCCGTGATGCCCAGCTATTTAAGATATGCACCGTGCTCCAAATACAGGAATGCGACGCTACAGCTCGAGATTAACACTTAATAGGCAAATTTTATTATTAAAATAGTAGATATGATATTGTAGTAAGGTATGAGGTACGTGCGCAAGAGTCATTATAAAAGGAATTAATAACAAGGCAGAGGTTATGTTTATATTGTATTTCGTAAAAAATGGGAATTTCAACAAGTGTAGAAAAATACACTGGTATGGTGAGAAAATGAGTTTAAATGAGGAGAAGCTAGTAAGAAACTGAAAATACACGTAAATGATTATAATTACTGAGTCGATTCGATAAACTACCTATAAAATATACCATATACACATATACCACTGTGTTTATTTAAAATAGGTAATGGAATAAGGTATTTCTACTGGTAAGTTGAGACGAATTAATAAAACAAAGACGTCTAAGTTAAACATTTGCAATTGGCTGGGTGTTTATATTTATGACATTATTATGTGTGTATTTAACTATTTCCAAAAATAAATTGTTCTTATCTGTTCATACGTGTTCTAGAACTGTTACAAGCTTTGTTTAATTAGGTTCTACATAGCGTTATGCACTATGTCCCAGGATATATCGGTATTATAAAAGAAAATGACAGTCGTAGGACTGCACGTCAGAAGTGAAAACATAATACAATCTTTATATACATATAAACACACACACATCTGTATAAATGTATCTGAGCATGACGGTCACGCGAGTTCAGTGATTTTCTTCATAGCAAAAGTGCCCAAGGTGCCTAAAGAAGTTTTCACTTCAAAAAAACATTTTAAACCATATAAAATCAAACATACTTGTACAAACACTACGTATCAACGTGCATATTTCATGTCCCTCTGTACTATTTGATAGAATATTGTAGACATGTTAGCCGTCAGCATGAATATGTAGACGGACAGTGTGTTGCTAGTCTGAATTAATAATTAAAAGCGAAAGCAGGCTTAAGAGCTCGCTCGAGGCGGGCACTACGACACTTTACCTATATGTATACGTACCCACGTACTTTAGTAAGCTTTCATTTAATATTTCTATACAAAATTGGACTAATTCATGTATTTTATTCACATGTTTGAGGCGTAGCGAAACACTTTGTTCAGTAGACCTTTAACCTAAACAATTTTTCGTTCGTAGTATGTTACACGAAATTGACAATGGTGCCGATTCTATTGTACACTCGACTAAACTAAAACCTGACTTAATTTCTTCATATGAAATCAACCTAGTGTTTTTCGTAATAAGGTCTATTTGTTACTAGCATCTATTTCTCAGCGCCTCTAAATTTCAATAAAACCTGTCAACGTATACTCAACTTTATTTCCACGTAGCGAGAGTCTTCATTTATTCAAACGCTGTATAATTGCCGTATAAAAACTTGTTCAAAACGAACAAGGATGACGTGTTTTTAATCTACACCTACAAAGACGCTTACTAAAAACACAGAGCGAAAGAGATGGCATTCAACGGATAGCGGCTGTCGCTACGTGGTATTAAAGTTTATTTAAGCGTATCAGACTTTAGTCGACAAATAAATTGCTTATTTCGATAGCGACATATGTTACCTACTTGTTTCAATTTGAAATAAGACCTTGTTTCTAAGTGTACAAGGTTTACTTCTTATATGAAGAAAATTTAGTGAATTTTAATTTAGCGAGTGAAGTAACAGAATTGGGGCCAATACCTTCTTTAAATTGTTATCTTTAAGTCATTAGAGATAATAGCGAAAAAAAACTGTCAGTCGTAGGACTGCACGTCAGAAGTGAAAACACATATACACACACATCTATATGTCATCATGACAACATGTCATCATGACAATACATATTCATGACGGTCACGCGAGTTCAGTGCTTTTCCCCCTTGGCAAAAGTGCCCAACGTGCCTAAAGAAGTTTTCACTTTAGAAAATGTAGGCAAAGGGTTTCTTGTTTTGCTATTATATTCCATTTATTTATATTATTAGTATTGGAAGTGATTCATATTTATGTTTTACTTTAAGTAGCAATCACGCGTTCTAACTCACACTGGTAGGTGGTTACCATAGACCATAGATACTTGCAGAGCAAGTGTGTCCCCAAAATAAATAATTATGCAACTTAGTTAATTTAAAAATAGAACAATAAAATAACAGTTCTGTTTAAGATTCGAAAAGATGACTGTAACCATACTTTAAGTTAGAATACATTTTCTTGTCTCGATAGCTGGCGAACGAATCTCAAAAAGGTTAAATAAAGAAAAATTGGACGAGAAAATCTTTCGCTTCCTTCTTTTATCCTTTAAGAACTTAGTGAAAGCAAAAAATCTAAGCTCTAAAGCTATGCAAATGTACAAAGGTCTTGAGGGTCGTCTGCCTGGAAGGGCACGGGGTGTGTCGGAGGGAGGGGGTAAAAAGCGGGGGGTAGGTGGACAAGGGGCAAGGAGGACAAAATGCCACCGCTATGTACTGGACGTTAATCCTTTAATAGCAATCGAGCTGACGATGCAACCTAATACAACACGGGCTTGTTCGTATCATAAGATTTTCAAGTGTTGTTTTATTCTTTTTGTGATATCAATTCTTTAAATAAGAATAACGGGTTGAAGCACACTAAATGTTCTACAATAATAGCTGTTCTACATTTGAATGTGCCACTGGCAGAACATGATATAAGAACAAAAAATTTGCGATAAATGTTTGTTAACATTATTTAAAATAATGTTAATTTAGTGTGACAAAAAAGAGTAAAAAATATTTTTTTAAACTTGTCAAAATAAAGTGTAACAAGCAAGAATGGCTAATATTACTTTTCATAATATTTTAATAGTATAAATTAAAACGAATGCTTTTGTTACTCTACGTTTCGGTATCATAATACCAGCGCTGCAGTCTCTCAGGCTGCAGCAATATGCTGAGATAGGTGCCTTTTCTGGCATTGCACAGGGCAATAGTAACTTAACGGTTTTATTTCTTTTTATATTTTTTTTTGTAATAATTGTGTGCGGTCCTGTGAATGTCAGAATAAATGTTTCTCTTTCTTTCTTTACTTTCTTTATCCTAAACAGTGTTGTTTTAAGTTTAGATTTTTTTTACATATGAAATATACCTATGTAATTTAAATAAGAAGCCCGTTTTGACGTTTCTCATCGACGCTGTTGAGCTAACTTTGAATGAACGTACTAATAGCTAATAGAAAACTCAAATACTTTCGAAAAATAATGATGTTGGTAATTATTAATAAAACATTACAAGCATTTTATGTTAACAACAATCTTTCAAAATAAAAAAGAAACAAACATTTTTTTTTTAAAGTTAAGGTGATTATTATTTATAACTTTGAAACATTTACAAAAATATTCAAAGTGTTACTTGAAGCATTTAATTATATTTCGTTTATCGTTATTTTCTGTTGAAATTTTCTCAATATGTTATTTATTAAGCATAATTGACTTGATCTGTCCATTTTTCTGAATATTTTAAAAAAATATGGTTAACCTGACCATTTTTTTAAATTCTCTTTTCTACATTCACCATAATTATGCAGGTACATTTAAAAACCATACAGAACATACATTATAATTATAATTTGCTATTGTTACGGCAACACTGAGATCCAAGTGGCAACTCTTGTTGCGATACCGCGTCGGTGGTTTACAATATTTCCACGGTTCGGAAGTTACCATTTTCCCCCCAAGTTTAGAGAGTTGGTAAGTAGATGTAATTTTTTGGCATTTTATAATTTTAGGGGTATTTTTAAGGATCTTTTGATTTAAAAGTAATTATCTGTAGGCCCTGATATTATCATCATATTCATTTTAGTTAAATTGTATTAACCTGGCAACATCAGGTACAACTCCTTTTTATTATGAATGGAGTTAAATAAAAAAAACAAATGTCATCTGTATAGTGTTTTTAGATATTAATGTATAATCATATGACGTGATTTTTATTTTGTCTATGCTGCATACCTATACGCTAGTTACTTGAGAATAATTATTTATTTTAAGTTTTGTTGCATTTTATACTATATAAATGATTAAGATAGACAATATTAAATATAAAACTTTAGACATAAAATTTCTGATTTTTAACTATAGAAGCGCTATTGAATTACAATCAGAACTATTATTTAAAAAAAAAATTAAATCTTTTTTTTTTAAAGAGTACTATTAACGTGGGTCACATATTACTAGTATTCTTGTAACCCCTCCAGATAAAATGTTTGTAAATGTAAAAAAATACAGTTGAAGTTTTTTTTCATTGCACTCAAATATTGTACCTCATACATAATATGAAATACATAATACATAATACAATGAAAATATTAAATATTTATTATAAAATATAATTTTGAATATTTTTCAAACTCAACTTAACAGATTCTCGAATCGGTTAAGTTAGTTAACGAATTGTTTCGTTTCAGCCCTAAAGTCACAGCGATCTCATGTGGAAAACATTACGTTGTGACGACTATAATGGTATTATACTTGCACATAATAATATATCGTACCTTTCGTGGAAGCTTAAAACAAACAATACTAATGATTTGTAATAATACAAAACGGTGTAAGGACATTTTACTTCAATAATAAAATGATGGTAATACTAAAACAAATTCAGTCTAAAAGACTAGATTGGTTTTAATATTACCACCATTTCATCAATTGTAGTCAAGTCGTAAATTAATAGTTATAACCTATTTTATACTCTACATAATTTATTTTAATTATGTCGTGACTTCGTGAGCCATGAACTAATAAGTATGGAATACTGTCTTATTGGTACCGGCCTCAAAAGCAATCAGGGTAGGACAGGCTAGAAATATTAGGTACAAAGTAGACCCGAGAAGGGGTGGCCACGCAGTAAATCATAGCACCAACATAACTCATACACACGCGTGTGTTTATCATTTCTTTGTCCACCCCGGAGATTTATCGAGGCGCTATCTGACGCGACCCTGAGCCCTTAGGCCCTAAGGGACATACAAAGGCGATAACTCAAGTAAAACTGTTATTTATTTTCCTCATATCTATAAGAAAGACAAGAATGACGAGTTGACAACCTTGGAATGACCATCGCAAAAAAATATAAAAGAACAAATACCTGCTTTATGTTTTGATTCCTTTTTCAAATATGATTTAAAATAATCTTTTTTTTAAGTATATGAAAAAGTCAGTAGTTTGAATTTGGAAATGAGAAATTTCGGAGTTCTATAAGTTCCCAATTAATTAATGTTTTAAGAACATTGCCGAGTTTCGGTCGTAATTTGATACTTTGTTGTTGTATTCCGGATAGCTGATTAATTAGTAGGGCTGATATGAAAAGTAGCTCAGTTCGGAGTTTGTTTGACTTAATAAGCGAAGTTCGTACAAAACGTCTTTTTGAGTGAAACTTCAGCGCTTTGATGAGACGAGGGGTTGACGCAGATGTGATTAGAACCTCCTCACGTTCTTTATATACAATGGTGTTTTTAAAGTATTATAAACTGACTTTTTTAAAAAGATATTAATGAAAAAATATAAATGTTATTAACTAGATTCATTGTTCTCGTGGTGTATTACATAATTATACATTTTAGTGTGATGGACAATATTATAAGCACAGTTTTTGAGCTCATAGCTGAAAGTATAAATAAACTTAAAATCAGGATTTATGACAGTTAACTACTTAGTTTAGTGTTGCAAAGTGGATAAATTGCTACGATAAGGCGTGTACACATCGATGGGTATCGCCTTATCGCGCTACTGTCAGCCGTATGAGAAACGAATCGCTCGCGGTACCGGTGCTAGGGTTGTCATTTTTTTATTTCTTTTATGGCTGACCCACGCTTGTAATAAGTATTAGCGCCAGAAAAACAAAGAAAACTTCCTACAGTAATACTGATACTTTATTCAGTTTCATTTAAATTTACTACAGTTTATATTAGGTATCGCTATAACAGTAAAACGTTTACATAAAATAATAACTTGTAACAGCCATATGATGTTACTTTAATAAGTATGTCTTACTCTATCTTTTACCATAATCGTACATTACGCCATCAAATCAAACCTAGGAATTAAAACTAGGCATTTTACTATACTATATTAACAACACACCGCACTCCAACTTCTTCACACCGCCACCACATATAAATAAAAAAGTGACAAATGGCAGCCCTGGGATTGAGTCACTCCAGCATAAATCATACGCGCCCTACCGTCTAACCCCGGCTTAATATACTGCGAGAAAAAGTAACCCGACCGGCTGGACAAGGGAATACACTTAACACGTTATACTTACACAAGTTTGGGTCCGGCCTTATTGAAAAGGTGCCTTCCTATCAAAGTATACGTATAATTTGAAAAAGGAAAGTCTTGGGATGGTACGAGTATATTAGAAGTCCGTACATAGCAGTATGTACCGTCCAACGAAGGCATTATTCGATAAAGATTATTCGAAATAAGGTATTATTCGGTAGAGATTATTTTACGTTTTTCTGTAATGGTTGCTTATTTGATTACAGTTGGTAAGTTGATTACATGTTGGTGGAGTTTTCTAAGTAATCAGCTACCGAGTCGAATGTATACCTATTATTTGTGCTGAGCGTACGTAGAGATATTTTCAACAATCATCATCATATCGCAACTAATTTACACAAAATGTTAACAAATTATACACCTAAACCTTAATCATGAATCACTCTGTCTATTGGTAAAAACCGCATGAAAATCCTTTCAGTAGTTTTTCAGGTTATCGAAAACAGACAGATAGACAGACAGACAAACGCGACGGGGGACTTTCTTTTATAATATGTAGTGATGTGTAGTGATAAACCTTCCTCATGAATCACTCTGTCTATTGGTGAAAACCGCATGAAAATCCGCTCAGTAGTTTTTTAATTTATCGCTAACAGACAGACAGACGCGGCGGGGGACTTTGTTCGTGTGTGCGTTTAATAATATGCATTAATGATTATAATATGCATTAAATATTACTAGAGATCGCCTTTCGGTCGAATTTCGATCGTTTTGAATGTCTTACTTTATTTCATTGACCAGTATAACTTGAACTGTCATTGTAGAGACTTTTGTATCATGACAAGTCAAAATATATACTGGACCCCTATAGCTCTATATAGCCTTTTCACATAATTTTTAAGTTTATAGCACATACATATTGTTTAAAAATGTAAGCTTTATGCACTTATATACATAAACCATACAGTATTTCCAAATTTCACAATCCTGTCCGCGCTCGTCTGCTTAAAAATTGCGATATATACATATATATACTAACTGCACCCCGCGGTTTCACCCGCGTATGTCCCTCGTTAAGTTTTTTTAAATTTTCTAATTTTCCGCGCAACTTTCTTAATTTTTTCTTTCATAAGAACCTTCTCCTGATAATAACAAACACAAAAGAATTAGCGAAATCGGTCCAGCCGTTCACGCGTGATGCCGTGACCAAGGGAAATTCAAGGGATTCATTTTTATATAATATAGATATAGGGAAGGATAAATAGGGCGACAAATAGCATACCTTAAGCTCAATGCATTTTTTATATCCCAAAAAGGTCATGGAATTCTACAACACGGCAGACATACATAGCTAATCTAGTAGTGGTATTTTATGGCGATCGAATTCTGTAGAGTCAGGCAGCTCCTATTCGAGTACACGACTGTGTGCCATTGCCAAGTTTACGCTTCAGTGATAAATAAACATACATTCATGATTTCATTTGTTACTTAATTTCTTTATATTTTATTATTTCTAAGTCAAAATCAAAAATCAAAATCAAAATCAAAATCATTTATTTCAACTAAACCATTATTAGTATTTTTGAATTGTCAGGAGTAGTAGTCAGTCAGACTAACTCAGTCGTGCAGCTAGTTGCCTGTTCCAATTCGTAGATCCAGTGGAGAAGAACAGGCAAGAAACTCCAAGGACACTCTATTTCAACATGTTTTTTACATATCACTGGTTACATTGCTTATATGCGCAAGTTAAATGTGAGGATAATGTAACGTATTGTTTTAAACTATAAACAGTCGCGCAAACTACTACTATATGTAAGTAATAGCAGTTCAGAAATGACCAGTCCCAACCAACGGCACTCGTCCACGAGCATGACGCAAGGACGAAGTAACAAAGTATAGCATAGTAAAAATCATACTGAAAGATTTATTAATCATACTGACTTAATTGCGTCTTGTTTAGTTATTACTAGAGATTGGATAATCGGATGCATATTTACCTAAAGTTATTTTTTGGATAACAAATTATGGAAGCGGCTTCTAAGTATATTTTTTTTTACGAATGCAGTTGTATTGTCGCGTCGCTACTTGCGCACAAGCAAGTATAATTTGCCGTCTCACTCGCACTCTTACAAAATGCTTACATTTCCTGCGATTTAATAGGCCCGATTTGACACTTGTTAGAACGTAATAAGGTTGTTTTTGCTTCGTCAAAAATCACTGACAATAAAAGTAGGGAAAAGCAACCATTATACGTTGTAACAGAGCAAGTGTCATTTGTGTCAAACTGGGATTTATTACATCTCACGGAGTATAGGTACACTTAAATTTGAATTTCCTGGAATCGCGGGATTCTTTCGATAATAAAGTGCTTTCCATAATAGCCAACATCTCAACTTTAGGTAAATATGCATCCGAATATCCGATCTCTAGTTATTACAGTACTGAGATATAATAATTTATATTTTTTCATGAAAAAAAAGTCGATCTGATGATCTGTCTGTTCTAAAATGTTGGCCAAGTGGTCCAGTGCAATCACAGGGTTTATTTTTTTTGTAAAGTTTTCGACGGCCTTAATTCACGCCTTTGAGTAAGGATCGGTTTTTAGATAAAATACAATTACACAGACAAGTCAAAGAACTAGAGAAGCAACTTTGGTTGTCATACCTAGGGTTACAACATATGGTTCGGGACAAGACTCGGCGTCAGCTGTTGAAATCTTAGAGCAACAATAATCCATCATTTTCATAGGTATAGTGTGTTCACGGGACAGATTTCAAGCAACATAGACGTATCGCTCAATCCTTTACGTAGGCTGGCGGCACCTCGCGGCCAGAGGCGACAATAAATCAACCCTCGAGGAAATTGCCGACGACGCGGCCGGGACTGAGGCAGGGGAAAGAGGGGACCTTCCCGGGAGGAGGGCGATTTAATTAAATCTTGCATCGAACTCCTGAGGCCTGCCGCCGGCCTAACGAACGACCATTGTATTTAAATAATGTGTATGCTGACTTTTTGCGTGATCGAATCACGGTTGAACGGTCTCTGTGGAGGTTGGTGGTCCAAATTAGATGGGTCTTGTGATCAAAAACGTGGAAACACAATAAATTGATACAGCGTATAGACGTTTTTATTTAAAATTGCGTTTTTAAGGAAATACACCTACTCATATAGATAAACTTAAAAAACAAAACCTAATGTAAATACAAAATTTGATCCAATTCGTTACAGTTCCAGATACACGAATATATATACAAGAATTGCTCGTTTAAATGTATTATATAAAAGATTTTTTTGTTCTTTGGACTCGGGTCGTAGTATTGGGACACCAGCAGCCGCGAGGTGCTGGATTTATCAGGCTCGAACCGACATAAGCCACATGATGTTCAGCTGCGGGGTCTTATCGCCGATACCTTGGATGGCCTAGAAAGGAATTTCCTTAAAACTTTTGGGAAGGTATATTAAAACAGTGCATGATTAAAGGTGCAAATCCGATTGAAATTTACTACTATCCACTTTTGATTACTCAAAAATATCAATGCTTTAGAACTTCTAGGTACCTACCTACTCTTAAGTGGAAAAACACACAAAGGCAGTCAGATATATGATATAATAATATATTTATAGAGTCTGTTTTTTCCTGTATTCTGTTAAAACAGATAATAATAGTTGAATATCCGGTAAAATCCCTATGTCTAGAACTGAGTGTTGAGCATTTACAGAACTGTGATATAGAACCTCTGTTCTATTATCTAAAACGGATACAACTTGGCCTTAAAATTACCACTATTCAAAAAATTACGACACAATGTTCTACAAATCAATGTATGTTTGTTTTGTATTTTATGCACTTTTGTACCGTTCATCCGATCATCATCAAATTTTGCATACACCTTGCCAGAGATACAGAGAATTACATAGAGTACCTGTTCGCTTAGGAAAATTACTTTTACTCGAGAGAAGTCGCGGGCGAAAGCTAGTCTAGAATATAAAATAATAAGCAGTTACCTACCGTTCAATACTTAGCAGCAGTACCTATACTCCTTCCATTGTCAACCCTATATTCTTTCCGATAGAGCTCAATAGCGAAAACTACACTTTTTTAACCACGTAGGTAGTTAGATATTTGTAATGTAATGTAAAGAATCACTTGTATAGTTAGGTACTATTATAATCTTAACAACAATTCAAAGTAGCAGAGGGTTAAATCGATTTTGAATTTAAAACTTTAATTAATAAAGTGACAGGTTTATTTTTCGAAAAACTACACATAACTAATTTATTTTACACGATAAATGACACCTCATATCAAAGCGCTTAACTTGCCGTTTAAATTTTTTTATTAACTTTTTTAAATAAGTATTAATCCTTCTTAAATATTATTAAAATATTACGTTATCTGTACCAAAACGTCAAATACGATCGTCCAACCCTAAACAAAGCTTGTACAGGGTTAGTTTTTCGTATATCTATACATACATAGGTATTATACTGTAACATATCAAACTCTGTAGCATTGATATGAATAACGTACTGGTCGTGAGCAGATACTGTATTTGTTTTATTATTTTGAATTGTATATCACTATAAATTTACAATTTAAAATATCCACGACTTCCACGATTAGAAATTCCTTCAACGGTTAGAAAAGAGCTGATGATCTTCGAACGGCTGAACAGATTTTCTTGAATTATATCTAAGAACACTATCAAGTCAACTTTCAAACCAAAAAAAAATCGGTCGACGAATGGACCGATTTTTTTTTTGTGGCATCATAACGCCACAGACAGACACACAGACACGTTAAACTTATAACACCCATCTTTTTGATAAAAAAAGAATAAGACATTCGGAAGACTAGAAGTTTATACATCAACCCAGATGCCTGTATAAAGATTTAAAGTGATTCCACTTGTGAGGCCTATCGACAATATGCACACGACAGTAAGAGTGTGACACTACATAGAATCGTGCACATTAATGCATATTCACACACACCGTGTAAGTTTTGGCGTAGCGAAAAACTTACAAAATCTGGTATTCAGCACGCTGTCACTTACATCCTGTATACACGCAAACAAATATTTGCACTGAGTAGGAATCGAACCCTTGACGTTTCAGTCGAATGCTCTACTCTACCGCCGCGCCACATACGAAGGTCGACAATTAATACGACATTACATTTATATTCCTTTTCAAAGATCAGTGCTATGATCTTTTAAAAGCACCAGCCAACACGCTGCCTGTATAAACAGTACCTCAAAATATCAACCTCATAAGTAATAATTTAATATCTAACGATGATAAACAGAAAGGCTTTTTGAAATCCGGTGTAAATTGAAGATAACCCCAGTTCAACAGGCGGGCCCTTATATTAATTAGCACGAATATTTTGGGGGATATTATTTACGTAATAAAGCCTTATTTAGTGCCCCCCTAATGAAATATGAGTCATTGAGGAAAATAAGTGCTTAGCACAAGCGTTAATACCCACCTCATTGGTGTTGGGTGTGCTCTTTGGTGTTAGAAGCTTGAAATATTTGGAATGATAAAATAGGCTCCACGACATTCTCGCTCGTCATTTATATTTTTTTATGCTCTCCTTTTTCTGAAATGTAATCTTACAGTAGAGTACCAATAATATAATGTTAGTGTTCAATCTGAGTGAATCTAAGATGGCATACTATTAACCACACCAGTTTGCACCAATCTGTCTAATAAAATGTCGCCTGCGGTATTTCCGGACCGATACGTCTTTCAAACCTTCAAGAAAAGAGCGTACTCCTACCTCAAAGGCAGGCAACGCACTTGAGACTCTTGAGTTGCAGGTGTCCCTGGATGGTGGTAGTCACTTACCATCAGGTGACACAGCTACAGCAATCAACTCGAGGTCAGAATTTTTAGTTGCCCTAACAATTTTTTACGTCTTGCCCCGATCCGCTGAGCGTCTGAAGCGTAACGTGCAGGAACTTCGATCCAAAACTCCGTCAGCGATGAGTTCGAATCATCGACTAGCATTGTTAAAGCAAGACGCTCATTACGTATTGAAAACAAGTTTCACTTACCAGATATATAAATCTCTAGAGAACTTAGAAGTAGGTATATTATGAACTAGCTTTTGTCCGTACCTTGGCTCGCTTAAAAGTTAGGTATCTATGTCCATATGTTCTTTTACTCTACTCAGGACAACGTTTATGCAAAACCACGTTAGCATTTATTATATTAGTAAGGATGATCAGGATCAGGAAAGACATTCAGAACTGTTCTACATGTACGTATGTACATCACTTTAAGCAGGCACGTTGTAGGTATTCGTCCCAAACTCCTCGCCAACATGTCCTTCGATGAATTGTTAATGCGTACTCAAATCACAATAAGAATTCCACTTTCAAAGGAAATACTACTGAATACAATATGAGGCGGTGTTCATATAAATGTACCTTTAATAATATACAGGATCATCGATCGAGTTGGGTCAGTATGAAGGTAGACTGAAGCTTTTGGAGGTTTGTTCAAAGCTCAGAGTAACAAGAGGGAACCATAAAATATTTTTTTTTGTGAAACAAATAAATCTGTCTGTGTAAAAAAGTATTTATTAATTAAATACGGTGTGTCACTCCAACAAGTGAGGGGAATCTAATGACATCCCACATTAGGTTAGGTTTAGGCTGAAGAGTGTGTGAGAATTAGATATAACGAGTACATACCACGTAATAACACGTCATCTTTCACATAAAGAGTGAGAAGTTATTTAAAATGTACAAAGCAAAATAAGACCATTCAAGGCTATTCGAATTTGTTGTTTGGCTTGCTCCTGAATTCAGTTACCAAACAAATACCATATTTCGTCATCATTTGTTTTGAGTATAGAAGTAGATAAATAGATAGATAGATAGATAACTCTTTATTTGTACACTATTTTTACAATACATTTACATAATAAAATTATATCGAGGATAATATAATGTACAAAGGGCGGCCTTATTGCTAGATGCAATCTCTTCCAGGCAACCTTAGGATGGATCAAAATGAATCGGAGAGACAGTGGTATTTGATGGTGTATTTACAAAGAACAAAAAATAAAATTTATTTGTCATTTCTAATTGAGTTAGTAGCCTAGACAAGTACAACTTAAACTGTCATTCAGTACCATGACAGGTCAACATATATATTGGACAGGGGTAGCTTGATGTAGCCGTTTTCAAGTAATTTTTAAATTTGGAACACATTGTTTTTAAGTATTTTTAATTATTGCTAACTAGCGACCCGCCCCGGCTTCGCACGGGTGCAATGTAGATACTAATGTGGTGAACAATTATCGATATACCATTATACAAATTAACACAAAACAATATGAAACTATATGTATATACCTTCCTCTTGAATCGTTCTATCTATTGGTGAAAACCGAATTAAAATCCGTTGCGTACGTACTTTAAAAGATCTAAGCGTACAAACGGCGGAAGCGACTTTGTTTTATACTTTGTAAAGATTTTATGCTCCTCCGTAGGCGAAATTATCTTAAACATGCGTACAAAAAATTCTCTTTGCCTATCAACCTCATATAGATTTTATCTATACTATTCTCTCAATATTACTACCTATTGCTAAGCAGTTACCATTGAACATGAACCCTGGTAACACCAATGGTGTAACTTTTTTTTCTTCTATAGAGTACAGGTACCTACTATCGCACTGATGTGGTTTCGATTGAAGCAGAAATCTTCTTATCTACGTAAATTATTATGTGCTAAGATAACATTCACACACCCGTAAGCAAACCCTAAGTCTAAACTGAATACATATTTTTAGATGTTTCTATAAAAATATAGAAACTAAGTAATCAAAAATTTATATAAAAAGAAAATAAGGGTAGCGGTGCGCCGTGCCCAGGGAGAGTTATAGCACCGACTAGCTAATATACTCCGTGGTTATAGCGAGGAGCCAGTCTCGGTACGAAGATTGCAAAAATGCATATTCCCGGCCAGACGAGCGCTTGTAATTCACAATAACTTTCCGTTCTTTGCATATTGAAATTTAGGTACGTAGAATGTAGAATGATGTATCCATAGATAATAATAATAAGAAGTGACGGCCCAAAGGTGGAAATTCGATTACAAATTGGTTAATCATTGATGATAAAAGGTTAGCGTCTTAAAAAACTATATTGAAGTGAAACTTAGAATTTTTGTGATTTGGAAATTCGATCAAACGAAATAGTAACACTAAAAAGAGATAAACATATTCACAAATAGTATTTAGCCTGCGAGATAATGAGATAGAATACAAGTATCCAGTGTTTCCTATAATCTTCGTATGCTAGCACGTGTCTTTTCGCCTGCGTACTACGAAGCCTTCAGAAAATGCGTTATAGTCAACGTGGTGTATCATTTTTGTGCATTTGCGTATTAAAATTCTTTGGTAATTAATTTATGTTAATTATTTAACACATCTGTTTTAATTTCACCAATAATAAAAATAAATTTATTTAACTTTCTAAAGTTTTACTTCTGACGTGTGTGAATTTCACACACACTTTTTTTTATATTGATACAAACAAAAAAACTTAATCAAAATCGGTACTTCCGTTTAGGAGCTATTATAATATATATGCAACAACAGATAATAAAAAAGCTGAAATATTTTGTTTTTATTTTAATTTTTTTGATAAAGTATTTGTAACTATAAAATCTGGTTTGTCTATTTGTTAATCGTCGTTTGAATATCAATGTGTATTTATGTATACAGTTTAGTCTCTCAGAATATAATTATTTGATAGCATGATGTCCGTACCTATATCACTTGGCCTTGCCAGAATACTAGCGCTTTTCGCTAATCGTGCGAAGTAGCATAATGCTGAACTAAGGACCATTTTTGTCTCATGCAAGGGTATTTTTTTTTTCATTATAACTAATACAACCTACATTGTTAAAAATTATGTACCTAACCTGTATGAGTCACAATAAATATTTTTCTTTCTGTCTTTATCTAAGTCCTTTTTTTTGTGTAAAAAAGTATATAAGAGAACTGATTTCATAATATTTTTTCGCAAATTCATGGAATTCAATTACGGGAAGGGAGCGTATTATGTAAGGTTTATCTTTATGATACTAAAATAATTAGATAAACAACATATTATAAGGCTTTTATTTTAATTAACCTTGAAAGAGAGCTTACCTAAATATCTACAACACAGGGTATGCTAGCGTAGGGTTCAGTATTTTACTTCCTAATTCTATCATTTTATGTTTTTTTGATCAAAAAGCTATTAGTATTATATAGCTTTTATACACATGTATAAAGCGAGAGAATACGCACTCATTCATCTACTGACTAATCACGAAATCTGAAAAAGTACTTAACCTATGAACATAAAATGCAATGAGTAGGAGCATCAGCTAAGAACGGATTTTGCGATAGGACCGGGTTTAGAGTGTCTAACGGCCCTCGCAAGCTTGTTGAAAATCCTCGATTTTTTGTAAACTTTGGTTTAGTTTTAATCTCATAGTTTTTGGAGGCTGAGCTTATTGTTGTAGTTTTAACTATGCACGTCGCCACCCGCATCGTTTAACAAAAACAACTTTAATTAGTAACCAATTTTTCAAGATTTATTCCATCTTGCCTTAAAACGCAATTTCCCATCCGACCCTGACGCCTTAATTCTTTAAAAACCCTTTAAGTTTTATCTTTTTTAAATGTCAATTCATATAATCTATCACTGATAGCGAGTTTGTATAAAAACTGCACAGTAATATTACTTACCTTACCTTACATTGTAAAAATAATAACACTACAAAAGTACGCTGGAAAAAAAAAGCACTTCTACACTACACTCGACGTCGTGCAACGGTGACTCAGTTCGGCCAGCGCCACCTAACGACGCGCGGTTAGGTGACTGAGTCGTCGTTCTTAAATACAAGAGAGAAGCTTAGAGACCTGGGCGCTACTTTGCGCTGTTCAGGATATTTAGGAAGTATTCCATCTTACCTACTACTTCAATCTTACCCTCCCTCCCCTAAAAGTTATTCTTATCGATGCCTCAATCGTTAGTAATTCAATCTGATCTGAGATGGTTAGGTACGATGAGTTGCAAATGTAAGTTTGTACGCATAATATTGAGAGATTTACTTACTGTGTTATTTTACGATTATTTTCCTATAATCCTGTTATGTGAACTATTTTGTGTTCCTATTTCTTTCAATGTTTCGAAGATAAGATGGCAAATGGTAAATTGTCATCAAATTCAAATTCAAAATCATTTATTCAATTAAGACACTAAGTGACATTTATGAACGTTAAATTGAAGCTAGAGTTAAAATCATAGATTGGCGCAAACAGACGCCACAGCATGTACTGGATTGTCAAGGTAAATTAGGTGAAAATACCAAAATCTACTGCCTGCTTGTGTCGATTTATAACTTCCAGTTTCCAAAATGCGTAGAGCCTTATGAGAAGAATACTGGCAAAGAAACTCATGGCCACTCTTTTTAAAAGTCAGATCTTCAGGTACAATAGTGTTAGTGTTACACGAAAGGTAAACAGGATGCAAGCTGATGCCACCTGAATTTCATTTTATTGAAAGAATCTGTTTTCTTAAATAACTTTAAAACCCTATTATCTTAAACAAATATATTTGAGACAACAAGTTTTTTCATTTGATATATTACATTCGGAAGTACGGAACCCTAAAAACTATTAGATTTATATTATAATTGTTTTACAATGGCCTATTTATTACACAGGTAAGTACTTTTGATCTAATAACCAAAGCAGCAAAATTGGCTTTGAGAAATATGTATTTCCAATGACAATATTTACCTGTAATTATTTGTTACACTCAGTTTAAATCTAATTGAATGTAATTTTTGTTGCTTGTAACCGTGTAAACAAATGTTGGTAAATCATAATATATAAATAAGTGAATGGCTCTTGTTTTAGGACGGTAATCAGTTTCAGCCTTTAGGGGAAATACTTAGCTGGTACTTGAACTTTTTGCTTACCGAATGTAAACAATGACAGCATATCTACTAATGTGTAGTGAAGATTGATGTTATGAAGTGTACACTGTACACCCACAGTTCTCAAAAGGAGTTCAAACATGGGTAAGCATTCCATGTAAGTAATAAGGAAATGTCCAAGTCCACATTTTTTCAGGTGGCCAACGTCCATCGATCCGCTGCGGTTTCAGGCGCGCCACTTAGTGAAATAGAAATTGGTGACCTCTCGAAGACTAACTCCTAACCCTCACCCGTCCTTCTCCTGCGAGGGGGAAACGCTCGCTCAAGTGGCGCGCGACAGAGACAAAATATATTTATACAAAGTCAAAGACGACTGGCGAGTGGGATAGCTGTATTCATTATGAATATAATGCGGTCGCGACTGTGTCGGTGCGTCTGAACGTGGGCCACGCGTGTGTGCGCCGCGCTTTCTACCATGCGGTCGAATCAATATTTCATCTTTGTGGAGCACCGACTTTATGTTAGCTTAATACACATTACACAACCATCTCATACAACCTCCAACAAACAACTATTTTAAAATTCGAACATTTTCAAAATCCTTACCATTCCTACCAACGAATGTTACACGAATAAATTACGAACCATGCAGCCGTAAATAACCAACCGCAAGTCGTAATTCGAAAAAAGAATGTTCCTGTTACCACGATCGATGACATGAAGTGAACGTCTCGCGTTGTGGTTGGTTTGCGGTTAAATGGGCGTGGCTTGTGGTTATATTTACAACTTTTGATTGGTCGATTACTTGACCTTTGCGGTTAACTGTGTGGTTTCTAAGATTTTCACCCCTGGAAAAATAGGTACAGGAAAATATATGTTGCGCGTAGCTGTGATTGGTTGATCGGGATAATTTTGTGGTTAACCACGAATCGCTATTCGTTAAGATTATAATGGGATGTGATTGTGGACACAGTTGGTAGGATTTGTCCGGTCCCCACGAGCTTTCGCGCCACTCACTGGCCGCCTGCGGTTACGAGTGTCAATTACCTATGTTATATTTATCTAAACGCTCAGCCCCAGCGAATCGCTATCAAGGATAGGTAGGGCCATGGGTAACTATATTTGGTAGGTATAACTGTTACCATAGATTAACTACTAATTAGGTACAGTACTATAAATCTTTATTAAATTGGGTTGGTTTACAAAGATCTTGTAAGATAAGGCGAATTTATTAATAAAACTCGCCCTATAGGTGGTAAAGAATCGAAACAATCATATCATTGCCCGATGTGCGGACTAAATAAGAAGACAGGTAGATACGTATCTATACTATACATACGTATAAGCATACAAATGTATAAGTAGCAATAGTAGCATAAAAATTCTAAAATGCGCCCTCTAACGGTGTCGCGATGAACCAGCTGCTCGGTATTTTTAACTAAACTCCTTCAAGTGCAAACCTTTTCGCTTTCTTCGTGTTCTTAAGAAAGCCAACTGCTTCTAAGAAAGCTCACGTATAGGGGACTTACGCACACAGTGACAGCTGTACTTTCCCCCAAGAAACAAAACTCTCAATGCGCAAGTCAAAATGTCATATGTAACAATTTTGAGCGTGATTGTATTACTTTTCGGTTCTGTACGACAAGATTCTTAAGTTCTATTTTCAAAAATGGCTTATTTCAACGTAGGAAGCATGTCGCATCGGTCTTTTTAGAACTTTCATAAAGTTGTTCGACGTGCAGAAATAGCTTTTATTTATGAAACCCAACACTCTAAAGTTAACCTTATTGTAACGCAGTACTGTTCAATTTCTTTTATGCTAAATAGGAGAGTTTGCAACAAAAATCGCGTAGAAAATTTTCTGGTATCTTTTCTTGTCCATTGTGTGCGTGAGTGTGTTTACAGGGTGATAAAAATGTGTGTTACTATTGGCGCTAGTGTGTTACCAGTGCGGAAAAGTTCCGTGAGATGGCGCTGCCAGGTTTTGTGGTTGGAGGCGAAATAAATGAGGTTCTGAAACAGGATAGTCGTTTGAAAGATGAGAAAACGCTTTTAGAAGATTAGTTTGTAAACGTGTGAGTTCATAGATTAGTTTCATTATATTGTATTTGTTTTACAAGATTAGGTAAGTGGAAACAATGTAAGGAAATAGAAGTGGTAGTGTATTTTCAATTGAAATAAATTTCCAGGGTTAGTTAATGAATGATAGACCTAATGTTAGGAAATTAAAATACTACCTAAAGTAGGCGACTAGAGTAGTAGACTAATAGGTACAGAACAGTCTTATCGTGAACTAAGCAAGCAACTTTTGGATGGAACACTAGTGAAAAAAGAAGAGACAGCTCAAAAGAAAATTTATTGCAGATTTTTTAAATATTTATAATTAGGTAGGCAATTATTTTTGTGCTAGTAAGTACTAGCACAAGAATAACTGCCTACCTGATTAGGTATAAATATTTAAAAAATCTAATAAAAAAATAAGCAAGTACTTATCGTCTTTAAAATATCTAGGAAATCTTTTGGTCCAAGAGCTCGTGATCGCCAGACCTTTGTCATTTCATAAAAGCTGAAATATGCAAGCTCATTTGTTTTATAATTTTAGTTGTTATAATGAGCTTCTCGTAAGGATTCGATAAAATATGACATGTTATAGTACGTATTAAAAAAATATCAACCTTTTTATTTAACTTAGTATGCAAATACCTACCTATAGTTATAGGTACTTAGCCCGACTTCTGGTAAGTGGTTGCTTATCATGATCATCATCATGTTTAGTATTCTATTATTATTTAATAGAACAATATCAAACTTGGCATTAAACTACAAGTAGCTTGTAACCTTTATCAGCGTTCTTTTGTAATATAGATGAAAACAATATTTTTTATTTAATTACTAGCAACCCGCCCCGGTTTCGCAGGTATAGCAAATCATATATTGATTTTTTCGAGATTTTTCACAAAACTTTAATGAAATATACACTTAAACCTTCCTCATGAGTCATGAGTCACTCCGTCAATTGGTAAAAACCGTAAGAAAATCCGTTCGGTAGTTTTTGACTTTATCGCGAACAGACAGACAAACAAACGCGGCGAGGGACTTCATTTTATTATAATCTGTGGTGATGTAGTGATATAATGCCAAGACATTGCAGTGTACACTTGCTGTTGGATATCACAACTAGATTTATCTCGCTATGATATCCTCCAGAAAGTGTAAAATAAAATGAAACCCCCTGTTTCTAAGCAAATTATGTTACACTAATTATGATTAAACGCGTCTTCTTATTAGCGTTTAATAGCCCTTGAACACTAGTCGAACAGGGTCCCTTCGACTTGAGTAGTTAGACTAGTTAATGATACTCGGAAAACTTTGAGTATTACACAGGTATGATCGAAGGAGATTATGAGGGGAGAAGATTAGTTTTAGGTAGGGATAGTTTCGTTTGGAATATCGTGTTTACATTACACTTCACTTTTAAAATATGAAATGGCTAAACCTGACTTCTAGATGTCGAATTATTTGTGTTTGCCTAATCATTGTTTTGCTGTTTTGTATTTCGAACCGCTTCATTCTTAACTAGTTAGGTACTTCGTCTATCAATAAATATATATACATATACATATAGTCATGGGCCTAACGAGGGAGAGAGGGGAGGGGAGGACAGCTGTCTAGCTTTTGTATGCTTACGTAGTACTAAGGTAATTTTGAGTAAATTTTTCAACCGACGCAAAAACCGAGGAGGTTCTCAAATCGACACGTGTATTTTTTTGTCTATGACCACGCATTACTTTTTACAGGGTAGCCCGCTTTAGATAATATTTTTTTTTTGGGTAAGGCGTACTTCGAAATTGGTCCCATTTCAAATAAATGTTTTAACTCTAAGGGTGGAAAAATGGGGGACGTATTTACCCACTGACTTTTCACCTGTGTATCGATTTTTTTTAAACTTTGCAAACATATTTAGTTCTAATGAAACTACAACATGTCGTTGATCTACAGTTGATATTTTATCCACAAAGACCAAAGAATTAAAACCTTTTAACTAAAAATTTAACCGACGACAGAATAAAGGAACTGAAAAATAAACTAATTAGCCTTCCTAAACTCCTACACTTATCTAAATACCTAAATAATTTTGACTCGGCGCATATGAAAAAATTAAATTCGAAAACACTTTGGCAAATAGACGCGTTTCCGTCGCTGCCGCCGCTGCCATCATTTTACGTAATAATTAATTTGCTTGTTTGTATGTTTGGCGACTTCTCAAAATTATTTAGGTATTTATATTGGCGTAGGAGTTTAGTCAGGCTAATAGGGTAATTTTTTACTTTTCAGTTCCTTTCTTCCGTCGTCAGTTAAATTTTTTGTTTAAATGTTTTTATTGTTTTACCCATTCTGCATCGACAAAAATAAATTTTGGCCCCTAAATGGCTGACAAAAAAAATTGCTCCCCTGGGCTAAAACCTGGTTACGCCCACGCATATAGTCCTCTGAGTCGGGGATGATATATTTTTGTGGAGGAACGGGTGTTATGTCCCTTCAACACAAATGGAGGATCCTCCGATCAGGAGAGGTGATCATGCCTTGCGGACCGTGGTGCCCAACGGTTGATGTTAGGAAATTGTATACATACTAGTTGACGCGAGATCTCTCATAGCGCGATGCAGCTCGTCTTCGCTAGATGATGTTGGAGTATGTTTTTGCTGTATGTGAAAGTCACCACAATCTTAGTCACGGAAACATGTGTTTCTTTAATTATAATAACCCTGTATCTAATTGAGGGGCTCGTAGCTAAGTGGTAACCGAGTAGGTTAGCACATTACAAAGTTAACGAATACTAGCCAGATCCAGGGAAGGGTCCTCCTCACTCACGGGCGAAAAGCAATGTAAACATTGCTTCACTGCCGGTTTTCTGTGAGGCCGTGTTATCACTCCGGTCGAGCCAGGCCATACGTTCCGAAGCATGGCTCTCCTACGAAACAAACGTGTAGCAAGTGAAACGAGTCCTGGTACTTCTCCACCAAGGACCAGTTACCTTCCAGTTATGTACCTACATGGAATCTACAAATGTAATTATAAACAAGAGTAGGTATGCCCCCTTAATTTGAACACGGGTCTGGTAACAGGTCCTTTCTGCCAACCTTAGTAAAACAACTTTAAAAATTACTTTTTTAACCCAGATAACTAAATTTTGATCTGTTTGTATTCGTTGTTGGTTAGGTACCTATGGGTTAGCTATACGATTGTATTGAATGACGGTACGAAGAGTTTCCAGTTTTTGTGTGGTATTTCTACAATTAGTATTTTACAACTTTTAATGACGAAATTAAGTAGGTAGGTAGAAATTCGGTATTTTTTAGATATTTTTATTGGTTGGCACTTTTTAAATATTCCTTAAGGTTTTAATATAACTTATATACATAAACATTACGCCTTGTTTCTTCAAAGAGTTATGCAGAGGTTTCTGATATCCATGTTTTGTTTGTCTTTACGACCTCTATGGCGCCGTGGTAGTGCATTCAACTGTTACGTCGAAGGTCGTGAGTTCAATTCCCCCTCTGTTGCACAGATATTGGTATACACACCTAAATATGTCTACTTGCATTGGTCCCGTTGCTATGCATATATTTACAGAAATAAAATCTATAAAATGTAAATAATTATGTGAGAGAATGTTATTATTATTTCTTTACTATCTTTTTGTTTGTTTAAGAGCGATGCCATATGTGACGATCTTTTTACGTTATACCCTTCGTGCCCAGGGTCGGATTTGAACCTAGAACTTCAGGAGCAGTTGTATACACACACACTCAGTCACCGAGCCTATGTTTATCTGTAGGTACTGAATGAAGAGTTTCAGTCAGTTTCTACGAACAAAAATTCCCAAATATCAGCTTTGCAAAATGAAAATGACTGTAAAACAATAGTCGTTTGTAGTGGCATATCCGAACTATATGTGAAGCGGGGTTTCGCGGGGTGAGGCCTGCAGAGTGCGGGGGAGGCTGCGCCGGTAATTTTCTGGACTATTTATTTCTCGTTGGTCACATTACGCCACACTATGCTTTAATGTACCTAGCTACCCTTATTAAAGTATTCCGTGTTGAGTATCGTTCAGTTTCAAAACAAAATAGTTTCAATTTAAATAGTGGTTTATTTAGTTTCAAAGAAACTATTTAATAGTTTGATGCTGTTGGATTGTTATTTTTCATATTATTAACATCTTATCTGTTTTGTAGAGAACCAAAAAAAAATATTTAAATTCAAAATTCGATTTGGGTTTTTCAATAATGACTTTTATTTACCAAATATATAACAATGTCCAAGCCTTTTAAATACAATTCCTTAAAAATTGCTTAAAATCGTTATTTTTTTAAGCTAAAATTTATAGATCAACACAACTTCATCAATAACTTTTAAATCTGTCGCGATCAATAGATTATCCGATAACGCAGGAATGACTTTTATAAACAGAAGGAAATAAATAAATAAAGTATCAGTGTATCAGTACACCACAGACCACCCTGAATTATATTTGATAATATCCGTACAAAGGTGGTCTGGAAGAAATCACCGTGAGCAATAAGACCACCGATTGATATACCTAAATGTTTATAGAATGTTTGTATTATTTTTCACTTGAAAGGTGTACAATAAACAAATAAATAAAGTCAGGGTATTGGTGTGTTCCTGACGTACATAGGTAGTATGCAATTAACTATGTTTTTAATAAAAGTGATTATCATGCGCTTTCCCAGTTGTTGCTAAATGCTACAATTGATACCATCTGTAAATTATAAAATAAAGCAAATTCTCATTCAACGCGCAAAAGGGGATGAAAATGTTGCAGATTATAATAAAAATCATTAGTAGCGGGCAGAGCTTGAAAGAAGGGTTGATATAAGACGGTCATAGCTAGGCAATGAGGCGGTGACCACGAAATGGCTGTTTCGAGACTCTCCAAGATGTTACCCTCTATTGTTAAGACTGAATGAATTCACTTTAATAGCGCCTATAGGATTGTGAGCTTTTTGGCACTTGATATGGTTATGAAACATTTTTATGATTTGGTAGTTTAAAGTATAAGTAATAATTAAACATTCACTGAGGTATCACAAACAATTAATTTTAGAGATTTATTATTGTAAGTTTTCTTGTAAAAGACTGATACCTATCGCAACGAGGTAGGTAAAAAAATAATGCGCCATTACACTGAGAAGATACCCGAGATTGAGCAATACGAGATAGAGGCGGCTCTCAAACAGCTGAAAAACAACAGAGCTCCAGGAGATGACAGAATTACTACTGAACTCCTAAAAGCAGGGACCCCGATCCTGAAAGAGTTAGGGCCTCTCTTTAATTCTATCATCGAGTAGGGTTTAACACCTGGGGCATGGAGCGGGAGGGCGGTGGTCTTGTTCTTCAAAAAAGGCTTCAAGCCCTTGTTGAAGAACTACAGACCCATCTCACTCCTGAGCCATATCTACAATTTGTTCTCGAGAGTCGTCACAAATCGTCTCGCAAAAAAGCTTGACGAATTCCAGCCACCAGAACAAAACACCGGGTTTGGAAAAGGCTACAGCACCGTAGACCACATTCATACTGTTCGGCAGATTGTGCAAAAGAATGAGGAGTAAAATCAGCCGCTGTGTATGGGTTTTGTGGACTACGAGAAAGCTTTCGACTTCATTGAGACCTGGGCAGGTTCTGAATGCTCTGCAACGATGTCGTGTCACTTATGTAATTTATAACCTAAACTAATATGGTATAGTAGCAAGTGATAGAGTAAATGTTTGAGTAAGCATATAAAATGAGAAAATGTATGTTATGTGTGTGTTGTAGTGTGTGTGCTTTGTAGTGTGTGTGCTTTGTAGTGTGTATGTGTCTGTAGGTGGAGTATAACGGGCAAGTGTGTATAATATACTCGTATATATAAGATTCGTAGCCGATTTTGACTACGGCGACTAAGCTACTGTGGGATATTTTTTTTTGATGTTTTGCTGCAAATTTTGCGGTACACTGCGGACGCGTAAGGGCACCATTGACGTTATTAAACGTAATATTTGAAGGTAGTCGTGTTTTCAGTTTAGTATCTTGGTCACACCTCCTTTTTTCTTCGAACACGTGCAGCATGAATCTCCCAACGAGAGGGATCTATCTGGCATTTTTTCATATGGCTCTTCTGAACATCTTTGAAGCGAAGAAACTGGCCACCGCGTTTCCGCTTACCATGTTTCAGTTGAGAAAAGAACACACGTTTTGCTTTCCTTGCTTGACATTCTGGAGAGATGTGTGTATTAATATATGTATGTATGTAAGCATTTATATTTAAAAAGTGTTTATGCATTACTATAACGCAATACAAGCTTTCAGTAAGGATTCCAACAAGTAAGTGAAATAATTACATACCTATAAATTGCTTGACGTTTCGACCAGGTTGCACTGGCCGTGGTCAGCCCATTTAAAGGTATGTAGTTTCTATTGATATATTGACAATTATGTTCCTGTCAAACCACAAGGGCTCTGGTTCAGCAAACACAAAACGCTCTTCTTCTGGAAATCAGTGTTCAGGACAAAACAGAGGACAAGAAAATATGTATAGATTTATTTGTAAAATTTACCTCGGTCCTTGATAGATAGCGTAAGTATCGACTTAGATGACGCTATGGTTTCGTCACCGGAAAGTGTATATTAGGTTAAACTATTCTATTACGTTTGAACAATTACATAGTTCAGGATACGAGTTGGTGTTTTATTTTATTACCTCCAGCTTAGTATACCATAATAATTCAAATTGTTCCATTTAAAGTGACGGCTAGCTTGCCACTTTAACAATCAGGATAACACCTAGTCGTCTTTCGTTCAAGGCGAAGTACGAGCTCACATTTCTCATAACAACATAACATAGCAGAATATTCGTAACAGTAATACTTTATATATCTATTTTAATTTTAATTTTGTTAGTTTGTCCTCTATGTGTTCCGAAACCTTCGATCAGATTGTGATGAAACTTTGGTAGGGTGTTCTGGGGACACCCGCGAGGGTTCCTGGCCCAAAATTCTATATAAAAAAAAAAGGCATTGCACACATGTGTATGTATGTTTGTATATATATATACTCTTATGTGTTCCTACTTGGTTTTTCCTGTTTTTTTTCCTACTTTACTTTAGTGCACATATTCACTCATTTCTGCAGACCGTAAGGTAGGTTGGTAGAAAATGCCTATGGCATCAAGTCCGTCACTGTAATTTTAATTTTTTATGCATAGGTACTGTGTTAAATACATATAATTGTAGCTACTAATAAGACTTTCGGGCTAGGTGTAAATATACGATAGCAGTTTGGCTCGGGTTTTATTAAGGTTTTGTCAATCAATGGACCGTGGAATGCCCTTTCTGTATACCCCTGACGTGTACCTACCACCATAATGATTATTTAAATAGGTGTTAAAGTAAATAGCAAATAAAGTGACTTAAGTTAGTATATTAAACATGAATAAACGTAATTAGTTGCGTTGTGAGTTTCTGCCACATTGAACTCTAGAACTTTCGATAGCAATAATTTAGTTATCTGTTATAAAAACATAGGTAAGGATTACTAAGATATCTGTTCACCCCTATAAAGTAAATATAGCAAGCTAAAACTGGTGTTAGTAGGTAGACGGTGGATAAAGAAGGGTTGAAATCAAGACGGGGCGGTAATCAGGCGGTGACCGCGTAATGGCCCCGACGGGAGCGGCCCGACGACTTGAGGCCATTGCGACGTAGGGCTGCCCCTCTTGCATATAATGTTTAATAATTAATATAATTGTATACTACAAAGCTATATATAACTAAAAAGCTTTCTTAAAAAAACATATCAGAATAAATCATTGTAGACCCGTTAAATATACTCACTGTTTATTTGTATTAGTGTTATTCATGTTTTGTTTAGTTGGGTATATTATATTTTATAGTACATATATCTATGACTTTTTTTGTAAGAAAGTCCAGTGCAGCTTATAATGGTTTGTTTGTTAGTCTATGATACAGTGTAGGTGAGTCTACAGCAGCATTAATTTTAGACGCTTTTTTTTTATCAGAAATGGCTAAGTTGAAAACAAATCAGGTAATTTACGTCAACGTTATTCATGTCACAATATTTTTTTATGTATCCAATAATTTTCTGAAGTCACATTCCTTGTTTTCTGTTAACTTAGTGGTGTCTTCGATAAAACTTAGAAATGAATATTATTACAAGTTATTAATAAATGGCGTTGCGTACCTCAAAAAGAAAACCATAATTTGATCCCTTCCTTATTCGTGTGACTCTTTGTCTGTCAAAACTGAAACACAGAAACAACTAAATCAAAACTAATACCTTAGTTCTCATTTACAAATAAAAGAAAAACACATGACTAGTTAAATTGTAGTTGTACCTACCACAAAAATATATTTTTCTGTGGCTGTGAGGTATATCGATATATGGGAGAACTATTTTGCATTCCAAAATATCGGTAGGTAAATTAAGACCTTTGTCAGGTAATTAAGAAGTTTCAACTATCCATGGAATTAAATTGGTGCGGAACCCTTAGGGTATTGTGTCTACTCGCACTTCATTGTTAATAGATCATAATAAATTGTACTACAAAAAAATATTTTTGTAAATATTTAAATTAGCTTTTTTGGAATGTAAGTTTATTCTTAATAAAAAATAACCTGTAAAAAACAAATATAAATATAAATATTTTAACAGTATCCTGCCAGCCCTGGTTTGCTGTAATTCTTGACGGGGGCTTAAGACAATGCCGATGTTTATTCTTTATCGCAGTCGTGGGAAATTTACGCGCAGGGATGGCGATAATTAAAATATTTCTATTCACAACGTTCGCTAAGAACATCGAGCTTTGTTTAATTAAAATACGTAATCTTAATCATAGTTAAGATTTACACATTAACTTAACCTTATAAGTATATTATATTATATTTAATATTAGGTCTGTCCAAGCCCTAAGTAAGTATAGTGGAATTTATATCATAATTCACTTAGGCTCTGCTCGGCTCTGCACACCCGTGAGTGGTACACATACCTATCATTCCAGATTTTAAAACACTATTTTAAAGCACTCTATACAATTAACAAACACAAAGTATAAAGACACAAAACAAATATCTGTGGATCATTATGCAGATTATTGTCCTATTTCGATATCGTACCCACAATACTCGAAGTGGGCGTAAAGGTAAAAACCAGGTAAATGTAAAGGAGAAAGAAACCCGGGGCACGCCACAATTCTGGCGGTAAGGCCCGTCATGGAGGAATGGCTAGAGAGGCGTTATGGCAGCCTCTCTTACCGGATGACGCAGGTACTTACTGGGCACGGCTGCTTCGGAGAGTACCTGTGTCGCATAGGCCGGGAGCCAACGCCTGAGTGCCATCACTGCTTGGGCTTTTCATGCGGTTTTCACCAATAGATAGAGCAATTCATGAGGAAGGTTTAAGAATATAATTTGTAAAGGTTTTGTGTAAATTAGTTGAAATATAATGATGATTGTTAAAGATGTCTCTGCTACCCGTGCGAAGCCGGGACGGATTGCTATTTAACTTAAATACTTAAGTTTTTATATTAAGACTAATAAGTACTTTCAAAAAATATACAGAACTACGTACTACTGTGCTAAGTTTCAACAGAAAGATTAATCTTCATCCGTTTTCACGCAAGGGTAGAATAAAATAATTAAAAAAAAAGAAACAACTTTTATCAGAATTAAGATAAATATTAACAGAATCGGACTATTCTGTTATATTTAACGCCATCAATTAAAAATATACACATTTGCTTCAGAAGCTCCTCTTTTTTAATTTTCGCAGTTGAAAAAATCCAAACATAAGACACTACACTACACTACACAGTCTGTAGTGATTGATTTTCGAGAATACATTTTTTTTTTAATTTTGATGCTTATTAAATCACTAAATAATTTTTAATTAACCACATGAAAGAAAAAAGAAAGAAATTATACAAAGGAAAAGCATAAACTCCATTCTTAAAGTAGCAGGGGTGGCGCAACTGTGGAGCAAGATTTGCCGTGACCGGCAAACCGTTCTGATAACATTATATCGATCATGATCCTACAACTACAATGTACTGTAGTTGTAAGTGGTTTGAAGGAATAACACAAATTCAAAGTACCCTACTTTAATATGATCTAGAGCTATTTTTAATTAATTTCACAAAAAAGAATGCTGATGTTTCAGAAAAAGTCTAGGCATAGGTTCCTTTTTTAAAACACATATTTAAAAGATACGCGGGCTCGCTTTCACGTTTCTTTTCAAAAGACAGAAAAGTATACAATTAGATATACTTTTCTACCTTTTAAATACCATTACACTTTATATACTCCTTTATTTGATAAACGCGTATGTCATCAAAGTCATCAATGTACCGGTTGTCATGTACCGGTTTCAATAATCACAACAAGTTGGTCAAGTGGTTAGAGACCCTGACTGCTGCAGAGATCGTGGGTTCGATTTAGTCCCAGGACAAAATTTGTGTGATGAGCAAGATTATTTGTTCTTTTTCTGGGTGTAATTTATCTATAATATGTACCTATGTATTTAGAATTATATAAGTGTGTTTATCAGCAGTCTAGTTACTATGGTATAGGCTCTGCCTAGTTTGGAAACAGACGGCCGTGTGTGGGATGAGTCAAGTTTTTATTATTATTATGGTCACTTATTTATAATATATTATAACTTGGATATGGAGTGAAACGGATATCTGTACATTAGGGTGTGAGTGTGTGGAAACCTTTATATGCCACCCTCCTGCACCTTTGTCTAACAAATAGCAAGTAAAGACAAGCTCTCACCGACCAGACGAACAGACGTACGAATGTATGTAATTACTGCACCTTTCATACGACCCTCCTAATTACACTCCTTTGTGTTTCGTTCGAACGCCAATTATTACAATAAGTGAGTGAGCATTTGTCTTTAAGTCGCTTTGTTATTATGTACATGTGTCGGTGGATTCTATTTGTTATGTGAAGTTGTTTGTAGATGCTTTATAAACGTCTAGAAGGTATTGCAAATGATTAACGGAAACAATGCCCGTTTTACTCTAAATAGCCTACTAGGGCACCACGGTATTTCATGTTAGCATCTAGGTAATAACCTGACACATCGTACAGTCGGCCGTCTGATCCAAAACTAGGCAGAGCCTTTACTATGTTAACGAGACCGCTGATAAACATACTTATATATTTCTAAATACATACATACATATATATATATATATATATATATATATATATATATAAAAATGAATTCCTGTTTCCCTTGGTCACGGCATGGCTGGCCCGATTTCGCTAATTCTTTATTTTTTGTGTTTGTTATTGTCAGGAGAAGGTTCTTCGAGTGAAACCGCGGGCCGCCGTGACCAAGGGAAACAGGGATTCATTCTCATCACACAATTATTTGTCTTGGAACCTCTGGTATCTTTAAATAATTATTATATTGTGACAACAAATACAACAAACACTTTTATATATTCAAACGACATTCCACCATCAATTGGCAATCAAACGCTTGGTGGTTATCCAAACTTCAAGTTTTTTACCTATCAAATTTTAGGTACACTTTTTATATTAATCAAAAAGACTAAACGATTGCAGTAAACCTTCTCACATACCGGTGAAAATGCATATTGACCCATTTGTATCGGAACACCGTGTGCGTGTAGTTTATGGTTTTACCCGGTTCGATTCCGTTACACCACTTCACCGCTAGCCTCGTTGAGGTGATGACCCGTGGGGATTTTCACAAGATAAAAAAATAGTTACTACTATTAGAATTCTGGCTAAATAAATAATAGGACACACTGGTCGTTAAGAAATTAAAGGTCTTGTAGACGAGAAACCTACATGATTTACCAACTATATTGCAAAAGCACACTGACCACATGAATATTGTTACACAATTTCTAATTGTTTGGTGCTTATGAAATTAAGACAGAGCAATCTCGTAACACTGTAAAACCAAGAATTGAAGGTGATGATGAGTACGCAATAAGTTTATACTTTAGAAGACATAGTCTGTTACGGAATATAACATATAGAGAACCTTTGTGTCGTTTTGAGTAAGATTCGTTCTTTTTCGGAAATTCCTTATTTAACAGAACGTGATAGTGTACATAAAATTAAAAAAAAAACCGGATGTGTGAGTCTGACTCGCGCCTCGAGGGTTCCGTAAGCAAACAAACTTGTATATAGATAGTACGTCTATCTCGGTAAGTTCTTTCCGAATGATAAACTTAAGTCTAATCTTATCTAATCAGTCCCTTACATATTCTCCATAATACTCTCCCATACATCAATTTACGACAAAGTCAAATTTCCAATCGCAAAATAGAAATTTGTAATTACAAAGACATTTTTTTTTATCTATAAGTCTATATTAATATTATGCAGCTGAAGAGTTTGTTTGTTTGTTTGGTTGAGCGCCCTAATCTCAGGAACTACTGGTTCGAATTGAAAAAATATTTTAGTGTTGGATAGCCCATTTATATTTAATCTAACATTTAAATTTTAATTCTTCACTAAGTCGCAAATAAAATAGGGGTTGTTCTATGTTAGGTTTAATATAATTTTAGTTCCGAAGAATGCTACTACAGCTCCGGTGCTGGGATACAAAGGCAGAACCTGACGTGATACAAATGAAGCTTCGCAATTAAGGTAGGCACACACGGATAGGCGCGTCGCATTTGCCGGTGTCACGTACCCGCTGCTTCGCACTTAATTTCGCTGGGGGGTTCGGGGTGCAGTGCGGTTTTAAATTACGCCCCTTGCCACCCACGAATCCAGTTCGACAGGCCGTCTAGCGGATAGTTGATCATTTTGAGTGATTACGATTCTATTGGCAGGTTTGTTAGATTTTTTATGTAAGATTTGAAATGACCTGAAAAAATATAAATATTGTAGACAACACAAATCATTCTGTATACTTTTTTCAAGCTTAACGTAGTATAGAAAGAAAAAGTTTATCTGACGGCAAGAGAACTTCCAGGTAAAATGCATAAAAACATTTGCAATGGCAACAGAACATTGGAACCAGAGAAACCAGTCGGGCCGCCACAAACAATACAGAAAAGAAAACATACGTAACAGAGTACCTACTAAGCGAATTTAGTCAGTTTGATTCCATTCCATACTATCTTACATTTAGCCCCAAGTTGCATACGCAAGAATGCTTGTACGGCCCCGGCAAACAACAGTGTTAAAGGTTTTCATAACTAGGTAAGACATAAAAACCTAGAATTCTCACTTCCATAACATCAAACTGGTTACTTACCAGCCATATAAGCTTTTGAAGAGATTGTCTTGAACCAATAAGGAATAAGGTATGAAGTAATGAGCATAATTCATTATAAACACATCGTTTTGATGAAATCCACTTCCTTTGCTTAATTACTCAACCATTTCACTAATATCACTCGGTTCAATAGAAAAACTATTACGATTTAACATCGGACGCAGAGATTTACGAGTGTTTAATGTTTTGAATTCAAAATAATGATTTGTTTTTATAGTTCCGGAGTGGTGTTAGTTATTTGATGTTCCGTTTTGTATCGAAATATGTTATTTATGGTATTTCCACACACTACCACACCAGTTTAAGGCAGACTTTTGAGGAAAGTGGTCCTATTGCAACGGCCATAGTCTCAAAACCAACTGGTCTATATAACAACGGCTTTGTCTCGAAACTGAGTTCCGAGCATCACGACTCATAGAAAAGCATTCATTACAGGGCTTTTAACAAATTGTCGAGCATTTGGTTATATTATATTATATCAGTCTACAAATATTTTGGAAGAGAAGAAGGTGGCGCTGGGTTTTTAATAGTAATTATCATTATAATCTATTGCTATTAAAAACCCAGTGCCACTATCTACGATCTTGGCAGACAGCTTGCACCTCTTCCACATTCATTCCTTTCTAAACACGCTTGCTGGTTACGAATGCTTTTTAATTTGTCTCTTTTTTAATATACTGCCGATATGGACCTATACTGTCCGTAATTTATCATTATGGGGCATTTTAATTTTTACTTTAACCACACGATTCGCATACAGTTACATAAGCTAGTACTGGAACGTATAAACAGTTGTAACACACGTGGCGTATCTCGAACGTTGCCAATGTTTTTTGCTTCAGATGGAGTTGTGGTGATTCATACGTAATAGCGGAAACATGATTGTGTAAAAGTATTAGTCTTCAACCGCTGTCCTGCTGAAGGTGCCTCAGAGGAAAACTCTGAACTATACCTACCGCATGGACTGTAGATTGATAAGGAGTTTATCGTTTTAGCTCTTGTTAAATATATTTATTACACTATTACATTACGTGCTTTATAAATAATTACTCTTGTCTTTACTAACTGAAATAAATAATCGTTCTGTGATATTAATCTAAAGTCGACTGCCTTCGATAATTCTACCAAAATTAATTTATAATGGCCCTATCAAATAACATAGGACGTATACACGTAAATCAGGCAGCGGCCAGCCTGGCCGTGTTTAATGCTAAAAATCAATAATTAAGCTTTGTATGTATGTAATTAATATGTTACGTCGGTGTGGAAGCGCAGCTTGCATTATACACGAATGATAAAGCTGAATTCAAACTAGTCAGACAGTTTGTTAACAGGATTTAGCTTAGTTACAGATGTCACCAATGTAGGGTACACCAACTTGTAGTGTGTGCATATGTAAGTAGAATTATTAATTATATATATAATTATTTATTAATTATATATATATATAATTATATATAAATATGTTTTGATAGATAATATAATTATATATGTATTATACCTAGGGTGCTATCTACTAGTAAGTGGTAAAGTATTTAGATGCACAGAATACACACAACATTAAAACGACTAATGCCGCGTTCCAATAAACAAGATACGACTCGTTTTGCTTACGGACGGTAAAATTTCGTTGAATTTTCTACGAAAATTTTACCGTTCGTAAGCAAAACGAATAGTTTTTTGTTTATTGGAACGCGGCATAAGTAAACTTTAAGGTTACCTACACCGAGGTCACGCCTTAAAAATAGTAATAGTACAACCACACTGCTAAGGCATTGATATCTTTAGCAATATGGTCGTACTATAAACATACCAGTGATTACGACCCTTATTGCATCTTTGGGAAAAACAACAAGTTAATCCTTCTATTCTCCTTATTGATTCCTCTAAAACTTGTGTGGTCTCAGGGCTGGGCTCAGTTGCTTAAACAGATGTTTAAAATAAAAGAAATGCAGAAACTGAAATGCTATTCTTAGTCAATTACCAGTAATCTTATATAACTGTATTCGTAGCTGTAGAATATATTGTGATAGGAAAATATTAAACCTAAGGACAGGAGGAGCAAGTTAGTAGTTTGTACACACTGATTTCTGACTTTTGTATTCTTAACATTTATATCGCTAATTTATGACGTTCAGGTCTTCTCCAATAGACACAATGTCTTCACGGCGGAAGTGCAAATCGGCTTAGTATAATGCTGATAAAAAAAAATCTTCGTCTTCCCTTCTTCAATGAAGATATAAATATATAAAAATATAAACAGCTTCCCAACAAATAAGCCAAGTTCATACATACCCTTATCCATGAAGGCTAAATGCACGGCCGTACATTATGAAAATGACGCCATGATAAGCCCGCCGTCATTTCGAAAGGCTTGTTTTATCCAACGCTGAATGACATATATAATTAGCTCCAGTAGTATCGCTTGGTACAAAATATTGTCATCTGTTTATTGTAGTGCGGTGTGCTATGTTAAGTAATTCGTCGATGGCCGCGGATAATTATCAAACCGAAAGTAGTTAAGTGTATATTTTTTTTTCATATATTTTCTTTTGAACCCACTCCTAACACAAGCATTAAGCTTACCTGGAGGGGTTTACAACAATGTTAGTAATGTGTGACCCATGTTACTAGTATTTTTATTAAAAAAAAACATTTTGGTTATGGGTATAATTATAGTATATATTATATCATCGATACTTTTATTGGTAAATCGTGTACACCATCGCTTTATCTGAACCCAGCAGTTTGTGTAGTTTTCGCTCGGCCAAGCGCGAAATTATTGATTGTTGTAATTAATTGCAAACATTGAAGCGATAAAATGAAATATCAATTGATATAGAAGGCCGGTTAATTTAGAATATTCTGTAAATAAATAGGCGCATGGTTTCAAAACTGTTTTACTGACGTTGCAATAAATTAGTATTAATTACAATAAACAATTTCAGTTTTTTGTTGTTATATTTTAGTTTACCGCTTTAGTTGTATTAGGAAAACTGCAATTTTAAATCCTATCTAAAAGTACATTGCGGACGTCATCGTACATAAATCTTCGTCATCTTTACATCCATAAATAAATCAATGCTTATCACAAAACTGATTAACCAGTATTTTTATAAACAGAGAATAATAGGCATATCAATTGTAGTATGTACAATGTACATACTGAAAGTCGATTTTAAACACATACCACGTCACTAGTGAACGTGCATGTTATTTTTAAATATATAATCACTTTACAGATCAAATGCAAAGGGTGTGCATATATTAAAATTCATAGTGCCAATTACCGTACTAATCCTCATTAATTACTAGGCAATTTAAAATCTCATTATAGTCGTTCAAATCGGTCTGCCATCGATTTTTCATTGGAGCCGTGGGTGGATTTGCATATATTATCGTCAATGCTCAGGTGACAATCATTTCATTATGGAATTAGTGTGGATTTTGGAATGTAAATAACCTATTATTACTCTTTTGTGGCATTCCACAACAGCAATTTATTTGGCGCTTTGAATAGCGTTTTGTAAGTTTTCATTGAAATGGTTAGATTTAAATATGTGGAATAGTTAGATAAAGTAACTTGATTATCTGAGAATATTAATGCCATCGAAGGAATGTTTCAAACAAACTGACATTCTCATCTGACGCAAGATTTCTGCTTTAAATTGAAGTATACGGAGAAATCTGGAAGAATCAGTATTAATTCTTACTGAGAAAAAAAAGTTCATTTTTTTATAACCAACAAGTAAGCACTGACACGGCCCGTTGAGCCTAGATTGTATAAATTACTTTGTGACCTTTTCACTTTCCCACTAGGCTCCTATAGCATTCAAGTCAAGGGTGGTATGTCTTTTACTAGTCCTTTAATTTTAAAATAGTGTGAATAATGCAAAAAAGAAAGTTGCTGGAACTTGTACCTCATAGTAGGTGGCAAGCGATGTGCTAATTAGATCGCGACGCGGACCACTGTCTTCGCAAACCCGTCCCGAGAGATACTTCTCTGATTTTTATTTTATTATTGATTAGCAGATGCTCTCTAGTAGTAAAACTACAAGAAGACGGGTTCGCTGTCTCTGGATTGATAGACAAGGCACAGGTCTATTTTCAGTCCTAACGAGGACCGTTACCGTAGAAATTCAACAGTGGGTCTTTGGGCCTGTGAGAAAAATAGCAAGGTAATGACGGTAAGAATAACCGGTCACGCAATCAAGAGTTCAGTTAGGCGGTGCATCTCAGAGAGGAGAATATTTCGCTATCCTCCAGAAGGACGGGATTGCCAGGTAATGTTGGAGTTTGTTGCTAACTCGCCGCGTCGCCGTAGTGTATCTACCGCATTTCAGAGAAAGAGACACCTCGTGATTTTAGTTGGGTAAACTCTGATCGGAGCCTTTAAGTGGAAAACAAATTCATAAAAACATTAACTCTCAAAGCTGGAAATCATTTCATTTTAGTTTTTCATTGATGAATTTCACTGACAATCCAAAACTATCTTATACTTGCTTACAAACCACAACCTTACCATGCATCACTCATAACTATGTGAATAATTACAACTACTATTCACTGCTCCACTTTTCAGTTGTAGCGTGATTTTACAAAGTCTATATATAATCCTTCCACAATAAACGACATATCAAAAGCCAAAAAAACCTTCAGCCTTTAAAATGTTCGTATCGACATAAAAGTCGCAAAGATTTAATGCAATTTGTAACTGCTATATTCCACTCATACTTTTTTATGTGTTTATTTGTCCCTTATAAATCTGTCCTAATTTAGAACGCTCCTTCGTAAGAAATGAAAATATGTACTGTACTTTCATTTACTTTCTTTATTATTTCAGAATAATTTCACACATCTGTAAACGTAAATTAGAAAGTTTCTCACCATATTCATATTTCAACCTTTGAATTTAGTGCACTTATTTCATTTAATTTCAGTAGCACCCTAAGGTAGACAACTAGAAAATGCCTAAATGGCAATAAGCTCGCAAATGTACATTTAGTAGAAATAAATGTTACTTGGGATTAAATTTTATGACATTCAAATTCATACTCATGACGGTAAACAATAATAATAATAATAATGAGGAAATCCCTTTTCAATACAGGTATTTGAGGTTGTTTTACATTTGTTGTGTAATCTGAATTATGATGACAGACTGAATTATGTTTTTGGGAATTATTATTCTAATTAAATACGGAATGATCATTATAATTACTTATCACTTTATTTTTATACAAGCTTTAATTCTTATATCCCATGTAAAAATGGCACTATACTTACGAAATCACTCTGGTGTGTATCTGTCTGTCCGTCTGTTGACCGACAGATTGTCATTCAAGGGACTTGTTAACAGAATGTTTGAAATTGATTTATATTCAGCGTTACTGCATTAATCCACTTGTATTTATTTTAGATACTTTATTTCCTGATCCTATGCAGTTTCATTAAAAGAAGTGGACAAGGTTCTTTAATGTCTTTTTAATCGTTCCCTCATTATTGAGGATAGTGACTTAGTCCTTAGGCGATCAATGGTCTGCCTCCAACTGATACGGTCCGACCACCCTCCATCGAGGGCGGCGCTATCAGATAATTCACGGTGATCTTTGGAGGACTGGTCAGGATTATTTAATAATCATTGGGTTATAATTTTTTTTTCAGTCTTTGGTCTATGGTATTTGTTACAATTTTCCGTAAGACAGAGAGAGACAGAGAAGTAAAACAGCCCAAACCGGACGCACTGCAGTAGCACAGACTACCAATGTAGGCTATTCCAGTGCACCAGCAGCGGACTGGTCCACCTATCAGCAATCGTCTTCGGGATGATGATTAAGGAACGCCTTTGAGATGCTATATAAGAACCAGTATATAACCATGTATTGAGACTAACTTTAGGCTCCTATAGCTTTTTGGTAAATATCAAGACAAATAATATTTCACTTATTAACCATAATGAAGATATATAAAAATATCCCACAGTTATCACAACACATATTGATTGCAGTCATGGGCGTACGTCTGTCTGTCCATCGTATTGCATTGGCGCAAATTAATGAGGGTGGGATATTTATTCCAGAGTTTCGTTTGCAGCTGCCAAAATATCAGCTCACTTATATGACAGATAGATATACCAACATAGAGTAATGAGCTCATTAAGTTCAATATTCGAAGCTTGAAGCTCTCAATATTTGGGAATAATCATTTAAAATATCCACGCATACGTTTATATTGCAAACGCTGTTCAGACCACATGTGGTTTCGCTTTATAATACGTAGTATATGCCTACATAACGTTAGCCCCCGGGACTTGAGGTAATCCAAGTAATAAAAGTATTACTTTTATAACTTGGATTACTGTTCACGATAAAGTTTACGCTTCATCGTTAAAATAGGAACAAATTGTATATTAAGCATATAGCTATTATAAATATTGCTGATTTGACTAATAAAAATATGTTATAATTCAGTTTATTGTCATAGAACTATTACCTAATTATAATAACTCGATACACATATTAATAGCGAAAGGAATGGTATTTTTGTACGGAAAAATAACATTTCTCTCAGTTCTAAAGAACCCCACCTTTCGTTTCTGCTTCGCTTAACTCAAATTTATAACTGTCATAGAAAAGTCAGTCAGAATATATTAATCGAAGCAATTATTAATAATACCGCTGTCTGGAGTACATACCTATTTATACTAGCGACTTATCACAGTTTGGTAAACTGGCGGTGTTGTATTATTAAGGGAGTATCGTAAATGCCGCAGAACACTATAATATGTTGGAAATTAAGACTATTACATCGGACTGCTCCATCTCAGCGACGTATGTATGCTGTACCAGATCCTCTCTAATAAATATTTCATCGCTTGAGATTACATCGCGATCCAGCTGATTGAGTGGGAAGTCTTTCAAGCTTTAATTATTTTGTTGATCTGGAACATTTTAATATTTTTAATATTGAGTGCAATTTATGGCGGCTCTTGTATAAGTGCAGGTCGTGCTCCTCAAATTACATCAAAAATCTCTACCCGTTTCATTTTAATCGAACCGACAAAAGCCACATGCTATTATCCATCATGTTGTATCTCTGGCGTGAACGTAGGCAAGACCTATTTTTAATTTTTGAGTTTTCTGAAAGTTCTTAAAGAAGATAGAGTAGAAGCCATCCGATACGATGCTTTGAAAAGCGCTCTTACCTAGGTTTACGATTTTTTATATCACTAAGCTAAAAAAAATATCAAAGCTTATGGCTGACTACATTATTATGGATAACTTACTCGTTTGAAAAAAGTTATGTTTATATTGTTGAGAGTTTTTTTTTTAGAGTGAAAGGGGCACTATAGACATTGCTATGAGTTCACGCGCCTCCAAGTTCTTTATAAGCCAAAGGGTATTTGATATCTGTAGCAATATATTGTTCTGAGTTCTTCGGTCCATCGATATATTCGAGTCTTAAACCACATAATTGAATGCCTTAGGTTCTACGGAGCATACCTAAGTATGGTGCTTTAGGTACATTAAAAGCTTGCTCTGTAGACAACCTTAAAGTTCTGCTCAAACTAAATGAAACTTAAGTCAAATATTTCTGAGAGCGCTTTCCAACTTTTATTACACGTTGAACATCAGGCAAGCTACACAATCATGAGTGTTGTTGTTATTGAACTTATACGGGATTATGAAGTTTCAAATTTAAACACCATTCATAAAATTGTAGATTTTATTTATTGTAAAATGAATTCCGCTACTTGTAGTCAACAGAAATAATACTAAATGTTAAATTGAAACGACAAATCAGTTGCTATGCAAGTTAAATTAAGATCAAAAACAGTACGTTACATACATTATTTAGAATATTGCACAAAGTATAACAAAAGATAATAATAATATACAAAGTTATAGCACGAGTATCAAAACAATTATTGTATTAATTCATGGAAAAACGAATATTGTATTCAACACATAGGTAGACATAGTCTTGTTGTACACTTACCACATATTTGACGGCCATTAAGTTAGTTTTCTTTGCTTTCTTAAGACATAGCCACACGGAATATGTATGAAAAATAGCAGATTGAATGAATCTTCTATGGCCCAGGCGTTTGTTTAAAAGTATATATTATTGGAGACCTGACTTAACTTGAGATTAGAGTTGTTTATATGCTGAAATTCTTTAAAAGCAAACAAGGTTAAATATAACAGAGAAATAATAAAATAATACATAAGATATCTACAACTGGACAGAGTTCACAAAGTCAACAGATAGCTTAATACTAAGTATACATCTACTCAACTTTATAATTGCACATCTATTGCACTTTACAAGATGCATTTACAACAAATTATATTCACAGATTTTATTTACAGGCCGCCATTTTGTTTTATGGCGGCATTATTTTGCTATTCTCTTTCGAGGTTAAGAATTCACGTAGCAATTGAAATGTAAAAATCAGTTTTTTGTTCAAAATACATGGTACGGGTCCTGGTCTTTTGACGGATATAGTTCTAGTTGTGATCGCCACAACTTTCTGGTACATACTTGCCCACTTACTCGGCAGTAGAATATCACCCGTGTCTCTTAGTTTTAGATTGTTAATAGGCTTCCTAGATGTTCTCGCTTTTAGGCTCAAAATTGGCAAAAATGGGCAAATTTCTCCTCTCTCTCTCTCTCTCTCGCTATCACCAAGCACGATGGTTTATCTGAAATAACTACAGATTTGAAATACATTGGAAGACTTGTTATGTTACCAATCGAATACTCCATGGTACAGGGTCTAAAATGCGCTCCGTGATTTCTTAGCCTCAGTTTTATCAATATATAAACAGTGGTGGACTTACGCAATATTGTTTCGAATTTTTGCCAACATTGACAAACATGACAGTTAACTAGATGTTGACTCACTTAGCGTTAGAAAGTCGTCCAACTACCAAACTGCGTCTATAAACAAACACTAGCAGCGTATCTATTTCGTTATATTCTTTTTATAATTTGAACGAATAAGGTTCATATCCGAAAGTTTTCGGATTAATTGGATGTAACAAGAAAATGTAGTTACTCGGGTCAACATTTATCATTAATGATTGTATTGAATGGACGACCAGTTTGGTAGTTAGAATGTATAGAGCCAACCACCAAAAGTCCAAGCTTATTACAACACCATATCCAAACATTATGCTAGTCTAATTCAGACTATAATTATTGAGTTCTATATTCAACAAAAATCGTATAAATTTAGGACGGGAGCGAATTTCTGAATGAAATACAAATTTCAGCTAATCAATTTACCTGTATCTCGTATTTTACACAAAACTAAATTGTTATCGAAACGCAATTTCGTTACAACTTCAAAGTTTATCTCAGTTGTCGACAGTGTATCAATTGTAAACGTTACGTTGATCATGCAATAGTGTAAAACCACTTTGAGTCACGTGAACAATACAAAATGGACACACTAGGTTTCGGATTAATCTGAGGGACTGACACTGACGTATATCTACAAACACGTAGATAGGGTATCGTTCTTGACAACAAAGAATCGTCTTTTAACTTAGTAGGGTCGCCACACTGTGTTGCTATCCGGCTGTGGATTGCCTCTTTGACCTAAATTGTTCACTCGTCCATCCTCACCACGCGCAGCAGCTGCTGCACAAGAATTACCTCCACCGAGAAGCAAGTCTTGACCGTGAGTCCCATGTTGTCTATGATTATTCGTCGTAGACGAAATCTGATCCATCATAGTCTGCAATTCATTGTGGTGATTTTGCGTCGAGTGTATGGAGTTTGAATGTAGCGGATGAAAGTTGTGCGTTTGATTTGCAGCTGTGTACAATTGACTGTATAATAGACTTGCCGGCAGAACGGGATACAGAGAGTTGTTGCAGTTACTGGTACCGTACGAGGAATTCTGTGATCCCATTAGCGAGGGAAAGTTTGAACTGTTTGTGTGATTGTGCCCGATGTTCGTAGACGTGTTCGACGTGAGTAGGTCGTCCTGTACAGGAGACTCGGGCTGTGAGCTATTGTCGCTAAGTGATCGAGGTCCTGTTGATAAGCTGTAGTCGGTGTTGTTGTTGTATCGTGGAAGAAGACTGCCGTGGTGCGAAGGTGAAGAACCCACTAGACCGGATAGTTGTTGATCTAAGTCTACGCCCGTCGTGTCCGGTAGAACTGTACAAAAACATAATATTGTTTTGTATTTTACTATCACTAACAAAAAATATCACAAAATCTAAGACACAAGGGAGAGGTGATTTGATTATAACTACTCTTTGTCAAAATTAAAATAGGATCTATAATAATATTAATTTAAAAAAATAATATTCCTAAAAATAATCCTTTCGTTACAAAAATAGTGGATAGACGATACAATTTTAATATGTTTTTAATATGGCTATATTTTTCACAATCGGGCATGCATCAGCAATAAATTCATCGCCTGCATCGGACGTGACCGAGCTGCTGTAAATTATAATGAAAGCCGTTTATACCTACATACTGACAAAGAATATGCTATTAGTACTATAGGTACAGAAATTACACTCATATGACCTTTAGTTTTCTATTCCTAAACATCGCATACTAACACAAGATTTATTTTTAAGGCATTTCTAGTTGATGTCAACCGATTTAACTTCGTAAATACTATTGTAAATACTATTGTAAATAGACACAAAAATGTAGATTCTATCTGCTGTACTGTCTACAGTAGACTGTCTCACATTATGCTATCTACTTATCTAAAATTGCCTTCCACAAACTTGCTTTTTCGGATCATTTGGAAAGAAAAAGGGTTAATTTTTATTATGTCTTCTTACAGATAAAAAAATACTAAACTTCTGTAATGAATGCAGGTAACTAGATTATTACCATTAAGCGACGGAACAAGTACTTTAATGTGTCTTTCACATTCACATGAAATGCGGGATACCTAGAACATCATTGACTGTAGTATCGCTATCGTATCGTTTTAGTGTTGATACTGTGGTCACGGGTCGACCGCGATTGTTTCGAATATGCGATATTCCATCAAAAAATAGGGTAAACAAAAATATCACGTATGTTACATACAATAAAATATATATTCCGATTAACTATCGATTTATACACGTAATAGGATAGAATGTGTTGCAATTAAGACGTTTGGATGACAATTCGTAATACATCAAACGAGACAAGTTAGGCAATGTTCAGATGACGGGGGTTGAGCACGCGATTTGCTAACGCCTAACAAGAACACACATTTTGTTCAAGGCGTTAATATGCTAACGCACCTTTTTATATGTATAAAGTAAACCGCTTACCATATGAACACTATACAAAACCATAACAACGCACGGACAACGCCCATTCTCTGAATATACCTAGTCTGAAAACAAAGTTTTGAATCACATCACTTAATTCTACATTTTCTATAGGTATTATTAATCCTTTACCAGTGTTGTTAGCAGTAAAATCCTGTGTAGGGGTTTGGTCCGGGACAGTACCAGCGAAGCCAAGCGCGGGTGGATTGAACTGCGAGGCAGCCGGCGCCGCACACGAAGGTAAGTATGCGGGATAAGCACCCGCGCCGCCGTAGCCCCAGTGTGAGTTACTAGAACTCAGGCCGAACTGGCTCATGTCTGTTGAAAAACGTACATTTAATTTGGTTTCGCTCTTAGCTGTCTTAGCTCTTTTATTTAAAAAAACAACTGCCGGACTAAGGGATTGTCTCTAAGCCACGATGGAAGTTAAAACAGTTAAAGATATGTATGGGTTTGCCATCGCGTCAGTACATATATATATGTCATATATGTTATATATATCTTCAGTAAACATGAATATTTCTCACAAAAGTTGTGTATGTATTGATAAAAATGTTTAGTGGTGCTACCTTTTTTACAAGTGTTGAATTAAAGTTGTCTCAAATTGCGGTACCTTTATTATTATTATTTACGCATTACATATCAATATCGTGCACATTAATATACATGAATAAATGTAGTAAAAAAAAATAAAAATTAAATTATAATACTTTTTATACTTATATTTACAATACTATATAGTAAATACACAGCTTTATTTAGCAAAGGCTCCTTATTCACAGATTGCTGAAATTATTCCCGGCCTTTAAAAATCACTGTTTTAATATTGTCTATGGGACTCAAATAAACAAGTTGAATTTAACAGACCAAAGTGTGGATATTGCTTTATAAAAACGAAATGCTACTTACGCAAACTCGTACATAATACTTAATATATTATGTCTTCGGAACCTTTGTAACGTTTACTACTAACGTATACCGCGCTTAGAAAGTATTCTTAATATCATTTTCGTTCATCTTAAACCACATGTCGATTGATGTGTATTTTATTTGGTTACAGTAGGTATATTGCTCTATATAATACTTTTATCAAAGACGTTTATCGTTTATGAAGCTTTCATCAAACAAATTAATCATTTAATTTATTTGTATCTGATAAGTTATTGCTGTAAAGATTATAATATGTAATTATTCATTAATTTATTCAAACCATAAAAATAATTTATGTCTATAATATTTTTGTGAGGAGATGAAGAAACATCAACGGTGAAGTGCCTTCACGTGACTTATTATAAAAAGGTTTTTTTATCACAAGTCCGATGCTTTAGGAATTGAGCTTTTAATGTAATCTATTTTTTTCAAATTTCGATAGCCGATATCGTTCTGATTCATGGTCCGAAATTATACATGTTAACCTTTAAACCCTTACAAAATGTACAAATATAATCAGTACGGTCTTTTATTATTTCAATTCTTTTGTGTATAGCTAGTAGTGAGACACAGCAGTTGAAGTTGTTTGTTTTTACACAATTATTGAAACGGTGCGTGGAATGTCCGACAATTCGAATGTTGGTAATGGAAAGCGCGCGGTTAGTTATAAAGATGTCGATCGACGCTGCGTACACTTTATTTTTTCACAGCATCATCGGTTTTTATTTTTCGGTATCACGGTTCCGTTTTTGGCCGGCGATCGGTGGACTCGGTTTTTATACGATACGCGTTCCCCGCGCCGATTTGCGAAGGCTTTTTTTCCCGTTTTGAGCCGCATGAGTTGTTTTGGGGTGGCCGTGGATTTTAGCTGGGTCGTGCACGCTTGTTCGATTGCGTCCGCAGTCAGCTTTTAGTCCAATTCTCTTTTTAGCGTCGGCTGATTGAATCCGCGCTTTAGTGAACGTAGTTTAGAGTATCGCTGGGTTTGGCGACTCATTCACTTTTTTAGCCGCGGGGTTGTTATAAGGTTTTGGCTGTGGCATGATTCCGATTTAGATTCCTGTATTCGTTGCAATGTTATTGTTGCTTTGTATATTCGTGATGAGTGATTGACTTTTTTTTATTGGAATTAAAAGTACATATATCGACATGTAAAGAGATATATTGATTGATCAGTTTTAGTTCCTGTTAATAATGGTTTTATTTTGAGTGCATGTTACTTTAAATATTTTGTCCTTATAGCAGATTGTGATACTATCATAGAACTTAGGACATTATAGGAAATAACATCAAGTTGAAATAGTGCTTACGTCGATAGTGCATTCGTCTGCCATGTCGGGGTTCATGGTTTCAAAACCCATTCTGTGTAAATAGTTTTATTAATGAATAACTATGCATTGTATTGGTCTTGTTATTTCTATTATTCTAGAACCCGTAGTACAAGTTAGATGTTTAACTCGGAACTTAATCGCGATAATATTTATAAGGTTCAAAACCTTTTTAGTACCATAGTACAAGCTTTGCTTAGTTGGGTCTAGATAGCGATATGTAGGAAATATCTCCTACAATATTATCATTATTTTAACCGTGGAAGTCGGTGAAAAATGAGGTTCTCAACCGAAGATAGTTTGTCTCGTAAGTGATACCTCACCCTTAAGGCGAATTAGTATCCTCTGAAACTAAAATATCCAACAATAGAGTTAGAGAGGAGACCCTAACTCATTTGGAAAGTCTACAGAAAGGGCTTACATCGATCATAGATATTCTAACAGACGTAGCTTTTATTATATAAAAGCCACAAAGTTTATAACAAATATTTTATTTATATCTAAAATACCAGATAATACTCACTTTGACACGTAGTGATAGGCGGCATACGGAACCCTCCAAGTGGATCAGGCGGGAACGGAAATGGTCTCTGTCCAAACGCGAAGTGGAACTGCTGCTGCTGCCCTAGGAGAGAGAGCACTACATCAGTAGGGTACAGGCTGTCCTTTGTAAATAGCATTTTAGTAAATATTATTACAGAGAAAAAAGGATTTTGGAAGTGAAACTACATATATTATATTTATAATTTACTTAAAAAATCTAAAACTGACACAAATGCATCTTAATTGTGCCTGTGGAAACGTTCATAACTATTCCCCTCCCCCCTCCCCCCAATGTATTTTTTTCCATATCCATAATATGCTGCAACTACTGAAGTGTTTGTCGACCAACAAAATCATAAAATTCTGCAACACTTTTTTACATCGCTTCTTTTATGAAGGTGGTTAAAAATACGAGCGTGGACTTCTTCACCATTTGAATATCGACCTGTGCAGCTCCTCAGTAAAATGATTCTAGTAAGATAATAAAAATAATCAATCAAAGGTTTAGTACAGTGCCTTTTATGTGTTCGAGTGAAAGCTACCGTACCGTCTCTACCGTCTTCGACTCTCGGCGAATCTGTAAGTCCAAGAAGCATCCTATAGAATCCAATAACAGAGTATCTTAAAATATATAGATAAAAGGATATGCCCATGTACACTTTTGAGGTCTATCAGGTAGTTTACTAATTTGAAATACTTAATTATTAATATTTTTAGTGCTTTTGTGATGCATCGTTGGCGCAATAGTTAAAGCGGTCGCCTCGCAACTACGCTCAGCTGAAGTCTGGGTGTTGTTTGTGTCCGTTGTTTGCATGTTGGTAAAGTCCTCGCGAAGCAGGAATTATTCCTAATCTATTCCTATCTATTGCATGGTAAAGATTCGGATCGTTTAATTTATTAATATATTACTTGATACTCGTAAGTATACTGCCAAGAGAATCTACCCCCAAAATCTCTGTCACTTAAACGTCCGTGTAAATACAAATACAGCATATAAGTGGTACAACATCGTTCTCGTCACCCTTCGATTTGTCCTCACTCCCGAGACACTCGATAATTCATTGACGTTAGTGACGGGCCCTCCCTGACACGTGGATGAATTAGAATGCGACTCGATTGTACAAATGTCTCGGTAACTTCAGCCTAGAAGTTTCCATTTGCTTAGAAATTCTAAAACTGCTCAATCTCTTAAACGATTTATTTTTAACATCGTTTTGTGTATCGCTAATGAAAATTATGATACCGGTGCGTCCATTTATCTTTCTTTGATTGTTCTAGCAGATTCTTCATCATCAAACAGATCGCAGACACGTGTCTTTGATACTTTGACCTTTTTATCATTCTTGTCCAGTCTATGGCAATGTGATATAACCATGATATAACTATCTTACACATCAATGGACTGGACAACGGTGACAAATGAATCACGATGACAAAAATGTGTCCGGTAGCTCTAGATCTCCTTTAGACTAAAAAATAGGCAGTTATAGTAAGTCTCCTATTAAACACTAGGTGTAATATAAGGTACAAAGAGAGAGTTTAAGAACCATACTTGTGTTCTTAAACTCTCACAGATTTGACAGTAACAAGTCATTTGAGACTTTAAATTACTAATACAATCTCTTAAGAGCTCTACCTGTCATGAAATGATTAACATCTTCAGGTTTAAGCTGTAATGCAGTTTGAGATCAAATCCCGTCTATCCCAAAATCCCACCCACAAATATGATTGAACACAATCTACCAAATTAACAGATATAATGCCCTATTCAGATTCACGATTCAACACTTCCGAATTACATTGCGAACCAATCGACGCTAATCAAGGTCCACCACGTCTACGCGTCTGGTTTAGAAATGTATATTGTGTATGTAGGCACGTTATGACGGAACTTGAATAAAGGCTATTAGTCTGAAGATAATGATGTACTAGTCTACTTTCAGCCCGAAAACTGTATTAAAAGTGGTAACTAACTGCGGTCTTCTATACGTTAGACATGCTTCCGCAGATTAGCGGTTCCCATTTGAGGAGAATGATTTCACCCGCTATCTCCTTTATTTTGAAGACGTAAAAGTAAATAGTTATTTAACAAATACATGACAACGAGACATAACTCTTTTTCATGTAGGTTTGACGGTCCTGGATATACAAACTGTCTGTCAAGAAGCTAGTACTTAGACTAGTAACTGGTAATCGTTTTCATTCTTCTTCTTTTTTTCTATTCCACACTGCTTCCGAAGGATAGAAAAGGTTTTAGACAGTCAACCGCCTTGACGATATCTATATTAAAGCTAGTGAAGCCGATAGCAAAAGCTAGTTCGATATAATCCTACTAAACCATATTTTGCACACCAAATATTCGTAGTAGGTACGGTGTGCGGTGTAACATTCCGATCTGGCAAATTATTCAAGCGACAAGGCCGCATTGTCTCGCCGCGACACTCTTCACGCGCGACATCATTCAATTTCAACGCCTCTGTGTTTAAGTATGTACTGCTCGCTAGTTTGTATTGTACATATTTATTACACATGTATTTTATATTGTACATATCCGTCGTTACACTGACCCTGACTGTCAGGGTAACGAAAGGAAAGGAAGCAGAAATAAAAAGGGACATCATCTGTCCTGTTTTTTTTAATTTTTACATGTTTTTCGAAGATTCTGAAGCTATAGTAAACTTTAAAAGGGTTAAATTTAAAAGCAAAAGCTATAATTTCCACATATTCGGAAAACAGACACGCCAATCCCAAATAATTACGAAACCAACCAAACAAACAAACCACCTATAACTACCAAACCAAATAATGAAAATTTCTATGAACCGCTTGTAGCCGTCATAGTCACAGAGATCATACTGTGTATAAAAATGCATAAATGCACTTGCACATGGAGCGAGCATTAAATTGACAAATGCACACATACGAACAAAAACAATTATCGGAATCAGGGCTGTACGCTCTGATATTATTTAGTGTGGTAATATAGTGTATTTTAGTTTTTTAATTAAGCCTTTTGTTTTTTAGGCATAATATAGACAGAACGAAGTAGTGTAAATTTTTTTTATTAATTTTCTTACTTTTTATTATTACTGGCGTATAACCTAAAAGAGCCTTACTTTGCAGGAACCAAAATGTTTATGCGTCAGTACGCATGAACCAAAAATTGTTTAACATAAAAAAAAATTAAACACATCCCCGACAGATGATGTTTGCCTTGCTTCTAGTAAAGTGCATCTTTAATAGGCAATATAGTTAGAGCGCCATAAAATACAATTAATTGATAGGTTCAAAGCCGTGAAAATTTTAGCACAAAATGATTGCGTGAATAATCCTCATCCGTTATCCGTTAAATTATCGAGATTGAACAGGTCGAATTCTATTTTCAACTCAACTATTAGTGATTTCGCAATATTGATATTTATTTGTTTATTATAACAGCATATTAAATTTTATATCAGGGGGAAAAACTTATTTCGAAGTATGTGTATAAATTAGAAATCTTACTTATCCAGAATGAGAGTGCAACGTCAGACAACAGGGATTTTTATTGGAATACACAATTAAACTTTACTATAAGTTTTTCAGCGCACTCACAATTTATACACATACTAGTACAGTATTATGTCATCTGTGCACATACTTACAAGTTGAGACTAACTAACTATGAACATTGCATAATATCTAGTGATGGATCTGATTAAATGAAATCACTTCTAGTACGCAACGTTCATCAGAGGTCTTTATAATTTTACACATGCTGAAACGTCTCTAATCATTCATATAACAGGAGCACAATTTAATTTTATATTTCACTTATATGTACACCTGCCATTAGGTAATATATAATGTGGTATATAAATTGTGGTATATATTTGATGAGACACCCAGCCACTTTATAGATATCGCTGCAAATTACAAAGAAACCCTTTTTATTAAGCCACACATTGAAGGCTATATACATTGAAATTTAAAAAATCATATAAGTTCAAGACATAATTTAAACTCTCTTTGAGGTGACAGCCCTATATCGCGCACACATGCCCCTTTCCCGCGTAAAAGGTTCGAGTGTATAAATCAACGGCGCAACAATTACACACTTTCATGGCAAGTTGGAATTAGAAACTGTCATTTGCACCGTTCGAGGGGTGTGGAATGAGGAGGGGGGTTACAGATGGGGAAAAATAGGGTGCGGGCAAGGGCTACTGTGGACCTGATTAAAGGATTACACCGGGGGGTGGCGTCCGGTCTAACTAAATTTATTATGCCAAGTATTTCTACTAGTTAGCCTTTACTTTAGAGCGATGGCTAATTTAGAACTCTCGTTTAGAAGATTTGAATTAGATTTAGTATGTAATTACAATCTGTGTGTCTGATCTATATAATTCTGTGTAGTTTCTATATAATTCTTATAGACAGTATTTTATGTTTTTTGTAAGGACCATATCGTGTGACGTCTTGTGACAAATTATTACTTAATTGTTTTGCGGCACAATTACAAAAAAAGTGAAGTGATAATTAAATTAGTTATAAGAAACTACCTGCCGCCTATGGCACAGCCCTGTTGATCTCGGACCAAGTATGCCTATTTGTTAATCCAGGATACGTTCTATCTATCTATCTGTGTACCAAAAAAACATCTAATCGTTCGACAGTAGGGCGTGATTGAGTTATCCTACTAATATCCTACTTCCTACTAATATTATAAACGTGAAAGTTTGTGAGGATGTATGGATGTTTGTTGCTCTTTCACGCAAAAATTACAGAACCGATTGCGATGAAACTTGGTATGTAGGTAGCTCTACATCTGGATTAACATATAGGTTACTTATCACGATATTCCCATTTCATCGGGACTTACGCGGGTGAAACCGCGGGGCGCAGCTAGTTCTGAAATATATTTTCTTGAAATGGAAATGAGAGTAGTTAGTGTTTTTGTTTATTCTTTTTTTTTAATCATTATATAGGTAGAGACAGCAAAGAGTACGCACTTAAAACGCAAATAACATTTCACTTTGTACTTCTTATTGTAATTCAACTTTGGTCTTTTGAAACTTAAAAATATAATTATTGTTTAACAATCACAGAAAACATTAAAAAGACATAAACTTAGAATTTCTCACGTGCGCACTCTTAGGGTAGTTATGGTACAGTGTAGCAACGAGTACGTGACACATGGTACATAAAAATGCGAGACAAGAATTAAATCTTCAGCACTGGCAATTATCGCATGTGACGATGAGATAACTTTATTTGTCTAAACATGTGTACAGATGATGACTCCAAGCCCGATCACAAAGCTTCACAGTAGATGTGAAGCTGTATTTTTGTGGCCGTTCTGCAACCTCATGCGTACACTTTGGGTGCGCACTCTTATCAAATTCGTATGTTTGGTTTAAGTCGACACAATGATAAAAAGAAAACAAAGTGTCCACGTACAGCTCATTGGCATGAATGACGCTGTTGCCAGAATAGCAAATAATTGGTAGTTAATGTAAACTACTGGTACTCTTTGGTAGTACGTAATTTTGTCTGTCTTTATATCTAACCCTCTGACTACTGTGACTGATAAAAATCAAGCGTATGCTTATATACCACTTTACTTGTTTAAAGAAGAGTATTTTTTTTTAACTCAAAGTCTAATTTTTATAACCATCGTCATCCGCAATCCACGGTATGCGACCAATCTCTATTTCCACCATTTCTGTTGTCCTGTGTTAGTTACATAGAGCCTTTTCCCGCCACGATAGTAATATGACAATATTTTTCTCAATGTATTGACTCATTTTCTATGCCCCTTCTATTTTCCAATAACTTAAATTAATTTTAAATTTTAGGAGCTGCATTCTACACAAATATCAACCCATAAAGTTCATCACCATAATAAAAATATAGTCAAAGCTTACAAAAGTTATAAACTAAGTCTCCTTGTGAAGTAAACAAAAGACTTTACAGTGTAAACAATGACTGGCGCATACGCAGGCGACGCTAGCGCCGATCGCGGGTGGTCTGTATTGCAAGCGCACCCGAAATAGCCCGAATAGCCCCGAATGCACCCGAAGCTGCACCAAGAAAAACATCGTTAATAGTCGGATTATTAAATAGTTAGCTACTGGCTGGCGATAAAACGCGCCACCCACTCGGGAGAACAAAAATAGTGGAGGGTGTACAATATGTTGGTAATATCCGCTCAGACTTTGTTTACGGGATAGGTACTGTTATTGTCAAGTTTAGGTGCAATTTCAGAAATTATGATCCGTTTCTGGTAGAAATAGATCCTTAAGCTATTTTATTTTATACCACTGTGGGAGCAGACACAGTTTGCGGCTTTTTACGCTTCTAAGAGTAGGTTGATCACAGACGGTCCTATATAATGTTGTGCTAACTGAACGGATGCTCTACGTCAAGTGCCGAGGTTCGAAATTCGAAAGATACTTTACGAGTATATAGGTTAGATGTCCCGATGGAATTGCAGCGCTAACAGCATAAAGACGAAGCTTAACTTTAAGAAGTAAGTAACGGGGCCTGACAGCAAGTGGTTACCACAAGCCAGTGGCCTGCTTTAAGTTATTATTACTAACACATTGCTAAATTCTGTAGAAAGCCCCAATATCTACAAGAAGACTTTACTTAGCTTACAGTGGAATATTTAAGTGCCACGTCGGGGGTCGCGTGTTCGATTTTCCATGTTACTTAAACTTTACTATCGGACTCGTTAATATTTAGTCCAAAATATTAACATTAAATTTTTAGTACTTTAAAAGACTACTATGTCCACAATATCACGATGTGACTGAAAATTAGGGCAAAAATTAATAATAATGATAAATTAACACATCTTACCCATGTATCTGATCCCTCCCATCCGTCCGTCTGATCCCAAACTAGGCAGAGCCTGTACTTTAGTAACCAGACTGCTGATAATCATACTTATATATTACTAAATACATACATATCTTCTATCTATCTATCTATATAAATAAAAATCAATGTTTGTATGTTTGGCCTTTTTGCGTTCCGAAAACATTTGATCAGATTGTGATGAAACTTCGGGTATTCTGGGGACGCCCGCGAGGGTTACTGGCCCAAAAAAAAAATTATAAAAAAAAATAAAAAAAATGGCATTGCAAACTTATGCCGGGTGCAGTTAGTTGTGGATAAATTACACCAAGACAAAAAATAAATGATCATGCTCATCACACAATTATTTGTCTTGGATGGAAAATAAACCCACGACCTCTGGTTCAGGAGTCAGGATCACTAAACAGGGACTAGACCAACAGGCTCGTCAATTATTGTCTAGTCGATTATTTCTAAAGAAAGGAACCCATGTCCCTAATAAATTTCATGACTAATCACAGTTATTTCATTTGTAAGTATATTGTTCTAGTTAGAGGAACTCGTGTAAAATGAACTTAGATATGGCTGGAGTGTTGTTTCTGAGTTGAAGAAATGTAAAATAGTCATTGATTAAAAAGTAATATATAAATTAGTTTAAAAAATCACATAAAATATATAGGGAGTATCTGACAATGGCACACCTAGTTAAATCACTGAATCAGGCATCACTCTAGCATGCAGTTACAAGTTTTTTTGAAAAAAACTATAAGTTACAAGTTATGACTTTTTGAAATATTACCTCCGTTTCTCATGAAAGCAGGTGGAATGTGTAAAGTTAAATATTTTAAATAGTACATATTTAAAAAGTATGCGAAGTTAGTTTTCATGGATTTTCTTACACTTATGTTTCATTGTCATATTCATCTTGTACAAAAGAACCGTAGTAGTAATAATTAGTAGCGTGATATTAAATACCTAAACACGTTTTAATATATAATAATATATAATAATAAATAAATAATACGTACTGTTCGTCTGAAAATATAACCTTTTCTTTATACGCCCAAGATGGCAAACAAATACACGGCTAGCTCGCGAGTTAGCTACCGCTTGGTGCCTTACCGCTACCGGTATAAACAACTAGCCATTCCAAGCAGCCTGCGTTTATAGTCAGTGCTCCGCTCATAAGCGTGATCTTACATAGCCTTCCTCAATGAATACTCTATCGATGACAAACATAATTATTCAGATCTGACTGATCGTTCCAGAGAACAACAAAACTCTTTACAGGTCACCTGATGGTAAGTGACTACCGCCTCCCATGGGCACCTGCAACTCAAGAGTTACAAGTGCGTTGCTGTCCTTTAAGGTGGGAGTAGAGGAAGGGAGGAAGAAGGGGAGAGGGGGAGAGGGAAGGGTTAGGGCCTCCGGTAACATCACTCACTCGGCGAAACACAATGGAAAGTATTGCTTAACTGCCGGTTTTCTGTGAAGCTGTGGTATACGTCCGGTCGAGCCGGCCTATAAGTGTCGAAGCATGGCTCTTCCATTTACAAAATAGTAGTACCTAGTAGGTAATAGATTGCTAATGTTGTCACTTGCGCTGCCAATCATACCTTCCTATATTGAGCTTGTATTATATTTATTCAAAGCTGGTATGTAAAATAAAAGCAAGCTTGGAATTTAGAAGTGGACTTTACCAAAAATATTAAGCCAACAAAAAGGCAGTCGCCATGCACAGTAGATAAAAGGGAAGAGAAAGCCAGCAGACCTGCCAAATTACAAAAATATTCATGAAAATTGCCAGATGCAAAATTAAGGTTTAAATTATTTAATTCTTTACGTTGGAAAGCCATGCTTCGGCATGTATGGGCCGGCTCGACTCCGTTCGATACAACGGCCTCACAGAAAACCAGTAGGAAAGCAATGCTTGCATTGCATTTCGCCGCGTGAGTGAGGTTACCGGAGGCCCTAACCCTTCCCTCTCCCCTATTCCCGTCCTTCCCCTCTCCCTTTCTCTCCTCTTCCCACTCTTTTCCCTTATTCCCCTCTTCTCCTACTCCCACCTTAAGGGCGGCAACGCACTAGTGACTCTTGAGTTACAGGTGCCCATGGGCGGCGGTAGTCATTTACCATCAGGTGACCCGTCTGCTCGTTTGCCCCCTATACCATAAAAAAAAAATTATAATTTAGAGTAACTTACAATACAGATAGTGATTTCTAAGACAACCCAACTTATATGCAGGAAATAGTTATACCCTGTCTACCCTAGTTGTATTGGCTTACCACAATCTTTTGATGGGCGAAGGTCCTCTAGGTACTTCCTCAATTAGCTTCAATACGAGCAGAAATTTACCATGACTGCCTTCTTCAATTTTTATTTAACTTTAGGGAAAAATTATAAAGGTTTATAAATCTTCGCTTTCTCATATAATGTGTTATATGAGGAATTAGAAACGAACGGGCTGTGGCCTCAAGACAGTCAAAATCCACCAGTAAACTCCCACGAACTGATGGGTAACATTCTACGTATATATGTAACTTCCCATAAGAACATGCGTCGGAACTTACTAGATTTAAATAATTTATCGTCTTCGTATAGAGGCTGGAGGCTTAATAAATCAATATGCAGGGCATGCACACACGCGGTGAGGGTGTCCGCCTCATCCCTCCCCGCACACACTCTCTTCCCCCGGCCCTTTCTTGACTAATTAATTAAACAACCGATTCATTACAGCATCCTCTTTGTACCCTCACATTCGTCTAGTGAGCTCAAGGTACAGACAGCAGTGCCGAACTTTAAAATAAGTTTAAAAGTAGGTGCATCTTTCAATTCAATTATAACAATTAACCCTTTTTTTTCTTTGACGATTCGTTATTGTTCAAAATGGTGATTGTATTTATTGCATTCTCTGTGTCTAATAATATCTATTTTCCAGCTAAAGAATATTTTTCCGAGCGTGTTAAGACTCGCACTTGACCGCTTTTTTTTTTCTTCCTTGCAATGCCTGACAAGAAAATTGTTAAAAAAATATCGATAACGAACTTTCATAAACGTAATAACATAAGTTCAAAGAATTTATTTAAAAATAATTTGTACCAATCTATGTTTAAAACCACTGAAAATCTATTTGCCCGACAGTACTCAACCCTTCATCCGGCGACGGGATTCAGGCCGGCACTATCCCGCGCTGCTCGCAATTATTTTAATTTCTTACGTGATGAGGATCGATCGGACGGCACGTGAGTCTTTGAAGCCAGAGACCTAACACTCCAACACTCTCATTTGTTACCGTCACACCGGCAGTAACTATTTAAATTACTTTCTTGATAAGTGAGGGTATAAGTAAATGTTAGGTACTTTACTTACTTGCGCACTGTATTAATCACTCTGGAATATGTAAGTGGTGTTATTTCATTAAATATCATATTCATCTTTGTCGTATACAACGTGTAAGTTTGAGCTACGCGAAAAACTAAGAAAAACCTCTTTCTGTTTATACTTATCACAATATAAAAGTCATTTCATCATAAAAATGCGAGATTAAGGATTTATAGTCATTAGTTTCATTTGGCGCTACGCAATATACGCGGTATTCTTTTTTGTGCGGTACGGTGAATGACGCATTGTGATATCACTTTTAACCAAAAAAAAAAAAATTATAAAAAAGAACATATCATAGCATTAAGGAATATTTGGAGGATAGATTTATATCTTAATGAAATTGTAACTCTTTCCATTGTTAACTCAATTAATATTGTTATGTAATACGATATATTTTATACAATTTGCTCGTCCCATTGGGTAGAATATGCTGTGAACTATAACTATAAACTGACACCTGTAATACCATGTTCAAGCAAATAAATAATTTCATTTCTTTTCATTTCAAAAATTATGAACTTTCCGTCAGAAAATTTCCAATGATTTTCGACTCAGAATGATGGTGTGACGCTATTTCAGTATTCGGTTCGATGTTTCTTACACCCTGTATATTAAAACCTGGCCAGATAACATGCTGTTCTGCAAATAAATAGTAGTAAACAAGTTACTGTTAACTCGACTTTACAGCATACTGACTGACAAACACTGTTCTATGTTCTATGTTTAAGGAAGTCCGATTCGTAAAAAGGCGAAGGCCAAAATGTTCGTACATAAGTACAAAATGGAACCGGCTGACCGAAAGCATTTAAACCATCCAAAAGTCATGGTGAAACAGCACTCCCAACAAGGTGTCGAATATTAGGAGTGCTGAGACTGTGGGGTCGTGGGTCATTTTGTTAATTTTGACAGGACGCTACACATTACATTACTCTAGGATTGAGACTGCACACTCTACTCTCTCTTTTTACTATTTTATACTAATTTATTAAAGGGTTATAATAAAAACCGGATAAAGAACTTGGCAATTGTATATTAAACATTTATAATTAACATACAACAAACAACAAAAGAAAAGGTCACTACATCAGTAACGCAGCAGCACTCCTTGAGTTCAACTCAAGGATGTAAGACACAGCAGCCCTTGAGTTCAACTCAAGGATGTAGAGCAGATTTCAGATTTTTTGTTATTTCACTTGTTTCAAACTAAAATTTATTCTTTACTGAGGATCTATATATTATATTAATAATAAATCCCACTAATATTATGATTGTGAAAGTTTGGATGGCTGGATGGATGGATGTTTGTTACTCTTTTAGGCAAAAACCACTAAACCGATTGCGATGAAACTTAGTATGTTGATAGCTGGAAACCTAGATTAACGAATAGGCTACTTTTTATTCCGATATTTCCACGGGATCGGGACTTATGCGGGTGAAAACTGCGAGGCGCTGCTAGTAATTTATATTTGGTCCATGGTTTTCAATAGGGTGGAGATAGTCCTCCAGTCGAACAGGTGACAATTCGATCGGTGATGTCTCATTTCTCAAATTTTGCATCCACAGTCAATAAGACATAAATCAAAATCGTAAACAACCGTTAGTGACATCTAGCATCATAACAATTCTTAAGAGCCCTCTCGTTTCACGCTACGTGAACTCGAAAAGGTACGTTCAACAAATTATTAATAAATTACCTTCATTAAGGGCGGCTGTTTTGCAATGTTCTGCGGTCACCCTCGTTTGTTTTCGAGTGTTTGGAAATTTTGGACGCTTTGATGTTTTTAGAACTTAGAATAGTGATGCGAAATTAATTGGGCTGTGTATACACGTGTTAAGGGTAGGATGAGCTTGTTATTTGGACCGTTAAATACCTTTTGTTTTTGATTTAATGTAAATCATTCCATCACGCTAATATGTATTGAAATTTCCGTGTAGAGTGTTCTTTTGTTATATCCTAGATTACGTTATATGTGAGCGGACCTAATTACAGGAGAACGCTAGTAACTATACAGCTCCCAGTGATGTAGTTCCTTTCTATAAGTATACGGTATACGGTACGAATAAGGGTGACAAACATTAATTCTTGTATGTAGGAATATAACTTATAGTAGGAATGTAATGATTAAATGAGTTGAGAGAGTGACTTGATCACTCTGCAGTTGTAATAGATTTGAGGTTTCACATCGCGAAAAGGAAGTAAATATACTAACTGGTTTTAGAGCGGGGTTCCCGGGGTCCGTCGACAGTGACTTTGATGGCTTTGTTGTAAGTGGTCACCTGAGGTGGTGTCGTCGATACCGTTATTGTTAATGTGAACGATTTACCTGCAACAAAATTTTACAATGAATATTATAATAATTCTAGCGGACCCGACAGACGTTGTCCTGCCGGAACGTAAAGAATGTTTTTCCTGGAACCCTATCGCACCATCTACCGGGTCTAATTGTAAATCTAAACCATTCTCGAATCCACCTGAAGCCACACAAAAAATTTCATTCAAATCGGTCTAGCCGTTTAGGAGGAGTTCAGGAACATACGTGTGTATGTTCCTGAACTCCTCCTAAACAGTACAGAAGAAATATATATCTAAAAATGTACATGATAATAAATATTGTGTTAATAGAATGTAGGTTTTTTTAATACCAAAAATATTGCTATGTCAGGCAGGCAACTTTCTATAGCAACATACATGTATGATCATTCTGATCTTCCTTTTAATGCTCCCACTGCTCCATATCACTGAAGTTCAGTAGGTATGCATAAAATCTTATTAATTAGGAATTATTATTATTTCCGAATTTAATCCTGAAAGTCCTTGGAGCACCTTATTTTTTGACTGATTTGTAAAATAATTGAAGTACCGTAAGTTTCTTATAGAAATGGAAAATGGGATTTTCCTGGCCGATTATTATCTAAAACGCTCTACTCGTTGCTTTTAAAAATAAGAATTAAATTTAAATGTTAATTCTGGAATTAATATGTGTCACACTGTGACATTAATAGTTTTTAATTAAATAATAATAATATGAGTGAAAGCAAAGTGGCAGTAAAATACAATCAGTATACTATCTACATGCATTGTCAAATGCAACACCATTTTCCTCTCTAAAACTACAACATAACCTTAAACCATAAAATATAACTTATAATTCTCTTGATATAAACTCCGCTCAACATGCGATAGGGAAAAGTAATTATAACAAACTGAAAATATTATTTGTTCAAACTTCCCACTCAAAGTGAGCGTAAGCCATAAATTCAATCTGTGGTCGCCTCTTTTCAACGAGAACCAACTTTTTGTAGTTCCATTTTGATCACTTGTTCAAAAAGTTAAAAATTTATTGCCGTTTCGATTTCAATTTCTGTGCACCGAATGAATTCGTTCTACACACAATGGCTACTGCACATTCGTGACAAATATTGACATTCAAAAATATACCCAATCATTTAACATCGGAATGTGAAAGTATTAAGCAAAACGAACAAACTTGATTATGAGGCATTTAGTGCACAGCTGGAATTTCATAAACGGCTAACATAACAAGTACAAACGAAAACAAGTAGGTACTCGTATCCAAACAATCTCATTGAAACATGGAGTGGGCAAAAGAGCAACTCATCCACAACACATCAGCCCGCGTCACAAACAACGGGCCGACCACTTCATCACAGCGTAACGCCGGCAATAAAAAAAACATTTCCATCTGCGGAAAAACCACAGTTAATATTAAATGACCGTCCGTCAAAGTTGTATTGTAGCGCTTTGGCGGCCGCTAGCTCTGCGGGATGCAGCCAATACCGATTTTGTGATTTTTCCAACATCCCCCTCGCGACCGCCTCCCTCGGGGGGCAGCGGGAGAGTGACATGTAAGCTTTAATGGGCCTCGGCACGCCGTCGGCTACACGCGAAAAAACTGAAAAAAAGGTTCATTCATACGTGATTTCATGTGTAGGCTACTTTCTGCGGGCCCGGCGGTGAGGCTCGTTAAAAATGGAAGCCGTACACGCAGCCAGCTTGTTGCGGCCTATCGGAGTTTATTAACGTGACCGGAGGAACGTGTGCACCGTACGTAAAACAAGTGTTCGCGATCCTTTACGTGCTCGCGCTTTGGATACAATTTCACCTTTATAAGGTTTGCTACAGTACATTGGTACATTGAGACATGCTAAGGTTTACCATTTTTTCTGTATGGATATAACGTGTTAGGTCTATTTAGAGTTTATATTAGCACAAGATTTGGTCGGTGCTATTGTGCCCACTGAGAGTTTAAGTCGGCTATATTATTAGATGTGTAATTCGGGACTTAATTGCGATAATATTTAAAAGGTACAATAAGAGGTATTGTACCTTACCCGACCCGGGTTACCCGACGTTTCAATCGAATTACACATCTAATATGTATCAGAGTCGCGAAAGTTTAAAAACAATTATGGCTAAATTATGTTTGCCTAAACAAAATTACCAGAAGATTTTTTACATAACTAAAATTGCAAACCAAGCACACGTCCGCCTTAAGTAACTGCGTTAGTAGGGGCCTACGGTAAGCGTTTACCGGTGGCTATAAAAATTGTCAATAGCCGTGGTAGCACGCGCGCGTTAAATGCTCTATACTCTGCTACTAGTGCCGGTTAACCTCGATCTCCTGTGGATTGGAGTGGATTTCCTAATCAGGCCTCACCTCTTCAACCTTGTACGAGGTTGATCTACAAACCAAATGCCTCCAAACCATGATGAGTAATGATTAAACATCTGAGGAATATTTAGTATATTGCCAATTAAACTATGCATAGCTCTAAAAGAGCTGTTAGCAATAAGATCGTGAGATGTTAGCAATAAGATCGTGAGATGCCACAAAAGAAAATAACAATATTGAAGTAGTTGAAATGACCACAAGGACTGTAACCTTATAGACTGCACGGATGGCGCAATGGTTTAAGTGGTCACATCGCCACTATGCCGCGCCGAGAGTTTTGGGTTCAAATCCCAAACGGGACAAAAATTTGTGTGATCTACAAATAGTTGTCTCGAGTCTGGGTGTTCTTTGTGTCCGTAATTTGAATGTTTGTGAAGCCCTCCGCTACACAGGAATATTCCTAATGCGGGAATTGCCTTTAAAATAAAAATAAGAAATATATCATCAATTAATACATGATTATTTGGATTTGTGGGTACCCTAATTATTATATGGGCTGTAATTACGAAATTATAATTAAACTGAATTCGTAAAGTGTATTGCCATTTAGAGAGCCTAACATTTATTTTTGATAAGTTAAAGTAGTAAGTGAGTACACTTTATTGTACAACAAATACATATATAAAATCAACTTAAATGTAAAATGCACAATGGGCGGCCATATCACAACAAGCCATATCTTCCAAGCAACATTTGGATGGACAGGACTGTAATGGTTTGGCGTGAGTGGGCGGTAAGTAGATGTGAAATTTTATTATATTCTCTTTGGAAGTGAGAGCTTAAAATATTTTAGATGTTTAAACTACTAGCCTGTTATAAATATGACAGTACTGATTAGATAAGTTAACTCGCTCTATTTATGTACTCCATCAAAAGTGAGCTTGAATTCCTAAAATATCAGGAAGCGTGCCTCTTGATCGTACGCTAATCCTCTATGACAGGCTTTACAAACACGATTGTGGCGTTTCTTATTACCTTTGCCCTACAAAAACGCCCGCCACTTCGGTAATTGTGTAATTTTTTTTATTTTTCATTGTGTAGCGAATTCCCATTTCTACCGTGTGTTTCATACTATAATTCTCTGTAAAATGTATTTCTAAAGTTCATCGAATCACTGTCAAGTCTACCAAATAGGTACTTGAACTTCGATTTCCTTTACTAAAACTGACAAAAGAAAACAAAATGTAGTTCGAACGAGACAAGACAGTACAATGAGTGATGTCAGTTTGGTGCCAGTTACGGCTTGCCACGGTGTACGCCGCGCCTAAATAAATAACCTGTACTTAATGCCGGGGTCACACGACACCGTCGCGGTATCGCACCAGTTTTACGAGTTCATGATTTGCTAGCAGGTGATAGGCGACAACTTTCGATTGACGGGTAAAGTTGGGTAGACACGTGAGGTGTTATTGAGTGGTGTATGGTTGTGTTTATAGCTTGGATTAAACTATTTATTATCGGCTATAGGAAGTTAAAACAAAGGGTCTGTTTTCAAAGCTGATGTTAGAATTAGGATTAGGAAAGGTGGTATTTTATAGTAAGTATTTAAAATGCAGGGTCTGCAGGTGTAGTCTATAACTTCGCAGATTCATTTTTGGTGGTGTTTGGTGTTATACTTTAACTAAAAAGTAGCTAAGACATAGACGACATTAACGTGGCTCAATGTCATCAAACGTAAAATTCTCATGTCAGGCTTGTGGCAGTGTATGTCATTGCCGACAGTTGTATGTTGAAAAGTAAGAACACTGAAGATACATTTAAAATTGAAATAGGTATACCAGGGGTTTTTAACAATTTCTTTAACATTCGCCCTTGATGGCCGGGAAGTGCATTCCACATACGAATAGCCTAAATTGTAAACAATGTGTCCATAATTTGTGTTAAATGTGTCGCCAGTTTTCCCTTTGTTTCTTTGTCAAGCTTAGGAACCTTGAATATTTGTTTTTCGAAATAGAAGAAGCGCTATGATTGAAAACAATGGTAGATATCTTTCCTATAGAAATAAAGCATTTGCAATCAACATTTATTTATTTATGTTAGGAAAGCTTACAGACTAATTGTTATATGTACAGCTGAATAAAAAAAAAAAAAATTGCTAATAACAAGCTTCCACATATGATGACTGAGTATTGGTTAAATTACACCAGTTGTGCATATCAAAGGAATAAAGGAAATAATACAGATGTATGTATGTATCTTAAATAAAATAACATTTAAACATATTAGGTATCTTTAAACTTAAAATATAAAATTAATTAATCAAGGAAAGAAAAACAAACAAAATGAACAATCAAATAGAATACATAGTCTGCCTAGTTCAGGTCTAACTATAGCTGCCGATCACCGCCAAAGAAAGCATTAATAAAAAGTTTTTTAATTGTAATTGAGGTATTACAAAATAAATCTAAATTAAATTTGGACGATACTGTAATAATTTTGCCCAATAATTCTGGACAATCAAAGGTACCATTGGCGACGTTCACTAGTGAACGTCGCTATTGGTAAGTAACAAATTTCACTGATAGTTCTTCTGTTTTCTAAAGTTAAAAAGTGGTACCGCTTACACCGCTCAAAATAACCAACCGAATATTGATTAGCTTTATAATCCAAATACCGCAGAAACTTTCGCTGTATACCCTCGATACGAGATTTGTAAACCTGGTATTGCGGATTCCATACCTGGGATGAATATTCAAGGTGCAACTCATTCGTAATCATTGCAACTTGACGGGAAAATGGTGCTCAGATACCGATGATTAATGAATTCGTGTTTTTTCGTTACATTCAAATTGTAACTTATAACATTTATTAGTGTCAGTTACAGTAACAGCAAACGATAAACGACTTCTGAGACTTGAAAAATTAAGCAGTAGGTTCTGGTACCTAGGTTCTGTTTGCAAGTTGCTTGTGATTATAGTAAATTTTGAAAACAATTTTTTTTAGCAATACCAACCATTTAATCAGTAATAAAACAAAATAATAAAAAAAAATATCACTTTTTATAAACACCCAATGACATAATCATTATATCGAAACGCACGAATTACACTTGTGAACTTACAATGGTCACTAAGTATATCAATAACATCAAACAACAGACGATGACACCTATTGAATTGTCGAGTACGTTAAGTAACAGAACTTTCTAGCGCGACACTTGCAGGCCGTTTCAACTTCTAGCGATATCTTAATTTGGGACGATAGTCGTGTGGACATTCCCACAAGTGGAATAAAAGGTGACCCTGTATTGCGTACTGCAAGATAAAATAAAATATTAATAATCTAAGTATAAAGCGTTTTTCCGTCATACGTTAATGTTTAATCTAATTTCGTAAAACGTCTGAACACTGTTTTCCATAATACAGGCTTCAGCCTAGTTTGGAATACAGCTTTAGTACCCTTAGCGTCATTGTAACTAAAGTGCCTATGTTATGTAACATGTGAATGTACTTATACTATCTTAGTGCTAAATAAATATTATTATTATTTATGGGTTAGAAAAAACAAAATAAAAATTAATGATATTTTAATATCTAGTCAAATAGATAACTGTAGCTTAATCATTTTTATCGCAGGAAATTTGTGAATTGAAAACAGAATGTTGGCTACTCTTTAAAGTTTTAGGTATAAGGCGTCATAAATATTGGGATATATTTCATTTCATTCATTAATTTCATAAACAGAAACTGTTTTAATGCTAACAAGTTTACCCTATTTATTTTCAAAATTAAAATAGTACCAAAAAATTATATAACCTCTCCAAGACACATCCTTCATATTCTTTCTGCTCCCCGACGACATTCCCTAATAGCTGGATGCAATCCAATTTGACAGCTGTCAAATACACTCGTAGCTTGTAGCAGTCGCGCGATTACTAAGCGTGCCTCGTCGGCCGGTAACGACGTGCTAATGCCACCGTGCTAATTGACTGAATTAATATGGCCGTGTAAGCTAAGGTGTTTCGAATTGTACGTATGCGGCGTGGTATGTTGATAGGTTATGAATTTGGTAAGTATTTGCAGTACAATTTGGTAGCGAAGTGACGAACGTTTTAATTTGCTTTTTCAGATATTCATACGATTCATATAGGTTAGGTTTGATAGTTAAAGTAGATTTTGTCAATAAATTCAGGTATGCCGCGGGATCAATTTTTTTTTATTTGAGGTTTATATCTATTTCCTTTTTTGGACTCCTGACAAACTCACTATTCAATATGCCTATATTTTTAGGGTTCCATGGGTCCGAGTGAAAAAACAGCAAATTTATAGGATTACTCGTGCGTCTGTCACAACCAATTTGCTCAAAATCTACTGGACCGATTATGATTGGATGGGTATACATATCAAAAGTTTTTTACTTATAGATAACATCAAAACCTATTTGATGTCTATGGTTTTAAAATAACATGGCAAATCTCTCAATATTGAGCGTAGACATGTACATTTGCAATTCATTATACGGAACCCTTTCCACGCGAGTTCAATGTGCACTTGTTTTTTTATTTACTCTTGTGATAAATAATACAAACTTGTGGTAAATGGCCAAGTGTAGTCTTCTATGAGATAGAGGCGCTTCATTTCAAGCAGAAATCTGCTGTACCCTGCCTTCTCTATTCGAATATTAATTGTTTAATTTTATGACTCCTAAAATAAAGGGACTAAAGGATAGTTATTAGTTTTATTTGTATGGTGGATGTATTAATTTAAGCAAAATTATACAACCGATTTTAAAGTCTAAAGATGTTTCGTGGAATATTTTGAGATCCTAATCAAATTACACAACAGTTTACTAATATTTACGATTAGTATTATAAGTAGGCAGAACATTACAATAATTCATCAACATTCATCTCCGATACTTAAACTAATAACAAAACATCGAGCGTGAGTGAGCGCGCCCACAAAGCATAGTTACGCAACTTGCGGCCTCTGCTGTAACCAACTACCCACCCCGAAACGAAAGGGCCGTAAATGAAATGGTAGTTTTGCACCGCGGCTAACCAAACCCGGTTACCAACAAACCCGCCGAGTCCGGGACTTCCAACGGGTTAACCCGTGCGGCCGCGTTATGGTTGACAAGGGCTGTTATAGGTGACGGACCGCGTGCGTGCGGTGTCACGAAACCTACACGATGTTCGTGCTCCTTTCTGTATTTTCCAGTTATTATTAGCACATTTTGTTCACTAATATTTATGAGATTTTAGAGTGTAACCTTACTTTAGGTACGAGTACGATATTCACGATCAATTATATTTGTTAGCCAAATATAATTGGCTATTCGGTTGAATTGTCAAACCATGCAGGTACCTACGTATGACGACACAACGTTTAGCCTAACTCATCTATGGTATGGGTCACTCATGTGTCATAACTATGCGGAAACCTACATTTACTGTATCACATTGGATATCCGCTGTATGATAAGTTTAGTAAAGTTATTATTGTTTTGCGTATGTACAGATTTCGTAATACCGATTTGCAATGGTGCGGGTTTTGATTTGCAGCCTCCACTGGCGTGTTGAGGGTGTGTTTAGCTATTAAATCAGCGCTTACTAAGCAGTAGATAAGTGTGGGATTCGAATGAAAATCTACATAGATACGCTACGTAATATTCCGTCTAGGTGATAATTAATGAAAATGGAATCACAATTTCCAAAAAGTTACTTCAAAGATGTTGTAACTTGGAACATAGTAAAGAGCTTAAATAAAATGTAATTGATGTACATACCTACGCATCAAACTTGCTTGTCACTGATTAGTAGTTGGGTCTAGTGGGTCCGAGTTAAAAAAATAATGATGGATACCTAGTTCTGGATATAACTTTGTGGTTTGGACACCTGGGAATGTTTTGATAATTGACATAAAAACAATGGTTTGAAATGAAGGCATTACAACACTGCTGTACTCAAATTGTTATGCGAGATAAGAAAGAATCGTGTATTTCTAACACATCAACAAATCTCTGATAGCTGAAAGCTCGCATAAAACGCGTCGCTGTAATAAAGCATGATCCACGCGCCCACAATATATTCAAATAAACTCTTCAAAGGAAAAATTTTATTCAAATGGCGTTGCGACCGCAAGCGAGCGCCCCGCCTCCACGGAAGAAGTCGTTTTCCCGACCTTTACCATTGGCTGGCGAGCGAGAAGGCGGGTCTTCTTAAAGTCTTCCTCGAGACTAACTTTTCATTTGCACTCCACTGAAATATAGCTTCAGATTAAAGCGCAACGAGAAACTTGGCAGCGGTTTTCTTCAGACTTTTTTTTTGTTTAACCTAAGTAATATGCAGTAGATCTTCAATTTCCATTAATAACTTGCGGGTAGGGATTTTCCGGTACCGAGTATATTAAAAGTCGGTGTGGTTTGCTTTTTGTAAATATGCTTTTGAAGTTGGATACTATGTTTGTACTTACGGTTAAAATCATAGTAAAACAATTTCATATTCAATCATTGGGATAAAGTGATAGGGTTATCACCTCAGCTAAATTTAAACGTTTATTAACATATGTGAAATAGTTATTATCCAAAATTTAAGAAATACCTTTGTTCTTTAGTTCAGCAGTCAGGAATTGTCTTTACAAGAATTACCTAACGTAAGTAAAATGCAGGTTTAAATCACACCGAAAACACTATCATCTAAATTCAACTTTACAACAAAATTTCTGGAAAGTTTCAGAAAAAAAGGACTATTCCAGTAGTTGTAAACTATATTATAAAAAGTTATAACTTAAAATAAGACGAAAAGTAAAAAGTGATGAATTTATAATAGGCATATCATGAAGGCAGATATTTTTAATGGTAATGGTACTTCATTCACGTAAATTGTAAAAGTTTACAAAACCTATCACTATCACCTTCATCAAGGAGTTCTAATGATGCTACTTCACATTAACAGACGGCAGGTGGCATTTCCCTCTCTGAAGGTTTATTTTTTAATAAATACGAATGGCATATCCCTGGAAGCCGTGTTTTACTTGTAAATTGTTCTAAATTTGTAATAGATCACCTACAAATGTACCTCAAAAAATGTAAAAAAGTATGTCTGTGGTTTCATATTGGTACAAAGCTTAACATGTAATCCGATAGTGTTATAGCAGGTGTTTTAGTAGTGGTAGGGTTTATAAATGACATATTCGAGAGGGGAAAGGGTTTTAAGCGACATTTTATTAATTTTACAGGAGAGCATTACAAACCAATTCGTACTTCATTGTTTTCTGCTATTAAAATAGTACCTATTAGTATTTTTAATAATATTTTAATTGTAATTTTGGATAGCTCTCCTGTAAAATTATTTTATTTTTTACAAATTAATACAAATTAAATTATATAACTATTTGTTTTATTATTTTGAGTTGAGCCCGGGTTGGTGAATTTAGCGTCTACCGTCGAGTAGTGGTGATATTTTGAAACATTTTATTGGTTATTGGGTATTGAGATAAGGGATTCGATGGTGTGCATAACTCAAAAACTATGTGAACATGTGTGTGCGATATGTTAAACAGATCTCAGACCACAATCTCTTCCAGTCAACCTTAACACGGATCAAAATTTGACATAAAAAGTTTTAGGGTTGAATAAGATGTTGTAAAGCAGAAAGAGGATATGAGTATTCCGGTGCGAGCGAATTGGAAGCCACTGGAGGTTTTGACGGAAAAGTGATAATTTTTTCATAGCTTATCTTATACAAAAGTTTTGAATTTGCTCAAGCTCATCAAGTTGTGCTTCAGTGAGATTCAAATAGCTGACATCGGTATAGTCGGGAATAGGAAGAAGCAGTGCTTGGGAAAATGCAGATTTTGTGGCAGTCGGAAGAAAATTATGTTATCTTCGCAAAGATCCAGATTCAGAAGATAATGAGGTACCTAGTAAACAAATTAAAGAATTTCTAATTGTTTATGTTTTTTTTTTGTTTTATTGGGTTAAGAAAGTGTTCGAAGTTATCCATACCTATGTTAATGAAGTAATTACTAATTGTAGACTGATTTGAAATGAAGTAGATTTCTAAAAAAATTAAACATACCTTAGAATTAAAAATAAATCCTGGATAGAGCTTGTACTATATCTTTGAGTAATCTCCCATACTCGTTATGAATTTCATTAATTTAAGCTACGCTAACTAATATTCGTTAATAGACTTCATATAGTAAGAACTATACATTTTGTGAATATTAATACTATCAATTTAAAGAAAGGTCAATAAAATACTTAACCAAAAACTTAAATAAACAAAATAACCTTGACCTTAAAATTAAGTACTTATAGGTCCAATGTCTAAAATGGTTAAGTTTAACCAATTTGAAAATTCAACAAAAGACATATCTAATTATACATACTAAAAGTAACTCTTCTCTTCATATAAAATAACTGATTCGATCCATTAAAATTGTTCTGAATTCAAACGAAATTACTCGTTTTTGGTAAGTATCCTATATACTTACCAAGAACGAGTTAAAGTTAAGTTAGCGGCACGACAACCACTTAAGCTACGACATTGGCACAAATATATAATTTGGTTAAACGCTGATGATTTTCCTCATATGTGGGCAACCGAAGTTCACAATGCAATAGTTTTGGCGCCGAAACCACTCGACGTCACGGATAGCAACAACTTGTTGGTTAAAATAGCACACGGCCACATGTGCAAATACGAATTGTAACATTAGGTAAATGTACTATTCGTTTTGCATCCTAATATAAATGTATGTTAGGTTGGTCTATAAAAAATCAGCGGTTTTGCTGGACTTGGGACACTGCTGATCGGGAAAGTATCTACAAATCTACAAAAGTCGTGATGAATAAGTGAAATAGGGGTAGCAGCACTCTAGTAGGTTAACAGCTGTTGCTAGTGTCTATATACATAAGTGATCGCTTAGCAGCAGTAGGTGTATTTGTTTCACACTTAGTCGTACAACTAAACATAAGTTTTTTGCGGAAATGATAATATGAATACTATAATATGATGATAATAGGCGTCACACTGACACCGTCGCGACAGGATGCTTCACTCCTTGAAAAAGGGCCGAAACAAACACGTGAGTAAAATCGTATATTTTTAATGAACATGAATACCTCTCACAAAAGTTTTTATTGTAAAATTGTAACAGTATTTATCTTTATGATTTTATCCAAATAGTGGAAGTTGTTACCGGAAAATTACTGACATATATATTTAATTAAATGAATAAGAATATGCTTATGAAAATATATAAGGCGATATCTATGCATAATTTCTAAATCACATTCTAATTCAATAAATTAAATATCGTAAGACATCAATTCTGCGGCCATAGTTTGACATAATAGAATTAAATTAAATTATTCTCTACAAAAAAAAAATTCTTTAGTGTTGGTGTGCACCAAGACATTTGAGGATAAAAAAAAAACAAGAATTCGATGTACATCTATCGTACAATCTTTACTAATATTATAAATGCTGAAGAAACTCTGTCTCTCTGTCTGTCGGTTACGTTTGTTTGTCACGCCTAAACTGCTTAACCAATGTTTATGAGTTTTTGTATTGAGTTAGAGAGAGCCTTGGAGAAGAACATATGCTACTTTTTATTTTGAAACTAAAACTTGAAGGTGGTGAAGTAGATGATGAAATTTTGTTTGGGAGGGATTCTACGCAGAAGAAATCGCGGGCACCTTATTTTGAATAAGACGTGGGTTAATTACATCTCATACATTTCAACAAAATCCTAAGTACATTATTACAGCCATGTGGATGAAATTTTACATAGTTTGGCCGTTTTGAAATTATTACGAAGGTATTCATGATTCCAGTTAGACAATTGTGAACAAGAGTTGATTTTTAAAGGATCTATTAGAAGTAGTCAAGCTTTTGAGAGGTCCCAATATTACCTTGGCTCACAGTTTTGCTGTTGTTCTGTTAATTATAATTCGAACTGGTCATACAAGGATATAGGATCCCAAAGTATGTATTGTATATTGGTATTGATACAGATACGTCGAGTATTGTGGATTCAATTCTCACATGAACCAATAGTAGCTTCGTGTTTAGGTGTACTTAGTATCCGTTGTGTAGGTACATGAAGTCTCCACCTTCATGAACTCAAGCTTCTTGGAAAAATAGTAACAAGCCTCTATCACATTAAAAGATTTTCTATACTTTTTTTCTGAAAGTAGCAGTATAAACGTTCTGATGATTTTTAAGTTTTATTTTTTTAAATATATAGGGTGTAAGGGACACCGTAACGAATACTGAAATAGTGTATTCAGACCATCATTCTGAGTGGAAAATCATTGGAAGTTTCTGCCGGAAAATTCATTTTTTCATTTTCACTTTTTTTTTTTGCATAAAAGTGATATCACAATGAGTAAATATAACATTTTACGGCAAAAAAACAGTAAATATCCCATACGGCCAAAAACTGCAATGTAAAACATTTATGCAATCAGCTGCTTCGACGGCGCCGTGTTCTAAAGGTCATTCACCGCGCCACACACGTACGCGTTCGCGTTACATCGCGTAGTTCAAAATCAAACTATTGACTGTAAATCTTTAATCTCGCATTTTTATGATGAACTGACTTTTACATTGTGATAAGAATCCCAAGAAAGACGTTTTTGTAAATTATTTGCGACGGTGTTACTTACACGCTGTATATAGAACCCGTTAAGTCAAAATGTCTGCTAAAGCTAAGAGATTCAATATTTTTGTATTACAATAAAATCAATGTCAACATTATAGTACATACCAATTCACAAACAAAAATAACTTACATAAAAGCATTTATTCGACAGATGACAGGAGATTAAAGTAGGAATATGTAAATGCATGTACATGGTACATTAAGGATAAAATTATAGCAGCCATTGTCGGAAAATATTTGCCTTTCTAACTGAAAAGCGTATTTAAAACGCTTAGATTAAATAAGTTATATTTCATTTGGTATATCTCACTTTAGAGTAATTGTTTTTTTTTTTTCATTTGTAGTTTAAATATCCCTATTTCCACTGGTTACGACACGCGTGAACGGCTGGACCGATTTTGCTAATTCTTATTTTCTTATGTTTGTTATTATCAGGAGAAGGTTTTTATGAAGGAAAAAGTTGCGCGGCAAATTAGAAAAATTTAAGAAATCTTATCGATGGTCTTACTTGGGTGAAACAGCGGCGCACAGCTAGTCTAGCATAAAAATCAATGGGTGCCTAACGTCACAGATCTACGGCTCAATGTCAATTTTATATTGTTAAAGGAGGTATGAAGCCGATAGATAGGGTAAGCCGTTACCCTCACAGAATCAAGCTCGAGACTGTTTCTTAACTCATTTCGCGCACACTAACCTTAACCGGAGACCACCAGATTTTGACTCCCTGTTGTTTGAACAGGGAGTCAAAATCTGCGGACGGTATACAGGACTTACTTTCTAAGCAGTTTAGGCGACCCATTAGTAAAACGAAGGCCCAGTGGTTTCTTTGAAACTATTCCGACTTATGACCTCATCGTTCGCTTATAGCTCACTGGATAGCCAGTAGAGATTTCTGGATTCCAAAAAAGATGTAATATAAGAAATTAAACTTTCACATACCAAGACATTACATGAATTAATATTATAAGCACGATTAATTAATCAAAGAGGCACCAGAACTTACTGAGAGCATTACAGTTGTCGGAATCTATCTAACTTAAATCGAGAGGTGTTAATTTATAATATATATTAAATGTAATGTAAAAGTAGAAGTACAAACGATTTGATGATTTTTAAGAATTATATTTTACACTTAAATAGAATCCGCTAAGTCGAAATATCTGCTAAAAGATTAAATTTTTTGTGTCTAAACTAATATTATAAAGAGGAAACATTTGTGTTTTTGTATGTATGTTTTCACATAAAAACTACTGGACCGATTGCGATGAACTGGTATGTAGATAACTGGAGACCTGGATTAACGCATAGGCTACTTTTTATCCCGATATTCCCACGGGATCGGGACTTACGCTGGTAAAACCGCAAACATAATATATCTAAATTTATCCTCTTTAGCGGGAATAGTAAAAATATCAATTGTAAGAATTTAGATTCGTAGTTTGGCAGAACTACGTGGTAACTACTGATACTATAAATTTAATCAAGGAAGTGAATAGGCAGCAGGCCAGCAAGATGGCCAATCGTCCGGCCTATACGGTAGCCAAGGTGGCTACAACAGCTACCAAGCAGACTATGACCAATGAGAAGATGAAAAATTTTTAGTGTAATGTTTGTGTACATCACAAACATTGTGATGTATGTTTGTGATTAAACAAACAAACAAACATAAAACGACATGAATACAGGATACCTGTATTGATGTCCTTTGTCATAAACTGTAAAAAGTTCTCACACTTATTAGTACAGATAATATACTACTTATCAACATCTACAGTTGGATCATGACTAGCACTTAGCGAATATTCTTTCCTAGTTTCTTTGGGTTCGATTGTGTTCCTTTATAATTGTTAAAAATGTGAAGAGTTTGATTTAACCCCCGAGTCACAGTTTATTTTAGTCTGTTTTAAAGTCAATAATATATATATTAAAGCAGTGACGTAATATCCATACAATTTTAACGTGTATGAACTGGGCACAATCATGTATATGTCATACATACATGTTGTGAAAGTTGAAAAGCGGTTTAACTAAATTAATCCGTCTGATTTGATGGATGGGATTGGTAGGTGGCATGGATGGAGAATGTAAATTCAATGGAGTTATGACGAATATTTTAAAATTTATTTTAACTAGTGTTCGCTCGGTGGTCGAAATTCATCCTTTTTACTTTGGGAAAAACATAATATATGCATGTACATACATAAAACATATTTTTTCCATTCTTGTGCAATGGACATCTAAGACGATACTCTTTTATAACTCTGATGCCCCGTCGAGGTAGAAAAAAAAGTTTACATTTTTTATTGATAACACTAAAGCTCGTCAATAGTTACTGAACAAAAAAGTTGAGAAAATGGATTGACAAACACAGTTTAGCTTGAAACTTACTTGTGCCTAACGAAACACAGTTGCGCGTTTGATTTTGAAGTTTGTCTTTTAATAGTCAGGTTACAAACTAATGCTCATGGCACCCATCTCGCCAATTTACACGAGTCGTGAGGTGAAGCCAACTGAGTGGCAGTAATCATAGTCCAAAAATTTAAAAATAGCTATGATCTTTCCTTAAAATCCTTACATCCTTATACATAGAAGACGGCTCCCTCAATAGGAATAATTCCTGTGTCGTGACGGTTATGAACAATGAACATTCCAACAATGGACAGAATAAAACCTAAACTCGGAACAACTATTTGTGGATTACACAAATATTGGTATCGTGCAGGCATCGAAACCCTAACACTCGCGGCAACGAAGCTGCAACGCGACTTTAACCACTGCGACATTCGTGCAGACATCACAATTCCTCATAATTCAAAGCGTATATAAAGTTTCGTGTCTGTACTGATGACTGTTGAGGAGCTTCCTTGTCTAGAATCAGTCTTGGCCATAGCAGATGACTAATGGTAAACGACTTTCATAATTCAATGTGTATATGAGTTTCGTGCCTGCAATTTTTTACCGTTGAGGAGTTCTTCTGGAGCCAATCCTGATTCCAAAATCATGTCATGCTGGCAAAATGCATTGTCATCGGGACTGAACCAACATTTAAATTTCAAATCCGTAGGACAAGAGCAAGTGCTTTTAATTCAGCTTCTAAGATTTGACCCATATTAACAAACTTACAAACATAGCAATAAAATTTAAATTACGACTGATTTTTATGTGTTTCATGCCACTTGAAACTCTTATTAGCTATATTATGCTATATATGCCTCGTGTTTGAATTTTTTTTTGGTACCTCTCTAAAACTTATTAAAAACGACTTGCCCACCGAAGGTTCCGTAAGTAAACAAACTTGTATGTAGATAGTATGGGAATCAATTCTTGAAGATTTTTCCCGTCTTTTCTAAAAGACAAATTTAACTTTTCAGTTATGGAAGAGTATTTTTAATACTCTACCATACATCAATGTACGATAAAGTCAACTTTGCAAAGGCAAAATATAAGTTTGTAATCACAAAAACTATTGTTTTATGTGATATAACAACAAATTAACGACTTTCGGATTTTTTCTTTTGCTTGTGCTCTCAGATTCTTACCAAACTTTATGATTTAAGATAAATGGGAAGTACCCTATAGGTTTTGATTTTTTATATATAGGTTTTTGATCAATTGGCATTTCGCAAAACAATAGTTTTGCGAAATGCCAATTGATCAAATTTGGTCAAATGTAAGGCTTAAAAAGGTCAAAGCTCATTACAGGCACTTGGCACCCGAATCACACCACCTCGCCTCGTGCGATTAGTATTCTTTATATCGACTTCTATGGATATGCGCTCGGCATCAACTCGGTAGCGTTACCAGATCGCCTCGCTTGCAAGCTGTTTACGCGTTAACGGCGAGTGGACCGCTCGGTGACAACTCGCTGCTCGCATGCTTGCCTTGCGTTGACTGCGCATTGCAAACGCATGGGTCCCGAGTGAACCAATAATATAATATATTATGTACATGTTATATAATAATATTTAATCACCTTCTTTTTTAAGGTTCTGTTCTTCAAAAGGAAAAAAAGGAACCCTGATCACTTTGTTGTCCGTCTGTCTGTCTGTCTGTCTATCAAGACTCTTTTTCTCAGGAACCCGTGGACGCATCAAGTTCAAATTAATGCCAAATACATAAGTCTGCGATCCCTTGAAGCTGTATAAAATTCAAGCTTCTAAGATAACGCAGTCATGAGATATGGTTACTTAAGCATTGTATTTGATCAAATTTGAAAATTTTGCAGATAAATCAGAACCTGTAGGGTACTTTCCATTGACCTAGAATCATGAAATTTGGTAAGAAGCAAGGTCTCACAGCACAAATAAAGGAAAAAATCCAAAAATCGTTAATTTGTTGTTAAATCACATAAAAATAGTTTTTGTGATTACAAACATATTTTGCGGTTGGATTGTTGACTTTTTCGTACATCGCAACCGCAAAACTAAATTTATCTTTCGAACAAGACGGGCAAAAATCTTAGAGAATTGAATCCCAAGATGAACGTACTATCTCTAAACAAGTTTACTTGCTTACGGGACCCTCGCACTCTCACACTTGTCCGGTTTTTATTTTATATCTTTGTATAAACATTTCGTGCATCCAATAAGCTTTTTTTTTGTTGCGTCTTTCTCTTCATTTGACATAACGAAACACACGTGTAGATCTTGTAGATCTAGTGCCAATCGCTGACAGACTACTCAAAAATTCGTGGACTTGACAATACAAATATATGACATTAAGTAGTGATGGAGCGGGTATGTCGCCATGTATAACTTTTATCTATTTATAACAAGCTCTTTGTGTACGGATGCGTTTGTACAAGTAAAAAATATCACCAACATTGACCTTGGTGGAGTCCAGGATTTAATAGTTATTTGTTTATAATAAGATTTTTTGAATTGAAAAATTCTTTGCGTTGTGCACTTTTTGGGATGGGTAAAAAATGTTAAACTTGCGTCAGGACACGTGACCCTGATCGAAAATTCGTAAGACGGAGCCGACTTTCTTATATTAAAAAAAAAATAACATTCGAAATTCAAACATTTATGAGCGGCTAGGAGCGCAACTTCCAGTGTACCCTATGTATACATTTAGATATGTTCATCATCCTCCGCGTCTTTTCCCAACTAAGTTGGGGTCGGCTTTCAATCTAACTACGATACGGCCGAACTTTGATATTTTACGTGAAGCGACTGCCATCAGATCTCCACAACCCCAGTACTAGGCGATATCGAAGTTCTGTAGTTAGACCAGGTTGTCGGACTTTTTAGGGCTCCAACTACCCGTAACGAATGCCACAGACGTTTGTATGGCACCCGGGACCGACGGTTTAACGTGCTATCCGAGGCACGGAGGGGTCTCAATGTGTTAAGAATGGTCACCCATCCTAGACTGACTTGGCTAGTATTACTTAACTTTGTAATATGTTAACCTACTCGGTTACCATTTGGCCAGGAACCCCTCATACATTTAGATATGTTATTACCTACTTTTTATTTCCTACTACTACCTAATTATATATACACAGATGTGTGTGTGTGTGTATGTATATGCAAAACATTGTGAAGTTATGTTTTTACTTCTGACGTGCAGTCCTACGACTGACTGTTTTTTTTTAAGTTACTTCTTGTTTTAGTACAAGTGTGTCCGCACACAAGCATACGTTTAATTAATTACTTAGCTGGTACACCTACTATACCATTGGTGTCATTCGTGCATATTTTCTAATCAGTGACATCTAACGGTAACATACATAGTAAATGTATAGGGGGTAACTATGAAGGTAAACAAAGGAGGTTGTAACGAGGCTGTAAAATTTGTACTATTTATAATATGCGCTACAAGGGAGGGTTGCCCGAATATCTTTGACATCAAGTTTCCAGATATGATGAAGGCCCTGTTGTTTTAATAATTACGTATTTTTTAAAATGATACTCAGTGGATTTTAAAAATATCGGATTTGAGAGGTGTTATTTTGTTACAGCAAAATTTTCAATAAATTTGAGTCACTTGAATAGGGCAACAGCTCCAGCTCCAGTTCCCTCAAAGGATCTTAGTGAAGCAGTTTAGTATCGTAGTGCTTTATCTTTGTTTGTTTGTTCGTTTGTAAATAGGTAAATGAAGAGAGATTAAGGAGGTCATAACGCAGGTGCCACCACCGTTATTACGAGTGTCCCTAGACACTAAAATGTCATTAAGCTTTTTATATATTTTTGACCGGCCTGTTTGTCTAGTTATCTAATGGTTAGTGATCCTGACTGCTGAGCCAGATATCGTGGGTTGGATCCCCACCCAGGAAAAATAATTGTGTGATAAGCACGATAATTTTTTCTGTGTCTGGGTATAATATGTATGTATTTAGTTATTTATAAATATGTTTATCCGCTGTGTGATTACAGCAGTACAGGCTGTGCCTAGTTTGGGATCAGGTGGCCGTTTTTGAGTCTCTAATTATTATCATTATACCATTAGTTGTATAAAAAGACCGCGTTATAAGTGAAACAATCTTAATGAATAAAAAAATATACAAATATATTAATATCTACTCTTGTTGGTTAAACTTTATGAAGAAGTCACCGATGCGAATTATAAAATATTAATAAATTGACAAATATTAAAAACTGTTTTCTTTCTGATAAATAAGCTGGCACTACTCGTATCACGTCTTTAAGCTTCATAAAATAGCCTCATCAAGTTAACAATGGAAAATTGGCAAAGTTGTAAAAAGAAATCAAGTAAGTTTGTAGTTATTTTGTTGGTAATTAGTTACCAAAACGACTATTTTGTTGATAAAGCCGATCGATAATGAATTTATGGTGTAATTATAGCTTTTTATTATGTTAAACAACTCTTTCTACGTTTGTTTTTTATAGTACCTAATCCATTCCATAATAGTTCCTTTCTTACATTTTCCTACAGTATCACTACTCATTAACATTAGACTTTGAAAATGTAGAATCGTTTAACGTTAATTAAACATCTCTTTTAGCCCCGTGCGTTTTAACACATGTTTTACCGTAGCTTCTCATACATTTAAAATTTATACATAATAATAATATTAACCTTGTATAGAAACTGTCATGTTATATATACTGGCACGGGGTCCATTATGAAAGGTTTGGTCATAATCCCCCATGGTTTCCTATTGTGGGTTGACAGAATTAAGGCTTCTGCTAATTTTGTTAACTTCCAATACATACATAAACGTTAAACAGTTAATGTGCGTGGTGATGGATGGATGTAACTAATAGGAAGGTCCCAATTCGAGCAGAAATTTAATGTGCCCGACGTGTAATTTCTGCTAGGAGTCTTCTAACTGGTCCAATTACTCCAATCCACAAAAGGTCGTGGTTAGACCGCATTACTAGCGTACTATTTCTATTAGGACCTATGTAGGGTCATGAGAACTTTGGAGAATGACGGGGATTCAATTAGCTACATACAGGTGACACTACTGGTGGTACACACTATTGCGACCGCCTACATTTAATTGTATAACAAGTGAAAAGTAAAAAAAACACTTGAAAAACAAATTTTTATAGGCCATAGTTAATTTTAAAACAGACTATCAACCGTTAAAGCGTTCCATCGTCTGGAAGATATCCTGGATGCAGACTCAGGTCTTGGTATCATAATTGAAATGCATTGTCATTGGAATAAAGCTGATTTATAAAATTTCAATTCCATAGAATAAGACCAGTGTTTTTAATTCAGCACGATTTGATTCAAACTAACAAACATTGCAAGTTCAATCACTCTATATATCAATACGTAAAAAAAGAAATTATTATACGCATATATAGAAGAAGTGTAGAAAGCTAAAACTTTTTAACAAAAGCTGGGTGTATTTTTATATAGCCGTTTTTTAAGTACATTTTAGTCCAGTATATTATGTTGATCTGTCTAACAATGACAGTTTAAATTATACTGAAAATAAATAATAAATAGAAAATATACGAATTATGGTCGAATTTTGACAACCAGGCGATCTCTAGGAATAATAAAAGCTTGTAAATAATTATCTTTAAAAAAAGTATGACCGACTTCAGTGCACCTCAAAATACCCAAATCGCTTCAAGTGTGCATTTAGAGTTTGAAGAGTTCCCTTGTATTATCCAGGATCCCATCATCAGATCCTGACCTGATGACCATGGAACCACCTGGGAAGTATACCCTTACAAACAAAAGAAGAATTTTCCGAATCGGTTCAGGCGTCTTTGAATAATCGGTGAACATACATAAAAAAAATATACAGTGGAACATAGAACCTCCTCAATTTTTGAAGTCGGTTAAAAACGCAAATGAAGTCTGAGAAACTTTTTTTTACTCTACCAAGGTAGCAAATAAGCAACCAATTGTCAAGCGGTGTCATTCGTGCTTTGCCAATTTGCCAATCTCCTCAAATACGTCACTACGCTGGCAGTATCTACAGTTTAACGGCAGTTTTCTTTATAGTGTAGCTACTTCCCCAGTCTCTGGTGAACTGTTAAAGTACCTGCTACCACTCACTAAAGTAATCTAGTGTGCGTACGAGGCACTTTATTGAAAAAAAAACACAATTCCCAATGTCCAGCGTCTACAAAAAAAGGCATCCGTCGTTCGCAATGGTAGCCTCTTAATAAAACGAAAAGATCAAAGATTTAAATGATTCTCCATAGAGAGTATGAGTATCTCTATGGGAATATGAAAATGATGAAAAGAACCATCCTTTCATCACTTTACTTTGCACCAGCACTGTAGGTAACTAGTAAAACTTTAGAGAGTCCAAAAGAACTTCCTTGATAGCGCCATCATTTCATGTACCTACTTTCTGTGCATATAAATAAAAATTCTATTCTATTCTATTCTTAACATGAAACGGTCTTGGACTGAGTATGTGATTGACAGCGCAAAGCGTTCCAGGCATTGCTATTCAGTCTAAGCCAAATGTATTATGAAATTATAGTTTTTAAATACGAGTTTTTTTTTTTTATATTTTTTTTAACGAGATAATAGCGGCTTGTAATGTATCTATTATATTATTATCGGCCTGATTATAAGACTCACTCGCGCTACGCCCTACTGTTGTTAGGTATTTCATGAACTGTAAACAGTGAAATATTATGTAGTACATAATATATGTATGTATAATGTTGATCGCTGTAAAGTATAATGTGCAGAACCATCGAAAATGTCGTTGCGACGTGGTATTGTCAAAACTTAGAACATAACAGTTGGCTTAATAGCATAATATTTTGGTAATTACTAGACCACCGCATGTCTGAAATCGTGAAGGTATTGTTTCTACGTACCTTCACTATTCGCCATATCTACCACCGAAATTTAAATAAGGTACAAACAATACAGCACTGAAATGGCAGCCCATAAAATAATTAATTTGACAAGATGTAGGTTATTTAGACTTCCTTTGATTTTGATGTAATTTCTTACTTTAAATTTATACCATTTACATTCCGTAATAAGCGTACAATAAATTAATAATGATTTCAAAAGAAGAAAAGAAAGTTCAAAATGGCCCAGATTGACGTCAGATTTGAATTGTTTTTTCGTAAAGAGTTCTGAATGTCGAAAAAACGGAAATAAGTTAAACGGAGGTCTGGTGTGTAGCAAGTTATAGTAAATGAATAATGTGCGACCGACGGATGCAAAGCGCCAAACTAATATGTGTAACTTTATGAAGGTACGAGTATGTTTAGGAGGAATTAGTTGGAGAACTATTTAAATCATATTATTAATTAACTCAATGATTACTACATTAATTCATATTGATATTGATTAAAATTAAGAAATTAGAACACATATTTATAGTAAATTACCTTCAAAGTTATCATTTATGACTGAACACACTAGAAAAACACCCTGAATGTACTAGAAGAGTAAGAGTGACGATCTTGTTATCACACTATCTAAGTTTATAATTGTTCTCAAGTCAAGAAAGTGATATTTATTTGTTTTTATTTAGAACAAATCTATTGAAACCTGAATAAGGTTATGTCTATAGTCATTGCATTAACACTAACAATAGATTCCCTTTATCAAATATCGTAAGCCTATAAATAAGTATGAAATGTTTCTAACTGCATTTGTAACTTTCTGTAACACCTTTGTACCTGCCATTCAGAAAAAGTAAACTTTCTTAGAAAGGGCGGGCGGGACATTCATTGGGCGGATAATAGCCGCCCATAATCTCCCACCCTCCTTATTTGACATTCGCAATTTCTTAAGCTGTTAGGAAAAAGTTTCAAGTACTTTTCCAATGTCACCGACTTCTCCCCTACTTAAGAAGTTTTCAAGGAATATTTAAATGTTATTATTGTGTAACTGCATCCGCAGAGTCATTACCCTTTCAACTGCTCGTATGTTCAAGAAGTTAACTTGAAAATTTAGTTATTATTTGCGATTAATGTCTTTGACGTCTTGTTGTTGATCAGTATAGGTTATAAATTTAACTAAACACGTGTGTTTTGATACGTTATGAAATATAAAACGAAATGGTTATGATAATAGTGGTCCAACTGATAGTTATACCCGTGTTTAAGGACCCTTATAATAATTATTTAATCACCAAAAGCTCATTGTGTCACATAACTGCACCTTCAGCACTCACCGCGACCGCTGCGGCCGACGAATCTTAAGTCGTTGAACTTGGCCACCTGATTCTTCATCACTGCTGAGCTGTTTCTTAGCTCCGCACAGCAGTTTTCATCGTTACCAGCCCGCACAGTGACCAGGGTACCATCTCCTATGTCGCCTAGAGCTACCACTTTAAACGCCACAGGTAAAGTCTTGTTCGACCGCCAATGTGGTGGTAGAACTGTACACACGAAGTGAGGACTACCAGTCCGCACTAGTTCCCCCGGATGTTCCGATAGAAAGTCCCCCAGCGTTCGTTCTGCGAGTATGTCTGAAGTCATTTTTGTGTAGGTCTCGTGCAAGAGCGTGGAGCTTGTGTCCGGCGACACCGCGCCGCTGGAAGCGCCTGTTAGGTGCATCCTCGACACCCGTGCGCGCTGCGTGCTACACATAGAGTCTACTTGTCCAAAACGGTCGCTACATGTCACTGGCCACCACACGTCACCCACGTTCACTGTACTCATGCATCATTGTCACACACCACCGTCATAATGACACGCGAAATTCACGCACTTAAAAGACAGTCCCAAGTTTACGAAGAGCCGGTGTCAGGACGTGACAACACGTTGCTAGGGAACGCGCGCGTGGCCACTTGATGTGGTGACGTCACGGGCGGCCTTGCCACACTTTTTTCCCCGGTGAATGAAAAGTTCGGTGGCGGGCGGGCAAGGGACGCGAGGGGCCGATTTTTTCCGGCGCTGAGGGGTGGTTCCCCCGAACGCGGCGAAAAAACTTTTCACTAGTTTCACTCACAGTGGCACTTTTTTTGAACCGCGTATTTACGAGATCGCCGCACGCACGTCCCTCTCACTTTCAGTGCTAATCTTTTTGACTTTTTTGTAGTTTCTGCTTCAGTTTCGCTTTTCGTTTCGGCGCGTCGGGATCGTACCGCGCGTGTGTTTACACTACGTGGGGTGCAACGAGCGGGATGCGTGCGACTGTACGCGCGGTCGTGGTACGACTCGTGGCGCGTGGGGCCGCTCTCACTGCGTTCGCTTGCGGTGACCGCTCGCGGTGGCTATTAATACGCGCGTACGTCCGCGCCCGTCGACTTCGGACAAAGTTTCGCGGGCGAGTCGGTGCGGCTCCGCGGCAGCGGTGGCGGCGAGCGAGAGGCGGCGACGCCGCGGGTGCGGCGGGCGGCGGAGCGCACTTTGCGGTCAGGGTGGGTTGGGTTTAAAGCCGCCGAAGGATAAAACATACAAATAAACACGTGTTCGCGCCGGCGCGAGCGAGAGGTGCGTCAAGCGCGGCGGTGCAAGCAGGATGGCGTGCGGCTCTTGCGGCATTTAGCAGTCGAACCGCTCACCGTCAGCCGGCACCGGTGGCGTCGCGGCCGTACAACACATCGAAGATACTAATCATTCACCAGAAAGCTAGTTTAAAATATCGTGCCGTGAACAAAAGTAAAGCCTCATGTTATAAATATATTATGCACAAAGTGACTTCATTAAAGAATCTAAGAAAGTACTCTAAAGAAACTATATTTAGTTTTCGATGAACAAAACATTTCCAGTTTTAAGAGCACTTTCTTAAAGTAAACTATTTATGATATACAGCTAGCTTCCTACATCATAATGGTGATTTAATCTAGTAAACCTCGGTGCAATGTGACGGGATCTAAGGGAGGATCGCATTAACGAAGCCTGTTAACTTACGTCGGACACGTCGTCTCATATTCGCTCACTGGAACTGTTCCCCTTTGAACGGATAGCCTTTACAAACATATTAAAGTATATTTTATAGGCATGTGGGGAAACGAGTTCTGAATAGATAGAAACATATTTCTTATTGCAGATTACAATGTACTGTTACTGCTACACACAGAGTGATCTAATTTCAGACAATATGTGTTATCAAGATTTAACTAAAAACAAATTGCCCTATAATATTATAATATTATTTATTATTACAAGAAAAATTGTCTTGAATTACATCTTTGTTAATATAATAATTATAACTCTCTAACCCACTGGCTGAGAACAACAGATAGAGGTAAAGGTATAATTAGAGGAGCCGCCATTCTAATCCAGTACAGATTAGAATGGCGGCTCCAATTCGAGCAGTAATATACTTCCCCTGCTTAGGAACATTTTTCTTATCATTAAAAATCACCATGTCTAGACATATTGTATTGCGTACAAAAAACAACAGCGTATAAGGGCCTTGGATAGAATTAAAGTTGTTTTATTGGGTCGGCAATTTTCCCAAATTTATTTGGGGTCGGTGCAACGTGTTCTCTTCTTCCATTCTACTCTATCATTCGTAATTTCACTGCTTTCAGGGAGCAAGCAGTGAATTTCTAGCAATATGCTCTTTCACGCAGTCTATCATCATCTTTTCAGTCTGTCATCTTTTCTTTGCTCGTCTTCTACTCCTCCTTTAACCTCCATATATAAAACTATCTTCACCCCATCCTGCTCATCCCTCCGCATCACATGTTCACACCATGATAATCTATTGCTCCTCAACTTTTCATACACTGACGCTACTTTCAGGCTCCCTCTGTATTCATTCTTCACGTTGTCCATCCTTGTCACACCACACATCTATCTCAACTAAGCATTTCAACTACATGCAGGCGTCTCTCATCCGTCCTTTGTGAGCAATAAGCAAATAATATACTTGTTGTTGTTAACGTTTACAGTCACTGGGACAAGTTTTTTCAAACCATCACGTCTGGCATATGCTAGTTTTCATTTTAGAGGTATAATATAAAGGAGACCTGTCATGGTACGAAAGTCATAGTATACAATGACAGTTCAAGTTATACCGGTAAAAAAAAAAACAAAAGTGAATTATGGTCGAAATTTGATCAACAGGCGATTTCTAGCGTGTATTACTACGTGAATAGGATTCTTACTCCTTTTAAGCAAAGTTTGAACACGGAGGAATATGAAATTTGAAATACTTAAAGTTTATGTAGAAAAGAAGCGTAGAACGCTAACATGAAGCTATACGTGTTCAGTATCTAATGATGAGCTGACATGGTACGAAAAGAACACACACTCACACACAGACAGAAGAATAGTTCAACCTATACTGCTGGAAATGCATAACTTCATTTATCAACCACATACATATCAAACAGACATCTTCAACCATCATCATCGTATTTCAATCAATTTACACAAAATTTTAACAAATTGTGCACCTATACCTTCCTCATGAATAACTCTGTCTATTAGAGAAAACCGCATGAAAATCCTTTCAGTAGTTTTTCAATTTATTGCAAACAGACAGACAGAGCTGGGCACTTTGTTTTATAATATGTATATGATATGTCAATGAAATAAAACAAAACCGAATTAATTAGGGCTGTTCCACTAGTCCCTACCAGCTGTCCCTCCTGGTGGGGACAAGTGGTTTTTTTTCCACTCTTCGCTACCACACCGTCACTGGTTGGGATGAGTTGAATTTCATTTCCACTTATCCCTACCAAGACGATTTTGTTAATAAGTACAGTTGAGAATAAAATCATGCTAATGAAAAATATATTTATTTAAGAACAATTGTATTTATTATTATTTGATAATAATATTATCTCTGTTAACCAATAACTTTTATGGTGAAATAATAATAATTTAGCGTAATTTTTCCAAGCACAATCTAACATCAATGTCCCCAGTCACTAGCTGCATTTGTATATCTTGTACAACTGTGTCCCGGATTATATATTTTTGTTCCCTTTCCTTTTGTTGAAGGTTATTGGTGATTGCAATGTATTTGTTTCTAAGAACACCATTTGCATATTTATACAATTTTCTCAATAGTTGTAGCAAATTTAAATTTTAATGTGTGGAACGTTTACTGTTTATTTTAAAGTGCCACGCTTCGGCGAAGTTGTTGGTGCGGGATCGCAGACCAAAGACCTTCCATTGTTTCTGAAATTCTTTATTTTTAAGCCACCAGTTATCAAAATACTGCACCAATTTTCCCATGCGAAAATTTTCAATTATGTTAGATTTTATATAAGACCATCCATCTATTACCTGGTCCATAGGTAAAAGAGGTAACGCAGCAGTCAATGCAATAATTCGCTGCGTGTCTCTTAACTTGTCTAACGTTAACTGTTGTCCTTTTCACCAAACTGCAGTGCGATAGTGATAAAAGCACCCTCGAATTTCGACCAACGGAAACACAGATTTTAGAGCCTGAGACAAGGAATCTTTAAAATCTGTCATGAAAACTTTTGGTTCCCATTCTTTAACTTGTGACTTTAGCATCCCAAAAAGAACTTCATATGATTTCGTTTTCTTGTCCGGGAGTAAAGCATAAAGTAATGGAATAATTTTGGTGTTTTGCATTGTGCTCCCTAAATCACAATGAATGGTAACTAATTGCGTAAATGGGGGAGTACAAATTCTAAAAGTGCCATAACAAAAGTATTTATGATCTGGATGTGATCACCAGGCAACATAAATTACTAGCTGTACCGTGGAATTCTCATTTTTTTTTTTTCAATTGTGTTACGATTTTTTAGGGGAAGTCCCCTAGTGGTCATCCTCAGAAGATCTTACCAAAGTTTCATCACAGTCGGATCAATTGTTTAGGAGCGCATAGACACACATACATTAATGTTGATTTACGTAGATGGATAAATTACAATATTGTAAAAAAATAATTTAAAAAAACATGACTGTATCTTTCGCAAATTTCTCATTCCTTTCGAGCATTCCACCAAGGAGACTTCTTAGATTTATTTTTAAAACTTTTATACTCCACCGAATTAGAATTAAAGCTAAGCCCCCTTAGCAGTCAGGGTCACTAACCACTAGACCAACAGGCCAGTCGAAATTAGTCGAATTCGGTGCACTATATAAGTTTTAAAATAAATCTAATAAATTGGTGGGTTCGATTCCCACCCAGGACAAATAATTGTGTGATGAGCACGATAATTTGTTCTGTGTCTGGGTGTAATTTATGTATAATATGTAAGTATTTAGTAATATATAAGTATGTTTATCAGCAGTCTGGTTACCATAGTACAGGCTCTGCCTAGTTTGGGATCAGACGGCCGTATGTGAGATGTGTCACATTATTATTAATTAATCTGGCGATGTCGTTGGTATAATACATGACGTGATTAAAGTGCATACTAACTTTTAAACTTTCGACTTTTATGGTATATCATTACGTTGTCAGGAATCACGTAATAGGTATTACATACCTTTGAATTGCCCGACGTGTCGACCTGGTTGTACTGGCCCTGGTCATTTATATATGTGATTAAATTTCTGTAGAGTTTATTTTACAAATGTATATTTTCCGAACATTACCCTAAATATTAATTCCACATTAAAGTCTGCATTTAGTTACAAATCGTTTGCGACGCACCCTCAATACGCAACCTTCCATGTGCTCACATAATAAATTTTCTACAACAATCCATTGTTCAAATGCGACCCTGCTATCTATTATCGCACTGTTATAACACTATGAACTTTGCCGAGTGGAAATAAGGATAATATTGGTAAGCCAGAAACCATTTTATTCAAACCTCCTGACAAACATTAGACTGGCTTGATGCAGCTGTCATTTTCGCAAGCCTCTTGTAGTAGGTTGCTCTAAATAAAAAATATGCTTAAAAACGAAACGGTAAGAAGCGCAGCACTATTTGTAGTGCTCTTTTTCTGCAGGTGAGTAGGGTCCTCAGGGTCCCATTTTGGTTACGCAGTTTGTTTCCAGAGTTTATAGATACGGGTGAACGCTTACCATCAAATGACTGTTTGGCACCTTAATTGTGTAAGGAAAACGGCTTATTCCAGCTTGCCATATACTTAGTGTTACAACTGTTGGTAAAATAATAAATTCTTAGGTTTCAGTTTTTTTATTAGATCTACAAGTACCTATGTATGTCTACTTCCACTTAATTTAAATTGAAAAAAATAATTTCAGTTCAAGTAACCATTAAGGACATATACATAGAAGTTGCCAAATTTAAAATTAAAATGTAAAAATAAGTTAGATTATTATTATTTTAACAACTAGTAGGACTAGTTAAAAGCACACTTAAAGGCCAAAATACACGTTATCTTTGATGTTGTTTCTAGTTTTATAATGATTACTTATATCCATCGAGATTAAAATGTCACAAAATGCAATAAGTTGCTTGAATAAAAATTCGTTCAAGTTCATTAACCTCAATGAAATCCGGTAACCAACCGAAGATTTCCGTCAACCCAACACAACATCGGTCCTTACCCTCAAAGCGACTGACCATTACAAAGGTATGCAGATCGGCCGGTTCGCTCAGCAAATATTGATTGTACCCCTCACAACAGAAAATCAAACCTTTTATTTAAGTCCCGCACACAAAGGGCCCTATTTGCAAGGGCAAGGGCCGAGGGAGTTAGTTCAATAACCCTTTTCTGACCAGTTCTGAGGACGATTAGACTGTCATCTATGAAATGATTATTTTATTCATTATCATAAGATATGAATGATGCTTGCTTAAGTATAAAAAAATACAGATTATCTTGGGTTCAAAATTGGGTAGGTATGTACTTACTAAGTTTGAGGTTGAATCTGTATTGTTAACCTCAATTTAAAAAAAAGAGATTTAAGTTAACTTTAATGGTTTATTTATTTTTGACTGGCCTAATTATTTTTGACTGGATTATAGTTGACTGGCCTGTTGGTCTAGTGGTTAGTGAACCTGACTGCTGAGCCAGAGTTCATGGGTTCGATTCCAACCCTGGACAAATATTTGTGTGATGAGCACGATTATTTGTTCTGTGTCTGGGTGTAATTTATATATAATATGTATGTATTTAAAAATATATAAGTAGTCAGCAGTCTGGTTACCATAGTACTGGCTGTGCTTAGTTTGGGATCTGACGGCCGTGTCTGAGATGTATCCAGTTATTATTTTTAAATAGGCACGTTGGGTCCTTTTGGTATGGAGAAAAAGCATTGAACTCGCGTGACCGTCATGCTCAGATACATATATACCGATGTGTGAGAAAACTTATTTAGGCACGTTGGGCACGTTTGTTACGGGGGATAAGCACTGAACTAGCGTGACTGTCACGTTCAGATATATGTATACCGATGTGTGTGAAAACTTCTTTAGGCACGTTGAGCAATTTTGGTATGGAGAAAAAGCATTGGATTGGATGGTGTGTGTGTATATGTAATATGTATATGTATATATATATATAAATATACGTTGTGTTTCTTTTCATTATTTTTGAAGTGACAACTTCTTGTGGGAGGGTAATCCGCTTCGTTACGTAACGCGTTACGGCACCAGTCTGTCTGGTGTTTAAGTTATCACTACTGTCGGGCGTCCCGAGACGCACACGTGTTTTTTTATTTTTTTTTATATGTATGTTGTAATTTTACCATAATTTAATTTAACGGTACAAGTTCTGTTTGTGTTAGTTATGGTTGCTTATAATTTTGAATGAGCACAAGGCATGTATTTGTAATTGTATTTATTTTGTCATATTAGTTATTTGTATCACTTGTTGGCAATCCTAATAAATATGTTCTTATTAATAGATTTTAATGTATTACTTAAAATTTGAAGTTGGGAAAACTTGTCATGTTATACATTCATTTCACCGTGTATAGTTTTGGTCCTACGGAACGGAGGCTGTGCTGATACTGACACTTTCATAATGAAACAACCAGTAAAAAAGTTCCTGGCCCAGAAATCAAAGTCACGATCCTCCGAACGCACGCAAAACATAGTAGCAACCTTACACTGAGGAACCAGCTAGGAACTATTTTAGTAAATACTTAACAATTAATTGCATTATTCGTTTGGAGAAATTGAAAATAATGTAAAAAAATGTTTTTTGTAAAAATAATTTTATTGTGTCTTAATTCCTAAGAGTTTCGTTTGCAAGCCTGATTGATATACAGGCCGGAAGTTTTGCAGAATAACTAATTTGTCTTTATTATTTCAAAATCTAAGTATGTACTAGGTCTTCGATAGTCGAATTAACTAAAAATTTACATATTTTTATTTTCCCATTTTAAAAGGAAATTAGATAAATACTGGGGATCTGCAATCCGGTGTAACAAAAGGGCGGTATAAGCGGGGTAAGCAGACGGGCATTTAACCGCCAGATTGCAATAAACATAGCCTGCTGGACGCGTAGCACACTGCTACGCCGGACACAGCTTGGCTACGTAGAACGTAGACCTTCGTAGAGTGGGCTTTGTTGATAAATATTATTAGTAATTGGTGTTCGACATTTTTTGTTTGTGTTTATCGTGATTTACAAGTAACTTTTGTACAATATGGGAACTGTTTATAATGTATATGGGTAATGTTTATAATGTTAATCCATACATTTAGGGGTACTGTTTTTTTATTAATACAATACATTAATACAATAAAACAAGAAGAGGTCCCTGCATGACTCATAAAATTTTGACGGAAATTGACGCGATGACGTATTTAACAGGCATTACAAACCTTTGATTTGTCTGTCATTTCAACCAGGTTGCACTGGCCGTGGTCACAGGCTGACTGGCTCAGTGGTTAATTCAAGTCAACAATATTTATATGTATATTAGTCATCATCCTCATCATCCTCCGCACCTTTTCCCAACTAAGTTGGGGTAGGCTTTCAATCTAACTACGATATGGCCGAACTTTTGATATTTTACGTGAAGCCATCAGACCTCCACAACCCAAGTTCTAGGCGATATCGAAGTTCTGTAGTTAGACCAGGTTGTCGGACTTTTTTTTTTTAGGGCTCCAACTACCCGTAACGAATGCCACCGATGTTTGTATGGCACCCGGGACCGACGGTTTAACGTGCTCTCCGAGGCAGGGAGGGGTCTCAATGTGTTAAGAATGGTCACCCATCCTAGACTGACCTGGCTAGTATTATACCATAAATATATAACATAAATATATTAGTGCGACCGATAATGTAGACAATATGAAAACTAAGTTTCTAAAATCCCACTAATAATATAAATGTGAAAGTTTGGATGGATGGATGGATGTATGTTACTCTCCAAAAGCGATGAAACTTGGCATGTAGATAGCCGGAGACCTAGATTAACATATTGGGTACTTTTTATCCCGATATTCAAACGAGATCGGGACTTAAGCGGGTGAAACCGCCGGGCGCTGCTAGTAATACTATACAGTAGACAACTACATGGGAAAACTTAGCATTTGGTCAGCATCTTCTGACTTCCCGCGCACCAGGACAGACTTCTTTTGACCAAAGCTTAACTTTAGTGAATGTTGTCGCCACATCGAAAACTCTTATTTATGTTATAAAAATAGGGCCAAACTATAATAGATGATAACACAGTTCACTATTTAATAAAAATAAGTTAATAGACATTATTTTGACTGGTTATGCCGGTAACGCAATACTATTGGTCGATTGATAAATATTAACGAATATTGGGGTTATAAACTTACATAGTACTTGGCAGTTACTGTTAGTTAGTGATTTTCATAGTTCATATCAGTGGTTGTGAGACTGTTTCTTACATTAATCTTTTCTGAATTGGTTAGTGTTCTCTTATGATATTTAAACACCTATTTCTGTTAACGTCTCCTTTACACAGTATTGCACATGCCAGGAAATGCGGTACCGACTTCAAGCCTATCAATAGGTAACACATAAAAATAATAGTATTTTATTAATATTAAAGGTATTAGGTTTGCATAAGAGGTGTATTAAATTAAATCATTATTAGGTTATTATATACTACTACTGCACAGAAGCAAAAAAACAAAATAATCTATACAAATAAATAAAATAAGGTGTCTGTTTATTAGTTAATATCAAATTAGCAGCTTTGATTAAATGCACCAAAAGGTTTTTACGGTACGGTACGTAAGGTAGGGTTTCCTATAGTCTATGAGTAAATAACAATTGTTTGTATATTTTTTTTAATTTTCAATGGCCAATTTTCATATATTTTTTAAATAACTTTATCTAAAGAATTATGCAAAAAAATATTTAACTTCAAAACTTTTAAAATAGATTTAAGACCTTCATCTCTCGAACGGCATGAATTGCAATTTCTTTTTGAATTTGAAAATTTAGCCCTAATATGATCCCCATATTAAAAATGTATTTATTTACATGGCATATCTGTCTTTGGGTCACATGAATTAATATATATAGTGTACCTGACCAACTTAGTTGGTACAGTAGAATTTTTAATTTTTGTTTGTCTATCTATTTGTTTCGGTCCAGCAAGTCACAAGGGCAAGCCCGATATATACTTAACTAAGGGTTACTTTACCCATTGGCCGATAAATATGTTGATGGGTGAGAGATTCCACAACCGTTGTAGTTTTCATTCATAAAAATCGTACACTAAACATGGTTTATAAGGTAATTTTTCAATAATATTAAACTTTATTCAAATTCCTTCATGAGGAATACAGAAATATTATACCCGCTGTCTCGAAGTGAAAACCATGTTTGCCACTTCGTTCGATCATTCGTTATGGCACTTTTTCCCGAATAAATTTATCATAACTATCCTAATTTGATTAATGATGTGCGTGTAGGTAGTATATATATAGGAAGAGCCAATAATACGAATATTGAATTTTTTTATATAATGAAAAACCGTTTATCATAAGGATATGAAATTTAACACAAACCTTGAAAATATAATAAACACAGCAACTCTACTCCTTTTCAAGCCCAAGTCGCCCGGCCAGTCCGTAGAGCGTCCGTGGCCCTCGTTAGAGAAGCTCAAATTAATGCAGGCCATTCTCCTGCTGACGCCGCCCAGTTGTTCTTAAATCTAATTACCGTGCCTGCCGCCACCGCGCCTAAACGCACGCGCTGATTAATCGCCTGTATCTACCTCCACTTTGACAACAATGAAGTAGTACTAGCCAAGTTAATATACTAAAGCCTGATTGTCGACCATTCTATAGCTTTAAAAAAATATTTATTTTGTCACAGCTGGTGTATTTTAGGTAGGCTATTAGGTATATAATATATATATACACGCTTCTGCACCACAGTCCAAGTAGGTGGTCTGTTATAATGAATGATATATATAAAGTTGGTTTGTGTTGAGACAAATTGAGCAATTTTATTTTATTAGGCATGCGCTCCTCCTATTGGTTGATACCAGACACACTAGCACATTGCTACGACGAATAACAATAGACTGCAGTTTTAATTTTACTATCAATTTATGATTTCTTAGAAACGTTCGCATAGGTATCATCAAAACGGCAACGTAAAACAATATATTCTATCTCTTTTATGAGCCACACACCGGCCGGTATTACGTCTGGCGGATCAATTAAAATATTTAACTGTATTGTGGGGATTCAGAATCGCCATTTTAAAGTCCGCTGCGAACTTTTTAAACTTCCACAAACATGTGAGGGGTGGCCCGCTAAAATACAAGTTGTTGTCGAGTTTAGAATTGTTCCGTGGAAAAAAGAAACTTTAATTTTCTACATTTTAAAACAAAAGTCGGACTCACTCGTAGGGGATAATGGCTTGGACGTGTTCACGATTGTATGTGTCTACCTACATACGTACATACATACATATTTGATACAATTATCAAGTAGAATTACCCCACATTTAAGTACTGTCCAGTGTTACTATAGTCTCCTAAGATAAATTAATCTTTGTATGTTATAAAAGTTGAGGTTGTCTGATAAATAATCAGATAACCTATAAACCTAATATCTTACTATTTTAAGAGACTTCAAAGGATTTTAGTGTTAGTGGAGATTTATCGTTATGTGTAGGTTACTCTCAGTCTGGGTATAACGGCGTGGCTTTTAAAGATAACTCAACGTATTTACTAGGTACTGCTTACTTCTAGATTGATGATCATAGACCATTTTTTAAATTTAGTTATTTAATCAATAATATTAACAGTACGAGAAGTTAAGACGCGGGTGATGATGAATTAATCATAAAGATAATAAATTAGTGGTCTGTTTACTGTCGCTAGAGTTAGTTAGTATCTTTAATTATTATTTATGGATAATTGGCAATCCACCACTGTTCGGTTCTCCAAAAACTTTTTGCCTCGCACAACCAATCTCTGAAACAAATTGTCGCCTGTGGTATTTTCGAACCGATACGACCTTCAAACCTTCAAGAAAAGAGCGTACTCCCATCTCAAACGTCGGCAACGCATTTACTATTAGGTGACCCGTCTGCTCGTTTGCTCCCTATATCATAAAAAAAATAAACATCCATTATTATAAACATTCGCCTATTAGTAAGATGTACGATTAAACTTGCGAAATGTCATTAATGACAGAAAGTTGACTATTAAGTTCTTATAAGATAAAAATCCAACTGGAACAACTGTAACTGCCATTCTTCTTTAAATGTTAATTGTTAAAGGATATACAGCAACAACCGCTGCACCCGCCAATCCATTTAATCCGTCGTAGTAAATTATTACTATAAAGGTAATCATTTCATACATAAACAAAAATATGTAGGTACTAACTCACATACATACGCACACACTTAAGGTGTTTCGCGCTTATAATTACTAACTTTATATATTATACGAATAAGTAATTTTGAAATGAAATTTCTTTAGAATCGTTGTGTTTTGAAATTTGATGAAACGAAAAACTTACACTAAAAAGAGACAAACATTAATGAATAGAATTTAGCCTGCGAGAGAATGAAATAGAATACAAGTATACAGTGTTTCCTAAAATCTTTGAAAAGAGACAAACACAATACAATAGGATTTAGCCTGCGAGAGAGTGAGATAGAACACAAGTACGCAGCACTAAAAAGAAATAAACATATTCATAAAAAGGATTTAGCCCGCGAGAGAATGAGATTGAATACAAGTATACAATGTTTCCTATAATCTTCATATGCTAGCACGTGTCTTTGTGCCTGTGTACTACGAAGCCTTCTAGTGTCTGTCACGTGTATCATTTTTGTGCATTTGCGTATTAAAATTCGTTGGTTAATTAAGTGTGTGAATTGCACATATAATCTTTTTCTTTGGTACCCTATTTCCATTTCTGTGCACCTGACTGCGTGCATATGCAAAATGTCATGATGACGGAGTAGTTAAGGCATGACAGTAACAAAGAAACAAACTCATGAATAGGATAACTTTCAATGTATTATCTACAACCGCGTGTTAACAAAACAACATAGCTAAACACAATTATTTTAGTTTTAATTTAAAACCCTACGGTATCATGGACCAGACAGGAAGGCATCCAAGGCTCCACATAGTTCCGCCGTCGCCTTTGCAGCATGCCAGTTGAGTTCCTTGCTTGGAATGTAGGTGCACACAAAAAGTGCTCCGGCTTCAAACGGAAGGGTCAGACACTGGCCACTCGTCGTTAGCTCAGACGGAGGTTCTCAAAGTTTTTGTAATTAGTTTAATTTATATAGTTTTTACAGACTAATAACAATTATTTGTCATTAGTAAAAGTTTTGTATTACATGTATTATTATGATTGTGTTTTTATATAGATAAATATAATAAGATTTTTTGATAAAATCTTTTAAGCTTATTAGATTATGCGTTCTTAATTGGAATTGTTTTTTCTTATAGTCCAAGATCCGACTGCAAGATTACTACATTCATCAAGTATTTAATCAAAATCTGATTTTCATACATAATAATGGATAACGGTGTATATTCTTGCCGAGGTGCCTATCAAAATGTGGCCGATAATATTTACATAACGTATGAGGGGTTTGGTGCAAGCTGGTTGCACTAAGAATAAATAAACAATACATATATAACTTATCATATTTCTAACGCTTATTATAATAAACTTTGTTAATCAAAAGTGACTTTGACTTAGATTAGAGAACATACACAAAATAATCTACAAAAACTTTGAGAATCCTATCAATTTGCATTCTATATAAATGTACGTACATCCCGCTGACGCTTAGTTGCCTAATGAAAATGAGCCCTTTCTTCCGTAGAGCCGGCACGGTCAAGCGGTCCCTCCGACATGCCTAAGGACCCCTAATGTTGCCCGTGTGTTTTAAATGGAAATCGTACTTGCAATTTATATGAAAGGGTCCCAATTGTTCTCTCTTGTTTACGCGTGTTCCATGACTAATTTTGGAGCTAGAACTGTCGTGATTCTTTCTTTGCTGCTAGTTCTTATAGAAATTATATTATAAGCAAATGGGGAATGTTTTAATGTTATTGGTTAAACCGGATCCAGTAGCTTAATGACAAAATTATGCTAGCATGGTCTCCTAAACGAGGTCCCTTACGTAATTTTGTTTGAGTTCATAAATGGATAAAGTGAGTTAAATCATCGTTTAAATTATAGATACGAGATTATAAAAAACAGTAAATTTTATTATCATTGATTTTTCAAATTCTCTTTTTTTTATATAAAGTGTATCTAGGTGTACTTTCCTAAATGTAAGGGTTAATTTGGTGGCGATAAGAATGAGCGCATTTAGGTACTATTATGAAAAAGACTTGAACCATTTAAGATTATTTATTGTACCTCGGAATATCATTATTCAGAGAAGTTTGAATAGTTACAGAGAGTCATTATATTGAGGCTTAAGCTTAGATTAATAATGCTCAGTTGCAAAATTGATAGTTGAAAATATAATCACTAAAAAAAGTGACTTGTCTGTCATTAATTAGTGTGATTGATAGGTTCTCTCCTTAAATATTTCATTGAATAGAATGAATGTATGTGAATTCTTGTTCCAATTAAATAGTTACGAAATTGGAATGTGAATTGTATACAGCTGAAAGTGCTGATGTAAAAAAGAAAATTAACGCTATCGTGTAAAAATTGAAACAATTCAATTTATCCAAATCAATAGTTATTAAATACTATCTAACAAAGCATATTATCTATCACACCACCGACACAAGCCGGTTACATTTCGAACAGCCCATAAAATCTTTTTGATCATCACCCACCCCAATTGGAAACTAATTAGGCCGCGTTTGGAAACTCTACGTAATTAGAAATTCCAATTAGATATTTGTCGGCGTTTTCTCAACAAATTCTCTGAGGTCCAAACAATTATTGTTATCGCTGGCCACCCAAGCGCCCTTTGATATGGGAATAATTTCGGGGTCGTTGGGCCGCCCGCCCAGCCCCTCTTAAGACGGAACAGATTTCTTTTTGATGTAACCACATCCTATTAAAGTTAGCGTGAATGTGTGCACACGTTCCGATTTGTTGTTTGGGATAGATTTTCGTTCGTATTTTTTTGGTTTTTGTTACAAATGTATGAAAAACTTTTGCAATGTGTGTACTTATTTAATTTGTAAATAAAAGTCCTATTAATCTGATGCCTTTACAGTAGGCCTTAGTTGAGTTGAGATTCCTCTACATAATAATATTTTGTTCTTTTTCAGTCAGATTGAGAAATTAGAACCAGAAATAATTAGAAAATGACGAAAGATATTTATTATGACTTTAAAAAAATATGGTTTAGAATACAACTATATTTTTTTTGTGTAACATTCGAAAAATCTAATGTTACGTGATGTATTTGCATAATATAGTTACCATACTTTAATGATCCTTTATTTAATAAGTAGATAACATTTTAAGTTATGCAAAAACAAAATCGAGGGTCACAAAATAGCTGATATAAGTGGCAAGTTCATAATTATTATTAGATAGATTAGATAAGATTAGATAATTTATTAATTCGCTCAAACACATGTGTACATACAATAAACAATCGCATGCAAGATATAAAGTTGGAGAAAGTTCAAGATATGTTTGCCATATACAATGACGTGCGAATTTTAATTTACTTAATTTTTAAATCTGTATAAATTCTCATCAGTGATCTATTTCTGTCACTTGACCTGATATCACCAGTTAACATTAGAAAAATGTGTATATATTATTGAAGTTATAATTAAATATATAATTAATTTTAGACTGATAATTAATTAATTATCAGTCTAAAATTAATGTTTACAATGTCAAAGTAATACTTATATTAAATCTTAATATTACGTCAAATGTGTCTAATTAGGTACTTTTTGATTTTTAATTGTCTAATTATGTCAAATCAAATTTATCATTTAAAAAGTCATTAACATTATAATAAGCATTTTCAATAAGAAATGATTTTATTTTTTGCTAAAATGCTTCGCTACTTAGATCTTTCCAACATTTGGGAAATTTATTATAAATATTTGGAGCCATGCAAATAACACTTTTGCGCATAAGTGCAGTCCTAGCCGTATGCAGACAAAGATTATTTTTATCGCGTCGATTTCGGGGAATCATATCTGCCATACGCGGAAATAGATTAGGATTGTTTAATTAGCTTTGCTTTTTTAAGATTATGTACGTAATAATAAATTAGATGGACCGACAAAGGTTTCTATTGCACGTAGACTGCTAAATGTGGCTATCCATTCGTTAAGATGAAGATATTTTTTATTCTAAGTAGGTTAAGGCTAGCAATTGCAGTGGGGTCCAGTTTAGAATATAGAAGACTATGAAAGGTTTTGAATCCTGCTTAAGAGCTGCCTATAAGTATCATCTCAATCCATAATATAAGTAAATAAGTGAACCGTTCATCTCTCATCATATGCACTGTACTATGAACGAACATACTCATCACATACACATAATATATCGTGTACTCATTGGACCGCAGTTTACAGTCGGCCGCACACATATATCACTAAATTTTGTTTATGTCCATACTAGAGTGTTTACTGAATTCAAATTAAGTTTGTTGATGCCAGCGAATGGTATTTTAATATGGGAAAGTAAAATAAACTGCGTGAACGAGTGAGTTCTTACTCTTTATGATGAAGTTTTTTGATGATGTTAAGTGGTATTTTACCTGATTGATTTAATAAAGCGTATTATATCTGTGTATAATATTATTAGCACCAAATTAATATGGTGCTTTAGTCTATTTTTTACTCCGGATGTACCTACCTTCACGACAAGCCACTGAACATTATAAAAAAACCGGCCAAGGCCGGGTCAGATTCGCGTATGAAGGGTTCCTTACCGTCGTCGAACAAAATATTAAGATCGAGCATAAAAACACGTTTCTAGTAGGGTAGCCCCTTTAATTTAATTTTACTATTATTTGTTGTTTTAGTGACAACAGAAGTACACATTCAGTGAAAATTTCAACTGTCGACCTATTAAGGATCATGAGATACAACCAGCTGATGGACGGACGGAGTAATAGGGTCCCGTTGGTTACCCCTAGGGTACGGAACCCTAAAAAACATTAAGGTACTCAAATTTGCCTCGGACACAGTAAATCTAATAGGCAATCGTATTAGTGGCACAGTGTGTAATTGTGGTATACTATTCTAGATACGATTTTTTGTGCTACATTCTAGGCGCGTTCTCTGACTCATGACCCATATATTATGCCATAGTTTAGCCAGTTATAGAAGGGACCTAACGTAAGATATCGATGCGGGGGTTTGTCATCACATCTGAGGTATCCGTTGGAGAAAGAAGGGGTTCTGAAACGAATCTTACCAAAACATCTTTCAATTTAAGAACATAAAATAAATAGTGCATCATGAATTCAAATCGTAATATCCTATATTCGACACGTCATGGCGTCCGTCAATATTAAGACAGTAATGTTGAGCAATATATGATTATGAACATGTCAGCATTAGGGATACAAAGGCAAAGGGCCTCACATAGTTAATTTGAAATGAGGGTTTAGTAATTTAAGTACTACGCAATGTATGGTAAGATTAAATCGAGTTACGTAGTATAGACAATGTACACGACATATTTTTATGTATATGTGTATTATATACTGAATAAAACAATGATATAAACAATAGTCAGGTTAATTGTTAATTGCAAGTTTATAGTAATTAGATAGTTGTAATTAGACAACCCATTTGTTCTAGGTTTTGTGTTAAAAAATCTATACTAATACATATTATAAAGCTGAAGAGTTTGTTTGTTTGTTTGTTGGTTTGGTTGAACGCGCTAATCTCATGATCTACTGGTTTGAATGGAAAAAATCTTTAGTTTTGGAGAGCCCATTTATCGAGGAAGGCTATAGACTATATAACATCACGCTACAACGAATAGTAGTTGATGCTCAATGAAAATTGTTGCAAAAACGGGCAAAATTTACAAACGCGGACGAAGTTGCGCGGGTCAGCTAGTATATTATTATACTGTTTGTTCTGCCTACTACTAAGTACTTTTAAGATACTTGGAAAATGATTATATTTTTAAATATTTCCTAAGAGATATTCTATAATGTATTAAATATATATTTAAACTTATATTTCCTCACTACTCTTTTTCGTATTTATGTATCAAAGGTTATTTGAGCTTTTAAATATTTCAAGTAGAAGTTGTTATCACTACAAGACTACAAACAAAACACAGTTAGCATATCATAGAAGGAGAACCAATTGAGCGGCTATTACCATCGACTAATGTCATAAAATCTTATACGACAACCATACATATAAATCGCTACTTTAATGCAAGAAGATAGGGTTCATTGTAAAATGAAATGTAAAGTAACTTATGTGTAGTATTATTAGCATTGATAAGTTTGTGAATTTGCATAAGACCTGTCAGGAGGTTCTAAGAAGGGTTGAGATTCTCGAGGGCTTTCCCTGATCCGGCGAGCTTATCCTGATAATTATTTCAATTGTTTATGCCTGTCGACGGTGCATTTAGATGGCGTATTATAGTTTGTAGAGATGTTGTCTTCATTACCGAAGGCTTCGGCTGTCGGCGAGTGATCTATGTTTAAGGGCCGAGTAGCACATTGTTTCAGATTGAGATGGTTCTCTTGAGAGGTATTGTTGTGATTTAGATGTTTGAAGTTTATTTTAATGTTATTGTTTATTTATTGGTAGTAATGACTTATTTTTAGCTCATGTCTAAGGTTGACTTTCTTGCACTTAAATAAGATTTAAACAATGTTTTGTTTTGCTTTTTTACTGTCGTATGTGTTGAACTTGGTAGTCAATTTGTAAAAAGGTAAGCTGAAAAGTATTACGTACTAAAATGGTTAGTGTTTGGGCAGCTACGTGCATAAAAGTGCGTTGTGGTCGAGTGCTTAAAGATAAACGTTTAAAAAAGGACTGAGAGAAACTCACAGGAGAACCAAATTAGCCCACGTAGCGCTAGCTGTAAGTAAGCTAAAGTGATGATTGTTAAGCTATATGTGTAATTGTGTACATATACGGCTCGTGGTATAATAGACTGTACAGTTTATAGAACCGCGAACGGTTGAGGAAGAAGCATTCTGAATAGCGATTACCTATAGAAAGTTTAGCATGGGCTGTCCACCATAAAATGAACCAGTGACCTGATTAAAATGACATAGATCCGTAGAATTAACATCTTATGAACCTTTCAGAACCAAAAGGCAAAGCAAGCAACTGTGTCGCAAGCTTCTGGTTATGTATAATCGTTAAGAAGTTAAATACTAAAATGAAAACCAAATATTAAATATAACTCTTAAAATTGATTAATAAAATGAACAACACATTGGAATTCTAATACAAAATTTAATCTGTACACACATGCAGTAATGAAATGTTACCCCTTCATTAGAGGCAGCCAATTCTTCAGAAGTTAAATATGAGAGTTGCGACTAATAATGTCTCATTATTGTTCACGTTATTAAAATTAAGACTTCGTATGACTTTGTTAAGAAGATTTACATCTAAACATTTGTTGATTGACTGTTATTAATATAGAATTATAAAGGACAGGAGAAACACCCACACACAGGTAGTACCGTACTTAGTGTGTTTTTCAGCTAATACGTACAGTAGCAAACAAGTTATAAAACCAGTTGTGCAATCCTAATAAATGTTACCTATATTATAAGGTGAAAGTTTGTGAGCATGGGTTTTTTTTTTATTATTATGACACGTGAGATTGGCCTCAAACCGCCTGATAATAAGCTAGAGTGAGGTCCAAAGACTGAAGACCACCATTATAGATACGGATGATACTAAAATGGTGGTCCTCAGTTTGACGGCCTCGAGAGATGCTTTTTCACGCCTCGCTTAAAGGACCCGATGGATGGATGGATATATGTATGGGCTACACGGATCTGATAGGAATTGGGTACTGGGTGACTGTCAAATCAAATGAGTGTCATTTTAGTAAACGTCAAAACGGTAGCTTCCGTACAATTTTTGTATGAAATATTACGGCGTGACGTGACGCCTTAGTATTGTCAAATCATTTACTTTTAATGTTAATTTAACAACTATCGCCTGCGGTATTTCCGGACCGATACGACTTTCAAACCTTCAAGAAAAGAGAGTACTCCTGCCTCAAAGGCCGGCAACGCACTTGTGACTCTTGAGCTGCAGGTGCCCATGGGCGGCGGTATCACTTACCATCAGGTGGCCGGTCTGCTCGTTTGCCACCTATCTCATAAAAAAATAGATAAAGATGTCGAAATGGCGAACACCTACCTACTTATTGTGTAGAGATCGTCTTGTGGCCGAGTTTCAACCATAATTCATTACTATATTGAGTTTTGAATGTCATAATATAACTTGAACCGTCATTGCATAGAATTCCGTTCCATCAACATAGATTCTGAACACAAGTGGTTTGATGCAGCTTTTTCAGACGTGCAGAATTTTTAAATTTGTAACACATATTGTTTTAGCTTTCTAAAGTTTATTTCAGTTTTGTAAGTAAAACATAATACTTCTGTTCATGCGATTGAACCCTGTGGATTTTTTATTTATGTGATGTTTAATGCGTCACCTACTAACTTAATCTTATATTAAATACCTTTTCTAATCTGATCAAAATCTTTTATACACAAACATTTGAGCGCGGGTGCAACCCCCAACCCTACCCTCGGGCTTCAAGAACGCTTTAATTAACTTAATAAATACACACTCTGCTTCATTACGCACATACGTCAAATGTTATGAACATCTTACGATCACTTGTCTCGAAAATGCCTATTTGTAGTATGGATCTATACTTAAGCGTTTGCAAGTTGGCAAATGGATGTTCGTATAGCAACCGGGACCGACATTTAACGTGCTCTTCGAGGCACAGAGGGGTCTCAATGTGTTAAGAAAGGTCACCCATCCTAAGACTGACCTTGAAATTACCAAAAATAACCTATTACAGTTTTTATATAGTTAATACTATTTATATTTCCACGGTTGTCTGAAGAACGTATAGGTAATCTAAATATTTAGGACCTTATATTCCTTTTTATCAAGCTTTACTATAATTTTTAACTATATTTTCTTACGAAATAATTGAATTCTCAAAGACTAAAAATTAAATACGAAGTATCGATATACGATAATCAGAGCAGGACCCTTTCTTTAAATGCCTCTAATGCTTGAAATGTTTTTATTCGTTAAAATTGCAACCAGTTTTTAAATACTTACAATAAATACAGCCAGTGAGCACTCTTTTTAATCACCAGTAATTACAATCACTATTAAAATTAAATCAGTATAAGCATGTACGATTCCGCAACTCGTAGGTACCGACACTACAAAGAAAGAATCGCAATCACTTAGTACTTAAGTCTAAAAATAAATTGAACCATTATTTCAGTCTTCACTGGCACGGTGAAAAAAGTAGATACATACATAATATCACATGTCACTCATTAAACCAAGACATTAAAACCAAAATCAAAGTCGCACTCCACAAAAAAGAGATCCTAATACGATATCCCAGACAGCTTGGCACCGTGTTTTTGTGCCTTTGTCTAATACAAACAGAGAGATAAATGGTCGACCGCCAACATGTGACATGTGACCGATAAATCAGAAGCCGGATATGGTCACGGGACGATCATGTGAGTAAATATGGACACCGGGGACGCGTGGCGGCTGCAGGAACAAAAAATTGTTGGCGAGAAAGCACTAATGCCGAAGATATAATATTACTTACAGCATGGTAATTTTTATTTATTGTTTGAGGTATATGTAAAGGTTTACTATAGATGTAGCTATGACAAGTAAGTTTTCCAAAAAAATCCGCATGGTAAACTGATTGAAAAGAAATTATCAAACTAGGATCAGAAAGGACATGTATCTACCAGGACATTCCTGGGTTGCAAATGCATATGTACCTGCTGACCTATTAAACCTATTATATTATTTAAAAACCTATTAAATATAAATAAAATAAAATGATTATGTTATGAAAATGGAAAACCTCAATGCTTAAATGTTAAATGTTTTAAGTTCCACGATTTAGACTATCGGGAAAATAAAACTTTCTCGCTAAGTATTTTGCCATCCTTAGCTGTACATAGCATCTTTAGTATTTTGATAAGTTATAATAGTATCTTAACACAAAGCTCTGAATTCGCAGTAGGTACTTATTTAAAAACTCAGAACCGAAAACAATGCACAAACAACACAACCCCAAAATGCCCGGGTGGAACATTAAATAAAATGATCACAAACCTAACAGCTCTTCAAACAGTATCCGGGTAAAATTGCTCCACCCGGGGTAAACAGAATCATCATTGTAACACGTGTAATTTCGAGTTCACCGGTCATTACTTTTGACCGGGTGCCCGGATGGAGCCGGGTGAATAATTGAGCGGCGTGTGAGAGATGGACCCGCGAAAATATGAAATGATCCTGTCCCGAAGTGGAAAGGTTAACTGGCTGTGATTTCAGGTGTTGCTGACAAATGGCTTGTTGAGATGTCAAGTATTGTGGAAACATATTTGGCGTGGCTTTGTGCTCTTTGCTAATGTACGACTGCCGTTTGTGTAGTAGTCAGTTTTGCTACAACAATACCTACGTTAATTCAAATGTTAGTTAAGAATAGGTCTTTCAAATTAGACTATTATATATATAGAATGTGAGTATGTTTGGCCGTTTATTGGTTTCTTTGTTTGTAACGCTTTCACGCCTAAACTACTGAAGTATGAAGTTTTGGCATACACGTTGTCAAGGCTACAAATAAATTAATTGTTATTTTTTTTTTAAACAATATTTTATACAAACTAAATTTTATTTTAGTGTAGATTTGATGTTTGAAAAGAGTACTTTTCAAACATCAATATCTACACTAAAATAAAATTTGCGTAGTAACGCAAGACGAATCAATTGAGTCCAAACTCGATTGGGTTATCTTGTTTAGTTCAGAAGTTGCTATAGCCACCTTCCGACTCCATCACCATACCCTGGATATCAAGTAGCACCAGAGACTTACCTAGAAAAAACAAATAAGCCTAAACTCGATGGGTTTATCTTGTTTACGGCCGTCTTCTGGCTCCATTATCGGAACATCTCCATGGTACCATATTATTGTATTGTCACCGAAGATACACATGTACACCAAATTTGAGCCCAATCGGACATCGGGAAGTGGGTCTCATTTATGTTCCAAGATTCGTGCTGAACACACATACATACATACATAAAAAAAATTGCAAGTTAAATAAAAGCTTGTAAAAAGAACATAGAGCCTTTTATTAAAAAGACTTCTGAGGGATAGAAAAATAACTTCTTAACTTAACTTAAAAAAAGCTAGTTATGTACAAATTACGATACCATTTTGATTAATTGTGTTTTGATCAAACTGCACCATGTATCGTACTTTGATTAGCAATTACAATATTTTAAAGAAGATTTTAAAATCTTCATACATATAGGTACATAAGTTCACAGAATTACCTCCAAAAAGTCACTTCATAATCTCTTTCCCTAACCAACAAAAACAAAGCCAACGTGAACATCAAAAAACATTCTCCATATAAAAACACGTTAAATCCATGCACACATCGAGTGTCCGAACCGGGAAGTGAACCCGACACCTCGACCGCGGCCCACCAACGATCCTTCCTCCAACAAATTTGGTGGGCTACACTAAATTTATAGTTCCGGCCACCTTTCCTACACGTGACTAAATATAGATAAGTTATCCGTAGTTTTTTTGGTATTTACGAATACCTACATATTTGCTATTTGGTTTTAAGAGAGGTAACATAGCAAGGAAGAGTTTTTACAGTTTACATTTGCGATAACTATCATCGACTTATTCGCTGATATCGTCCCTGGTAAAAACACTAGTCTCGAGCGTCATTGTGGGGGTAGGTAAACCATAAAAGCTCACGATTATGTTATGCCCTGCACTAAACCTGAAAGTGAATGAATTTAGATTCTTTTAGCTTAATTTGGAAAGATTTATTTCGATAAAAACTTCGAACTAATAAAACTTGTATATGTAGAGAGGTTATAAGCAGCATTACGCTACAGGTTAAAGGATCGTAGGAATAACAATGACATGTAATGTAACTCGTTTAATAAAAGTCTTGGCAAAACTGTTTTTTTTGCTCTATTGATGACCTAGAATAATCGTTATCATATAATACAAATATCATTATAATATTAGATTTCCTCCACTTCCTCGAATATATATAGCATAAGTAATGATGCTAATTAGTATCCAATATGTGCTTACATGTGTAAGATCTAATTCCGTGTAGTATGCTGAATGGGTTGTACCAATTAGCATTTGTATTTACATAACTAATGACCGTGTATTTGTGTACAAATACTATAGCATGTATTGGGAATTCCCCTTCCAACAAATTATTTTAGGTGAAGTTTCTACAAAAAAAATAATTAATCTTCCAATCATTTGACTACACAGAACTTATCATGTCTATATTGTACTTGCGGTGGAAAATAAACAAGCATAAGTAATGATAGAAATTGGTTACTGTTGACTTATAATTTATAATATATGTATGTATGTGTTTGGTTGTCGGTTTGATAAGACCTCCTACTGACTTTCTGCCCCTAGGAAGGCCCTTTTTAAGGCCAAAGAAAGCGGTCTCAACCAGACAGAGATTGCCAACGGCCATAAAATGCCGCGGAATCTACGCTGCTTTGTGAGTTTGTCCTAGTACATGTACGTACCTATGTTATAGGTGGTCAGAAATTTGATGCTGAGTGAGAAATCGCTGTTACCACCTACTACGCAATAGCCATTTAAAGTTAATATATACACAACTGTAAAAACGAGTTACGCGCCATACGCCATATTGACTTGTTTAAAAAATGTTAGTCAGGGATGGTGTAAGGCATCTAACGATACCCTATGTGGCAAACAAGTATACGCCTCCCCTCGCTCTAACTAGAAAAGATTCCTGTTGAAAATAAACACATGTTTGAAAAAGCCACATAAGCCACAAATTAATTGTTACATTTTTTTGGGCTTAGAGCATTGACATTAATCGGAGAAGGTCGTGCATGGCTACAAAAAAAAAACGAATCATAAAAGTAGCAGCAAAATACTAAGAAAAAATCTTTTTTTTTTATTACCAAACTGTAATAATATATAAATGAACGGTCTTAACGAACTACCATGATAAAGAAAACTTTGTAAATATAAATATACTAATTACTGTATACCTACTATAGATTTGCTTGGTGGTCGAATTTCAAAATAATTTATTTTGAAAATTCATTAAGTTTTAACGGTTTGATGTCAAATCATTGACAAGTATAACTTGAACAGTCACTTTCCGTACATTGACAGGTCAACATATGCATATTCTGGACGCCTTGTAGCCGTTTTCGGATAATTTTACAACATATAAATATTGATTAAACTTTATAGCTTTTTTACGCTTCTTCTATATACAAATTAAGTATTCCAATTTCAAATTTCTAAGAAATTTGGTTTAAAACGCGTTCTAAGAAATATATTTACGTATATTATTTATCGTCGTTTATGAGCCACGAGTTTGATTTCCACGCATTTTTATTATGATAACATTGTTACGAAGACTTTTGGTGTCAATAAAAATATAATATAAACAGTCTTACTACTATTATAAATTCAATAGTTTGGATGGATGTTTGTTATTTAATCACGCCAGAACGGCTAAACAGATCTAGATTAAATTTGGAAGAGAGTCTGGACTAGCACATAGGCTACTTTTATCCTACTTTTTATATTATTATCGCGGCATATTTCCCCGCGAACGAAGTTGCGGGCAACAGCTAGTAAACAAAAATGTTTTACTGACTCAAATCCAACAATACTTTAATAAATATAATTGTACTTATTATACCTTGTTTTACTCAAATTTTATTTATAACATACCTACCAAAAGAAATCATACCACTTAAACTTTATTTACTAATTAAAACAAACTCGTAACCAACGAACAGTTTCCAAGTAATGTCTAGGTCCTCATCCCACATAGGAATGCGTCCAGTCCCCATTCCTGATTTTCAACAATGCCGGAGACTTGCCTCCTAGCTCCCGCCCACTGAAAACGATGAGTTTTGATTTAAAAAGATCGCAGCGCCCTCCGCGTATATCGGTAATACTTCAAAGCTCTGCAAGCTTACAAAGAAAGCTCTGTAGTTCCCACATTTTTATACAGATGGCACTGTTCCAGTTTATTTTAAAAATACTTTTTGCAATCTGGGGATGCGGAAACCATGCCTTATGGTTTCTGCGTACTTTTGTTTTATAATTTTAAACAACAATTTTGAATACTAATAATAGATTACTTTCCAAAAAGTTGAATAACTTTTCGGTTTTTTAATTTTTTCATTCACTTCGTAAAGACAGATTGTCTTATAATTTCTCATTTAGAAGGAGTTTTTACAATTAAAGCGAATGATGAACATCGGTTATTATTTATTTGTATAGATAATTTTGTTTTTGTTTGTCAGCGTAAGCGGGAAATTCTCTGTTGGAATTGGTACAGTTGCATGCAAACCTAAGACGGTTGGTAGCAATGAAGTTTATCATGTATGTATCTTTGTTTTATTATTTTTCTGTACCTATAAGTTTTCAATCAATTAGCCTATTGTAGTCCTAAGTAAGCTTTACATAGGCCTCTCCCAATGTGCGCTATAGCACCCGGTCTTCCGCTTTCCGCATCCAGTCCCTCCCAAATACCTTCCTCAGGTCATCGGTTCATTTGGCTGGGGGCGTCCTACCCGTTTGCTCCAACGGCCATCGGTCCTTTGGCATACGTGGCCAGCCCATTGCCACGTAAGCGTGCTTAATTTTATTGCGTGTATAAGTTTTACTTACTTACTAAAAAATACAGTTATTTATTTATAATACTTACTGCAGAGTGATACATATACACAATTGTATAATAATAACTAAAAATAATTTAATGTATTTACTAACATAGCTTAAGTTTCTCAATGTCACTAACACACTAATATAATATATAATATATATGGTGGTCACACTGAAAAAAATGGAATGATATAGAAGTTTGTTAATATTTTTATTGCTTTCCGAAGTAGTCTCCGTTCCTTTCTAAGCACAGTCGCATGTGATGGAACCATTGACTGAAGCAGTGAGCCCACTCTTCTGTAGGTATCTCTTCCACGCCTTTTTCAAACGCAGCCACGGCTTCTTCAGGGTTCATAAATCGAATTCTTTTAAGAGTATCTTTTATTTTTGGAATTAAATAAGTCGCAAGGTGCTAAGTCGGGACTGTAAGGAGGATAACTCACTAACTCCACACCTTCGATTTACAGATATTCAATAGTCTGTCTGTGGGAGTGAGCTGGAGCGTTGTCGTCGTGGAGGAGGATCCTACTTCTAGAGTGCTGCTGTCTAACATTTCAAAGACAACTGGCAGTCTGACTGACATACCAATCTGCAGTAACAGTCCTTTTGTCTTCTAGAATGATTGTTGCGAAATGTAGCGTCGGTCCAAAAAATGAGGCAATCACCTTTTATCCCTGACTTCTGCCCTTCTTTACTTTTGTCGGCAAATCTTAGAATGGAATGTAATGGATGTTCCACTGCGCAAGCATTGAGTGGCACCAATCCAAACGACAACGTTTTTGATCTTCCGTCAAATTATGAGGTATCTATCTAGCACAAAACTTTCTGACGCCTAAATATTTATATAAGACTTTTTTACTTGACTCATACCAATGCCTAAAGCTGCCCGAATGTGTTGATATGTCACCCTTCCATCAGCTTCTATCATTAGCCGCACAGAACTCTCGTTATCTTCAGTAGGTAGTCACCGTAGAAGGACATCCTTCTCGAGAATCATCAGTGAGTTTGCTTCGATCACGTTTAAACTCATTAAACCAGCTGTAAACAGTGGCACGAGCTTGACACGAGATAGGGCTTCGTAATGAAATGCCAATCGTAGTCTGTCATAACATTGCTGTTGAGTAAGACCGCAACGAAAGTTCTCTAGTCAAATCCATTTCAATGCACGACAGACAGTGTCTAAATTGCCGCCAATTTGTAAAAATAAATGACGTATGAAATTATTAAACATCTACAAATTTCCAAAACGTTCATAATTCGAAATTTAAATAAATTTTTCATCGGTTGCTTTTCTTACTGGCCTATTCTAAAGAAATTCTTTGCTTTGGTTGTAATTTGCGATAAAAAGATATTGTGACTATAAATTGAGATAAAAGCTATCCTACCGCTCAAGTTGGACTAAACTGCACACAGTGTAGAAATTTAATTAAAATCGGTTCATTAGTTTCGGAGTTCATCGCATACAAATAACGTGACACGAAATTTTTATGCAAAAAATATTAGTGTGTTAGTGACATCGATCGACAGTGACATCAATTTATTTATTTATTATTTTAATACAATATTTACGAATGGTGCAGTGATTTAGGATAATTATTTGTGTGATTAGGTGATTACCAACAGAAAATTATTGTAAGTTTACGTTAATAATAAGACTGTCGCTTTTTAAAAACAAAGTGTTTGAGACTATTTTGAAGGACCTTCTATCTATAAATATTTTACATTTACATTTTAAACATGAACGCAAAAAGTTGGATGCAGGATCCAGGAATTAGGTATTATTTACGAGGTAACTATTATCTTATCTGTAGTATTATAGAATCTCATGTTTATGATCCCAAAGATCATAAAGTATAATTATTAATATTTGAATTTAGACCTCTAATGACAATATCTGAAATCATTGGGTTTTAGGGAACGTAGTATAATGACCACTTCAATTTCAACAATCATATTAGATAAATTCGTAATTGAATATTTCATTTATTTGGAAAGTACATACAAGTCAAGGTCAAGTTTACGCAAAGTAAAGGCCACAGATTTGCAATATACGGCCACAGATGCTACATATTACGTAATTTTACGCAAGTTTATTTAACCAAAGTAATCTATACCTAGTCAGTAGAATAAATGCACTATAGTAACATCAAATACATAATGTGATCTGTAGGTGAAATCATTAGTTGCGGCCCATTTTATATTTTATTCATTGGTGGATGCGCTAAAAAGCGGCCATGCATAATTACCTCCCGCGAGTACACTAGCGAGAGCGACAACAGAGACTGCTTTGGAGTCGTTTGAATGTAAATATTAATTTGTCTCTGGTCTAATTAAAGTAAACTAAAAACAATGTATTTCTTTTTCGTATATATATATATATTTATTTCTTCTGATATTACACTCATGCGTATGCTTCCCAATGCACCTACTTTATTATTTTTTACACCACCTTAAGGTAGACTGGCAGAGAATGCCTTTGGCATTAAGTCCGCCTCTGTACATGTTGTGCATAAAGTATTAAATAAATAAATGTATTCAGCAATCGAGCTCAAATGAATATGACAGGCATAAATTTTCAAAATTGCATACAAAGACATGAGCTATTTACCATGTATTGTAGTACAAATATCAAATTGTGTATCAATAGTTTTTCATTAACTAGTAATCATCATATTTTATTATTACGAGCCATGCAATGCCAGCTGAAGTTATTGCAAAGATCACTTAGCCTTATAGATTGAAAAGTTAGAATTATCTTTTCATGTGATTTGACCCATATTATAGCAAAAGTGATCAGGTTCAGTTAATGAAAGGATCCAGAGCAGTTAATCAAAAAGCTTTTAACCAATTAAAACATGGCTTACTATATTTTTATCGCTATTCATGTCTTCTTCTATATTTTTTAATACACTCAACACAAATAAAATCCAAACGTGGATGCTGGAAGCTGATAATTACTTATTTTGTCTTACTCAAAGCAATTGCTTCTCTAATCATGATGTAGGTACTCCAGGAAGCGGTTGTCTTTTTATAATATTACTAAAAGACTATTTATAAATCTCTTTGTTGGTTGTATTGTGAAGGGAGTTGAATATTCAATGAGAAATACATTACCTAATTATAGCTATAAATAGGCAAAAATAATGAAATGATCACCTAAGGGGTAGGAACGTCTCGAGCATTCATCAATTGTATTATCCCCTCGTCATTGATAGCAGCCAAATTAGTTAAACAAGAAGTTAATTTCAGTTAGTAAATACTTAACCTTTGATTCATAACAAATAAATTAATAAATGATTAAATAAATAATAACGGCAATTTTCGACTCCACATCAATCACTGTCCGCTACCGGACTCTTTTATATGCGTTTGTCAGTGAATTACAACGACAGGCCTGTAGCCAGTGAAAAACTGTTTAAACGTCTACCTCATATGCTTATGTATGTAACTACAGTTTATGTGTTGCCAATATACGTTTATGTATCTACTATTGAGCACATCCTGTATAAACAGCGATCATGATTATTCATAGCTATATCTCATTTATTAAACATTTCGAAACATTCGCGACATTGTTATTGGCTTTTTCTGTTAGGAAATTCACTGTATCGGCGCGGCGGCGTATAAAAATGCGTCCAACAGATAACAATAAACTCACCCCTTGCAAAGGAATCAAAAATACTGCTGGCTAAATGTGGGTCTAATTTACCTCTTTCCTTTTGGGGATAAAAAGTATAAGTATAAAAAATACCAACAATTTTACTACGTAAGTGTTATCTACGTATTAACGGGAATTAACGCGAACACGAAAAGGTATTACATACGTCTGAATTGAAAAGTCAGCCTGTGACCACGGCCAGTGCAACCTGGTCGAAACGTCAGGCAATTCAGAGGTATGTAATACCTTTTCGTGATCGCGTTAATTCCCGTAAATACGTAGATAATATTATATCATGGAACGCGAAAGTTTAAAAGTTAGTACGTAAGTGTTGTTCTATTATTTTAATAACTGGAATGACATAGTCTATCCGTTAATAGAATACACATACATACATACAGTCACGCCTGTATGTAGGCCGGTAGGCCGAGGTGTATTAAAAATCCAAATTTTCTCAACTAATATTTGGTTCCATTCACGTAATAGGACAAGCCTATTGTCGGACACCGGGTACGTTGGGAATTGATGATGGGAAAATTGGAAATAGTAGTAGGTAACTAGAGAAGACAATAGAAGCAAAGCAATAGTTCGAGCACGTCAGGATCGCACAGCTGCAACTCGAACTGGCTGTGGCCGGGAAGTCCAAGCGCTCTAATAAAATAACCCTACTTGAATAATATCTAAAATGTACCTTTTTGTTTTTCTTCTTCTTTTCAGCACTGGTAACTAAAGAGGACAAATCTTTGAAGGATGTATACTAACATAATTACTTCTTCTCTAACTAATAAGTGTGGCTTAGAATCTTCTAGTAACCACAGAGCAACCAATTGATTGTGAGTATACATACACTACCCACACGGTGTTGGGCATGTACACTCTTAATGTATAATAGCGCTAATTATATAACATAAGAGCTAATTATGCCGCGAAGACCAAGGCAAGGAAGGACAGCTGCCGCTCCCCCCCCTGGTTTTTGTATGCTAAATGCTGCAAAATTGCATAAAGCTGAGAACGCCCATGACTAGTATACAGTCACACGCGCATATTGACCTTATACCCAGGATCGTGGATCATAAGCAGGTATTTAATCGGTTGCACAGATCAGAGATAGAGCTACCTTCACACCATTGACTCCTATTTGTTATCACGTGTCGTAAAAATACAGTCTACAGTATTTTAGTTTATTTCTTGCGTAAACCGGTCATATGATCATCGAAATGCTTCAAAAACAAACCTGCCTGTCAAATTGCCTATTTTTAAACACATATTTTTGCATTCACTTCATTTAAAACCAATACTCAAAAACATCGTCAGCCAAAACCTGGTTTATGCAATGCAGTTAACCAATGAATAACATTATAGACGGCAAAAAAATGAACTGTGTGCCATAGCCGCGAGCCTAACAGGGTTACCGGGTACCTAGGCGGGGCAGCCGCTCTCATTAGCTCTGTTTGTACAAAGCTTTTGCAGGCAAATGAATAGATTTATACACCGGCTATTAAATCAAGCCGACGAACGCGCGCCCAGTCGCCCACTGTCTGTGTTTGTTAAGATATCCGTAATTTTATGAGTAGGCATAGTATTTGTGATAAAGATTTCGCCGAAGTAGTAGAATAGTAGTAGTAAAATTTGTAAGTACACGAAGTAGTTTATTTCTTGTTTTGGTTATGTAGGTAATTCCTACATGTATGTCGTCTTTTATATTGTAAGGTACATACTTTTGAGCCAAACATGGCAAATCAACACTCAACCCATAATATTTTCATTTGTGCGTAAACTCTGTATGCTTAGTATTATGTTTAAAGTCTGCAGTGGACAGACAATTTAAAAGAACTGGTTCCTGAATCTAATAATTACTTCTGATTACTTCAACTAGGTTCTTAAGAGGAATGCTATCAGCTATACATGGATTTTCCTTGGAGCAATACAAATGACTTCCTGATTTAGGTACTCTGTTACAAAAGAAATGTAGATAAAGCAGTTGTTTTAGTCATAAAAAATTTGTGATTATATATCTTGACAGATGACATTACCTGGTCCTGCAACTACATAATTGACTAAATAACTGGGGAAGTTTTGGATACTAACTTGAGTTCTTGGGTGGGGAAACGCAATCATCTCATACATTACCGGAATAAAATGGCTACTTAGTAACATCTTAACCTGGAGGACAGAATAGAATATTCTTTATTGTACACCATGTAAAAAATAACAATATATCTTAAATTTGGTACTAAAGTTAGGTACAATGGGCGGATAAGATGTTACTATTACGGCACTGATATTTAAATTTTTTCAGAAGCAAAAAAAACTATCCAGACTGAGCTTTGTCGGACTTATTCAATCTATAGACAAGTAATTATTATACATATATAATTTTATTACTTGTCCTGATTGACTGATTCATTAACGCAGAGCTAAAACCGGAGGGGCTACTAATTTGAAATTTTAGCATTTGATGCCTTTTATGATGCTAAGAAAGCATCAAAAAATGCATCTGCTAAGAAAGGGTGTTTAGAAATTCTACCCCTAAGGGGGATAAGAATAAAGGATGAAATGTTTTATGGAAGTTTGTCCTGTTTTGAAGGAAGAAAACACGAAATTTCGTAACGCTACTTATGGTTAGAAATATATATACTCGTATATCGACGTTTTATACATTTTACACCTAAGGGGGTGAATTTGGGGTTGTAAATATATATAGGTACGAAGGAAGTTCGTTGCTTTTACAGGAAGAAGCATGAAATTCAATATGAAATTTCTTATATAAAGCTTAAAAAAAAGAAGCTCCTAATGATTGCTTAACAGATGCCGTTGTGTGTACCAGAAATCTTTATTGCTTAGTCTGAGTAGCTTAGTCATTTTCGCCCCAAAATGATTGCATTGAGTCGTTTAAAAAGAGATACTGCTGTGATTAAAACTAAGAGTTGAAAAAGAAACTAAACACGTGGAATTCAACATACGCTCAGCGTAACAGTTGACCAATGTAAAGACTCTGTATAAGATAACTCTCAGTAATGTCTAACTGATGTCATAGAATACATCATTTATTTATTTATCAAGATTGCCAATAAATTATACACATCACTACATATTATAAAACAAAGTGCCTCGCGACGTCTGTCTGTCTGTCTGTTCGCGATAAACTGAAAAAACTACTGAACAGATTTTCATGCGGTTTTCACTAATAGACAGAATGATTCATGAAGAAGGTTTATGTGTATAATTTGTTAAAATGTGTAAATTGATTGAAATATGATGATGACTGTTGAAGATGTCTCTGCTACCCGTGCGAAGCTGGGGCGGGTTGCTAGTAACTAATATGAGAAAAGAAATTACAAATACATGTCTTGTGCTCATTCAATCATAGGCAACCACAACTAACACAAACAAATTAAAATAACATATATATTTAAAAAATTAAAACGTTAAAGGTAACCAGGTAACAAAGGATACTTTTTCATTGAGGTAACAAATACAGACGATTTAATTTCAAATCTAGTAAGTATCTCGGGTAAAAATTACAGATTATATTTGGTCCAAACTTGGGTAAAGTTTGGACCAAGTCTGGTTATTGGTGAGTTTAGGCCTAACTTGGTCTTATATCTACGTAAACTTTCTGCTGTGGTAATCGAGATGGCAGTCAGTCAGAAGAGGCGTCTTTTTGACTTATTGCTATCTTGATTACCACGACATTGTAGACAATACCTCAGCGCGGCGACCTACTCGGGGCTGAGAGATGGATCTTTGCCATTCAGGATAATCTACATATATTATTGTTAACGATATTATAAGGAAATGAAATGATAATAATAATAGTACCTACTAGTGTGTGTAAATCATGACAATTCTTTGTTGTTACACTTAAAAAAAGTATCCGTAGCATTTGTTGACACGAAACGAAATAGAAAAATCACAATAAAAAAAGACGGAACAAAAATTTTATTCGAATAGAGCACCTACAAATAACTGGAAACAGACGCACCGCAGACCCGAAAACCTACATACGTCCGATTTTGTAAAAAATAAACTAACAGAATCGAATCCAGCCGAGCTAAATCGATACTCTATCGAACGACTCACCCGTCAAACTTTTGTAATACTGCTGCCGTCGGACCGTCCGCATCGTGGAGCCCCTAACAAACACAAACTCCAACACACCAACGTAACTAAATATCTCTCGTTAATACCCTCATCCGACAAAAGAAAATATAACTCGCATTCGAAACCAAAAAACCGTGATATCTCAAGAACATTTTTTTGCCAAAAATATCCCCAAAAGTAGGTTAGTAATTCGGGTTCTAACAAAAGCCTTTCTTGAACAATAGTCCCGACACACTATTACACGGTGGATATAATTAGTTATGGTGTATGGATTTAGATTTTGTTGTTGCGATAATTTTTGTGAATGCGTTGAATAAACATCTGTTCGAGATTTACAATTCGACAAGCGAGCGATCCGTATTGAAATGTCATGTAGAAAACTGATCCAACTTGAACAATGGCGCTCAAAAAATGGTCAGCGAAATATTTGACGTATGTATTACGTAGTTTAATAATACGGTTGGCAATCATGATATAAATAGATTTACAAATATTTCCTGTGAAGAGATTATCATCGGCCCGGAAACGTGCAATGTATATAGAATATTAAGATGGTACTTACCTACCACCATTCGGCAAAAAAAAAATATTTAAACTGCCTTTAATGCAGGAGATTCTCAAGTGACCTTGAACCCTTAAAATAAGAGTACCGTCGCGTTGGTCCTATTAAAAAAATGGAGTCCTTGTAGGATTACTCGTGCGTCTGTCTGTCCATCTGCCACGGCCAATTTGCTCCGAAGGTACTGGACCAATTAAATAGAAATTTGGTACAACGTAAATAAATCAACTTGGGAAGCCAAATTGGAAAATTGTGGTACCTATTATATCAAATGAAAGTAGTTGTTGTGTCCTCACAACAACTACTTTCATTTCTTGTAAATGGTAAAAATAATATGTTTGAGATCCTTCTTATTTTTACAATATAGGGTTATTTTTACAATTTAAAGGTTAATAGTATTAAAGTTATTTAAAAAAATTATGAAAATTTACCATTCCTCCCGTCCCCGTCTCTAAAACAGAGCGTAAATATAAAAAAAATACAAGCGAGCACAAAGAGAACAGACAACATTACCTTATAAGGAAATGATTGCAATTAGTCAGCTCTAAGTAGCAACTATGGCTATATATATTGCCGTATCTTTTGCACTACTACTTAGAAGAATAAATCTTTAAATTAAGGGAAGTAATTAGATGGTATTTTTTTAAATATTCAGTCAGCAAGAAAAATCAGCTAGAAAGTTATTATGACAACATCATAATATGCTTTTGTGGGTCGTAAAAAAAAAACCACCAGACTCTACTCAGCAACTAAATCAAGCATGATCAGAAATGTAGATATTTGGTCAGTTTGATAATTTATATGTCTGCAAAATAAATAGTCCTAATACAAAATTATTATTTGGTCAGGTTAGTGAATTTACAATAACTCAATGGACCTAACAAAAAAAAGGCCCACTTTTGTTGCTGCAAAAATAAAATTAATTAGCAAATCAAAATTATTTTTACAGCTTGCCAAAATTTGATAAAATCTAAATATATATTTTTTACCATAAATATTGCTAGAGATATATTTAAATTTCTATGACATCAATTTTAAGGCTGCCCAATATCACATTACTTGCTGATCAATTTAGTTAATCTGGCCGACCACTAGAAGCAGCTCAATTTATTTTGTTGACAAAATACCTTTTAGAGATGACCAAAACCTCTTTAATTAGCTGACCGTTTAAATGATAGCCTTAAATTAATACCAGATAAAGACAGGGAGAGACATATAAAAAGATTGCTTACTCTGCAATCCGTCAAAGTACCTACCTATTCAGCTAGCTATCCTCATCATCATTCCAAATATGCTGACAAATAACAAATTAAAAACCCGCCAGTTAACGATACCGAATCATCACACCAATATTACACATACATATTCCAAAAAAAAGGAGAAAAAATCTATCCATGTTTCGGCACGTGGGCCCCTAGTGACCTTCGTCAAACTGACGTGTTGTGCATATCAGGGTTATGCAGTGTTTGGGCAGTCGCGCGCATGTTGATACGTGTCAAACATTTTTAAATGAGTACGGATATACGCTTCTATGTTTCTTTTTATTTGTGTAGAGCGTCTACTAGCAACTTACTCGTAACGCTTACATTTAAATGGACGTTTCCGTTTCTTTTCCTGGTGCAGAGATGTAGAATGCACAATACCTATAGATTATCGGGTATTGTGATTGCTGCACAGGTATTTCTTCGCATTCTGTGTATGTAGTTGTTGGATCGTATTATAGATAATACAATCCAGCAACTATATACACAGAATCTAGGCAAGTGGTGGCTCAGGTGGGTTTGACACTTTACAGTATCAGACGGATCCATTACGGATCTATTGTGAACGCCACTACCTACAATAGCTAAATCCCATTATTACAAGGAACTCAGCAGGGACCCGAAGTCCTGATCTCATCTAGAAACGTATAACAAAGTTGTGAATGTAGAAGTATACCCGACTAAAATACGATGTTATGGGCTGTTCCACTTGCCATTACTAAGCTCGCTGAGTGATTTTTTTTTACTATATTTTTTTATTCGTAGCCCTGAAGAGCCCTGATGCCTATTGGTATCCTATTTGCGTACCCTTACAGGGGGCCACCGCTTCTGTAAGGATCTTCAACCCGCAAAAAACAACCACTAAAATCAAAGAAACCTCTTATTTAGACAGATTTGCTATTTATGCAACTAAATACCTTAAAATGTACTCGTCGTTTTTCGTTGATACAAAATAAAATATATGCAATCAATCTGTTTTAAGCACGTAGTATATATAAAATATAATATCTATTTCATTGTCGTCTTCTAAGATGTATAAAGTTTGAAATCCTTCTTGTCAGCAAGTCAGTCAAAATAGTCACCTACAATAAAAATATACCTAACACACGGACAAGTGAAGCAAATTAATAATAACGCTAGTGAATGAAGTTTGTTCTAAACTTGTTAAGATTTAAAAGTCTTATCAGAAAACAGGGCTTTTTAAAAGTAAAATCTGTCCATGTAATATTGTTTTCATATATTTTTATATAAATAGAAAACACTTCGTTATGTGGCATTTAAACCGGGCTGTGAAAGAAACCCTGTTAAAATAAAATTTAAAAAATCCAACCAGGTTTTCGTGTTGTCAGCTCAAAAAAAGCAGGAAAAAAACTATCACCCCTATATTGCAAGTGACTTTATAGTGCCGATAACGAATCTGGCAGGTTGGGTGAAACTGTCCACTGTTATCTATTTGGGGAATGATAGAAAATAAATACATTTATCATAGTAAATTATTATATTATTTTTGGATCGTAAGTATAAGTTTTATTAATAACTAACATTTAACTGCAGCTTCGCTGAAGTGGTTCTTCACAGGAATATTATATTTTCATAAATGTAAATTAGTTTATTCCATTTACTATGATAGAATACGCTACTATTACTCAGTCTATAAACACATTGCACTGTGTAGAAGAAATATACCATGTTCAAATAATTACCGTGGTTCCTTCCTAATACATCATTTATAAATTTTCAGGACTTTGATGTAGATACTTACATGCTAGCTGTATCGCGATATATTAAATTAAGTAAGTAAGCAGTCTAGTTACCGTAGTACAGGCTCTACCTAGTTTGTTATTATTATCATTATCCATATGGCTTAGGCCAGTTCACCCCCACCAAGTTAGTAAAGGTTAATTAGACCTGCATCGCTTTCAAAAAGTGTAACGAAAATATATGTTTCAGATTGCTGAATACTTCCTAGGTATTCTAAATGCTTGTTTTTTTTACAGTCAAGGACAACAAACAAAATTACAAGAATGTAGATATTTCCGATTTATCTTAAGGGATTATTTTTCTTTTGTGTTGTTAATAAAGTTCTAAAAGATAATAGAATGAAAAATGACCTTGAAACTTAAATGTATCATATATCTGACTAGTTGTCCGAAAATTCGCTGGCGTGGCAATTTTGGTGAAATCTATTCCACGGGAACCGCACATTTTTACACACGAACACAGGATTAGAAGCCTATGTGCTGTTCCAGACTATCATCTATCTCTGCTATCTATCATCGTTCAGCAGTTTTTGAAGAGTATCAAACATACATCCATCCATCAATCCTCACAAAGTTTCGCCTTTAGAATATTGGTAAGTTTTCTAGACTGAGCTTAAGACTTGGTACTTAGTCGACTGATTACTTTAGATTTGTGACGAAAACATATAGTGAGATCATTCGAAAGGCCTTTAAAACGGCTTTATAATTTTAATACCCCACTGTGTCTCAAAAACATAAGTCATCTCTAAACAATGACAAACATTGTTAAAACCTAGTTCTTTCCTTAATCCACGGTTTGTGATACAGCCTTAGACCATTAGACACTTAGTCTAATGAACCGGCCACCTAAACCCAATAAAATTTAAATCTGAATCTATACGTTCCACGTAATTTAGCACATTTCCCAAACACCTACGAGGTTTTTTATGTGTCGATTTCCCTAGGAGAGTCATAAAACGATGCGGGCGACGCGGTCGCGTCGCGGGCGGCATCTCCGTGACTCTTCGGATTTAGCTAACAGCTAACTGAACTTACCTTTTTTTTTTAAACTCTACTACTATAGTTGAGTATCATAGACCTTATTATTTTAGTTTATGTGAAGTGGGTTTTATTTCCAAATAGGAGTGTATTTTAAATATGTACAAAAGTGGTATATCTGATGTAAGTTTACTTAGTGGACCGACAGTACCAGTTTTCAAATCAGGAAGGATTTGAAAAGTGGTACTATTTTCACGGTCTCTGTACTGACGTTAAACGTTAGATCAACGGTGACGTTAAACGTGAAGGTTGCTATTTTTATACACTTAAAGCGGGAATTACTAACCCTAAAAACACACTTACAAGTTAGTTATTGCATACCATAGTTACTACTAATGATATGCGGTAGATTTACATATCAAACTCGAATCTTGTGTGCATATTTTCATGGCCTTAATCATTATTGTTTCATTTCTTTTTACTGCTGTAAAGAAAGAAGAAGCTTTTGTTCCACGTATATTTAAAAAAAGTTAAATACTACACTACAATACTACAATCACTATACTTTACATACAAACTCGTAGTAACAGCGACCTATAAACGGGATTGAGTCTTATCGCCGCAGATAAAACAACTTTGTCACGGCACTGCCTCTTCCAATATACGATAGCTTGCGCTGGCCCATTTGCTTCAACATTATGTTAACGTGCGGGGTTTTATATTAGATTTCCTTGGGTTATTCCTGATACATAAATGGGGGTTTATTCTAAAAACGAAGTATATTTAAGTGTATTGTAAAATACAGTTTAAACAATAAGATATTATTTAAATCTTTGACGGGCGAAATTAATAACAAAATGGCCACGTTGCCTACTATTACTTCATCGAGTGTTGTGGGTTCTTTCTCCAAACAAACTTTTCTATACGGATATTGTATGTTGGGGAACTATCTAACGCATGAGTGGAAGATATAGGTTGAGGAATAGTTTTTGATGTGCAATACATATTTGCTGTAAAACCGACTCGTATGTCGACATGGCCAAAAGCATGTCCATCTTATACCAACGTGATCCCTCTCTACTACTCGTAAATAGATTTCCAATAAACAGTATGATTACTTACAGATAATACTCTAGGAAGTACTCTCCTCTACCTCTGAAGAAATCGTCTCAGCACGGAAGAGTGCTTTACAGTACATACTATACTATGTACATACTACATAGTAAACTATGTACTTTTAAATAGTGTTCTTAAATTATAAAGTATTCCAGTAAACAATTACAATTATGGGCTTTCTGTGACAGTGTTAATTTTGTATTCAAATTTCATATTAGTGACTAGGTACATCAGATTTTAATGTTGTAGGGGATATGCTTGCGAGTAACACCTCCAAGCATAGAGACCAAGTTGTTGGTACTTGCTTGCAATAAAACAGGCCTGAGACCCTGAGCTTATTATGATATTTATTACCTTCATAATACTAATGGGATTATTATAGTTAAGATTGTACGTGGACTATTAGATTTCCTGATAATAAATAAATATTAATTCAGAAAGGCAAAGTAAAAATAAACATATCTTAAATTGCAACAGTCGAATGCAATTCCTGTCATTCAGAATGAACACACGTCAGCTTGAATTGGGCTCGCGTCTGCAAGGAACGATCGATTATCGTTTCACGGGTTAATTGCGATGCGTTTAAACAAAAAGTCTGGCTGGTCTGTTCCCGCCTAATGATGCCATAAAGTCGAAATTATACGCTCCGTTGGTTCGAACCGTTGTTCCTACCATACGAGTACCTACCCTTGGTTCATTGCTTTCAGTTATAAGTTTAGTGATATTTTGCATATTATGACGTATATAAATGAGTAAAAAACCACTTGTCATGTGAATGTGCGATCGTTCGAGTGTGCTTTAAGTAGTGCGTGTACCTCGAACGATTACTTTACTTTTATCTCTTATATGTAAAGTTACTGCTGAATATAATAACTTAATAAAATAGAATAGAAATAAACTTTATTGTTCACCAACAACGTGTTTTTACAAGAAATACATCAGCAAAGCAATTTCTTCCAGGCAACCTTTGGATGGACAAATCGACACTAAATATATGAAATTATGGGTAGTTTTTGTGTGAAGTGCTGATATTGGAGATATTTTTAAAGAATCATAACATACTTATAATACCTATAGCATATATCATTTGATATGGATAAAAGACCCGGTTTCGGTTACCATACCAGCTAGGCGAGGGCCCGAAATACCAACCCATAATATATTTTTAACTGAGTAAAAGAAAAAGGAATGTATATTTATGGGAAGGTTTCAGTATATGATTGGACGTCGATTATATTTTTAATAAAGCATATAAAAAAGATCTAATTGTGGCCCTGGCTAAAGGTAAAATATATATAACTTACAGAGCTCTGTAGACTTAATAAGAAAAAAACTATCATAACACTATATAATATAAATTTCTTCGCACGGGTAGCAGATACATCATTAACAATCATCAACATATTTCAATCCATTTACACATAATCTTAACAAATTATACACCTAAACCTTCCTCATGAATCACTCTGTATATTAGTGAAAACCGCATGAAAATCCGTTCAGTAGTTTTACAGTTTATCGCGGACAGACAGACAGACGCGGACTTTGATTCATAATATGTAGTGATATAACTTATTAAAACTTAATGAAATATGGCACAGAGATAGATTATAGTCTGGAATGCCACATAGGCTACTTTTATCCTGGGAAATAGTACGGTTCCCTTGGGATGGATATCACTAAAAATTAATCGCGAACGAAGTTGCGGGCAACCGCTAAATAACACTCTAAGAAAACAGACAAGAAAATAAAAACAAAAAACCGACCCCCATCAATCCCAAAATTCACGTATAGGTATATGAACCTTGTGGCAAATGTAGCCTTTGGTGCGTTCGTGTAACCTTAATTTAGTGGTTACTTTAAGCCAAAGTAACACAAGAAATAACCAATTTTGCCAATGAATTATTCCTAAAAGTCAAAACTCGACCTAACCAAAAACCCAATATCAGCTATCGGTATTCCAATCATCATTGTCGTCTTGCGTTTCCACACAAAGATTATCTGTCTCATGAAATCAGCGGAAACATTCAATCACGCTCGCTTTTTCCTCTCCTTCGAGATAAGATCCTCGAAAGACGACACTGGGGGCCTAAACGGGGAATACGGGGGTGGGAAGAGCTAAAGGGAAGTGGCATTTGGCACGGGCAATTGACGCCGCTGATAGGATCACTAGCTGAGTTAGCAGATTTATAGTATAGGAGCAAGCTTTCTTCAAAAATACCTTTCGTGAATAGTTCTGGGTCGTGTTAGGTCTTGAATTGTTAGTACTTAACCAGTAATAGGTGTCATCATCATGATTCAAAAACAGTAGTTCAACAATATAATAATATGTAATTTATCTATAATATGTATGTATTTAGAAATATATAAGTATGTTTATCAGTAATCTAATTACCATAGTACAGGTTCCGCCTAGCTTGGGATCAGACAGCCGTATGTGAGATGTGTGAAGCTATTATTATTATTTTATGTAACCAGTAATATTGCTTCAACTGATATTTTCTTATTTATTCTAAGATTTATTCACTTCACTGAACTTCATCGAAGTTTAAAACTATACCACGATTTAATTTAACACCATCGTCGTCTCAACAAAATCACAATAGGCAGGGCTGTTCAAGACAAAAGATTTTGAGTAGTAGCCACGCTCTTGAGAGCGGTTTTGTGAAAGAGTGGACCCAGTTCTTTGTACATGGTATAACTTACAACGTCTTGCTTATTCTTTATCCGTAACTGGTATCAGAGAAGATCACAAAGGTAGTGAAGGCTGTGATGATGTGCATCGGTGCGGCGGAATAAGTAGAAGCAGCAAAGTCTTAATAACAAAAATTTGCAAGCTGACGGAGACAAGTTAAGTTTAGAAGACGAGGGGATAGGATATTGCGAGTTTTTACTGGCGATGACTACTTAATAACAGGCGGACCAAATGCTTGTTTGTCTACTCAGTTTTGTAAAAAGTAATAAGCCTGGCTTCTACTGTATTATAGATAACTCTTAAATCACTTTTTATTTTAGTATTACATAGATCTTAAATTGTAATGCAATCATATCAAAGTGTTTTATTAAAAAAAAAAAACATCAACTAGCGCAAATTTAAGTGATGTTTTAATGGAATATAATCCTCTTTTGTTTCTTTGTTGATTTTTTTCCAATTGTATCAACATACCTCTCTGTCTATAAAGTGCGCGGTGCGGTGTCGGCTTCCCGCGACACCGCTTTCGATTCACGTGAGAGATATTCCGATCCAACTTCTTTCTTACACCAATGGCACTACTACCTATGGTGTGAGTTGCATTGCATCTATATCTGGTTAGTGTCTGTAATAAGCGGGCAAAGTTTTTATACTTTGAAACTGTTCAGGGTTCAAATTGACGTTTTAATGAGTACGTCAAATCATTGTGACTTAAAAGACTGGATATATTTTAGGACTTTTATGCTTATCAGAGAAATAGCTGATCAGATAAACTTTTTTTTTAAATAAGTATAAACCACTGTTCTTGAAACTTCATTCTCACTTCACTTCATTAGCTAGCTTAAGTTTAACATTGAAACCCTTAGGGTTAAAGCTGAAAATGAAGTTTCTTTAGGGACGACTCTAGAGAAATAACCCATGTAATAGCAAAATATACACTACTTCACAGTTGGCTAGATTTTCGCGTAACTTACACAAAAAAATCAGGTCTGTAGGAGTTTAGACTTACGAGAGATGAATTTCCTAATAAACCATGGCATTACAGAGTAAAAAAACTTTGTCTTGTGTACAATTTTGTAGTAGTGACAGATACTCAGAATACGGTGACCGCTTTCCATCAGGTAGAACGTATGCTTATTTGCCACCTTACTGATATAAACAAGATTGGTAGTTGTCAAGTAATATATAGCAAAAAGTAATGAAAACTGACGCAGGAAACACAACAACAATTCGGCCACGACCACTACAAACCAAAGACATCTGTGACCTCGATAGAAAAAATATTTAAAAAGAACAGTAGATTAATTACTAGAACAAATTAAGAAACCCCTTTAAGAGAAATGAACTTAATTTAGACATTTAAAAAAGTACTTTAATAAATTGACACATAACAGCAGGTTAAACGTTAATCGTTGTTAATTGCTTAGGGTTGTGCCAACTGACATAGAATAAAAACGCTATTCCACCTGTTACGATCATTTAAAGGATGATATAAATTCATTCATGTTTTCAGTTCAGATCAATTTGTTAATTTTTGTAAAGGTCTGACGAAAAGTGAACACCGAAATAAATAAAAAACACTTGCAAAGATTTCAACTAATAATAATCCGTTACATATATATTGTAAATATCCGTATATAGATTTTTAAGGTAAGAAATCCATTTATTATGATGATTTGTTTTTAAATTGTTTACAAAAGTTGTATAATATGCTTTTCTAGTATACTGCAATCTGGGAATCAAAAAAGTTGGGCGGAGTGCGGTTTAACTATATATTTAAGCTAGTCACTGAAATAAGCCCATACTTTCAGGTTCACTGTTTAATTTAGTGAGCACGTTTTTAGTTTTCATATATAATTTGTTAAACTGTATAGTTTCCATACAATAGTATTGCATGTAAAAAAATAGAAAGACTCATTATGAGACATACATAGCTGTAGGTATTTAGATTATAGACCTTCCAACACGCGCAATCGTTGTCTCCATTTAACACTTCCCTGAATCGTTTGCTAGGTATATGTCGTCTACTGATCTCGTCCAATGCTGCGCTTAATCATATTTATTGTTGCACTATCTTGCGTGCTTGTACTCGCAAGGCTTTATCAAGAGAACTTTCTCAAGGAATTGTGGCGTATCTTACAGGAGATCATAAATCAAAATCTAGTATCTGGAAATAATTAATACATAAAAAGACAAAAAGAATACTTTTATACAATACTAGAAGCACTTTATACCTTTTTATATCTTCCAATGAGCTGCCAATCAACCGTCTCGGTTCAAGTCGGAGGACAGCCTTCTATTTCTTTCAAATCTTATATTCTTTATATTAATAAAAATAGAATACGCATTCAATAAACCTTCTATATTGTATATATATATACAACAGTATATATGTATAAAAATGTACATACATAATGAATTATTTTTTGCTACTGGAAATGGTTTCAATAACCTAAAACGTTATTTTAGATCCTGAACAAGGTTACTACACATTCCTGATTATCTCCTTTGCGACTGTCTAAATTATATGATATCCGAAACCTTTACTAAATTAAAAGTACCACATTTAAGATGTCACTAAAACGCAAGAATTTGCGATACCTCTATATCTTATTAAAACCGCAATCTCTAAGGTTATATTGTTTTAAAACAACCTGTATATGTGCCATCAGTTATATTTCACAGTTCCGGAATATTTTATTTGTTTAGAACAGTTAAAGTAAGCGCCGCGATTAGGTAAGCCGCAGGAGATGCGGGGTTTATGACTTTATTGACTTTTTATTATTACGACTGCTAAATAACGTGATAGAGGTTTAAAGTCCCGCAGCTGACGACGCAGTTTGGTTGTAAATAGCCCTAATATTGTACTTACGAAAACCAATCAATTTTTTTTATTTTTTATGTTGTCCCTATTGATTGAGTGTTTATTTATCTTAATTTCGTTTAGATCTAATTTAGATAATTTCGTGGTCAGATCTTGCAGAATTTATCACTTGACGATGTTTGATTTCATGAAATAGCTGTATTTAATGATATTATAAACACCCGCTGCCCATAGCATATCCGCGAATCATCACATAAACTAGCCAGGTCGATAATTAATCGGCATTTGACGATATGAACAGCTAAACGCACGACTCTTCATAATATGATGAAGCTTTAGTGATCGTATCGTTAAATAGTTACATCGAGACGCTGATATAGTTTTGTTTTGTGATGCATCATGGCGGCGGATATTATTCTCTATTCTGTAAATAGGAGATAAAAGTGCAGTGCAATATTTCACTGCACTTTTATCGATATCGTTACGACAACTTATATGAGTAGTATATAAGTTTCATCTTAATTTAGCACTAGCTGTAGCATACATTTTTATGTATATAAATTTTATGTCCAGAAACCCTTGCGGGCGTTCTCAGAAGACCCTGCCAAATTTTCATCACAATCTGACCAACGGTTTAGAAATGCATAGAGGATAAATATATTTACATTGTCTTTTACTTATATAGATTTGTATTAAACCTTTTATATAATATCATTAATGATATTGCCAATCGTGGATTTACGTTAACGTATAAAGCACACAGTTAGTTTTAGCTGGCTATATGATGAAATACAACCATTTCATAAAATTATCGAGTACAATATGAAGTTATCAATACTAAGATCTGGGTACGACTTTGACATATTTCTTTAACTACGAGTACTAGATAGTAATGTAGGTCACACTCACATATTACTAATATTTTAAGCTTTATTTACGTTTTATACATTATTTCTAAAATACCTACCTACCTTATACAATTAACACAAAAAAAACCTATATAACCGTGATTATAACTATAACCTATAACCAAGAATTTATAGTTTCAAAATATATATTTAAGTGAAGTGCTAATATATCACGATAGTTTACATACGCAATGGCAACCCTATAAATGGTGCTTTGGCAACCCTTTTTACCAAAAAAAAAACCTTATATGAAAACCGCGGTCAGACAGCACTACCAACAGGTAGTGTTTACTCACAGCGGTTTTCTGCAAGGTAAAGGTACTACTACAGTTAGGTGGCACCTGTAACACCCTTACTTCTGCCACAGAAGGTAGGGCCCAGTTCTGAGATCGTAAATCGTGTACCTCAAACTTTCAACTTGCAATTAGGTACCAAACTCTGTAAGGAAAAGTGTCTAATCGCAATCACAAATTAAATCGTTTATTTATTTCCTCTCTCACACAGAAAAGTCATCATCAGTCTTAATCTAGGTGTTCCACTGTCCAGAAGGTGGATCTGTGTGAGAGACTGGTATCTTTACTAGTTATATCGCTTATTAAATAGTTCTGTAGCAACTTAAGTGTTATTGTTAAATTATGTATGGCATCAATCAATAAGAGCTTAGTCTTAGTTTGATAAGGGTCCAAATAATACATTCCATTATTTATTTTTGACGGTCCCTTGGATCAATATCCAGCAAGAAAATATCGTCAATAGCTTAATTCTCACTCCCCATAGTTATATACCACACATAGTTTCTTATATGGAAGTATTAATTGGGCGTACGCAACCAACCGTGGGCGAATGGTCACGAATCATTAACCATTGCCATGAACCATTCTGTGTCGGTTAAAACATAATTGCGAGTACACCAATTCATGTTATTTATTTTTATTTTACTGCCTATGTGGGTAAGAAGCAGTTTGGGGTGGAATGGAAATACTATTGGTCATGGTAATTATTCGGTGGGACACGCAAGTAGTATGAAGGTATTTTAATTTAGATTACCTACTATTAGCCTAACGTTAGTCATTTATTTAATGGTAGGTTTGTTGGCCCTACAACTAAGTTAAATGTATCAAACATTATTAACTATTAACATTATTATTATTACTCATTCACGGCACAAAAAAAGTTATGATTGTCAAATTCACTGCGGGTAATTAAAACCGGCCAAAAAAATTCACAAACACTTTTTTCAATCGCCAATAAATACGAATTTGATTAAAGTTCCTGTTATCTACAGTGTAGATTTTAAAAATTTATCCGTAAGATACATGTATCCATCCAGTCATCAATTCATTAAGCTCTGGGCCTATCTATGGATAATAATAGTAACATCTCTAAAAATGTCTGAAGGAACATATTCAGACATTTTTATATAGCTATAACACGGACAGATTTACCTAGAAAAGGTAAATCCGACCACCCCATAGCTGTCATATAGCGGTTTTTGTGAAGCTGTTCATTTCTTTGGGGACATGTACAGACAGACGTCAAACCCATAACTTTGACTCTGTAATGGAGGCGCTTCAAGGCGGTGATGAGGTCTATGTAAAAAACGAAAACTATATAAAGGTATTTTTTTAATCCTTTTATATTATATATTATAATGTGTTAGTATTTTGGTAATTAAAAGACAAGCCATTATTCGATCAGTTGAAGGATCGAGAAAGCAGTGCACTCTCTGCAATTGTAGTAAAGATGTGTTGGGGGTTGGTGAATTAGTATTCGCGTCGACGTCACATATATCGCATCTCTCTCCAATCGAATCGTCTCGACTGAAACCACACCGTGTCTCTGACATCAGATATGGTGTCTCTCTCAAAGACACCGTGTGGTTTCTGTCGTTTTGCTTGCGATATACCCGCATCGACGTACCGTTGCCTCAGTGAGGCGATACTTGGTTGTTTTCACTCAGAAAAATTACGATATGAATTTAAAATACCTGCAGCATAATTGACTTAGTGTGTAAAAGAAGTAGCTACATATTATAGAACGCCTAACAAAGAAAGACTCAACATTATATATAATAGATCAGTTAAAGAAACTCCTAAATTCTACTACTTCTAAATTCCTACACGGTCTATTCTAAACACTCGGCGCTATTACACTTTGCAAGAGACTGAAAGTATACTTTTACACTTCAAGTACTTCTAGTATTATGTAGCTTTGACTAATACTGTCAGGAAAAATACTATAAAATTATTTTCTCTAATTCAACAACACCTTTGAAAGGACTCACAGAGTACACCACCTATCAGATTTAATACTCTTTTACCGTAAAACAGAACCCGTGTGTGTATGAAAGCAGCATATCTGAATAAATTCGACGCTTCTAATCAAGATAATTAAGGGCTGTGCAAAACAAAAGTCGCATTCAAAGGCGTGACGTCATACCGTGCGGACTCACAATGACGCCACGGGGTGTCGCCGCGCTTGCCCACATTACAGTAGGGTTGCCACTGTGTCGACTTTTAATGATATAAGCAATGAAACCCAAATGCATATTTTGCAATTTAAAATTTTACATAGACTACCGATTTTATATCGATTTTAGTGCAGTTTTTTTCGTAATCTGTCCCACTATTGGTACAACTATGCTGACTTAGTATGGGTTTGAAGTTTGCAGATTTTATTAACCTTAAGAGCTTTAGGTTCCTCCAATTTTAAATCCTAATACACGAATTACTTTGAAAAATAAGAAGTCGTCCACTGGAGATTGAACTCGAACTGCTGACGTGAAAAGACAATGGTAAGAAAAACCGGGTTAACATTGCTTCACCACTACAGATAAGAGAGAAACAAAATGCATTATATCATTCCTATATGTATAGAGACGCTTAATAAGTAACAGAATATAAGGCTTTTGTCAACTTATTCGTCCTGTATTTCATAGAGTTAGGTATTAGCTAATTCAAACATTTCACACTTACAAACTCACTTATGATCTACTCACCAACTCACCATAAGTGGATCTCATATCACTTTTGAAACCATTATGTACCTACACACATTTTTTTTATTTTTTCGGTTTTTTAATGCATGCATTCTAGAATACCATGCGCCCGTTATGATACCACCCTTCATAACCTATGGCCCTAATCAATTTAAAAAACTTATTCCTTTCCAATAATCATATCATTTTCTCAAAGCCACAGAGAAAAAAAAAGACAGAAATTATAGGAATTTATGGTTCTGGGTCTACATTCCTAGACCATAAGCAAAATTTACCTTAGTACATACTGAATCTATGAGCACTCCTAGTGCCAGCCCTAATGGTTAGCTTGCTCACACAAGACTTCGAACCTCACAGTACGCAACACCACACACACGGATCCCTTGACATTAGGGGTGTCAGTGCGTCCGCGTGCTGCAACTCTACTAGTTTTGTTGGCGACCAGTGGCGCGGAAACAGTGCGACTATTGTGTCAACCCTAAGGGAGCCACGCCCGTCTAACAACCAACGATTTATTTGCAAAAAAACAATCACTCTGTCGTTATTATTATTGTAAAATTCTAATGTCCTAAAAACTATACCTTTAAAAGATATGTTTTATAGTGATTTACTTAATTAAGCTTTCATACGTGTTTTATGGACATCTCATATTATTATTATAATGTGATAGGCGATAGATTAATACAAGGAATTTCATTGAAATATACCATAAAACTATTTGTAATTAAACGACATTGGAATATTCAACAAGTATAAATAAAAAATTTAAAAACCCCTGACTCAAAAATCCCATCAACGATTAAAGAAGAGCTGGTGATCTTCTAACAAATTTCTTGAGTTATAGCTAAGAACACTCTCGATCAAGTCACATTTCAAACAAAAAAAAAGTGCCGGCAGAAGTGAAACCTTGAACATTAACGTTGTGCATTTTTGAATATTTTGGAATGGTTAGGGAATAATTTCGCATGAATTGCTTTATTTATCAGTATAAATTACTATAATATATGTGGTTAAATACAATATTCATCTATTGCGCTATCGTACACTAACATGACAATTTATATTACATAAATAATTTAACACTTCTGAACTATTACAATTATTTTACATTAAAAAGATGTTATTACAATAAACTTATTACGTTAGTATATTAAGTTTATGGCTATTACCTACTGATTGAAGTTTTCACTTCAAAAAGAAGCTAATAACATATTTAAATGTATGCATAGGGTACACTGGAAGTTTTGCGCTACATGCCGCTCATAAATGTTTGAATTTCGAAAGTTAGTTTTTTTTAATATAAGAAACTCGGTTCTTTCTTATGAATTTTCGATCAGGGTCACATGTCCTGACGCGAGTTTAACATTTTTTACCCGTCCCAAAAAGTACACAACGCCGCTAAAGAAGTTTCCACATCAAAAAAACTAAATTAAAATCGGTCCATCCGTGTAGAAGCTATGATGCCACAGACATACAGATACACACGTTAAACGCAATACACACCAAACCCACTAACCCGCCGACACAGCTCGCTGACACAACCCGGCGGCCGATAGGAAAAGAATCATGTCGGCAACTTGTGCCCGCGCGTGCTGCCCGCCGAAATGTTGGCGGCATGTCGATGCAAGCGCTCAGTTTAAGCTTGCAATGAGTGAAGCCGCCGACTAGCCCGCCGACTAGAACGCCTATGTGCATAAAACATATAATACCCCTCCTTTTCTCGTTGATGGTTAAAAATTCAAATGACAATGCCTCCCTTTTTTAAAGTTTCATTTAGATTTTGTCATAATATGTACCAGTCTGTATTTTCTTTGATCCCACCCAGCTGATAGACAAACAAATTTCCTAAAACATTGATCAACAAACAGCGACCAAATGGTGAATTCCTAAAAATCTGTTCAAATAAATTACTCTATGCAGAATAAACCACAAAGAAGGCTTTTTATCATACAGTATTATTGTCCATAGTTACATAGAATGTCGTTAATACCCGTAAATGTATGTCTACATTATATTTCTTCCAACGCGTACGTACACTATTCTGCCTTGCATCCATTTATGGCGGTAGAACAATATCTTGGTGGACAAAGTGCGCGACGAGTGGAAACATCAGCAACTCTTAGCTGATGAGGTCGAGATGAAAGTGTGGGGCACTCTGAAGCCTCGTAAACCGTTATATAAGTATACGGTTGGATTATATGGGCCAAAACGGAAAAATTAAAAGATATCACTCTCTTGAAAGAACTAACTTAAAATATAATTAAGAAATATCAATTTCAACCCCTTTTAAACAAAATATGGTTATAGGAATTTCTATAAATAAATATACATACCGGTGAATAACAAGATGCATTGTTTGTTATTGATATCAGTATTGAATTAGGAAGTAGGTACTATTTCTTAGATTTGTCGAAGTCAGATTAAAAAAAAACGTATATTTTAAGATCATAATGGTATCTACTTTGAAAACTACTAATGGCTGAAATCAAAATCTTGCAGCTTATTTTGTTGCTACAGATGACAACCAAACATCTGATGGTAAACGGGTGCTGTAACACTTGTAAGTTTACAACATCAAAGATGTTATCAATACGTCGCCAACCTTTTAAAAACCGTTTTTAGCCCTTTGAAGAATCCCATACATACCTGCAACAATTTGTTGTGAAGAAGAACGTTTATGAAGAAGATTTAGTATTTTAGGTTCATAAGTATTCTGACACAAATAGTACCTAATGTTGCAAAAATCTCTATAACGGCATCTTTTTTATGTTACTACTATTTCTATACTCAACAAAACGCTAAAAATCGATTACTCAGTTTAATAAAAAACGAACCAAATGAAGGGTGGGGTAAAACGGAACAGTTAAAAAGCGCGGATGTGAACATTTGTAGCAATAATTTGGCAAGCCCATGGGGTGAGCCGCGGCTGCTGTTGAAAGAATGATACATCATCAGACCAATAATAAATCACACATGATTCAATTAGAAAAATATGGCGAAAAACGGTATTTGTCGTCGTTCACTGGAGTGCCACATTTGTAGGGTAATTTGATGTTTTGTATTGCATCATCAATCAAACGCCATTAACAATGAAATCCGTTGAAGTATGCCCAATGTTATGTTATAATAGAATATCAAATCACCAAAGATAGAAGTGGTTTTAACAGTTATTGTAAATATTATTTTATAAAAATATCTACAAATTATAAATTTTATGAATGAATGAAATTTTCTTAATAACGATTCCCGTTATGACTATAATTTTTTCTAATTTAAGCAACCAAAATATACCTGCTCCTAAACATATTAACATCATCACTATCATCATTTTGAAACTAATTCTGTAGCGGTAGTCTGGGTAGTAGCTATAATCTAAATCTGTCCAACCATGTCTACGTTAAGAAGGATCAAAGTGTTTGTTTGATTTATTTATTTGCGATCATGATATTAACGTTTGAATATTTTATAGTATTAATACGTACAAACTGAATAAAAAAGAAATTATTTTACCAACGCAAAAATTACCTTCATCCTTTCCATTGTGAAATGATAGGTAAACTAACAAATACAATTTGGCTTTTGAAGAGTAGGAATAAATAAGGCTTCCTACCAAAGTCTATTACTTAAATAAAAAACTGAAACTGTACAATAAACTGTACAAAATAACAGGCACATTTTTAATGTTTCCATCAAAGTCAAACATTAATACTGCCGATTAACACATGAGCCTTCCGCGCACTCAATAACTCATTGGCGAAATATAACAGTGTTGGGTTGAGCGGGACTCGGCGAGAGCGGTGAGGCCGTGTCACGTGCTCGTAATGAGTTCCAAACGCCCCTACCTCCCCTGCCTTACTATGGAATTTCGCACATACAACGCATACTTCTGATTATTTGGATTTATGATGTCACATTTTTTTCGCACCCGTACTCTTCGTATAGAAAATATTTTTATTCATTAATATTTGTAAACAATGGCTCGTAAAACGGTTCGGTAAAATGAATAATAAAATCTACATCAGTAGCGCATAGATACTATAAAAGTGTAGAGTTTGATAGATTTGAATTTTTTGTTTTTGTTTTGATTTAGTAGATGTGGTAAAATGTGAACTAATCTTACTGATCTAATGTTCAATTTTTTTTTTTTTTTTTAAAGATTTCAATAGAAAATTAGATAGGTTAGATTAGTTCAGATAAATATATCTAATACTAGCTGCACCTCGTGGTTTCACCCGCGTACGTCCCAATTCCGTGGGAATATCGGGATAAAAAGTAGCCTATGTGTTAATCCAGGTCTTCAGCTATCTACATACCAAGTTTCATCGCAATCGGTTCAGTAGTTTTGGCGTGAAAGAGTAATAAACATCCATACATCCATACTCACAAACATTCACGTTTATAATATTAGTAGGACTATGTCAGTCCTGTACATGATTGTCTAGCAGATGACAACTGTCTCGTTGTTTGGGTGCATTTTATGTTACACAGTTACGACTATGATTTATTTTAATTTAAGCTTAAAAACTGTAAGACAATTTCGTATCGTTGGGTATTATTGGGTTTAACCTGAAGCGAAATAAATAATATATATATATATATACATTATATGAGCACCGGAAAATTTTCAATGTTGTAAAGAACTGTGGAAATATAGTTTACAATTCAACCTCAGGACCAAAATCTACTAGACTTATTATGTCGGCGAATAAGTATTCGCTTAAGTAGCTTTTAGCACGTTTGGAACTATCAGTCATGAGCAAAGTACACAATATGTATTAGGTAATATTATATACCATTAATTTTTATCGACAGGCAAACCTAATATAAGGTTGCTAAAAGCATAGCAACACCTAATGTAAGGTTGCTAATATTCGTTGTAGAACTTTTTTAGTATAGTACTCTACTTAAATTACATACCCAGCTATCGCAATTATATTCGCTAGTCGCAATGAATGGCTGCAAAGATTCGTTGCTTATTCACATCTTATAATTATTGTTCGCAGCAGGCTCTTCACCTGTATTTAGAGCAAGTACAAGAGATTGAACCAGAAACGCCGCAGGCGCTTACCGGATTCACTCTATTTGCACAATACTCAACGTGAGGATAAAGACCCAGAGTTACGTATTCGATTAGAGCTGTCCTGGGTTTAATAAATAATTGTTTACATAATTGCATAATATGTACATATTCTATATAAATCTATTGTTCTACAACTTATGTGTTTAAATATCTATATTTTAGATTTTTAAAACTGTCTAATAAGCCTATGTTAAATCTACATATAAATTTCATTTTCATTTCATTTAAGAAGACAACGCCTGCATTAGGAATGACTCCTATGTCGCGGGGGACTTTACAAACATACAAACAACGGACACAAAGAACACCCAGACTCGTGTGGTAATGGAACCTACGACCTACTGCGTAGCAGTCAGGGTCACTAACCACTAGGCTAGCAGCCCAGTCTAAGCCAGGCCAGGCTAATTATAAAGTAGTTTTCAAAACATATTTCACAAGTAAAAACATATTAGTGAAGACCGCCTTTTTAATACAATATTAATGTGTATGTGGAATATTTAGAACTTGAAATAAAGTCGCCTGTGGAAACTTTAATAGTAGTGCAGTTTCTCAGCTTTTGTAAAGAATCTTTATTTTTTTACTACTGCAAGGAGTTCCTTCTTACATATGGCATCTTAAATGCAAAGTGCCATTTAAAGCTTAAAAGCAGTGAAGTAAAACTCATAAGACCGCAAGTCGTAATAACCAAGAGGAATTAAGAACTATTTGTAACAATAAACATACCTAAATTGAACTTTTTTGGACATATTTATAACAGAACGGAAACTGAATAATACTTTGAAGGATTAATTAAGTGTGGGAAAATTAATGAAGACTTGTTGCTTAATAACTAACCAACTTTGAGGTTGCTCCCAAGTTAAAATAATAGGAAGAAGCTACAATCCTAGAGCTGAAGATATCACATATCACTCTTGAAATAAAATTGATTGCCAACTCTATTTCTTCAAATTCCTATGGTCAAACCGGAAAAGTTTCCTTTAAAATTCAAGTGGCCAATTACGGAGTTACGTTTGGTCTACGTATGTATGTACGTACGTACTTAAGAGCTGAGAGCCCTTACTCCTTTGTGTTCGCCGAACGTTTAGCAACACTGCGGAACGATTGCACAGCAAAACAGCACGACACAATTCAAGCACTAAATCGATTTAGTGCTATTGTGATTGTGTAACGATTTTTTTTCATGATACGTTTTAATTCTTGTACGGGAAACTATTTTAGATTGTTATAGGTAAAAGCTATTGTGTATTGTCGAATGTAATTATTAGACTATTTATATATATATTATAATAGAAATTAACTTGAAGTTTAGAAATCTTCTCTGTCTTCTTGGGCGAAACTCAAACTTGTCCACTAACAACAAACTCCTAATTTACAACTCAGTGTTAAAACCTACTTGTACCTACTACTAATAAAGACTTCATTCATTCATACGGAATACCACTATGGGGTACGTGGTTCTCTAGAAATTATGCAATACACGAACACCTTAATGTACCCACGGTGCAAGCTGAAATAGAGAGGTCCATAAAGAAATACGCAGAACGCCTAACTGTGCATCCCAATACTCTGACAACGGAACTCTTCCAGTTACAGTGAAAAGGCTGAAAATGAAGTATTATGAAAAGGTAGACGAGGCGCTGGCCTCTTCGCCTTCCAAACATATATAACACTAAACACATCTGCTTATAGTCTTGCGCCTGCTTGTAGATTCAAAGGGAAAAAAATAGTTCTAAATCATAATTACAGTATCAGCAATGCTTTAAGTGATTACTGAGCTCCATCCGCGGATTCACCTGGCGCAAATGTCTCACTCTTTTCTCAGGGTTGTCAATTTTTACCTCCTTCAACAAAATGTGGTCCGTAGATAATATTAAAGTAAGAACGTAAACAATTTCCATCAATAAATATCGCATGGGTTTAATATTCAGTCAGTATCTACAGTTATCTTACAATCATTATCCTCCGCGCCTTTTCCCAACTAAGTTGGGGTCGGCTTTCAATCTAACTACGATACGGCCGAACTTTGATATTTTACGTGAAGGGACTGCCATCAGACCTTCACAACCCAAGTACTAGGCGATATCGAAGTTCGGTAGTTAGACCAGGTTGTCGGACTTTTTAGGGCTCCAACTACTCGTAACGAATGCCACAGATGTTTGTATGGCACACGGGACCGACGGTTTAACGTGCTCTCCGAGGCACGGAGGGGTCTCAATGTGTTAAGAATAGTCACCCATCCTAGACTGACCTGGCTAGTATTACTTAACTTTGTAAGGTGTTAACCTACTCGGTTACCACTTAGAAACGAGCCCAGTTATCTTACAATGTAGAAATAAAATTAAACATTTAATAGGGATTACTAACAACGTCAATCAGTGCCAGAAACAACTTCCATTCTCTTTAACAACCCTTTAATGATAGTTTGTGTTTAATAAGAAAAATGTAGAACATTTGTTCACAATTAAGCGATCGTTACTGTCAGAATCGAACCCTTGACGGCCAGTCTACACATCCGTTGGACGATTATCGTGAAGCGTTCGACTAACGCCATATGCTCTTTGTAGGAATTTTTGTAAGGAATATGGATCTTGAGCTTTAAAATCATAGAGTATTTATTGACTAAAGAAGTAAAAAAAAATAGTTAGTCTACTCTCAGTATGTTCTTCTTTAAAAAAATATTGGCAGTCATGGGACTGCCGATAGATGTGAAAACTTAAACGAAACGACGAACTTAAAACGTCACATTAGCAGGTTGGTGACATTAATTAATAAGGAGCTGACAGAACTCAATGTTTAGATTAGTGCCCTCTAGTGGATCTATATATGTATTATTAGCGTCACGGGTACGAGTTCAGTACTTTTTCCCCATAGCAAACGTGCACAAACGTGCCTAAAAAAGTTTTCACTTCAAAAAGTATAAAGAAGTTAAAATCGCAGTATAATTATTTTTTTCATTTAAGGTTAAGTCACAAAAGATTAAATTTAATATCTACTAATTGAATTGCAAATCTGGGTTCGCTTGGCCGCACGTCAATCTTGGGTCTAATAAGGGGGATCAGGTCTCATTTACTATTCTCCTTATATTGATTTTGATTAAACTTGCAGCAGTCATAAGATAAATTTATACCCTGACATTTGCAATGAGTTTTCCAATCTCTAGTTACTTGTAAAAGTGTCTTCAATGTACAGACGTAGCTTCTTCATAACTTTTTTACTACACTAGCAATCTCTTCTATAATATTAACGAACACTAGGTATACCTAAATTCACATCACTTATCTGCCATACACACAACATGATTATTTTAGTCTTTGGGTGGTATCCATATTACTCAATACGGTGGCTAAACGACCATTTAACCTACTGTCCTATTCCAGACCATTCAGTTGAACATAGAGAATATTTAATAACCACAAACTACGAAACTAAAAAAATATGTCTATAATACCTTCCAAATTAACTTACCAAACTACAACCAACTTGCGCTAAATAGTAAAACTCAATTAAGTTATTAGTTAGCCGTCGATGAATCTATTCACGAAATAACATTTGAATTAAGAACATTTTTTTTCTTTCGAGCGGCTTTACACTGCATCCCCTTGAAAACAACCCAAAAGTCGGTAAATAGCTAACAAAAGGTAACACAATGCACCAATGCCAATGTTTGGCCCAACATAAAGGGAAGTCTTAGAAGCCGGGTTTGGTATTGTGCGCTGGCGCATTGTTCGCCGGAGTTGGTGCGCTTGCACAAAACCGCTCGGTAGCTACCGGCGCTGACTTCAAAGATTCCAATGTTTGCCTACAATATTATTTTTATTGCAGTAATTTAGTCTTTCCCTGTGAGAACGGTGTCATCGGTCCTCGTATTTAAACTTTCTAATTTTTATGATGTTTTTTATTGATGATGCTCTACAATTTGTTTTTTATAGTTCATTCTGGAAGTTGACATCACTGTATTTTTTATTTTGATAGTACATTTTTTTTGTTGAGAGTTCTTTTTTCATGTTGTTATTTTTTTCAAGTAGTTGGGTAAAAATAACTTGTTGAAACAATATTTAGAGTAGGTACCTACCTACCTTAAAATCGTAAATACGAGTATAATAGCGAATTCCGTACAATACTTTTTAATCATAAGTATAAGAATGTTTTTCATAACTTCTTGAATTACAGCAATAGGTATTATTACTCTTGTCTTTAAGTTCCTAAAATACTATCAATGAACCTTGATATGAGTCTGGATCAGGTGTTCAAGATCCCGAGGTGACTGATCAGAGACTGCTAACGGGGCAAACACTTATATTTATGAGTATTAGGTCAGGCTCCGATAAGAATGAAGAAATATGGTTACGTGTGAGTGATTTGGTATTGCTTGTGTTTATAGCTATCGGTAATCGTTTAACATTAACAAAGCCATCCACAACAGGTTAAGTAAAAGGAGAAATTCTGAATTAGAGAAATGAAATTGCGATCACTAATCACTATGAATCTAAAGGACATTTCTGTTTCTAACATTGTGACAACCAACCTATAGAGATTAAAAACTAGGTCTTCATTTGATTTTTGTTTTTAAAACGTGTCGCTTTTTTGGCACTATTTCACTTTAATTACTAAAAAAACCTACCTGTTGATGTTTCGTAAGTATATAATCTAATCTAATAACTTTAAATGAGCAGTTCCTGTATCAATGTATTTCGTATATCGCGGAAATGACTCTAATGATTCGGATCAAATTTTGTATTCCTTTAGATAAGGTTTTGCTTTTTAAGTTTATTTACCTATATAATACCTACCTACTCCTGAAACAAAAAAAGGACAAAGACATATCTCCGCCATGATCAGGCGCAAATACTAATTTGTATGGCCACTTATCTATACTTTAATGATTCTTCACATAAGAAAAAATGGCGTTGAACTCAAGCCTAAATAAGAATGATGTCAGTTTAAACTACTATAATATTGTATGAAGAAATTGCTGTTAACGGCAAACCCGTACGTACATACTATCCACTTTGTAGGTATCATAAATGTAAGCAATATTTTAATGATGTAGGTATACCTAATAAAGTTCATATTCATTTCTATTCTTTTTTTAAATACCATGATTAAAACAATAAAAAAATACAGCACTTTAAAAAAAAGTTATAAAACATGCATGGAACTCTTTACTTTCAAGAGACTAAACCGAATTACCGTTATTCAAACCAGCGTCTACCCACAACTATTGCTCATATAAAACCCTACAATATCTACCTATATTTACAGTTTATGATACCCTGCAAATTGTTTTATTCGCGAACTTCAAACAATAAAAGTGCAAATTTTACAACCCTATTTTTGAAGCCAAGGACAAAAGACGTTCTGCCTACTACAATACATAAGGCCGCCAAAGACTGCCGCCTTTGCCTGGCAGCAATAAAAACCATAACTTCGGGATAAAACAATGGGTTTGTTTGGGTTTACCTCGTTTTAGATAAACAGTCGTAAATATTTATGCGAGTTGATAAGGCAGTTGCTATAAGCAACATAATAAATTTTAGTGCTGAAGTAATTGCCTGTGTGGTTTATTATTAGGTAGGCTGTCAAGTTCGGTAATGTTCTGAATTTCGACACCTAGTGAAAGGGATGTACCTAATAATCTTTGATTATACGTGATGTGTAGATAACTCGTCACGTGGTAATATCACCTTGAACATAGAGATAAGAAAACAGAAAATTGATCGTATTTAATGCTAAGAACTGGTTATTTTATAGAGATGATGATACCTATGCCAGTAGAGAATGCTTTAACATCCTACCTACACTGAAATGATCGCTGAACATAAGATAACGAAATAAAAGCGATACACGCATATAAGTACCTACTATTATTATTTTATGTAAGTACCTTTACCTAAATATGTATTTAAAATAAAAGAATTAAGTCTAAACAGTAAGTTTTAGCTTATTACCCAAATACCTACTGATCAACATCAAAGGCAATAAATATATATATTTACACACTGATTTAATTTGGATGAAGTAAGATAAAAAAAGCCGTAGGATATTTGCTTAAGTATTGAATAATATTTATTAAATTCTTAAGCAAATATCGAATCAATCAATAATAATTATCTAATGTTTTAGAAATTATCACAAATATAAAATTATATATCAAGAAACCTGATCGAGTGTTTTAATTTGCTCAACACTAGTAGGTTGATATACTAGCTACCATATTTCATCCAAATAGGTAAAATGTGCGATAACTTATAAAATTATTGACAGACATTAGGCGTACCACTTAATAGGTAACTTTAAATATACAGATACCTAAATAAAACGAGCAGTTTAGTAGTCTTAAGCTACTAAATAAAATCACATTTTACTTCACGTATTTTTTTATTTACAGAGATGATGAAAGTAAAAAGAAATCATGAAGACGTGTAAAGAGTCAAGAGACATTTTGTGGAAAGCGCGGGAAACTCACGAAAGTTCAGCACAAGTTTCCCGGGCCCGCCCGCGGCTCCGCCTCCTTGTACCTCTATCTCATCCGCACAGAGTACTATCTCGCTCACACCGCAACACAGCGGCTAACCACACGCGGACGCGACGCGTATCTACTCACTTTGTACTTACACACCAATTTTTCGACTTCTGTTTTAATTATTTAATTCTCGTAAAGCTTTTTAAAGAAAACTAGTTGTCAATGTATCGGGTAATATAAGAAAATAATGTTTGAAGATATTTTTGAACATTGCAAAGTTTAGACACTTATAGAACTACTTTTGTTGAAGTTTAAATTATAGTGTAACTTTAATAAACTATAGTTTCAATGTTATGAATAAATGAGCACTCAATTTTGAATGTGGCATTATTCTCACCCATTGAGTTACTTAACAAAAATAGCCCCTCAAATATTTCCCGTGATTAAAAGTGTCAGTCAAAGCGCCTGTCATCGAAATTCCTTGCGTGTTTCAATGAAAATGAAGTGCCACCCCACGAGTACGGCACCAACTCAAAACATGAAAATCATAATTTTTCATGAGCTCGTTGATAGGTTTTCGCGCGGGCCGCGGTTTCCCGCCGCCCCGCGGCGTAATTACCGCCGCCTCGCGATACGTCACCGCGGTGATTCAAAAAAATCCACCCATCCCTCTCTCACTAGACGGCGGTGTGCCGCGGCGTCCCACTCCAGCGAGTATTTTTATAAAAACGCAGAGACCGACCGCGGCCGTCCCGCTCGTTCCTACCACTACACCGCATCACCCGCACCCTTCGTCTCCTTCCCGCTTTTTACGAGACGTAGGGGCCGCCACCCGAGTGGGGGCGGCGACCGCGCGAACGCAAAATATTGACCATCGGAAAAAGTCGCGTCGTATCACAGTCATCAGTCGAAACCGAGTTCTCGTGAGCACGCGTCTCTTCGCGACGACTTCGGAGCGCGTCGTGAGTCTTCGGCTTGCGGTGTCGAGTCACACGGCCTCCCGTTTATTTTTCCCGAGTCCCCCGCCCGGCGTCTTGCCGTCCGCGCCCAACAAGTGGTGTAGACGCTAGTCGCGGCTCACACGGAGTCTCGCGCCCGTACTTTACACAACTTTGTGAGTGCTCCGCGCACGCGACCCCACTCGCCGCGAGTTTGCAATACGGTCGCGTGTTTTGAAACTTTTACACAAGTGTATCTAGAGACTACAGTGGCGTGTCGTCAATCGGTGCGGTGTTTGGTGAGGGTAGACTGAAGTCGATGCACCTCCCGCACGCGAGCCCTCCGGCCCCCAGCATGGCGGACGTCTACTCTCATATCCATGAATATTACCGACAGAGCCACGGTGAACTGGTGCAGACAGGTTCACCGGCGGTATTGTGTTCAGCGCTTCCTGGACACTGGAGGTCCAATAAGTCACTACCTGTGGCTTTCAAAGTGGTCGCATTGGATGACGTGCAGGATGGCACCTTGGTCACCATCAAGGCGGGGAACGACGAGAACGCAATGGCGGAACTGAGGAACTGCACTGCAGTGATGAAAAACCAAATCGCGAAGTTTAATGACTTGAGGTTCGTGGGCCGCAGTGGGCGAGGCAAGTCATTTTCGCTCACAATCACGATCAGCACATTCCCAACACAGGTAGCGAGCTACATGAAAGCTATCAAAGTGACCGTCGACGGCCCTAGGGAACCTAGGACTAAGCAGAGTAAGTTTCGACCTTTTACAAAGTTTGTTTCGAACTTTTGTTGTTTTTTCAATGTGCTGTGCATTATTATTCTTTACGTTTACTTTTTAATAATTATCTAGGAATCTGTTTCGAACTGTAGTGATGTAGAGTGTATTAACATTTTAATACAAAGTTTAAATGATATTTTTAAGGATCCTGCATTCTTGTTTAATCCAAACAGATATCTTAGTACAATCATAATGATCGTTTAAAAACATTTTAATATCAATCTTATGTAAAAGAGTCACAATCAGATTACAGAAATCGCAAAAAAATATTTTAAAAAATAACCGTCTACTTTGACCTTTCATAAAAACCTTCTTTGGCACATGCTTCAATTTATCTCTACACCACCATTTGTTACATATCATTGAAACAATAAATGTATGAAATTCGTACAAAACATTTGATCGATGCGCGTGCGCGACTCGATTTGGCCCGTCGCCAATCCACAGAGCCGAGGTCGATTTTGCGGCGCCGCAACATTCAACCACATTCAAACCAGTTTTATTTCTGATCCATTTAAAATCTAATATTTTTTAACACTTACGCGACATCCAAGCTTCAATAAATTTTCATAAAATAGCGCTTTTTATAACTGAACTAGCTGAAGGTTGCAATTTTATTGCGCCCAAAACTTGTTCAGTTTTATAAAGCGCTTTGCTCTTTTCGACTCACATTTACATTTACGAAATGTATCTACCTTTGTCGATGTATAGAGTAGGTTTTATTCCTATCTGATTTCCTATTCTTAATTAAAGTTTTTCTAAGCACATTTTAACACTCACGTGACATCAACTTCAATACTTTTTCATAAAATAGCGCTTATAACTGAACTAGCTGTGGGTAGCAATTTAATTGCATGAAAAAGCTTGTTCAGTTTTAAAAAGTGCCTTGCTTTATTCGACTTATCATTTAAATTACCGAAATGTATGTAGCCTTGTTGAATAGGTTATATTCCTATTTCTTTTCCTACTCTTAATTAAAGTTTTTCTAACCATAAATCTACTTATTGTAGCTATCGTATCGTAACTTAGCAACCGATGAGAAGGTACAGATAGACGACTATGAAGCATTGTTTTGAGTTACCCTCAAACTTTAGTCCACTTACGATATATCATTAACTACTTAGTTTGTAAGTAGTTATAGATAAAGTGCATAGAACCGTTTCTATAGTAAATAATTTACATAAACTTAAAGAAAATGATATGTAATTTATTTATTGATATGTATACTAGTTTTTTTTGTAAGTAAAGCTCCACCCGTGTATACGACAATTACTTAGAAATTGATTTTATCGATTTAAATCATAATAGTAGACAGTTTTAATTATTTCTGATTAAAATAGCAAATGTGTCCTTCCAGATCTTAGATAATTCTTCTAACTTCGCTGTCTTATTCAATAATTACGATCAGTTTAGAGCTTGAGTTCTGAAAAGGTAACCCAGACAGAGTTTTTTTGGACTTCTGTACTAATATTTAATTACTGAAACTAAATTAAATTTTTGTACTAAAAATAATTTCACCTCGAGTGTACTACATCATATTTAAACTCCCAGCCTCTTGATTTCCACATGTACTACACTGCCGCTACGTCATCATCAGCATCATCTGCTTGCCCTTTATCCAAATTTATTTGGGGTCGGCGCAATGTGTTTTCTTCTTCCATTCTCCTCTATCACTTGTCATTTCACTGCTTACTCCCTTCCTACCCATATCCTCTTTCACTAAGTCCATCTATCTTTTCTTTGGTTTTCCTCTAGTCTTGTATCGGTCAATGTCCATACTTAGAACTCTCTCACCACATTTTGCTCATCCCTCACACATCCATCACATGTCCATAGCAAGATAATCTGATGGTCCTCAACTTTTCGTCCACTGGCGCTAATTTCAGGCTCCCTGTAATGTATTAATTCCTCACCTTTTCCATCCTAGTCACACCACACATCAATGTTATCATTCGCATTTTAGCTGCACGCAGGCGTCTGACATCCTTTCTCTTTGTAGGCCAACATTAAAATGTTATGTTACGTTGTAATTGTAACACTTCACACAATTCAATTAGTTTTCCTAAAATACTAAACGAAATGATCACCTCAAAAACTTAATAAATATAAATAAATATGTTGCATTATTGTTTTTAAACTTGAGCGACTTTGATACACATTAGATGTGTAATTCGGGACATAATCGCTATTATTTACAAGGTACAATACCTCTTGGTTACCTGACGTTTCGATCGAATTGCACAATTATTTTAGTTCATATATCTCGACCAGCCAAAATCTTTGCAAATAACTCAATGGCGAAATCTCGTTAATTTCAGAATCGCGGCTGTAATTTTTTTTCGAGAATATCTCCGCAACCGATTTAGCATCTTTGTGATGGTTCTCAGCCGTGTGCAACAGTCAATCACAAAGACGTTAATTGCCTACTCAGTTTAATCTCCTCACTACTCGAGAGAATTACAGCTAAGATTGCTTCTCAAAATAAAACCGATTGTGTGCTTTTACGAGAACATTTTGAACAAGGAGTTAAAGTTAAGTGATCGTCGTGTTTTGACAGAAGCTTATAAATGGTTATTGATGTTTACAGCGAACATGGTTTTATACTTCTGTGTACCATTATATTAAGTGTGTGGTATTAATGTTGTATGGAAGGTCATTTAAAGAAAATCACAATTATATCAAATATATGCAAAATAATATATGAAACATGAGTAAGATAGAGGCAAACAAACTAAAAAAATATTAATATACCTTTACGTACCTATTAAAAGGACATTCGTGTTTGGGGCTTGTTCATGAGATATAGCTACTTCTTCTACCTATGAACTGGTTAACAAGTAGATATACGTAATAGATACGTAATTTTAAGCGGGTCACACATTACTAGTATTCTTGTTAACCCCTCCAGCTAAGCTAAATATGCTTGTGTTAGGAGTGGGTTCACGACGGTAGTGCACTGGGTGGGGTTCGAACCCGCAACCACTTGATCGCAAGTCCGACGCCTTAGCCATTACGCTACCGCCGCTAAGTAGCCTTCGTATGTTTTGCACGATCAGTCAGTTAGGCGCGTGCTGTCAATCTTTCAAAAATTTATATGTAAGTGGCAAAATAAGTAATAAAAATTTCAAGTGATATGATTAGTAGCATGGAGTCGGTTATAATTATTTTGAAAACAATCATTTAGTTCCAATACTTATGAAAAAATTTATTTGTCTTGTGTCTATTATTAGTATTTACTTACTTTATGACCGTAGATATGACTATTTCAATATAATGGTGAGTTTAAAAATTTATGAGAAATTAACTTGGACTTTTTAAAGCTTTATCAAATGACAGGTTATAATCCATTTAACTATAAATTAATTCGTTGAATAGGTACACACGGAATTAATAAAATACTAATTTAGATCAAATTTTAGAAACAAACTCATCATCCTGGCGCCTTGAATCAAAATTAAACGTTTGCACATGTTGGTTAGACAAAGCAAGGTACAAATTAAACTGAAATCATAATGTTTTGACACCACAAATCTATTTTAGAACGTACCGAGACGACTGTGTAAACAAACAGTCGCGCCCAAACTTCAACCAATAATAAAAATGCAGTATGTGGAAAAACTAACATCCTTGGCTCATAAACTTCAAAGGCAAGTTAATAAAGCGATCAATGAAGCTGTCTTAATGGCCGTTACACCGTTCTAATTATCACGCAGTTGAGTAAAACAAGCTTTCATTTAGATACATTATGAAAGTACATTAATCTTTTTGACGTTATCCCTGTCTAGCTTATAAATAATTCGTTTTAATGTCGATTAAAAATTTGCTGGAATTGTTCACGTAAGTTGACATGAAAATTGTTTTACAATTACAATATTAATCAAGATTTTAAAGGCTATACAACAAAAAATAAATGATAATTTATGTCTTAATTATCAAATTAGTATAATTTTAATTTAGATTATACTTTAAAGCTATATATTTCTAAAGGTTGATTACTAGAGAAGGCCTAGGGCATTAAGTCCGCCTTTGTATAAAAACGTGCATGAAGTTTATATAAATAAATAAATTGCAGTTTTAGTGAAGCTTAAAAAACATATTGTTTAAAACAGTAAACTATATATAAGTTCACCTGCTTGCATAATTGTATCACAAATTTATTTGTGTAAAGTATTTTGTACACCTATATTAGTATAAAAATCGTATTCAGATTTCTTTTCATTTACGTCTTACTGATAACAATAACTTTATTATTATTCATTAACATTCTCGTATATTAGTAGAATGGTTGATAACCTTAGAAACAGTACTTGGTGTGCAGCGGTTACCAAGTTGGACGGTGGTTCGGCTGCGTAACAGATGTAAACAATCTCCGTCCGCGTCGTAAACTCCTGTTTGATCTCCCCGCCTTCACCCCGACGCCGGTGCCTCTAAAATATGGATTTTATGTCTCTGCTAGCTGCTGAAATACCGCACATCTACAGCCAGTGACCCTCATAACCAAGGCCCAAGGAGTTTGCCAAGGTATTAAGATACTTATGGAAAATTTAGCTCTTTAAAGTTATTACACTACTTCAAAACTGTGAAGGCCGAAATTATGTTAGCAAACTTTTGTACTTCATGATAACACTAGCTTTTACCCGTGGTTTTACGCGTGTTAATGTTGATTTTGTCAAGCCGGACGACCGGCCAAAAGTTATTTTTATATCGCTCGGATTACTACGACTATTTTTATGGATGAAGGCTACACTATATCCTTTTATGTACCCCTGATAACGTGTTTGCAAAATTTAATGATTGTCGGTTAAGTAGTTAAAGCGTCAAAGCGCAACAACCAAAGAAACAAACACACATTCGCATGAATGCATAATATATTTACGAGATTCATGGGAACACAGTGGGAAAGCCATGCTTCGGCACGTATGGGCCGGCTCGACCGGAGTGATACCAAGGCCTCACAGAAAACCGACAGTGAAGCAATGCTTGCATTGCTTTTTGCCGAGTGAGTGAGGTTACCGAAGGCCCTAACCCTTCCCTCTTCCTCTTTCCCTTCCTCGCCCCTTATTCCCCCTTTCCCCTACTCCCACCTTACAGGCCTGCAACGCACTTATGACTTTTGAGTTGCAGGTGCTCATGGGCAGCGGTAATAATTTACCATCAGGTGACCCGTCTGCTCGCTTGCTCCCTATACCATAAAATAAAAATCTCAATACATTACCTTACCTTACAGAAATTTAAATAAGGTACCTTACTTCGATTTCTGTGTCTTATCTTGATTTCTTTGGAACCTACCCATGAATCTCCATACAATTACTTTAGTCATTTGTTTATAATGAGGAGTGACAGAAGACAATCCGTAGCTGTTTTTGTATATTTTACTGTCCTGTTTAGATACCTAGGTATACGTATTTAAATGAAAACAACATTTTCATTTTAACAACTGAAAAACAAATTCGCGATTCACTAGACCGTATTTTAATAAAATGCGTGTTCCTCTTTAAACGACATACGTCTTAGTAGGTATTTAGGTAATTTTATATTCTTAAAACAATACCCGTATATATATTTTTATGTAAACACGCGTAAATCAACAATAAAGTAGACAATTAAGCAAAGACATTATAAATGCGGTGTTAGTTGGGGGACATCGTCCCCACCCCGTCCAAATTATGAGCCATAACTCTGATTCCATTTATTAAAGACGACGACTCCTTAACAGCAATTTACTAGTGACACCGCTCGCATCTCATCTCGTCCGAGATATTTAATGCTCATTTTGACACTTATGCGTCGTATCATCCGTTTATTGTCTCAAGCGGTACAAATTTGGCTGCGACCACTTTTGATACGAGACGAGCCACATTCTTCTTACCATTGTACAATTTTAGGCCGCGGTGATTAATGGACGCAGAAATAACTTTATAGATTTATACTGAAAACTTTCCCACTATCCGCGGTGCAGTATTTTCGTTTGGAATTCACGTTCGGATATACCTACGGATTGTGAAACAGCACGTTCACGTACATGTAACTATTTATACGACCTTATTTAAATATCTTTGCAATTCTAAGTTTGAAATGGAGCGTAATCAGTTTAGAAAGCATTCCAAATAAATAACTGAACGGGTTAATGTTCCCACTTACCAAGATTAATATTAATTCGTGTTCTCAGTAATCATATAGTACTTCTACACATTAGAAATGCTCTCTTTGCCACTTTAATATTCAGAGCCCCGCGTATGAAAGGGTCGGGGAACTGAATTTAATTGAATACTGGCATTAACAAATGGAGCGGCCCGTTTCAGAGTTCCACATTTAACTTATTATTGTTCCATGATGTTGGAGCTCCTCGGTTCGCTCCGGATTGCCGCGTGACAGCGCGACGGGCCATCCATCAAGTTCTTAATTTAAAATACCCGCGATCTGTGAAACGCTCTCACGAAACACTCGCTAATCTCTCTAAAGGGGTACGGTTCACGTAAATAAACTAATTGTTCCGTAAACATTTAGTGAGAGATAAACGACATCGTCTATGTAAAAGACTGCCTCATCGCATGCAATGTTTAGCTTGCTATAAAATTTGGATAGTCAAACAAAACTTGCAACAACAAACTTCTAATAAAGACTCTAAGAAGTACCGCGTATATCTACAAAGTTCAAAACAAAGTATACGAAGTGCTCGTAAACAGTTTAATCCCGTAATAAAAACGTTACACCTGATCTCATCAATTGGCCTGTCTCTATTGGATTAAAAATGTAGTAAAACGCTGAAAATAGTTTGCAGACGACGTCTTCAGTATCGATTAAACAAATAAAAAATCGCTATGAAAGGCGAACGGCAACGTGACGTTGGAGAGTCGTAAAATCGTATGGTACAGAGGAGCCGTCTAACTGCAGTAGTAAACCAAATCGTATTGTATACAGACCCTTGTTATAGTCGTCGGGTGGTAAACAGTACGCGGGCCGTGTGTCGCCGCCTTTACGGCCACCCTTTGTGACTTTAGTGCTTGCGGACGTGGCTCAAGACGTTAGTGACGTCCCAGTTCAAAGCCATTGGTAGATATGTACTACGAATAACAATTTATGTTGTTTGGTCAGCTCGATTATAGATTTGGCTGGACATAATGGGTTTTAGTCTAGAATCAACTAATATGAGTTATCGTACAAAATACTGCAGTTAGAAAAAGGTAAGGTACCTTACCTTTTACCTTATTATTTTTATACTCGTATTTAAAAAATAGGCTGCTTAATGTTTAAATCTATCATAATGTCTGATTTGTATGTCTGACGATATATACAGAAACCAGCCTTATCACCTCAGCCTTAGAGGCAACCTTCAAATAGTCAAAACTGTTATAGAAGCTGTTACTTATTCGGAGACAATCATAAAACATAATAGTAGAGGTTGTTTACAAACACACACACAAACCTGCGTACATCGTACTCCGCGTCCATCGTACACCCCAAATTAGTTGGGCTTTTCCTAACTAATTTGGGGTTTTGCTTTCAGTCTAACTATGATACGGCTTTGATATTTTACGTGAAGCGAATGCCATCAGACCTCCACAACCCAAGTACTAGGCAATATCGAAGTTCTGTAGTTAGACCAGGTTGTCGAACTTTTTTAGGGCTCCAACTACCCGTAACGGCCCACGAGCCAAACAGAAACCTAGGTACATATCTATACAATTAATTTAAGAAACAAAATACATTATCATTTAAATTTTTTTATTATATTATTTGCTATCAATCTGTATTCCTCTAAAACTTATTTCTCTTGTTCTAGATTACGGTTATGGACATCCTGGTGCGTTTAGTCCATTCTTACTCAACCCCGGCTGGCTGGATGCGGCGTATCTAAACTATGCGTGGGCAGATTACTTCAGACCTCCACAAATGCGGGACCAGACCGCTGCCCTAGTAAAAGGTATTGTATATTCACAATCTTTAAAAATAAAGCGCTGATTGTCTGTAAGTTTTCGCTATTAGACTTTAAACTATGCGTTGCTTGAACATACATTTTCATTAAAATTTCTCTCAAACTTCCAATCAGCCTAAAATAACGCTATTTGTTAAATTAAAAATTCCCGATTTAGCAAACAGCACTCAAAAACATGTTGCTCGCTATAGTACCCCCTCAAGGCCGTACAAAGCGGCTCAAATAAAAGAAGCGACTCTTGAACTCTGCAAAACAACACCGGACCGACCGAAGCAAAACCACCCGCTGAAGTCCGCTCCACGGTACACGGGGGCAAGTGGGGGGTGCTCACTAAACGTACAAAAAAGCTTTGCCTTCACGTTCGAGAGAGTGTGGAGTCAATTTTATTCCAATGTAGGCGACCGCGCCACCAGCCACTTTTTGTTTCCGACGCTGAAACGCGAGAAGCAATGTACTCAAACACCTACAGACTTTTATTAAACCTAAAATGTAGTTGGACGCTTACAGAAATAACACTTAACTGCTTTGAAAATGTTTAGTTGATTTACATTTGTTTTATGATATAAAACTGCAATAGTTTCTGCACTTTATAAATTTGTTTGGTGCTAAATTGTAACATGATATACAATGATTTTCATTTTACACACTTTTCGTGCAAGCAATATATTTTTTTTTCTATTTAACAAAATGAAACCCTGTTAATCCAATAAAAGCTAATTAAAAATTACAGCTCACGCCAAACAGAATCAAATTTAACGATCAGGAATCACCTCAATCAGGCGCGACGCCGATATTGGCCCCCTCCTCGCCAAATTACCCCCTAGTTACGTCCCCTCCCACCCTCGTTGCCTTTTAAAGTGGTCTGCGCACTGCCACTGCTGCAAAACAGAAAAAGTGCAAAAGAGAAACGAACGTAGCACCACCTCCGAGCTCTTTGTGGCCCAATCTGCGCCTGCATCGTGTCCTTTTTACACGCGAGCTTCTCTTACACGTTATCGACAATCAAAGCTTCCCGGAAGAATTTTTTTAACACAGCTGCTAATGAAAATTTCACATTTGGAGCCCTCTTTGTCTAACGTGTACTGAGATAGAGGTGCGCTTCCTTATCGCGATGCTCTCGCTTTGTGGAGCGCACACGTGTCTGTTGCAGCACCTATATACGTGCTTTGCATCAATAATGCGCCAACATACACACCGTGTCACAGAAGCTCTCGTATAGTAGTAGAAAATTAGGATGGAACGCCGTGTTCGTTGCAAAGAACTACGTCATGTTCGGATAAATAAATATTGCACCCTCACCCTCCCAATATCGCACTAAAAAAACATCCCTTTCGGTGATGCCGCCTTTAAACGCCTACAGATTGTACATTATCCTTAGTACGATTATGCACCCCCGTTGTTCGGGGAATAGACGGAGTGCCCGTGCGCCGTGGGCTATCCCCAGGGGCTCGTCTCTCATATTACGTCATGTTAGCAAATCAGCCGACGGGAGCTGCACTCAAACAGTTTTTACTGCTTCATGTCTAACAACCATTTGGTATTTATAAAGCTTGTAAGAAACCGCCGTACAACGTACTCGTAAATTAAGATTGATTCTAGGTGAAGATGTTAACAGAACTATATTATATAAAATATAACTATATAATACTTTCAATGCTTAAGCGAAAACTTTGAATTTTTCTCTTTTGTTAACAGGTGGCGCAGGCCCCATCACCACAACACCTGTCACGCTGCCAGGAGCGGATCTGTTTCCGTTCCCACCAACGATCACAAATCTACCTCCGGGTGGGCTCATTCCTCCTCCCGGCGCCTTTTTACCACCAAATGGACTTCTATCCTTCCCACCTCATCCAGCAGATCTCACACTGAAGACCTTACCACCAGAACTGTCACTAAAAAACGGAGTTAATCCTTACGATGCTTTGAGGCACCTACAAAATAATATGTCAATCGACACTTCGAGTTCAAGATTATCACCAACGAGTAGCCGACAAAGTGGAAGTCCGAGGAGTTTAATAAATGCAAGCCCAGATAGATCAAAGGCTGATTCCAAGTCTGAAGTAAATTCTATTCAAGACGCGACAATCACTGACGAATCTGACGAAGAACCAATTGAGGTGGTAAAATCTGCGTTCCACCCCACGCGGCCAGCGAATGTAGAACTGCAAGAAATGAAAAGGGTTCAAGCCGCAGATTCTACCGTGGCTGATAGACCGAGGGTCAGAAACGAGTTGAAAGCGCCTTCACAGCGTACTACGAGAGTGCTCTCGTCTAGTCCCACATCAACCAAAATTTCAAACGGTGCGATATCAACACACAAATCAGTTTGGCGGCCATATTGACATTTTAGTGCTAGTATTATATAGTTAAACATCCGTTCTGTCGGATTTGTTGAAATGTGATAAACCAATGAGCTTGTACATAATATAGGAATAAAAAATCATTTGCTTTATATCAGATATTTATTGTTAGATTTTAGATTAGAGTTTAGACTAGTAAAGTAAATGTTGATAGATTATATTATTTGTTACTTTTATTGCAGATGTGTTCAAGCTTATGGATATAATTATTTCTTATTCTAACTGTAATATTTGTAAATGTAAAGTTTTAATATTCTTCGAGAAACGACTGATTACTTTAATAGCTAAGAAAGACAAAGTGTATTATTGTAAATATTGTAAAAGGGTATTTATTTAACGAATGAAATGTACAATAAATGTTTGCCATTTGGCAATGTATAATCTAAATGTATATATGTATCTAGAGATATCGAGATAAAAAAGCATTCTGAGAAATTAACAAAGTATTTTATTATATAACAATTTAATTGCTGCCGCCACCCTGCTACACAAGGATTAATGAAAAGGCATAATCCTTTCCGGTAATCTTGGGATTTATCTACGCGATACCATTGTAGAACAAAAAAACAATCCTCCTGTGATTGTTTTTTTGTAACTATGATAAACGTGACTCTTGCAATAAGCAAGTTAAAATGCCAATAAGCAGGCCATATAGTCCGATGAACCGAGAACTACTGAATTAACAAGCTTATCGCATGCAGAGATGAGATTTAAAAACGGAGTGGCAGACGCCCAACCAGGCAGCGGCGGTAACATAATGGCTAAGGCCCAACAGCTGAATATACAGCTACGAAAAAAAACCTCCAAAACCGTCTTGGTAATTTATGCCTTTAATATAGGGCGGTGAACTGTTGATTATTTTCAACTGATTTGAACATAAAGATTTAGTATATGCATTATAAAAATCGTGCTAAACCATACAAATCGGAAATGAAATAGATTTCATTGTTACAATTGTTGTTCAAAAGTAAAGATAAAATCATTATTTAGAGAGCAAGTCTCGGCTCATTCTGCGGTGTATAATAGACTTATCTAAGCGGACGAGCCGAAAAATGCGTGACAGGGCTATACGCGCGCCTTTGGTTGGGTTTTACTGTTCACTGTAAGATTAACAACAGAAATAACGCCTAACATACGTGAATTTAAATATATGTATAAATATTTAAAAACAAATCCAATTCCATTGTGATAAGAGTTAAGCAAATCCGTAAACCTTTTTCATTGTAGAAACCAAGCGACTGGAAAATTTGCCTGAGTCTATTTCATAGAGTTGAAATCCAAATGACCAATTCCTTGGTTTCCAATTTTTTTTAAATTAATAAATTACTAGTAACGTGGGTCTCACATTACTAGTATTCTTGGTAACCCCTCCAGCTAAGCTAAATGCTTGTGTTAGGAGTGGGTTCACGTCAGTAGTGCACTGGGTGGGGTTCGAACCCGCAACCAGTCGATCGCAAGTCCGTTATCGTTAGCCATTACGCTACCACCGCTTTTATTTATATTCATCTGGTGAATATTGTCCGGTGGCCGAATTTCGACCATAACTAACTTTTTAGTTATTCTGTGACCACGCACAGTGCAACCTGGTCGAAACGTCAGACAAACATTTTTAATTTTTAAAACACATATTGATTAAAAATTTTAACTTTTTGTACTTCTTCTTCATATAAACCTTTAGTATGCCTCCGTTCGCGAAATTTGTTTAAAAGGAGTACAAAGAATTGTCTTCAACTCTTAATGTAATTATTGTAGATTATAGATATACATGGCAGCGGCATCAGTTCAGAAACGGGCGCAATGTGCAATGCACGTGTTGTTGATGTATTAACTGAGCTTCTTATAAACAATAAGACTTTACACAAGGGAAGTCTTAAAAAAACTTGAGAAACCAAGATTATTGGTACCATATTCATATTTAGAATACTGTATATCTGACTTTATTTTATTGAGTATAAGAAATTATTGAGTATAGTTGATGGTATCCAAAATTTTCAACAGCAGATTTCATCTTTCATGGAGACCGGATAGTGCCTCCACTCTACGAAATATTACTGTTAGTTAGCATAATGTAAGGGTTATTGGGTTTAGAGTTATGAGTAAACATCAGTTACTTCTCACCTGCAAACGGGCAATGGTATTGTTTGTTAATTTAATTATATAAATAACTAAATGATAAATGGTAACGAAACAAAACAAAATGGGCACTTAAGGCTTACGTGAAGAAAATCTTACAGTACATAGACATTTGTCTGTAAAGTCTCAAAGCAACACTGTAGTCTAGTCAACAAATTCAAAAACGTGAAAAACAGAGATAAAGGTTCTAAAAATATGAGCAATAGCTCATTAGATTCGGAATCACCTCTAGAAAAATGGTTTTGAAGAATTTTGGTGCAGGTAAAAAATTGCAATTGTTATTAACAAAAAAAAAATAAAAAAAAATCGTATTTAGTTTTTCGTTAAAGAGGAGTAAATTTCCGATAAAAAAGTCCCAACTCCCGAAACTCTATCACCGTTATTTATAATTTTAATTTGACGTTTAAAGTAGGGCTCCGCGCGGCTGTTACGCTATGCGCGCGCCGCCGCTAAAGAGAGTTCGTCAGATAAAATAATTTTTTCATAACATAAAATGTCATTTTAAAAATTTAAAAAAAAGCTAGCATCTTCTTAATACTTGAAAGAATCGAGCCCCGTGGAAAAAATTTTTATCACCATTTTCCAAAAAGTTATTCAGTTGCTAACTAACAATTTTTTTTCTAATCTTCGTTTGCATAAATAATGGGATAAAAGGTATAAATAATTAGCATATAAATTTGAAACTTCGTGGAGCCTTTTTGATATATATACTTCATAATATCCTGCGATAAATGTTCATAAATGTTTAGTAATTTGTTAATTATGATTTTTTATAACTATTGCAAAATCACATATCTAAAAAATGTTGATTTTTTTTTTCATTAATATTTAGCTATGCCTGTTTTCAGATTAAACAATAAAAAAAAATTATCAACATTTTCATAAACAAATCTCGTGGAAATCGGTCTACCCGTTCCGGAGATTAGCCTGAAGAAATGGACAAACAGACAAACATTAAAAAAACTAATTTTTAGGCATAGGTAGGTATCATGCAAATAACAAATACTATATTAAACACTATAGTTTTGACATTACAAACAGACACTTAGATTATATTTATTACTGGTTATGTTTAATACCGGTTTTATGAAACAACTTTACTCTAGGTACTTTTATCGTAAGACTATTTCATAAATTACGGTTGAAAGTTCTATTTCAACTTTGTCAGCATAAACTTAGAGAATATTCACTCGTTTAAACTTTTCGTAACAAAAAATAAACTACTGGTTTAAACGCTTCTAAATGACTACACTTTGAGGGTGAGACATAGGGTGAGATATGAGATTGAAAAATTATACGTGGAGGGAGTACTGAACACATACACAAAAACTGACGTCATTTCAAACTGAATATAGGAAACTAAGTTGACAGGCATTAGCATAGCGGTGCGTAGCGGGTGCTATCAATTGTGTTTGCGTCCGAGCTGATCCGGTTAGCTGATTGCAGCCATGTCCCTCCCCGTGCCGCGGTTACGGCACTCTTCAAACAACACCTGAATACTGAAAGCGTGGATATGACTGATTTACTTTATTCCATTTTTTTATGTAGTTTGTTAGTAGAAAAGTAAGGATTTATAAAATGTTAGACACTTGGAAGAGATTATTCTTATTCACCAAAAAATAAACATGCAGTTATACCTAACAATTACAAATACAGGTTTTTTTTACATCTTTACTCATTGGTTCACACTTTTAGGTACTGAGGCACGTACATAAATATACATTTATCTTAAAACATTAAATAATAATATAAACATATAATAGGTTATTTTTAAGCATTTTCTTTAACTTTGCAGTACATATTTCTTTGGTTGCATCTCTCATTAAATCTATCCTATTAAGTTTTGTAGGAGTTAGGACTCGTCTAGTTCTTTCCCTATAATAATGATTTATTGACAGTTAATATGTTTCACTTATCTAGTGCTATTTATATGTATTAAAGGTTCTTTATATTTGTCTATTTTATATAGCTCTAACTCATTGGGTATTCTACTTTAGCGTGTACTGGTAGTATTTTACATGTATTAAATAATTTACTATAATTTGGTCTACACGTCAGCTTTACTATTTTGGTGACCAAATACTTAATTAATAACCTGTAACTGTTTGATTTTATCTAATTAGGTTTTAAATGTAAGACCATAACAACTTAAGCCATTACTAAATATTCAATGAGTCTGCAAGTGCGTAGTATATCATTTGCAAAATTTGTTTGTTTACAAAATATACATAATTGTTATGTAAACAGTGATATGTTTGTCCAGATGTATATATGTTTAGCTTGCCTTGCTTAATGCTTAATGCATACTTATTGTAAGGTGAACTTATCAACATAGCCTTCGTTTTAGAAAAAATAGTAAATATTCCATTATCATGCCATATCTGCCTGTATGTGATTTTGCGCGTCCCTCACGTTATTTGCCGAATATAGTAGTCATGTCATTTGCGTAAAGGTCTTACAGTATCTTATCACATTGATGATACCGTTGACATACATTATGTACCCAACCAGAGAACTACTACTGAACCGGTCGGCACGCCGAGATTTACACTTACCTCATCTCCGGTGGTCCCGTCTATCGATGTGCGGAGGGATCTGTTGCCCAGGGAGCATTTAAACCCAGCAAGTTACGGAGCCTCTAATACCACATTTAACCATTGACTACAGTAACACATCGTGCTCTAGAGTGTCGAATGTTTTTTTGTAATCAATGAAAAGAGCAGCGACAAACTTACCCTCGTTGAGACTGTGGTTGACGTAGTCCGTGAAGTGCGCCAGGCCGGAGGCGATGCTACGCGCTTGCCGAAACCCGTGTTTATATCATGCTATGTTGCTCGAGATACCTAGTCACCTGGTTCACAATTATCTTTTCTACTATTTTATTTATTACCGATAATATCGCAACTGGCCTATAGTTACTATAGTCTGGGTGGCTGCCATGTTTATATATCGATCGTACTAGTTAGTATTTAGTCACCTTTTTTAATAAATCCGGGTAAACATCTTCACGGATACACATATTAATTTTAGCTAATACTGGACATATTTACTTGATATCTTAAACTCTTATTTTATCTAACCTAGGTGGTGTATTAAAATCCAAGCCATTTGTATATTTTTCTACCGTACACGGCTCTATAAAAATAGAATCATCAGTTGCGAGCCATTGCTATAGAAATAAAAAAAAAGTCAAATAAAAAATAAATTATTAAATTTTTGACACTTAATTATTAAAACTATTTGTGACACCTGGTAAAGATGCTGTGGTTCTAAAAGAAGTAGGGAGCAGCAGATTTCTTGTCTTCAGTCTTGAATTGGTGTTGTCCGACTAGCGAAATAGGTATCTCCTCGGTAAAGATAACCACGATTACCTATGTTAGAGTAATGCTGTGTTTTGCCGGTTTACAGTCAAGAGTAATCGTAGGACAGCAGTGCACTTGTTTACAAAAACAAAATCTTAACATATATGTAAGTGTAGATAAAATATAGATACATTCTTTTACTAAAAAATCTAGTACATCAATAAACACAAGGTACTGGAAGGCATATATCTGGACAGGACTTAATTAAGTTTGTAATATAATTATATATCCTACGAATATTATATTATAAACGTGAAAGTTTGTGAGGATGTAGATATGGATACATTGATGTTTGTTGCTTATTGACGCAAAAACTACTGAACCGATTACGATGAAACTTAACATGTATATAGCTGGAGACCTGGATTAATCTAGATAAAAAGTAGCGTATGTGTTAACACATAGGCTACTTTTTATCTCGATATATCCACGGGGCGCAGCTATATAACTATAATAATGATCATTATGTTCTTGTTGTATTAATCTCAGAATTTACCACTTCAAGATTTTATCCGTCATTGAATATATTTTAACCACACTAACTCAAACAGCGTCCACTTTAGTTTTTTGGAATATTACAATAATGTATTGCATTATTTTTTATTTAATACTATTTACAGATTAGATATTTTTTCAGTAGAGGTTCGTTATTGTTTTTATTTTAACTTTGAAGTCCGAAAGACAGACCTCTGTACTCAACACATTCTATGAATGATGAGTATAAGAAACCTTACAAAAGAAATCGTATTTAGGGTTTTGCACGAGTGAAAAAATGAAATCCTTATGGAATCACCAGTGCGTCTGTCAGTCCATCTGTCACAACCAATTTGTAAAGAATCTACTGGACCGATTAGATTTAAATTTGGTATACATATCAACTAATGTAACCTGCTTGGGTTACACGAGTTATACCCGTATGTGTTTACAAATATTTGCAAACTATACCGTGTGTCATATCTAATAAAAAGCCTCGCTTTGAGAGTCTCGAATATATTTATTTTTATAACTTTAAGATGAATAGTTTTAAAGTTACTAAAGAAAGAGATAAAAAATTGACCATTCTCCTCCTATCTCCGAAACTACTAAGTCAATATTTAATACAGAAAACTTTTACTTATATATAAGTTTCAAGAAAATCTATAAGAAATCTGTGGTCTTAAAATAACATGGTAAATCTCTCAATATTAAGCGTATTATCCTTATACATTTAATTTATCGTAGAGAACCCTCTCCACGCGAGTTCAATTAACACTTGGCCGGTTTAGTGTAGTCAAATAGCTACAAAAGAGATGGCCAATGACTGTTTTATTCTTGGCAAAATCAAACCAGGATAAATGAAACATATTTTGATCGCTCACGCCCATGGAGCCAAGGGTGAAGTGGTATGATAGACTCGAACCGACTAAAACTAAATCAGTGAACCCGCAGATGCAGGGAACCCGGGATACCTTAAGAAAGGAGCCTCCGAGAATCCCTGCAGAAGTGTAGGTAACGACTGGAATCATATAATTTCAAACGAAATTTATAGGTAGGTACCTCGTAGGATTGAACGTGCGCTATTGAAAAACTAATTCAATCTATTTTGTTTTTTCTTTCAAACGGAGGGATTAAGAGAGATTTTTATTGCTTCTATATTGCATATTTTTATCGCTCTTACATCAGTTCTATTCCGAGAAAAATATAGCAGGATAATCTGTTGCTAGATTTCCTCGGAACAAAACAAAAAACGAGCTATATATGCTTTAAAAATAAATAAATAACCTACTGCGGAATTGATCGATCAAAATAAAAAACTGACAAAAATACAAGGTACTCTTGCAATGGATTTTTTCTCGAAGTTTAAATAAAAAGTTATATTTTTGAAAGTTATTTGTCCGTCCTGTAGAGGAAATCCGTAGTTCACCTAGTTCAAAAATCACTGTTACAGATTACAGGACGTTGATCTAAAATTCATAATCAAGTGCGGTCCATGCATTGAAACATCTTGACTACTATTAAACTAAATTTACGACCGGCCGGTACATAAATGTCTCTAGGTAATATGTCCAATATATCATCGATTGGATTTTCAACGTTGCGAACACAACCCAACTGGGCATTAAAAACATTGGGCTTAATGAGCTATACTAGGTCACGAGTGATGAAAACCAACGAAATAAATGAAATGATTCCCGGCATCAAAAGGGCGTCAACGTTAATATCTGACAAAATGTTATTAAAAAAATACATACCTACAGCCGAATAGAAAACCTGTTCCTTTTTTGAAGTAGGTTAAAAACGGGATCTTCATTAGAAACAAGTGATAACAATGAGGAACATTTTATTCTTTAGTTAGAGACATAGAGGAATAAAAATTTATTGAATTTATTTGACTCCATGACGCAACATTTTGTTTTTAGACATCTAAAAAATAGCCCCACGCGGTATAGCTGTTTTTCGTCACTGATTGCAGGGGCTCGTGTATAATCAAATAATGAAGTCTCCGAGAAGACAACTCATACTTATATGATATTAAACACAGCAAAAACAAGAGTAATCCAGTAAGGTTTCGTCTTTTTATCAAATGTACGGAATTCTAAAAAACCAAAATATGCAATTTTAAAACACATTCATTATTACACCCAACTTTGTCACGGGCGTATATCGCACTGAATAGAGGCATCTCATTATACAGAGCTTTGATACACAGTGGTTATGAGTTACTTTTTGGTGCACAGAGCTCCCATACATTAGCCATACATTCTACAACCATTCTATTTGGTCGTATTAAAAACTTGTGGCCAGACGAGCTCACGTCAGTGAGTATATGTATTTTGAATTTGAATTTTGTTTGAACGAATGGGCGTATGTATTCAATGCAGCAGTGATTACTGTATAAAATTTGCTTATGTGTGAGTCGTTTATCTATAGGAATAACTGTGTGTGTAACATCGGTGGAAAATTAACTAAAGGCGCAATGAGCTCTGGCCGTCTGTTATGCGTTTTTAATTTTCTTTTATTGGTTTTCAAAATTCGTATGAATTTGTAAATGAAAAGGAGCATTTAGTCAACTTAAGTGTGCTGTTTTGGTAAGTACTAAGCTGTATATAGACTTTTTAAGTTATTTATAGAACAAGGATAAAGACTTAAAATGCTCGGACTTCTCGGCCATAGAAAGGTGGAATTATAGGTGTTTTCCCTTTCAAGATACTTCAATTTTTTTTGATACAGGAGTCATACGAGCAGACGGGTCCCTGATGGTAAATGACTACCGCCGCCCATGGGCATCTGCAACTCAAGAGTTACAAGTGCGTTGCCGGCCTTTAAGATAGGAGTAGGGGGAGGGGAAAAGGAAGGCTGTAAGAGGTGCAAGAGCTGGAGGGGGGAGGGAAGGGTTAGGGGTAAGGGCGAAAAGCAATGCACTGATTGCTTCACTGTCGGTTTTCTGTGAGACCGTGGTGACACTCCAGTCAAGCCCGCCCAGACGTGAATTATGGCTCTCTCTGATGTCTCTCTCATATTCTAACTTGAGTTCCCAAAATGCCTAGCTGACAGATTATAGTTGGCAGAATGTGAGTGTTTTATGCTCCGCTGCTTACCCCTTTGGGGATACAGGCGTCAGTGTCAGTATGTATGTTATATGACAAGATTTTAAAGATCTTTTTTCAGATTGTGACTGATTGAAGCAAAAGTAAAAGTGAAAATAATGTTTTCTGTTTTAAGTAGATAATACTGTAATCATTTTGTAGTCGGCGTCCCTTTAAATTCCCTTTCGATATTTTTTTTTTTTGGGTAGATACATAGTCTTATGTATACATAGTATTATATAGTATTATGTATCTACACACAAAAATATTTACTAAACCTTACCTCTGAGATAAAAGCAAGCCTATGTTACCCGTAAAAATAAAAATATTTTAATCCGCGTCGCAATGCAGGAACCGCGGCTTAAACCCCGCCGCTGGCTAGTGAGCGACATCACATATCGATATCGGCAAGATCCACCGGCGTTTTTATTGTTCAGGCTATCGGGCCGGAAAGACCCGACACACTTGCCTCGGGCGCGCAAAAATCTAAATGGAACCTCCTAAATGTAGCAAAGGGGCACAGGTGTGACCACTTAGGCTCCATTACTTTTTTTGATTAGGGAACCATTTTTGTTGGAAAATTCTACGTCGATATACGTATAGAGTATAAGGCGCCTTTTCACGTGTTATGTACGCAGATACGAGATTAAAATAATACCTAATATACCTATTACAAATCGCCTAGTGGTCGAACTTCGATCATAGTTAATTTTAAATGTTTTCTTTTATTTCATTGAACTAGCAATACAAATAAATATAATTGTAGTGTCTGTTTGTAATGTCGAAATATAGTTATTTGCACAATATCTTCTAGGACTATATAAGCTTTCTAAACTTTATCTCCATATATACTTTAAGTATTCTAAATTTCACATTCCTCAGTGCGTGAAATTTGCTTAAGATGGGGGGGGTGCATTCTCTTCTTCTATTATTGAGATTGAGATTAGATTAAAAGTCGCTAGGCATTGCTAGTGCTAAGTTGAGACTTACTGTTATAGAACTATCAGCACACGTTATAAAACTATTAAAAATACAAATGAGTTGTGATTTTTTAAAGTGGAAACTATATTTTCTAGTCCATTTATTTTTACGTGGGCGAGCCATGCTTCGGCATGTATGGGCCGGCTCGACTCCGCTCGATACCACGGCCTAACACAAAACCGACAGTGAAACAATGGTTGCATTGATTTTCGCCGCGTGAGTGAAATTACCGAAGGCCCTAAAATTCCCGTCCTTCCCCTCTCCCCCTCTCCTCCCCTCTAATCCCCCTCTCCCGTCTTCCCGCTCTTCCCCCGCTCCCCCTTTTCCCCTATTCCCACCGTAAAGGGCGGCAACGCACTTGTGACTCTTGAGTTACAGCTGCCCAGCGTCGGCGGTAGTCATTTACCATCAGGTCTGCTCGTTTGCCCCCTATACGATAAAAAAAAAATGTTAGATCAAGGTACAATAGTGATGCAAAACTACGATTGCTCGGTGATACAAAGTATTGCAACCAATTTTCGTTATTTTTAGCAAGCTTGCCTTATATAGCAGTTTAGTAATTTACCTACATGACCACCACTCGACAACTTACGAGTAGATTACACGCGCGCGCCCAGTGTAACGTTAAGCGGTTGGTTTATTGTAAGAGGTTAATAACCCGAAAAACGAGTATATATATACTCCTTCGAGTATACCTTCGTCTACGATTCGTGAATTTTATAAAAATACGTTTGGTATACAGTTTAGAAGCGATTCTCGTCTTTATTGATACAACTAAAGTAAAAAGGCAAGTACACGAACCATCTGATGAAAAGACTATAAAGTATCGCAACAATACTAGTTTTATTTGAGCATTACCAACCCTCTCCTCCCTGTCAACGCTAGAGAATCTACTCTTCCGCAGCAAATAGCAACACTACGCTAATAGCTTTATTCCTCTACTTCGAGCAGAAATCTTCTGTGCCCTCCTCCTCCTAATTGTATTGGTACATTTTATTTCATAGTTTTAATATATGAACTACTATAATATATTTTCTATAGTTCAAAAGCAGTTAAATGTACTAACATTTGTGTATCTACATCTTTTATCACTACATATTATAAAACAAAGTCGCCCACCGCGTCTGTCGGTCTGTCTGTTCAAAAACTACTGAACGGATTTTCATGTGGTTTTCACCAATAAACAGAGTGATTCATGAGGAAGGTTTAGGTCTATAATTTGTTAACGTTTTGTGTAAATTGGTTGAAATATGATGATAATTGTTGATGATATCGCTACTACCCGTGCGAAGCCGGGGCGGGTTGCTAGGTTACTAAATATTTAATTATGAAGAATAATATTTAACCATACATAAAACACCCCATATCACTACTAACAATACGAACGGAAATATAACAACATTTAACAATTTCATCTCTAAATATTTGAAAACACAAATGGCAATCCCGCCATCCTACTCGAAAGTCAAAGGGGCGACAGAACTGGACAGTACAAAAAGAAATCTCGCTGATAAAATTTTAATGCCTGTATAAAAAGGTTATAAATTTGATTTACGCGTCCCCAGCCGCTGTAACGGGGTAACATCGAAAAATAACATGAGTTAATGTTGGCTTACAAACTGGGGCTGGCGCCGGATTAGGCGATTTTTGCGTCCAGTATGTAGGTACTTGTAGGTAGAGAGGTGACGTACCGACGGGGTCCAGGCAGATGAGAATACAAATTGAAGGTCAATAGAATCATGTGAACGGTGTATTCTTCTTAGTAATTATACCTCTATGTATATAAAATAATAATATTCTGGGACATATACGCTCATGCAAACGTTAATCATTACCAAAAGCCACGATTGACGGATGTTTCGTTCGTCGATGAAATAATATCGACATCAAAATCTCATCATGCAACCGTCAATCACTGCATTAGACGATGGATTATTCGTCAATCATCGTTTTGACTGTGGCAAAACTGACAGCAAAACCTAACGTGTAATGGGCCCTATGGGTTTGTTCTAAAATATAAATAAACATAATTAGATATATGTTTTTTTTAAATACATACATAGTATACCTACTTAGAAACACCCAGACCAAATTCAACAAACAGACATATTCATGCATACGAGTATTTACACTGAGTAGGAATCAAACAAGCCACCTTACGACGTTGTTAAATGTTTTAATACAAGCTTTGTACCTACATAAAATTATAGACTGTGACTGCAACAGGTGACGGTCATTAAGGTTTTATTGTAAGAAACCCCGAAAACTTTCTCTTTATATTGTAATTATGTTAACAACCCCGTAAGCTAAGTCAATGTCATTTTGTTACTGTAATAATATCTCTTTCACACTATTCACGAATTTATTAATATGCAGAATATTGACATCAACAATCAATAACCAGGAGAGTAGGGCAATTAAGGGTAATACATACGGATTATACCGAAAAAGGGCAAAGTAAAAAGCACCCTTAACCGGTGAGCATGTATGAAAGGTCTAATAAATATTTAAGAACTTCACCTTCACCTTCAACCCAAGCTTCAAGTCAGGCTCATATTAAATGGCTCTATCGTCTCTTCCTATCCCCCCTTAGAATGAGGCCTGATGTACCTATGTATATGCATTATGCACTTGTTCTCATTTGGAAAATATACTGGTATAAATCCTTTGCCCATTCCGACCCCATTGCTTAATTGTTTTAAAACAACGGCAACTACACAGGACTATTTATAATAGCAGATATATATATAGCTTAGATAGATAGATAGATACTCTTTATTGCACACCATAGGATACAATTAAAAATAAATACATTAGAAACAGCAGTACAATAGGCGGCCTTCTTGCAGTCTGCAATCTCTTACAGGCCACCTTTAGATGGACTATACAGTTAGGAACAGGTAATTTGTGGTGCACATTTGTCTTATTAGCACTTAAGTGTACGATCAGAGAAGTAGAAAAAAAAATTAGAATAGCTTTACTTCTGTAATCGATAAAATTATCGAGACATCTCTCATAAATCCTATTCAAAAGGCAACTCCTTTAATGATTTGCTACTGGAAGTGCTTCAGAACTTTTATACATATTATTTTTACTTTAGATGAATACTTTAGCCAAGTCACATATTCAAGAACAAAAGATTAGTGCTTACAATTTTGACTGGTAAGTAAATAATAATATTTATTTATTTTTTATGTTATAGGAGCAAACGAGCAGATGGGTCACCTGATGGTAAGTGACTACCGCTGCCCATGGGCACCTGCAACTCAAGAGTCACAAGTGAGTTGCCGGCCTTTAAGGTTGGAGTAGAGGAAGGGAAAAAAGACAAGGGGAAGAGGGGAGAGGGAAGGATTAGGGCCTCCATAACCTCACTCACTCAGTGAAAAACAATGAAATCATCGCTTTACTGGAGGTTTTCTGTATGGCTGTATCGCTCTGGTCGAGCCGGCCCATACGTGCCGGAGCACGACTCTCCCACGAATAAACAATGAACTTTGTAAATGAATGAATGGAAATATTAAAAATATATTTAAAAAAGCCGATATTGATGATGACGATTAATAAGAATATATTCGCACTGCTATTACGAGACTGTATCAACTCAAAATAGGGTAAATTTGAGGTAATTCATTTTTCATACGTAAATATCAATTCCCTACGCGTCAATAAATATAAAATATAATAAGCAAAATTTTTCAACAAAACAACTAAAAATAATTCATATTTTTTTTAATTTGTTCAGACAGTAGAGTATTAACTCAAAAATAGGAAATAACTTAATAACCTGCAATCTTTTAAATAATTCATTAACACAGAAATCCCTTAATTTTATCAATAATCTATATACAGTGTTCACTTTTATAATCTTTAACAGGAAGCGAGTAATCAGTTTTCTGTCGTTTCTGAAAAAAGCTTCATTTTGAGTTGATACACTCTTGTAATAGCAGTGCGATATCTGATAATGTAAAATGTATTAAAATATTGAGTTTATTGAGTCTCCAAAATACCACTTTTTCTATTACTGAAATCGTGTTTGCCGTTTAATGACAAAAAGGTATCTTAAAGATAAAGCAATCTATACGATTGTAAAAAAAAGTAATGTTTTTTTATTCTATATAAAACAAATAGGGGACGAGAAGTACCTTATGAAACACATAAAATATTCGCAAAGAAAGCACTTGGATGTAATAAATTCCTTATTGGGCCGCGGCAGGAACACAAAATGAGTAGAAGAAGCCACTTAAAAAGATTGGCACTCAACGAACCGGCATAATCTATGCAAATTACGTCAAATTAGGAGTCGTCAACACGCTGCGCCTCTGTGTAATTTTGTAGGCAAACCCTCTTTTATTATTAATATTTATTTCGTTCTTTCCGTCCAAAACTGAGGAAAAATAAATTTCAGTGAAACATTTCGATCGGCTAATGAATCGGATAAATATATTGATGGAAAAGCTTAGGCCTTTACATGTTCATATTCTTGGAGGCTGTTTATAAAACGTGATCAACGGAACGGTATCCATCATAATAATATAATACTTAATAAATGAAAGATGATATACTGTTAGAAGAGTATTTAATTTTGTAACTGGTCAACGTAATGATTGTCATGATCACACAAGAAAAAAAGACTTTTTTTTTATTTTATTATCAGTGATGTACATGACGTCTGTTTTAAAATTTGCCCATTAGTGGTGTAAACATAGATGTGTAAACGTGTTTACACCACTAATATAATAAATGCTTGCTAAAATATTATCGTATAAGACTAAGTATCATACCTTGTAAATCCTAAGAATATTTACGGAGCAGATTGCTATGGTAGATTTTCCTACAGAAAAACTGCTGTATCTCCCGTTCACCAGGATCAAATACAGTGACCTCAATGAACCGTCTGTGAAACGAAAAAAGAATTTGACAAATCAGGCTTGTAGAATTTAAAATTAGCTCGTTCAAAAAGACAAGCAAAGCAAACAAACTCTTCAGCTTTATAATATTATAGGTAGATAAACTTTACAGAGATTTTAGGCAAGGTGTGCCATACCGGATACAAATTGCTTAATGCTAAAGACTTAAATAAAATAGTGCCTGTATTGCTGATTTAATACAAGTAATATACATACGAGTATCTGTCACTAGGCCTTAGATAATTCTTGAATCATGCATTAGGTATGTGTTAAGTTTACGCGATATTTTTCATGTACTCGTAATCCAATTTTGAAGTGTTGAATAACAAAGCCTAAACCATCAGTTACACTTTAAGCAATCAGTTACAAACTAACCTATTTTTTATATCTAAGTCGCCAAACAAGCACACTTCCCTTCTGATAGTGTGCCATTGGTCACAATTGCCTGTGAACACTTGCAACACTAAGGATGTAACCCACATCATTTAATTGCGCTTTTTCGAAACCCTGTAGGTAGATAGATAGATAACTCTTTATTGTACAAAAGAAGATACAATTTGTATACATAGGTATATGTTCTTATAAACTAAAAGCCTTAAAGGAAAAAACATTGTACGGTTGGCGGCCTTATCGCAATTTGCGATCTCTTCCGGGCAACCAGGTGCTGCAGTCTCTAAGAAATCATCTCACGACACGAATTTGCTTCTTGAAAAACGAGATGAAATCGTCAATAAAGTGCTGTGAGGTAGCCGATTTTGAAATATGGATTGTGTTTTCCTACCGCATTACAAGTATGTAAGATATATTAATATTATAATATTCCTCCTGCTGTATGTAAGAAATCTTATAAAAAAGAGACAGAGAAACAGAAACACTAAATCCATCCGGAAGTTTGATTCACGCCGGATTGCATACGCAGTTTTAAACGTGATGATTTCCTGTCGTTCATCGTGAAACGACATGAATTCATTTCGTCAATCACGAAGATTAAATTAGTAATTTCTCACGGTCCGAATTCGTTTCGTGATACGATTTCGGATTGCGGATACGAAATGGTATGGTTCTAAAGTGTGAGCAGCCATAGTCGCTATAGCATATGTGAAATACAGTAGATCATTCTGGTTTTAAAGTTTGGAACTACATAATAACATTCAGGTACGCCTAACAGGCTAAAACAGACAACGTTCCTCTGAAACAAAAACCATGTCTGTGGATTTATGGTAGTTGTTAAAACAATATAATCTACACATAACAAGAGGCGGCACTGTCTAAACTGTAAAGAAAGTCAATAAACAGCCGAAAGACGGCAACATGAAAGGCCAAACGCAATAAAATGACCCGAAATTATTGTTTATATAATAACCGTAACTAAACCGAGTTATAAAAATATACCCTTGGCTTCATGAATGCTACTGGTTTCTTACACTTTTGTGGACCTTAAAATAAATATTTTTATTAAACAGGTACTTTCTTAGATGCCTCAGAAAAATTGTGAAATGTTTCTTTTACGAATAAGTAAGTATTGGCCATGAAAGAAAACACTAAAATAACGCATATTTGCAATTTCTTATCATTATCAAAAAGGACCTAATACTGCCTTATTTTAAAACCTTTACAAACAAGTGTCTCCTATCGCATTTTAAGCAAATTTCGCGCACTTAGAAATGTGAAGTTTGAAATACTTTGTATACGCAAAAATTTTGTAACTATAATAATATATGCTATAATTTAAAAAAATAAGCTACAAGAAGCTACAGCCGTCAAGCATTATATGTTGACCTGTCATGGTATGGAAAGTGTTTACAATGACAGTTCAAGTTATACTGGTCAAAAAAGAAAAACAAAATATTTAAAACTTAATGAAGTATGGTCGAAATTCGACCACCAGGCGATTTCTAGTAAAAACTAATATTCGTCGAAATTTTATTAAATACTAAATTTTAGTTATAAATGTGTTAGTTTGGGCACCTCTTGATATAATAGGTAGTACCTGGGAGACCGAGCTTCGCTCGGTAACTTTTTGTAAAATCGGGTATATAAAAGGTATTAAAAAATAATTCTGGTTCAATTGTGTTTGGCCGTTTCTATAGCGGCGTACCAATGTTAATAAACAACAGATTATTTAAAATTAAGGATACATGATAACAATATAAAAAATAAATAATGTCAACAATTTTAAATACTTAGCATGAGTATAAACTAATACTTAAATGTCAATAGCAAATATCCATCTGAAACAATGTCAAATAAACAATAACATAAAAAAAATTAGATGTCAATATTACTAATATGCCACTATAACTGTTATTTATGTCAAAACTCAATACTAAAATGAAGTAATTAATTTCATCAGCTAGAAAATCAGTAATACTAGAGTATGCTTTTAGTAAAAGAAAGTCTTTCAAGAGCTTTTTTAACACATTGTTATTCAGCTCTTCCAGTCTATATGACACTATTGTGCATAAGAGCCGTTGTTGCCCTGTGTAGACAGTCTGCTGTTGTCACGCCTATTACGAGAAACCGTAGCGTAGACGCTACGGTTTCTCGTAATAGGCTTGAAATAGACGAGGATTCGATTTTACAAATATTGCAATCTCAAAGAAGTAGAGGCTGGGTAACGTTAGTAATTTATTTGCTTGGAAATAAGTTTTGCAGCTGTCTGTAGGTTTTAATCTAAACAACTTTACTTGTGCGAGAGCCATGCTTCGGTACGTATGGGCCGGCTCGATCCAAGTGATAAGACGACCTCACAGAAAACCAGCTGTAAAGCAATGTTTGCATTGCATTTCGCCGAGTGAGTGAGGTTACCGGAGGCCCTAACCCTTCCCTCTCCTCCCCTTCCCCCTCTCCCTCACTCCCTCTCCCCCTCTTCCAACTTCTCCTACTCCCACCTTAAAGGCCGGCAACGCACTTGTGACTTTTGAGTGGCAGGTGCCCATGGGCGGCAGTAGTCACTTACCATCAGGTGACCCGACTGCTCGTTTGCCTCCTATACCATAAAAAAATTGATCCAATGCATCTTTTGAGCTTTAAATACTAATACGTCTGTTGAGTTACCCGAAAAAATCACTCCGTATCAAATCAAATTCTTTATTTCTAAATAGACCTTATAAATAAATGTATACAAGTGGTTGCACAAATGTACATTATTAATAAAAAATATGGTGTCTCCACTAAATTTATGTTCATTTTAGGCTATTAGTGACAGGATGTTATCAATACGTTTTTGCTGACGATATTGGCCAGTGTATGTAGGGCATAGGCAGAACTACAAATATTTTAACAAGTGTATATAAGTGGTTTATGCAATAGAATTGGCTTTTGTATTACAACAATTAGATTCCAATGATTATTAATTTTGTAACAGGAAAGTTAAATTTTTGGACAAAAAAAAATATTGGCACTAGTGACATAAGCCTCATCTGCTATTTCCAAATATCTAATGTATCCCTGTATGTGTATCCCTATCCTAATCAATATTATATTTAAAATAATATTCGTAACTTTACATTTTACCATTATTACCATGAATGCTAGCGCGATCGTAAGCCGCCTCATTTTAACTTAAGTAACTGTGTGGTAAGCCACGTACTGCTTAACTATTCGACCATGCTTTAATATAGTCCCATATACCCAAACAATCTTAGAGGCTTTACCTTATAACTACGTCACCAAATCCACCCGACTAACCCCCCACTGCACATACGCAAATTGCACACGCCTAAATGGGTTTCGGCGTCCATCCACTGGGCGGCTAGTCATTAACTCACGGAAGCAAGTACAGCGGACCAATTTCCCCAACCGGTCGCCAATTAACAGCACTTGGGTGCCAGCGAACTGGCCCGACGGTAACCGAAGGGTTAGGCAAGATGTTTGTTATGATTTACGATTGAGGAAAGAGGGTTGAGTTGGTAAGTTCGTGTCGCTTTCGAGGGTTGATGTTTTACGGATTGTTAAAGTGTCGTTACAGGGAGCTGTAAGTTAACCTAATACTTTGATGTAGAATTTATTTCATTTTACAGGATAGTACTCACAGTATTACAGAAACATTAATCACTTAGAGTAAGTATTATCCTCAATTTGACCAACTAAATAACCACTGATTTAAACATTTTTAAGATTGGTGGCCAATCCGAAGCCATCCACAAAAAGATATCACGATTATAGCTTAAGAAAATCCGATTTTCCCAATTTTTTTTAAATATAGGCTCATCGTATAAAGTAATTTTAGTATAATAAAAGTTTATCGCTTTACCCCCTATTAACACCAGACTACTAAGAGGTGTTGAATGATAACCTTCAAAAGCTGATACGCTTCAAACGAACTCAATATCACTGCTGTACTAACTACTTATAGCTTCATTTAAAACTAGGAGTAACAGTCCATTCCACGTAATAACTTTAAAGTACTACCTACAAATAAAATCCAACGTGTTTACTCAAGTAACGGTAAACTTTTTAATGCAAAATTTTAGTATGCCATATAATAATGTCTTTATTTACTTAAGCTAAATTGGTCGTAAAACTATTGGCCCAAATCGGTAAAAAGTAGAACCCAAATGTAAAGCACTTTTTTACAAGGTCCTTTCGCCAATACCGTTATAAATATGTAAATATTATGCAACTTAAATGGGGCAGGCTCGAAGAAATTGTTGCAAAAACATTGAGCTGCATTTTCGACAATGGAGTTCGCAGTAAAGAAATGCAGTTAGAAATAATCACCCGTAAAATCATTAGTGTTTTTTAAGAAAAAAATCTGAGACAATTATTTACGTAATATCCTCACGCTTTTCAATATTGTAGTGTTTTGCTATTCCTTAGAATATATTGTTTATTACTTGTAACTTGTACTTGTAAAATGGTATCTTAGTGTCTAGAACTTTTGTAGGAACTTTTGGAGGGCAAAGCAAATAGTATTTATTCGAATTAGTGCAATCCGACTAAAGTACGACCTTACTGCATTTATGACCTTTTGTGATTATAGCCATGTAGTGATATAATACTAAACGCTTAATAATTGCCTTTACCCAATAAAATGTGTGTTTTTTTCCCGATCATAGTTCTTGCAAAATTTCATTACGATCGTGCATCGATCGTTATAAGATAATATTAAAGATTAGTTTATTTATTTATAGTACAGTTGTATCTACTATTTTAGGTATATCACGTCTGTATTTCTGTTGGTGCCGTACTTCGTCATCTCCCAAATTTACACTTTATCGAGAATTTCGGATGCGACGTTCACATAGGACAACATTTCACAATTCGCACACCTAGATCTAAACAGGTATAACCACAAAAAAATCACCTTTTTCGGAAAATAGGAAAAACTAATTACTGTTCCGTTTAGATACATCTAGCTTTTTGTATGCAGCTAGAAAAAAAAATATTGTAGGAATCTTGGGTTTTAATCATGTTTTGGGTCTGAAAATTGGATTTTTGTAGTTATTTCCCTATTGATGAACAATCGTCACTACATATTATAAAACAAAGTTCCTAGCCGCGTCTGTCTGTCTGTCTGTTTGCCATAAACTGAAAAACTACTGAACGGATTTTCATACGGTTTTCACGAGTGATTCATGAGGAAGGTTTAGGTGTATAATTTGTTAAAATTTTATGTAAATTGATTGAAATATGATGATGGCTGTTAAATACCCGTGCGAAGCCAGGGCGGGTTGCTAGTATATGTATATTTGTTTTACTATTTTGAGTTGAGTGACCCCGTGTTGGTGAATTAGCGTCTTTAAATTTTGTTGGTTCTTTTTAAATTTGTTTTATTCGATGGTGTGCATAACTCAAAAATTTTAATTTTACTAAGCTTCCTTTAGACACAGTTGTGCGAAATAATATATAGTTATTAAGAGTTTAGGAAGCATCCGTTATTTCATTTGTTGAAAGTCATACACACACTGGGAATTACCCAGTAATTCATGTATAATTCTCTGATGCAACACTTGTCACAACATTAACAAAATTATGCACTTTAAAAAGTATATCTTACATATTCTTAAAACGAGACCTCGTCAGTCATGAATTTAATTAATATCTAGTTAAGTAAGAAGTTTTTTCATACAAATATTGCCCCTTTAAGAAACTAGGGTATTCTTAGATTCTTAGAGTAGGTACTTTAATTTCGGAAATATTAGACAAGATTGTATGGGCTGAAAATATGAGACTTGTGTAAGCTAATATATGTCCTCATGTTTGTTCCAAGTTGTGATAAACAAAATTAAGCTTGCCTTAAAGTTTGTTGACCAATGTTAGTAGGAAAAGAAGAATAAGTAACAAAACTTCAATAACTTTAAGTAGAATTATCGACAGTAATTTTATTAATACATACAAGAACTTATTAACAATAAGACATAATAAAACATTTAACATTCAACACGCAACTAATGAACATTTTAACCGCGGCCACGCACAACCTACTCGGTGGTACCGAGCCATTCACATGCCACCCTTTTTTAAGCTAGGTTCAAATATGCTTCAGAAAAAGATACAAGTTGTAAGCATAGTCACCCCATCATAGCACGAGATGTTTGCATATTCGAAAATGCAAGACAAACAAATAATATAATATCTCTGCACCACCCTAAGTTTGCCTAGCAGACAATGCGTTGGCATTAAGTCTGCCTATTTTCAGTTTCGCGCAGGAAAACTTTAAATATATTAATACATTTTATAATTTTGAATATTTATTTTATAAGTGTTTTTTAAAATTCCTCATTTTTATATCAAACTTACACTACAAAATACTGAAGTAATAGAATATCTTTAGCCTGTAAAGTTAAAGACTTCTCCATCAGTAGACAATATTAAATGTGTACATCTTTATATACCCGTTTGGGTTGAGTTTCGAGCTCAATATATACTCGAAAGCAATGAATCCGGGTCAAATAAATATAACTGAAAATCTCTTCAACTAATAGTGTTAGCTTCATAAAAGAAAATTGTATAGAAGATCGTTACTTGGTCAACACAAAGTCTCGAAATCGTTTTCTCACAGGAATTAAACTTACAAACCAGTTTCGACGCCTTTGAGAAAATAACTCTAGTGTCTGGACTAGCTAACTTGAAACCATCTAGACCTGCAAACAGCCCTAAACTGAAGCCCTAAACTGAAAAAATATTTTGAAACTAAGGTAAGCCCAAAACCACTTAAATTGGAATATTGAAGATTGGTCAAGAGTTATGTTGTTAGGTGAATCAAAATGTAAGCTCTGTGAGCAGAGTATCTAATTGTCTATGACACACAATTTATTTCACTAAGCAAGCATTATTAGTTGCCGAGATTTTCAGATATTCTTATGTGACCCTGATTTATTGCTCTCGAGTGTATTATCCGTCTACCTAACTAATATTATAAATGTGAAAGTGAGTTTGTTTGTTACGTATTCACGCCTTAACGCCTCTACCGATCATTCTGAAATTTTGCACACAAGTTGTCAGAAGTACAGAAAAGAACATAGGGTATCCTCCATCCAGAAAAAAAAAACCTGTTGCCAAGGAATACTTGATTTGATTGACAAAATTAACATTCACGTAAATAAAGTCGCGGACAAAACCTAGTTTCTTATAGTAGTAAAAACGTGAAAATATGCTTTTTAACAGTTCTTCGTTAGTTCATTTTTCATAGGTGTCTCTTGGATAGGAGTGTACCATCTGTTAGAAACAGTCTCACTACCACTGCTATAAACTATAAAAATCAGTAACTGACAGTAACTGCCATGTTGTTCGTACCACAATCTGCACTCAAGTGATTGTACATTAATATTTATCAACCGACCAATAGCATTGCTTTACCGGTGTAACTAGTCATAATAATGTCTATTAACTCATTTTTATTAAATAGTGTACTGTTTTATCATCTATTATAGTTTGCCCCTATTTTTAATAAAATAAATAAGAGTTTTCACATCTTCGTCTTGGTCATCGCTTTCCATCAGGTGAGGTGGAAGACAAACGCCTTTTCCATAACACAATAAAAAAAATAAAAAACAAAATAAACAGAGTAAAAGTTAAGTTACTCTAGAAACTAACTTACTTAATTATCTACTAGATGCTATAACCAGTTGGCAGCGACGTGCTGTCCACCTATTTGTAAGTCCTTAAGTCTTTTTGCAGTTGTGTAGAAACGCAGCCTATTTGGCAGTAGTTTACCACCTCTAGCATGGCCAGTGTTCGGATGAGCTTTTCCATCTAATCTCGTTTTCTCTTTTCCTATCCAGAACAATACGTGGCGGGATGAGGTGTCACCCTCATACAGTACAAACAATCCCAACAAGAACCAAACGGTTCAGCACTTTGATTCTTGGCCACATCATTAAAATTTGGAATAGGTACTTTACCAGAACACGTGGTCCCTTCGACCTACAACCTTGAGTCCTAAGCGGACCGTTAAAAGGCATCTCTCAAGGCAGTCACACTGAGGACCAACATTTTAGTATTGTTAGTATCTATAATAGTGGCATTCAATCTTTGGATCTCAATCCACTTACCATCACGCGGGTAGAGACCATATTGACGAGCTAAATTAAAAAAGAAATTATATTTTGTATTTTCTAAGTTCAAATATGAGGCCTATGAGTAGGTACTTCTAAACGAATACAGTAACCTCATGAATGAAACGAAATCTATCTTTATTCATTTGGGTTACAAAGTATGCAAGTCAGCAAATAATCTCAAATATGGCTGTTTTCGTAACGTAATAAGTACAGCCACTAAAGAACGGGACAATAAAAAGACAGATACACTTTTCAATTGGAACTAATTAGGTAGGAATCTACAATCTTCTAGATAACAAACTGTTAAGTACCAGAAAGTGAGGTTCTGTGACTATAACAAGAATACTTAAGTCTTTTCTGTTAATTTGTGGTAAGAGTTAATTGGCTTACATTTCACTATAAGTCTCAAACAGGTTGCAATTAATATCTCACCAACTTGTGCCATGTATGGTTTTCGACTACAACCTAGTATCTCATATTTTATACACCATAAAAAAAATATTTTCCCTGTCTCAAGCATTTCCCAAGGCAACAGTAGCTTTATAGCTTCGCGCGTCGCATTGCAATAACTTTCTTTTCACCTTCCATTATTCAATTTGCTAACAGGTGTGCCCGCGAATATGAATGAGAATATTCGCGGTTCGACGCATTTGCGGTAGAAAAACGAATTCTGTTTGCGTGTTTTACAAGTACTGGTCGGAAAACTCTTGAGTGTATTATGAGTTTACTTTTTATTGTTGAAAAGCCAGCCCAGAAATGAAGATTTGGTTTCCGTATGTTTCTAAAAGTTAAATGGACAGAACAATCTACTGCACGGATGCCACAGCGGTTTAGTTATCTTACCATTTATAGGTATTTATAAAATTGTGACAAAGTATATAGTTTCTTAATGCTTAAGTTATGTTTTCTTAATGAAATATACGTAAAAAAGTAAATGGTAATCCATTTCAACCCTTTTTTTTTTCTGTTTCACTAAAATGGCAACCGAGCTCACAGTCCGCTTAGTAGCGGTTACAGTTACCTTTAAACAATCACAACATCAAAGTTCCACATCAAGAAGTTGATCCAATTATGTAGATCCACTTAAAATGCTTTTGACGCATAAACCTATAACTGATACTATAGAAACTGAGCTAACGTTAAAAAAATAACTGAAATAAATGACTGGTACTAAAACACACGAGAGCAGACAGAAATTCCAAATTCAAATATTTGATTTTGCCTATATTTCTAACTGCAACGATTTTTCGGAACACGTCCGCGCGCCTCAAATTGAAATTCATTAGTAGGCGGCTCCGTGGCGGACGTTAAGGAAAATTAACGAGGCAATATGAATTATCGCGAACACATAGACAACAGATCAACTCCGAGGCTCGGTGCTCGTAATGTTAAATATTAAAATGACTGTTTCGTTCTTACAAATGTCGCAAATTATGTTCGGCTAAATATATACATGTCAGATGTATATGACTGTTAACAAGAACACTAGTAATCCTACTTATATTATAAACGTGAAAGTTTGTGAGGATGCATGGATGCATGGATGTGTGGATGTTTGGATGTATGGATGTTTGTTACTCTTTCACGCAAAAACAACTAATCCGATTGCGATTAAACTTGGTATATAGCTAGTTGGAGACCTAGATTAACACATAGGCTACTTTTTATGCCGATATTCCCACGGTACCGGGACTTACGTGGGTGAAACCGCGGGGCGCTGCTAGTGTTGTATATAGTTTTGTAATTAAGACCCACTTGCGTAATAGGGGCCAGCCTATTGTCGTTACCTGGGCACTTTGACAATTAAATAGGAAAATTTGGAGTATATTGAAAGGCAAGGTACGACAAAAGGGAAGGCAATGTAAGGAAAGTTCAGTTAATTTTTTAACATATAATTGTAAAATTTTTCTTACATGGCAACATTGTTTTTAGTACGGCATTGTTATGTCAAATGTAGCTTGCATCGATCTTTTCCGGTAGCAATTACTAAAGGCCTCTGTTGTACACGTGAAATAAGTTACCTACTAAATAATTATAATCTGTATTTTTCTCATACACTGATGAATTGGGGAGTGTAAGTAATATCAAATAATAGGTCAGGATCGCATATCTGTAACACGAACTGCCTGATGCCGGGAAGGCCGGGTGACGTGTACAAACAAGTTAGACTTGTTTGTACACGTCACAATTATTCTTTATAATAAAAAAAATACAAAAAATATTATGAAGCAGAAAAGGTTGTTGGTTAATTTAAAAGTGCTTATTTTAGGCTAAAATAGTACAATTCTGCCGCGGTAATCGAGGTAGCAGTAATTAGAGGCGTTTTCTGACTTACTACTATCTCAATCGATGATATCCACGGCAGAATTGTTAAAAACATTTTAACATTTGACAGCCTGTTTATTAAAAAGGGCTATATAGACAATTTTGCATTACGCCAGAGATGTGGAGCGGAGTGTTCTTTTACGATTATTAGTATAAAAATGATTAAAAAGAAATACCTTCTTTGGACAATGCAGAAAAGATTCAATAAAAACATTTACTTATTGTTATCACTTAAGTTAACAAAATAAAAAAAAAACACCAAATTATGCTTTAATGGAATCAAACGCTCTTTACTCGGTACGTTTAGGGTAACTTAACTATACTATTCTGTCACTAATGCCATGCGACACATAAAAAATAAGACATCTGCCTAATCTACCATGAAGAATGTTTCATTACGTAATCATATATACCAATAACCATGTAAGCCAAAAACCCCTTTAAGAGTAAATAAAATAACATTATATATAGCATCCAAAACTGTTCTGTAAAATATATTAAGTCTTCACGTAATTATTTACATTATCTAGTCACGGAGATGGGCTAATCCTTTTGTAACACCTTTACCAAGAACCAGTTAACTACAAATCACTTCAAAACAGCTTACGCTCTTGCGTAATCCAGCGCCTTGTAAAAATAATCTCCAATAAAAAAAAAAAACAAAATTCTTACAAGATCATTACATCATGGCATTAAGAACGGTAAAATCACAACAAGCTTACGGGAAAAAGAATCTCGTAGACATAAATGGGGACTATTCAATCTGCCTAAATCTGTCCCTGAATAGCTTAGATGGTGTATAGACGTAGCAGATTAAGGGACGACTTTGTCTTACTCAATGGCTTATGTTTAGGCCCAGTCAATCTGCTCCTGATTCCGGGACATGATCCCCTCTTGTTCGCGGAAGGAATTTCTTGTTAATCATTTTTATTAAGAAGTTTCAAGATTTGTGAATCGCAATTTTGTAATGTTTATAAGCCATTAAAAAGATCTGTAAGGTCAGAAGTTAATCCTCAATTATTTGAGGATTAAAAAATAATAAAGTGTTGGCTTCCTTTTGTTTGTTTATTGTTTCTTTTTATCATTCCTGAATATTGTATTTGTGAATGAGTCAACTCAAAAACTACAACAATTGCGATAACGGGCTTACTGTTCATATAAATGTATAATAATTTTGCAGAAGTAGATACTTAATTATAAAAGTATTATACTTGTCCAAGGCAAACACTTTTCACTTGCTGAAGTGCGCGTTACTCTTATGTGGCTTGTCAAATAAAACTTGAATTGTCTGAAGAAACACAACAATATGTGAACAAAATCTCATGCAGACTATTATTTTTATTAAGATTATTTCTATTTGGTGAATTGTAGAGTCAAAGTCGGCCCCTTTTAAAATGATATTCAATTCTAGTGATGGAGAAATAAGGAACACCAGATTTTTCTAAAATAAACCAAAAAGTCTAAATCAAAATTAAAAAACTAAATAAAAAAATTCAGTTAACATGGGTACTGTAAAGGCTTACATTCGGGCAGGCCGTGTACCAGTTATCCAACTTAGTTTGTGTAAGTAAAATGTTATAAATATAGCAATTACACATACGAAAAGCAATTTAATGGCCTACTTACATTACTATTAATCCACATTGTGTGACATTACCTTCAGCTGTAATGTCATCAAGGAGACGAGTTGTAGACACGTCAGTAATTCCTGCTAATCCTCTTGCCAAACTAGGATGCATACATTTGTAATGTTGACTTTGATCACGTGTTTCCTATTGTGTGTTCTGGGTATATATAGGCTAGGCTACTAGTCAAGCGATTTTGACAAATGATTTCGGCTATTGATTCAAGTTACTCTCTACCCCGATTTAGAATTTTGATTGGGGTAATTGATTTCGGCTAGATTTTAAGCTTTTGACTTGATTCCAACTCATCAACTTAAATTCGCCTTTTTTTGATATATTATAGAGGGCAAACGACCAGACGGGTCACCCGATAGTAAGTGACTACCGTCGTCCATGGACATCTGCAACTTATGAGTCGCAACTGCGTTGCCGGCCTTTGAGATGAGAGTACTCTCTTTTCTTGAAGGTTCGAAGGCCGTATCGGTCCGGAAATAACGCAGGCGACAATTTGTTCCAGAGATTGGTTGTGCAAGGCAAAAAGTTTCTGGAGAACCGCCCAGTGGTTATTGCCAATTAGCCAGATGATGGGGATGATAGTTTTAATAAACTATTCGATGACCTGCGTGGCGTGGCGGTAGAGCATACAACTGCGACGTAAGAGGTTCCGGGTTCAATTCCCGATAAGTATATCTTTATGTTAATGCGTGAAAAGAATTCTTTCTTAGAAACGTGAAATGTGAAAAACCCAAAGTTAATAAATAGAAGAAGTTAAAAAACGCTACATTTTTAAACTAAAGTAAAATAAGCATATCCACAGTTTTTTTATTTTTTTTTTATTTATCATATAAAAGAAGAAAAATGCAAGAATTATATAAACATAACACTGTAAACCACTAAGGTTTGTGGAGTGTTACACAGACAGCCAGTATCGCACAGTTACAATATTTTTTACATAATTATACGTCTATCTAGGCAAGGTGTTAGCTTATTATAACACTATGAGAACTAGAAATAATCTCCTAAATGTCCCTCAATTATACTTGGAGGTGATTACTGCAGTTGTTTAAGAAATAGTCTTTTAGTTTTAATTTTATGTTGCTCTCTGTAATTTTATTTACCTACTAAATCCGTTAGGAGGTATTGCCACTTTATCGACGATATGTTATATATTTCAATCAAGCTACACGCGTCCAGTATGTATAATATTTCATGATGCGAGAAAAGCTAACAATGACTAGGACTGGAAATAAATAGGTAGCAAAAACTTATGAATTATAATCGAGTTTCGACCACCAGGCGATCTCTAGTACCTATCATGAAAAGAATTCTTTGTACCCCTTTTTAAGAAAATTTCGCTAATGTAGTAACGTGAGTTTTGGAATATTTACAGTTTATATGAAAACCGCTTAATAAAATTACACGCGTCCAGTATTTATATGTGATTACCTGCCATGGTATGTAAGTAGGCCAGTAAAAAAACCAAGGTTGAAAGTCGACCACCAGGCTATCTCTGGTAAGTATTAATATGCATTAATATGTCTATTGCCATTGGTCTCGGTGTTCTGTTATAAGTATTTAACTATGTTTATTCATGTTCTGTGAATCTTAATACAAGTTATGCTTAGTTCGGGCGTTCCTCACCTCGTTCCAAAACAAACTCGGGTTATTAGGACGAGTTGAAAATTTCAAAATAATATCATATTCATTCGTCATCTCGTCCCATTCGTCCCAGTGGGCCAAATTTATTTTGGGACGAGATGACGAATGACCCCTTAGTTCGGGTTAAGATAGCGTTGTGTAATATATCCCAGATTATTATTTACTAGCAGCGCCTCGCGGTTTCCCCGCGTAAGTCCCGATCCCGTGGGAATGTCTGGATGAAAAGTAGCCTATGCGTTAATCCAGGTCTTCAGCTACCTACATACCATTTCATCGCAATCGGTCAAGTAGATTTTGTGTAAAAACATTACAAACATACAAATGTTTATACTGTTTTTAAAAAACTCTTTAAAATATTAGTTTAGATTATATTATAAACTAACTTTTAAACTTTCGCGTTCCATGATATAATATTATCTACGTATGAACGGGAATTAACGCGATCACGAAAAGGTATTACATACCTCTGAATTGCCTGACGTTTCGACCAGGTTGCACTGGCCGTGGTCACAGGCTGACTGGCTCAGCGGTGCACGCCCTCCGTCGCCGACATCGTGAGGTAGAAGGTTCTTCATCCACCTCCACTTTTTTGATATTTTTGATATTTTCGTTTCGCCATGTACCGTCACATACTATACTAACAGTGTCCCTATTCTGTAAGCAAACCGATGTGGCCCTATTCTGGTGTTCACCCGACTGCGCATAAAAGCGAGGTGGCATGTTTTTTATCACTGGATTCCACGCTGTAGATAATTTGAAACCATCTTCCCGATTGAAAGTTTTGTGTTTTTTAATTTCAATCGCTTCACGTACAACTCTTGAGTAAAAGTGACGTTCCGTGGAGAGGACTTGCGTACGGTGAAATTCAATCCAGTGATTGGTGCCCGCTTCGAGTGCATGTTCTGCAATCGCTGATTTGCTAATCTGTCGGTTCTTCACAGCAGCGATGTGTTCTTTGACCCTTTCAGCAATGGTCCGCTTTGTTTGGCCTATGTAGGAACTACCACAGCTGCAGTTTATTTTGTAGACACCTGGAGTTTGTAACGGCAAGACGTCCTTCGGTGTACCTACGATGTTTTGAACCTTTATGCCTGGTGTGTATACTGTCGGAATGGAGTATTTCTTTAATACGGAGCCGATCTTATCCGTTACTCCTTTCACATATGGCATGTAGGCTGGTTGTCTGTTCACCTCCGGATGCTTGCGTCTCATTGTCGGTTGCTTCCGTGTTCCATTCACCTGATATCCGTTACTTTTAAGTACCTCCTGAACATGATCCAGCTCTCGCTCCAAATGTTCAGGGTCACAAAGATCGTATGCTCTGTTCTTGAGTGAAGTCATAACAGACTGCAGGTGTCGGGGATGATGATGAGACGTGGCGTGTAGGTAACCTATCCGTATGAGTAGGCTTGCGGTACACACAGTGCGACAAGGACCCATCTGACCTCGCGGTTACTTTGACATCTAAAAATGACAATGACCTATCCGCCTCCACCTCATATGTGAACCTTATCTTGGGGTGAATGGAGTTGAGGTGTTGTAAATATTGATCTACTTCCTGTTTATTTCCCTTGACGATACTAAAGATGTCATCCACGAATCGCTTCCAAAGCCTAACGGTCTTCGGGCCGAGACTCAACGCCTTCTCTTCAAAATGCTCCATCCAGATGTTGGCTAGTACAGGGGCTACAGGACTACCCATTGCGACACCATCAATCTGAAGGTAATGTTGACCTTGGAAAAGGAAATAGTTGCCCTCTAGACAATGTTCAAGTAGATCAATATAATTGAACGGCAACTCGTGGTCTCTCAGCAGGTCTTTTACGACGTCCATACATTCTTTTATTGGAACATTGGTGTAAAGTGATTCCACGTCAAAGCTCACCATGACGTCATCAGGTTCCAACTTGAGATCTTTTATAATTTGTATGAAGTGCCGCGAGTCTTTCACAAAAGACGGTGTTTTGCCTACAAGTGGTTGCAATACTGACGCAACATGCTTCGCGAGATCGTAAGTAGGAGAGGCAATTTGACTTACAATAGGCCGCAGCGGCACGTTGGGCTTGTGTATTTTGGGCAGACCATATAATTTCGGTGGCTGATGTGACTTTGGTGCATAAAGTCTGTTGTACTCGTCTTCTGAAAATAGGTCCTCGTTATCCTGGATAAGAGATCGTATTCTACGCGTTACTCTGGCCGTGGGGTTGTATGATACCGGTTTATAAACCTTATCGTCATCCAAAAGTTCAAGTACTTTACGTTGGTAATCAGTTGTACTCATCACTACAGTGGCGTTTCCCTTGTCGGCCTTAAGCACTAAAATAGATACGTTCATACGTAGATAATATTATATTATAAACTTTTCTGCTATTCCCGATCTTCTGGTAATATTCTCGTGATTTGCCCACACAAGGTAACTAATGCTTAACTGACGTGTTAGGACTCCTAAAAAGCCTTCAGCCTTTTTACTGCACTTTTTAGAAGTTATAAGCGATAGGAACTTGGTTGGTATATCTCGGCAAACAGTTAAAGGCCACCGGGATAGAAAACTGATTAAACTTTCAAGCGGTGGTGGTGGTGTGACTACGATTATCGAATATCAGGATCTTCTCGATATTTGGAAGGTATCATTAAAGAATCGATTAGTATTTATTAAACGAACTTATATTCATATTTTGCGAGAGACTTTCTCATCAGAAGTTTTATTGTAAATTCGCAACTTTGCAGTTTCAACAATATTTTTCAGCAAAATAAAAGAATACCGGATCACTTTCAATAACCCAGCGAATAATGTGACATTGGTACAATTTGAAGTAACAGAACATCGCACAATACCGTCTTTGGTCACGCTCAACAAGGAAGTGACAAAACCCTTTCTCGGAGAAAGTTCTTTGTACTTTCTTCCTCAAGGCCATCTAACATTACTCTTTGTATAACTGCGTCTTGATATTACGGTGCCTTGTGTAATTATGTATTCAAAGGGTTGCTTGAAAATGGTTCAATACCCCGTTATTCTAGCTTTATGGTTAACGGTATGGATCTTGGTCGTGACGTCAGAAGACGTTCCGTTACAGTTAAAGTTTGTACAAATACAGTTTTGAGTAATTGGTGAAAGATGGTCCGTTAGGTTAAATAATGAACGATTGTTTGGAGATGGCTACGGTTTTTTTTTAGGTAGAGTTATAAAAACAATATTGATTGGTTTAAATGCTGTTACTTGTTTTCGTTAAAAAAGTTTTAACACAAATATAAGAGAATAAGATTTTCGTTTCAGCACCAATGATATTATTAGGTATGCAATAAATATCAACCACTTCTACTTTTACAAATATTGTGCCTACTTACCAAGTCTATTTTTTGCACTAATTTACTGAAACTGTACATTTGTCTTAGCTTAAAAAATATCGCACACCCTTTTTACTCTTCATTGTAGAAATGTTAAAATAATACCTCACCAATTCGAACAAAACGTCAAAATTTTTGCGTTTCTTCATATTTTTTGCCTCGTAATTTAATTGTCAAACAGCTTCTGTTGTCGTAAATAATATTGTCTTTGGACGGCCACTGGTGTTACCCTCTATTGTTTTCTTTTGTTAAATTGGCAACACAGTCAAAGTTTCAAAGCTCTGTAAAAACATGACATTAAATAGTTTTTGTTATTACCAACAAGGACAAAATGTGCTATTACGGCCCTTCGAAATACTGTAAATGATATACTTTTTTCTATATTGATGTTTAAAGGTTTTCTCTATGAATAAATTTATGTATATTGTTATCATACCTACAAGAATATGGAAGATTATGGGCAAGACTTTTCTATCTGCGGAATCTTGAAAATCCGTAATTCTCGTTCACTCAACCGTTGATCTTAGTAGGTAGCATAAAACCCGATTGGCATACAACTAGGAAATCACAAAGAGCAAAATCACAAATCTTCACAAATACTTAGATCAAAGCACGATGGTGCTTGATGGAAAAATACTCCTGTTCATGTCCCCCAAATTCCTAACACGAGCACATTATCGCACCGTAGGATATAATACACTCGTACAATGTTGATGACTAATAAACAGACACCTCAATCACCTACGACAGGTCCCCGTCGTCTTTAATAAACATCCCAATTCTATGCAACTACAACCAAAAGACGACACGGAGCTCCGTAAAATCAGAACACAATACTTACAAAGGACTTAACTACATTTAACTTCCTAACAATTATACAATGAACAAAATAAAAACAATACGACAATTTCAAAAGCACACAAAGGCTAAGACATTCCTGGTACATTATCACAATAGAAGTTTTCTTTACCTAATGACATCTGAAACTAGCCGCATTGTGGGCCGTTTATGGCACCCACGCGACACCATAACACCCATTAGTTCCAGCATTTTGCCTACAATGTTCTATGGATGTGTCAATTCTACGAATGCGAGTGAAACTGGGACGATAGTTGGCCTAAAAAACGATACGCGAGCTTCGAATATTGAATCGTATTATTAGTTAACTTCCAGTGAGTACTCGATAAAAACAAATGTTTTTTAACTCGTTTCTACCGCTTTGCTAAATATCTTTACGATCAATATTAATAATGAAAAATATTGAACTGCGTTATCTAGATTAACATTATGAATTAAAAGTTTCAGTGATAACTATCCTGTTGATTCTATATCTCAGACTTTGCGGTCTTGAACAGATTCATAATACCCTAAAACTTAATCATTCCGCAGGGCGTTTTATTAGTACATACTATTAATATTTAATTAAGAAAGGTATAATAAAAGTAAAAACTCTTACAATCCCCCGGGGACAGTGGTTTTGTTCTGGACTAAAGGTACCATACGTTCTGCTCTTCAAAACTTCATGATCAAACATCAGGTAACAACTCAACCAAACATCTTGAAATTTTCACGTGAATGCGTGTACTTACCAATAAAACCAACTAACAGACTCGCATTCGTATTAAAATTTATTATATTAGTTAGGATTTCGTGATATTATATTTTTTTACGCACTTGTTAAATTAATATACACATATACATTTTGGTATAACCCCCGAAAAACCAACCAGTATCTGCACATACTTTTATAAGTAGCCGAATGACCTATGACATGGACATTAAAGCGTCCCGGTAGCGCGTGTAATTTGCGATGCGAGCTGCACTCGTTAACCCCGGGCCTCCGAATGTTTGCCGGGTGACGGCGACGCATGTCGAAAATACTTAGTGGGGCTGCGCTCATTATAATCCCTGCATCCCGCCGCCCTCCGCCCTCTGCTTGATTCGACCGATATATTAACACGTCCACATTCGATACATCTGTGTATGGACATGATAGCAATATTACTTTGTGATAAAAAGTATTGCCGAGTAATGTTTTTATATATTAGAAATTATGGACAAACATCGACAAATTGGGAAATTTAGTGTCTTAATAAAACGGCAGTTGATTAGAACAGTGCAAACATTTGGTGCAATACTATTTGTTCTAGGTTGTGTGTGTACATGTGTTCTAGGAAGCTGTTCGATTTGAAATCGAACAGCTTCTACAGCAGTTATATGTTGCAAGATGGTGAACACCGAAAATCTTTTGCGTCAAGGTGCAGCAAATATTATACTTGTATTGTGTGTTATTTTTTTTGTAATAAAGTGGAGCTGGTGCTTTTTTATTTTGTGACAAACCCTACGCAACTCTTGTTTTATGCAAGGGTATCTGCTATCTGCACCTGCTTGGACCTGAAGATACTTATACCACTCCACCACCACCATCCGCTAAGAGGTAACTGAAATTGCCGATTGGGATACTAATTGAGTTATTATGGATCATGGCTCTCTAGTTAACACTTTGAGGACATCAAAAGCTAAGGAAATATCTGATTTCTTCAATTGTTTCCATTTTTATTTTGGTACACCGAAATTATAGTCACTGATACCCAGTCATTACTTAAAAGAGGTCAGGTATGTGCTTCAAAGAAATCTTGACATAAAATCTGTCTTAATATAAATATTATAAAGCTGAAGAGTTTGTTTGGTTGAAAGCGCTAATCTCAGGAAATACTAGTTCGAATTGAAAAATGATTTTAGTGTTGGATAGCCCATTTATGGAGGACGGATATAGGCTATATAACATCTCGCTACGACAAATAGGATCGGAGCATCAATAAAAATGTTGCAAATACGGGGAAATCTTTTCTTTCCTATGTGACGCAGACGAAGTTGCGCGGGTCTGCTAGTCTGTTTTAAATTTAAATGTTTAGGTTTATCATCAAAAAGTAGAAGCTCGAGGTCATTTATGTCAGTAAATATTTTATTACTAGGCATATCCACAGTGCATTGTCGAAATCAGTGAGTGTTAAGAGGGCGTAGGAGAGCGCGCGGTGTGCCATTGTTATAATTTTCAATAAGGGGCGCGATAGAGGGGCATCTATCGATCCAGCACTACACACGGGGAGCACATCACCCGAATGCATCATTCAGCTTCCTTTCTGCGGTGTGCATCCAACTATAAATATCCACAGTTAGTAAACAGTAAGTTGGAGGAAATGCTGACATATATGTCAATGTTGATATATGTATGTTTGTTTCATGCTATACTCTTGAACTTACTTCTGAATGAGTAGTTTTACATTTAAGTTTTTATTAATGACACTTTTACGTCAATGAGTTATCCTAGGAGCATTACATTTTGGTAAACACTCTTGAGAAATTATTTACCACTGTTTTTTATTAATTTAATCAAAATTTTTGACGTTATATTTATTATCTTAAGACCTCATTCATTACTAGGACAAAGAATTTGTACTTCTTAAAAATACACGTATCAAAACATTTTTAAGAGTCATATTGAAAATTAAGATGTAATTATCACTTACTTATCTGTTTTCTATTTTCCAACAGGTGCTTCGGTACTAACTACGTACTTTGTGGAACTTGCTGTTAGTAAAACTACAAAGCCATTTTATAGAGAATAATAAAATTTTACTAATTTGTCGTTTTTTTGCTTTTAACAATATGACAAGTAAGTATAGATTTACTAGCAACCCGCGCGGGTTTCGCACGAGTAGCAGAAACATCTTTAACAATCATCAACATATTTCAATCAATTTACAAAAAAACTTAACAAATTATACCCCTAAACCTTCCTCATGAATCACTCTGTCTATAAGTGAAAACCTTATGAAAATCCGTTCAGTAGTTTTTCAGTTTATCGCGAACAGACAGACGCGGCGGGGGACTTTGTTTTATAACATGTACTGATGTGTAGTGATAAGTCCTAAAAGTCAACTGCTCTGGTCATTATTATCTGAGCAAAACACAGCGGTCAATTATTGAGGAGGAAAGAATTATCGAGTAACGACCATAGACTATATATAGCATAGAGTAAAACGTGCCCATCAATGTATCAAAGTTATTAACTTAAACCTTACATTGCAACAAATTGCTAAGACATAAACAAAATTTAACATATCAAGACGAATAACTGAGCAACAACTTTTCAGAAACCAATTCGAAGCACATGCGTCAAGGTACCGCGTGCAGACTACGACGGCGACGTACAACAACAAACACGTAAGTATACCCAACCGCCCGGGGTGAAGCCGAATTCTATTAAAATCCAAACAATGCCGACATCCCCAACTAATATCTGGACTAAATCCCTAATAAGTATGCCATTGTGTGAGAGGGACGTGGCTAAAGCGACAAAGAACACGTTATAGCGATCTGGTAAAATCCCTTAGTGGACATTCAGTGTAACTAGCTAATTTTCAACATTAGAATTTGAATCTTATGTGTGTTGTTTTGTGTGTTCCTTTTGGATACGACTACGTGTGATCTTAAAGCCTTTTAGAAATGTTTAAAGCGGGAATAGTACACGCCGGAGTGTGGTGAACGTCTGGCCATGGAGGCTCACCGTACTTTCCGCACTCCCCTTCCAAACTAGATTTGCAGTCCGGTTATAATACTGTGGCCATTCATTACACTACGCTACTGTTTGTCGTGAACTTTAAAGGTTTATTATAACGTTTTTGTAATTTGTTTTGTAGATTAACGATAGTGGGTATAATTTATCAACTGATGGTTTTTGTAAATAAATCTGTACGCAATAATGATTTTATGAATTATGATTTTTGTTCTAGTATTTTTATCGTCAGTTTGCATGAAGAGTATTTTATTATATTGTGTTTTTATTAGTATGAAGTATCTCGTCGTAGTCGTAGAAAAACGACGGATTTGATTTTTAGTCACTTTACAAGAGAGCCAGTTAAAGTTTTCAAATGATGTTTTACGTAATATTTTGAAAACGGCTGTTCCTGTTAATGAAATCTAAAAATGTTACTGTGTGTATGAGCTTTGAAGAATGTTTTGTTTTATGATATTGTACAATTTTTTCAGTAGGCTTATGTCAAAAACAAAAATCGTCAAAAAATCAAATCCGCCGTTTTTCTACGACTGCGACGATCTTATCGAGTGGAGAAGCACCTTCATCCTACTCTACTAGCACGTTCTTTTGTTTTTGCCAGTACCGGTCACCGGAGGTTTATCCGATACGAAAGGTGCGAGTGGCATCAGGCAATAGGCAAGGACAAGCATCAGCATTGTTTCGGATTAAATTCAGTTCATCTTGGGCTTACTTGTCAAATCAGATGTACCAAATCAAATTCACAACACTTGAAACAGTGGACAGTTGTCGAGGTGACCTGTTAATTCACTTAGTTCAGTCAGTATTATATAAGTCAGTATTAGATAACTCACTGGACTAAAATGCCATTTTGTAAGTAAATAAATATCTTTATTTAAAAAGTTCCTTAAGACTTTTAATTACAGCTGCAGCAACTTAGTCGAGTCGTTCAAATAAAACGCATTGACAGTGGCGCGGAATCAAAGTGTCGGGGTGAATTTGAAGTAGAATCAGTGTAAAGTGTAGTGTCAACAGGGCTAAGTGTTTTCCGTGTAGCACATCTTTGTGGGGAACGACTGCGTGCGACCCTACTGCTGTGAATAGTAACAGGGTATAGGGAGAATAATACGAGTTATTCATAGTATTACACTTTAAAAGTTTGAAATGATAGCGATTATAAAAGTGATAGTTTATATTATAAATATACGATGACGTGTTTTTTTCCAGCTATGAGTAAGTTGGAAAACAAGTTAAGAGGTGCTGATGTATCTCACGCTCGTTGCCATCCGTGTCTACCCCCTCCCCTCCTATGGAAATCTTTCAAGGACACTCATTAGGAAATACAACGCTACGCTTGAAATAAAGTTTGCTTTCTTAGCGCAAGTGCTTTCAAACTCGGCCGGCTCAATTTTGAGCACAAATCTGCTGCCAACCAAGTTCTTACAGTTCCTTATCTAATATGTTCATGAGGCATAAAAAGGACTGTAACTGTTTACTAAAGACTAGCTGCGCCCCGCGGTTTAACCCGTAAGTTTTCTTAGATTTTCAAATTTTTCGCCGTTCACCTATGATGCCGTGACCAAAGGAAATAGGGATTCATTTTTATATATATAGATATACGGTTTTACTCACGTGTGTATTTCGGTGATGCCCCACTAGTTTCGGACTCTTTTTCAAGGAGTAAAGCTGGTAAAGAGTCGTGCCGCGACGGTGTCAGGCGTCACACATAATTACCACTCACGAAAGTTTTTATTGTAACATACATATTAATATTTTGAATCTATCTTAAATTTCGTTTTATTATAATATAGTTATTTATATAATAAAGTTTCTCCAATAACAGTCCCTTAAAAATCAATAGACATATTTTATTATTTTTATTTCGGTATGTCAACAAACATTACGTTATTGGGAAAATTAAAACGCTTCAACGTGTCTCTCGCGAAGTAAAATCTTTACGTTTAAACAAACGCAAGTAATGCTCCTTTTTTATTCTACATTCAAATCGAACTACAAGATTTTATCTCTGTCCATTAAAAGCTCAGAATTTCTTTCAATCGTTTTGTAACAGTAAACCTCCGAACCACCACAGAAAGAAACTACTTAAGCACCTCATTATAATACTTATTTTGACATTTAAAAAATGTCACTTATCTAGTTGTATCGTTGGGCAGAGGGAATGCAAGCGTATTGGGGCTGGAGACAATAGCGGCTAACTACCCCTTTCTTGTAAACCGGGCAGCCGCGGGAGGCGCGGGCTTAACCAAGCATACACTGCGTTTTGGGGTACCCACTGTGGGTACAGATGAGTACTGCAGTCATTAAGTCGATTTGAATTTTAGTTAGTTAGTTTACAATAAAATTATGGTAAAGTATGGAATCAAGATACTTACTCATACAATATAATCTAACTGTTGCTAAATGTGACTTTACTTTTATATGACTACGCTAAGTAAATTCGTATTTTAAGGTCAATTCTTATAATTATACTTGCAGCGCCCCGCGGTTTCACCTGCGTAAGTCCCGGTGCCGTGGGAATATCGGGATAAAAGTAGCCTATTTATTAATCCAGGTCTCCAGCTATCTACGTACCGTATAAGTTTCATCGTAATCGGTTCAGTAGTTTTTGCATGAAAGAGTAACAAACATCCATAGATTTTTTTTTAAAGATTACTAGTAACGTGGGTCACACATTACTAGTATTCTTGCTAACCCCTCCAGCTAACAAACATCATCCTAACAAACTTGATATGAGTAGGATTATTACCATCTAAATATAATTATATTTAACAACTTAAGATGAGTTGTAATAGATCAATAAGTTGTAATGAAATGATTTGATTGAATTGAAGGCTCAAATGTTTTTCATTCGGAACATACACTTATAGTAGATACTCGAGGATTGTTTATGACTATTATTTGGGTAAATTTTGTTACTGATAAATGACAATTATCTTGAAATAGTACGTATTGTAGTTAAAAATTATACCGATAACGAAAACAATTTAGTTGTTCTGATGCACATCTGAGTCACATTTTTACCTAAGTAATAATAATTCCAGGAATTATTTCAGTATGTTATACTGCAATCTTTTTAAATCTTCTATATTATTTGTAACAAAATTAATAATGCTATGAACATTTAAATTTAGTTAACACATTATTTTTTTTTGTATTCATGTTTACCAATAAAAACATGATGAAAACCAAACTTTCCTATCTGTAGTAGTAGCAAAAATGACAAAAGCTTTACGCACCCGACAGTACCCAAAACTACTAGTATATGGGGTCCCGCAGACCCACAATGCAGATTTGAAACGGGGGCCGGGTAACCGGATCACCAAATTGAAATGTTTTATTGCAGCCCCCAGCGGCATTATGCGGATAATGCCGACTTTTAAATTGATAACCAACCCATGCGTATGCGCGACTCACATGACAAATATTCCTTTTTTTTATTCAATATTATTTGGTTAAAATTTTAAAAGTATCGTCGTTCAGGGCTTTTATGTCTCTGTCTCATTTGCATATCTTCCACTGTGTTGTCCCTTACTGTTAAAACCTTTTTACAGCCACCGGTCTACCCAGAAGTTGTTTTACTATGATTGATTGATCCTAAATGGTCTTTCGCACTTCATGAATTAAGATGTTTTGACAAACTTTTATTGCTGATGATTCACTGCGTGAAATTCACGAAAGAGATTTTATATTGCCGTTAATTTTATTAGAATATTCCTATATTCGCGACATGATAACCGTAACAACGCACTTGTAATGACATATTTACGAAGTATGTGTTGAGTAAGATTAGTTATTAGGAGAAGAAATACATACGTGATAGGTATATATTACTTCAATACTGCCCGCCGTGGTTTACAATGGATCTATTTTATCAATTAACTCATCTGTCAAAAACCTCGGCTTATGGATTGACTCTGACCTGGCAACCTCAGATTGCGAACGTCAGTCAGAAAATCACTGGGACCTTGCGATCAATCTATCGACTCAAAAACCTTCTCCCGACCAGCACTAAGTTAAAACTTGTACAATCCTTGATCTTCCCTATCCTCAATTACAGTGATGTATGCTATCTCGACCTGAATGCAGATCTACTCAATAAACTTGACCGACTTCTCAATAATTGCATTCGGTTCATTTTCAATCTTCGTAAGTACGACCATGTGTCTACTTATCGTTCCCAACTGTCATGGTTACCTATACGTCAGCGTCGTAGCCTACGTGCTTTGACTACTCTTTATTATTTACTTAATAACCCTACAGATCCCACTTATCTCGCCTCGCAGATACAACTTCTATTTTCCAACCATGACAGAGATCTTCGCTCCACAAATAATCTTCTACTCCTATGCCCTACACACACTTCTTCTCTTGTTCACTCTTCATTTGCTATCTATTCTATTTTACTATGGAATGCGCTCCCTCCTGAGATTAGGATGTCCACCAGCAGAGACACGTTTAAAGCTAAGGTCCGTGAATTTTACAGGAAGCAGTTGGCAGAAATATCCTCATAACCTCACAACCATAGGTATATTTTGTATCTATATATAGTATTTATTTGAATATATATTTATCTGTAAGTATTTATATATGTATGTATTATGTATTATGTATAATCAATTGTATTTCTATGTAAATTATAACTTTCTTCATGAAATTTCATTCTTATACACCTGCCATGTCCCTCACTGAACCACCCAAAGGTTGACTAATAGATAATGCCATGTGGCATTAAGTCCGCCTCGTGCAATGTAAACTGCAGGAAGTTTTAAATAAATAAATAATAATAATAAATATTAAAACGATTACGTACGTAGTGATAAAAGTATATATTTATATGTAAGTATGTATATCATGTGAATGTATATATTATTTATGTGCTTATGTAAGTAGTATATACTACTAAGTAGTATATGTGCTATAATAATACACCACAGACTACCGAGAACTGTCTGGAAGAAATCACAGTGAGTGATCAGACCGGCAATTGTCATGCCTGTGTAAATATAATGTTTATATTAATTTTTTCTCAAATTGTGTTCAATAAAGAGATATAAATAAATAATTAAAATAGAAGTAGAAAAATTTTTTTGAGGTGTTTTGGTCACGTGCTACGCATAACGACCTCCAGAAACAAATACTGTATAAATACGTATTCTGAAAAAATAATACTATAAAAAAGTACTAGTTTCTGACCATTTTTTTTAAGATATATGAACAGTGTTTTTTGTTGTTGGTCTGGAATATGACCTGTATGAAAAGTCTAGTGACGGTTAAGGAAGCCCGTATGGTGTCTAAATATAGAAACAAGGTGGGTTGTGGTCTCACCTTATCTGGTGACGGTTCCTAAGTTCATGTAGATATGAATAAATGTAGTTAGATTAATATTATACTAGATTTCGTAATAATAGATTGATAATACAATCGTAATAATAGAATGACAGACTTCGTAATAATAGATTAATATTATAATTTTTTTGGAATGAAGATGATGATGAAAGATAGAAGAACACTGACTCTTATGAACTGTTTGAACTCTTATGAACACATTGATGGAGTCTTTTATACAATATGGTATTTGACAGTCAATTCAAAACAGTTCCTTTATTAAACGTCAAAACGACACATTCTTTCAAAATGTATATGAATTAATGAGTTATGACGTCATAACTTGCCAAATCATTTATTTAAATATTTAGTTTAACAAATAAAAAAATTATAAGGCACTTGAAAACAGTAATTAATATATATAATTTTTACAGGCCTATGCCATACTTAACGTCATGAAAGCTATTAAACAATGCACCTTAACCACAGGAAACTATCGTAAATGACAAAACAGGAATGTCCCCACTCTATACTAACCGACAGAAATCCACCACCCTACTAAAATTTTACTTCCCTTGAGTAATGTGGAGGTATTTGACCATTTAAGTGACTCCACTTCAAGTGGAGCTTGCTATCAATGATATGCTTATGTTTACAACTTGTGGCACAAGCAAAGTGCTGCAACTCCTTCATCCAATACATTATACCTACACTCAGATATTAAAAGAATATTAAGTTGTTACAGATCAAGGTTTTCCTGAAGACTGATTTATCAGTAACGGTTACATGTGCCTACCCTAATTTAAAAAGTTTATTTCTTTTACTTTTGGCCCTGAGGCTCATGTCGCTTCGTGGACCGTTTCAAGTATAGTCATAAAATAAGTGATGTTTTACGGTAACACATTTTTATAGGTCTGTCGGCCATATTCCTGGTCTGGTGGCATGACGGAACCGTGCGGCAATCGCTCTGCTCCTATTATCGCAATGATATCGCGATCAATCGAACGGGGGGACAGAGTATGGGGAGGTGGACGCTGGAGCAAATAAATGTATCTGCCGGGCGGCGGCGGGCGGATAAATACGCAAATAATACGAAACTACAAAAATCAAAACCCATCCGCCACTCCGATACAGTTGAAATGCTGGGGAGTATGCTCTACTTTTATTTAATCAGGTAATTAAATAGGGAATATACTATAAATTAATAACGTACTTGTTAATCCTTTAATCTTGATTGTTTTCAGTTGAAAGTGCAGGTTAAAGGTTAAGGCTAATTTCCTGATTAACTAGCATGATTCAGCGTACTAACAATCTTGGTAACCTCTCTAATTAAGCTCGGCATGGGTGGAGATGTCTATTCTGCCTGCTGCTTGTAGGCTATCGCCAATAGACGCCAGAGGACAGTGCTCTTTGGTACCCGTTGATTCTACTACTTCAAGTGAGAGATTTTATCTTTCTGATCCCTGTCTACAACCTTCTTGGTGTCCATCAACTAAGTGATGTGGAGTACTAACAACTTGCATAAGATGATGCACTTATCTACAGCCTGCTCATGGAGACGACTGCCTCAAGGTGGCTATCTTTTGATGTACGGGTACTCAGGTAACGTAGACAACGTCGTGTCCACTCTCTGCCCTGTCTTTTATTAATTTTAGGCAAATTATTTTGTTCATTTATGTCACACTGAAATATTATTCTGGAATACATTTTTTCTCATTGGACGGCAAATTTTTGGAATTATTCTGGTCTGATCCCTTAAAACTGATCCCCTTGTGAATCAGTTTTATTATACTTTATTATCTATTCCGAACGGATCTCCGTGACCGGAGATCAGAAATAATATAAAATATTTTATTCCGGTCAGAAACACAAGTTGTTTAAAATATTTTTTTTTATTATGAAATACAATATAATAATTAAATTTTATTTTTGTACAATACCATTTTATGGTATACTAATTTAATAAAGAAAGTAAACAATTACGTACATATAAATAATATCAAGATATACTGGGCTGATTCAAAATAATATACGTATTTTTTTTTATTATGTTAAATTTTAACAAAACTGTAATTGTCTTTAATAACGTTTTTAAATAATAGAAGATGATTTTTTTTATCTCATCATCTCTATCTCTTGACTCTACTTATCTTCCAAAAAATGTTCGAGCATCCGTTCGGATTTACAAATTATGCAGTGATCCTATTTGCTCAATTTTTAGTATGTGATATCATAAAACAATAAACAAATCTTTAATCTGAATGGTAAGCACATTTTTTGTTAAACTTTATTGCAAATGCATATTGCATAGAGCATCATCCCGTGAATATCCACCGCCCGCGAGGCCATTATCAAGCCTATAGCTATTTGCCCCGAAAAACAAACTCTCGCGGGATGTGCAAGGTCCGCGAGGGTGTGAGGTGCGGCGAGCGAGGGAGAGGAAGTCCAGCACAATGCAGCCAACTGCGCGTTCACAGCACACCCCACCCAACATTTGCATTCGAGCTGTATGCAGCTGCGAACGTCGGCTTTGATTTTGACTGTTCACTACATACTGATGCGGTATTTAAATATTAACAAGCATGAACTACTATTGGAAGACAAGCATGCTTAAACTAATAGTAGAACTTCTCAATTGAACATTGGACTTACACTCCTCTGTGAGTATGTGTGGCAAGAAAGAGGCTTCCAAATTTTAAATTACCATATAAGCTTATCATAAGAAAGTTTTTCATAAATTATTTTATAAATATTTAATAGTTTAGTGTACCAAACCGGTTTCGTTAAATTTATGTATTTATTTATTTATGTACCCTTGTATATCACATGTACAAACTAAGTATTTAAAATTGGAACTCACTTAAACGGATCTCGGATTATTAAATTGTTAGTGATCGGTAACGATATTGAGTTTGCTTTCAAAGTTAACTTTGAAACAAAGTTTCCTGCGGTGTCGAAGAGGGGTAAGAGCAGCAACCATTTAAGTTAACGCGACGGAAAAAATATGAGAATTTATGTCAAATATTAAGAGACGAACAAAATTACTTCAAACATATCTATACAAACAGTATGTTCCACAGAGCTGCGGAAAATTCTTCCTAATAAAAAAAATATAAAATACAAAATAAACTCAAAACCCCAAAATAATAAGATTTGAGTTCCATATAGCTGCTGATCGTATTTATTTTATGGGTGCGAGTCTGTAGTCTATATTAATTTATCTTAATAGTCAGAGGAAATGATATGAACCTAATTGGTATTTGAGTGTTGTATGACCTTTCACAATTAAGTATATTGAATTTTACAAAACAGCTGATATTTTCCCCTGTCTATATAAACAAACTAGCAACCCATCCCGGATTCGCATGGGTACAAATTATACACCTAAACCTTACTCATGAATCACTTTGTCTATTAGTGAAAACCGCATTAAAATCCGTTCTACTGAACGGACTGAAACTTTTTTAGTTTATTGCGAACAGACAGACACACTTTATTTTATAATATGTAGTGACACAGTGCATTTTGTGCCGTATTTGAGATTTAAATGTACCCACCTAATAATAAACAAAGCTTTGTTCGACGTGAATAAATTAAAGAAGTTGTATTCGTCCGATTGCAATTAATTGACGTGCGAATTGTCGCTACGACCTGCGACTGTGTCACTGTCAGATGTGTCGCACACTGTTGTACGGTATATATAAGCATAAGATATTTAGCTCAATACTTGTTATACTAATAAGGTGTCAAACAATAATCCCGATGTTCGTTTACAACACGGGACATAACGCACGCGTCACAAATTTTTTTTAGTTGCTCGAATTAGTTATCATGGTAGTGGTATAGAAAAAAGTTGTCAGTTGTAATTGGAAAGAAAATTAATGCTTTGGCCACTAGTAACGTCTTATCAATACAGATAATATAAAAAAAAATCAACTGTCATGTCAATCAAGTAAATACTTACCATTTGTCATTGGATTGGTAGGTAATTCTCTGGTCAACAAATTTATAATTCATATATTTTTCCTGAAATATTGATATCAATTCTAGCGTATTTGGGTGAGGTATGTTCAGAAATACTACTATTTTTTTAGTTTTTCACATTTAAGGGGTTCAGTTTATATTTTTGTAGTCACATCAACAAACCCGAAAAATCCTAATAGTTTTTGTGTCATTTGCGGTGAATATATCTTCCCATGGTATTATCTAACATGGACTTCGTAAAAACTGCATATTTCAACTACTGTTATTTTTGAGCGATGAACATTACCGGTATAAACCCATCAATCCGGAACAAGTCATATCTGACATTATTTTGTGCTCAACCGGCCTCTTCTACAGTGCATGCAGCCATCCACGCAGCATTGAAGTTCATTAATTACATTTTCATTTGGATCTATTGCCTGATAATCTTGGACATTTGTGTGAGACACAGGGTTAAAGATAACAAAAAGATCAACGAATCATTTAATGTAAAAGAATCGCCAGCACTCCATGAGTGAGGAAACAGTTGTATAAAAACTACGACAGTTCATTAAAACGTTACACAAGATAATTACATAACTAGGTTTCATACAATACATTAACCCAGTTTTTAACATAACGAAACCCACCGCTTACCAAAATACGTTTATTACAAAGGATATTTATAACAGTTGCTGAAAAAAAATGTCACAAAAAATGTTGTCTATCGGTGTTCCACGCCGCCCATAGGTGGTACAGTTATGGGCGCGTGAAAATTGCAGCTCAACTGATTCCATTGCAACGAACCGAGTTGATATCGCTCAGCGGCTTCACACACTACCTGACATAATAAACTTTATCAATTGAATATTTTATACCTAATATTATATACTCTATGGTACTTCGTGATCATTGATGTGGATGTTTTTGAATGTTTTTTTTTTTATAATTCTAGTTCTGTTTTAGAGTCTACAAAAAAGAGTCAAAACTTCACAAGTATAAAGAATCCTTTGACCCCTTTTTAAGAAAATTTCGTAGACGAAGTGCAGAAAGAATTTGCGTTAAAAATTAAAAAAATATGCAAAAACGGCTACATACTGGGGTCCAGTATACATATTTGTTGATCTGTCGTGGTACATGGTACAATGACAGTTCGAGTTATAATGGTCAACGATATAAAATGATAACGATAAATAATATGATAACAATATACAAATAATAAGCACAAAAATAATAAATGATATTAAAATTTCTAACCTATTGAAAAACTTTGAATAACTAGCCGAAAGTAGTGTGTTCCAAATGCGATAGATGGCACTAGGTATCATTTGGTAGGGTTATTAGCTCTCTAGACTAAATTTAGAAGAAAAAAAATTTTGTTTAGTCCTGCCAAATGAAATTTCGTATTTTGAAAACGTAGGACTGCGCCGTCACCGATCTTACAATCGATCTCAGTGTACATCACGCTTTACATTCTATTCTACGTAAATGTGAAAATAAATTTGCAAAAATTGCATATTTATAAAGCAATATTAACTAAAATTAAATAGGTATGAAAAGCCCATCGTCTACAATACTTGACATGTATTTATTTGTACTAGATTTGTACTAGTGGTTATCGGTGGCGCAAGGATTCGCTAGATCGGGGCGACCTTCCAATGCCTCGAGAAATAGAGGCACACCGGGGTGAGCTCCGCCAGATTTTGGTGGCGGAGTGGGAGGAGCGACTTGCGCGACCCAGTGCAGGGCACGCCGCTGTGGCGGCGGTAAGACCCGTCCTACGAGAGTGGCTGGAGAGAGGGCATGGAGCCCTTACTTTCCGCACACGGTTGCTTCGGCAAGTACCTGTGTCGGATCGGCCGGGAACCGACGTCACGGTGCCATCATTGTGGTGACTGCCCCGACGACACGGCGCTTCACACACTGGCGGAATGCTCAGCCTGGGCTAACCAGCGTCGTGATCTCGTCGCGGCAGTCGGTTCTGCGGGAAGTCTCTCGCTGCCGGCCGTGGTTCTGTCTATGGTCCGGAGCGAGAGTGCATGGAACGCTGTCGCCGCCTTCTGCGAGGAGGTGATGTCCGCAAAGGAGGCGGCCGAACGGGAGAGAGAGCGAAGCACAACTCTCTCTGCCCGCAGTAGATGCACCGGGCGCCGGAGGGCATTCAATGATCTCCGGCCACCGTAGGAATCGGCCTGCGGGCGACGAACTTTTGGGGAAGTCGTCGTCCGAACAGATACAGGCCCGAGAGGCAGAGCGCAGTGTTCCGCGCGCGCTTTTCAGAGGAGTGTGACCGATGGGTGAGGGTCGCACCGGGTGACGGGACCCGTCTTGGGTGAGACGGGTCAATGTGCCTGTCGGGGGTTGCGGAAGAATGCAATGGCGATTCTCGCTCCCCCGATCATGGGCAAGCAGTGGAACACCAGGGTGGTTTTTAGTCGGTAAGAGTCCGACAGACCCCTTCGCCCCCCCCAAGGGCGGAGGACATCCATGAGGATCTTCCACCTCGACATCAAAAAAAAAAAAAGATTTGTACTAGTGGTCGAACTTAGACCATAATACATTAACTTTTTTCATTTGTTTGACCTATTGCTCGTTGACCCTCCAATATAGTTAACTTGAATTGTAATTGAATAGAAATCGTACTATGACAGGTCAATATTCATAAAGGTCATAATATTTATACTGGAGCTGTGTAGCTTTTTGTAGATGTTTTTACATAATGTTAAAATTGATGGCACATATTGTTAAAGAATTTTAGCTCTCTACACTTTTCTTTATATAAATTTTATATATACTATGTCGAATTATAATAGGTACGCAGAATATAATAACTACCATAAGAAAATCCTAAAACTTATAAATAAAAATCATCAAACACAAATAAAAGTAACAATGAACCATAAACCCATGTCGCTCTCCACAACATTCAATAACATGTCCTGCAAACATGCATAAATCTAGCTTTTACGTTCCTTGTCCCAAATTATGCCATCAAACTGTACCTCCGGATAACGTTCGCCCGTTCACTGAGACGTTATGCTAAATTTCCATACAAATCGGTTCGCCACGGTCCGCAGTTGACGATCGTGCAATCACCCAACGGTCGCACTTCATAAATTTTCATTTTAATATTTGGCCTCACCCCTACCCGTACAATTGGTTATGAATTCTCTGTTGTGCGACAAATCTTTATATTCAGGGACGTAGTGATTAAAACATATATGTGTGGGTAAATCGATGCTGATGTTTCGAGACAATATGGATTCAAACAGAGTATACGTTTTTCTATTGTCACAATACACGAAACGATTTTTACCAATAAATTCATGGTCTTATATAAAACCTTCGTCAAATAATTGAATAGACAAGAGAATAATCCGTTCTTAAGGGTTTTTGTTGACTTTAAAAATCGCACTTTAAAAAGCATTTTTTTTACAAATACGGTAAATTAAAAAACGAGGTGTTCGTTTATTCTTGTTTTCTTTTTCGTTTTTAAACAAAAACCTTGCGATGATAGATATGAATGATTACTTTGTAATTTTCTTCTTTGTAGAGAGGTTAGCCAATGTTTGGAAGTTACTTATTATGTTTGCGGTTCAGTCAGCAACGAAAGTTGAATACATATAAATTCCCGAATAGCTCTTGCACAAAGAATGTAAACGATTAGTGTCAAACGATTTTCCCCTTATCAAAGGACAATTTATTTAATCATATACTGATCATAATGTCGGATAGGTACTTTATAGATTGCTTGTACTATATCATGAAGTGACAGTAGTCTTTAAATTAGGACATGTATAGCTATTTTCCTTGCTGACTGTACATTGGCGATGGCAAATTTTTCTCACTTTAGTCCATGACCTGACCTCACCATAACATGACCATAGAAGTCTACGTGTCCCTTTTGTACAGATCCAGGAGCTTAATTTCACTATAAGTGCCTAGATCTAATATTTCAATTGAGGCATAAGCCTTTTTTTAGTAGTTTCAGGTTTAACAATTCAGGCGCAAACAAAAAAAACAAACGATTTAACATTCGGGCGGGATTTAAGATTAGATTTAAGACTTTTTTAAATGGTACCAGGCTACCACCTATTAGCGGAATGTTGTATTTCTATGTAAGTAAGAGTTAGGGTAAGACAGAGGTAGCAAACCGCATCTAACATCATGTCACAGGTGTTGAGAGTTTTGTAAACGGTAACCACTTACTATCAGGCAGGAAACTTAATCGTTATACATACGATATACACTGCAGATATACATGTTAAAAAAATTGTTTACTTCACACATGTCTCGCTTCTGTTTTTTCCCTTAAAAGACTAAATCGGCTAAATAAATCAACTATCTTCAAAAACTCTTTAATTATTGTGTGTTGCAAAAGTTTTTTTCACTTTAGAAATACCTACCTTTAATATTTTTGCCACTTCATAGAAAAATATATTTTTTCAGATTCTTTTATTCAGATTTATTTCTTAATAAAAACTTCTCTAGAATATTTAATATTTCTAGTGCTCAACAAGTTTGCGCTGTGCCATATAGTCAGTTAGTATTACGTTTCTATTGAATAGGTTTTATAATCTTAATAATATTCTTTACCCGATTAATATCCAAAATAATGTCCCCGTAACTACTGATACAACGAAAAACCTAATCGTATTTATGAGCCATTTCCACAACCGATGCAATCTCATTGATATTCAAAGATAAATCGCGGGATCTAGTTTAAAAAACTCTTTATTTCCTGACGCCCCAGTTCATTTTCGTTCCAACCATAAGCCGTGTGCACACTGGCAATAACAGAGAATACACAGATAAGGTGGCAGGAGGGACGAGACTATCTCGCCTTATTGCTATGTAAATAACCCCCATTGAGACGCAGATCGGCCGATACCCCGCCGATGTGGCATCGTCTTTACAGTGCTCTCATTATTGCCCGTCTTTGCTCCTCGCTCATAAACAATTCCTATTCACACAAACATATGACGTAGCCGTTTTAGTACTGGTTTTATGTATTTAACTTTTATGAAAAGTCTGCTTGTGAAGGTTAATGGAAGTTTTTGTCATAACAACTAGACTTAGTCGCGGTGACGCGCTGAGAGTTAGATCACTCACGTTTATAATGTTGATAAATCAAGTATTGAGTTAGTTTTCAATTATAACAATGAAAATTATGTGTTATCGCCCTGACTATTCAGATACTTGGGTAGTTATGGATTTACGTTGGTCGCGTATACATAGATTGTCAATTGAAGCACTGAAAAATAACTGCGAGGCATCTACGAGCTTTTTAATTGCAGTTTGTACAGTTGGTTATAAGAGCGTACTTCCATCTTAAACTCACTTGTAACTCTTGAGTTGCAGGTGTCCATGGGCGGCGGTAGTTCACTTACCATCAGGTGACCCGTCTGCTCGTTTATCCTTGATCCCATGAAAAAAAAGGTTGCAAAGTGAGCATGAAAAAAACATTTTTAGAATTCTTTCTTTATTTATAGATAACATACTCGGAGACTGCAATTAACCATCACCAATAGGTTCGTTTTTGCTGCTGTTGAGTAGGGTCTCCAATGCTCAATCGTTTCGTATAGTGTAGACAATCACTGAAGTTGTGGCTATGTATCGGTAACGGTAACAAATGATAAATTATTTATTTAGCAAAAATATCTTTTCAGACACTTTTATAGGTCGAATAGTTCTGGTAAAATTAGGACTTGCTGGCATTTACTATGCCTAACATTGAGAAGAAATCAAATCAAACCAAATAATTTATTTCAATTAAACCCATTATAGGTATTTTTAAATTGTCAGGGGTAGTAGTCGATCAGACTAAGTCAGTCGTGAAACTAGTTGCCTGTTCCAATACGTAGATCCTGTGGAGAAGAACAGGCAAGAAACTCCAAGGACACTCTTTTTAACCGACGAAGACAAAGGAGGTTCTCAATTCGACCGTATACTCGTATATATATATATTTTTTTTTATGTATGTTCAGCCCTCACTCCGTTATTTATGAATCGATTTTGATTATTCTTTTTTTGTTGGATAGGGTATACCTCAAGGGTGGTCCCATATCAAGGAAGTCAAGATCTGATGATGGGATCCTGATAAAATTGAGAGAAACCCTCGAAAATTTTAGGAACGAATAGTGTTTCTGTTTACTTTTCATTACTTTATCAGATATTTGCCTTTAGAAATCACCACATCATGTAGACCTGACCTGACCTGATGATGAAAAAAAAACATAAAATAAAAATCTTTTTAACAAAAAATTAAACCGAAAGAAGAAAGAAAGAGAGCAAAAAATAAATAAACTTTAAGTCTTAAGTATTGAGCTTATTTACATAAATATCAAATTTAATATAAACTTATTTCGAGTCGAGAGCATAACGCACGCGCCAGCCATCGTCTACTTCAACCATATCAAACGACGAAACAAGTCAAAGATCCAAGTCTACATAAAGTCAAAATGTGCAAGTGCCATGTAGGCGTCCAGGGTGATCTATATATGAAAAGACCATTACAGTTTTGAGCTGATCAATCACAACACCAAATATACTAGATAAGGTGATAGTCAGGGAACTCAACAACGACTCCAACCGGAAACCAAAAATTGTCAACATCGTGATACGACATGATAATTATGGTGTACCAAGCATTAGCTTATTAATATAATAAAATAAATGTTGTATCCATGACAATAAACAAACCCTACTATGTATAATCAAATCCCCTCATCGGCAAAGATTGGCAGATAAAACCGTATCACTTGCTTAAAATATCCCATAAAATTAAAACATAACAACAATAACAAGGAATAGTGATGGCAAAAAATTGACAATGCCCCCCTGTTTTTTTTCGTCCGCATTACGGGATGATCCGTCATTACACAAGGACCGATCTCCCTGATAAGTGGGCACATCGCTTTATTAGAACGATACAACCAACGTTACTTGACATGCAGAAATATATACTCCATTTCGAATTTCACCCTCTCTGTTGGATGTGCAAGAGGAGTGGAAGATCAAGTTACGTTGGTATAATTGTATGTAACAACACTATCTGAGGACCGATCTGGACTTCATTCAATGCGGTGCGCACTGATTCGAGATATTTAATACCTTCCCACGAGTACTTAAGCTTTGAGCACACGCGCGTGGTACGGTAAAATACGTGGGAAGTAAGTGTGTAATACATGTATTATATGTTTCCATCATTATTTTCTGCTAATTTGTTTCGACTCATATTTTGAAGCATATTAGATTTTCTCTTCGGAAAAATTCTCCTTCCTTTTGGAACATATTCGTAAAGGTGTGTAGAATAACCTATCAAAATGTCTCCGGGAGAAAAAGGGTGCAAAATTTTTTATTTAACAATTTACAAGCAAAAATGCAGTTTTTTGTTAATACATTTTTAACTTTAATTTTTATCAAAAAATTTATAATGCCATTCGAAAGAACGGGAAATTTTACAAAAGAATTTTGTATAATACGTTTTCTTTCAATGTAAATTGGGCGACCAGTAATTTGTTAGCTAATGTTAAAGTTCACACTGCGTCAGCCGTGTACTACGCTGAAAGTTCGCCACGCGCGCGCGCGCCACCGAAAAGTAGCTGTAACATTTATTGACAAAAGTAAATGACATAAAATCAATAGGATATTAAAAAGGATCATTTTTGTACATTATTATATAAGTTTAAATTATTTTTTACATATTTTTTATATTACTTACATCAGCTGGAAGTTGAGTATTATACGAATTTTCGATTATTTCATGAAATTCGACGACACTCGTAAATTAACAAACAGCGGGTCGTTATATTTAAAGGGATTATCTAAAATACGTATGTTGTTGTAGACATTTTTTTTTAATGAAAATCCCGTCTTCAAACTTGGTCGATTTACGAAAAACGAATTTTTAAACTTTCAGTTTCTAATTTTGATCGTAAGTAAAAAAAATTTGGAAAATGATGTTTTAATGATACTTACCATTTTTTGTACTTTTTTAAAAGATATATAGAAAAAATAATTTATTTACTTAAAAAATTTAAAAATGCAGTATAAATAAATAGCTGTAACTTAAAAAAAAAAATTATAACGCTCTGACCACATGGAGTTAGTAGTTGACATATAATTCTTGAAGAATGAGCTTCATAATATTTCTTTTTCAACATTAAAACAAAAAAAATAAATAAAGAGTTAAAATGTACATGTTTTCAGTACGTCAGTACAGTCATAGCACGTGCAGGGTATTTCAATGCAAATTGACCTGACATGTGAATGTAGGATGTATAGTAACTTTTGATGTATATTCTGAGAAGGGAGTCAGTTAATATAAAGGGTACAAAAGTATTTTATTCAGAGCTTATTCTTTTTAAATTTCAACTTTACATAATGTAGTAAATTCAATCCATAACTTTCGCGATAAAGCCAAATTATACTGAGAGCCGGCGGGCGTCGTGTAAGCGTACCTACCTACATATACATAGGGTATGTAAATGGCGCTCTTCGAACATTTATTAAAAGTTACAGGGGTTGTAGGGTAGCCGCATGAGGCCCTAATTAAGCCTCTTTTTACAAAAAGGCCGATGCGTCCGAGGGACTGGAGTTTTTACCCTTCTGACTCCTTAATGAGCTGTTGCTGGCCACCTAGTGTGGATTTCACGGGACACAACCTTTGTGTTCATATTATGCGGTAAGTATCTCTGGACAAAAATTTGCAATAATAATGTTGGGAGGCTACCCCATGCAACCGCAACCTCGGAGCAGTCTCGCACGTAGCAGCACCTATACCAGACGAACTATGTACCTACATTACACAGATACATAAATGATGAATCCAAGGGAATTATTTTTATTTAAAAAGATCCATTGCTTCGCTGCAGTGTCAAGAAACTACAAATTAAGAACCACATGTTTTTATGAATGCTTTAAACTATCACTAAATATGATAGTATATTACCTACGTAATTTCAAATTCAACCAGTAACTAAGGTACTGCAACCATTACACCATCATCGTCATCGTTTCATAAAAAAGAAAATTAAAGACACAGTGCGATTAAATTTTGAATAAAATAATAACAAATTTTCGGATATACTACTTCCAAGAAATGAAACATCAAGTTGAATGTCTACCCCAGAAAAGTCACCAGAAATAACACCTGTTCAAGTGTTCACGCAAAATGCGTAGACCATTCATCGCCCCATAAAAAATAAAAAACTTATAGTATTTATTCTAAATATGACTTCATGAAGTCTCAATTATATTTAGTAAATAAATACATATTTTGCTCAGCCACTAATCAACCGCATCAAAAACAATATTAGGTACTTTAAACTCTCGAGATATATCACCTACAAGCGCTGTAATTTACTTTCCAAATTCCTTTAGGCTGTCCACGTAAATTAAGTACACAAGGCACAGTCCTGAGTCCTGACCATACCCTCAAAGGCATACAGAGCGATCCCTGTTTAGTTTTAGCCGGAGATCCGTTTAATTGCCTACCTCGGACAGGTAAACTGAGGCAAGGATTAACTTGAACTCATCTTATAATTAGCCATGTCAGCTTAGTCAAATTATAGAGAGTATACGTATTTAAACGGAGGGGAAAATGTTTTGAAAAACTTTTAAATACCTGATTTATAAAAACAGTATTTCGAAAAGGAATAATGGGTGAAGAGGTGCACTTCTGGTGATTGGGTGTTTTGCTATTAGGAACTTATGAAGATCTCACATTTGTTATTAAAATTTCGTTAAACTTGGACTAAAATTTAATAACTCCTTGATGAGTCCTAACGCCAATATCTGCTAAAAGCTGCTATAGCTTTTTATATAGGTACTTTACAACGTTACAACATACCGTTTACGATTATTTTGTATATTAATATGGCAATTAGAAAATATTTCTTCGTATTGTCTTATATTTTCGGTTACGTGTTTGTCTTCGAAGCGGATACTTAAATTAAGATTAATTATAAATATAACTATTTTATATTTATACATATATATATGTATGTATAATGTTGTGTTAGAATCGAAGCGACTACGGCATACAGTGCCGTACCGGGCTAAACCATCGCGCTCGCTCACCCCTGGCAGAAAGAAAACAAAACATGTAAAGAAAAAACCGACGCTACATCAGGAATTAAAAATATTGCCTTTGTAATTTGTAAATTCTAGTCATTTTAGTATAGGACTTAGTTCTCGAACTTACGTCACAGATTTAAAATGGTGGCGCAAAATATCGCGCCAGCAAGCAGGCGACTGGGGTGGGTATCAAACGTCTTGCCTCCACTATTGGGTTGAATGTGGCCAAATTGGACGGCCGGAAGCCGACGGCCGCCCGCGACTTGACCGGAACTGCGCGCCAGCCCGCCCATGTGCTACCCGCCTTGAGGAGTGTTTCCATTGTGTTTGCGACGTTTGTAAGCTTGTTTAGTTTCAAATTACTTGCTGAGAAATGGACGAGATTAAAATGTCTTAATATTATAATAACATCCTTAAAGTGAATTTACGCGTTAATAATTGTCATATTATGAAGCACAACACAATCAATCAACTTTTTTGGTTTGTTGCAGAAATAATTATTATTGTTGTTTTCAAATACACACTTAACTAAACTTTATTTAAAAACAATATTTCAGGCAGCTACTAATTTTTTTCTTAGTAATGAAGCACTCACTCTGGGTGTGAAGTCCAAAAAGGCAACGAATCTATAAACAAAACAAAAAGAATAAAAAATGTAATGGTCTTATTGTCAGAGGTCATATTTCATTTCTATTTTCAAATATTCTATGTCAATCCCGAGTGTTACTAAATAAAAATGTCGTGACATAGTGCAATGGAAACACACAGGTCACCCCGAGTCGGGAGGTAGTTTGTTCAGGTGAAGTAAGCGAGTTTACGAATCGTAGACAAGCCCCGGCTTATTGAGGTAGGACCCTACATTATTGCCTAATCATATCACCTACAAACACCTCTACGGCCAGAAAGTAAATATTTGAACGGGGTTGATTGACTGTTTGGCTTATTGAGGATTGGCTTATTGTTGGTATAGAAGGATTTATTTACCTTAATAACGGGGTCAAAATTTCGGCAGCTACGAAGTACATACACATACTAAATATATAATTAATTATACGGGAATTAACGCGCTCAATAGCTATTACATACCTTTAAATTGCCTTAAGTTTGGACCAGGTGGCACTAGCCGTGGTCACAGGCTGACCAGCTCAAATGCACGCCCTTCATCGTAGAGTCCGTGATGAAGATGGTTTTAAATTATCTACAGCGTAGAATCCAGTGCTAAAAAACAGGCCACCTCTACAAACACACATTAACAGCAGAATAGGGACACATCGGCTTCTTTACAGAATAGGGAAACTGTTAGTATATTATGTGACGAGACGTAAATATCACAAATATCGAAAATGTGAGCGAGGATGAAAAACCTTCTACCTTACGGACTTGACGTCTTCCTACACCATTGAGCCAGTATTAAGTGACTGTCATTGCTGTACTGTACAATACACAACACCGAAATTTATATTTACCTATCAGTCTATTATTCTTTAAACGATGACTATAAAAAGAAATATAATTCTAACAAATAAACCACCGTTAGCATCACCCATCAAGTCAGAACACACGTTTATTATGTACGATAAATCGAGTCAAATGGACAAAGATCACTTTAAACAAAGAGGGGCAAACAGTGAGTAAAGACCCGTCAAATCCTTGTATGCATTGCTTAGCGCACGAACCTCGCAGATGTATGTGTCGGCCGTTTAATGGACGGCTCTCTTCGGCCATTGAACGGCCACTTTTGAGTGTGGTAGCCCTCCAAGAATTAACTTGATTTATTTGTGGATTAAGTTCTGATTGTATTGTACGACTGTTGATAGGTGACGGATGTATTTGTATCGTTTTAAAAGATTTATTAGAGCAGACTGTCTTGGTTTAGATGTCTCAGGGCTTAAAGGGTGTATACTACTGGAATAAAATGTGTTATATCCGCTGTGCCCCGCAGTTTCTATATGTTTGAGGTTTTCGAAGTTACATGGTTATTTTTTACAAAATATCTTAATTAACCTGTTTTTTTGTCAAACTAACTTTAAGGTAAGCACAATAAAATTTAAGCAAAAACAATAAAATTTAAACATTTAAGTACAAATTAAATGAAACTGAGAATAAACATTTATGTGCAACAATAAATAATATATTTTCCAGGCAAGAGACTGCAGTTATTGACAACAACAAAGCGAGCCACCACCTAGTAAGGTACGCCGTCATCTTTTAACTAATTCTACTTTTTATATAGTTAATTTTGATCAACATTAAGTATACACTATGGCGGTGGATAAACTATCTATACCTTTGAACAAAAAAAGCATGACTTGAATTAATACTACACCCCCAACATCACTTTCATTCCCTCGCCGGTTAAAGCCTAAAAAATAAGCAAAACCCTTTATAATACCGTGATAGTGCGTCGGAAAACCCTTTTAACGCCAGCGATCGACACAAAGCGCCTCATCAAACGTCCATCTACGGGCGCAGAAGTTCTTCTTCGTTTTTTCGCCGAAGCGTCGGGTGGCAATGTTAAAAAGACCAAGAGTATGTGCTGACCCGATCATTAAATAGATTGATGGCACCTGGGCGCAAGGCTGGAGCGATAAATAGTGGCGATTCGGGTAATCCAGCCGGCGGCCGGCGAGCCTCCGATGGGCGGCATCCATTCTCTTTATTGCACTGTGCTTTATACCGGGCCAGGCTCTGTCGCCTTGATGCCTCCGAGAGGTGCGCCTAACTTATTGCCGCCGCGTTATGCAAATACCAGCCAGGGGACTTGGATGCGGCGGTATTTTGCTGCACTATCGAATCTACCGATGCAGTTGTGCAGGGAAGTATTAGGATGTGTCAGGTTTTGTTTGGGTAGTCCTAACATATATTCTATTCCATTTTTAAGAATATTTTGTTATATTTTTATATTTCATTATAAACAGGTAGCGGTTTTTTTTTTTTTATTAACATAAATAATTTTACAAAGGCAGAAGAACACAAACTAGTCGTGCTTTGTATCATGATGTGCCAGTTGGATATGAAATTTGTATCAATCCTAGTCATCTTTTAGGTTAGATCTCCTTGGTTAATTAGTTGTGTTAAAACATTGTCGAAAAAAAAAGGAAAAAAAGTATTTTCAACTTTATTGATGTAAGTTTTAAGTTGTTGTGAATATTTTTATGATTATACGAATACCGAAAACCATTAATATAATATTCCATAACAACAATTATTAATCATTACCATTAATAATAATAACCATTATAATTATCCATAATACGAGTACCATGAAAATATAATCATCCTACTAATATTATAAACGTGAAAGTTTGTGAGGATGTATGGATGTATGGATGTTACTCTTTCACCCAAAAACTACAACCGATTGCTATGAAACTTAGTATGTAGATAGCTGGAGACCTGGATTAATACATAGTCTAGTTTTTATCCCGATATTCGAACGACATCAGGACTTACGCGGGTGAAACCGCGGGGCGCAGCTAGTTAATAATAAATTAATCATTACTGGTCACAGCGATGTTCGCTGTCCGACGTCAAATTCGTCAGGTAGAAGTTTTTATCTAGAACATTCTACGGGTTTTAATTTGATAATATACTGTCACCCAATAGTAGTAGTAGGTAGTCCCTATTCCTTGAACAAACCGACTTGCCCCATGACTCTAGTGTTTTTTCCAACTGCGCTGTAAAAGGGTGGTGTTTTCATATCGGAGAACTAAAATTCATCTGGTCTGTAGAAATTTTAATATTTTGTAACTATTATTTGATTACAGTGACGCTCAGTAATGAGGACTTACGAAGTTGATAATCAATCCAGAGATTGGTGTCTGCTTCAGGTACATTTTCTGCAGTCACATGCAGCAGCGATATGTTCTTTGACCCTTTAAGGAATTGTCCGCTTCATTTGGCAACAGGTGCAGTTTGTTTAATAATATTAATGTCATTGGTTTACCAAATGTTTGTTTCTTAATAATAATTATGAACGAATTCAGGAATTACGAAATAAATGAACTAAAAATTAAAAAGATATAACCCAGACATCACCTTGTTAGGATAAATATAATGCTTCAAAACACGGCGTACCTCGTACATAAGTAGTTTTTATGACCATCCCGATTCCATCATCCGACTTCGACCATCGTATCATATTACTGCATTGCAAGATTTTTAGAAAGCCTAACAAAAACACCTTGAAGCCTGCAAAGTGAATAAAGGACTAGACTCATAAACCTAAAAATGTATGACTTGTAAAATATAAAAGCTTTACTAATAAATTACTTTAAACAACTTCCTATACCTAAATCAAACATCTTAACGTTTATAATCAATTAAAGCTGCCCAACTCACAAAGAACCTTATCTATTTTATGGTTTTTGACAAAAAAGTGGCGTCAGTGGGCAAAACAATGGCAAATTAGCGTTGACGGGTAAAAATGACGGGAGTATCGGACTACGCGGTTATAAATGTGAGGGCAGACGGCGCGACACGGCACACGATTATTTATTTATAACATTTGGCACCACTCATGATAATCAAAGTCTTAATTGTTTTGCTAATAGTCCTATATTTCGGATAGGACTGAAGACGTTTATATATCGTGTGATTACTTAATTTTTTATATTACTTATAGCAAATATTTATCTTAAATCTTCAAATCAAACATTACATGCGTTTTTAGATGTTATTTTTTAATAATATTTCGAAACGCATTAAAATGTTTGTCAAAAATAAGTAGCAACGCATTTAACGCATCGCAATTGACATTTTTAAATGTTAGATTACATTATTTATTATTTTCTAGTCTAAGTTTGCAAGCTGTTTTCTAGAGCCTATAAACGCTCTTAACACCAGTGATGACCCTAACACGTTTCAGACGAAACCGAGATCTGGGGATCCTACGACTTACCTACCAGGTTGAAATAATACTAGATGTAAAAGTATGTAAGTAGTGGCGCGTGTGAGGATGTATAGTTTATAAACTTTAAATCCATTATGTCACACTTAAAAAGTGATAAAAAGTGGGTGCAGACAGACTTAATATCTGTCCACAACAATATCGTAAAGGCACCTCAGGAGCCACAAAATTAATGACCGTCACAGACGTGCGACTGTGCGCCTTTTTGTCTGTGCGATTGCGCGATAGGACGCAGACATCTTGATTTTGTCGTCTTATTGATGTCGCCTGCCAACTACCGTGTGCGGAAGTATTTGTTTGAACTTTAATTTTATACTTTAAATAAACTGAAAATCACGGTTAATTATCATAATGATTTTACCTTGTCCTTCAAAGGAATTACATACATACTAGAGGTTACATAAATCAACTAGGAGTTATAAAATAATTCAATGAATAAAATAAAAAGTAATAAGTCATGCATTCAGGTTAAACTGATCGTAATTACGGGAAGTCATCAGTGAGATTCATCTTATTCACGTTTATTATTACTATGGTAATTAATAAATACAGAAAAATACGTCGATAAAGATCGATAATTGTATCGAAACAGATTTGAAATGTCGTAGCCTAGGTATAAGTTTTTGGTGTAGAAACACTTTTCCATTACCTATCATATTCCTTGGTTCCTTTATCGCCTTGTATTTCATTGTATACTTTTACACGCATAATAAAGTTGTTTTTGTAGCAAAAGTTGGTTCTACACTTTGGCATACATAGTTTTGTGTTATATAGTTAACTGAACTAACTTCTACCACACACTCTAACAAAAGTATACTTGTTAACAAAAAACAACAGTAACTAAAAAGATGCTCAATGTCAGTTTTATCAATTTTCATTTAAAAAAAGAATCTCACAGGTGAGATCTTTTTTATTTTCGTTGAAGCATTATTTTATTGTAATAAATAATTTGGACACAACTACATGTATATTCACAATAAATTTTAAATGTATAACATTATTAAGTATACGTTTATAACTAGCACTCCTACTCTGGTGTTTATGCCTTACCTTAGTGTTTTAAATATGTAGTTTGTTGTACTTATCATTGTTGCTGCCAAGTAACTTGAAAACACGTTCTCGTTGAAGTGGCAATTAACCATTTTAAGTTCTAAATATATCAACGTTTTCAAAATCTCCCCAATTCCCTGAAAACTTTTATTTAAATATTTCATTTTCCGACTAACAATTGTTCAGTTTTCAACAAAAAAAGCAACACTGTCGCTTTGCGATTTGATTCTCTTGTCGGAATTCCCAATCGTGGTCAAAATAGTACGAGCGCAAGTTTCAAAAGCCAGCTCTAGGATACATATTTTATAAGTTAGCTTCGATTGTTCCGGCGCGGTTTTGCCTTTTTTCCCCCGTATCATACACGCGCCACCGATGCGTCGATCGACACATGGCAGGCATTTTTTCTTTTTTTTTGTTAATGTCCACCGGATTGTTTGTTAGTAGCCAGTCTTTATGAACGAGTGCATAGCGTTAATATCTGTTTCTGATCGGAAGTGGTCTTAGTGAAACTATTTTGAATGTCATTTTTTTTGCTAAGTATGTATTTGAAATTGGAATGACGCAACAGACACATTGCTCTACGTTTAACGGAATTATTAGAAAATGTAACAAAATAGTAAAATAACCTACCTTACCTACTTTTTTTTGCTACGGTAGCACGTCGGCGGCGCGGCTGCCACATCGGGAGTCGCAGGTTTAATGCCTGCTCAGTGCTTTTGCTTGCTACCTTTCCTCTATTAAGGCTTCAAATAATTGTTTCTACTCTCAATTATCTGCTTTAATTTAATGATATACCTTACCACAAAAGTTTCTAATCGTCCAATCTAGTCCAGTCTTGTAGTGCCCGCTTACTATTAGACGCATCGTATATTTTTTTCCCACTAAAGTACTGTAAAATCTAGACGAAATAACTTTTTGTTATATCACACTAAAACTATCCTCTCAATACACAAAACAATTTTTTTTATTCTTACAAAAGAGCATCGTAAGTTGAGAACTTCAATGAATACAGTATAGGTATCAATTTGAGATAAAAAACAACAATGGTAGATATCGATGGCAAGGTATCGCCGGGAGCATCGATCCCGGTACAAGGACGCACACTGTACCGGAAGCTCTTCCTTCTCACACACCATTCATGCTCCAAACAAAAGCTCGCAGTTACATGACAAATTCGACGCGGCCGATTGTCGCCTTCACAATTGCTCCAACTTCTTTGTTCGTGAATCATTTAATAAAATTTATTAACAACTAAATATATAGTGTGTTTCTAATTTGGTCCTCCATGGCTCAATATTATATTCTCAAAATAGCATATTCACAAAAAAAACTTTTGTCGTAACAAACTTAAAAACTTAACATAATTTTAAACAAAACAATGTACTCACATATTGAAAGTTTCATAGCGTTGTTTTTAGATATATGCAATGATGGACCGCATATGATAAAATTTGTTAATTATCAATTAAAATACTAAAAACAATTGATCTTTAATTTCTAATTCTATAGACTTAAATATTAAATGCAATAAATGTTTTAACACCTTATGTTTAGACTCAATTACAGCGTTGATGGTAAGAGCCCGAAGATTGAAAACCACTACTAGTAGTTTAGAGTAAATACTTAATTATACTAATTCAACAAAACGTACAAACGTACAAACGACCGAATGATTTCATAATATTCTAGTTTTACATACAGTCCAACAACTGAGATGGATATTTTAAATTATTTGTTTTTAAATATGCGAATATGCATTTAAGTCTCATAATGATGAATTATTTAGAAACAGCCTGTATACGTGTATATTTAGATAATTTTCACATTTTTTCTAAATCCATAGGAAGTTTTTACGAGTGTTTACTTTAGGTGGTGCGCATAAAGACTAAATCCGGCTTTTGTAGCAATCGCGATGCACGCCAGATATTAAAAGCACGTGTGGCCAAACAAAGGTTGCGTTATGCGGGGGATTATTTGCCAATTTATGGCGCTTTTTGTAAATTCCGTTGAAAGCTCCAGCGGAAATTTGGCTCCATTTCAACAAAATGATCTTTTAACTATAAATATTACGTATAAACGTATTTATGTGACAAAAACTTCCAAATGAATGATCGCGTCCACCTTACTCGTGGGATTTTTTTTTTATTTGTCAACAGACATAAATAAATTATTTGTAATTAATTTGCTTTGCAAAGGGTGAACGTCAGATGAAGTTAACAAAAGAGCATATGGTCCGTCTTATCGTAGCGAAGGAATCAGTCACTGGGCTGGGCAAATACCTCCAAAGTGCCTAATTACAGGCACTGGTAACCGTCGCGTTTACATGAATGGTATAACAAAACATAAGGAAATGGAGTCAGGAGTAACTATGAAAAAAAATGGCACGCATTGTTAGTAGTAAGATAATAAGATATATAGCATCTACGAATTGGAACAAGCACCTCGCTTCACGACCGACTTACACTGACTGACTCCTGACAATTCAAAAATACCTACAATGGGTTTACTTGAAATAAATATTTTTTTGATTTTGAAGACATTTGCTTGGATATTAATGAACTAATGAATGAATAAAGAAGTAGGTTCTTACCTTAAAAATGCTGAATGATTTGTTTTCTAAAAGCTTGTCGCTTTAATTGTAAAGAAAATACCTACTTTGGCAAGTAATTATTTATCAACGAATCACTCTCCATTTAATGACATTAATTGTTATCTTCTTCTCTCACATTTCACACGATTAGATTCTTGAAAACACAATAATAATTTAACAAAACCTAACCTTTATTCGTTTTAGTAGATGGCTTAAATAAAAACAAATTTTTACAAAACTTTTTCAATTTTATTAAATGAAACTGTTTAGTTTAGACCAAAGATGATAAGTTGTTTGATGATATTAGGACTGTGATGTATGGTATTCATCATACCATCATAAAAACAGATCGTTGGTAAAGCGAGCATTAATGACATTTAACGTTATTGTTTGAACAGAAAGACTGGACAGAAGATTAGCTTTCGTAAGTAAAAAAAAAAACGAGACTTGCGAACCGTCAAATACCGTTTAATTGTGACTAGTCTAGCCACGGGAGCGTGGGCAGTAACTATTATCTTATCTGTGGCGTGGGTGGATAGATTAGTAAATACCTATTAGCTAAAGAGGCAACTTTATACATATTTATTTATTTTTATTTTATTTAGGACTGGCCTGTTGGTCTAATGGTTAGTGACCCTGACTGCTAAGCCAGAGGTTGTGGGTTCTATTCCTAGCCAGGACAAATAATTGTGTGATGAGAACGATAATTTGTTCTGTGTCTGGGTGTAATTTATCTATAATAGAAATAAATTTAGAAATATATAAGTATGTTTATCAGCAGTCTCGTTACCATAGTACAGGCTCTGCCTAGTTTGAGATCAGACGGCCGTGTGTGAGATGTGTGGAGTTATTATTATTATTTAAAAACTTTATGCACAATGTGTACAGAGGCGGACTTAATGCTAAAGGCATTCTCTGCCAGTCTTACCTTAGGGTGATGTAGAAATGAATGAAGTAGGTGAATTAAAAGGTGAGGTAAGAATGAGTGAAATAATATATAAGTTTTACACGGTTTGTTGATTTATCACTACTGCAATATGTGTTATATTGCGTATACCTTCACTATTTTCAATTCCAAAATTACCTTCACGTCTACAGTATATTTATTATACCAATTAGTTCCACATTTACTCCCGTTAACGGTGTACCTGTTCGAAATAGCATCCTCCTCGGAAACAATACATTGAGGTTTGTATGAGAGTCAGAGTGTATGTATATGTTGTATGGGCGTCGACGCACTACAAATCAGCGCACGCGCCCATTAGGGACGATAAAATTTTACGACTGTTCGCTACTTTCCTAACGCGTCGGTCGCGTCGCACAAAACGCACCGTGTGTCGCGCGACTTATTATGCTTTAGGCTTAGTTTACACAACACCTTTTTATCAGAATATTTTATGTTAGGCATATCAATAGAAGTGCTAGATTAACTTTTTAAAATATTTTAGTAACCTCTAATTACACAGTTGGATAAACAATGTTAATAGTAGACGTTTTTTGTAGAACGATTGCTAAATGAAAATAACCAGTCATTATTGAAAACATCTCGCCTGAACCGCTTTGTCGCTATATTCGAGGACTCAGCCTAAGTGAATTGTTCAGAATTGCCTGAATCAATATCAATTAATTTATAAGTAGATATTACAAAAAAAAACTAATACTTACCAATCACAAGATATTGCAACTATGTGTATACGGAGAGTTGCACTTATTGTCCTTAAAACACAACTAAAAGATATCCTTAATTAAACAAGAAATGAATACATAACCGTAAATTGAAGTTTATGTATAACATAAGGTTCCTGGATGATGTATTTGAGTCGTCTCTTAAAAATACATGTATTATATAATTTTAAAAATGAAAGCTACGATTCTGCACCACTGTCTACTTCTTTATAAATAGCAGCAAGTGAACACACCCGATTCACTCAGACATACTAATTTAGGCGGCGATTATTTTAGTTATCAACGAAGCGATTCATTTAATTGTCCCTCATTGTTTACACCATCCATCTAGACAGTCACCATTTAAATGCAGTAAACCCTATTTTAACTAAAATAGCTCTAAGGTGGTCCTCAAACGAAAATAACAAAATTATTTAAATCCATTACTAGTTTTATTGTGAAGGCAGTGTTGATTACTGGCTTATGAACAGTATTGGAATCGTAACAAAGGTGCTGTGTTTTTTCATTTTGCTAATGAAGACCTCTGGGCGGAGCGGCAGTGATCTATTCTTTCCGTAGCACATAAAATTTTATGTTATAGAGCAATGATTAGAAGGGAAAAATTAGTCCACCGTTCAATTTATGCATGTAGAAAGGTAGTAAAAAGATAAAACATTAAAATTTACAACTATGACCGCTAATTTTGTATTTGAGAATCAATTTTAATAAATGATAGTGGAAATAACATCCTTTTTGTCTCACATTAAAAGTGACGATAACATTTCATTGATTTTTTGTCTTTTCTTTCTTAGAATCTAAGAGTAAGTATAGAGAATAAGTATCTAACTAATATTAAATAGTTGAAGATACTCACTAACGTTATAATTTAGTTTATAAGGTCAAAAAGTACCAATCCTTATTATTGCGTTATATTAATGACTATCAGCGCCCCGCGGTTTCACCCACGTAAGTCCCGATCCCGTTTTAATATTGGGATAAAAAGTAGCCTATGCGTTAATCCAGGTCTCCAGCTATCTACATACCAAGTTTCATAGCAATCGGGTCAGTGGTTTTTGCGTGAAAGAGTAACAAACATCTATCCATCCATCCATCCATCCAAACTTTCACATTTATAATATTAGTGGGATTAGTGGGATGATAAAAAGAGCGTGTTCACAGCGATATACCTTTATAACATTATGAGGCAAGTGGACAAGTAATAGTATAAAATTGAAGTTAATAGTAATTACTTTTTTAGTTACCTATTACCTCTATCGGGACCGTATGTCGGAATCGAACCGTTTAAGACCTTTGCTGTCTTTTGCAATAGCAGACGACCACACCATTGGGTACAAGGAGTCTTACCTGCTCTTCAAATATATATATATATACCTATATATAATTACATAGCTAAGGTTACGGTAAACATTGATAAGTCTTGGAAGTAAACTTGTCAATCAACTTGAATGAAAGAGTGTTTTGCTTACTATACACCATTCATAAACCAATTTGCTGACATTCAAAATGAAAATCAAAGCTTGCCATTTGCCACAAACGTTATGTGTTAAATAGATTACACTCACAATTATTAATATGAGTCGTAAAATAATAAGACAAATATCCTCAAACCCTTCCAATCCATTTCGAAGTCTTATTTTAAAATATACCGTGAGAAAACATAACTAGATCAGACCGTTTAGACACACTTGTTGACTCCTGCATACGACCACAAAACCTATTGTGAGCAAACTGCCTCGACACTTGCATGATATCTTTATTACATCCCCTACTATCGACAACTGACATTACTAACGACACTTTGTCAAGTTGACAACTTACCAGGAAAAGCAAAAAAGTCGGCCGGTTTTAAACTTTCAACCCCCTACTGCTCAGAGCTTTTGCGGTTGCAAAATGTCTCAATCTAGAAGCACCCAATACAAATAAAAAATACTGACATAACGCTTTGCTTTGGTATCGCCGTTCTAGTGAACGGTCCTGCTGTGTAGATAAACGTATAATTTTATAAATAATGTATTTAAACTTTTTGAGTGCTGAGATTTTTTTTGCTTACGATAAAGATTTAAAGATTGCTTTTATTTTTTGTCACTTTAATTTTTATCAGTTTTAATAAAAATTAAATATACATCCGATTCATAAAGTAACGGGTGTTAATTTTCGAAATACTGTTATCTGTTCAAGAGAAATTCGCAAATAAAACTATCCCGTTAATATAATATTTGCAAGGGTTTTATTGCATTGAAAGGATTCAAGTTTTGTTTAAAAAGTATTTATTTATTTTCTTTTCAACACCAGCATAATAAATGAAATGGTTATTGCCGTTGCCAAAAAACGCAATTTGCCAAAATGAAACAATGAAACTTTTGCTCAAAAACAACGATTTCTATTTTTTCGTTCAACCTTGACAATTATGAAGGGGTAGTAAGAAGTAGAAAGTCGACGGCAATAAAAGTAAACCTTTCGGCGGCAAACGCGCCACCACCGAAGGGTTACTATTTATTTGTATTAGCCGACAGTTTAGGGTACGACACATTTGGGAAAGGTGCTCATAAAATCAGAAAGCCATCTGAACACGGCCGAGTAACTTGGACTAAACGGTAATTCCATCTCGCTGCAGCTGTAAACAACAAAAAACTGAAGACTTAAAACAGAAATCATGCTCATAAAGTAATTTGCACAAATTTGCAAAAGAGTATGAACATCCAATAGAGTTAAACTTTTATTTCAAAACCCGTTACGAGTAGAATATGGGATAAAAAACGCAAAATTGTTAGGCTTTTAGTTTTGTAATTCGTTTCTGTTCTCCGTATCTGTGTAACTCCAATCCTTTGTTAGGAGAAGTTCAATCGCGTTACAGTTTGGAAACAGGTCCATGTATTTGCGAAATAATGAGGGTACATTCAGGGGTTAATCTGGTGTAATTAGGGGTCAACTACGGTCCTGAAAAAGAAATAAACCGTTTTATAACTTGGACTTCCTTAACCCCACGTAAAGCCGGTCGTGAAACTCATAGGAAGATCGGATCGGCGATATGAGGCGGAAATAAATCGCCATTTAAAATCAATTTGTGTTAAGGGTGTAGAGAAAGTAGTTGGATCAAAGGGGCCAGTGTGGGCAGGCGGTCACGCACCGCACGTCCAATGGTTTCCATTGATTCAATATCGTCGGCTATATTGTAATACAATGTGATTTCAGATAAAAGACGCTGATTACCGATTGGCCACGAACATTTTATTGCTAATTCGTTTTTGGACTCTTTTTTTTAAATCCTTATCGATGCTTCGTGTAACTGATGCATTTGCGACTTTACGTTGTTATTAAAATGAGCTAGAATATGAACATACTTTTAATTCCCCTACTCCCACCTTAAAGACCGGCAATGCACTTGGGACTCTTGAGTTGCAGGTGCCCATGGGCGAGTAATTTACCATCAGGTGACCCGTCTGCTCATTTGCCCTATATACCATAAAAAGAAAAGGATAGCATGCAAAAGCTAGGAGACAATAAAGTAGTTTATTGCTGAAGAAATGATCAAACGTAGACTAATTTGTGTCGGTTAACGTCTTCTTCGTGAAGGTGGCTAACTGTGTCACTTAAATCGAGTGAACTAGTGTTGTAGATTCAACCTCCACATGTAACAATAAAATGTCATTCACAGATAGTTGTTTCGAAGCTTAGCGTCCATTAGTTGTGTTTATTAAGTCCCCCGGAGGACGGGAAATGCCCGGAAGGAATTGTGGAGATACGAATTAAATCGAAACTTCTTGAAAACCAAATTATCAAACCTTAAAGTACCCGCTAACTACAGCTCCAGTCACAGCCATGAGTATAGGTACGTTAAATATGAAGTAATATAAAATTAACTCCAGCACTAATAAAAATGGCTCACGTCGACAACACTTCGGGAGTGTCTCGTCGCCATTCGTTTAGTCGGCATATCCCGGAATATCGGTAGGTGAACTTAAAGGGTTTATGCGGCTTACGGACGATGCCGGGCGGCGCGCCGCGTATCGGGGCTTACCGTGATTTACTCGTTACGTCGCTTCGCGGGTCGCTCCCGCCGTTTCTTTTTTCTGTTTACTTAACGGATCAAGGGTTACCCTTTATTGGGTAAAGTCGGAAAACTGATATTCCACCCGACATAAACTTAGATGCGACTTTATTGGTGCGAGATTTGTATCGGATTTGTACATTCTGTTTTAGTTTATTTTATCTACCATATTGGATAACGATGGTAGATGAAATTGTGTTTTTCTTCGAAAATTTATATTTTCTTTATTTTCACTGTAATGCAAGTTATAACTATTACAATGTTAGAAAAGTGGAAACGGATTCTACATAGAATTTTATTCAAAGAAATTGTTTAATAGGATTAACATTTTGTTCTGATGCTATAGATTGAATGAAACAAGGATGGTGGAACCATAACTAATTAATTCCAAAGATTTTTTTCTCCCTTACACATTCAATTTCATAGGGAATGGCAGTAATTACTAAATAAGACATGATACGAACTTTTATTCATACAATGTAATAACTGAATACCTAACAAAGCGACTGTTTTTCATTTTTATTTAAAGCAATTGATAGTATACTAATAATAATACGTACTTGTATTTTTATAGAAATATATGTATTTTTCATAGAAAATAGCCAAAGTTCCTGGAACTTTGAGTTCATTATATCTAGAAAAATTTGATAATATTCTACTAAAACTTAAGTCAACAATTTCAACCCTCACTCTTTCAACTATTACTTGGCTTGGCAGGTTTGGCGACACGATGAGTTATCCTATCTCACCTATAACACAGGTTCTTACAATAAAGAGAAGCTTGATTTCAATAAACTTAAAAAGGTGCAATTAAAAAAAATCGCTCGCCAATCTTACGCAGTCCAATTCTACACGATCATTTATCAAACTTGATTCAGACAGCACATAGAACGACGAGTAAAACACGTCGTTAATCATTAAATACACCCTAAATAGCCCATAAATGCCCACAAGGTTTATTTACATTGAAGGAGTACCATGAAATTCTTTACAAAAAGTCGAGAGATATGTTCGCAAGATTTTGGCGTGGTATTCATGACGAACATGTGACAATAGAGAAGGTACACACGTAACGACTGCTGAGCGACATAAATCAAACGTTAAACAAGATATTAACCAAAAGTAGGGCCACCGTATGACTAAATAGCAGAAGTCAAAATGTGTCTAGCAACGACCATAAAAATTATTTCCGTTCAGTATCTGACTTAATGATTCTATCAATCGATGTCAATCATTTTATGAAGTTTGAATGATGGATTCTGTAAATTATTTGTTACATTCGTCGATCGTTCATCAAACATGTATAGTGCTATCGACTAAACACTAAAGACGCTGACAGGAATGATGATAGAAGATGTTGCCACTAATAGAGCTGTGGCGGCCTATAAATCCAGTACTGGAGTTTAAACTCCAGAACTGCTTTCCGTTTACAAGACTTGTTAATTTGACAGTTTCTTAAAGTATTGATTTGTTCCTGTGTTCTTTCTTCGAATATGCATCTGGTATGTCTGTAGTACGAGCCGCCAAGCTGCAATCAACCTTCTACACACAAGATAGCTGTAGAGTGTAGGGGAACAACGTCCTTTTCAACTTAAATTTCAATTAAAAAAAAGAACATTCAATTCAAAATAAACAATAGTTTAAAAAAACTAACGCTTTTATAGAAAATCCAACTAAAACATAGAAAATAAATTTTAATAAATTTGGATTAAAAATAGTGTAAATAAGAAATAAATGTCATCATGTCAATAAAATGTTTATAACTATTACACTATGCATGCCCCTAACACTTTTTTATAATAATATACATTTATTTTTTATTTACACTATACTTAATCCAAATTTATTAAAATTTATTTTCTCTTTTTTAGTTAGATTTTCTATAAAAGCGTGTTTTGTTAGTTTTTTTAAACTATTATTTATTTTTTATTTTTTTAAATCGAATATTGCATTATCATCGGTATTTGACATGTGTACATAAATTTGAATGAAATCTGGCACCTTTGACTTATACTTCTGTATGTTTGCTCTATAGTTGAGGTGACAAAAACTATTGTAGGCATTTTGAATGGCGTTGGCCACTGACTTTGTGGTCGCCCGGCCTTTGCGGGCATCTACCTACCATTTGACATTCTATTCAATTGAGTTCGGATTATCGTAGCTACCTAGTCTAATGAAAGGTTAGAGCTAAAATGTGTGTGTTTCGTAAACGTGTGGGAATCGACGCTGCGACATAAGTATAATAAACTTTAATTTTAAAGTTACAGGAATTGAATTAAAAATATTGTAATAATTGTAAACTATGTTTTGTCCGTAATTCAGAGACGTGAAGAGTGGTCTTTGTAAATCTATAAAACATTTTTTTTTTTTATCAAAAAAGACAACTCCCGCATTAGGCATTACTCCTGTGTCGCGAGGGACTTTACAAACATACAAACAACGAACACAAAGAACACCCAGACTCAGATGGGAATCGAAACCACGACCTATGGCTCAGCAGTCAGGGTCACTAACCACTAGACCAACAGGCCAGTCAAACATGTTCCTTTAAAAGCGCTAAAGCACGCCTATTTATTAATCTTAACTAATATTATAATTGCGAATGTGAGTTAACTCGTTTGTTACGCTTTCACACCTTAAGAACTCAACCGATCACCATTAGATTTTCTTATTACTTTCAATCAATCAATCAATTTCTTTATTTGCGAGAATGGGTAGGTACAAGGGTGTTATAATTATATTTTGCATAGATACACGTTGTCATGGCTACAGAGGACATATCTTTCATCCAGAAAAAACGTAATGTAACTTAAGCAACATTAGTTTGGAAGAACAGTTTTGTTATTACTTGGCTTTCATCCCCAAAATTAAGAATTATTTAAAGCATTTTATAAGATCAATTATATTAGGTATAATTAAAATAAGATCTGTTGAGACGAGTTTTATTTATACGCCTCAGAAGATTCTTAACATTTCGTTGCTAGACACCATTACTTTTCTGAACGGAATTTCCTGAGCTATGGAAATGGTTTAGCTGAACGCTAAACCATGTCCATAGCTCAGGAAATTCCACCACGGATCACGACGGACTTTAGAATTTCTCCACCGCACTCCCATCCATTTTGCGTTTATAAACTCCAGGGGGGTTCTTACTTACTTACCTAATAGTGAAGTGGCTGTGAGGAAACCAAAATGCCTAAAACTCCACGGAGGCCTGCGGTTGAAAACCAGGATATAAGCTTTTTTTTTCTTTTTTTTTTTGCGTGAAGACCCCTTCGGATCATCACCTCACCGGGTCTGCCAGTGAAGTGGTATGTCGGAATCGAACCGACTAAAACTACACGGTGTTCCATTTTAAATGAGTATATTGTCAGGGACTTAGGTATACCCTAGGAAGGAAGTCCCAGAAAAAGGATATAAGCTAAGAGGCAAAAGAATATCCTTCGAACCGTTTTTGGCCGCCCATACAACCAAAACAGGTGGCCTCACCGTAGAATGTTGTCTCTAGCTTGATACCACTAGAGTAATCAGCAGCTCTACCTGCTGTCACTAGGCCAGCCCTTATAATAATAATAATAACTCCACACATCTTACATAGAGGTTCAGATCTTGTTTTAGTTCTGAGGTGTCTAATAAATGTTCTGTGGGATGAAAAAATTACTAGTCCTCCAAATAAGAAGGGGCTAGGGACACTAGTGGGAGAGCTCGACCGGAGTGATACCACGGCCTCACAGAAAACCGGCATTAAAGCTATGTTTCGTTATGTTTCGCCGAGTGAGTGAGGTTACCGGAGGCAGCCACAGCCATACCATTGGTAGTCATCGCGAGATCTTGGTGTTATTGGTTTTCGCAGACACAACACTTTTGAATTAAAAACGCACTGATCATTGGTCAGTTATTTTGAAATATTTCTCTTTATTTATAATTTTCGTCTTTTCCTACTTTGTTATATATTTACAGTCTTAACTTCACCATTGTGAAGGGGAACAGTAAAATTTGAATATAATACAGTTTTACGCTTCTACTAAACGCATGGATATCCATTAGCTAAAGACACGACTGTATTGGAACAATCAACTTAACTAAAGGGTTAATTAACAAGTGACTTACCGACTGTCTCCGGAGCTGTCTTCACAGACAATTAACGTCTTAACCAGCGGCCCATTAGTCGCGAACGGTGAAAATTCCAAAAGAAGGATTCCGATTCCATGATGTTATACTTATCTAAGTGAATTACCTAATGTTGGAGTCCTAAATTGAAAAAAAAAAACAGTGTGTGTAGAAAATGCAGACACAGTTCTACAAGATTGAAAGTGACAAAAACGTTAAATTATTTGATAAAAAGTTACTAGCTATAAAAAATAATCCGACTTCAAAATGCAAACGAAAAAAATTACTTAAAAAAGAAATAGTTTTATCTTACACAAAGATGGTTGTCTACTTAAGACTGCCAACTATTTGTTCAGGTCATAGGAAAGCATAATATTTTCTTGTGCCATTTAGTTATTATTCTATGTTTATTTATTTTCTTATTACTAGCCTTTTTCTATGGCTTCTCTCGTGAATGTAGGATTTGTGATTCAATTCAGGCATCCCTTCGTATAAAGACCACCACGTCCACGTGCACTTGCCCAGTTTGAATTTATGTAGACTTGGATGGTGTGTTTCGGCGTTTCTTCTCTGGGCTTGTCATAGGAAATTCCTGCACCATTTGGTTTCAAGAAGAAATCGACGTGTAAAAGTATTTTAATCGTTAAATTTAATCGTAACGTTATTGTCATCATTACACGACACCACGACGACGATGCACTCATCCAGTGAATGTTACAGTCGATATCATATCTTTCAAACTGTTAAACCGTTGGAATCAAACTGTTTGCGTATTTATTCAGAAGGAAAGAAAAGACAGAAATCTCTTGTGGATGAGACCGGAAATAATATAGGAAGACTTTCTCAAAAATAGTCTTTCCAAATTTACTTACGGAATATTTCCTAAATTTTTTAAGTAGCTAAACCACCAGTCGTAAGGAGCACTAAGCATTGTCTGCACCCCGGTACTGTTTTATAAGAAGTAGAGATCGCTTGGTTGTTCAATTTGAAACATAATTCATTCAATTTTATCTATTTGTAATGTAAATCGAGCTATAAAAATGCAGTATAAGTAGAACTGTCACTGTAAAGACTTTTCGAGCCATGATAGGTAGACCTATCATGGATGTAGATATCGCACCCTTAGAATTATGTCTATTGGACGTGTGTAGCTTTTTGTAGCCGTTTACATGAAAAAATATTTTTTTTAACACATACTGTTTTTTATATATTTCTGCACTTCTTTTAACCCCCAACGCAAAAACAAGGGTGTTATAAGTTTGACGTATCTGTGTATCCGTGTGTCTGTCTATGGCATCGTAGCTCCCAAACGAATGATCCAATTTAAGTACGTTTTTTTGTTTGAAAGGTGACTTCATGGAGAGATCTTAGATATAATTCAAGAAAATCTGTTCAGTCGTTCGAAGATCATCGGCTCTTATCTAATCCTTGAAGGGACTTTCGGGTCGGGGTGTTTTAAATTTATGATTATACATATAAACTTTAATAACCAATTTCACATTCCTCAACAAGTCGTAATTTTGCTTAAAAAGGGGTTAAAAAATTATTTTCACTTATTAATTTGCTTATTAGATTTTCATCTGATATGTGTCTATCAATTGATATTTTTTTCGATATTATCTATTCTTTTTAGTAACATAATATATAAACACATAAATTACATTTTGAATTTGTAAGCACAGGTTGTAACAGAAAGGTGTGGTAAAATGTGATAAATTATAAAGTGTGTGTTCTTAAGGTGTAGGTGCACATTTCTAAACAAAATATTAAAAAAGTTCATGTCAATTTAACAAAAATATATATTTAAAAAGTAGTATCCCACCGGTATCGGATACAGGGACCAAGCTACTGGTGGTTAGGATTCCTAAGACAGCAACCTCCTCATAATACATGCATTATCGAGGACGGGTGCCTCCTGCATTAGGCCCTTAATCCAGCCAACGTTATCAACCGTTAAAAAACAGTAATCTAACTCCATCTGTCGAACTGCACCAGAAACACCAGTATGAATACAAACTATGAGATTTATTTACACAGTGCTTGGGCGCCCTGCGGCGTCTCCTTCACAAGTCAATCAACCATACCGCTATTTTGACAAAAAGCTCTAACAAGCCCCTCAGTAAGTGGATTATACCTTTTAAACATTTCACGTCACATTTGCTCCATATTGACTAACAATACCTCGTTGCGTAGGTGTAAAGAACCAAGAAACCTTTTAAACAACTTTTTTATCCATGTGATAAAAATTTTGGACATCTGTCTCCTCTTTGTGGATTCGCCAGGATTTTTATCTGTTATAAAAAGAGCAAAGTTTTTATTACTTACACTGTATATATGTCGTTCGGTTTGAAATGTTTTGGATCTGTTAATCGTCTTAAGTAAAGCTGTAGCTGAAAGAATAGTTTGTTATCTAAGGGAGCCGACGACGCATATGGGCACATTGCAATCGAGATATGTGTACATAGATAGTACACAACTAAATACTTCAACATTATTGTGTAGGAAATGTATTCATAATTCTTTAAACAATGTTGTAATCAATATTTCGATACATACAGCTTATTTTAAATTCAATTAGATCAGCACTAGACTTTTGACAAAAGAAAGAATAAATTACAAAGATATGACATCATCTTTTAATTGTTTCTTGTACACGCCTTTTTTACAAAATTCAAGGCATTCCACAAGGCTGTAACCTATAGTATTCTATAAAATACTCGTCATCAAAAACTGTAGAATTCACTGGTACTTATAAAATTCCAGGTTTTTTCGACGATATCAGAGATGGTGAGAAGGATTAAGAAAAAATAAACAAAAAGTGCAAAGATTAAACAAAATATGTAAAGTGTTAAAGCATATCAGAATGAAGTAAGTGTTTCTCCGGGAGTGAATTGGTAGTCACAATTCATATCAAATATGAACCATATGCAACATTTTTGAAGGTTCTCCACTTTATTAAGTTGCTCCGTAATATCAAGATATTTGTAGTCTGGCACATAGGCACATATGTACATTGTACTAATTATTGTCTTTTCTTTTGTATGTATGCACTTATAATGTATGTAGAAGCCTAAAGTTAACTAATCAACCAAAATCATGAAGAACTCAAATTCAAACTGTAGTTGTGAGCATATTGTACTAACTACTGCATTCTAACTTAGCTGAAACCAAAATTAAGAAATCTGAGGTTTAACTCATTTGATTATAATTTTTCCTATTTACTTATAAAAATACTTCTTCTGTTGCGCTGGCTCTGCTCCGATATTTTTACTTCTAATTTCACGATTTCTTTTATTTTCACGATGAACTTCTAAAGGAATGAACCGGTTTTAATGATATTTTGCACACTGTGTGCAGTTTGGTCCTACTTTAAGATTGGATAGTTTTTATCTCAATTTATAGTCACAATATTTTTTATTGCACATAACTTAGCAACAGCAATACATGGCCAGGTAGCAAGTTAAGTATAAATAACAACTGTTATTCGAATACTTCAACCGATTCTGAACGTCAAACCTTCTTACCAATATAATAAAGTATCCTTATTACTTGCTCCATTTCAATCTTTTACACATACAACACATTAATCGTTGGTACATCTTAATCTGAGAAAACGCAGCCTTAAAAAAATCAACGCCAAGCGGGCTACCAAACCCCACATCTTATTCATTCAACATTTGACTTATAGTATAGCAAGCATTATTCCTTTTCTGTTGCCTCTGATGCCGAAGGCGTTGCTATACAAACACGTGCAAAACAATCACCATTTTCGCGGTGATCACCTATAAATCACATATTATTATAAAAGGGCATATTCGAGTGGCTGCATTGTCGCTTTATGGATGTTATGCCATTCATTACAGGCCATTAAACGCATTATAATACGCTCACCAATATACCAAGACCCTCCCCGCCCTTCCCAATATTCCCAATAGGCAACTAAAAAAGATCTTTGCAATGGGATCGGAAAGGCCTAGGTGTGCTGGTCGAGTTATACCTCAGAAAGCTTTGTTTGGGAGCGATACGACAAGCCATTCATATATTTGATAATAAATGGCTACCGATGATAGAAAAGCACTGACAATAAGTGTTTGATGACAAACCGAATCTGAGACGCAAAATTCTTTGGCAAAGAAATCGAAAAAAAATGAACACGAAAATAAAAGTTCTGTAAAATGTTGTACTCCCGATATTTAAACTTGTATCTGATTTAGGTATGTATTATATATGTAGTCAATCTCTAGTGAATTCAGAAGATGAAAAGAAGGTAAATTAATAAGCCCACGTCATCAATATTGCATCTACTTATTGCAATGTAAATTATTAAAAACGTTGAAACACCTAACTAATTTGTTACTTGACTAAATACAATATCGCCCTCAATCATCAGATGCGTTTAGATAGGTCTCTATACTAATATTATAAAGCTGAAGAGTTTATTCGTTTGTTTGTTTGTTTGATTTAACGCCATTATCTCAGAAACTACTGGTTCGAATTGAAAAAGTATTTTAGTGTTAGATAGCTCATTTATCGAGGAAGGCTATAAGGCTATATAACATCACTACGACCAATAGGAGCGAAGCAGTCACCATAAACGCAGGGAAAACTGCTTGGATGGCTATAAAATATAAATATGCTTAAATTTTACTCCTAAGGTTCAGGCCGTTCCTTATACGAATATAAGTGATCATCATCATCATCATTTCAGGACATCCTCTGCTGGACATCGGCCTCCTTTAATATAAGCAAATGTAGGAAAAATAGCCGATGCCTATAAATTTATGTATATATACATATATACTAGCAACCCGCCCCGGCTCGCACGTCAACAATCAACATCATATTTCAATCAATTTACACAAAATTTTAACCAATTATACACTTAATCCTTCCTCGTGAATCACTCTGTCTATTAGTGAAAACTGCATGAAAATCCGTTCAGTAGTTTTTCAGTTTATCGCGAACAGACAGACGCGGCGGGGCACTTTGTTTTATAATATGTTGCGTATTGGCTGTTATTAGCTTCACTTGTAACTACTATGTGAATAAAACTTGAAAGTTAATTTTTATGTCTGATCATGTATCGAAATAAAACTTTGTGTGTATATATAGTTTAGATTACATTACTATAATTTGGCATCTTGGAGCTGATCTGAAAATGAAGCCAGGTGATTGATAGTGGAACTCTTCAGTGGCTGCTGGTAAACTACTGTAGTTTGGGCTCACATTAATAAAAATAAACTTGATGAGTCCAAGAGGTCAGATGATTGAGCCAGGATGTGAATGGTGGATGGTGAAAGTCTTTTTTTTACTTTTTTATTCGGTTCCCCTATTAAAGCGTGTTTTAAAAATAACATATATATATTATCCATAGGAGTTCGGGAATTCGTTTATGATACCACTATTGCACTATGGTTGCAAATACTTACAGGTAAGTACCGTATTATCTTCAGGTTTATTTGATTAATAACGGAGAAAAAAACTTAAAGAAAATATAACGGAGGTGCAGACTGGATAACGATGTTAATATGAGTAAAAGTGTTATTTATAAGACTTCACCACGTAACTGTCTAAAAAGATGCACGATGGCCAACTTGAAGTATTATTAATGAGTTATTAACAATGTCAGTATAACACTAGCCAGAATAAAAAAATAACATACCAAAGTACATCGAAATCCATAATATTCTCAAACTTTTCGCCATCTGTTCCAAAACTCATTGACAAGGATTAATAGTCCGCGAAGCAAACCATTTCATTCATTTTATTATTAAAGAACGCATTTTTAGAAAATTTTATGACGTGGAAATAACAATTTTGCAGTTTTGGTGAAGACATGTAAAGGTTCGACCTTCTTATTGTACCGATAGAGGGCGTGACCACACCTAAGAAATATATTCTTTTCATTCAAAAATGTTATGAGACTCTCTATCCAAATATTTACTTATACCAAATCCTATTATTTATTTCATTTCTTTGGAATTTGTACTGCCAGAAGTTTGTAATGTAGGAGGAGAAGTTGAAGCATTTTATGGGAATGTGTTAATCTTGTATTTAAACCATGGCTACACTATATTCAGTAAGAAAAACTTTTATTGTGAAGGGCAATAATTCTCAGTTTGGAGTGTAACTTTATCAATTTTTATTAAATCAATCAATCAAACCAAAATCATATATTTTAATTAAACCAATTATAGGTATTTTAAACCGACGAAAAAAAGACCAACACCTTCAGAGGCTCACGTGAAGCGGCTGGATTAAGGACCGAATGATGGCAGTCCTCCTCGAGACGATACGCATTGTGAGAAGGTTTCTGTCTTTGGACCCCTAACCACCGGTTAGGCCTTGTACCCGATACCGGTGGGACATTTTTTTTTTATTTTTTTTTATGTACACAAATGTATTTAAAATAGTTATTCATAATTATGTTTTTATGTACATTCATATCAGTAAAGTAAATAATAATGAAAAATATCATTTGATAGCTACAGTATGCCAGATGGAAATTAAAACTAGTACTTAGGTAGGTACGTAGCGTACACAAGTGAAAATTCATAAGGAGAATCAGAATCTAAGGACCAATACTCATTTACAATGCAGCTGTGGAACAGGACCAGCATGTTGCCAAGCATTTTTATCAGCTATATAATCTTTTAGTCTAAGATATACTAAGTTTTGATCCAAGCTCCCCACAGATCTTCAGTCAAAAAGTTTGCAGTCACCGGAACTACCATAGGTTTTAAAACCATTGTGAATACCTACAGCTGAAAATATTATTTATATGACTTGGGTCGAATTATATCAAAGCCCCAGAGACCAAGGTCTAAGCTGTCAGTTATACTTTACCTCGTCAAAATTCGTTTAGTCTTTAGCTTTGTTTTACCTACTTCTTCTTTTACATACTTCTTTATCGCTTTTATGAACTGTCAATGTGAACTAAGTGCGCTTAGTCGCATCAGTGTGTACCTACAGCTTTTCGTTTGATCTAAGTACGCGAAGTCAACTCATAACTTACGATTTCAGTGTTTCGTGATAGATAGATAGATAACCTAGGCAGAGCCTTTACTATACTTGTGGTAACCAGACTGCTGATAAACATACTTATATATTACTTAATACATAGGTACATATCATAGATAAATTACACCCCGACCCAGAACAAATGATCAAATTCAGCATCAATTCATTTCTCTGGCTCAGCATTTAACCACTACACCAACAGGCCTTCAATTCTTCAATTCAATTATTCAGGTACTAGATATCATTAAAATACATTATATTATTATTTCGTACAAGTTGAGGTGTCCGAGGTAAAAACGTCAAAGGGACTAACGGTAGATATTTTCTAGAATTATTTAGAACTAGATATGAAGCACAGGGACCGAATAAAGAATTAGTTCTAACACTATCTCAATCGACTGCTAACAATGTCTAAACCTTAAAAAGATTTTTAACCCTCAAGTAGTTCAAAAAGGATAAATAGTTATTTTATCCACGATCTTGAATGGGACCTCAGGCCACTTCATATACGATTTTTTTCAGTTTGTAATAACTACTTACTTATAATATTACATAATCCATTGCAAAAAATCGTTACTCCTCTTCTATAGCTTGAGTGCAAACGAACATAACATAGGTTTTTCATTATATATATACTCTCACAAAAAGTACCTAATGATTTTTGTTCGTTAACAACTAAACTCAACTATATATTTAACTTATTTTTAACTGCAATTACAGACTGTTTATTTTTTATTAGTATAAGTATATAGTAGTATATATATATAATTCGCTACTCAAAACCGGATACAGTCGTCTGTTATCTTCTACCTGTGTTTTGAACGTTGATATCACTGAAATATCTGAAGTAGTGCTAATAGCGACATCTCTACTCTACAATGAGTACTAAATGTAAAGTTGACATCTAGCGTTGCTGATTAGTACTTTTTGAAATAATGGTGTACGTTCACTGACACACCTTACACTGTTTTACTACACTCCGGCAGATGGCGCGTTTAAAATTATATGTTTAAGGTACCCACAAGAGGGCGCTATCTCTTTGTTTTATAGTAACTCCTATAATAAAAATTGTAAAATTAAATTTGTTACTAAATGCTTTTGTATAACTAATTTAAACCTTAATTAGTTCTTCTAGCTTTTGAAACGTAATTATGTACATTGGAGCGTAAATGCGTGATATAGGCTTAACGAGTTTATTTCTCATAAGAACTTACAGGTTACTTACAATGAGATACATAATACTTAATTCTAGAGAGTAAATTAATAATATCTCTAACGTGATAAAAAAAATTGACGGTTATGAATCAATATTTCTAATAAATACATATTTTTGCTTAATTATACATCTAAATTATATCAACGTATTTCTTAAGTTTACTCTTGAATATAATATATAGAGACATGCTACCGCAAACGTTTGCATCGTCCGGCAGTCGGTTGTACAGCTGCACTCCCTTAAACAATGGTCCCAATTCTGTTACTTCACTCGCTAAATTAAAACTCACTAAATTTTCTTCATATAAGATGTAAACCTTGTACATTTCAAAACAAGGTCTTATTTCAAATTGAAACAAGTAGGTAACATATGTCGCTATCGAAATAAGCAATTTATTTGTCGACTAAAGTCTGATACGCTTAAATAAACTTTAATACCACGTAGCGAGAGCCGCTATCCGTTGAATGCCATCTGTTTTGCTCTGTGTTTTTAGTAAGCGTCTTCGTAGGTGTAGATTAAAAACACGTCATCCTTGTTCGTTTTGAAAAGTTTTTATACAGCAATTATACAGCGTTTGAATAAATAGAGACTCTCGCAGCGTGGAAATAAAGTTGAGTATACGTTGACAGGTTTTAGTGAAATTTAGCGGCGCTGAGAAATAGATGCTAGTAACAAGTAGACCTTATTACGAAGAACACTAGGTTGATTTCATATGAAGAAATTAAGTCAGGTTTTAGTTTAGTCGAGTGTACAATAGAATCGGCACCAATATCGTTTTTCATCCATAATTACTTAGTTCGTTCCCTCAGTAAGTTTAGTTTAGTTAGGCTAGTTTTTATTTCATAAAATGGAATTATTATTTTTTTATGTTATATTCTTTTGTAAGTCCTTTAGAAAACTTTATTTACAGTTGGAATTTTTGTCTCTTAAATAAAAAGTAATTGCTTAAGTTAAACTACTAGGTAAAACTGAATAAAAAAATAAAGGATGTTAATAAAAAACAAAAGTTCTAACTACTTATGTGTTGTCTACGTTCTTGTAAGATTGGTTTGTTTCCCTAGGATATAACGGATCCCAAGTCATCGTACATTATAAATGTTTTATGTTTTGTGTACAGGCAGCAACTACCACATCAGGGGGGCCGTGGTTGGCTTGTTTCCCACCTCATTAATTTACATATACATAATCTACATACGCTTTCTACTAAAGTAGATACACACTACACAGCAGTGTGCCAGCCATCCAGCAGTAGCTGGGCGATTCTTTCATATAAATTCTGTCAAAGTTGGTTAAGTCCGGGTAATATGTAGCATTAGCTAATTTGATTGGTTGACACAAAGCGCAATGTAGATATTCGACGACAGGGTGGCTTGAAAGGAAAGGTAGTAAAGAAAATTAAAAAGGGTATGCTGAGGTGGTTTGGGCACTTGAAATAACGAATTATAGAACAAGTATAAGCCATCGTTAATGGGAAGGCCGGTAGGGGTCGGCCACACCGAACATACATAAATGATCCAATTAGTGATATTGTGAAGAAAGGGCGGGCTTGTATGAAAAGGTTTTAAGGGCGAAGGAGGAAGCTTTAGCTTCCTAGGCATAGAATCAATTAGCGGGGAAATTAATTTCATATGAAAATGCGTTTCTTCTTTGACCGTGAGCAATCAATCATACAAAGCAATCGCAGAACGTAAGTTTCGCGAGATAGGTCTGACTCTGTACTTTACAGACGGTGTTGATGAGTACCAGCTATTTGGTTGTCGCAAGATATTTTGATAAATTCCAATAGAATCGTGTCTAGAACTCATTCAGCTTCAAGCATCCCCCGCAAACAGTTGACTGAAACTGTCTAAGGAGCTGAAATGACTTTCTTTCAGCATTCAACGAGGCCCTCATGCGTTACCTTTACACCTTTATCTTTTTTAACCCGCGACGCAAAAAGAGGGGTGTTATAAGTTTGACGAGTCTGTGTGTCTGTGTATCTGTGTGTCCGTGTGGCTGTGTATCTGTGTGTCCGTGTGGCTGTGTATCTGTGGGTCTGTGTGTCTGTGTGCCTGTCTGTGTCATCGTAGCTCCCAAACGAGTAGTCCGATTTTAGTGTGTTTTTTTGTTTGAAAGATGACTTGATCGAGAGTGTTCTTAGATATCATTCGAGAAAATCTGTTCAGCCTTTTAAAGATTATCAGCTCTTTTCTAATCGTTAAAGGAATTTTCGAGTAAGGGGTGTTTTACATTTAAAATTTATTATTATTTAAGATAGTAACGTGTGACAGGCCACAATGTTCAGCCGGATATCCGGTATCCGGCCATACAGCTATCCGTTTCATCTCTAGGTATTATCAATACGAATGTAACTGTAATACGATTCAACAATATTGTAAAATTATTGCACCGACAGACAGCCAACAGTGGGTGGGGGACTTGGGAACTGACCGCGACGTCTAACAAGCTTGATTGTTTGCAAACAACTGTGGGTTGGATAATGTATGCATGCTCCGATGTTGTCTGTTGACGCCATCTCCATAGAAATTTCAGTATTAAATAGGAGTATGTATTCTAAACTAAAAACAATCGGATAATAACTCTGTGTCCTTTTTACGACTAAAACGGCTATCGATCGATCATATTGTGTTCGTGGGAGAGCCATGCTTCGACACGTAATGGCCGGCTCGATCGGATACCACGGCCTCACAGAAAACCGGCAGTGTAGCAATGTTTGCATTGTTTTTTGCCAAGTGAGTGAGGTTACCGGAGGCTACAACCCTGCCCTCTCCCCCCCGTCCCCACTCCCTCCCTCACCCCCTCTTCCCCCTTCCCCTACTCCCACCTTAAAAGCCGGCAACGCACTTGTGACTCTTGACTTGCAGGTGCTCATGGGCGGTGTAGTCACTTACCATCAGGTGACCCGATTGCTCGTTTGCCCAAAAAAAAAATTAATGAAATAGCTCTTAGAGAAAATGAAGGTATCGTGTTAGTGGTGCAAAAAAGAAAGATTGAATCAAAAAGTGTGGCCAAGATATTGTAGCAGGACCTTTGCTTGTGGAGGTGTAGTTTTGTCCTGAGAACCGCTATCTCACCAATGCTCGGATCTAGGCCCGCGAGGAATAGCGAAGTGACATGATTGCTAATGGCTAATAGCAGATTTGTTCGGACGTGTCTACACGCTATTAAAAACCTAGATTACCTCTAAAAATCTAAATACATATTTATACATATTGTGCCACCTTATTTGTTAATTTGAATCTAGGAAGAGCTGATTAGTCAAGATTTATGAAAATCTACTTTCCTTCTTCCTACTTTAGGTTCCTTTCTTTAAATTATATTATTACTAGCTGTTCCCCGCGAGGCTTCGCTCGCTATATTTTTATTTATTTTACACCTAAACCTATTTATTTTTCCAAAAAAAACGAAGCCTAAGTTACTTCTTATAATACTAGCTATATGCCAGTAAAAGTCCCGTGAAAATCGGTACACCCGTTCCGGAGATTAGCCGGAACAAACAGACGGACAGACAGAGACAAAATTTTAAAAATAGATTTGTTGGTATATGTACCTACCGTGTAAACATTCGGATGCATTTAGTAAAATGCTGTTACTATGACATTACAAACAGACACTTCTATTTTATTTATTAGATGTCTTGACGATGGGCCGGTGTAATTCACCGTCAACTTCGATTAGAGTCGTTCAGAAAGAGTCAAACTAGTATGATTATGATTATTAAAAGGCTTACACAGAACACTTATATGCCTATAAATTGAAATCTCAGTGACACGTTAATGATCTTTGGACATAACACAACAAGGAGTTTTTCAGTTGGCAACTGCAGTTGAATATTTCTAGCCTTAAGGATAAAGTCACACTGTTGACAATGTTTATTTTTTTTAGGGTTACTAGGTTACTTTCTATAGGTATATTGTTCCTCAAGGAAGGAACTCACTTTCATATTTAGAAACTTGGGCTAACCTTGTTTTGCGAAGATTGTACAATATTTCATGAATAAGGTCCAACCAGTATCAAAATCCCATGTGTGGATTTAGTAGCACTTAGTGACGTGACTACTTAAACAGATGCATTATCCTTGCCGTTTACGAATATACGTGCTTTTGTTCATTTCGACTCTATGAGTTAACAAAGGAATAAACAGTGATGAAATATTAATAAAAATATAATGGTAATTTAAATAATGATTCATAACGATAAAGTATGAAGGATATACAAAGCATGAGATCCTTATAGGGAAGCAATGATTCATATTTAAAGCATAGGTACCTATTGTATTACTTCAAGTGCTGTAAGTACATATAATATATTAAATCCCAAAATTCGGATCGCAATATTAAAAAAATAGTCTTTAAACTTAACTTAACTAACGGTTACAGATGTAAAGAGTTTTAAGAATGAACAGCTATAACTAGACAAATAAATATACTTTTTTTAAAACTACCAATTAACCAACATGTCATCTTACCTACAGTCCGTCTACAATTTTCTGTTTTTAAAAAGAAGTAGTAGTAATAGTCAGCAGTAAGACGCTCCAAACAGAAATGTCATTTGGAAACTTCAGCGTATTACGCACGCTCTTCAGCCATCTTTTTAGAGGGTCTTGATCTACTTCTAAAGAATTTTACATTCAAACTTTACAAGCCTTAGAGAACATTATGGAATACTCTCAAGAATATGGGTTTTCTCAGATATTTTTTTGCATCGCACTATGTTTTTTTAAAGACAACACTAACGCGTTAGGTATTATGTGACCTGGGTACTGAGAGACTTTACAAACATTCAAACAACGGACACCTCCTAGACTCGGGACAACTAATTGCTGAACAAGCAAATTTTTGTCCCGTGTGGGAATCTAACCACCAACACTCTAGGCGGCCACTTTAAACCATTGCGCCATTTTTAGTCTATTCCCAGTTGTGACCACTGGCTTTGTCACCAATGACATAAATAAGGGTAATGATGAAAAAAAGTTGGGATGTTTTTTTCTCATTTGTCACCAGTGGTGACAAAGCCAGTTGCTACAACTGGGAAAGTATGTATTATACATCACCACTAGTGACAGTCGGTATTATTTTTCCCATTTATGCTCAGTAGTGACAAAGCCCGTGGTCATAACTGGGAATAGACTGCTATTTACATATATGTGCAGATGATCACAGAGCCCGATTAGCCCGAGCCTGCCATTGCAGGGAGGACATACTTGAAATTGTCAACAGCGAGATGGAGGTGGCTCTCGAACTGCTAGACAAACTGATTTCCTGGGGATGACGGCATTACTACCGAGCTCTAAAGGTAGGCCAGATGCAATTCTTGAATGAGTTACCGAGTCTAAGTTAGGTAGCAATGAAAAAGCCGATGAACTCGCCAGAGCTGGTGCAGACAACCAACACTATGGATTGGTACCATTCTGCGGTGAGCTTATTCAATCATAAACGCCCAATACATGTCAATGGCAATTAAGAGATGGAAGATCACGATTGGTCTAAGACACTCGAAAGCCTTAATAAAGGGCTATGATAACAAAGTATCAAAAGAACTTCTAGAGCTCAAGAGATACAAAACCTGAGCTCCTTCTCAATCGTCACCGGACCCTGAAAACTGAACATAATGTTCAACCTTAAGTTGGCGAGAACACAATATGCAGATTCTGTCGAGAGGCAGAAGAAACTCCAATGCATATTCTATGCTTTTGTGGCCCACTAATGCAGTACCGAAGTATTAACCTAGGGTTGCATATCATGTAACCGTGATAAGATCTGGAGGTTTCTTGAAGCCATAAGTCTGAGCAGTGAACTATAAAGCATGATTGAGGTAGCACGAGACACTAAAAACAATAATAATAATAGGTAGTAGTTTAGTTCCGTCCTCTAACAAGGTTTAACGCCTAGGTGTTGAACTTGGGGTACTTTTCTTCAAACGAGAAGACAATATCATGTTGAAGAACTATAGACCCATCTCACTCCCGAACTATGGTTCAGGAGTGAGATGGGTCTATAAGTTCATTTCGAGAGTCTGAAAAAACCGTCTCGGGAGATAACTCGATGAATACCAGCCACCGAAACATGTCGGGTTTCGAAAAGGGTACGGCACCGTGAACCGTACCGTACTGTACCGTACTGTTCGACAGATTGTGCAAAAGACCGAGAAGTATTTTCAGCTTCAGCAGCAAGTATGTACGGCTTTTGTGGACTACGAGAAAGCCTTCGACTCCATCGAGAACTGGGAACCGTACAGCTCCAAGACCAGAGGACAAATCAGATAAACTTGCAGCGTGCAGTTAGACAAGGCAATTTTATCTTCAAACTGTTCACCACCACCCTTCAGAAATCTTCAAGACACTAATTGTTTTTAAGACACTAGATTGGACTAGACGGGGAATTAATATAAACGTTCAGTACATCTTACACCTTCGGTTTGCAGGTGACATCGTTCTAATAGCAGAGTCGCTGGGGCAGCTGGGCCAAAAAATAAAAAACTGACACTTACACATGTACATACGCTCACTCACAATAGGCTGCAAAGCCTAGGTGGAGCATCTCGACGAGACGATCTTGGTATAAATTTGGACAAAACTAAGGTTATGTTCATGAACAAGTCGCACTCAGACCGATTGACTTCGAAGGGTTGACGCTCGAAGTTGCTCAGGAATATATCTACATAGGGCACACTGAAAGTTATGCGCTCCTGCCCGCTCATAAATGTTTGAATTTCGAATCCTATATTTTTTTAAGAAACTCGATCATTGATTAAAACAAATTCACGGGAAATTGCGTGTCAATTGTTTTTTTATCACAAGTTGAAGTTCGTAGTCCGTAGCAAAAATGGAATTAACGAGGAAATATTTTAGGGCGATGATTTTTTAAATTCATTGACTCCGTAAGACTGCACTGCTCGTCTTCAAAATGCTTTTGGGAGGGAAGCACTTCATTTGAGCACTGTAAGGCGTTGCAGAATTTGATCGTTGCCGCGTTTCTCTCCATGATGAAATTCGTGAAGGTCGGCCCTCAACTGCGATCACTGAGAAAAATATGGCTACTGTCAGGCAACTAATTGAAGAAAACCACGTATCACCTATTCAATGAGGAGATTCGGGGATATTTGGGGATTGGTATGAGTCAAATTCAAAAAATGTTACATCAACATTTAAAAGTTAGAAAACTTTGTTGCCACTAGATTCCTCATGGTCTCACCCCAGAACAAAAACGGACTCGTGTTGATTAATGTCAAAAAATGTTGTTACAGTACGATCACGGACGTTTAAATGCTGTGTATGACATTGTGATAGGTGATAAAACATGGATATATTGTTAAATGTCTTCGAAGGTGACAGCAAACTAACAAAATTGAAGCAGGTGAGAAACTTAGGCTAAAATGGTTGCATTTTTTTCTCCCAGACGGGTCCTGTCTGCACGATCCCACTTGTTCACATCACCATTTGTTTGCCCAGTGTCTTTGAAAAAGTTAGGGAAAAACGATCAAGAAGTCGCATCCTATTGAACCATGACAATGCTTCGGCGCACACCGCGAACAAGACAAAATCATTTTTGGCTTAAAAGGTTAGAGCTAGTGACCCATCCCGCACATAGTCCAGACCTGGCACCTCGCGATTTCTAAATTTTTCCCAAAAATCAAACATTTCATGAGAGGCATGATATTTACGGGGCCGGAAGAGGCCGTGATAGCTTTCAACCAGCACGTGAAAAACATGCCCTTAGACCAATGGACTGACGAACTGAGAAAGGTAGCTGGGATAGATTGTATACGAAAGACGGAGAACCGGCTACTTTGGCGCACGTTAGGAGAACAGGGGACTGCTATAGGCTGATGGATTGAACGTTTATTGAATGTACATGTGTAAGTAGAAATAAGACATACCTTACCCCACCTTAACAGTAGCACATGATTTTTTATTAGTTCAGAAATAAAGACACCATAAAAAAAACAATCAATCTTAGTTAAATCGTTGGGTTATAAAAAATATCTAGAAACTGAGACATCGATTTCCTATTTCACAATCATACTAACAATGGAAAAAATGATTTGTGCACTAATTACATCTGTAATTAGTGCACAAATCATTGACCAAAAAATGTTGTAATCGAAGAGGAGGTAGGGGCGGCAAAATTTAACTAGCCAACAGGCGGCAAATGTGTAAATCCGCCACTGTATATGTGTTCAATGTTTAAGGCTTTGATTATTATATATATGCCTAGATGCCCGGTCTGTCATCTGAAAGTGGCACCAACTCAAATCAATAAAAATTTACTTATTCGACTCTCAGTGCGTTTGACAAGTGCAATACGTAAACACGTATTTGTGCTGTCGCAAATTGTATTAAAAATGGCGTCTTGTGTAGTCAAACAGTCAAACATTGTAAAAATTATTCAACAAAAAAAGAGAACGCTAAGAAAATAACATTCCACCAGTAAGTATTGTGACACAATCTCTATAAAACACAAACTGTTTTTTATCTTTATAATTTACAGACGATAGAGAAAAGGAGATGTAAGAAGAATATCTGTAATGCATTTACCTAAAAAGATGAATTAACCTTTGAAATATCTAATTCTTGCATAATACCTACTTCAAAGACCCAAACGCTTTTGCATTAAAAACCTACCTAACATTGTCTATGCTTTTGTGTTGGGCCACAAAAATGTCGGCCTGAGTACCCTGTTATTAGGGATGCGTCTTACAGCCGGCCCGCCCAACTAATCGGTTTATATTGTTAATGAACTCTCTCATGGGCACTAATCTGATTGACTGAAAAACAATGCACCTACGTCTGACGTAATGAACTGACGATTTTGAGGAGATATGATGTTCAAGCGTGTGTTGCTCTAAGCTTTGGAATTAAATGAACAGGGTTATATTAAATACTAAAATGTGAGCTTGTAATCTTTTCAAAGGGGTTTTTCTTTACGGATATATGCTAGAGCAGATAGCTATGAAATAGGCAAAAGAAGGGCAAAATAAATAATGCTTGGAAAGTTTACGTGGGAGAGCCATGCTTCGGCACGTTTGGGCCGCCTCGACTCCGCTCGATACCACGGCCTCACAGAAAACCGGTAGTGAAGCAATGCTTGCATTGCATTTCGCCGCGTGAGTGAGGTTACCGTAGGGCCCTGACCCCTCCCTCTCCCCTATTCCCGTCCTTCCCTTCTCCCCTCTTTCCCCCTCCCCCTCTTCTCCTACTCCCCACCTTAAGGGGCGGCAACGCACTTGTGACCCTTTGAGTTACAGGTGCCCATAGGCGGCGGTAGTCATTTACCATCAGGTGACCCGTCTGCTCGTTTGCCCCCATTTTTTTTTCATAATTTTTATCACAATTTTTGCTTTACAACGTTTTAATAAAAGAAAATATCACTTTTTTTAACTGTTTCCAAAACGTGGAGTTTTCGCCTGAAAATGTTGCCTCTCTTTTGGTTTAAGATTAAAATAAACTGTAAAAGGAAATATTGTGATTAAAAAAACACAGCATATTTAAGATATACCTAAAAGGTAAGCTTCAAACAAATTTCGTGAAAAAAACCGAAATATTTGTGGGGGATATAAACGAGAAACCGAAAGCTGGTTTCTCGATTTTTATCAAAAATTTTGATTTATTTTTTCTATAGGTTTAGTTTTGCTTGAAATCGTGAAAAACTATGTTCCAACCCTAAAAGTTCACTCCATTTCACCCTCATAACTCGGATCGACTTTAATTTAGGTATTTTTCTTCTTGACTTCGCTATATTTTCTTCCCTTTTTACCCCCGACGGCACGGAGAGGGTATATGCGTTTAGGGTGAGAGATGTTTGTGTGTTTGTGCAAACCAATGTTGCCATTTATCTCCAACACTAATAGTCCGTTTTTGATGCGGTTTCCAGTAATGGGTCGGGGGCTGCCATCTTTATTTCAAATTTCAACTAAAATGAAGAAATCCTGTGTTACATTATGTAGTCGTAAAACATCTTCAATAACTATATTCGCGTTAGATACTATAAAACTGCAAAACTTTAGTTCATTCTTTGGTTGTTGAATATGTTATTTATTATTTGTTATTTATTATATATTATATTATTATCTAAGTATATCTTCGAGAAACAAATAGGCACGTAAGGAAGTGCTATGAAAACTGATACTCCATTGTTTATTTGACTCTGAACTCTATTATAAAAAGCTTTTTACGTTTATTATCTTTCGTTACATAAGCTGGTTAAGTCGGGGTTTTTAAATTATTTTGTCCTTTTTTGATTAGGTTTTAACCGTCGTGGGTTTTTTCAAAATTTTTAATTTTGCTTTTATTAACAGTTTTAATGCCATTATAATTTCTTTTCTTCCAAAATTATTTGCACTAGCCTGGCAGACAAACCGATTGAATTCACAGTGAATTTTAAGAAGCTTTTAAATTTATTAAATAGGCTGATATAAAATACGCAAGAAGTAAAAATTAAATCGTAAGATGATTACACTAAATTAAACACCCTGCGATTTATTAAGATAAGTTTACATTTCCATTATACTGCGTTTATTGGTTTAAATGCTGTTTTTCTTTTTGGGTTGTAATTAATTTAGCAAGGACATGAGTTTCCTATGTATACAATAAAAATGCAAGATGTTTTATTCAGAGATAGATTATTTTGGTCATCTTCTATTTAATATATTAATACGTAAAAAGATTTCTTTGAACGCATTTTTAATTTAAAAAAATATTATAATTTATAGCAGACCAGCGATACAGTCCACAGATTGAAATTTAGAATACATAAAGTTTATATTTAGACGAAGTGCAGAAAGCTAAAAATATTTATCATTATTTGTTATAATTTTAAAAATATACAATAAACTACATGCGTCCAGTACTTACCTCGACATTCGACCTCATATCTTCAGAGGTATGTCATCTAAGGTAGAGATCTCAGGATCTCTAGTAATTACCTAATAGCCAGGGACTAGTCTGTTCTTTGCACAAATGCTAAAGGACATCTCTGGTATCCCTCCCGCTACTAAAAATGAACATAGTAATATTTATCTGTGCATTATTATTTACTAGTTGGTTTACAATATATGTTACTAAAGTACCTAATGAAAAGTATATATGTGTGTATATGAGTTCCAAATTTGACGGATAAACGTCATCAGTCATATAATTAATTTAATTAATATAGAAGAACAAACAAACCAAAAAAATCAAAAAATCGGGAAACACAAAATACCTACTATTTTGTGTTTTTGAAGTGAAACTTCTTTAGAATCGTTGTCATTTCAAATTCGATGAAACGAAAAACTCACACTAAAAACCGACAAACATTCATAAATAGGATTTAGCTTGCGAGAGAATGAGATAGAATACAAGTATACAGTGTTTCCTATAATCTTTGAAAAGAGACAAACATAATCATAAATTGGATTTAGCCTTTAAGAGAATGAGATAGAATACAAGTATACAGTGTTTCCTATAATCTTTGAAAAGAGACAAAAATATTCATAAATAGGATTTAGCCTGCGAGAGAATGAGATAGAATACAAGTAAACATCACACACACACAGCAGTATGCTAGCACTTGTCTTTGCGCCTGCGTACTACGAAGCCTTCTTGTGTCATTCACATGTATTATTTTTGTGCATTTGCGTATTAGAATTCGTTGGTTAATTAATTTAGGCAGTTTTTTTTTATTTAATTTAATTCAAGCTACTAAGATTAATTGAAATAAATGATCAGGAAAGCTTTTAACATTTTAAATATATTTCAAATAATTTAAATAAATAAAAATCTTTATAACAAAAAATTAAACCGACAAAAAGAACTAAAAAGCATAAAATAAATAAACCTTTTAAGTTTTAAGTATTGAGCTTATTTACATAAACTATCAAATTTTATATAAACTTATTTTGAGTAAGCGCCAAACAACAAACTGGTTAATTATCAAAATTTTATATGTACGTACAAGTGTACATGGCTCTACGTAGGTAATTAATCATTTTATTATTTGGCGCCGACTCAAAATCAGTTTATATAAAATTTGATAGTTTATGTAAATTAGCTCAATTTCATCACCAGCTCAGCATGTATATGATGTGATGATTTCTAAACGCAAATACCTGATAAAGTAATGAAAAGTAAACAGAAACACTATTCGTTTCTACAATTTTCGAGGGTTTCCAACTGTTCTCAAATGATGTTTGTAGTACCGGACAGGTTTTTTCTAGAGTAATAAGCATTAAAAAGGCTTTTCTTAGGTATGGCTGGCTGTGAATGACAAACTGAATCACAAAACCACCATATACTGTGGTTTAACCGCACTATTGTGCACTTTCCTGTTATGTCAATATATTTCATTTATCTAACCGTTGACGTCATACATCATACGATTGAAAAAAAAATACGTTCAATTAGAATTACTAATATCCCTATATAACCTACCATATTTTTTAAATTAATAGCTTCAGTATGTCAATTGAAATTGAGAATTGTTATTAACATTGGGGCCAACTCACCGAAGACAAAACGAAGTGAAAAGAAACGTAGCGTGGAGACCCTATCTGTCAGTAAGAGTGAATTTGAAGAAAATGCTAACCGTAAGAATAGATAAATAGCATATTACTCAATTTTTTATTCTAATTATTAAATATAAAATAATGTTAAATTGTGATTAAGTTCTGTATTCTTGTAACAGTCAAGCATAGTACAATATCTACTTCTACCTTACAATAAACAAAAAAGTCCTGATTGCCATTTAAAGTCACGATTCATAAACTTACATTGAGTAATAAATAATCCACAAGCAACTAATTGATCTGATACCCGATTGCGGCCCTTCGCTGCGGTCACTTGGCCGCTCCTTACAACGGGAAGCAAAAATCGCAGCTCTGCGGTTATTGGGATGACACGAGTGACGGTTATATCATTACGTCACGTGGTTCTTTTGTTGGACAACTTATGAATGGAGAAGATCTAGTTCGTAGTTTATAAATAAAGAGGTGTAAAGTTTGATGAAACTCTTGGAAATAAGAATGTATCCCATCAGGCCCAACAATGATTTAATGTGTCAATTAATTTTACTGTTTTCAGTGCTTTTCCCTGTCGGAAGTGCTTCAGCGTTAAGTGAAAACGACTTTAAAAATTAAATAACTTCTATTCTGTCTTAGATATTCACGTATTTTAAAGTCTATATTCTAATATTATTACAATTTATATGCATATTTTCACATTTATTATCAGATATTATTAGATGCTGTGACATTAGGCATATATTAAGGCTATATAGAAGAAGATAGTTATTTTGTGTTAATCCTGGATTGGTTGGTGGTCAAGCTATCATACACTAAACCAGTAACAAGTATGATAAATCACAGTAAGGTCGTATCGGTCCGGAAATACCGGAGGCAACAATTTGTTCCAGAGGCAAAAAAAATCTGGAGAATCGCACAGTGGTGAATTGCCAATTATCCAGGTTTAACCTTGACCCTACTTCCTATTGACCCTTATCATGAAATTTGGTTTAGGTTAGGTACTTACCACTAACCTATAGGTTTTGATTTACCTGCAAAATGTTCAAATTTGGTTAAATCTAAGGCTTAAATGGCCGTATCTTTTTGACCATTGCCTTAGTAGCTTGATTTTTTTATAGCTTCAAGGGACCACAGACATAAGTATTTCATGTTAATTTCAACTTAATGCCTCCACGGGTTCATAAGAAAAGAGTCTTGATAGACAGACAGACAGACAGACCGACAGAAAGACGGACAACAAAGTCTGGAAATCGGAACTCTAAAAATCGGATGAAATTCCGAAGTCGGCTATGATTTTGCGACGTGTATTGCAATTTGTAAACAAATCAAATAAATGGCGTTGAAAAATAGGCAGTGAATGTTTATTGCTATCAAACCATATAGACTTAAAACAACCATCGCATAAAGAATTACACATGAAATAATATTAATACTTATCCTGAGACATAGGTATCACACATTGCTATCTAGACCAAACTAAGCAGTGCTTGTACTTCTAGAAAGAGAGAAAACAGATAAACACACATATATATGTATTTTTTATGTAAATACATATTACAAAATATATGTATATATGTATATAGAAGTCTAAGCATCACTGCACTTTCCTTGCAATCAAGGTAACTGATAAGGAGACGAAGAACTACACAAACATAACAATTATATATAAACAAGTTACACCGTCTACGTCATATGTATATGTGTGTATGCAACAAGTGCAGCACGTGGTTCAGTTGCTTCATCGACTCGGCAGTAGCGCGATAGTGGCGTCGAGCTCGATTTTTCCTCCCGCGAGCGCCGTCTTCGCGACAGTAGGCGGGGTCGCCCCGCCCAGCCGTGAGTACGCCCACCGCAATCTTGAGACCAAACACGCAGAAAAACTTCCCTCACAGTAACATTACACTAATAGCTCAACAAATGCAGACAATAACTAATTAATGAGTATTTAGTTTATTAGTCCAACGTGTCAAATTACATGCTATTTGGCTCCAATCAAACCTCATTAGCTCCATAATTTGGAGTGACATTACCGACTAATGTGATCACTACTTTGTAATTCAATTTCAAATGCCACATTATTCAAACAACTAAACAAATCATGGTATAGTATAACAAATTTTAAGTTTTAATACAAAAAGGTCAATAGACATCTCTCTCTTCGTACTAACCGCAGCTAGCTGACTGAAAGAGGGAGATACGCAACCACACTTTAAAATGAAAAAGCTCATAATATTTCCCTTTCAACAATGGAACTAAACAAAAATGTTTAATGGGATAAAACTTAAGCGCATCTCACTCACACGCATAGTGAAATAGACGGGCGCGAATAAGAGGACAATAGCGAACATTTTCCCAACAAATGAAGCGTGGCCAAACCACAGATTGACCGCAGAGAATGGAGGCAGCGAGTGACAGAATGGCGGCGGTTCAGTAGTAGAGAGACGCGCGAGCAGCGAACACGCGGCCTCACGAGCGCGCACGGCCACGCTGACTCATCCGATACAACGCAACGCGACGCGGTAAATACCTGTGACCGGCGACGATCTCATTACGTACACACACACGCACCGTTCCAAATCAAATCTTACAATAGAACCTACTTGCGCGGGAAATATCACCAATTAAAATCTCAGCTGATGTTGACATATCTCGTGTGACTTACAGGTGTTCTTAGAAATTTTACCGGAACGTTTGATGTTTAATAGGATGGGCCCCAGTGAAACTTTTGGGACCCGCACTGTGATTCATCTAAAATGACGAAAGTGAAGTTGAAGAGTTCGTGGAGTTACAAACTAGAATGAGCGTCCACTTGAGGAAATAACTACAAAAATATTCACGGTTGTGACACACATGCATGGACAATAGTTGTGTGAACTGACGTATTTGTTTATTTTAATATAATAACAGTAACATAGAGACTTATACCGTACAAGGAGACTGAATAAAGTATTAGAATCCAAAGATCACCTAATCATAATAATTAACGTGTCAACGCTAAAAAAATACTCACTGATACGGTAGATCTGTAAACCTTCACATTCGTAAGTGAAGAAAACACTTAGGTTTGTTTGTTTCAAATTCGTACAAACACAAACGTAAAATAATAAAACGTATTGGACGGAGGCCAAAACCAAACATCGAGGTACTGTCATCGTAAAAATTACGGAAGTGTTGGAATTCAAGCCCTAACCTGCCGAATTAGGTGACCTTCGACAACATCGTACAGTGACGTGTCCATTGACGGTTAAGTGGGACCGGTTGGGTTCGCCAAACTAGGCGGAACAGCAGTGTTGTGTGATGGTGTAAAATGCATTTGCCATACGAGTCCCGGGGCCGACGGCGCCGTGAGTTAGCTGATATGGAACCGTGGTGGTTGCAGTCCATCATCGAAGAAACCCTTCAGGAGTACCCTGATCTAGGTAAACTTACAATAGACCTTTCTAAACAAAACAAACAAATTGCATGTCATGGCTTTAAACACTTATTGTTTATTTTAGTCTCTATTTTATTAAATCTCCTATATAAATAATAATCCTGCTAATATAACCGTGTTACTTAAGATGTTTTAAAAATCACATAATTGTTAAGTTTCGGTTATAGCCACAAATACTATTGCAAAATATATAATTACGTAATTTTAGCAAAAAATGTGTGTTTGTGCAAAAATTGAGGTTTTAGTTAAACTTAGATATATTAGGGATAGTATCTTGTGAGAAGGTAGGTAGGTAGTAGTAGGTAGGTAGGTAAGTAACTAGGCAATTTTGATTGACGAATTTATAATTAAATATTTATAATTATAAATAAATTCCAACTAAAATAAATAATATAATTATAACTAAATGCCTTTTTCTCTTTACTTATATCTTACACCAAAACTACCCGTTATTCTTTTATCTGTTATCAAGCTTGTCCATCCCAAGGTTGTCTGTAAGAGATCGCTCTCAGCGATAAGGTCGCCTATTGTAGGTACATATCCACTTTGTGTATTTATTTTAAGCAATATTTCTTTGTTGTACAACAAAGATTATTCTATTCTACTTTAAGTTCCCTCATTAGACTGGCCTGTTGGTCTAGTGGTTAGTGATACTGACTACTAAGCCAGAAGTCGTGGGTTCGATTCCCACCTAGGACAAATAATTGTGTAATGAACATGATCATTTGTTCTGTGTCTGGGTGTAGTTTATGTATAAAATGTATGTATTTAGAAATATATAAGTATGTTTATCAGCAGTCTGGTTACCATAGTACAGGTTCTTCTAGTTTGGGATCAGACGGCCGTGTGTGAGATGTGTGAAGTTATTATTATTATTTAAATATTAAAATAATATGATAGTACTATTAAAAATAAAATTAATATAAAAATAATCTACATAAATACTTAACACGTGAAGAGAATTATTTTTAAGCAAATGTCGTGCACCTACGGGGGAATAGGAAATTTGGAACTCTTAAAGTTTACATGTAAACCTTTTTAAACAATATGGTGCTATAAACTTAAAAACTATGTGAAAACGACTTCATCAAGCTGAAGTGAAGTGTCCACGTGAAAATTAACGCTTGATTCATATTACATATCCTACTATAATTATAAATGTGAATGTTTGTGAGGATGTATGGATGTTTGTTACTCTTTCTCGCAAAAACTACTAAACTGATTGCGATTACGCTTGGTATGTAGATAGCTAGAGACCAGGATTAACACAGGCTACACTTACGCAGGTAGAACCGCGGGGCGCAGCTAGTACGACAATGAAATAATACAAAACATTTGCAATTTAATGAATTATGGTTGAACTCCGACCACCAAGGGAACCAGTTGTCCATTTATGATTAAACATCAAAAAGTTACAAAAGAAACATAAAAGCTACGTAATATGTTACTTCACTGATTACACAAAATCTAATGAAATATTCTGTTTATAAAGAGGTTAATAAAAATATACATTGAAAATTAAAACTATTATGACAGTTTTAGGTATATTAAGAGACTACTGTTTTTTTTTGTTTACTTAAATTTTTTGCACCAATATGTCCTAGTGTTCTCTTGTGGTATAAACATTCGTACCTAAGTCTATCGTCATCATTATTCCAGCCGTAAGAACTTAACTGTTGAGCAAAGACTTAAAGCGATCTTTATTCTCAAAATTCAATGTTAAAGTACTTTAGAAATTCAGATGTGTAAGTTTTAAATAAAAATTTAAATATTTTCACAGTCAACATTTTGAGTCGTAAGATTATGGAAATGCGTGTCATATCAGCAGCTCATCATCATTAGGCATGATGATGAGAACTTCGTAACAGAAAAACCCAAACAACAAAAACAATTTGCATAACCGAGGCATTGGATCCAGGATCTCTAGTACATACAAATACATAATCTTGTTAATTTGAAATAATAAATCTTAATACGCTACTAATGTAACTCGTAAACAAAAGAAAAATTATTTCACATATCGAAACCAGTTTCATTTAAAACTTATTTACTATGAGTTGAAAACATACAGACTAATTCAATCAAAGATAACATACATAGATAAACTCGTGCTCAAAGAAAAGACATCAACGCGGCTCCAGGAGAAAATGTAATAATATTGATATTTTGAATTGTTGTTTCAGATAGCAAATATTGTCATTTATTTACTTATAAGTAAGTACATATAATGTAGATTTAAAACAAACCCACATTCCAAACTGACTGCACGGAGGGCCCAATGGTTTAAGTGGCCGCCATAGTAACGCAATAGTAACAGTTTAGTTTCAATAGTAATAGGAGGGGAGGAATTCTACTATTATATATATGACTGAACAAAAATTCAAATTAATGGTATAATAAAAATGTTCGAATTTTATCATTTTCATCAAGTTGTGTCAATTTCTAGTTTAATAACTTTTGACAAAATGTCGGTCTTTGGATGGCAAACAGAGGCGAATTCTTGTAATTATAATTAAATCTGACCTTAATCTATCTGAATCAAAATCAGCATTGACTGAGTTCTGACTAGACTCGAAATAAATTAAAATTTACAGTGAATCATTTCGATGCAGCCTAATAGATGTCCATTACAAATATTACAAATATTAAGATGTACCGGTGCATGTCGACAATCACCAATTCAATCAATCAATCAATCAGCCTATTATAGTCCACTGCTGGACATAGGCCTCTCCCAATGTTCGCCACAGCAGCACCCGGTCCTCCGACTTCCGCATCCATCCCTGCTACCTTCTTCAGGTCGTCGGTTAATCACCAATTGTTATGGTGTAAGTCCGAAATTTTTCATTTTATTTATATTCATTTATGTTTGGATCGAACATACACTGGTTAATGGGAACATACACCAAGGTGATTCTGTGAATTTTAGATTCAGCGATTTACAATATACGCAAATGTTAAGACCTACCAGTATTTCTTCGAAAAGCGAGAATGCCATACACTTTTCTCTTTTATATTGACATTCGACTGTTTTGTTCTGCAACGTATAACGTAGGGTTCACTAATTAAAATTGTGATTTTGCAATAGAATTCGGTTCTGGCGTTGTGGTCGCAGTTCTAACCGAAACCTAGCCATTTCTGTTAAATTGACCTACCCTGGTAACTTATTCTAAATATTTTTTTTACATTACCATCGCTCATAATGAAGATACACCAAATCGTCGTGGTGTATGATAAAATTCACCACATTCACCAGCTAGCTTGGTGGATATTACACCCGTGTATCTTAACATACACTGCACTTTGGACATTCACGGTTACAAATATATTCGGAGTCCCGTATTTGGTCGCTTGATGCTGACAGCAGTGAACATTCTGACAAACATTTCGTAGTATACCAATCGGCATCAATACTACTTTGACAGGATGTCAATAACTGTACAGGATTAAAGGTATGACCACCAACTATGAAAAAACTAGCGATTAAAATCTTCTCTGCGCTTTTTGATCTCTTCACTGGCAGGCCTTGGCTCATTCTGAAACAGCTTAACTGTTATCTGGCGCTTAGTTTCTGGATTGTATTGACAAATCGAAGGTTCCTATTACCTGTCATAATGACATATCTGAATGAAGACCAAGCGCGGGTACTAAAACTCACAACTCTCGGAGGCATCGCGTCATTGCTCTCATTGGTCCACAAGCCCCGATTTATACATCTAATAGACGTTCCAATGCGTGAGATGATATTAGTTTCAACTATATCTCGCTTAAGGTCACTGGTGTCAATTGGCGCATTAAATGTATTTTTACTATACTATAATAAATAAAAACACAGCGTTCTAAAAATAAACTAAACGGACTTCGTATTTGTATATTTTTGTTGTGTTAATTCGTCTTGAATAAAACATTTATTCAAATTCACAAGCGATATATCTGAGGCGCGTTTGATGAACTTGTTGAATAGTGTTTGTTTACTTAGCTGTGTGCCGACTAGAAAAGCCTTACCACACTGCCACGGTTAAACCGGAGGGCTATACCGTCTGTCTCTTAGTGTGATACAACGATACAACGAATTTAATTTGTATAATAAATGATCTTAAATGTTGAATATGTACCTATCTACAATACTCATATATCTATACTAATATTATGAAACTAAACAGTTGATTTGTTTGATAAAATAAATCTTAGGTGCTACAATTGCATCATCACCTTCCTGCTCGTTTCCCAATTTTTATTAGGGTCGGCGCAATGGGTAACATTGCAAAGGGCTCTGCTGGTTTCATTTATGGCCGGTCGCCTGCCTGACACCAACCCTCCTTGGGAATGTAGTCGTTTTAAGACAGGAAAGAAGGAAGAGGGTAAGCTTGTGTAAAGAAAAATGGGTAGGGAGAGGAACCTAGAGCAAGGGATACCGCAAATCTCGTTATGGGAAACAGGACTGAGACTGCAGTAGCTCGCAGAGGCCGGGGTCGCGTACCCAAATGTCCTATACTACCTGTGACTGAAGAGGCCACTAGGACATTTAAAAAATTGCTTTTGTATTGGATAGTTTGTAAAGGCAAGCCATAATTTATAAAACAACACTTCAACCCGGAATGCGAAGTGTAGGGTGGTTCAAATACAAAATACCAAGACTCTATTATATTTAATAAACAGATGACTATAACTCTGAGATTAACTCTTGTAATTCTGAGATTCAATAATGAATAAATAACAGACGTACAATGAGAATAATTGTCTATAAATCAAATAAATCGTTTTGTCGTTGTTGACAAGGTGACCACCTAAACCACATCACCTTCTGAGCAATCATTTCGCTGTCAATGAATCAATTAAAATGTCATACAGCAGTCTATATTAGTACTAGTGTTGTGCAATTATATTCATATATTGAAAATAAGAAGGGCAGGTGTGTGTTTAAAATTGCCAGAATTAGTTAGCTCAGAAAACTCATACTTTTATGGCAAAAGAATTGATCAAAATATTATATGAGCAGAAGCTGGTCTATTTCCACTACTAGTGTGACATCTTTGTAAACCTCATTTCTAGTGAATAACTTTCATTTCATTTCAACGCTGCCAGTCTTCCCGAAACGTTATCAGCTATGCCTAGAATAGTGATATAATGCTGCGTAGGAACTTTGCGACACCCACCTACGGTACTTATTTTATTTAAAGGTCTTACGTTTTTTACGTGACTAAATTTTAAATAATTGAAAATTAATATGTAATAGCTATTAAAACTTATAAATACAGTGCCTTTGCATAAAAAGACAATCTAAGAAAATGTAAAGAATATAATAATAATAATAACTTCACACATATCACACACGGCCGTATGATCCCAAACTAGGCAGAGCCTGTACTATGGTAACCAGGCTGATAAACATACTTATATATTTCTAAATATATACAAATTATAGATAAATAACACCCAGACACAGAATATATACATACAGAGTTTCATTTCGATATGACAATTAAAAGTAGGCTAAAATTTACTTCCAAGATATATTTACATCGTTACAAGCGAAGTTAATAAAGACGTATTAAAAAAACCACTCGTCAGCCGTGAATGTTAATATTATCATAACCAAAAGTGTGAATTAGGAAACCCCTTATTTCTAATGACTCAGTTAATTCGCCTACCATATACACATGTCAATGTAAATAACGCGAACAAGCACAAAACATTGACATCTGTCGGAATACAGATACTTGTCATATTTATTCGTGAAGTTATTGAAATCAACAAATATGCCTCAAACGCCCAATTTTTTTTAGCAAATTGATATTTTTGTACCATTAGAACAATATTATTTCTCGTTAATCATTCCTGATATTAAAATAAAAAAACAGTAGAGAATAAGATTTTCAACCGAAAATACTCTTAACTTTTGAACGCTCTCACGCAAAAGTAACTAAATTAAGCTATATTTTCGTAAATATTTATTACATCCATAGCTCCGTATAATATTATTAAGTCAATTATCCATAGCATTATTTAAAAAATGTCGGTGAAAAATATTTTACAAATTTAAAAAAATATGGTTATCATTAGTACGCAATTACGCATGTAAACACATTAATGTTCATAAAAACGGCACTCATGAAAAAACGCACTTTTTGAGTTACGACTTATGCGTGGCATACGTTATGTTTTTGATAAAAGGCTTCACATAGTAAAATTCTGTATTTACATCGTCTAGATAAGGAACGGTCGATGTATCATATTGTCATAAATTATCATACAACTTAGAAACATTATATGAAGATAGTTTAGGTAATTCGAAATCGGAAAATGTTAGTAACAATTCATGAATTTATAATTTAAATTTTATAATTTATCTCATAGTTTTCAGTTTTTTTATCTGTTCTGCAAATATGACATTGCGTCATCACATCAGTAACAAAAAAAAATTGAAAATTTTGTTGTAAATTTCAGAGAATTTTTTATTCTACATTCGTAGAGGAATAAAATACTCTGAAATTTTTACTTAGGTCTTTCATGATAGGCAAATTTTTTGCCATGAATCCCGATTTTTTACTTGCCAAATTACGGAATGTTTAAACATTGGTGTAGGATGTATTGTTCTATTTCCATCACCAATCATAATAGTTACTCATTTTAAATTTGGCAAAATTGCATTAATTCACACTTTTACTGCCGTCATAACGTTATGACAACTGAGCAACAGGCAGGTCTAGGTAGGTCATTTTAATAAATTTATGCGCGGAAATTTAAAATGTAAAATTGAAATGACTTTCATCGATTGAGTAAAATTGACATTTAATGAAAATATGTAAGACTATACTAGTCTATACTTATGAGAATCGGAACAAATCCAAAGCCTTTCTGTTGTTTGTAATTTATATTTTACTAGCCACCCGTCTCGGCTTCGCAGAGCATATATATTGATTTTTCCGACATCTTTTACAATCACCGTCATATTTCAGTCATTTTACACAAAATCTTAACAAATTAAATACATAAACCTTGATCATGAATCACTCTGTCTATTGGTGAAAATCCGTTTAGTAGTTTTTTAGTTTATCGCGAACAGACAGAGGCGACAAGGGACTTTGTTTTATAATATATAGTGTATTTATATGTAATTTGCTTTAAATTAAATCTATATTATATAGTAGGTAGGTATCTTAAGCATCTTAGTTAACTCTGCATAGGTTATTTTGCATTCGGTTATTTTAATATTAGCAGCTTTATTTGTTTTGATACTTTATAATAAAATTATAATAATCTAAAATGTGTAATACAACCGGATAAATGGAAAACCTGTTACGTCGAGCTAAAGATGATGAGCCTAGAAGCCTATCAAGAATTAGAATAATAGATAAAAGTTAAATAATAATTTTATCAATTAATTATCTACCCTTTAACCAATCACCCAACTAATCATCGAGCGAGACTGTTTGGTAACTTAACCAAACAGTCTCGCTCGATGATTAGTGACATTATTCACTTATTGTATTTTATTCTGACTGACCGCAAATGTTAATATTGTAATAAGGAATTATCTAAGCAATAAGAGCCGACATGTTAATCAGACTACTCCAGTCGCGCAGTCTTAAAAAAGTATCCAGACTTGAACGAATTTGGATAATGATACTATAAAATAAATAACTGGTTTTAAGTCGCTATTTCTTATAGTTTCGAGAGTACGAGTACAAGTCTATTTGATCTGACATAATCAGAATACCAAATGACATAGTTTTACAGGAATTAAATGCTATGGACTATTTCATAGAAAAACCATATAGGAAACCACCTCGGGATCGAACTTAATCGAATACCTACAGTTCAAATAAAATTTAAATCGGTTAAAATGATGCCGAGAAATCGACAAACACTCGTGAAAACAAAAATGGGTTACTTATGTACACGCGTAGGAAGTTATACTTCTTTGGCATCATTAAAAAATAGTTTTTAATTGCAAGCAAATTATTAATTACAATAAAATAATAAAAGGACTGGAAAAAGATAGTCAACACAGTCAAGAAATATTATAAATAGGAAAACAGTGATCAGAGGCGACGAGCGTGTATATAGAGGTTCTATTTCTGTTTTGTTGGTAGCTTTTTTTCGAGACTTACTTTCGAGGCAGCTTCAACCTGTTACTTTTGTGTTACAGTGATGCGCGCGCATCTTAAAATTTCACTCTCATATTTTTTCATAACGCGCCTAAAGAAGTATAACTTCAAAAACGCGACGAGCGGTTTTGTTTTCCACAGTATATTTGTGTATCGGTGTTTTACACAGTAATGAAACATCCACACTACGACTGTACCGTAGAAACACCCTTTACAAAATCTTTGACCGCACCTAACCCACAGTCTGCGGCTCCATAATTCCTATATGCCATTGGCTTCCGTAAATAGTGAAACCGCATTTACACCATTAATGTTTTTATGATTCCCCGACCCGTTATACTGTGATTTTTTGAGACGGTCAGCAGTGTGAACGGTATAACCGCATACTAATTTGAGGATTAAGTTTACTTTAGAGGATGATTACGGTCTATTACGTGAGTATGTTTATGCGAAATTATGAAATTGTTTAAAAATAGAATACATTTTGCGCTGGCGACACACAAGAACAACTACTGGTGTTTATGGTTGGGCTTTGAACTTTTTTGCCAAATTACTTGTACCCATAAGAAAATATAACATCTCTTAAGTAAACCAATTCAAAACTTGTGGTTATTACATTAAAAAAACAATTAAAAGAAAAAAAGTCATTTAGTTACATCTCCTTAGAACAACACTCTTACCAAATTTTTATTCATAATTCCCTAATTATTCCTACATTCAGGGATATATGGGAATTCTGAAGCTAGAATAATCGTACATTCGATAATTAGACATCATGAAGCAAACCACTTCTAATCACAATATCAGAGCAATATTCTGTCTATCACAATATATTATTGAATCTGTCATAACTTTTACAAACCTCATTAGATCAATCATTAGGTATAAAAAATCCCTGGTTACGTGAATAACTTAGTTTTCCTCGTTGATTCAGTTATTATTATACACGAGGCGTTATCAATTAGACGCAGCCCAACCGTATGATAACCCGAAGCGATTTTAAATTAACCGTCGTGGTCGCGTCGTATCATTTCATGCAGAATATTCAATATATTAAGACTTATACATAATAATAATATTTAATAAATAGTAGTATGTGTTGGGTGTACGGATGAATCACCAACGAATAGTTACTATGTTAATTCTTTGCTCGAGAAGGTGTCATTCGCTTGCGCCTCTCATCAATACCGTAACGTAATAACGGAGATGTTGCTTACATTTTTTTTCGTCTATAAATTCCCTAAAAAAACCTACTAGTTACATTGCGCAGTATTCTTGATCATCAAATCAAAATTGAGAATGAATGATTGCTTCTAAAACTAATTAAATAAAATTTTAAAAACAAAAAACGCGACAAAACTTTCATCTCCATCACCTGGATAATTGGCAATCCACCACTGTGCGGTTTTCCAGATTTTTTTTGCCTCGCACAACCAATCTTTGGAACAAATTGTCGCCTGCGGTATTTCCGGACCGATACGACCTTCAAACCTTCAAGAAAAGAGCGTACTCCTTTCTCAAAGGCCGGCAACGCACTTGTGACTCTTGAGTTGCAGGTGTCCATGGGCGACGGTAGTCACTTACCATCAGGTGACCCGTCTGCTCGTTTGCAACCTATAATATAAAAAAAAAATTGAAATTATGTTTGTATACTTTTGATAAAATTACAGTTTTCTTATTTAGAAGTTTTTTTATCTAAAAACTACAAATAAATATCAAATTAGTCAATTAATTTTAAGGTATTTGTATTAATTTAGTGAGGTATAGCGGGGATGTACGTTACTACTGATATCAATAATTATGCAGACAGAAATGAAAAAGGTAATAACAAACTAAACCAGTTAATATAGTATAAAATGATTTTACAATGTGTTTATTACATTATTTTTTTGTGGCTTTACGAACTACCATTTCCCAAAATTACAAAAAAATAGAGTACTACGAGTTGAGAGAAACCAACACTGAACATATATTGTTGTACTTTAAAAATAACAATCCATTACTTAAACTCTACTCAAATACAACTCGTTGTTAAGTTGAATTAACCTTACAACCTTGGCCGTAAACGAAGAAAGATAAACAACTTAGATAACTTTCAAAGACCTCATCAATCTATCGATAGACTTTCGAAACCACAATAAACTTTCAGTTTGTAATTTTACAGTTCAAATTCCTTTGTCGACAGTGACAACCGGCAGCCCAGACTACATGTGTTCAAAGCTGCCAACACACTGGAGATCAAACAAGACGTTGCCCGGAGGGTTTAAGGTTGTAGCACTTGGTGAAGTGCTCGACGGCACGATGGTGACGGTCAGGGCTGGCAACGACGAGAACTGTTCTGCTGAACTGAGGAACAATTCGGCGGTGATGAAGAATAGGGTTGCTAAGTTCAATGATTTGAGGTTCGTTGGCAGGAGTGGAAGGGGTAAGTTTTTCTTTTTCCTGTCATCCTTGCGTTTGCCTTAAATAAAATAAATGTTCCATTTTATATTAAAAATACAAATAAGAGAAAGATATAGGTCTCTGTTTCAATTTAATGATTGAATTATGTAGTTGTCTGGCTAGAAAACAATTTGAATTCGAATATAAAATATTTGTTTTTTACTAACAAAATTTGGTTTGTACGTACTATTCAAATAAATAGTTTTAATCACAAAATTGTTTAGTGAAGTGTTGTCTTCCTTTGCCGTTTTTCTTTTCGTTTAAATTAGCAGTTTTGTTGGAATGGTTAATTTTCTCTCACTCTTGTCCTTTTAAAATGTAATGTATTTAATATATTCAGTTATACCACTAAACATAAACATCATTGACGTCCTTTTAAATCAGTACGTATACTCTCTTACGTAACACTATGCACATCACTACTAATAACTTTGAAATAACGTCCTTATAGCAGGAAATAATCCTAACGAATAATATAAATGCAAAAGTGAGTTTGTTTATGCATATACGTTGTCAGGGCTACACAAAAGGACATAGCGTATACCTTTCAAGGAAAATAAATGTATTGTTCTCGAGGGATAGATTAGATAGATTTTCCATTAATGTGGAATTATTAATTCATTTATTAATATTCAAGTTAAGTCGCTAGAAAACCATAGCAACAGCGACATGTTTAAAGACTTTTAATCAAGCTACTTCCACGCTCATCTCAGCTTATCTCAGCCCTCACGGGACGTGAACTACTGAACATAGACTTCTCATAAATACTTTCACAAAGAGCGGCTGGGTACTATCGTCTGATTTAATTACTTTACTAAATACAATAACAATCTACCAATACTTAAAAATATATATAAAAACTGTTTCTTAATAAAGAATATTGATATCCTATTCACAAGAAACGAACGGCCTTGGAAACAACAAACCTCTAGCAAAAATATCGCAACAAAACATATGAAAAACCCTTAAGACGTCATTAAAAAAGTTGGGAAACTCAAGTATGGATGACGCATCATAGATCCGTGACGACAACCTGCGCGGGCGCGCTGTGTATGACTTCACACAACCGGTTTTCATTCTTATCGTGTAGCTGTTTAAATATTTATATAATCACTGTCCGAGTCAGATGAGGCTATTATTGGAATCGATAAATAAGTGCCCATGCTTATCGATTTACTAACACATAGGTATGAGTTGGGAAAACTGCATGTTATCACCTCGAACTTGTTTCACTTTTCTACTTTAGGGAGATAGCTCGAGCTATTAAAATTTTATGCTACCTGACGGAGGTCATATATAATTTTTTTAGATAAGCATGTACGTTTTAACCGATGATCCCTAACGCGTATAAAAACTACTCATAGACATGGCGGATACATTGTACACAGTACGGACCACCCAATAGACTTGGTCGGCTCCACACTTCCACACCGAACTTATTCGTCTAGAAATTAGTCGATCGTTCTACCGTTATATATACTCATTTCTTATTTTAACTTGTCATAGCCCTTAATTAACCAGATAATCCGCATTCTGCCCGGGTATGATGAAATCCTAATTAATATTATAAATGGGACAGTAAGTTTGTTTGTTGCACTTTCACATCTTAGCTACTCATCCGACCATCTTGAAATTTTTTTCTCTCTGGTGGTCGGGCGCATCGAGGCGCTGGGTTTACGGGTGGCCCTGGATAAGACGGAGGCCCTTTTATTTCATGGGCCCCGTCGTGGTCCACCCCCTGGCGCCTCTATCGAGGTCACGCGAATACGCGGATACCGCACCGTGTCAACGGAGGCGGCGTGCGCGTTGGCAGGGACTCCCCCGTGGGCTTTGGAGGCGGAAGTGCTCGCCGAAGTATATCGGGGAACGGCTGAGTTCCGGGCGGGAAGCGGCAGTCGGCCCCCGCCCGAAGAGGTACGCGAATGGCGTGAGGCCGCTCGCCGAGCCACCATGGCTCGTTGGTCGTCCCGGCTGGAGACTCCACGTGCTGGCTTTGCTGCCGTGGAGGCGCTCCAGCCGGTCATCGTCGAGTGGGCAGGGCGGCAGCACGGGACCTTTTCCTTCCGACTGACGCAGGTTCTTTCGGGGCACGGCTGCTTCGGGAAGTCCCTGCACTCGATCGCTAGGAGGGAATTGAGTCCCGCCCGTCACCACTGCGACTGCAGTGAGGACACGGCTCAGCACACGGTGGCGGTTTGCCCCAGTTGGGCGGCGCAGCGTCGGGCCCTCACTGCAGTCATCGGAGTGGATCTGTCGCTACCGGCTGTCATAACCGCGGTCGCAACCTTCTGTGAGGAAGTCATCTCGCAGAAGGAGGTGGCGGAAAGGGTCCGGGAGGACGACCTCCACTCGGACCTAATTCGCCGCCAGCGGTCACACTCAGGGCGGCGGAGGCGCGCTTACCAGCGCCTCATGCCGCCCTGAGTGTGACCGCGGGTGAACGGGACGGGTCCACACGCACAAAAAAAAAAAAAAAGAGAGTGGGTTTACGTCAGTAGTGCACTGGGTGGGTTGGAACCCGCAACCACTTGATCTTCCGCTGCATCTTTGTTCTCATTTATATTTTTTTTGTATTGATGTCTTTAAATATTGTAATTGGTATAACCGTTAAAATTAAAGTAAATAAATAAATTAAATAAAAAGCAACACTTATGCTTATTAAAAAAATATTCTATATAAAATTAACATTTAGAGTAAAGCCTCAGACTGACCTGTTGGTCTAGTGGTTAGTGACCCTGACTATTCCCATCTGAGTCTGGGTGTTCTTTGTGTCCGTTGTTTGTATGTTTGTAAAGATCCCCGCGACACAGGAGTAATTCCTAATGCGGGGAGTTGTCTTTTAAAAAATAAATAAATAATGATATCTAGCAAATAAAGCTCGTTGTGAATTCGGTTATTGATGACAAGATGCAAGTACATAGTTATAACAATTATGAAATGATTATCACTATCACCCAAAGTAGGTGCAGTAGGTCATGGTAGCAGCGGTTGTGGTCTAGTACAAATAATTGTGGTTTGTAACCAAGACACCACCACTAATTAAATACAAAACAAAAAAAAAGCTCTTTAGATACTTTGTATTCTATTTTCGTTTTTATGATGTTATCGATTAAGGATCTTATTATTAGGAACAAAAAGTTATCTTTTTTTTTTTCTAAGCGTATTAAACCCCTAGTACAATAATTGGGTTTTGCCACAAGCTTTTGAATTGAATAGTGATTGAATACAATCTCGCAGACATCTGTAATGTTATTTTTTACTAAGCTTGTCCTCGTTATAATTAATTTTAATGCTATTTTAGTTTACGATATTTTTGGTCTGAATCTTTGTATCACTAGTCAACTCTGAAAAAACCTTTCATGCTATTTTTAACTGTTAACTAATCTGTTTATTAGTTGACGTAGCCGACGTAACCTTCTGTATGTTAGTAATCACTAATCATATATGGACCCTAAGACACGTTTCACGTGACCCTACATACCCTATTCTACGACATCGAGTGTCAATGCTGGTTTTAAGTCAGGATGTTACTTTGTGTCATTAAATTGTAAGTGCGACACAGGGATGTATCGCACACCTAGATCTAAAGATTTTTTGAGTTATGCACAGTGCACACCATCGAATTATTTATCTCAATACCCACCAACCAATAAACCAGCATTCAAACTATCACCACTACTCGACGCTAAATGCTAATTTCAACTCGGACTCTACTCAAAATAATAGAACAAAAATACATATTTTAATAAGCAATAATTACAAAAATCCAATTTTCAGCCCCAAAACATGATTCAAACACAAGATTCCCACAATATCTTTCTTCTATCAAAACTTCTACAGTGCACAGGAACACAGTAATTAGTATTTCGCCTTTTCTAAAAAAAAGTGCCTTTTTAATGTTCCGTACCCAAAGGGTAAAAACGGGACCCTATTAGTAAGACTACTTACTACTAAGTACATCTGTCTGTCACCAGGCTGTATCTCATGATGTATTTCTGTTGCCGCTATAACAACGAATAATAAAAATAAATTAAAAATTAAAGGAGGCTCCCCTACTAGAAACGTATTTTTTTTGGCTTATAGTATTAAATATTGTACGATGGTGCGGAACCCTTCATGCGCGAGTCCGACTAGCACTTGGCCGGATTTTTTTAGTTAATACCTGTTTAGATCTAGGTGTGCAATATGTAAATAATGTTAAGTTCAAAGGGATTACATTGTAAAAAAAAGGAATAGTTACGTCTTTAGGCGTTTCAGAAAAAATACTCCTAAGGCTGGAAATAATAGTTCAAAATAATAATGTACCGCAACGCTACTGGTAACAGCTACTTTTTTAACTGCCCCTGTGTATAATAGTCCGAGGTAGTCAATATGACGTACTGATAGGCAGTGAGTCATCAGTAAGAGTAAATATGCGTGTATATTAGAAATGTTTATATATGTATATAACATTTATAATCGCATAAAAGAAACTAAACGATCACGCGATTAAGACCCCGTTCCACGAGTCCCCTTCATAAACAAAATAATGGTTTGCGGTGAGGGAACGCGCATTTTCTAAATCACGAATGTGAAAACCCGTATTTGCCGTTAACCTATTACCGTAGTGTCTATTAACAGACAATTTGTTAGCAATCTGCGAGAATATGAAAACAGAAAACACGAAAAAATGTTTACACCTAGATCTATAACACGTTAATTTTAAGAAGACTTCACACTTACGATAACGAAATTGATTGTAATAGGTCAATAAGTCCAACGTAATACTTATTTTTCATTTAATAAAAGGCAGTATGATCAGTACAGAAGCCACGTACAGTGTTATTGGTGGGCGCGGATCTCCAGTAATAATTATGTTATCCATAAAGCATATTGTTCAGACACATACGGGAGTCACGCTGAAAGTTTAAAAAAAAATAAAAATGGAATGATATAGTTAATATTTTTATTGCTTTTTGAAGTAGTCTGCCTTCTTTCTAAGTACGTGCGATAGAACCATTTACTGAAGCAATAAGCCCACTCTTCTTTAGGGATCTGTTTCACACCTCTTTTCAAACGCATAATCTTCAGGGTTCATAAAACGAATACCTCTAAGTTTATCTTTTATCTTTATCTTTTGGAAATAAATAAAAGTCACTAGGTACCAGGTCGGGACTGTAAGGAGGATGACTCACTAGCTCCACACCTTCGATAGACAAATATTTGATAGTCCGTGTGGTGGAGTGAGTTGGAGCGTTGTCGTGGTGGAGGAGGATACTGCTTCTTGGGCGCTGCAGTCTAACATTTTCCAATACAACTGTTCGATAATTACTGACATACTTCAGTAACAGTCCTTTTATCTTCTAGACTAGAATGATTGTTGCGAAATGGACCCATCCGTCCAAAGAATGAGGCAATCATCTTTTTCCCTTGACTTCTGCCCTTTTTTACTTTTGTCGGCAAATCTTCGAATGGAAACATCCATTGCACAGATTGTCTTTTGGTTTCGGATTCGTAACAATATATCCAGCTTTCATCACCTGTGACGATGCATATACGGCATTCGAGTCATGTCCGTCACACTTTTCAAGCAATGAGCGGCACCAATCCAAACGACGGCGTCTTTGATCTTCCGTCAAATTATGAGGTATCCATCTAGTACAAAGCTTTCTGTCTAAATGTTCATAAATGTTCATGTAAGACTTTTTGTACTTTATTCATACCGATGCCTAAAGCTGCCCGAATCTGTTGATAGGTCAAACTTCTATCAGCTTCTATCATTAGCCGCACTGAGAATCATCAGTGAGTTTGCTTCGACCACGTTTAAACTCATGAAACCAGTTGTAAACAGTGGCACGAGATGGGGCTTCGTAATGAGATGCCAATCGAATCTATCGTAACATTGTTGTTGAGTAATAAATCATTGACCAAAAATTTTCTCTAGTGAAATCTTTGACTAGAGAAAATTTTTGGTGCAAATTTTGATACAAGACAGACACTTTTTAAACTGACACCAATTTTTAAAAACATCATTATACAACAACAGATTCCCAAAGAGTGTCTAATTCGAAATTTAAATAAATGTTTCATCGGGTGCTTTTCTTACTGGCCTATTCTAAAAACTTTCAGTGCAACCCACGTATAATGTAATTTATCACGTTTTTTACCCAAATATTGGTACATTACGCGTTGCAATAGATAACTTGTATACAATAGAAACTATGTAATGTAGATATTAATAGTAAACAATAACATTATGCAATATAAATGGTCCTTATTGTAATAGTTATCAAGTATTTAATTTTTTTTAAATTCAACTTGAACTTTTGCTTACTGCGATGCGATTGCGTATTGCGCTGACCGTGGTCATGGACAGAAACAAATAAAATATTAGAAGTCACAGCAATGAAGGCAAAAAAACTGATATAAAAAGTTATTACTCAACTCCATAATGTATGGAAATGTAAAACTGGTTTAATACATAAAACGACCAAAGGTGCAAACATCGTGACGTCATATATCTAAGTTATCGCTAACTACAGGAAAATTACAGGAAGTAGCATAAATAGCTCATGACCAGTTATAAATATAGCAGTTTGTAGAAAAGCATAAATAAACATGTCAATATATTAATTGTATTTCTATAATGATATTATCGTCATATATCGTTACATCTTATTAAGGTTAAATATAAAGAACATATGTAAACATTTGTGGTACTCTATACAATATGCTAACTTTTTCCCGCGTCTTCGCTCGCGTGGTAGGACCACACAGGAACAATTTTGATTTCACAGTAGACCACTTACTTCGGCACAGTACAGTGCACTATATATGTATAAGGATGCTATTATATGTATACAAAGTTGACGTATTTATTTCTCTTTGAGTAGCCTAATGAACTGTATAACATGATTAAGTAGATATGTACCTGAACACGCATATTTACGCGTACCTAATTGTGTAACTACATACCCCCAACCCACCGTAAATCTACGAGAAATTATCCAAAACGAGAGTATGTATAATATAATAACTGCTTATCTTCTTATTACATATTATAGCATCATGAGTGAAAATTTAGACATGTTTGATCTCCAGCTCCCCAATTCACTTTTACTACAGATATAAGAAAAGTAATGTGGGAAAAAAATTAAGTTTTCACTAACAGTAGCAGCACGATTAGCATTTACGATTAGATTTTATGTGCAGTAGCACATAAAATCAATGCGTGTCTATCGTCGAGCAAATGGGATATTATAAACTTTCTTTTAGCTAAGAATATATCAACTGCTCCATTGCTACATAAGAAAGAAAAATCTTACATTTACACAAAGGAACTCCTTTTGACTCATGACATTAAAAGTGTAAGAGAGAAGATGAAAATAGTTAGGGAATTTTTATCAATAGACCACGGAACAGACGCCGAATAAAGCAGTTGTTTGCAGATTATTTTTTAGTTTCACGCTATATATTGCTAAATATTCAACAAAAAGGACAGATCTTACAACCAGGCTAGATGATAATGCCTATGAATCTATAGGAGACAGTGTTGAAAGGTTAATGCACTGATGGTATATTTTAATATGTCGATAATGGTCGTTTCTTTTTTAATTTTTTAATTGGAATAGGTGTTTGTCTTCCAACTCACCCGGTAGAAAGTGACGATAAAGACGAAGATGGCCTATCCAAGAGAAACCTATTAACTCTACACTTGAACGTCCCAAGATTATAATTGGCTGATTGTATTAACATAAATTTAAAATAATTGAAATTTTCATTTCTAGATAGTGATGAGTATATTTCTTCTTCCAATACACTTTCGGAGAGTACCAATGTCAGTTGTCAGTAGGTCTACTTAATCGGAACTGAATGTTGTCGGTTTCAGTGAGTAGGAGCTGTATTCCAGTAACCAGTTCCAGTGAGCGATGAGTACAGAAAAGGCTTTAGCAAATTGGTGATGTTGGTTGATACTTAGTATGTTTCCACTACGTAGATGGCATACCAAAGAGTACTGATATGGTCGTAGGAGTAACCTTTAATAAAAAGGCCAAAAACGTTAGCTGTGACTGTGTGTGTGTGTGTGTGTGTGTGCCAATAGGTAGATACATCGAAAATTATTTGTTGATTCCAAGGTGTGGGGTTTTCTACATATAGAAGATTTCAACAACCGCAACTTGAATATATCTAAATAAGTACCTACAACAGTTTATAGACAAGGAATTAAGACGTCACTTCATAGGCTGAATGTAAATCACGAATACTCGTATGCATTTGATTCTCGAATCAGCCGTCATGATTAAAAATAATATAACCTCGTAATTGAACTAGGTTAATAGGTAATTCTAAGATTTTTTAAAGAAAGGCTAACGTAACCTAGGTCACATACATCTAATATCTGATAACTACCTTCAACTAGACTGGTTTACTCTTAGATTAATGAAAATATTAAGTTAATGTAAAATTGTTAAGTATAGTACCTGCATAGTTTAGTACTCCGGGTTTCGAAAGATAAGGGGTTTTGAAACCTGCATTGGCACTTTAAAAATCAGCGAATTTGCATCTAAAATTTGAGTCTTTAAGGATGCAGCTACTCAAAATGTATCTATGTACATGCTAGATAGTACACTAAGTACCTTTAGCCTTTACATGATCCACTGACAGAGACCTGAAAACGCTAGCTATTTTTAATCTTAAGCAGTTATTATATGAATATACTCCCACAACCTAACACACTTTCATCTGAAAAGTCGGATCAGCAAGTTGGATTTTAATTTCCAAACCGCAGCCGGCAGTAAACGACGTTGGCACTTTAGTGTTCCATTGTGTTAGTTGCGCCGGCGCAGCCCGCCGCCATTACCGGCCCTCATGCATCTACAATGTTCGAGGGGCAGTAAAATCACAGAGATCGTTTAACACGCCATCAACACTGTGACTGGCCAGAGGTATATTATGTACTATATGCACATACACGTACATTATGTCGATACGCACAGGATCCATATTTATTTAAGACTAGCTGTGTCCCACGGTTTTACCCGCGTAAGTCCTGATCCCGTTAGAATATCGGGATAAAAAGTAGCCTATGTGTTAATCCCGGTTTCCAGCTACCTATATATCAAGTTTCATCGCAATCAGATTAGTAGTTTTTGCGTGTAAGAGTAACAAACATCCATACATCTATAAACAAACTTTCAAGTTTATAATATTACTAGGATATACGGGTTTACTCCCATGTGTATTTCGGCGAATGACACTGACTGTCGATCCCGAAATTGATCTGGCTTTCCCAAAATACTCACGTGAGCACAGTCATCATCATCATCATGGCGTTGTTTCCCGGTTGCAACCGAAACTTTCGCTTCGGTGCCCGGGGTCCGCCTTCCGACTTTTTCTCCTCCACTTCGCACGATCTTCGGCATCCGTAATAGTGAGTCCATTGGCACGCATGTCACCCCTTACGACGTCAAGCCAGCACTTTTTAGGTCTATCCCTCCTGCCGGGACCCGGCTGAGGCGGCATGGCCAGACATTTGTTCCCCACGTAAGTAGCCGGTTGCCGTAAAACGTGGCCATACCAGCGAAGACGACACTCCTGCAATTTATCCGTAATGTCACGGACATGAAGGCTGCCGCGAATGCGGGAGTTCCTAACGCGGTCCTTCCACGTTACTCCACACATCCACCGCAGCATATTCATTTCCGTGACACGCAGTTCCTGCTTGTGTCGCTCCAGCAAGGGCCACGTTTCACAGACGTATATAAGGACAGGTCTAATGATGGTTTTATAGACCTGTCCCTTCAACTTAACCGGTATCTTGGGGTCACAAATGACACCAGTCACTTCACGCCATTTGGCCCACGCGACAGCAATGCGTGCCTTGACATCGTAATCGATGTCACCAGACGCGTGAAATACAGATCCCAGGTATTTCGCCTGATCCGCGCGCTCTACCGTGTCGCCGTCTATGCACACGGGTGTGGGATCTGTAGAGTTACAGGCCAAGTACTCGGTCTTCGCCACGTTGAGCTTCAGACCGCCGTTCTCAAGCGACTCCTTCCACGCCTTCACGCATCGCACCAACCTACCCTTGTCCGCATCCGCCAGCGCGATATCGTCAGCATACATGAGCAGCCATGGAGGCCGCTCATGTGTATCTCTAATGCTTTTGACAGGACGTCTAATATCACGCTGAACAGAAACGGACTGAGGATGGACACTTGGTGTACCCCAACGGTGATGGGGAAGGGTTTAGTGTCACCAACAGCGGTCTGGACTACGGAATCATACATAACTCGGATGGTGTCAATATAAGCCTCAGGAACCCCTTTAGACCGCAGTGCCCACCAGATAATCACGCGAGGAATACAGTCAAAGGCCTTCTGCATGTCCAGAAACAGGCAATGCAGAGGCATATTCTTTGTCCTGTATTTCTCCGTGACAGTTCTTAGGGCAAAAACAGGGTCCATAGTCCCGTGACAGTTCCCGTTCACACTCCGAGACAGTACATTCCTGTCGATCCGAGAGTCGATAACCCTCTCGAAGAGCTTCATCGTGTGGGACACGACCTTTATACCTCGGTAATTACCGCACTCCTGCACCGATTCCTTGCTTTTGAAGACTGGAGTAATGATACTCAGCCTCCATTGGGTCGGGATCATACCGGTGAGGAGTAAAAACACACTACACCACGAGAGCCCATCGCCTTCCAGGCTTCGATGGGGACTCCATCGGCTCCGACAGCTTTCCGATTCTTCATGCGGCGAAGACAATTCTGGACTTCTGCAGGCGTTACTGGTGGCACTAGTTCTTGATTTGCTGCTTGTTCAGCAGATCGTGGAAGTATGCGTGCCATCTCTCCTTCACCGCGAGGTCCTCGCATAGCAGGTTGCCCCCACGGTCCTTTACACAGCGGCACTTGGAAATATCCTAATACCCTGTGCCGCTTTGACCCTTGAGCGCGCCAACTTATAGATGAGCTTTTGCCACTCAGACGATTCCAAGTGGTCCTGTCTGGCTCTGGCTACAGCTCTCTTAGTGGCGCGCTTTGCCACCCTGTATGCGTCGCGATCTTCAGGAGATCTGGACGCTTGCCACTTCTTAAAGAGGGCTTTCTTCACCCTGGTCTCTCTCTGGACTGTGTTGTTCCACCACCATGTCTCCTTGTCACACTGGTGACCGCCCTTACACACACCAAGCACCTCACTCGCCAACCCAAGGATAGCCGCCTGTATCCTGTCCCAGTAAACCTGAACTGGTTCGCCCTCACCACCGGTGCACTTGTCACCGATAGCTGAAGCGAACTCCTGGGACGTGACTTCATCAAGCAGCTACCACCTAATTCGGCGCTGGAAGCGCTCGACACGTTTGTCTTTCGGCTTTACGCAGAGGTCCATGACAAGAAGACGGTGTTGTGCAGCGAGACTCTCACCGGATATGACCTTGCAGTTGGCTACTTTGCTGATGTGATGTCTCCTATGTGATGTGATGAGATGCTCGGGTTTCTTTTTGAAATACGTGTTCACGATGGCAAGGTCGGCCGCCGCACACGAATTGAGGATGTCCTTCCCTTCCGCGTCACGGCTACCGTACCCAAAACCACCGTGAACACGCTCAAATTCCCCACATCCCTCACTCACATGACCGCCACCCAAAACGATCCCATATGACAATGGGATTCCACGAAGCACTTCTCCGAGAAGATCCCAAAATGCCATCTTATCGGCGTTGCTACAACTGACCTCGTCCAGTTAGCGTGCCAATGTTACATGTTGCAAAGCGGAGTTTTCGATTGGGCTAACGTCTTTAGCCGTGCTCGCCTACGGCACGGCAGCCCTTGTCCACTTGTCACAGGAGTCGGACGACGTTCCTGCGCGTCGTTTTGCGGCGACGCCCTATCCGGGACATATGCTTTCTTAGTTCGTACTTTTTTATTTTGGCAAATTTTGGCTTTTACGGGAGCGACTGCCGTCCGACCTCCCAACCGCAAAGGGAAAAACCGAAAGGTGTCCTTCCCTTGCTGCATGTGAGCTAGCAGGAGGAGTGGTCCATCGGTCGCCTTTTACGACTCCCTTGGAATAACTCGGGGTGGCCCTATTCTTCGCATTGGCCGGGGCCACACAGCCAACACGTGAGCACAGTAACATTGCCATTTAGGATAGTTCAACTACATATTGCGGAATGTCAAAGGTGGTAGAGAAGGAAACTTTATGAACTGTTTGTTAATATTTTATTTATTACTGTTGAAGCAGTAATATATAATTCTAATAATTTTAACAGGAATTAACGCGATCACGTATTTAATAGGTATTACATACCTTTTATTTGGCTGACATTTCGACCAGGTTGCACTGGCCGTGGTCACAAGCTGAGTAGTATCTTCCTTATCGTCTGTTTTTATAAATCTCAAATATGAGAAACAAAAATTTGCTCACGGCAGGCTCAGTAGGGCCACATGCATACCTACGTCTCAAACTATGACGTGTGAAACTCATATACTGTAACCCAATTAATCTCGTACCTTTGCTTGCGTGATAAGGTTCTTATTACCTTGCTCTTGCGACCTCTACGTAAAATCTTTTACTTCTTTTAAACCTTTTCGAATTTTTTGCGAGAGAGCTATTTATATTATTGCTATTGTAAGTCATCTGTTACACTATTAACTAATATGTGCCCATGGTAATTCGAGCGAAAACAAACGTACCACTTGGATGCACAACTTCAAAAATCATGATGCTCAACTTCAATATCTAATATTTATAAATGAGTCTGCAACAAACAATTTACATGTTTTTAAAAAAGCCACACTTAATATATGTTCATTTGGATAATAGTTTTTTGGCTCCATGCACACGATTGATGAGATTATATCACTATAGGATATAGCAAAACAATGACTGTGTAAAATGCTAAATACAAAAAAACATTAGGAATATTTTATGAATTTAAAAAGTCTTCCATTACAGTCTTGGGCACTTTGATATTGCCCAAGTAATGTAAACATTCGATATCCGATTCAATCAGCTTCTGAACTCGACATTATTATTTAACTCACAAAAATTAACATTAACTGCGTAGACTTTAGTAAAACCGATCGAATCGATTGGTAAACACATTATGATAATCATAATTTATGTAATACATTTTTTTATCGTAATTTTGACAGCTCTGTGGTAGTTAAAAATATTCATAGGTACGCCAACCATATGTTTCCCCATACATTACTATAACTATACAATATTGCAACAAAATGTTTTAAGCCAACAACGATATTTCTACACGTTAATGCAACTATGCCAAAATGATTCAACGTATGTTCTACGAATTTATTCGTTTTCCTTTTCAACCAAAGTTTCATGTTTACCTTTATTAATTCTAAAATTCATCATACTATTTTCTTCGAACCTAGAGATGGTCAAGGTCTATAAATTGAAGACCAAACTCACAATAAAGTAGCCTATTAATCAAATACTAATAATACAAGAAACAAATGTTATCGCATGTTAAGTCCGTATTACAAAACACGGCTTAACCTCTCATCCTACGCAACTAATATTTCTAAGAATTTTACATGTTTAATATAGTTAATGCTTGCGTTATATTCTAACAAGGATATAGTTGACTTAATATTATTATAAATATTTACACAATGTAAGAGACTTACATCCCGGTAACAGCCATTTTGAGTTACCATTTTGAGTTACAGGTATGCGAAGGATCGTATACCTGTAACTGAAAATGGCTGTAAACTTAGTCTTTATTAAACATGAATACCACTTACCAAAGTTTTTATTGTAAAATATCACTTTCCTTCAATTAGCTTTCGTTGTTGCCTACCTTTCCCACTATCCTTTCAATATACTTCCAATTTTTCTTTTGTGGAAGAGCCATGCTTCGGCACGTATGGGCCGCCTCGATCGGAGTAATACCACGGCCTTACAGAAAACCGGCAGTGAAGCAATGACTGCAATCCTTTTCGCCGAGTGAGTGAGGTTACCGGAGGTCCTAACCCTTCCCTCTCCCTCTCTCTCCTCCTCAACCACTCTTACCTTACCCCTGCTCCCACCTTAAACGCCGGCAACGCACTTGTGACTCTTTGAGTTGCAGGTGCCCATACGGTATAGGGGGCAAACGAGCAGATGGGTCATCTAATGGTAAATGACTACCGCCGCTCATGGGAACCTGCAACTCAAAAGTCACAAGTACGTTGCCGGCCTTTCAGGTCTCACTCACTCGGTGAAAAGCAATGCAACATTGCTTCACTGCCAGTTTTCTGTGAGGCCGTGGTATCACGTCGGTTGAGCCGGCCCATACGTGCCGTAGCATGGCTCTCCCACGTATAATCTGTTTGTGTCCCACAGCAAAGCTAGCATGTTCCTCGCCTTTTTTCTATCTTTGTATACCTCTATCTTCAGGTAATATCTTTGATTTGCTTTTATATAATTAAGATAACTTCCCATCACATCGAAAGTACAGTGATTTAAAGAACTGAAATTATGTTTTTTAAAAAGATGTCATTTCTATCTCTATGCGTGACTATTAAGTTATTATATGGAATTAATATATGTATAGCCTTCAACTATTGCGATGCAGGAGTTTAGAAGCGATTGTAAGTGGCTTAACTTGAATTTTACAAAAATATACTTACGTGTTTGATAAATTATTTAATATATTTGTACAATATGTATGTAGTTCTTAGTTCTAAACGTATTTCGATTTCTGTCGGAAAACCCGAACAGTGTGGGTTTTTTTACTTTCAAATATGTGGAAATAGAGCTCATACATTTTACCGATATACATGTTTCTGGAAAAACCACTATTAAACCTTGGCATATTTAATTTAATTAGATTCGAATGTGACATTTTAAAGAGTCTAAAAGAGATTGCTTAGACTGAAATGCCAAGTCGTCATAAGATTTATTTTTATATAATTAATTTTTTAAACAAGCACACAAACTGCCTGCCTGCAAACACTCGTAACGCCACATATGCTACTTCAGCCCCCTTTACCATTCGCCTTCTCCCCCTTTCTCCTCCTGAGTACTCCAAACAGGAATAAAACCAACGTAGTAGGGCAACAACTACTGGAATTAGTGGGATTAGGCGCAGACAACAGAGATTAGGGTTCCGTAGTTCTAACAAGGAACGTCATTGTCAGATATGTCATTCCGTCCGTGGCTTAGGTTAGAGACTGTTAGTACTAGAAAGCTGTAATTTTGCATGGGTATATACATTTATAGGTTATATACATAGAACGTTACGTAAGTTTTGCTTTATGCAAACTATCTAATTTAATATGATAAAACCGACCAAAGATCAGAAAATAGATCATAATATTGTGATTTGAAATCAAATCAAAATCAAAACCTTAAGTTGTATTAAAAAAAAAAACAAATTGGAGGCAAGAGACGTTTGTTCGATTTTTAAATTAATTTTCTAAATTAAAATGGCGGGCTTTCACTATGACATACGTTTAATTATCTTATAGAACTTTAAGCGTGGTTTTACTTGAAAATAATGTTTCGAGGAAAGGAGTAGTGCATTGAACGAATCTTGTCCATCTTCAATTCAATCACGGCAATTTTAACTTGGAGGAAGATAAGGTAAGGCCGATAGAAGTGATTACCGATAAGAACATTGAGTTGAGACTGTACGAAAACTATTAGAGGCAGACCGACGTGTGACATATCGACAGATCGAGGAAACCCTCAAACTTTTTTCACTCTGGGTACCACACTTGATGACTGATGCCCTGAGGGAGGAGCGTGTGACCTGTTCTCATGATATGTAAAAAAAATTGAAGACGACTCATCTAACTACGTGACTCTGGTCTAACTCGATTGTTACATGTGATGAAAACTGGCTTTATTATTTGTTTCAAGGTGAATCACCGCCGTGGTCTGTGAAAATGTCCCTAGTCTTTTTTCAGTAGAACACTCCTATCACTTGGTCCAACTAACCCTTTACTCTCCTATAGACAAAAACTAACTAGGGTTAAGTAATATATATTTTTTTTAATATATTCTTTTTATGGTAATCAATACAGTAGGTAGTATGGTAAGCAACACAAACACGTCCTTTTCGCCTATACTCATAAACATTAACTTAAGTATTATTATTAATGTAATGTAACACTACACCATCGTATGTGAACTACCATTAGTTACGACGGGGTCATCAAAACAGTGCATCGATAATGCGATGTGATTAGACTCGACAGGCGCGGACTCGTTCGGTGGCATGTCTCAATATTTTGTATTCTTTTTGTCATCTGATTCAAAATTTTGTGTATTTATTACTTGTAGTATTTTAAGTATCTTGTTTTGACATTAGTTGAAACGTATAAACACCAACGTATAAATACATTTCCACGTATATTCGACCCAGCCGTGAGCCCTCAATCAAATCAATCAATTCCGCTGGGTGGAATATACAGATATCAGCTCTGTTCTTATAACTGTCCCACATCTGGGCATGAGCTCCACTCCGTATGAAAGGTTGCAAGCTTACTGAGATTGATAGACTGTACAAACCTTTAAACACATTATGAAGAGCATGCAGATTTCCTTACGTTGTTTGCCCTCGTGTCAATGATAATTAACGAAAAATTACAATAATAATAATAAAAACCATTAAAAATTCTAACAAGCTCTTGAACTTTCTTGAAGTCAGAGGTGCACTACCAAGGTATAGAACTCGAATCACCCAACGTAAGATGCCAATGCCACTCGACTATTTAGCATTCCTTAATAGCCAAACTACTAAACTACCTTGTACCTTAGTTAATGATGTATTTGCCTTACTCCACCAAAATTAAAATACTTTGCACAATCTTGATTTATCATCTAATGAGGTAATAATAATTATGAAAGTAAATCCAATTACCATCATCTAATGACTTGAAATGCATTTAAATATTTTTGACATTTCGACATCAGTAATTTGATCGTAATGCGTTATGTCGAAAGAGAGAGTACTTGTCATTAAATTGAACACATAATTAGGAGCGGGCGGAGTGACCGACGCACGTAAACGCTGTGACCAGAGTGTGACCAAATCATTTTGTATGGTCATCATCGTATTACGCTCTCATCTCCCGTTCAAATGTACTTCTTGAATCGGCGCAGCATCAAAGATAGAGGAGATTGTTTGATGCATTTTTTTATGTTTGTAAAAGCAGTAAAAAACGAAAACATCAAATCAAATAATTTTTAATACTTACGTAATACACTCGCACCTGTATCCCCAAAAGGAGAAGAGATTATAATACACCCACATTTTACAAATTATAATTTGGTCTCACGTAATAAGGGGCAAGCGTATTGCCGCCAATCGGGCAGTTTGGCAATTAAAGATGGGCAAATTGTCCGGGTTATTTTACAATGTCATTGCCAAAAAAATCAAGTGCTTTCATCAAGTATTTAGTATTGATTATCTTATACCGTGTAGTTAATATTTGTTCATTGGATTAACGAATGTACTTTACGAAAATTACTCTTTTCATTTTTAAGTGCATATTCTCAGTTTCTAAATGTTTTTACAAATATTTAAAATAACTTACAGTAGTATTAGTACACTAAACAGAATATTTACCATATTTTTTGTTTTATCGAGGTATCGATATTTCTATGCTGTTAAACTAAGTTCAGGAACAACCCATGTGGATGATAGTGGATGTTTTGAGCAGAAAAATCGATCTGCCACCATTTGCATCAGTACTCCAAACGTGTTTAAATATTGAAAACTCAACAAAAACAAAACAGTATTAATTGCGATGTTGTTATATTACGAATCACAGCTTTTTTCTAAAACTATTATGGGCTAATTGATTATATATATTACACGTTTAGTCATCGGGCTAAGTAACTACTTTTGATAAGGCCACTGAGTCGAAAACTTATTGGGTGAAGTGGTCGCCCTTAAATTATATAACTGAAAACATCCTTTAAAAAAAGGGATTTTGCTCTACTGTAAGAGTTGTGTTATAGAAATAGAACGGAAAAGTGTTAAATATCTAATTTTAGCTAAAAATCGGATCAAAACTTAAAATACTTTAATATAATTTACTTTTAAATAACTAGCACTCACATTGTATTGTGTCTTAAATTTCTCAAAGATGTGAGAGCTTTGACAATATGACAGTTCACATGGCCCGACGAGTCCATAACATTTTATATTTTATGCATATTGGGCGTTCCATACAATATCGAGAACTCATGATCGGATGCAATCACTGAAGCGAGGAAAATTGTTGTTTGCAGTCCATTGCTGTTTCAAAGCCAAACTAGTTAAAAGTTAGCTATATTCGCAAAATGTTGTATAAAGAACCGCAAAATATTTCCGAGAAAATCGTGTCGTAGTCATGTACATGAAGTGTGACGGTGTTGCGAGTCGTCTCCGCTCACAAATGTCACTTAGGATTTACGCTTGATCATAAATCAAGATGGCGGCCATTTCCCTCCCTTGCACCCTTGCGGCCCACCTGCGCCCGCGCATAATAATTGAATATTTCACGCGTCTCTCTCAACACCTTCTGGAGGCGGTCGTTGAAATACAATGTTATGTTTTATGACTCGGCTCGTATTGTGTTAGGTCCTAAACTGTTGATGAGTGATCATGAGGAATGCATTAACTTTAATGGCAATTTTAGAAGCAATATTTCACCTCGTTCAAGACACGCCTTTAAAGCTTAGCGGGCAATGTTTTATGATGATTTGTTTCCGTATTGATGCCTAAGCTCGACATCACTACACAAGTATGCACGTTGCACGATCTAAGCAAAGCTGGGATCAAAAATATACTACTACTTCAAAATGTTACACTTTACGCTGATGTAAAATGACGATAAATAAATTTAAAAAAAATCTCGTGTAGACCCAATGGGGAATACTGTTCAACTTTTTCTTTTATTGCTTCTCGCTAATATCCTGTAGAGAAAAGACTGGCCCTTCGTTCCGTTTTTCTCGGAATCTAGTCTTTCTACTAAGAGAAGGTTTGAAATTGTCCTCTGTTTGGTCCAATCCTAATCCTATTGCCTGACAGATTTGAATGGAGACTGATTATGGCAGAAAGAAAATTAACTGATTTGACAACTTACTTAACTTATTAATCAAATGTGTCTTCCAAATTGAAAAATCTAACTACCATGTGTTTTGATTGATTTCATTCATTTGATTGTTTGTACCAATATGAAATGGGGCTTACAATGGTACGAATTTATATGAAGGCATGGTATGAAAATTTGACCTGTCAGTGAACGACAACTTAGGTATATTTGCTTAGTCCTCAGCGTAGAAAAAAAATTGCTTAAAGCGTCTATGCTTTTAGGATATACTAGGATCCTTTAGCACAGATATTACTTAATTTATAAGTGTCGTGTTAAAATTCATGCTGTAAACGTTTTTAAATTGGTTGGTCAACTGCCAGGCTTTTGTATGCTTTAAACATATGTATTTAAGTTTATTAAAGTAAGGTTTAATTATATTTTTTTATTTGTTCTGGGCCGCAAAACAAAATACTTCCCAAGATTAAAAGCTGAAACCGCCAATGTGGCTGGTCCAAAGGCACACCCTACTTTGCAGCTTGCTAAGAGAAAAATTACTCAAAACATACTCGTATTCCAATTACTAGGAACGGATTCTTCAGAGCAGCGTCAGTGTCACATTGCGCAGTAGGTGTGCCCAATTTGATTAGGGACGTATTCTCGAAAGACGTACATAAAATTCGGCGTTCTTCGACGAGCTCTTGACACTTCCTCTCCAATAATACGTAGAGAAGGTACGTTGTACCTTCTCTACGCAATTGTTTGCAAAAGGTTCGATCAACTGCAACTCTAGCCTCTTAATCCAGTCACGAATTATTTTTAACAGTAGATTTTGTAACTGAATGAAGGTAGATGTGCACCTTGAATGATTTCTATGTTTAATAAGTTCAAACCTTCAACGGTATCACTGAGTCATTTTTATTTTTTAGTACGTTATCTTTTGGAGCATTTCAATAAAATGAAATTCAGGTGGCATCAGCTAGCATCCTGTTTACCTTTCGTGTAACACTAACACTATTGTACCTGAAGATCTGACTTTTAAAAAGAGTGGCCATGAGTTTCTTTGCCAGTATTCTTCTCATAAGGCTCTACGCATTTTGGAATCTGGAAGTTATAGATCGACACAAGCAGGCAGTAGATTTTGGTGTTTTCACCTAATTTACTTCGACAATCCAGCACATGCTGTGGCGTCTGTTTGCGCCGATCTATGATTTTAACTCTAGCTTCAATTTAACGTTCATAAATGTCACTTAGTGTCTTAATTGAATAAATGATTTTGAATTTGAATTTGAATTTGAGATCAGACTACTATCTCTCCCAAACAAGGTAAATATGACAAGGAAGGGTTATTGTTGAAGTAGAATTATTGGAAATAATTTTCAAAACATTTGAACGATGCTGATAAAGAGGTAATTCTTTCTTCTTTGACTCTAAGCTTCACCAGTAAGTGTGACAATGTCCATGTGACAGTCTTTTACAAATACCACACCTTAAACAGGTATTAACTCAAATAAACACTTTTTTCATAAAATACGGAAGGCTAATTACTGCCTGTGTAGATTTATGCTTTTAAATGCAGCTAGATGAAAGCTATTGTAGGAATCTTGTTTTGGGGCTGAAAATTGGACTTTTGTAGTTATTTCCCTTTGCTTAACAATGTAGGTATGTATATTTGTTTTATTTCCTGAGTTGAGCCCGTGTTGGTGAATTTAGCGTCTAGCGTTGAGTGTTGGTGATATTTTTAAATTTGTTATATTGGTCGGTAGGTATGGAGATAAGGAATGCGATGGTATGCATAACTCAAAAATTTCACCTATAGATCTAGGTGTCTAAAATGTTACCACTTGTAGGGGGACCATTGTAAAACGCACATAATACTAATATCTATATCCTCTAAATTCTTTGGTGTTTCCTCTTCAATTAATGTTAAATATGATTTTCATATAATTTGATGTACAAATATTATTTGTCATTGAACGTGTCTTGACTTGAAATAACAGGAAGTTACTGAATGTTTAAGCGTTATCAGTACTGGCACAGTATGACATGTTCCTATTAAAGTTCAGAAATAAGTAGTTTGGGTACCAAGCAAAAGTCAGTGGCTTATATTAGGTGTAGAGTTTTGATCTGTATTCAAATGAAGCATGGTAAATAAAGGAAAGAAATAATACTTAAAGCTTTAATTCATAAATTCATAAATTTATAAATGTCTTTGCTTCTAGATAGTTGCTTCTTTAGAACTCATTATCTGGTTCTTTAAAGACAAGAGCGAATCATTTACCAAGAAATCGACCACTTATGTTCTTTTACCACCTAAAAAGTATGAATTCCAGAAACGTTATGTCACAACATGTGCAAAAAAACCAGAACGATTAATAAAACACAAAACTAATCTAGCACGTGCAACATGTCGAAATCAGTCATTTATTCCAAATGTAGTGCTCTACACACGAATTATCTGCATTAGACATGTTAATCCACTCATTTTAACTGTAATTTTATTCGGTATTTATCGGTGCATTCATTACTGACGACCGCAAATCGGACGCCCAAAAAGCTCGCTATTTTCAACCCATCGCGGTCCACGGCAGTTAGGTTCATTCTCACACACATACATATATAGCAATCGAACGTGATTATCTACTACATAAAGGCTAATAAGTTGATTAATATGATTTAAAACTTAGCATGAAATGATTTATTTTGCATTTAATTGATTTAGTGCCCATAGTGCATATATAATAATTGCAGGGCAGTGTGCATAACATAAACAAAAGAAAACTGTCGGTTACAAACGCTTAATTAATGTTAGTGATTTTAGATTTACTGCCATGCCTTAGATTAAACCATTGTGATAAAAATAAGGCAATAAAAAGTTAGCCATCTACTTTTAAATTCCCATTAATGGATTTTTTTATGATTATAAAATGAACTGATAGAATTCATGACGTTCGTTCGCTCTCGAGAATGAAGAGCCTGGAGATTTTAGTTGAGCTGTCCTTAAGGTCGTCCAGAAAGATAACAAGTTCCAACAAAAATGTACGTGTTTAGTCATAAACCAAAGTCGAACACAAACAAACTCATAACAAGTTGACTGTTAGACATTAAAACAATAGGATTTTTTTATCCTTTAGAAGAAGGTTAATATACACACACATTTATTAGATATGTAAATATTTTACTTGCAATATACGGTAGCCTAATGGCTTATAATGAATCATTAATGGTCCTTTTTTCCATGTCTAATTAAGATGTATTGTTTCAGGGAAGAGTTTTTCTTTGACAATCACGGTATCGACGAGTCCACCTCAAGTAACAACATACCAAAAAGCCATCAAAGTCACCGTTGATGGACCTCGGGAACCCCGATCTAAAACTAGTAAGTATCACCACCTATCACTTGACTTTTGATTTTAGCAGTGTGACGCTTGCATAGGTGGCAATAAGCATCTTTATAAAAATGGCCGGTTTTAAATAGGTAAAAGTAACGGAGGTAACAGTCTAACTACATCTAAAACGCAAATCATAGCTAGCCTGAACATTATATGATAGAAAATCACCAAGAGTGACTAAAAGGTATTAGATATAACCTGTCTAATACGGAACAAAAAGAAAAGCACTTAATTTATTGGTCGTATTATAAAAAGGAAATGTTCGATCTTTTTGAAATATCAGGTGCGGAAAATTAACCAGTTCAACAACATTTGAATAGGTGGCAGTTGGCGACTTGAGCTAAACCATCGTGATTTCTGTGCAATCATTATTATTCATCAAATGATTCAATGAAATCATTAATCATATCAAAATAATTGTGATTGCTACTTACTACAGGAGATTATTAGTTACGTGGTTCGCAACTAGCAACACTAAAAATTTGGTTTATTTTTACATGTCTATTATTTTTGGGCTGACGACTCTTGGTGATTTCCTGACATATATTGGAGCCTTAGCCATTACATTACATCGGTAATGTACTGGCTAAGGCTCCAATGAAAAATCGCTGATTGTACAAAACTTAAGCTAGTTAAGTGATATGTATATGTAGTGGACTGGGTACAATAGTACCCAGTCCACTACCGACGTCCTAACACAAGCATTTAGCTTAGCTATTTTTTTTTATGGTATATAGGGGGCAAACGAGCAGACGGGTCACCTGATGGTAAATGACTACCGCCGCCCATGAGCACCTGCAACTCAAAAGTTACAAGTACGTTGCCAGCCTTTAAGGTGGTAAGGGGGCGAGGAGGGTAGAGAACGAGAGGGAAGGGTTAGGGCCTACGGTAATCTCACTCAATCGGCGAAAAGCAATGAAATCATTGCTTCACTGCCTCTTTTCTGTAAGGCCGTGGTAATACTCCGGTAGAGCCAGCCCATACGTGCCGAGCATGGCCCTCCCACGAACTCAACAAGAATACCAGTAATTTGTGACCCACGTTGCTAGTATTCTTTTTTAAAAAAAAAATAAAGAGTACATCTATCTATCTAAGTACATAACCTATACATCTATCTAAAATCATAAGGTCCTGGTCCATTCGATTAAAGAGTCGAGCAGATTGTTATTAGTTTGCTTCGCATGAAAAATTCTCAGCTTAATGGAGTCTGGAAACGTGCAAGGCAATGTGGTCGCCCCTATTGCATAAAACTAAAATGTGGCTTATAAAATGTGAGTGCTCAATATACCTCTTCATTCCTCTTTGAGTGCTTATTTAAAAAAAACGAAAAGGCAGGTTTGTTCATATTCTTACAAATTATTTAATACTTGTAAAAATTATGTCTATTTCAATTATTGCGATTTAAGTGACATGAATTTTAAGATCAAACAGACAGACTATAAAAGCACCTGTTCCTCTTCGAACAAGATACGATCAAACCAGCGACTCAACTTCAATTTATTAAACCTGACTCGGTTTGACATTCTTGAAAATTATATTTACGTTTTTAATTAAAAAAATCACATTTTGGGGGGCAAATCAAATGATTTAAAAATAATGTTAAAAGTTTAATAGGAAAATTCTGTGTTATTAAAATTTTCTTTGAAATTGAAAGTTGAACTCTTTAAAGAAATAGAATATTAAAAGATGAATATCTCAAATTACTACAAAATGGTTAAAGTTTCATAATTAAGGAACGAATTTGACATTTATATTGTGTAAGTATATCCGTACAGTGTTACTTAAAGACTTCTTAATCTTCATTAAACTGTTTTTCTAAGATAATATTATGATTTTGAAACAATTACGATAAAGGGTTTTTCAAAAACTATGATGATGTTTTAGAAACATATGATATCCATAATGTGGCAAGAGTCCATAGATTTAAAAGACTATTTAATTTCAAGTGAGACGTATCCTTGTTAACAAATATACATCCCACTTGATTACTACTTTATTAAAAAAAATATCTAACTATTATAATTAGTCTAAAACTATAGAATTGTGTACAATAGTTTAAATTAAAACAACTTCAACAACTACTAGTTAAATACAAATTTACGGCATAAAACATATTGCTATTGACACATTAATTACAAACAATATTTATACAACGAAATACAAAATTAAGTTACCAATTAATTAAAAAACTAATATGAAAACATAATTCGATCTGCATGTCGTGAGTCCAATTTGTTATTTCGACGTTGCGGGACGCAAACCGCATCAGGGACATAAACAATTAAAATATATATTATTTATATCAACTGTTTCTATTATTATCGTGTAATTTTCATATGTACGATGCGGCGGTCGACCGAGATATGGCAATTGGTAGATAACCAATTTCTTCCCACGAGACTCGCGGTGATAACATGGCGATCGTATGTTTTATCTTTACCTACTTTATTGTTCAGTTGTTTTGTAGGAAGCTCATTCCGAAGGTCGTGGTTGTACCTTTTTATTGGTGGTAAGTTTCTTTTTTTACAGGATGTATAATAAAAAAAGTCAAATCCACTTGTAACTAACTTTAACCGTGGCAGTGTCGGGGTAAACAATTCTCTCTAACACCGAATATATCTAGGTATGTCACAAGTTATTTATCAACAGCATCTTTTATCGTAGAAAGTACTAAAGAAGGCCTTCGGTACAGTCATTCAAGTATTCGTTTCGACATGTGGGCAAGGAATATGGTAGCTACGTATTAAGTATAAATAAAACAGTAGCACAGAATGTCTTATTACAACTTCTTATTTTTGTCACGGCTTTTCATATTATGCCTATCGTTCAATTTACATATATAGGACTGTTTTGGTTTGTGATAAAAAGAGACTAACTTGACTTAACACCCAGCCACATGTAACAAGATCAGATAGTCACCTGCAATTCCTTCGAGTTATGTGGCACTTGTCATAATAAAAAAAGTACTTTGATAAACGATACCATGAAAAAGTTAGTACACCATTGGTGAAAATCATAACCCAATAATCGAAATCATCAGATAGTCAAATTATCTGTTCATTTTACGACACAAGGAAAGTTTTAAATAAAAAAACTGATGCTATTTTCCTATTTCTGGTTTCTACAATGCATTATAACACCGCCATCGTTAATGGTAGTTTTTTAGAACACCTTCTTATATATATTATCCTGTGTTGTGTCTCTCTACAGTCAATACCGAATGTTGCTAGATAGATATAACCTGATTTGGGATTAAATGTTCTTTCCCTTACTTTACTTACACAATAAATTATGTAATGTCTCATATTTAGCTGAAGATTTTAGTGTTACAGTGGTCTAATTGTTTTTAAACTTTCGCGACTTTGATACATATCTAATTACAGTGGTCTGTAAATGGTAACATTTAAAGCCCCACGTGACAGGAGTAGGGCTTATTGCTGTCTACCGGCTACGTTTCCGCACTGCTACTAAGAATTTCCAAACAGAAAAACCTAATAACGATATGCTCAACACTGGAATTTCAAACAGGGTCTCTCGATAGCATGCAAACATAAACACAAATGCATGCCACGGAACCAACAAGGCAACCAATGAGTTATAAATAAATTATTGCAGTAATTTCCGCAAAACTGCTATTGTAAAAAAAATTGTACATTAATTGATATTTAAAGATCTTTTATTAGTACGAAGTTATGAAACTATCAAACATTAGTGCTTCTTTATTTTACAAACAGTGACATTAAACTTTTATTTAATACCCCCATATTATATCAGCCCCACAATAAATTTACTAATTAATATCATAAATAATCGTCTTCCGGCTGTCAGTCACGCAAAACTTCCTCAGTTTATGTCTTGAAAGAAGTTCGAAACTCCGAAGCTTCGGCTATATCGACGAAATTGGCTGGTTAAAAAAAACACGTTACGCCATATGGAGTGAAGCCGGCGGCAAACAATAGTGAAATTATATCAGTAATAAGTTGCACTCACGCACTGTGCAACTGGGTGGACCTTTGTGCCTGCAGCCGGCATGACGCGCTATGGCAGTCAACCTGCTCAGGGACATGTTTGAATATTTCGTAATGTGCATTTATTAAATCCTTCACATAAATATCAACTTTATATTTAGTCAGAGAATGAGAATTTAAACATTTTCGTACACTCTTAAAGTCATTACAACTATGACAATGTTTTAGTAAAAGTCCATTTTCCTAATGTCAACTTTTAGCAAGTTTCCGATCTACAGAGTTCCGAATCTCAAAGCACTAGATATACCTTGTGCATTGACTATTCTAAAAATTAATAAATAATTTAAACATGATGTACTAATTTGAATTTAAAGCGCACCGTCTATGTATAATATTAAATTCTTACTAATATGTAACTAAACTTAGATGTTACTCTCAAATATTTACATCAGAATGTTATTTGAATAAAGTGCTAACAATATTTATCACAGCATATTCCTTAATTCAGCAACAGATCTTTATTAACTTTCTAAAATCCCATTTACAGCAGAGAATATATCAAACAAAGCAAAGAGTAGACTACAAAAGGCCAGTACTTAACGAATAAGCCTCAAAACTCAGCGGAACAAGAAAGGAAGATATCTCGTGCTAGGGGACTTAAAAGTTTGAGTTAATAGACTTAATTTGTAGGTGGGCTGGCGTAAGCCGCTTCGCAGTTGACCCTCGCTAATTGCGTTGTGCCCAACATAATATGGACAAGTATCGACTATCGATAAAATGCAATTTATTCGTACCGCTGATACCTACTAATACAAAAATAATTTGCGTTAAGCGCTGCAGACTTAACTTTTTTTTTAAATGAACTGCATTTTCTTAGTTTAATAAATTATACTTGTGCAGTTGTGCCCATTGCTGCATAAAACGTTATTTTCTTTTAATTGAATGTTTGAGAGTATTGACATCAAAATACTAACGATGTTGAGAGAATAATATGAGGATATTCAATAGTAAGAATAATTTTATTCTACTTCTTAAACATACGAATACAATCAAATACTTTTTGAACAAAAGTACATATCGATATACTATTGCCATTCCTTTTCCTTATGAACGTAAAAAATAGATAAATTGCCTAACCGAGTGCATTTTATTTGTATAAAAATAACTGCATTGTGTACTCATAAACTAATTATCCTTTTTTTTCAAACACAACAAAATCCAAAATAATAATTGGGGCGGTACCTTTTCAAATAAAGGTCCGAACCGACAGAAGGTCCGCCAATTTTGGGACCCACAAATTAAAAACGACCACCTATTTACGTAACAAGGTGATTGACACATTGCACTTTAATTGCAGATTGAATAGCGGAAACCAAGTTCTTTCTTCGATTCGAAAATTAAATTTAATTATTGTACCCATTTGTTTCTTACGGTCACAATTGTAAACACTTACATCTTGTTGATACCAACGATCAGTCTCACCTGCTTTCTGCTCCTTGTTGTATACTGTGTAGCTACCATTTGTTTTATACGATAAATAAAGTTAAAGAACATGACTAGATGGCCACGTCGCCGTCGTAACCAAAATTTTGCCGGGACTATGTAACAATTAAACAATGAGTAGTGTTGCAGACGGTAGATGACAACTTGGTCTGTGTTTTGACCTACTTATCTTTACCCTTTAAAATGGAAGATGTGAGCTGTACGCTCACAAACGTAAATAAGAGAAGAGTAGTTCAGAGAAGAGTATAGAATCAGTAGTTTTTATTGTTTACTAAAATATGATACTAACTAAGCCGTTAAGAAAGTTTAGTTCGCACCTATTTGAAATATAAAGCAAATGGAAAAGTTATGCATACCAAAATCCTATCCACACAAGTATTATTTATATGATGTAATAAGAAAGATTAATTATTACCATTTTATTCTTCTTTTTATTATTCTTCTTTCGTCTTCGTTTTAACTGGTCTGTTGGTCTAGTGGTTAGTGACCCTGACTGCTGAGCCAGAGGTCGTGGGTTCAATTCCCACCCAGGACAAATAATTGTGTGATGAGCATGATGATCATTTGTTCTATGTAATTTATCTAAAATATGTATGTGTTTAAAAAAAAGTATATTTATAAGCAGTCTGTAATTAGACTTGTGATAAACATACCAAACTACCATACATCCCAAACTGAGCAGACCCTGTACTATGATAATCCATAGTACAGGCTCTGCTCAGTTTGGAATCAGACAGCCGTGTGTGAGACGTGTGAAGTTATTGTTATTATTTTACTTACAGTATAGTAATTCTCAACGAAAATTTTACCGTCCGTAAGCAAGACGAATCGTTTTAAGATTACAGGAACCGAGCATTAATAAACATAAATAGTAACTTTACCGTTAATCTTCTTCCACAGGTACAAATGTTTCACCACACCAAATCAGTAGGTTCGGCCTTCAGCGGTCACTCTTATGTGACAGTGCTTCCCTGACATTTCGCGACATCGAGTACAAGAGCTCGCCTGTGAGAAGTATGAGGTCGCTGTCACATGAGGAGCGAGAGTATAAGACTAACGCAAACCTTCCCACTGGAGGTATGTACTATTTTAGTTCATGAAACAATTATTTTTACCATAACCGGACCAACGCCCTAGATCATTTCATATATGATTTATCTGCAATAATGGCGGACGTTTAGCAGTGACTAATAGTAAATATAACAACTTCCTGACGGCTTATTTTTGTGATTTACTATTTATACTTTTGTTGGTAATCTTGCACTAATCAATAAGTATCCGTATTTCAGTCGTAACTCATAATTTAACACAAAATATTTGTATTGTACTACCATATTTACTTCAAAACTACGAGTATGTTAGGTTAGCTATAAACTATATGGACGCCTAAATATTGTAAGCTTAGCTTCTGGGAATATTGCCCTTCGCCATTGAAGTACAATGCTGTTACCCACATTTTTTAAAGTTTATGTGTACAATTATTGTGATCGATTTGCCCGTTTTTGGGTAATGGCTCTGTATTTGCAAGAGCAATTTCGGTAACAATTATCGTAACGAAAACTGTAAAGTCATACTAGCGGTACTGTAAAAATGTAGGTTTATTTTCTTCTTTTATCTTAAACTAGCAACCCGCCCCGACTTCGCACGGATACAAATTATACACTTAAAACTTCCTCATGAATCACTCTGTCTATTAGTGAAAACCGCATGAAAATCCTTCAGTAGTTTTTCAGTTTATCGCGAACAGACAGACAGACGAGGCGGGGGACTTTGTTTTATAATATGTCGTGATAAAATGACTTTCACTTAGAGTTAGATTTTTCGGAGGGCAATTCAACTATTATAAAGATTGATTTTACTATACAATCCGATTATGCTATAAATACTAACGATTACATTGCCTGGGATTTGAATATCAGTATACATCACCACATTTACAAATACACACAAAGCGTCCGTAAATCACTTACGTGAAACAATCTCGACGTGATAACACGGCGCCCAATAAGTGATAATGCCGCCATGCTACGTGTACACTACGTATTAATACGTGATAATAGTGCTAATACTTTAGGATAAATAGTCCTGTGGTATAAATATCCATATTTTAGGCTCAATAAGTGCTAACAGTGCTAATGCTTTGGGAAAAAATACGCCTTCGTGTACTATACGCACGTATGTCGTATAATGTAACTCTGTGATTATTGAAGGAAAAACTTATTTAGGCACATTGGGCACCGGTATCGGAAAAAAGCACTGAACTTTCGTGACCGTCACGCTCAGATACATATACAGATGTGTGTATGTAAGCTATCTTTTCACTTCTGACGTACAGTCCTACGACTGACAGTTTTTTATTTATTTAAAAACTTTAAGCACATTTATGTACAAAGGCGGACTTAATGCCTAATTCATTCTCTACCAGTCAACTTTGGGGTGATGTAGAATTGCTATAAGATAGGTGCAAAGATAATAAGTACTATTTAAAAATGAAATCGTTCGGTACTATCACTATTGAAAGAATTATTATTTTGTTCTCGAAAGATATAACTGCATTAATTAATTACATTATGCGTTATAGACGTATACTAAAATCTTTTCAGATTTAAAGTTTTCGCTTAATGTTTTAATGTGTGTTGATATGCCACTACAGCAAACAAGGGATTACTCGCTTTCCCTAATAGGGAATATGCATGTATTTTTTTTTATCTTTTATTAACTTGTTCCATCATTCTACCCTAATAAAAAATATAAATAAGCTTGGCAATGTTCAAATTAATTTTTAAAATAACATTGAAAACATGGGTAAAATTTGACCTGTTTGAACGCCGCCATATTTCACGGGCCTTGGATGACGTCACGTTCCACGCTTAGTGTTTGTTGGATAAACTTACTTGAAGTGTTACAGTAATTTTATACCGATTTCCAGTTGCAATTACTACTTATTGTAATTTATACACGATGGATAAAGTTAAAAAACCATTTTATAGATAATGCCTTGTCCCTAAGTATAAAAACACTATAAGAAGTACACCCAATACAGTATTTTTTCCTGTACAAAATAATAATGTAAAGTACGAAAACAATGATGTGCTTTAATGAGAAGAGATGAAGTATCTTCAATATCGTGTTTATATTGTTGTGAAGATCACTTTAATGTAAGCATATTACAATTTAATTGCTAGTATAGTGTGAATTAGTCAGCAGTAATTTATGTTTGTTTTAAATATCAAGCAGAAGGCAACTTACTTGTCTAAATAAACTAGGTAACAAAAGTCCAATAAAACTTCATGAATTTAACTACCTATGCATATCTTACCTATCCTTTAGATTATAATATAACAAGTATTATAATAATCACCTAGTGGCTTTCACTCTTTTAACCTCAGCGCATGTAAAATCTGGATTTGATGCAAAATATATAGTCATCATGAATGCACCTATTTTCGGTAGATTGTCCGATTGTGCTGAATGACTGATGTGCTGATACTGAATGTAGTTATGTCAAAACATAACTACATTCAGTCATTGTCATAGATGATTTCTAATATCACTAGAATGCTTAAATTGCACTAGCTAAGAGCAAAACCCACAGGATCACCTATCTTTCTCCGTAACACTGCGAATATAGGCGCCGATAAATGACAGAACGTGGAATGTCACGTCATGTTTTGTTTCGACCAATGGTGAAGCGTTTTCCAAAGTTGAATTTTGCGCCCTTATTTTGCATATTTTAATTAATATTTTTTGCAATTAAACACGAACTAAATAAGAAAATAATTGTTTAGGCATAATATCTGGACAATAAAGATTCAATTTAATCAAGTAAATTTAAACAACATGCATATTCCCTATTGTGATAACGACATCACAAAAGACGTGCCATCTATGCAGTATTCTGAGTTTAGTAAATGTTCAAATGCTCTACTTAACTGTTTTGAGTTGCCCACATTACAATTAACATAACAAAACATCTGTCAAACTATCTCATTTTTAACTCAAAAGGTAATAAGCACCTTGGTTTTCGATTCGCCCGTAAATAATCTAAACAACAGGCAGACAGATAGCTAATTTTCTTGACGTAATTATGCCCTAAATAACTGTAAAGTGTCCTGGAGTCTGCGTTAAATTTATTAATATCCGTGCTCATTACGGCAGCACTCAGAATCACGAACCTCTAACTGACTGCTGCCTTATTTGCCGACAAGCTCCATGGACCACCGTATCTAACAGACCCGGCGCAAAAAAAAACAAAGCTACTTTTCTTGTCTTCGTTTATCATTTTGTTACGCGAAACGATTTGTAGATTTTTCTTCTAATTGCTCCCGAAGTTGTACAATAAATGAATTCGATGAATACGTTAATCTATTACTGCAATTACATTGGAATTTCTTTAACCACAAAATATTAGATTCCTGTTTTTGCAAATGTATATTCAAGTAATTAAAAATAAAATAGTTGTTAGATACGGACGCTCAGGTTTTACTAATAAACTAAAAATAAACACAAAGATTTACTACGAGTACGATGTTTTATAAGATATAGTTTTTGAAAACATTTATGTAGTGGTTTCGTTATATCTGAGTATTTAAGTACGATGGCGCATATTCTGTTGTTACAAGAGTCTCTAAACTTGACTAAAAATCGCTAATTGTATATTGTTTAGTCTTGTCAAACGACGATATTTTGTATTTTTCAAACGTGGTAACATCAAATCACCATTTTAATTTCACATAACAAAATTAGTTGCGCTACTTAAGTGTGACTCGAATGTCTTAAATATTAGTCAAATAATAATTAACTAAAATTAGACATTTCCCATCAGCAACAACACAGTTTTTTTTTACTACGTTGGTGACAAACAAGCATACGGCCCGCCTGATAATAAGCGGTTACCGAATTATTAAAGTGTTCCAATTAACCTTAGTAATGCCGGAATAGAATTTAATATATTAAAGAAGTCTAAATTTATTTAGATGGAACAACACATATATTTGAAATCTGCGAAATAATATGAGCTCTACAATAGAATCGACACCAAATTAAAGTTACATTTAATTTACCTTTGAACAGCTGCAGCAACAGTTGTGTTGCTAAAATAAATATATTCATATAATTCTTCTAAGTAAACTGTCCAGTCTACACATTGTATAGGCACGCAAGCTCCGGGGAGTTTACAAGGCAATCCCAGCGGGTTTCATCAGCGCTGCGCGGCAATCTGCGCGCGCGCCGTCTAATGACGAGCCGCCATTACGCACGTTATTAGCCGGTGCCGACAGCCCATGTCAACTCTAATGCTTGTTGCAGACTTAACATCGTTTTACCTACTGGAAAATGAATAATTTACTTGCTATTTCATTCTAGGTTTTTCTATAAGTAGGTGTGTAATGAAAATTAATTGACAATGAAAACCAAAACAAAAATTGCCCGAATGAAAGAAAAACCAACATATTAGCTATCCCTATTTATACCCTGTATTTTCAGTCTTTTTAATCAAATGTATATCTTCTGTCTAGTTTCTTCAGTTGTATCGCAAAAAAAAACGAGATTTTGAAAACGATAACGCGTCAAATTAACAGTTATAACGGTTTTATCGGCAAACTTGCATTGCATCGATAACCAATCGTTAAACTACTGATTTCTCGCTAAGTTGTTGAACGGTACAAAATTGCGCCTAACTAAAACGATTTATATTTCATCCGTAATCATAAATTTCCTGTCTAAGATTTCTTTGTAATATTCCGGTTCAATCATCCGACGATTCAAGGTTGTTATTTAATGACATTTGCGTGAATAAATTTTTTTTCGGATGTTTTACATTTAATTAATTTTTTTTTATATATATTTTACATCCTTGAAGGATCCGGTAAACAAGGTTATGTTTAGCAAATGATGTTCCTCTGGGAAAACAAGGATTTACAGGAGAATCTTTACAGTTGAACTCTTTTTAACAAAAAATTAAACCGACGAAAAGAACTAAAAATCAAAAAATAAATAAACCTTAAGTCTTAAGTATTGAGCTTATTTACATAAACTATCAAACTTTATATAAACTAATTTGGGAGTGGAGTGGGACTGGAGTGAGGGCTGAACATACATTAAAAAAAAATGTATACATATATACAGTCGAATTGAGAACCTCCTTTTTTTTTCGTCGGTTAAAAACTATCACATAACGATGATATCTATACTAATATTATAAAGCTGAAGAGTTTGTTTGTTTGTATGTTTGGTTGAACGCGCCAATCTCAAGAACTACTGGTTCGAATTAAAAGTTATTTTAGTGTTGGTTAGCCATAACATCATGCTTCCGACCAATAGAAGCGGAGAGTGACCATAAACGCAGGTGAAACTGCAGCTGCGGGGACGGCTAGTTGAAAGATATTGCCAAATAATTCCTGAATACTTAACATAAGTAGATACGTCCTTGAATATACATATATAAATATAATTATAATTTTAATGTTTTAATGTATAATTTTGTTTTGTTTTAATTCATATTCTGAATGATATAAAAATTTGAGACCGACTCATGGAAAGCATCTACGTAATGCATATCAAACGTCAACATTGAAATTTCAGAATACCATTTTTTTTTATTTAAGTATAAAATTATTCAAAAACATAATATTACATCCTGACTATTCCTGGCTGCAGCACTTTTTTTCTTTAAATGGCATTGCGAGACTGCAGCACTTACTAAAGCACAGAACTTTAACAAATGAAAATTATATTCACTTTCAACTTGACGCCTAATACACATATTTGGCCATTCAAGTAAACTTTACACATTTGATTAAAAGTTGATACTTTTAAAGTAAGTTTGGCTTTTGACCGAAACTATTCATATTTTAAACAACTACACTTCGATCAGGCAGGCTTACAAACAATGCGGTCGCCAGTGATGACGTACCGTAGACGGTGCGCGGGGCGGGGAGGCATAATCGGAACAGGCCAATTATGTGGACTGATGGAACACCTTGCAAGCTCCACGCGTACCCTAACCTATGTTCACGTTATTGGCAATGCGTTAGTGACGTAACGCTATTTGATCAGCCCTTTTTACAATATGCGATTTTCGTTGTAACTTTGGTTCATATTAACATTGTTTTGGATTTTTGAAAGTACACAGTAAAATGTATTAGGTAAATGTACATAAATTAAGTTAAGATAAAACTTCCCGGAGATAGACCCTACAGAATTCCTTTATAATTATAGGAACCATCTGACATAAAAATAATTTAATATCTCATCGTAAAAATAAAAGTTGATTAAGCTATTAGGTATGAAGACTAGCCTGTTGGCCTAGTGGTTAGTGACCCTGACTGCTATGCCATAGGTCGTGGGTTCGATTCCCACCCCAATCTGGGTGTTCTTTGTGTCCGTTGTTTGTATGTTTATAAAGTCCCCCGCGACACAGGAGTTAATCATTATCAATTAAAAAATAAAGTAATGCGGGTGTTGTCTTTTTATTAAAAAAAAAAAGTATACTATGAGTGAAAGACTTAATAAGAGGCAAAATTTTAGAAGACTTCTAAAATGTGTCTGGACAGTGGACGTCTTATAACTGAAATGACGATGATGATGATTATTTAGAAGTTTCAAGATAACCTGCTGGCATCTCATGTGAATGGTTCGATATCGAATATAATCTGTGGAGGAACGGGTGTCATGTCCCTCCAACACAAAGGGAGGATCCTCCGACCAGGCGAGGTGATCATGCCTGGCGGGCCGCGGCCCAACGGTTGATGTTGGGAAGTTGTATATATACTAATCGGCGCGAGAACTCTCATAGCGCGATGCAGGATTAGTAGGTTGTAGATGTTTCTTGTTGCTGTATGTGGAAGTCGCCACATCACTCCCCTCCAAGACCGGAGGTCGATATCTTGATGAGTCAGCTGTCTATGCTCTATTAAGGAGCGTACCAGGGCCAGTAGTGAGTTGTTCCAGTGAGTCGGAACTGAATGCCGCTAGTCCCAGTGAGTCGGGACTGAAGTCCGCTGGTCCCAGTGAGTCGGGGCTGCGTGCGGTGCTGCGGTGAAGTCCCCAGTGAGTCAGGGCGGTTGCTGCGTAGTGGCTGGCTGCTGCGTAGACGGGAGAGAGATGCTCTTCTTACGTGGACCGTAGGGGCAGTGTGCTGTGCCTAGACGCTGATGAGGCCGTAGGGGTAACCAGGCTGGAGCGGTCGCTGCAGGCGTGTGGTATCCCTGTTGAGGCCGAGGATGCTGGCTGGCTGAGACTTGATTACCGCTCATTGCTGTAGGAGTGTATACGATGGTGGCGATGATGATGCTGAAGATCTGCTTCATGAAGGCTGCTTCCAATCACGTCGGGGTCACCACTGTGGAGGAACGGGTGTCATGTCCCTCCAACACAAAGGGAGGATCCTCCGACCAGGCGAGGTGATCATGCCTGGCGGGCCGCGGCCCAACGGTTGATGTTGGGAAGTTGTATATATACTAATCGGCGCGAGAACTCTCATAGCGCGATGCAGGGATTAGTAGGTTGTAGATGTTTCTTGTTGCTGTATGTGGAAGTCGCCACAAATCGATATAAATATAATTTTTCTTTAAATAATTCATGAGTACATAAACGTATAATAATACTCTAAGTTGGGTATTCGAGGGTGGTTATTTACTGTAATACAGGCTTGCAAATTTGTATTTGAATGAAACGTGGGGGTCAGAGTTCCCCCAAATTTCATTCAAATACAAATTTGCACGAATTATTTATTTATTTAATTTAGACTTTATGCACATTTGGTACATTGGCGGACTTAATGCCTAAGGCATTCTCTACCAGTCAACCATTGGGTGATGCAGAGAAAAGAAGAAGTAGGTGCAAATAACAATTATGTTAAATAATTGTACAGTAAATAATAACGTAACTTGTAGCCTAATATATATATATATATTATATATATATATATATATATATGTATATATATTATATAAATACATATCATATACATACTAGTAGGTGCATAATTATTGTTATATTAACGTGGGAGAGCCATGCTTCGGCACGTATGTGCCCGCTGAGTGAGGTTACCGGTGGCCCTAACCCTTCCTTCTCCCCTATTCCCGTCCTTTCCTTCCCTGTAAACCTCTATTCCCACTCTCCGCCCCCGTCCCCTCTTCTCCTACTCCCACCTTAAAGGGCGGCAACGCACTTGTGACTCTTGAGTTACAGGTGCCCATTGGCGGTGGTAGTCATTTACCATCAGGTGACCCGTCTGCTCGTTTGCCCCCTATAACATAAAAATAAAAAAATTATGAACCTAAATATCAACAAATCTCTAAACGGTATTGAAAGATTCTTCTTTACAATCTTATTTTTATAAACAATAAAGTCAAAACAATTCAAAATAAATATATAGGACCAAGTTCATGGATACCTTAGAGTTGATTTACGATGATATCTGTATTACGAGAATAAGAACTGATACTTAATACGAGTATACCTATGACATACTTAGAAACCTGTGGTATAGCTGTTTTACATAGAAAAACTAAATAATTGTTATTTTTTTATTTCAGATTAACCAACAATTTTTTACATAATACATTTACGATTTATCGATTGAATAACATTTGATGGTTTAAAAATTAATTATAGGCTATAATTATATTATAGGCTAACACCGCATGCACTATAAACGGTTGATATTACTAATAATAATTAATCAATCAAACTTTGTGGCATTTGGTGCCATTCTTCTACCAACGCCCCTTTCAGTTGCCTTAAGATGGTTATTGCTGGCATTTTTTTTTATAATTTGTCTTCCCAGTTTATCTCAGACGTACTCTACCGGATTTAGATCTGGTGAGCGGGCTGGCAATTCCAAAACTTCGATGTCGACCTCTTGAAGGTATCTCAAAACTATGGCAGCAGTGTGGGGCCGATGCATGATCATGCATTAAAAGAAAATATTTTCCTATGTATGGATCTAAAGGCATCACAATATGTTCTAAGGTGTCCTTTTTGTATCGTGCTGCTGTCAGAGACCTATTCCAGCCAGACCAGAGACCGTACGTGCTCCTAAGCAAATGCCGCCCCATTCCATAATTGACCCACCACCGTAAGGTTCTCTTCCGACAATGTTACACTAAGCGTATCTTTCCCCTGGTCGTCTCCACACTTTGACCATTCCATCATCTGACTTGAGGCAAAACCTGGACTCGTCAGTCAACAATACTATTCCCCAGTCATTGTCATTCCAATGACGCCGAGAGCGAGCGAGCGAGCAAATTATTCCAGCTGATTTAAGTCTTCTTTTTATGGTTTTAGTGCTAACTGTCACATCTCAAACTTCCTATAGCCTAGCGCTGACCTCAGAAGACATTGAAGTACGATTTATTAACACGCTGCTTGCAATAAATCTATCGTCCCTAGCTGTGGTTACTTTTTTTCTACCTTGCCCTCTGCGTCTCGTATATTCTCCTGTCTGCCGGTATGGTTCCACATTGCGAAAAATAACAGATTTGGTAACTCGCAACATCTGAGCCACTTGATTGTAAGTGTAACCGTGTTCGATTATAGTTACAGCTTTAGACACTTGAGCTACACTAAGATGTGATGGTCTGGAAGTAACACCACGATAATGAATTTTTGTGATAAAATAAAAAAAAAACTGGTAATTGTCAAATACAATAAAAAATTATTAATTATCTTACAATACACCACCCTACCACCAAAAAATTATCACGTAGTGAGAAAAAAACAAATGAAACTCGGAAATGAAAGACCATTGAAATCTTCTTTTTTCAAGTTAGATAATGCTGACATAGGTGGGCCAGTACGTAAGAAGAACATGATAAACATAATCGAACCTTTTTTTTTGCGTTTTTCTAAAGATGTCTATTGGGTTTTTTTTTTATTTATTTACCATTTTACAAAACCATTAACAATTATTAATTATAGTGCATTTTAAAAGCATTTATTTTATTAAAATTTGTGTGTAGTATGGGATTTTGTTTTATTATGCCAATCTGCATATCCGTTTTTCGGAACGAAGTATTTCCGTTTATTTTTTTCTAGCTGTATTAGCTGAGTCAAATGTCATCGCCCTCTAGATGGGTTAGAGAGAAAAATAATAACAATAACATCAAATGCGATCCCGAGAAAAAAGCGTCGGTACAATGTCATTACGTTGGCGGCATAGCATCGTGCTGCATAGACTTAGAAAACTGCTAGACTTGTTTAACTTTGGTGTCAAAATGTTTAATTTAAAAACAATTATATTTTTATACAGGTAGGCAGAGGTATATTCCCTATATGATCTGCTGTATTTTACTAACAAAACCAAAATTTCGTTCAGGCCGGGGTTCAAAAATACGACCTCACGATCGCAACTTCATGCAAAAATTGTAGGTGGCATAAATATTTACATTGATCTGGAACTTTCTATGCATATTAAATGTGTATTTACCAAAGAGCAATGTAGCTTAGTATATTCTCCTCTCCTATAGTACAGTCTAAGCATAGTTTGGGTCTAGATAGTACTGTATAATATGTCCTAAACTATTAATATTGAAATACTAGTTGTTGTAACCTGAAAGTGATATGACAATTTGATATCAGACTCATTCCACTCCAAGACGCTTGGAAAGTTGTAGAACAAAAAACCCTGTGTCTAAATTTTAGGATTAGATTAATAAAACCAACATTAACGTTATCAAAACCTTCTGGCTTGGGGTGAGTTCTAAAATAATAATTATTCTTTAAAAAGTACAATGCAATGAACACGTCTTGAATGCGTCTAAATCATTTAGGTAACTTTCATTGGCTATTGTTATATCCAAGACATTATTGGGCCTATAAAGAAATAATCTTTGTAAAAGTCGTTTAAAAATATCGATTTTTAACCGACTCTCACAAAGATTATTCCTTTCTGTATTAATGTAGGTACAGATTTCCAATAACCAAGTAGCAGACTAACTAAATCACTGGCCGTCGAAGGGTGAGTGGACCATTAAAACTTGCTACTCCAAAGCTGCACGTGCACAAACACAACACTAAGTAGGCAGTGCAGTTTAACGCGGTGAGTGACGCCTCTAGTATTTATGTAGTGTTACATTGCGCGCTTGTCTATCACCATTTGAGTCCAAAGTAATCAGAGTGGCGGTCCATTCACTGACGGCTGCTATTGGCGATGCACACCACGTAATCACTTCTACGTCGAATACTATCAATTTCAGCAGCTCCCAACGCTTAGTAATTACTTCACAATCAATACATTCTCTAAATTTAACAATAGGTATTGCTTCGACATTATAGTTTTGCTTGATAGTGTTAGTTTCCCAAAAGTTGAAGTAAGACATAGTTTACATGTCACCTATCCAGAAAGTCCAAAGTGAAATAAATACCAAATACTTATGTCTGCGGTCCCTTGAAGCTGTAAAACAATCAAGCTTTTAAGTCAACGCAATCAAAAAATAAAGCCATTAAGCCTTAGATTTTAATAAACTTGAACATTTCTCAGGTAAATCAAAACCTATAGGGTACTTCCCATTGACTAGAATCATGAAATTTGGTAAAAAAACAAGGTCTGACGACACAAGTAAAGGAAAAATCCGAAAGTCGTTAATTTATTGTTAAATCACATAAAAAAATTGTTGTTACAAATTGTGATTACAAACTTATATTTTGCGGTTGGAAAGTTGACTTTGTCGTAAATCATGGATGGGTGAGTATTTTAAGAACTGCAACGTTAAGTTTGTCTTTCGGAAAAGTCGGTCAAAAATCTTCGAGAATTGATTCCCGAGATGAACGTACTATCTACATACAAGTTTGCTTACGGAACCCTCGATACGCGAGTCAGACTCCCCACTTGTCCGGCTTTTTTAATACCACGTCGGTGGCAAACAAGCCGTCCGATTATAAGTAGTTACCTATCGACAAATATATACTCCAACCCGCTTAATAATAAGACTGTAGTTGAGCGGCTGAGTCTCATGCTATCATCACCTATGGTGAATTTTATAGACGGGACGAGAGGTAAGGACATCTTATAATTAAATGTGAATTGTCATAAAACGGTTAAGTTGGATAACATTATTTCTATACATTAACATTAGTGTGAATTATAAAACCACTACAAAACTTTTCACACTTTTACTTAGTTATTACATATAACAAAAGCAATTTTTTGAAAACATTCAATTCAAAGAACAACGTAATATTATATCGCGCCTTATTTCCGGTAAGAATTTCGATTTGATTGATCAATTTCGATGATCAATATCTCGGGAGCCGTGATTGGCTACCGACCGACAACCTATCACATTATAACGATACTTTTCACTGTTTTACACTCCAATACCTTTAATTCACTAGAGATACAATTGAAAAATGATAGCGATACGGCTATGTATCGTAAAGCGGAGTCAACACCGTCGGTTATCGAACGTTAGCCAGGTCGGCGCGTAGTTCTGCGGTTACACTTACTCAAATAAAGTCAATCTTGGTGCTAGAGCGAGGGTCCGTGTGAAAATTTGATAACGAAACTATAGATCGATGGGGCTGCAGAAATCAGGGGCCAATGGTTGCGGTTTCAATCGGTGTGCTACTGTGGGATGTAATAAGCGGCAACGGATTAGCCGCCTACGCGCCCGTTGCTACAGTCCGACACTGTACATCATATCATGCTATTGTACCGTGATGATGTGTTGGAAAGCAACACGCGTTGCAAGCTGTGTCCTATACAAAGCTTTATCATGCCATATTTTACAACAACCTTCTAATGTTATTGGACGAGAGATAAATAAAAAAAATAAACACTGCGTTTTTTTTAAATTCGGGACTGAATCACGGTATTATTATGTATAAGGTACAAAAATGAACTCGGGCAAGTCACAGTACAGTATAATACAGTCTTTAGCATGGCCTACAGCTGTTAGATTGGCAAACAAGGACTACCGGGTTTCCCTGACTTCCTTCTAATCAGTCATTCATCTACTGACTAGTCATGAAATCTGGAAAACGTCTTGATCTATAAAGAAGAAATTTGGCAGGGAAGTAAGTAGTATATGAGTAGAAGACGTCACGAAACTAATTTCCGACAGGGCTGGATTTAGGGAGTCTAAGGCCCCTCGCAAGTTTATATAAAAGTCTTTAGTTTTTTGTACAAGAGACTTGAGAATGTTGCAGGAATACCTCCCTTAGTGGTAGAACACGTCAGCTAAACATGGACTTTACCACAGGGCCGCATTATGGAGGTCTAAGGGCTCTCGAAAGTTTATATTAAACTCCTGTTTTTTGTACTAGAGGCCTGAATTTAGCAGGGAAGTTGTTTATAGGTAGGACACGTCAGCTAAGATTGGATTTCGTGCTTTCGCAACTTTATGTAAAGTTCTTAGCTTTTGCTACTAGAGATGACGGGCAAAAGCTACATATAACCAGGCCCATAGCAACGCGCTCCGCTTGGTGGAACACATTGTGGCTTTCGCCAGTTTGATTCTTTTAGTCTTTTCAACGTAACCCCTTTTATATGCTGAGAACAAAACCATGGCAGAGTAGAAATAAAACACTACATAGACTGCAGTACAATTACACACACATTAACTAGAACTACATATATACATTATATTATCATTGGAACTTCTCCCGGCCCATATAAATACTGGCAATAGCAACCCAGTGCTAGCGTAATGGCGAAGACGTAGGACTTGTGATCAAGTGGTTGCGATTTTGAACCCCACCCAGTGCAAGCATTTATCTTAGATGGAGGGGTTAACAAGAATACTACTAATGTAAAACCCACGTTGCTAGTATTCTTAAAAAAAACAGTCAGTTGCAGGACTGCACGTCAGAAGTGAAAACATACATTCACAATGTATTTGCATATACATACACATACACACACACATCTGTATATATATAATTAAGTTAAAAATAAAAGTAGGTAATAACATATCTAAATGTATACATAGGGTACACTGGAAGTTCTGCGCTCCTGGCCGCTCATAAATGTTTGAATTTCGAATGTTATATTTTTTTAAATATAAGAAACTCGGCTCCGTCTTACGAATTTTCGATCAGGGTCACGTGTCCTGACGCAAGTTGAACATTTTCTACCCATCCCAAAAAGTGCACAACGCCGCTAAAGAAGTTTTCACTTCAAAAATATTGGCATCTGACACTTGTAACTATGTATACAAATCTTGGAAGTTAATTTCAACCTACTTCTAATTGTCGTATCGAAATAAAACTTTCTATGCATATGTAGTTTGGATGACAATTATAACATAACATCTTGATTATTACTTTTTAATCCAGTTCGGCATTAAAGCGTGTTTTTTATTGTTATTAACTATAATTATTTAAGAATGAAATATAAAACGGAAATCGATTCCTACGACCTGACCAAAAAACTTCAACTACAAAGCCACCCGGACAACTAAACCTTCTACTTAAAAATATAATTTAAGCCCCACTGACCTCACATGAGCCCAAAAGTTCTACGAAAATGAATCACGTACGATGTAACGTCTTCATTTCTAGTATTCCATAACTAGCCGTTACAAAAAAAATATTCATTCGAACATTCGAAGTGGTTGTTCTATGTTTATCAGCTATCAAAGGTAATTGTACAGCTACTGAAGATAGCTTCTTGAGCATTAAAACTATTAAAATGTACTGTGGGCGGGGCGGTGTGGCTGGAATTAAGCTCAGTGGCCACAAACCACAGCTCCTGGATAGGCTGGACAGCTAACATCGTGCGTGTCGGGTATTATCGATACATTAATTTTATAATTATTATCCTTTTTAGTCCGCAATTTATTCATGTTTTCTGGTTCATAAGTGAATTAGAGTTTACAAGAATAAAGCTCTTAGAATGTGTATAATTTTATCTACGTATTAACGGGAATTAACGCGATCACGAAAAGGTATTACATACCTCTGAATTGCCTGACGTTTCGACCAGGTTGCACTGGCACATGACCATTCCTTGCTACCAATCATCGATTTTGAAGTAATTTTGTAACTACTGTATTACCGATATTAAAAATAAAACTAATGTAAATTTAAACCATTACAGTACGATTTTTTCTATTTATGATATTTTGAACGTCTTCGATCGTTAAAAAAACAATGTGATACCATGCTTTTTAATAAACTATATTTTATTAATATCGTTATTGTCTATATACTAGATTTATTACTTTAAGTTTATGAATTGCTTAGAAATTTCGATACTATCGAAATCACGATCTGTAACGCCCAACACTAGCCGCTTTCGTACAAAAAGCATAACAAAACCTCTAAACAGTTAAGTAGTGAATGATTCTATCGACCTTTTCGAGACAAGCAGCTCTATTATTCATCTAATTTCGAGTGTGACTCATTAAAATCCGCCACTATTTTCCGATGTGTCGATTATCGCGCATTTAAAATGTACTTGTAAAGTGCAGTGGAAAAGCGGAAACCACAAAGATCCGATTGTTATTTTGGTTGGTAAAGCCGAGTGCTTGCAACAAAGAGAAAAAAAACAAAAAAAAAACACCTTTCATTTATAACATCATTAACATGACATGACATTTCATTAGAAAGCTAGTTTATAATAAGTGACACAAATGGTAATATTTATTAAATTACTTAAATAAATTAACAACTAAATACTTTTGAATGTTTTGAACGACAGCCCTTACTTTTCTTAAATAGGGCAAGTTGATCTGAAGATAATCTAATCTATACAAGGAAGCTTCGATGCATACAATTAAGAAAATAAAGAATATTGATTAAAAACTATTATCGATAACTGTACTAAAAAAAGAAAATTCCACGTAAAATGTTTGATTGATTGAAATGATCTCAAACCGTAGAAACCAATATCTTGCAGTTTGATATAATTAATTTACTGCGGGACTGTCTTTAATGTTTCTATAGAAACAATATTAAAACTTTTACTTCTCAGAACCTTATGTTAGGCCGTTTTTTCCTATTTAATTATAGAGTAGTCAAAAATCTCGTACTCGGAATATCAGGATAAGTATTTATTGTTCGGTCTGCGGTCGGGCCTCGGTGAGCGCCCGCCCGCCCCAAACTTACCGCCACCGCAGCCACCGATGACACCCCGTTCGAATAAGTTCACGTACCAGTATGTCTGAACATTACCTTAGAACATACTATTGACATCGTATGGTTAATTTCATTTGAAAAGTAGGTACGACTTCAAGCAGCTGTATTGATTTAATATTTTTGAAGTGAAAACTTCTTTAGACACGTTGGGCACTTTTGGTATGGGGAAAAAGTACTGAGCCCGCGTGACCGTCACGCTCAGATGACATATAGATGTATGTGTGTATATGTATATATATATGTGTGCATGTGGTGGTTTACTTTTGACGTGCAGTCCTACGACTGACAGTTTTTTTTTATTTGTACCACTAAGGTAGCAAGACTAAGGCTCGCCTGGTGAAAAGCGTCCATCGTAGATCATTTTTAACCTCAAGGCCCTCATGCAAGCTATCACCGACCTTATAAACATGTTTTGTACCCATTTTTGACCCTCTATTTCAGTGAAGGGAAGGTCGATCGACGATTGTAGCATCAGAAGGCAGTTGCTTTCAAAGTGCACAGTACGCAATCATTTTGATTTTAAACTGTTAACCCTTTGACTTCGGCGAGAGGTGCAATAAAAACCACTAAACAAGCGGTAAAATACATAAAGGGAGGCCAAATATGTATAAAAGTTGAGTGGCATTGACCACTTACAAATGCAATGATAGATCAGTTTAGTACTACGGCAGAGACTTTAAGCTACTAGTAGGTACTAGTAACTTAATCTCAAATGCTTCATAATATATGATATGATATAGATACAGACAAAGGACTCTGAATCTTATTTGCCGCTTCGTATTTTCTATAAATATTAACATGTATTTGAAAATTGCAAATATGGATGAGACTTTTACACCTGGCCGGCGATAAAACCTTTCGTTTTACAAAACTCTATTCAACAGTATTCAAAGTATTATGCCGGTGTCTTGGCACGTATGAAGCATTAACTGTAGGAGCTGTTGAAGCATCATCTCGAAGCTCAGGTGGCTCTGGCCAGCCGTAATGTCTCGCATTTGCGGTCGCTGCCGGCAGGATACGCGCTTGTACAGTAATGAGCAACACATAACGAAGCCTTACAAATAATTCCACCCACGAAAAAAACACACCGAATCACGTACTTTTATCCTTCAGAGGAAAACGCATATCGGATAGCACCGTCCGCGCTCCTTTCTCGTTTCTTCGTGTAACATTTTGAAGGTGCGAGCGGGACGCAATATTAATATTCGCTCCTCATACTTACCAATACATTTTTGAGGTGTCGGCCAGGCTCAATACAATCAATTATTGTTCTACGTGTTGCCTGGCTGCCTTCTGTCGGTAATGTGTTTGAGTTTGTTACAAAGAAACATTGTAAAAATGATGGTAATTTGCGTTTCGCTTTAAAACATCATGTTGAGTTTTGACTATAATTTAAAATACGGCTACATAATATTGCTATCGAACGATCCGGTTAACGGGTAGAGACTAGGAACTCTTTATTGTATTTGCATTTAGCTCTAAATAAGTATGCCGTTGTTTTGTCAGGCGGTAATGATTTGATTATCTCAGTGAAAGAGCACGGGCAATGCACAAAGCTCATAGAACACTAGTGGAGTAGCCGCTTAGAAACTGCTAATTTCAGTGATATCTATTTCCTTTTGTGGAAATATCTCGTTTTGTTAGATGCGTTTTACTTAACTGTAATGGAAAGTCTTTCATCAGTGGCGAGGTAATTTGTGATATTACCAAACATTATTTTTTATTATAGGTCCTTTATTTAACGGTTTCTCGAGTCGGGGGAATCGAACGGTAATAAATATGCCAATAAAAATGTATATAAGTGTAAATGGGTTTGCGCGGAGTGTGCGCCTGCGCTGATCTATAGTGTATGTGTGTAGAGGTATGTGCTCGAGATAGGTAACGCTAGCCTGCGTATCGCGTGTACGACGGATAATGTTACGCGATCGGCCGGCTGTATCAACGATCGTCAATCGGCCGGATCCATTCCGTGTAACAATACCTTCTGTAGGGCCACAAGATCTACTACTTTGCATGCAATACTCGGGTAGCAAATAAAATCTATTACTGTCATAGCGTGCGTGCGTTCAATTTTTTTACACAAAACAATATTTAAATTAGTTAAAAAACGTTAATGAAACTTGTTAAACGAACGTTAACCAAACTCTCGTTATTTGGATTACCTTCTTTAAGTTGTTTTTTGTCTCAATAAAAGATGTTAAATAAAAACAATCACATAGCCCGCTTAATGGTTACCTTATGCTATACAAATAATCGCAGCGAAATTGGATTAACAGTGACAATTAAATATTGTATTTAAATTCCTTTTTGTATTATTTAATTTATTGTTTTTATATGTGTTTTATTATTCTACGTATTATTTACTTATTGTCTATTAATGTTTGTTTGTGGCCGACCTAACCATTTAAAATGTTACACTGAACTAAAATGATCTTACGATTAATTTAAAATGCTTGTACGCAAGCTAATTTGAAATAATAATCTCAAAACTGGTAATCGAAATCGCTCTCGCGTTTCATGGCCACTCATCTAATCTCGACAACTTACATTACCCACAGTGAACGTGTCTTAAGAATCGAACGCATTGAACCGGACAATGTTACCGTTTGTATCTTATTTATATTTCATTTTTACTATAACAATTTCTTTTAAAACTAGGCTTCTGTTTGAAAATATTAGTGTGAAAACGTAGGTGCTTGGATTCTGTGATTACATTTGTTGCAATACTTTTGATTTTTTTTACATGTCCATAGTTTAATTATCACATTTTGTAATTTCGATTGCCAAGAGTAGTTACATCACAACGACGTAACTGTACAAGGAATATCATGATACATTTTATTTCTATAAAAGAAGAAATACTCATACTTTAGGATCATACTCGATCGGATTCTGAAAATTCGTGATTTTTGATACAGAAATACTATTTTGCAACTGAAAAATTCTTTCAAGCTAAATCAACTGTTTGTCGGCAACACATAAAGGTCTTAAAATTTGACCACAACTTTTGTGTAACACTGTATGTTCTTTATGAAGACACAGATACTAGTAAGCTCGTTAAAGTATTTGTTCTATTACGAGCATCTATATCTATAGGTCAAACACTTCCATGAATTTTTATTTTTTATTTATTTATTTAAAACTTCCTGCTGTTTACATTGCACGAGGCTCACTTAATTCCACATGGCATTATCTACCGGTCAACCTTTGGGTGATTCAGTGAATGACATGGTAGGTGTCTAAGATCAAACACAATGTTTTCTTTAATCATAATTTATTAAAACCGTTAAACTGCGTTGACCTTGAGCAAGCCTCTTGATTACTGTAACACCAATTTAAATTAAAATTATATTGATTACTGAGTTATGTCAGGTTTAAGCAATCTGGCGGGGTCTGGTATTATCTTCTAGTATGGAGTCAAATCGAGGATGAATTGACCATAATGTTGCTAATTTACTAACTTAATCTTACAATTGCAACATTTTCTACGTACCATGAATTTCAATATGATAGAGGTTTTAAGATACATGTGATACAAAACCGGCCAAGTGCGAGTTGAATTTGCGTGGAGATGGTTCCAAGATGAATGTGTATCTACCATCGAATGAATTGTACCGATTCTTTTATCCGAAGAACAAACTTAACGTAGTAGTTCAAGAGCATGTTCTCCCATACATTCCAACGGGAAATGTAAGTCTGTACGTCCAATATTAAGACGTTATATTTACACTTATATTAATATGTTTTTTTAAGAGCATAGACTTATAAATTTACCTGTAATCAATAAGTAAATAACTATTTTTTGTATTTTTAAATGTTAAGGATTAATAGTTTAAACAAGCCCTGATTTAATATGTCACACGGTACAGTTTGCTTTTTTTAATTTTCTCATTTAGCCCCAAAATGAAAGTGATAAAATCATTTGTTGCACATCTATATTTGGGTCACAGAAATTATAATTATCGGTCCTGTAGATTCGGAGGAAATAGTGTGACAGACGCACGATTAATCCTATGGGGGTTTCGTTTTTTCATTACCACTCGGAACCCTAAAAATGTTAATTGATAGCTAAAACATATTGTGCGCTAAAAAAAAACTACTAGTTACGATGACCCACAATTAAAATGATAATTCTGAAAATCCTGAAGCAGCTTTACACTGACGGTTTTCCACTTACACTTATATACTTGACAAAAAATCTGAGCAAATTGCCTCGCATTTGCCAATCCTCAACAAGAAATGCTATTTGTAAGATGAATAAATAAGGCCGGATGTCCGGTCGTCCGTCCGCCGTAAGTTTAGACCGGATGTCCGTTATCCGGCTAATGATTATTTGTCAATACCGCTTGCATTTTCGTCCTCTCACTGATGTGAGGTTTGAAAATGTAGTTTTCACCATAACAATGCAACTTGTGGTTGATTTAAGAACTAACTTATGTGGTTCACTGTTTTAAAAAAAAATGTGTTATTCGAAGGTTTTTTTTACTGTCTTATCAAATACTTAAGGATAAAACTAACTTTCTACCAGAGATGTGATATGTTGCTAAGATTTTGATATAAATCAATCCTACCTATAGGATGGGTTTTAATATTTATAACCATCCAGCGCCAGCACTGGGGTGAGTGGAGCGGTTGCTGTAGGCGCCAGGTGGCAAGGGGCGCCAAAAAGCGAAATGCAAAAAACGATTTCCAAAGAAAAATGAAATTTTGGTTGCAATAGACTTGGCAACGTGCGAGCAGAGAAGGGTTACCATAACTCCATAGGTTTGAGGAAGAGTAGAGTTAGCGACGTGCGAGAAAAGTAGGGTTATTACAATTCTATAGGATTGAGGAAGGATAGAGTTGGCAACGTGCTAGTAGATTAGGGTTGTCAAGACTTCATGGATTTTAGGAAGCATAGAGTTAGCAACGTGCGAGTAGAATAGGGTTGTCACTAATCCATGGGTTTGGGCAAGTCAACCCGGATATTTGTTTTTTTATTTTTTATGTATGACCACGCGTAACTTTTTACAGGGTAGTCTGATTTTGATAATCCTTTATTGGATAGGGTATACTTCAAAGTTAGTTTCATTTAAATTTCAAATAAAAAATTCAACTTTAAGGGTAGAAAAATAGAGAAAAATAGAGTTGACTTTAAACCTGTTAACCGTTTTTTTTTTTAACTTAGCAGACATATGTAGTTTGTATGAAACTACAACATGACGGAGACCTGTAGTTGGTTTGATAAATAATGGATGCGAAATCCAGTCAAGGGAACTCCTCAACGGTTTATAGCATCTATTTCGCGTTTGTTCTTATTAATTCATCTTAATGAAAATTTTAAACCTAATAAAAGATTGTTGAATATCTGTAAATAATTATAATTGTAGTTTAGCTACAAAAAAGTTTTCAGTTTCCTTTTAATGTTACAAGAAAACATTTATTTGTTATAACCTTGACTTTTTAAAGTTACAGTATTTGTCAAATATTTTACGCTGTTCGGTCAATTTTGGTAAAATCGATTTTTGTAATGTTTTTATATACATCTAAAGCGAAAAACAAGATTCGGTAGACAACGTCGATCGATCATAAAAATCACCTTTTTATATCCTTTTTGAAGACTACTACTATTTAAAACCATTTGAGAAAACTGTGGTTAAGAAAAGTTTTTGAAGGAACATGATTCCACAAATTGAGCTTCCGCGGGCACAGTACTGCCTTTGTAGTATCTAATTGACAAACTTCTAAAATAATTAATTATGCATTATACGTCAAAAAAGTTTTTAAACCGTGCTGGGAACACGGGCAGTTATATCCTTTATCTTCCAACCTCCGCGCGCCGTCAAGCACAGGATGTATCGAATTACGCCAAGTTACGATGTAAGTGATCACCAACAAAAACAAAACTCCGTCGGTGCGAGGGGTGAGAATATTCTTATAGCAGTATAATGAGATTTATAAAGCTTCACACAACTATGCGATACGTTGTTTGTCTTGTTTTAACATTGTAAGCTTGTATGGATTTTGAAAGAGACGCACTGAAACGATTAATGCTAGGTTTATTAAAATACTAAATTAACCTTTTTTAATTGATGGCTAATTACCGCTGAACCAAGTTCAACTTCTGATCCGATTCAAGTTCCCAAACCAACGTCAATGAAAAGTTAAAAGGTATAAATATTATTATAGTAACGGTGCCCTGTTAAGTTTTTAGGGCTCCTCTCCTCTTAATTACTCCTCTTAGATATAAATAGAGTGATAGACCTAAAGCTTACTTACTTTCCTTAATTAACAGAAAAAGAATATTCACTTCGGACAACATTGTCACATTTTCAGTACAATTTTTCTACACGCACCACTCAGATACCAGTTCATCTCTGCAGAAAGCGCAGCCTTAGTGTCTTAGTTCTATGTTTTTACTAGCTGTGACATAACGAAGAATTCATAACCAGTTAAATAGAAAGAGTTTATGTCCTTCTAATTTACTGATAAATCTATTAAACATTAGCTACTTAAAAAATATTGTTGCATATTGATTAACCATTATCTTACTACAAACAGTAGGCAGCATACTGTTAAATATTATTGTGCTCCTTTTTTATAGCTCTTATGTATTTCAGTAATCTGAATGTGAATAAACATTTAATAACGTAAGGAAGGAACGAAGAATAAAATAAGAATTAGTTATAAAAAGCTATAATAACATCAAACGACGCTTCACACTCACGGAACAGTAACTGTAAATAAATTTCTAGAGATAAACCGAGGGAAAGCTAGCTACAAACTATAACGTTGACATTCTTAACTAAACCACCCAGCAATATTCCAGGTCGTACGTAAATTTTCACAGAGTCTATATCGGTTAGTATAAGTACCTCGATTATAATGCCTAATTACGTGGCAAATGTGTGTGTAGCAAGAACAGGCGCGTCGCGATCAAAGGAGCCTAATTGCACCCTCCACCCCTAATCAACGCCTTGATTGGCTCAGCCTGTTTGCATACGACAACCTGTACTTGACAATATGTAAACTATAATAGTGTGTGTTGACGTATCCTATTTTTATGTACATTTTGTATATACGATCTTTTGCGTCTTAAATCCGCTCCTCGTGAAAGTCTTTACGATAGACGTATGAACAGCAGTGACATGAGCAATGATGATAATGATGATTATCATACTTTTTACATTTGATAGTTCAATTGTTAAGGGAGGTTATACGCTTTTAACATCATGCTACGACCATGCTACTAGGAGCGAAGCAAAGACCATAACCGTGTATAAGATTTAGGGAAGGCTAATCCTCCATAATATTAGGATTAACCAACACTGCTACCGTTTATGTATTTCTGTCGATGAATAGGTCCGGTAGATATCCATGGAGAAGAAATAGCGTTGCATCATGTGATTAAGAGAGTTTGAGAGTATTTGTATTAACCAGTAATCCTTTACACACAGCGAACCGTCAGTTTGTTCTATTTTGCTGCCTCATCTTTCTTCTACTGTTTCTTCCAAGCTCAAAAAAAAGAAGTGGAGACGAATTGAAGTTCAAAATTAAAGAAGCTAAACATTGGGTTCACATTGCTTTGATACTGTATGGAATTTGAATCCACAATATGTTAATTATATACCCGAGTAATATTCATCACATTTAATGTGTATTAATTTCTACGAGAGATTTGGCGAAATCAGCTTATTTTATACGTAATTTCCGTTACTCAAGCAGCTCTTTATTAGGTGCAGACTCCTTTTTACAAGCTTTTATTTAACTTGCAAAGTTTGTATGTATGTTTGTTCGGGTCAAATCTTGCAACTGAATTTTATCAACTGACTATGTTGATATTTTGCATACATGGACAATAATACATTAATAGTAAAAAATCTTGTCTTTAAAAAACATGTTTTTAATAATTATTATTTGACGAGTAGTCACAGGTTGGTCTAAATTTAACAACGCCTACCTACAAATTATATACCACAAGCATTGCGTTTTTAACTGCGTCGGAAGTTATGCTGCCTTAAACGCGATATTAAAGCAACCAGAAATCTAGTTCTGACCAACTAATTAATCCTAGGCACCAAACAATTAAATTCGCAAACAAACTATTGTATTTGAATAACGTATCGACTGTATTTCAGTATCGTTTTAATCAGTATTTTCATTTATTTCATATTCGTTTTGTTGAACGGTCGGGACGCGATGTTTTGACAGCTCGCCACGCGGACGGCCCGAGGTAAGGGCGTTAATGTGACATTACCGTAGGCGAGTGAGGGGGTGTGGGTATGAGGTGGGGGACGCAGGAGTAGGAGGGGGCGGTAATTATCCCACGTCACCGGCAGGCCTAGGCTCCCTGTCCGTGCCTATGTTAACAGCTAGCCTTCATAACTACCACGTTATAGTCCTGTGAATGTAAATTGTGTTTAAGAAAAATGTTTTCGTGCTTTGATATCTTTGGTTGTAGCCATTGTGATGCGTTGTACATTCAGTAGGTATTGTTCTAACCTAAAACGTGAGTGAGTGACATAAACAAATAGATGCAAACGTAGTTTCCATGTGACTATTATACTCGTAATATCTACTTGCAAGTGACGCAGGGAAACCAAGTACCTAATGGTGTTATTGAATCACTGTCAATAGCAGTATAGCTTATTATTATTATACAGTATAGGTTTGTCATTCTTCTGTATTCAAAAATAATCATTAAATTGAAAACAATGACGTCATGTTGTAACTGCATTTGCCTTGTTAACCAGAATCAGTATCGGACCAAAAGCGTTGAGTACCTAGCCTGATCTGATCTGATTCTGTTATTCTGATGAGAGTCTGATTATTATAATATGTGTATAGACATGGTATAGACACATAGTCTTTACAATGACAGTTTTACAGTTACACTGGCCCATGATATAAAACAAAACATTTTAATAATAATGGTCGAAATCGACTTCTACTCTACTATAAAGTAATAAGCAGCTCTATAAAATAATTGGTGAGTAATATTAACGATTGATTAACGATAAAAGCTTAGAAAATCTATAAAGGGGCTAAGCACAGAAATCTAAATATTTAGATTTCTGTGGGGCTAAGATAAGATAAAATAAGTAGTTACATTCGATACAATTTTTGACGTATTAACTAAAATGCTGCATTTTACTTAATAATTTTATTTTAATTTCCTTGTCATTAAGTGTGTACCTACGTACTTAAGTATGACTATTAATTACATTTTTAATTTTAACTCCCTTAAGAAAAGTAATTACATATTAAATATAATTCACTGATAGTTTTTGAAACAATGTGAACTTTGTATGGGTTCATTGTACGCCATAAAACTTACTTAAATGTGGTGCCAAGGTGCCTACAACCATTGCCTTATTTTACCGAAAATTTTAAAGGTAGAAGCGTACGTAACATTACTTTTCTTAGGATTTTGGTTCCACGAAGTTTTACAAGATTTACAAGGCTTGACTAGAACAATTTATTGTTAGGGAGACGTAGATTCGATTATGCGTCTACGAATAGCTCTGAACGTTAAAAACAACCATTTAGTAAAAAGTACATAATTTTACATGACAACACTATCGTGAACCGCAACATGCAATGCGAAGCGCTTTTATTTAGACACCTAATTAAATATTAATTAAGTGCATATCACATTTATACATTAAACCGATTTTAATTTCATGTGCGAGCGCGCAAAATTAGGAGCAATGCAGGCTGCACCGCAAAATGAAGTGGATTCGTTCAGTGCGGCCGGCCTGTGTGTGAGTAGCATCGACTAGGGAAAATCATTATCGAATACACTTTGGATTAATAAACTGCTTCTGCTGTAATTATGCTATATTCGGTATTGTTTCAAAACTGTTATGCTCTCAAAAAATTGTTTGAGAGTGTTTACACAAGCTAACAAGCATGTCATGTATACAATTGATGATCATAATTATAATTATACGGTACGCAACCTCTTGATTGATGGGATCATTGAAAGAACCACAAACTGGTTACATGATGACGATAAATTCTTCTATTTATCAATACGTGAGGAGAATTCTGCAAACGCACACAGACAGGAATGTGAAATTTGGAATAAGTACTTAGCGTTTATTTGTAGAAGAAGTGCAGAAAGCTAAATGAACAATATGTGCTATACAGTTAAAAATTATGTAAAATAGATTACATAAAGCTATAAAAGTCCAGTATATATTTGACCTGTCATGTTACAAAAGTCTGTACAGTGACAGTTCAAGTTAAACTGGACAATAAAATAAAACAAGACATTCAAAATGATCGAAATTCGACCGCCAAGCGATCTCCTGTACGTAGAGCTTTATGTCCTTCATAGTATTACGGGTCTATAAAATCCTGAAAATCGAACATGTATAGTTGGTCTTTACAGCCCTGAGCAGAGATGTCTTCCTGATATTACTCCATAAATCGTCTGGTATAGACGTAAAGGCCGATGATGATGATAGTTCTAATTCGTTTCTGATTGCATGAAGTTGGGACTACTTGTCACTTGTATTTAATAAACGTTAATCAGGAATTGTCGCTGTGTCGCATAGGATAGTACAAACATACGATTAACAAAGTAATTACTTATAGACTTTCTGAGAATCTCGTAAAACCACTGACTGCGAAGTCTACGTAATTAGCGCTGCTATGAAACTAAAACTAAAATTTATAAAGTCTAATAGTTTTTTATGCCTTGTCTTCGTTATGATCGAAAGCTCGGAACAGGAGCGCTATATTGAACGCCCTACTCTCTTTTTAAAATAAGTGATTAGAACCAAAAAACGTGTTGACAGGGTTTGGCACATGTGATTATAACAAGAGATCCCAATCACCTCGTAGATAAGAGCACTATGACGAGCGACTCTACTCGGATGCGATGCTTCAGCCCAAGCAAACGTGCCAAACGTCCAGCTATATATGTATATAGCCAGTTGTATATACACGACAATCTATAACAGTGAAGCTGAATGCTATGCATTATCGCATATTAGTTTTTTTCCATTTATTATTTGGAATAGATCCGAGGATATTACTGTCTACCGGACTTGTAGTTTTGTAATCATCTTCCAACATATCTCTATTTAGTTACAAAAACTCGATGGCCTCAAAATATTTGTGACCAAAAGCGACCCCTAAAAAGCTTTCAAGTCCCATTTAAGCTAAGTTGCCGCAAAGTAACTATCACTACGTTTTAATATGATGAGTAGGTTGGACTTTCCGGCCATCTAAATAATAAATCGCTAAAGTAGATCTAAATAAACGGCTTCAAAAAAAGTGGGGGTATTAGACCAATTGTAGTGGGGAGTATCTTCCGTCGTTTAGTGGCTAAGCTGGGGTGTCGTGCTGTCAGAGAGGATATGGCCGAATGCCTTCAGCCCCACCAGTTGGGTTTCGGAACCCAAATAGGGTGTGAGGCAGCAATACACGCAACACGTACATTTGTTACAAAACTGGATCTAAAAAACGCGTTCAACTCAGTGGAAAGGGACGTACTCCTGGATGAGGTTAGTAGAAACATTCCTTCTCTTTATCCATTTCTTCACCAGGTTTATCAGTCCCCTTCTAACCTCTTCTTCGAGAATTCTTAATTACTTTCCCAGGTTGGTGCACAGCAGGGGGATCCGCTTGGATCGCTTACTTTCAGCCTTGCGATCCACAAGGCAATCTTGTCTCTAAAATATCCTCTTAATATATGGTACTTGGATGATGGTACTATCGGCGGAAACCCAGAAGATGTGAGGGAAGATATCCTTATAGCAAATATAATCCCCTCTTTAAAGACCTAGGTTTGGAGATTAACACAGATAAGTGCGAGTTTTTTCAATGTGGAGCCGGCCCCTCTAATAATTTCTCTCTTTTCTCTTCAATCCTACCTGCTCTCAAGGAGCTGTCCCGTGAAACTTTTAATCTTCTGGGTTCACCTATTTTTCCTGAGGCAGTTCCTGAGGCTATTGAAGTCGGGAGACGTCTCCTTTTACTTGCTCAGAACCGTTTCACTAACATCTCTGCGCACGTAGCCCTGGTTCTGTTGAGAATGTGTTTTGCGGTTCCGAAGATTACCTATCTTCTAAGGACGGCTCCTGTCTGTTTGTTCCCTCAATATGTATCTTGCTTTGATAGGTCCTTAAAGTGTACGGTGGAAAGCATCTTGAATGTGTCGTTGAATGATACCCAGTGGAGCCAAGCCTCTTTGCCTGTACGGTCTGGTGGTCTGGGTGTGCGACGAGTGAGGGATGTGTGTCTGCCTGCCTTTCTCGCATCGGCGCATGGGGTTGTTAGTCTGGTCTCTAAAATTTTATCGCCTGATGGAGGCAGGGCTATCATACCTTTTGCTGTTGAGGGAGTAGCGGAGTGGAAGACGCTCTTCCCGAATGCACCTTCCTGGTTTTCCGGAAAAGCAGCGTGCTTGGGACGAAGTGGGGTACAAGTCTGAGCTCGACCAACTTGTCAGTGCTGCTGGGGGAGCGGATCTGGCCAGACTCAGAGCGGTGTCGAGGGCGGAGTCTGGAGCGTGGTTGCAGGCTTTGCCTTCCCCTTACTTTGGAACGCTCCTCGACAGTGACTCTTTGCGTGTGGCGGTGGCTCTCCGCCTGGGCTGCGATGTTTGTCAACCACACCTATGCATCTGCGGGTCCATGGTGGGGGCCAACGGTCATCATGCGCTGAGTTGCGGTCGATGCTCGGGGAGATTTCCTCGACACCACGCCCTAAACGACATTGTCCGGAGGGCCTTGGTTTCGGCAAATGTCCCATGCGCCTTGGAGCCACCAGGTCTCACTCGCTCCGACGTCAAAAGATCTGACGGTTTGACGCTGGTTTCTTGTTTGTACCACTAGCGTTCGAGACATCTGGATGTTGGGGGTCTGATGCCCTTACGTTTATCAGAGAGTTTACGTTTATCAGAGTTTATCGCCTTAGAGAGCGGGGATTTGACAGTCGCTCCGGGTCTTACTTGGTGCAAAGGTTGTCCATTGCCGTGCAGCGGGGAAACGCGGCCTGTGTAATGGGCAGCTTTGCGTCGGGTGGGGATCGGGGTGGCCTTTTTTAAATTTAAGTATTTTTTGTTCAAAATTGTAAACCGGTAAATTAAATTCAAAATTGTTGTCTTTTATATAATTATGTTAACAAGTGTTATTAAAATGTTGTTCGCATTACATTCGAACTTGAGCTAAAAAAAATAAACGGCTTATATGTAGAATGGCCGTCAGAAACACCTTGAAGTTCTGTAAGAGTCATATATGGCCGTAAGTGACTTTAGATGTAACTGATGTAAGGTAACGGCCATGACACATCTCCTGAGAATCCTACATACCTAATACATTATGTCTACTAAACTTAATGATTGAATTATTTTAAAAATTAAAAAAAAAATGCAGGCCTACTTACTAACTCGGGTAATTTAAATTCTACCTTTATTCTAATTAATAATCACGATAAGTTACATTCCATACAGTATAAGCGTCAACGCAAAATTTAAAGATGTAAATAAAATATATACCATATTCCATAAAAATAGAGATAAAAATCGAATGCAAGAACTCAGTCCACTCAGTCTGAGTTGACCCATAGTTTTAGTATGCAAATCTTTGAGACCAAACCTACCTTCGCATTACGTGTAAGACCATTAGATAGCGTAATACTAGTAACTTTTTATTTACCCGACGACGTTTTGACCAAATTGCACCGATTAATGCAATCGCACCTCAATATCGCAAAACAGGGCGACTTTTTTACCCGACTTCGCAACAGAAGGTTCAACATTCGATCCGTATGTATGTATCAAAGAACTGTTCTGTAGTAAGTATGTATATTTGTATGTCGTGCGATTTTTTTAAAAAGTAATAAACTATTTTCATGTTTGTTTCACTAACGTAATCTACTCTATATATTAGGTATTTATTTTATTAGTTAATTTTTTCACAATCAATTTCGTTGAAGTTTGTTTATTTTTGTTATTTTTTTTTTTTAAGTTGAACAAAGATCTCATATTTTTATTACTTTATTTTGTAACAGATCCAAAATGTATCTGAAAAGTATCTAACTATTCTATGGAAACCTTATTGATATCACTCTGTATAAAAATCACACGAAATAATTATCCGTGGAAAATAGGTCATTGGCTCTTAGCACATTATTTTCTGTGAATTAATTACAATTGTGCTAACCGTGAGTCAGTCAAACGCAGATGTCATGCGATTGACGTAAGTGGTTTAAGTTACATTATTGCACTGATTAAAATGTTTTACTGCTTCATACATTTTACAAATAACACCGTTATATTTGGTGATTAATAATAATATTTTCCTGATGCTTGACTAGAATACTGTTCTGTGAATGTTAGTAACGTTGACTAGATATGTATGTAGGTATAATATATTATACCTATACTTACTGTACTGTAGATACTCGAGTAATATTTTTTAATACCGAAGGGAAACGAACGGTTTTATGCCCGGTTCCTATAACCAAGAAACAATTTGTTTTACTTACGAACGGTAAAATTTTCGTTGAAAATTAATCGAAATTTTACCGTCCGTTACGGGGCATTAGAGAACTCAGCTTATACAAATACAATACATTTTAGGGTGGACCATGTAGTGTAGACAATTGACGGTCTTATCATTCACGGCGATTTCTCCCAGACAACCTGTCTACGGATATAGACAAATCTAGTTTAGGGCAGTCTGTGGTGTACTATTATAGGGTTAAGAATAGATGATTTAAACTTAATACTGTTAAATGTAAATATTTAGATTACCTAAATAATTACTGCATATTCACATAAATAAATAGACTAAGAGTGTAATCATCAAAGCTGAAGTTTGTTTGTTTAGTTGAACGCGATAATCTCAAGAACTACTGGTTCGAATTGAAAATTTATTTTTGTGTTGGATAGTCCATTTATCGCGGAAGGTTATAGACTATATAACATATCTAAAATAGCTTTTTAAAGTAATGTAATAAGTTATAATCTTAAGTAATACTTTTAAAGTAATGTAATATATTTTAGTAGGTTGTTTCCTCAAATGAACGCGGGGGAAACCGCAGGGCACAGCTAGTTCACTAATAAAGCTTTAAAATTACAGTCAGTGTAATGAAACTAATTCATCTATGGCCGTAGAATGATATAGAATATAAAAACATTGAGTGCGATTTAAAGACCGACTAGAAAGGAAGATTAATATTAATACCGGATTCGCCAGGGTCATTTAATTGCGTCAATACACAAGCACAAACCCATGACGATAAGTTCTCGCTCAAGTTTGATACAATTACTAGTAATTGTATACAACGACTTGAGCGAGACTTAGTTTATTTACTCTTTATCTTGTAAACGCAGCTAAATCTAATAGATAACGCTTAGGATTAACCCTTAAGTAGAATTAAAAAAAAAATGTTTTCTTAATAAAGTTGTTATGATGAAAAAGAACTCGAAAAGTCTCGAAGATCAAGCGGAACCGCTGGGCAAAAGTCTCCACGCAAGGGGCGCCTGAAAAAGGACGGTAAGCGCGGCCGAGGCCTGGGCGGCCCTGAAATAGGTGGCGTGATGACTTTGACGCATACCGTGCGGGCTGGTTCGATGTGACCCAAGGAAAAAATATATGGAAGGATCTGAGGCGGTCCTTAGCCCAGTAGTAAAACAGCTTAGGCTTAGATAAAAAATAATAATAATTAAGTCACATTAGTTTAACTGCCATCTGCCACTGAGAGTTAAGACGTACGTTGTGCCTGTTTTTTTGGATGGGATTTGGGCAAACGAGTGTCTCCTAAGTGACTACCGTTGCCCATACACACCTGCAGCTCAAAACTCCTCAAGAGTCACAAGTTCCTTGCCGGCCTTTTACGTGAGAATAGGGGAATAGGGGGAGGGGGGGTTAGGGCCTCTGGTAACCTCACTCATTCCGCGAGACACAAGCATTGTTTCATGCCAGTTTTCTTCTTTTTTTTTCTTTTTAAGAGGCCGTATACGAATTTTGCCAATTTCGCTGATTTACGTGGTTTTACAGACGTGATTTTACAGTTAAAATACTATATTTCTATAAGTTTTTATGAACAACATAAAAGATCACTTTAATTTAGATCTAATGAGTGAACCACTTTTTTACTTTTATTAAAAATAATAATGCGAGATTTAGGTTGTTTTTAAAACATTTTTTATTACCATATTTTTTTATTTTTTTGCAATTCTTTTTCAGAAAATGGGTTAACTTTGAACTGAAGTTTATTTCTGTTGTTGTAATTTTATGAATGCAAGTTACACGCAGCCGAAATCAAAAGCAAAACTTTGTCCATTTTCTGTAAAATTTGACTAAGTTAAACATTTTTTTACTCAATTTTTTTATATTAAAATGGTAAAAAGTGTTTCATACATTGTATAGACGACTTTTACAGCAATACATTGTAATTTTTTCATACCGTTGGTACTTCAAAACAGTTCGTAAATATGTGATATTCTAAACCTCTTACGGCAAAATTTACAAAACAGTCACCGGTTTGAGGTCGATTAATCAAAATTGAATAATAAAAGTAAAAAAGTGGCTCATACATTAGATCTAAATTGAAATGATCTTTTATGTTGTTTATAAAAACTTATAGAAATATAGTATTTTAACTGTAAAATCACGTCTGTAAAACCACGTAAATCAGCGAAATTGGCAAAATTTCGTATACGGCCTCTTAAGGTGGTAAACAAATATCAAAATATATCAAAGTTCAAGAAGTTTGTCATTAAAAGTTCTAGAATAATAGATATTCAAGTATAACCAAACAAGACAGCCATGTACCTACCTATTAGTAAATTATGTAAATTGTATGTAACTTGAGTCATTTATAAAAACGAAACGGATTATCCCATATAGACATGCGAGTGTTGACTATTAACATAGTAATTATATTGCGTTTATACGTTTTGTTAGTGGGGAATCCTGTGCAATGTACATAACCGGGGTACAACCGTCTCTTGCATAAATAGAAGCTAGGTGACTATACTATTTGAATTTAATACTACCTACAAGACACAGACATACGACAACTTTGATGTTACTGCACAAATTTGGAGGGTCTGCAGTAGTGGTGAACACACACAGATATTCATAAACTAGGTCTTCACTCTTCAGAGATAGAGATCCAAAATACTAGGGAATTCGACTCGTTAAACAGCGTAGTTTTACACGTATCAATATAGAATGATGGCCGTAGTTCAACGAGTGCAATACGACTTTCTACAAACCAAGAAATGGTCACGGTAACTATAAAGAGTTAGATATAGTTTTACAGCTTCTAGCTTCTAGATTGCTAACATAGCAAGAACTTTAATTAAACTTGAAGCAAAATTTAATACGCTGTAGAATTAAATAAGGCAAAGACAATGATGACTCAATGTTAAAACAGGGATTTCCTACCAAGTAGTGACTTAAAAACAATTTTCAAACAAATAATATTACTCACTAAAGAAGTGATAGACTGTAAACAAACAATAGGCCTAGGAATACATAATTATGTACATAGGTATACAACTTATCATATAAATTTTTATTTCACATTTTATATGAACATGGAGGTACCTATACAAATGTTATGTAATTACAAGATAATATATGTATTTGTGGTTTGTGGGGGCGAACAAAGAGTAATGTTAATTAATTTACTATAGCGTCAAACAGATTGTCATAATGTGACGATGATGGACAATGAGTAAAACTTATTACGCATATTGATTAAGAGAAGCTCTTTTTTCTTTTTCACGTAAAAAGTCCCTCGAATACTAGCCTCATTATTAGACTTGGGTATGTTAGAATGGAATTCGAGTCACGTAAAACTGTCAAATCAAATATTTAAATGAAAGTATTTAAATTATTGTAGGTACATGGTTTGTTGACAGCAACAAACCATGTACCTACAAGTACGACATGATTGGTTATTTAACGCACTCCAGACGTTGTGATAGAGGCAGTATCCAATCGCGAAATAGTAAAAATGTTATAACCATGCAGAGATCCACTCTCTACAAGACTACATAGTTGTGACATGAGAGATTACTACGTGGCACATACACTTTTTATTATCTAGTAAGAATCAACACACCTCACCGGAAAAATAGGACATTTGTGACAATATCTAATATTACTGTTTTACCGCGATCTTATACACGATAGAGTTACCTTCCTAGTCGGGCGCTTCCATTTCAGAAGTCTGCTGTTACTAACCTCTTTGTATCTCCAAATACGCTCTGCACAACCAATATTGCACAGAAACAATACGACGCCATTTAATAGCTATCGTTCTCGAAAGGTCATGGATATACTTTCCCTGCCAGATAATTTAAAATATGTTATAAGGAAAGTGAAGTTCATCAGGAAAAGATAACGTAATGTATGTACGTACACTTACATTACATTATAAAAGGAATGGAATAATAAAATTATAATATACTAGCAACCCGCCCCGGCTTTGCACGGATAGCAGATCATCATCATATTTCAAACAATTTACACAATACCTTAAATAGATAGATAACACTTTATTTGTACATCAGTCTTACAGTAGAATAATAAATTATATACTTAAACCTTCTCATGAATCGCTCTATCTATTGATTACTTCATGAAAATCCGTTCAGTAGTTTTTGAGTTTATCGCAAACAGACAGACAGACGCGGCGGAGCCATTTGTTTTATAATATGTAGTGATGCTGAGCGCCCAAAAAAAACCATGTGCCCCAAGCAAACCATGGTAAATTCTCGGTGCACAACAGTAGACTAGAAATTAAGTGGAACTTAATTAATGAGGTAAATAACTGATGTAAATTAAAAGTTAAACGTGCAGAAAACCCTAGGGGGAAAATTTATTGAAACTGAATTAAATTAAATTAAAACATTTTGTAAAATAATTATGACCCGCCGGAAATAAGATAAAGCTATCGTAAGGATATTATAATATTTAGAATTTAAAGGTAATAATAAAATAGAAATGGTGTTATATAAATTAATGAACAAGGCTTTTTGATATTTGTATAACAAGTAAGAAAGGCTATTCATCGCCTTTCTCATAAATATTCGTACAGGAGATAAGAATTACCTAGCTAACGTTAATTTAAAATTAATGAATTAGGTGGCAGAAAACCGAACATGTGATGCTACCGTCGCTGCGAGCTTCTAGCTCAATTCGATGGTTGAGCTGACCTGGCGGCAGTGGTTGAGTTCTGTTCGCGGGCCCACTCCTACCTATTTGTGGGATGCCTGATGGTAAAATTCTTTGTCCATTTCACGGATATTAAATTATAAGTCATCTTCTTTTTGACGTGACAACGTCTTATAATTCGATGAAGGCGGCTGCACGCACGAATAAACATGACTCATGCGGCGTTACCTCGCTCTGAGGCGTTCCATTTAATTTTCTTTTGAAAAATGCAACCATTCCATCAGTATTTTCTTATGACGTTGTCACGTCCAACTATCGTCAGTAAACCGACTTTACAGACAACCGATTTTTTTTACTTTAATGAAGTCGCTAAACCTTATAGCTATATTTTTCTTAAGAATCAAACCAGCATCTAGGGAATTATATGTATACCTAAGCTCAGTGAACTTTAATATATTCACTGAGCTTAGGTATACATATAATTCCCTAAATGCTGTGCACTATCGTTGTGCACTTTTGGTATGGGGAAAAAGCACTAAACTCGCGTGACCGTCACGCTCAGATAGGGAGGTAGATTTATACCGATGTGTGTAAACTTATTTAGGAACGTTGGGCACTTTTGCCATGGGAAAAATCCACTGAACTTTTAGTTCCGGTGTGATGCGAACCCCATATGAAGCCAATACATTAACCATTCTTCTACAAGAATTTCAATATGTCTACACCATCAATACTAATTAATTATTTGATTCTACCAAGCAGACAAAGAGCCAGACATGTTGATTTATGTGTACTAATCAAAGAAACAATACAATAAGGCAAGCTTACAAACTTAAATGGTTACAAACATTATTACTGCGAAAGCACCAAAATTGATGTCGCGAATTTAAATAAATGTGTACGTGCTACTCCTCGGGTACACAATGCGTACACAATCATAAAACGAATATACATACAAAGCTTACGTACGAATTAACATAATAATGAATCGTATATATCTACGTCTGTCGCCAATGTTTCGCTCAAAACATTCAACAACAAGACGTACACATGAACAATAAATTAAATATTTAGACTGGATGTAAAACTTTTATAGAAACAAATTTTGAACAACTGGCTTACTTTTTAACATCTCAGGAATTTTAGTTAATTTTAAATTGTGTAAAATATCGAATAAAGGAAAACACGGAAACAGATTTTAAAATCAAAATCAAAATCATTTATTTCAAATAAACCACTATGGGTATTTTTTGAATTGTCAAGAGTAGTAGCCAGCCAGACTAAGTCAGTCGTGAAGCTAGTTGCCTGTTCCAATTCGTAGATCCAGTGGAGAAGAACAGGCAAGAATCTCCAAGGACACTCTTTTTTAACATGTTTTTACAAATCTCAGGTTACATTGCTTATATGCGCAAGTTAAATGTGAGGACAATGTAACGTATTGTTCTAAACTATAAACTATTACTATATGTAAGTAATAGCAGTTCGGAAATGACCAGCCCCAAGCAACGGCTCTCGTTCACGAGCATGACGCACGCGCCAGCTATCGTCCACTTCAACCATATGATATCCTTAGATATCAAAGGGAGTTGAACGACCCGACACGTACGCCACCATCGGCAGGACGTCTAAACGATCATGGCATACTCAGAACTGCCAGGCAACATAGCAAATTTACTTAATATGTTATTGACTACACAGTTCTCACATGTACAATTCAAAATTTACTAAATGTAACATAAAAATTGATATCAAAATATAAGATAATGTCAACTATTTACAGTCACACAGTAACTTTTTACAATAGAAATATACTCGTAAGTTCTTTGTTAACCTTATTCTATATTTAATTTTCTTACACTCTTACTTATCACTGAGCAAAACAATTGTTTTGTGATTGTTGTTTTGCCCACACCTAAACTACTTCGTAAACCTGCCGTCTTAGCTCTTATTTCTGTGACGGTTCGACTTATCCATTTTTTTTTTAAATATCGTATAATATAATAATATCGTACTTGTTCATCGATTTACAAAAATTTAATACCTAAACTGTTTCTAATTTTATTGTAAACAAATACACATTTTTGTGTATATGTGTATGTTGAAAGTTTCGAGAAAACCCCATAATGTAGGCTCGGCTTTATCAGTACTGAGTCAATACACAGTAATAATAAAGTAACCGATTCACGTTTTGGAAACACCCTTTAGTTATGCATCATCGTAGTTATATGTTTCTTCCTTTTACGTTATAAGCTCAAATGTCAGTAGTATCTATATGACTATAAACTTTAAACATTAATCACATTACACTACTTGTGTTGTTATAACATTATTACTAATGTTAATTGTTCTTTGTTTGATTGTTTTGTTTACCTGTTAACCTGTGAATAACTTTAGAGAATGGTGACAAAAGCCAATTTGTTTTACTACTAGCTTTCTTTGTGTGCCAAATTTAATTGAAATTCGTTTCGTATTAAGGTTGTAACAAATATCTTCAATTAAATAAAAAAAAAAAACACTTTTACTTTCCTCCCTTCTTTTTAATTTATCAATTTTCTAGGCACTTTCCAAATTTTTTCTTACCCCAAAAATCCTTATGTACGTACACAGTTAAAAAAAAAATTGTCAATTCGTCAAGCTGTACCTACTCAAGCGATGCGCTACCAACACACAACTATTAAGGCAAAATAGTAACATATTTTAGTAATTTTAGTTAAAAAATAAATTCGTTGCTATTTGGGTTAAGATACGTGACGTTTTTCTTTAAAGCTAACCTATTCAGAACAAAAAATAATATTTTTTATCACCCAAAGTAAAGGACAAACAAGCATAAATTTTTCTACTTTGAATCTTTATATAAAGCACCTAATATGGATCATGTTTTTTGCCAGATCACAAGAATTCTCGTGACTTTACGCTGTTTCGGTTACTTATTTTATAATAAACGAGTCAACATTAACAAACACATACACAAATGAATTAGAATGTAAAAAATATTCAAATTACCTATGACCACCGTTTGGCAATACGCCAAGGACAAAGTGATCGGCAAAGAACGTACTTTCTCCAGGATTTATTAGTAGTTGCCATATGCATGTGTCACTTCAATATCTGAGAAATTATTTTGAAACGGCATCAACTGCCGGAATCTTATCTAAAGAGGTATGAAATCTGTGATGTAAATGTATCTTAGTCATTCGTAAAACAATATTTAATTTTCTACTAAATATTTAAAAAAACGTAGATTAATATTTACTTTATAGTTTAGTTTATTACCACAGATTACTACATACATTCCTAACATATACACAATAGTATTTTATTTATAATCTGAACTGGAATCGATTAATTTTTTTACAACTTTATCGAGACTAATCAAGGCTTCATCGAGATAATACAGCACAGCCCCGTTGTCAGTAGGGGACGTTTGTCCTGCGAACTTGTCGCGCGACACAAAATATACGTGTCCCGCGACGTTGCAAGCGATGTCGCCCGACGTCGCCTGCGACATCTACGGGTCGCGGAACATGTCAAAAGTCGACCCTTTGCGAGTTTCATGTCCCTCGACAGTCGCCAGACAGCTTTTGATTAATGAGGACGCGGGTTGCTTTGTGTTCCGCAAACAAACCAAATTAACTGATCGGGTGACATCTCAACAACAACTGGATAGTGTGGACAAGGCAAAGTCGTAAAACGTGAAAGTCGGGCGATGTGTCTCCGTGACATGTCCCCTAGTGAATAGGTACTACCCTTACTAATAATGTTAATTTTAATATACAGCAGTTAGAGTAGTGTTGTATTTCTGCTGATGAGTTGAGTTGCCAGGTTCTGTCAGATAATGATAAGCAACTTTTTTTTATAAACAACATGCTATGTCTGTAAATTTATTTTAACTGCTAAAATAAGCTGATTGTCATCGATGAAACCCTTTCGGAAAATCAGTGGGTTTACCATGAGATCTTCTCAAATACTGAGAGTGTATATCAGTATTCAAGAAGGTGAATTTGTCTAACTGAATCATATTTATATGAACTAAACAATATTAGCTTTATGTTGCCACTGTTCAAACAGTAATCGTTAATTCCACAAATGCGTCTCTATAATCGGATAAAATCTCTTTTTTTTTTTGTTTTTATATCTTCAGGCAAAGAAGACCTACATAATCGAAATAGGCAAATCCATTAGCCTATTCTAGTCCACAGCTGGACATAGGCCTCTCCAAATGTGCGCCATAGCACCTGATCCTCCGCCTTCCGCATCCAGTCACTCCCAGCTACCCCAGTTCCCAGTTCCTTAGGTCATCGGTCCATCTGGCTGGGGGGCTTTATAATGCCTGGTATTAATTCATCCATAATCCGTTTACAATGGTACCTACGTCACAAACTGTGTCAATTGGAACCTTAGTTTGGGTTCGACCTCACTTTCGTTACGAATTACATCTACACGATTGTATGAATCAGCTGGCAATCCCAAGTCGCACGCGACCGGTTCCGTGCACATGACATACATATTAAATACTAAGATTTAGTATAGGCAATCGGTTCTACTACAAGTTACGTTAACTACTAATTATAATTCTAGTACGTTTTAAATCCGGCACTATGTTTACTCCAAATTTAAAAAATGACGACCACGAGACAAATTTTTGTTCAGAAATAAAACGTAAATGGTCATTAGTAATAGTAGGCCAAAAATATATCTAGATTTAATACCTACACGTAGATATGATTGTCATGGAAAGTTACATATTGACCTCAATCTTAACAGGATTAAATAATAACCTGTCCTTAACCTGTCTAGAATCATAATCCCGATGTATGTGCCACTGGCCGTGGACAGTCAGCCTTTGACCAGAGTAACTCCCTTCAAACGTATAGTATTTCAAAGATTTGTAAGTACCCAAACCAAAGCTTCAACCCCCTCTAATGAATTCGTATCTTGAGAAACACGAAAGTTTAAAAGTTATCAGATTTCTGACCAAATATTGACACCAAGTTGGATTATTACACACTTTGAATAGCAATCAGCTAACCAAAATAATTCCAAGAAGGCAATTTATTTTGACTGTTAAATTATAATGAACAATTTTATTAGTAATGCCTGGAATATTAAATACCTTTAGAGGAAAAACTGTTTCATAGGAGGAGAATAAACCCCACTAAGTGTTTTGCATCAAGATCTGATAATAGATTTTTATCAAATCCCAAGAAATGAGACAAACTTCATCATGATCAACAAAATACAGGTATTTAATAAAGTCGCTGTGATTCACATGGTGAAAACCGGTAGTGATCATCGAATGGTAAGAGGCACGTTGAATACAAACCTTAAAATTGAACGGTCCTGTTTGATTAAGTCCACGCTCCGACCAGCTCAAGCCCATATGAGCTTTCACTGGACTTCTAAAATCGCTTTGACTGCCTGGAAAATGCATCGGTGGACTAGATCAATAACAGGTTCGTAGAAACTGTCCATATGGTGGGGTCTCAATTTTTTAAGACCCATCGCACAACTAGACGCCAAAAACTGTCAAATCACACCTTAAACCTTGGCTGAAAGACGCTCACGGTGACTGGACTCTTCGAATGATGTGGAAGCACATAGGCAGCCTCAACTCTATAGATCGAAACAAAGGCTTGAGACCACGGACTTGAAAGCGTAGCCTAAGACGTCCATCGACAAGATGGACAGACGACCTAGTAAAGATCGCAGGTCGTTGGTAGATGGAGGTTGCTTCCAACCAGTCTTCTTGAAAGCCATTACGCCTATGTCCGGCAGATAATGTCTACGGCTAAAATGATGATGATGACAAAATTTGAATAAATAATATATGATGTTTCTCAACATTACTACAAGCCGGATCCAAATCTCCCTCATCTTTGGATCCAGCTTGGTAAACCTGGTAAACGAATTAGACAGATAGAAAAACGATACAGCTTGGTAAACCTGGTAAACGATATAGACGGATAGAAAAACTATAACGAACAATGAATAAGTTACGAATCAGGATCAACTTTCAAAAAATGTAAACTGACAAAACTGACAGAAGAGGAAGGCGTGACTTAGTTTTTGTTTCTTTGTATGACAGAAATAATATTCACAATGTTTTTCGCTGTTGTTCAAATTCAATTTGCAATTGAATTTCGCCTAGCTAACATGTTTTCAATTTGGTCTAACTGCTTATCTTTTTTTGTGGTAAAACATCCTGTCAGTTACGTAAGGAAATGTACTGATAACCCGCTCTATTTCGCCGACTCGCTCTATTTTAAAAACTCTTTGCTTCTGTACCAACAAGGAGGCTAGAGAGCCTGGAGCATGGAGAACTGAGGCTTGCGATGCCATTGGTGGAGAATCCGCCTCTACCCAGTAACTCATATTTGACGAGAAAGCCCACTTAATTATTTTACAAAATAAGTTAGCGTACAATCTTTAGAATAGGTTTATTGGTTATAGAGGCATTTATTGCGTGTGCGTGCACCCCAAATTTAGACTAGCTCTTTAGACTTGGTTTTTCCCATAGACCATTTATAAAAAAGAGTAAACGACGGAATTTCACAGCAACTGGTAGTATAATTTAAGTATTGCGCTGTTCTAAAAGCAAATAAAACAAACATTTAAGCCAGTTTATTAGGAATATTATAGACTATAATATAACATCACGGATCAGTAACCATACAAATTAAACGAAAGTATACACACTTCAAAATGTTCTATTGACAAAAACAGTTTCTAATATCTAAACAATTTGTTTTTCAGAGACCAGTGGCAACATCCTGGGTGCAAGCGAGTGGAACACGGGCTATCCTTCGACAACCTCCATGTACCCTAGCTACGGATCTCTACAGCCACCGTATTACAAGCCTGACCCTACTATACATTTAGCTCCAGGTAATTTATTGTCCTCCTACCCAAGCTATCTTAACTAGTCCTAACTAACGTTGTCAGGGGTAAAAAAAGGACATGGGGTTCCTTTCATCCAGAACAAAAGTGCTGTTCCGAAGAATGTATTGATAAAAAATCTCCATTAACGCGATCGAAGCAGACGGTAAAGGACGGTATACTACTAGTATATATTTTGAGTGTCAGAGTACCTACCGGAAAAGTGGGTGCATTCCTATTAAATTATCTAAAACAATTTTAAGATACAAGAAAAGCTCGGAGCCTATGAACTGAGACGGTTCCTAGACGATACATTAAGAATCGCAATTAGGGAGCACGACTCAGAGGTCAGAGTGCGTCGTATAATGCTGTTTTTTTCTGCTAGTAAGTAAAGGTCCGTGGAAGTAGAAATAAAATTGACAGCGCACAAATAATTGTCAGTAATTGCTTATCATCAGTCGAGATGTGTTTGTTTGTCAAATTATTCGTATAAAAACAAAAGTATAACTCCTGTGGGTCTTGTGTCTATTTATAATAGAACAAGATATTAGTTCAATTGCTCTATTGACGTGGTTAATTTTATTTTCAATAAACAACAAAAGGAAGACCACACGGAAGGAAAACTAGACCAATTAACTCAAAACGCAATGTTAGATTATATAGTATAATATATTTATAGTATAGTACAATAATATAAATTCTTGTTAAAGACATATCCATTACCCTTGAAGATTTTTTTAGATATAAGAATAATAAAAGAAATCTATGTATGTCTTATCGCTTGCAAGTATATTTTTAATGATGTATTATTGCGTTATTATTTTGTAGTACTTATAAAAACGTATTTAATACACTCTTATTTACAATAATACTACAAAAATCTAATGAACATATTTGTGTACATTTTATATGACTACATGCAATAACAGTAGTCTAGGCCACATAGAATTTCCCTCATTCACTGTTAACTATTAACTTAACCCGAAGGCTGACAGCTAACTTGAAATCCTTGCAGTTGATTCGACAATTAGATATTTGATACTATGTAGACTACATAGGTACGACCAATACTTAAGATAATGTTCATGTGAACAATTTACACACAGCACGGGGCGTTCTAACTATATTTACGTAGCGGGATCGAACAGTGTTTAGCCTCACAACTGTTCCTCTGACGATAAAAGATGATCTGGGAATCGTGGTGTTAAGCTATTTGAGTTATATCGTTATTATAAAAGTAGCAAACAAAAAACCTTTGAAAATGTTTTTAGTTTGCCACTTCAAAGGCAACATTTCAAAGGTTTTTAATTTTTGAGGTTCTTAGGATAGGAAGCGAATAGAAAGGTGTAACCTTACCATTTTTAGGTTATATATAGGTATGTTAAATAATATACATTCATAGATTATGTGCTAGGTATATTTTTTTCAATACGGTACCATTGTCAATTCTATATACCTATGTATGCATAGTATATAGTTCGATAAGCAAACCTCCTCCATTCATAACCACGTTAATGGAGCGGTTGACCACACGATAGGAACTGAATACCACATAACTACCTATACTACTTATTATAATAAATGTCATTCTACAGTCCTGAATGTTAAATGACTTCACCAAACACGTGGATCGATGAACATATTCTATAGGAAGGTACCCATTTATTATACAACAAAGAATCTAAACCCATTTAGCCTTTGAGGATACTTACACTTACATAATTTCCGTCAACTGTTCTTTGTACTTTCATTATAAAAAAAATCTAAGACGTATTAAAAACTTTTTATAATGGTATTATAGGTATTGTTGAATCTTTATGTAGGAAAAAAAATGGGTTGCACTTCGGGTTACGAAGTAACTATTATCTTATCTGTGCTCCGGGAGTGCTGGCAGAAGTGAAAACATTAACGTTGTGCATTTTTGAACATTTTGGAATGGTTAGGTTAGGTTACATGTTACATATACCTGATAATTCTGGTTACTGATAACCAGTGTACTCTAATTTAACATGAACATTTTTTATCTGTTACTACCAAACGACAATATTTTCCTACTAAAAAAACAAGTCTAAAAACAAATCAGGGTCCTTTCAAATCAACGGTAGTTTATGTGGTTTGTTGGATACACAATAATTAAAATTTACCTTGTATAACAGAACTTCTACTTACGAGTACAAAAATATCAATAAGTTGATACTTAATTACGTGCCAGTCAGTTTATTACACGGAAAATTAAATTCAATTGTAACGATGTTTAGGTACTAGCTTATCTTAGTAATATATACTCGAAGTACGTAACCATTATTGTTTTAACAAGAATTAACTTTACTGGACTGCCAACGACGTTGTATGTCCTGTTAATTTCTCAACATAGAGTCTTTGTTTTTATAGATCTTGAAACTAATAAATAAACACTGTACAAAATAAAACATAAAATAAACTGTTTTAACGAAAGATCAAGTCAGAACAAACATAATGAAAATATCATAAAGTTATTCTAGCTAATGACGTGCTTTAGTAACTTTGGTTCTCCTATGGAGGTCTTGGTTCTGAATCATATCATAATATTGATGAGATCCAAGATTTCATGGACCCAAGTGGCATTGGATAATCGCTTATTTCAAGGGTCTTTAAGAGAGACCTAAGTTCAATAATGGACTATGGTTGAGAAATGAGATGATGATTATGAGTGTGGTTTTGTATGTTAATCCTATTTTCACACAGTAACGAGGCAATAAACCAAAGCATTTTTTGGATAGCAATGTTGTTTATAGGCCGGAGAGTGACATAGGCCAATTTAAAACAACAGCAAAACGCACTATTTCTACTTGGTAGTATCTTGTTAATATTAGTACCACGATAGCGAATGAACTCTAATTACATAATACTCTTTTTTTCTCTTGCAGTTTCATTACCAGAACTTCCTCTAAGTCACACAGACTACGGCGGCTTTCAACCAAGTACAACCAGCTTCGTGAAAGGCAGCCCGACTGGCACGGGCTCTTCCTTGACCGAACTCAACGCTCCCACGGCTATGCCCACCCAGCGTTACGACCCTAACTATTACCCTAATTGGTCAACAAACACATACAATTATAACAACTATCAATACAATAATATTAATAATAATCCCGCCTGTCTACAGTCCCACCCGCCATACATCAATACGAACCCTCAAATGATCCTCCCGAATTTATACTCAACAGTTAATCAAAACCAAATTCATGTACACCTTCACAGCAGCTCAGGAGACAAACACAACCTAGATGCTCCTTGTTTCCCTGGTGAAATTAAAATAAGCGATATAGATGGTGGTATCTCTATTACCACAGAATTACAAGCGTCAGAAGCCGGAGGTCTAGTTCAAACTTGTGAGACGAACGATGAAGTCAAACATGGGCTCTATGGTGCTGGAAACCAAGAAGTGTGGAGACCCTATTGACGTTTCATTCTACCTCACAATCAAAAACATTCCATTGTACATATTGTGATATAATCTATTCTATTTCTTGATAAAATATAGAAATAAAAACTTAATTAATGTTAAACATTAATTAGATGTTACTTGTTAAGTTTATTCATTAAGTAATAAAATATTGAATTAAAATTATTTCCTTTCAATACACCCACAAAATGTCGTGCAAATGATGTCCAACTATTGAGTTTATGGCTATATATTGAATGATCAGTTCTCGACAGGGACTTTACAAACATACAAAGAATGGACACAAAGAACACCCAGACTCGGATGGGAATCGAACCCACGACCTATGGCATTGCAGTCAGGGTCACTTACCACTAGGCCAACAGGCCAGTCAAGCTACTTTAAGTATTTAGGTACTATCTACATATTTAATTTACATTTTATTCGGTTCCTAGATGTAATTAGCAACTTTGTGAAAATCTTCCTATCTACGAGTGCGCAAATGGTTTTTTATAATGTTGCTGGCTTTATCTAAGAATCGAACTGGCTTAATGTGAAAAAAAACACGTGTAGGTATTCTCACTATGTTCTTTTAAATGGTTTATCATAGGTATTGATTTCTTTTAAGGGACTCTGATACCAACTTGGTTCAACGAAATAAGTTCTCGTAAATGATTTTATGTAGACCAAACACAGTTATTATGGCGGATCCACATTCCGTGATGATGTTACCTATCTGGAATACGCGCAACTTTTAGCGTCTTTCAATAATGTATATGTAAGAAATTAAGTCTCCTAACGAGATAAAAACGGTACACATCTTAATAATAATAATATATTTCTTTATTGTAAGAATTCACGACGTAGAACCTGTATGAGGCTCAACGTCATAGATTCTTTCAATGCAGCGAATAGCCTCCGATCAGCTCCAACCTAAGACCTAACAGATAAGCGATGGGAACGGAAGATCAGGACTGCGAGAAACAAAACCCCTACGAAAAATTACACTGCAATTTGCTGTATCTAGATTTGTTCGGAGATAGGGGACAATTCGACCAACGCGTAACCGAGTCAAGGTTAGGCATTGCAACTAAAGAACTGGCAACTGACAGCATCGACTCTTTAGGCTGTAAAAAATATCTAAAAAATATGTAAAAAATAGTATGATGGTCTCGGGATGGCTCGTAGCCACCGGTCATACGACGAACGGTAATAAAAAGCGGGCGCGCATGTCTCTCACAATTTTCGAAAAGGGAGGAAGAGTAAATCTCCTCCATTTGGTCAGGAACACCAGAAATCCTGGTTAGAACCGACGAGGGCTTTGGTTCACGTCAGGTTGACTCTTTTGATAATGGCGGTTGAAGACAGCGTTTAGTTTCAGGCGATGCGCCTCGGAGACAATGTGTAATTTCAGTCCATTCGACTTTGACGTAGGTAACTGTTTTCGTTATTTCTAGGATGGGGTATCCACGAAAAAAGAAGTTCAAAATTCACTGATTAAACAAAAGCAATTGTTTTCTAACTAATCACAAAAGTATGATCTTTAATAAAATAATAAGAGTCAGTAAAATAAAGAAGGTTATCGTTGTTAGAACATTTCAATTCCAATAAGTTAAATTACAGAATTTGCTACCATTAATTACATTCAGATAAAAGGTTGATTACGAAATTTAAATTTCAAGTACGCACTTTATACATATTTACTATTCTTTATAATGACATAGAATGGCAACATTCGATGAATGTTGGTTCCGTTTACAATATCATAAATTACATAGACCTCCAAATATTTACATCCTTCAAAATAGATCAGCATAGTTTATTTTGAGTTTGAGTAGTACCTACAAAACCTACATATTTTATGCCATCTATAACGTACACGAAACTTATGCCAAACCCAGTTAAATAATGTAAACTATATTATGAACAAAGAAGATTCATTAGGTATGTTTTGTTCAACATTATTATTTATATTATCATCGTTACCTATCTACCAAAATGAACTAGTATCTTACTTTTTGCAATTTTATCAACTTCCCAATATAATTGACTGATAGTACCCCTCGCAAGAAATTTACCCACGAAGTAAAATCATGTATGAAAAGATTCGACAAACGTAAGGTGTAGTAGTAAAAGTACTCTTAATAGGGTTATAGAAAAACTCGTTTACACTTCACTGGTAGGTAGTATAGGCACTCGTGGCGACATCTAGTACTCGTCGTCGTCGTAGAAAAACGACGGATTTGATTTTTAGTAACTCTTGGGGAGAGCGCTTTAAAGTTTTAAAATTATGTTTTACGTAATATCTTGAAAACGGCTGTTTCTAGTAATGAAATCTGAAAATTTTACTGTGTGTATGAACTTTAAAAAATGTTTTGTTTTATGATAAAGTATAAAAATCGTCAAAAAATCAAATCCGCCGTTTTTCTATGATTGTCTCATCAGTTGAGCGGTGCTTTATTATACTTTTGCTTTGTGTAAGGAAAAACAAATCTATTCCAAATAACCAAAATAATTTAAAATGAGTTACCGAAATATTAATTAAGTACGTACTAAAACGTAAGTATAAAAAACAAATGTAACACGCAGGCCTACTGTTGGTTTATTACCAAGGTACATGAAAGTAGCGACATCGAAGACAATACAGACAGTGAGAAGCTGCCTAAGGACATTCCACAAAGAATGAAAACTACCTTTTCGTTAAGTAATCTTAATAATTACAATGGCGGCTAAACCATAAAATCTCCATTAAAACAAGCTGACAACGGTCATATTAAATGTAGTCGCTTCATATAGTAACATTTTCTCTAACAAAAATCAGATCTGGTGAGCGGGCTGGCCATTGCAAAACTTCGATGGCGACCTCTTAAAAGTATCCCAAAAGTATGGCAGCAGTGTGCATCATGCATTAAAAGAAAATTATCTCTTAAGTATGGAACAAAATCATGACTTTTTATTCTAAGATGTTCGTTTTGCATCGTGCCGCTGTCAGAGACCCATGTTCGACGATGTTGTAGCTCCGTTCGTGCTCCTAAGCAAATGCCGCCCCATACCATCACTGACCCACCACCGTAAGGTTCTCTTCTGACAATGTTACACTGAGCATATCTTTCGCCTGGTCGTCTCCACACTTTGACCCTTCCATCATCTGGCTTGAGGCAAAATTTGAACTCGTGAGTGAACAATACTCTTCCCCAGTCTGTAAGTAACACCACGACAGTAAATTTTTGTAAAAATTAAAAAAAAACTGGAAATTGTCAAATACAACAAAAATTTGTTAATTTTCTTACAAAACACAACTATAAAATTATCACGTAGCACAAAAAAACAAATGAAACTTGGAAATAAAAAACGATCAAAATCTTCTTTTTTCAAGTCACATAATGCCATAAGGTGGCCAGTGCGCACGGTTCCTGCCAGGAGAACATGATAAACATAATCGAACCTTTTTTTTTGCGTTCCTCTAAATATGTCCATGCATTTCCCAAAATAAATAAAGTTCTTTTTCTTCAACACATACCCTCTAATTTTGTTTGAATCACATAAAAACAATTATTATTATTTAATTGATAGAAAATTTGCAAGGTCGCCTAGGTTTGATCCAATGTGAAAGTACGCACCTATGCATGTGATTTTAATTGTATTCATTTGAATACAAATTGATGCATTTCTCTATCAACACACAATATTTCTAATTACTTTCGTAAATATTTTAAATGTAAAAAAAATTTGAAAATATTTTGAAAAGTATTGCCTGAATATTCAGAAATATTGTGTGCTGATTGATAGAAACTGTTATGAATAATACTTTATTAGTGAAAAGTTCAATATGTGGCGTAGGCATACCGCGTACTTCAAACATGCCTTAAAAATACATCAAAGCATCACGCGTCCGCTCTCGACAAGGGCAAGTACGTACACAGCAACTCATGGGGTCAGCTATCCCTAACAGCTGACACGAAAAGTGTGTAGAAGCAGATGCCTCCAGGGAAATAATTCTGCCAGCGTCCATCGTTGTTGCCTGTTTGTTTTATTAGTAGACTCATTGTTTTAGTTCAGTCAACATGTATGAAGTGTAGTTAAGCAATTCCGAAAATGGAAAATATTGGACGTAAAACGTTAAATTACCGAGGTTTGAAAAAAAAACACAAGACGTGTTTGAGCAGCTTCGACAAGAGTTTTTTACAAGTTAGACAACTTGTTTGCGCTTGATGCGCTTTAATTACTAAATATATATAAGGGCATGCTGTTCTTGCAGCAGCAAAGACAGCCAGGTCGCCCTGGTCACTTAGCTATAGTGGACAAAAACTGACCGAAAAAGACAAAAAGGCCCGTCTTATCAACTTTGAATAGCATACGCGGCGTACTAAATATTTTGTATCCTTAAACTCAATATCGTGTCTTCATCATGTTATGGACCACTACAGAACAATTTGTCTTCTGATTCTGAAATAATGGATTTACAATAAAATTTGACCATAACATTTGTGAGCACACAGCTCGATACTAATAAAATTACTCCAAAAATTAGTGGCAACATTAGATAGATGTCAGTTAGCATACACTTAGAATAAGATTTTTTTAAAAATACTATCTGTTTACAAGTTAGGACCGTTTGAATTTCCAGGAACTTTTGCCTCCGTTTTTCATAAAATGAGGAATGTGTAAAGTTAAAGATTTTAAATTTAATTTTTTTATTTTGGATAGTTTTTATGGATTTTCTCAACAGCTGAGTAAATACTTAGGTCAATATTTTTTTTTTATTTTGGACCTATTCACTCAGCTGTTGAGTAAATCCATTAAATTTAATCCATAAAAAAGAATTATAATAACAAAATAAAAAAATAAATAAATAACTGATGACACATTATTAGTACCCACGTATAAAATATGTATAGTTAAAGAGTACTGAAAAATAGTACTCACTTCGGAGCGCTGTAAAACCTTAGCTATTGACTTAATGAAAAATATTGCTAATAAAAGTTGTTCCTTAAAAAACGATCTACAAAAATGGTCTGATATCGTTTTTTCGTAAAATGATAAAAAAAAAGTTATATCAAAAAATTTAAATTTTTTTCTCGAATTTCTGAACATTTTCACTTATAACTTTTTTATTTATAGTTCTACGACAAAAAGTTACTGAACCAAAGTTATAGAGAATTTAATTTGCAACAAAAAACGTTAACAAATTATTTTTATCAGATAAATAGTTTAAGAGATATATCGTAAAAACCGTTTCAACCCCTATTTTCAAGATGGCGGCCGTGGGACAAGGGTGGCGACCCCACAAACTTGATTTTAGCTTTACACTTACCCCCCCTACACATCAAAAAAATAAAATTGCGTCCTCTAAAAAACGCAAGGTAAGGCCTAAAAAATGTAACATTTCAATGGACTAGGTAGAGAATCGTTTAAACGACCTGTGTACACCGAAATATACAAGTCGGTAAGGTACAAGAAAATAAGGATAAAAATGAAGGTGAAGTGTTGTAACAGTTTTGTGAAGAACCTCGCAGACTACTGTAAACTGTTATTTTACAATAAATTTGGTTTCTAGTGTATATTTGTATTTCATTTTTTACGTAAGGACAGGTTACTGTTTGTACAACATGTACCTATACAAAGTGTGGTTATATTTCGCTGCCGTACATATGTACCTACATATAGAAGATCCCGTGAATGAAGTGATAAAAGTTAACAATTTTAGGATCATTTCAAATATAATTTGAAAACTGACAAACTAAGCCTTAAAATTAACCGATAAACAATGCCGATAAAGCAAAATGTTGTATTTTCTTTGTTTCATTATAAAATATAACTTAACTTTAAATAGATACTATACTGTAACGTAAGGTAATTATTTATAACGGATGTTAGTTAAATATAAAAAATTCTTTATTAAATTAGAATCAATAACCGATTAATATATCAGTATTATTAATTAGTAAATGTTTCGACTATGTCAATCTTTCATAATCGCCATAAACTACGAGTTCATGACACTAGCATAAACTACTTAGTATCTGTCTGTCTTAAGTTGGCGGGGAGAAGTCGTTTTTTTACACTTTTTTTTTGCTCTTTCAACTGTTCGTAACTGTTCGATCAAAATTTTTATTTGTTCGATCTTAGTTTTTTTATTAAAAATAAAATAAAAAATTACCCTCAAGTTGGCGGGGAGAAGTCGTTTTTTTAAATTTTTTTTTGCTATTTCAATTGTTCGTTAACTGTTCGTCATTGTTCGATCAAAATTTTTATTTGTTCGATGTTAGTTTTTTTATTAAAAATAAAATAAAAAATTACGCTCAAGTTGGCGGGGAGAAGTCGCTTTTTTACACTTTTTTTTTTGCATTTTTAACTGTTCGTTAACTGTTCGTAACTGTTCGATCAACATTTTTATTAGTTCGATCTTAGTTTTCTTATTGAAAATAAAATAAAAAATTACCCTCAAGTTGGCGGGGAGAAGTCGTTTTTTTACATTTTTTTTTTGCTATTTCAATTGTTCGTTAACTGTTCGTCATTGTTCGATCAAAATTTTTATTTGTTCGAATTCATTTCTGACATGGAACTAGAACGAACTATTCCGTAAGCTTATAGTACTTCGTTCATTTAGTACATTAGTACTGTGAAGAAACATGGAACGACTGAATCGTCGGCTAAAAAGTCGTACGTTGCGTCGAACGAATAATAATCAGATGCATGCTGTCTGCATTAAATTTTATATACTTCGTACTCATTAGTTTCCTTTTTGAATTTAGTACATTGTTAGATTAGCAAACAAACACCGAAACCAAAACAACAACACCATTTTGCGTGTTATTATTTTTATTTGGTGTTTTTTTGCTTATGCATTGACTTATTAATTATATTGTTATATAATATATTTTTGTTATATAAATGTAAATCAATTAGTATGGTCATTTTACGGGTATAAGAATGACAGTCTTAAGCATGTAAAGTATGAAGAAGATCCAAATATTCATTCAATGCAGTTACAATGTACTACGTACTACTGAACTAATAAAACTAGAAGTCCGAACTAGTACATGTGACTGACTGTACTAGATTGGAGCGATGTTTTTAGTGACCGAGCAAGAACAAGCCTAGTCTACCTACTGGTATTGGTGAGCGATCATGAATGATTTTCAACATTTACTAAACAAATACCGATATATTAATCATTTATTGATAATAAAGATTTAATAATTAATTAATTAAAAGATTTTATTTCACTTACTATTTCTATATTTAACTAAAATCCGTTATAAATAATTACCTTACGTTACAATAAAGTATTGTACAGTAATATTTTATGATGAAGTAAAGAAAATGCATTTGCAATAAAACTAGACAGGAAAATCACGTCCTCGTGCTGTATTAAACAGTGTAGTGCAAGAAAAAACAATAATCGACCCAAATTGACTCGTCACATGTTAGTAACCAGTTTGCAATATTTTAGGATTTTGTTTAATTTATTGAATTCAAAATATATATATATTTTTTAATACTTCCTACATTTGTTAGTTTTATGAGGTTTTGGATGTTGTTATTTGCTTTGTTTGACTTAGAGTTGTTTACACGCGATTAAGGCGTTGAGATGAAGTATCGATATTTGTATTTTTACAAGGAAAATACGTTAACGTGGTGTTTACTTTATCAGATTTCCTCTAAATGAAATTTTGAGATGACAATGGATAGAAATTATTGGTACGAAAAATATAAACATCCGACATAAAATGTGGTATGATGACCATAAAACACCGTTCAACAGAACTCTCGGCATAACGGGATTACATTACTACGCAGTGCCCTTATATCTCTATATTACAATACTGTTAAGCTCATCAGCACGCATATAATAAACACATATCATATAATAATATATATTTCAATATAGTAATAATAATAATGTAAAATAACAATTAAAAAAATAATAATAATGGAACTGGGAAGACAAATAATATACATTTCATTCACAACCTATACATTTCATTATTATAACCTTATTTTATGAAAATGCTTATTCAGTTTGGTTACCGTAGTACAGGCTCAGACTAGTCTGGGATCAGACGGCCATGTGTGAGATGTGTAAAGTTATTATTATTTAAACAGTTATTCTGTGTAGTGACAGATTAAGTATACTTTATGTCACTATCCCATTCCATTATCTACTACTAGACACCCGGAGTAAATAGGTTCGCAGCTGAAACTACGGGTCCGGTTGTTAGACCAAGGTACCACGGGAACTGATTCCTGAGCCATCCGAATGCGCAAGCCGTCAGATACTGGTTTTGGAGTTGGATTCGTGGTAGTTTTTGGTTAGCTGCAGAGAAAGGACATGTCATCTGCTCCACTAAATGTCGGTGGAGCGTCCAATCTCGCGCGCAGTGAGCAGTGGAATTAATCGGTCTAAGGCCAAGGGCCCCTTGGTTTTCCGCTGCGGGGCTTGGAGCGTCCCGGACCGATGCAGCTCGGTCACTTGCTTGCTAAGAAAGGTGACTAGACACTGATCCGGACACCAAACTGTAGGCCTGAGTAGACTTACACATGATTGTAGATCGGGAAGTGAGCATGCCCACAGCTCCGGTACCAGCTGGAAACTGGTAGTTGGCTTCTCTAACGAAACTAGCGGTGTTACCGCGAGCATATGCAAATATGCGGGCAGTGAGTGTCTTACAGCTCCAGTGCCTATCTGGATAATAGAGAGTGTGCCAGTTGCAAACGGGGGCCTCTACAAGTGTGGTTTCACGAGTGGCGATTCCCTGTGACTAATAGGCATACGGGTAACTAGCCTTAATTAGTACCGGTGCCATGGCGTTGGATGTAAGACCTACCGTATAAAGGTCCTTGCATCTCGGGACCTTGGTTTGGGGAACGAGACGCAGGTATACTGACCCTACTTTTAGAACGATTGCGTAGGTGGGGTGGGGGCAGTATAAAAAAATACGTAGTTGAAGAGAGGAGAAGGGCATATCCCATTCCATCTTCCATCCGCAAGAGGCGACTAAAGAAGTAAGCTAGTTAGACAACATCACTGTGACAGAGGGAAAACTTGAAACAAAACCCTATACTAACACGTCCGCCCAGGTTCATATAGTAGACCAATTTTTCCAAGAAATTCGGTAGGATGCTACGGGCATCCAACCAAATAACAATAAGTGGGCAATAACACTGTTAAATAATTTTTAATGATTACCATGTTTCAAACTCAACAACAAAATTAAGAGTTTAAATGAAAAGAATGCTTGGACTCTTCTCAGATGTCATCAAGAATATTAAGAATAGAAAATATATCAACACTGAAAAAACTCAACATAAATTACAGATTGTTACTTGTCAAATCCATTAATAAAACTTTTATTGATTTAAAGTTCCGATACCGTGCAAAAAGAGGTAACCGATAAACTATTTAAATGAGTTAACTTTTTCAGAAATGAATAAACAGAAACATTTAAACTATTTTTAACAGGTTATTTATCACTTTCATTCTTATGTTGATGTCAACATAATAAGTACCTACAAGATCCCAGAGACCACTAGAAAACATAAGTAAAAAACGATATGCATACTCGCTAGTTTGAATACGGAGGTGTTTTGATCTTTCTTTTGTATTGAGCCTGACAGGTCTTTGGATGCAGCTTATTCCTTACGTGCTTACTAATGGGTTTTAAATAGGTAGGTTAGGTTATAGGTACAGGTTGGGGCGGCCACTTTTATTTAATAATAATCTTTCTCCTTCAAATATCTCAATTAATATGGGATTGGCACAAACATGTCTTATTTCCAGTAGTATGTAGAGAAAGAAGACATGCTGCAAGGAATATTGCTTGGTTTTATGACCGGCCGCCTGCCTGATGTCAACCCTTTCTGGGAATGCTTTTGTTATTCGTCATGCATCAAATTTTAACATACATACAATGGTTAAATGTATCAGTTAAATATCGATACCGACCATGCAAGTCGTTCTATAAAACTACAACTCTAAAGGCAGCCATTTGTTTTTGTAGGTATACAAGATAACTATATGTGTGTGGCTAGTCTTTATTCAAAGAGCATACAAAAACTACGTTATCTGACGTAGTATTTGTATTGTTAATGATTTATGTGCGCCTCGGCATCACTCACTAAGTAACCGTCAATAAACGGACAACACTACAGATGTTGCTGTAACAAGAAATTTAAATTCTACTATATTCTATGAGTAACGTAATAATCATTTAAATTTTTCTAGGTTCTAAATATTCGACTAATCAAAATATCTACTAACGTTAAGGCCTCATTGGTTTTCTGATGGAGTAACCATTTTGTAATGATAATATGTTATATTTTATCATATTAACATTAATTAAATTCCTTATTTTTGACAGCTTAATCTACGTTATAATGATTGGGTAACTAGCAACACTGAAACACTGATCATCGTAGTGGTATGTGATAAAATGGCGTCTGTCGTGTTTCGTTTGATGACCTCGTAAAAAGAATAGGGACAGTTTGTAGTGTTAAATAGTACTTGTAAATAATAGTCGTAACCTAATTCATTAAGCATCTGACGTTGTACTTATAATCTGTAAGTAGCACGGCATCTACGCTCTGTTAACACATATATAAAGGTTTCTCAACGGCGGAGAAATGCTAATGAACTTCTTAGTAGGATTAATGGTGGTAATTTGCTTGCAGTCGAAAAAGGGGCTCTTTACGTTTTAGTAAGAGTGAAATGTCCGAGGAGACAGAGCGGCATGGTGAGGCGACGTCTGACGGCGGCGCAGGTGGCGGCGGCTCGAGCGTAGCGCGCGTGTTATTGACCCCGCATCAGCTCGACGCCGCCTCCGCCGACTCACTCCGTGCCGCATGGAGAAACCAGGACTTGTACATTGACCATCTCGAAACTTTGAACAAACAGTTGGAAGGTATTTAAGAAAGTTACATCGGCTTGGTAGCGCCCTATTCGGCGTCGATCGACACGCGAGTTGTTAAGTTACTCTCTATATCGACAATACTTTAACTAAAATTACCTAGTGATACTGTTATGAAATGATGTTGAAATGTTACTGTGATATTGAAAATTATGTAGTTATTAAACGAAATGTGGTACGGGGTGTATTTAGGTGTTATAAGTTATGAAATGTTGAAGATGAAGAATTGGTGTTTTGCTGTGTAAGAGAGGTGCCAGTGGAGTGTTCAGTGGAAGTGCTTAAGGCGGCACAAGCCGTGTGATATCTCCAGACTGCACTGGAGCTGTGTCCATGTTCAGTGGTGTGTTGCTACCCTCGGTTACCGAGCAAGAGCTGCCGAGATGTCAAATTTTTGTGCACATGAAAAAGTAAATATGTTTACATCACTTCTTTTGCTGTATAGATAAGATTTTACTCTAAACTTGCTTTATTTAACTTCTCTCTTATTGTTTTTTGTAACATAATTATATTTTATTTTTATAAGTACTAGCCAATAATGCTTTCTACAATGATGACTGTTGACTAATCATTTTATATTCTCTTGGTTGTGGTATTATAGATTCTTTGTAGCCTAAGTATAGGTCAAATAATGTTAAGCATATCGTTTTAGTTATGAACAATATTTAAGTTCTTCATGTGTAGAGAAAAATACATCAAACTAGGTCATGTAATAGTAAATCACAAATTATAAAGTTACAGATATTTTATATTATCCCTGCTTTAATGATCTCTGTTGCTGTTCAGCTTTGTGTCATTGCATGCTAATCACAGAGCAAATAATTAACTAAATACTGCAAAATTCGTTCATAGCTTATTAATAATATTTTTCATGTAAATTTTAGTTACATCATAATTATGTGATGCAAGAAATTTTATTTGCAAAGAATCATTATACACAAAGCAACTAGTTTCACAATTAGTGTCAGAGTTTCATAAAATGTACTTGTAGTAAACAATCTAATACAATTATTGATATTTTAGACTGTGAATGTAAAAATTAGATATGAAGGACAAGGACAGTCTGTCCTGTCATCATGCATTTATTGTTGGGAAATGTTATTTCTGTTCTAATATTTTAAGAGTCTAGCCGTATGTCTAGAGACGTATGTCTGTTGTCTAAATTGTGGTGTTCCACTGTTGAGTCAAATATTTTAAATACTTATGACACATACTAGAACAACAATATCAATTTAGAAATCTTTTAATAAATTAAAAAAATCTGTAGCATTATAAACCACAGTATTTAAAAAATATAAGTATATACTTTAAACAAAATTATCTTTAAAAATACCTTGTAAACAGTGTGCAAAGGCTCTTAAGAGAATAAGAGTTTTTTATTCATCTTTCAACTTATAAAATTTATCAAAAGCCAACATAATATATGATTTGAGTAAGTAGATATGCCCTTAATTTAATAAAAATAAAAGATTTTTCAAATTAAATTTTACCCTTTAACTTCACACTACCACATGTAAAGTGAAATTGCATTTCAATAGTATAGAACTATTTACATTTCTGTCAGTTAATTACAAAACTTTAGGAAAAAGAAGCACTCATTTTAATAAGTGAATGATTTCAAAATATAAAAAAAATATTTATTTAATTCTAAGTTTTCGGTTGAAATTAATGCATTTAGAAATCTTAGTTTTGAAATTATAAAAAATTAACAAACAAAAAAACAGACCATATAACTAGAACAGCAATGTCCACTTTATTTAATAAGTTTCCTCATACTTCAATAGCAAGTAAATACAAGCAATCTTAGCAAAATAGTAGCTGATGCACATGTCCCTCTATAACTGTAAAGGTCAACTACATTAAACAGGTTTTGGACACTTGTGGCAAGGCTAACAACCTGTATACTGCACAACAAGTTGGTATTGCAACAACTCTGTTATGGGTTCATTTTAATACCCAGATATAGATAGATTTGTTATAATAAACATGAAAACACACTCTCATAGCTTAGAATTTAATCAATAAATCTCTATTAAAGAATAGAAACATTGCAGAGCTCGGATTTAACCAAGCAGCATTGCCATAAATTCTATTTGTTTTTTAGTTTTGAATATAAAAATAGGATTGACATCAACTTTGTATTAATATATCCCCTGTAACACAAGCATTAAAGTAAATCTGATGCCAAGAATTGTGGAATGATAAATGACTATGAGTATTTTTCTGACTGTGATATCAGGTTAGGCCATAGAATTAGAGAAAGTATTTAGGTTTGCTTAGAATTTTTTCTTTCACTATTAAAGCAATTGATAATTATTTCCTAATCACATGAAATGTGTTTTGCAATACAGGAAGCATAAACCGCTTCTCAATATAAAAATTATCCTAATGTTCTAATGTTTTAATCATGAAACTAGAATCTCTGCTTGCATAAATCTTTATAACTTTTATCTATTAACTTATAAATATAAAATTGTTTGTTTGTACCAGGAGTAATATGCTAAGTTTTAAATAAGTAGGACATTCTAGAGTTACTACTAATAACCTCCTTTTTTTGAAGTTGGTTAATAAAATCTAATTGAATTATGTTCACAAACGGGAATTAACGCCATCACGAAATAGGTATTACTACCTCTGAGTTGCTGACTGACTGAAAGGCTGACTTGTCTAGTCCAGTGCAACATGGTCGACATGTTAGGCAATTTAGAGGTATGTAATAGCTATGTCCTGATCGCATTAATTCCCACATGTATACATAATTATGTCATAGAATGTGAACGTTTGAAAGTTAAAATCTAATTTCACAGATTGATTTAAATTATGATGTCATCATTTAAAATATTGATAAACATATTATATGCATAATGTAAGAGAAAGTTTTAGTTATGAAATGCATTTACAATGATTGAAAGTTGTGATGAAGCAAACAGAACACATAACATGAGAGTTGATATGGGACTCCTACCCAAATTTTATAAATCATTATATTTTATTAAGAATAATGACTTTTTACATATCAATATGCTAAATAATATCTAATGATTGACTATAATTGCATTCTTAGCATGCAATGGAAAATATTATTTTAAATATTTTTAAACGATAACTATTAAAAGATTGTAAATGCATTCTGTTTCTGTAAACTATTTACCAACAAAGTTTATCTCCAAAATCATGCTTACTTGCCATTTGCACTTTTGTTTTTATAGTCTAAAATATAAGGAATCAATGTTAACTAAGTTGTTATTTGTGATGATTTAATATTTTTTAATTACTTTATATTTTAGTTAAGGTGTTGTCGATTATAATTATTGTATACAATATAGAAAAGGATTCACTGTAAATCCATAAAATTATGCTGCAGGGTTATTAAAGTGACAATACCTTTCACTTCAATAACCCTACTATCTTATCTCATATGACAGCAATATATTATGTATTTTTAAAGTGAGTCCACTGATATGAAAGTAGGTTGTTGACATTATAGATACTGTTAAATATACAAATGCTACCTTAGTTATATGCACCCCATATTTTGGTATTATTTTCTATTTATGTATGTGATTGATGTGTGCAGGCAGCTTGGAAAAGGCGAAAGAGGTAGAAGATAGGATAAAACAGCAGTATGCTGAGTCACAACACAGAGAGAAAGTATTGGTTAGGAGACTTGCTGCTAAGGAGCAGGAAATACAAGATTATGTAGTGAGTACTTAGTTTACACAATGTTTAACAAATAAGAAATTGACCTGTTGTAAATCATGTCATCTGTGTTACTATAAAAATGGTGACAGGTCAATACAAATCTGTTTTAATCACATCAATCAATTTCTTAATCCTGGATGCTGTATTGTCAAAATCATTGATGAAATATCTGCAGGAGTCCATCATCCTTTAAACTGGTGGTGATCTGTGGCTAAGTGAAGGAAATCTAGTTATTAGTTTATAAAACAATAATATTTAGTAAAAGCATTTAATATTACATAAATACAATATTAATTAATATCATTCCATAATTATACTATATTAGTTTCTTTCAATGTCAAAATATTAAATATTTTTATCTCTCTGATGATAACCTTTTTTGGCCATATGACATTGAAATTGTTTGAAAACATTTGAATAGTATAGACTACAAACTTATGTAGGTATCATTAAATATAATTGAGTGCAAATTAAAGAAATGCATACTGTCACAAAGTCATAATGTTGATAGGATAGGAGAATCCTCAACGTCAATGTGATGCAAACACTTGTATTCAGTAAACATTTTTGTATTGGTTTGGTGTCGCGTATATATCATAGTATATTTATCTGTGTCCTAGGACCCATGTACAAACTTTTCTTAGTTTGGGTCTAAAAATTGTAATTGTCACCAATTATTATTTATAAAAGAACATGTTTTCGAGTGCAAAATAAAATGTTTCCTTTTGTATTTTGCAGAGTCAAACCGCTGAACTAAAATCTTCACACGCAAGTCTTAACGGCCGACCTACACTCTTAGATCCTGCTGTTAATGTACTAATTCTACGGTTAAAACAAGAATTAACCTCAACGAAAGCGCGATTAGAAGAGACGCAGAACGAGTTATCAGCTTGGAAGTTTACTCCTGACTCAAACACAGGCAAGAAGCTTATGGCAAAGTGCCGATTACTGCACCAGGAGAATGAAGATCTAGGTCGTATGACATCAAGCGGACGGATAGCTAAGCTTGAAGGTGATCTCGCACTACAGAAAAGTTTTAGTGAAGAAGTCAAAAAGTCGCAATCAGGTATATATAAATATATATTATCTAAATAAATCCACACTTCACAATTTCTATATATCATATTTGACTACTTATATAATTATAATTCCAGAGTTGGATGAGTTTCTTCAAGAATTGGACGAGGATGTGGAGGGCATGCAAAGCACGGTGTTGTTCCTACAGCAGGAGTTAAGAGCGACACACGCCACAGTGAACGGAAATCGACCTCCCTCGCCCGCTGAGAAAAGGACTTATTCTGGTAGTGAGTGTAGCGATACGCCAGTGGGAAAAAGAAGGCGCGCCTCTGTGCTTTCCCTCGACTATAATGAGGATGAGGAGCCCCTTACTGTGACGAACGGCGATGCAGACTAGCCCAGGACTTCAGTGTTCGCGTTTAGAACACGGTACTTTAATATGAACTAGTGAAACTTGTGAAATGCTATCGTATCTATTTAGTCTACGGCCATTTCGTTGACTCGAAATATTGTCGATGAATTATCATTGTGAGTGATGATTAATGTCTAATACTGAGGTGATATGCTGGTTCTGTGTCAATCACTCATTAATCAAATATGTGAAATGCTTATTTATTAGCATATAAAGTGTATTCTTTAAAAAGCCATGTACTTTCACTAGAAGACAAGAAAATAGACAAATATGTGTCATTTCCATTGACAATGAATTGGTGATGATTGTGTCTATCGTGAAAATGAAACAAACGAAACATTTGGTAAAAGTATAGTTTGCGTTTTATGCACAACAGTGGACCATGTGATCAGATTTAATAGTGAATCGTTTTTTGACATTGTTTTTACACTTGAAATATAAGACTAGACACTGAGTTGACGATTTTATAATTTATTTATAATAAGTGAATTATTGTGATACTTATTAGAGACCCAATGATATATGAGAAATGCAATGACTTGTGTTGCGAGAGTTAGATGTTTGGTGGCATTTATTTTATTTATATGCCAGGGAATGAATCGTAAAGTCAGACCTGTTGGTACATAGCAATAATGTGTAACACCAAGCCTAATGTTTTAATAATTGTCACGTTTTTAATAAATTTATGTGAGTTTCAATATGAAATGTTTCTATTTTCAAATTACAATGATTGTATATAGTAATGTTAATAAACATATATAACATGCATCATGTTGTGAGTATTATTTTGCTTAAAAATGATGTTCATAAAATATTTGACGTACTCTGAACTAGCAACGGCATTCAATAAATTTTTTTTATCACACAAATAAAATATCCAATAACACATTCTCTCAATAAAAAGTTATAAAATGCACTTTACAAATGCATTTTGGTTTTTGTTTTCTGTGGGTAAGTAAAATCTTCAAATGTTGACATCGTCACATGTTACATTGTACCTAAATGATAAATTGTAATGTTTAAATCCTGAAACCATATTTTGTTTTTATTTAAAAAGCTATATTAGAATTGATCGATAAAGGTTATTACGTTATCCTGCAAACGCCAACCAAATCCAATACGTCATTAACCGATGAACATGCTGACAGTGGTCAGTTGGTATCATAATTTAACTACATTTAATTTTTTACTTTAGGTAATCGGTTAGTGACAGGTCGGTCATGATCGGTTAGTCAAATGCGATTCGAGTGTTTTAGCGGGAAATTCTAAAATTAACTTTATTTTTTCGATGGAAGTTTTTTTCTCATATAAAATAAACGAAAATTTGTCAACACCCTATTATGATATACCTACTAACCGATTCGCTTACGTTGTTTTCCCGAAAAGGGTCGATATCTCCTTGCCTAACGGCAACGCCCGGTCATCACCTTACCTGGTGGGCTAACGTGGGGGTTTTCACACTTCACAAAAGGACGTCTCAACCTAGTCAATCAGAATATTGCGAGGGTAAATTTACTATTCCATAGCGACCTGAGAGTAACATTGACAAACATTCATTATCGCTTAGTACTCATTCTTGCACAAATATAAACTAGTAGGTACCTATGCCATTTTGCATTAAAATAAATATTGAGAATTTGAGATAATACTGGAGGCAGTAGAACATTCAAGAGATTAAGTTAACCTAGAACATTTTTTAATTGTTTTTTTGTGATTGAAAACTACTTAATTCTACTGGTAAATATGAGAACCTTCCTTTGTAGACAAAACAGTCCAAGTATCATTTTATGTATTCGAGGGAAAATATGTTTTGGAATCCGTAAGTCTAGCTACAACTTACTACAGATATTCTATTCCTTTATTTACTAAAATAGGTTTTAATACCTAACTAGTTAATGAAATTCGTTCCATACCAAAATCTATGCAATTCGATCGAAACCACCGGTTAATGAAAGTAGTACGGATCCTTTTCTTTTAAATTTTTTACGATCTAGAGGTAGGCCTGCCATAACTTAAATTGCCGACGCCGGACAAAAACTTAAAAAAATCCGGACACATGAGTGAAATCGAGATTCTTTCCCGGACACCTTAAAAAAAAACGCCGATTCCATTTAATCATCTAACAAATGTAATTGTCCCCTGGCACAGAGTGTCCGAGTTTGACCCGGACACTTTTTGAACACCCCGCCCGGACGCTCTCTAAACTAGGACAAATCCGGGGAACCCCGGCAGCCCTATCTAGAGGTCTGGTATAAATTATGCAACCACAGTTCTATCAAAAAAATAAACACTACTTCCAGCCGCCTCTTCTTTTTGTGCGGCGGAAAGGGAACGGGAGAGGGCTAGTACTCTTCCGTCCCCTCCGGATGATCTCCGACCTCCACGAGCGCTGGCCTGGAGGTGGTTTTAGTCGCTTCGATTCCGACACAACTTCACCAGTAGCCCGTGATGACCCGTGGGGGTTTCCACACGACAGAAAGCATTATCGTAAATTAACGGTTCTGAAAACTTAATTCACCTAGATGAATTTTCGCACTTTTAGTAAACTTTAAACGCTGATCACATATCAAAAGACATTTAAAATAATAAGTAAACTTTATTCACCCCAGTTAATAACGGATCTAACGCACCATTTCTAAAAAATGGCCTACAGTAAGTAATATGCCCATCTAACATGCTTAACTGGGCCTCACATAATAATATGAATTCATCATTTAGTTGAACGCTAGATCTGCGTTGTTTTGGTGTGCGCTTGGAGTCTGCGTCTTTTTTAAATGCCGCGATCAGATCAAGTAGATTTCTAGTAAACTTTTTTTATTCGTTTTCTTTAGAGCAGTGAGGAAACTTTCCACATAGGTAATTTTGGTGCCACATAGGTGGTATGGTTCGGTGTCTTTCTCCAAAAACCGACCACAGTTTAATATTTTCAGTAATGGCTTAGCCAGAATTTTTTAAAATATCGGAGAAAGGATTGTAGATGCGTGTGCTTGTTGAACTGTTGCTCAATGTATTTCCAACCTGCAGTAATTTTGTCATCTGGCAATAAAGCCAGACTTTGACAAAAAAAAATGCAGCGACGGTTGTTCTTATCTTGACAATGATAATAACAACCGTTTATATACTTCTGGGAAAATACTTCGGAGAAATTTTATGATACTTTTTCAAAGTCACATGTAAATACATATATTAAACTAGATTCCAGCCGTTTATTTGGGACTTTAGCATTTCAAATAAAATCTGATAAGCATCGGTGTCTCTATGGGACATTAAAGCATACACAAGCCATCATATACTTGTTGTATTCAAACTACTACCACAATCTGCGTGAATAGTGTATATCTAGCTAAAAAGAAGTACACAACACTTAAAGGTACCCCAAAAAATATCATGAATGGTTTCCATATAATACGATTCTTCTACTTACTGTCTCCAGGGTTAAACTCTGCAAGCAGAAAGTAGGTACTTGAACTTTCGTGGTATAGGTGACAATGTTTGCTATGTTGTCGTCATTGTCATCAAACGAAACCTTGGTAGGTACACTAAGGGCTATGACAATCATGAATCATAAGCACTCATTGAGCAAAGAGTTTCACTGATAAAAAGGTTCTTCTTAAAAGTGAATAAAGTACCTATACGTAAAAGAAAATTTAATGCACCCAGGTGAATAAGGGGAAAAAAATTTTTTTTTAAAGCAATTTCAATGCACCCAAGTGTTTAAAGTTTACTAAAAGTGTGTTTTGTTCACCTAGGTGAATTAAGTTAACGAAGGCGAAGGGAAATTAACAGCATTGGATTTTGCTACTTTATAACAGATAGCGTTATTAGTAACGTGCCTAAACCGTAGCTTCAGTCCGTAATCCATAGATGACGTTTGCATCTGCGTAACAGTTTAATTTTATTATTATAAAAACAGGAAAAAAGTCATTCGATTCGTATTTAGTACAATATTTAAAGAGTTATCTCCAAATCAAATTGATAATATAACTTCGGTTGTGAAATTACTACAGTTTTTTACTTACGCTTTCGACTAATAACGTATTTCGACAGATAAACTTATATCTAAGTTAGTTTCTAAACAGTTACTTTAATATAACAATAAATGAAATGCTATGATATTTTAACAGTAAGTTATGCAAAAGCGCAAGATGTAAAAAAACAAACGTACAAAAATGCACAAGTATGGCGGGCGACTCTACGAGGTCCTGGCGACATTATTCTGATCAAGAAACTACTTGATCAACAAGGTATAATGTGTTGTATATTTTTTTCAAGTCGAGTAGGTATTATACTTCTTATAAGTAGAAAATATAACGATGACAGACAATATAATACAAAGGAACGCAGAAATTTTAGACGATCGCTGCCAGGGACTGGTATCACTGTTAATATGATACCTACTTGAAAGTTGACACATTCATGATAAAAAAATACTCTGTAACCTAGATTACAATTACCTACCTACAGTTTTTATAAATATTTTGAGTACATAGAGTTCAGAATGTTATATACTCACTAATTAATTTTAACAATAAGCTGTAGTAATTTTATGCCAATAACTTTCAAGTCGTAATCACATTTTGACAATCATGACTGGCTTGTTGGTCTAGTGGTTAGTGATCCTGACTGCTGAGCCCGAGGTCGTGGGTTCGATTACCACCCGACACCCAGGGCAAATAATTGTTTGATGAGTATGATCATTTGTTCCGTGTCTGGGTGTAATTTTTTATAATATGTATGTATTTAGAAATATATACGTAAATATGTTTATCATCAGTCTAATTACCATAGTACAGGCTCTGCCTAGTTTGAGATCAGAAGGCCGTGTGTGAGATGTGTCAAGTTATTATTATTACATATACCTATGCATTAATACTTGTCTTAGAAAACTTAATTATCCTCCTGGCACTAGATATATCGATATGGAAGCTAACCCCATTGAGCACTGACTTCCTGGTGCCCGCTGAAAATATGGTAAAAGTCGAGCAGCAGTTGTCAGGTCGTAACTTGTCTTTTACTGTGACCATATCCAACGTGCAGAGAAGCATTGATACTCAGAAAACTCCACCAGCCTTGTGGGACGAGAACACACTTCGAATTGGTGAGTGCCTATTCATTAACCTGACCGTACTTTTATCGCGCGAAAAGGACTCCGTATTCATGAACGCAGGCGCATACATATAAGTACTATAGCAATAAGTAACGTACGCTACTGAACAAATGATACGGCCACTTAAGCCTTAGATTTGACCAAATTTGAACACTTTGCAGGTAAATGAAAACCTATAGGGTACTTCCCATTGACCTAGAATCATGAAATATGGTAATAAGCAAGGTCTCACAGCACAAATAAGGTGAATAAATCCGAAAGTCGTTAATTTGTTGTTATATGTGTCTGTGGAACCTGTAGAGGCATCAAGTTAAAATTAACATCAAATACTTTCGTCAGCGGTCCCTTGAAGCTGTAAAAAAATCAAGCTAAGTTAACGCAATCAAAAGATACGGCCCTAAAGCCTTAGATTTTAATAAATTTAAACATTTCGCATGTAAATCAAAACCTATAGGGTACTTCCCATTGACAGTACAAATATAGGAAAAATCCGAAAATCGTTCATTTATTGTTATATCACATAAAAAAAATAGTTCAATGTGTAGAAAGAAATGCGCCTCCCACAAAATCTGCCGGCGTCCATGAATGTGCATAGCAATATTTTCTTTTACACAACTATGTTAAGAGATTTTTTTACCACTAAGAAATAGTATATCAATCAATATATCAATCCAAGAACACAACGTAGAGGGGGGTAGTAGAGTAGTCACTAAACAAACTGAATTGAAACACAGTATATTGATGAAACTAATAATGACGTAAATGTCAGCCACATAACATAACAAATACGTGTGTGTGCATTTCGGATGAACAAATGGTATGCTTAATTTTTTTTTGTTCCACAGGTCACCGATTAAACTGGAAATCATACCCTTCTTTAAATATAATTGAGGAGTATTTAAATTTCCTAGCTGAAGAATATTCGTCGATATGTAAATTACAAGATATTGGGCATACTACTGAAAATAGGACAATAAAGGTAAATAAATGTATACCTACTATTGTCGTTTACTGTCAAATTATTTTATGCCGCGTCCAGACGCTTGCCAAACCTCAACAAGCAGTGACAAATCCAAACGTGTGGATAGTGTGTTAGCTCGATTTGCCAAACGTTTGGCTTGGCTTGCCGTCGATCCGAACTCTGTCGGTTTTTGACGCCCAAATCAAAGGAAGCTTGTGGCAAGCGCTTGCGATGCATCCACATGTTTGTAGAGGTTTGTAGTTTGTGGCAAGTGGCAAGTGGCAAACGTGCGGATTCGGCATTAAAAGTATCATTTGGTGATTACAATATAAACGTATATATTATGGGTATTACGAGATTCGGCATGCACACACAAGTTTTGAATCATGTTCCAACAGAAAAGGTAATTTCCCAAAGTAAGTATCATCCCTCGTATAGAAAGACATTAATGCATATACTCAGCAAAAAGCCAAATTTCACAAAAACGTAAAATGTGGCAATCTAACAGACTGTCAATCCTTCAGTCTATTGCGTGAACGGGCTAAAGACCTATAGAACAGAGTATAAGGACAGTGCAGAGAGTTATAAAATAGGCAAAACAAGGAAAAAAATTAAAACACCATGAAAACTGTTGCAAGGGGAAGAAAATTGGGTATTTTCGGCCTAAAAATGGTGCCTCTTTTTTGGTTTAAGGTCAAAATAAACTTTAAAAGTAAGTAAATGTTTTGATGAAAAACTTTTTTCGATAGGAAGTCTAGTTTCGTTTGATATCGTAAAAACCATGTTCCAGCTCTAAAATCCTTCCTATTTCATCCACCTTTGAAATCCTTCCCATTTCACCCTCGTAACTTGGTCAATTTTTTTTCATAATGGTTTCGCTATATTTTCTTCCCTTTCTAACAGTTTTCATACTATTATTAATTTTTTTCCTCCAATTTATTTTTTTGCCGATATGTTTAGTTATGTTTAGTTGCATTACGAAAATTGAAACAGACATATTATGTAACAAGCCGCGAACTTTTTGGAGTTTTGTTAAATCTCGCAAATCCGTCAATGCTAAAATTAAGGCAACACTGCCTTTATAAACGTAACGTCTCAAGTAATCGTGATGAAATTTGTGATTTGTTTAACAAGTTCTTTAATTCTAATTTTCTCGTGGATTTTCCCTTTCCTACTGTTAATCTTGCGTCATTTGCTGAAACATGTCGCTTTTCTGATGTGGGCATCGGTCATTAGATATCAACAACATAGAAATACTTGATGAAGAAATTCTACAACTGCCAACAAATCAGCAGGCCCAGATATCATAATTTCACCGGTGTTAATAGTACATTGCGCTAAAAGACTTGCTACATACGCGCTCCGGCGCGGCCCGTTCGGTGTAAATCGTATTTAAGAGGACGGTCTACCACGAAAAATCTCGTTGTGGGTAGTTACTTTTGCCATAAATTATGACATAACAGTGACAACAGTCACAGGTGGGTCCATGTTGTATAATATCGACAATCGAAAATATTTTGACCGGATTAATCATGCAACTCTAATGTAGGTACATATTGCTGTCCATGGAAATCAGAGGCAATCTGTACATGTGAACACGATTTATATTTGCAAAAATTTCCGAAAACGTAAGTATAAAATAATGGGAAAAGGTGAAAACAGTAATAAAACTAGCGTTCATTTTTAGGGTCCCGTACCCGAAGGGTAACCAATGGGTCCCATTACTAATCCTCCGCTGTCCCACCAGTCAGCCTGTCTATCAGCGGGCTCATGATCCATAAATTGCAGTTGAAATGATCACAAAATGTGTATTTCTGTTACCGCTATAACAAAAAGAAATTAAAATAAATTAAAAATTAAAGGGGGCTCCCCTTCTAGAAACGCGTTTTTTTTTACTCTTTTTGTTCGATTAATATTTTGTTCGACGATAAGGAATCGCACTTAGCCGGTTTTATTATTTTATAAGTGCATATTATATAAACATACTAGCAGCTCCCCGCGGTTTCACCCGCGTAAGTCCCGATCCCGTGATAATATCGGGATAAAAAGTAGCCTATATGTTATTCCATGTCTCCAGCTATCTACATACCAAGTTTCATCGCAATCAGTTCAGTAGTTTTGGCGTGAAAGAGTAACAAACATCCATACATCCATACATCCTCACAAACTTTCACGTTTATAATATTCGTAGGATATTACTCCATAACACATTGATTTCCACGTGTCGCAATTAAATGCAAAATATTTGTACTAAAATAGCACTTACTTAATGACGATAAAAACCCGCATATAAGTGTTATCGAGAATGTAGTGAAAAAATGTAAATCTATTCATTGGGGGGGGGGGGTTATACTAATACTTGGTAGCTTCACTGATAAATAATAATTAAACGCTTTAAATGACCGACATTGGTATTTTCACGTTACTTTAATTCTCAGTAGTGCAAATAAGGTGGGAAAAATATCAGTATTGTTTACATGCGGGTAACTTTATAGGATCTGAGTGCACAAAGCGGTCGCGCCCCAAAAGAGACCCAAAATCGCTGAAAAGCGCTTAAAAAAGTTTTATTAAGGCTTTTTAGAGACGGCCGCGTGTGTGGTGTGTCAAGTAATCATTAAATAGGCAGAGAATGCAATTAATTGATCAGGTTAATATGTAGGGTTAATATGTACTCCATAGAGGTAGATAACATGTCTTCACAATGTTTTGATGACACAGGAGCTCTTTAAACAGAAATTAAGAAACTTGAGGAGCAACTGAGAACTATTAGTAGTAAATATGAGATTTCACAAAAACAAAGTAGGGAACAAGTTTTGGCAATAGGTAAATTAGTTAATTCATCATAAGTCAATTGTAGGAATGATTCATTGTTGTTTTCTGATAACCACAATGAAACCACTAGTTCTTTAGACAGTTTGCCTGTAACATGTGCCCCTAGGATATTGACATCAAATAACAATAATGTAGTTAACTTCCAGAATGGCAAAACAACTAGTCAAAATCAAGTGTACAGTACCAATAGTAATATATTAATGTTTAGCGATGAAATTGGTAAAGGTTTAGGTATGTTAATGACAAACTCAAATAAGGAATATTCATTTAGCAACTTTTGTATGCCAAACCTAACATATAATATGATTCTAGAAAAGGCTATTAGTGCAAATTTTGATACAAATGCTAGTCTCATAATTTTCAGTGGCAATAGGGGTACTGTAAATAAAAAAACATTCATAAAATACTTTGAACAATTATCGGAACTCAATGCAAATAAAATAGTACTATTTACACTGCCAATTAGCAAAGGGTTGTCTCAACATGAAAAAAATATTAGGATTAATTTAAATATGACTATGTTTAATTTAACAAGCCAGATTAATGGTAGATTTTATAATAAATTTCATTTAATTGACACCAATAGGATTGTATATGATAATATTTTTTCAACCACAGATAGTTATTATCTGCCGTATTATTTTAAAAGACAATTAGCTGTTTCGCTATCATATTATTTTAGAATAACAGCCAAGAACTCAGCTAACTTGACAGCTCCTATAGAGCACCCCTTAGAATGTAAGAACACTGTAGCCAAACATTTGGCTTCATATAGTGCTCCTTCTGAGCTAATTAACAATGACGTTATTAATATTAATTCAGGCAATAGCTTGGCCGCACATTGTGACATAAATTCTTTAAATTAATTGCTAAGACAATAGAGCCTGTCTCTTGCATATCAAATCATTTACACAATAATGGTATTGTTAGTAGAAATACAAAAATAAATAAAAATTGTAGCAATAAAGTAAAAAAGTCAATGACCATAAACATAGTTCATCAAAATATGCAAGGATTATCTAGGAAAGACTTAGAAGTAGAATTATTTTTTGATAAATATAATGTTGATGTGCTCTGTATCACAGAGCATTGGCTACAGGCACACCAGTTAATACTTGATAATGAACTTTATTCTGCTAGAAGTGTGTATGTAAGAAGGAAGTCGATTCATGGAGGGTCGTTAATTTTTGTTCGTAATAGTATTAAGTGCAAAAACCGGAAAGATGTTGTAAATTTGTCTGCTGAGCGCACTGTAGAACTTTCTTGTGTAGAACTGGAACACCATATTATAGTTAGTGTCTATAGGCCACCACAGAGTGACTTTAGCATATTTGAGATAGTTATGGAAGAAGTTTTGAAGCGTTTATGTGTCAGTAGTAAGGTTTTGGTAGTTTGCGGAGATTTCAATATTAATATATTAGAAAAGTGTCCTATCAGTATAAGATTAGTGAGCCTATTTGAATCATTTGACTTGAATTATTTATTTTCTGAGCCAACAAGAATTACTTCTCACTCGGCAACTTGCTTAGATAACATCTTTAGCAATGGTGAATATTTAAATAGGTCAATTTTAAGTGATTTAACATCTGATCACTGTGGGCAATTTGTTACATTTCCTTGTATGAAAGAAAATAGAATAAATCACAAATATACCAATTAGTACAACCAGTACCTTGAATTCTTGTGCGTCAAGGTCTGAATTGTTGTTAAGGGCCAATGTGTAACGAATGTAAGAATTTATTTGAATTTGAATTCATAAACCCCACAGACATTATAAAAACGTTTAAGTCTCTTAATTCTAAGAATACAGGGGATTTATGGGGAATTTCTGTTAAATTAATAGAAACTATTATAATTGATATAGCACCATTTCTAGCTATAACATTCAATCGATGTGTTGATTCTGGTGTTTTTCCTAACCTGATGAAGTATAGTAAAGTAATACCTTTATTCAAGAAGGGTTGTACAACTGAACCAAGTAACTTTAGGCCAATCTCAATGTTGCCGGCTAGTAGTAAAATTTTTGAAAAAGTTATTTTGCAACAACTAGAAAGCCATTTTAATCTAAATAATCTATTTCACAAAGAACAATTTGGCTTTACAAAGGGTCGTTCAACAATTGATGCTGGTGCAACTCTTTGAGACATATATTTAATGCATGGGAGAATTCGCAAGATGCGATAAGTGTATTTTGCGATCTCTCAAAAGCTTTTGACTGTGTAGAACATAACACGTTTTCTTAAACTCAAACATTATGGTGTTAATGGTATTGCTTTGGAACTAATTGTTTCCTACTTGAAGGATAGAATTCAACATGTAGATGTCAATGGTGCGAGGTCTTCTGGATTACCGGTTACTATGGGCGTTCCTCAGGGCTCTATACTAGGTCCTCTACTTTTTCGCATATATATAAACGATTTACCTTATTATTTAAAAGACCTCTGTGATATAGTTCTATTTGCTGATGACCCGTCACTTATTTTTAAAGTCGATCGTAAGAAAACAGTTTTTGACGATGTGAATAGGGCACTAAATGATGTATTATATTGGTTTTCAACTAACAATCTCCTACTAAATTCAAATAAAACAAAGTGTGTGAGATTTACTATGCCAAATGTAAAACAGCTAGGTACTAATTTAACTCTAAATAATGAAATGTTAAGAATTGTAGACTCAACAGTATTCTTAGGAATTACATTAGACAGTAAACTACAATGGGGAGCCCAGATAGACAGCCTTGCAGGTAGGCTTAGTTCGGCAGCTTATGCAGTTTGGAAGGTACGTCAGCTCACTGATACGGACACAGCTAGGCTAGTTTATTTTAGCTACTTTCACAGCGTTATGTCCTATGGTATACTACTTTGGGGCCTAAACATGTAATCGACCTTCCTGTAGATAAATTCAAGCGAACAGTAAAAAATCACCTTATTAGGAAATCCTACTAGACGATCAACGATTATCTAAACGACAAACAGTCTTGGGCTTAAGGTGTCATTAGGTATATACACACAAACTTCTTTGTCTTATAATTAAGCTAAATTATTAACAAACCATTGTCAGAGGTATATCAAGCTAGCACTACAAAGTTAAGTTTCCTGTTCCTAATTGGCACTATAATTTGTCGCTAATTTGTCGCTAATTTGTTACCAAATCTAAAAATTTGTCGCTCTAGCCATTTAATAATAAATCGACATGGTGCTAGCTTGATATCAAGCTAGCACTACATTTGCGTATCTCCGCGTAGGAGCGGCGTAAAGCAATCATACAGGTACCAAAATTTGTCGCTAATTTGTCGCTGAACGATGGCACTATCGCCGATTTTGTCGCTAGCCCAGGGTCCAGCTGATCAGCGAAAAACGTCTCAGAAGATATCAAGCTAGCACCACATTAGCGTATCTCCGCGTAGGAGCGGCGTAAAGCATTCATACAGGCACCAAAATTTGTCGCTAATTTGTCGCTGAACAATGGCACTATCGCCGATTTTGTCGCTAGCCCAGGGTCCAGCTGATCAGCGAAAAACGTCTCAGAAGATATCAAGCTAGCACCACATTAGCGTATCTCCGCGTAGGAGCGGCGTAAAGCATTCATACAGGCACCAAAATTTGTCGCTAATTTGTCGCTGAACGATGGCACTATCGCCGATTTTGTCGCTAGCCCAGGGTCCAGCTGATCAGCGAAAAACGTCTCAGAAGATATCAAGCTTGCACTACATAAGCGTATCTCCGCGTAGGAGTGGCGTAAAGCTATCATACAGGCACCAAAAATTGTCGCTATTATGCCGCTGTATGATGGCATTATTGCCGATTTTGTCGCTAGCCCAGGGTTCAGCTGATCAGCGAAAAACATCTCAGAAGATATCAAGCTAGCACTACATTAGCGTATCTCCGCGTAGGAGCGGCGTAAAGCAATCATACAGGCACCAAAATTTGTCGCTATCATGCCGTAGTACGATGGCGTTTTCGCAGATTTTGTCGCTAGCCCAGGGTCCAGCTGATCAGCGAAAAACGTCTCAGAAGATATCAAGCTAGAACTACATTAGCGTATCTCCACGTAGGAGCGGCGTAAAGCAATCACACAGGCACCAAAATTTGTCGCTAATTTGTCGCTGAACGATGGCACTATCGCCGATTTTGTCGCTAGCCCAGGGTCCTGCTGACCAGCGAAAAACGTCTCAGAAGATATCAAGCTAGAACTACATTAGCGTATCTCCACGTAGGAGCGGCGTAAAGCAATCACACAGGCACCAAAATTTGTCGCTGATTTGTCGCTGAACGATGGCACTATCGCCGATTGACAAAATCTGCGATAACTCCATCGTACAGCGGCATAATAGCGACAAATTTTGGTGCCTGTACGATTGCTTTACGCCGCTCCTACGCGGAGATACGCTAATGTAGTGCTAGCCTTATATCTTCTGAGATGTTTTTCGCTGATCAGCTGAACCCTGGGCTAGCGACAAAATCGGTGATAGTGCCATCGTTCAGCGACAAATTATCGACAAATTTTGGTGCCTGTGTGATTGCTTTACGCCGCTCCTACGTGGAGATACGCTAATGTAGTTTTAGCTTGATATCTTCTGAGATGTTTTTCGCAGATCAGCTGGACCCTGGGCTAGCGACAAATTTTGCGATAACGCCATCGTACAACGGCATGATAGCGACAAATTTTGGTGCCTTTATGATAGCTTTACGCCGCTCCTACGCGGAGATACGCTAATGTAGTGCTAGCTTGATATCTTCTGAGACGTTTTTCGCTGATCAGCTGGACCCTGGGCTAGCGACAAAATCGGCGATAGTGCCATCGTTCAGCGACAAATTAGCGACAAATTTTTTTGCCTGTATGAATGCTTTACGCCGCTCCTACGCGGAGATACGCTAATGTAGTGCTAGCTTGATATCTTCTGAGACGTTTTTCGCTGATCAGCTGAACCCTGGGCTAGCGACAAAATCTGCGATAACGCCATCGTACAGCGGCATGATAGCGACAAATTTTAGTGCCTGTATGATTGCTTTACGCCGCTCCTACGCGGAGATACGCTAATGTAGTGCTAGCTTGATATCTTCCGAGATGTTTTTCGCTGATCAGCTGGACCCTGGGCTAGCGACAAAATCGGTGATAGTGCCATCGTTCAGCGACAAATTAGCGACAAATTTTGGTGCATGTATGATTGCTTTACGCCGCTCCTACGCTGAGATACGCTAATGTAGTGCTAGCTTGATGTCTTCTGAGATGTTTTTCGCTGATCAGCTGAATCCTGGGCTAGCGACAAAATCAGTGATAGTGCCATCGTTCAGCGACAAATTAGCGACAAATATTGGTGCCTGTATGAATGCTTTACGCCGCTCCTACGCGGAGATACGCTAATGTAGTGCTAGCTTCATATCTTCTGAGACGTTTTTCGCTGATCAGCTCGACCCTGGGCTAGCGACAAAATCGGCGATAGTGCCATCGTTCAGTGACAAATTAGCGACAAATTTTGGTGCCTGTATGAATGCTTTACGCCGCTCCTACGCGGAGATACGCTAATGTAGTGCTAGCTTCATATCTTCTGAGACGTTTTTCGCTGATCAGGTGGACCCTGGGCTAGCGACAAAATCTGCGATAACGCCATCGTACAGCGGCATAATAGCGACAAATTTTGGTGCCTGTATGATTGCTTTACGCCGCTCCTACGTGGAGATACGCTATTGTAGTGCTAGCTTGATATCTTCTGAGATGTTTTTCGCTGATCAGCTGAACCCTGGGCTAGCGACAAAATCGGTGATAGTGCCATCGTTCAGCGACAAATTAGCGACAAATTTTGGTACCTGTATGAATGCTTTACGCCGCTCCTACGCGGAGATACGCTAATGTAGTGCTAGCTTGATATCTTCTGAGACGTTTTTCGCTGATCAGCTGTACCCTGGGCTAGCGACAAAATCGGCGATAGTGCCATCGTTCAGCGACAAATTAGCGACAAATTTTGGTGCCTGTGTGATTGCTTCACGCCGCTCCTACGTGGAGATACGCTAATGTAGTTCTAGCTTGATATCTTCTGAGACGTTTTTCGCTGATCAGCTGGACCCTGGGCTAGCGACAAAATCTGCGATAACTCTATCGTACAGCGGCATAATAGCGACAAATTTTGGTGCCTGTACGATTGCTTTACACCGCTCCTACGCGGAGATACGCTAATGTAGTGCTAGCCTTATATCTTCTGAGATGTTTTTCGCTGATCAGCTGAACCCTGGGCTAGCGACAAAATCGGTGATAGTGCCATCGTTCAGCGACAGATTAGCGACAAATTTTGGTACCTGTATGAATGTTTTACGCCGCTCCTACGCGGAGATACGCTAATGTAGTGCTAGCTTGATATCTTCTGAGACGTTTTTCGCTGATCAGCTGGACCCTGGGCTAGCGACAAAATCGGAGATTGTGCCATCGTTTAGCGACAAATTAGCGACAAATTTTAGTGCCTGTATGAATGCTTTACGCCGCTCCTACGCGAAGATACGCTAATGTAGTGCTAGCTTGATATCTTCTGAGACGTTTTTCGCTGATCAGCTGGACCCTGGGCTAGCGACAAAATCTGCGATAACGCCATCGTACAGCGGCATAATAGCGACAAATTTTGGTGCCTGTATGATTGCTTTACGCCGCTCCTACGCGGAGATACGCTAATGTAGTGCTAGCTTGATATCTTCTGAGATGTTTTACGCTGATCAGCTGAACCCTGGGCTAGCGACAAAATCGGCGATAGTGCCATCGTTCAGCGACAAATTAGCGACAAATTTTGATGCCTGTATGAATGCTTTACGCCGCTCCTACGCGGAGATACGCTAATGTAGTGCTAGCTTGATATCTTCTGAGACGTTTTTCGCTGATCAGCTGGACCCTGGGCTAGCGACAAAATCTGCGATAACGCCATTGTACAGCGGCATGATAGCGACAAATTTTAGTGCCTGTATGATTGCTTTACGCCGCTCCTACGCGGAGATACGATAATGTAGTGCTAGCTTGATATCTTCTGAGATGTTTTTCGCTGATTAGCTGAACCCTGGGCTAGCGACAAAATCGGTGATAGTGCCATCGTTCAGCGACAAATTAGCGACAAATTTTGGTGCCTGTATGAATGCTTTACGCCGCTGCTACGCGGAGAAACGCTAATGTAGTGCTAGCTTGATATCTTCTAAGACGTTTCTCGCTGATCAGCTGGACCCTGGGCTAGCGACAAAATCTGCGATAACGCCATCGTACAACGGCATGATAGCGACAAATTTTGGTGCCTGTATGATTGCTTTACGCCGCTCCTACGCGAAGATACGCTAATGTAGTGCTAGCTTGATATCTTCTGAGACGTTGTTCGCTGATCAGCTGGACCCTGGGCTAGCGACAAAATCTGCGATAACGCCATCGTACAACGGCATGATAGCGACAGATTTTGGTGCCTGTATGATTGCTTTACGCCGCTCCTACGCGAAGATACGCTAATGTAGTGCTAGCTTGATATCTTCTGAGACGTTGTTCGCTGATCAGCTGGACCCTGGGCTAGCGACAAAATCGGCGATAGTGCCATCGTTCAGCGACAAATTAGCGACAAATTTTGGTGCCTGTATGAATGCTTTACGCCGCTCCTACGCGGAGATACGCTAATATAGTGCTAGCTTGATATCTTCTGAGACGTTTTTCGCTGGTCAGCTGGACCCTGGGCTAGCGACAAAATCGGCGATAGTGCAATCGTTCAGCGACAAATTAGCGACAAATTTTGGTGCCTGTGTGATTGCTTTACGCCGCTCCTACGTGGAGATACGCTAATGTAGTTCTAGCTTAATATCTTCTGAGACGTTTTTCGCTGATCAGCTGGACCCTGGGCTAGCGACAAAATCTGCGATGACGCCATCGTACAGCGGCATAATCGCGACAAATTTTGGTGCCTGTATGAATGCTTTACGCCGCTCCTACGCGGAGATACGCTAATGTGGTGCTAGCTTGATATCTTCTGAGACGTTTTTCGCTGATCAGCTGGACCCTGGGCTAGCGACAAAATCTGCGATAACGCCATCGTACAGCGGCATAATAGCGACAAATTTTGGTGCCTGTATGATTGCTTTACGCCGCTCCTACGCGGAGATACGCTAATGTAGTGCTAGCTTGATATCTTCTGAGATGTTTTTCGCTGATCAGCTGAACCCTGGGCTAGCGACAAAATCGGTGATAGTGCCATCGTTCAGCGACAAATTAGCGACAAATTTTGGTACCTGTATGAATGTTTTACGCCGCTCCTACGCGGAGATACGCTAATGTAGTGCTAGCTTGATATCTTCTGAGACGTTTTTCGCTGGTCAGCTGGACCCTGGGCTAGCGACAAAATCGGCGATAGTGCCATCGTTCAGCGACAAATCAGCGACAAATTTTGGTGCCTGTGTGATTGCTTTACGCCGCTCCTACGTGGAGATACGCTAATGTAGTTCTAGCTTGATATCTTCTGAGACGTTTTTCGCTGGTCAGCAGGACCCTGGGCTAGCGACAAAATCGGCGATAGTGCCATCGTTCAGCGACAAATTAGCGACAAATTTTGGTGCCTGTGTGATTGCTTTACGCCGCTCCTACGTGGAGATACGCTAATGTAGTTCTAGCTTGATATCTTCTGAGACGTTTTTCGCTGATCAGCTGGACCCTGGGCTAGCGACAAAATCTGCGAAAACGCCATCGTACTACGGCATGATAGCGACAAATTTTGGTACCTGTATGATTGCTTTACGCCGCTCCTACGCGGAGATACGCTAATGTAGTGCTAGCTTGATATCTTCTGAGATGTTTTTCGCTGATCAGCTGAACCCTGGGCTAGCGACAAAATCGGCAATAATGCCATCATACAGCGGCATAATAGCGACAATTTTTGGTGCCTGTATGATAGCTTTACGCCACTCCTACGCGGAGATACGCTTATGTAGTGCAAGCTTGATATCTTCTGAGACGTTTTTCGCTGATCAGCTGGACCCTGGGCTAGCGACAAAATCGGCGATAGTGCCATCGTTCAGCGACAAATTAGCGACAAATTTTGGTGCCTGTATGAATGCTTTACGCCGCTCCTACGCGGAGATACGCTAATGTGGTGCTAGCTTGATATCTTCTGAGACGTTTTTCGCTGATCAGCTGGACCCTGGGCTAGCGACAAAATCGGCGATAGTGCCATTGTTCAGCGACAAATTAGCGACAAATTTTGGTGCCTGTATGAATGCTTTGCGCCGCTCCTACGCGGAGATACGCTAATGTGGTGCTAGCTTGATATCTTCTGAGACGTTTTTCGCTGATCAGCTGGACCCTGGGCTAGCGACAAAATCGGCGATAGTGCCATCGTTCAGCGACAAATTAGCGACAAATTTTGGTACCTGTATGATTGCTTTACGCCGCTCCTACGCGGAGATACGCAAATGTAGTGCTAGCTTGATATCAAGCTAGCACCATGTCGATTTATTATTAAATGGCTAGAGCGACAAATTTTTAGATTTGGTAACAAATTAGCGACAAATTATAGTGCCAATTAGGAACAGGAAACTTAACTTTGTAGTGCTAGCTTGATATACCTCATTGTCAGTTGAAAGTAATGCGTGACGATTATTATGGTAATTTGACTATTAGTGATTTTTATCAGTATCTCGACTATGGTTCGTCATGCTCACTAAAATATCATTGCTTGCGGCGTCGTCATGAGGCGGGTCATTTCTTTCCCTCTGATATGACGAAGGAGATGATGGCTGGTCCATGCGTCATACTCGTGAACGGGTGCTGTTTGGGGTGACTGGTCGGCCTAGTCAGCGATGCTTTAGCCTATACTATTATTTTGGTTCGATCAACTGCAACTCTAGCCTCTTAATCCAGTCACGAATTATTTTTAACAGTAGATTTTGCAACTGAATGAAGGTAGATGTGCACCTGGAATGATTTCTATGTTTAATAGGTTCAAACCTTCAACGGTATCACTGAGTGATTTTTATTTTTTAGTACGTTAGCTTTTGGAGCATTTCAATAAAATTAAATTCAGGTGGCATCAGCTTGCATCCTGTTTACCTCTCGTGTAACACTAACACTATTGTACCTGAAGATCTGACTTTTAAAAAGAGTGGCCATGAGTTTCTTTGCCAGTATTCTTCTCATAAGGCCCTACGCATTTTGGAAACTGGAAGTTATAGATCGACACAAACAGGCAGTAGATTTTGGTGTTTTTCACCTAATTTACCTTGACAATCCAGTACATGCTGTGGCGTCTGTTTGTGCCGATCTATGATTTTAACTCTAGCTTCAATTTAACGTTCATAAATGTCACTTAGTGTCATAATTAAATAAATGATTTTGAATTTTGAATAGTATGCAGACCAATGCAAATAGATTTATTCATACATACATATATTTGCACGGAGCAGGAATCGAACCTGCGATCTCTTTCTTTCTTTCTTTCTCTCCCATGTGCCACATTGATTGTCATTAGCCTCAGGTTTGCCTGCCGTGTCCTTGAAGTTTATCCCTGGCTATTCCTACCGTAATAGTTTACAAACCGGTGATGACTTATTTAATTGGTTTTATGCTAATTTATACATGCAGTATCTTTAATGCCAGGAATTGTTTTTAACCGTTCTAATTACATTTTAGATGATCAATATAACGAATGGAAATCCCAAAAACAAAATTATTGTTTTAACAAGCGGACTACATGGACGTGAATGGGTGTCGATTACTTCTGTACTATACATTTTGCACACAATTGTGACACAGTTCGACCAGCAACCATACCATATCAAGAACAAAAACTGGTAAGTTTTATACAACTAAGTTGGCAAACAAGCACTTACTCAACCATGGTGGGTAAAATTTGTTTTTGTACAGCATACAAAAGCCAGGGGGCGGCCACCCTGACTTTTGTATGCTGCCCAACCGTACCACAAGACGCTCTGAGCACCCCTCAAACCCCCCCCCCCCCTCCCACTCTGGTATGGTAAGCGGTTATCGTTGCCTATAAATACTGGCAATCTGAACTAGTGGAGTTCTTGTGAACGTAGCCCTATCTAGTTGCAGACTTCTACAGGATCTCACTCCATTGGAGTATGAGTCGAGCCCCTTTGTCAAAACGTCTATGCCATCCGAATGTTTTTGCAAATTATTAGGATATTAAGATACCCAAAGTCTTAATACATTTAAACCCCTAAAGAACCCCGGCACCACTTATTCTTCCTAAATTAGGAGAACCCTGCTTTTCTATACTACTAATATAATAAAGCTAAAGAGTTTTGCGTTTGATTGTTTGTTTAAACGTCCTAACCTCTGGATCTACAAGTCAAATTTGAAAAAACTTTTTGTATGTGATAGCCAGATTCATGATAAATAGTATACAACAACATCACGCTACGACTTTTAGCAGTGGTACAATGACCAAAACGCGGAGAACGGATAGTATTAACATAGTTGTATTTAACAAACAAGTACAAGAAAACATTTCAATAGACTCCGATTAATATATGAATTGTGTATGCAAACATGCTATATTTTTATGCATGATTGATACTACATTTCAGGTTGATAATCCCAGTGGTGAACCCAGACGGATACCACTTTACACACACACGTGATCGACTTTGGAGAAAAAATCGACGCAAATTCCTATCCTGTAAAGGTGCAGATATTAACAGGAACTTTGAGTAAGTTTTATACTATGTCCATTCATTAGTTTTCTTTTCGAGTTCCTTAAACGGATACCACTTTTTAAAACTATTACTAAAGCAAGTTTATAGGATTAAGGTACAGTCAGAAAAAAAAGCTTTAGATGGCCTTCATAATCGTGATATATTTTCATTTTGTGAAAATATAAGAAGGTTAAGGTCATTTACCGTACCGCACAGTACGCGTGTTGCGTTACACTGCGTAGTTCAAAATCAAAATATTGACTGTAAAGCCTTAATCTCGCATTTTTACGATGAACTGACTTTTGCATTGTGATAAGTAACCAAAAAAAAGACGTTTCTGTAAGTTATTCGCGACGGTGATACTTACTTGCTGTATATACGGTTGAATTGAAAATCTCCTCCTCGTCAGTTAAAAATAAACTTGATTATTCACCAGTGATGCGCCTACCAACAAACAAAATGATATTCATTTAGATTAATCAAGCAAAATCAGGATGTATTAATTCTCAATTGTTTAAAAATCGTCCGCCATGCTATGTTCGCAGGCTAGATTGGGGTATCACTAGTATACTAGAGACCGGTGAATGCAAGGACGCCTATTCCGGACCCTACCCATTTTCTGAAAGCGAATCAGTTGCAATCGCCGTATGTGTTATTTACTAATTTTATATTTTTTATGAACTATTTAAGCAGTTTCCGCTAAGCAATTTATAAAGCGTAATTTTTTTACTTTATCTTCGGGATAATATTCGAAATCACGTCATTCATTGCCAGACACTTAGTATGGTGGCAACTCTCGACGGACACTCTTATCAAAACTTTAACCTATCTTCTCTAAGTATATCTATAACATAGGTAAACATACAGTAAATCTGTAGACATATATTTACTAATACTAATTTCGAAAGAAATTTAACTTTGCGGTTGCGATGAACAATACAACCGCAAAATATAAGTTTGTAATCATAAAAACTATTTTTTATGTAATATAACAACAAATTAACGACTTTCGGATTTTTTCTTTATTTTGTGATGTCAGACATTCTTCTTACCAAATTTCATGATTCTAGTTCAATGGGAAGTATCCTATAGGTTTTGATTTACCTGCGAAATGTTCAAATTTGGTCAAATATAAGCTAGTAACTACTTAGTAATCTGTGCTTAAGTGGTGTGGTTAAATCTTTTGATTGCGTTGACTTAGAAGCTTGGGTTTTTTACAGCTTCAAGTGACCGCAGACTTGTGTTTTTGGTATTAATTTCAACTTGATGCGTCCACGGGGTCCTGGGAAAAAGGGTATTGCTAGACAGGCAGACAGACGGACAATAAAGTGATCCTATAAGGGTTCCTTTTTTTCCTTTTGAGGAAGGGAACCCTAAAAAATTACGCTTTATATTTTGACCAAAGTAAAAAATATTATACTATTCAGGGCGTCGTATCAAAGACGGAAAAGAGAGTAAGTGCGTTAGTAGACGTTCACTCGTATGGACATTTGATCCTATATCCGTGGAGTGCAAGGAGTCAAAAGTCTTCTGATCTGGATCTGCACAAACTTACAGCGGAAGAAATGTCCAAGGTAGATAATTATGTTTATGACAAGGTAGATAATTATAATTATGTTTATGTTTATGTTACAAACTCTTCAGCTTTATATATTAGCATAGATTAAAATTAAAATTTTAGTCTATGCTAATATATAAAGCTGAAGAGTTTGTTTGTTTATTTGCTTGAACGCGCTAATCTCAGGAGCTACTTATTGGTCCGATTTGAAAATTTTGAGGAAGGCTATAATCTATATAACATCACGCTACGACCAATAGGAGCGCAGCAGTGACCATAAACGCAGGTGAAACTGCGGAAACCGCTAGTGTGTAATATACACGTAGCTATATATCCTTATTTAACAGCTTAATTAAGTCAAAAAAACTTCTACAAATCAGACTGTAAAAGAAAGACCCATGCTGATAGAACCTAAGATTAGCGCACACTCTTCAGATTTATGATAATATTTAATATAATACCTTTATACATCTCACACACGGCCGTCTGATCCAAAACTAGGCAGAGCCTGTACTATGGTAACCAGATTGCTGATAAACATACTTACATACATACACATATACATACTAAATACATTTACATATCACTAGATATTATAAAACAAAGTCCCCCGCCGCGTCTGTCTGTCTATTCGCGATAAACTGAAAAACTACTGAACGGATATTCATACGGTTTTCACTAATATATAGAATGATTCATGAGGAAGGTTTAGGTGTATAATTTGTTAAGATTTCGTGTAATTTGATTGAAATATGTTGATGATTGTTGAAGATGTCTCTGCTACCCGTGCGAAGCCCGGGCAGGTTCCTAGTTATAGATAAATTACACTCACACACAGAACAAATGATCATGCTCATCATACAATTATTTGTCTTGTGTGGGAATAGAAACCACGACCTCTGGCTCAGCAGTCAGGGTCACTAACCACTACACCAATAGGCCAGTCATTCATAAGTCAAGTGCCTTGTGATAGCACACCACTTACGTTAAAATGGCATCCTTAATCTTTACTTACAGGCGATAATGACAGAATCTGGAATAAAATACCACCATGGACCCACTTACCACAGAATCTACCCTGCAACAGGTACTCTGATAGATTGGGCGTACTATCAAGGTGCTAAACATTCTTATGTCATTGAAACGAGGGACAATGGCCAGTTTGGGTTTCTACTACCCACACATGAAATTGAAGATACTGGCAAGGAAATGTATGCTGCGGTAAATTCCTTAGCAATCACCCTCGATCCTAAAATAATGAACAGAGGAGAAGACCCAGAGGCATGGTTTTAAAAACTTTATTGAATGAATAATTGTGATGTAATAAATATAAATTTAAAATACCCCGTCTTGAAAATCCTTTCAACGATTATAAAAGAGCTGATGATCTTCGAACAGCTGAACAGATTTTCTTGAATTATATCTAAGAACACTCTCGATCAAGTCACCTTTCAAACAAAAGAAAAACCGCACTCCATTTGGGAGCTATGATGCCACAGACGGACACACAGACACGTCAATCATACAGCACCCCTCTTTTCGCGTCGTTGGTTAAAACAGGTGCTTAACCAATGAGGTTGATATAATTTAACTTGTGTTTTAGTTTTAAATAAAGTTCTTCGGGTACTCTATAGAGGATTTTCACTTGAAAGTGTATTTTTATATACAACAGTAATGCCGCGTTCCAATAAACAAAAGACGATTCGTTTTGCTTACGCAAACGTAAGCAAAACGAATCGTTTCTTGTTTATTAGAACGCGGCATAAGTCAACTCTCAAAACCCTCTCACAGAAATCTGTTGAACCTGAAACCTATAATTACGATAAAAATCTTTTTAAATTAAACCGACGAAAAGAACTAAAAAGCAAAAAAAAATAAAACCTTAAGTCTTAAGTATTGAGCTTATTTATATAAACTATCAAATTTTATATAAACTTATTTTGAGTCGGCGCCAAACAACAAACTGATTAATTCTCTAAATTTTATATGTACCTACGTAGAAATGGACATGGCGCTACATAGGTAATCGTCTTATTATTTGGCTCCCACTGAATAATCAAAATCGGTTCATAAATAATGGACTGAGGGCTGAACATACATAAAAAAAAAATACGGTCGAATTTCGCTATTTCTTTTTTTTGTGTTTTTTATTTATTGTCAGGAGAAGGTTCTTATGAAAGAAAAAATTCAGAAAGTTGCGGAAAATTTAAGAAAACTTTACGAAAGACTTACGCGGGGCGCAGCTAGTTTTTAATAAATACGTATCACAGTATGGGCACAGAATAGATGGATAGGAAATACTGTTTTTATTCTGTGGTCCCACGAGAGACTTTAATTTTCGACTGTCGTTAACACACATCAAATCAAACTCAAGTCACTTAATTGATCTTGACTGAAGATGAGATTCGAGAGAAGCTGTCGACGAGAACATACTGGCTGTACGAAGATAACCTACCGTTTTGTATCTGCATCGCGTCATCTGTGTAATTATTAAACTGGCATGAAAGTAGTTAAGTGTCACTGCAACGTTGGGAGACTAGTTACACGCTAATCTAATCAAGTCTCAAGGGAGAAAACGCGTTAAGATGCAAACTGTACCTAATACGGTTTACTTTCTTTAGGTATCGGACTTAATAACTTAGGGAAGCAAAAGTTATTCTTAGGTACTTTGGTAATAATTTATGCCGACCTCAAGACGTGTACTTTATACCTGGTATAATGGACATCTATAGTAAATAAGCAAACGTGTCGCTTGATGGCAGGCCATTACCAGTACCAAAAAACGCTTGTAACACAAGAGTCGTCGCTCGTATATTGTCTTAACCACAAAGTGCAGACAATTTTGTTTTACCAAGAATAATAAACATACCAAATTGTTTGGTTTAGCATACACACATACATATATATACATATATCTTTTTTTTTATGGTATAGGGGCAAACGAGCAGACGGGTCACCTGATGGAAATGACTACCGCCGCCCATGGGCACCTACAACTCAAGAGTCACAAGTGCGTTGCCGGCCTTTAAGGTAGGAGTAGGGAAAAGGTGGTAGAGGGGAGGGGAGGAGGAAGGGTTAGGGACTCCGGTAACCTCACTCACTCGGCGAAAAGCAATGCAATCATTGCTTCACTGCTGGTTCACGTATCACTCCGGTCGAACCGGCCCATATCACATTAAAATATATCAATAGAAATATATCAAATCATTATTTGTATTTGGTTCGATTATATCGACGTTCTTGACATCGAACCCATGATATTAAATAATGTTGGATATGCCCTAAAACTCTGTATTGAAGAAAGTGATCTAAATCGAGTAGATAAAAAAAATATGTTTTTCTATGTACGACCTCTACGATATGGAAAAATAACTTTTGTAAAGAAAAACGAAGCAGACTATATGTATAAAAAACACCGGTCTTTCGAAGTCAGAATATTTAAAAGTGAGAAAGTTCTAGGATTAATCTTTATATTGTACTAATATCATACAAAGACTTTGAACAGAAAGACGTCTCATTCGCTTATTTTAATCACTATTGAATATGTTAGTACTTCCATTGTATTTGTGTAACAAACATAATGATGGGTTTCTTGGCGGAAATAATGGACTAGCTTGCTATTCTGTTCCTGTTTCGCATAGAAAATAGTTTTCCTCCTTTCACTTTAAATAGAGTGGTGACTCGGTAGGTTATCAGATCTGAATCGGTCCAGTTTTATCTTTAAATAAAATGTCATTAGCCATTGGTACACAGTATATATGGGCCGTGGGTATCATCCCGTCAGTAGTCCGAAAAGGCGAGTCCTAAACGACTTGAAAAGGTCATCATTTATATGAAAGTTTTACAGAGGATGTCTTTTGAGATGGATTTACGCTATTAAGTAGTATTACTTAATTGCTGAGCAAAAATATACTTTGTACAAAACAATATGATGTGACTCAATAAATGAGAACTCACGAGCCATCCAAATGAAATGTTACAAAATTAATTCTGAGTCCGATGACTAAACCCACAACATAAACAAAATCTTACCGTTGATTCATAAGAACTATTAGGTAATCTGTTTCTTGGCTACTCAAGTCTGACGTACTTTCTTTCTATAAAACTAAGATGATAAACCACGATTGTTGCCGAATGTTTATAGGCTTCATCGACAGAGGCAACTGTCACTTGTTTGTTTTTAAACCTATCCCACATAGTGAGAGGTCTGGCCACATCATCACCTCCAGGAAAACTGCACTCGTATTAATGTCTATCGGTGGCCTCTGTAAGTAAAAGTTCTTCTCCAGTTCCCATGTGTCCTAACTCTGCTGTTCCTTCCTGCATGTATTTATTTCCCACTTTCGATTTTCATAACTACTCCTAAATTTTGCTACAAGAGCGCCGCCGCGCCGCTTTCATCCTAGCAGAAGTCTTACGCCAACACCCAGCACAGCCTCGCCATATTTAGATGACATAAATCTTTTCTATTACAGTTATTTTAAGATCACTTATGCCGCATGAAAACTAATTAAGCAGTGAAAATCGTACGACTTACATTAATATAAAATAAAACACAACTGTACACAAATATACTTATTTATTATAGCATAAAAGAAGGCACAACGGACTCGCTGTATCGGTGGGTTCACAAATAAAAGCTTTAAAACACTGACGAAAATATGACTAGAAGATTTTTCTCTCAAGGACCCTAAATTTATATATACGTATAGTATAATTTATTATGTAGATTGTGCGTAAGCAGTCATATAATTTACTGAACAACCAACAATCACAATATCTAATTTTAAGTAGGCTCTAGGCACTCATAGCACACTTGATTACTAATAATTATAACTATAATAACATGGTCCCTGTCCCTCAAACAACATATTGTTACATTATTATTTTGTTTTTTAAACTAAACTTCATAATTTACCTACCTTCAAACCAACATTCACATTGCCTCGTACGGATATAAATACTCTTTGCTACATCTTTTTCTAATCCTGTAAGTTCTTAAAAATAGGTACGCAAGACACGTTTAAGTTTTCATAGGTACTTTTACTACCCCTAAAATTGCATTAATTAAAAATACATATCTTTGAATAGGCTTTTAATTAGGTATAAAACTAGTTAGGCAGCTGAGTACTAAATACATACTATACTTGAGCCAAATTTTATATATGGTATCTTTGTAAATAAATTATATCATCATGTTCAGGGTTGCCATAATTAGATTGCTGAAATATTGCAATTCTATTTTTATTTCCTAGTTATACTTTTATTATTTTATGCGCGTGCGAGTTTTATTGTCATTGCGTTTGCTGGGTCTCAATCTTTACACCAAATACGTAATATTTATTAATAATAACAAGATTTATCAAATATTAAATTAAGACTATACGTTTTACAACCCTATAACTCTTTAAATTTCACAGATCAACAACAGTTTCGTTATTTAAATAATTAATCGTCAAAGAAGCTATGCATTAACAGTTACAATCGCTGTCAGAAACACAAAGTAACAACTCAAATGCAAAAATGTAACTATTCCTAAGTCGTTATTCTTTATTGTAACAGATTTTACTATTAAATTTTAAGTTTTTTTTTTTGTTAATGGCATTATGAAAAATACTAACATCTATTTCACCCATGTATAACGCGTTGTATTCGATGGACTGTCACGACGAGAATTGCGGGTTCAAAGCCTGTGCACATATTTGTAAGCATGAATATGTCTATTTGCATTGGTAGTGTGTATGTATCATAAAATATTTCTAAATACATGTTATCCGTGTTCTAGAACATAGTACAAGCTCCGCTTAGTTTGGGTCTAGGTAGTGTTGTGTAAAATATCCCAAAATATTACACTCACGTAGTTTCGGAAGAGCGCTAACAGTGGTTTAGTTGAAAAAGGTTGGCATACTGAAAAATGAATCTCTTTCCAGCCGTCAATGCTGATTTCTTTTTACTGATTTAGTGGAAGCTAATATTTACATTTATATATAACAAAATATATACCTACATTAAAAATTACCTCACTCGTTAAATTCAAACAAGTAAGTCCTATTCACGATGACTAATATAGTTAAAAATATATAATTTGCAAACAGATTATTAACACCTGCCCGTCCTTGGTGGGTAATTTTACTAAACATTCCATATCAAATTGGGCTGAAGCATAGGTACATAGGTATCAATGAACGTTTACAATATTTAAGTAAATCCAAGCTAAAGTACGAACTTGGACCTCTAAAGCAGTCAGCACAGACTGGAACGGGATAAGGCTTACAAGTGCAACAAATATTCGTACAAACGTACTTTAAGTTAGTTAGAATTTACTAAATTATCAAGCAAGTACATATCAGTTTTGACAAAAATGCCTTCGGAGCCATTCATTTATTAAGTAAGGACGATTTTGGACATTTTTGACATGTAAGGACACAAGATTTTTTCGGCTCTCCCTCCCACTTCTTACGTAAGATTTTATATAGTATTCCTAAATAGGTAAATATATTATATTATGTATATATCCCACACCCCAATTTCGAGATAAGATCATGTAGAGATTTTTAATAAGCAATCTTCCGTAATTAATGAATGGCTCCTTATGACATTTGCCTTATTTTTGGCTGAATGCCTCTCTTAAGACTTTTCAACAAAGAGCGGTATAGATCGGATAGCTAGTTTTCTCCCTTTTTATGGGCCTTCCCCATGGTTTTTGTTTTTTAGCTTTATGCTAAGGAGGAATATGTATATATATTAGTTTCAAATTTGAATATAAGTAGTTGTGAGAAAATAATTTGCATATGCTGCGACTATTTTTTTAATGTTACGGTATTTTTGTGCGTCGCAGTAGTCACACAGACTTGGGATTTGCAAAAAAAAAAAACTATAACGCTTAGTCGATTCTCCTTCGAAATTTAAGGAGAATGTTCACTGTCTTAAATAAAAACCTAGGAAATAATGAGCTTCCTACCAGTTTAGAAAAAAATATAAAGTACATGAGATGCGAGTATGTGTTATAGACATATGTGTCATAATGAAACTTAGCTTACGGATATACGTAGGTACCTACTTTGCAAATTCAAATAGGCAACTAAACACGAGAACGTTGCAAGTTAAAAAAAAATAACATAATGGACAAAATAACACAATTTCTAAACAACAAACACAAAACTTGGTAACAACTAATATTTAGGTCATTTATGGCAAAACTTATCAACGAAAGACGGCAATTGAAATAATGTAATTGATATATTACATAAAATCTAGAATAATTGCCCACTGTGTCACCTATTATTGTACAAGGTCTTCTTACAATTTTTCATTCTGGTTTTTGTAAAAGAGGTGTTATTCGTTCACCCGAGCGCCACGATACAACATTTGACAATTAGTGGCTATTATGAGTCCTCATGACACAACGACGTAAAGCTGTAACTGAATGCTACTTCTGGTCATACTTTTATTTACTGTGCTAGAACACAAGCCCACCCGTCAAACCAACAAGCTACCGAATTTACAATTGCCTTATTAGCATGGTTGCCAAGTCTTTGTTTGAACTCGTTTTCCGTAAACTTTTTTCAGAAACCTCAAAAATTTCCCCTAATATTGAATACTCAATTGTTAGTCTTAAGCATGGCATGAAACGCATTCTTATGATATTACATTACATGTCGCATTTCGCAATATAAGCTAAATTTTATTATACATCTTGCTTCCATCCTCATTAATAAAAATTGAGTTTATAATATTCCTCATAGTGAGGCGAACTTCATAAACCCCTATTAAATAGAGGAAAAAGTTTCCTTAATCCCACTATCCCACTAATATTATAAATGTGAAAGTTTGGATGGATGGATGGATGTTTGTTACTCTTTCACGCTAAAACTACTGAACCGATTGTGATGAAACTTGGTATGTAGATAGCTGGAGACCTGGATTAAGATATAGGCTACATTTTTATTCCGATATTAACACGGGATCGGGACTTACGGGTGAAACCGCGGGGCGCTGTTAGTATTTCATATTTGAAAGGCAACTGTGACGGCACTTGTTTCTTTATATAAAGCCCCTAAGTTGGCAACCTTGCTTATTGCTTTTATGGTAGGAATGTACAAACTTAAAAATGGCCTCTTTCGCCTCCCATACATGTCAAGTCATTTAAACAGGCTTTATGACTAGCACATTAGACACCTCAACGGGTATCCTTTTTATTAGGGGTATCTCCACCAGCATACACATCACTCACGCCAGCTTGGTACCTTAGCAGCTTATCGTCCACACTGCGCAAGCGTTCCTGCAGTATCTCGACAGTCCTGTTGAGGAGCTTGATCTCTTCTTGCAAAGGATAAACCTGCATGTTCATCTGCATTAACTCCTTTTCGTGGGCCAATTGTAAAGTATGAAGCTGGGAGGAACAAAATAATAATAATTATTAAAATATAATATAATAAATACTGTAATAGTTATTTTCTAAAACCAAAAGCATTTTTAGCATACGTTGTTTTCCCTCCCTTGGTCACGCCATAACTTGAGAACGACTTGAACGATTTCATTCATCTTGTTTTATATTTTCAAACCCTTTGTAGAAGGTTCTTGGGGAAAAATTAATCAATTGGGATAGATTTGACCAAAGGCAACGGCTAGTTACAAATAATAATATTGTAAAGGGACATTAAAGTCCAAGTAACAAGAGAGACATTTACGGAATGAAAGCAGAATAATATTTCAATTTAATACCATCCCGTTCTTCTAATATCCAATCACATCAATGTGAGGTCCAATGTGAGGGTCTATTCTACAACACTATAATGTTTAGTAAGCGACTACTTAAACCGCTATAGTTTCCTTATTTTCCTATAGTTGCCAGGGCTGCCGGATTGTATAATTGGATACAAAATTCGTATCATTCGGTTATCTTTTGTATCCTGTTTGTCTAATAGATTGCATTGTATAATTGGATACAATGTCATTACTGATGTTATAGCGTAATAAGTACGTTCATACACATAGAGATACTTAAAACAAATCATGTCTGTGACAAACTGTTAAATCATGTCTGTGATAAACTGTTAAATCCTTATATGTTAAGGTTAAAACACCTTTTTTTTAAGTGCCCAAAGAGTGACGTACTATAGTTGTACAACACTAATTTTGTATAATAGTAAGTGATTTTGTATAATTTCTGAGACTCAGCGGTATAAAATAAGTTGTCCTTACAGGCAGCCCTGATAGTTGCCTGCACAAGAGCTGTAAGCATTTAAAACACTAATGTAATTGTTTAATTTTTGTTGTATTTTTATTATTTCCGTATTATAGATTAAAATTACCTTAAACAATGTATGTGACACTTAGCCTTTAAAACTCATGTTTTCGCGTTACATAATTCCATCCATTATTATGTAACAAATATGTATATAATACATGTACAGATAAAACATAATGAACCTTGACAAATTCAGCATTTTACCGAAACATTGAATTTACCGTTAGTTTGATGAGCATTACCATATACCACGGCATTTAGGTACACATTCTAAATACCAATAGACAACACTTAGGTATTGTGTTGTGTGGTTATGTTAGTATTCTTTCACATAAATTGGTAAAGTGTTTATAAGAATTTGAAACTAGCAAAGTTGAATTCAACAAATCATCTAGTGGAAATTTTGAATTCACACATTTCTTTTTTACATAATTTACTTAATATTGTTATAACTCTTGGATCTTGAAAAAATCTGTAGGTCAAACAAATATATTTACTTCCACTGACTGTAGGAACCATGACACAGACAGAATCTAGTTCTTTGATAGTGAGTCACACGTTCAAAATTGTGCCATACAGAACTTATCGGAGTTTTTGAAGGTATCGATATTGAGTCTTTTCTTGCAGAGGCCAAGTACCTAAGATTGTGTATTCGATTTTACATTACCCAAAAAATCTGTTAACGTTACGTACGTAAGCCTAAGATGTTTTTCTAGCCATGTTTTATAGTTAGATAATAATAATATGTCATTGACATTGTAAGCCTTGTCAAAGTCCGGGCGCATAAAAATTACTCGCTATTGGCGGGAGGGTTTTTGTTTTAATATTATTTCAAGCAGCTTCATATAAATACAGCTGCTTCTTCCTATCAAATAATTTGTTTAAACATAGGATTTGATTACAAGAATAAGCAGAGCAGAAACTAGTGAAAATTTCATTCGGCATGCACAATATGCACATTCTCTGTTATCGAAATCCTGTACTTTTAAAATTATTTATTGAATGCGTTCATAAATAGGCGTTGAAAACTAAAGTCACGCAATTTATAACACTGAATAGTTATAATAAGTTGGCAATAAAAATAATTTTAGAGACAATAATTTATAGATTCTAGTGAAACGATTCATATTGTAATATTATACCGAATTTTTAATATCGATAGATAAAAGATAGCTGAGAATGCTCGGTGCAAAATATCAAACCTTTCAGAAACAGTGAACACGTATTTTTGACTAAAGGTATATTTAAAATTAAACAAATATTTGATTTCAACAGTGCATAGCAGGAGATTCAATCAAAATCAGAATCATTTATTTCAATTAAACCAATAATAGGTATTTTTTAACTGTCAGGAGTAGGAGTCAGTCAGACTAAGGCCGTGGTGAAGCTAGTTGCCTGTTCCAATACGTAGATCCTATGGAGAAGAACAGGCAAGAAACACCAAGGACCTCTTTTTCAAAATGTTTTTACATATTTCTGGTTACATTGCTTATAAGCATAAATGAAATGTGAGGACAATGTAACATACCTATTATTCTAAAATATAAATAGATGCGCTAATTACTACTATACATATTTAAGTAACAGCAGTCCGGAGATGACCAGCCCCGACCAGCGGTGATTGGTGAAAAAATTGCTTTATTAAGATAAAAACCGTGAAAGTGCGAGTCTGACTCGCGCACCGACGCGACGGTTCCATAAGCAAACAAACTTGTATGTGTATATAATACTCAAATCTCGGGAATCAATTGTTGAAAATTTTTACCCCTTTTTTCCGAAAGAAAAACCTCATTTTGCAGTTCTAAGAATACTCTTCCATTTACGACAAAGTCAACTTTCCAAGTGCAAAATTTAAGTTTGTAATCAAAATACAATATTTTGTTCAAGATTGGTTCAACGATTTTGGTGTGAACCTAAACATATCAAACAGACAAAGTTACTTTCGCATTTATAATATTAGTATAGGTATAATCTAAATTGTTTCTATTCACCACAAGACATTTCTTAATTTGCATGTGGGACCTGTCACCATAGAAAAAATATGTTGGTAAAAAATAGATATTACGTCTACTCACGTCTTGAATACGTTTCTTTTTCAATAATATAAATTCTTCGTTCGTACGTTTAAGTGAGTCGAGTAAAGTGTTCCGTTCTTGTACTAACACCTCCTTTTGTTTCCTTATTTCCAACAGTTCCGCTTCCATTTCCGTGTTCATTCGAGCTAGGATATTCTCCGTCGATTTACTTTTATATCCATACTTCTTTTGTGGATTTAGGTTTGAAAGTACTAGAATTAATAAACAAAATTAGTACCTATATTTTTAGGGTTACAATTACATTAAAGCTCTTTTTCTTTTAACATTAGGTAAGTTTTAGAGACAGTGTGAAGAATAATAGGTCATCATCGAATCATTCCTTAGAGATGAAAATTTAAATTAATTTTATAATATAGCCATGATATTCCTTCAAAAATCATCAAAGTTATTCATTTGTTTTCAGGCTTTTCAGTTGTTTGTTGACGTAGCGTGAATCATAATACGATACTGATTCATGTACATCAAATCGGTAAATGTCTCGGCAAATAAAAACTCGCACAGCAACAACTCACTGATTGTAGTTTGTGGAGTGGATCCTGTATGTTGAATAATAGCCCAACAACAGGTTTATCTATAACTCTTTTCGATATTCTACAAGAAAATCATCAATGTTAAATTTTTACTTTTGCTTTTATAAATAATTAGGTAGCAATTAGCTGTAATGTTTTATACATAGAAAATCAGTATTTAAATTTCCGTGATTTATAGGGGAAATAACAAAGGCTATTGGCACCTATCCTTACCATGCACAGAGGGCAACATAAATTAACACTTACATATATGTATATCAACAAGCTTACAGTCAAGAGTCTCGAAATCTTGCGTTCTTTACCATAGGACAAAGTAGGTTTTTATACAAAATTTCCTAATAATTAAGTAGGTAGTATTTCCTAATTAATAAGTTTTTAAAATCATTCCAAGAAGGGATGAGAAAAACGCCAACCAAAAAAGTTTAAAAATAAACAACATAAGTGCAACCAAATAAGAGTGTACCTTCTTTTTCCTTTTGTAAATTACGGAGATTTTTTCTAAGTTCCTCAGTTTCCCTATTGATCTTCGCGATAGTCCTTTGTTTTAAAGTCAGTTCAGACTGCAGACCTTTTATGGTAGCGACTAAGTAACTATCTTCCTTTAATTTATTCAAAATTAATGCTGAGTTCTGCGATAGCCTACTGACAGCCGATGACGACCTGTCTGGTTTTATAAAAGTCTGTGTCGATACTGTATGCGTCTGTGGATCTACAGTTTGAGTTGTACAATCAGTTATATTGGTTCTATTTAACTTGTTTTTTAAACCTGTATTGACTTTTCGATCCTCCATCAACTGCCTCTCCACGTCTATAATGTGGTTTTCGTATTTTTGTTTCATATCTCCAAACTTTTCTTGCAGTGTCAGTAATATACCCTGGAAATGGTTTTCTTTATCTTTCAGTTCTTGTTCAAGTCTAGCAATACGCTCTTCTAATAACTTTTTCTTATTGTCTTCTACACTAGACGACTTTGAAGCAACTATAAACAGAATAACATGAGTTCACGAATTAAAGAATATAAAAAACTATACATTTCAGACTTATAACCAAACACTTAATATAAAAAATACTAACCTATTAATGCCGAAACAGAATCCGGATGCTTTCTTCTTAAAATCATTTCCATTTCTTTCACTTGCCTCTGCAGGTCTTGTATCACAACGACATCTTTTTCATGCTGTATGGTCAAATTTCTCCTATCATTGCGTTCTTTATTTATTTCTGCTAATAACTTATTCTCGTTTCCTTTTATAGATTTTAATTCCGTATTCCTATGTTCAAATTCTTTACTAAGTCGACTAATGAATTTTTCACATTCGGCTAATTTCAATTCAGCGACGTGTTTATCTTCACTGATTTGATCCAGTTTTTTTCTTAACATCTTATTATCATCGTTGAGTTGTACGTTAGCTAGTTCTAGACTTTTCGCTCGTTCTGTAGTATCTTTCAATTCTTCCAATATATTCGAGTGTTTACAATTTACAGCAGCGGCCTTTTTAGGTGAATTTGTGACGTACTTGGCAACTTTAGCGGTTTCTCGTTTCTTGGTATCGACGACGCCGGCGGAGAAAGGCCTCAACTTTGGTTTACGACGTATTTCAGTGTTTTCTTTAGCATTTTGTTTAGCATACTGGTTAACCTACAAACACATTTTAAGATTACCACAAATACAGGTACTCGATTAAACAGCTTTCTCACATCCTTTATGATAATTAGCCTAGATGATCAGAACGAGTATTAGCACAAATAGTAATAGAATAGGTTTTTGTTATTTGGGCACTAAATATTATTTATATATGTATATTATTGTTTTATGCAACTAAGTTGGCAAACAAAACTGATGGTGAGCTTCAACTAGCTATCCTCCAGCGGTGTCTCCAGCTGTATTCACCAGCAGAAAAAGCAGTATATGCAAGTAGTGCCGTCTGACCACGGTCTCCTGTAAGGATGATGTACCGGAATAGTCAGGCTTCTCCAATTGGATCAGAAATCTGCTGTACCATAGGTATCACATTATATGTATCTAATATTATTGTAAGTGTAAACCTAAATGACCATAAAGCCATAAAGATAAACTGTACTCGGAAGTCATATACCATGAAAAAACAATTAGATAAATATATCGTTAAAAACGTGTTTACAGTAAACAAAGTTTGTCATCAAGTTAAATAACTGCAACTCGGAGGCAACGACCGGGCATGGCGCTCGACCGAAAGAAAAGTTGTCAGTCGGGTTTAAGATGACTAACAACTATGAGATATAAGATGCGATGACAATTCCGAAAAATCGTCACCAGGGTCTAATAATATTGATCAACAAGATTTTGATTATTTTTATCTACCTAATTGAAAAATCTTCCTCAGCTTACGTAGTTTACGTTCAAAGATCGTTAAAAACATTGTTTTGAAATTAAGCATCTTGGAATTAATACCTATTTTTTTGTTTTCATGTGATTAATCAACGTTCAATAAAGGGGTACTTGTGTTAACATCCTTATCTATTTTGTTACATGTTATGTGTTTTTAGAAATGTTGCAAAGATTTAATCAATGAACTTTTGAGAATTTATAAAACACTTGGATTTAACATGTCAGTTAGGACTAAAAATGCATTTTACGGATTCTCTTTATCCGAAAATCTAGGAGCAGTAAGCGAACACGGTAAAAGATACCGAAACAAATAAAATTCGAAAATATTAGCACACAAAAATGCTTGCAATGTAAAAAATAAGTGTAAACTATAAACCTTAAAAATAAGTAAAAGAACATTGTTTGTGAGGCAAATTAAAATTTATGAAGTTTACCCTAGGCCGCAGAATACGAATCCTGTTTAACCAGGAACCTTAAGTTTTTACCACAACCTTTGCAGAAATTAATTTGATTCGGTATCGGAGAAACTTAATTAAAACAAGGAGCTGTATCTTATACTACCTAACTTTTAGCTTAGGGCAGCCTGTGACCACGTCCAATGCATCCTCGTCGAAATGTCGGGCAATTCATAGGTATGTAATACATATTACGTGATCGCTCTAATAAGCTTCTAACAGTTTCTAAGTCATGCAAAAAAATATAGGCTTTAAGTAACGTCATCGACAGGCAAAGTTCAACGATCATTGTTTACCGCTTTACAACAGTAAAATTTAAACGAAGATGTACGGTTCTACTCACATGTTTATTTCGGTGATGCCCAACTAGTTTCGGATCCGACGGGGGCCCTTTTTCAAAGAGTGAAGCGTCACGGCCGAAATAGTTGAGTAGGTATCCTCGAAATAAACACGTGAGTAAAACCGTTGATCTTTATAAAAAAAAAGATCTACAATATGTTACGTTGAATGTGTATGTGTGTAAGTATACCTATAGATATATAACTATAGATATATTTAAACCATAAATATGGTCAGATTTATAATATTTTACTAGCAGTTCCCGCGCGGGCTTCGCTCGCGTGTACATATTATATATTTTCCGCGAAACCCTAATTCTTTTTAAAAAATATAAGTAAGCCCTAGTTACTTCTTATAACACCAGCTATCCAGTGAAAATCCCGCGGAAATCGGTCCATCCGTTCCGGAGATTAGCCGGAACTAACCGACGAGACAAAAATTTTAAAACCTGATCTTTAGGCATAGGTATCGTGCAAATAACTGTATGAGCTTAATAAAAACTATTATTTTGACATTACAAACAGACAATTTTACCACAATTTGATTTATTTGTATGTATTGATTATACCCTTATATACATTACAAATATATTTATTTGCATTGCTTTCACAAACCATGACGACGTAGTAATATTACATTTATTAATTTTGATAACATTGTCAAACACTAAACATTTGGCGTTTAATGCAGAATTTACGTCAGTTTAAAGTATACCCAACATTGCTTCTTCTGTACTATTCAAAATTGACAATTATCAATTCAGTACAAAACAAGAAATGTAAGCAAACAAAGTACTTCTTAACACAACTAATCCAACTGTTTATCTGATACGACATGCAAGTAAATTGCACAGGGTATAATTTTCTTGCGGTGTCACTCTTAATACGAAACATAAGCCGCAACTTACTTTAAAAAAAAATTAAAAAATGAGTTTCACACTGAGACTAGTCATCATGTATCACACACCCTTAAAATCGCTGTTTTGTATTGCATACTTGTATGTAAACAATCTCCGCCAGGTGCCAAGCAGCTATAAAATTAACAATACAACAACATGTCTACTGTTATCTAGATAAAACCTATGTTTTATTTTTATAATAGATATTATGATTTTACAATATACGTGAAGGAATTTTTCAGATCTAGGCCTCAACAGCCTTAACACAAAAGTCATTGATGTTCAACAGCTAATTACATTATGTCATTGTGTCATTAAGATATCAGTAACGACAGCTTGCTGTATCCGAGCTTAAAAGAGGCAATCGATGTGCGCCAGGGCATCAGTGTGATCGCTCGTGGCGGCGCGTCCGCACCGTTGTCAATAGCCATGGGATCCTTAATTAAAATTGTTGTGTTTATGTACGTCACATCAGCTGTTTTATGTACGCCTTTTATCAACCAATTACAGCCAGGACAAGGTATGAAACTATTTTACTTTTTAATATTATTAAAAACTTTAATTTCAAAATATTATTTAACGGTTGTTTCAAAGTAGTGTTATCAAAATGAAAGCACATTCACCTAATTAACACATGAATTATTCACATAATTTAACGATATTGTTCTGGTAATAAAACGTTAGTTAAAAAATGTATCACGGCGATAAAATCAGTTTCAATCATCATTTTTACAATCTATTTATACTTATTTTCTATATCTTAATACAAAACTATGTAACGAATCTGGAACTTGGCTTACCCAATTGTGATGGGAACACTTCCGAATTATATGAAATATATAAGAGGCATGTGCTAGGTATGGAATAACTATCAACTAACTATAATTTGAAAATTAGAAATTCGAAATTTTTTTATTAAAATAAAGGTGGTAAAGGCAATCCTTTACCACCTGTATTTTAATTAAATCAATATAAATAAAGAATATCTTTACTATCTTTGATATAATCAAAACAGCGTTTTCTACGACTACGTTACACACACTGAGAGATATCTAGTACCCTTAATATTATGGCGTGTTACCTAATTAGTTGTGTGTCATATGAAATTATTAATTTTACCACAGTAAATTTTCTTTTAAAAACTGTACCACATTTATGTAGGTACTTTTTCAAATAGTTCCTTTTTTTCTGCTACTCCTATTTCATTAGTTAGTAGAAATATATGAATTCCTTTAACAATTCCAAATCCGGAAATACACAAATCTAAATAACGTATTTATAACTTGTAAGTTGATCTTAATTCACGGAGCGAAGTCTTGCGTTCGTGAAACGTGATTAAAATGGAATATCGAAAATCGAGGAAACCCTTGAACGAGACCAGTTCAAGTTCAATTTGGACCGTTAGAACGAGCGAGATCAAGCCAGTCTGTGTCGCGAATGGAAACCAAGTCTCGGTCGGAGAAAGTCATTAAAGCATGTCGCAGGAAACGCGGTTTGCATTTTAATGTTCTGTTATACATTCGCTGTATACCGTGAGTAGCAGTAGTAACTCAATGTAGAAATCATTATATAGCATTTGTATCATAAAAGCTAAATTTGACTCGCTAATCTACGTGTACTTAAGTTACTTCTCATATAACGGTTATGTTCGATCTCATTAGATATCGTATCAAATATGACGTTACATTATCTTTTCATAGCACTATAGTGGAGTGTTGAGCGAGTGAGTTTGGATTACGAGAGGTTTAGACTTACTGAAACTATTCGTGTTGCCAGTGAATCTCTGTAGAATTCAGAACTGACACCTTGCCTTTCAGCCTTAGAATCTGCTGGATCAAATGTTTTCCTTTCTCTTCTTGTCAGAAGCTGCTTCCTCTCTAAGGTCAGATATAGATAGTAGGAAAAATTGCCCCCCTTTGACTACAGCTTACCGGACCGGACCTTATGAGCATGACCACCGTCTCAAAAATATTTGGCGGTTCTGCTTACTATCAGAACACTCACAAAAAGCATTGCGAGACAGTCCAAAACATGTACAGCAAATCTCTTTATATCCTATCTCCTTTGTGATTTCATTATCACTGGCCATATCATATTTATCATCTTGTCAGATGTTATTTAAGTGTTCTGTTAGACCATTATTGGGAGCGGTTACAGATTATAACGCTGACGTAAAATAGATGTATTTTTATACAACTATGTTGACAAACAAGCACTCGAGCTACCTACTGTTAAACGTTTTAACTTTTGCACCTACCTTACTCAAAACGGAAATTTAACATTACATTACTGGTGCTGGGCAATCGGGGTCCTATGTAGGCTAGAAAAACTTCTTCAATTCGAGAAAAAACTATGCTGTAGTCTACCTTTGTTTAACTCTCGACACAAAAAGGAGGGGTGTTTTAAGTTTACCGGGTGTATCTAACTGGGGCATCATAGCTTCTAAACGGATGGACCGATTTTGATTTAGTTTTTGTTGTTTGAAAGCTATAATCTTAGATATAATTAAAAAAATCTGTTAAGCCGTTCGAAAACCATCAGCTCTTTTCAAATCGTTGAAGAGATTTTTGAGTTGGGGTATATTAATTCTAAATTGACAAACAAACACATCGTCTCTAAATATCATGGTAATTGTGCGTTTTCTCAGGTTTGCTTACAACTTATTACCCTTCAATAAGTCCCGAGACTAGCTTGGAGATGGGGCATAATTTTTTTTTCTTGATTTTTACTAAATACTAGCCATCAAATAATATGTATCAATATTTTTTCGAAAATCGAACAATAATATATTAAGTTACAGATACTTATGCGACGCTACTTTTCTTCTTCATTAATGTTAATATTCACTAAAAGACGAACGGCCTGCAGACTTACACCAGCGATATTGGTATTTGTAGATGTACGCTGGTGGATCTCAACATAAACCATTTTATTAAATTCCCATTAACATATTTAAACATAAAGGCTTACTGTTGAATAATATTTTCCAGTGCTCTGTTCAAAAGCATTAATTACCTATGTATCACAGCACATATTGTTTTAAACAATGATTTTACGGAAGCCGGTCACACAAACATTGTCCCATAGGCCATGAAATAATACAATTAATCTAATTGTAAAGTAACATAACAACGGGAATACGAACAATAACTGAATTTGTTTTATACTACTAAGGAGCAAACAAGCATGTGGTGCGGCTCATTGTCAGCTGTATCCGTAATCTATTGACGCTTCCATCACCAGGTTGTCTAATAATAAAGTACTTCTATTACTATATATAGTGATAATGTATCGTATACGACATGTAAACTTTAATCGATCATACATCGCTAAGCCGTAACACCAGTTAACATGATTGTAAGTAAAGAGGGTCTACATAGATAGTTTATTTCAGAATGGCCTAAACGTAATTCGGTCAAACAACCAAATCCTGAAGAATCTCTAGATTTAAAAAATGAAGTTCCAAAAGAAACCGAGGCTACCGCTGAGTTTGATAATGCTGCTCCAGAAGAACCTGAACCCAAGGATACTACTTCAGAAGAAACGGGAAAGGTAGATTACACTGGGTGCCAAGTGTGGAAAGTATCAACAACAAAAGCTGGTGCTAAGACAGTTATTAATAAGCTGACATCTGATAAACGTAAGTTTTTATCACAATTTTTAAATGAACGGCTGTCGAGAAATTACTCTTATAAGCCCGATGAACTAGTATATAGATTTTACTTAAACAAACAAATACGAATTACTTATGCCACAAAATCTCACTGTTGACCAAAATGAGATTGTTAAGAGATAGCATATAAAATACGAGACTAGATTTTCCTGTCATAGTCCTTACAAATTCCTTTTAGTGCCAATAATAATTTTATTATTTTTCTAGTGATAGCGTCATGGGGAGGAAGCGCATCATCAATCGACGTACTGATCAAACCAAAAGTAATTGAAAACGTTACAAGTGTTTTAAAAAGTAAAGACATTCCATACTCCATTATGATTGACGATCTTCAGCAAAGAATCAACGAAGAAAATCCACCATTAGATGAAAACGAAATCGAGCTACAGGACAGGCGAGGTTCGTAAGACAAACTTATATCTTTAAGCGTACTAGTACCAGACGATTAACAATGTTCCAAGGGTCATGTAATTTTGTTACAGCAAGAGCTTACAATTTTTGGCGTTACAGGGCATCTCAGCGCAGGATAGGTTTAGTCGACGCCTACATGGGCTACAATTCTCTCGACATACCTATGGAGTATTGGCCAAATGCGAATTGGGGTTCGTTGTTGACCTAGGGCACCGAATCTATGTTGTTTTGCACTATAAATATATTAATATTTGGTTTTGAGTTACTGTCTATGAAATGTGTTTAACCAGAATGGAGCTGGATTGTGTTAACATTAAAGCATGAAACCACTGATTTCTTCCCTAATATAGATACAAAAAAGAAATGTTGATGTCTGTGTCAATAAACAAGTCTGCTAGGTAGATAATGAAATGATAAATGCGGAATGTGTTTATTTTTTAATGAAAAATAAATGTTTCAGGTCACCGCATGACATGGAAGCAGTACCATAGGATAGAAGATATCCATGGTTTTATGGACTATTTGGCTAAAACTTATCCTTCTATCATCAGTGTTAACACTATTGGAAAATCACACGAAGGACTCGATCTGAAGGTAACATTTATATTTGATAAAGGAGTAAAGTAATATTTGATAACTAATACCATCCATATTCCCACTGCTGTGACTTCTGCACACCAGAATCAACAACAGTGGCCCGAGAAACCAATGAGTATTTTTTTTTTAACACTCAGCAAAACTTTTCAAAATTTTAACACCATAATTCCTATTTTTTTTCGGTTCGTAGATATTACGCATTTCCGATGGCAAGTCGACCAACAAAGCAGTATTTATTGACGGCGGGATGCACGCACGTGAGTGGATCAGTCCCGCAGTCGTAACTTACTTCATCAATCAATTTGCTGAAAACTTTGACATTGAGTCAGATGACATCAAAAATATCGATTGGTAAGATTATACAATAACTGAAATCGACTACTCTTAGATAAGATTAGAAGCTACCTTCACTGCTTTTTATCTAAAGACCGTGCAGACGTACCTACATATAAAAGGTGTTTCTTCTTAAAAAAACATACTTCCTTATCTAATTTCCAGAAAATATCTACATCAATGAAAATCACTCAATAACGGGTTTATTGAGTGATTTTCATTTATTATTAGATTTAAGAATAACTTTAAAATAACAATACCGCTTCATTATTATTGTGCACTAGCTGACCTGACAGATGTCTTGTCAAAGTTTTAATAAATTTGTTCTAATGTTATGGGAAAAGCACTTCCACTTCCCTATTTTCTGGGAAACTGTCCCAACTTTTCTTTATCTACAAACCTTTTTTTTCCACCAATCAACAGCATTTCATTTTAATTTATATAGATTGGTAATTGTATTTTTAATTCTTCTATTCTTAGGTACTTCTTACCAGTTGTAAATCCTGATGGCTATGAATACACTTATAAAACAGATCGACTCTGGAGGAAAAACCGCAAAGGATATGGAATAGGATCCTGCGCTGGGACTGATCTGAATAGAAACTTTGGGTAATATAGGAACAATCTAATGACTACCTGCTACCCTCTTGGCCCTATAACCCTATAAACAACAACACTTATAAACCAAATCATTTGTTTTTTACTAAGAAAGCAATTTTTTTTATTCTTGTGGATATAAGACGTACTGTGCTAAGCATAATTCTCTAAGTGTTAAGAGTACTTAATAGAATTAAAGTTGTTTTTACTATATTTTAGATTTCATTGGGGCGGCAAAGGGTCTTCTAGATTCCCATGTAGTGAGATCTATCGAGGTAGCGCTGCCTTCTCCGAGCCTGAATCTAAAGCTATATCAGTAAGTTTTAATGATGTGGATAATTACACCTTTACATATTCTAATCGCGTAATATTGGAGGTAAATTAGCACCGTGGGTTTCCTGCGATTTCGCTCGACTTACAACGACAAGATCGTCGAATTAGACTCATGTTATGGATAGTCAACAAGTACAAGAGATATAAGCAATACTGCTTATCACGTCGATATTTTCAACGCCTGTTTTGAGATAGATGGACATTCCGACCTTCATAAAAAAAAGAAATAAAGGTGTTAGAGAATACAGTAAGGTAATTTTCTTTCTTCTGTATTTTTAGGATTTCTTTGCAACAACAGCTGCGAAATTCACAGCGTATCTGACATACCACAGCTATGGGCAGTACCTATTGTACCCATGGGGCTATGACAACACTGTACCAGCAGACTACAAAGACTTGCAAACTGTTGGAGAACAAATAGCCGAGGCAAGTAACTTTAAAGTTGTACCTACATTGTAATAAAGGTTTTTATATTACTCTTAATTAATAACTATTTAATTCATACATTTATGGACTTGTATTTGTTAGTTGGTTTTTTTTCTTGTAGTATATAAGCCTTGTACACCAATTCGTTTCTGCTACTTTTTGAATATGTGCCCTCATCACCTGTCTTTGGTATTGCCTGCTGATATTTAAGAACACAGTTGCCTTTGAAAAAATTGCAACCAATGTCAAGGCATTACATTATGCCAGGGATCTCCATTGTTGGTAGTACTGTAGCCTCCTCCTCCCCCCTCTTCTACCACTCTCCCACTCTTCCCTCCCTCCCCCTACTCCCACCTTAAAGGTCGGCAACGCACTTGTGACTCTTGAGTTGCAGGTGCCCATGAGTGCCGGTAGTCACTTACCTTTGTACCAGAACTTTGATTAAAAAGAGGTCAAAGAATTCTCTTCACATATTATAATTTTGAATTTAACTTTTTGCTTATAATTTGTATTTTATTTACAGTCTATAAGAAAGGCAGGTGGTTCACAATACAAAGTTGGTTCATCTAGTGGACTACTCTACCCTGCATCAGGAGGTTCCGATGACTGGGCAAAGTCTTTGGGCATTAAATACACATACACCATTGAACTCAGTGATACAGGACGTTATGGCTTTGTGTTACCAGCATCATACATTGAACCTGTTGCTAAGGAGAACTTAGCTGGACTGAGAGTGTTAGCTCAAAAAGTAAATGAAGCTTAATGTAAATGTAACTTAGGATGTACAATTACTTACAACCTATTTATTTATTTAAAAAAATATATTACTGTGAAGAAAACTTGATAAAGATGTGGAAGTCTGACACTGACAATGAAGAATGAGTGAATGAAGACTATGTTAACTGAATATCCTATGTTAAGTTTAAATATTTTTTTTTTATATTGTAAGATTAAATACTTATGGAAACATTGCTTTTTATTATGTTTATTCATAACCCTCAATACAAAGCACCAATTTTGTATTTCTTCAAACAAATACTTTAGCAACAGAAACACTGATATTTTTCAGCTCATGGTGTTTCTATTTCGCAATTGTAAAGGTCATCACAAACTATACCATCACGGTAACTGCACGGCTCCAACCCAGCAATTATTTTGTCATTCAAATCTGAGCATTAAAACATGGTCATCTGATATATTTCATAATATCAATATGAAAAAGCCAATGGCGGGTAGGAAGCGCGAATGCTTGCAACCATACAACTCAACGCCGCGTTGGAATCAAGCGAAACTGCACGCTATAAGCGAGCTGACCGCGTGCTTACAGTGCGCCGACTGCGAGCCGCCAGCGAAAAACCTTAGCGTCGTGTCGCACATGAAGACGAGCGAGTTCTAAGCGCGTTGAGTCACAAAGGCGTGTCACACCTTCGCTGTGACAGCAAGCTTAAAATTCGCTTGCACGTTGCTGCAGTAGCTTGCGTGGTAAAACACGCTGGTGGCTAGATGTAGCCTCATTTTCAGGCGGCGCCATGCTGCAGCTGTGCCGTTATAGTGTGTGATGACCTTTTGATTCTTTGATTTCTTGAATGTTTTTTGACGAATTCTAAATTATCGATGTAAATAAAAACTATGAAACCACCCTTTTAGGAACAACTGTAAATACAAGAAAAATCTAAATAGTAGAAATACCTTATTATTTGAAGATTCTTTACACTCGCCAACTTCCTTTTCAACATCACCTGGTTTTGTTACTTTAATTTGAGGAATGGCACCACTTTTACTGTTAATCTCACTACCAACATTAAACAATGCCGATATAGGACTCTTTTTCAATAAATTTTCAGTCTCCAAGGCAATATCTTCCGCTCTTTTTAAAATTAAATCCACATCATCAACGTCGTCACTCAACACCTTTTCAGACTTATTACTAGCGGCCAATTTATTAATTTCACTGAATATCATATTAATTTCCTCATCACTGTCTTTGTAACCTTCGCAAGTTTTTTCAAAGTGTAGAAATTCTTTTGTTGACATACTGTTATCATTAGACGTTACATCTTGGCTTATAGCAATTACAGTCTGCGCCATGGTAAATACGTTCTAAAATTATATATTTCACATTAATAATAGGCTGGGATCCCAATCATAAATGATTAAATTGTAACCCAAAAATGTTCTAATCTATCGATAATTTCACTAAATCAAACACAACTTTCCGTTGCCTAGCAACGTTTGACAGTTATTTGAAAGTCAAAATGAAGATCAGAAGTATCAAGTAACCAAAGATTGATGGAAGAAGTGATTCACGCAAGCATACAAACAGCCTGCTCACTACCTGCTGTTGGTGTAAACTCTTTGATCAGGATCGGACTATAAATCTAATTCTTAAAAAAGATAATAAAGATTTGACTCAAATCTTTTTCATTGGAATAAAGCGGCCTACCGTCTCGCATTCTGCGGGACCGTCGCAATGCCAGATGTAGTCCCGATTGGCAATGATTGATAAATTTGTCCCGTAAAACTTTGGATGCGTCCCGCCTGTCCCGCATGCGGAGGCATGCATATTTTTGAACTCTACTGCACTACATGCATACCCATAACGCATAGTTCACAATATCGATATCCTAAAGGGTTCGGAGGAGAAGATGTAGAGTACAGAACAAAAATGGATGGAGGTGTTTGAAAATGTCAAAAAAAAGAAAATGCACAATAAACCGGAATATCATTAAAAAACGGCTTACCCATTGTTCAGTACCTACTTTGCTTACCAACGCAGCATGCGCCCGCGTGGGCGCATGCTGCGTTGGTAAGCAAAGTAGCGGTACCGGTACAAAGTAGCGGTAGCGGTAGCGTTACCGAAAGAGTATTTTCATTTTTCGTTGATAAGTTCAATTTGAACCGAGTAACTTGCATTTACAAGTCACCTTTTCATTAATATGTATGCTGATTTTGTTATATTATGTATATTTAAAGTTGTGGCTCTCAGAGATTCAAAATTGTTATTGTGCTACGAAAGCCATCAATCTTCACGTCAGCGAACGCATACGCAGTAATGATTTTCTTTTAATATTTATGAGGTGCCACTAAACGTATAAAGTATTTAACTATTAAAAAACCTGACTTAGAAACCGAGGGAAGGCCTATGTCACTCGATGTACTTGCGAGCTCTAGATACCTACCGGCCACAGGTTCGCCGGCGGACCTTATACGCAGCCACGCGCAGTGGGTTGCTGACAGGTGCATCGCGCGCACATATTGATGAGTTTTCAACCGGATAAATACTCAAAATGGATAAATACACCATATTTATCCATTTATACTCAAGTATTTATCCAAGATATGTATATATAAAAAAAACCATTCATTGTGACCCCAAGATTCCAAAACTGACCCTTACAATCTCCGAGAGTATTAGGATTCTTGATATCGATATTTCAAGCAACGTCCAGTTTCAACTTGAAAGGCAAAGCCAATCTGGCATCTAAAAATCTATGAGAGCTTAATAGAGCCAGGCGGTACTTCACCCCGGGGCAAAGACTTTTATTATACAAGTTTGTCCCATGTGAGGACTGCTGTCACCTATGGGCAGGAGCACCTCGAAGCGAGCTTGGGCCTTTTGACTCGGTAGAAAGACATACTGTGAGAATCGTCGGCGATCCCAAACTCACTTTGCTCCCCTGTGCATATTCTAACGCTTGTGTAATAGGTTGTGCTCCGAAAAACTGTTTGGCATAATGCCCACGGCTGCATTCTACCACTGCACTTAAATTTAAATATTAGTAATATTGAACGTATTCATGTATTAGTAATACGACGAGTTTTAAAATGTTAATACTGCATATTCATTAATATGTGAATACCGACTATTCAACAGGAATCACTTAAAGGAATTCTGATATCAGATTGTAGTGGTATTAGTTACATAATTATTTTATTAACTACTCAGTAATCTGTGGTATTAGTCAGATAATAAAAGAAATTATGATCAGGATCATCAATAAAATTGCTGTCACGCTGCTCTCATTCATGAATATGAATATCATTAACCGTGAAGTAATGGGAAGCTATCTCGCATTCGTATTTATTTAGAGACACGTAAATATTTAAAAATCATTATTTTGTGTAAGCGACTTCATTTCTATGTGAGAGGGAATTTTATAAATCTGGCGAGCTCATTCCAATGCCCAGCGTACTCGATTATCACCAGAAGTTGAAGTGAAAAACCAATAATCTTCCACGTCAATAAAAATATTTTTTATTTCTTCATAAAAACAAAACTGATAAAAATTTCGTACCACCGAATTCTTCATTAACATGAAACTCTAGTATTATCAATTATCATGTACCTATATCTAACAGAATACCATTGAATACAATAGTTTGTGAATAAGCTATACATAATATTTACTAGAACTGAGGTAGATATCACTATTATCGGTATTAACCCATCTCTATTAGTTTACAATACTATGAAGTGTCAAATACTGTGGTCAAATATGACAATATATGGTTGAATGTATTTATTTTATTTACGAAATAATTGTATAAGTCTATGTTATTGCAGTTAATTAGAAATAAAGATAAATTGTAAATATGTCAGTGCCACCGCAGGCATTTGTGAATAAAAACAAAAAGCATTTCTTGGGTATTCCAGCACCCTTAGGTTATGTGGCTGGTGTTGGTAGAGGGTCCGTACTTGTTTATTTATTACTGTTCTAATAAAATATTTGTTCAATGTGTAAAATAGATCGATATAATATTCTTTATTGTACACACAAAACATACAGTTCAAAAAATGTAGTGTTGATTAGAATTTAAATTGCTTTTCAGAGCAACTGGATTTACTACACGATCTGATATCGGTCCAGCAAGGGACGCCAATGACGTATCGTAAGTATATTTTCAATTAAATTAACTATCATTATTTTGTAGTATGCCTAGGTGTAATTTATCTATAATGATGTATTTAGTAAAATATAAGTGTGAGTATCAGCAGTCTGCTTACCATAGTACAGGTTCTGCCTAGTTTGGGATCAGACGGCCGTGTGTAAATTGTCTAAAGTTATTATTATTATTTATAAAAAAAAATGACGATCTCTTAATTAATAATATTAGCTGAAATAAACCTTTTGAGATATCTATTGCACAGCAAAACTTGGCATCCAGACTGGGAAACTTATGATCTGCATACTTAAATGTGTTAGTAGGGTTTTAAAGAGGAAGAGAACTTTTGGTGGGGAATATCATTACAATCACATACAACCAATCAGCCTATTGCAGTCAACTGCTGGATATAGGGTTCTTTATGTTTTGATTATCAAACAGAATTACCCTGTTTTGTTATGTAAAGGTTATTATTAACAGTCATTGGAAATTCAAGAATCTATTTGACCGTTTGATGGTGAAATAGATTTCACCTTAGGTGTGTGAAAATGTAAATGACATAGCCTTAATAAACATTATCCTTCTTTATTATTAATTAATAAATATCTTCAACAGTTCTTTACCCTTTCTTTTGCATTCTAGGGATGATCGCCACGCACCTCCAGCAGCTAAACGTAAGAAGCCAGAGGAAGAGGATGATGATGAGGACCTGAATGACTCTAATTACGATGAATTCTCAGGATACAGTGGATCTCTATTTTCAAAGGTTTTACTTATGTTTCAAACTTTATATTTGATTGTTTATATGTTACTAGTTTCTTATCTATTTTGGAAATTTTATGGATGGATGTGTAATTTGAGACTTACGTACGTACATACTCGTATCAAAGTTGCGAAAGTTTAAAAAACAATTATTTGCATTAATTTAAGTTTGTTTTTATTTACTTTTTGAACACTGTTTCAAGTAATTATTTAGCTTTTTATTATATTTCTCAGAGTATGAATTATAATTTCTTGTGCCTGTGCTGAAAGTAAAAAAAAAAGAACACAAGATTACTATGCATATCAGTATTTTCCAAGACAACAAATCACATAACTAGACTTAAAAAAAAAACATTTTTTAGTTAGCTCACTTTAGTTCTAGGTGTGCGAAATAATTATAATATAGTATACCAATATTAATCTAGGTATCATTTATTTAACAGGATCCTTATGACAAAGATGATGCAGAAGCAGATGCAATATATGAATCTATTGATAAGAGAATGGATGAGAAGAGGAAAGAGTATAGAGAGAAGCGACTTAAAGAAGATTTGGAAAGATACCGTCAGGAGAGGTAAGTATGGTTTTAAAGCTCATTCCTATAATCAAGAAACAATTAGTTTTGCTTGAGCTTGGTAAAATTTTTGTTGAAATTTCAATGAAATTTAACCATCTGTTAGCAAAACTAATTGTTTCTTGATTATAGGAACTGGGCATTAATTAATGCACACTGGCTAGCATGGTTTCCCCTATTTAAGTACAAATATTTCTTTGTAATTTCTGCTTACAGCAAAATTACTGACTATCCCTTAGGTGATTGTGGACACTGTGTATGTAAGTTTTGTTAAAGAAACGTTATGGCAAAACTGCTTTGTTAAATTTTTTCTAGACCAAAGATCCAACAACAATTTTCGGATCTAAAACGTGAACTAAAATCAGTATCTGAAGATGAATGGTCAGCTATACCCGAAGTAGGTGATGCTCGTAACAGAAAGCAAAGAAACCCTCGAGCAGAAAAGTTTACACCCCTACCGGATAGTGTGCTATCTAGGAATTTGGGTGGAGAGTCCAGTTCCTCAATTGATCCTGGTTCTGGATTAGCCTCTATGATGCCTGGAGTAATGACACCAGGAATGTTAACACCATCTGGTAAGTTGTTCTTTGTTTATTAGGTAGTTTTTGTTTTTGATTACATATATTATTAATACCATAATATATCCAGATTCAATTAAAAAAAAAATATTGTCATCTAATCTTAAAGTGCTGCAGCTTGCATTTGCAAATTTGGCAAATATAGTACAAACTAAATCGCTGTAAAAAATCACTCAAGTGGTCTGGTGCTAACTGCACCTCCCAACCACTGCATCAGGAACAGTGTTTGTCAAACAATCACTCTGATCACCGGGACAGGAATTATGGTGCGAATCTATACGGGGTCGCCAGACAAGGTGGTCTACCAAAAAAGCACCACAACATTTGTACACTGGCTCTTTCTATACACTAAAGAGACTTTCACCAGCAGGCTGTTGATTAATATAAAAAAATGTTTATCAACTTTGTGATAATAACGATTTCTCTATATCCACAGGTGACTTGGACCTTCGCAAGATTGGACAAGCCCGTAACACACTAATGACAGTAAAACTATCACAAGTGTCTGACTCTGTGACTGGTCAGACAGTGGTCGATCCTAAAGGTTATCTCACAGATTTGCAGTCTATGATACCTACATATGGGGGTGATATCAACGACATTAAGAAAGCCAGATTACTCTTGAAATCTGTTAGAGAAACTAATCCTAATCATCCGCCTGCATGGATTGCTAGTGCAAGATTGGAAGAGGTTACAGGTCTGTATATCTTATAAGGTACTTAAGCGTACAGCGTGTAAGTATCACCGTCGCGAATATTTTACAAAAACGTCTTTCTTTGGATACTTATCACAATGCAAAAGTCAGCTCATCATAAAAATGTGAGATTAAGGATTTACAGTACAGAAATTTGATTTTACGCTACGCAATGTCATGCAACACGCGTACTGTGCGGTACGGTGAATGACTTTCAGCGGTCGGCGCCGTCGAAGCAGCTGATTGCATAAATGTTGTTTAATTAATAACATTGCAGTTTTTGGCCGTACGTAAACATTTTGCCGAAAAAAATATCACTATACACCCATACTCCTTTTTTTTCGGCAAAATGTTTTGTTTACGCATTGTGATATCACTTTTAAGCAAAAAAAAATATAATTTTCCTGCAGAAATTTCCAATGATTTTCCACTCAGAATGATGGTCTGAGTTCACTATTTCAGGATTCGCTATGGTGTCACTTACACTCTGTATATATTGTTATTTAGGCACGGAATTTGATATATTTGCCCTACATGATAAAGTGTGTGTCCACAGTAAACAGTTTTTAACTGATCTATATAACGTCTGTACATTATTTTCACTTTGTTATATAATTGGTCGGCAGCTATAGCTTTGTGGACAGGGCGGGTAAGTCAAATCAGCTATAGTCCTGAGTAATTAAGTAACAAAGAAATTACTGTCTAACTAGGTGGCTATTTAGGCTGTTAGGCTGTTACTCAACCGCTGTACCAAGTCTGTGTCCCAATGGTGTCGCACACCGACTTGTAAACTCTGTCAAGTGGCAACAAATTCGACATATATATAATTCATATATTAACTACATTTAACTTTTAGGAAAGGTCCAATCAGCACGTAACCTTATAATGAAAGGTTGCGAAGTAAACCCAAGTAGTGAAGAGCTATGGCTGGAAGCAGCTCGGTTACAGCCGCAGGACACCGCTCGCGCTGTTATTGCTCACGCTGCAAGAAACCTGCCGCATAGTGTCAGGATATGGGTGAAAGCGGCGGACTTAGAGCAGGAAGTCAAGGTAATGCTATGATTTGAATATTTCAGAATAACATAGAAGTCGTGAGCACTGAGAAAGAAGTATCCCTTATAAGTTCCCTAGGTTGGGTATTTAAGTGTGCTAGAATTAAGTTCACTTCAGAAAATAATGTATAACAAATGCGGGTAGTTGGTAAAAAATGTAATTAAAATATTAATTTCTAAAATGCAATTTCATATATTTATGATATTTAAATATGTCTTTATCGTGGGAGCCATGCTTCGGCACGTATGGGCCGTCTCCACCGGAGTGATACCACGACCTTACAGAAAACCGGCAGTGAAGCAATGCTTGCATTGCTTTTCGCCGAGTGAGTGAGGTTACCGGAGGCTCTAACCCTTCCCTCTCCCACTCTTCCCCTACTCCCCTAATCCCACCTTAAAGGCCGGTAACGCACTTGTGACTTTTGAGTTGCAGGTGCCCATGGGTGGCGATAGTCATTTACTATAAAATAAAAAAAAGACCAACAAATGGAGACTTTAAGGTTATATTTGTGATTTTTCAATAGGCCAAGCGGCGCGTCTATCGCAAAGCTCTTGAACATATACCCAACTCAGTCCGTTTATGGAAGGCCGCCGTTGAGCTCGAGAACCCAGAAGACGCTCGTATCTTACTTTCGAGATCTGTGGAATGTTGTCCGACAAGTGTGGAGCTCTGGCTCGCGTTAGCAAGACTTGAAACGTACGAGAACGCAAGGAAAGTGCTTAATAAAGCACGAGAAAATATACCTACTGATAGGCAGATTTGGGTGACTGCTGCTAAACTAGAAGAGGCCCACGGTAAGATGTTTGAAATACGTATAATATAACATTCGATTCGTGTTTTTTTGTTTAACATCATTTTGTTCCCATCATCATCTGACTACAAAAAAGGAAGAGATTCTCAATCAATGTGGTATTTTTTTATTTGTTAAGGGAAAAATTCTTTTCCACGTTGTTCAATGATGAAGGGTAGCTACCTTGAACCCTGTTCGGTAAAAGTTTTTAAACATATTTGAAAATGCAGTCAGGTCAGACGTTTCATGAAAAAACATCTGAAATTAGGTATCTCTGGAATCAAAATAACCAAATCTATCGATTTTATACTATTTTGGCCGTAAATCGATAAGGCAAAAATTTCGGTCATGGGCTCTTGTACTATGTTGTATTTATGTCATAAAGACATCTGTCAATCAAATACCGCAGAGACCTTAGCAACGAAAATGGACCAATCACAAATCAGTATTCGATGCAGAGCATTCGCTTAGCAAAGGGTAACTTGAGTATCGTTTGTGCATGACTAGGCTGGCCATGCTAAGCTCAATAAGGAATTTCTCACAGCGTTCGTTGTACGCTGTGAGAAATTCCTTATTTAGCTTAGCATTGCTTTCATGCTACCCAAAGTATTGTTTGTGAATAAGGGTGTTAGTGGCATTCAACTTGGTGGTTCCTTTTTTAAAAGACAATAATTAGTTTGCTGTATAGGCAGTCGGGTTTAATTAATTCACGTTTTTATGCATGCGTTTTTTTTCATTGTTTATCAATAATCTTAGAGACATAGATTTATTAATGGTAAGTAATGCAAAATTATTCACAGGCAACACACATATGGTAGAAAAGATCATTGACCGAGCGATAACTTCACTGAGCGCTAATGGTGTTGAGATCAACCGCGAGCTTTGGTTCAAAGAAGCTATGGAGGCTGAGAAGTCTGGTGCTGTTCATACTTGTCAGGTGATTTTCGAACACATTATTTATTAAAATGCTACTAATTTTATAAACATGACAGTTTGTGAGGATGTATGGATTTTTGTTGCTCTTTCACGCAAAAACTACTGAACCGATTGTGACGAATTAGTATTTAGGTAGCTGGAGACCTGGATACACATAGGCTACTTTTTATGCCGATATTCCCACGGCATCGGGACTTACGCGGGTGAAACCGCGGGGCGCACCTACATAGCACCCAAACGGATGTACCGATTTGAGTACGGTATTTTTGTTTGAAAGGTGACTTGATTGAGTGTGTTCTTAGATATAATTAAAGAAAATCTGTTCAGCCGTTCGAAGATCAACAGCTCTTTTGTAATAGTTGAAGAGATTTTCGAGTCGGGACTATTTTAAATTTTTTATATATAAATAAGAGAAATTATTGAAGTTAGCAGAATGTTGATTGTGATATGGAATATTAGACTAGAACTGGTTTATATTATGTATTTTTCTTAGACCATGGTTAAACTTGGTTGAGAGAACAGACAGCTTTTGAAACTCATTTTTATAAATGACTTAATAGCGATACGGCATATAATATACTATTGAAAATTAAATGTGACATACAATGCTGTATAAAAATCTCGTGTCACAGTCTTTGTGGTCGATCTCCTCCGAAACGGCTCAACCGATTTTAATGATTTTTTTTTTTGTATATTTTATAATTATGAGTCGTAAAGTATTTTTCACCCTCCTGCCTCCACCCCCATTTTTTAATCTTTAAAAAAAAGAAAAAAAGCCATTGCAATTCCTTATGCAGCTAGTTATAATATAACCATAATCCTAAAACAACACATTTTTTTTTAACAGGCCATTATCCGTGCTGTAATAGGCCATGGTATTGAACCTGAAGATCAAAAACATACGTGGATGGAAGATGCAGAAGCAGTAAGTTTCCCCATCAATAAATATAATTTCCCTCTTTTGGTATATTCTCTTAGAGCTTATAACTTGACTAAAAGATAAAAGTGGCTAAATCTGACAATAATAGTAACTTAAGACATCCACACATGCACGTCTGATTCCAAGCCAGGCAGAGTCTGTACTATGGTAACCAGACTGCTGATGAACATGGAACATATGATCGTACTCATCATACAATTATTTGTCTTGGGTGGAAATCGAATCCACAACTTCTGACTCAGCAGTCAGGATCACTAATCATTAGACCAACAAGCCTGCCAGTTATCAAAGTTATCCCTTTATTCCTGAGAAGTTAAGCTACATATTGTATCTTATGCTATTAAAATCCAAATATTATGTTTTTTGTAATCAGTATATTATGAAAGAAACTTAGATTTTAAATGTTATCTATCGCACTGTGTGTTACTGACTCGAATATTGCCAACTTCATATTTCTGCAAGTTAATATAATATTTTGTTATATTAAAAGGTCAAGCTTTTTTTTTCTAATATTCTTGAAGTTCTGACACCACCACAGAATACATAATAGTACTAGTACAGAAGGACCTCTTAGCAATACCATTTAAATAAATAGCGACTCTTGCTCAGACACAATAAGGTGCAATTCAGATCGCACACCGCTAATTCCAAATGGCTTATATTAACCTAAAACTTGCTTTCTTTCTATCGCATAACTCTTATCTGTTCTGATGTCGTTAAGGTTGTCTTCTGTAAGAAGAATTAATCTAAATATTTAATAACCAGCTATGTGCCTATTACTTTACTTCTGTGAACAAATGAAGTTTTAAATAAACCTAGACTAGGTATTTACCTACTTAGTAGTACCTACGTAGATGTAACTTATATTAAAGAAAACTATTTTATTTCACAATCTCTGCATAGATACTTTAATCTCTAAGAAGATAGGCATTTGCCATAACGTTAGTGTGTACCTTGGAATGAAACTATCTCTTTTAGGTGTTTAACTAGGTAGGTATATGCAAATCAAATCGCGGAACCCTACTCCTTACAAAACCAGCTATTTGCCAGTGAAAGTCATATGGAAATCGGTCCACCCGTTGCGGAGATTAGCCGAACAAAAAGACAGACAGACAGACAAAATTGTTGTAGTCCTAAACATATCAAAGCTAAACTTGACTAAGTTACTCCTTATAACACCAGCTATCTGTCAGTGAAAGTCCCGTGGAAATCGGTATACCCGTTCAGTAGATTAGCCGGAACAAACAGACAGACAGACAAAAATGTGAAAAATATTTTTTTGGTATAAGTACCGTGTAAACATTCAGATGCATTTAGTAAAAAACTGTCATTACAAACGGACACTTCAAATTTATTTATTTACTAGCAGTTCCCGCGCGGCTTCGCTCGCGTGTACATATTTATATATTTTGCGCGGAACCTTAATCCTTTTTTCAAAATCACAGTAGCATAAGTTACTCCTTTTAACATCAGCTATCTGACAGTGAAAGTCCCGTGGAAATCGGTCCACCTGTTCCGGGGATTAGCCGAAACAAACAGACAGACAGACAGACAAAAATTGTAAAACATGTTGTTTTGGTATATGTACCGTATATACATCCAAATGCACTTAGTAAAAGCGGTTATTTTAATATTACAAACAGACACTCCAATTTTATTTATTTCTATAGAGTATAGATAGAAGATGTGTATCAGTTGTTATAGTCCTAATAAATAAATATACTTATCATAGCTAAACTTGACCTTGTAAATATCTAACTATACTGGTTATCATTAATAATATAATCTAACTACGTAAATACGGGAAACGTAATTCGTAAGCGACGAACGGACGAAGCGACGTAGCGCGTGACTATCGAAGTAACGTGCTACCCGGCCGGCGCGCGGCCGCCCACTGAATTTCGCTCGTCTCGTCGCCGCTGCTAGGTACCTGTAACTTCATACCTACTGACCGGAGTGGGCCTAGCCTGACACCACACATAACATAACATAACATTATTTAATAAAATCCGTGTTAATTCGCAGTGTGCAAATGAAGGTGCGTACGAATGCGCCCGCGCAGTGTACGGGTACGCGCTGTCGGTGTTCCCTTCGAAGAAGTCAATATGGCTGCGGGCGGCTTACTTAGAGAAGCAACACGGCACACGGGCCAGCTTAGAAGCTTTGTTGCAGAGAGCTGTGGCGCATTGTCCCAAGTCTGAAGTTTTGTGGCTTATGGGTGCCAAGTCCAAGTGGATGGCAGGTATGTCGCTCTAGTCACCAGGAAAACGAATACGCTTTGTTCCCTTTTTATTTGAACTTAAAAAGTATTAGAGACCTGAGGACACTTCTGTAAGATCTGTCAAAGTAGTTTTTTTTTATAAAAGATATGTTTTTACCAAGTCTTACTTTGACACATTTAAAGTGTATATGTATAATACTAAAGATGAAACATCTAGCTGTTTGGCCGGATACCGGATATCAGGTCAACCATGAAGCTGTATAACCGTGCCGAACACTGTCGCTTGTCGATTGCCCGTCCTGCAAGTCTGAAGTGATGTCGCATGTTGGTGCGTTAAAAAATATATAAAATTGAAACTGAGCAAAGAACGTGAGCATAAAGGCCTTGTTGAAAGCTGAATTAGAAAATAGTTTTAACTTCTTAAATCAGTCTAACTACTTAATGCAAAATTTAAACACGTGGGGTAGTTAAATAGCTCCACAGACGTTTCTATTGGAGTAACGAGTTCTCCAGTACTAGTTAATATTGAACACCATTTAATAAATGTAGAGATAAGGTGACAGACGGATGTATCTCCCGAAGCTCACGGCACGTTTTGCAATTGCTTTAATGTGTTAGCAAATGACAACAACAGTGACAGTCAACAACAATAACAGTCTCACAATCAAGAAAAACACCGTTGACTGACGTTTTTAAAGTTAAGTCTAGTAATTTATTTATTATTATTTTCGGCCGGGTAGTAAATATAGGACGGATACCGGACATTTACCGGATATTCGTTTCATTTCTATAATATACTAATTATAAGTGTTATTTCTTAGTTTATTAAGGGGTTTAATTTATGCTGCTAGGTGACGTACCGGCGGCTCGAGGCATCCTTTCGCTAGCTTTCCAAGCGAATCCCAATTCTGAAGAGATCTGGTTGGCGGCCGTCAAGCTTGAAAGTGAAAACAAAGAGTACGATAGAGCGAGACGCTTACTCGCTAAAGCTCGGGCGTCGGCCCCTACACCGAGGGTGAGTATTTCTAACACTCGATATATCACATACTTGACGTGCATGCATTTAATATGCCATCGTAATAATAAACCAGACCTGTTCCTGTGAACATTGTTTTGTTGTCTTTTTATACAAAACTTGCAATGTATAGTGATTGTAGTAACGAAGCGTATTAGACTTGTGGTACGTATTCGCGAGAGTGAAAAGGACAGGTGTAGCGACGTTTTTCAAAAATGACTAACTTTTTAAACCATCGTTTATTACAGTGCCATAAAAAATATCATACTTATCGAAAATACACGACATTTTCTTTAATTTTTTATGCATTTCTAAGCATAGTTTTAGCATTTTTCGGCTACACCTAAAACGTCACACCACTACCGCGGGCGCGAAGCGTCTGATAACTCAACTATGCATACAACTCCATTTAATAACAATTTAGTTGGTTCCATTTATGAACGCTTACTTCCTAATCGAAACGTATTTAGTCACAGCCTAGGGGCCGTTCATTATTTACGTAAGGACCAAAATCGGTCTTACATTTCGAAGTAAGGATACTTAAGAGAAGAATTTCTCGGTCTTCTCCCTCTTTTTTTTATCTAGTTTTCCCAAATAGTTAAATGTCATTAAGAAGGAAATGACACGTTGTTTCGGCAGAAGGTTAATTATTATAAAGAGTAAAATAGAGTGAGCTTTTTAGAACCGCGTGGAAACTACGCGGGATTTACAAATTGTGAAATGATTGTAGCTGAAGTAAAATTACCTGCTAATTTTATCAGTTGCATTATTTAGGTATTTAACCTGCTGGTGGTGCGTTTGATTTGAAAACAATTAAAAACCAAATGATGTTATTGCATGAATAATAGTTTCTTTTAATATACGAAAAAAATAATTGTAATTTTTATTCGTAAGGTTCGAATGTTTTCAAATAAAAATGTGTACATAAAGCTGTTCATTAAAAAAAAAAAAAACATACTCGCTTTACCTAACGCTTAGCTCTGAAATGTTCAGGATGCTTCAATCAAAGACGCACATTCCGACTTGTAAAATATTACGTAAGAATAGCATTTACTCCTTCCACCCTTATACCACCTATAGGAAATAAAGTAAAAGTAATCTTTCTCCATGCAGGTAATGATAAAATCAGCGAAACTGGAATGGGCCCTGAACAACTTAGACGTCGCGTTGAATTTGTTAGAAGAGGCTATTAAAGTGTTCAGCGACTATGCGAAATTACACATGATGAAGGGACAGATTGAGGAACAAATGAACAATTATGAAGAAGCAAAAAACACTTATTCGCAAGGGGTGAGATTCTCTTTTTTTACTTGTGTTTTACTTTATAAAAAACTGATAGATTGCATGTATCGATAACTTATTCTGATCTGAAAAACTTAACACAAAATAATGCCATATTTAATATTAAAATTATTATTCTAGCTCAAAAAATGTGCCACCAGTGTCGCAATGTGGATTTTGCAATCGAGGCTGGAAGAGAAACTCAAGAATGTCACTAAGGCTAGATCAGTTTTGGAGAAGGCTAGACTTAGAAATCCCAAGAACGCAGAGTTATGGTTAGTAATTACGTAACTGAATACCATTTACCATCTTAACAAATAAATCACTACATATTATAAAACAAAGTCCCCCGCTGCGTTTATCTGTCTGTCTGTCTGTTCGCGATAAACTGAAAAACTACTGAACTGAATGCGGTTTTCATTAGTAGACAAAGTGATTCATGAGAAAGGTTTATGTGTATAATTTGTTAAGATTTCGTGTAAATTCATTGAAATATGTTGGTGATTGTTGAAGATATCTCTGCTACCCGTGCTGAAGGTTTCTTCCTTATGAACCACTCTGTCTATTAGTGAAAGCCGTATGAAAATCCGTTCAGTAGTTTTTCAGTTTACCGCGAACAGACAGACAGACGCGGAGGGGAATTTTGTTTTATAATATGTAGTGATTCAGTGCATGCATGGATATTAGACTATTTTATTATCAGGCTTGAGAGTGTGCGGCTAGAAAGACGGAACGGCAGCGCGGAAATCGCCAACGCTGTGATGGCCAAAGCTTTGCAAGAGTGTCCCAACGCCGGACGCCTCTGGGCCGAGGCTATCTTCATGGAGTCAAGACCTCAAAGGAAGACAAAGAGTGTTAGTATTATTATTATTATTGTAAATATATGTATTAAATATGTGTCGGTAAATTTCTTTCTAATTTCAAGAGATAAGTCATCTACCAAGTTTCCTTCGTCTGTAACAGATGGATGAAGGTCACGGTGGCCTTATTTGTGCTATTTTTTTTAAATTTTCTCGACTTATGTATATTAGATGTGTTACGTGATGAAGTGACTTTATGGCGGCAATATTTATAAGGTACTGCATAGAAACAGGTGCTATGTCCCTCCAACACAAAGGGAGGATTCTCCGACCAGGCGAAGTTATCATGCCTTGCTGACTGCGGCCCGATGGTCGATGTTGGGAAGTTGCATATATACTAATCGGCGCGAGAACTTCCATAGCGCGATGCAGGTCATACTAATCAGTACTTAATCCGTATTTCAGCTCGTCTTCGCTAGATGATGTTGGAGTATGTTTTTGCTGTGTGGAAGTCGCCACAGTACGATATGTGCATTTATCTTATGTCTGTCAACTCAGTCCTTCTTTTCTAGAGTACGCATAATCCATCTAATCTTAAAAAAGTGTACGAATTGCTTTTAATACTGAGAACTTTTGTTATACTTAGAGTAACGTAATATGACAATATATCTGACAGGTGGATGCATTGAAAAAGTGCGAGCATGACGCTCACGTACTGCTGGCGGTGTCTCAGCTGTTTTGGACGGAAAGGAAAATCAACAAGTGTCGCGAGTGGTTCAACAGAACGGTAAGCTGCCATTTCTTAACTTTTTTAAATGACATTAATAAAACGAATTATTTAGTGACTGTCCATTAGCGCTGATTTTTTTTTTAGCGCCGAAATTTAAATGACTAAAATATAGATTACAATTGAACATGACTATATATTAGCTGATAACCCTGAAATTGCTTGCCTTAAAGACTCGTATTTTTTGCGTGTGGAAACGCTCGTGGATGTAGAGATATTTCACCAGGGTTTTCGGTGAGACCATAATGTTGAACTCGAACCAACTTTGCTCAACGGTCAGGCTGGACTATCCAAATCCAACAAAATAGTTATTAAATGTAATTATGAATAAGCAGATTTGGTTTTGTATGTCATTCGCATACAGACATTTAAATATTCCCTTGGTTAATCATTCTAAAACAAATATTTATACAACTAACAAATATGCGTTTCGTGGCGTGGCCAGAATTTAGAATTGACCACTTCATAATACGACCTAGGCATCGTGCAGTCTATGAGAAGAGTAGAGCTTCAAAAGTTACAAACCTAAAACACAAGGTTGTCACGAATGTATTCTCCATTTTATTGTACTAGCTTTTGCCCGGAGATTTGCTCGCGTAAAAGTAATTTTTCATACCCTGAGGAATAATATATTTTTTCTGGATGCACCCCCTGGCATCGTGAATGCGAAATTTTATCAAACACAAACTCACTATCGCATTTGTAATATTAGGTAATATAGCGGTGTTTCGCAGGGATCGTATTTAGGGCCCAATATTTCTATGATAATTATTACTGCGGGTTGCGTTTTGTTGTATTTGCGTTGTCGCCTTCAGGCCCGAAACTCATTTTACCAATGAAATTGTGAGGTGAAAATCCGGTAGCCGCCGTAGTTATAGTTTAAAAGGATAACTTGTTATGGTTACCATAAAAAATCGTAACTTTTAAATTCTTTGCAGGTGAAAATCGATCCTGATTTAGGTGACGCTTGGGCCTATTTCTACAAATTTGAGTTATTACACGGCACTGAACAGCAACAGGAGGACGTCAAAACTCGATGTAAAACCGCTGAGCCGCATCACGGAGAAGCTTGGTGTAAAGTTTCTAAAGAAATAGCCAATTGGTGCTTTAGTACCGAACAGATACTTTTATTAGTAGCTAAGAACCTACCTGTACCTACGTGAAAAATTAGCATAAGTTATAAAATTTTATATTTGATTAAATTGAAGTTCAAGTATTCGTCAGTAATTTTTTTTAGTGCTAACTAGGCATGTGTGATGTTAGTTATAATTAGGATCTACGAGAATATCTTATTCACGAAGGTAAGATAAGTCTAGCTGTTTTTCTGTTGTCGTATTGACGTTCTTATAATTGCATTGCACATTCTTTTAGAATAAATATTCATTGTTGTATTAAGAAAAAAAGACTATTTTCCCGTATAGAATTTCAGTGTAAATAATTTAAAGTGATTTTGTAGTATAGTCAGTTTGAGTACTTGTATAGAGAACAGATAAAAAAAGAGTGCGTCGGTGTCAAATATCGGGTTTGCTTCAATAGTGATGTAGCTGTATCCACGTTATGACGTCGTTAAAATTAAAGTAAACTTGCCATTAGGCCTACGTTCTATTTCCAGAAACAAAATGATACTACTCTGCCTACAGGAACAGTTGGGCAAAAGTAACAGTTTAGGCGTTTCAACCCAGGACCCATCACTCCAACGGTCCTGGTTGTAATAGGTAGTTTTGCTTTGTTTTATTGGGTCTATTGTCTCCAGTGTTGGATAAAATAAGGAGAGAGAAGATTATTAATTTCCAACTCCTCCAATTCACTTCTGATTAACTTCATTACGGAGTCGAAGACGGTTGCATGCTTGGTGTTCCCGTAGCACTTTTTCTATGGTTTCACTGCTGTTAGTCGTGGTGTACCTACAGGACTCAGTACTGGAAGTGAGTGAGGGAAATTTAAATTGCCAAATTGTCTAGAGTTTGGCAGTTACATTAGAATATCATGTCATTGTTTAACACATGCAAACCCGTGAAATGCAGGCCGTTTTTTGTATTATAAGTGTAACGTGTGTATTTGTGTCTCTGTGTATCTGTCTGTATCTTCATAGCTCCTCAACGGATAGACCGATTTTTATTTCGTTTTTTTTTTGTTTAAAAGTTTGAACGGTGACGTTGATCGAGAGTATTTTTAGCTACAATTCAAGAAAATCTTTTCAGCCGTTTGAACATCATCAGCTCTTTTTTAATCCTTGTAGGGATATGAGTAACTTTGACTGGTCTGATCGATTGGAAATTTAGTATCTTGTGACTTGAATGTTGTTACAATAACATGTTAACCATGACCTGATGCTGCAACAGCCAGAGTCAGGATACCAAACTCCTCATCAAGTTATAGCAGAGGTATCGTGTTTGAGCTCATTGGAATGGCCTCAATGATTAGATTACTTTCTTGGGTTTTGTTTTTGAGTCGAGGGTAGTTTACATTTTTAATTTACTTAAACTTGTTGTATGAGTGGTATCTGGTATATAACAAATATTATTAAAGTTATGAAATAAAATTTATTTGAAATTGAATAGCGTTTATTTAATTTCATGACATTTCTTAATATTGTCTTTATTTAAAAAATACTACTTTTACAAAAGACTCCATACTTTGTCGTTTTTAATAGACTAAGGTATTAAGGGGAAAAATACACAGATTCAGAGCAATTATTATGAATCGCATAAATAGTTGTCCCATTTGAAAATCAAACCCACAACACTCGACACAGTAGTAAGTAGCGACGTGGCAAATCCCACTAATGTTATAAATTTGAAAGTTTGGATGGATGGATGTTTGTTACTCTTTCACGCCAAAACTACTGAACCGATTGCGATGAAACTTAGTATGTAGAGAGTTGGAGACTTTTTATCTCGATATTCCCACGGGATCGGGACTTACGCGGGTGAAACCGCGGGGCGCTGCTAGTACACAATAGTTTATGCATTTCATAAAAAAGTTATTCAAACATACAAAGAATCTATATATCATCAAGTATATGAACCCCCGATGAGAGTCCCCTCTCCCCACCCCCAATGGGGTGTTATAAGTTGGACATGTCTGTGTGTTTGTGGTATCATAGCTCCGAAACGGATGAATCGATTTAAATGCGTTTTTTTTTTGTTTGAGAACCGACTTGATCGAGAGTGTTCTTAGATATAATTCAAGTAATTCTGTTCAGCCGTTCGAAGATCATCAGCTCTTTTGTAATCTTTGAAGGGATTTCCGAGTCGGGGGTATTTCTATTGTTTTTAATTTATGATCATAAAAGTCATTAAAGTGTGAGTGGAGTGATGAAAAGGTAACGCGATACTGTGGGTACTCAGTATCAATCATAATTATTCCGACAGCGACACGGAAAATAGATCCCATGGTTCTTTGGAGACCGTGGCTTTAGGGCGTTATATGGATAACCCTACGCTGCAGAGTTTGAAACTTAGTATTTCTTTGAAGTCAGTGAGTATGTTCTATTCTTCATTGATTGTTTTGTCATCATCTCACAATAACATGATGGATACAAGTTTTATCCATGACCCCTTATTAACCTTCGACGTAAAAAGGACGGGTGTTCTAAGTTTAACATGTGTATCTGTCTGTGGCTTCATAGCTCCAAAACGGATGAGCCGATTTGAGTGCGGGTTTTTTTGTTTGAAAGGTGACATGATGGAGAGTGCTCTTAGATGTAGTTCAAGATCTGTAATCTGTTCAGCCGTTCGAAGATCATCAGCTCTTTTCTAATCGTTAAATTGGCTGTGAGTTTGTTATCTTTTAAAATGATTCAAAAACAATTACCTAATATAAAAAAAGGTATCTTGACACTGAATTATGTTAGTTGCCTCTTCAGAACATACAATGGTGCCAATTCTGTTGTTCACCACACTAAACTAAAATTTCACTAAAAATCTTTTATTTTAGCCAAGAGATATCGAACATGGTATTCAGTTGTTTCGTTGAATTAAATTTAGTTCTTATTAGGACAGCACTAAATTTGAATCTGACATGACTAAAAGTTAAGTATGAGAGTGTTGCTGCTACTTAAAAGTAAAGAATGTATGACAAAGAGTGAAAGAATAAAATCTTCTGAAACAACATTTTTAGGTTTTTTAAATGCATGTTAATGTTTGTTTACGAACCTTATAATTATGTACCGAACAAAGTATCATATTTCCAGCTCATAGCTTAGTAAATACTGTTCTACTACGTTCACATAGCTGGCAACCCACTGTATATCCTTTTTTGTATCTGCCTAATTAACAGCTAATAATGAACCTGTGCAAGTCAAGCTGACATATATCCCAAATAAATATAATTAACTTATTTTTTTTAAATAAGTCTAAAGTTATAAATAAATAAATCAATCACGATGAAGGAGAATAATAGAAAAAATTGTAACTTGTGAAACGCATCAACAATAACCTAGAAATGGCGAGAGGTAAGAAATTTTTCATTGTTTTATTTACCAAGTAATTTTGTTTATTAAATTGTTTTATTATTCTACTCTTTTACTTCTTTACTGTATTTACATAACATAACATAACATAACATTAAGATAATTTCGTTACAATATTGTTTTGTACTCCCTTTAGATAGATAGATAGAACATTCTTTATTGTACACCACAGTTAGACAGAAATTAACACAGTTTAGTAGCAACATACTAAGCGGCAAGTACAATGGGCGGTCTTATCGCTAAAAGCGATGTCTTCCAGACAACCTTTGTATGGAAACAACAGAGGAAGATAATCTTTAAATTTTTTAATGACATTTTTTACCATGTCAATTTTATTTTTTTCAGGTAAATAAGCAAATCAAAACGTAAAGGAATTTCAAGCATGGTTATCGAACTAGTTCTACAAACTAAGCTGTAATGTAATAACTTCTGTAACCACTGTACAGCAATGGCAGCATGTAATTGTTGTTTGTTGAAAGCATAAGTAATTTTCAATAATTTGAGTTTAATAATTTGATCATACTGTCTTGAAAATGTCGTGAAGAGATGTTTGAGGATATACCGTACGTTCACAAATAAGTAAATATAAAAAATCAATTAAAATCAGAATTTATACAAAATACATGATATGGTTTGAGTATGTGAAATATCTCATAAGTATTTATGAGATTGATTAACAAACAGATACACAGGCTACCTGATGATAAAACAGTTACCATCACTATGTAAGCTTGCATAGTTCCACAGAAAAAGGAAAAATGGACCGAGGAATCTTGAATTTTTTTAATGTATCATACTGCTACTTAAAGCCAATTATGAGAGTGGTAGTGCCCAGATTGACTCTAGTACCTCCTCATATCATAATATGTTTATACTAATACCTTGTGATTTATTTTTGTCTAGATTTGGAGTTTATGGAGGGCAAAAGTGAAGACAAAGGGGCGTAACATCTGTGATTTAATAAGGCCAAAGAAGAAGGACCAACTGGATCTGAGCTTACAGATATAGAGTGAAAGATACTAGATATCATAGGGACTGCCTCCATTCCAGGATTTCTTGTTGAGTTGATTATATCATGTTAAAAAATTTAGTTATTATTTGTTAATGTTAATTGTGGATTATATAAATAATAAAAAACAAAGCTTTAATTAAAATAACATTTGCTAGTAGTTTAATTTAAATGTGTTTAAATCAGTTTTTCCTGAATATGCCATGTCCGTATCAAGAAACCTGGGTCCTCTTTGCAAAATATTAGAATCATGATTCTCCTCATCCACATAATTTTCATTGTCATCTGGAAATGTAGAAATACAATCATTATAATTTTGTTTTGAAAAAATGATCTAAATTAGAGTTTTATTCAATTGAAGTAATCAAAAACCATGTTAAAGAAGGTACAACATGCTAAAATGATTATTACAGTTCGTTCTGGCTGGTAATGAAGGCAGCGATGGTGATGTAGACAATGAAATTTGTTTTAAGCCGTCCTTTGCACATTTCCAAATTATTTCTGACTAGCATAACAATTATTGAAGGCAAGGTTGTATGTAACGCTATAAAACTACTTAGAAGTTCAGAAAACAAACAACAAAAGGTTACACAGATACTGCCCGTACTGAAGCTATGCCCAAAGATGGACTGTGCCGTGCCCTTCTGAAGTAATTACCCAGATACTACTAGTACAGAAGCTATGCCCAAGATGGACTGAGATAGCGTGCCCTTCTGAAGTAATTACCCAAATACTGCCAGTACTGAAGCTATGCCCAAAGATGGACTGTGCTAGCCTGCCCTTCTGATGTAATTTTCAAAATTTAAGTAAGCGAAGCCACAGGCAACAGCTAGTATAATAATAAACATTAATCTCACTCAATATAGGCACAGATAAGATCATAGGTTGCAGTAAATTTTAATTTACGATTTACATAGGTAGGTAGTTTATTATTTTGAAGCCGGTAGAAGTATGTTAATTACAGTTAATCAATCAATAAGCCTATTGCAGTCTACTTTTGGATATAGGCCTCTCACCTGCATCCAGTCTATCCCAGCTACCTTGTTATTATTACAGTTTATTAAAGTGATTATTATAATTACTGTGGATTATACTCACAATCTGACAGTTAATACTGTAAAATCCTTTTCTATTATAAAATAGATTTCCAGGTGCAGTAGAGTGAGTTGCAATGTGTCCCATCTACTGCACCTATGGTGTTGGGCATATTGAACGATTCTTGAAAACTGAAAATTTCATCAATATCAATCAATATTACAATGTATTTACAATTTATATATAAATCTATATCTATGGTTAAAATTGATGAGCAGGATTATAAGAAAAAAAAATACATATTGTTTTGTGTTAACTCTTCCACTATTACATCTGATGTTTTTGCAATGCACCTGCTCACAGAAGTTTAACTGAGTGCAATGAAATTGTCTTGCCCTACAGGAGCTTGATAACTTCCTTGGGCAAAAAAGGGAGTGCAAATAAAACTAGAAAAACATTATATAGGAACCTACATAAGTAGATTATATGATTGCACCTATCTATTTACATATGAGTAGGTACACCACGTTTGTATTATGGGCAAACCAAGCAAACCTTTAAATGTATAAGGGATGAAGCCTTTATCGAGATAATTTAGTAAATGAAAAGCTTTAGATGTAGAGCCTAAAAAGTTTCTGCTAGTTTTCCTGTGCCATTTCAAACGGATTGGAATTATTGTCTCGTACGTTTTTCTCTATTCTTTTATTCTCTCTTGATAATTTCATCAGGTCATGAATTCATGATTATTTAGTTTTAATGTAAACAGTAAGCACTCTTATTAAATAATGAATTTAAAATATACATACCTTTCTGCCAAAGCGAACAAAGCCAAAATCACATATTCGATATTCATCCTATAAAAAAATATACTATTAATTTACTTTTTATCCAAAAATTCAAAGATCTTGATATCACTAAAGTTAGTCGGCATGTATTTATATGTCGTCTAATTTTAGTGTGACGTTCCCAATTTTAGACAATTTTAGACATATAAAACGTACAACAGAATAGAAAATGAGTAAATTTGGACCAAGTTGAGTAACTTAACCAATTTTAGTGCTGTCAAAATAAAATTAGTTTAATCCTACCATTTCAGAATACGAAACGTCATTTGGCAGGACTAAACTAAGTGATTTTTAATCTAGTTTGGTGAGTTTTGTAACAACAGAATTGGCACCAATATACGGGATGTGAGGGTGTGGATTAAAATAACATCTTATTCTTTTAGTTACATTTTATACGTATTTTGAAAGCGTAACATCCATAAAATGCAGAGTTAAAGTTTAATGTAAATAAATAAAATATTTAACTACACGCGCGCGATGCATTTCTGCGTATATCTCAATTTTATGTGCTCAGCTAGTTTATAATAACAATTGCGTACGCCTCTGGAGATAAACATCTTTTATAAAAGTTCTATAAATACTGCGCGAGTTTGTATTAAACTTGGGCTGGCGTCGAGCCAACAGCAAACGCGCATACGTGAGCTAAATAGCTACACGGTTTTTCACTTCTTTCCCTTCCCAAAACTCAAAGTCGCAACACTTGTCCTGCGATGCTCAATTAATGCTACTTAGTGGAATACAGTGATAGTGATATTTTTATTAGTTGGAAGGTTCAGTGCTCCGGAACATGTCGCCTAAGTGTCAAGTGCCGCCACTTCAAGACATCTCATTGTCTCTAGTCGCGAGGCAGTTGATCTACGCTCTGTCTCAAGTTACCTCCGAAGAAGATACGGCACTACCTTTCATGTTGGTCTCATCGTATTATGAGGTCATGGGCGCAACGAGTGATATCTTCCAAGATCTCATCAATCTAATACTTAGTTCAGAATACTTAGATCCGTCTATTAGATATTATACAATGCGCCTGCTGCTCAAAGAAAACGTTAAAAGTTTAGCGACAGGAATCTTCCCTGTACCTTATTATAGAAAAGTCCTTGAGCTCATTATGGAACAAGGTCAACATCTCACTTCTCTAAATTTGAAGGGAGTATGGGTTAAAGATGAACACCTTTCACTCATGTATCAAATACTTAAAAATACACCTAATTTGACGTGTTTGAACATACCATATATTGCTAACGACGAAGTGCTCAAATATATTGGTAAATATAATAAAGTGTTGAAGTTGTTAGACATTTCTGGTGAAACTGATGTAACAGAGATCGGTATAGACTCTATGTTGAATGGGAATCCTCAACTAACACAGAATCTGACTGTTGTTAATATAGGAATGTATGGCGAAGAAAATGTTGATCACACAGATGTAGCCTTATTAATACGAAGATTGCCAAATCTCACTAATCTTGGCAGTTACTCGTTTGTTGGTAAATCTATTTACCACATATATAACACGGATTGTCCGTCAGGCTTCAAAACAAACTTACAATACATGCACGATGTACAAACGAACATGAGAACGATGAAAGCTATTCTTGCTTTATGCCCCATGTTAGAAACAATTTATTTGGAAGAGCCCGATCAAGGAGTGTTACAGCAGATTAAAGAATTGAATAATGTCAATAAAATTAAGTTAAACAAATTTCAATGCCACGAACTCCATCAGCTGTTGGATAAAGTTGGTCACAAAATCCTTACATTGATGCTTTCTGGGTCTTCCGGTTCATTCAACTTCACCAGGATAGCGGAAACATGTAGAAATTTGGAAACCATAGAATTTTATCAACTGCAAACGGCGACACATGAAGAAGACATACCGTTTAACAAATTAGAACACATAGAAATTATAGGCGGTAATTTATCGACATCATGTCTTAAGTACCTCATGACCGGCAGTCCAAAGTTAAAGAAATTGATCCTTGGCGATGAAATCAAACTGGACGACAACGATATGTCACGGTAAGTATCTTTTGTACATGCATTACTTGACAAAATTTTCATAACATTACCTGTACCTAGGCATAATTGATCCCTACTATTTCGTCTCTTAGAGTGGGTGTTACACTACAGCAGCAGGGTGTTAATATATCCGTGAGGTGTCTCCGTTAACCTTTTCTTAACTCCCGACGCAAGGAGGCGGTGTGTTATAAGTTTAACGTGTGTATGTGTGTGTCTGGGGCATCGTAGCTCCTAAACGGATGCACCGATTTTGATTTAGTTTTTTTGTTTAAAAGGTGATTTTAGCAAGTGTTCTTAGCTATAATTTAACTTCATTTCGCTTGACGTACAATTCGTAATTACGAACTCGAATCTGACTTGCATATTTTTCATGTCAGCCAAAATCATTTTTTTATGATATAATAGAGGGCAAACGAACAGACAGGTCACCTGATGGTAAATAATTACCGTCGCCCATGGGCACCTGCAACTCAAGAGTCACAAGTGCGTTACCGGCCTTTAAGGTGGAAGTAGGGGAAGGGGGAAGAGTTAGAGCCTCCGGTAAACTCACTTACTCGGCGAAAAGCAATGGAATCATTGCTTTACTGGTTTTCTGCGAGGCCATGGTATCACTCCGGTCGAGCCGGCCCATACCTGCCGAAGCATGGCTCTCCCACGAAAAATTTTACAACATTAGGTAACCTATACAATAGCTCACTCTGCAAAACTGTAGACAGAGTAGGCCTACTGTAAAGAAGGCAGACTTAAGGTTCCATTGTTAACACGTTAGATAAAGACAGATTAGTACGAAGACGACGACAAGATAAGTTTACGATTATGTTTGCAAATTAGGTATTTAAATAAATCAAGAGGTGCCATTACCGGATCGGACATAACTATTATTATTGAATATCTTTGTTAGGAAATTCTGTGTAGTAATTCGGAGGATAAAACGCGTCTAAGTGAATAAGCTTACGCTCTGTTACGTTAAAATATACATAGTACTTAAACAAAAAAAATTACTACAGCTTTTCTTTTCCAGCATGTTTCATCGATACAAGTTCGAGAATCTAGAAGGTATTTGGTTTCCCAACGCTCCGCGCCTCACCCTGGCCACGGTGGAACTTCTAATGGAATGCTGCCCAAAGTTACAAAGTCTAGGACAACTCAGCGGCTGGAGATTCACTCCTGACGAAATGATGTTGATGAGAGCAATTATTGCAAGTACCAATACTGATTTGGTATTATCACCACTCGGTATATTCCAACAAGGGAGCTAATTTTCTAATGGTCAACTTGAATAAAACTTTAAGTACAGATTCCGGCACGAGTCGTGAGCACAAATTCTCACTTAAATTTAACTGAAGTATACGGTAGCCGAATGATACGTGCGAACCCAATAGACGACGAGCTTCGACTGACGAACCAATCACGTGCAGCGTCAGCCGGCGTGGTCAACTTCATATCGAATAAAAAGTGTACTCACGACTCGTGCCGTAACTGTATACTCTTAGATGGACGCTGATAAATAATACAGTGTCAAGCCACACATACTTTATTTAGAGAAAATGGCGTTTTAACATGTCATACCAATTCCTAATCAATTTGTTTGAAAAATATCTAAAAATCTACCTAAAAGGTGAATAGATATTTTTTCAAAAATATTGATTAGGAATTGGTATGACATCTTAAAACGCCATTTTCTCTAAATAATATATGTATGGCTTGTGGCTTGACACTGTATTGCTTATCAGCGTCCAGATATAAATATTGCTTTTTAATAAAGCCTCGTCAAAGATTAGAGAGGGGAACTGCCATATTCACTAACTGGGAATGGCAAGTGTTACCTAAGCAGTATGGAGGCTAGAGATGGGGGAGCGCTATACCTGTATATGAAAGTGTCCGATAAAGTGCGTATTTAGGTGGCGCTACCTGACCTAGAGGGTGTAATACTAAGGAACGAAACATCCGCTTTGTAATGTCGCTCTTTTCAAAATAACCATTTAATAGGAAAACAACGATGACATAAATTAATGATCTGGCGAGTTTTTTTATTTTCGTTTATTCAATTTCATCCTTTATCTTTTATCAACTTACCTAGTATACTCTAGTATTATTCTAGTAGAAGTGCCTACTATACTTTTGCCTATATGAGTGTTATTTTGCTCGGTTCTTAAACTATGGTTTACTGCTTTGAGCTGGACATTTTTCTATTTGCTTCTCATATAAAATGGACCTCTGCCCTCCGTGCAGTTTGATTCTGCTAAACATAACGAAGGACGGATTTCGCCCCAGATTAAAACTCCGATGTGTGGCGTAAAAGTAGGTAATGTCATAGTGTAAATTGGCTACCATTCTGTTCACTTGTGAACTTTCTTCTTTTTGGGAGGGGGTCGACGACGATATGTCAACGGACTTGTCCAATGAATGTAAAAGTTCCCCGCTATACTTTCTCAGAAGTTGTGTTTACTGATAGCATTTAGGTACCTACCTACAGTTCTTATTTAATACTGCATAAAAGTTATGAAGTAATTAAATAAGTATCTAGTCAATGTATGAATGAACATGCAATCGTGTAAATGTTTATCAGGATAAATATATATTTTTATACGTGTTATCTATTTATTAAAATCATTGTTACATTTGAGTATTACGTTTATTGTATTATAAGCGATGTAAATGTCAGAAAATTAAAAAGAAAGTATTAAATAAATGTTAATTAAAATTATAAGACACTACACTACAATTTTATTATAGAAACAGTCATTGCTATAAGGCGTTACAGTTTAGTACTAAGTACTTAGGTACTGTTTTATTAAATTGTATCGTCGGTGTCCTACAGGCCAAATGTAATATTTCTCACTAGCTCAGCGGTAGAATCTCTTGCTCAGAAGTCTCTTACCATTCAAAAACACACATAAAGATCAATTTCAACACTTGTGGTCAATCACAACACTACATATTCATGTTTTAAAGTCGATAACATTTCAGACGTCAGATTTGGGCCAAGCGCAAGCGAAGGAAAGGCGACGCGTTAAATATGAAAATATTGGTAGTCTGTGGCCCAACCGAGGTATTGTGTCAGTTTAGTGAGGTTAGCAACACTTTATAGCAAGATGCCCAAACTTAACGGTTGTGATGACATTGTTCTACTAGTAGCTACACATATATGTATAAAGTGTCTATTGATATAGTGTAGTAGCGGTACAATCACAAGACAAAAATTTACTTTATAAAAAACTTAGCGTCATTCTCGCAAATACAATTCACAGCCAATTCAATCTGTACCACTGCAGTACAATCGCGTCTCGGCAAATTACGTTTATTTAAATATTAGTTATTCATAACAGTCTGAAACTTAATTCATCACAAAAATAAACGCTAAATGCCGGGAGACATTGTGATTAAATGCACTTCGCAAAAGAAGAGTTCCAAAGATAAATTAATTTAATAATGTAGTTTTAAAAATATGTCCGATATATCAATAAAATCACGGATCTACTGAAAGTCCTGTAAGGGTTAAGCCTCAGCTGGAAGCACGAAATCAGGAACTATAATGTATTCAGATCGCAGGTTGAAAAAAGTGCGACAGCACGCGGTCTCATTCGTCAACTCGTATCGCGTCCATGCGATCGTACGCGGAAAGCACGCGGCAGCACATAGGGCTTATCTGCGATTCCGTGCTGCCAGATGAGGATCAACCCTAAATGGTGTACACCATTGTATATATTATTCGTAATATATTCTATTTTTACTGATTATATTGATGACCTACTGGTATGCTGTTGGAATCAAACAAGATTAGGAAATTATTAAATTGGTCTAACTGAGGAAATCTCAGTCTTCTTTCACGGGGAGCATTTGAAAACTTTTTGGCATTTTAAGTATATAGGTACATAGTCTTAATGAATAGTAATGAATATTGAGAACAAAAATTATTACTGTACAGATTGTACCGTTGGAGCATTTTCTTTGTTTTTGAAATCTTTCTTCTTCTTGTTTCTTGTTTTCCACATTTTGCATTCATCCGCACATTTTGTGGTGATGATACTCCTGTAAACATGATAATTATGTAAAATCAGTATTAAAAAAAATTAATGTTTATACGCGTTAGGGACCTACCTACTTTGCGAAAACATAAAAAATCTATCTTTTCTAAAACACTGAATTTAAAAATTGGCAAACTTCCAACGTTTTAATTTACTTGTTTACCTTTCTTTTTGGAGTTTATTCCTTAAGAATCGATTTGCATATAAGGCGCGCAGTATGAAAAAAATATGACGAGTAAAATTTAGTGATCGGAGGCAGCGTAACGCTTTATTGTGCTTTTTATGCTTTATTGGAGTTTACTCCTTATTCTCGACGCATGTAAGTAGATATGTGTATGTGTTAGGGAGGGAGGGAGGGAGTTAGGGAGTAGATATGTGTATACCTTTATGTTATATATATGTGTAAATATATACAGAATATATAGAGGGAGGGAGGGAGGGAGTTAAACTCCAGTCGTGCGTCGGAGCTGACACACACATTTTTTTAAATAATTATCGTTCTCTCGTATTTGATTTACTCTAAAACTGTCAGCACTATAAAGCTTGTCTACAAGAGTAGAAATTTATATTAAACTCCATTTAAACCACTCTCACTTCCACTCTATTTAAAGTAGGTATTAGGTATCACTACATACTTGTATAATTTTTAACCGTAAATTATCGCTATAAGATACACTATGAACATTTACGATTTAATAGTTATTTACACCTATACGTTTTAAAAAAGCTGAGTGTGCACAAGTGAAAATACTCCGCTAAATGACTACAGTATCTACCACTCTGTTTCCTAAGCAAAAAAACAGAGGACTCGTCATGTCTAAATCTATTTAATCCCTCAAAAATATCTATCAAATAACAGCCGGGGCTGCTGAGACCCAAGTCAGTAGACCTGTGGGCAGTTCTACTAACTCGGGTAGGTAATTAATCTGCCTGAAATCCCGACAGGTATATAGGACTGTTAACTGATGGTTTTGCCTTTGAATAGTCAAAGACAAAACCATCAGTTAACAGTCCCAGCTATTACATCGGCGACACCAGCAATACGAAACTCTTAAACTTTAGAGTGCGCAATTCGAGTCGATTTAGAGTCCAACTAACTCCGGGGAGTGCCAAAAATGTATGATATGTTCACAAATTGTAATATTATATACAACATTTTAAATAACATAAAACTTTACACTTAATTTTTGTGTACTGAATAATATTATTGTGCAGAAAAATGATAGTGTAAAAAATCGGAAATGAGGTAGGCTTTGTTTGGGCAGTTTTCATAAGAATCGCTAAATATTAAAATTAAAATTTTTATTAGTAGCGTAGGTATATACCACTTTGACTGGTACGCTACCATTTTTTAAGTACTATATTTAAGTGTACTTACCGAACTAGATTTTCTCGAACGTTAAATCTGTCCATAACTTCCATGATTACATCAGAGATTATTTTCTGATCCAAACACATCTTAGCGGGCTTATTTTGGAAGGCTGGTGACCGCTTGCCGGTTAGCGAGTGCGTTGCTAGAATCCTAGAAAACCACAATAATATTGTTATACTTTGTATTCAGTGGTGTAACTACACCATCTGAGGCCCGTGGCTAATTCATCGGATGTATGTATCTGAGTCGCACTTGGCCGTTATTTTTACTCGTGTAGTTTTTTAAATTAGATGACTTATATTGATTAAATACAAAAGTAATATTTTTAATACAATTTGTATTTAGTGCTTCCTGTATTCAGGGCCTGTGGTCCCGGGGGCCCCCTCGAGCCGGGGGCCCGTGGCATTTTGCCCGCTCTGCCACCCTATTGTTACGCCACTGTTTTTATTATAACTATAATATTATATGTAATTTGCAAACTCATTTAATCTCTCAATCCATGCAGTTTTCATTCTGGCGCATTTACCTTCTAGGAAATACAGCTAGCAGTAATGTTCGTGTAGCAATAGTGTAGGACTTCCAGTTTATTTTCTTGTATTTGTCTTTGTGGATCATTGTCTTGCCACTTCCAATTGGAAACTGAAAATTAAAGGGATTTTTTTAGCACGGTGCCCGGCTAAACATTTGATAACCAATTTAAGCCAAATTGTCGCAATGATATTTTTTTAGAGAGAATTAGATTATATATATACATATATATACAAGAATTGCTCGTTTAAAGGTATTAGATAACTGCTTATTTCGTAACACAAGTACAAATACATATTACAAAAAAGAGATTTCAAAATATCTAGAGTTTTGTTGCACTGAGAATTCATGAGCTGTTATTTAGTGTTGATATTGGTATTTAAAATCTACTTACGTAAAATAGAAACAATATACAATGTTTTTTAAAATAACAATGCTATCATGAAACATTTTTAAGAAGATTTTTATTGGAGTAATTATTCTACCACTACTCTTATAAGTGTAAATAATGTACTTATAGAATATAAAGTAACAAGAATTACCCATTCTTCTTCTACCTCAACATTCCTCTGTACCGTCTTCACACCAACATTACTGTACTTATTAGTAATAAGAACGTTATCGTCAGATCGATTGAACTCCTCATTCTCACTGATATCATTGACATTCTCTTTATACTCATCCGTGGACTGGATCGATTGGCTGAATGAACCTTGCAATCTCTCATCAACGTTCAAAGTAGGCGTGACACGTGGAGTATGTTCTTTAGAGCCCACGTTCACTGCAGAATGCCTTTGCCCTTTGAGATCTTTGAGCATTTGAAATAACATCTTGAACGTGTCGTTAATTTCGTTTATTTCGTTAATCTGTTTGTGCAGTTTCTGAAAAATCAATTGGTTTGTTTTCGTTGAGTCTGGTAAAGATTTTATCTTACTTAAATTCATTATCTCATTGTGTGTCCTTTTTCGGTTAACCAAATTTACAGGAACAGCGTTGGCTCTGTTCGAAGGAGTCATGACTTTTCTATTCGATCTGGAATACTGGCGCTTGTAACGTTCTAATTTGATTTTTTTGGTCTGCACCTGTAAGTGTTAAGATGAATGTTTGACATAATTTTATTGTTTAAAGTACCCTCACAATTAATAATCTTGTACTATAAGCACCGGGCGTAGGTAGGTGAAGAAGATTTATTAGATATCTCACTATACCAAATGCACTGTAAATATATATGTAAGTTTAATTTGTAACACATATTGTTAATTTTTTTAACTTTCTGCACTTTTTCTCTACGTATTTTAAGGACCTATTCCAATTTCACGTTCGTCCGTTAGCGATTCTTTTGGAAATGCGTAGGTACTAAGAGTTCTCTTTACGTATTTATACATACTTACCTAATATACTAATTAACAATACGATACATCATCGGAATTATAAAAACTTCAGCAATAGGCCGAATACTTATAATAAGTTTAAGGGGAGACACGTATGTATGTCTATCTGTGGTATAATAACTCAAAAGGGGTAGAGTGATTTTAACGTTTTTAGTAGCAAGCTGGTTTAAGTAGGAAAGTTTCATACTACGAGTATGTGTAGGGGGTGTTTTGTGGTTTGTCGTTATGCAAACAGTCATCATTAATTCAGTCGTACTGTAGTGTATTTCTGAACATAAGCCTCTCATAGAGACGTGCAAACATTAACTTGTAGCATAGAAAACTGTCGTTGTTCCATGATGTGTAGGTATGCAAACTTGAAGTCAGCCAGACGTTCACTGCTATGAACACAGAGGTCCTCTCATAAAGCTTGCAAGCTAATATGTGGGTATATTAGCTTGCAATATAGGTACTTATGTATAAAAAATATTGTTGTTCAAGTTGAATACAGTTGTTGATGCTATTACACTGTGATTAGATACACTATGGAATATGAAGCGTAAAGTGACGATAGCAAGGCCCTTAGTAGTTAAAAAGAAAGGATGCTGTAATTTGTATATTTCTCTGTTATTGTCAGAACTAAATTGTTTGTAGTTACCTCTGCATCAGAATCACAAGACTGAACATTGTCTTCGCTTGGTACCCAGTCTGAAGCACTGGAGGAGAAGTCCTCTCCGTCTTCATCTTCTTTTCCTAGACCACTCGGACCGGCCGTGGCTTCTTTTTTTACAAGCATGGCCTCAAGCGTGTTGCGCTCTCCTGCCGAACACAGAATATTTACATAAGTTTTGCGTAGGTAAGTAGGTACTAACGACAATCAGTATAAAAAAATTCGGGCCCACAGCATGCCCGCAGAGGTAGATTTCGTGTTTTTTTTATTTTTTTGAAAATCTGTCCACCAGTCCCCCCCTTTGGGGGAATATCCCCGTCTCACCAAATTAACCTTCATTTTTGCCCTGTTGATTTGTCGTCCAAGTTTGAAAGCAATCTGTGCATAATTGCGACCTCTATCATGCTGGTAAAATTGGGGTACATACAATACATATAAACATACATACATAAGTATATAAACATATATATATATATATATATATATGAACTTTTTAACTGGCGGTTGTTTTGGGGTCTAGGGATCATAAATAGACCTGTGAAGAAATATTTGGAAACCTCGACAACTGGTACAAAAGTAGACTTTTCTTCGAAATCTACCTAAAACAAATTGCGGTGACTTTACTGTTTCTTAATTACAATGTTGTTCAGTGCTACTACCACTACTGCTGCATGTTGACTTTGAATATTTATTAGCACACGCCCCTCGATGGGGCGGAGCGAATAGCAAGCCCTGTGGAAGCAACACATGTGTTGCCAACGCAACCCCGCAATCCAAGGAGGTTGCTATTGCTGGTTAACCGCGATCATTAGCGTGGAAATACTTCTCCGGTCAGGCGGTTTGAATTTTGCAAAAAAGAATGAAATTCTTCGAAAATTTGATTTTGAATTTGAAACGAAGATGTTGTAAGTACCTAAGTATATAGGCCCTAGGTAGGTACATTTCTTGCGATTTGTGCTCGTGCCTACGGACGTTCTGTCACGTTCTGTTAGTGTTACCTACCCAGATTCACAGGATATTTTTCTAAAATTTAGAAAAAATCATCCACATTTTACATATATTATTTGTCGGTATAAGTAGGTATAACAACAGGAAATAAATAAATAAAGTATATTTAATAAATAATAAAATAAATTTTAGGATATTCGCAATTCAATTCATATAACATAATTATTTATACGTCAACCACGGAGGCACAAATGACTTAGAGCTAACTTAGAGCTGCTTAGAGCATTATTAGTAATAAAATGCCTGCTTTAGATAATAATTTATTACCTAAAGCGGGCATTTTAAATTTGACAAACCCCACAAAATTTGTTGTCATATTAAGTTCAGGTTTTCAGTTAAAGTATTTTTAATTAAATAATCGTACCTTTATCACTCTTTTCATGTTACTTTTATTAATACGATTAAGTTCTTCACGACCATTGATGTATAAAAATCTGATATCTTTTTTATATTAATCAATGCGACCCTCAGACTTTTTAAACTAAGTTCCAGGATGTTTACAAGAAGTAGGTACAACTAAAAGCAGATACCTAGGTACCTTAGTTCCTAGATAAAGACAGATATAAATAACTATGTTAACATAAACAACACTAATAAGAGCAATTGGATTAGAGTCACATCATGCACATAAATGTAAGGAGTTTTATACTTACAAGATAAATTATATACCTATACCACAGATAACATAATACTATAGCGTATACGTAAATAGACTTCATATTATCACTACATATTATAAAACAAAGTCCCCCGTCGCGTCTGTCTGTCTGTCCGCGATAAACTGAAAAACTACTGAACGGATTTTCATGCGGTTTTCACTAATAGATAGAGTGACTCATGAGGAAGGTGTAGGTGTATAATTTTTCGCCGTGCGAAGCCGGGGCGGGTTGCTAGTGACTAATAAATAAAGATACTTTCTAAGAGAAGATTTCTACTTCAATACCACTGTCTAATCTACGAATAGTATGTTGACACAGTAAAGTTTTTAATTTATATTTCAAAATATCAAAGTGCACAACAGAAAGTATGTTCTCAATTTTTTGTAAGGATAACGGACGGTACTACCTCAGGTACAAAAGTATGTATCTATTGCTATTACTTACGCGCGCGCGCAATCAATGTAGCCAGCTCTTGCTCGCCTCGTCTATTCACTGTCATCGTATCACCATTCTTCAACTCCTTATTCACAGGGTTTACAACTGACCTCACATGTACCACATCACGATCACCACTGTTCCATTGCACTAGCAACCAATTCTCACCAAGACTTTTCCTAGTAGTCGACATCATGTAACCAAATCCCTCGACGGGTAGTATATGACTAAATGGTGCATCGAAATGCAGCGGTCCCTCAGGTAAAAATTTCATTAAAGCGCACCCTTACAACAATTATTACTTCCCCCGCTCTCCGCTCCGAACAATAGTTTTCGCCAACGGGACCGGGGGAACAAAAAACGCATCCTTTTTTGCAACGTACTTCCTAGTAAGTTCGCCGAGATTTAAGTATTTATCTTTTGTGCGGCCCTCAGTTGTCTTTGCCGAAAGTCATAAAACTGCATAAAACAAATGAATTGGAATATTATTTTTTGGTGAATGTAAGTATGTGTAGGCTAAACACACCAACCCATGTTATGGATAGGTGATTTTAATATTTCAGAAATTGTTGATAAAAACTCTCATACATAGGTAGGTACATGTTTTCGGAACTTTGCCCATACGCGGACGGCGAGTGGACTACTCGGTGACCACGCATGGATCGCGAGTTGTAAACGCGCCGGTGATCATTACCGAGTGACCAGTAGTGACTTAGGACCGGCGCGGAGCACGTTACGTGCAACCAGTAAGCGTTCCTTATCCTCATCATGTAATTTTGTTGTCCATTATGAAGTGCAAAACTTTGAGAGTCTATTAATTGTTTGTAAATTTAAACATTACAAAATTTCGTGGCAATATAATTGTAAAGATTCGTATTTAGACATCAAAATCGGGCTTCATTATTAGAGATGAAACGGATTTGCTGAATACCGGATACAGGATATCCGGCCGAACAATGTCAATTTCTTGTCCTGAATGTCAAAATTAATGCCACGTCGCTGCCTTAAAAAATAGATAAAGATGAAATAAAAATGCTAAGCAAAGAACTTCTGATTTATCACGCATGAGTGCCTAGTTGTAAGCTGAATTATAAAATATTTTCAACTCCTTCAGTCCATCTAAGTAATCCAGGCAACATTATTTATACAAACTACGCGAGGTTTGTCAAAGCTGAAAAAGCAGAGAATTTATAAAAATGTCTTGCGTGTGACGAGTCCTAACCAAACCAATTATACATTTACAAAATAAAAATATTTTTGGAAAGAAAGTTCCTTATCGCACGTTACACTTCAGACGTTCGCTTTCGAGGACCAGGAAAAAGTTTTAGCGTAACGCAACTAAAAAGGCTGACTGTGAGTTGATTTATTGATGTGAAACATCTATAGCCGCACGTAAAACCGATTTCTGGCGTGGCGACGCATCCCGTGGCGACACGTTATATGATGGTATATATATATACAGTCTATATGCAGTAGCGTGTACGGTGCGTTGTGGCGACGCGTCGCGGCGTCGCCATGCGCAATCGACTGTGCGATTCTCTCGTTTTATCGTTATCGATCTATTATCGTTCGATCATTATCTGGAAAAAAAATCGTAATATTTTTTTTATTTTATCATTATGACATATTTAGTTCATCGGTTCTTTTCTGCATATTATTACTTTTACAAAATAATGTCGATGTTTTTTCACATCTGCCATGCGTCCCGTGACGGCTCACCTTTTTTTTTATTATTTACGCCATCTGTGGATTCTACGCGATACTCCTGTACTTTGAGGTTGGTTGTACACTAATAATCCATATATTAGTTCGGGCAATTTTTACAGATGGTGCAATTTTACAATATTTTAATACAATTTATTCTATTTAATATATTTTATTATTTATTATTAAATTCATTAAATATATTTTTATTTATAACGAAACAAACTACGTTCCAATCGGGTGTCCCAAAGACACCTCACGCGTTTTTTTCAATATTGGAATTATTTTCGCCTTATTTTACTAAAATTTACTAATATAGTTAAATTCAATTCAACTCTGTATTACCACAGATTACTAAGTAGTTACTACCTAACAGATAAATCACTCCCTACAAAAACGTGTCCATACCTACTAAAATTACGTATTTGCTTTACTATTATAAATATTTAATAAGAATGGTAAACCATTATTAATTACTTTTATTACAGAATTAACCATTTGTATTCGAAATAAACACTTGATTAATTAAATAAATTGTATAGTTCGAATGGTTTACCATTCGAATTAAGTAGGTATTTGTATATTAAAGAAAGGGCATAAAAATCCTTATCTAAAAAACAACTCTATGTGACTGTGAAAACCGTATAGCTCTTATTTATTTGTAACATAAACCAAATCCTCAAAATAGAACAAAATATATTTGAAAACAAAAACAATTACAGATTTTGTTAACTTTTTCTGTGTACAAAATTTAAGAATAGAATAGTGTCTGACGGGCACAGCATATTTATAAAATAATTATTAATTTAAGTTAATATTTACTCTAATATAAAAATAAAACATTACTTTATTTTAGGCGGAAACAAGATATTTTTCTCGGGGGTAAAAAATCTAGGGGAAAAGAAGTTCAACAAAGTTGGCAGCACTTCTTTTGACAGCTGTTATGTAGAATGTGACTGACTGACTGAACGATTTTTACAAATATAGTATATAACAATGTACTCTGTGCAAATATTTTTGCAGTATTTATTTGAAACGTGGAGTACTTTGATATACTTAAAATATTTGGATGAATAATAAGTGAATATAATGGAAGCTTCAACGTTACGGAAGAAAAAAAATACTATTAGTAAAGGTAAATTAAAGAAAAACATAAAAAATGTAATATGCCGACCTGACCAAGTGTTTTGGTAAGTTTTTGTTTTAGACTTTGTATATGAATTTATTATTTTACGATTAAGACAGTGTTCCATATTGTTTTATATTTTTCAGGCCTGAAATAGCCGAGAACCATAGATTAAGGTTAGAAATTATCTTAAATAAACACAAAGTCGACATACCAGAATTTAAGAAACCACATTGGAAAGAACTTAAGTTAATACCCAAAGAAAATCGACCGAAGCCACCAAAACTCAAGTACGATATGTATCAGTTTCCTAATTTTATCAAAGTAGCTATTCAAAAGATAGAAAACGCATATCTGGGTCCCTAAGTGCAGAGCATAGCACATTATAAGTGTCAATATAGTTTTGAAATAACATTATCTTACTTAGTTAATATTAACATTTTAAATTTGATTATAATGTTAATATGGTAGCATACTTCATAATTTTGTATTTTTCTTTTGTTTGTGTTGGACTAATGCCATAAGTGTCCACCTAGGCAGAAGAAGAGAAGAAACAACTATATATATAGCACTTGCATATTAATTTTAAAATTGTTCACATTCACACATATTTACAATTAACAAAAAAAACTTGTTACAGAATTTCAGAAACAAAAACTAAATTCAGTTAACTCATAGGCATACCAACTATGGAAAGAAAATGATATTGTTTGAGGGTGCATGATTCGTGGTATAAGAACGAAATGAACATGTCTACATTTTCTTAATTTTACAGGAGAGCAAAAATACCCTGAGAGCTTACCTAGTTCCTTAACTATATTATTTTGGAATTTGTGAAATATTGCATTTACAATTACATCATTTTGGCATTTTATAAAGGAGCACTTTGTCACCCGTATTATGAAAAAAAAAAACGTGCACGTTCGGGACGCCCGACAGAAGTGATAACTTAAATGCCAGACAGACTGGTGTACCCTCCCCTTTCCCTATAAGAAGTTATCACTTCAAAAAACGGTTTTTGACTTTTGTAGATACATTCATTTGGTTCATATACAGCAAATTGTACTATACATTACCAAACCAAAATTTAAAAGAGTGTAATAGAGTGAATATGTACAAAAATAAATTCAAAGAATATGTTAGAAAAAATATGTGAATGCCTAGAGGCAAAATAAATGTGTAAACAGTATTGGAACCTACCTCATTAGAAGTGGACTGTATGTTCTTATGAGAAAATAAAAATTTTATTGTCTCTGGGTTGCCTAATTCAGTTCAGGATGAGATTTCATCATTGAAATCTACCCCTTCAGCGAGTCCATTTAAAAGAGAAAGAATTAATATTTTAGTGTCAGAGTCAAACAGAATTCTTCCTTGTTGTTTCATTGACTTGAATAGATTCAATATGGCTGTGTAACAAAGCTGTATGTACCATATTGGAGTAGGAATGTTAAGTGCAAGTGCAATGCATGTACTTTTTACAACACTGATATTTTTTCATAGATATGATTTGCTTTATCTTAAGGAGGTGCATTTATGCTTTCTCAGAGATTAAAGATCGGCAGCCTTATTGGAATTAGGCATGTTGTAAAATACTTTGCCTTACCTATTTGTTTGTTTAATGTGACCTTCAAATAATTATAGCTTATGTATATTTTCAGAAAAGTCCCTGGGCTGTTTTTTGGTGTAACTGAGTGCAGCCATGCTATACAGAATCACTATTGTTCGGCTATTATAATTGAATCGACAGTAAATCCTAGAATAATTGTGGAACCAGTTATAGAAACATGCACACTTAAAGAAATACCTGTACTATGTATGCAAGACTTAAGAAAACTTACGTTTATAAATTTTGGAGTGAAAACAAGCTGCTTAGGGATAAAAAATGAATGTTTACTTGATGTCTATAATGAAATAATGGATATATCAAAGTTATATCCTGGACCGAAAGCCAACAAACAATTAAGTAATAAGGAAGTGGTAAAAATGGATATTGTTGAGAAACCAGAGGTCAAATCTGATATAGTGGTAATGGAGGTATCTGAATCTCCATACTTGTATAGAACTAAAAAGAAATTAAGAGTATTTGTGCCAAATTCACAAGAAATTCTTCACAAAGCTCCAAATAAATTTATTGGACAAGATTTTATTGAACTTTCTGATAAGGTAGAACAGGACAGCAAATCTTACATGAAAATGATACTTAAGAGAATATCTAATAATCCAGATAGGGTCAAAAAGAAATAAACTTATTGTAATGGGACAGTTGCTTTATTTGTAAAACATTATTTCCTAGAATGTCAAAAAAGACATGATCATATTATGCATTCCACAAGGAATGTGATCTATACAGTAATCAGAAATGTTTGGGATGTCTTTGTAACAATCATCAATAAAGTAGAGCTATTCCACTACACTTCATATTACCAACTACCAAACTTTACCCTTAGTTTTGATTACAACAAACTCATAAAACTCATAAGGTAAAATTTGATATACTAATTACACTAAATATAAATCATGATATACTCCATAAAACTCTACAAATATAACAACAGTCATTATATGAAGTATAACATGATAGTAGATATATGTATCTTACATTTTCAATTTATGCATTGCATTAAGTTTTTAAACAGTTCAATTTAATAAAATCAAACAACAGATTGGTTCAATGTTACATCTACAATAATGACATTCGTCAATTATAGCTGGCCATTGCTTACATCTAAACATACTAATTGAACCAAGACAGTAATAAAAACAACAACATGACACACAACACCAGTTTAGGTATGTATATATGAACAAAATACCCATAAACCATGGTGCAACTTTTTACTTACAAATTTAGATTTCTATACATAAAAATCATATCATGTATATTACTTTTAAATACAAAATCATAACATTAACATTTGTAATATTAATAACATTTAAACTAAAATAAAAATTTTAATTGGTACACGGTACCAATAATGATTTATATATGATCACATTTAATTATCAATATCATAATATATTTTAATTAATTGTCTTAACTTCCTCTTAATTTTACATGCGAAAAGTTTATAATACATAATTTTATAAATTGTGAAACATCCACTGGAAGATTACAGGCATGGAATCAAGTTATCGACGCCGTGCGAGGCACGAGTCAAGTAAACTGTACAAGGAAGCGTTTGTATTTGTACATCTCTAGAAACGATTTAATTTCTATTAAATATCAGCATATACTTCTTAGAAGCACATCACAGAATCGTCGAAAATGTACAATATAAATGCCTATTAACCGGTCACGCATAGCAGTCGCCACGAGGGAAGGCGATTTTATTATAGCCCGTGCAACCTACATCAAATTATAACAATCTTCCCTCGTCGAACGGTCGTAAACCCAGGTTGAACATCTACCGGTCCGATTTTAAAGTCAAAAATCGGCAGTAAACTCGAGGACGGTTACCCGCGTCAGTGCGGCATGCGCGCCTCACTGGGCCGGTAGCGCGCCAGGATGATCGCGCACATCGTCTGCGCGTCCGTCTCCTCCGGGTAGGCCGCCATCGCCTCCGCCACCTGAGCCTCGGGGAAGATCCCCGCCAGGTGGTAGTGCATGCGGCGCCGCGCGTCCCAGTGCTGCAGCGCGCCATCCGACGCGCACGGCGACAGCGGCAGGCGCCGGCCCGCCGCCGCGCCCGCCGCCCCGCCCACCGGCCCGCCCGGCGCGCTTGCCACGCGCGCCGCCATGGCGTGCAGTCGCGGGTCGCACGCTGGGTTGAGGGTCAGCTGGCGCGCCAGCTTACGGTGAGGATTGACGTCCGGTGACGTGCCGATCGGGCCGGGCGGTCCGAGTGGCGGTTGCGATGGACCGGCGACCTGCAGCTGAGCGCGGTCGAAGTGCGTTGCGAGCGTCGCATCGGCGAGTCTCGGCGCGGCGGAATGAGCTCGCGCCAATGGTTTCTTGACGTCTGCGGGGCGGCCGCCGGGCGGCAGGCTGACGGTGTGCAGATCGCGGGCGCGAAGAGTCCGCGCGGCGCGCTCCGATAGTTTCTCGGCGACGGATTTGTGCGGGCGACCGGCTCGTTCCGGGTGATGGAATTTGCACTTGTTACCATACGTGCACTTCCTGCCGTACGGGCACGCGGGCGGTGGGTCCGCCCGTGATGCCGGTGCCCTAAGGAATGCGTCGAGTGTCGGGCCGGACCGGCCGAGAGGATCGTCGGGTGGCATAAAGCGGTCGTTTACGAAAGAGTACATAAGAAGTCGCTCTTCGACGACCTTCCGAAAGTCGGGATTTTCGACGGCTAGGTCGCGGTAGTTGTCGTTAGAAACCACGATGCCGTCGGTCTCAGCGGCGAGGCGCAGGATGTACCGATCGTCGTAACAGACGAGTCGTTTGCCGCCGAGCAAGCGGCTGGGAGTGTATACAAGTACGCGGTCACGCTCGAGTCGTTCGAGCGCGTCGCGGTCCGCGATCGGGTTGGTGGGTCGCGACGCCTCCTTTCGCCATTTAGGAACGAACGCTGTGATCTCTTTGTGCCCGCGTGAGCGGAACCATTCTACACAGATTTCGATACCGCGACAAGAAAATACCTCCTTATTACCATGGCTGAAACAAAAAAGAAAACAATTAATATAGGTACTAACTAAACTTTGTACATAAATAAGATTATTTCAATTGTGGGAAATTATCAACTAAATGTTTGTGTAAATTATCAACTAAATTAAGCAATGTAACATAATTTTATGAAAAAAAAAAAACTATTTTTTTGCCTTCTAAGCTCCGTCGATATTACTGATTCTCATTGCCAACGAATAGATAGGGTTACTGAATGATTATGGTTTACTGGCTTGATATGTATGTGCATTAATGCGAAAATATATTAAGTGATATTCTACATCACTTAGGCATGTATCGAATAACTAATTACAAGGGGAGGGTAATAACTACACGCTAGAACAAGCCGCATCTATTTATTCTTGAGCTTGCAATTGTATAGGCATTGAATAAATGAAAGCCGTACCTCATAGCAACATTACTGCCGTCTATGACGATGTGTCGTAGTGGCGCCCTGTCCGGAGGTGGGTCGGGCTCGGCAGGCGGCGGCGGCGACAAGGCCCGAGGAGGCTGCTTTGCTGCGAGTTTGATTAATTCGGCCAACAACTCATTACAAGGTGGGTCTGGCCCTAGCCGTTGCAACGCTGTTCGGGCCAGGCGTTCAGAGTAGCCTAATTTTACCGCAAACTCGATTTTGGCCTGAGTATAGAAAAAAATTGAACGTCGTTAATGAAGTAGAAATATATCCTATAATTAAGCTGCTGTCAATTGAGACGGGGATCAATCAATAAGAAAATGTTACATGTCTATTTTGTAAATAAAATAACAGGTATTTAATTTATTTATGTATGTATTGTATATTTGAAGTCATAATCAAAACTACTTATACAATGAAGGTAATTTGCATGCATATTACGTATACAGGGTTTTTCATCGAGAGGAGTGGTATTTTGAAAAACCTACGGCGCGCAGCTGCCCGCTATAGATAATGTACGATGGCATAAAGGGGGCCCAATTTCATAAAGAACAGGAGTTACTTAGGCCTTGAAGGGTGGATATGTTTTTATTTTATCTTTACATAGCCCAAAAATAGTACGAGAGCGATGTTAGGTCACGTGATTGCAGCGACAAGACCGTTTAGGCAATAAATTAAATGTTTCCCGCTAGTATAGAAAGTGGCGCCCTCCTATGTTTTGTGACATACATTCCATTTGTAGGTCACTAAGTTAGGGATTAACCGATTGTGTACTCCAGAGGCTGGACACGAACATCATGAAACTGACGCAGTTAATAGAACGTTAGGCAACTGATTAAAATTGTAACTATTACTAAGCTTTGTTGAAGTGTGTGGTTACAAGTTTAGATGTGAAGACCGAAAAATGCTAATACATATTCACATATCACCACATCTTCAGTAATACTATAGAACATTTTAAATTTCTGATAAATAAACAGCTGACTTCAATTTAATTAACTTATTTAATTGACTATTTAATTATTAAAATTTAACTTATTGCAATTTTATTATTATTTAAATTTACTTTAATGAATAGAATATATCAATGATTTTAATTTAATTAATCTAATTAGATCAATTTAAGGAATGTAATTGAATGAATTCAATTGGATAAAATTAACGAATTTCATGTGACGATGTAACTTAATGAATTCCATCTGATGTTATTAATCAATGTAATATAATGTATGTAACCTGTTGAATGAAATTTGTTATTGTAATTTAATGAATGTTATTTATTGAATTTAATTCATAGATTATTTTGTAATGAACTTTATTTATGAGCGCTGACATTTACGAGTAATATCTGATTTCTATTATGATTGACTCTTAATGCATGTTGTGGTCTCCTGTAATTAAGGATACACCAGATTAATGCTTTGTTACTTATCATTAATGTTATGTGATCTTGTTGAAGATCCATAAGTATAATAAATAAATCAGACGAAACGGTTTATTGGCCAGTTTCTATCACAGCTTGTACAAACACTCAAATTTTGAAAGACCTCTTGGTGGTAAGTCGTGTTTTGTTAAGAAATTATAAAACTTAACCGAAATATAATACAAGTGGGATATCCTTTCGAGGTTATTTTATTTTAATCGAGTTGCATCTAAAGTTATTCCTACAAAAAAATTTAAAGACTTCCAAACCAGCTATTCGTTAAAAAAAAAAGGCCACGAATCTTACCTGATTAGGTTGCGCAGGTGGAGGTGTGAGAGTAACATATTCCGCGAACTCAGCGGCGAGTGTATCCGAAGGCGTCCTAGAAGCTGCTCTGTGAGCCCCCTCGTCTTCGCACTCCGAGTCATAGCTGGAATCCTCGCCGCGCTCGCCTGCCCACCCCAACGATGACTCCACATATTTCTGGAACAAAGACCAACACCCTTAGCCCTTACATTTTCACTACACACTGAAAGGAAAAGGTATTTCTACTACTTATAACAAGTAAATATATTGTACATTACATATTAATTTTAATTATATAACTGACTGATAACTAATCTCTGTTTTTGTATTAACAAGACATCTCCCGCAATCAGACAGTCCCTTAAAGAAGTATTTGTGAGTCGCGTCGAATTTTCAAACATACTTAAAACACAGATTACTAAGTAGTTATGCCTAAAGTACGAATAACTATCTACGTGTCACATATATTTAGGTGCCTGTCATACTTGGATCACTCGATGCGCTGACTACTTAAACTACTGCGCATCTGTGAATCCAGTCATTTGGATCTAAAGCAAATTTGAAATATCTAAATTAACTTCATTACCAACATTATTATTACGCAACTCAATTATTCATTTGTTCGTTTCATTAGAATAGGTACTATAGGATTAAGTGATATCATATTTTTTTTTTAAAAGACTACTAGTAACGTGGGTCACACATTACTAGTATTCTTGTTAACCACTCCAGGTAAGCTAAATGCTTGTGTTAGGAGTGGGTTCACGTCGGTAGTGCATTGGATGGGGTTCGAACCCGCAACCACTCGATCGCAAGTCCGTCGCCTTAAAATATACCAGTAATAATCCAAGCGAACACGCAAACCTTTTAAAAAGGTATTAAATTATTTTAGTATCCTTTCAGATACATCACTTGGACTGGAGCCGGAATTAACGATAATGGCCTGCAGAGTTTTCTAAGATTAACCTTGTAACACTAGACAAGTAGGTAGGTATAGGCATTTGCCAGATTTTATGCATTATCCTTTCGATCTCGATTTCACCAACTTTCAAGTGCAAAGTGCCAAAAAATCATTCAGATCCATTCAGCAGTCAACAGTTTTAACAACTTTCACGTTAAAGATATTAGTGAGATATATCAGCTCTAGCACACGCTGAGCTAATAATGTATTCGAATGAGAAAATACTCATATCACACGCTCACCGATTATGAGTAATGCGAAAGACTTCATTATCCTAACAATACATTTATTAATGTGAAAGTTGTTAATATGTTTGGGTGTTAAATCTTCTTCTTGGCCGTTCAATGGAACTAAATGAATTTTGGGCACTGCGCTTGGAACTTAGCGAAGCCGCCCAACTGACATCTGTCAGTTTGTACTCTATGGTACATTCGTCCGCCTTATGGATTGTGGATATGGTGTTAACTTGTCTCATGCCGAGAAGTTAATGATATAAAAAGAGCGCATTTAAAAGGTCTTAACATTTTGAATGTAACAGGTTTTTGTCAAAGGTAATGCAATAGGCATTTTTACGTGTATATATACCTATCTCAAACACGTATGGAGGTAGGGTTTGTTACCACACGGGTAATTAGTTAAAAAAAACATTTTGCGAATTAGATTATTACCTCCCGGATGCTAACGTGTTACAAAGCCTAAACATGGGGTATAAATAAAATATACTATAATACTGATTTGTAAAGTGATCATCATTGATCAATAAGCAAATTTTATAAAACCGCGGCCGACACCGGCTCAGCACAGGGTCATGAGGGCGTCGAAGCGGATCTACAGATGATCATTGACCTTTAAAGTGCGCAACGTCGACCGTACCGGTTGTAATTCATTATTCTCGAATTGACAAAACTATTTCTTATTCAAAATACAGGAATCGCTATATAAGGAAGGCTAGGAATCACTCAGTTATAATGATGCGTTGTTTGACATGATCGGATCTTATCCTAGTAATCAGGGAAGTGGAATCATGTTCAAAAAGAAGCTACTCTAACAGTTTACTAAACAGTTCCTACTTGATAGCCTAGAGAAATTAAAACTACTAAAATTCCTAAAAAAATAAGAACCATTAGTATTGCTATTTTTTTTTTGTCTTTTACAGAACAGATGAAGTATGAGAAAGAAAAATAGAAATCTATTTTTTTCTTTTATTTTTTTCTTAACCTCTTCTATTTCCATTTTTTTCCTTCTTTAATATATAAAAAAAGTTGAGGTAATAAAAGATACTTCACGAATTATGGTTTTCTGTGGAAGTCAAGAGTGATTATGATTAGCCGTGGTATCTTCCTGAAAGCTATTATTTTTAACATTCCGTTCCCGAATCCAGGTATATAATGAGATCATATCCGAAAAATACAAAACAGAAGAGGGGAAAAATACATACATTGATAATTTGACATGCATTTTGAAATTAAGTATAGTATCCAGTTACTCGGGCATACGTCCTTGTAATTGGTCAAAATAACAATAAAATAATACGTTTTTATTATTTATTACACCCCTATGTATCATACACTTGAGCACGCTTGTAATCTGGTCTACGAAAAAAGGTTCAACAAATAAGTAAGGATGCCCCCTTGATCTCATTAAACATTAAATCTCAAGAAACGGTCTTCCACCAGCGGTGATATTCAACCCTTACTCATAATCCGACCTGCAGTTTAAAGAGATAAGTTTAAATAAAAATGCTATCAGTATCAATTACACAGTCCCTGAACAATGCACATTACATTACTTATTTACTGTGTAGAGAAGCGAAGAGAAGTCCTAATGTTTTAAAATAGCATAAACTAAGCATTCTAGTTGTCAGGCTACAAAGTATAGGAACCATAAAACCTTACGCCACGATTCTATCAGGACAACTTACAGTTAGAAAATTTACTTAATAATCTATAAAATGGCGGTTAGTCATGCCCAAGATCCGCGTTGAGACCTAGTTGGCTCAGAAACTAAAATGCAGATCTAGATTTTCATTTCGATTAAGAAGTGTACTGTGTACCTAACATACCAACTAGATAAATTCCCAGGTATTCAACTGCAAGTGACAATAAAAATATTTTAATAAAGGTCATAGCTCAAGCTGGTGATAAAATCTGCAACTCTTAAATATTCCCTGAATATTACTAAACCTGTTTACACCGATACGATAGAATCTGCACATTCTTTAATTATTCCTGAGTACGACTAAGTTCCTGTTAGAAATTAGGTTCCTAAAGTGTAATCTCGTAAGGCGATAACGTTTAGTAGGTCTCTGGAGCCTACATCCGGGCTGGGCACAATACGGAAGCCTACGACGCCCCGCCTACAACACTCAGCCGGATGCGACTTTCTAAAAAAAATCGAGTCGAACAGTCGCCGGTTAGAGAATGATATTGAACTATGTTGCTATGAGCAATAATGTTTGGTTAAATACTGTTCACTTTAAATAACTTCTCTTTATCAACTAGACGGTTCTTTGGTTAATTAATTCAATTTTGTATTTCAGACAATAAATACATGTTCTACCTAGTACTTTTTACGAAACTTTGAAAAAAGTCTAGTCAAAGGCCGTTGATATTGTGTTAAAATATATATGAAGATTGTCGCTATTTCCTATGATTTGTATGGATGTTATCTATTGTAAATCATTAAAATATCCGAAACGTTCGTTACAATGTCCACAACATCGTTTACGTCAAACATCATACGATTTACGCATTCGGGGTCAATCATTATGATTATTGTATAAATCTTTTAATAAACAAACTTCTTATATAGAATGTTATTTATTTATGATTTATAAAAAGCTATTTTTTTGCTTTACTTGCACGACTAATTGTTTTATAGTTCTATTGACCACTAGTAGTAGTTGCAAATTTAATGAAGAGTTAATGTTTTTGAAATTAACCAGGTTCTTGTCATTTATTACAGCTATGAAATTAGAACCTTAGCACAGAATGTATTATATTTGTAGGTGTCATAACAGGAAGCCAATTAGTTTATTATCTTGACTACTCCAATGTCTGTAACAAGTTTTAACAATTTCGGGCTAGACAAAAACCCATCGGATTATCCCGCGTTAGCTACGGTCTGTTACGTCGAAACATCTATTTGTTTACGTTTTTTGCTCCGTCTGTTACAACCGGGAAGGAAACACGCTAGTCTCCTCACGTATACGCCCGTCTGTTTTTATAAAATATACCTATAAAATAATCCTACAGATGGACACACTATGGACTAATTAAATTAATAGTTTTTCCACGGATTTTACAGTTCCTAGGATTTATTAACAGTTACTCTAGAATATTCGGTATGACTTTTTTGCTAATAAAGTCACTTTACAAGTAAAAATAAATACCTGCAACTATCAAAAACAGACGCTTATCGTCCATGTTAGATAATCGTGGATAGTTAACTAAACTTTTTTAGGCCCAAGTCAAATGTAACATAGAATCGAAATGGCGAATCCTAGATTTATTAATTGTGAAACGATAACGTATCATCTTGTTATGTTTTGAACGATACATTAGAAACACTACAAAATTAAGTAATCGGTACTCAAGCGTTGACGTAACAGTTCACCTGCTGAGGCATTTTACCTTGTTTCTCTGTTACTTTTTGTCATAAGTTTTGGTTTGGATTATTGCATCACCATCGATTCTTCTGTTTTTACTTATTCCACACCGACTTGTCAAGTTTATTTGTGAACTCTGTTACAGTATTTATTACTAGCAGCGCCCCGTGGTTTCACCCGCGTAAGTCCCGATCCCGTGGGAATATCGGGATAAAAAGTAGCCTATATGTTAATCCAGGTCTCCAGCTATCTACATACCAAGTTTGATCCCAATCGGTTCAGTAGTTTTGGCGTAAAAGAGTAACAAACATCCATACATCCATACTCACAAACTTTCACGTTTATAATATTAGTAGGATGTTCAGCAATATTTGTTGTTCCTTTACATTGACGTCTTAAGTGACTTCATTGCTAGGTTTGACGTCAGTTAAGAGAATTTAATCTCATTTACGCATGTAGAGAAATTACTTACGTACGTATTTGATCGGGTACTAGAGAAGGTTATCGCACTGTGCAAAGTTATTTCCATAATAAAAGGTTTATTTACCTACAAACTGCATGTAAATTTTGTTAGGTACAGTAAATTTTCACTGATCATTTTTATTCAAAGAGTTCATTGAAACTAAAAAGTTAAAAACCAAATACTAGACGGGATTCTTCTTGAGCTCGGAACGGATCATATCAATTTACAATACAGTTGTCGCCCCTTTGAGCAAATTGATGACTATAATAATAAAGCTGTAAGCTCTAGTCATCAAGAAATTACGGATTTCTAACCTCCTGAAAAAAAATATTTGCAACTCATTATTCCAAGTAATCTATCCAGTGTTTCCGTTATTTAGACACCCGATGACCTGGTTTCGAACACGTTAAATATTACAATTTGCAGGAATTTTTGCCCCATATCCAAAACAACGATAAACTAACAACATGTGTTAATTTAGATTAAATTGTTATACATAGATATATCGATATGCGTCTGCCAGTGAGTGGCCGAGACAATTAGTTCCGTTTGTAAAGGAGAAATTCTATCGTTGGTTGTGAACAGATAACAACGGCCAATAGGGTAGTAGTATTCGGACGACGTCGACGGACGCCACCTCGTTCGATGTGGCGTCAGCGACGAACAGGATGCAGGCACGCGACATACTTTGTACGATACACACACTCACACGTCTATAGCAAATCGTGCAGTAACATTCAGTTGCCACAACAAGTATAGTCTTTACACTGATGACGCGATTCGATAATCAGATGCGATTATATTTTTATAGCAGAATTCTTATAAATTCTTATACATTTGTTTTCCAAAAACTAATTCGTTGTTTGTTGTTGTTTTACGAATTTGAAATTCACGGTCGTGCAATTAATTCATGACGCACCTAGCTGTTCTAATAACTGTTTACATGTATTAAAAATGAAAATAGATTGAAGTCCATAATTTTTTTATACATTGTTTATTAGGCACAAAGTCTAAACGGTAAATGAGGACATAATATCAAGGTATAATAATGATCCGGGACTTGCATTTGAAGTCTGTGCAATATCATTTTTCTCTATTGCGTTTCTGTAAAGCTTAGTTTTTCGACTTCGCTGTTGCTCCTCTAATAATAAGTCTGACGTATGAAATTGCTGATTTTGAATACTGGCTGGTGTGAAGGTCGACATATTAAATGTATCTTATACTTGCTCCTTTAACTGTTTGGTGAATCTGTGCCATTGTTCGTTATAGCTCCTTGAGATTGAAGAATTATGAAGGAAGCTTCCTTTCAAACAACCAAACGCCTTGTCAAACGCCAGTCCACTCCTTCGTCATGAAACGCTCGTCCACACATCGCGCAACGGACGCGCGGACTTTAGCAAAACCATAGATAGAAACTCTTCGTCAACTACCAAGAAGAAGAATAGAAAAAGATTTCTATGGCATCAATAATCTTCATCATCATCCAGGTAATAAGTTTAATACGTGTGTATCTCTGTTTATGTCTGTGGCATCATAGCTCCCTAAACTTAATCGAGTCTAATTTAAAGTTTATTTTCTTCTTTTTAGAGAATTTAAATAAAAGCTTGTTTTAAAAAAAACATTTTTTACTATTAATTTATTTTTAGCATCGTAATCTAATTTTTAGTCAATTCAAGAATGATTAATGAAGATAAACTGCTACGTTGCAAGACATTTCTATAAACTACAATGGAATCTTCTAGAGAGCTTCAACAACCCCTAAGTAGTTTGTTGTAGTAGCTATTAACTAACAACTAGTAAGGGTCTTGACATAAGGAGTTGATTGACTTTCTTGTAAAGATGCGTAGTAACTAAAGAGTACTTTGCTCAGTTTTCTCTTCATCTATATATTTTTAGGATCGGCAATCTGTGGTATTACTTATAACACGTAGGCCAGCCAAACGGCAATGTACAGCCGGAATTCCGGTGACTGAATATTGGGCTATCAGATTTCAAGGTTGTCCGGATATTCGGTGTCTTGCCAAACAGCTATCCGTTTCATCTAGGTCTATACGTGCTGTAATTATGCTCATTTTTCTGGTGCCTTCTCTACTTAAAGTAACTTAAAATACCATATTATTTGCAATTCCACTAATGTTACGTATGTGTGTTTGGATAGAGCTGGCAGCTACGTGTTGCGAGTGTGTATGCACTAGTGCTCATGTGGACAATATTTATTTCAGAATTTATTTGTATACCTACCTAAAAGTGTCTACGTGACACAATCGAAAGAAAATAACCTAAGTCGTTATTGCTCGTTTATATTTAAAAGGATAAAATTAGGACAGGTCTCAGGATTGGAAGGTCATTTCACAATTTGAGCGTCCAACGGCAGTAGTATTTTTTCTGGTTTTAAGTGTGAGAGTGAAACCCCTGCCATAATAGTAGCCTCAGGAATAATTTGAAACAATCACTCAGAATATAAGATACAGGCTTTAAAAGACAATTAAAGAGGCCAAATCACAACCAAACAGGTATGATATTCGGTATGTTTATTTAGGATAGGCGACAGCAATTTTCCATGTGAGACGAACTGGGAAATTTGGTTGATTTACTAGTTTACTTTTCCTCTTAGTAAACGTGACTGTGTTTATTTTATTCGTACGATACTAGAGCGGACGACAATATGTATTTAAAACGGCGTATCCACTGACAAGTAGGTATATCATATACATATCTATATTAACAAAGGGGTAATGAAATGCAGGCACCTAGAATACAACATAATTAGTGCCTTGCTTTTTGTAATTACAATAATATTAAATTATGTTGTGCCCCGGGATTGCAATCCTACTAAATATAAATCCAATCTCTAGGAATTGACATTAATAACCAGTGTGCAGTGCAATAAATAGGTACGATTAATTTACGGGTAACATTAGACCACATCGTAGATTAGATTGTTACACAGAAAGAGAGACCATTAGAATTTAAGTTATCTGACCTTCATAACACTCAAATTTCGTGGCAGAAAATACTCAGTGTCCACTTATGTAAATTAATTAAAAATACGTAAGTTTACTGCAAACTTACCACAGAAGTATAAATTTTTATCTACCACAATGTACTCTACAAACACCGGCACAATTAGGGGAACAAAAGTATATTTTTGAGGAACATTTTTGAAGTCGACAAATGGATGTTTTTATTTTTAGTTTGGGATATCGACAAGTGTTTTGAACGTCTTAATCCTAGTACCATTTTGTCTAGGAAATGCCCCATTCATTTAATTAGAAAGAGGAAAATAAAATAAGTGTGTTATAATTATAATATCTGTTTTTTAAACTGCATAATCTATTAACATTCCTGGACATTGGTATTGTGTCATACAATTTGAAAAGACTGCGCTTAGGCCATGAGAACTGATTATAAGTTGGCAATTAAATTGGCAAGCAAGCACACATACACTTAAAGGCATCACCACTGGTTTCACTTCTATCTATGTGCTCTTGCCAATCTTATCGGCCCCCTGGTCGCACTATCACGTTGACTTAACTGGCCGGCAGTAGTTCTTTAACGGGACTCGCTTCAAAATAATTTTCTCTACAGGGAAATACCAATGGGCTAGAAATAATAGCGTTAGTGACTCAGTGTATGTTAATGACTACCACTAAATTACTCACAAATAGCACAATAGTATTAGTATTTATTTAAAATAAACTTTTAAAGATAAAAGGATTGGCCATACCATTTTTTCTTCGTGTTTAAACCCGCACGGGTCATCTCCTCACCACGGCTACTGGTGAAGCGGTATGTCGGAATCGAACCGATTAAAACCACACGGTGTTCCGTCACAAGTGAGTCTACTGCAAGGGACTCAGGTATACCCTAGGAAGGAAGTCCCCGAGAACCCTGACAGACTTTGGCCGCCTCAAACAGAAGGCAGCCACACCATTGCGTGCGGAGAGCCTTGCCCCCCCCCCCCCCCCTTCCGACTTAGAAAGGAACACGTCGCGCCACCGTCTTAGGCCTGGTTCTTCTAGGGTAACGGGCCGTCTCACCCGTTACCCCCAGGCCAGCGCTCATGGAGGTCGGAGATCATGCGCGCTTTCCGGCGCCTGGTGCCTCTTCTTCGGGACGGGAGAGTACTAGTCCTCTTCCGTTCGCTTTCCGCCGTCTCTTTAACGGACATCACTTCCTCACAAAATGAAGCGGCCATACCGTGTATATAATCTGTATATACATATACATAATGTATGTATGCTGAATATTATGCTATTTACTAATTAGTGAAACGCGTTAAAATTTTCTTCCTTTATCGTGGACTTTAAAGAAAGCTTTACTTTTAAAGTCTACTGTAAAACGGGAACCAACCGGGCACTTTGTGAATGAAGGTGGGATAATTTGGAAGTATATTGAAAGGATAGGCAAGAAGGGAAGGCAATGGAAGGCAAAAAGATATTGCTGTAACAAGTGAATTGGGCGGCCATATCCATTCCTGTAATTCGAACCGCCTATAACCGGGAAGTCCGATCCCACTAACGTAATACAAATATCATCACAATAGACATCCAGAAACGTGGTTGATGCATTTATACTTTGGTGGCGTGCCTAACCTAATATATTACATTGCCACAATTATAATAATAGTTCAAACCCCAACAAGCAGATTGACAATTGATAGACTTGATAGTACCTAGTAACCAACAAGTAGATGCAAACGATTGACTTTTAAATCAAACAAAAAAGGACGTAATAACATATAAAAGCAGCGGCTTTCAAATAATATGGACTCTCCTATCGTATATATCGATCGCACGTAGTTTTTATTACCGAAACAGGAAATTAATACACTTATCCCGCATTCTACGAAAATTTTACCGTTCGTAAGCAAAACTAATCGTTTTTTGTTTATTGGAACGCGGCATTAGTGTTTTTATTTTATGTTGTACTAGCCGTCCCCGCAGTTTCACCTGCGTTAATGGTCACTGCTCCGCTCCTATTGGTTGTAGCGTGATGATATAGCCTATAGCCTGCCTCGATAAATGGGGTATCTAACACTAAAAGAATTTTTCAATTCGAATATGTTTTTTTAACTGTCCCACAAAACTGAATGTAAAGTATTGCAGATTATAGAGAATCGATTGTAGTAAGAATCACTACCTATACTATTGCACATTGACACGTTGCTTTCACACAATCTATTATGGCGAATTGTAAATTTAGTGAGTTATTAAATATCATAAATAAAATACTTTGCCATTGAGACCCCTCCAGTTGGAGCCATAAAAAGTTCGACAACCTGGTCTAACTACAGAACTTCGATATCGCCTAGTACTTGGGTTGTGGAGGTCTGATGGCAGTCGCTTCACGTAAAATATTAAAGTTCGGCCGTATCGCAGTTAGATTGAAAGCCGACCCCAAAATTTGTTGGGAAAAAGCGCGAATGATGATGATGATGATGAAAATACTTTGCCACTTGCTGAAGTGAAGGTGACTAATATATTATACTTAATTTATTCGCGTAAAATCCAGTACCATTTTAGGCGGATCTCCTTTGAGTAAATAAACAGCTCTAGTTCCTTATAAAACTTGAAATTTGGGACTGGTTGCCAACAAAAATACTTCTTATCTCCAAAACATATGATGTAATGTATAGATATATGTATATTCGAAGTAACTATACATATAGTTGCACAATGCAGGCTTAGGATTCTAGTCATTCGGCAAGAATTAGCAATTATCTGTAGACAATTAATGACTTATGGTAGAACACTTGGCCGCACGAGTCGATCGTTGCTCATCAAGTGGTCAAAGAAAAAAATGTTGCCGAGAGCGTCATACAGCATAATATAAGTGAAAGACCTATGCAGCCTTAGTTTGAGTATCCTATAGATGTCCACGTGTTTATACATGGTCAGTTACACATTACATATTAAAACCAAAATATAAGTTTTCATACTTAATACGTTCTTTCGCTTCATACGCTTGTTAGAGCTGCATACCTAATACCTATTGATATTTATTACATCAGACTATAATCATACCGGATACTGATATGTTTCGATATTAGAAGATTGCTTGGTCACCCAATTCATATAGGATATAATATCAAATAAGATTGTTCCAACTTTAGATATCAAATATAGTTAAAAAAACTAAAAAACACGCTTTAATAACAAACCGAAGTAGAAAATAATTTTTGATAGTAAAAAAGCGTGGGGTGCTTGACATCAAATTTTACAAATAGTTCATTAATATTTATAACGTAGCGTTATTATAAAAATATATTACACTTTTGTTTGTGGTTTGCTAAACTGAATTTGAAAACGTGTTTTTTTTAGTTTTTTTTTAACGTTTAGTCTTGTATTGTTGCTGCATTGCTCTTCAATATGTGTGCAAGTTTTCAAGTTAATCGGACATCTTGAAGTTGGTGAAAACTACGAAAGATTCCGTAAAATAGATAGATAGATACAGTTTAAGCTATTACAAAGCGTGTTAAAATTGATGATAATTAAGTACAAACGAGTAGATTGAAGCATGGTGTCCTTCATACGGCAATCTACAATGGAGTTGATGACGCTTACGAGGATGACGATAACAATCTTAAAAGATTCCCACGTATTGTGTTTACCTAAATCATGAGTAACATTGCAATAAAATAAAATGAAAGTGAGGTCTTTCATGTATTCTGTTTGTTTACATGCGAAACATCCGCGTGTAACGTAACTTTCTTCTGTTAAGATTACAAGAAATGATCTGTTATCTAAATGGAAAACCGATAAAAAAGTACTCTGAAAGTGTCGATGCTCTATTTACCGAACTTAATTTTAATATAGGTACCACTAGATCAACATAAACGTAATACCATACGATAAAGTGAATAGGATCGCGTTAAAATTCTTAGACGAGTCCTCATTCAATTACATTCAAATCCGTGATCAGATATCGTAGATAACGAAAGAATATAAATCACTAGCGGAGTCGGAGGCGAAGTGAAAGTTGTGATATCCGACCAGTGCCGGACCTGCGACATTTCGCGCTGGCGAAGCCGAAGGCAACAGATGAAGAGATGCACATTAATTAACCCTTTACACTGCTTTCACAATTCCTACAAAGAGGACCATCCAACTTGACACTATGACAGACCGCCACCAGTCACATTCGAGATCTACTCGATAACACGTACTTATTATGTTCACAACGATAGATTCGTCTTTCTAACGTAAATATTCCCATTTTCTCTTCACAAGCACTCAGTTCACAACTAAGTTGTCACTACCTACTTATTCATATACATATATCATCATCTCAACAAATTCATCATTGACGTTTTGAATATTTGAGCACCGTATACAACAATTAGCATACCTACATGACGTTAACGAACCGGCTCTACTTCCGGGATCGTTATATCGGTCGATTGTGAATGAACATCATTACAATGAGCAGTACGCAAAATCACAGTTTACTGTGAAAGTCACGAGGGGACAAGTCACTATGATGCGAGGAGAAACAGGATGCACTTATGCACACCTGTTGGGTGCAACAGCTGCGATAACGGGGATTATAATGTCGCGCTCACCTGGGAGTTCTCGATCGCGAACATAATATTTAGTTAATGCGTGCGCGCGTCGCATGGCATCACGCGCGTGTGCGAGCGCGGCGTGCTTCGCGGCGAGACTATTGACTACCGTATCATGTGGCGCAAGCGCATGCACACCTCCACGCACGAGCCCGCTGAGTGAAGGGGAAGCGGGGCACCGCAAGATCCGGGTTGTGCGCCCACTGCACCCGCCGGGTGGCCCCCAAACAAACCGAGCACCGTTGACCTCTGCCACTGGCGACACCGATCGTTTTAGATTTGTCGCATCCATACATGTCTGATCATGCATACACCCGGAAGTAAGCCGACTAGAAAATTGGAAGCTTTCTAATGCCAATTTTAGTCAAAAAAATGTAATAGACCACTGACAAAGTGGGCAAGATAAATTTGAGATAAGTAAATAAAAAAATATTTTTTTTATTTACTTATCTCCGGGTTCGATTCCCACCCAAGACATATTAAAAATAAAATCTGATAAATAAATGCTGAATCTGCACCGTGAAAACACCATCACACACGTCACACGAATTTATAACTGTGTAGATACTCAGCGCTATTAAGTTTTTTAATGCCATGTTGTCTTACCACTCACGGTATGCAAGTCATGCTATTTGCAAACTAAAAGATTTATTATTTATCTCATTGCTGATTCTGAATCCATTAATTAATCTATTGTGTTTCTAGCACTTCTGTTCTGTGCTACTGCAACGCTGCAAAAAATCGCCGTGGGCAATGGCCCTCAGTGCACTGGCTTAAATCGATTAATTAATGATTATTTTCGTTATTTGAATTCATATTTTTAGAAAATATACTTAAGTGCAATACTTTTAAAAGTAAAAATATGTTTATATATAAAAATATTAAAACATTTGCAATTATAAAGATGGCTGTACGGAACTATTATTTTCTGTTAGAATTTTATATCTGAAAATCCTTCACAACTCTAAATACCTTAAATGCGAACACAACAAATTACATACAACAACATATTATTGAATAAAGAAACTAGCTTTACGCATAGCGTCACTTGGGCCCAATTGAAAATCAGCGCCAGGCTTTCGTCTGACACAATGCTGAATTGGGTCCGTTTTTGGCACTGACGGTAATCAAAGCTGCAAAATTGTTTATGTTATCTATATTTTTTATGTGTTGCCAAAATAAACATTTTCTGTTTCTCCTTCTTTCAACTTACCGAGGTATCTTAAAAGTAAAAATAAATTGATGCTGTTCTGTTTCATTTATAAAGATAGATTAGCAAAAGGAAGACAGCCACTGCACCGCTGCGGTTAGGCGCCAATAGAGATTTTGAAATTATGGCAAAATTTAAATTACTCTTAGGTTCGTTTATAGTACTGGTACAATTCTTTGAAAATTCAAGTGTTCAACCATAAAAGACCCTATAAAAGGAGGAGAGCCCGAACAGCAATAATCAACGCAATGGGGCCTCGAATCCCTTCTGCAATCAAAATATTAGCCCTAGTTTTTTTTTGGTGTGGATACCTCCACGGGTCGTCACCTCACCCAGCCAACGGTAAGGTGGTATGTCGGACTCGAACCGACTAAAACCATACAGTGTTCCGTCACTGGTCTTCTTGCCTGTACCCTAGAAAGGAAATTCCTGTGAACTTCGACAGACTTGGCCGCCTGTTGATCAAGGCAACCCCACCATGATGTACCTGTTCAATCTAATTTAGAGAGGCGCGCGCGGAACACGTCGCGCCACCGTCTTAGGCCTGCTTCTGCTAGGGCGACAGATAGCCCTGTCCGTCGCCATCAGGCAGTCGCTTATGGAGGCCGGAGATCGTTTTGCACTCTTTACCTGGTGCGTCTTCTGCGGGACGTAGAAGTGCGGAACTAGTACGAGAGTACTAGTTCTGTCCCGTTCCCTTTCCGCCGCTTCTTTGGCATGCATCATTACCTCACAGAACGAGGCGGCGGAATCCCACGCACTCTCGCTCTGGACCATATACATGATCATGGTCTCCAGCGAGCGGCTACCCACACCGATAGCCGCCGCGAGGTCAGCACGCTACTGCACCCACGCAGTACACTCCACCAAAGTGTGGAGTGCGGAATCCTCGCGGCAGCAACCGCAGTGGCTGCCGCGGTTGGTAAACAGACGTTGGCTCCCGGCCTATGCGACACAGTTACTTCCCGAAGCAGCCGTGTCCGGTGAGAACCTGCGTTATCCAGTAGGAGAGAGCGCCATGTCGCCTCTCCAGGTAATCCTCCGTAACGGGCCTTACCGCTACAATCGTGGTGTGCCCTGCGCTCGGTCGCTCGGTCAAGTCATTCTTTACACTGAGCCATGAGCACCTGGCGGAGCTGGGACCGTTGCGCCTCCGTTATACGAGGGACAGATCTCAGGTCCCGCTCCTGCGCCTCCCTACGCCACTGGTATAGTGTTCCGAGGCATTTCGCCTCCAAGTCATATAGCGGAGTTCCGGCTAGGAGACTCGCCGCTTCAAAGCAGACCGTGCGATATCCTCTTATGACCCTGACGGCCATAACCCGTTGTAGGTAGCCCTACACTTGGGGTTATGTAAAACTATGGTAAAAAGAGTGCAAAATAAAGTCCTGGAATACCGAGTTTATCGGTGTATAAAGGGAATTTATTTAATGAGTGTCGGAAGAAATTAAAACGAGAGAGAAAGAGAACTTAAGAAGATTTATCAGATTTTGTTAAGGCGTCAGTATAGAAATACCACAAAATCTTTTTAAAGACAAAAAAAGTTTAAGTCCTATGCCCACAACAGTGATGAGGCAAGCAAGCGTATCCCGAATTCCCGAGGATCCAGCGTGGGTATTATCCTTCGTCTTATCGTCGTTCCTTGGAGTTTCATATTTGAAGTATTCTCATTGAAGTATTCTTCTGTGAAAAAGGTGTACGTACCTACGACGAAGTTGTGTGTAGAAATACCGTCCTTACAAACGTTGTGATCCCCTTTTCTCAACCAAATATTCATGGAGGATATCTTATTGTTGTTGAATATTATTATATTCTTGAATTTCTTTTTGTCTTCTCTTACGACATGTACACCAACGTATCGGTAGCCAAGGTTGAAACAGACACCAATTTAAAAATGTAGGCCACGGTCAACAGTGTGTGACTTCAATAAATTGAGAATTGCAAATTTATTGGAATTGTCTCATAGCACACCGTTACAGGGTCTTAAAATTGCTAAATGGTTGTTAGTTACTATAGTTTTGAGCGATAAATTAATAAATTTAGGAGTACCTAGTCGAGAAGTAGTTTAAAATAATTCAAAGTTAATAACCTTTAACCGTTTCATTACTTCGTGAACCGGGCATACGTTATTAAGGTGAATCTGTAACTACAATTTTTTTTAATTAGTAACGTATAATCAAAGCTGGGTTCTGATATTGTTGCAGCCATTTCGGCGTTAAAAAGCAGAAAGCGCCAGGACCGGATCAGATAACAGCAGAAGCGCTCCAAGCTTTAAGGGGCAGGGGTGTTGACCGCTTACATCACATTTATTTTGCAACTGCATCTGGCAAACTGGCAAATGGCTAAAGGACTGGAACGAATCTGTCATACTGCAACTGCACAAAAAGGGTTTTAGCAGAAACTGTGGCAATTATAGAACCATCGCTCTCATTTCTCACAGCAGTAAGTTCCTCCTGCATATCATTAATAATCGATTCAGATACTTCCATGAGTGGAAAATTCCTCAAGAACAGGCTGGTTCTGTCAAAGGAGGCACACGCTAACAAATTCTTAATGACAGGACAAAATCATTCAGAAGTCATACGAATTTAATACTACAACAAGGCCTTTGATTGCGTCAACTGGCAAAAGCCGTGGAATGTTATGTCTGAAACATAACATTCCCACGCTTTAATGAAAGTTTTTTTTCTGCTAACAGCCTCGATAATACTTTTGTTTCTATTCCGTCACTTGTAGAAACTCTTCAGTCTCAATTTTCGAATGTACCAAAGAATTTTAATGTAGTCCATATTAACATCCAGAGTATTCCTGCTCACTTTCCTGATATTGCAAACTTAAACTGTAAGTACATACAATTTGAGTTTTGGAATCATGACTGAAACCTTGTCTGCTATTTAACTATTATTTTCTTCCTGGCTTCAAGTTAATAAGAACTGACCGCACGGTCCGTGAGACGCTGGGAGGATCTCTTTTTAGAAGTGGAACTTATTCATAATAAACTTCTGCTTGGTGTGTACTATTCTCCTTCATTGCATTACAATTACCTTTCTTCCTTCGAACACATCTTGGAAAACCTTACCCCGTCTTATCGGCACACGATCATAATGGGAGATTTCAATACGTGTCTTTTAAAAAGAGATTTGCGCTGCTTTTCACTCAGGCGTGTAATTGAGTCGAGCAATGTCTATATTGCCTCTAAATGCCACCCGTAATGTTCCAAACTGCATTCCCTAAATTTTGGACTTCAATATTGTGTCAGCCGCAGGACACATAGTTAAACATGGTCAATGTGCAGCCGATGATTTCTCCCATCATGATCTGATCTTTTTATCTTACGCTCTCCGACCTCCCGAGTCAAAACTTAAATTCTCATGCAACGTAATTTTAGTAACATAGATCATGATAAGCTTTGCATGGAAGTAAGAAGCATTGACATTGAAATACGAAGTATCATGTCAAAAAAAGGAGAGGCCAAGACAAAATACAAGCGCCGGCCTACACAAAGTAATCTTGACAAATATGTAACCATAAGAAAACGCTGCAATAAGGTGTGTAGAGGCACAACTTCAACACATCCATAAGTCTTTGAAAACAGTAAAAGCCTGGAAGTTTTTGAAATCATTAGGAGTTGGAAAGTCAAACTATGACTCTATGCCTACAGATCTAAATATCGATTCGCTTCTGATCTTGATGAGACAACTAAAGCAAAAACCTTAAAATATCTATCATCTGTTCCAACTCATAACTTTGATTTTAATCAGCTGTCTGCTTGTGATGTTAGGAAGAGCATACTTTCAAACTTATCTAATGCAGTAGGAAGAGACTGTCTCAGTAAAAAAATGATTCTTCCTATCCTTGATGACATACTCCCTGTCCTATGAACCATCTTCAATCATTCCATATCCTACGGCGTCTTTCCATCAGTGTGGAAAGAAGCTGAAATTTATCACTTTACCTAAAACGTGGCGTTCTATCTCTATTACTCTTCGCAATTTTTATTAATTCCATCTCTAATCGACATATCGTGTTGTCGACATATGACGTCAACGACAGATAACATCTTAAAAGAGCACGTCGATGAGCACCCAGTTGTAACGTTCTATAGGAATGGGTCTAATAGTGATGTGCCACGTCTCTCGTCGTTAATATCCTGCCTGGCTCGGGTGAAACATGGCTCGCTCCGATAAATTCGAAGCGCCAATGAACCACAAGTAGAGAGGCACTCAGAAAAATGTAGCCCTTCTCAAATGCAACTGATACACGGATACGGTTGCCTCCAAAAGGGCCTTTACACGCATTCTGCATCTGCCCAAGAGACTACTTTGTCAACAGTGTGCATTTCAATAGCACTCAGAGCTGTGCTTTTGGTGCCGTCATTTCCCACTTTGGCCGTCTGAGGTGTAGTTATCAGCGGAGGATCCTCCACAACGAACGGCACGACGCCTGACCTTTTTTTCCAATCCGCTTTATCTCCCGCCTGACTTCGCCTATCACCCTGTACCTTTTTTGTTGTAATGTTACAGTAGAATAAACATCCTAAGAAAATAATGTTTTGCTCCTTATCCTTAGAATTAGATATAGCAAAAGATCAATAGAGAACATCCGTATTATCCGTATGTTTCGAATTAAGTTGATTATGATATAATTTTTTGTGTGAAGTACATATGCTACGTAACTTTTAACTTGAGAACTAATAAGTATGTTTATTACCTCTGTACCTGCAATTTTTATTTGGTTTAACCTCTCGAACTCAAAATTTGTTAAAAAGAATCTAAACCTAAATTTTCTTACAAAATCAACCTAAGTCAAAACCCTTCATAAGTCGAAACCTCTATAACTGTTTTTTTTGGCTCGTCCCTTGAAGTTTGACTTAAAGAGGTTCTACTGTATTATAATGCCAGTTCTATTTCCATTTAATTTTTTCAACTATCTTCCTTCTTCTGATCCTTAGATCTACAGAATATGAGCATTTTACTGTCTCATTAAATGTATTCATGAATGACTAATATTAAAGAAGTTTTTATAAGTGATTAGCCGTCCCTGTAGTTTCACCTGATCTATGGTTGTCTATGGTCACTGCTCTGCTTCTATTGGTCGTAGTCGTTTAGCCTTTCTGGATAAATTGGCTAACTAACACTAAGGGAAATGTTCAATTCAAACCAGTAATTTCTGAGATTAGCGCATTTAACCAAACAAACAATGTGGATAAATTAAAACAGGAATAGATGATATTGGCTTAGTTGTTAAACAGTAAGTATCTAAATTCACGAAGTTCCAAAGATATTAGAAGCTAACTTTGAAACAATATCAATACCTATTATAACTTAGAGTCTAAGTTATAATAGGTATTGCTATTGTTGCAAAAAACATTGTCTAAGTCTTAGACAATGTTTTTTGGATTGGAATGCCTGTATGATGACATGTGAAATTGCCTCTCTGCAAACTTGAAATATTTAAAACAGGCTGTCCCTACAGTTTCAGCTGCAGTTATGGTCACACATACAAACTTTGCACAAATTTTGCACACTGTGTGCAGTTTGGTCCAACTTGAGAGATAGGTTAGTTTTTATCTCAATTTACGGTCACAGTATTTTTTATATTGGAAATTGTCTTAGTCAGCCGTGTAGGTAGTATTAATATAAATTTTAAGCTCACTAGCAATATTGCAATACTATGCCTGACGAAAGTATTAGAGACTTATCCCCTCTGTGCGTAATCTGTTTTATGTATAGGAAGAAAGTGTCTGGCGAGATGTCAATTTATGAGGACAATGTCATTAGCCACAAGGAGAGGCTACTGAGATACCCTATTACACTAGCAACTAACTTTCTTTGATTTCATTACATAAAACAACTCAAAGAAAAGATGTTCAAGTCTTAAACCTAATATTCTTATAATTATCTAATATGCTAATAATACAGCATTATATTGATTGGGCACACACTTGAAAGAAAATAGTGTGAGTGTGCATTTCAACCATGGCAGAAGTGAAACTTCAGAAAAGTACAATGTTAGAGAATGAGAAATAAAAAGTAAAATCAACACAAATAATTTACTAATGTTACTAAATTTTATTTTAGATAATTTATGGAAATGGTCAAATTAACACAGTTGTGTTAAATAATTAACATAAATAAATTAATCAATGAATTTTAATATGCAAATGCACAAAAATGACACCACATTGACATATTTTCTGAAAGCTTTGTAGTATGCAGGCGCAATGTCAAAGATTATAGGAAACACTGTCTTCTTGTATTCTATCTCATTCATTCGCAGATTAAATCCTATTTATAAATATGTTTGTCTCTTTTTAGTGCTGTATATGTTCTATCTCATTCTATTGCAGGCTAAATCCTTTTGATTTGTGTTTGTCTCTTTTTAATGTGACTTAAGGCTTTGTAGTATAAAGGCGCAAAGACAAATATTATAGGAAACACTGTCTACTTATATTCAACCTCATTCTCTTGCAGGCTAAATCCTATTTATGAATATATTTGTCTCTTTTTAGTGTGAGTTTCTCGTTTTATCAAATTTTAAATTACAACGATTTAAAAGAAGTTTCACTTTAAAAAAGCAGTATAGAATCTCTTAACCATAGACAAATTTTGCTTACTTTATAAATTCTGCCAAATATATGATGGGTTAGAGTTACATTCATTGGCCAGTTTCTTTAAATACAAATATATGTAATGTTTTAACTTTCTTTGATTGTGAAAAGTCCATATTTAAATGTCAAATATCAATAAGAATTTGGTTGATAATGAAATTACCATATTAAAATATCACAACTCAAATTAATTTCTAAACTGATAATCCCGAAGTAAAATATAATTAAAAAAAAAATTTGGTCAACTAAAATTGCAACAACTAGTTTTACATGTAATTACTAAATAAGGTGATGACGGTACTCTATAATTTATTCGATAGTCTTTGTTATACAAATTTGTCTACAAGAAAAGTAGGTTGACAAACAAATAAAAGTTATAGTAGGTACATACCTGTATTCTTCCAACTAATTCCTGTGGATTAAAGCATCCATCATCTGGATTCAAGTTGAATGTGACATTGAAATACACATAATCTGGATTTTCATTTTCAACCCAATATTTATTCTCAGACAATGTGACACAGTAAAAAGATTCCACTAGATTGAAATATTTACTGTAAAATTCGGCTACACGAGAACGCGGCACTAAGATTATCAGATCTGTATCTAGAGACATTGTTTTGCTGCGTGTCGCAATAACAATCACACACTACTATAGCAATTTAATTGCATAATTCGTATCAAAACAACTACAACCTTCCATTCCAACACATTACAATGTGACAGGTGTGACACTGTGATTATGACAACATGACCTGACGAGTAGCGGGATCAGTGTTACCACCTATAAAAATATTTACCCCTTAGTATAGTTGAAAACCCCAAAAATCTCCGCAATTTCGTGAAAAACTCTCGAAAAATAATCTTCCATTAAAGTACTTTGTTTACGTAATATCTTTATTTTTTTGGTTCCGCTGTTTTAAGTAATTTGCAAAAAATTCAAAATATACTAATTTTGATTTTTATCAAAGAACGGTTATAGTTATAATTCTATTGCACCTGTTATTAAAATGTTCTGTGTCTTGATAATTTTATTAATAACACTAAAACGAAACTACTTCACATTTTAATTCTGAATCTCTTTCCCTAATCTTAGTGTACTTTTGTATATCACTACATATTATAAAACAAGTCCCCCGCCGCGTCTGTCTGTCTGTTCGTGATAAACTCAAAAACTATAGAGCGGTTTTTCATGCGGTTTTCACTGATAGACAGAGTGATTCTTGAGGAAGGTTTAGGTATATAATTTGTACCCGTGTGAAGCCGGGGCCGGTTGCTAGTATATACCTACTTTTTTCTTTAGGTAAAAAATGCTTACGACTTGCTTGCGACATATACCAAAATTAAAACGCATAAATAACTTTCTTCAAAGAAAAAATTCACAACCAACGTATTTTTATTATACATTAACGTGACGGTTTTAGTTGAAACTGTGATGATTTCCGCAATTTAAGCGTTAGTGTTACACTGATCATATTTGTTTTTTATTTATTTAATTTTTTAGCAAAATTTAACAAATGAATATAATTATTCTCCCTGGGCCTACTTACTTGTAAATATAAAAGTAACGAAACATCTGAAAAACCTCTAACCTCTAAAAAAAATATCAAACTTAAAAACACCCTAAATTTATAGGGGAATACCCTTAAGTTGGTAACAGTGTCAGGGACGGTAGTGCTACCATATCAAACACGAAACCACTACAATCCTCGATTGGGTGGAATATGTTTCTACTGAAAAAAAACCAGATTTTTATTTTATATTTTATATTTGGTGTCCTGAAATACAGACTTTTCTATTTTAGGCATCAATCTCCTACAGTACAGCTAACTTAGATAAACGCATGTAACATTAATATCAAAGGTAATGTACTTCTATTGTATTGTGAAAATAAATCATTATTATTATTATTATTTGCCTAATATTGAGCCTTACAACTTCATAAAATGATCACAGTAAGTTCAAGAACCTTTAATAAAGTACTTCTTCAAAAGCCATAAGCATTATATCTCTAAAGACTCTGGTGCCACCACTGCCATAAGAATACCGATCTTATGTATAGTTTGTATAATGTATTTTTTTTTTAACTAAAATAGTTCCTCTCTACACTTTTATTAACTAATTGGGTCACTTATTTTTCCCAAAAAAATATATATAGGTATAAGTAAAAACAATGTTGGCAACTTTATAAAATTATAACTGTAAAGGTCACCACTTCACCAGGCATTCCTGTAATAGTGTAATGTAACATTTATGATTCCATTTTGAGCGTTACGTTACAATATTGCCTCCATGACTGTTGAGTCCACAATGTCAGACAAAGAGGTCGTTGTGCTGACCTGAGCGCGGCAATATTATTTCCAAATTGTTATTTACGTAAAAAAAAACAAAAGACACGATATTGGTGTTATGAATCATTTCAAAACCGACGAAACACAGGTGGTTTTACAAGTTGTATCAAAATATTACAGACTGTATCATTACAGGTCGCGCACTTGGTTCTCCTCCGTCTATAATAGCCCGTCCAACAAAATATCACAATGCACCCCCCACACAAAGTCGTGCATGATACAAATATGACAATGGAGTCATTTGCCACAGGGTCGTCGGTTGTTACTGGCTTTTTTGAGAGCATTGATGAAGCCGAAATCAGTTCTAGCCACTCTTCCTCCTACCAGAGAAGCTTCGAACAGCGCTCGTTCTGAGTGTACTTATAGGTAACTTTATTCACACAAAATTATCGAATACTGTTTTGTTATGAATTCAAATATCTATTTGATCTTATTACTTTTTTTACAGTAACAACAATGGGCCAGAGAAGATGGCATCGTAAAGCTGGTAACAACTAACGACCCTGTGACAACTGACGCCATTCTCAACACTGGCTATGGCTTCGCTATTAGCCTATACTACGAGTATTACCTCTGTTATAAATAGTATATTTTACACCCTTAGATTGTATATAGGTTCAACTTTCTGAATATGAGCCCCAAAAATTAAGCCAAAAATAATACACCAATATTTTTAAAAAGTCCCAGCAAAATCGACCTAACCGCGTCGGAGGTTAGCCCGGACAAACAGACATACAGACAGACAAAACATGTGTTTTGGCTTTAGTTGATTTAGTTTCGTGCAAACAACCATATAGTGCAGTCAGTGGAGCTTCAAATCCTATCAATTTTAGTTGTGACTGCACAATTACGTTTTTGGTAGGAATCAATCGGGAACAACCTATAGAACAATATGTAGAGGTTGCGCAGTGATTCTTAGGGTAGGAATTTTCGTGAAAATTCAAAAATTGCAAAACTTTAATCAAATCACATTGTGTTGATAAATAATTTTTAGTTTAAAAAAAACCATTTCTAGAACAGAATAGAATACATTTATTTGCTTTGATAGGTAGATACAACACTGAGTTATTATTAGAAATACAATATACAATACAATCCGTAGAAACTATAATTTGTCTGTAAATTTACATTGTTTTAACAACATGGCAGATTTGATATTATGTTACTAATTTTTTTCTTTAATAATTTTATATTTGACAAAGTTATTTTGTTGCGTGACTCTGTGTGTGTTGATCTATTTATAATTTTTAATTATAATAATTATTTAAAAAATTGTCAATTTCTAATTATGAAATAAAGATAATGAATTTGATTTCCAGGGATAAGTTTAATTAGAGTCAAGAATCCCTTCCCTACGATGTAAATGGTTGGTTATGATTATGAGAAAAAAAACAACGGTAAGGTATTATACCTATGCAACGAAGTTATAATTATCTTTTAAAAAAAGCATCACCGACTTCAATGGATAATATGGGTAGGCCAAGTAAACGCACTGCTCCAATGAGACAGCGAGGTTTCGGAGTAAACTAAAATATCATCAATGTATACAATTTTTAGATATTTGTTGATTTTTCAAAAACCGCTCAACTGATTTCGATAAAATTTAAATGGGACCACCTGGGAAGAACCCTTTGAAATAAAAAAAGAATTTTCTAAATTGGTTCAGGCGTATTCGAGTAATCGGTTAACATGCATAAAAATAAAGATTCCTACGAATTGAGAACCTCCTCCTTTTTTGAAGTCGGTTAAAAAGGAAAACTATCACAGCTAGGTAGGCTTAACAAGTTAAGGAGGACTAACTTATAAAATGCACTTGGAGAAGTAAAAAGGTAATTTTCAGATTTTCAGTATCAAGTAAGTTCACGAAATATTTATGTATTTTTGTACCATAACGGTGTCATAAAATTAAATACCACGATATTTAAAATAGTGGTGGTAAATTGCAGGTAAATCCCTTCCAGAGCCAGACTGCATTGTCTTTTAGCAAATGCCCTTGTAAAAGATTAACTATTACTGTTCCGTGCTAAAGCAAATAAGACAATGCCATAATAAAGGGTCTTTCTACAACGACGGGTCGATGTTAAAATTGAATAAAACAAGATGTGTGTGAGATATTAACGAAATTTATTTTTTATTTGAAAGGCCCATTTATGCCATTATGGATGGATTATGACATCGTTCAAATGTCCGCCGCGGCTTCGTATGGTGGCACGAATCCGAGAGGTCCAATTTTTAATGACTCTGCTGCATAGATCCGGCTGAATCTGAGCGATGGTAACTTTTTGTGGATGCATTGTCACCTGGTGAACCTCATGTGGGTTGTGGTCATCCCATATACGGCAATTTTGCTTATTAACAAAACCATTCATCTCAAATTTGGTCACCAATCGTTGGAGAGTAGACTTTGAAGGGCCACCGCGTCTGCCGTAAAATGGGCGCAATGCGCGCAACGTTTGCACTAACGAACACTCATTTTGATAATAAAGTTTTATCATTTGCACATGCTGCTCAACCGTGTAACTTGCCATGGTGATTTGGCATCAGTGTCTGAATAAGAAAAAACAGATTTGACAGATGCCGCCAAAACAAAATGGCCGCCACAGATTATTAATATCGACCCGCTCTATTTGAAAGACCCTTTATAAATCCAGCGAGCTTCAAGTTTAGCATAGCGTTAGGGGCAAAGAAAATTATAGAGATATTATTTTAGATTGATAGGTATAAGGAAAGTATTTCTCAGCGTAGGTTCCTGGTTCCCGTAGGTTTCTTATTGGTCACACACATAATAGGTAGGTATTTATCTAACAGAAAATGTAATGTTTTAACCTAATATTGTAGTTCGCTGGGAATTTGAAAATGTATACTGAGTTAATAAAAAAAATCTGCTCGTTTCTCATACCTTTTTACCGCTTCGTTAAAATAAATTTTCGGTTACATCAATTATTGTACTACTTACACAAAACAATATTATCATAACTGAGTATAATATGATTAGCGTAAACTTCAAAAAATATACCTAATTAAATGTAGTGACATCAGTAATAGACAGTAGACAAATTATAATCACGGCAGGACGATCATCTAAATGCTTTCCAATAAATATCACTAGGTAAGTATCAGTATCAATAACAGACTGCCAGGCAGCGCGGTGGTGCAAATTGTTATTTGATTTCGTCGGTTATGCGTGTTCAGTACTGGTACTATTATGTATTCTGTGGTTCAGTACAGTTTACATTCATTCGTCCCTTCCGGAGCCAAGGTGTCTAGAAGGGATGTTACGGAGGTGAGTTTACCGGAATCGGAGTTTGTAAATTTTATGTATCGGAGTAAGAATTGGAGCCGGAGTCGGCGTCGCAGCTGGAATCGAACTCGCACTGGCCAGCGCAGTATAATAGAGATAAGATCCTTGTGTCCGCTCTAGCTTCTGATCTTGGTGGACTCGATAAATATTAAGTACAACATTTTAAATTAGTATTTATTCTGCACGATATACAAGGTATCGTCGCTGACAGGACTGCATTTTTCTTTGTTGTACTCATTTAGTAAACTATTCCATTCGATAAAAAAACTTTTTTAAAAGTAAAACACTTTAATCTTGCACTTTAATGTGAAGACCGGCCGAATGTCCTACATGTATGCGCACTTCTGGGGTAGCGTAGTCCTCACAGAAATCTAAATAAGGTACCTTATTCAGATTTCTGTGGTAGTCATAGTACGGGACGTATACTTCTCGATAACTCCATAGAAGTTGACGGTTCTTCTCAATGTCTCAAGCAAAATTAAAATTACATATAAGTAGGCATATTTAACGTAAAACGCTTTTTGTGTTTTTACTAAACTTAACATACTTTATGGTTTTTACTAACTGAATGCCACGTAGAAATAGCATTGCAAATAAATCTTATGTCAAATTTAGCAGTCATTGAGAGGAATACCAGCTTAAAGAGTCTTTTTAGAAGGACATCGTACATCGTTGCCGAAGGTTTTAGGGCGCGTAGGAACAATTTCTTAATTTCGTCAGAACAATGGAGACAATACTACATTTATCTTTCTGGAAAAACTACCTACAGCAAATATCCGTTGCTTCGTAATAAATACTAGTAATAAATACTTCATAACTACAGAACCATAAAATAATTCGGCTTTTGTTAAGGCGCGCCTTTGTTTTTTGGCTTACTGAAAGCATCAAAGCATATTTAAACAACGAGAGAACACCCTCTTGGCTATGTTTAAATATACTTTGATTATATCATTTCTAAGTTAAGCTTCTTACCTGAATCCAATGGGTAAATATACCTGGATAGGCTTGACAAGACGTTAACGTATATACAACTTTTGATCGCACAATATGTCAGTGTTGTAATTAATCACTTATTAATGGTTCCGTTATCTCCTCATGCGACTAACCACCAACTTGTGGCGGCTAAATGAAAATGCAGTTACTGACAGTAGCGTATCTAGATATACAAACTGCATATATGTAACTTTATAGTTCTAAATGATAGATAATAGATGTCTAATATTGACACGGTCACTATATAATGTTGTTAGTTAACAATTTAATTAACAATTAGACCTCCCAACTTTTTTGCGGTATTGTAGAAGATTTGCGTTACGACTTGCGGAACTTGGGTTCTTTTATCTTAAATTTTTGATGGGATTATAATTATTTTAAGCACACACTCTCCCCTCTACCCCCCCTTCCCCCCTCGTCTCCTACTCCCACGTCAAAGGGCGGCAACGCACTTGTGACTCTTGAGTTACAGGTGCCCATGGGCGGCGGTAGTCATTTACCATCAGGTGACCCATCTGCTTGTTTGCCCCCTATACCATAAAAAAAAACACATTCAGTACGATAGACGTATCTACCTAAATATGGCGTACTATATAATGTAAATAATAATAATCCACAGTATTCCATAGGTTATAAATTATAATTAATAATGAATTAAATTATTAATATTAATAATTTAATTAATTATTAATAATTATTAATACTTATTAATAATTTAATTAATTATTAATTATTAATAATTATTAATAATTTATTTAATTATTAATAATTATTAATTATTAATAATTATTAACTATTAATAATTATTAATTATTAATATTAATAATTATTAATAATTTAATTAATTATTATTAAATATTAATAATAATTAATATTAATAATTAAAATTAATTAAATTATTAATAAGTATTAATAATTATTGATAATTAATTAAATTATTAATATTAATAATTAATAATTATTAATAGTTAATAATTATTAATAATTAATAAATAATAATTAATCAGTAATAATTATATATTAAGATATTATAACTCGAATGGAAGGAACGACTTGAGCGACCCAGCGCGGGGCACGCCACAATTGTGGCGGTAAGACCCATCATGGAGGATTGGCTGGAGAGGCGACATGGCGCTCTCTCCTACCGGATGACACAGGTGCTCACCGGACACGGCTGCTTTGGTAAGTACCGTCTGTGTGCCACCATTGCATGAGCTGTCGCGAGGACACCGCACTCCACACTCTGGTGGAGTGCCCTGCGTGGGCGCGGCAACGTGCTGACCTCGCGATGGCCTTGGGTGTGGGTAGCCTCTCACTGGAAACCATGGTGATGGTTATGGTCCAGCACGAGAGCGCATGGGATTCCGCCGCCTCGTTTTGCGAAGAAGTGATGAGTGCCAAGGAGGCGGCGGAAAGGGAACGGGAGAGATCTAGCACTCTTCCGTCCCGAAGAAGACGCACCAGGCGCCGGAGAGAGCGAGACGATCTCCGGCCTCCATGAGCGCTTGCCTGAGGGTGATGGGATGGGTTACCCGTCGCCCTAGCAGAAGCAGGCCCGAGACGGCGGCGCGACGTGTTCCACGCGCATCTCTCTAAATCGGAGGGGGCAAGGCCCCCACGCGAAATTGTGAGGTCGCCTGTTGCCGACCAGGCGGCCAAGTCTGCCGGGGCTCACAGGGACTTCCTTTCTAGGGTACACCTGAGTCCCCGGCAATAGGATCCCGTGACGGAACACCGTGTGGTTTTAGTCGGTCCGAGTCCGACATACCACCTTACCGTTAACCCCAGTGAGGTGATGACCCGTGGGGGTTTCCACACGTAAAAAAAAAAAAAAAAAAAGATATTATAACTTATAATAATAGCTTATTACACCCAAAAAAAAAAATGTATTCTAGGTAGTTACGCAAACTTGTATTATGTACCAACCTGTATATCAATGCCTTAATTAATTATAATAATAATAAATTAATTAATTGTATTGTTATTTTTTAATTGATTGTATTGTTTTATATATTTTACACGTGTGACGTTTTAGTTAAGTAGCATACATTATTTAAGTTAAAAAATTGTTATTAACATTCAACACAATGTAAAAATTGTTATCCCACTAATATCATAAATGTGAAAGTTTAGATGGATGGATGGATGGATGGATGGATGTTTGTTACTCTTTCATGCAAAAACCACAGAACCGATTGCGATAAAACTTGGTATGTAGATAGCTGGAGACCTGGATTAACACATAGGCTACTTTTTATCCCGATATTCCCACGGGATCGGGACTTACGCGGGTGAAACCGCGGGGCGCTGCGAGTGAATAAATAAATAAATTACCAGCAAACTCCAAAATATTTTTTATTTTTTATTTTGTTGTCATCTAGTATAAAACGTCGCAACGAACACGATAGAATCACTAATATTTGAGAAAGTCTTGACACTAATATTTATAAAGTTAAGAATGAGAGTTAGCTCATTCTTCTTTTAGTATACGCTAGTTTTGCATGTTGCTGTTTAATACTCGCAGGGTCTTGTGTAAAAAAGACATCTTTGCATTGCAAAAAACGAACGAATGGAAGCTACTCTGAACACGCATTACCGCCAAAATCAAATAGATACCTACATTATTATTTGGCCCCTCCTGGCCGCCGATTACCTACATACAGAAAAAATGATGTGATTTTTATCTAAAGCTGTTTCCATAATCTTGCTACGGTTATTTGATTTGGGTACTATATGTCACTGCATTTAATCACCTTTTACTGAAGTTTGCGCTAACCATATTATACTCGGTTATGGTAATAATTTGTTTTGTGGTGTATAATAAATAACTGCTGTAATTAAAATTTAATAATTCTATACTAAATTTTGATTCCGATTTGGAGTAAGGCGGGTATATTCATAATTTTCGAATTCCTAACGAAGTAAAATATCCGATACCTATCTTAAAACATTTCATATGAGATAAATACCTAAAAATAGTAAGTAACTGTTGCTAATAAGAAACCTACGGAAACCAGGAACCTGCGTTAAGAAACACCTAATCAGGCGTACATACCTATGAAGTTAGGCTCAAAAATAATATTTCTACATACGTAATATTTTTTGACGCTAATAATTATTTCAAGAAAGTGTAAAGAGCCTGAACTTATTTAAACCTTGTTGGATTTATATTATCGCATTGTTACCATTTCTTTACTACCTACAAAACAATGGTTAATCTATACAGGCGTTGGTCTTTGGATACAGTTGCAATAAGACAATGCAATCGGCCCCTGGCAGTTTAAAGGGACATACTTTTCTACCTGATATTCAGAAGAATTTGAAATATCGTGGTGTTTAATTTTATGACTCTATTATTGTAAAAGTCCATAAATAGAGACAGTTCCAATATTTTCATCATTATATTTCGGCTTCATTGCGAGAACGGTGGTACTTGCTCTTGGTGCTCTCTCTCAATGGTCGCTGAGTCTACTCAATAGTCACTGAGTCGTGCCTTGAAGTCTTGCTGACTTTTCATTGATCTACGAAGAATACGTAGCGGGAATAACCTGTAAGTACCTATCTATTTATTTTGCTATTATTTCATCACTTATTGTTTTCGTTACATTTTATTTACTGATTAAATACTCAAATGCCGATCAATCTATTGTTGTCGTCATTTACGAAGACGACTTCGTTTAATTCAGTCGCATTTGAACATTTCTTGAAGTATTTTAAAAGATTAGCCTTTTTCGAAATCGATGAAAACTGATGATACATTTTAAAATTGACTTTCCTGTAAAAGAGCCTTCTTTAACGCATACTTTATAAATTCAAATTATTTATATTTAATATTTATTTTTTAAATTTCTAATTTTCTTTAAAGTACAGTACAGAAAGGTGTCCTTAAAATTTTAAAGGGCGTTATGTGTCGAAGAAGAATAGTTGACTAAGCTTGAAAAGATTAAAAGAATGAAATATTTTATTCGAAAAATGCTTCAGTTTCATTCATGTCAGGCCTCTCTCTTAATTTGTCAGTTTCAAAATCAAGTTATTGCATTAAAAACCACGTAGTTTTCTAAAACTATTAGCGATTAACCTTGTTCACGGGGTAGACCCCGTGAACAACGTTAATTGCTAATAATTTTAGAGTCGTACAGTAGACTGTACGACTCTAAAATGTAATCACAACTTTCTAGAACACTCTGTATAGTCCAAATAAGTGTATTAGAATCGCTATTGGAACAACTACCTAAAATTACTATTCGTACTGAGCGTTTCTTCATAAAAGTAAAACTTTTAAGTTAAAGTTTTTTCGTAAAACGATGACACGAGCATCATCTCAAACTAAGCTCAAGTTGTTCTAAGATAAATTTCGGCATCTTAAGGCTTTTTTTTAATATTTCAAATAATATCATATTAGTTCAAACGTTTTTGGTAAATGAACGTGTGTAGTTTATGGGTTTAGGGTAAGTAATTAAATGCAAGAACTTATGCAATTTTAATTCAAATTCTCTTTTTGATTAATGAATTTGCAAACCCTATACTTATTTGATGTTCGTGAAATCGCGGCTTCTACTTCGAGCTGTATTTAGCGCCTTACGAAATTATTAATCTACATACAATTAATTTTTTCAACTTTACGCATCAAGTTGAAATTAATACCAGTTTTCTCAGAAACCCGTTGATTCGTCAACGTTTAGAAAACTGGTCTTGACAGACAGACAGACAGACGGACAACAAAGGGACCTTATAAGGGTACCTTTTCTTCCTTTTGAGGAACGGAACCCTGAAAACGATCGCTATTTCGTGAGTGGATTTTTTGGTGATTTTAAATGAATTCGATCCTCGAATCTCTTCTGTATGTCAAATCAATTCTTTAGTGAAAAAGAAAAGAACTATGAGAAGTTTAATTCTGATATGCTTAAGTTTCTTTTACCTTACGAATTACGACTGCCAAGAAGCAGTGCATGTGTACCGCATAGCTGTTTGCTCCTAAGTGAGTGTGTGGACTTTCGCACTGCTTTTAATTTCTTAATTTATTCATCCAAATGTTAGTACTTGGTTTTTTGACACTTCAAATAATAGAGATTTAATAAGTAATAATTGAAATTATCACGACTTATAGGACGTTTACCTTATTGGAAACGCGACGCCCATCACGCCTGGTCTGACTGGTCTCCGTAATTGAAACATTACAATTATGTGTACAGATCCTCGTAAAGTCAGGTTTATTTATGGTCATATAAATAAACTACAATTTAAACGTTTTATACATTAACAATAGATTTATATCTATTAAGATTAAATATATTTAAATAATTTATAGGTGTGTCTGTCTTAAACATAGCTTTTTTGCCACACCACCAAATGCCTCAAACAAGCCTTACGAAATAAATGACTTATATTGGAGACTATGAATGCACTACTCAATAGTTGTTTTTCATTTGGAACTAATACTTAATATTAAATATACAATGAAACATATCTTTGAACTTTGTATAGTAACGATGGCGTCAGCGAGAATGTCAGACATTGACGCAGCAGAGGCTTTGTTGACACTGCACTGCAATGTTGGTGGTGGAAACGAAAGTAAGTTATTTATATTTTTCTAATGAAAATACTTTTTGGAAAAACAAAACATTGAGGAAGATGGACGAATAGACGTCCATTTTTTACCTTTTTGTTATTTAACTTGTATAATTATAAAACACTTGACATTGGCCGAATTCCTGCGTTGATTCTTCGCGCGATTATGGATTGAGTCCATTATATATATATATATATATAATACTATTTGTACAGAATGATTTTGACGGTAGGGTAAATATCAGGCGGCAATATTTCCCGAAGTAGTATGCCACTTTATCGTTTATTTACCTTGTACATTCACAATGTCATTTACACGTGTAATACATAATGTAAGTTGCGGCTCGATCACGCACTTAATAGATATTTAGATACCTTTAAATTGCCTGACGTTTCCACCAGGTTGCACTAGCCGTGACAGGCTGACTGGCTCAGTGGTGCACGCTCTCCGTTGTTGAATCCGTGATACACGATTCACCCACACATTTTCGATATTTTTGATAAAATTAAAAGCATACCACCTCGCTGTTATGCTCAGAATAGAGACGCCGTTAGTACCTGTATCATGTTAGTATAGTATGTGAAAAAAAATTATCAAAAAATCAAAGAAATGTGTGGGTGGATGAAGGTTCCAGAATTATAATTTTTTTTTGGAAAAATTATATTTTTTGACACCATTATAAAAGACTTTTTCATTTGTAGGTGCCAGCAGCCTTAGCAGTGAAGACGTTGAATCGGCAAAATTATTCTTAAATTTTGTCATAGTGTCAAACAACATACAGGTACATACTTAAATCTTCAAGACTTGTCAACTTGTTAGGAATATGTATTAACATTTCACCGCTAGGTCTTGTGCTTTGGCAACATATTATGGTTTATATATATCATGATATACTAACATTAATTTTGAAAACAATTTAAAATGGTGGCGTGTACAAAAGCTCTAAATTTAAAAATATATTAGACTAAGACCCTTTTTTGACAGACACTTGAGGATAAATTATTTTGATGGTCTCAGTTGGTCTTTAGGTCAGGTCTTGATTAGCTCAACTAGATCAAGTTCTGTATGCGTATTAAGGGGAGGTAAGTAATAGCCCCTTACGTCCGCGTCGTCCTAACCTCTAACACCTGGAAATTGTAAAATATTAAAATGCATAAATTAAAACTGTGCCTCAACCTAAATGATTGACATTCTAGTCTACTGTTGATGCCTAAAGATAATGATATGTTCTGTATGTATTATATATTTTTATGTAGTAATGACGTATAGCAAGCTATTTATGTAAGTTATAGTATTTATTTCATGTAATATGTATATCTACTTTGTTATGATTATTTAAGTATTATAAATAACTCCTAAACGAACCGAAAGAACTATAGATTGATATATTACAGTATAAAACCCTTTTTTAGTTTTAAGTACTTTTTGTTCAAAATTGTAAACCTGTTGTCTTTTATTTTAGAAAATAAATAAATTTTGGGAATAAAATGTTCTTTTCCAAAATCACTATAAAATCTGCGTGTATATTTTGGAATCAATATTTATTGTACACCACTAAAATATTGCTTATAGTGAGCACACACAATTGATATGTACAAAGGGCGGCCTTATCGCTAAAATGAGTTGTTTTGACGTGGAAAACAAATAGAGAAAAAAAACCGTATTTCAATTGAGAGAAATCAAAATGTTAAAAACTAGGTACATTATATACCTACATAATCGATAATACATATAATTCATACATACAAGTCTAGAGTAATAAGATTATATCAGATAAATGCAGCAATGGAAGAAAAGGAGAATTTAAGTAGCTAAGTAATATTCTTTGACCATATTTGTATACCTATTTCAGACTAAAGAGAAATCGCCTGAAAGTGTCGATGTACCTATCCATGGAGCGCCTACAAGTAATGAAAGCGCAACAGCTAATCAGCCCTCGACGTCGACGACGACGACGATGACGACGGCGGCGGTAAGACATAATAAAATTTCATTACATATTCGTGTCAAAAGCAGAACCTTATTGCTAACGTACGTTATATTTCAGGAAACATCAAAAAGAAAGTCTCCTGATCATAACTCGAGTGATTCAGGTGTCAGCCTCGACCAGCAATTACAAATCAGCAAGCGCTCAAGGTTATTTAAAGGAAAACCTGTGTTTCGTTACACCGCAGTAAACAATGCGTCAGTGGATACAAGTGGCGAAGATAGCCTGGAAAGTAAAGCTGGTCTTCAAACTCAGGACCACGACACTGAACAGCCACAGCCAGCAGTTAATGACGAAACAATAGGTAACAATCTAGCAAAGACTAATGATGTAGCAAATACTGCAAATGCGACCAACAAACATTTAATATACTTCACATTTCAGAAAATAACACAGCAGAGACTCGTGGCACTTGGCACTATAAGAAGACGGTAGAAACACGCGATGCTGAAACACAAACCGACGAAACCGGCACTTCTAAAATAATTGAACTAGAATCGACCATTACTAAGCTTAGTGAAAATATTAAGAATTTGAAATCAGAAATGGAGAAAAATAACATTTTTCAAAATAATGACGGTGATGACAAAAAGAGTGCTACTTCTCTTACTACGGTAGTATTATCATTGATTGTTATAACTATGAACGTTGTTAGATAATACATTGGCTCTAAAATATTATGTATATTGATGTTAATAACATTTTTCTTACAGATTGTAAATGAGTGTAATGGTACGAGCAAGATAGAAAGAAAGGATCATGAGGCCAAAAATAAAGCCGGTCCTAGTCGTGCTGGTGTCAAATCAGCCAAAGTGCCAAGCAACAGAAACGCGAGCCTTAATGAAAGTAACGAAATGGTTTGTGTCTCATTAGCCTTACCTTAATATAAAATATTACTTCCAAGCACAATCATACTCAGTAAAGTAATTTTGTATTTTTGTGCTTTCAGATACCAATTGGGTATGGACACACATTAATTCCTGCTAATATTATAAAACACATCAATTGGGCTTCCTACACAAGCGCCACGAGAAAATTATTAACATGTGTTTTTTCACGCAAGTATGTATTAGTATTTAGTTATCATTGCTTTATGGAACGGAAAGTAGGAGTGATAATAATAGGCCATCTTATGGCTTAAACAGAATTCAATAGTTCAAGAAGGTTATTTTATTATTTGGTGAGGACTAAAAATTTGTTTATACTAGCTGCGTCCCGCGGTTCACCCGCGTAATGCCCGATGCCGTGGGAATATTGGGATAAAACGTAGCCTATGTGTTAATCCAAGTATCCAGCTATGTACATACTAAGTTTCATCTCAAAGAACAACAATCGTCACAAACTTTCAGGTTTATAATATTAGTAGGATACAATTTGATAGTTTATGTGAATAAGCTCACTACTCAAAACTTTAAAGGTTTATTTTCTTATTGCTCTTTAGTTCTACGGGAACGCAACCCCAGCCTCTGCAAGCCACTGCAGTCTCAGTCCCGTTCCCCATCCGAGATTTGCGGTATCCCTTACCCTAGGTTCATCTCATTACCCATTTTTACTTATACAAGTTTACCTTCTTTCTTTTTCCCGTCTTAAAAGAACTACATTCCCAAAGAGGATTGGTATTAGGCAGGCTGCCGGCTGAGAAAAGGGCAGGAAGATGATGACCGATTACTCACTGATGGCTGAAACTGCTAGGAAAATTTATAGTTGCTGCTAGTTCCTTTGCCATCAGGTCAGGATCTGATAACAGAATCCTAGAGAAATTAAGGGACCTCTTCAAATATTATGCATAACTAACCCTCGGTTAGCACTATTTGGTAAAGTAAAAATGATGACGAAGACCTCAGATGGCCACCAGAACTACTCAATGACTAGTTTTTGATTATTTTATAGTGGTTGACAAGCAATTTATGGTCGTCACCATGCGTATGAAGTATCAGGAAAACTCTCCAATAATTAATGTCCCTGCATCGGGGAAAGCAAGTTTTTATAAAAGGCGATGAGCAACTGACATTAGGCTTTTCTTACTTAGATAAATTACAAACCGACGCACTCGAAAGCGAGCAACAAAATTGCGAATTTTTAACACTTAAAATGGATTTAAAAAAAAACGAGGTTCTCCATTCGACTTTTTTTTTTGTGGTCTGTGTTCTGTGGTTAATTTAATAAGTTATACTCAAAACTCAAAGAAGATCATTTAAATTAGTAATAGTAGGTATATTATCAAAATAATGATATGTGAATTACACAAACATTTATCGGATGCCGAGATCGAACTCATAAAATTTATCGCAATGTACCTTTTAGTTTAGTGCGATTATGAGTAAAAAGGTTATTATAACTGTTAAAGGTTCAGTGATTCGAACATATTAATTATTTAATGCCTTTTTAATTTGAACTTATATACTTTAAAGTACTACTTCCTATAATTCCTCATTTTTCTTTTTACAGAGTTCTGGCCACTCATTGCTTAACTGGAAAACAATCGCCTGCATTTCAAAAAAAACCTGCAAAGATGATGTTAAATCCAGTTACAGTGAACGACATAGTGCAGACAGTGGCTGAACGGTGTGGTGTGCCGGAAAAACTAGTCAGGTAGTAAAACGTGACCCACCGAGAATTTTACCAGCTTCTGCTAATAGGTTCACACACAGGCTTAACAACATTCGAACTTAAATATAAACATAATACACTTAGGTCTACCAACCGTTCCCATTCAAATCCTAGCGCAAGATAGACTTAAGTTAGACCTAAGCAAAAAAATAAATAAACTAAGTAGCTTTAGGTAAAAGTAATGATTCCAAAATGTTATAAAAGTATACATGAGAATAACTTAAATAAATTCCTTTGTCATACTGGCTCTGTTTGTTACCTTGCTACGTAATCTAACAAACTTTTCAGGTTTACAATAAGTACGTACATTTGTATACAATTATGAGTAAATAAAATTCCACTTTTTAAAAATATTTACAGGTCCAGTGTTACAACAAAATGCGCCGATGAGAGCAAAATGTTCCGCACTCGGCAAGAAAAGAAAAAGATACGTCGATTCAAATTAACGAGGGAAAATAATCTTCCGGATTCGGAGTCCGACTAACCCGAAATAAAAAATAATACGACGGCTAAATCTCTTTCTTAAAAAAGAAGGTAAGAGAATAACTAATTGACATTATTTTAAAGTCCACTGTAGATACTTTAATTTAACAAATATAATCACATGTACTGAGATCGATACATGCCATTTTTCGTCGCTAAATCTTCTTTTTAAATAAAAAGCTCGATCAAGAAAAGAACGCTTTTTATAATATCTAGTCATCGTGTTTGCAATCAATTCAATGAAACACTTCCTAATTTCGCTTGAGATCGACAAGGCCCGAATTTACCCAAGTCCTTTAGTTCACGAGCTCGTTAAGATATCACACTACCCATCTCCGATTCAGTTTATCCGGCCTCGCACCTACCCATTTCATTTAGCCCTCTCATTTATGTATTACATGACAACGTTTATACATAGGCATCGACAACATATAAATGTATTTTTTAACTAATTATTACTTATGTATTTTTTTTTGTGCTTGCAGATTCTGATTGACTAACTATCTATCAATCAATTGGCTATGGAAATACATACATTGATTTCAGGGGATTTATAGTGAAATATATCAATTGGAATTAATAAACAGCCGGTATTAGAAAACTATTATCAGCTGTTATAAAATAATTACAGGACATGTGGTTCAAGAAGAAACGTCCACTCAAATTTAAGAGTGAAAATATTTGTCCTCTTGTAATTAAAAAAAGGAACATTAAAATATAATCAAAATTCAAGCAATTAAAGTTTCTCTCTAAACGTGCAGTTACAACTCAGCATACGCTCAATATAATATAAAGGGAAACCTGTATTTCCTTATACTTTGTAAATAGTGTGTTAGTGGATACCAGTGGCAAGGACAACCTGGAAAATAAAGTTGGTGATCAGACTAAAGCCCAAGACACTGAACAAGCAACAGTGAATGACTTAACAAAACGCAACAATTGAAAAGCGATCTGTGATGTAGCTAATACTGCATATACGGCCAACCAACCTCTAATATATAGTGGCATTCGGCAGCCAAAGAGCTATCAAAGGAAAAGTTTCCTGATCATAACTCGAGTGATTCAGGTGTCAGCCTCGACCAGCAAACACACATCATCAAGCACTCAAGAATATATAAAGAAAAACCTGTATTTCAGTACACTCCAATAAACAATGTGTTAGGGTACTTATACAAGGGGCGAAACTAGCCTGGAAAGCAAAGTTGGCCAACAAACTCAGGATTGGTCCAGATTTTATCACTTCTTGGAACACTGAACAACCAACATTTAATGACCGAACAAAAGGTAACAATCGATCAGAGTCTAGTGAAGTAGCAAATAGTGCAAAAGCAACCAACAAACCTCCAACATAATTCACTTTCAGATAATAACTCATGAGAATAACTTAAGTAATTCCTTTGTTACACGGGCTCTGTTTGTTAACTTGGTACGTAATCTAGCAAACTCTTCAGATTTACAATAAGTACATATATGTACATATTTATAGAATTATGAGTAAATAACATTCAACTTTTTAAAAATATTTACAGGTCTAGTGTTACAACAAAATGCGCCGATGAGAGCCAAATGTTCCGCACTCGGCAAGAAAAGAACGTCAACTCAAAATAACGAGGGAAAATAATCTTCTCGATTCAGAGTCCGACTAATCCGAAATAAAAAATAATACGCAACTAAATCTCGTTCTTAAACAAGAAGGTAAGAGAATAACTAATGGACATTATTTTAAAGTCCACATAAAGTTAACAAACCAATAGGAACGTTTTGCTAAAAGCTTTCGACTAAATATAGAATGTATGTCTGGGATCATAGACAAAAAAAAATCCACTGTACTTAGATACTTTAATTTAACAAATATAATCACATGTACTGAGATCGATACATACCATTTTTCATTGCTAAATCTTCTTTTTAAATAAAAAGCTCACCAAAAGACCGTTTTTTTATAATTTCAAGTCATCGTGTTTGCAATCAATTCAATTAAACACTTCCTAATATCGCTTGAGATCGACAAGGCCCGAATTTAAACGAGTCCTAGTTAGTTCACGAGCTTGTTAAGATATCACACTACCCTTCTCCGAATCAGTTTATCCGGCCTCGCACTTACCCATTTCATTTAGCCCTCTCATTTATGTATTAAATGACGTATATACATAGGCATCGAAAACATGTAGATGTAATTTTTATGTAATTTTATGTATTTTTTTTTGTGCTTACAGATTCTGATTGGCTAACTATGTACCAATCGATTGGCTATGGAAATACATACATTGATTTCAGCCAATTTATGTGAAATTATTAATATTAATTAATAAACAGCCGGTGATAGAAAATTATTATAAGCTGTTATAAAATTATTAATGAAATGGAAACAAAATATTTCGCACAAATCAAGAAAAGAAAAAGTAACGTCAACTCAAATTAAAGAGCAAAAATATTTGTCCTCGTATAATTAAATTCAAGCGATTCAGCTTTCTCTCTCAACGTGCAGCCACAACTCAGCATACGCTCAATATTGTTTAAAGGGAAACCTGTATTTCCTTATACTGCGTAAATAGTGTGTTAGTGGATACCAGAACTATCAAAGGAAAAGTTTCCTGGTCATAACTCGAGGGATTCAGGTGTCAGCCTCGACCAGCAAACACACATCACCAAGCACTCGAGATTATTTAAAGAAAAATCTGTATTTCATTACACCCTAATAAACAATGCTTTAGGGTACTTATACAAAGGGCGAAGCTAGCCTAGAAAGTAAAGCTGGCCATCAAACTCAGGATTGGTCCATATTTTGTCACTTCTTGGAATACTGAACAACCAACAGTTAATGACTGAACAAAAGGTAACAATCTATCAGAGTCTAGTGAAGTAGCAAATACTGCAAATGCGACCAACAAACCTCATTCACCACCACCAAACACTTCACTTTCAGATAATAACACAATAGAGGCTAGTGGCACACGGTAACATAAGAAGAAGGTAGAACGCGATGCCGAACCACAAACCGAAGATACCGACCTCGAAACGCCGGCTCCGGCGACAATAGTCAGCCCGAGTAGCCCGTCACCTACTGGTGACAATGACCAGAAGGAATCGCGGGCCGCCCAACTCGACGGATGAGGATGAAGACTTCATCGACGTTGAGGACGGCAAGCACATAGATGTTACTGACCTGATACCTACTCAACGGAACGAAGAAAGACTGTGACTGAGACGCGCTTGTATTTTATTTTTTAATAGTAATTTCAAATTATTGGGGGAGAAATGTTATATAGACACCTACTTAAATGCATAGGTTAGCGACGCGCCGCTCTGTGTCCGTTTTAATAAAGCCAGTGAGTTGACAGCCTTTGATCATTTCATTCGTCTCGTGCTAACATATCAAACTTTAAAGTACTTAAACTGCAATCGACCATTACTAAGCTCTATGAAATGATTAAGACATTGCAATCCGAAATTAAGGAGAACAGAAGTCACATTTCTTAAAGACTGAGCCAGACTAAGGCCTAAGACACTGAACAAGCAGTAATGAATGACTAAACGAAAGATAACAATTGAAAAGAGACCAGTGATGTAGCAAATACTGTAAACCAACCTAGTAGTTGTTAAGAATTTTGAATCGGCGCTAAATAATAAATGATTAATTACCTATGTAGAGCCATGTCCATGTTACTGTACGTTACGTAGTACATATAAAATTTAGATAAATAATCAGTTTGTTGTTTGGCGGCGACTTAAATTAAGTTTATATAAAATTTGATAGTTTATGTAAATAAGTTTTTTTAGTTCTTTTCGTCGCTCGGTTTAATTTTTTGTTAAAAATATTTTTTTTTCCTTTTGTATTCCTTGTCCTTAAGCTAAAGCAAATTACCTAATAAGCCACGCGTTGCTGTGGCTAAGTAGGTAATTTGGAAAAAAAATATTGTAACTATAAATTGATATAAAAACTATCCTATTTCTCAAGACCAAACTGCACACATTATACAAAATTTGATTAAAATCGGTTCATTATTTTAGGAGTTCATTACGGATAAACAACGTGACACGAAATTTTTCTATACAAAGATTTAAATCTGATGACTTCTTACACTTGCTGACAGAACCCTTGGTGTAATAGAGGACAAACTAAAATATATGTGTAAAAGATTTGACAAAGCATATATTTGTAACTAGTAAATGTAAAATGTAAATACGCAGAGGGTGTGGGTGGGTAGTAGACCCTCTGGCTAGTAGCCAGAGGGTCCACTATGCGTATTTACATTTTCATTAGGTTATCGTTAAAATCCTGTTTAAATTCATACCCTTCTATATCTTTCTGCTAATCTGACTAATATTATAACTACGAGAGTTTGTAAGGGAGCGATGGATAGTTGAGTAACAAACGGTCACGCAATAAGTCTGAACGGGTCTGGATGAAATTTGGCAGAGAGATAGATTAGGTAGAGTCTGGAATAGCTCATAGGCTTATTATCCCTGAAAAATGTACGGTTTACGTGGCATACATTTTGTAACAGCGGGCAACAGCTTGTAAGACATACATATATATGAGTTTCGTGTACAATAAAGGTAATAAGCTTTATTAATATTTCTATTTATCATTTCGAAATTGTTATCAATTTTATTAACATACTATTGGTATTTGTAGGTATTGTTGATCCAAGATTTGGTTTAATCTCAGAAGATCCATTGGCGAGCTATCATGGATCTAATGCCGATGTTTTTTCTCATTTGATCCTGATTTCAAGAAGTAACGATTGTAATGTGTTGTATAAAAGCAATAATATTAAAAGGCTTTACAGCTTACTTTAAAAGCTTTGAACCTTTGTGCAAAATTGATAACAAATTATTAATTGTATGCTGATTTAAAATAAATAAAACAAAAATAACTTTATTATTATTTAATGTTACACAAGTTGACTATTTTAAGCTTTTATGTTGCATTTATAATCCGGTCTATTTTATATTTCGATTTTTATATTTTTTTCTGAGTTTTTAAAGAATACCTTCTCATAACGTGGGTCACACATTACTACTATGTTATTGAAAATTTCGACATTAAATACATTTAAATAAATAATTGACCAAATTCAATGCAACCTGTCTCAAATTCACCGGATTTCTATTACCTACTAAATAAATAAAGTCCGGTAGGTACTTGAAATTGAAATACGGTAGGAGCAAATTACAAAAAACTCAATTTATCGCAATGTAACGATGTCAAAATGACGTTCATTTTGACAGCGTTAGACACTTCCAAAATGGGATCAACTTCATGATGATGTTGCTGAATCATAAACGAATAAGTTAATCTGTGTCAATACCTGTGCGTAATTAAATCCACGTTTTTTCTAATTAGACTGGTCTATTGCGCGCGATAAATACCGCCGGCGGACCTTATATGCAGTCTAGCGCAGTGGATGGGCGACATCTGCACTCTGCACTCACGCTTTTATTTCTAAAGTATGAAAAACGTAATTCGAGATCGTATTGATATATTCTTTAAATACTGTAAAATTTACACTGAAAATTGAAATGGTTGTTTATGTGCAGTATTAACGTAGATAAATAAGACAAAAAAAGCCCGGTAGCACTATTTATGAAATTTAAAAAATTATCCTCTTTAATCTCGCCCCCCTCTTAACTTCATGCAAGATTTAGAATATTTTCCACCAAACAGTTTAATAATCGAAGTTTTAAAAAAGGTAAGAAGTTAATTAATCTTTATATAAAAATAAAACAAATGTAGGATTGTTATACTTATACAAAAATTTTGGAATTATAAATACTTAATTTTACAGCAATTAAAAAAATAATAATTAGGTAACCATACAGTCCCTATATACAGTTATGGCCATGCGGCCGTGCGCTATATTGCGAGGCAATAATAATCGTGCTTACGAACATTTCAGTTTATTTTCGCATGCAACATTCGGCGCTCAGAAAGAGTAAGCAAATAAAGTAGGTATCGATATTTTTCTAGGGAGTAATTTATCTGTTACCTAGTAAAACTACTCAGTAATCTGTGGTCCAACTCCTTGTGTAATAATATAGGTATAGATATTAATTTGGTTGTACTTTGTATGCATAACTAGATATTGCCCGCGACGATGTTTCCGAGATAAAAGTAGACTGTGCTATTCCAGACTAAAATCTATCTCTGTGCCAAATTTCATCCAGATCCGTTCAGCCGTTTTGGCAACAACAAACATACATCCAAACTTTCGCATTTATAATAGTAGTAAGATAAGATGAATATGAGTTTGTTGTAAAATAAAGGTAATAAATACTTCATTACTATTTCTATTTATAAATCTGAAATTGTTTATTTGTCAATTTTTTGCACATACTATGAAAACAAATAACACATTTTCATGGCGCTGCGGCACGTGAAGGGAATTCTTTGTACGCATTTTTAAACAAATGAAACGTGAAATTTAGAATACTTAAAGTTTCGATATAGAACAAATTTTAAACAATCTTCTTAATATATATAAATCTCGTGTCACAATGTTTGTCCTCAATGGACTCCTAAACCACTTAACCGATTATAATAAAATTCGCACACCATGTGCAGTTCGATCCAACTTGAGAGATAGGATAGTTTAAATCTCAAATTATAGTCGCAATTTTAATTTATTGCTAATTATTTGTCTGTTATTATTTGACAGTCACAATTATCTGTTAACTCCAAATGATTCTAACAGATGTCGATACCTTTCGACTGGGTGGAGTAAGTATTCAATAGATGGCGCTGCTATGGTAATTCTACGAACGTGTCATATAAGCTACATTTTAACAGCATAATTACCACGTGTTGTTGACGCTATAAAATTAATTAAATTTATTTTGTAGTGAACGAAATACCGTATAATTCAGCTAATTATTTGTCTGTTATTTGCGATTTAATATCTGATGGACGAGTCATTTTGTACAACAATATGAATTTTTCAATTGAGTACTTTAGTTTTGTTTTCAATTTAGCTAATTAGATTTTACCGGAAGGGTTTTATTTCCTTAGTTGCGATTAGAGAAATAAAATATGGCGGTACGAAGTTCGCCGGGTCAGCTAGTATAATATATGTTACAAATCTAGAGTGGTGCCGAAAGTCTAACAATGACAGTACAACTTATACTGGAAATTAATAGGTTTTCAATTGTGTAATATATGATATAAGGTCAAATTTCGACCACTATCTCTTATTTATATATACATAGATACGTGAGTACTCTTTGTAAGTTTTTTTAAGCAAACACGAACAGACAGGAATGTGAAATAGTGCAGAAAGACAAAAATTTTAAACAATATGTGATATAAAATAAAAACGCCTACATAATAATAAAAAGCTATAGGGGTCGAGTAAATATTTTGACATGTCATGGTCCAAATTCTATACATCACAATCCAGAAATTAAACAAGACAATCGAAACGGTCAATATTCGACCGCCAGGCGATCTCTAGTACATAATATAATGAGGTACACATCTCGAAAGTTTAAAAAACAATTGTTTAATTATGATTATGATTGAAATGTCGATCGTTCAGCATTGGCTTCCTCTTCTATTTTAATAATAATGTAGAAGACGCAGCCTATGCTTACGATCAACTGTGGATTTCATAAGAATAATGAAGTCCACAATTTGAGTTAGTCCATAATTTGGTGCATAAAAATAAACCTTGGAAGTTAGGCTCCAGTCCAGTGCGGTAGCACTGGACTGGAGTCTAACTTCGATCAATCCGGCTCGAAGGACCAGTATGTTGGGTGCTCCGTTGGTCGAGAAAGAAAAGACTGTGGACTGTATATAGGCGCGCTGGTGTGTTTGAAAGCAGGAACAAGGATACAATGTTGAGCGGTGGACCGGTGCGTAGATGAGTGCCGGCTGTGGTCCTGCTGTTGCAGATGTACTCCTGCGCCCCCCTCCCACGTACAGTAGTAGGGATGCGACGCGACTTTAGTAGATTTGCGCTGGCGGCCGATGTCGAGAGTTTAATCGATTCTCGACATATTCCCCCGCAGGTGGCGTTATACGTCCTGGACTGGAAGACCTTTTCTGGTACGGATGTCTGCTACTCGGTTGGCCCCGTCAATACTCGGGAAGACCTTAATGATTCTCCCAAGCATCCATTGCAAAGGAGGAAGACATTTGTCCTTCACTAAGACCACATCATTAGGACTTAGGCTCTGGTTCGAAGGCGTTAGCCATTTGGACTTCTGCTGTAAGGTCGTTGTGTACTCCTTGTGAAATCTGCCCCAGAAGTGCTGCCTGATGTATTCTAGTCGCTTGTAGCGATCTGTGCTAGTTACGTCTCTGTCAATTACTTGTGGGTATGGAACTGACGTGAGTGGCCGTCCGATTAAGAAATGAGAAGGAGTTAATGCAGTTAAGTCAAGGGGATCAGTTGATAAGGGAGTAATGGGGCGAGAATTTAAAATAGACTCAATTTGAGCTAGACATGTGGTCATCTCCTCATACGTAAAATGAACTGCTTGCAACATTCGTCTAAGATGATGCTTGGTCAGACGGACTGCCGCCTCAGACATTCCATTAAAGTGGGGGGTATAGGGTGGAGTAAATTTAAATTCTATACCTTCCTGTGCTATGTCGTATTGTATATTAGATTCAGCTAAAAACCTATGCAAGTCGTTGCATGCACCCACAAAGTTCGTGCCGTTGTCGGATAATATGCTTTGTGGCTTACCCCTACGAGCAATTAAGCGGTGTAACGCGGCAATGTTAGCTTCTTTTGTGAGATCTGTAACAAGCTCCAAGTGAATAGCCTTTACCGAAAAACACACGAATATACACAGGTAGGACTTCAAGAGACTGCAGCCTCGACCCTTGCGATCAGCTATCAGTAGTGGTCCCGCGTAGTTAACACCACAGTGCAAGAAAGGAAATTCTAAATTAGTTCTATTATAAGGAAGTTGACCCATAACGGGCTGAGTAGATTGAGCCATAAACCTAAAGCATTTTAGACATTTATTAACTATAGATTTACATAGATTTCTACCATTTAGAGGCTAATATGTTTGACGTACGTTTGCAAGTAATAATTGCGGGCCTGCGTGTAGTAAATTATTATGGTACATATGAAAAATAAGCTTTGTTAAGTGATGCTTGCTACAAAGCAATATGGGATGCTTAACATCGTAAGAATAAGGTGAATTATCCAACCTACCACCTACACGAATAATATGGCTTTCGTCCAGGAAGGGCGATAAAGGTAAGCGATTTTTAACGGGTAGAACCTTCCCAGCCTTCAGAATAGAAAACTCTTCAGGAAACATTTCAGACTGAGCTTGACGAATGATAACATTCAGTGCATTTTTTAATTCTAGAGTGGTAAAACTATTGGTAAGTATGTCTTTTTTAGTTTTCAAATGTATAAATTACTTCGTAGTAAAGTCTAGTTCTAAAGCCTACGTAGTAATTATTCAGTAATATGTGGTAACATATTACTGAATAATTACTACGTAGACTTGACAGACTTTGCAAACGTTCGATAACATTATAAGGACCTGCCTGCCTGTCAGCCCTGTTAGGTATGCAGGTTTTGCTAACGACGTTTTCTATGATAATACCTAATTATTTTCTAACTTATTAATATAGACGTCGATTAGTCAGGTTTAAGGTTGGCGATAAGGATTAGACCAACCGGATACCTATCAATGTTGGTGGCATGCAATGGTTTCTTTAATTATTTTTATTAATTAATTCTAGCAACGTGGGTCACACATTACTATGTAGTATTCTTGTTAACCCCTCCAGCTAAGCTTAACGCTTGTGTTAGGAGTACGTTCACATCGGTAGTGTACTGGGTGGGGTTCTACTCGTTAAGTCACAAGTCCGACGCCTTCGCCATTACGCTCCCGGCCGCTTGGTTCAATTGTCCACTGTACTGTTAAATAATAGTAATCTTTAGTGATGCCTTCATTGTGGTCAGTACCATATGTGTTTTATTTAATTCATAACAAACATCTGTTAAACAATCCAAAACACCTGTAGTGCCTCCAAGTTTTTTAATTACAATAATTTTCCAACCCGTAACGAGTAGGTCCATATTTTTACGAAGCAAAGTGCATCTAATGATTAAATCTGATTAAAGTACGTTTACATATTAGTTTTTGAAGATGTGAAATTTTTTAACAGTTTTGAAGAGTAGTACTTACTAGTATATGTACTGATGTACAAAGATTAGTTTAGCTAAGTGACTGGTATGAGCGGAGTAGAAAATGCTATAATCATAAATACCTATATACTTCTAAATAAATATATTTTCTGATAATCTCTGAAATATCCGAACGACACTGTGTTGGACTTGATTGAAATGTATAATTTAATTGCGGGTATTCTAAAAATAAATTATAAGCCTCGTATAAAACCATTGTCTCACCTAAGATCTGTCTTTAGAACGTTTGAAGTAACGGACACAAATATACAACCACGACGGTTGTCGAGACATTGCAGTTTCTATTATCGTTTTTTGCCATACCGAGGGGTCTATGAACGAACGTTAGGGCGGAACTCCGATTGTATTGTAGGGATTTTTTTACCTGGGTGATGCGCAATAGACTCTGCAAGGACTCAGTATCATATTGAAAGTCGTACAGATAAACGAGTCGTGTTAATATGACTTCAAAGGTTTGGCTACTCGTTGAATGGGTGGAAGAAAACAATCTCTTTACATCATACGGTGCGGTGAATTATGACAGCGTGGTTTACAATGAGACCAATTTGGAACCTGGGAATATTGTGTACGTTCGTGTTCATAGTCGAGAAAATCCACGTCGAGCGAAGATTCTGCGTATTTCGGGTATGTTAATAATAGCCATTAAGTCCATAAAATAGTATGAAATCAATTGTGTCCCGGAGTGCCACTTCAAACGGTTTACGCCATATCTTCGATATTCGAATTCCTTGCACTGTATCATACAGTAAACTCTTCAAGTTTTCTGACAAGCACACGAATTTGAACAAAATACAATACCGCATGTTCAATTGTACTTTATGGTTGTACATTGTATGTGTAAATTCTATGAAACAACGGAACCCTTATCGTCTTTCTATCCATCTGTGGATGAATATTTTCTCAAGAAAATAATTAAAACTTGCACACATAAACTGTTTGCTGACGATACACCACGAATCGCGGACGCATAACTTCAATATTGTGCGAAGTACTATGCATGCACAACGTGACACATTATTTTGAGAAAAGATTTTAATAGCTTTAATTGCAATTATATTTCTCACGTATTTTCTCTAAATTTTTTTTGTCCTTTAATTATAGTAAGTACAAAATAAACAATTGTAGGTATACATTAAGTAATTTATTTATATATTATGTATATTTATATGTGTATATTATGTATATAGTATAATGTATATATATGGATTAAGTCGTGTCAAAGTATAAAAAAGTAGGTATCGGCAGCCTCTTTTGATGATATTAGGATTGTTTTTTCTTATTAAACACGAACGAATTAAAAAAATTCTAATATTAGTTAGGTACTTAACTAAAATGAAGGCAAAAGCATATTGCATCGTTTTTGCTTAAATAATAATAAGACCGGTGGTAGCGTAATTTAATGGCTAAGGTGTCGGGCTTGCGATCAAGTGGTTGTGGGTTCAAACACCACCCAGTGCACTACCGACGTAAACCCCACTCCTAACACGAGCAATTTAACTTAGCTGGAGGAATACCAGTAAAGTGTGACCCACGTTGCTAGTATTCTTAAGAACCTCACATTTTCACACTTCAAAGAAAAAAATGAAAATAAAATATTTTCTGATCTATAAGTATGTCCCAAGCCCAGGTCTATTATTTATTATACAAAAGAAAGAAGACAACCCTTAATAACGTCGTCTGAAGCGGTAAGTTACGTGGTAGAAATAGAGGCCAACTTCTAGGTACTATAACTGAAGGTAATTAGCACTGTGGGACCTGAATTGCACTTTATCGTGTCCGAGCAAAAGTGGCTATTTATTTATATGATTTTGCAAAATGAGTCTTCTATGGCACTACAGAAGAGCAGATTTAGCTTTTCTGAAAATCTGATCACATAGGTAGTACAAGTACAATATAAACATAATTTAATTATTTTAATTAGGTCTACGGCTTCCCATGAAAATTTGCTTTCCTTTCTTTATGTTTTACCTTACTTTTTTCTGGTCGTCTCTTGGTACCGCACTCCATCTACGAGGACACGAGGGTGAAGAACCGACTAATACCACACAGGTTTTTTTTTCAATTTTAAATTTTGTTTTAACGCATACCTAATGCCCCATTTATTATACTTAAGTTGTCAACAACAGATTGCCAAGTCTACCGGGGTTTACAGGAATTTCCTTTCGAGGGTACACCTGAGACCCAGCCATAATAAGATTCCTTTGACGGAACACCGTGTGGTTATTAGTCGGTTCGAGTCCGACATACCGTTTACCCGGTGGGCTGACGACCCGTGTCCGTGTCGTCCACACGTAAAAAAAAAAAATTATCAGTTATTACAACTTAAAAAAATGAACTACTAATTTTAATGTTCCCGATAATATCTGCTTACAGAAAGCAAGCTATACATCAAGGAACACAAGGAAATAATGGAACGTCAGGATCAACAGTTTAAAAGTGTTCTGCAACTTTGTATGCAAACTATCCAACAAATGAAAGCTAGTAATTCTGTAAGTACCCACATTTATTAAATACTGTTAAATAAATTAATGTTGTTTAAATTAAAAAAAAATAGTCTAATTATAACAATATTAATTTGATCATGAAAAACTTGCAGAATTTTAATGGATACGATGTAAAAGATGATACCTGGTTTTTATAAGTTTACAAAAAATTTGGTTCTATGGAATAAATGTTTTTTTATTTTTTGTTTTGCGGTTTTCCAAAGTATTTTTATAAATTTTTCACGAAAAGTGTTAATGTATATAAACTACTTACTACTTTACTTTTTACTACATATCTCGTATTCTATACTCGCTTATGTCTACCCTCAAGATGGCAGGCACAGGTGATTTTTTGACTATCACATACATTCATAACTAGAGATCGGATAATCGGATGTATATTTACCTAAAGTTATTTTTTGGATAACAAATTATGGAAGCGGCTTCTAAGTATATTTTTATTTACGAATGCAGTTGTATTGTCGTGTCGCTACTTGCACACAAGCAAGTATAATTTGCCGTCTCACTCGCACTCTTACGAAATGCTTACATTTCCTGGGGTTTAATAGGCCCGATTTGACACTTGTTACAACGTAATAAGGTTGTTTTTGGTTCGTCAAAAATCACTGACAATAAAAGTAGGGAAAAGCAACCATTATACAAGTGTAACAATATACAGTTGTAACAGAGCAAGTGTCATTTGTGTCAAACTGGGGTTTATTACATCTCACGGAGTATAGGTACACTTAAATTTGAATTTCCTGGAATCGCGGGATTCTTTCGATAAAAAAGTGCTTTCCATAATAGCCAACATCTCAACTTTAGGTAAATATGCATCCGAATATCCGATCTCTATTCATAACACATTGATGTGCAAACGCACCAACTCGCGAGTACCAATCATACAATTAAACCAAAGTTTAAGCATACGCATTTTTAATGGGCTGGCTCGACCGGAGTGATACCACGGCCTCACAGAAAACCGGCAGTGAAGCAATGTTTGCATTCCTTCCCTCTCTTACCCCCTCTCCCCTCTTCCTCCGTCCCGTACTCCCACTTCAAAGGCCGGCAACGCACTTGTGACTCTTGAGTTGCAGGTGCCCATGGGCGGCGGTAGTCACTTACCATCAGGTGACCCGTCTGCTCGTTTGCCCCCTTTATTATAGAAAAAAATATGCCGGTAGTCCTTGTACAAGCTTATTTCCAGCAATGGTTTTGTGAATGAAATGTTAGAGGGCTCTGACTTCCCGACATCAGCCAGTTCGCGTTTTTTATTATTTACTATTTTACAAAACCATTTACCATAATTACGTCTTACAGTGCAAACCACTGAGGTTTGTAAAAATGCAACAGATGCTTTATTAAGCGATGTTGAAAAAAAACAAGTTTTATAGGTATAGTAAACACATAAAATATGTGCTCGAGCATGACGTGCTTGAGGAATTGCTTACACTCCCCAATCCATCCGTATAAGCAAAATCCCTTTCCCTCCATTATCTTCCCTTCTAACCAACTTTCCGCTTTCAATATACATATTTCCAAATTTCCCATCATTAATTCCCAACGTGCCCGTTTAACGGCAATAGACTTGCCCCCTAGTCCGTGGGCCTAGCCAAATTATAGTTGGCAAAATGTGGGTGTTTCATCCGAGGCATGTATGATCTTGAGATGGAGTTATACATATATCCGGGGTTGTAGGAGGTATCTAGGGGTTTCCACACGAATGCAGCGTATGAGGACGACACTTTCTTATCCAGGGTCACTAGGATTTATTAGCGATTCCCTTCAGATTTCACTTTCATTATCCGATATGAATTGAATGAATTATTTTAATTGCTTTTAATGTTTTCAGAGCATGCCGTATAATCCGCAACTAGCTAGCAATCAGATAGCTCCACCTCACGTTATTATGGCAAGTAATTCTCATGGAGCCAGAAACAGCTTGATAGACCCTGAAGTAAGTGTATATACTCCTTTAAAAGAACTGTTGAACTATTTAGCTCATCTCGTCACTAAGTGTGTTAGTCGGCCTGAAGTAAGTGTATTTACTCCTTCAATAGAACTGTTGAACTATTTAGCTCACCTCGTCACTAAGTGTGTTAGTCTTTACCACCTTTACTTAATTTAGATACACGTACCATTAAAATCTTTTCATGTAACTAACAACTTAATTTAATTTCAGCCCAATAATCGCACTCAGGAAAGTAACAGAATTCAAGGTTTCAACAGTTTCACTCCAAAGTACAACCGCAGGGAATCTATTGTCAATCCAGTACGTGGTTTAGTGAATACAGCTCAACAAAGAGCAGAACGCCCTTTGCACAGCAGCACTCCGCTGCCCACAAGCAATGCCCGTGCACAACAAACCGTTAGTCTATGTTTTGATCAGGGCTCCCAGACAGAAGAACAATTTTTTGAACCACCTATAGCAAAAATTGAAGAACTGGAAGCAGTGCTTAGAACTCTTTATAAGAAATTTCAGAACATTGTCGCAGAAGTAACCAAAAACGTAGAAAATTTTCAGAGTGTGACTTTATCAGAAATTGAAGACAATCATGATGTTTCAAGTATCGAAACAAACAATGAGTATTCTACAGAACATAATGATACTGATGACGAAGAAGGTGGTGTCGAAATAGTCGAGGGTGTTCAAAATACAGGAGCAGCGCAATTAATGGAAGGAAATGATGTGGATCAACCTTCGAACAACTCTAATGCTAGAGCTGAAGATCTAACAAACTCTAACGCCCTTCGAATTCGCAGAATGTCTGCGCAAACGACGAACAACATTGAAGTTCCACAATCACAAGATGCTGATATGGTAAGTGTATAAATCTCATCATAACTGATTACTTTATGTTTCTGAATGACTTGACATCGTAGAGTATCCTCTTAACCAATTTAGCCATTTAAAATGGGTGATAGAGCCTGGATGTTGAAGCACTTTGTAATGCAGCCTCGGTGAAGAACGACAATTTTTGTTTGCAAATAAGTCTATTTTGCAACAACCAGCACTTATATTATAACTACATTTACAAAGATATATTACTTAAGAATTCAGATCACGGCATCAAGGAGTTTATATATGCTATAATGACCTGTAGCTACATTGATATGCTAAATGGTCATACTGCTAAAACCATGGACTCAAAAACGTGCATTTAAAATCCTATTTCTATCTTAACAGGTTGCCATTGGTAAAGGCAATGCTAAGGTTCCTAAAAGACTACTCCACGATATTAATTGGAACTCGCACACAACAGCTACAAGACAACTCCTCCAGGCGGTCTTCCCTCGAAGGTACTGTACGACATTCTTTTAAAAAAGATGGCTATTATTGGTCTATATTATCTGAACTACGCACTGATTTAATGCACGAGCACAAGTACCCTTTTCGTCCTTTCCGTTTCTTTTCTTTTATGCATTGAAATGTAGAAAGATGGGGAAATTGGCAGTGAATTTATCGATTACAAAATTAAAATGTGTTGCTTTAAATTAAATCATAGCAAACACTCTTTAATTACCCTTCACACCACTTTTGCTAAGATCATTGTTGTCAAACCTGCACTAAAATCAAAATACTCTTCTCGTAGGCAACAGTTATAAAGTGCAACTTTTTCGTCTCTTCAACATAAAGAATAAATATAATTATCTATGATTGATGACATCTAAGATAAAATAAAGATGGAGTCTTGTCAGCTGTTTCAGCCAGGTACGATCATAGTATTTTTTATCAATAACGTTTACTAATATAGAATGGAAAAAATAATAAAACAAGTCTTACAAATATCATATTATTATGCTTTTCAACTAACGATTAACTTTTAAAGACCTTCTTTAATCTATATTTTTGTCACCGCTTTCCCTATCACTGTTCTTTAGTTTAAATAACATCTTTGCAGTGTTTTGGCAACTCATTGTTTAACCGGCAAACAGTCACCAGCGTTTATGAATCGTCCAGCAAAGAAAATTTTGGATCAAAAACTCGTCGAAGACATCGTGAAGATAGTTTCTACGCGATGTGGTGTGCCGAAAAATTTGGTCAGGTAATAATTATTACTGTGGGAGAAACCATTCTACTTTTCTTTTATAGCTGCCCTCCCCTCTAACAATTAATGAAACGATAGTCCTAAAATAGTAGAATGCATTGTTTAAAATTTACCTACTTGACTAAAATCTACGCTTCTTGGATTTTCTTCATTTCTCCATATCAAGCAAAGGTGTCAAGCAGAAAACCTAGCTAAATGTAAAATAATAACGTTTGTACACTTTGCTCTAGGTCTAGGACGTGTTCCACGCGCACCTCTCTAAATCGGAGGGGCTAGGCCCCCGCACCAAATTGTGGGGTCGCCTGTTGTCGAGCAGGCGGCCAAGTCTGCCGGGGCTCACAGGGATTTCCTTTCTAGGGTACACCTGAGTCCCCGGCATTAGGACCCGTGACGGAACACCGTGTGGTTTTAGTCGGTTCGAGTCCGACATACCACCTTGCCGTTGACCCCGGTGAGGTGATGACCCGTGGGGGTTTCCACACGAAAAAAAAAAAGAAAAAAAAAAGGTCTAGGGCTTTTGTAAACTTAGTGTTTATAGGCGCCTTTTATCATATGGGTACCACCTACTAAACTTTGTCTTTAAATATTTGACTGGCCTGTTGGTATAGTGGTTAGTGATCCTGACTGCTGAGCCAAAGATCGTGGGTTCAATTCCCACCCAGGACAAATAATTGTGTGATGAGCTCAATCCTTTGTTCTGTGTCTAGGTGTAATTTATCCTATTATTAGCGGTCTGATTACCATTGTATAGGCTCTGCCTAGTTTGAGGGCAGATTGCCCTGTGTAAGGTGTTTTAAGTTATTATTATTTATCTTCTACCGCCGAACAAGTAACTATTATTGCAATGTGGGTACGGACAGGTATTAAAATATTAAGCTAGTTTTAATTGCCCCCTCTTAATTGCCTTTATCTTTTCTACAGAAATAGTATAACCATCAAATGCACCGATGAGGCTAAATTGTACAGAAACCGGCAAATGTATAAACAGCAACGCAAAAAGATTCCGAATGACGAAAACAGACCTCCTTCATCGCTATCGTCTGAAGAGTCCTCCAACACACTAATTAACTAGGGGTACAATATCAAACTGTAGTACCTACACGATAAATATTGGTCGAATATCTTAAAAACGTGTACTAGGTATAAGTGTTATAACTAAGAAGATAGGCATTATAACTGTAGGTTTAAGTTGATGTAAGTAGCCAATTGATCTTCAATTGAATAATTTTTTGTTGGCTCAGAAAAAAAATATTCCTACATGGCATTCAAATGGTATCTAGATAAGGAGCCAATCATAAATTACGTCACGTGAATTTCGCAATTTGTTTTTTTATTTACAGTTAATGTTTTGTGATACTTTGGATTTTGAAATGTGACGTCACGAACCTTATGACTCCCCCTCCCTTAACGTGTGACGTAATTTATTAGCAATCATTGCGATCTTCACTTGAGTTATTGATTAATATCACCTTCATTTTTTTTTTAAATAATATTAGCCAGTGTAGAAAGTTTTTTTTTCTGATGACTGCGATATTTTATGTATTCAATACTATAAGTATCCAGATTTCGCTGCGTTAACAAAAGGAATGAGATTATATAAAATATTAAAGACTTGGTGACTAAAACGCTTGGTGATTGATAAACAATGACAATTTGCTTGATGACTAACCAGAATTTTTATGATCTTATATTTTCTGATTTTACGTAACATGACATTCTTATGCATTTAATTTTTAGCATATTATAGTATTGTTTAGAAATAATTGTAATTTTTAATTATGCATTATTATTACATTAATAAATAAATAAAAAATAAAAAACCCTTTTATTTCCTACTATTTACCTACTTTACAATGTTTTTGAGTTACTTATCTAATATAATTAATTTACTTCACATAACTTACAATACTCTTAACTAGTTTGTTTACGTTTCTGCTTCACTTAGTTTGATATAGCAATATCTGCAGGAACCCCTTATTGGGTGAAGGCCTCTTCCAAAGATGCCCATGTCCTGTGCGGTCTGATTCCAGTTCGGGCTGGCTGTCCTTGCAATCTCTTCGTCCCAACGTGTCAACGTCTTCCTCTGCTCCTTTTACCTGGAGGACCTGTCCAAAATGTTACTTTCAAGGTCCATCTCTAATCTTTAAGCGTCGCGACATGCCCTGCCCATTTCAACTTGAGTTTTTGTTCATAATTCAATGCATTTGTTGCTTTGGTTATTGATCTTATGTTTGTGTGTCGTATTTTATGTACTTTATTTTAAGCATGCTGCTCGTTGGCAGGTTGTAATTTTATTTTTCAGTTTTGAGGTGAACTTCTACGTCTGGTATCCGTACGTCAAGCATGGTAAGAGACTGGAGTTCATAACTTTCGTTTTAATGGTTATAGGGAGGTTACTTTTAAAGATTTCTATTAAAGATCCATCCAGCGGGGCCCGCGTTTGTATTACCCTCTCACTACATAAAAAATAAATAACAATATCCAACTATAAACAATAATAATAACTATTGACACTATGCATGCACCCCACGCTTTTTTCCAATAATATACATTTATTTCTTAGATACTATTATTAATCCAAATTTATTAAAATTTATTTTCTATATTTTATTTGGATTTTCTATAAAAGCGTTTTTTTTTAACTATTTTTTTTAAATCGAATTATTGCATTGTCATCGGTCTTCAGGAGAAATTCAGCAAGAAATTTTTTTCTGCCCAGCAGGGCCCTTTGTAACTTGAATTCATACGTGCAGAAAAAGCACACCATTATTATGTATTACCAATGTAAATTAGAGTTCTTCACTAGTACCAAATTTTTCACGGTTTTTTTATATTTTATTATAAATACAAAAATCTTTTTCACAAAAAATTAAACAGACGAAAAGAACTAAAAAGCAATAAATAAATCAACCTTAAGTCTTAAGTATTGAGCTTATTTACGTAAACTATCAAATTTTATATAAACTTATTTTGCATGACCAATCCCTCTCGGGTGAAAACTCGTAAAATGCTTCAGAGAGTTGTATCATGAAGCCTCGTGAACTACAGCTGCGGTTCCGTCGGGGGGTTGAGGAGCAGTAATTACACAATTAGTTGTTCTGGGTGGGAATTAAATCGAGTGTGTTCATCACACAATGAGCACAATAATTTGTTCTGTGTTTGGGTGTAATTCATCTATAATGTGTGTATTTAGTTATATATATATTATGTGTTTTTATCATCAGTCTGGTTATCATAGCACCAGCTCTTCGTAGTTTGGGGTCAGACATCTGTGTGTGAGACGTCTCTCGTTTTATTTTATTTTATTTATTTTTAACAAAAAAGTTATATGTTTTAGATGTACAGTAAATTTTATTTCTAAAATTGGTAAACTCTCTAACTCTGTATTCTTTATTTCTTATTTTTCCACCCTTAGAGGTAGAATATTTTCTTTAAATTGAAATGGGACCAACATTGAGAGCAACAAATTCTTTTAACAAATTATTGAAATCGGTACACACTGAAACACGGGAATTGAGATCTCATAAAACGTAAGATAATCTTTCCAAATCGAGTTAAGCACACCTCGAGGTAACTCTAGTCGACCCATCACCAGGGTTCCCAATTGTACGAGGTTCCTTGTACAAATACATGATTTGTGATCTGCTGTACGAGGTATGAGGACACGATCAGGCTCGTACATTTATGTACGAGATTTTGATATAGGAAACTTTATAGCATTATATTTTATTTTAAACAACATATTATAGCGTCAATGGGTTTTTACACTTTGGCTACATTAGGTCTGCTAAATTAAAAGTAGACATTAAGTATGTTCGTGGATTTTTTTCATTTTAATATTAGTGCAGGCATACAATATACTTCTAATTTGCGTGGAAATAATACTACTGGAAGTCATTAAAAAACTGTTAAATATAATGAGGAAATTTTGACAGATTGCATTAGTCTGATGTGCCGGCCACCGTAAATTCTCATATAACTTCAATCAATAGCTAACTAAGATAAGCGTGAATTTAGCAGACATGCTAAAATTTAATGACTGGCCTGTTGGTCTAGTGGTTAGTGACCCTGACTGCTGAGCCAGAGTTCGTGGGTTCGATTCCCACCTGAGTCTGGGTGTTCTTTGTGTCCGTTATTTTGTATGTTTGTAAAGTCCCCCGCGACACAGGAGTAATTCCTAATGCGTGGAGTTGTCTTTAAAAAAAAAAAAAAAATTTAATTAGGAACTCATTAAACAAAAAAAAACAAAATGCACATCCTATTTTTTTTATTCATAGAATCGGCATTTTTTTGTTTTAGATATATCATCATTTCATTTGTTTTGTTTAAAAAAAAATTACGTTAACAAATGTCTGCTAAATTTACACTGCTTTGATATGTCTTATTTTTGGTTTTATAACATTTTAAATGCTTGGCAAATGTACGAGGTTTGAATACGAAAGTACGAGATTTTTAGTTAGGTACGAGGAAAAAGTTCTAAGGTTGACAACCCTGCACATCACTAGAACCAAAGAGTATACAAACACTACGTATCTCAAATCAGCATTGGCATTCACAGTTGGCAGTGACATATCGTATGTATCATAATTTTGTAGGTTAAGTGAGAATAAAACACATTTTAATTAATAATTAGATTTTTCCTGAAAAAATGGAAGACATTGAAGATACAGACTATGTTGCTTCAGAGCATGACCGATTAGTCAGTGCTATATCAAAGTTGGACAAAACTCAACACATAACTGAGCCTACAAGAAATGAGCCCACGAATCTGAACTCGGAATTTAACCTTAGCAAGAAGACAAACAAACTAAATCTTAGTAACGTTGCCAAGATATTGAAAAACACATCACACCATGTACAAATAAGTAAAAAACTTAAGAAAACTCAGGACGAATCTAAAGTGTTGAGTAAGCCTCTTGAAAAACCACAAGCAGAGCGCATTAAAAGAGCTACGGGTTACGAAGAGACAAAAAAGATAGTAGGAAGATGGGATCCTGTCGTAGCTAGGAGTCGTACAGTAGATTATGTAACATTTCCTCTAAAACATGTGTCCACAAAGCTTCAGCCTACAGGAGAGTTCCTTTCAAAACTTAAGTTTAAGTCTAATTTAGAAAAACAATTAGACGAACTAGATCCCCCTGCTGTTGAAGAAAATGATGAAGAAGAGGAAAAGGTTTTTCCAATGTCCTATGAAGAAATGGTTGAACACAGACAACATCTTGCAAAAATAAGAGCTCAACAGTCTTATAAAGCTGCAAAGGCTAAGAGACAAAGCAAAATTAAGAGTAAAAAATATCATCGGTTAGTAAAAAAAAAAATTACTCGGATCCACTCACATTCCAACCTAACAAACAAACTCTTAAGTTTTATAATATTAGTACAGATAGACAGGCTGACTTACGGATAGACAGACTGATTTGACAGGTTTTTCTGTTTTAAATTTAATGATTCTTAGGAAGAAGTAACACTCAGTCTGGCCTTTTTTCTTACTTCTCAGAAGAAATTTAAAAATATATTTCACAGTTATACCACTGTCTCACAAATAAATATGTGTGCCACAAATTTTGCGGGCCACTTCTTGTTAGACGGCTCAAATTTACGGGCAACAGACAGTTTGAGTTAAGAGATATGTAACCCTGGCCTGTTCAAGCTATTGCTTAAATCCCAAACCTATTGTATAAACAATATCCTTTTCTTTCCATTATCTTTCCTCCTTACATACCTTTTCCTTTCAATATTCTCCCAATTTTTCCATATTTTGTTGGTGCTTAATATGCCACTGCCTACCCCTTAGGGAATATAGGCGTGAGTGTATGATTGTATTTCTTAACAAATCAGCTATCTCCTAATTGCATATATAAGGCTGCCAATTGTACAAACCTGTCTATAGTTAGTGTCGTTTTTTTTTTTCAATACCTGGGGTACAATAAAGAGTATTATTATTATTATGAATGGAAATAGTGCAAGTGTGTGTTTCATCGAAATTAAAAGAGTTCATATATTATTATGTAGTATGTTGTGTGTTTCGCCCTATCATAACTATGGATTTTCTCAATATCCTCGCAGCAATGGACAATAAGGAGTAGTGTATGCTTTAGATTAAGTACATTTATAAGCCTAATATCAACATTTTCATTTTAGTGTGCTTAAAAAAGAAAAACTAAAGCAACAGTTGAAAGAATTTGAAGAATTACAAAAGAAAGATCCAGAGGAGGCCTTAAAGAAACTGGAAGCCCTTGAAAAGGGTAGAGCTTTGGAAAGACACACATTGAGGCATAAAAATACAGGGAAATGGGCAAAGAACAAACTTATTAGAGCTAAATATGATAAAGAGGTAACAATATTATATGTAGATTATAACCAATCTCTCATCTTATCCTATTTATCTCAAGAGTCAATATGTACATTGAAAATTGAGTTTGGTCCCAGAATGTGAGTCATGACTGCAAATCATTAGCAATGTGTTTGTGACTAGAAGCCATTGCTAATGGTTATAATTATTATGAATAAAAAATACTATGACCTAGTCGCACTGTATGAATTTCGCATGAAACATTTAAATATGCTGTAATAATTATTGTTTTTAGGTCCGACAGGAGTTAGCTGAACAATTGGCTGTTAGTAGGAGTTTAACTCGAAAAATTGAAACCAATCAAAGTTCAGATGATGAAGATGAAACTGAAATAATCCCTAATTTAAATTTGGCTCAAGATCCAATGAACCCTTGGATGATGCAAAGATCAGACAAATCAAATGTGAATGCTGAATTTGACTTTGGATATAAGAAATTTCTACACAATAAAATGAAGCAAAATGTAGACAGCGATAGTGATGCAAGTGATGAAAATATGGAACACGAAACTACCAATGCACCAAGTATTTCAAAAGAAAGTACCAGTAAATTAGAAAATAATCATGTTGAGGAAAGTGGTCATACAAGTCTTGATGAAATAAGTAGAAGAAAAAAACAAAAACCAACAGCAAATCAAAATGTAATAAAATCAAGTAAAAAGGAAACTATAACAGTAGCAAGGAACAAAAAGGCTGATTTAATGACTGAAGAAATACCTATCAAAAATATAAAGAAGACATCAAAAATAAAGAAAGCTGTTGCTACATCAAATTGGGCTGTAGAAACTGTTAATGACAATGAAACAAACACTGTAGAAGAAATATCATCAGCTTTTGAAAACCATCAATCAAGTGTAGAGAAACAAGTTGAAAAGAAGTTAAAAGAAATAAGATGGAATATTGAAAGATTGGAGAGAACATCTCAGCAAGAAAATATAAAGGGTAAACAAGAGCCTAAAGAAAGGGACAATTTAGAATACTTTAAATTAAAACCCAGAAAAGTCAAGGCAGTTATTGATGAAGAATTAATTGAAACAACTTCTAAAAATGTTGAAGAAATTAACAATGAATCTGAAACTACATCTATTTCTAAAGCATTAAATGGTGTCCAGCTGCCAGTACAGCAATCTATCGACTCAAATATAGATCCTAATAGATTTATTAATGTAAAGCCAAAATACTTAAATACAGCTCTGTCACAAGTTGAAAATGAATATGATCAACTGGATGATGATGAACAAGTGGTGCCTAAAGTAAATATAGAGGAAGTGTTTGAGGAAGATGATGTAGTAGCCAGTTTCAGACAAGAAAAGGAAGACGAAAAGAACAAAGACAAACCTGAAGATATTAATCTAAGTTTGCCAGGATGGGGCACTTGGGGAGGTAAAGGCGTAAAACCGCAGAAACGTAGAAAAAATAGGTTTATAGTCAATGCTCCACCCAAAATGCCACGACGTGACGAAAATAAAGGTGACATAATTATTAGAGAATATAAAGATCCTAAATTAGCTGCCCATAAAGTTAAAGATGTGCCATTCCCATTTGAGAGTGTGAAAGATTATGAAGCATCAATAAGAGTGCCTTTAGGCAATACTTTTATACCAGAGAAGGCACATAAAAAGCTCATTCGTCCTAGTGTAATTACTAAAGCTGGCACAATTATTGAACCAATGGACGAGGAGGAATTACTTGTACCAAGGAATCGCAGTTTTAAAAATCAAGCTGTTATGAAGATTTTAGGACATAAAAAGTAAAAAATTGAACATTACAATAAAGTAATTTTTATTTAAGCTTATATTTATTTTACTCTAAGCACCTACTCTGACAGGAGGTGAAACTAGTATAACACCATCACCCCTTACAAATAACATAGGAATATTCCTCTTTGTTGTCCTGTATACTTCTTCATATGTCTCTTCATCTATTTCAACTGTTGTGATAGTTTCTTCTGCATCTCCAAGCACCATATTCAAATGTTGGTCATAAGCCTAGAACAGTAATAATTCAATTAAGTGTACAGGTGGACACCTTTCTATATACTGGTGTTCACATAATATACTGTTATCTCTTCATATATTATTATAACATTTGCATTTAAAATCTATATAATGGCATAAATCACATTTTAGTTGTCAAGCCACCACCACCACTTATCACATTAATTTGACCAAAATTAAATTCTATGAGCCATAAGATATTAATGTATTAAAGAGTGGGATTTATTCTTTAATATTTTTTTAAATTTATATTAGTTAACTTCAGGTTTCAGTTTCAAGCTTGTGAAAGTAAATTTCAAGTTCACTAAAATGACAAACAAAAGGCCTTAATGATAGTTAGTAGTTAGCTACTGAATATAAAGGTATTGAAATATCTGTAAAACTAAAATAAGAAATTAATACAGGTCTTTTGCCTACAAGGATGAGGTTCTCAATTCATTGGAATCTTTTTTTTTTATGTATGTTGACCGATTACTCAAATACACCTGTACCAATTTGGAAAATTCTTTTTTTTTTCAAAGGGTATTTTCCCAGGTGGTCCCATTGAAAATTTTATCGAAATCAGTCGAGGGTTTTTTAAAAAATTAACAAATATCTAAAAAAAATATATATTGATGATATTTTCGTTGACTCTAAAACCTTGCTGTCTCATTGGAGCACTGTGTTTAGTTGGCATACCCATATTATATTTAATCAAAATACATCTACTTTCCACTAAAAAGCACATTGACGTCAGTGATACTTTTTTTAAAAGATAATTATAATAGTTCTAAACACCATACACAATGCAGGAAGGCAACACATGGCTAGTGCTATATATATATTTCCTACAATGGTCTATAGGATGGATGAAGTTCCTATTAGAGTGGTTCTGGTAAATTAATTAAATAATGGATCCTGCAGTGCTCTGGTGTTCTTCTTCACTTATATGTATTGGAAAACAGATAGCTACTTGTACACACATGCAATTTTCCTCGCAGCTCTCGTTCATTACGCATTTTAACATATATTCTCTCATCCAAACTCAGTCTTATCAGATCTAATGGTTCCTTCACTGTCATAACAGAAATCTGAAACAAGTTTTAATGATTATTGTCATTACATACTATTTTTCATTACTATCATTCTATCTATATCTATCATTACTATTGATCATTGTTTTAAAAATATACAAATTAATACATTGTATGATTGTAACATAGATGCACGATTTTAGAAGTACCGGCTTAAACAATTTAAAACTAATATATCTTACATTTTCACCATCCTCTGCCATGACTAGTCAATCTTCTCTTCCACTTCTCAGAGAATATGTAGGAGATAGAGATGTTAAGAATAAGTCTTGTTAGTATGGAAGTAGAACGAAATAACTTTCATAAATGTTTACCAATAAACTATATTTACGAAGAGCGGTAAGTATCTATTGAGGTTATAATCTTGACAGCTTAGGGTTTAAGTAGTGATGTTCCGGATATCTGTATCCGTAGCCGCCGCAGTGTTTGTATACTATTTGGTAGTCCCTACTTTTTTGGTGGATCTTTTACATTGATTGATTGTGATTTATTTTGAGCAAAACCCAATTAAAAAAATTATAATTACTAGCAGTAAAGACAGGTGTTAATCTTGGATCTCGCACATTCCATAAATAGACTATTAGTTCCGTTCATTGTCAAAGGATGGCGTGCATCTCAATATAAGTAATCGTAACCCTTTATATGACTTCCTTTAATCGTAAATAGATCACCGTATTGGTACCGTGACCAATACAAAGCGCATCGTTCACTTTGGAGCCACAATTTGGAGATGTGTGAGTGAACCCCGACCAATGCGAGGGTTTTACGTACAATATTTGTGTTTCTGTGCATGACGGTTTTACTACAGAAACATCTTTTCTCTTAGTGTAAAGAAAAACCACCTAAAGTTAGCTTTACAGTCTTATTATTATTGCAATTGTTACAATTTCAAACGGACCAAAGTTGTCCTATTAATAGCAAAGCTACTAAGAATTAACTATTCCTTCTTCGTAGCGCAACACTGAGTTAAAATATGGACGACATAAATTTTGACAGCTATTAAGTTGACAGCTTCAATAATTTCGTCTACGCGTCCTACTACTACTACGGAATTTGGTATATTGTGTTAATATGAGTAAAAAGTTTTCTAGTTTCTAGTAAAATAACATAAGTTGATAGTATTTAGTAAGTGGTATAAGAATGGTCAGAAGTGGGTACGTTTATGCGAGGGTTTTATTTTTTAAACGATGATCTTTAACTATTATTGTTGTATGCTAAATGGAACTCAATGCTTCATTATGCGAATATTTACAGGCGTGACCGCGATAGAGACCGGGACCGGCGAAGGTCTCATAGTCGGTCTCCGACGCCTGAACGTAAGAGAAAACGGTCTAGGTCTAAATCTAGAGATCGTGCATCCAAATCGTCGAAGAGGAAGCGTAGTCGTAGTCGGGAGAGAGAGTCGAAGAGAGACCGCAGTCGAGACCGGAGTAGAGATCGAGAAAGGGACAGAGAAAGAGATCGAGATAGGGAACGTGATAGAGACAGAAAAAGGTATGTTGAAATATTACTCCATATGGTCTCAAAACAGTTCTTGCATCGTTGACTATAACCTATGTAGGCTTCATAACAACATGCATATATCCACTTACGCTCGATGTAATAAAAATATTGTTATGGGAAGTGTAAACATATGTGGTAGGGATGGGTGATGCTGAGATGTTTAAACAATCAAAAGAATCACAGTCAATAACATTTTCAATTGAGTCAACGATTGTCTCGGCCAACTATTGAACATTTGTGATGTTTGTCTATTATTTCGAGTCAAAGTCAAGGTTTAGTGACTCCAGTGGTGTGGATTTGAGCTGAATACAATTAAAATAATTGATCAATGGCCGAATCGGTACTAATAGAAATTTTTAACAATTTAATTATTATGTTACTTCACTCTCTAATCTAAAATTGACACCATTTTCTTTATATAAGATGTAAACCTTGTACACTTTGAAACAAGGTCTCATTTCAAATTTAAACAAGTAGTTGACATATGTCGCTATTGAAATAAGCAATTTATTTGTCGACTAAAGTCTGACACGCTTAAATGAACTTTAATGCCATGTAGCGAGAGCCGCTATCCGTTGAATGCCATCTCTTTTGCTCTGTGTTTTTAGTTAGGGTCTTCATAGGTGTTGATATGCGGCATTTGAATGATTGGGGACTATGCTGCGTGGAAATAAAGTTGGCTATATGCTGACAGGTTTGAGAAATAGATGCTAGTACAAAAATAGACCTTGTTACAACGAAGACAAGGTTGATTTCATATGAAGAAATTAAGTCTGGTTTTAGTTTAGTTAGTGTACAACAGAATTAGCACTTTTGTCTTTTTAATAATTACATAGTTTCTTATTATTTGTGTTTATTCAAAGTTAAAATTATTCATAATAATATTAATAAATCAAAACATATCTAGGTTAGCAGAATCTAGGTTATTTTGATATAGAGCCATCTAGTAGATTTAAAATTGGCTTACGAACTAGTGTCATTATGTAGTAACAACCGATGTCTTATTGTTTTTATTTAAAACCTTATTAAGAAAGTTTAATAAAAAATAATACAAACATAATATCTCTTAGTATTTCATTCAATTTTAATTCAGAACCATCTAGTAGATTCTTTTAAAATAAAATAACTGTAACTAAAACTAATACTCATTTTTAAATATGATCATTATTTGTGTTTATTAAATAGCCATGTGTTTTATTAAGGTTTTAGTTTTATTTGTTATGAGATAAATAGAAACCATGGCTTAGTGAAGTAAAACAGTTATTTTAGAACCAATATGTGTTAACGAACTCGAAGAGACAATTCAGTTTGTTAGGTGTGATGTCGGGCTTAGAAAAAAGAAATTAGGTACTAATTTTGTGATAGTTCTTTTATTCAAAAGTTCATTAGATATATAATAAATTATTATAACTGTGATTTATGAATAGGTCAATACTAATAAAGTGATAATGTTTCAAATAACTATCTAATTTTTGCGTATCTATAATACTAATTTCATCCTATCCTACTAATATTATAAACGTGAAAGTTTGTGAGGATGTATGGATGTATGGATGTATGGATGTATGGATGTATGGATGTTTGGATGTTTGGATGTTTGGATGTTTGTTACTCTTTCACGCCAAAACTATGTAACTTGGTATGTAGATAGCTGGAGGTCTGAATTAACATATAGGCTACTTTTTATCCCGATATTCCAACGGGATCGGGACTTACGTGGGTGAAACCGCGGGGCGCTGCTCGTTAAACAATAAATATAAGACTGATTAATTATGTTTATATTATTTTGAATAAAGGTATAGCACAATACTTCCACAACCAACCACGACAATTCGCAATCGCGGCGAGTCGACTCGTTCGTTTGAACTGTGATTGGCCGATTGTTTCAATCGCGACTTAGCAGGCAGGCAGGCAAAAACAAAAGAAAAAATCTACATTTATCAAGATGTTTGAAAGAAAGAAATCGACCTAAACATTTCGCCATCACCCATCACTAATATACAATGTGTCCCAAACAAAAAAAAACAGAAATTATTGAAAAATTGTGGTCATTTTAGTCAAAAATATCAAAAAGGGTGTCAATTTTCTAAGGATTTCAATGTTTTTCTGTAATTAAAAAACAATTTGAGATATTTTTTTTCTCTAGTAGTCATGAGTAGTTCCACCCTCTGATGCCTGCTTATCCTTGAATTTTATTTTGGGACACATTGTATGTTACAGTCGAAACTATTAATTGGTCAAAGTACTTTTGACTGAACAGGTTGGCGAAAAGTAATTTAGACTGAAAATCATTCGCTAATAGTGAGTTTTGACTGACACTGTTAATCAAAATTACTTTTAACCACTATAGCATCAGTCAAAATAACTTAACTGATAAGAATGTAAATAAAAATATCTAACCTAACTTACTAATACTTTTAACTATACTCTATTCAACTTTCACTGAGACAAAAGGTAAACAAAGAAACCAATGTTTCTCAAACTTTTTTATTAATATTGGAATGTAAATAAAATTGTCTATTAGTCACCTTTGAATGAGACAAATTATTGTTGCAAGGTTGGTATGTAATTCAATAAGTCTAATAAAACTAGTTCAAATAAAACTAGCATTTGTTATAGTAAATATTTTATTCTTAATCTTCCTCGTCTTCCTCTGAGGAACTTGTCGCACCAACTTCTATCACAAAATGGTCCACAGCCTCATCTATAATACCATCAATTTTTAACATTTTTTGTTCTTCTTTTATTACATGGTCAATGCAGTTTTGCACTTTTACTGTTACTCTTTTTAGAGCGTCGGTAAATAACGTTTTAATTTCATTAAATTTTAAAGTTTTATTATTTTTTGCAACATATCCTTTAATTTGGGCCCATATCAGTTCAATAGGATTTAATTCACAGTGGTAAATCTTACCGCTGTGATTCCCTTTTCTTGAGCCATTTCATCCACCACATATGTTTGATAAACATCTTTCACTTGTTTTATTTTTGCAGTTTCGTCAAAGGATATGTTTTTTTCTCGCAACCAAGCCTGTATTTCACTTTTTTATAAGAAGTTGTAGGAATCCTTCTTTTCTCCTTGAATGGTAAGGTGCATTGTCCATGACAACAGCAGAGTTTGCATCTAATTTTGGCAGAATTTGACTGAACCATTTCTCGAAATTGTAGGCATCCATCTCAGAGTGATAGTCACCATCACTTTTTTTGGCTTCAAAAATTAGTTCTCCCCCTTCCAAGAGGCCTGAGCTCGATCCTGTAAAGAAAATATTGTCACAATATATATATTAATAAACAGAAACCAAACCAACTCAGCCACAAGTGAATTCTGAGATGGCTTTGGGAATCCGGCTCACTGCTCTAACCATTGAGCTACCGAGACTTTGCCAGTATTTTTCTAATTAACATTTATCGTAAGTATAAAAATAGCATTGAAAAATGCAAAAAAAATCAATAATCACAACTTAAAAAATTACTTATATGGAGTATTATCAAACGGTTTTTAAGCCAGTTAACAAACCCTGACGATGAGCTTCTCTTGCCGACGTTATTGTTTCATCGTGCCAAACTTTTTTCATAGTATATCCTGTAATGAATGGAAAGTTCTTTGAGCATTGATATACAAGTTCATGTAGAGCAAACGGTCAGTCTGGTCTTATAATCGTCATTCAAGGATATGATACCTTATTACAACATGACAACTTTTATTAAAAGGATATATTTATGTTTTACTAACCTTCATAAAGCCAAGTTTCTTCTGTATAGTAAATTGTTTTGCCTTCATTTCTTAATTTAACTATTGCATTTAAATATTTGATTTTCCATAATACAATATCATTTAAATAGGTTTAGGTATTTAAATTATTTGCCTTATCACTACTCCTCAATTTAGTAGTGTTATAATACGTTCAATGTTTGAGAACAGCTACAGTTTTAGGTGTGTTTAATGTCACTTTTTATTTTATTGATTCTAGATGTATATAAAATTTGACCTATTAAAGAACCTTTTTTTGGTTTGTTTACCTTTTGTCTTAGAGGAAGTTGAATAGACTATAGTTCTATTTTGCAAATCTAGTGTTGACTTTAATTTCAGTCAAAAGTACTTTTGCCTAGAGCTTACGGTCAAAAGTACTGATTAGGTTAGTTAAAAATACTTTGACTGGTTAAGAGTTTCGACTGCAACATACACAATTATACACAAACCTTGTTATTTACTAACTCTTATGCTATAGCAACCTATTCAGTAAGTAGTATGCAAACTAGTTGTAGAAGTGGGGATGAGAGAGATATTGTATCTTGACCATGCCTATTACTTTTATTGATTAACTTAAAACTTATTCTACAGACTACTGCTTCAAAATTATACTAATACAAGATTTTGCTTTATTAAAGTTTATTAGAATTATACTAAGTTTAAATACATAAATATCTCTTTTCCAGTGACAAACGGGATGATAAAAGAAATGGATCCAACAGTAAGTCGTCTAGAAAGAAATCCCCAGAGAAAGATAAAGAAAGGTCAAAATCAAATGAGAAGACTGTTAAAAATGATTCATCAGAGTACGATCCGGGAACAGTTGATAAGGTTAGCAAATAATAATATTAATATAGACATTTATTTCCGAAATTTGATTACAATGTTTGATATCTAGAAATTAGGGCAGTTGAGAACTATAAAATGTCCATAGGCATAGGCATAGGCCTTCTTGATCTCTCATCATTTTGCTCTGACCTCTGCAACTCTAGTCCAGCAAGGCCCCGAGATTAGGCAGATATCTATATATCCATCTCGTTTTTGGTCAGTCTTCTAGTTCCATCTCATGGGTACCTTATGTCACTGGTTTGTTTTGCATTGAAGCATAATGATGTCCTGTCTGATCCCTTTTCAAGTGATCTATTTAAGTATGACCGTAACCAGTTTTCCTCCTTATTCCTGAGCTTAAGAGTTTGTCCCTTAGTTTGATTCCCTACTTGCTTCTCTCCATTGTCATATGGTCATCAGTTAGTGACCAGGTTTCACATCCATACTTTAAACATGGTAGAATGCAATTGTTAAATGTCTTCCTCATAATATGCATGCCTATGTCTTTGTTCCTCATTCTTTCTTTCAAGGGCTAGTATTTTTGCTATCCACAAGCTATTCTTTTATTGACTTCCTTGGACATTGAGTCATGGGGGGAGATAATTTGTCCTAAGTAAACATTCGCTCACACATTAATCATTGTTTTCGTTTACTTCTAAATTTTCTCTTTGGAGTTAGTCATCAGCTTTGCTGTGCTTGCGTTAATTTCTAGCCCTACTTTTCTGCTCTTGTCTGCTAGTTTTATCATAAGTTCTAGTTTCATAGGTCATTCTTCTAGCAAGATTAAACTGTCTGCAAATCTTAAATGGTTCAGGCAGTTACCATTGACTTTTTCACCATATTCATCCTAATTGAATTGTCTGAAGATGTGTTCCAGCACAGTATTAAATAGTGAAGTGTGTTAATGGGTCACCTTGTCTGACGCCTCTGTTATAGGAAGAAGTCTCCTTTTGATACCAGTTTTATACAGCTCTTGCTCTTTCTGTAGATGCTTTCTATTAGTGCTATATAAGTAGTGTTCACTCCTTGTTTGCTTAAACTATCCCAGATGTATTTGTGATTCAGGCTGTCGAATGCTTTGTAATAGTTGATAAAGGCAATGTATAACGATAAGGTTAGTATTTGAATAAATGAAATGAAACTAAAAGAAAAATCCATTCTCTACTCTACCAAAGACCCCATGATACGATGCATTCTTATACTACGGGACCAAAAAGATTGTTTACCTTTTGTTATCTGGATGAATGTTTTATTTACCACTTTGGTATTTTAAACTAAATGTAGTAGGAATATAAGTTCTCTTTTTAAAAAAATAAAAATTGTTTATAACAGGAAGAAGAGCAAAGTCGTTTAGAAGCAGAGATGCAAAAGCGTCGTGAGCGCATTGAACGTTGGCGTGCAGAACGTAAACGTAAAGAAATAGAATCTGCCAAAAAGGAAGTGCAAAAAGGCAGTATCGTAACTAACATACAGATGCCTGCTTCTAAGAAATGGTCTTTGGAAGATGACTCTGGTGATGAAGGTAATAATTTACGATTGGCCTAAAATAATATATTTGTAATATTTCAGTCATCATCCTCCGCGGCTTTTCCTAACTATGTTGGGGTCGGCTTTCAGTCTAACTACAATACAGCCCAAGTACTAGGCGATATCGAAGTTCTGTAGTTAGACCAGGTTGTCAGACTTTTTACGGCTCCAACTACCCGTAACGAATGCCGCAATTTGTAATATTTCAATAACACTTACAAAAATTAAAAGTATCCGGTAGATTGTCAATCTACATAATCTTCTAATATATAAAAAACTCGTGTCACGGTGTTTGTGGTCGAACTCCACCGATTTTTGTATATTTGGTAGGTATGAGAATAGGTCGTAATGTATTTTTCACTCGCCTGCCCCCAACCCCCATTTTTAATCGTTAAAAAAAGAAAAATAAAGGCATTGCAATGCATGCCGGGTGCAGCTTTGACTGACCTGTTGGTCTAGTGGTTAGTGACCCTGACTGCTGAGCCAGAGGTCGTGGGTTCGATTCCCACCTGAGTCTGGGTGTTCTTTCTGTCCGTTGTTTGTATGTTTGTAAAGTCCCCCGCGACACAGGAGTAATTCCTAATGCGGGGAGTTGTCTTAAAAATAGAGAATAGAGCTAGTTATTTATAAATATATCATGCATTCACTCACGCCTGTATCCCTGATCAAATAAGCGAAGACAAAACAGTTCAGTACCTTTATCTGCTCCGTTTGTCAAGTGATTTCTTTATTTTTACTTGATGAACTTTAGAGTTAACACAAAATATTTTCTATTAAAATACTAATAAGGGGCCATCCATAAATTACGTCACATGAATTACATCATAAAAGAGAGTAAAGAGCATTTTTAAATGTTTTTTTATAAATATGTTGTAGTGCCTCCCCGCAATTTATGGGTCCTAATGATGCGAATTTTGACGAACACTACTTTTTTAAGTTAAAGATTTTTTTTTCCATGGCATTAAACTCATCACCAGTGGTCGGCGTAGGTAGTGCCATTGGGTGGGATTCGTTCATCGTGGCATAGCGTGGACATACCTGCTCATCTCAAAATCCCGGGATACTAAAGATTCAACTCCGATCAAATATTACCGATATATAAATCAGAAATTCAGAAATCCGAATATAAACCTAATTTTCATTAATAGAATACCAGTTTCATAATAACTAACCAAATAGCGTTACGACTCTTTATTACTCGTATACAAACACCGTTTTTAATGTTTCGCGATTTTAACATTTCTTATACTAAATATTGTTTACAATGGATCATAATCGTGTAAATCTAAACTGATACTAGATTATTCCCGGCGGCTCCACTTTCGTTGTATTTTGCAAAAAAATACATCCCTGACCGGGATAAAAGTCATCTCTCTAGTTGGGGTACCTAAGGAATAGACATTTACTAAATTTCATTAAATTTGTTGAGTAGTTTCGGAGATTAGCGTGAACTAACATCACACATCCATCACAAGGGATTTTGAAATATTCAGATTAAAAAGCTAAAAATGTTATTGCGTTAAATAGCACCAGTGTTGGGCAATTCTAAAGACAGTTAAAGATTAACAGTTGATTAATTGTTAATTTTCACCATAACAACTAAAAATTTATCAATTGTAATTGTGGAAAATTACACACATAAAATACATTTAAATAAAACATGCCGATGCGGATTGTTTTCGTTCATAAACATCGTCGGAAAGGGATTAAAAACCTTAAGGTATATATCAAACTTGCCGACGCCCTTTATTGTCATTTTAAAATACATAGTCGGCAGGGATTCAAAAATCTATAGGTACACAAAATTTAACGTACCGATTTGCGAAGGGGCGCTTTAACAATTTTGTGCCTTTGTTTATTTATACATTGTACTAATTAGGTAAATATGTGTATACTTCGTTCAGTTCGCACTCCTCAATTCTCCACTTTGTTACTATCATATTGTTATTTATTCGTTTCAAACACACCTAATAATATAGCCAGACAAAGGCGGCGGGGGACTTTGTTTTATAAAATGTAGTGATTTTGTATAATATATTAATTAGTTTTATTTAATTTGTGTTAAATTTAAGATAATTTATATGTTGACAAATTGTACTTTTTGTTAAATAAATGTTGATAAATATTTAGATTTATTGGTATATCGCTAACCCCTACATAAATCTAAATCGCTCTAAACCGCCAAACGCTCAACACTCTTTTATTATATTAATTTACGTACACGGTGTACAGTTTAAAATAGTTCACAAAGATGAGCATTAAAACCGCTTCAGTATAAGGGTAGGTACTGTACATATAATTTAAAAAAACAGTTAAGTTCAGAGGGAAGTCTAACTAAGTGAACTCGAACTCAAATCGACTCGAATTTTAAAATGCAGGAATCTCGGGATATATCCATGTTAATATAACATTTGAGGTCATTCATCCTAAATGGCACTACCTACACCGACCACTGCTCATCACAAACAAATTGATTAAAATTTGAAGATAGTTACTAAGTAGCCTTATGATATTATTAGCTCATTTTCTATGAAACAATATACTTGGTGATTGAAGTAAATTACACATTTGAAAAATCTCCAAGTAGATCTAATGAACTTGTTAAACAGGCGAAGACCTAGAGGCCAAAGAGAAACTGCTTGCAGAGGAGAAAAAACAAGAAGCAGAAGAAGAGATTGATACTCTGGATGCATACATGCAAGAAGTACAACAGGTATCTAAATAGTTATTTTTTTAATGCCCAAGTCAATTGTTTAATTAAATACATTAGTTGGAGGGTTGCAATGGAATATAAGGACATGTAAACAAATAACAACATTCTTAAAAAACAATATTTTAGGCATTCATTTTAATCCTTCACGCCCATGCCGGTTGTATTAAAAAATGACGTGTTTATTAAAGAAATGTTTACTAACGTGTTCTTTTTGTATTACGGGTTTTACTTACGTGTGTATTTTGTATTACGGGTTTTACTTACGTGTGTATTTTGTGGCTGCCCTTTACGAAGCGGCGAAAAGACCTGCCGCATCGGTTTCACAATTACAGGTTGCATTTTTTTAAATAATTTAAACAATAGAAACGATTGACAATACTTTAATGTTCTGAGTGTACATTTGATTCTTTGATTTCCATGTTAAGGTGGCCTCCGACGTCTGTTCGTAATATCACGTACCGTTGGTACCACCTTTAGATGTATTTTAATGTAAATTGTCTTTATTTGTGCACTATTTCATCTGCATCTTTTAACATTGTTTATAGGAGGTGCGTAAAGTAAACCAAATTGACCAAGCTAGAGGAATTATAAATGTACCGACTACAGGCGGCACCATCGTAGTTGTCACAGGAACTGCTAAGAAAAAAGTATCTGAACAGAAAAATAAAGGTAACATTAACATTTCAATACAGCACAGCAGTCGACCCAGTTCAGTACAGAGTAGAGCAGCGCTGGTCTTGTAATCTATGTACAGCGGTTTTGTAATGTATAAACAAGTGCAGACCCTCACCTTCATCTAATTTATTGAGGCTTTTTTATTTTTAAGTTTAGTTTGTCTGACTAATTTGCTTTCATGTCTAAACTACTCAACCGATCATCACGAAACTTAGCACATGTTGTCAGAGAAAGGACATAGGGTAGGTACTTTTCATCCAGAAAAAACTATTGTATCCAAGAGATACCTAAATTGATTGACTAAATCTACATTAATGCTAGCGAAGCCGCCGGCAAAAGCTAGTCTTCTCTGAAGTAATTAACAAACACTCAATCTATACAGTTTTGAAATCCTGATAGCTGATAAGAGGCCATCCATAAATTACCTCACACGTTAAAAAAATTAGGACAGCTCTTTTCAGTTCTGGGTGTATAATTGCAAAATAGGTTTCCACAAATTTGACCACCTATCACAAGGACGGCCCGGGAGGTGAAGAGGGTCAAAAAGTCACGAAATTCGTGTGACGTAATTTACCTAATCTACTCGGTAGAAATTGAATGAATTCCGCATTACAAACAACAAGAGACGCAAGAGGTAGACTCAATTTTTAACCCGACCCCAGGCTTGATACTTGGTCAAGAAACTGTTAAAATATATCTATTAATGTTTTCTCAATACAAAATCCCCCAAAGGATCAGTTGTTCATATGTTACAAAACCATGCTCTAGCAAACTTAGCCTTATTTTTCCTTTATAGTGACTATTTAGGTAAAGCCACATGAGTGGCGCAATATACAGTTGTTAAAGTTTGTTTGATACCGATTTTTAACCTTTATTAATTTTTGTATCAGGAGAACTTATAGAACAAAATCAAGATGGTTTAGAATATTCTTCAGAAGAAGAGACAGAGGATATTAAAGACCAGGCTGCGAATCTCGCATCTAAACAGAGAAAGGACTTAGCTAAAGTTGACCATGCCAGTTTGAACTACATGTCTTATAGGAAAGCTTTCTATACAGAGGTAAATATTATCGTGCACATTGTTTTAGAATATGGGTAACACGCAATAATAGTTGGTCACAGATTTAAATGTCACTGATCATACAAGCAGCAGTTACAACTGTAGTAGTGTATGTTAAAAAAAAACAGTCAGTCATAGGACTGCAATCAGAAGTGAAAACATAACTTCACAATGTATTTGCATATACATACACACACACACATCTGTATATATATAATTAGGTTAAAAATAAAAAGTAGGTAATAACATATCTAAATGTATACATAGGGTACACTGGAAGTTCTGCGCTCCTGGCGGCTCATAAATGTTTGAATTTTGAATGTTATATTTTTTTAAATATAAGAAAGTCGGCTCCGTCTTACGAATTGTCGATCAGGGTCACGTGTCCTGACGCGAGTTTAACATTTTTTACCCATCCCAAAAAGTGCACAACGCCGCTATAGAAGTTTTCACTTCAAAAATTTACTTAAGAGAAGAGCACGGTTTTTGCATTGATAACTTTACAGATATTTATTTATAACTAACTTGTTATATAAATTTTAATTAATTTTTTATAGGTAAGTGAGCTAGCAAGAATGACCCCTGAAGAAGTGGAGGCCTATAGAACAGAGTTGGAAGGTATTAGAGTGAAAGGCAAAGGCTGTCCAAAGCCGATAAAATCTTGGGCCCACTGCGGTATCAGCAAGAAGGAAATGGACATATTAAGGAAATTGAACTTTGAGAAACCAACACCTATACAAGCACAGGCTATACCTGCTATTATGTCTGGAAGGTTGGTGTCTCATTATAATATTTACTTACTACCTTTTGTAGTTACCTCACTTTGTCATCACTTTGAAACTTTATTAAGTTTCTTTCGGTGACTGAAAAAGTTATGCCGATGTAAGGGCCGTTCTGGGCAAAATGTAAACTAGTATTTTAGGTAAACAAGTATAGACAATTTTTTTTACCGTAGTAGTCGTAAATAGCGTAGGAAATTTCGTTTCGATTCCGCTTCTAAATCGTGTTGACTGGACTGATTTCGTGGTAGTGTTACAACTTAAATAAGTTCAGTTAAATAGTTCAGTGTTACTATTAAAATAATATTAAGATTTATGGATTTAAATAAATATTAGAAATTATTTTTATAGGTTTTATCAACTTTTACTTAGAGCATCTAATAAACTGATTAATTCCCTTCCCTTATGGTCTACTCTGCCTACCCCTTATGCTTATGTGCCCTTGTAAATGAACGTTTTGATTACTTGTATTGGACATTTTTGGTCAGTTTTTTATACACAGATACACATACAAATGAGATCTATTGCGGTCTGCGATCCTTATGCTTTAGGTATAAAGTACCTGTCATAATAATATCGTTTCGACTTATAGGGATCTCATCGGCATAGCAAAGACTGGGTCTGGAAAGACACTTGCATTTATACTTCCGATGTTCCGGCACGTGCTAGACCAGCCGCCTTTAGAAGACACAGATGGACCCATGGCTCTTATAATGACTCCTACAAGAGAGCTTTGCATGCAAATCGGCAAGGACATCAAGAAGTTCGCCAAGTCGCTAGGGTTGAGAGTCGTTTGTGTTTACGGCGGTACCGGTATTTCTGAACAGGTTGGTATTCAGTTTTCTTTTTGCTGAAGGTCGTCTAATAGTCCTTAAGGGCCGTCCGTTTTTGGCAACTTTTTAACCCCCCTACCCCCTGGTGATACATGGTGAGGTTTCAGAGTAACCCTAGCCCTAGCCAAAATCGCGTGTATTTGTTTATTTCTTAAATACAGATATAAGCGCTTTTAATTAAAAAATAAATACACGTGATAACTCACTACACCCCCGCTCGGTTTTGATATTTCGTAATTTGTAGTGATAATTCGGAACTGACTAAAAAACAGACTTGGGCAAACGACGTCAGGCAAATCTATATTTGACTCTTGGTCTCGTCTCATATTTGATCAGGGTCCCCATTGAGTTCCGCCAAGTACCCGATTATATTCGTGTCTTCTCACCAACAGTACCGGTTTTTATTACGGTAAAGAAAATCTGCTGTATCTATAATCTCCAAAAAAAGTTATTCCAAGGAAGAAATAAAAAAAGAAAGGAAGAAAAATAAATTACTTACATTTTTTTTTCAGATTGCGGAACTAAAACGCGGTGCTGAGATGATAGTATGTACTCCTGGTCGTATGATCGACATGTTGGCGGCTAACTCTGGCCGAGTGACGAACCTGCGAAGAGTTACGTACATCGTGCTTGATGAAGCCGATAGAATGTTCGATATGGGCTTCGAACCTCAGGTAAGTTATCTTGTATTTTAACTTTTACCAACTATGCACATATTTTATGTACATTTATTACTAAGTTTGTAATACTCATCATCCCCCTAATTTTAAGCAGTTATCTATAGTTATATATAGATAAGTACTAGATACTAAGTATGTATAACTAATATATGTATTATATAGAAATAACACATTATATATTTGTAGGTTATGAAGATTATAGACAATGTACGACCAGACAGGCAGACTGTGATGTTCAGCGCGACTTTCCCGCGACAAATGGAAGCTCTAGCAAGAAGGATATTACAGAAACCATTAGAAGTTCAGGTATTCAATATTGTATATTTATATAAAAAATATACAATGTTATTAACGTCTTATTGGCTGGTGACAAAATATTTTGTCTGGAATGTAAATATAACAATTAGAAAAGAGTTTCCGTGAATTTTAAACGACTAGTCTTTTCCGTACCAAATACCTGGTAAGGGTAATAAATAAGAATTCATTCACTCATAGAAATGTAATTAACAGAATTGTAACTTTTATTATCAACTGGCTGCCCCGACAGACTTCGTTCTGTCAAAAGTTATTGATTAACGTCAAATGTTTGACAGCTGGGGACATGTGTTTTAATTATTATTTACTCTGTGGTTTGTATAGGAAAAGAAAAGTGTTGTTTTTACAATTTTCCTCGCAATTTTCACGTTTTTTCTCTTCATAAGAACCTTCCTTGTGCCTTAACGAAAATATGAAAAAAAAAATTTGCCAAATCGGTCGAGCCGTTCTCGAGTTTTGCGCTTAGCAACACATTTAGCGAATCATTTTTATTTATATAGATAGATAGGTAAAATGCACCACATTTGTGGTGGTTACTTTACCAATTGCCACATCTTCAAAAATTCAAAGTTGCTGTACCTTTTGTACAAACTACTTGTATGTCTATTTTAATATATTAAAGTGTCACTTATCTTTTATTTATTCACTTTATTACGTATAAAGTACTTTTGTATTTAGCGATTGTAAAATATGATACGTTTTCTGCAGGTCGGTGGGCGAAGCGTGGTGTGCAAAGACGTGGAGCAGCACGTAGCCATTCTAGAAGAAGATGCTAAGTTTTTCAAGCTGCTGGAGTTGCTAGGACTTTACAGCCAATCGGGAAGCATTATAGTCTTTGTAGACAAGCAAGAAAATGCCGATAGCTTGCTCAAAGATCTCATGAAGGCCTCCTATTCTTGCATGAGCTTGCATGGAGGTGAGATTTGGTGTGGCCTATCTAGTTATGATCTGACACATAAGCGTTTTGTAGATAAGCTTTTGATTTTACCGTCATGCCTTAAAAAAAAAGAAGTCGTACATCATTAAAATATATATTTTCAATTGTTTATTTTTAATATTAAAGTCCAAACTCGTAACTTTTATGTATGACGCCAAGATCAGAAGACCGCCTGTTAGTAGTCGGAAATATATTTCAAGATTAAATATGTTATTATCGCATCATAATATTATTATATCTATTTACATATTGATAATCAAGCATTATAATATAAGTTTGGTAAGACTTCAAATTTCATTAAATAAATCCTAATCAAAATATACAATTTATTCAAAGTACAATGATGAACAAGATAATAAGGGTCCTAACAAAACTACAGGCTTTAAATTTCTTTTTGCAGGTTACCTTTATGCCTCCGTGTTTGTCTATGATTTGTATGTCTTCAATCTTATGAACACCGAAATGCATCAAATGTCACTGTTCCATTTCAGCTTGATTGTTTTTAATCATACTCTAATAGGTTATTCACAGTGTGGTTATCGCAATAAATTAGTGAGACTAAAGGCCTTCGATTGGCCTCACTATAGAACAACTCCACCCAAGTTACAACTGTTTAGATTTTGATAAATGTTCTTCCGTTTTCTAACTTAACTATTAGAGAGACACACAGTACAGAATACTAAATAAATCAAAGTCTTATCGACTGTGTATCACTTTTCTAAGTAATGATGACAGCTGATGACTCAAAAACATTTTGAATTCAAAGACGCTTTTATCATTTGAATTACATATTCAAATGAAGAAGCTTTTATCATTTGAATTAAATATTCAAATGAAGAAGCTTTTAACATTTGAATTAAATATTCAAATAAGAAGCTTTTATCATTTGAATTAAATATTCAAATGAAGATGCTTTTAACATTTGAATTAAATATTCAAATGAAGATGCTTTTATCATTTGAGTTTAATATTCAAATGAAGAAGTTTTTATCACTTGAAATAAATATTCAAATGAGAAATAAAAATTTTGTGACTAAAAATCTTGAATAGAAATGTATTTTCTATTCAATTGATAATATTTTTTTTTGACGTGTGGAAGTTTTGAGCTTGATGGCCTTATGTCCTTATGCAAAATTGGTTAAATTTATTGGTTAAGTAGTTAAGGCGTGAAACCTTAACAAACAACTATTTTCATTATTGGTATTTTTTTCAATCTTCAGATGATGTGTTGATGCCGTTGTTGTGTTTCATATTTTCATGACTACAAAAATGGGACAGCCGAAAACAAATCACTAATTATTACTAAAAAGGAACCATTAAGTTAGAAAGAAGGAATATTTATCAAAATTTATTGATAAATATTCCTTCGTTTTGTTATATTCTTGTAAATATTCAACAAAATTATTTCGTATGTATTTTTAGTGATGGTAGGGAAACGATAACAGAAAATATAATTCAAATATACTCGATTATGAATTTATTTACAAATCTACTAATAGATTATTTTGATTTTCAGCGACCAATGGATCCGGGCAGCAGCATAATTTATTTTTATTCCCTCCGTCATTTATAAGCGTGTTGCAATATTTGATGACATTTTTGTATATATAAATTTATTTGTATGTGTTTTTACGAGCACATTGAACTATATATTATCCATACTCAAACCGATATTGAGATATGTAATTAATAAATTAAAAAAAACATATCACTATCCAAGCATATAATGGGCTGCCCTTTTTATTAATGTCAAACGACTGTCCATTACATTTAAAAAAGTATTTTATTCGAAATGTTACTCTATTCCGCGCGACATAAAGCCCCTTGTCAGATAGTTCGACGCTTATAACTGCCGGTACTATTTATTTTGTTGAGTGACGAATATATTAATGATGGCCTGTTACAGGGATTGATCAATTCGACAGGGACTCGACGATCGTGGACTTCAAGTCCGGGAAGGTGAAGCTGTTGGTCGCTACTAGTGTTGCCGCCCGAGGGCTTGACGTCAAGCAACTGGTGCTCGTTGTCAATTATGACTGTCCGAATCATTATGAGGACTATGTGCATAGGTGAGTTCATAATTCTTTGAACAGTTTTCACTTTTCTTGTCCGGCCACTCGAATTCGGTCTTGGTAAATTTAAACATTCCAGTCATTCTCATGTAGTCTCAGTTATATGTGTACACATTGACGTAGAGTTTAGCTAAAGGAAGTGACAGTGTATTTTTTATGTTGAGCATTGCTTATAGGTAGACATGTACAAAGACATACACATAAATACATACTCGTATGTACAAAGATTTGATGTATAAAAGAATTCTCTACCATACCATAAGCTGAATGCAAAGGATGTAAAGGGTATTATGTATCATAACTTTTGCTATTATATTTTAGAGTTGGAGTAATAGCCCACGCTTATTTTTATTAATGATTGTATAAAACACGTTTATTGTTGCTTGTCACGTTGTCTTCGGCGGAATCACATGTTATTCAATTCTTTATCAATTCATTTCCCTCGCGTGTTTTTTTCTTTAATGATAACTATATTGTTAATTGTAGCTGTTGGTATGGATAAATATAGCTTGTGAAGTATTTGTTTGCAGTTGAATGTTATTTAATTTATGTCATACACCAATATTCGTTTAGCTGTGATAATTCTGTGTTGATAAGAGTATGTTCTTTATCAAAAGTACAAGAAATAGCAGTATAATTTTACTTATAAACGCAGGTTTATCACAGCTTGTTTAACGCGTGTATGTGTGTCTGTCGATACAGACATAGCTCATAGCTCCTAAACGGATGGGTCGATTTTGATTTAGTTTTTTTTTTTGGAAAGTTGGCTTGGTGAGAGTGTGCTTAGCTATACCCAATATAAAAAAATCTGTTCAACCATTCGAAGATCATCAGCTCTTTTTTAATCATTGAAAGGATTTTGGAGTCGCATGTATTTTTTATTAACACTTGTTCTTGATTAGGTTTTCTAGCAATTAAGACCGAGGACACCTATTTATTGATATTAAACACCACTACCGCTGCCTCTCTACTACCATGACTAATTAACATAATCTGTTACTGCTAGTTTGAGACAAAAACATAATATTTTGTTTATGTTCAAATTCAAATAAGTTTAGAGTAGAGAGTATTTACAATTTTACATGCTTATACAATCATATAAAAGTTAACTGTATATGACAACTTTATTACTGCAAATATAAGACAAGAACAAACACAGGCGGCACACCATTAAGGCTGTGACCTTATAGCCTTTGTGGCGACTTCCACATACAGCAAAAAGAAACTTCAACATCATCTACAACCTACTAATCCTGCATCGCGCTATGAGAGTTCTCGCGCCGATTAGTATATATACAAATTCCCAACATCAACCGTTGGGCCGCGGCCCGCCAGGCATGATCACCTGGCCTGGTCGGAGGATCCTCCCTTTGTGTTGGAGGGACACAACAGCTGTTCCTCCACACCCTAATTACGGCCTCCTCAAGTGGACGGGATGAGGAGACCAAATCTTCCTCCATAGTTTAGGCTCTGTCGAGCTTTGCCTACCGCTCAGAATGATGTACTGTACATAACTCGTGCAAAAAGTTGGCAGAATGCCAAAACATGCTACAATACACTGTACACAACTTATTCAAAAGTGTGCAAAATACTAGAATATGCTACAAAACATTATCTAATATAATGTTATTTAACCTAGATGCGGCCGCACGGGCCGGGCAGGTAACAAAGGCTACGCTTGGACATTCCTAACGCCTGAGCAAGGGAGGTACGCCGGTGACGTCGTGAGGGCCTTGGAGCTCGCCGGGGTCACGACGCCCCCCGAACTGAGACAGCTGTGGGACAAGTATAAGGAAGCACAAGAAAAGGACGGCAAAAAAGTACATACCGGTGGTGGATTTAGTGGAAAAGGTATGTCTAGATAAATATTCATATGTTTACTATTATATAAAGTTGGTCTGTTTATTAATTTGTATGTTTTGAAGTGAAAACTTCTTTAGGCACGTTGTGTACTTTTGGTATGGGAAAAAAAGCACTGAACTCGTTCCGTCACGCTAATAGTACATATATTATATAGATCCACTAGAGTGCGCTAATTTAAACATTGAGTTCGGTCAGCTCTTTATTAATTAATTTTTTAAAAATATATTTAGTTAAATAAAGTACTTATTGTGTACGCAATTCATATGGTAAAATAAAAAAAACCATAATTGTAAATGTACTGGTAAAAACTTATAACGCCCATAGAGCTCAATAGCGAAAATTTTATACAAAATTTCGTCCAAACGTACATCGGTTTGATGGATGTCACTAGTAGATGGCATCACTTTCTTCAAAAATGAACATTTCTGATCGGCAACTCACAATTACTTATTAACAATTTTTGAAGTGAAAATTTCTTTAGGCCCGTTGGGCACTTTTGGTATGGGGAAAAAGCACTAAACTCGCGTGACCGTCACGCTCAGATGACAGATGTTTCAGTTATGTTTTCAGTTCTGACGTGCAGTCCTACGTCTGACCGTTTTTTGCAGTCCTACGTCTGACCGTTTTTTTTTGTTATGAATTTTCTGCTTATTGAAGAAGATATATTATTACACTGCGACTCATGGCAACGAAGCAGTGACTTCAAATGCGGGTTAGCATGGCTAGTATTTAAACAAATTATAATACGTTGAGAAAGATCTAAAAGTAAGGGAGTAAAAAAGCGGTACTTTACGAAAAGAAAAACAATACATAAAAAGGGAAAGAGATTTCGCAACTTAACCAAAATTATTGTTTATATATCTATACTAATCATCTTATAAAACTAAAAAACTTGTTTGTTTGTACGCGATATTCTTAGGAAATACAACTCTGATTTGAATAATTGTGTTTGCATTGCCTATTTGCTAACAAAAATAAAACTTCATATGAAGGTCCTATATGAAAGGAGCAGTAACTTAACTCGTCAAGTAATCTGGTAAACTGCATCCACACACATAAGCGAGTGAAACAATCCACATTTGATGTCTGGACGCTTGTTTCCATTGCTAACTATCTCTAGGGTATCGACTACACGCAAAATTAAGCGCCCTGAAATTAATATCAGTAAAAATGCAACGCTGCCTCCCGGACATAATGTAAAGCGTGGACAATTTTAGGAAAATTTGGAATAAAAATGATTGTAACAGACAATATTTCGTGAAAGTGGCCCAATATCGCTTACTTTGTGCCACTTTGTATTGTTTTTAATAATACTAATTTTGATATATTTTAACATGACACGTGTATAATGGGTATACACAACGCACAAACGACAATACTAATAGGTACTTGACTTAATTATTTAAGGTTTCAAATTCGATGAGTCTGAAGCTCAAGCGGCCACGGAAAAGAAGAAATATCAGAAGGCGGCTCTTGGGCTACAGGACTCGGACGATGAAGATGTGGAAGGTGACCTCGACCAACAGATTGAGACGATGCTTGCGGCTAAGAAAATTGTGAAGGAGATTAAGGTAAGATGATCTCTTTGATTATTTTTTTTTAAATGTATTTTAGTAATGGAAAATGAGGGTTCGTTCAACATATGCTCCTCCACACAAAGGTTATTTGACGTTTGCGCTACACATTGATGTTAAACATTTTCAACAGGCTTCGACTTACGGAATAATATCGGTGTAAGTTGTCATTAATTGTGATTTTTAAATCATAAGTAATTTAACAGGTTCTATATTAAACCTTAATGTGTATTAGCCATACTAATACATTTTGGAAATTACTTGTGATGAAAGAAGTTTAATAATGTAGATTACAAGTAATACCTTGAAGCCACGTTCACATGATGGGCGTTGAACGCGCGTCAACGGGAACACTCATTTTGTTCAAATCGTTCACATGCTGACACGCGTTTCGATCCGACGCGCCCACGACGCTGTGCCATCTGCTGCAGCGTTAACGCGCGCTTTGAGATCATTGGTTGTCGTACATTTAATTCAACGCGTTTTCAACGCGAAAACACGTGATTCTAATAAAAGGAGCCGGCCATTTAAATAAAAGTTAGTGCTCATTTCAAGTTTATTTTTGTATTATAAATATAAAATAAAGGAAATGAACTCGAATCGATAGAGAAATAAAAATCTGTTTTAATTTTCTGTTTTTACGGCCATTTTCAACGAATACAGAACTCTAACTGAACTGCTAGCGCGTTCAACGCATTAGAAACGCTCGCCATGTGAACACTATACAAAAACCCAACGCGCGTTCCAGGATCTGGATACAGTTAAAAATTGTAGTTCAAGGAAACATGTATTAACAAAAAGTAGGACTGAGAGATTGTAACTTGCTTACTCGCCACTAACGGCATAAAGGTAAAGATTCATTATAATGCTGGCAAAACTGTCAGCTACAGCTAGTTGATTATGATATTACTTTGTTATTCAAAATATGTATTTGTGTTTAACCTTTGACAATTTATATATTTATGCCACGCGTTACGAGATCTTTGACTCATTCATTACCGGTGCGTTAATATCTGTTCATAAACACTAGAAAATGCAAATTACTTGTTGATTAAAACATGACGAAATACGTAGTTTAAAACAATTGTTGTATTTATTTTAAATGAGCAACACAGACATACTCGTATGTATATACGAGAATGTCTGTGTTTGATTATATGTGTAATTATATCAGTCAGTTCAACATATTTCATCCTCACAGCTCCTTTAAATTACCCCTCCTTTGTTGTCATAGACAAGTGAACGGTGACGATCAGAATTGGCCGAATGCAATCGTTTGGCATAGAGTAAATATATAAATAAATAATAGCTTTTGCCCGCGGCTTCGCTCTTAACGTAGAATTATTTGTCAATCAATTCACTATCCTTCGGGAACAGTATTTTTTTTTTGATAAAAATTTTATGTTCTGAAATTTTTATACTCTTACACATCTAACAGTATAGAGAACTTCAAAAAACACATAATACGGTAGTTGAATCTGTTTTTAGAGTTCCGTACGTTCAAATGAAAAAAAACTATTAAAGGATCACTCGTGAGATTGTCTGTCCGCCCTGTCACAGCCCATTTGCTCCGAATCTACTGGATCGATTAAGTTGAAATTTGTTACACATTTCAATTGCTGTGGCCCGAACACAGATGTGCAACGTAAATAAATAAATATTAAATATAGGGGTCACTTTGTTGGCCAAATTAGAAAATTTAAATAAATAATTGCAACCTGTACCGCGTGACATATCAAATGAAAGGGCTCGTTGTGACAGTCTCAAATATATTATTTTTATAATTCTAAGATTAGATTTTTAAAGTTATTTAAGAAAATACTTGAAAATTTACCATTCCTCCCCCCTATATAACTACTAAACTAAACAATACAGATCTTCAATCTTAACTTAGTGCCTATAAGACAACACCTTTGAGAAGTCTTAATACTAAAATACATGGTCAATATCTTAATGTGTGTAAAAACTTACATTTGCAGTTGGAATGTAAGGGAGAACATGCTCTTCAACTACAATGTTAAGTTTGTTCTTCGCATAAATTACAGGTAGATACATATTCATAGTACGGTGCACTCCACGCGAGTTCACCTCGCACTTGCCCGGTTTTTCTTTGTTAAACGTCAAAAGAGGACCTACGTAACTGTAGAAACTTGTTATGAAATAACAACTCATGATAACGTTAACTAATTGACCTGCGTAGATCCACGATCCCATGGCAATATTGCCACAAACTATTAAAATTTGTAGGCAATCAATATACTAAGCGTAGGGCTGTTCGCTTACACCGCGACATTTTTCTTACTTTTAGCATATTTATTACCCGTCGCCGTCGTAACTCTACACAAAAGGTCCGATTCGAATAATTTGAGGAATTTACATGTACATATAATCAACTTTGATTACGATACGAATATCATCATCTTTCGGTTCTACCCGTGTTTGGATTGATTTTGAACAAAAAGTAGTTATTAAACTTTTACAGAAATTAATCATTCAGCTACTTGATATTTAGACGCTTAGTCTTAGACGCTAGTTTATATTGTTGTTTATATATAAAAAAAAAAATAACAATACTGAAAGGTATATAACCATTGGGTTTATTGACTTATACAGAAATGACTCGGTTACTATTTTACTGTGCTCGCTATAGACACTATACTCTTATAAAATATTTCTTATATCAGCTGTTTATCTTTCATATATATTTTTTTTTTATAATTAAAGTTGTTTCTTGTTACTGAGCAGTTATGATAAAATTGTACAGTTCAGTTGAACACATATGTAAAACACGAGTAGGACCACGTGTTCTGATCACGTTTTATTTTTAAAAGTTATCATTTAATTCGATCATTACCAAATGTAATAAAAAATTTAAGTGTTAATTAGGTGTTAAACGTTAATTACGAGAAATTGTTTTTTTTTGTAAATTTCAAATGTTGCTTTTTTTTAATGCAGAGCCTAGGCATTAAGGTACGAATTACGAGTTACTTGTCTGAGAGTCCGAAACGTACCTAAATATAATGATCTGTCTGTTGCTTGCACATTTCTTGTTACCTAAGCGTTTGCTTAGTGTGGAATAACGGGTGTTATGTCTCTAAAATACAAAAGGAGTATTCTTCGACCAGTCGAGGTGATCATGCCTTGCGGACCGCGGCCCAACGGTTGATGATGAACGATGTTGGGAAGTTGCATATATACTAATCAGCGCGAGAATTTTCATTGCGCGATGCAGAATTGGTAGTTACTACGTAGTTTAGCTTGTCTTCGCTAGATGATGTTGGAGTATGGTTTTGCTATATGTGGAAGTTGCCACATTTAGTTATTTTATACATTTAGATTGACAATGTTCATAATATAATATTTCTATGGTCTAAGATTAAGGTTGTTAGGACATTTGAAACATATGAAGCGAATATAGAGGGATGAAAATGGCTTGGGTGGCTAGAGGATCTTCAAGAACCAAATAGGCCCTTAAAAAAGTTTGTAAGAAAAGTTTGTGGAAGCAATAAAATGCAAGGCATGAAAAGGTTTGTGGCAATAAGGAAAGTGTATAAAGTTCGAATAAAGTGTCGCTGTATTATCTCTGCCCATCCTTGTGAGAACTGGAGTTCCTTCCAACCTTGTGAATCTGCATGTATGTAAAATAGTAAATATAAACATTTCGATTTGATGTCGTTACACTTTCTTTCTTTCTTTCTGCAAAAATATTGATGAAAGGCAAAGTAGTCATATACGATGTGGTGTTTTGTCCCAGCCGGGCGTTGCGGGCGCGGGCGTGCCGGCGGGCGAGGGCGCGGGCGCGGGCGCGGACGGCAAGCTGCAGCTGGCGCGCCTCGCCGCGTCGCGCATCAACCTCGCCAAGGGGCTCGGCGCCGAGCACAAGGGCGCCACGCAGCAGGCCGCCGAGGCCATCCTCAAGGGAGCCCCCTCCGCGCACACGCTTATTACGGTAACTATTACTACGCACTAATTCAATAAACTAATCCTAAAAAGCCATGCTCGACCGGAGTGATACCACGGCCTCACAGAAAACCGGCGGTGAAACAATGATTGTGATGTGTTTCGCCGACTGAGTGAGGTTACCGGAGACTCTAACCCCCCCTCCTACCCCTTCCACTACTCCCACCTTAAAGGCCGGCAACGCACCTGTGACTCTTGAGATGCAGGTGCTCATGGGCGGCGGCAGTCACCAACCGTCAAGTGACCCGTCTGCTCGTTTGCCCCTAATACGAGCAGGCAAATGTCAGAGTGAAATCAAAAAGTAAATCAGAAACCTCAGAGATCGCTGGTTCGATTCCCGCACACTGAATATATTTTTATGCATAAATGTCTAGTCCTAGGTATAATACGTATGTAGTGACGACAATATTTTTTTCTCAGGCTAAAATCGTAGCAGAACAGCTCGCAGCGAAATTGAACACTCGTCTGAACTATCAACCACGCGACGAAAGCGCTTCGGAACCTGCCGAGGAGGTGTTCCGTAAATATGAAACGGAACTTGAGATCAACGACTTCCCACAGCAAGCTCGATGGAGGGTCACCAGCAAGGTAAACTTGTTTACACATTATCAACAACATCAAATTATTGAAAAAAAAAAATACCATAACTTTTTTTTTTGTGCGTGTGGAAAACCCTTGGGCCGTCAGCCCACCGGGATTTTTGGTGGGGTGGTGTGTCGGAATCGAACCGACTAAAACCATACGGTGTGCCTAACCTTTTCCAGCCATACTTTCATACATCATGTTACTCTCATCATGTTTCCATAACCGAATGATTATTACCCACGCGATTCAGCAGTGGAGGAACAGTTCATGATGTGCCTTTTACACAAAGCGAGGATCTTCCGACTGAATAAGGTGATCATGATTATTGTGCCGCGGCCGCTGATCGACATTAGGCACAAATTACGTATCACGTTGTTTGTCCGCGATGAACTCCTAAAAGCAATGAACCGATTTTAATGAATATTTGCACACTGTGTACAGTTTTATCCAACTTGTGAGATAGGATAGTTTTTATCTCAATTTATATTCACAAATTTTTTTTTATTGCACATTACTTAGCCACAGCATCACATGGCTGAGTAGCCAGTATTATAATATAAAAATTTCCTTGGGAACTTTTAGATTTGTAGTTATGTAGTTAGAGTTATTTTCATTAGATGGCACTGGGTATGTCGCAGTACGGCCAATATTAAAATCATAATGATAAAATAATTGTTTTTAAACTTTCGCGACTTTGATACTATTAGATGTGACCACGATCAGTGCAATTCGATCAAACCGTCAGGTAACCAAATAGGCATTGTACCTTATATATATATATATATATATATATATATTATCGCGATTAACTCCCGAGTTACCCATCTAATAAATGACAAAATTTTGAATATGTGGTTTTCTATAAACCAAACTATATTATATTTATTAATGCTATTAGGTACTTCTTCTTAGACGATAATGTGATAACCATGCGACCTTATTGACGCTGCGATTTGCGATTTTTATTAAAAGCGAACAACCTCATACTTGTTTATTTACTTAGGGGTCGATACGACCTTGTTGTCTGATAACCTTTATACAATAGGTACATGTATATTGCACTTGTCTCGCAGTGCAATTTCTGTTACCGAAGCCATTAGTTGTCAAAGATGTTGCTCAAACTAGCAATACTCGGTGCTTTAATATTCTTTTGTGTAAAATTACTTAGAAGACATGACGTATCAAAGTGTTGCCATCATTTTTACAAATAAATATTGTAGTTACAGGTAAAAACTGATCGTACTTATATTAGTTTTGTGTAGGTGTATCACCCATCATCAGTTTCAAAAATTCAAATTCAAAATAAAATGTTTTATTATCTGTCAACGATTCGTTAAAAGAAAACAATCAACATGATAGTAGTTCGCTTAGAATCTTTCTCATCTAATTTCTAGATTTATCTACTGATTATTTTTTTAAATAGAATAACTAAAACATTTCTAAAGCGTAATAATAATGTTGACGGGAATTAATGCGATCACGTATTTAAAAGGTATTACACACCTTTCTTTCATTTGCCTAACGTTTCGACCAGGTTGCACTGGCCGTGGTCACAGGCCAGTATATTACCTTAGAACACGAAAGTTTAACAGTAAATACTCCTGGAGGACATAAAGATAGTCGTATCATGTACATGCAACTTTAGGTCCGTTACTAAATATTTTTTAACATTTAAAGAATGCCTCTTCGGTTTATTGACTTTGTTTTAACTGTCCCAAACATGTATCTACAATCGGAACTATTGTATGTATATGTTTTGCCTACAGGCTAAGGGATACTTCTCAAAATCACGCTTAAATTACAGACCAACATGGTCATCCCACAACATTTTGTAGTGTTGATATAAAAACATTTAAAACAAAAGAGTTTTGCAATGTGTGTCAGAAAGAGATATTGCAATTTATTTCAGAAAAAAGGAATTGCAATGCATGCCGAGAAGGGGTATTGCGACGAATGCCGGTTGTATATGTATATTCTAATTTAAACTCGGCTAACTTCGACTTTCACAGTCGTAAACAGATTAGAACACAACAATAAGTATTGTCTTGTGTTTTAACACGTTTAATCTGTCACTTACACCTTTGCATTTAGTTCCTACACCTCTATCATCCGTTTCGTTTCACCTTTCGCACGTTTTTTTTATCATACGAATATTCAATAATATTTACAAACAGCCAAGATATCGTGTATCATGCCGACAAAAAAACCCAAAAAATTGAGAAACTTTTGGAAGTCGGTTAAACATAAATAGCTTATGGAGATTTTTTTTCTGGAGTATACTATCCAAATTTTAGAAAAGGTATCACACAGTTGATTTCTCATAATTGGAGCCGCCCAATAAGGAAGCATCTTCACCAATAATACAGGATGTTAAAGAAAAGTGTGGTCAAATCTTACGAGCGAGTATGTGTAGCCAACGAATAGTTTACTTGACTTAAAATGTATTTTTTTCTCCGGGGAATGCACATTGCTAAATAATATCAACTTCAGTGTCAATTTAAATGACTTTTTTTCATACAGAAATTTTCTGAAAATACTGGACGTTTCATCAACGTCCTTGGTATTAAATACGCGTAATTTAATTCACGTCAGCTCTGTTTCTTATGAAATATTAGACAATTTTCAACTTCAATTCGTCAGTTTCAAAATAATATTTCAGTATCAAAAGTAACGAATTTTCCTGAAATTGTTAGCGCTACTTTATTTAGGGAGTCCACTATACGACCCTAAAACTATACGACCCTAAAATAGGACCACACCTTTCTGTAACTCTCTGTATACAATTGGTAATGCTAGTAGCTTTTCATAGACACTGAATCTGACTAGCACCATGATTATTTTTCCTGTATTAGTCTTTAATATTTATTTGCATTTAATAATATTTTTTTAATAACTTACAGGAGGCTCTAGCATTAATCAGCGAGTATTCTGAAGCCGGTATCACAGTACGAGGTACCTATGTCCCGCCCGGCAAGACACCACCAGAGGGCGAACGTAAATTATACCTTGCAATCGAAAGTTCCCAAGAACTCGCTGTTGCCAAAGCAAAATCCGAAATTACCCGTCTTATTAAAGAAGAACTACTAAAGCTACAGACCTCTGCTCACCACATGATCAATAAAGCTAGATACAAAGTCCTTTAAATGTACGGAATATAACCGGAGTGATTATGTTAATATTGTTTTATTTCCTCGACGGCCTTTGCCCTTATAATGTATAAGACAGATCAATGGAATGCTGACGTCGTCGCACGGTTATCGTTTCGTAGTTATATCTCTACGAGCATGCGAGGAATTTGTCATCCACTTAGTTGTGGTATACAAAAGTAAAAAAAATTAAAATTGAGAGTAACCTCTTACGGAATCTTAGAAAATGGGAGCAGATTCTACTTATGCCGAATTTCTCTATCGCATTGCGCTATCGTAACGAGCGAGGTAAAGTTGTCGCTTTTTTAAGATTCTAAATTGTAATTTTGACTCTTGCGACTCAAAAGGTTGCCGACCCCTGACCTAGGTCAGTATACAAATACCGCCAATATCTTTATTATGGGTATGCTTAGTGATCAAAGCATAATAAAGTCTGCGATCGATTCGAATATTTGATCTTTGAAATTGTGGAACGAGTCATAAGAAAGATCCAACTAATCAACCTTGCCATTTAACTTATTGTATAAATTACACGCGTACTAAGGTTGAATTTAGTGCCAAGGTTAGTTTTCACTTATGGGTTACAGAAAGATCTGGTTACGCGGTAACGTGGTGGATTGTAAGGAACTGCTAACAATAATCGGTTGAAAATGTTAGTGCATTCGACGTTGATATTATTTATTCTGTGTAAGAAGAGTTGTGAGGACATTTCAAAATTAATAAAAAAATTAAAATGCCTCCGATGAATCATTTCAAGGATTAGAAAAAAACTAACGATCTTCGAACGGCTGAACAGATTTTCTTGAATTCTATCTAAGAACACTCGATCAAGTCACCTTTCAAACGAAAAAAAGACTTACTCAAATCAGTTTATCCGTTTGCGAGCTTTGATGTCACAGACAGTACACACTATGTTAAACATACATATAACACGCCTCGGGGGCTAAAACTGCCCACAACTGCATCTGTGTGTGATACCTACCTTCTGATAGAAAAGTCAAGTGTCAAAATTAATAATGATTATTTGTCAACTCACCTACTTATACATTAAGAATGTGATAATTTATTACGCACCATTAAAAATAGCAGCAGAGTCATAGGTGCATGTGCCCTAAAAGATAACATAAGCACTTAAGTACTACAATGTTTAATAATGAATAATGGGAGATTGTCAGTGTCAGTCTGACTGAATATTGACAAAGTAAAGTAGGAAAAAGGCGTCACGTCGCGCCGTCGCGTTAAATAGTACGGTGTAGGTATGTCAATTCGTTTAGCCCATTTTTTGAGTAACTACAATTTCGAATTGACATTTACTACTGACTCCTTAATAAACCAGTTAAACCATAGATTGCGCCATTTACGATCATGCGACGCCATTTCCTTTAATGCAAGAGACCGGTATCAAATAAACCGGCCAAGTGCGAGTCGGACTCGCGCATGAAGGGTTCCGCACCATCGTACAATATTAATACTATAAGCCAAAAGTACGTTTCTAGTAGGGGAGCCTCCTTTAATTTTCAATTTATTTTTATTATTTGTTGTTATAGCGGCAACAAAAATACATCATCTGTGAAAATTCCAACTGTCTAGCTATCACGGTTCATGAGATACAGCCTGGTGACAGACAGACAGACGGACAGTGGAGTCTTAGTAATAGGGTCCCGTTTTTACCCTTTGGGTACGGAACCCTAAAAAGCGGCGGAAATCTGCGTAAAACCTAGTTGAATAGGGTTATTGTTGACTACTTAATCGTCCAGCTATTATACACAAAACCTTAATAAAATTTTACGCTTATACCTTCCTCATGAATCACTTCGTCTAGTGTTGAAACCCGCATTAAATAAAATCCATTACGAAGTTTAAAAGAGAGTAGAGATATGTGAAATATTTTATTCCATTTATGATTACCAGGCGCTTGGAGTCTCATGCAGAGTAAATCTTACGTTCAAACGGCTTTAGACCAAATCTGTAATATTCTAAGTAATATTGGTTTAGAACTATCTGCAGTTAAATCAAAAGTAGGTAAGTATGTGTCTACTAGAGGGTTTAAAAAGTTAGAGATTGATTTGAAATTCAATAATTGTACATTGGATGTGGTGGATAATTATAAATGCGTCATACTCGCGTCCATGCGTCATACTCGTGAACGGGTGCTACTTGGGGTGACTGGTCGGCCTAGTCAGCGATGCTTTAGCCTATACTATTATTTTGGTTCGATCAACTGCAACTCTAGCCTCTTAATCCAGTCACGAATTATTTTTAACAGTAGTTTTTGTAACTGAATGAAGGTAGATGTGCACCTTGAATGATTTCTATGTTTAATAAGTTCAAACCTTCAACGGTATCACTGAGTGATTTTTATTTTTTAGTACGTTAGCTTTTGGAGCATTTCAATAAAATGAAATTCAGGTGGCATCAGCTTGCATCCTGTTTACCTTTCGTGTAACACTAACACTATTGTACCTGAAGATCTGACTTTTAAAAAGAGTGGCCATGAGTTTCTTTGCCAGTATTCTTCTCATAAGGCTCTACGCATTTTGGAAACTGGAAGTTATAGATCGACACAAGCAGGCAGTAGATTTTGGTGTTTTCACCTAATTTACTTCGACAATCCAGCACATGCTGTGGCGTCTGTTTGCGCCGATCTATGATTTTAACTCTAGCTTCAATTTAACGTTCATAAATGTCACTTAGTGTCTTAATTGAATAAATGATTTTGAATTTTGAATTTTTGAATTTAAATACTTATTTAGGTGTTTGGTCGGAGAGACGTTTGTGTTGGACTAAGCAATTAATGTTTTCGTGGAAAAATCACAAAGAAATCTTAATTTACTAAGAGTCTTGGTAGGTACTTTGTGGAGCTTACATCTCAAACATTTAAAACACATTTATGATAAAAAGCCGTTTGGACTATGAATAACATTTATGAATATTGCAACATTAATTTAAAGAAAATAAATAAAACTGAACTGAAAATCACGCAATAAGAAGAATAAAGGGATTTATTAAATCCATAATAATAGAAGAGAATAAGAACAGGGAATAATGTGATACATAAGCGACTATGTGATTTTTACACCCTGCATAGTAATTTTTGGAAAAAATAAATTCGAACACCTAGATCTAAACAGGTATTAACTCAAAAAAACACTTTTTTCAAAAAAGGCGAAAAATTTATTACTGTTCTGTATAGATTATATTTTTATATGCAGCTACAAGAAATATAGTGTAGGTATCTTGTGTTTTAATCATGTTTTGATAGCAACTTTAATGCATTTGTTAAAATCGTGAAAGCCATCCTCCACAGCAGGCTGGCCTTGGAAGGCTCTGCGTAACTCAAGAAGCAACTAAATCAGCGTTGCCAGACGTCCCGATTTTGGCGGGACGTCCCGATTTTTGAATCAAAATTAAATGTCCCGCGCGGGACAGGCTCAGTCCCAGTCGGGGACAACTCGACCGTGCCTGCAGCGTGTGTGATTTTGACTTCTGTTTTTTTTATTTTTTTTTATTCAGAAGACGAATAAGACTCAACTATTTAACGATAGGGTAAATCTGATTTAAAATATTATATTTTCCTAAAATACATTTTCTATGACTATTTTTGTATTGTCTTAAACCTACTTTGAATTCTAATTAAAAGATAAATATTTAAAAACTTCTGATTAATTATATACCTACGGGCTACGTTTCTTTACTATGTCCCGCTTTCGACGAAAGAATCCCGCTTTTTTCATTCAAAAAGTTCTGAAATCCCGACTTGACAAAAAAAGAATCTGGCAACGCTGGTCTAAATCTACTGTCGAGCCCTGTATTGCTACTCATTATGTAGTGTTGCTATCTGTCTAGCTATTGTCTTGTTGTATGCACATATTTGTTTCGTTGCAATCCAGATCAAAACATTGTATTTGCTATATGTGATATTGTTACGGTTGTAATGTGTTTTGTGCATTTACATAAAAAATAAAAAAGAATTTCATCGTTTATGTATAGGTATCCATTAAGTGACCGCAATGCTGTTCTTGATTCGATTCGATAGTCATTGTAATGAGACCGACACTAGGTTAGACTCATGAAGTAGACGCACAGATATTTTGAACATGGTGTTAGTTAAAGTTCGGGCTCAGCGCTTCAGCAGCTTAAGTTACGATTATATATATTTTTTCTGTCGTTGTTCTCATTAATAAATCCATCTATTGATAAATAAGATAATTCTATTTATATGTTCTTTAACTGTAATAGGCCTTTAATAAACTAATTTATGAGTATTCCGTAGGTCTGTATAGATTATATTAACTACTTGGTAACTGTTCGGTGTATATTATTATATCTTTCTAAATAATGCGTACAAATTGCGCAGCTGCGCAATTTGTACGCATTATTTATCATTTTTATTATTAAACAAAAGAGTTACACTGAAGTGAAAGAAAGAGATTAACAATTGATGGCGTCAGTTTCTAGTTGTGTATATTATCTTCATACGTGCGACAGAAATACTCAAGTAGTCTTATCTTTTTGTTTTTGTCAACACAGTTTTAGGGTTTTTAAAGCTTTACCAAATTTGTTTGTTTTGATATGAATACGCTCTGTAGGTACCGTAGGCATGGACTCCAAGCGTTAAACTATCAGAACTACTTTTCAGTAGGTCCAATCCAATGAATAGTTATTAAACATTTACTAATATATAGTTTTATTATTGTTTTTAAATATGTACTCTCTACCAATGTACCTCATGCAATCGGAACATGACCCTACCTCTGCACTAAGCTGCCCCGCACTCGGGTAGATTCGTACAAGATTTTTATGTAATCGTACCACTTTTTTTTATTACTGATACATCGAAATCGTTAAACGTTTTCAAAATTTAATGTCCCTAACATATCGCACATTAGTTTCAGTTTCGTTCTAAGCCTATTAAAATAGTAAAAAATAAATTTGAACTGAAAACGTCGCGGCTTTCCCTTACTTATTGATTATCTATATGTATTAATCATCACAGAGTAAAATACGTACGGAGTCCCACATGCATTATACCTACACTGTGTTAATAACATGACACTATAGCCTCTCATTAAATACATACATACAATACAGTAGCCTAAAACTTTGCCTAAATGTTTCTACAGGTACATCTATACAAGTAAATAAAATTGGAGTGCCTGTTTGTAATGTCATGCGTTTTACTAAATGCATCTGAATGTTTATACGGTACATATAACAAAAAATCTATTTTTAAAATTCTTGTCTCTCTGTCTGTCTGTTTCTTACGGCTAATGTCCAGAACGGGAAAACCGATTCTACAGGACTTTCACTGGCACATAGCGGTTGTTATAATAAGGAGTAACTTAGGCTACTTTTATTTTGGGAAAACAATTAGGGTACGATAAATCTATAAATATATACACGAGAGCGAAGCCGCGCGGGGAACAGCTAGTTATACATAATATAACAGTACCAAATAAAAACATGGTAAATCTCTTTTTTTTTAATTTGGCAACCTTACTGTTTAATCCCGCTTGCACTTTACAGGTGTTTATGCTGTCTAGTCTTACCCAGTCGTGAGCACTTAGCTAAACACGTGGAGAACCAACGGTTTACTCTTCATCACAATTGTGTCATTGTTGTTTAATGTAAATTATATTAATAGCTGCTTGAACAAACTCGATCTCGTGCGCGGGCGCCGCCTTCCCGATAACGCAGGTTATCGACGTTGTGGGAAGATTCCACGGCAAATAACTGACTACAACACCAAGTCAAACATTACCCACAAGCGATTTTGAACCTTGTGAAATTATTATTACTCAGTGGAAAGTTTAGTTAAGCAGTTTTTATCCTTTGTCTTTTCTCCTTTATCTCTGAGATAACTAATTTTCTCACAACCGATTACAGCTGATTTATTTTAACTCCAAGGTCAGGAACGATTTCAATTTAAAGTGCCAGTGGTGATATGACAATATAAGTTATCTGCGGTCGCTACGTCACCTATTGATCTCTTGTGAGAGGATGACGTCGTGAGAATAACGAAATTTCTGGTACTCGCGATGGTTTAGGTACTATTATATTTTAATACATATTTTACCATTACAAGTGTTACGCACTCATTGGTTCAGTAATAAAACGAGTGGTGTGTAACTCTTGATTTCCACTGCCTTGATAGGTTTGTTTGTAGGTGGGTGGCCAATTTCGGTATACTCACATTTATCCAAATAATAAGTATATCCAATATAGAAAAAGATAATTACGTGGTTGGTAATCTAGATGCCGCAATAGAAAGAGGTGATCTCCGATGATTGTGACACAGTAGCGAACGCTACGTAGCTTTTCTAAACTTTTTTACAACTCAACGAAGCTCAAGATACTATGCTAAGAAATCAAGTTTTAGCTCTGAAATTATGATCAGGTTGTGTAGGATTTTCAGTTCTTGTGCTTGTAAATGTTTCAAAAGACATCCTATAAAAAAAATACCAAAAAGGTACTGTACCTTATAAATATTATCGCGATTAAGTTCCGAGTTACACATCTAATAGTAGTAGTAAAAATAGTTTTCTAAAGTTTCAATATTTTGTAAGTTTTTAAAATGCGAACCTACTCATACTTCCAGAAAGTCCTCCACTTATCAAGGAATAACAAATTGAGATTGACACAAATAAAAATGTAATTAATCACTTTTACAAACGGTACAAGGCAATCACCTTTTTGTAATTAATTGTGCTATTAAAAGAAGTGTTGTCCCATTTGTACTTTATAATTATTGTTTGATAAACACAACAAAGCAAATAGATGTTTCAACAAGACCATGTGCAGGTCCTTGGTAATTTTAAATAAAATAAAGATACAGATCGCAGAACAAACTGAAAGTTTTACCTACATTTAATTAAGTTATTAAGTAAATAACTTTAGGTAGCTATGTCACACAGAGCATTGTTATTACCCCGAATGTGTATCCGCACTGTAAATTTTAATCTTGCGAGATCTCAGCATCTTCGAGACCTCGGACCTCTTTAAAAAAAAAAACTGCTGTATACTAAAACTCAATGAAAACTGCTTAGCGTGTTATGAGCGGCGGTAGTCAGCTACCGCCGCTCAACTTCTCTATCTCGCCCAATATATGCTTCGGGATTGATCTCGTAAAAATGGTCGAGATATCGCGAGATCTAGTTCCCGGTATTGCATTCCCTAATCTGCACCTTACAGTCTGACTGCTGGTGTTGGTCTGTTACCAGTACAGAAAGGCTGCCAACTACCCAAAGCATCAAAATTATTACTGAAAGCGCGGACTATGTTTATAACAGGTTAAACAGTCTTTTTCGTTTTACCTATCTTATTCTGAAAATCATCGCTTAAATTTTAGATCATAAGTAATAGGGGTTAAAATATGAAAATGCCGTTTTATAGTAATAGATACTTTGAATTGACATTAAACCTTCTATTAGTATTTATGAGTTTGATTGAGTCTGAAGCTAAATGATTCAAGCCTTGATCTCGTTGAATATGATCATTAAAAAATAGTGTTTTGGAATATAGTACATAGCGCTATCTAGACCAAACTTTAAGCATAGCTCGTACTGTAGGTTCTAGAACAAGAATTAACATACTAAAATACCCCATACAAAGAGACACTCATGCATACAATCGTGGGAGAGCCATGCTTCAATCATGCTTTCGGCGAGCTAGTGAGGTTACTGGAGGCCCTACGAACCTACGGCCCTAAAAATACAACTATTTGTATTAAGCGAGAATCGAAGCCTTGACCTGTAATGTAGCAGGGGAATGCTCTACCACTACATCTCGAAGATCGTCAGTCATGACGTTTTCACCATGGATTTTTTATTTTTTAAAAGTCATAATTTCAATCAATAATTTATCTCTTATGCCGCGTTCCAATAAACAAAAAATTATTCGTTTTGATTACGGGCAGTAAAATTTCGTTGAAAATTCAACGAAATTTTACTGCCCGTAAGCAAAACGAATCGTTTGCGTAGTAAATTATATAATTATGTAAACAGGAATTAACGCGGCCACGTTAAATAGGTATCACACGCGGTATCACACATCATCAATAGGTTTCGGCCAGGTTCCACTGGCCGTGGTGTGGTCTGTGACCACGGCCATTGCACGGAACACGAATGTTTAAAAGATTGTATTGTAATAAATTACTAACAAAATATTAAACTAATATTAATAATAATAATGTTTAAAAGTTTTTGCAGTAGGTACATTTTGCTTATGGTCCAGTGATTGCGAGATTGTCACAACACACAAACCTTTCCTTCATAAAATACTTGCGTAATTTGTTCGAATTTTAAAGTGTCAGGCGTAACGGAAACTGTCTGTCAATATTGATAATTACTTTTTAATGATATTGTTTATTTTATATATAAATAAAAATCGACATTCAGAATTTAAGAGAAGTGAACAAAAATTTTATTTAACTTTAGCAGGTAGCTAGGAGGTATACATGGCATCAGAGTTTCTACTAAAACACAAAACTACACATTTTGTTAACCCCCGACGCACACTTAATAACACCCCTCGGAGTCTATGTGTCTGGCTGTGGCATCGTAGCTCTCAAACGGATGTACTGATTTGGGTGCGGTTTTTTTTTTGTTTCAAGGGTGACTTGATTAAGAGTGTTCTTAGATATAATTCAAGAAAATCTATTCAGACGTTCGAAGATCATCAGGTCTTTTGTAATCGTTGATGGGATTTTCGAGTCGGGGGTATTTTAAATTTACGATTATAAGTTATTTTTGGAATACGCCGCTAAGCTGCTACTGTTACTTAATTTAAATACTTATATACAACACAAATGTATAGAATAATTCGCATAGACCGGCATTATCTATGAATACAGATGACTTTAGGAAAATAAATTTGTTCTTTGAATGTATTTTATACATAATTAGTGTTTAAAAAAAAAATGTATTGTTTCTACGTACGTCAATGTGACGTCAATTGATTAATTAATACAATTAAATTGTTTAATGCACGTCGTCTTTATAATGTCAGACTTCTGAAACAAAAGAATGAGTCTTTATACTTTTCACATACAAGGAGTTTCTAAAATTTATTTTGGTATTTATCTACAAATTAAAATAAGTTATTGTCTTGTTAATGTAGGAATTATCTTTTTAGATAAATAAAGGCTTAAATACAACTTATGTAGAGGAATAATAAAAATAAATAATGGTAAAAACACAAAAAAAAAACCTTCAGTCTCTTAATACACAAATTGTTGTACGTTTAGGACATACAGTTATAGAATATCATTGTCAAAAAAGGCTTAGAAAACACGAGGTTATATTGAGACCATCCAAATATTTTACTGAAATCTTGTACATATTGATCTTTTCTCTGGAGTCATCTGTAATATGCATGTCATATATGGAACCCCTCTTTTTAACACCCGACGCAAAAAGAGGGGTGTTATAAGTTTGACGCATCGGTTTTTGTGTGTCTCTGCATCTGTCTCTGGCATTGTAGCTGCCAAACGGATGAACCGCAAAAAATCGCACTCAAATCGAGTGCGATTTTTTTCGTTTCGTCCACCAACATATTCCATATTAGTCTAGCAATTATTATCAACTTTGTGGGAAATTTCATCTCTTAGGTACTTTTACGATCGTCGTGAGATAACTGATTTTATTTTCGTCCATAGAATATTAAATCACAATATTAATAGCCCTGAGCTCCTATTTATTAATTTATGTCTACTGAAAATTTTGTTTTAAAAAAGAGAAAAACGATTCGTTTTGCTAACGGACGGTAAAGTTTCGCGGATCGCGGGAACCGGGCATTAATGGGATTACAGTTAAAGAAGAAGTTCTTCCGTCTCTCCGTTAGCAAAACGAATCGTTTTTCTCTTTTTTATAGGCCTACGATTCCTTTTAACAGAACAAAATTTTCAGTAGACATAAATTAATAACGGCTATGAGGTTACGTTCCGGACACATCCCATCCAGAAAGTTCACCTTTCTAATGGGCTTATCATCTACGCCAAATTGTGAAATCTGTGGTGTGAGGACGTAGAACATGTTTTGATGGAATGTGTTCGGAACCAACAACTTAGAGAACGCCTGCTTAGTGATAAGTTGATGGACATTGGAAAATGTAACAGCATCCTGGCCGGTCCTTTGACAGATACAGCTATGGATATTTATACTTTGTATTATGAATATTTAAGATTAGTTTATAAGAAAAAAATGGCTATGATGGAGCGACGTAGTCATAATTGTGGCTAAGCTCCGTAAATAAAGATTTAAGAAAAAACAAAATTTCTACTACACACTTCTTTTTGCTGAAAAACTACTTATGATTTAGTCAATCAAAGGGTTTCCTGTAAGAAATTGCGTTTAGCGATAACTAAAACCGCCCTTATGATTTCTATGTAAACAAATTTTAATAAGTGTACAATCAAGTTTATTTCTATTTACGATATAATAACGACAGTATTTTTATTGTACCCAATTATACAAAGTATTCTACTATACAAACTGGATAAACGAATTGCGAATTTTGTATCCAATTATACAATCTGACAGACCAGACAGACAGATTAGTGATGAAAGTGATGATTCATTAAAAGTACCTAAATACGTATAAGTACTTATTACTTTTGTTTCGATACCGATTACTTTTAATAACGAATCATTTCTTTCGATACTTATTAGACGTAGGACAAAAAGTATTTGTATCGAGTAAAAATGCGTTCGCGTATCCCGATCAAAAAGCAACAGATATTGGCTACCAGATTTGGCCATAAGATCAGCACCATGGACTCGAGAAGATGAAGAATGCAATGCAATAATGAAGTGTGTTATTAGTTGCTAATGAACGATAACATCATGTGTCGTATGAATGTGTAGCTGTGATTGATATCCTTATTTACTTACGCATTGTTATCTTACGAATAAACTTTCCATGAGTAAGTACATACATATTTGTCGTTCTTCATGTTTTATTTGTAAACACTTTTATTTTTCAAGCAACATAGGTTATATTCTTGACCCGAAAACAAATTGTAGGGTATGTTGCAGAGATTATATGTATTTCTTTTTATATATTATGATCTGATTAAATGTATGCTCATTATATGTATGTTATAGTTATTGTTGTGTACATACACATTTTGTTTACATATCGTGGCAGATGGTTTAATAGCGCAGAAGTCAAAATATCTGTATAACGTGTAAAAGAGCTTAGGAGATTATTAACTTTTACAAATAGTTCATGTCTTAATTAGGCATTAGTCCTGCCTCCTGCCACTTCAAACCGCAGCGCGATACTTGATTTTGTATCGTTGCTGTGAAACTGTTACTAGCCGTTTTAATGCTGGGATTATCAATTAACTCTAGACATAACTATTTAAACTATTAAATAGAAAGAAAATAAATAAAATCTGTTGAGAATTGGAGAAGTTGTTGCATGATAAGAGCCATTTATTTCCGAAATTTGGGTACAATGTTTGATAGAAATGTTTAGGAATAACTATAAGATGTCAATCCTTTCGGTGTCTTTTGGCATAGGTCTCACACACACAAAAAATACTGTCAATTTAGATAGTGGTTTAGCCGACTTCTAAGGAGGAGACTCCTTATTTGAAGTCGATTAAAAGGGACGCTATGGTTCGACGGAGTTTACACAATTAAATGTTATTTATATTAAAATATTGAGCAGTCTCACAGTCTCTAAACATTTAAACTTTTGTACTCTTAGAACTATCAACTTTTATTATAAATATTTTTATGTACCTTCAAAACAAACAGCTCAATATTCTATTAGAAATATATTCTCAATCCTATGGAGAAGTTAGCAATCCGCTTCTCGTTTCTCAGTCGTTTGAAGCACTTAGCAATCCTTAAATTCGCACCAGGAGCGTTTGTAGATTTAGTCTTCACCGGGGTAAAAAAGAGCCTAGCCTTAACGAATGCAAGGCATAGGTTTCTTAATACATGTCTATTCTGTTAATCTATCTGCTCTCAAAATTTCACCGTTACTCAATTTCAATTACGCAATTCCTTTAGGTTCTTTCAAAGATAAACTTGACATCCATTGATATCTACTTCCTGCGTCATTTAAAATAGGCATTGACGCTAAGAATGTAAAAAATAGGTAATAATTGTTATAATCAGTAAACAATAGAGTTAGCTGAGGGCAGGAGGTTAATGTGGTTTCTTGTGGTTCTTATAAATTAGCCTGGCAACCCGATAGCTTATCACTTATCACTTATCACACCAATGCACGTGCCTTCGAAATCATTATAACTGTCTACAATTCTACATAAATGAGTATCTATAATATTTTATCATGCGTTTGTAACTATATTTAAGGTTGATTTTTTTAAACCACTTATGTGAGCAGGAGAGTTTTTGACACTTATCATTCTCGTAAGCTTCTTCAACGGTTGGAACGGTTGCGAAATCAATGTATCCGCTCTATATTCGGTTTACGGCAATATGAACATATTTCAGAATTCCGAAAGCAACTGTAATGGCTATCTATTCGGCGACGACGTCGAGACGTTCACATAATTTTCTTACTCTATTTGGTTTTTCACAATCCTACTTTTCTTTATATCTGCGTGCGCGCTTTGAGTTCCTTGTTCCCAGGAGCAAACCTTGTCGCTTCTCAACTTCTCTTTTGCTTCGAACTACTTTCCAACATTCTACTCGCTAACACAACTCTTTCACTGTTTCTAGGGTATGGCTGTGGAATTCCCTTTCCAAATCAATTCGCGATGGCCCTTCTTTAAGCGTTTTTAAGAGGGGAACCAGGGATTTTTTCCACTACTTAAGTAATCGGAATTTTATGTAGACTGTAATATGTATGTATGTACAAATTTTATTTAACTCACTATTAATCCTGTATTTGTATAAATATATGTATTTTATTTATTTTGGGTATGTAATTGTAATTGTCGTATACATTTAGATCATAGGTATACTTTTTCATTTAGTTTAGATAATTAGTAATATATTTTTTTTAAACTTTCGCGTTCCATAATATCATATTATCTACGTATTTGTAGATTTGTAGACAAATTATCTACAAAGAAGTTTGTGCGAGTCAGACTCCCACCTGTCCAGTATATTTTTAATTCGTCAACGATAGCTTTTAAATGTTGACACAATTTTGCAATCAATCTGAGTATGCGTGTGGTATTATCACACCAGGGTCAACCATATAATCAATGTCCATGGGAAAGAAACTGCTGGACGAAAATAGTGAATGATATATAGATGATGGTCACACAGTACTACGTAGATAATAGTCACACAGTCTACAGGAAACGGAACAAAGTGGCGGGTTTCACACTGTAAATATTTAGATTGAGAGTTTACAACAGTATTTTCCTATGTTGACTCGAATAATGCTGCAACAAACATGGCACATCACTGTTTAACGTTTAGGGCTAGAATCGCGGCAATTTTATTCTGAGCAGGCGTTGTCCGAGTGACCACATTAAATACTCCCATTAGTGTAAGCCTAACCTATTTCATTTTAGTACGAATTTGCCGCAATTCTTTTATCTTTAACATTTCAAAATCTTTGGCATCCATGACCTATCCACAAAAAAAGGCCATACCACTTCTGTATTTACGTAGAAGCCTTTTTCAGCTAGGTACGTTGGCAAACATGCAACATTCACACTGCAGTTACATAATACAACAGATGTTATTTCAGTCATGTCAATTACGGCAAACTGGCTATCAGTACCTAAGCAAGCTTACCTTAAGCTTGAGAACTTTGATTCTGAACAACTCATTTAAAAATTATTGAATACTTGACGCTATATGTAGGTAGTAAGTCTTCTTGTGAATGGAAAGAAATAGTCTACTATTAGAGCACAGGGAAGAAGAGATGAGTAGAGTGAAGAGGTTTCTCTTGGATGAGCGTGTTCCATCTTCGTCTTCATCGCCACTTTCCATGAGGTGAGCTGGAAGGCAAATGGCTATTCCATTACTCAAGAAAAAAAAAATTGGCATAGGGCAGGGGTCGGCAACCTTTTGAGACAGAAGAGCCAAAAGTTACAATTTACAAGATTTTACAGTTTTTAAAGAGCCAATTAAACCTTACGTTTCAATATTATAGTATTTGCTTTTATAGGGTGTATCAGACAAGGGAATACTTACTTAAATCACTGAAAGGGTATGACTCTAGCATGCAGTCATACTATATCATATTACTCAATTATGGATATATTGCACGGTTTTAAGGGTTTTGATAGTAAATAATATTTTTTTTTATGTATGGAACTGGAGAGCCGTAACTTTACATCGGCTCGCAAGCCGCAGGTTGCAGACCCCTGGTAAAGGACTCTGTTTCCACATTTAGACTCATAGACGGTCTATTGTGCGTTCGGATAAGCTGACTAGTGGAGCCAGCCTAGCTCCTTCCAGAAGCACAGAAGCACTCCTAGAACACTGTGAATGCCCCAGGAGGAATCCTGGGGCATTCACAGTGTTCTAGGAGCGACCTCACATGATACTTGCCCGTTGTGTGGCCACTCCCTCGCACTCCAGGATAACGTAGGCGGACTTTTTCGCCGCGTTGAGATATCCTCTGCATAGAGGGAGGAAGGGAGGGAATGCAAGCATTGCTTCACTGCCGGTTTTCTGTGAGACCGTGGTATCACTCCGGTCGAGCCAGGCCATACATGCCGAAGTATGGCTCTCCCACAAAGAAAAATCCGTTTGTTTGTTACGTTTTTACGCCTTAACTATTGAACCGATCATTATGAAATTACCTACATATATTTCCCGCTTTAGTAGTTCTATTTCTAAAACCCTTTGCCTTCGACAGAACTCATTTTACTAGCATTAGAGCTGCATTAGAGCGGCACAAGGTGAAACAGATGCTCATAGACTGGATCACCAAAATGCTCAGCAAACGAGTAGTACGGTTCGCAGGTGAGTCACAGGCAGCCAAATTAGTTAGGGGATGCCCACAGGGACCACATTAAGAGATTCCATGAGGTTACTGAATGAGACAGATCAAAGAGCATCTCATTAGAACCGTTGATGACACGACCTTTGTAACCGTACTCTCGCCGCTCCTGTTGAATATATGTGGTTATAAATGACCTCATCACAAAACTATGCGAACCACTATTAGACGGTTGGCTACGCAGATGATCTGACTATACTTATATCAGGTAAGGTCACAAGTACGGTCTGCGAGCTGACTCAGTCAGCTCTGCGCTTAGTGGAACGATGGTTCACTGAGTATGACCTATCGGTCAACCCATCAAAAACCGAGCTGGTAATGTTCACTCTCAAACGAGCCTTGAGCAACTTTTGTCTGCCCACACTGTTCAACACGCAACTCACGACATCACCAAAGGTGAAGTACCTAGGTGTAATTCTCGACAGCAAGCTGACCTAGAGCAGCCATATAGACTACAAGATAGAGAAGGCGAGCATCATTTTCTGGCAGTGTAAGAGGATGATCGGCAGACGCTGGGGTCCGTCCCCCAAGATCATCCTATGGCTGTACATCACAGTGATCCGCCCGGTTATTTCATACGGTTCCATCGTGTGGTGGCCTCGAGTTAAGCTAATCACCGTGGAGAACCAACTACGAAAATTCCAGAGGCTAGCGTGCATGGCGATTACGGGCTGCATGAGGACTACACCAACTGCTGCCCTGGAAATCATGCTGGATCTAGCTCCTCTGCATCTATATATATAACAGGAAGCAGCTCTAGCTGCGACAAGGCTAAGGTCGCTGCACCTGTGGAGAGACAACGGGAGCCCGCATACGGTGATTTTGGAAGAAATATTCAAGGACATACCGATTGTGATGGCCATAAACGACCGGATCCCTAAACGGTTCGTATTTGACAAAAAATATAGAATTCAATTACACGAGGACCAACGAATCGAGGGTCTAAACCCTCGTGAACTCAGGATCTTCACTGACGGCTCTAAAACAAGGTATGGCACTGGCTCTGGGGTCTTCTCAGAGGACATAAATATAAAAACAATGGCCACTCTAGGTACCCATAACACAGCATTCCAGGCCGAATGTATGGGTATTTCTATGGCTGCTGCAGCTGTCACTGCAAGGAAGGTAAAGGATCAATCGATACGGATACTATCCGACAGCATGGCAGTGTTACAAGCCCTAGACGACAATGTCATCAGTTCAGGCCTAATCTACGAGTGCTACCAGCGTCTTAATGAGGTATGTGGACTCAACAAAGTAACCCTCCAATGGATAAAGGGTCACAGCGGCTCTAGAGGCAACGATGCAGCAGACGAATTAGCAAGGAGGGCATCGGAGATGTGCAGCATGGGCCCAGAACCCATAGTGCCCCTACCCTTCGGGCAAATTAAGACATTGGTAAGGATGCGCACCAGAGACCAACACAATTTCATATGGGCAAGCCATGAAGACTGCGGGAAGTCGAGGGCGGCACTTCCCGCCATAACAGCCGGCTGTCGAGGAAGCTACTCCTTTGAACAAGCGTCAGCTGCGAGTGGCAACCGGAGTTATCACCGGGCAACACTCTTTTAACAAACACCTTTCTGCTATAGGTGCCACGGACAGCCCGCTGTGCAGAGCTTGCATGGAGGCAGAGGAAACAGCAACCCATGTACTTCTGGACTGTCAGGGGGTTGCAGAATACCGGGCTAAGTACCTTGGCTCGCCAGGGTCACTCTCCGAGATCGTCGGTAACGTTAAGGGGTTACTGGGATTCTTCGGGGAGTTAGAGCGGCTCGAATAGCTTCTATTCCCACCAACGCAAAATACGCGCTCTGTCGTGGAGTTGCGGAAACCAGCCCGTGTAAACCTTTTTTTTTTTTTTGTGCGTGTGGAAACCCCCTCGGGCCGTCACCCCACCGGGGTTTACGATGGGGCGGTGTGTCGGAATCGAACCGACTAAAACCACACGGTGTGCCGTACTGCGCCTTAAATAGGAGGGATCCGGGAACAGCTTTTATCCGGAACCCTCCTAGCGCCTGCATGCAAAAGCGCGGGCACCACCTTCGGGTAAAAACCTTTCATTTAGGCGACGTCCAGGCACACGCGGACACCGGCTCCTCGCGGGGGGCCACTATAGCGGGTGAAGGGGAAAACCCGTCCCGTCCACCCGCGGCCACACTCAGGGCGGCATGAGGCGCTGGTAAGCGCGCCTCCGCCGCCCGGTTCGCCGGCGGCGAATTAGGTCCGAGTGGAGATCGTCCTCCCGGACCCTTTCCGCCGCCTCCTTCTGCGAGATGACGTCCTCACAGAAGGTCGCGACCGCGGTAAAATTCCTGTCGCTACCGGCCATGGAGCGTATGACGGCCGGTAGCGAGAGATCCCCTCCGATGACTGCAGTGAGGGCCCGACGCTGTGTCGCCCAGGCGGAGCAAACCGCCAGCGTGTGCTGAGCCGAGTCCCCACTACAGTCGCAGTGATGACAGGCGGGACTCAGTTCCCTCCTAGCCACCGAGTGCAGGTACTTCCCGAAGCAGCCGTGCCCGGAAAGAACCTGCGTCAGTCGGAAGGAAAGGGTCCCGTGCTGCCGCCCTGCCCACTTGACGATGACCGGCTGGAGCGCCTCCACGGCGGCAAAGCCAGCACGTGGAGCCTCCAGCCGGGACGACCAACGAGCCATGGTGGCTCGGCGAGCGGCCTCACGCCATTCGCGTACCTCTTCGGGCGGGGGCCGACTGCCGCTTCCCGCCCGGAACTCAGCCGTTCGCCGATATACTTCGGCGAGCACTTCCGCCTCCAAATCCCACGGGGGAGTCCCGGCCAACGCGCACGCCGCCTCTGTTGACACGGTGCAGTATCCGCGTATGGCTCTAACCGCCATCACCCTCTGAGGGCGCCAGAGGCGCGCCCTATTCTGGGCGGTCAGAGCCTCCGCCCACACCGGTGCACCGTACAGTGCCATTGACCGGACAACCCCCGTGTACAGCCGTCTCGTAGCGACGCTGGGTCCACCCAAATTGGGCAAGAGTCGCCCAAGGGCGGACGCAGCGCCGACCAGCCTTGGAGCAAGCAGCAGGAAGTGATCGTCGAAGCACCACCTACCGTCGAGGATCAGGCCCAGATATTTTATGTGGGCCTGAACTGGTACGAGGACCGAGTTGACCTCGAGCCCGTGTAAACCTAACCTAACCTAAAACCCTTTGTACAGCAACAGACGTCCTTTGGCGAAAATGACTATGAAGATGGTAGAATTACAACAAGATCACATGCTTATAGGCACCATTTTCATTAAAGTTTAAAGGGCCATGATACTATTTGTTTAAGTAATGTGTGTCTAAGGCGCAGCCATAACTGACTTTTCCTTGATCGTTTAATCTCCTCAGTCCTCACGTCATAGATCCCTGCCGCTATTGGTGACAGATTATATCGAATGTTACTTCCTATATTAAGCATGCGGATAGGATAATGAATCAGTTACAAAGGTCGTGTCATCAACGGTTCTAATGAGATGCTCTTTGATCTGTCTCATTCAGTAACCTCATGGAATCTCTTAATTACAGATAAAATATCTTAATAAACGTGTTGTTGTAAAATATAATTGCATAGAGTTTTTGTTTTTATTTTGTACCGATATACTTACGTCAAGTTCTTACATCTGTAGACATTTAACCGAGCAGGTAATCAGTAAGTAAAACTCAAAACAATTTAATGTAGATTACGCAGATATTATAAGAGACTTTAATTATTATTTCAGTGGATCAGTGATCCCTTGGAAACTTATGATAATTTCCTTGGATTGATCCGATGATTGCATCCTTGAATTTTTTTTTAAGAAAACTGAATGTTTTATAAAGAAATCCAATGCCAAGGGTGGAATATTAAACAAGTGCACACAGAGTACAGGGTATAATTTACCTTTTGCTCTGAGACATTTTGTCAATAGCTAAAAAGGTATAACACCTACATATTTAGCTTGAAAGTACAAGACGTGAAGAAAGTTGCTTGTTTAGTGGCATTCTTGCGCTGACGTCGGGATGCTTTTTAAAAATGAATGATATATTGCAATTATGTTGCATAATTTCCATGTAATTTTCAAATGAAATTAATTTAAAATGATGAGAAAATATAAAGAATGATGCAATGAACTAAGTATGATCATTTACTGTACAGTTTATCAATACATAACAATATATATCGTGTAATTATTGTCTATATTGAGTCATCCTTGATAATGAGCTCTTTGATGTACTTACCTATTACGATAAAATAATATAATACTTTGTAAAAAAACAATCGCATTAACTGCATGCAAGAGTATTTTATTTATTTATTTAATACTTCCTGCATTTTAAATTGCATGGGGCGGACTTAATGCCAAGTGGTATTATCTAACAAGGCATGTCGGGGTGGCAAGTCGGTTCGATTTCGACATTCACCGTACCACTAGCTCCGAAAAAAAAAATGTGCTTATACATTACAAAGAGAAGTGACAAATTGACAATTTTTTCTCCATTGTAGAAAAAACAATGTAATTTCTAATTTTAATACTGTAATTAAACTCAAATGAAAAACTAAATAGTCAATTTAAAAAATATGATATTTTTGGGTTTTTATATTTAGTTGTGATATTTTTAGACATAGTATTAATTTTTTTTTTTTTATGTGTGGAAACCCCCACGGGTCATCACCTCACCAGGGCCAGGCGGCGAGGTGGTATGTCTTACTCGAACCGACTAAAACCACACAGTGTTCCGTCACCGGGTCTTATAGCCAGGGCCTCAGGTGTACCCTAGAAAGGAAATCCCTGTGAACCCCAGCAGACTTGGTCACCTGTTAAACGGTTGGTTGGTTCTATCCCCTCTAGTTTAGAGAGGCGCGCGCGGAACACGTCACGCCACCGTCTCGGGCCTGCTTCTGCTAGGGCGACAGATAGCCCCTTCCGTCGCCCCCAGGCAAGCGCTCATGGAGGCCGGAGATCGTTTTGCACTCTCCGGCGCCTGGTGCGTCTTCTGCGGGACGGAAGAGTACTTGTTCTCTCCCGTTCCCTCTCCGCCGCTTCTTTGGCATCCATCACTACCTCACGGAATGAGGCGGCGGAATCCCACGCACTCTCGCTCTGTACCATGAACGTAATCATGGTCTCCAGCGAGAGGCTACCCACACCGATGGCCGCCGTGAGTTCAGCGCGCTGTTGCGCCCACGCAGAGCACTCCACCAAAGTGTAGAGTGCGCTATCCTCGCGGCAGCCCTCGCAGTGGTGGCACACAGACGTTGGCTCCCGGCCTATGCGACACAGGTACTCCCCGAAGCAGCCGTGTCCGGTGAGCACCATGTCGCCTCTCCAGCCAATCCTCCATGACGGGCCTTACCGCCACAATCGTGGCGTGCCCCGCCATCTCCTCCTAGTTTCTTTTTTTATGTTTTATTTCCTGACTTCGCTAATTTGTCATATATCGGCCTTACATCCCACAAAATTGTCCTAATAGTACAGCTATTAGTTAAAAAAAAAACACAAAAAAAATATATATACTAATCTTTATATATTAGATATATAAAATAAATATATAAAAATTTCGTGACACGGTGTTTGTGGTAGAACTCCTAGGAAACAGCTCGACCGATTTTAATGATCTTTTTTTGTATATTTGGTAGGTATGAGAATAGGTCGTAAAGTATTTTTCACCCTCCTGCCGAAAACCCCCATTTAAAAAAAAATAAAAAACGCATTGCAACGCATACCGGGTGCAGCTGCAAGCATTTGATATTGCATGGTTCGATAATTGAGTATCAGTTTACTAACGATAAAATACAATGATATACCTAATAATCCACAAATGTCGATAGATAGTTTCAGATTACACTAAGTTTACGGCAAATTGATGATAAACAGGACAGGAGTGCAGTATCATTTAGACAGGTACGGTTCGCTCTGATCTGTTAATGTCATTGACCATTAAGAACGCAAATGAGACCAAGATAAAGAAAAAAATGCATTAAGAGTTCAAAAATACATAAAGAGCTCCAAACTGATTCTGGTACTAAGATGGCACTAAGATCTTGAAAACTTAATGTCTCTAGAGAGTGTTTGCACTCTTACTTGTTTAATAATCTGAGAGAATAAAATTTTAAGAACTATAAAGACGGAGGTGCTATAGCTACTAAAACATTAGCAAAAACACATTGACAAAAACAGTATACAGAGTACAGACTTCCGGTAAGCAACTAAAATTGGCAATGGCATCACGTTAAATCAATACAAACTAGTGCCATGTTTGAGATGTCTGAAATTATTATTATTATTTGAAACTTGTTGGAATTAAAAGTAATTAAGCTATCACACGGGACGATTTCACACACAAGTTGACTAGATTTTCAATCGAATCGTTTCGGGTGGACGCAAATCGTTATTTTAGACGCAAGGTTATTGGATGGTCAGGACCACCTGACTTGATCGCGTTGCATCAAATCTTACACGACTTTACAAACATACAAACAACGGACACAAAAAACATCCAGATATGGCGTAGCAGTCAGGGTCAGAGTTACTAACCACTAATCATTAAAACGAATGAGTCAATGTGGGCATCAATTTCATAGATTTCAAGATAACAGCAATAGTTTCAACTATTGCACAATTAGTTATCTTCTTATATTCATATGCGAAGAGAATTCTTTGAAATGCATTTAACGAACGCTAGAAAGTGAAATTTGAAAGAAAAGTATAGAAGAAGTGCATAAAGCTAAAATTTTTATAATATGTGTTACAAACTTTAAAGTTACATGAAAACGGCTACATCTAGCTACTGGCGTCCAGTATGTTGACCTCATGGTACGTCTGTAAGTCTATACAATAACAGTTCAAGTTATACTGGTCCTTGAAATAAACCAAAGAGGATTTTTGATCGAAATTCGATCACTAGGCGATATCTAGTAGGCCCTTCATGGTCAACTGAGCCCACATATCATTGAGCCCGCGGGCTCAGTTGACCACGTTCGTTTTTTTTTGGCAGTGACTCAGCCCACTAACCAGCCAACTTACCCTGCGGGCTCAATTTACCACTTGCTACGGCTATGGGTCTACCCAGCCCGTGGGCTCAGTTAACCACTTGGTATGGCTAAGGGTTTACCCGGCACACACCCAATACTCGGACACAATATGCAAATTGGCCGATTTAGGGAATTACTATAAGATGCACAGTCATTATCATTGGGTTCCTAACTGCAGTCTTATCATTGTAAACGTTTTGTCAAGCAGTGTGATATCTAGCGTCATCATGTAACGGTAATGATTGATTAGCGAGTTAGCCGTGAGAAGAAACGTCGATACAAACTCAAGGGTCCAAGTCTACCTAAACTCAAACTTTGTAAGTGCCATGTAGGCGTTCAAGGTGGCATTTATATAAAAGTACTATGTCAGTTTTGTGCTGACTAGTTACGATACCCTAGTAGACTCGATAAGTCGGTAATCATGAAACTCAACCACATCTTAGGTAATCCACGACTCCAACCGGTCCGCTACCGAAGTCAGACATTTAGGTAAATCAATGAAAATATGTAATAGACAAAGGTAGTGTAAAAGGAAGAAGAAAAGATTTAGTATATACCGGGAACCAATAGGACAAGGTTATCCGGCGCCCTAGCAGAAGAAGGCCCGATGCGGCGCCGGCGGTGTCTCTCTCATTGACAGCACAGCAGTGTCGCCTGTTGTTCAACAGGTGCCATAGTCTGCCGGGGTTTACTGGTATTTCCTTTCGAGGATACACCTGAGGCCCTGGCAATAAGGACTCTGAGGGAACACGGTTCGAGTCTGTCATAACGGCCTACCGCTTAGTTCCTTTGGGATGACGACCCGAGGGCGTTTCCACACGGTAAAAAAAAGTAAATTTATAGACTGTAAGTTATAAATTGCTCGAATAGCTGTTTTCTACAAAACAGGGGGCAGCATTTTTCCACAGCAAAATACCGTGCGGCATAAAACTATCTAAACAATTAAAATATACTAAACGAGCAATTTCAATGTTCGTTAACTGGCGCATCTTGTCTAATACGTATGCTGCTGAGCTGAGTCTATTTGATAACTTATCTATATGTGGGTCTAATTGCAACTTTCAATCTAATGTAATACCCAAGAATTCCGTGGTATCTATAAGGTCCAACTCCGTATCATTTATTAGTACACTGGTGTCAACTTGTTTGACATTAATATGGTAACGAATCTGATGCACTAATGCCGCGTTCCAATAAACAAGAAACGTTTCGTTTTGCTTACGGACGGTAAAATTTTGTTGAATTTTCAACGAAAATTTTACCGTATCCGTAAGCAAAACGAGTCTTTTTGCTTACTCCCGCATTAGAAATATTCCTGTGTCCCGCTTCATAAACATTCAAACAACGGACGCAAAGAACACCCAGACTCAGGACAACTATTTGTGGATTACACAAATCTTTGCCCCGTGTGGGATTTGAACCCACAACACTCGGCGCAGCGTATTGGCGAGATGACCACTTAAACCATCCCTGCATTAATAATACCAGAAACAAAACAGGGCCTAGAATTGAACCCGGATTTTGTATTGTATTGCATTTATTAAACCGCAGCTCTAATAATATTATAATGACATTTTGAAATTAAAGTTTGAAGTATTCTTAACATTTGATGTTCTGAATTCTGAAGAATGAAATATATATTTTTTCATTTAATTCATGAAGATTGATGATTAAACGAATGAACAAAACGTTGTATGCGTACGCAAGTAATTACTTAACAACCAGTATCTACCAAACCTACTTTTCACGTGACAAACTTTTCGAAAACACAATTCAACAAAACCTAAACTTGTTTTATTCGTTTTAGTAAGTGGCTTAGAAGCTTGTTGTTAATAAGGTTTTTTGTTTATTTTATTTACTATTATTACTAAATGTGTTATGAACTTATGATAATATTTTTGGATGAAGCACTTCTTATCGTAACCTATAGCGAAGTTCTCTTATTATGAGTTATGGTGTTGAACACCATGTTTCTGAAGCTTATCGTAGTGATAAAGCTTTTCGCTAGATGGCGGTATTGAATAGACAAGAAAGCTTTTGTAGATCACTAATAGATGGCGTTACATGTTAGATCTATAGAATAAGTCAAACTGTTATATTCAGAGGATATTTTGTAGAACGATTGCTTGGTTCCTGAAAAAATATTGAATGTGGTTTTCGTAATAATACAGTAATTACATAACTGAATATTATATTATTATTTATATCGCTGTTTAAACACTAGACGTTAACACTGTATGTTGAAATGCTCTGACATACTTCATCGGGACATACCTTCCCAAAAAGCTTAAAGTTTTTTATTGTTGTTCAACTAGCAAGAAGAACTAGGTAGAAGTACACAGTGGAACCAAAGTCCCAGGGCTTTTGCCATAAACAAGATGAAGTGGAGGCATACAAAACCCGGTGAACGCACCTACAATCGCAAAGAAAATATTGCAATGCGTGACGTCTTTGAATTCCGACCTAAACGGATTAACGATTTTGACAAAGTGGTGGGAAGCTGTTTGCTAAAATTGGCGTAAGACCGCGTTATGTTTAATCATGATGATGGATGTAATTTACTTACTTTAATATGGAAATGTTTTATAGATGTTAAATACTAAATGAAATCATGAAGTATACCTTCAGTATCAAGATTATGAACTATCTAATTTAATGAAAATATTCTTTTGATGTCTGACTATTCTCCCACCACCCCTGACCTAAAGCTATTACCTTATTAAGGCTTAGGGTATGGGAATCGAACCGTTTTAAATCAACTGGTGTTCAACCTTCAAGCATCACAAAATTAGGGGCATCTTGAAATCCTTCAGTTCAGTGGAATACGTTATGCTGCGATGAAAGCCAGATATCGTTCTGCGCTATTCAGCTCCAAGCATGCCTCGCTTCTTTCTCAACAGAATTAACTTATTCCTCTAAATTTGGAAAAAGAGCCTAGTTTTAGTTCAATAATTAAAATAGTGAGTCTATTACTGAACACAGTATCACCGTCAATTTGATCAAAAACAGGACTTAAATTTTTTCATCGTTGTTTACATTCAATGAAGCATAAACACAAATACATTGTACCACGAGTTTGACTTCATATCTACCTATGTGTGAGACAAGACAAGGAGTGTTATCAACAAGTTGCAAAATTTTTTTGTTCTGTTGCAAAATCTGTTTGTGTAACATTATCAATTTATCAGTCAGCATTCGTTTTTCTTTTAGTTATCAGTAATTTTCATTTACATTTTCCTAAATTTGCTGTGTGTAACGTGGTAGCAGAATAGTTAGAATAGATGTCACCAAAGCAATGTACAGATATTAACTTAACATCAAATTACTGAGTGTATGAGAATATTGTGAACAGGAAAGTTACCAAGCACGCGCTTCGCGCCATGTCAAAGGTTAGATACGAGACCTTAACCCCTTTTAATATTTATCACTGTCTTGTATTTATATTGAACTCTTCAAGCATGTCTATTTATAGGCCATTCATAGCCAAATGCCTGTTTTTTTCTTTTTAAAATAATATTGTTCTTTTTATCAATATTCTAGTTGAAAATTAAGGGAGCAGTTGAAATAAAATGCAGAAATAAAGTAGATATTTTTTTTTATTAACTTACTCTTTTGTATTTTTTTTCACAAGTCTGTGAACTCTTTGCAACGATAAAAATATAACAATGCGAACTTGATTACGTTCGATACAACATTTCTTAAACAATAATATTATTACTCTTTAATATCACAAGTACACTTATCCTAATTTTTATTAAAGCTTTGAAGTTTGAACTTAAGAACTACATTTTTTTAAATTATACTAACTGTGAGATCTAAAGTTATTTTGATATCGTCATCACGTATCACTGTAATTGTTGGATGATAGCGGACACATAGGTGCATGTGCGACTCCGAACGGTGCTGGAACAGATGTGACCGCGGAGCCGGGTCCGCCAGCTCCAGTCACAACTGTTTACCACGGCCGCCACACTGCAGGACTCTTGGTGTAGGTGTTGGTGGTGCAGTCCAGAGGCGTTGCGGTGTGCATGTGCACTGGCGAGGCTGGTGGCGATGGAGTCACATATCCAGAGGTGGAGGAGGCAGTAGACAGAGCAGGGCTTGGCGGGCTCGCCGGTGGTGTGTCAGCAGAGGCAGCCGCACGCTGCATGTCATTGAGGCGGTGTCCCAAGTGCGTCATCAGCTGAGTTCCTAACCTCACATCCACTCCAGGAATGGAAGCCAAGCAGCGGGATACTTCGTTGGCAGCATGTGTAAATCCAGCACGGAAACGGTCAGCATCCACGGTCGGGTTCAGCGACAAGCGACGCTGGCGCCGGAGCTTGTGGAGGTGGCGAACGGTCAATTCCAAAATATCGGCTTTCTCCAATTTTGCAACATTCTCTCCTTCAGATTGAAGAGCGCTGACCATCAACTCCTTGAGTTCGTCTAGGCAGCGGTTAATGCGAGCGCGCCTTTTGCGCTCAAGCATCGGCTTCATCACTTTGCGGTATTGATAAGTGCGCGAGACTGGCTGCGGGCCGTCGTCTGCGATCGAATACGCGATCTCGTAAGACATGTTGGACATTTGTGTGAGCAAGTGGGGAGTGTGCGTTAGCGTTGAGCGTTGAACGCGGAATGCGACGTTCAACGCTTGGCGGGGGTTTATATAGCGAGCGGATCGTGGGAACGCACAGAGCCGTCGAGTTCCCACACGCGCCACCTGTGCGGAGCAGCTGCCGGCACGGGGTGCGGGGGGACACGCGCTCGTCGCGCGTGCGCGCCGTAAACAATCGTGCGCCGCACGCCGCGACGCTTGGCCTCGGTAATTGCCGCTGTTGCGGATTCTATGCTAACTCGCTACTGTCTAACCGAGGACTGTTTTGGATTGCACCTTGTATAGATTTTGACTAGATAGCGTATTAGTCTGTGACCTATGTAGTTGTAAGCCTCACACCGACTTATTAGAAAGTGACTCACGAGATTTTGTTTTTATTGTACTCTTGAGTTTAGGATAAATGCCACTGGTGGTCAATGAATAATAGTCAAAGATTTGGTTGTAAATCGAACATCGTAGCTGTTTGTAGCATTCGCCTACGGGCCCGTAGCATAGTATTTTGTTATTTCACATAGGCTCCACAAGTTTGAAGTAACAATTAATCAAATGTTATTGCTGCAGATCAAACAGCGATTCTATTTCATCATGTCCGCATTAAATTAAAGCTGGGTCTAATTAAGAACAGATTTATGCATCAATGTCGCAATGTAATGTCAGTGTAAAGCGATCAATCAAGTGCGGAGTCGATGGTGGCGCGGACGCACAACTCTCACAACACAATGGACCGGCGTCAATTATACTCTGTTCGGCTTGCCGGCTACTGTTGGCAGTCATCAATCAGGGATTACTCGCCGTAATAATTATTGACAGACGAAATTACAGTCGCGATCGCGTCCTAAATGAGGGAATTATATTGCCTAATGACGTTCGGATGAATTATCATATTTTGCAACGGGTTCTACTAATTATGTACTCAGGGCTTGTTATTCTACTTGTGTATTTGGACGTATGCGCCGGCGCCGTCAGTAGCGGTCGTGTATGTAGGTGGGTATTAGTCAGAGCGGCGCGCACGCCGAGTGGGCGCTCTGCCTACGCAGCGCCGCGCCGATGAGATAATGTGTGTCCACAGCGTCCGGTATCGACACGCGTTCATTATCGTGCTTTCTCCGAAATACACCCACTTTGATACTCCGAATGTTTATATGTACTGTATGCCATAAATGTAAAAGTTTTATGCAAAATTTATTAAGGTTTCAAGAAAGCATTCGATATATTTTATTATTTTCTTTGTAAAGTACAGAAGCTATTTAATATCTATTAGGTACCCATGTACCTATCAGATTGTAATACAAAACGTACTAGAGAAGTATGCTAGCGAGTTAATTAATGTATAAAAATTCCACTAGGCTAATGTGTGGAGCGGAAAAATGTTAATTTGTTGCTCACTAATCATTTGAAATGGGTCCGTTTTATGAAGCACGTGCTGGAATATTGTATGACCATTGTTATGCATTAATAACTTGGCACATTAACGTATGGAAAGTTTTTACTTTTTGGTTTACGTTACGTTTATGTATCGTTATCGTATTATCTGTCATTTACTTGGTGCAGTATCGGTCAAAAGAAAAAAAAGACTTGTTGTTATCAGCACTACGGCTATTTTTCTATGCGGGGGAAACAAAAGACGTAAAAAAAGTACCGCTTATAATATATTTGAATCTTTGTTGGAAACAATGGCTGTCAATTGTATCCGAATGCACAATTGAGAATTCTATAGGCGGTTTTATGGCTACCTGTTAGCCAAGGTTTGGGCGGTGCATTATCTGCCATTGTTTTGGCACCGCCACCCTCAATAAAAGGTATGAAAATTATAATGGGGATAAATTTTTCCTTTTGTACTTTACCGCTTTGGAACTGTAAAGGTAATTAAACACCCACTCCAGTTTTTATAGATGGCTTTTGTTTTTGTTCAAGTAATCTCTATGTACAGAAAAATATATTGTTTAAAACCAGTTGTAATTCCGTGAGTGGTTTTATCAATGAACTTTAGAGGTAGACTGTGCCTTATTGAATCTATCTATCTATCCGAATTTTATCTAATTGATTACCGAACTGAATCTACCTATCCGAAAATAATTAGCTTAATTTTAGTAGATAAAATTGAATGTATGTAGTAGTAGTAGAATGAATGACTAGGTTTTTAAATATCTGATGGTTGTTTGTCTGTTTACTAAAAAGTGCTAAGTTGTGGGTCTAGCTTATTTTTTAATATAGCAATTGGTATTATATTGGGGAACCGTTCTCCGGTGGCGACATTTCCTAATGTACTGTTAAGTCCTAATAACATTAGTTTGATCATGAACAGGGATTATAATACGTTTTGTTTAAATACAAGAATTGACACATGATCTTTATTATTTTTCAAACTAGTGTCTGAAGTTACATTAGTATTTTTGTTACATTTGGATATTTATATGACGTTGACTTCTTAAGAACTAAATCTTCGACACTAGGTTATGAGATAGGACAAGTGCGAGTCTGTGGTTTCGTAGAAACTTGTATGTACCTAGATAGTTCGTCCATCTCCTTTCTCGACAATATTTGCCCGTTTTTTTAAGCGACAAACTTAATTTTACCGTTCTAAAAATACCCTTTCATAATGCAAAATTTTAGTTTGTAATCGTTTGAAAACAAAATAACAACTTTCTTGATCTTTCATGATTTTAGGTCAATAGGAATAGGTACAGTAGATAGGTTTTGATTTACCTGTGAAATATTAAAGTAAATGGCAAATGGCCATATCTTTTGATTGCGTTGACTTAGCAGCTCGATTTTTTACAGCTTCAAGGGACTGCAGACATTTTTGTATTTGATATTAATTTCAACTTCATAGCTCAATACGTTCGTAAGAATAAGGGTCTTGACAGACAGCTAGACAGACGGTCTACAAAATTATCCTATAAAGGTTTCTAGTTTTTTAGGAACCCTATATATATGTCATTGAAATTATTCTCCTATGGAACTTGGTCTAGTAATTTTTTCACTTATCTATGCCTTTGGAACCAACTTCAAAAAAGGAGTAGGTTCTTAATTTGGCTGATTTTTTTTTGTGTGTTACGCAATATATGCGCCATTTGTAAATCGATTATAATATTTTTGTCTTTAATTGAATGGGTTATACTCAAGGTTGTTAAATTTGATTTGAAGTAATTATTCTACCGCTAAGGGTGGAAAATTCAGGAATAGGACAAAAAGCATCTATTGTGCTATCTTGAAATACATGTTATCCTAGTGAAGGCTCTTTATATTATATATATATATTAAAAGATCTTCACATAATTATAATCCAGTGATTTCCCAAGATTAAGTACAGGATTTCCTGCAATCGAAAGATTATTCGAGTTTCGAAATGCAATATCAAACCGAATATGTAGCAAGGGGTTAACGGACTCTGACGTATTCGATGACTACAACACAGCCTCAACATCATCATGATTACTCATTATTCAAGTTTACGTCACTCTGATGCCGGACATGTTTAAGCGTGCATTGCAATTAAATGCTATACATTATGTATGAAATGTGTCATGAATTGTCTCGAATAGGAAAAATTTAAAAATTGTACGCAGTTGTAATTGCTTAGACGGATCATATAGAAAGTCTGTTGTATATACGTCATACATATTTATATATCGGAGACCATTTATAAAACACCTAGTCTTAGGTAATGTTTTTGCCCCGATTACCTACTACTACAATTTAGCTTTGGAGAGAGTAATGTTTAAAATACGCGTATTATAATCTAATTAGCCATCCCCGCAGTTTCACCTGCGTTTATGGTCACTGCTCAACTCTTGTTAGTCATAGCGTGATGTTATATATCCTATAGCCTTTCTCAATAAATGGGCTATCTGACACTAAAATAATTTTTCAATTCGAACCAGTAGTTCCTGAGATTTGAGCGTTCAACCAAACAAACAAACAAACTCTTTAGCTTTATAATATTAGTATAGAAGTATAGATACGCTGTCACAGTCATCTGGAAATGATTTTAAAACTTCTTGGGCTTGGGTATTACGCGACATAGTTTAGTATGCTGCGTATATGTCAGTTTCAGGGAATATTTCTGAGAAATTTTATGAGAACTAAAATAAAATTTAACACCATTTCCACTTATCCGCTCCGCAAATGTGCGACTGCCGTAAAGGATTTTTTTGAAGTTTCAACGAAAGTAGAACACCTCATTAATGATCGTGGTTACTGACAGAAGACAGATAAGTGTAAGGGCTTTCTTTTACGATTCCTTAGTCAAGTTACCTGCGGTGGATCCAAACCCTTTCATACCAGAAACTGGCAACAACCGGACAACCAGAAACTAATCTATAGTTTCTGTATGGCCGGTAACTCTGCTTTAATCTCGCTTAATTCTGTTAACTAATCCTATTTAACTTCAACCATTTTTTCAACACCTTATTTCAATGATACTTGTTTGACGTCATTGGCATCATAGACGTGTAATGTTATTAATACAACAAGCAAGTTTTTCACCAATTCCATTTTATTTCAAATTAGTGATGTCATCGATTTAACGAGCGTGTTTGTTTTGTAGTATGTTGCACACGTCACGTCACTTCACCTTTATCTAAGTTTCCAAAGTCAAACTAAAGACATAGAAGTCAAATAGGTACATTGGCTGTTGGTCTAGTGGTTAGTGATCGTCACTGCTGATCTGGAGGCCGTGGGTTTGATTCCCTAATTTGTTCCGTGCATGGGTGTAATATATAAATATGTTTATCACCAGTCTGGTAACCATAATACAGTTTGGGATTAGACGGCCGTTTGTGAGGTGTCTCAAGTTATTATAAGATTTTTATTGTTACCTTGCCTTGTTTCCGAGGATCGAAAGCGCCATCTGAAAACCACATGCAGCATATTATCCTGAGATGTTGGCCATTTTAGAATCGCACAGAATGGGACTCTGTTTTAATTTAGATTGTAATTATTACAAATTTTAGAAATAGTTTTTTTATATCTGTGCGTATTCTAAATAAATGGTTTTTCTTTCTATACGATTGTTCTTGAAACTACATAAGTACCTTCACTCTACAAAGATTGCGGTTAAAGAGTGTTACTCGCGTAGTCTTGTTTTGCTGCTTGTCAGTGTGTGTCATTCATTCGATATTCGGTATAAGTATTACAAGTGTTTAAAGGCACCGTTAACATTCAGGCCATGTTTGTAAATCCAAGTTAATTTAATAATATTATCATTGACTTAATGTCTAAAATCTAATTTCAAGAAATAAAGCCATATGTATACTTATTTACGACAACAGATAAAGTATCTTCACTACATATAAAACAGTCAACAGTAAAAAAGTCCCCGCCGCGTTTGTCTATCTGTCTGTCTGTTTGCTATAAACTGAAAAACTACCAAACGGATTTTCATGCGGTTTTCACTAATAGACAGAGTGATTCATGAGGAAGGTTTAGGTGTATCATTTGTTAAGATTTTATTATTCTTTATTGTACACAAAAAACAATCACACAGTATACATAAGGATAATGGCATGTACTAAGGCGAGCTTAACCCATACTTGAATTCTCTACCAGCAAACCTTCGGAGTGAAAAGATGATATTAAGAAAAATAAGAGGCAAAGTCGTGTGTACGTAAAAGATGATTAGAATACAAATATAGAACATATTACATAAGTGACTAAATACAGAGGTAAACCTACATATATACTATAAATATAATATTAATACATATACTTAAATTAAATTGATTGAAATATGTTGATGATTGTTGAAGATGTCTCTGCTGCCCGTGCGAAGCCGGGGCGGGTTGCTAGTTATACAATAAAATATAATACGCAATTTGTTACTATGGTAATATACAATATAAAATCATTTATTTAAATTTTGAAACTGCATGAAGGCTTTTAACATTATATGTAATTGCCTGGAAGCAACCACTATCCATTAACATCCTTAACATTGTGCTCAAGAACACCCAGGCTCGCTGTGTAGGTATATGGAACCCACTTGCTTATTAATAATATTGACGAGGATAATAATGAAGATTCACTGCGCACGACATGCGCAGTGAATAATAATAATAAAGTTTTATACCTCCCTTGCTTTCGCAACGTATGACGCATTGATTAGCATTTTATATGCAAAACAAAAGTTATCAGTAACATATTTTTTGTTAGACGATGCAGCGATGGTCAAACTTAATGGGATTTCTCGTTAAATTTCAACGCTTTCTTCCTTTGTAAGTACTTGGAACGCACAGAAAACCACAGCCAAGCAATACTACTAGATTAATTTTCTTTTTAATGTGTTGAAGAAATGGCACGAGATGTTGCTTGCCACTTTTTTCAGCACATGCTTTCACCGACGTTGCATAAATAAACACCAAGTCAGATGCACCAGAAAGTGGTAAACCAAGAATAAAGACAAAGACGGACAAACTCGTGATTTTGTGTGTATTATCATTTTTTTATTTGAATTTTTTAAGTTTAAACAAAATTTTATTTATGCCTTCATTCGACTTATGCCAGCATATACCGTAGCCTAAAATCTAAAAAAATAATAGGGTCATTACATCATTCACTTCGTGTTGACGAATGAATGACGTGTATCAACAAAACTCAACGCTTATTTAGAAGTAATAGTGCGATATAAAACTAAGTCTAGCATTATACGTGTGATAACGATGTGGTTTCGGAGTGGTATCAATTACCTAACCTCGTGCGGTTTACTAGATGTTTCTGTTGCACGTAAAACATCAAGGTGTTCGTGCTCGGTTTGTTTGCTACTAGAAATATGTATTTTGAAAATATGATTAAATTTTACAAATATTTATCAAACTTCCAGTGCTTGGTAGGTTAGTTTCTTATATCTTAGTAACGTTAATTTTTCCGGATAAGGAGACATTTTATTTTTCTTTAATTAATCTATAAAAATACTCCTTTATTTGCGCAAAGGGATATAGAGCAGAGTATGTATGGAGTTTTTTATTTACCTATCTTTGTGGTTGGCTCGCAATGCAACAGGCAATAGGTTTTCCATATCTGCCGAAGAAACGACAGAACCTAGATTGGAAACCGCAAATTGGTAAACTTAATGTAGTAGACACCTAGATTGGTTGGTTCAGGTTGGTCTAACCTGAAGAATTTAGCTGATAATCATAAATGGGCTTGGGAGGTACCTGATAATCTAATCTAAGGATTTAAGTATTTAAGGAATCGGTTTATCCTTGGTTGTTATTATTGTAGGGATTTGCAAAACAAGTGTGAGTAGTGGGTTTTCCCTCCTCGTGTACTATTTACATATTATCTTCAGTTCGTATACTATTATAAACCTGTTTACTGGGGCCAGAATAGCTTCAATCTGAGCCTAATGATTGCGGTTGTACAGCAATGTACTTCAGATTTTTGGATATTTGCTTAAAATTGCAATATTTAGTGGAGGTTCTTCGAAGACGGGTAGTTTCGAAATACTATGGCCTGCCTTCTACAACATAAGAAATATATACATTCAGTAAATATATTAAATTTAAACTTTATTCAAGTATTAATAATGAGCAAAATAAAATTTACATTTTCTCGATACAACAAAAAAAATGTTGGTGTTCATAAAACCATTATAAGGGAAAAGACGTAGAATTGCTGATTCAAAACTCAACCAAGTGGCTTTCTGTGGTTGAGTTTTGAGTCACGTTCAAACACATACAGGATACATACTTCAGAGATAGGTACCGATGAGTTGTTAAACAAAAATAGGTGCTATTGTCTAGAAGTAAGCAAATAGTAATACATGCATTACCTACGTAACTAATGATACAAGTCGCACATTATTAATTCCGCTTTCGAGGAAGTTCTGAAAGATAATTAATTTATTGTTATATACATATTCATTATATTTACGCCTGCATATCTATCTAGCTATGTTTTATAACACATGTTTCAAAAGATTTATTTTTATGCTTATTTTTATTTTCACGTAGAGAATTCATAAAAATAAAAATATCTGTAATAACCGTTATATTACCATTATTTTTTACAATTTAACGGTTTTTTTAAATATTTTGTTAAACAAAAAAAAATTCACTTACACTCACGTATGTAATGTTGGCAGCGATGCTTGTTATTCCCTTTTTTTTTCTTTTTTTTTTTCGTGTGGAAACCCCCACGGGTCATCACCTCACCTGAGCTAATGGTGAAGTGGTATGTCGGAATCGAACCGACTAAAACCACACGCTGTTCCGTCACAAGTGGGTCTATTCTACGCAATTATGCGAAAGAAAGCGGCCTCCTTACTACAGCGCCTGCATAGCAGTGACAACAGCATTCTGAAAATGATCGCTGCCAGACCGGACTGCCCCTTCCAGAAGCACTGGGTGGGGACAGTCTTAGGTACAAATAAATAAATAAATTACAATAAAATAAAATAAAATAATGTAATAACTAAAAAAAACACTAACCTATTAACTTGAGCACTACTGTCACTAACACAAAAATACTAACAAAAATATGGACATAAGTCTGAAATAAAAAGTTATTATTATTATTGCAGGGGACCCGGGAATACCCTAAGAAGGAAGCCTCCGGGTGCTTGTTATTCCCTAGTGATACAGTTTTGCTCTTAGAATATCAATTTAAATGTATATAAGATTTAGATTTTAACCTTATCGAATCAATATTTTTTTCTCAATTTTCTTTTAGCAACTTTATACAGCCTCATTACTTTGGGCTCGAACCACGTGCCCGTAGGGCACTTTTGTATTTGCGGATCTTTTATTTACATTTGTGTTTGAGGATAAAGATTCTGTCCTAACTTGTACCAGGTACATCATATTTTTCGGTCCACAGAGGTCGAAGGAATATTTTAATTGAAAAAGTCATATTGCTAAATTTTCCTTTTCTTAATGTTCACTAATGAATGAACATATTTAATACCTATTTGCAATGTTGTCATACAGATAAAGTAATCAGGTTAATCGCCTTAGTCATGTTCCTACAATTACGGGTACTTTATTACAATAATAGGAATTTTCCTATTTATACCAGTCTTTGTTTATTGTTTGTTGTGTTATGCACGCGCATGTAATTGTCGGCTGATAAACATTTAAATATAACTATCTGATAAGAATGCCTATGACTGGTGTTTAAGGCGTCATACACTTTAAGTGGAGTTATGTTATTTGTTTATTTACGAGTAACACGTGGCATTAACTGCTTAGCAAGTATGTTTCGTGTTCTAGAAGTTGATATTTTTTCCATGAAATCCTTTTGAGTAACTTCAATGCTGGACATCGTTCGTGCAGAGTTAAGCTGATATCGCCTTGAGCTTCCTCAATAAGCGGCCTTTATAACACAAAGAACATTTGAATATGGAACTTATAGAAGCTGATATTAGGCTGAATGATTGATGTTAAGTGTTCAGGGCAGGTTAATTGATTTTTAATTTTAATTTTCTATATGACCTCAAAGGTCAAAGTGTACATTTACAAACAGGTTAACACAACCGAAAAGTTTCCTTGACATTTCGACTTTATAATATTACTGGCAACCCGCCCGGCTTCGCACGGGTAGCAGAGACATATTTAACAATCATCAACATTCTTCAATCAATTTACACAAAATCTCAACAAATTATACACCTAAACCTTCTTCATGAATCACTCTGACTATTAGTGAAAACCGCATTAAAATCCGTTCAGTAGTTTTTCAGTTTATCGCCAACAAACAGACAGACAAACGCGGCGGGGGACTTTGTTTTATAATATGTAGTGATGTAATGATAGGCGCGTTTGATAATGATGTTCTGAACTACTTGAGTAAAGGTTCATATACATGTACTACACACACACAATATCTTTGTTTTGTTGACACGATGTCTCAAAGCTATAAAACTATAGTTTATACATGTGAGTAATCCTAGGACGGGTCAAACGACTGTTTCGATGACATTAAATAGTTTTATCAAATGCTTCGTTTAAACCAGACAGTTCATAATTTCATTGAATGCTAAAACATAATGACATTTTCAAAGAGTCTTTTTTTATTTTCAGGAGAGTAAAAACCAGGCAATAATTCTGGCAAGGTATTTAAAGTGTATTTCATATTTGTATTAATCTACAATCGCATTTGGTAAACAATCATACTGCTCCGACGATACATCAGAACTATACGATTACGTGCCACGACCCCGACACAATATCAGGTCGTAAGAACCTACAAATTTTATCGGCAAAAGTGATGAAATGAATTTGTGAGTGCGTAGTTTTATTTTTTATGCAACGACGAAACTTTTCATGAAGTCCCGTGACGCAGTTAATATTGAAATATAGTATGTAGTGTAATTTAGTGCGGTCCATATTTTAAAGACGACAGCGATTGGCGACTTTGCGACTTTCAAAATCGGCCTAATAGTAAGCGATCACCTTTAAACTCGCAAACACTTGCGGCATTGGTCATGGTACGCTTTGCCAAACCTCAGAGAGGTGGGCCTATTCTCTAGTAGAAAGTAAATACAATGAAATATTACGCTCTCAGATCATAGAAACAAGGTTTCTATGATCTGAGATTACGCTAGTAGTAGATAGTGGTTAACGCGGTGTTTCGTAAATGTTACTAAAGGCACAGATTACTACGCTAAAGGCTCATTGAAGACTTAATACCCCGATAAAATAGACGTCGAAAGCTGTTCATGATGATGATGATTATATACATGTACTTATGTTTTTATATGTTAATTGATTATTGTACCATGTGTACTCTTTCAATCTATGTCACATAATTTATTTTATGTGACTAAACAACTAAATGTGAGATTTGCTACCCTAAAATTGAATTTATATTCGTTCTTCATCCCATCTTTCCCGTGGTTGCCTTGCGAGAGATTGCGTGTGATATTTTTTAAGCCCCTACCACCAAACTTCTCTTAAAAATGTTTCTGGTATACAATAAAGAGGTTTATCATTATTTTTTGCATGTTCATCCAGTACGTAATTATTGTGCAATCGATAAGAATCAGTTTGACACGACAGAGTAATACGTTAAGTGAAATTGACTCACTTGCCGAGCCTTGTTGTTTGAGGGCCTGATAGCACGAGTGTTTTCAACCACATGAGTGATAAGCGATGCACGCTTATCACGATTATTTTTAGTAGTTTGATTTAAGGCGTTGATACATGACTTCTAAAACTCTAAGCTGCTTTTAAACTGAAGATAACATTTTCTAAGGAAGTAGTTTACACGATTTGAAATAAATATATGTACAATTAAGTAATGTATATTAATGGCATGTATCTGATATAATTGGTAAAATGCTTTATTAGAATCATTTTGGTTCGTAATTAAAGAAATATACTTGATTTTTAAGAGTGACAAAACACGGAATTAATTAAAATTATAAAAACATCAAGTACCTACTTGTATAATTTTGTCTCAATTACTACTACTCTTAAAACCTCTCTTCAATAAATTAACAATTTAATTTAATGTTTAAAGTAAAAATAAGCGAGGAAGCTAGGTTAATAATAAGCTAGATTAAGGGATACCCGAGCTTCCACGCCATATCCATTTTCCATATTCCAATTTACCTTCTTCTTTTGTCCAGTCTGAAAACAACTATATTCAGGCAGGCGGTCGGCCATAAAAGAAACAAGCCAAAACTTGTTTTGCAGTGTTTGAAACGTAGAAAAGTATAAGTTTATTACTAAAAAAATAACTGTACTAAAAAAAGGGAAAAGGGAAAAGCGCAGGAAGATGATGATGTTCTGTAGAGGACGAACTGTTTTTGGAATTATGACAGTGATAGTATTGCTTTTTGTGTTTATAACTTTTACAACCAATATTTCTCACACAAGATCAAGAACAGGTATTGACTTCACGACAAAACATTTAACACATAATTATCTCATATTGCCTGTCGTGGGGATGGTCTGTATCTAGCGTGTATCTTAAATCATTTTATCGTTCATCGTTTAATAATGTTTACCTAAATTGGCACGACTTATCTGGCACGTACCTTTATCACTTAATCTATTAATCTACTAATTTTGCTAAAGAGCTGTTATCAAAAACATATTACATAAAACCGGTAATGGAGTTGATTCAAAGCATGAGTGACTCTTTGTCACTCCAAAGTGCAAGACGCACTTGATGACAATGATCACCAGTGCATTTACACACACAACACCATTGGTGAAACTTGTGCGGTGTCAACTTCATCCCCTTCTTCTTCTGATAAAACTACTAACAAGTAAAAACACAAGACAATGCTATCTAAAATTTCATACACTAGCGTATACCGACGTCTTGCCGATAGTAATCAAATTCCTCTATCTGCATTATAGCTTATACCTCTTATAAAGTAGTGTATGATAAAGCTCTGGATTAGTACATGTACATTGGTAGCACATAGTAGCACGTAGCACAATTATATTAAATATATATTAGATCTCATTAAATACCAATTTAATGAGATACACCATGGTAGCATGTACTGGCGCTGTTGCATTTTCTCTGTACTATAGAAGTCCGCTGCAAAATACTCGTATTGCGTTAGATTTAATAATGAAGGTGATAGGCCATAATATTTATCTTAATACAGCAGTACATCAGGTGTACTTTGCACAAGATTTATGCACCTTCAGTGTGCGTTGAGCCTAAGCGGTCGTGTACACAAGCTGCCGCACGCGCATTGCAGAGATTGATCGCGATCACACACTTCACTCCACGTGCTGATAAACATACATTTTCTGGAAAGTTTTGAACGGTATATTTTTGTGCTAACCGCTTTTAGATGTTCATAGTTTAATATTTATCAAAAAGTTGTTGACTATAGTTTATCTCTGGCTTCTAAAAATAACATATGAGAATCACTAGCTGCACCCCGCGGTTTCACCCGCGTAAATCACGGTGCCGTTTGAATATCGGGATAATAAGCCTATGTGTTAATCCAGGTCTCCAACTATCTACATACCAAGTTTCTTCGCAATCGGTTCAGTAGTTTTTGCGTGTAAGAGTAACAAACATCCATACATCCTCACAAATGGCTAGCTCTTTAAGGTATTAAGAGCTCGTCCTGGTAGAAGTTTTTTAATTCGAATTTGGACGAACCTGATTATATTTTTAGTATAGAAAAGAAATGTAACTGCGAATTAGCTTTTATGCAAATATGAACCTACAGTATTTAGAACTTAAAATATCACTTAGTATGAATATTTATGTAGGTTATGGTTACGGTAATATTGTCAAGTCGTCGACGTCGAACATTTTGTAGTGTTTTTCCTGTTTGCACTATATATATTTTGCATTTGGGCATAAATATATCTAGTACATACGTGCTAAGACATGCTTTCGGTTGCCGCGCAGCCTTAATTTTACAGGGACTGCTGAAAAAAATCTTTACTAAAACGCCCACAAGAGTCTGTCTTGCGACGCCTTTATCCTCACTAACATTACAAAAAAGACGTCATTTCATCTAGTTTCTAGTGTAACTCTCTTCCATCCAGCCGACCATCTCTAGTGATGAGCACTGAATATGACCGATTGATTAGCGTGTTGAAGCAGTGCTTCAGTCCAACTACGGACTTACCGCTTATACCTACTTTTCTTATTTTTTTATTCGCTTATTCTATAAGACACGAAGAGTGAAGAGAAGAGTTTAAAAAAGAAAAGTTCTCCGGGTGACTTTTTGCAATCGATCTTTTAACCATAGATTTGACTGTGCAATCTTTGTACCTTATTGAGTAGGTTAGTATAGTGAGCAATAAAAAGTAACAAAACAGTTGTTTTAATACATACAGATTCACAAAAAGGTCTTGACTAAAACAAATGAGTAACCAAGAGTAACCAAAAAAGTTTTGACGTGTCTGTGTGTCTGTGGGTCTGTGTGTCTGTGTGTCTGTCTGTGGCATCATAACTCCCAAACGGATGAACCGATTTAAATGCGTTTTTGTTTGAAAGGTGACTTGATCGAGAGTGTTCTTGATATAATTCAAGAAAATCTGTTCAGCCGTTCGAAGATCATCAGCTCTTTTATAATCGTTGAAGGGATTTTCGAGTCGGGAGTATTTTAAATTTTTAATTTATAATTATTGTTTAACAATCAAACAAAAATTTTTTAAACACGCTAATCTCTGTAACTATCATTTAGATTTGAATCATTATTTTTGTATTAGACAGAGTATTTATTGATTAAGGTTATAGGCTAAAAACATCACGCTACGACACCTAAGCAAGCAGTGACTATAAACACAAGTGAAACTGTGGGGCACAGCTAGTGTATAATGTTTCTCTCAAATTGCGAAAAATAAAATCCTAGAACACTAATTGAAATGAGTAAACAATTACTGTTTTAAGATTTTATTTCTCGCATTGCATGAAGATGACTGTTGGTCTAGTGGTTAGTGATTCTGACTGCTGAGCCAGAGGTCATGGGTTCGATTCCCACCCAGGACAAATAATTGTGTGATGAGCACGATAATTTTTTCTGCATCTGGGTGTAATTAACATATAATATGTATGTATTTAGAAATATATAAGTATGTTTATCAGCAGTCTGGTTACCATAGTACAGGCTCTGCTTAGTTTGGGATCAGACGGCCGTGTGTGAGATGTGTGAAGTTATTATCATTATTCGACTGACGGAGGTCGCGCCTTCGATCTCCGCTCAGTTCAATTATTTGTAGGCATGAATTGTCTATTTCATTGGTCTGGTTATATATATATATATATATATATGGACTTAACAAAAAGTATTTAAGTAAGTCTATTTGTGTTGTGTAAAGACTATGGTTAGTTTTAGTCTAGATGGCATTGTGTAATTTATATGTCACTGAAAATTACTATTATTATCGTATTTTTAATAGAAGTTCTTCCCTTAAATAGGCAGGCTCTAAAAACCAAAATAAGTATTTGAAACAAACGTGCCCGGAAGAAGTTTATATTCGTTCACACGTCTACGCAATAACTTTGCTTGATAAACGAAGTCGTAATATCAGAAACCTTTCTATTGCACATTAATTAGTTCACCGAAACGCAGCGAATATTATTATTTATCTTATTTATCTTCTAATTAAAATTAGATTAGCAATTCTAAGCAACTGCACGATTCGAGAATATTCTCATAGTAAGACGGCTGTGTTCTCATTCTTTGTTTCATTAGATGTGTTGTCATAGTGAACGCTGTTGGATATGCTAAGATGGATGTCGCGTAATAGTCATCGCGGCACAATATAAGAGGCGGGTAGACTCTCAGCGATTCCTTGTGGTTCATCTTTTTAGCCACTTTGTTCTTCCCATTGCCTGGGCGAAGTACTAGAGGCATAGAGGTTTTTTTGAGGGTGCGAGGTCCTATGACAAGGTGATGACTGAGGCGTGTCTGTAAGAGGGTGTGTATATCACATTGGTAACATTACCAATCTATATCCAGGACGGTCTTAAGGAGGAGGGGAGACGGACGAGAGGGGAAAGTAGGTACATATGACTCCGAAGATAAGGTAGCGTAGTCTTGGTTTTTTTAAAGACTATGTAATTAGATACGTTTGAACAGAAGTGATAACGTGAAACGTCATTACGACTGAGTAGTTATTACTTTTTACCCAATGTATAAATATAATTTCTGCTGTGACATCAGACGTTTATTTAAAAAAAAACTACACGTTTGAACATCATTACTATTTGCTATGTGCACAAATTAAGAGTACAAAAGTCAGTGGCAATGCGATGACGCACGCGAAGTCATGTCATGGATCGTGGCACGTGTCGTACAATGCGTAGGCGCACGAGGAAACACCTACTTTGTAATAGTTTACCTCGTACGATTTATTTTGATGCAGCTCAGCGATTTACTGATTCATAGGCTTTGGCGTACACTCCTGTAGTAGCATGGTCTGATTCAACTGTATTTACCAAATTAATTTTATATATATTATTTTTATTAAAATACTGTGACTGACGACAATAAGAGAACATTACTAAGCAAACCGTTGCAATGAATCATAATAATATGAACAGTTCACAGGAGAGACAGACAAGTTGTCGTGTACCGATAAAAAAGTTTAGGTAGCAAAAGCGTTAAGATCAGTTCAGTAGTAACACTTGCAGTTTCGAGTTCCGCCGAGATACAAACGATTTATAAGTCATAGGATCCACGTTCATAATAGACTTCAAAATGTAGGTATATTTTCCTTTATTATTGGGACAGTCATTATTGGGAATCAGGATCTTCAAACATCTAGATACTAATCACTACATATCATAAAACAAAGTCCCCCACCGCGTCTGTCTGTCACTGTAAACTCAAAAACTACTAAACGGATTTTTATGCGGTTTTCACCAATAGATAGAACGATTCATGAGGAAGGTTTAGGTATATAATTGGTTAAAGTTTTGTGTAAATTGGTTGAAATATGACGATGATTGTTGATGATTGTTGAAGATGTCTGTGCTACCCGTGCGAAGCCGGGGCGGGTTGCTAGTATATCATATATGAATTGGCATATCAATTAAACTGTAACGTCTGCTATGGGGAGGACACTGGCCCCTGTAACACAGTTATACTAGCACAGGGGTCAGGGAATTCTTGACTATGTATGTACATATTTATTATATATATTATATCATAAAGAGTTATTGTTATTATAAACTATCTGACCCGACAGACGTTGTCCTGTCATTCAATTCAAACCGTAATACCATACTAATAATAATTATTTCTATTGTTGTATATTTTGATATTGTATATGTTTGTAATTTTTTATTATCTCTATAACATATTGTTTATTGTAATGCTTGTTGATACACAACATTGTTAGTTTTGTTTCCTGAAACGTTAATAACTAATGCTGATGGTTTTTCGACATAGTAACAGGTGACATACAGTTGGCCATGTGAAAAACATGGATTTGCAAGATTAATTCCACAAACACTTAACGACTGCCCTTGTGATTTATTTATTGACATTGCAAATGCAAGCCGCACTGGAAATTGTAACCGTTTAAAGTCGAATGGCATGTCGTTCGGAATCATAGGGATGCGTTGAAATGAAAACCATAATTCACAATTTTAAACATTTATTATTTAACAATTTGCAAAATCAAACCAAAATCTTTTAATTTTACTTCGTCAAAGATATCGTTCGGACCAGGGAGCTGGGTAAGGGTTATAATTCGTTCTTAATGCCGACCATGGATTTCCATGATGAAGTCCTTGATTTCGACCGAGACAACTAATTAATGCAAAGGGAATATAACGCTACGCTAGACTTATCGAGCGATCTGTCTGTGTGCTGTCGGTGTGCTTAGCAAAGAGTATATAACGCTGGGGCTAAGGTTACATTAAAAAGTTTATAATAAATAAAAAAAAAATATCTTTATTTTTTTAAATCTACGAAGTATTAGAAAACATTAAAAAAACAGATGAATGAAATCTATAAAGCCGCTCTCAAGTTATAGCGTGACCAGGAGAAATAGGGGTTCATTTTTATATATATAGATTTACATATTTTAATACCGAGGTCAAGGATTGGACGGCTAGAAGCATAGTAGTTCAACGATGGATATGAACTTGAAGAACTGGTTTCAGAGAGGATGCGAATTGTATTTAACAGTTTTCTGCATGTCACGATTTCGTTTCAATAAAGCAACAACGACAACTTTGACATTATTTCAGATAAAAACTTTATAACTAAACCTTCTCTAAGTTTTTGATTCTGATGGCCGTAAGTGCATTTCAGACAATGACAAAGTCCATATAAATATACCCAAGCTAGTTCTAATAATGAAGTGAACATGGCGATCTATATTATGTTAGACAAATATTATTAAATATTGTCTATATAAGTCTCTCGCAATAATTTCCGCAGTGCAGGCCTCTATGGTAACTAACGACGAAGTGAATTTATATATTACTAGCAATCCGCCCCAGCTTCATACAGGTACAAATTATACATCTAAACCTTCCTCATGAATCACTCTGTCTTTTAGTGAAAACCGCATGAAAATCCGTTCAAAAGTTTTTCAGTTTATCGCGAACAGACAGACAGAGAGACAGACAGATGTAGCGGGGGACATTGTTTTATAATATGTAGTGATTTGTAATTTGTACCTAGTGTGTCAATCTTGGCACCGTGATTAACTGTATTAGGCAAGTCTATTGAAGTGCGAATGTTTGCACTTCAATAGATAAGTACTTGCACAAGGTTCATCGTCATTAGACCCATTAAATTTATATACGTATATTGAATAAATCTAGAATAGGGACACTTGCCACTAAAGATTAATAGTAAACTTTATAATTTTAATGCAACTAAACGTAGTAACAGCTCATAAGTAAGGTTTTGGTAGGTAATAATTTCTTGCTCAAACATTTATGACGCAGTATTTAAACTAACTAACGAAGCATGATAAACATATTTTTTATCTATAGAATTAATTGCTAGGTTTATTCGTTTTTCTAAAAACGATATAAGAAATACCCGATCAATGGTTAGAGGAAACCCCTCATACATGTTCCGAAAACAAATTCCAATATCATCGTTACGGCGAAGCGGCACTATACAAAACAACAAACGTAATTTGTTCGCCAAATCTAATTAAGTTTGAATATACCTGTTTATTTGAATATGTTTACGTTTGCGAGAAGTCAGAACCGGTTCAAAGGCGACTGGCCGAAGCATAATCGTTCTTGCGACCTTTGCGTTATATATACTTACTCGTACATACCTACATGTATTCTGTTTCACTCATGACGTTGTGTGAGTCACGCATTTTCTTTGTTGAAGTCACTGGTGACGTAAACACCGTGACGTTTTTGTTGTGCAAGTAATTAAGCCTGACTATGTTCCGATTTCACAGAAACTATAACATTTTTGCGGAATCTCCGACATCCTTTTAAATGTTGGGATTCTAACTTCCATAATACCTTTCTCGCGTGATGTGTAGTTTAGGAATTCCCTTCTGTTAACGTTACCAGTGAGCGATGATGATGATGCCGAGGAATTATGACGCATGCAACTAGTTATTTCCTTTTTTTTTAGATATTTCTAAATATTTATAGCAAAATATTTTTTTTTTTCCTATTAACAAACACCGTCATTATTTAACATCCATTGGTGAACAAGCTCGCTACAATTTCGCAATGGCCATTTAGCTGTTACATTACACATTCGAAATTGTATATTGGGTTATATTTTTAGTAGTCAATCATTTCTACTACAATAAAAAAAAAAGTATTTTTTTTTGGTTGAAGGCGCTTAACTCTGATACAACTAGTCATGCGAAAATCGGTTTTAAATGGATAGCCGTATTCTTAGGGAGGTTATGGCTATTCATCTTCACCTTTAGGAGCGGTGCAGTGACCGTAAACTCGAGTGAAACTGCGGGGAATAGTTTTTTTTTTGCAAACGAGCAGACGGGTCACTTGATGGGAAATGACTACCGCTGCCCGTGGGCACCTGCCACTCAAGAGTCACAAGTGCGTTGCCAGCCTTTAAGGGAGGGGAAGGGGGAAGAGGGGGACAGGGAAGGATTAGGGCCTCCGGTAACCTCACTCACTCGGTGAAAAGCAATGCAAGCATTGCTTCACTGTCGGTTTTTTGTGAGGCCGTGGTATCATCCGGTCGAGCCAGCCCATACGTGCCGAAGCATGGTTCTCCCGCGAGTTAGCATGTCTCTCCCACGAGCTTGTTATTAAATTGACTAAATGCAATATTTGTTATGGCACTGATACCGAGAAAACATAAAGGAAATCACTGAGGAAACTACACTTAGGGTTGTCACCCGTACTATAATATATAGTATCGTACTATATTTTGATTAATTGTACTATAAATTAAAGAACAATAATATAGTATGGAAAATACTATATTTTTATTTAAAACTCAACTGTCGCCATTTTAACTAAAACTAGAACTTTTTGTAACGCCTATACGCCATAACTACTCAGCCGATCATCATTCAGTTTCGTTTAAACGTTGTCAACGGTACAGAAAAGGACATAGGGTACCCATCATTTAGAAAATAATATTATGCAACCATCCGGTTTGATTAAATAATACATTAACCTACCTTATCCCAAGACTTCTCTAGAGAAGTCTTGCGATAAGGTAGGTTATTGTTAATAAGGTAGGAACGATTAATGTGAAGGTACTATTGTTTTTTCTACCTTTTCTAAAGTTTAAATAAAACCACAACATTTTTCCCAAAAAAAAAGGTGGCAACCCTAACTACACTCCACACCTAATATGTATATTTAAAGATAGTTGGGGATTTCTGAGTGTGCGAGGTTTTTGACTGTACTTTAACCAAGGTCTTTTCTATTAGACTATTTTTTCTTTCAAATATTTCATTCGTCACGATGGACTTTGTTATAAGCGATTATGTTTATTAGAGATATGGTTTTCCTGTTGTTATAGTTTATACCTAATTTTTGATCACGTGGATAGACTAGACGTGCATTATGAGAAGAGAATAAATATTTATCAGAGATAGAAGAGACAATACATAGATATTGGAGGTAGTACCTACTTACACCTTGCGGAAGACTGCAGTCAGCCAGCACTAGTGAGAAGGTTCAGCTTACTGGAAGGTGGATATAGGATTGGGAAAGCACAAGTTGACACCACTTGAAAGTTTGTAGGTATTGGTAGGCCGCTTACTGTAAGGCGGACCATATATTTGTTTGTCAACTTAGTGGTATAAAAAGGATTTAGCTTAAAAATTTAGGACATAACTGGTGTCAGCTTATATATTTCTATTTTATCACCTATCATTGTACAAGTAGCATTGATTGGATGGTGCATTTTTTATATTTACTTCTGAAGTTGGAACAAACCGTGTGTGTTCCAAGGCAATGATTTTGGGATTCCATTAACATTATGTCACGCTTGTGGATACATTAAAACTGCAGCCTCAGCAAACAAGCCGAAGGCACTACAAAATCACAGCAATTCCATCAGCACCCTAAAAAACAAAATAAAAACAATAATAACTTGACACACCTCACACACGGTCTTCTAAAACTAGGCAAAGCCCGTACTATGGTAACTAGACTGCTGATAAACTTATATACTTCTAAATACATACATATTCATAGATAAATTTCACCCAGACGGTGGACACAGAACAAATAAATGTGCTCATGACACATTTTTTTGTACGAGTAAGTATATAATATGCCGGCAATTAACGACGGTTAATGAATCAATAGCGTTTCACTGTTAATTAAATGTTCCTCATTTATTTACTTTTACTGTTTAGGTTAAGGCCAGTTTAGATCAGCAATTAGTCAGCATTCAAGTTTCAAATCAGGAATTTATTTTAAGATTTAAAGGCCAGATAGGTTCAGTAAATTAAAAAAAATTAGAAATGGGCCCTAAGATAACTAAGTGGTTCCTTGAGAAAGGAGTGTACAGGTTTTAAAGAGTCGGCTACGCGCATCCGAGTCCCCTGGAATTGCACTACACACACAACGGTAACCACTTGCCATGAGCCATTTGCCACCGAAGTTGTATTTAAAAAAACTTCAAATAAAAATAAGGGTCAGACAATCGTTAAGAAAACAAACTGCATGTGCTCAGTAGTTCGCATGCATTAGCACGGACTCGATACTAATCCAACGGTCATTTTGTGTTCATAAACCGTCTCAACCAATATTATTATAGCTGCCGTTCCTTGAAAATGTTCTTTGCTTTTAAGCAAGCCGCCACAGAAGTTCTCTGGCGGCTTTCGTAAAAGGAATTCTCGTGCCGGTGGCGCCGAGATTTGCAACCATCGCCAAATATTTGAGACCAAAATGTCAGCCCCTAACTAATGAGTTACATGTGCATGCGATTTTTTTACATTCCAAAAGCGATAAGTCGTGATTTTTTCATTTCCCATATTTGAGGCCATAAAGCTTAAGAGCTTAGTGTTTGTAATGATTGCTGCAGATGTAGATGCTAATGGATGCCGTGCTGTTGAAAGATGGCAGTGCAGACTTGTTTTATCATTGAATTTATTATTACGCCACTTGCGTTTCCTCCAGCTGAGCCCAGCACAAGAGGTTCCTATGCGGAATGCTCTTTCAGTAGCATTTTTAACATCTTGCGTCTACTTAGACATTAGCGTAGGTCTAGACTTCTGTTGTGTCGTATTGTATGAGTTATTTAATTCTGATCAATTTTGGCAAAGTAGGTACTCTCCAGTTTTCTATTTTAGTCAACTTTGTGATGTTCGTCAGGCTGTATACTACTTTTATAGTAGTAGCTGTATGTAGTAGGCTGATTAATTGATTGATTAAAATCGTTTATCAGTGGATAGATTGAGTAGTTTTAGCGTAGTTGTCAAAAATCAAAATCGATATTCCTATGCGTAACGTGGTGAAGAGCGTTTTACTTTTGACCATATCGTGCAATATGGACTTGTACGTATTTTTACCTTTTTTGGCTCACCAACAATTGTTAACACTGTTTATACTACAGAAAATATACTAATAATAACTTAGTCTAGTGTCACAATTTATTAAAGATAAGATATAGATAGAAAGGATACAGCTATTAAAGTATTTATTTATTTATTTGACTAAAATGCGACTTAATTACATATTCTAAGGACCGTCTACCATGTCACTGTAGTTTTTATTAAGCTGTTATTTAAAAGCTTGAACAGTCGAGGAATGGGAGAGTTTGCACAGAGAACTGTTCGATAGAGTAGAGGAACAAAGGAGGCAATGGAGATAATTTTAGAACTAAGTTAGGTACACTGCAATGATAAATGATGCGTTATACTGACTGACTGACTGAAATTATTGGGCAACATATAGAGTTTCCATACCATGACAAGTCAACAAAAATACTGGACATGTGTAGGTTTTTAGATATATTTTTTTAATTTATAACAAACTAGCAGTTCCCGCTCGCGTGTACATATTTATATATTTTGCGCGGAACCCTAGTTCTTATTCCAAAATAAAAGTAGCCTAAGCCTTATAACATCAGCTATCGGCCAGTAAAAGTCCCGCGGAAATCGGTCCACCCATTCCGGAGATTAGCCGGAACAAACAGACAGATAAACAAAAATTTAAAAACTGACTAAAAAATTCAAATAACTTTAAGAGCTTAAAAAAATAATATTATGACATTACAAACAGACACTTCTATTTTATTTATTTGTATTGATATTGTTTAAATTTTTTAGCTTTCTTCACTTCTTCCACTGACAAATTAGTATTCCAAATTTCACATTCCTCTGTGAGCAAAATTTAAGGGGTACAGATTCTTTTTATGCATTAACAAATAGATTATACAGTATTTGTTAGTTATTTAATTTTATTTATTTTTGTATCAGGTTAATTTTTGGTTTATGCCAATATGATACCATATCTGATTTGCAATTTGCTCAAGTGGCTCCTAATTCGCCTTCGACGGAATACTCACATCCTTGCCCTACTTTATAATATTCTGTTCAATCCCTGTACCCCGTTTTATTTGAGGGTACGTTTTACGTTCCTCAATGACACAAGATTTTTGAGGTCGTCAGAATCCCTTGAACTGGCTGTACCCACTCATTCTACTAAGTTTTACGTCAAATCCTTCACTGTACAGACTGTTCGGCTATGGAATGCTGTGCCTTTATCCATTAGATGTGCGCAGTGACTTATCTGCTTAACTTCTCCTTTTCTCTCGTTGCTGAATTTAACGGATTAAATATAATGAAATATTTGTATATGTATGTATAATTATGAAATTTATATATGTAGGTACGTTTATTTATTCAGTATGTTAGTATATTGCAAAAGTTGACTTATTTACTGAAAGGTACCTAGTTTTATAACATGACGTTATAATTCCTCTCAACTAAATGCCTTTTGCTTTATTTACTATTTTACACCAATACTACGTTTTATTCTTTTATCTATCTATTATCGATTTTGTCCATCCAAAGGTTGCCTGTTAGCGATAAGGCCGCCTGTGGTACATATCCACTTTGTGTATTTTGTTTTTTTATATGTCGTTGGTGTACAATAAAGATTATTCTATTCTATTCTATCATTTAATATGAGATTGTGGCTGCAGCAAATGATATGATGTACCTATCAAATCGATAACTGTATATATATCTCATTCGGTAGTTTGGGTTTTGGTAGTTTGGTAGTTAACTATTCCTGAGCCACGAACGAGTTAAAGTTATTAATAGTTGGTATACTCTATAAAAAGTCAAGGTAACGTGTAGGTTCATATCCTTGCACTTAACGGTAATTTAACAAGTTTTATGATTACACTTGAGGTAATAAACTGTTCGTTTATTACTTTATGTTATTCCTGTCGGCTTACAACTCAAAGGCGTAACGAAACAATGACCCAACTTACACGTGTTCGTTGCTAATTTTCCTCTGAAGTGAACAAAAACCCAACAATGGGTTGTAAAATCAGGTACAGAGGCAAGTGCATTTTGGGAATAAACAAAGGAGACGACACTTGAGACAGTTACGGCGCACTGGGGGCCGAGATAATACAATATGGCGCCACTTTTTTCAGACTTGTCAAGTTCTCCAGAGATTAGTCGCCGCCAGGAGGTGTTGGGACAAACGACGTGAAATGTCTGGCTTTTGTATTTAAACCCTCAAATGTCACGAAGACAAGACACTTGAATGCCACGGCTAATAACATGCCTTAAAATAGGAACGCCTCTTGACGTGATGCGAATATTTATGCCGATAATGGACTGTGATCTGCCCATACGCACTTTGTACCAAAGTTTTTACATACATAATATTGAATTATGTATTTTCCACGAACGTAATTCCTTTGTATGTATTGTGTTCCTTACAAGAGTAATAATACGGATTTTCAGCGTGAAATTAACTTAACTTCTGCAATATGAATGCAAAACTGACTACCGGAGTTATTGGAAATAAATGATTGCTTGTATTACAATTCAAGGGAATTAAACAAAAAATTCAAAAAAACATAATTCTCAACATATACAATTGGGAGTTTACTTATTTCATATTTTACAATCCTTGGTATTTTTTTTCGAAAACGTTGATACGTGAGTGTTTCAATGAAAAGGCGCTTTTATGTTTTGGGTAACTCTGTGGTAAGACACGCCCAATTCTGCGAAAGATTAAAAATCCTTTTCTTGACCGTCCACGTGTTTGTTGCCGACAAACGAGCTATTTAAGTGTATTCATTATGCTGTAGGATGTGCTAGAAATGATAAAAATACTTGAGATTTCTTTGTGGGTCGGCTTAGCCCGTCTCCCCGTGAATAGGAAACGATGTTTACGGTTTTAAAAGTCATATTTTATTACAGTCTGTAGTTTAGATTTTACGGCCGATTTTAGTTTAATACTTTTGGGCCTTTACAATCACTCACTTTGTGGTGTCCCCGCAATTTTATGGTTGCTATAATGTTAATTATCTTAGAGATATGGGACGTTAATGTGGTTTATATTAGATGCTTTTAGCGTGTTTTTCAAATAAATTTTAACATTTATTATTGTTAATTTACTGGCTATTTTCTATAATAAACGAGACCCACCTCCATTAAACCTCTATTAGTATTCAACTTTAAACTTTTTCTTTTATTAATATCGACATTGTGTTATGTTAAATTAAACACTTTGTTAAATTTATGACCTAGCGACCTTTTATAATGTTGAAGTATTATTCTCAAATGGATACTTATTTTGTAAACAATATTTACAAAAATACTATTCAAATAATCAAGCAATGACGTTTACATTATACTTTAAAGCAATTGTGATAATATCCACGTACACCAGTGTGTGATATTTTATTTCAGCCTGTACGTTTTGATAAGAAACAGACCGGTTGTGATTTTTTTTTAATTACCGGACTTTCAATGGTTATATATATAATATATATAATCAATAGACTCTTCAAACTTGTTGTTTGTATTTAGTATAACCGATATCAATTTTGTTAAGTAGCAAATAGCAAAACCACAACATACAATAAACACAATTAAAGACTGTTGTTGGAAATAGGCATCTTAAAATGTGAAAACAACATCCATTGTTGGAGGATCGAGTATTGTGGTCATTATATATATAGTAGGCAATGTAATTGGTCTAAAATAATGAAATCCATAAAAAATAATAAAGGAATGTATCACTGTCGTAATTCATCTTCTAGAATCCAAGCACAAGGTTATCAGCGCCTGTGTGTACAAATTGGTTTTTCCTTCGGGAATATTCCTTACAAATGCAGGTGTACTATATAACCAGCGATATTTTTATCTCAAAGTTAAATGGATGTCCAGACTCCCTGCTGCTGCTAAGAATTTTGGTAACAGAAAAACCCAACAACAATTTTACCGGTCCTGGAAATGGAATCCAACATCATGTTCTATTTGTGCCACGGGACCAACAAGGTCGTCAATAAAAATGGTAAAGACTTTATTATTTTTGAACCTAAGAAACTCCGGTACTTACCTGATTCTTGATCCTTTTACATTTATAACGCAATCTCGTTTTCACGGATCAAACTCTTAAAATCGTGCTACATGCTTTTTATACTTGTTCAGATAACCATTATTTATAATGTGGTACTGCGCATACGCAATTACGAAACAATAAAATGACGCGCTCAGCTTCCCGTTCGTGTATCACTGATTAATATCACGGTATCCGGTTATCGGCTGACGTATTTACGAGCGCTGTATTAATACATGTAATCTCATAACGTGATGCAGCCTGCCGCCGGCTCCGCCTGCGGGCTAGCCGCCTAACCAAACACCTAGCGTGTAATCCTTTTAATGACTACCGGTCATTTTTAGGGATCAGAAAAAGCGAAAAAGATAGTTAATAAAGTTGGTTTTAAGAGTCTTTATTTTTTAAATACATTATTTAAATTAAAGTAAATGGAAAGAGACACTGTTTCGGGTTCAGATGGACACTTCAGAATAAGCTTTTTTAAAGACCAGCCTGTAAAGTGAACAGTAGAATAGAAAATTTTGCAAGATAAATTCTGTTGTAAATTTAGCATATAGCTCGCATATAGCAAAACATATTCAGGCGAAATAATACTAAAATTACCTTAAAAAACGTTTTATTTATTAGTAACTAGTTGCGCTAAACGGTTTCACCCGAGTCCCGATGAAGTTCGAATATCGAGTTAAAAATATGCCTATGTGGTAATCCAGGTGTCCAGCTATCTACATACCAAGTTTCAGTAGTTCAGTAGTTTTTGCGTGAAAGAGCAACATACATCAGTACATCCTCACAAATCCTTTCACGTTTATAATATTAGTAGGATAAGCCATAATTATAAATTATTAGCTATAAATTAACTATTTAAGCTCTACCGTTAAATAAATCACTTTTCCACATTTTAATGTAATTTACGTGTGCCTACTATAGCACTAGTAAAACATAGAACATTACCGCACGTTGTTAAAGTATGACAAGCCATTTTATGAAAACCTGTTTTATTTTTGAAGTGTTACTGTCAGTTCGTTTCTTAGGTATCTCCCTTCTAAGAATATATGAATATATGAAAATAAAAAATGTAAAAGTGGTTGTGGTTTTTCTAACAACAGTACCGTTGAGAAGCTGAGAATGACAAACGTTGAGCTTCGCACGTAGCCTTTGGATGTGTATTTACGAGTTTATAAGTTTATTTTCCTGAACCTGCGGTTGTAGACGATTACTGCTGACGTCAAACAAAATATTAGCATTCGTAATTGCTTCATTACGGGTATAATAGCACACTTCTGTTTATTTTTTGCTGTGCGGAACACGAATGATATCTAGTGATTTCGTACTAGATAATCGAAGTTTCTGGATATAGAAAGAAAAGGCATTTATTTAGGTGCTAAAACACAAGAGAAATAGTAATTATTCTAATAATGTACTTATATCTATAATAAAAATACGAAACACAAAAAAATCGACACAAAATATAAAATATTAAAGGAAACAGTGGAAGAACCACAAAGCAGATGCTCCGTGGGAAGACATGTCTCGCGTTTGCACCAAAATAGGTGTCCAGTTCAGCTTAATGCCAGTTGAGAATCCGGGGCTGATTTTCAACTGGAACCTTTAAATCAATATAATATATATAAAGTATACAAATATATATTATAAAATACATGAAACTTACGGAATAAAACATATTTTGTGATTTTGCGTAGATAATTTTAATAAATAAGCTCTTACTGTAATTATGTGCCTATCATATAAAATATAATAAATAATGTAGTATTATATTTTTAGATTTGTAAATATAGTATAGTCGTACATAATGGTGTAGATATTACTTATTTAATCATATTATATACCTTTCTGTCTGTTATCTTTTTTTTCCGTGTAGACACCTCCGGGTTTCATCCCGCCAAGAGCACGACTAATTATGTGAGTGGAAACTACTAAAGACATTGTTTATGAGAGAGGTGGAATGGCCCAGACCTATTGAGATAGAGGTGGTATTCGCGCAGCGTGGCAGGGAGAGCCAATTTCGTCTTTGCTTTTACAAAAAAAAAGATTTACCGATTCCTCTGTAAGACACCTTCCAGCAAACCACGATTGACATATAACTGGTTTAACTGGAGATCTTACACCTCAATCTAGCCCTTTCATATAATTCAGGAACGTAGCTTATAAGTAGGACACGCGAGCTTAGAACCGATATTGCGACAGTTTAGGTATATGAAAGTCCTTGGTCCTTGGTAGAAGACGCGAACTAAGAACTGATAACTGAAGATAATTGTAACTGTTTATGAAAACATGTGGTTTATAGGATTTTCAAATTCGTAGCATTTATTTATACTTTCTAAGATTTAGTAATGAATCAGTGAGGGTATTTCGCTTATATATTTTCGTTTTTAATTTGGCAAATCCTTAGCAGTAGGTATCTATATGTGGTAGATTCGTCCTCATAGGGAGCGGATACCTACTGTTATGAAAATAAAACATATACAAACCAACAAATAATTTTTATTCCATTTTTTTGTTGTTTTGATTATCAAGTTGATTTTGTTTTAGCTCTGAACAACATATTATAAATTTTTATGCCCATTTCAATGATTTAGTTTTTTTTTTTATGCAGACATATTCAGAAAAATATGACATCTTCGTATTAAATACCTATATTTTAATTTATGTCAGCCTTCTCTCTTACGAAATATTAGCTTTTAATTGAGCATATTTAAATTTACCGATAACTTAATTTTCAAGGTCAATTTGTCCGTTTCAAAATAAGATATCTGTATAAAAATCACTAAATTTCTTAAAATTGGTAGCGCTTTACCTTATTCATGAATATTACTACAACTTTCTGTATCTGTATAGCCTAGAGACGAGACACATGTAATTATGGTTAAAATAAATTACTATTTTATAGTGCTCATGAAATGAAGTTTTACCCTTAAAAAAATCTCAATTATTTAATGGTTTGTTACTACTTTAGAATTCTAAAACCGAATAATCGAAGTAAAGGGTTTGACGAAAACAAAGCATGACGTGTTTTTACAGAGTCTACCGTTTAAACATTTAATAAAGAAATAAACTGATTTGACATTCGATTACACAATATTATGATTATGAGATTACCAGAATTAACACAAGCAGTCTTTGACTTTACCAGTGTAACCTGGTATAAACAAATCAAAAATATATACCTGCCTACAATAAATCCTGTATATAATTCATAACTAGAACTGTAAAGGTATTTAAAAGTTTAAAAATAATATAGCAATCTACCAACAGTACTTACCTAAGTAGGTACTATTTGTAAATAGAGGCATTAAAATACTGTAGCATCCGTGTAGTCAATTTTACTTACGGCGGTGTAATCTTCTGTATAGCGGAAGTGCGCTGACGCACGCGTGCCTGCATTTCATTATATAAAATTCAGTACAAGGCAATCAACATTACAAAAACTTGCTCGCAGTTTCATGCTCCTATGTTTTATAGGTTTGTATGAACATCCAAACTCATATTAAAGTCGTGAAAGTAACTCTGTCCAAACCCAAAACCCAAAATTAAACTTCTGAAGTGATTGGACCAACCAACTTTTCATAATGAATATTGAAAAAAGTTCATCAGTCATCAGTGCAATTTGCTGATAATGCACGATTGGTGACCCGCTCAATTACTGATAGACCTATTTATCGATGATATCCTGTCAGTGTGACATCATTATTAACAAAGATATTATTTGTTTTCTTTATATTATGTAGATTTGATTTTAGTGAGGTCTGAAATAATAACTGGCTCGACTTATGCAACCACTCGGCCTTATTAAAAAATGTCTCTGGTTTTCAATTTCGGTATTTTTTATCTTGTTATGATATTTTGAGTGATTAACACTTAATAAAATGAGTTACTGTTAACTGTTTCATTTCCTAAAAATAATATATATGAACTAAAACAAAAACTTTAAGCATTACGCTTAAAAGGTATGGTACATCCTACTAATAGATTGCAAGAATTACACGAAATGAAGATCCCCCATATAGAGCGGACTTAAATTTTTTTAGCCTAGAAAATAAAACCTTTTCTCTTGATTCAGTATAGTAAATACTACTTACCTTTGAAACTTCAGCGGTCTATGATATTTAAGTATGTTTAGTCCAGTCTGTCAACACGGCTAGTGCAACCTTGTCGAAACGTCAGGTAAATCAAAGGTATGTCTGTATATATTTTAAATACGTGATCGCGTTAAATCCCGTCAACATGTTTATAGAATTGTAAAACTACGCAGACAAATTATGGCGTCGTCTAAATATTAAACATCGGTAGCCTCATACATATTACGACTAAAATAAATAACGCCATTAAAAAGCTCATTAAATTAAAATAACATGTTGTAGCTATTAATTTTTCTATGCGCAAGAGGAAATGAGTAGCGAGCAATCAAATCAAACGGATCGTTGTCGGTCTTAGCAATTATGGAGGCAAAATAACAAATTGCTAGTTTTGTTAACGTAATTATTATGGCCTAATAAAAAAAAATATCATAAAAAATGTCTCAAGAAGGATTCTTGTTTCTCCATCCAATGAATCACTACGGAATTGGAACTATATAACAACATATTACAACTAGAGAAGCCGATATGTATCAGTGAAGAAATTTACACGAAAAACTAAACTACGTTATGGCTTGACTTTTGTATTTTTTATTGTCACTGTTTTCGGTAGGATAGTTGTATATTTCTTGTTGAGTACCTCTAATTTTAACAAAAATCTAATTCGTTGTAAAACCTACGAAGTGTATGTTTTGGGATCAGGAATTGTCATTAGTAAAAAGCATTCACGTGAAGTATCTTAATATTTTAACTTATGTTACCATTGGTTTAACGTATTTTAATAACAACTTTTGAACACGTATGCTTTACAGGAACTTACTCAAGTATAACCTGTTGATGTGTCAGAAATATCGTTGTGAAAATGTTGAAGGCTTTCAAGTCATCGTCTGCGGAGGCCTTTATCTCGCGACTGTATAATTCTCTTTAATGCCAGTTGTATCAACGTTTCCGAGACATGCACTGATAGTGGTTTGATACGACAGTGTCACTGGATTGAGTTTTGGTATTTAGGACAGTCATGATATTCCTTGTGGGGAAGTCATGTACATCTGTGGGCACAAAGTGATCGTTTTTAGACTTTGACGCTATTAGTAAGAACTGTCTAGCCAAACATCACCTAGTACAGTACGAACATGAACCTATTAACATGAACATTAAGTTTAGTTAGGGGTTTATAAAAATAATTTTAATGTGTAAATTATATACGGTACTGGCATTACTTAAAAAAGAAAATCACCTTTCAAGTTTTATTTATAATTGTATAACTCTATAGAAAATCATATTTAACAGAATTTCTTTAGACACCAACCTGAAAGAATAATACAACAAAATGAAAGCGCATGAGACTGTGTGTTTATTTTTTCTGCATACAAGGTAAGACTATCAAGAGCAGTGGTGCTAGTAGACTTAAGTAACACTGGAATTTACAACATGTAGTAGAAATTATACATGTATACTTATTTAAAAACACCAACTGAACTAACTCCCCGGTACCTTGAGTCTACATATCGTTATAGTAGAAACGGTCATAAAGTGACCTTCTGTAAAACAATAACTTTAGTTAGTCATACGCATATATACACATACCTACAATCTTGTCTGTAATGTTTTAAGGTTATGGCAGACAGTAATTGATTTAAATGGTTACCTCACATACTACTTTACTTTACACTTACATTACATTATTGTTTTAAAAGGTAATAATTAAAATATAATATGTTATATGCATAAATTTAAATTGACAGTACGTTATACACAGAAAATGTATTTAAATTAATTAAAAACTCCCTTTTGCCGACTGTTTTTTAAACTACTACTATTTCTGCCGAAGAAAAGAGTATGTCCAAAGATATTTCCACGACAACTTGTTGCGCGGGCAAGCGTATAAAGCGCGCCTTGCATGGTGATACAATTTGTAAGCGTAACCTGTGGGGAAAAACATGGAAACAGTTGGTGTTATAGGCTTATTTAGAGATCTACGAGTAGCTTCTGTAAGGATTGAGGTTTAAAAAACCGCATAGGCACTGATAAGTAGGTAATTGTGGATAGTCTTTCTTACTGTAAGTAGGTAATTGTTGATAGTCTTTTTTCCTGAATTGAAAATAATTGCAAACAGGGAAAAGAATACAAAACTGCCCATTAAATTTTTTATGGCAAAATATTTTTTGGAAATGGATCTGATTATTTCAGTTGTTTTATTTAATTATCCAATCTAGGCGCTAAAAGGAACATGATTAACACAATGGGCGCCAACTCATCGCATCGCATGCATGCGGTAATCACGTAGCAGCACCGATATAATTATATGTCGCTATCGGCGCTAATAATTATATGTGATAGCTTTGTTATTGACAGTTAATCGATTCTAGGTGCTGATTATGAAAGCTCTTAACTAATTTCTAAGCTATGAATACGTTTTTAAAATGTTATCTAGAGGTAGCAATTAGTGATTAACGAATGACGCGTGTCTAACAGACGCCACCAAATCTTGAAATAAACAGGTTCATTTATTAATAAAATATCATATATCACTGTAAATATTCCCCTTAATTAGTCACAAATTGCACAAAACGCGTATAAAAAAAGGTTTAATGCCAAAGGTATTTCCTACTGGTTTTACTTTTAGGTCATACATAGACGATGAGTTGTCAAATCCAGAATAATTGTTTAGTTTTCCCTCCTTACTTACTATTTAACAATACAAAATCAAAATACAAAAAAAAATCTAAGGTAATGACATCACAACCATATACAAACAAAAACTAACAATATGGTGCTGTTTCTGTTTAAACTATTACGAAAAACGGAGACTAACTCATTCACTTGAGAAAGTCTTCGCTTGTAAATCCGTGTTCACAGCAGTCGTTCGTGCAAATTGGTCGTCTTGTTAGTGTACCTGTTACTTTAGCGAACATCTCCAACAAGCTAAACGAACTTAATTATAGAAAAGATTAAAATCTTGCACTTAATAAGCTCTATAACAGGAATGAGCGCGTTATTCCAGTTTATTTTATCACACTGTTTATAATTTTCATGACGATTTATAAAAAGAGTTTCTAAGCTATTACGGTCTATTTTATGAAGAAATACAATCGTATCGTTAAGCGTTATCGTAGTCTAAAGTTGTCTGTATTGTGGTCATATTTATAGCCACATATTTGTAACGAGCATTACCCTCTAGGCATGACGTATATACAATAATCAAGGAAGCTTGCAACACTACTTATTTACTTTTGTACTGTCAATCTATCCTAAAAACTATCTATAAATTGTTTTCTTATCTTATTTTATGTTATCTTATCGTATCCTAACTCAATCAATTACTTGCAATGTCTAGGGAGATATTGCAAGCTATTTTAAATAAAAAAGTTTTATTTTAATTCAAGAACTTAATTGTTCTTGTCTTCAAACACACAATGACGACGTGTACAGACTATGTGACGTTCAAAATCTACAAGTTTCAAATTAATAAGCTTCTATTGTCGCTGCTTATTTCTAACATTTATTTAGGATAATCTTCTGCGGCATATATATAGCTTGTCATTTCTTTCTATTCTACATCACTGCACTCTTTTTCCATACACAAACAAATGCGACAAGTTTCGCACTTGGTTTTTTTATCCCTAAGCGGTATATACTATTTATATCGTTAGGATATATTGTAATTTTCATACCTCGCTTTATTTTTTTATAAAAATTTATATTTTCTTTTTTTTTCAAAAGAATACTGGCAACGTGGGTCATACATTACTAGTATTCTTGTTAACCACTCCAGCTAAGCTAAACGCTTGTGTTAGGAGTGGATTCACGTCGATAGTGCACTGGGTGGGGTTCGAACCTGCAACCACTTGATCGCAAGTCCGACGCCTTAGCTATTACGCTACCGCCGCTTAAATATATTAAATCAGTGGTTGATCTTCAAAACCAAAGAATTGTTATTTATTCCTTTTTTCTTTTCCATATCACCTAATTTATCTTTTAACAGTTGGTTTCCTAATTTGAAATCATCTATATCTTTTACGGGGGTGATAATTTTTGTTCCATTTGTGAAAGGATTTCATTTGATTGAGCTAGCTTTTCGATTTTCATCTTGTCCGAGAAGATTTGAAATTGTTGCTTCATTGTCACGGAGATCTTACTAATCTGTACTTATAACGGACAATACTATAATAGTCGCATGCGCAAAGTATATCCGAACGTAGTTTAGTATTTCTCCATGAGGTTAGTAACCAATAATGTTACCTACTGTCAGAGCTGTCACTTTTCAAACCTATAACCTCTAAAATAAGTAGACAACTCGTGTTTCTTTACACTTTCGATGGATGGAAAAAATATTTAGCCAAGTCGGGCATTCAAATACCTTTAAATGGTGTGATAATTATCTTCCAATTTTACTTTAACGGTTTTAATTTACATATTTTATAATCGTTAAATTAACATTAAAAGTTAATGATTAGACAACAGTAAGGCGTGATGTCATGCCTTAGTATTTGCATACGAAAATGTATAGAACCTACCGTTTTGAGGTTTACTAAAAATATATTGATTTGAGAGCCATCTACCCCCTCGGGCCGTCACCCTACCAGGGTTGTCGGTTCGGTGGGGCGGTAAGTCGGAATCGAACCGACTAAAACCACACGGTAGCTTTTATTACCTATGGGAACTGGAAACCACAACGCTATCTGGGAAGCACTAAAGCAATGCAATATCAACCAGACAACATACATCAACATTATCAAAAAGATCTATCAAAACAGTATAGGTAGACCGAAACTAGAAAAAGAGAAAATAAAGAGATAAAAAGAGGCGTGAGACAGGGAGATCCGTTATCACTAAAGTTATTCATTGCAATGTTAGAAGATTAAACTGTAATGGTTACCTAAATCGCTTAAGATTTGCGGACGATGTTGTCATATGTCCTGTACGAGTATGTATTGCGGAGAGTGCAACAGAGCTAGAACAAATGGTAGAAATACAGGAAGAGCTAAAAGGTTAAAACTTAAAACCGATAAGACGAAAATTTTACTAAACGTCTCGGTGCCGATGGAACATCGGGATAAAAAGTGCATATGTGTTAATCCAGGTCTCCAGCTATCTACATACCAAGTTTAATCGCAATCGGTTTTTTTATTTTTTGCGTGAAATAGTAACAAACATCCATACATCCTCACAAACTTTCACGTTTATGATATTAGCAGGATTATTGTATCACTATATATTTCTGTTTCACCATCAACTAGCAAATCGGTGTTTTAGATTCTGTATTAGAAAAAAAACAAATTTTTATTAGTATAAAGTTCAAGAAATAAAATAGTTTTGACACCACATCGTATAGTATCCCAGATATCTTACGATTCACTCCGTGGCCGACTGTAAATGGCAAACAAATTCGTGATCAAACCTCACGAGTGCATCAGCCATAGCAATTAAATGAAGAGTGAAGCTTCACGTCATACGTCATGTCTATAACAATAAAATCTGAAAAAGTTTCCCAGAGCCATAAAACTTTTACTTTCAATGTATGCCCCATGGGCCGAGGCAAGAAAATAAACCACCGTAATTGCAAATGCAGGTAGGTACTTGTTTGATATGTTTATACTACTACTGAATTGTGCCAGTATCAATCGATATTGATTTAACCAGACTATACAATGTGGGAATAATATATTTAATTTGTGTTACTAATTGTTATTATTCTATAATTCGACGAATTGTAATATGTAGTTAAGGAACAAGTAATTAAACTAAAGATTTTTGAATCTACTTAAATAGTTTTAAAAAGAAGTTCTGTAGTAGCATACGTTTTTATTTTCTTACAATGTATCAAAACGCTCGAAAAAAAATATTTTCATTGCTATTTGTGCTCCTCCAACTCTTGGGTCCTCACTCCAACTACCTATGCAGTCCGAAGACACGTAAAATTGCCACACATCATTCATTTCAATTTCTAGGTATAAGTTACACACACATATTCTTAAAGAACATGTTTGAGCGTTCCAAAATAATTAGCGAGCTAATTTTCTCTTTCTACGTCTACAGTATTCGTGGAACTTTAAACACTTACATCCATGGAGATATTACTTACTACGTCCCTCTATGCTTACATCTAACTACACACAACAAAATTACATTTAAATGCTTAAACTCTCTTATGGCTTGTATTGACTGTTTCATAGGACATTCGAGTTTCGAGGTAGTTACAGCAATAAAGGTACATAAATATAACTGTCTTTTGTTTTTTAAAGGATCTGCAGTTGTTTTGGCTTCAATTGCCGCATAAACTTTAAAATAATTTAAGACTGTAATTCTAGGTACGAAAGATATCAATCTTCACACTAGCCAGTATTAAAATTTATTGTTAAAGACGTAAGAAAAGTAAACCGACACCTTACAGTTATTGCAGAATCCTATTAAGGGAAGAGAATTAATAAGATGCGCGTTGTATGAGTGATGGTATCGTTTTCTCATCACGATATCGTACTGACGTGCTACCAAAACATTCTTTTTATGTAGGAATATTAATGACAATCCTCTAGTTACGTTTTTACAAATATAGCCTTTAGTGTGAAAGTAATAAAAGCTTAGTTAGTATACTTTAAGGTTCCGTGAAATAAAACCATTTAAAGTTGTCTGAGTAGTTGATTAACTTTCATTTATGATAATGTTTCATGGTTTATTATAACTGCTAGGTTCTTAATCCAAATCGGTAAAATTCAATTATATAGAGACATTGATTAATTTGTCTGAAAAACTATTGATTAATTTCGAGTTAAGTCTAGAGTTGTATTGACAGATTATCTGTATAATTATGTAAACTTACATTTAATGTCTGACCTTCAATCTGGTAACCTCCTCTTAAGCATATTATAAGGAAAAGTAAGTTTAAAAGGTAGATAATTATATAAATAAAGCTAATGAACTCGGTTCTTTAAATACCAGTCTTCTGGATGGTCAGTAACATTACATGTAACATTTTTATTTCTACCCAAAACAGAATACTTGATTTACTGGCCTGTTGGTCTAGTGGTTAGTGACCCTGACTGCTAAGCCAGAGGTCATGGGTTCGATTCCCACCCAGGACAAATAATTGTGTGATGAGCACGATAATTTGTTCTGTGTCTGGGTGTAATTTCTCCGTTTATTAATTAATTTAGTAATATATAAGTATGTTTATCAGCAGTCTGGTTACCATTATGCAGGCTCTGCCTAGTTTGGGATCAGACAGCTGTGTGTGAAATGGATCAAATGATAAAAAACTACATAGGTAGTGGTGATTAACTACAGATTTCTGTAGGGCGATGTAACGTCCATAGAAAGAAGACCCCAGCGCGACTAGAAAGCTGTTATGCTCTACCTTCTTTGCTACTCTCCGTGTGCTCGTTTAAGAATTATCTGTTATTCAAGAGATTATTGATTTTATTATCGGTTATTCAAGAGTATGCATCACAGACATCAGAATCGACTCAAAAGGTAAACTAAGACGAATACGACATGTGGAAATAGACAGACGGCTTGGTTTAGTGTATTTAGTTCAGTTTTAATTTTACGAGTCTCTTTCAAATAACTAGGTACTAATTGCTATAGCAAAATACTAAAAATTTATGGTATATTATGAAACAAAAATGCATAATACATATACACGGATAAAAAGAAAAACTGGTATATAATAGAATATAAGTATAACTATTAATTCTATGAAGGTAATTAAATAACCTCTCAAGATGTGACTCAATGCAATAATCGAGTAAAGCATGAATGGACGGTATCATCCAGAGTGCACTAGTAAGTATTGAGGCATTCACGCGAACGCTTGCGCATGCATGCGGTAATTACGTAGTAGCCTCGATAGATGAATGAGCTAATAACGTATAAACGATAGTATTGTTATTAACAGTTAATCAATTGTAGAAGCTGAGTATGTAAGGTCTTAAAGGGGATTTTACCAATGCTTAGTAATTTCTAATTTAGTATTAAGGTTTTTAAAATATATCTAGTGATTAATCAAAGACCCATGTCAAGACCTAACAGACGCCACATGATCTTTATGAAATTGAAAAGTTCTTGATCTATAAAAATATCAATGTTTTGTCACAAATTGCACTAAAAATGTACTTATAAAAGAAGGCTCTAAGATTAAAGGCATTTCCTGCTTGTCTTACTTTTAGGTCATTCCAACGATTTGGAGATTTGATGACGATGAAATCCGTTTGTTAACAAATAAAGTGTTTTTCCTCCTTCATTTTCGTCTAAATATAAAAAGATAATCTTAGGTCACGACATCATAACCATGTAAAAAAAATATCATAAGATATCTAAATCTTTAAATGAACAGGATATAAGATAAACATGTTATACACAGGTGTACATATAATATTGAATATTAACAAAACCTCTATCTTTTTCAGGTCACCTGTCTGGACGGGACAATGAGACGAGACGGGAGATTGATAATATTTATGGCCGGTTCACAATATTCCAGCAGCATTCCAGATCGAACGATTAAGAGCAAAGCAAGGAACCTACACGTACGTTGCTCTTAAAGATTGTTAATCTCCCATCTAGAAGGACCTTGGTCCAATACTGCAATGGACGTCGTTCTTTGAAGAAATGCAGGCAGCTTATAGCCTCTTCAGGTAGTGATAGTATACGAAGGAATGAGCGTCATAACAATTAAGTTATTTTCGAAGGCCTAGCAGGAGTTTTAAAAATGTTAGAATTATGTTTTTTTTAACAGAGTAAAAGAGGTAATCTGAGTGTTCTCGTTGCTTGCGATACCTAGAACTAGTAGGTAGTAGTAGTAGTAGTAGGCAGTGAAGGTAACAATCGAGCAATACGACTACCTGGAAACAACGAATATGAAGATTTCTCTAAAAACAATAAAACGTAAACGTAATAATTATAATGTGTTTAACGTGAAATGGATATGTGCATTTGTTAAGCTATCCACGTAAAAAAAGAGTGTCCACATAAGAATCAATTAAACAACAAAAAATCAAATCCCAAAACAATTAACTTAAGTTAATCCAAAGTTAAATCCTTGACGTGCGCCCGCCCACATAAAGCGTCTTTTAAAAAACATGCCTCCACTACCAGAATTACATCTCATAAGAAACTCACACTATGTTAATGTATTGACGCACACATGCACGCGTCACCCATTAGTATGTAAGGCGCGGCGAGGACGGTACGCGTGCTCGCCACTCGCTCCACGGCTTCTTATTATTATTATTTATTGTTGAATAATGTGAATGGTAATGCGTGGTTGTTCACGATCCCGCATAACACCTGCCGTCTTTTCCCACACTCGAGCTTGGGCTGGAGGCGCGCGCAGGAAGTGTGCGAGTGGGAGCGGGAGCTACGACTCGCGTGCACTGCACGTGCGTCATTGCGACTGTAGGCACGCGTTAGAGGGAGATAGAGCGAGGGATAGATAACGTAGCCCGTAGCACTTCGTAGCATAGATAATAAAAATATTGCAAAGAGACGTATGAAAATTTTGCATTCATTGCTTTTTAGTTAAGCATGACTTGTTTGGACCGCTATTTATAAAGCGTGTTGTGACTTTTAAATCATAGTAATTGATTTTGTTATATATTATCTAATTTAATTTTAAACGCGGATGTTGGCGTTGTATAGAACGTGAGAAGTGAAAATACTCCATAATTATTCCCATTCATGAGAAGCATTAGTTAAAAACATATCTAATTTATTGTATAATAAATTTTGTTTTAGTAGGGTATTACTTGCAGGAATAATATTCTCAAATGTTTAATCTTAACATCTCAATTGCTACCATAACATCCAGTTGACTTTTTCATAATATAGATTGCTACCGGGCACCGGGAGTGAAAGGCCTTTAGGTAATGATAACTCAATTTGGGCGGTGTCAGCCCATCCAAAGGGTTGATCTGTCGTCGATTATAAAATAATGACGTCATACAACTTTATTAGTAAGCTGTGTGATGTGTGAAATTATGACCAAAATAAAGATTGAAGAAGGATGAATTGCGTACAAATTAGTCAACTCTGTGTTCTTTGTCGACCTTTTTTACACCAAAAAGATTTTTGTTTCAATTCCTGAAATATGTTATGGGTTTAATTTGCGAATAATATATGTGGTGACAACTTTTAATTTTATGGCGTCTACCATGTCCAGAATGACGCAGGTCTCTTCTTCTTCTTGTATCATCAATTAGCGAACGGCAGGTTTTGTAAATTGTTAAACATCTCTAATATATTATAAACATCATTATACATACAGGTCTAGGATATTGCTTTTCCTAATATAGGTGCATATTTTTTAAACATTTATACATTTTCAGAAAAATCTATGCATTCATTTAACAATTGCAATGACTAAGCATCATCATAATATAGTGTAAAATATCTCTATTGGTTTTTTATTGTAATTATCTTAATGCATTTTTATTGAATTTATTGTAATGTTTTGTAATATCTATATAATTTAATGATAATAATATTTTGATAAATAAAACAGACATGCCATTTTATTTTTATTTTGCAGTTGACATTTCGTTAGTGTTAGTTTGATAAATTATTCTAATTCTTGGTACATATTTGTTTTTACTTTTACATTTTAATATTATACTAGCAACCCGCCTCGGCTTCGCACGGGTACAAATTATACTATATTATACTATATATATAATTAGATTATGATTATGATTATGTTGATATAATTCTATAATTTGAAAAATGTATTCGTGTAAATAGTTGTAGGTTGACCAAATAAATAAATAAATGAAATTCCATCAACATCCTTGGTATATAGATACCTATAGTTTCAGTCATGTCAGCCCTCTCACATACGAAATATTAGCTTTATCGGTCAATTTTAGAGTTATCACTTTATCACGAATTTAAAAAAATAATTGCGGTCTACGTTATTCCCGGGGTCTACTATATGACCCTAAAATATGAACACACCTTTCTATAACAGCCTGTATATTGTTTAAAAGTATTTTAAATAGTTTCAAGCTTATTTTGTATTACAGTTTTGTTGTTGTTGTTTATTAATACTGAAGTGGTACTTTTGTACTTTTAACATGTTATCCTGTTTGTAGCTCCGAGCTTAAGCAAGACAATAATGAGATTATTGCAGTATGATGATTATCGATGTTAAGTGGGACTTAAATATAAAAGAAATAATGTACCGTACTGTAACTGTGCAGGGAACCCCGCAGAGTAGATACTATATTTCAACTTGCAATATAACTGCCTGCATCGTTAAATGTAATCCGTGAAGACAATGTGTAAAAAAAGTTGTTTTTGATAAGGCACAGCAGATTTCAATTGGTATCGCCCAACAGGGATCAAAACCTTAACAAATTATATACCTAAACCTTTTTCATGAATCGCTCCATCTATTGGTAAAAACAGCAAGAAAATCCGTTCAGTAGTTTTTGAGTTTATCGCGAACAGACAGACTTTATAGTGTTACGTACATAATTAACATAATTATATACTACAAATTTTAAAAAGTTCTGCATTTTTCTTTTTATTTCGACGTTACTTCGTTCGCGCTGATTGGTGAAATCAATCCCACGAGAACCGTACATTTTCGCGGTAAAAAGTCTTCTAATAATAATAATATTCTGGAATTGATTCAGAACTAAGCTATGTACCTATAACTTTCTGGCAATAAACAATTTTTTTATTTATTTAAGCATAGCGTGTACTATTTTTTAGAACACAGATAAGCGTACTAGGATATTTTTATTTGTATATTCATATTTTATATTCAAACAGACAGACAAATGCAAATAGACATTATCAAGTATATAAATATTAGCACTTAGCGGGAATCGTGCGTCGCATAGATCGTCATTATGTGTAGACATGGCATAATTTTATGCATAAAAGCAACTCAAGCATAAACTACATCTCATCAATATTTTACACTAGCTGTTGGCTGCGACTTCATTCGCGTGGATATTTAAAATTAACGGTAACCGTAATTTTTGCCGAGATAAAAAGCCTATGTGCGTTGCCAGACTATAATCTACCTCTATGCCACATTTCATCCAGATCCGTTCAAAGAGTAACAAAACTTCCATCCATCCATCCCTAATAATAATAATCCTCGTTCGCTCTGAAGCCGATAAGAAAATCAAGTATCTAGACCTGGCGCACGAGGTTACCGACATGTGGAGGGTGGTGTCCACAGAAATAGGGACTATTTCTATAGTATATATATATAATTGTTATATCAGTCAATAGCTTGATCCCGAGGAGCCTCTCAGTCTTTCTTGAGAGGCTCAGGATCAGTGGGAAATCGGTGGGGGCCAAGATGAAGAGAGCAGTCTTGCTCGACAATGCCCGAGTAGTCCGCCGATTTCTCTCCCAATCGCCCTGCCGCCCAGGCCTACTGTTGCCTACCTTGCCGTATCTTTTCCTGTCGCTTCTTCGAAAGCGAGGCAGTGTTTGATGCATATAATAATAATAATAACTTCACACATCTCACACACGGCCGTCTGATTCCAAACTAGGCATAGCCTGTACAGTGGTAACAAGTCTGCTGATAAACATACTTATATATTTCTAAATACATAATAACTATTGATAAATTACACCCAGACACAGAACAAATGATCATGCTCACCTTTCTCATTTATCCTGTGTGGGAATCGAATCCACGACCTCTGGCTTAGCAGTCAGGGTCACTAACTACTAGACCAAGAGGCCAGTCATCCATCCATCCATCCATCTATCCTCATAAACTTTTAGCTTTGTAATTAAATTAGTAATATTATTTTTAGTCCCCAGTTTCGCTTCCATCAATATTTCCTTTTCTGTGCCCCTGACAATATGTATGCAAAATTACATGATGATCGGTTTAGTAGTTAAGTCGTAAAAGCTTAACAAACAAACTTGCAGTCGCATATACATATAAATATTAATATAGTTAGGATACCACTTGTAAGTGATATTGACAGGTTTTGTTATCACGCGCTATCAATAGGAAGAATCATGACAATCAACGCAATAAAATATCATATTACATGAACACACCGTACTTCCTACCCACAAAAGACGATGTAATTTTCCTGTTATGCTCTTCAACAGACAATAATATATTGTAGAATGGCCACTAGAATAGACGCCCCGGATGTTCGCAATCTGGTTACGTTCAAACCATTGAATATACTAAAAATTGCTCATCCCGACTATCTTTACCGAAACACTGTCTAGCACTCACAAGCAACTTTCAACTTTATAACATTTAATTAAGGTTGTAATTTTAAAGTCGTGGGCGTGGTCAGTTTTTATATGACACAAAATTGTCCACCGTGTAGGTCAGTCTATTAAATCGGGTTGAGACCGGATGAGATGTTCGTGTTTCACTGATTTTAAGAAAAACATCTTATGTTACGTCTTTTATACTTTGTATGCGTCGAGGGTGGTTTTGTTTTTATAACATTTTGCTAATATTTCTAACACTATTGTTTAGAAACATTGCTTCATTTGCGGCTTGACCTTTACCTACCGAAGCATATGCTACATAACACGTTTGGATTTATGACCAGGCGGTTATACATAACATATACATACCTAGTAGTATTGTATTTTTATTTACTTATATTATACTGTAGCAGGGAATTAAGCAAGGAAAGGCCGTGTGGTTGCTAGACAATTTAAGTAATACAAAGCGTTTTTGGAGTACGAATTAACACCTCCGTCTTTCTACGTATTCCATTTTTAAATTAAAAAATTACCGTTAATTCTGTAAATATACCGACGGATAAACATAATCGTCAAACATTTCAAAACAGTTCATAACAGCGGTCATCCGATTATTTACATAGAATTAAAACAGGTATGTTTAAATTGCATTTGTCAACACATATTTCTCAATTTAATATTAGAAAACTTTTGGAAATCGAAGTTGCAAAGTCCTTTTGTATAGGTAAGTCAATGAATATAGTACAATATACGGATTGGATGTTAACTAATGTTAACCATATCGCTAGATATTTCTCATGGTAGGTACAAGGGTCTATGATTTACATACATCCATATATTTTTAATTTACTAAGTTATGGAGAGTAGACGTATTTATAACTAAAACTTGTTTATTACTATGACTTACTAGGAGGAACGTGTAGCCCTTTGTACGAAAATGTGGTACATAATTGTCTTAACTCATATTAAGTACATGCTTTGATTATTTCTCTTTAATTACATTTAATTGATTACGTTAGATTACATAATTCAACTATAATTAACCAACTTACAACAGGTTCTGCTGAAAAGTGACTAAAAAAATTGATTACTATAAAGAATAATATATCGTGTGTAAATTATTTATCTAAATTTTCACCACATTCTTCAACAGCAAGTTACAAGTATCGATATTTACGTAACAGTAAAAACATTAATATCAATCGAATAGCCCTCAGCTACTGGTGCTGATAACATCGGACTGCGGCCATTAATTCAACTGCCAAGTACCGTGATTAGTATGATTACAGCAATATCTTTAAATCTTTTGACCATTTATTACAGAGATCTATGAGGGAGGTCTAGTGAGGACAACTGTGGACTTACAGTTGTCACTTCTAGCAGGGACATTAGTTCTCAGAAGCCGTCCGCTTGAAACAAATCAAAGTTTACATAAATCTTAGGACGGTCAGGTCACAAAGCGGTTCTACGGCTCAGTGAATAAAGATCCTCAATGGATGGGTTTTTGCAGCATTTGGCAAACCAGTGTCGCCGCCAAATGTGGCATACGTCTGTAACCTGATCTCGGCTAGCCGATACCTTAAACTGAGATTCATGCCACATGCTTAAACACATGGCGTGCCAAAGGTCGACTACGGAGGTATTTTTTTATTACCTTTCTTGTTTACGTCATGTTAACTCACGCAAAAAAGCTGTTATTATTCAATCATTCTTTGTAACAACCGCTTTTAAATTACTCTGAGTTATCACACTAACAGACTGCTAATAAAAGAGTCGCCACCAATTTATTTCATTGTAATCATGGCTCTCGGCCGGTTGCAATTGCAAAATAACAAACGACTCTTAAATACAGTAGCGACGACTCACTGGCAACACCTTACAGATAAATCAACGTCTCCATAACAATTTTGTTCTTACTTTCGAATAAAATTAAATAATACTCGCCTCTGTCCCTTTCACGCTTCGAATTCGAACGCTCACAAATTATTGTTGGTTCTCGTTATTTTGTTGTTGTATTATTTTTTTTGCTTTCATTTGAATGTAGATTCAGGTTCTGTCCTTATTTTACTGGTCGCTAATACCCTTTCCATCTCGTTCTATCTTGAGGCGGCAGTAGTAGCGTCTCGAGCACGTGCGACACGTTAAAGGCAGATCGTTCCCACGGTCGGGCTCGAGCCAGACGCGTCCCCCGCGCGTCTCTCCGCCCGCTGCGCGTGATTCGACTCCGGACACTCGTGCCAATGAAATAAAGTGCCCGCACAGCACGTTCCAATTGCAAAATGTTATTTGAAGATTTTAAGGCTATGAAAGTAGAAGAAAGAGCAACTTTTTCTCAGAAAGTTCAACGGTAATTTTGAATAATGCATCCAAGCTATGGAGATTCTTATGCGAAAATAATAATAGAAAATGGTTTTTGGAAGAACTAAAATGTATAAAATTGTGTACCCACAGCTTTTTAGACATATAAGTGAAAGGACGTGTAAATGTAATCATAAGCAGTCGCTGATCAGCATGCACAGAAAGGTGATCAGATTGCATAAGAAAGAGGCTCGAGCACCAAACTTGAAATCTAGATAATCAGCAAACCTGTCAATGTTTCAAACAATAATTAATCGAAGTGATTGTGCAAATACTGCGCCTGTCCACTTCGGTGTAGGCGTTGGAGAAATTCCAGTAGCGACAAGGCGAATGTTGTCCCAAATAAGGCACCAGATATACTGTTGAACCGGTTACAGTAAGCTCTAAGCTCAGTCTCATTTTGGTCAACTTGACAATAAGAAACTACGTCGGCAAAGTTCATCACTTTCATCGTTTTATATTTTACTTGTCTTTTGTTCAATCAATAAAATTTTACCGGTTTAACAATTTGCCATGGACGTATAACAATTTGCATATTAATAAATAGTGGGGAATAGGTTTTTATTGAACAATATTTATTTGAATCGTGCACGTTTCTATGTAGACAAAGCGTCTCTCCTCAGTCGTTCACTCTTGACAGAGTGGTCGTGGTAGCGTGACGATGCTCTGGTTTAGATAATGCATCCCCCGCGATGCGTCTCCACTTGTTGCGGTCTTCAGCGTTACGGGAACATTGGACTATGGAGACAAAGCGTATCTCATGTCTAATGTTAAAATATTGTATTGACAGTAAGTTATTATGATTTAAGAGAAAATTTAAATTCATGTGATTTCTTCAACGTAACCAGATTCTGATATCGAATGACCTAAATGCTGTAACATTGAACAAAATCATTTAAATAGTAGCAGTTTCAATTTAAGGCTATAATAATAATAATGTTTATTTCAATCCCACAAAAAAAATTACACATATATTTTACAAAAGTTTTACAAAGTTCAAAAATGTTAACATGCTGTTGTTTGAAGGTCCCAAAAATTTTTGGGAGTCAAGAGTCCAAACTAGGATACCCTGTGCTAAGCACTCCTGGCCCTTATCACAGGGCAATTTAAGCCTATGTTTATATTAATTACAATTTGATTACAAAAATACCTTGTATGTCCTAATTAAATTATTTATAAATATTAGATATGTAGAAAAATACTTTATCGTTTTATAACAATAAAATTTTACTGTTGTTACATGTTAAATTTTACTGATGCATTACAAAATGTACAAGACTACGAAACTACTATGGTTTTTATTCCAATAAAGACAATTATTACAACGTTCGTAAATAAACATTGATTTATTCATTAGTTTCGTGTATTTAAGTAGTTCTAAGTATCATTACTATTACTTTTTCATATTTATAAGCCACTTGACTAAAAGCCAGAGTTCAAAATTAACTAAGCGTGCATTCGTTTCATTGTATATGCGTGTGTGACCTCAGCTAGCAGCGCGTGCGAAGCTACTTCGTAGTTTTATTTCTAATACCTACCATCAAAGTACAATACTCACTTGATAATAATTATAATCTTTTATTGACGTAATGATGTTACAAATAATTAGTAACTGTATATTGGGAGTTTAATTTGTATAGATAATACTTTTCTATTCCAATGTACCTACTTAGATATTCCAAGTGGTTGTTTGATGGTAGCTTCAGTACCTACGTCTTAACGTGTGTACATTTACTACGTCTAACATTACTAGATCGTTTTTTCTGAGTAGGTATGTACTTAATAGAAATCGGACTTAAATGCTATTCAGCTATAAGGTGCTTTTAAAAATCGTTTTGTTGCAACAATTTATTTCAAAGTGACATTGAAAGTAGACGCGTGAATAGTGACTTAATGTCGTCAGAGTAGGTATCTTCTCAATTATAAGCTGTAAGTTATTAAACAGGTTACTAAAACTACTTAAAAAAATTAAAAAGCTTTGCCGACCCTGCTAAAAAACTTTTTTAGATTTATAAATGGAGTTAAAAAAAAAATATATAGCCAGTGTTACTCGGGATGATGTAAGGATTTTAACTATACCCATTACATCCAAATCTGTACAGATATTTAGAATTTACGGTGGAATAAAGAAACTCACACATTTACAGACATGAACCCTGAAAATATTACACTCCTTTTCGTCGTGTAAAAATACAGTGTGCCTGGTGCTATTACGATCCTACTTACCTGCAGAAATACAACACTGCCTGGGCTATAAGTTTTCTCTAACTGCAATCTCCTATGTATAGATAAGCTGGATTTGAACTTAAAATCTAGCATGCATTATCTCCTACGTTGAAAAAATATATGACCTGGATGGAATTAAGAAGCTAGCGAAGCCTGGATATATTTGTTCTACCTATTGACTGCGCTGCTAGGCAAGGAAGGTAATATCATTGTTGCAAAGTATTAGCAGTAGTTATATTCATTTTTAAAAAGGGCTATTAATAACAAACGTCAAATATTATCTAATAATATTCGTGATAAGACTGTGTAAAGTTCACTTTCGGTTACACGTAATCTCGCTTTCAGTTCTGATGCCTTATCATATAATTTATGACAATATTTTGACAAATAAACTAAAGACCAATATTTCTACACCTAGAATACGTGAACACAATTTTAGAATTAAAACATTTTAAATGTAAGATATTCTGACAAATAAATATATATTATTATTATTTATTTATGACAAATAGTTAAATTCGCATTATGATTTTATAACCTACACAATGACCAGAAGCTCACAAGACCGCGACCTGCAATTAAATGAGGACTGACGTGACGTACCACTACTAACGAACATGCAAAATAACCTACTACCATTTTGTTTCATACTAATAAATTGGCAAATAAAACGACAGCCCGTCTGTGGGTAATCGGTTACCGCTAACTATAAACCTTCAGTGAAATTTATGCATTCATAACACTAACACCTTGCCCCCCCTCCCAACCCCTACGCCCATGGAGCATTAGTAACCCTACCAACCAGTGAGGGAAAAACAGAATTACGCTAACAGTTTTGTGTAAACGTTTTCTTCTAAAGGGTTGATCTATTTTTCAAGTCTGACCCGGACAGCTTGAGCAGAAATCTCTCAAGAACTATTTTCTAGACAGTTTTCTGCCACAGAAATATTTTCTGCTCAAGCTGTCTATTCTGGAGACCGACGTCCGTCATACCCATTACAGTCTCCATTTAAATTACTTACGTTTCTGTTTATTTAATTTTTATTTACTTCTAATTTAATTTAATTAATGGGATTATTCGATAAGTATTCCCACTAGTTGAATTAAACTTAACCCTTACAATGTAGTGGGCGTATAAAGTGCGGTACTCGTGGCATTATAATGCACGTGCGACCCCGACCGTTAAAGCGTGCGCGCGGCGCCAACACCGATACATCGCGACGGTACAGCACCATAAACATTACCGAGTATGACAGTTATTTCATGGAAGATGATCAGTTAAGTACTCAACCTCTTGTATACAATGTTGGTATGTTGTTACGAGTCCGTGGTACTATTGGATGTATATTATTTATCGTTTTACTTTTAAAATTTCGGCATATCTATCAAAATAGATAAAAGCTTAAACGAGTTAGACATAATCAGTGTATATTTATATTAAGGCGCCATCAAGATTTTGGAATAGTCTCCTTAAACTAGTTTTCCGTGACTATATTATGGGGTTTTGAAAGTCTTTCTAAGGAGGCACTTTCCATCAAGCGGTTGGCATACTTATGAATGTTATTGCATATTCATCCAATATATGTATATTTACGAATGTAGAGTGACAGCATTTTATTGGACAAGACTTTGTACTAATTTCATTGTATAAGTGCTAATTATAATTCTGTCTTATTGACATTTGCTACGATTAAAATATCAATTTATGTTTGATTTTTACTTTTTGTTCTTTATATAGAGAATATTACAGTTAAAGCGTATACAACTATACTGTAAATGGAAACAATACATAATATTGGCTACGTATTGTGAGAACACAGCTGAGAAGCTGTATGACCCCAAGCGTCTGCACATGCAACGTTATCAGCGGAAGCGATGCAAATGTACAGTTGAGGCTACATTGTTTTATTTTCTTCTAGTTTCTAGATCTAGTACTGTACTTCTAGTGTATATACTAGAGTATTTCAAGGATTTTGTTAAAAGTGTAGATGTAAAAAGACATCTTGAAATTATAGGAATGAATAATAATGACTTTGTTTTGCCATATACTCCCAAGTTGTTAAATGTAGATTTCGGAACTCAGTCTACCTGGGTTAAGCGGTTACAGAGAGCAACCGTACTTACCAAAAGAAACAAGTTGCTTGGTAATTTTGCGTTTGGCAGGAGATATAGAGGTAACCAGTTCGTGTTTATAACCATACACAACACATTAAAGAGATAGTAGAAATATAATAGAGTTTTACGTATGAATCCAATTATCTTTTATATTTAATGATAATGGAAATGACATCAGTCAAGTTTTTAACCGACGACTAGTTCCTAACATGTACTTGTCCAGCTTGTTCTCATTATTATATTTTGTGAATAGTAGTAGTAGTAGTGATAGAATAACTTCCCACTGCAATGTCTAGTTCATGGCTCCATAATACACTATTCTTATCTATCTACGTTCCTATTTATGCCACAATCACATTTAATTAAAACTCGTACATGTTAAACTACCCACTATAATTTATAAAAAAAATATACGCAATAACAGTGGTCGATGAGAAAATAATACAATAGGAAAGCTTCCTACGCGCGCGCGAGAAATTCACAAAAGAATCGAATAACTAACGGCGCGAGATCGATTATCATTTTCATACAATCGACTATCTAAAGGTCAGGCGTAATGCCATTCAGTGTACACAGCTTACATTACTCTATACTGAAGAAATCATCCATAAATTACAAATAAATCTACTTCTCGTTAGCCAAAACCGATCTAAACGTGTCAAGATATAAGGTTGATATTCTGTCGTTAATCGATTGCGATGTTGCTATTTGAATTTATTTGTTCAACTTTGAAATGTGGACGCGCGGTACAGTAATTCCGCACTTCTGATTTAAGTATTAAGAGCTAAAATAATATTTCATTACATTGTAAAGAATGTATCGTAAGCCAGGAAGCGCATTGTTAGGTCACGTTCTCACAACTCCCCTTTTCTTCGAGGGGGAATAAATAATTGCACTTTTTTCTGTCGCATATGGCCAAGGAAAGGGATTGTGCAAGATCGTTCCCACGGTTCGCCCCTTGGGCATAAAGGCCTATCGAGGTCAAGAAAAAATACGTGCCGGTATAATGTGGGGGTACGGTATTGTGAGGGCAGATGCGCGATTCTAGGGTTAAGTGTTGACTCGCTTGAAAAGTGAATTGATTGACGTCATACTGTTTGAGATACTGTTTTCTTATTAGACATCGTGTAGTGACAAGTTATGTTATTAAAGCGGGTTTTTTCTCTAAGAGTTGCAAACACTTTATTTTTTTATTATTATGCTCTTGGCATTTTTATAGTTATAAAAGTGTAATCGTATTTTGAGGATTATAGGGAAAACGTAAAAACATAAGAGGAAAATAAAATCACCGAGCATTCGAAAAAACGCATTACGCCAAACAGTACGATGCGAAGATAAAAACAAAATGTCATTAAGCGACGAATCGCTAAATCAGTGGGCAAATTGCTTATGATTTTTTTGCTTAACACATTTCAAATACATACCTCCAAAATATCTATATGGGTTCCAATTTCAAAATCCATTCGCATCGCACGGACATTATTTTAGATACAAAAACTCGAACAAAAAAGGAATTGCACCTTTTCTAAGGCGTTCTATATTTGAAAACTGGTCGCGTTCCCACGATCGCTCGCGCCAGTTGCGCGCGTCTTCCCCTGGATCTTAGTTTTTTTGTTCTATTGTGGCGATATTCAGTGTGACAAGCGAGTAGGAACGGTATTAAAAGGTTTTTATGTGTTTTTATGTCTTACTAATAATGTGTCTAGCAAAGTATAATTACGTAGTAATCACTATTATTATGTAATAATAGCTTAAGACGTGCATCACTAGTTGTAGTAAATACACTACCCATATTCAATTACCTACAAATAAAATAATCAGAAAATTTTGCGAAATATTTATAGTAAATAACTACAATTTATGTCCATTCTGGTCCGTTCTTCTGGCCTAATAGAAAAACAAACACATGATACTTACCTATATGTAATAGGTATATGTATAATAATTTTACGCGTAGTTGGTCTGTAAACTCTGTAACTTATCATAATACACATTCAATCAGTAAAGGACATGTGCATAAAAACCCGTACTACCTTACAAATTATTCTGAACCGTATGTTAAAAGTTTAAAACTCACTTTTACTTGTGAGGATTTTGGTAAAAAGTACAAAAGTTTTAGGAGATTGAACTCTGTAGTGTTAGTTTGAAAGTGTGGAATTCCTTGTAGCATATTTGCTATTGAGTGACGACAGTTGAGTGGTGAGCACACATTGCGTTTACGCGCGGATCCGTTCCCACGATCCACGCGACATATGGCGCGCGCTGGCTGCACTTACGTGTGATCAACGGTGACGCGTGCACAAAAAACTCACTCGGACTTAGCGGATCTATGGGATGATGCTCTCCCGTATAAAAAGATAAGAAACCGGTATAATACGACGTCGTTTGCCGGTTTTTTCCTGATAATGTCGTTTGCTACTTTTGTGATAAGATACTAGGTATTGTACGCTGTCAAACAGTAGTACCGGTATCTTAGAAATAAGTAGGTTGCGGATCATAACTTTTAGGTGCACTACTTGTTTTCAAAGAAAACCTAACATACATTACTTCTGGATTCTGGATTTGTTTTCTCTGGGTCCTCAATCAGCTTATTTATTAGGTACTCTATTTACGTGGATGTTAATTAGTTTTCATTATACATAATATTATTATAATAGCTCTATTATATCATCTATTATATTACTTTCTTAATCAACCCTCCAGTAAAACTTTTTAACTTTAAGATCAAATTAGCAAGCTGCAGAAAAAACCTCAATATATCAAGGTCGAGTGAATCGAAATTTGAATTTCGAATGTTTTGGAATTTGAATGTTTTTTTAACGCGGGGGCAGGTGGGTGCGCGCGCGCAACTGTCGTTGTTCCCACGGTTCGAACTTCGAACACCGGTCGTCTGCGCTGCCATGACACCGTACCATGATTGCCAATTAACAAAATTATTGAATTACTTATTATTATGTGAGTTGTTATTCTCAAGTTTGGTTGGTAATCGGTAACTTTGCGCTTAATGTTCTCAGAATGCTTTATGGGGAGGAGGTATAGAGGTACCTAACTATTTCGTGTTTGTAACGCACAACATATTAAACAGATAGCAGAAATATAGAAGAGTTTTACGTATGAATCCACTTATCTTTAATGATATTGGAAATGTAATGCCTCTATTGTTTAGGAGTTTCTTAAGTTAACCCGTATATTTTTGTTTGTCCCATGATTTTTATATTTTTTCAAGCTCAATTCGTAGGGTAATAAAACACACATTACATAACAATTAACCTTCGTAAGTAGTCTTTCTATTGCTCCTGATTTTCAGATTCCATAAATACAATCAAATATACATCTCTATCAATCTATCTACAATCAATTACAATTATGTACATTAAATTATATAAAGGACACAAAACAATGGCACTATTAGGGCTTTGTTTCAATAATTACAAAGTAAATGACGGCGCGTGCGCAGCACGAGTACAAGTGTTTGTTTTGTACATACTTGTGCAATGATATCATAATTTTATTGAGGTCTGTTTGTGCTACTCTCTTTACATAGATGTATCACGTAATTTTGTGTTGTTTAGTTTATGTGAATATTTTTACTTTATTACAAGGCTTAGGTATTCTAAATCTAAAAAAACAGAATTCTTCAAGCTACTTATGGCTTGCAAACTTTTTCAAATAAGATATATATAATAAGCACAGCAGATTTCTGCTTGAAATAGAGACGCACAACTTAGGAAACACGGTAGTGTCTGTAGAGTACTTTGAGAGGGTTAGCAGAGCTTTATGGGAGAAACGGATCTGATAACGTACAAGTAACAGCAATAGTGTTTAAAAATGTGATAAACCATGGTTACCGCTAACCACAAGACAAGCCGTGCGCTTGTTTACCAATTTAGTAGTGTAAAATTCTTTACGCCAAAATATACTTATAAGTTATAACATATTTTTGTTCAATTTTGAACCCATCGTGTTCGATCTTATTACTTAATTACAACTCGATTTGTACTAATCAGTTTTTTTTTAAAACGAACATTAACCATGTACTTAGTAAAATATTTAAGAAAAGAGGAAAGTTTATGGTTCGATTATTAAATCAGAGCCATCTATCGGTACATCGTCACATTAACAGATATAAGTAGATTCCCGTACAGATATTAGGGGTGTCGGAATTCGGAAGTCCGTATTATTATTTGCCAGACAATAGTTTCGCATGCAATGTCTTTAGGTCAAAGTGCATTGAATACGTGGGAAATATAGCAATAAGCTTAGGGTGATTCTTGTATATATAGTTCCCGTTATAAAATCATCCTCAGTTATTTGGGTGTCATTGGCCAGGAAGTAACGGTGCTAAGAACTAGTGATGTGATCGTTTAAATTTAAAGCCATAATCAAGATTTAGTGTTATGCGAACTAAGTGTTTTGTATAAGTGTTTTATTTTATCTAAGTGTTGAAACCGTTTTAAGAGTGCTGTAACAGTTAATATGAGGCATGGCATGGTTATCAGTAATATCAGGCTATAACTCTACTAATTGAAACATGTTCGAGAAACCCATGTCCGTTTGTGGTGAATAAATGCCTCAGAAACCAGTGACTAAATTTTGTAACCAACCTACATTTTTAATCACAGGCGAAACTTATTTATTTTGCATGTACCACAAAACATATTTATTTTAAAAACCTTTAATTAATTTGTACTGTTTTGCAGAATTTACATTTAGCCTTTTACGATAGTCATTACAAAAATATATAAGTATATGTCTGTAACGGATTGAACAAATTATTCCATGACAGATAATATAATAAATTTCATCGCACGGTCGCTAACAAATAGTGGTGTGATTGTGACTCATCACTGTTTGCCCTTGTTAAGGCGATTGATTGTGGTCTTTGTAAGTCGATCGATTAATAAAACAAATATTACTGTAATTTTATTATTTGTCACTAGAATCCGCTTTCTTTTAAACTTTTAAAACATAATGTACATAATATTACAAAGTGCCTCTGAATACTTTTTGTTTAACATTGCACAAAAATGTATCATGTTCATGTAGTGTAAAATAATTTAAAGATTTGCATTAATTGCATTTAAAACTTTCCTTAGACGAAGTGTCAGAGCTCAATATTCATCAATATATCATCATCAACGCAATTAATCGTTAACGAGATAGGGTAACACTCGTAATACTTCTTAATTAATGATGACCCAGAGTAACCCCTTAGGATCTTGGTGCTATGCGGTACTAATTTTTTTGTGCAAGGTATTGACATAAACGAGCCTTTATTGGGTTGCTATTGCGTAAAAAGTTCAATTTATCCTCTAGACTATTATACTTGTCTTAGCAGAGCAGTTACTGAATAAAATGTTATAACTTAGGATTTATGCAGTTATGGCTATTTCTTGTAATTCGTTTAAAAAAAAATACATAGTAAAATTATCGTTATTAACTTGCAAACATACAGTATATTTTCCTTGTTATTTTTAAATTATGTAGTCGCTCAAAGTTCCCAAATCTGTTGCCTAGGCCCGAAAATAATTAAAATTGAAAATAAACGAGGCCTTAATTCAGTTGAAACCAACTCATTGCTTTGACGCAAGCGGTTTTATTGAAACGATAGTGTTTGCCATCATCTGAGCAAATAGTGAACTGGATGATATCACCACTACTTACACCCAGTTACACAGGTGTAAAGGTGTTCCACGTTTAAATTTCGCATACCAATGCGTCTCAAAATAATAAGGAAAGCAGAGTAGACTGTTTGAATGTGCTGCTTTTGCCTAAATCCGTATAATAATAATCAAATTGTCAACCAAATGTTTTACCAAAGTGCTCGGGATGACCAAAGACTCTATAAACATGATGACTTTTAAGGGAGGCAGAGTATAAAGGAGTTTATAGAGAGTAGCTAATAGCATGTTTTGCATAGTGTGTTTCGACTGGTGAGTAGTTTCACCAGACCTGCTTTGGGAGAGGATAATGAGAGTCAGGTGTTTTCAAAGTGTTAGTATTTATATTTTGTAAAGACTGTCCATTAGTATGTTCGCACATTACTAGTATTCCTTTTCATTAAGCTTAAATGCTTGTGTTACGAGTAGAAGTGGGTTCAGGTCAGTAGTAAGTTGGGTGGCATTGGAACCCGTTACCACTACTGTTTAAAAACCTTCTTACAATAAAAAAAATAGAACAAACTGATAATGTTTTCGTACTATAATAATATCACATCTAAGCTATCTTTCGCGGCACTTACTTGGAATGAACTAATATCAGAAATAGATTTAGAGTTTTCCCATGACTATCGAGCATGAACAATAAAGAACCGGTTTTTTATATCTTGCATGCAAAAACATAGATCACATTAAATGAACCGTAAATGTGTAATAAACAGTCCAATATCTTCCAGAACTGGAATATCCCACAATAACAAAAATGATAAGTCCCGTGAAATGGTTTTATATGCTACTTTAATTGCTTTTATCGCGTTTATACCAGTCGCGGCAGCACCCTAACGGCAGTTTAATTGTAATTGAAAACTAACTAAATCTACCTCTGAGCACAATCTTCAATTAGCCATAGATCATAATAATTAAAGATTATAAACACGCCATTCAAACGGATTCAATTATAAAACCCTTTTCTTAAATTGTAATACTTGCACGTGAGCCCAAAAGAAAACCTCGTTTTTCTTACACTGCAACAATGGTCATGCACGTGTACAATGTAATGTACATTCAGCATTCCAAATTTGAAATTACAACGAAAAAAATAACCCAAATTTTGCAAGAGTTGCGGAATTCGGAATAAGGGTTGCAAAAAATCCTTTCTAACCCGAGCGTCCGATGCATCGAACACGTGCATGAGGTAACAATGCGTCGATGACTCACGAACGAGCCTCGAAACGTCGATACAGAACACCGTATTATAAAACTGGAAATAGAAAAAAAAGATAAGCGCTCACTCGTCGTACTGCGTCAAGGAATTGTACATCTGCCGAAATTTCTCACGGATCCGTCGCTCGAACGCAAGTATGGTATTATTATACCGGACCACTTCGCTATCTCAACCCGTGTATTATAGATCTGGTGTTCTGGTAATTATGACGACTTGGCTAGCGGTACTTCACGCCCGGAGAACTTTGTAATCAATAGATGGAATTAGCATATCTGGTTACTTCCATTTCGCGAAGCGAGAAGAATATTATGCAGAAATGCAAATTCTGTTGTGTTGATGTTGCAATTTATAGTTACATTTATATATATGGTGAAAATAAAACGATTTTTACCAATTAATAAAATTGAACACTATTGAATTAATATTTTTTTTGTTTAACTGTTGTGTCACGATTGCAAACTTTTGCAACCTCTGGTGTCATAGAGTTGTTGATAAGGTTTTTTATGGGTTATAGTTACGCGGTTTGGTAGTAACAGCATGTTTTTATGTCACAATCTTTGCCAATTAAAATCAGAAATCCCTGATATCTCTAGTATTCTGGATTTTACGCAGGGTTTTTAGTCGTGCATGCCAGTTTGGTTTTTACGCATAAATCCCAAAGTTGTACAGTTGCATAAGATTTTTGGTTTTATTAAGTGTTTAGTTATGTTAAGTGGCATAATGCGATCTGGAGAGATGACTAAGCATCGCGAGAATGTAAATACCTTTAAACCTGATTTATCCCCTGCCTAAATTAATATTAGCAATATTAGCAATAAATGTCAAAGTTCTTAATTTTCGGTTTTAAGCATCTTGAAGTAATTTTATTAAAGGTTTTTGGGAAGTTTGCTTTTAAGTTTTTAGTAATTAAATTAGGCTTTTGATATTTTGCGCAAATGTAAAATACATATTACATCTATATTACACTGACGTGCATGTATAAGTTTTAACGAATAACTGTTTGCAATTTTATTTATTCATGGTCGCACATGTATTTTGCGTCATAGTATTGGTATGGAAGTGAAAATTGAAATGAAATTTTTATACGAGTACTATTTATATGAGTATTTATTGATGTTTTTTTTTTGGCAATAGAATATAATTTATTTCTAAGTGATGATACGGGTCACTAAGAACGTTTTTATAAGTGAATTATAACTAATGTAGAGATCGCGATTAGCGATAAGACCGCCCATTGTACTCTATTTTTAAGCTATGGTCTGTTTCAATTATTTTTAATTAATGGTGTACAATAAAGAATATTCTATCTATCTACCTGTCTAATGATAATAATAACTTGAGACACTTTACAGAAGTCGACTGGTGACTATGTAATGATTTGCATGCTTTAAGTCACGTGGTTGAATGTTAGTTATAGCAATAAAATGAGTTTGATGGAAAGTGTACAATGGGAATGCAAGCTAACAATGAGTCTATGGATTTTGTAATAAATGTGTTTTCGAACTTTGGAATTGTACGTGTATTAATGCACGCATAAACTGTTTTGTTACCAATCTTTTTTTTAGTGTTCATCTTATTTCTATGCAGCCTCTATTCTTTGATTGCACAATGCATTCTGAATTTAAATAGTAGTAGCCTTTGCAGACATGTTAAAACTTGTTCGAAGTTCGATCTTTTTAAACAGGTTGCAACTTGTCGTATTGAGGGTGGCTTTACCTTTTTAGTATTATTTCATGCAAGAGAAACTTAAGTACGGCCTATGTCATTATCGAGAATATCTTACCTTTACAACGATTAAAATTAATCGTTTTTGCTTGAATATTGAAAGTTGTTTTTTTTTGAGATTTCCCGATGAATTAGGTATACGCTATACATGTTGGTGTTTATCGAGCGTTGGTCATTAATATCAGTAAGTAAATAGTTAATTTAGGTTTTTGATATAGCGCCTTATTTAACAATATATTAATTGATTTTGTTGTTTTTTAATTGTTATTGTCATATGAATTAATTTTATGCTTTGTTTTGCTAAGTGGATATATCTGTAGATTACTTAGATCACTGCTAGGTTTATTTTAAATATCACCTCAACATTTAATAGAAGACAGTAAATTTATAAAATAGACTTGGTTTAATATTAATTGACAGTGACAAAAAAATATATAAATAGGTGGGTATAGTTTACTATGTCCACAACTGAACATTGGTCTCTCCTGAACACTTGCGTAATAGGCAATAGGCAATCCTCCGTCGCCCAAGGTAGCCGTTCCCAACCTTGACCAGGTTTTCAGCCTATCTCGTGGGACGAGGTCCCATGTCCCATGCTACGTCTTCAAGCAAAACCCTTTCTAGCCTACTCTCCAGAAAGTCCGATATTACTCTTATCTATGGACATATACGTCAAACATATAAAAAATCAAGTCTTAACTGTGGACTAACGACTCTTTACATTATACGGTAAACATTATATAACACTTATAAAATAGTGTAGGCACCTAATGGTACAAAATAAGTAATCGTTTAAAAGAATACAGCGGCGAGTTAAAAAGATCATTAAGAAGCCAGTAGCGAGGTGATTTGTGCCCCGGGCCTTGCACGTGCGCAAGCGCAAAATGTTGATCTCCGTATATGGCCATGGCGACGGGCTAAATAGTGGCTCGCGCCGTACGCCATCGAACATCCCGCCAGACCGCTTTTTGAACAACACCATGTATAGGTTTCAAATTGGAAACGTTTCATGCACTGATTCTGTGTTTTCTTATAGTACTCCATTATATGCTTAAGATTTCATACTGTACTTAGATTTGCTACTGTACTTAAAGCTAAAGTACTTGAATCGGTATGCAGCGTATCAAAGAAAATTTCAAAGCCTTCATATGTTTTTTTAAAGAAAAGTTGTTGCACCTTTTTTATATAAGTAACAATCTTTATGATTGAAAAAAATGCTTTCAGTGTTAGTATTTTTTAGGTGTGTTTCTTTTTAAAAGGTTTTTGGTATTTTAAATTGAAAAATAGCAAATTAATTCAATTCATTTTTATTATAAATCGTAACGCGAGTAAATTGTATACAATAAATAATCCCTAAAACAATTAAAGCTTGATAGGAAGATCACAATGTTAAGCTCACTATTCCCTTACACTAATTTATACAATACAAAATATTTTCAAAATATATCATAACACATTCGAGATTACAGTTAAAGCTTTAAGGAGTTATCACGAGTATTGAGCAGGCCTAACCTAACTTATCCCTATATGGCACCTTGAACTAATATTAAAGCTAAGATCACAGACGGTTGCAGAAACCAACGGAGCAGACACTGGTTTCACGGAAGACACTGATTGTTTTGTCGTTTGAAGATTGAATTCAGGCTTGCACCCAACGATCTTGCAAGACCGGGTATTGCTGCTCCGCTGTCTGGCACTCGGTGTAGCAGTGTGCCGCTGCGAAGTCAGCTTCAGTTTTGGAGACAGTGGTCCAGAAGAAGGTGCCGGCATCGGTCCTCGCGAAATGCACGGGTATGTAGAAGTTGTCTGGTGTCACAGGCACAAGGTCGCACGTGTCGTCCTTGTTATACACTAAGAAGTGGGCGCCGGGCTGGCATGATTCCATTTCCTCGCAAATTTTGCGCTCCAACATTTCGTTGCACGAGTTCTGATCTTCCTCGTAGCACGTGTCCATCATTTTTGCGGGAGCGCGCTTTGTTGTCTTCTTAATCATTTTCATCAAAGGCCTCAGTAGCGCTTTGATACCGGTATTTTTCATCTTTTCACTGTTATATCTGTTTTCGTTGATTGAGTTGTTTGTAGCGATGATGTATTCGTTGTTTGCGTAGTAAGACATTTTGGAAGATGTGGATGTATAAATAGTAATAGTAGAGAACGTGTTTCGCTAGTGACATCACAGGCGGGAATGTGGAGCTTTAGGAGCCAGTCGGGCTTTTATACTGTGCTCGCCGCCCCAAGCACAAAAGGCCCGCGTACGTGAAAAGCGCCCTTCGTATGTGTGGGTGTGTCAAGTGGTTTATTCGAAACCTTAATATGCGTTTCGTATATCGTGACAGGTCTTAATAATTTTCGTGAAGCTGGGACTAGTTTTTAAAAATTATGATTTTGGTTGGTATGAGTTAATGTTGGCAAATAATTAATGCCTGAAGATTTTTGAATTTGTAGAAATTAACAGCCAAGGCTTAAAGAAAGTATGACTTTAGCATTATGTAAGTAAATTTTCAGGATAAAAATTCTGGTGAAAGGTATCTTATTTATAGCTCTTGTTTACATATTATCTTGTCTTTGATGTCCTAAAACATTTCACATTATTTTTATTTTTTTTTATATATGCCTTATTTAAAAACTACTTATATTGTAATACAAATAAGTAATAAGTGTTCAAAGGGGTTTCATGGGAAAATAGTCCACGTGCCGTCCACACGCCCAAATGTGGACAAATCGAACACATGTTGATTGCCCCCTCGGTGCGCGGTGGCCGCGACAATGTGATTGTTATCCCTTTACCGGGGTCACTAAGTCAGGGGCCGAGGGTGAACATCGACCCCTCCGGTTAGCTCGCGCGCCATTCACGCGCAGAACACGAGACCCTAATAACACCTAATTTAGGGCAGGTGATTAATCATGTACGTATTTATATCATTTGTTGTAATGGATATTATCATGTCATCGTATCTCATAAACAAAAGGTACATGAGTAGTCAGTGGCTCATTTGAAATTCTTACACGTAACCCTCCTAGATCTGATATTGGAATTATCCTAGCCAAGTTCATTAGCATTTCGTTTACAAAAAGAATTACCAAAGTTGAGATGCCACCTACACACAAAATATTCGGCTTGTACCGGTCCAAACATGTAAGATTTTTTCTTAACATGTCCGAAGAGAGTATTACAAAAAAATTAAGTTTAAAAGAAATCAGTGTAGCGGTGATAGTGGTTGCTCAGCCAATAGGGTGCGCGCGCGCCGGCAGGTGCTGCGATCCGATGGCTCTCGCACACACACGTTCGAATTTTAAATATACGATCTTTGAACACGTGCATTCGAAGGGGATGAATATATGTATTCGACGGTGTCCCGAGCGAGAGGTGCGATATTTTTTATCGATATGAATAGATTCACGACTCCCTCATATCCGAAATAGGGTAACGCAAAGGCTAATTTGGTTATTGAAAATTGAGGGGTTGTTCGTGGGAATGCTCCTCGTTCCTAGGTTCCCAGGGTTGCTCGCACATTGAGTTTTTTTTTGGCGATTCGAGATTCGGAACGACGACAGATGGCAAGCGGTCGATCGTTCCTGTTCTGCTTTGTTATAATAAATCGTATGGGGTATTGGAATTAAACATACCATTTTGATGGTTCAGCGCGTTTACGGGGAGTTGGAGGGATGAAGATGTAAACAAGTGTAAAAGGGGTCAGTGGAACGCGACCCGGACTATAATTAAATGTCTATTAGGAGCATTTTGTGATTATTAGGAACTATTGTTAGGGTAGAAGTTGATTATAATGACTTTAGTTCTCAATATTTTGAAGATAGTTTTGGTTATAAATTTATGGTAATCGAAACTAGTTTTTTTCTTTAAGACTTGATAAATGTTCACCTATCTGTTATTAGATAGACGATGAGAAAGCTTCTTTTACCCTGTTGTTCTTCTGTTTCATTTTAAAATGTATATATACCATTGTAGCTCGGAATAAAATGGAGCATTAACCATAAAATACATATATTCTCATACTACCTGACTATAAATTTGTCACTTTTTTTCAGGAGTGTATCATCGCATCATGCGTCCAGTTTCCCACGATTTGAAGATGCAAAAACCTAACAAAGATAGAATAGAATAGATAGGGAAGATACTTTTGCGTCATGAAAAATAAAATAAAAAGTTGCCATTGTGCCCTACGGCGTGACAAGTGCGTGTGACGTAAGGATGTATAATGATGGCACCCCTACTCCCGTCTATAGTCTATTGTTATTTGTTTGTGATAGCACTTGTTGCTGGGGAAGGTTGAATTGTGTTGAGGTTTTGTTGAGCGTCAATTATTATTTCAGAAATATATCTGTTTAGCTAAATATTTTGTAAATAGTTTCTGCATTTCTTTGTGGGTTATGTAATATGCTATTGTTTGATATAATTTCACACATATACATAAAAAATGTACATTATTAAAGAATTATTCATTGGAAGGTACGTAGGTAGGTATGTGGCTATCGCTTTTTGTTAATATTTAAAATATGTATACACAAAACGTAAATTATAGACCATGGTCGTGTAAGTTATTTTCTAGGCATCATGTGAAGAAGTTCTCGAATGAATCTTTATTGGTCGTGATAATTCAATCTTAGGTAAAAGAGACCCAACTCGGTTCATAATACTTGCTTGTGTCATTATTTCGAAATTATTGTTACGTGATTTATGTAAAAGTATTAAATAAATCTATTCGCGAGTTACCACTACAAAAAATTAATTAGGAATTAAAAACCTTATAAATACAACACACTTTCTACACAATCAAATAATTTTTTAGGACTAGTTATGACATTTTTATTGTGAGTTTATTCCTTGTTTAATGTAATATATTTATTGTGTAATTTTATTAATATAATTTCAATATTATATTATTATCTTAACATAACTTTTTTATTAAAATGATAATATGCCTTTTCAAAAATCTCATTTTAAATAGCTATAATAATAAAATTATAATATTGCAACCTATAATTTGTATTTGCATGCCAAATTCGGGGAATTGTGAGAATCAACATTTTTATGTACTTATCATACTCTGAACCACTTTTCGCGCAAATAAAATGATTTGATTTGATTTGATTCGAAAGGTATTCTTATTACTATTTATATTTAATATACTATCTCAGGCAGGTCTGTTAGAATTTTTGTTTATATTTTTAACTTAGTTAATTTTGTCTGTGTATATTTAAAGGTTTTTGTCAGATAATCTAATTAGAATCTGTTACCATCTGACCAGGGTAAACATCTAGTTTTGTGTTGTATGCAAGGAATGTTATATGTTTTAGAATTTGTAATTAGTAATCTACCGTATCTTTATAATTGGTTTATAATTTTGATTTATATTGTTTTACCTTCGTTGTTCATCTGATAAATTATATATGCATTTGACAGAAGGGAACTATTGTTATTCAGTGTTAAAAGCTTTAGAAACTTTAAGAATAGGTGTTTGTAATCATAATAGGTTTTTCTGTAGACAGATTTTTATTCAGTTATTTTGTATTTTCCGGCATTTATAAACCGGCAATACCGTGTGGCCCTAATCTGATCGAATCCGACTCATTTCATTCTATTTTACCGTTTGTCCCATTGATGAAGAATTCCCAAAAATTTGTTTATTTAGGTATGTTTTTAAAATATGTTCTTTTTTTAAACTGAACGTGAAAACGTCAAAAGAAAACGAGATTTCACAAATGTCATCTTAAAAAAGCATGGCGTTCCCCTTAGTTTTCTGAGTGTGGGAATTTCAGTTACCGTATCACTTGAATACGGAACGAGGGTGGAAAATAAAGGAATGTATAAATCACCCCTAATCGCTTCTTTTGTTACCTTGTACACTTGTTGCATCACTATTCCGTATGAGATTTGTTACCACCATACATATGCTACCTTTAAAATAATGTATTTCTCATTGTGAACCTTAGTAATTTGATATAAAGGTCACTAGCTAGTTATGCTTGGTTAGGTAATAGAAAATTTAAATTGGTAAAAGCAAGGTATGAGGGCGGTAAATTTTAGGGGTTGTCGAACAATTAAATGAATCGCAGGTAAACTTTTTTAAATTGGATAAAATATAAAAGATTTTGCATGAGGGTGAATAGGATATTATAAATAGTTTATTGATTTGTATGGCTGATGTTGTATTATAAATATTTAAATGTGTTTTATTAATAAAAGTTGTTTTTTATTTTATCTTTTGGTTGTCCCTTTGGTCCCGTCTATTGCCCCTAATGCATTGTTTGAATTAAAACACAGTTTCGAAGTAAAATACCCCAGCTTCCTATATACAATTTTGGTATTAGGTGGGGCACGACAGATTTCTGCTTGAATTCGTGTTGGCCGAATGGAGAAACATCTCCATCCTATATCAGACTGTGGATAAATAGCATTGTTGCATTGTGTTGTATATCTGGTAGTGAGAATGATCGGTCACGGCTTCCCTTCCCGCTCAATACAAATATTTGTAAGCATAAATATGTCTGTTGGTCTGCGTGTTTTTATGTATAGTATGTAAGTATTAAAAAAAATGTGTCTTTGTATGGTTGTCCGAGTTCTAGAACCCATAATAGAAACTCTAAGCTGCTTTGTTTGGGTCTAAATACCGATATGTAATATGACCCAGGATGTAATTATTATTTGCCTACAGTTACTAATGCCATAAATATAAACTTTTTGATTTACATAAATGATAAAGATAAGGGTTACATGATAAAGTAGTTATATTGACATTGAACGAGAGCGGAGAGTGTTGTCCATTAGAGCGAACATGCTGGCCTGCAGGTTCGAGCCTGTTGTACAACTTTTTACATGGGTTGCCTGTTGGCTAGGTTAACTCAAAGATCGTACAACGCTCTCCGTGTTCAATACAACGTTGCGTTTAGGGTGTAGGTGCGGCTAACTACTTCAGGTATGTTCGCGGACGCAAAAGTAGCTTCTTCTACGCAACTATGCATAAGAGGTGTGGATCCCTAGTGTGCAGGGAGTGGTCCAGCTCAAGCAGCATCCTAAGCATGATTGTAAATAGGCAAAATTTTTATGTATTTTATTTTTAGTTTTATCATTTTACTAACAATAGCTTTTAAGTTTACTAATTTAATGTGAAGGACTCACAGATACTTGACATATTACAGTTACTTGAATAAATAAAAAATATTATTATATTAATATTACAGACTACCCCAAGTAACATTTACAGGTATATCCTGTAAATGTTACTTGGAGTAGCCTGTAATATTGTGTTATCCAACTTGTTGTAATAGGTCCAACTTATTGGGGTCCGTCCTATGTTACGTTACGTCCTTAAATCCTCGTCATCAATTAACACGGCATTTAATAAAACTAAACAAAACGAACGCATAGACTAGTATGCATTGAAACCGAAACCACCCTCACATATTATAAAACAAGTTGTTTTCTTGTTTTATTTTATCAAATTCCATGTGGCACACGAACGAAAGAAAAAGTAAAAAGCTTGCGTGGGCGTCTAAGTTATTTTTATTATAAAACGTAAGAAAGCCGGCTCTAATGAGGAGGCAATCATTAAAGGATCGAAAGGAGGAGGGAGGTGATAATAATCCTCCATTTTTGGGTATTCTCGTTAAAGGCACTGTCTCACTGTTAGCGTTTGCATGAGCGGATTGAAACGAGCGTAAACGATACCTACAAGTAGTAAATGTCTTCAGTATAGATATACCTACAGATAATTATTAAGTCCCGTTGGCAAATTATTTTAATGTACACAGATATGTAGTTATTTTCCAACCTGGACTTAAGTTTTGGTAATAATTGTTTTTGGGTCAAAATCAATTTGTGTTATTTCACGTGTAGAACGTAAAATACTAGTATACAATGTAAACAGCCCTGACAGATCACAACCAGTTACTTTTAAAGAGTTTAGACTTCTGCCGACGGTGCAGGTTAGAGTGGAGCCTTCTGCAATAGGCTCCAAACTAATCTTAGCTGGCGATACGTGATCGTTATGTTACTATGAAATCTTCTATCTAGACTTACGGAAGAAAGTTAAGAACGGTAAACATTTTGCTATGCGTATCAATAAATATTAGACTAGAAATAAAGACATTATGACTAAGAACTTTGGGTAAATGCTAATTTCTTTAATCAGTATATTATGTGCTCGCTTGCAGTGCCACCGAGCCCAACACTTATTTTATTTTGAATGCTCAAGAAAATGAGTTCGGGAGTAATGCTTAATAGCTTGGGAGTTGTACTCGGGTATTAAGTTTAATAACGATATACAGTAAAAAAGGATCGTTCTTACTTTGAAGTATTAATTAGGGATTCGACGCGCTCCGGACTGGCAATCAAAATCTAACTAACTTTAACTTGTCGTTTTCTATTTTACATATTTTTTAATCTGAGAATTATTATAGCCTTCAATGACTGTAGTCATAATTTACTACGAGGGTTTAGAACATATTTTCTAATTAACAAAGGCTGTTAAAATATTTTATTAAAAAAACATAAATCTACAGGGATTATTGTGATTTAAGTATTCATTTATCAATTGTCTATAAACGTCTTTGTATTTAACAGATGTAGACTTTTATGTGAGTGGTTGGTAATAATATCAAACTTCATTAAAACTTTTATGTGTTTGGTCAAATCGTTTAAAAGTTAGACTACTCCAACATTCCTCTCAAGCATACAGTAAAAATTATGTGAGTAAATTATCTGTAGTAGTCTCTCGATATTTATTATAAAATAATTTGGTTTTATATCCTTATGGTCTTTATACTGGCCTGTTGGTCTAATGGTTAGTGATCCTGACTGCTGAGCTAATGGTCGTGGGTTCGACAAATAACTGTAAGATGAGCATAATCATTTGTTCTGTGTCTGGGTGTAATTTATCTATAAGGGGTATGTGTTAAGAAATATATAAGTATATTTATCAGCACCCTGGTTACCATAGTACAGGCTGTGCCTAGTTTATGATCAGATGGTCTTGTGTGAGATGTGTCAAGTTATTACAAGTGTTAAATAATTTGCGGTTGTTAAATTATATAACATTTAATTTACTTATTAAAACAAAGCTGTATGGTAATAATGTAAACCTTGACTTTAAAGAATTCGGATTCTTGTTTATGATGCTTGCTATTTTAGTTTTAATTTCTGGACGGATTCAAAATTTCATAATACATATTATGTACCATTTTTAGATGTCATGACGTGTCAGCTTTGACATAATAAATTTTAATTCGCAATAGCAAGAATTAAAAGTTTAACTAGAGGACTAGCCTTACGCATGTACCTACTATATGATATCATATGGTAGGTACATGCGTAAGGCTAGTTTCGAACTCGCTGCACTAGTGAAATTACATGAAATTTCACTAATAGAGCGAGTTGGCAAGTAGTTCTTTCATGTTCAAACGGGCCACAAAATCCAGATTTATTTCCATTTTTAAATTCTATGCCTTATGTCGTCAAAAACTACAGAAACCATGGAGCGACGTAGCTTAGCGTAGTTTGTTGTTTTAACAGACTTTTTTGATAGCAAAAGGTGGATGACAGTTATTTTCTTCTTGTATGTATATGTATATGTAGTTCGCATGATAATACTATAATTTGGCTTCTTGGAGTTGGTCTGATGAGGGACCATGAGGTGGATGGTGCAACTCTACAGTGACTACTAGTAAACCCCTCGAGTTTTTGCTCATATGATTCGTTTTGATGAGTCAAACTGATTGGACTTAGTAATGATATGTTGATGATGGAGCCCGGAGTTAAATAGTGGAACTCTTTATTACTTTTTAAATTGGTGAAACCGCGGGCGAAAGCTAGTAAGAAATATTAATGTAATCAAAATATCAAAAAGTAGTAGAGCCATGCTTCGGCACGCACGGACCGGTTCGACCGGACACATACCACGGCCTCGCAGAAAACCGGCAGTGCAGCAATGGTTGCATTGTATTTCGACGAGCGAGTGAGGTTACCTACCGGAGGCCCTAACCCCACCTCCTCCTATTCCCACCTTAAAGGCCGGCAACGCACTTGTGACTCTTGAGTTGCAGGTGTCCATGGGCGGCGGTAGTAACTTACTATCAGGTGACCCGTCTGCTCGTTTGCCCCGTATCTCATAAAAAAAACAAAAAAATCTAGGCCTGAATAAATCACCAATAGCTGTAGTGGAACACGATGGTTTTAATTACAAACTCTACTAAGTAAGTCCATTATTCACACCGCCATAGCAGTAAAGTTGTACTGATTGTTAAAGTCAAATCATTTGAGCTTCCATTAGCGTTGGCAGCAACAGGCGGCAACAACAAGCAATAGGATAGGCTATAAATAAATAGTTAAGTGCAACGGACGGTTAATTCGAGCAATTTGTTGGTACTCCAAACAAATGACTGTCGATCTTAAGCTTATAGCGATTTGTATTTTCTAGTTCCTAATTCATTTTTTATTTTTATTTTGACATAGGTATTGATAATATGTTAACGATTAATTTATATAGGTATCATATCGATGTAAACTTATAATACAAGTAATAGGATAAGTATAAAAAATATAATTCACGTTATCATAATCGTGGGAGAGCCATGCTTCGGCACGTATGGGCGGGCTCGACTCCGCTCGATACCACGGCCTCATAGAAAACCGGCAGTGAAGCAATGATTGTATTACCCCTTCCCTCTCCCCTATTCCCATCCTTCCCCCCCCCCTCTAATCCCCCTCTCCCCTCTTCCCGCTTTTCCCCCCTCTCCCCCTCTTCCCCTACTATCACCTTAAAGGGCAGCAACGCACTTGTGACTCTTGAGTTACAGGTGCCCATGGGCGGCGGTAATCATTTATCATCAGGTGACCCATCTGCTCGTTTGCCCCCTATACCATAAAAAAAAACAATAAAATATTTATGTGAAAAATGTTTAAACATACATGTTATTCTTTCTTCCTAGCTATATTGAAAAAATAATTCATGTAGTTTTAATGATGTTGAGTTTTCTTTCCTCTGTTTACTAACTATTAACAGTGTTTTGTTCTTAACTATATTAATAATTAATTAACTATATCAACAGAATTTTATATACTATACCATCAGCAGGAAATAAGAGATGAAGCAATCCAAATCTCAACTTCCTTTTAATTTCATATAAACTAAAAAGTTCATAAGTCCTATGACTTACAATCACCAATTATGGTTTCTGTGAACGAAAAATTCTGACTCGCTTACCGCTTATGAGGTACGCCCGCATGCGCACACGCAGTAGGTAATTGTGGCTAATAGTTGTCGCGAGCCGGCCCATTAGACCGCTTGGATTAGCGGCGACTGACTCGACAACTACACTGTATAGGATCACAAAGAATGGTCACGTACATTGAATCAGATTTTATTCTCAGAAGAAGTAATGAATATGTTTGTAATGTCTTTGTGTATTACCGTCCACCTATGTAATTTTGTTAACTAACTTGACTGCACCCATACCGAGTCACCACGGTGGTGCAAAAGACGGCCGTTGAACTGGCCTTCGTTACGGTATAATTGTCAAATCTATTACCCTCGACAAAAAAGAGGGGTGTTATAAGTTTGACGCGTCTGTGTTTTCGTCTGTCTGCGTGTCTGATAGCGGCAACAGGCGGCAAAAACAAGCAATAGGATAGGTTATTGCTTGTTCTGTTTGTCTGTCTGTGGCTCCCAAACGAAGGGACCGATTTAAGTGGTTTCTTTTTTGTTTGAAAGGTGACTTGACTTGAATTATATCTAAAAGAAAATACTCTCGTGTATATAATTCAAGAAAATCTATTCATCTGTATTTTAAATTTATGATTATTTTGCTGTGCGAACTAGTACAGCTCATATCTTATATTTACGTTTGAAAATGTGGCCAGGTAAAGTCATTATAGTTTCTTCTTTGAGCAGGATCTGAATTAACGAAACCCACTTTACGTAATGAGTGATTAGTTGATTAGGTAACTAGCCTCAACAAGAGAAATAAAACAAAAAATGTTTACTCTGACTGCCTTGTTGGTTGTGTTTATTTTCCGGGTATGTAAAATTGTTATTATATTTGGAGTTTAAAGTTATATTCGACTGGAAATTTGTTTCCTGTATACGGCGATAGTCAAGAGGACGGAGGAGGAAGGGTGTTTTGATAAAGTATTTTTTTTAATGAAAATACGACACAAAATTTGCAATTTAGAAGAATTTTGCAATTTACCTAAATTGAAATCAAATGACAAGAGCCGTTGGTAACTGTTGCTGCTTACTTATCAAATCAGTTTATTTAATTATTTTATAGTTGACAGCATTGGATAATAAATTACGTGTGCTATTTCCATCTTAGTGGTATATTTATTTATCGAAGCAGTCTAAAGGCTCGAAGGAGGCACGGCACGTCCAAGTTTTTAATCGACCCGATGCACTAAAATATTATTCATTAACCTTTGGTTCCTTGCTATGAAGAACAAGACTACACCATAAAATATCAATCATTTCTGTATTTTATCATTAAGCAAGTTACAAAAAAATTAACTAGGCTAGATTGAAGGCAAACGATATTTGTTCTCATCTTCAAGGTACACTCGATAAAAAACTTACTAATGATAAAGATGATTATAGAACGATAAAAAATAAAATAACACACACCGAGGTTATTATTACTACATGTTATTACCGATATGTCGATGTGTTATTTAATTTGTAGAAGATTGTTTGTATCGTGTACTAATCAATCAATTTTGCATGTAATTATACAGACCTGAATTTTATACCAAAGAGTATGCAAGTAGATATACTGTAAAGTTATCTAAAATCTCTAAAAATAACTCTCAAAATAATAGTATTAAGTATTAATATTAGTCAGAGACCTTTGATAATCAGGAATATATCTCGTAGCTCGTTTGATAGACTTTTTCTCACTTAAACATAAATTAAAGTAAGCCGATCCATCGTGAAGATACGTTTAGTGCGTGGCTCCTAATACATTGTAAGACAAAGCTCCTGATAATTGTATACCAATCTAAACGCGAGTCCGAGTTCATTAACTTGTAATTGCTACTCTACACTAATAACTGTAAACTATCTGTACAACTTTGTTAGTGTCTGTTAGCATCGATTACATTGAACGTAAAATAAAAAAATAATAATTAGTAGTCTACTCAAAACAAGTAATGGTTACGTAAAAGCTGATGATGTGATTTAGTCGCGGCAAAGTAGGATTACTCTGTAGTGGTGTTAAGGCGCCTGCTTTTTATCTTAAGCCGACTTTTAACAGAATAAGAAGTAATTACAGTTGTTGGTGATTGGTAGGAAGACTGTGAGGAGTTTTGATCTGGTTCCTTTATAAATTTAAACGCATCGATTTTGTACTTATATCATGATCGGTAGGTAATAAATTAATAAAACAACTTTAGATTGATTATTGATTTAGATTAATGTTTGTGAAACAAAGAAGTATTTAATTAACTGGTATAGTATTCAATTACGCGTTCAAGTCGGGGGTCGCGGGTTTGATTCCCGTTCTGTGTAAATATTTATTGCACGAATATCACAATTTACATTTGTCTACGCAGTGTTATTATGAAGTTATATAAATTTTGATTAACAATATTAAAATGTAATATAATAAATACAGTATATTCGTCGACAAAATCCTACACGACATGTATGCTATATAGTATTATTTTGCTATTAACATAATATAATTAAATGATATAAAAATGTATGTTGCATTATAATTATATGAGATAATAATTATATTATTTATTAAACGTATAGTTATAAAAATGTGATTGTGTAAATAAGTTTATCAGATTGCCATTTTATTTGTTTTGATCATATTATAATGTTACGCCTTTACAGGGTACATGTAAGCATAAAATAAATATGTAATATGTACCTATTACACTTTTTTGGAAATATTAATTAAATGTATCTAAGTGTGTATCTGAATTTGTACGTATATAATAGATTATATAATTCGTCATGTTTATCATTATACGCCAACGATTTTACACCAGTTTATTAAAAACGTTCTAGTCCATCCTAAGGTTGCCTGGCAGAGATTGCTTTAAGCGACAAGGCTGCCTTTTGTACATTTTCGATGCTACACTTATGTATCATATTCTCTGTAAAATCCCGTACAAATAAAGTATTATCTATCGAATCTTTTATTAAATACATACTATGAGCTCTGCTTAGTTTGAATTTAGATAGCGTTATGTTATATAGTCTTAAAAAATGTCTATTCTTTAGAATAATTCTTCTTAACTTTAAAACTTTCGCATTGCATGATAATATGATTATGTTAACTGGAATTGAGGTTGTGAAAAGAGTGAGTGTGTGAAAAGAGGTTTGTGTTTAGAAGTGTATTACATATAATACACTTCTAAACTCAAACCTCTATTAAAGGCTTATAAAAAGAGCGAACTGGCGCCGCCTTCATTCAAAGGCTGCTATGGCTTGTCTTGGTCGCCGGTTCATCTAGTGTTAGGACGTTCTGCTCATCCCTTTCCAATTAATGGTCGCCACCCCAGAACCTTTCTCTCTCATTGGTTGTCGGATGTCCGGAATATATGGGCTTACTTTTTAAACCTTTATAAGTAACTTAAAATATTCGAACGAGTGACTCATTACTTGGTTGTAATCTTTAATAAATAATTCAGAAGCCTCAAATCAAATTCCAGCAAAAAAGTTCGTACATAATATATCATTGTCTACTAGTGATAAATGCAAATATTATAAGATAGAAATATATATATGTATTTATATTTTTTTTTAAACTTGGAAATTATAAATTAAATTAGTATTTATAACTTATAAATTAATTAGTTAAAAAATTAATTAAACTTTTTTTTTTAGATACTAGAATAGTATTCTAAACTATTTAGAGGTTAGAATACTGTTCTAGAATCTACAAAAAATACCTAAAAAAAAGATTCGTCATTTTAAATACTCTCAAAACTAGTTTAGTTTTTTATATGTACTAATTTTTGATGGTATATTAAAAAGATGAAGTATAACAAAGCTCGTTAACCACAATTTTGTAATTTATTACGAAATTAACACGTCAATAGAGGGTTGAGGTGATTTGGTAAAAAATTAACCCCTTTGTTGTGAAGGGACGGCAATTTAACCCTTCGCGTGCAGGCAAACTGGCAATCAATCGGTTGAAGATGTTCAAAGATTACTGCAATTAGTAACAATTTGTCAGATATTATGGATAAATGGACAGTTAAGTTGGTCAATGAGATGGTGTGGTCCACATTTCGATAAAATATGTTTGCACCTTTGTATGTATTAAAAAAATACAATGTATACTTTTATCGTGGGTAGCGACGTGCTAATTACCTTCTTGAATCTGTCATAATGCAAAGTAGTCGTAGTAGCAGTTGAATTATTTAATTCAATAATATTTTATTCTTTTCCGAGTTGTCTAATTAAGAATAATATTAAACTATTCCTCCCGCTATGAGACGCAGGTCAAGTGTGAATTACAATTTCACAAATCTTTGCTTAAGTTGTGGAGGACTCACAGTTTACCATTAAAGTCATATATGTACCTATATATACATAAGAGATTTGTGAACAGGGTTAGAAAAAAAAATCGTCTCGACGTGAGATGAAAATAGTAAAACCATCCGGCGGTTAGTGCTAATAATACATGTGATTACAACAATAAATGTAGTGTGTAAAAATACATTATTATGTTATTTATTTTTTATTCAGCAGCCTCAGTGTGCAACATTCTCTTACAATCGATTTATATTTTTTACTCTCGCTAATGCAGTAGCCGTTTCCAGTGAAAAATAAAATAACTACCGCAAAAGTATTCAGTAATTTAAATTTTAACCATTATCGAAGATTAATAGCATTAAAAGCTTTTTAAACTTTACTCCGTTTTATAGCATAACTTCCAACTTTCTGCCGGTTTTATATGCGCATTAACTTTGTATAATTAAATGTTAACTATTATACAAAATGGTTGTAAAATTACGAAGTCATCAATTAATGTGTTTAACTGGGATTAAAAGAATGTGAAGTACAGGTGATAGTGTATAATGTGTTCAAACACTTAAATGTTTATTATAACCATAGTTTATGAAAATAAACATTAGAAAGTATGAATAGTATACAACAAGACATGCAAGTACAATTTGCAGTTCACTTGTACTAGCAATTTTAACTAGGATTCATGTAGGTGGTATATGACAAAACATTGCGCAGTGTTATATGATTACATTCATTTGAATCGAACAAAATTATGTTCAATTTTATATGATGTTTTAATAAGGTTATCTGCAAATATTTCAGGACATTGTTTTTGCACATTATGTAATTATTTAGTTACCAAATCATGTCTAATAGTACCTCTAAAGTAATGAAAATGTTTTGAAACTCTTACTATTTCGTAGGCAATTGAGCCTGCTTGTCAACTTTCTTGTATAAGAAAATTAATGACCAAATAGGTACGGACTATTAATATCATATTATCTACGTATTAACGGGAATTAACGCGATCACGAAAAGGTATTACATACCTCTGAATTGCCTGACGTTTCGACCAGGTTGCACTGGCCGTGGTCACAGGCTGACTCACACACAGTCAGACACAGTCAACCTGTGACCACGGCCAGTGCAACCTGGTCGAAACGTCAGGCAATTCAGAGGTATGTAATACCTTTTCGTGATCGCGTTAATTCCCGTTAATACGTAGATAATATTTTATCATGGAACGGGAAAGTTTAAAAGTTAGTACGGACTATTAATGTACTGCATCTTTACTTTTATCCAATAAGTAGAATTTTAATTTTAATTCAAATTTAATCGGCGGTAGCATAGTGGATCGAATCCCGCCCAGTTCACTAATGACGTGAATCCACTCCTAACACAAGCAATTAGCTTAGCTTGAGGGGTTAACAAGAAAGAAAGATGTAAAGATATCACCAAATCTAAATAGAAAAATAGGATAAAATGTGTTTATAAATTTTAATAAATATTTTATTTTCTTGCAAAGAGCATTGTATTGCGTCGTGGGTTGTAGTTTTTAATGACATAGTCATCAGGACTACTGGTACTTATGCACAAGTGATAAGGTTCAAGATACCTTAATTGTAAAATAATGAAAATATATGAAAATCATATTGTAAATAAATCTAGTTATTATAATTATTGCAGTCAATGCCTACCAAACTTTTTAGGGCAGCTCTCTCTTGTACCGCTGTAATTGCTTACCTTTAAACGATATTTTAGTGTAAATGATACACTTAACCAACGGCCACTTATGAGTTTTTAATACACGAATGAGTTTAAGAGCCCCGAGTATAACACCTTTTTGCGCTAATGCAAGCCCGGAACACCTAATTTACGATGATTGGCGTCGTTCGGGTGATTTGTCTTAATGATGGTAAATTACAGCATTGAAATGTGAACGCCGGTGCGGGCTGGGCTGGAAATTAAACTGAAGAAACATTCTGGAAGAATTCCACTTATTGACGATAATTATGACCGCCTATTTACTTACTTTTACGGCTGTTTACTTAATTGGAGGTGGTTATGTCATAAAGTATCGTAATTAGCACATTTAAGTTAGAACTTAGAACAGAAATTCAGAGAAATAGGAGTCGAATCATTACGAAACATTCTTTTAGTTGTTATTGGGAATTGTTTCGTCAGTAAGGCAATATTGTTATATATGTACTAGTTACTTTAAATACCTACATGCAATCGTAGATGTCAATAATTAATTGGCGTGTAACAAGTATTAAGATAGACATCGTTAAAATATTTGGTATAGGAGTGAATATTTTACACAGTTAATCGAAACTACAACTATCTATTTAAGCATTTGGGAAACAATTCATCTATGAGTTAAACAACTGCATGGATGGCGCAATGGCTTAAGTAGTCACCTCGCCACTACCCGCGTCGAGTGTTGTGGGTTCAAATTCCACGGTTCAAATTCCACACGGGACAAGAATTTGTGTGATCCACAAATAGTTCTCCTGAGTCTGGGTGTTCTTTGTGTCCGTTGTTTGAATGTTTATGAAGCCCCCCGTTACACAGGAATTTAAAAAAATAATGTTATATTTCTAATGTACTACGATGTTTCTACCCCGTCGTTGTGTTAGGTATTTTTGGTTAATTATTTGTTTATAATATATATTATGTTTATATAATATAATATTTGATTAGTTACACAATTTTTTTTTTACATATACCTAAGCGTTGTGAGGATATGAAAAACGGTTTAAACTAAATATGTATCTAGACTCTAAAATGTACTATAAATGGGAATAATTAATTACTACATATTATAAAACAAAGTCCTCCGCCGCGTCTGTCTGTTCACTATAAACTGAAAAACTACTGAATGGACTTTCACTCGGTTTTCACCAGTAGACAGAGTGATTCACGAGGAAGGTTTAGGTGTATAATTTGTTAACGTTTTGTGTAAATTGATTGAATTATGATGATGATTATTACTACCCGTGTGAAGCCAGGGCGGGGCGGGTTGCTAGTATTACAGAAAACTGAATAATTTCAAAATTCATGTTGGGAGAAAATTTACTACATGCAATAAAATATCAACAAGTAGTGATAATAAAATATATAGGTAATTTATGAAATTCATAAAGTTATAATATTAGGTCCAAAATAGGTAAGTATAGGCCATAAAGTCCGAATTAGGTAAGTTTAAATAATATATTCGAAAAAATTAAATTAATATATTTTTATGCTAATCAGGATTAAATTCCTCCATAATTGGGTTTATTCGTTTTAATATCCTAATCCTTTTACGATGCCGCAATAAAATATAAAGCTTCACCATATTTTAGCATTTTATCATGACCCTAAATAATAGTGATAAAGTGCCGAACAAAAAAAAGATTTCCAGAGATAAATACGTCGTGTCCCAGTGAAGGCATTTTATCGCCCTGATAATAAAATATCGTTTAACACCACAATAAAAGCAGAAAGGGAAAGGGCAACTTATCTTGGATCAAGGGAGGCCACAAAATATACCCTTATCAAGGGTTTAAGGTTTGTGTCTAATCTACAGACATGTTTAGTTTTTCTTAATTTAAAAAAGATAAGGGATTTTGTCGATTAGAAAATGTTAAACATTTTATGTAAAATAATTCACTGAATGCGATTAAAGAATTGATTATGCTCTTAGTTTATCGTAACTCTTAGTAAATCATAGGTATACTATACGCTTATGCATTATGTGCTAGTTAAAGAATGAATACTTTTAAACCCTTAAATTTCAAAGTCACCAACCATCATAATCAACGGCCGAAGTTCGTTCAAACATCCGTGAATCCGCATAGCTTTATAAACATTCAAATCGATTTACCGATAAACCTGTAAAAACAAAGAGTCATCATCGATCATTTTCTATAAGACCGTTGTTCAACGATTCGGTAAACCAAAAACTGTGCTCCGAAATTACTGCCCTAAGAAAACAAGAAAAAAATTGTTCCCGAAGATTTATTTAAGGGAGCGTAAAGATCTGTTTATGGTATGCGTTCGGTAATTAAGGGGCTGCTCGCACACGTGCGCTCGCGCAAGAACGTAAAAGAAAAAACTAATAGGTACCTGTTCCCTCCGAGGCGAGAACGACAGGTCCGCTGACGCGCTCTTCAGGGGTTGGCAATCAAACTTTGAGATACAGTGATGGGCTAAACATTAAACAAAGCAGACGTGAAGTTACTGGAAAAAGTTAAAATTAACATTCATCTCAGTCGTACGATATATCCACATAAATAAAAACCATTTTCTAATAGGTACCCAGATTTTTTCATTGATGTACTTCTTTCATCAATTTACATGATTTCGATTAGGCATAAGTATTTTTTATTACTTATTTCGAAATAAATATAAAATATCGAGATTAACTTTTATATTTTTATTGTACATATTTTTTTTTTTTGTAAACCTCTTAACAGTAAAAGGCAAATGTGACGGTAAGGTTTTCCCGACGGTAAAAAAAAAACACTTTAATAGCGTCTTAGTCTTTAATTTCAATCTTTAATATGAAAGGGTTCTTCCCGAATCGGTCGGTTTCGGTTCTATCAGAATTTTATAGCTAGTAATACATTCTGACTATTTATAGGTTTCGGAGTAATAAATATTATGTATATTATTTGAACTCCTAAACTTTGAGTATCTTTGGACTCGTCTTCCCTTAATGTTATCTTATTATAGCTAAAATGACTTCGGTGTTCGAAGATAATAGCCGGGCCCGGGTTCACCAAAGTTTTTATCAGGTTTTTTCAAAGAGTCGATAATGCTTTTAGATATTGCGTGTTAGTATATTTTGATTTCAGTGTACCTGTGAAAAGACTACTCGATCTCATTTCATTATATAGTTTTTTTTTATTCAATCTGTTTACATTTACAAATACATATTCAAAGAGCGTTTGCCTAAGGTTGATGAATAATGAAGAACTAACAGTTCGGTTAGTTTCCAAGTTGCCCTAGGGCTGCAAGTGTGTGTTAGGCCTTAGCGTTCACCCTAGTAACAGAGTGCAGAGTACTTGTTCGTCACCATAGTGGTATAAATAATTATGTGACACGCTTTAAACGTGCCAAATGTTTAAAATATTCTTCTTGACCAGTCTTGGTATTTCACTTTCACAACTTCAGAAAGAAAAAAGTTACCCAATCTCACATAATTACGATTGTAATATCAACTACTAGATCAAATAAATTATGGAGTCAAACGATAAAGATTTAAAAGTTCACGATTTACAGATTGCTAGGTATAGTATATTTAATTGTATTATTTTACAAATAACCCTATCTATTTTTCTGATGATATTTAAAACCAATAACTAGTTTAAATAAACTCTTTTCTGTGTGTACTTAACATACAAAAAAAATATTGAAATGAAGTGGAACTATTTACATAATTTAATACTTACTTCCATAACTTCACAGGTAAGGAACGTGTTTTATAGCTGCATATCATAAACGTTTACAAGACTTTATTACTTGTTTCTCCTTTGCAAAGTTTCACGAGGAAAGGAACAAATAAGGGGCTTGAGAATAATTATAGCTGACCAAATAAATTTGAAGAGTTGGAGGTTCTTTTGTACACCATGCCTATTCTATTGCCTAATCTTTTAGATATTTTTTTTAGGTTAAAAATTTAATGTTGATAAATTGTTCAGTGAGTGTATAAAACTTAATGAACTTAAGTGAATCGTTTCTAACCTTCGGTAAATCATGAAGAATAAAGCCTATTTCAGAATGTTAGATAATTCATTTTATTTTAAGTTAAACGCCCATATTAGAACCTAATTAGGTAGTTAAAATATTGTTGATTTGTCCGATATAACTCGTAATCTATACAATACATCACACCTTATTATCTATTATACAAAAATGATTTACGCGTCCTTAAAAAGACAAACCCTATTGTTCTCTGAATTCATATCACGTGCTCTCAGTAAAGGCGATTATAGACAATACGATAAAAAAGGGTGTATTGTAATGCATTCCTTGGAGAGCCACAATGTTATCTCACCACCATCGGCACGTGTCCTGAACACAATCATTTGTTTTTGTTTATGAATTCCTTTGCTTCGTGATTTTTGTGAAGATAGTGAACTTTAGTTACACAATAGAGATAAAGTGATTGAGTGGACGAAATTAATTATAAATTGTTCTTCCTAGTAGGTCTTATTATTATTATTAAACATTATTATTTCTGAAGAATTAATAATGATTTGTTATATTTAGTAGGTTTTGTTAATCAAATCAAATCAACTTATTGGAAATTGGTAATTTGTTTAAAGAGTCCATGTCAAAGACAAATATCTTTATTTTATAAAATTCTTTAAAAACACATTTTTTTTAACTTAAGTTTAAAAGTTATACATCTACACACGCAGAGTCACCGCAAAAATAAGTTGCTATGACATCAGCTCTCCCAAATTTATTTGGGGTCGGCGCAATGTTTTCTTGTATAATTCTACTAGCCATCTCATCTTTCACTCTGTTCTTCCATATCTTCTTTGGCCGTAACTTCTACACATAAAACTCTCTTCAGTACATTTTGCTCCGTCCGTCTCTCTGTCTGTCAAGACTCTTTTTCTCAAGAACACGTGGAGGTATCAAGCTGGAATTTATATCAAATACTCAAGTCTACTGTCCCTTAGAGCTGTGAAAAAATCAAACTTCTAAGCCAACGCAATCAAAAGATACAGCCGTTCATGCCGCAAATTTCCGCAAATTTTGGACACTCCAAGGGAATCAAGACCTGCAGGGTACTTTCCGTGAACTCACAATCTTGAAATTTGGTACGAAGCAACGTCTTATAGCACAGATAAAGGAAAAACTGCGAAAACCGTAAATTTTTAGTTACAAAATATAAAAATATTTTACGGAACCCTCAGTGCGCGAGTCCGACTCGCACTTGGCCTGTTTTTCATTTTGAACACTGTTTTATATAGAGCAAAGTCAGGTGCTGCAAGTCTGCTCTGAGTCATTCTACAAAGATAAATAGGAGATGTTTAGGTTTAATTATTTCATAGGTATCCCTTGAAAATTGAAGACTTTATTGCATTGGATGTAGGATGCTAATTCTGTATTTGTTTTATTTTTGTGGTTCCGTCTGAATGAAAAAATCTTTATAGAACCACTCATGCATCCGTCTGTCAGAGCCGATTTGCTACGAATCTACAAGACTGATTACGTTGATATTCGGTAACTCATATCAATTCCTGTGACCTAGGTGGTACTGTTTGGACTGGCTTTAACCCGTCATATAGTTATTTCGTGAAACAACATTTTCCGCAGTCACATATCCCCACATTTGTATTAAAAAGGAAAGGCTTCCTCTCTTTTTACAATTTTTAATATGGAAATTGAAAAAAAGCACATAATTTACATGTTTTAATCAACATTTATATAGCTATATAAATGCTCATAGTAAAGCTTACACCAGGTGTAGGAAGCACCTACATATGTATCAAAATAGGTATATTAAAAATATAAACCACTGAAATTCGTCATATCTTCATATTTATATTGATTATAATGTATCACTAAGTTTCGACACAATAAAGCTCATATGTTCACAGTCGCATATGTCACAATGTCAAAGCATCTTTGACACTTCTGTCGCGGATCCTGTAATGCCGGTTTCCTGTCATTACTCCGTGATATATTACCCGTCGTGTGTCGAACCTACAACGATGACAGATAGTCTTGACTTAGTTAATCCTCATTTGATTACTTGTCTTTCCCTCGGGATCTGTTGAGTGTTGTTTTTGTACTCTGTTTTTACGTAGGTAACTATTTATAAAACTAAACTGGGTTTAATTTTAATTTAATTATGGTAATTTCTGTAACAAACATCAGTGTAGGTTCGTTAATTTATTTATTCGTTAATTTACATACCCTGTACAAATAGTTTCTGGTTTAAATTATGACTTTAAAGGTATCTATGCTAATTAACCGACTTCATTTTTATCCACAAATGCAAATAGATATTTAAAAAAGGGTACATGATTACAATTAATAAGTTGTAATTACATTTACCTTGTTTTAGAGTTGTATTAGTTTGCACTCGTGCCATCGACATAGATTACTGAATAGTTACTTCGGTATCAACGAGGTACATATATGGCCATGAGGTTTGAACGAAATTCGATCCCCAGATCAATCACATTGTTTTTCTTATAGGAAGCTATTGGTTATAGATCGATTAAGTATCGCTAGATTTCAATAAGCTCGTTCTTTATTAAGTAGCACCAAAAAATAGTGCACTTCTACCTACCCTTTGGGGATAGGTATTAGGTATGCAATCATGCAAATACATAAAGAGTATTTTGTTCAGTATCTGGTCTTTAGTTTCACTTCTCAAACAACATGTAGCATAAACCCTTTATGCTACATGTTGTTTGTTAGTAGGAAATTCTAAATACTATTGGATTAGTCCAAAAGTATAAAATTTTGTATTAAAGTTTTTTATACCATTGTCAAGAAATGATATGATGATATGATGAAAATAGAAAACTTATCAGCCAGATAAAAGCAAACGTACCAAACATCAAACAATCTAAAATAGTGACCGACAACAAAAATAATTGAAAAGAACCCAAACAAAATAACACAACAAAATGTACAATTAACCGATATTAAATAACATACTCGGACCAGTTTTAATGCAATCAAACCGAATCCTACACCTTCAGTGGAGCAGAAATCATTCAGCCTCCAATATCAGATAAAGCGTTGAACGATAACTAGCCGACGTGGAGGCTCGATCAGATAAGACCATCATTGGACCATCTCCGTATTGCCGTACCTCGCCTCCTCAATGTAACCCACACCACGAGATTCAAGATAATTGAAAAAATGAGACGTAAGATATCGTTTGTTACCTTTTTTTTCTGTTTGGACTATTTTTGGATAACTGTTTTGAGATTATTTTATTGTATTATATTTTTATACGGATGAGAGTTTAAATTTTTATAATAAAGACCTAAAGAAATGTAATTCGGTAAGCGATCCGTTCATAACACTTTTTTTTTAACTTGACTCAGCTCACACACGGCCGTCTGATACCAAACTAGGCAGAGCCTGTACTATGGTAACCACTTATATATTACTAAATACATACATATTATGTATAAACTACACCCAGACACAGAACAAATGATCGTGCTCATCACACAATTATTTATAAGGGGTGGGATTCGTACCATATGGTATCTATGAGGTGAGATATAGATTTTTATTAAAATTCACAAAAACTATAAAATGATGTGTATAAATTTCGATAAATCAATTGATCAATGTATATTGAACAATGACACAGCATAATTTTATGCAAATTAAATTCAGAATTGATTTTTATTATATTCAACAATACTGTGAAACATTTCACAGTTATAATTTTTCTACACAGAATTATTAAAAGTCTAAAAATGCAGAACAATGCGCCTTTTAAGTTGGGGTCAGCTTTCAGTCCAACTACGATACGCCCGAATTTTGATATTTTACGTGAAGCGACTGCCATTAGACCTCCACAACCCAAGTACTAGGCGATATCGAAATTTTGTAGTTAGACCAGGTTGTAGGACTTTTTAGGGCTCCAACTACTCGTAACGAATGCCACAGATGTTTGTATGGCACCCGGGACCTACGGTTTAATGTGATCTCCGAGGTACGGAGGGGTCTCAATGTGTTAAGAATAGTCACCCATCCTAGACTGACCTGGCTAGTATTACTTAACTTTGTAATGTGCTAACCTACTCGGTTACCACTTAGCCACGACAATAACAAGTTACATTTTATTTTACATTTTTACATTCTATTCTACTTAAAAGAACAAATAGCGCTATGGGTCATTACCATTACACTGCCACTGGTATACATTTTGATACTATAGTAAATCATAGAACGAAGCGTACATAATTAAAATACGAATGCAACATATTCCCAACTTTCTGCCACTTGACCATTATATTGTGACCTGGCGTCTGGCGACCAAGGCTTTGAATTTTGATTATAATGTTTATCGTAACATTTACATTAAAGCAGAGTTTTTGCGAGCATCTTCCTAAAATTGAATGTCATGCAAAATTTTACGTTAGTCTTACACAATGTCGGAGATTATGTATCTGCGATCTATACAAATATTATGTCATTGTCATACTATGTTCGACACATAACTTGTATAATAGCATCTTTAAATATTTGTAAGGGAAATATTGATAAACATCTAGGTGGTAATCCTCTATCAATGGCGACCTTATTGGTGTCAAGTGTACCGTGACGAGATTATAGTATTGTGCAAATATGTGAGGATAATGGATACGTACACAGTTTGTTCTATGGTGTATATTGTAGGTATAAGGCTGTTGGTTTTTTGGTTGGTATTTGGGGTCTGTGTTGGTGGCCCTGAGGTTGTGTTTTTTCAGCTTAAAAAAAATTAGTTGTGTCACGCCATTAGGACCCCGATTATTTCTATTTACTTTTGGTGTAATTAGTATTAATACTAGTAAATAAGAGTAGAACGCTTTAATACAAACAAGAGTTGATAGTATAGTTACATTATCTAATACTTATGAGTATTTGTAAAACAATGAACTGTGTTTTAACTGTATGATTACCACTTTTTAAAATATTCTAGGTCCTTAAATAATATACGTATAAAAGCTTGCAAAGCTCTTAGAAATTATACATGTTAATATGAAAACAGTACGGGGATCTTAACACATAATAATATGTATCCACGTAATTTTATTTTATAGGGAAAAAAAATAAAAACGATTCAATCTTTATGGAATATATATAATCTTCCCCTTTAAATATATTCAGTACCTATCTTAAAAAAATATCCAAAATTGGCCCAAAATCATAAGTCAGTTTAATAAAGTATGAATATTCGCTAACACTGAAAGTCGTAAATATGCATCGATTTTTTGAGAGTTACACAAACTCTGTAAACTTGATATAAACATTACCTAGATATTTATATTTAGTATAATTAACACAGAAGATAGGATTTTGGTATATACTACATATATATAACGATATTTGAGTATTATAAAGTATTTTATTAGAATGATCCATACTCAATTATGACTTGGTGATGATTTTTTGTAGGGTTGTGAAAGTCCTTAGGACTTGCAACAGTGTTGGTAATACACAAGTGGACACCATTTGGCTGTTAAAGGCAACGAACGACAACGGCTTTGTTTAAAAACCCTATAGATGTGCTATCACGATATAATCATCATCAACGCCAACTCAAGATTTGCCTTTAAGTTGGTTTCCTACAAACGGTGTCACACATTTTTAAAAGTATAGTGCAGCCTTTATATTGAGGATACACTACACAAACATTTACAAATAATAGTGTATAGAAACGCGGTGCAAATCTGCCACAGTTCTTGCATCCTAAATCCTTTCTTATCTCGAAACACCATCTAAACGGTGTATGGTTACAATGAGACATTCTACAGCTTTCAATATGAACGGTAAGAAACTGCCACCAATGCAAAATTCACGCCTGAATTAATTTCCTATAACGTTTTTTGTTCCGTTCATCTGTAACTGTTGCTGATGTAATAATCTCTTCATGTTTTATGTGAATAAAAGTGTAGGTTTGGTTATACAGTGTGTAATTATTTGCTTATAAGTTTAAGATGTCACGTGATGCTTCGATGATTTTGTTGTACAAGAATCTTTTTGTACTTTTTGCATTTTTTAACGCTTTGTGTGTGTTATATTTTCATTCATGTACATGTTTTGTCTATAAGTATGTTTGTTAAATAATCAAATGTATATTCTCACAGGCTATAAAATTATTTCTTTGTTATTTTAATAGTAAATTTTACTTCATGGATTATACATATAGCAGTGACAAGCGAGTGGTGGATTTTCTTTTTCTTTATCTTGTGGAAACCTCCACGGGTCGTCATCCCACCTGGGCTAAGCGGTAGGGTAGTATGTCGGACTCGAACCGACTAAAACCACACGGTGTTCCGTCACAGTCCATATTACCAGGGTCTCAGGTGTACCCTTACAAGGAAATCCCTGAGGCTACCGACACCTACGGCCGTTGCGAGGTCAGCACGCTGTTGCGTCCATTCAGGGCACTCCACGAGAGTGCTGAGTGCGATATCCTCACGGAAGTGGCAGTGGTGGCACACAGGCGTTGGCTCCCGGCCTATCCGACACATAGTTCCCAAAAACAGCCGTGTCCAGTAAGTATCTGCGTCATCCGCAAGAAGAGGCTGCCATGCCGCATATCCAGCCAATCCTCCATGATGAGTCTTGCCACCATGATCGTAGCGTGCCCTGACATTATAACAACCTGCTAGGGTTAGCTTTTATTACTTAAATGTCAATACTGAAATTTACTTAAAATATTTCTGTAAAATAAATAAACATATTTTACTAAGCTCGCGCACACTCACACATTCATATGCTCATAACTTTTTGCTTTATCCCAAAAAAGAATTTTCAAGTTCATCATATTCACTGAGCGAATTCCGGTATCTAGTGCGTGCCTGCCCGCCCCCGGGCGGTCCCGGCTTCACTTACAAATATTTCCAAAATATTTCTCCAACTTGTCGCCGTTTTATCTACCGCTCCTTTCCGTTTAGTTGCTTATTGCATGCTGACTTACTCTGGGAATTAAAAATTATTTCGGAAAGTAACCTCAAAATAAAAATAAAATTCTACTATAGTAACTTAAAGTTCATATTTCTTTAGTAAGTATTTGGCAGTTGTGGCTTTGCCGAATGGGAAGAAATTTATTATCTGCACCGAAATCTTCACGAAAAACTAAAATGGATGCGCGCAAAAACGCATGCCAGTTATACGAGCAGGGTTGTGTAATAAATTTAAAATTATTAATTTAATTACATTGTTAATTTTATAGATTGATGTTCTTAAAAGATGGTAGGATAAAGTATTTTTGGTATTGCATGATTTTTTTTAGGTTATGACTTTACGTCATCGTCTAGGTTTTACTGATGGTTTCTTTCTTAGTTTAGTTAGTTACTAATACCTTAAGTAAAGTTAATATTTCGACTTAGCAGAGACCAAAACACAGACTAAACAAACAGATTGATTAACTTTAGTATGTTTATGTCTGCAATATCCTTGGTATATTAGAGATTATTGTTAAAATAAACAAAACCCGTCACCGCCGGTGTGTCGCGCCAGCCCTAGAATTTATCTCACATCTCGTGCTACGTAATTTGACACTTTTCACTGACAAAGCCCACATTTGCTTCGAGACAGAACTACAGTCACGCAAAAACCTATGCCGATACAAAAAGCAATTAGGGTTTTTTGCCTTGCTATTTCGTACGGAATTAATATTTAGAAGAATTTAAAGTAAAAAAAAAATGAGAGCACGTGTTAACTGAACACGAAGACTGTAAACTATGTCTTATTTTTCATAATTAGGCTGTGAAGTTTGTGGCAGTCAAATTTATTTCGAGATCCTTTTGAATATCGAATGTGGAACGAATCGGGGTGGTCGGTTTCATGCAGGCACTGTCAGAATTCCGTATTAATTCCGTTGTATTTTTCAATTAATTTCATTAATTGGTTTTCGTGAATTATATTACATCAGATAAAAATGTTTGTAAAAAAATACATTTATATTTATAACATAGTTTTTGTGCATTAACAATCAATTAGTAATTTTCTGAGATCAATTAACTTTTTAGATAATAATAATAATAACTTCACACATTTCACACACGGCCCAAACTAGGCAGATTCTTGACCAAGGTAACCAGCCTGCTGATAAACATACTTATATATTTCTAAATACATACATATTATAGATAACTATACCTACCTCTTTGACAGAGGTTTGTTAGATCTATGACATAAAGGTAAATAATTGTGCTGCATTAGATTACGATACGACATACATTCTATTAGCAACTATGACAAACAAAATATTAGTTTAACGAAATGTTTGGATAGGATTTTTATACTATAGATCACGAATTACCTACTTGTACAGAGAGACGAACTAAGATAAAACATATAAAATATTTTCTTCTATTTCTAGGAAACATGGAAGTTTGAACATGGTATAATGATTGTACATGATTAAGTAAAAGTTGCAATACATAAAAACATCTTTTCAATCAGTGCAATATAGTACGTCACACTTGCGAATCGGATAGAGTAAATTGTATAAAGAAGCCGTGTCCCAAGGCGATATAAGATACAAGATTCGAATCTAGTAAGTCGAACAGGAAGCCCATTGTATGACCAGATGCGAAATTCCTCTGATTCACTTCAATACAGTTCAATAATAGTGCACTTGTGGGCGTGGTCCCCCAAGGATTTAGCTCTAACGTTCCTATAAAATTCTATACGTATCAGAAAAAACTCGTGTTTTGAACTTTTCCGAATGTTCCGCAATAAAAATTGCGTTTGTTAAGATCCGTAGGCGGATAACTGTGAACGCTATTGTTAAATACAATAGATCCGCAGGAAATATGAGTCGGTTCCTCTTGGGAAAGGAATTATTCTAGATAAATGACACGCCTATGTTTACCAAGGAATTTTGAAAATAGGTAGAGGTGTAACATTTTACACCCACAACGTTACATCTAGTTCCTTCATAAATGTTTGTTTGAATTGCGAGCTGAAATCACGTTCATTGTTTATTTTTTGCTTTGATTGACAAATATTTTAACTCATTTCAGGACTTGAATCAGGTATTTAAAAATATTCAAGAATTTGATCAGATGAAAAATAATGCTTTATAAAATAACTTTCAACTTTATCGTAAAATAATATTTAATATTTGGGTTATTATTTCAGGAAAGCGCAAACGAAACGATGTCAAATTCCTTTTAATAACTATTGAAAATGTAATCTATATATATATATAAAAATTAATCCCTATTTTCCTTGGTAACGCCATAACTTGAGAAGAGGTAGTCTAGGGCACCCGTCCGAAGCGAAGCGGAACTAGCCTAGTCCATGAAAATATTAAAATTTAGTAAAGAACCGGTTCAAGTTTTTTTATTGATATCTTTGATTTAATAACTTCCTGTAAACCAAATACATCAAAGCACTGGGCTGCTGAGTCGTACTCGTAGGTGCTCTTGTCAAAAATGTAAAAATAAATTTGGATCCACGAAGAACACCTGACAAAAATATTGATAGTTGCCTTTCGTGGACTAGGCTATTTACCATTCGCGCAGGTGTCATTCGGACTGGTGCCCTAGGTGGACTACCTCCTTGAGAATGACTTAGCCAGTTAAATTCATCTTTTTTATGTTTTCTAATGCTGTGTAGAAGTTTCTTACGGAACGAAAAATTTATTAATTTGAATAGATTTCACCAATATCTCCACGCAAACGAAGTCGCGGGCAACAGTTAGTTTAATGATTGCATCACTCATGCAATCATTAAACTAACAAAAATTAAATACATAATTGTATTAAATATGAAATTGATAACATTTTTGGGCAGTGCACTTCTATTAAGAGTGCTATACTAGATATTCAATATTTACCTTATCATAATCACACAACAAAATAAGAAAATACTTATAAAAGGTAGAAGCGTAAACGATTTTACCGTCACCTATTATTTAGCTTAATTTTTTCGCAACCATCTTTGTTAAAGCAGAGGAAATAGCAAAAACATGTTTTAAAACACGTTTCAATTAAAAAAGGGCCCAAACGAAATAATTCAGGCGGCAAATTGATACCGAAAGGGATTTTCTACTGTTTTGGAAATACGCCGGCGCACTTTGAGAAGGATTAAGTTCGGGGATGGATAGAGATTGTTTTTACAGCTTTGGAAGCCTTTGAAACCCCTTTGTCGGTTTGCGGAATTACGATATAACGTGAACAGTGTTATGTGGAACAGACGCACCTATTTTACGGTTCTTGAATGGTTCCTCAATGGGTTCTTGTATCCTTTGACGCAGAATCTACGTGTTCTTCAATGGGCATGTTTCTGTTTCATGCTTTGAGTTTTCAATAGACCTGAAGGCTTTCAAGTTTTGCTACCATTCTTATGCCAAGGAACGGTTCCGAGTACCACTTATTTTTTCTTTTCCTCAACAATTTCTTAGAATTAAATCGTTACTTTGAGTTTTGTGATTCCATCTGAACACGAATGTTAGATAAAACATTTCCTACAATGTCAATTGGAGATTAACGTATGGTATGTGGTAAGGTGGGTAGATGAGTATATAGTATTAAAATTTCCAAGACATCATCCATAATGGCATAATTAAAATACGGTAGTGTTGCGAAAGCCTCCTTCCTCTGATAAAAAAAATCGGTCTTACTATGTATAGGAAATTATTGTGTAAATATATGACACCATATAAATCATATTATTCGATTTGAAAAGTATTATTGCCTGATCAATATTTTGTGTAGGGTTTTCAAGAGATTACCGTGACCCTACTTTTTAGCAATGACACCTAATAGCAAATGCTTCTCAGTTACTCATCGATTGACAATTCTAAAGGAAATCAGCGTTAAATATTTTTGGGTAAACTCAGCAACTTAGCAACACCGCATGGTCTTAATAATATTTACGTCACAAATACATAAAGGAAATATCCGTATCTATCTCTGTTCTCCCACCAAGCATAAATGGTCTCTTTTAGCAGTATGATGCCTTTGCAGGTTAGGTCTTTACCTCACACTCTGAAATTAGTTTTGGCTCCAAAGTGCTACCTTCCTACTTGGATGTCGGGTTACGTTAAAAAGTGTTTTTGGTAAAAATGTTTGGCAGTAAACACTGAGTTTTGGCAGTAATATGTAATAACTAACACTGTGTTATGAAGTAGCTATAATAGTGGGCTCATGGCATTTTACACTGCACCGACAAAGCTACCTGCTACGCAAATATTACTATGGGGGTCATATACTCCACTAAAAAATATGTAGTGTCTTACACATATTGAGAGGTGGTATCAAACTAAATGCTTCTTAAACTCTTCAATTACTTAAAGTGGACATTTTTGGTAAATGAGACCCGTATGCATAGTTATTAGATTACATGGCCGTAAAAGCGGGGGCTTTTGGCAAAGAGGGAGACAAATTTTTTTGTCCATATTAAGGGGACAATTAAAAATTTGACTTAAATATTACTTTTATAAACTTAATACTACGGAAGCACACAAAAGCCAAGGGGAGGTAGCTGCCCTTTTCTGCCCTGGATACGCCCATAACAGATTATAATCTAATATGGGCGTACCCAGTACTTAAATATTACATTACTTACATAATTATGAAAGTAAGCAAGTTAATGTTTTAAGTTGATTGCCGTCTGCTAAATACATACGTGATCAAGTTATCTCTATTGCAGACTGAGCATGTCGACGAAACTTAAGTGGCTACTTAAGTCCAAATTAAATTACGTTATATTTTCATGCCGTTCTTGTCAAACAAGGATGTGGCAGATTGATGAAGTGATGACTAACAGGTATTTATAATGAAAGCAAAACAACTTTATTGTGCAACATTTTATCTATAAAAATAAATTATTGATAAGTCAAGCAAAAGCAGTTTGGTTTAAGATATATAGTTATATAACTTAAATAATAACTAAAGAAAAAGTAATAACAAAATACATCATAATATGAATCAAAGAGTCTCTAAATGTATATGTATTTACAACTTTACTTTTTAACTGTGTTACTTTATAGCCAAAGTGAATAAGTTTTTTTAATTTATTCTTGTTAAGGATTTAACACGCTTAAAATATTATCATTATGTGTGAAGCACCATGGGAGAATTTTGTAATAAAAAACACTTTCCTAAGCATCCTCTTAAAAATTATGGCTACATCTTAGGATAGCCGCGACAAATTTAATCTCTTAGTTGATACTACTTTTTAGATAATATATATAGTATAAAATACGTAATACTTTTGTTCAGTTACACCTAAGATCCTGAATGGTCCACAAAGTCTTTGTAGTGTTGATGGACGGTCATATATTCGGATTAAGGTCCTTTCTGTACCTAATCTATAAAAGTATTGAAATCTAAAAATAAATAAATTCTAAGATATTCAATAAACGTTGACAAAAACTGAGGGTCTACCGTCTAATGCATTTTTTAGCATAACCCACTCAAAATAACCGGAAGCCATATGCGCACAAATATTTAGAAGTGGTCTGCCTGCGGACACTTTTTTCTTAAGTTTTTTGCATCCTGAATTTATTTAATGGTATCTAACTAAGTATATGAGTTCGACCCTTTTTGGTTTGACATGCTCCGTTCGTGCCTCGAAGAGATTAGCGTCAGCATTGTCAAGTATTTTTTGGTTAGACTTTTTGTCAGATTCGTGACAGCGACAGTAATAAATAACAAATAGGAGAACGAAAAGATTTTTGTATATTAATATTTTAGTAATGGCGACGCAACTTTTTGTCGTTATCCAAAAATGATTTTGGAGAAAAAAACTGCTTTACTATGTATTGGTTGTTGAGTTTTTATATAATAACCATTTTAAATTTTCCATATCGATAACCTTTTTGGACATTCAAATCTTTATGGTTACAGTTTTTATTCTTTTTGATGTTACAATTTAAATTTCGAAAAGAAACCAGCGCAAATCGAAATCCTTTACATTAGTCCCTTAACAAAGATTACTAAACTTAACTTATAACATGCCGCACAATATTGGAACTCAATTGTCAAGAAATAAAATAGTCTGATTGATGATACAGTGGACATACAATTTAGCACAGAGCATTTCCAACAATACGTATTCATTGCCCCGAATGTGCCTACCGACTGTGTCCTATAAATAATACATTATACACCTCATTGTTACAAAACTCAAAGTAAAGCTTTAAGGGTGGATGATCTCTTAAAATAACAAGTGTTTGCTTCAGTGATTATCGACAATACGTCTACCTTTAGCTGCCTTAGAAAGCCCATCCAATAAAAGTAAATTTGAAATACTATACACGTTTAAATTCGAACTTTATGTTGCTGGTTTTTTAATCCATTTTCATAAATTAATATTGTGCTTTCAGTGTTTAGTTGTGAAATTTACTTTAAGAGCTACTCCGTTTATAATAAAGTACAATTTAGTTTGTATATATTTCTAAGATTCAATAAAATGTTCATATAAAATGTGCGTGAACATCACGGCCAAGTTGGTTCACCATACAAAGAAACATTCATCTATTGATACTCTGCTATTTAAATGGTTTTACACATTTATAATATGAGTTACGGTAAATACGGTTTCATTGTGTGGATATTTTGTTCCGATGATATTGTATGAAAATAATGCTTCTAATACTCTTTCAATATTTAGACGATGTTTCAAGGATGCTTGGAGTAATTTTTGTAATAGGTATTAAAGATTTAACGAGTTGAATATTTACAAAATGTTTGTCTAGCACAAACATTTTGTAAATAAATTGGGTCAATAAAGACGACATTTTAACTATATTCAGGTCTTGAGCGTTCTAAATAAGAATTATTATTTATAAGCCAAGTGTATCTATTATAATAGGTATAGGTACCAGATGAAATAATCAGGTGTTATTAGTATTGTAAATAGTAGAAGCAGTGGGAACTCAAAATTTACTTAAAAGGCACAACTTTTATTGTGTCAGCCCCATGTATTAAACATGGGGCTGACACAATAAAAGTTACAACCTACAATATCGTCATGCTTTACTATAAAATAGTAAGAACTTACATACGTATAAAAACTTACATCATTTATCCTTAAGCCATTTCTTTTCGGCAGATTGGTTTTCAGTAAACATTTGTTTCGTCAGCATCAATCAATTATTACCATAATAAAAAAAAATAAAGAAGTCTTCTAAATATCAAACTCATTACTACTCTCTAAAATAAATACTGCTTAGTAAGTAATATCTCTAAGAAAACAAATTAAAATTTTCATATAAAATAAAAGTGATTCAGCTGCTTCAAAACCACGCCTACGGTATTAATTATATAGAATAGCTAGTCATCTGCTTATTTCTATAAGAGGGCAATCAATAGACCAGTGATAGTACCCCGCCTAAGGTTCGATTCCCGCCCAGAGTTACGCCCTACGCTCGAGTAACAAGTTCGCTGCGAAATAGGTTGGCCAGTTTGTTAAAGGTGTCATTAATTATTTATATTTATGGCTATTTTTAACTTTCATTCTCTGTACAGGTTTAGATTTAGGAGTATTTATGACTAGCCCGTTAATGTGTGAATGTGTCAGTATAATATTCTGGCATATACATGTATATTGACAAGATAATAAAATTACTTTTTCAACCTACTTCCAAAGTAACTGAAATAATGTGAAGAATGACTCGTATATGCATTCAACAAAAGAAGTCTTAAATAATGTTGTTATTTACTCTTGTAATTCAAAGTTATTAAGTTACTTTAGGAAGTTAACTTAATTATAACACATTTTAAAGACCCTTCCGCCGTTTTTAACAATTGTGAAAATGTTATAATTTTTGCAAATATCATTATTATACCTAGACGTGTCAATGATTAGGCTCGAGTTGAAGGCTAAGCTCTAACCAATTGGGATACTGATCCTATTAACAGCACAGTCACTTTGACCTGAAAGTTTATCCTTCGATACAGGAAATACTCAAACTTTATAATATATTAATATAAAACAACATTTATTATGTATGTTTGCACCGTGGGAGAGGCATGCTTCGGTACGTATGGGCCGGCTCGACCGGAGTGATACCACGGCCTCAAAGAAAAACGGCAGTGAAGTAATGTTTGTATTGCTTTTCGCTGAGTGAGTGAGGTTACTGGAGGCCCTAACCCTTCCCTAACCCCTCTCCTCCCCCCTCTCCCCCGCTACCACATTTCCTCTACTTCTACCTTAAAGGCCGGCAACGCACTTGTGACTCTTGAGTTGCAGGTGCCCTTGGGCGGCGGTATTCATTTACCATCAGTTGACCCCTCTGCTCGTTTGCCCCCTATATTATAAAGAAAAGATGTTCCCCTAAATTTTGCATTCTTTGGTGAGGAAAATTTCATAATCCTCGTCGATTTATGGTAAGCTACAAACAACAATAAACTCTTTTAGTGAACACCGCATCAACTACACGCATTTCATAATATGTACATATAAGACAAGGCTTATCTGTATTACTTTCTGATTATTTTATGTACTGTAGATGACATTTCACAATTTTTATTCAATTCAAGAAATATTGTGATAGCCATAGTTGTGGTTTAGTCACGCGAAAAAAATGTGATTTCGTAAGAATTGCATCAACACATCATTAAATTATATGCTGTCAAATTATCATTCTTGAAGATAATATAACGATTTTTTTAAGATGACTAAGCAAGATTGCAGCTTGTGTCGGCACTTCTAAGGTGTTTAAATTTTAATTTTACAAATTGGCATATTTCGGAGAAGTTGTTTCGAATTCAAATATTGTAGTTTAAAATTCTCCACCCTGGGTATCGAGCGCCCCGCCCCATCACGCCCTAAGCGCGAACCTTGATTCGAAGACGTACTATTCAATGCCGTAAGGTGTTTCTCCGTTTAGAACATTGAAGTAAGACCGCTCGTTTTAAATTGTTTGAGGCGGTACCGTTCACAACTTGACATTTAAATTGTTTGGTCAAGATTGCTTCTTTTGTTACATGTTTCACTTTGTGTTTGTAGATGGCTTCAAGTGTAATGTCGGTACTTTTGGTAACTTATTTTCTGTTACCATCTGTTGATTAACTTCATTTTGTTCTTATTAATTTGATTGCTCTTTGACAAAATGTGTTTTTTTCAAAGTTCTGCAATAAGTTTGTAGTAGGCATGTTTAAGTGGCATAGTGTATTTTATTACTCGATGCATTACAGACTTACACCATATGATCAAAAGTCGATATTTATTTATGATTTAGATATGATATGATAATGATATGATTTAGATTTTGAAAAGAATTATATGATTATAGCTATTTATGAATCCATTTTTTATAGTGATATTTGTATATCACTTCGATTGGACCTGGCTTCTATAATTTAGATAAACCACTATTTAATAATGAAATATTGAGAGGAATACGACGAATTGAAAAAACTCTCTCCGTTCAGTTTCTTCTCAAGAGATGGAGTTATGGTTACACAGAAGTAGTTTTGAAAATGGTGAAAGACAACTTTTGTACATATATTTCAAACAGATAGCACCATAACGATAATTTTTTTAATACAACTATGTTTATAATCTTCGTTCTCTTCATAAACTGCAGTCCAAAATTAGGCGATTATTTTTTTCTATGACGACAACCACAGATTAGGCCAAGTACTAACTATTGTATTACGGACAGACAGTAACACTCATCTACGTAAGAAGAGAACACTACATAGATGACTTCGCACAACTTTCAAAGCACTCCAGGGTGCCTGAACCTCTAAAATATGAATAATGGTATATGTAGAAAATACAGTTAAACGAAAAAAAAATGAAAGGCAAGAACATCAGTGGCAGTTTTTATTTTCTTGTCCCTTTGTGCTAAACAATAAGAGCTCAATGTTCTTATCTAACCATCTCCGTCTACAAGGACCGAGATCTTATCGCGGAGGCCTTAATCCGAGTATGGGCCCAAACAATGGCTTGGAATGATCGGCACACGTGGACAAATTGGGCATTATGATTTCGTTTTTTATCGTTAAATAAATGTATTGTCTTTTAAAACACACATGTATTACTATGCGGTTCTACATAAATGTAGAAACTTATTACATTTTTTAAAATTTAAATCTTTGTGGTTTACGTAGAAGAATTATTATTATTAGAAATATGTAATTACAAACATAATGAAAGAATTATTGACTTGATTGTATTCAAGTCATATAGTTATAAATATATATATAGTTATAGTAATATATGTATATAGTTAAAATAATAGTTTCAAAACGTTGGTATTAGGCCGAAGCAAGTATTGGTCTGGTTTGGCATCTAAATCAGCCTTATGCCCATAAGGGGTGTTAACTGACTGAATACTTTCAAAGCAGCAAGGCTATTCGGGCTTATAAAATTTATAATAGTCTAGGAAGTTGCAGCTCGTGGTCCTTTTTTGTTTTTTAACTAACAACTTTTAAAACAATTTTTTTAAGGAAATTTTAATATATTTCTAAATGTCGTATCGGAAGAAACCTTTATATATATTAAAGCTTGTTTTTAAGTTTTTCTATATCAATTTATTTTTAGTATGGTCGTCAGAGCTCCATACGTGGGGAGATACGGTTGACAACGCGCTAGCATTTCGCGGGTTTTTGGACATCGCTAACCGCTTGCTTACCATCAGGCAGTCTCTATATTTGTTAGCCAATGTAGTATCCATCCATTTTTAAAATTGTATTAGCTTCAGACAACAACTTAACAATTTTTAATCATATAAATGGACCTACTTACGCAAACAAGATCCAATTCACACACATGCCAAATATTAACGTGAGTCTGAATTGCCGGACGTTTCGACCAATTTGCACTGACCGTGGTCACAGGCTGACTGACAAACAATTACTGATAAAAACAAGTGTAATACCTGTTTAGTGATCGCATTAATTCCCGTGTAAATACATAATAATTAATCATGGAACGCAAAAGTTTAAAAGTTAGTACTTAATATTTTAGATGGATGAGGGCTTCTAACGATTAATCTAAACTAAAATGGTAAGGGACATTAATTTCACAAACTGTTAATGGGTTTTATGGTTTGTCATCAATACATTTGACTCATGAGACTATTACCACAGGAACCTACATCGTACTAATAATGACTGGATCAAGACTTTCGAGACTTGCAACATTTCATCATAAAAATACAGTTAATTATGGGTTTGATGATTCATGCTGCCGTTCCTCATTCATTTTGTATGATTCAAGTTTAGTAGCCAAGTAAATTAATTGTTCCGTAAAAATTAAACGGTTTCAGCGAAATGCTTGGTGGCGCCACGACGGGACACGTCCCTTTGCTGAAATGATTTCGAATTTCATTTGGTTTTTGTGTTTGGTGCCAACTATAAATTATTTAGATGTTTTTATTAGTGTAGGGGTTTGTTAATTTTTCCTTCTTAGAGAGACCCTGCAAGGGACCCCCTGCATTAGACCCACTTATGACGAAACATCGTGTAGTTTTAGTCGGTTCGATTAAGAAATACCACTTCACCAAGTTCACCGTGAGCCCCGGTGAGTTGATAACCCGTGGGGCTTTCACACGAAAAAAAATGCTTACAAGTTTATTTTTATTAGTTTTTGCTTTTCAGTTCCTTTTAAATGTCATCGGTTAAAATCAACTGGAGATTTCTGTGATTTTGTAGTGTTATTTAAACTACATTATGTGTGTCAAGTTTCAACAGAATCGTTTTACAGATGACACATACTATACATTCCAATAAAAGTTTCCCATCAACAACGCTTTTCATGTAACACAATTAAGCTAACTGACGAAAATTATGATACATTTTCGCTTAAATGAACATCATCAAAGCAATTGACTTTACAGTCATATTATAGCGTTATTGTCGCAACTTAAAAGGTGTATAGGAGTTTCTTAATGTGTCCAAGTGTTGATCAATTCAAGATGAATATGTTGTAGGCAAAAGGACCGTCGATGCGAGAGAATGGGGAGTCATTATACGAGTCGGTTATTGATGTTATTAGTTTCTTTGTCATATAAAAGCGAGCATGTTTTTGCTAAACGATGTTAGATATACAGGCTGCTTGAAAGTTATTTCTTTGAATTCACTTTTGGTAACATGTATCATGCTAAAAGTTAAACATGAATTCATTCATTCATTCATTATCTCATTCTAGCTTACGATGTATGAATGGTTTTATCATATTCTTATTTAATATTACTCTGGCATTAGATCATATTTTTTAAAACAGTACTATGTTGATAACCTACACTCCGACTCAGTATAATTAGGTGTAAACAACCCAAATCCTTAAAAAATTATCCAAGAACACTTTACTGATTTTAAATAAACGACTTCAGATATAAGGTTTTGAAAATGCAGGTATGAAAATTATTATTTATTTATAGAAAAATATACTAACAAGTGAAACACCTTTTCGAGTAAGTATTTAATATTACGTAATATAAAATGAAACGTCCTGTATCTGCTTATAGAGCAGATACAGGACGTTTCACATCCAACTACAAATCAATGGGCAACAAAGAACGATTTAATGGACCTTTTAGTAGTCATAAACGAGACAAATTCACTTTAAAAACCGATTCTAACATGTTTTCAAACGAACTATAGCGATAAATATCGGTTCTTTGTCATACTCGAAACGATTATGAACAACTTATCGCACAGAAATGATCTTTCGAGTCATTGAATAAAATTCATTATACATAATTATTTATTAGGATTTTCTTTCTATGCGCGTGATATTGGTTTCTTACCAATACGGTCTACATTAAATGTTTATTTTTTATACAATCAGGGTGTTAATCGAGCTCCTGGGTTCTACTGATAAGAAGCGGCTACTAATGACTTTAAACACATAAGTTCCATCTCTATTCCTGTCCCCATGGAGCTCCGAAGACTGTATTCACCATCAGTAACAAAACGGTATGCTGAAGGTACGATGCAAATCAATGTACTATGAGGTGACTATATTCCTATATCATATATTATGCCAACATGGGAACTAAAATACCTTCAAAGCGGCTGCACTGATTTTCACCACCATTAAGACCTTGTGATGCAAGGAATATGAATACAAAGTTTGTGCAAATTAATGACTATTTCTTGTCCACTACACACATAAATGTGTTTCACTGCAATTTATTTTTCCGAATTTATGTTTGCATGTTTTATTTTGTTTAATTTCAATATTTCAGGCTTTTACCAAAAACAACATATTATACGCTGTTTAATTTTTTTGTAACAAAAGTCAAGTTAAATAAAAAAACTGTATTTTATAAATTTCGTCGGATAATATTGACTCAATTAGATTGGGTGAAACAGTTACTGTAATACTACTAAGAACCATCGTAGTTACATCAGCTTTCCTATCATAAATTGGTCCTTATATTTCGGAGTACGAAGTCAGGCACATTTAATAATAATAATATTTATTGCAACCAAAAACAATGTTAACAATACACATGAGCTTGAAAATAACTTTTCTAGTGAGATCCGTGTTCCATGGTTAACAACAGTAGGTAAAGTATATATGTAATTCCTATGTTTCAATCAAGGTTTGGAAAAACAATAAAATATGATCTATAAGGTATGAAAATTGGCAAGTTTCAAACTTATAAAATTGAAACGTGATATTTTCTGCGAGTGTCTCTCTGGACTACGGAAGGTTAAGAAAATATTATTAACCCTGACGACTAATGACACCATTCAATTTAAAATATTCTCTAACTAAACGCACAGAGAATCAGTATACTGAAGTGGAAGTTGGCCGTGTAGGGCGTCCTGCGACACGATGGACCGACGACTTGAAGAAAGTACCTAGCAGCAAATGGATGAGGATTGCCCAAGACCGGGATAGTTGGCGCTTCTTGATTGAGGCCTTTATCCAGCAGTGGACGGCGATAGGCTAAAAATTGAAACGCGACGATTCCAAAGTCTAACTAAACAAAATTGTGTCACATAACAAAATAACAGTTAATTGGTTTCACAAACATGTTCATAAATATCACTTCATTTCATACGAATACAAATATTGTTAACATCTGCTCATAAGCTGAGAAAACATTTTTTGACAAGGCTTTACGTCAAAGGCTTCACGTTCCGCCTAATATCTCCCGAGTCACGACCGCCTTTAATATAATTATTGTCAAAAGCCATCTCACATATTCTTGCGCTCCAATGAATTTCTTCGCAAAATAAAATGCGCTCAATAGCAATGTAATCTTTTGGAGTTTCGTACACAATGACGGACAGGATAAAGCATCATATTTATTTCATAATAAATGACAATTATCGTAAATTGATTTCCTTGTCGACAATGAAGATGCAGCTAACCAAACATTGGCCAGAAAGGTACGGTCCCTGTCATTGTGAAGACTTGTGTCGTAGAAATATGAAAAGTACAGTTGACAAAAGATTTGTATTTATTGTACTACATAGAGTAACAAATATTATGTACGAATTATTCGTTTGTTATTAGTTAGTTTTGAATAAATAAATAGGGAGATATTAATATTTATAGGCATTCTCTTAAAGTAAATAAACTATTGCCCAATATTTTATCTAGTTGCGTAACTTTGGTTTATTTTTCCTGCACTGCTAACACCACATTGAAATACAAAGTCAATTAAATAACTAACGAGCCTCGTAAGGTTCGTGGGTTATTAAATTATTCTGTATTAAAAAAAAACAACATAACTAATTAAATTTCTTGAATTAAAAAAAGCATTGCCTTAGCAGATGCGGATTAGTTGGACCGATATGAACCTGGTTCATCACTGATATAACTATAACTATTAATCCACTTCACTAATTTAGTAAAATGGTTTGACTTAATTATTGAACGGTAAAAAAACAATCATTTGGCCACTGTTTGTGTTCACTTTGTCTTATAAGCATAAAAGTATCTGCACGTTTAATAAATAAATTTTAATATTAAAAAATATTTTCTACATATCCTATATATTGTAGTGACGGGACCTCTCGCACAGCTTGCCTACTCCTTCGATTGGAAGAATAACTCTTTACTACGCGAGAGGCATAGACTGGTGGCACCAAACTCGAATTTAGAACACGTTCGAAATATTTTAGGAAGAATAAATGTTGAAGACAAGAGAGTCGCGGGGAGGACAGAGGCCTGTCTGGACGATCGTGCCAAAGGTGCACGGAATAATTCAAGAAGTGTTATTTATAATTAATTTGTTTAAAGTTTTAATTGTTACATGAATAATCTGATCCTGATTATATCACATAGTGCGTTTGCCTGCTCTTTTAATTTTCCTCCTCTAGCTAATACCTGTCGAAACCGGATACCCTAAAGCCCCAAGCTTTACACGTGGTGGAGTACGCCGCAGTTGATTTAGAAGAAGTACTCCACGCGTTACACGTGGTGGAGGCTTTACAATATTACATAGTACGCCCATCTCACGAATCAATTCTCAAAGTTTTTTGCCCATCTTTTCCGAAAGACAAACTTAACTTTGCAGTTTAAAAAATACTCTCCCATACATCGATATACGACAAAGACAAATTTCCAACCGCAAAATATCAGTTTGTAATCACAAAAGCTTTTTTCGACTTCTGGATTTTTTCCTTTACTTGGGCTGTTGAACCTTGCTTTTTACCAAATTTCATGCTTGTAGGTTTATGGGAAGTACCCTATAGGTTTTGATTTACCAGCAAAATGTTCAAATCTAAAGCTTCATGGTTGTATCTTTTGATTGCCTGTTATCTTTTGACATCAAGTCAAGCAGACGTAAGTATTTAGTATTACTTTCAACTTTAGGCGTCTACGGGTTCCTGAGAAAAAGGACCTTTACAGACACACCGACAGACAGATAGATGGAGAACAAAATAATCCTATAAGGGTTCTTTTTTCCCTTTTGAGGAACGGAACGCTAAAAATTTTATAGAATGCAGATTTTTTTCCTGCAGCACTGTACTAAAAGGTCTGGGAGAAATTCCTCGCTCAGTGATTTTCTCTGGCTTAAAATGAGAACTCTGCTTAAAGTGGAAAAACAAAAAAGTCATGAACAAGATAGCAGAGTTCCAATTCTCTTATCTTGCTCATCACAAACTCTCATCTTAAATAAGTAATTCCTTCCGATCAAGATGACATTGTTCAATATACAGAGAGGACTAAAAAATTGGTAATATTTATTTATTTATAGAGTTCGTAGCAGTATACACGTCTGTCACATTGAATTTAATGAGAGTGAAATAATTGAATTAAGTACTTTGAAATAAGTGGACGTCTCATGAAACACTTCATTGGTTTTCTAAAAAAAAAAAAGAGACAGATGCCCAGATGGATATTAGAATTTTAAAGCTAAGCATTCAGTTGCGAAGCACGCTCTTACTGCAGCGAAACGACTTTGTTAAGGGGACATTTAAAAGTATGATGTGTAAATAAAGGCGTAGAGAGGTACAATAAACGCGAGGTGGTCGAGAACTCCCGCGGTGTTCTGCGGACGTGCAAACATAGTCGCCAAAATTTGAGTTAAGGTACAGTCTCGGTACAAAGACAATAGTCCTTAACTATTCTCTCTACCAAAATCTGATATGATGATAAGGTTACCTTATAATATAATGTAACATAGAATGGTAACGTATAGAATTAACGCAAAAATCTGATTCATTCGGCATCTTTAGGATAACCTCAGCGCCTCAACCTGGTGGTTGATAATTTGACAGTCGGTTACCGCTTAACAATGCGTACACACTATGGTGATAAGAAAATTATAATAAATTTATTATATTCGAATAAAAGTATTTAACTAGTTCCTGTGTAGCATTCTTAAGATTATTAACTAAAACTACGATCTTTTTCCTTCAGAAACCACCGTCGCCAATGTTTTAACGTAATCAGATGATTGGTATAGAACATGAACACATAAATAAACAAATATTTACTTTTCTAATAATTCCTTGCACTGTATATTAACTTAATTAGATATTGCAATTAAATTAAAATGTGTAGTGTATGTAAGTTCCCTAATGTTTTCATATAGTTCTAAATAAGTCACCCTCACGGAACACCCCCTTAATATTGTCCCCGTGCCTCGAAAGAAAAGCTAACTGTCCCAACGGAGGCATTGTTTCTTTCATTCGTAAGGCAAATATTGGTCGAGGCTTATTCATCCCGTTTGCAAACACAGCCCTACTGGGTGGCGGCCAACAATGCACTTCTAAGAAAATTCGTGACAGCACTCCAAATATAGTGATTATACACTAATTGTGTACAAACACCTGGACTTTTATATAGTTTTTAACTTGAACGACATATTTTAAGCAATAGAGCCGTTGGTGTCTAATTGATAGCCACTCATTGTGCTTGTATTACAAGTCGCGAGGTTATTGGTAATGCATGTCGTTTAGAAAACATCTGCGGTAAGACGCTGGGTCTCCTACAAATAACAACAAGAGTGTAATTTTTTTTTTGCATACGTTCGTAGACACTCCTTCTAGGAAGAGCATATAACGTATGTACAACAACGACCGAATAACTATATCATCATTAAAAATCCTAAAGACAATCCTCTAGGATGAATGTTATCGGTTTTGTGAGGACAATCGATCGAAGCGACTAATTTTTGTATGTCCTCTATCTCGAATAAGACCTCAGTTGTGTCACGAGTACTCACGAGGCATGTTTTCTTTTGTACTTAATTGTCCGAAGAACATGTAACCACCGTGCATGCTTAATCTTATTATAAGCTATGACACCATAACCAAAACGATTAGAATGTCTGTAGCATTTCATAGTTTTGGGAAGACTTCTGGTATTTTTAACAACTTCAATTGCTTGATAAGGCGGAGGTCCACGTCGTTAGAGTAAGGGCACCACTTGTGTACTCGGTTTTTAAGGCTGATGCCGTATGATGATATATGACATCATGAGTAACATACCGCGGCCATATTAAATTTGTTTTCGAATCGTACAGCTAGTTTCCAATTTGGAATATTATAAATGAATTGCATACACTCATAGACGGGTTACTCTAAGGAGAATATTTCTATAAAACTGAGTATTATAATATCCTTCCTCATACATACTAATATTGTAAAATTCCTCACTAAGTCGTGACTACCGTGGTACTTACATAATACACGACCTTATCACATATGCACATAATTGTTTATAATAAAAAGGAACATTCAATTTGAATACTTAGAAGGAAGTGATAAAACCTGTTAACGACCTTGCATCCTGTGTAGATACAGACGGGTTTACTTTACGTATACTTGACTTAGGTTAGGAATGTCATTTTGATTTACAAAAACATTAACCAGTATTCAACCTTATTATTGAGTGTTTAAGGTGGATAACAGCTTTATTCTTCAAGATAAGGTTTAACCCGTCAGTGCCAGAGGTACTTGTTGTTCCATTTTAGTGCTTGATGGGTCAATATTGAATGTGCTTGGGGTAAGTGTATGAATGGTTAATTGTGTAGAAGTTAACAGGTACGTGCTGTTTTCTATACTTCCCGCGGTGCTTGAATGATTAAGTGTTAATTATTATTAATTTTGAAACTTTTGTGATAATTTTAACGATAAGTGTCATCAAGAAAAACATATCAGTGATGTTTTCTTCATTGTATGAGTTCCTGAAATTACATTGTGGTTATTTGTGTTAATTTTATACGACATTATTTTTATTAAATCATTAGCATAATGGTTGTACCTAGTTTGTTTAGATCAATAAAAATAAAATAATAATACTGCTCCACACATCTCACACACGGCCGTCTGATCCCAAACTAGGCAGAGCCTGTGCTATGGTAACCAGACTGCTGATAAACATACATATATATTTCTAACTACTTACATATTATAGATAAATTACACCCAGACACAGAACAAATTATCGTGCTCATCACACAATTATTTGTCTTGGTCTTGAATCGAACCCACGACCTCTGGCTTAGCAGTCAGGGTCACTAACCACTAGACCAACAGTACTTAAATTTGACAGACGACTACTATACTTGCTATGTGATATTTTACGCTTTATAAATGTGTTAACTTTTGTCTTCATATTAACATAAAGCAAGTTTAGGTCATTATTAATCCGCTGAATTGGGTGTATATTGAATAAAGAGTTCAAGGATCAAGTTGAGTATTAACTTCTAGATCCAACATTTTCAATCGGTCTTTATATCTTTCTAAAGAGTTTTAAGTACGTACGGTTAAGAGTTTTAGTTACATTCCAGGTATATTTATACCATTAACTTAGCTATACACATTTTAATTAAAAGTAACGATATTACATAATAATATGTAAGCTTGAAGCACGTTGAATACACGTGTAAAAAGAACAGCATAGTCTTATAGTCGTTCCTGATTACACTGTGTCCTACTGGGTACCAATAATAATGATTAAATTTACTATTAGCTTGCAAACGAATCAATTATCAATTTACATATTGCACAAATGAATACAATAGGGTACTTTAAAGTAGATCTTAAAAATTATAAAGGCTTATACCTTCTTAAAATGATTTAATGAATACAATACCACAAGATTATCTCCGTGTATTAGTAGTTGCTTTCATTTATCAACCAAGACGCATCAAGCCTTGTGTGTGTTAAATAGATTCACCAACAACAAAGCGCTTAGCAATCAGGACACAAATCAAAGACGTAAGGAATGGCCTCATACTGGGCCATTATCAACCGTCACGCCGAACTTCAATAGTGTGACACTATTGTGAAATTTCTCACTTGGGGTATTGGCGACCCGCAGCGTTTGTCGGGTTAGCCTCAAGTTTGAACCATTGTTAGCACACGTGCGGACTGAATGGGCCCTTAGAAGGTTTCTTTGACAACCCTATTTATGTTTGGACGCCTAATTGAATTATAGGGCGCGGCTTATGAGGGCGATAGCGATCCGATTTTGTAATTACTGTTTTGTGTTGGTATTTTGATTGTAGGTTCCTTGTTAGTGGGATAAGGGTTTGCAGATATTTGTTTTGGGGACTTATATTATGTGTAGGAATTCCACAAGGAACTGATTAATTATCTATAGCAAAAGGCAGTCTGTTGTAGTGAAGGTAAGTAATTCGCAATGTTTATGTTAGTGAGATGGGTTACTACAAATTTCCAAATGAATTGGAGCCTACAAACTTTTACTCCACAGAAGACCTTCTTTACCAGTAGTAATAGCGCAGTACTCAGTGTTTTTTACTGGTGAGTATGGTCACTAGAGCTCCATAGTGTTGCAGGTAACCGCTTACCATCAGCCGGGGGTTGTGTTTGTTTGCCAACTTAGTCCAATAAAAAAACTATTTAAAATGTTACTAACGTACGTAAAGAATTTAAGCCGTTTTGGTTGGTACCCAGTTTCCAGTGAATTCCTCAAATAAATGTCTATTTGATAATAACAAATCTTCTTGTTTTGCCTTTCATGGAAGGAAAAACTAAAAGATTTATATCGTTCTTATGTAGTTTTGAGTCTTCTAAGCTTCTCTTCTAATATTATTGAAGTGAAAACTTCTTTAGGCACGTTTGTGCACTTTTGCTATGGGGAAAAGGCATTGAACCCGTGACCGTCACGCTAATAATACATATATAGATCCACTAGAGGGCGTTAATTTAAACATTGAGTACTGTTAGCTCCTTATTAATGAATGTCACCAACCTGCTAATGTGCTTTTAAGTTTGTTGTTTCGTTTCAGTTTTCATTTCTGTCGGCAGTCCCATGACTGCCATTTTTTATGAATAGTACCTTCTAACGAGGGTCTTCTACATAGTAAAGGTTCTTAATCAGTTGTACACTTGTTCAGTCAAATAACTTAAGATAAAAAAAAACACTCTAGTATCAAAATACGACTTCCATAAGTTTCCCATAACGTTTTAAGCCTACACAAACATTCCTTACCGTATCTATGCCCGCCATTTTACTCCCAATAAACAAACAAGCCCCCGCACTTGTTTGCAAAGATAACACGACTCACGAGTCAATCCCGTCCAAAACAAATATGTGTAGAGCTCTCAAGGACGACTCGTATGTTTAGATTGTGATATTGTGGACCATTATAACTTGAGCTCCATCTTACAAAGTCAGTTCATAAGTGATGCGACAGATTATACGATCGTTGGGTCTGATATTGTGGTTCGTTAGAGTATTGCTTAATATCAAAATATGACATTAGGAAAAGATGATTCCTTAAATAAAATTTTGGTTCTTAAATAAATAATGATGTCTAGTTTGCAAGTCTAAAGTAACAGGTAGGCTATATTTTTTAAGGTTTCTATGACAAGCTTAAAAAAATCTAAGACGTTCTTAAGTCGACCGTTACATGTAAACAGTGCCGGGGATTGTTTAATAAAATCAAAAAAAATGTTTGTTGTAAAAAAGAAAACAAAGTAACTTGCATGTAAATTGTAAAAATGTGATTTAGAAATGTGCACCGACACGATATTATTCGAAAACCTTTTGTTTTTGAATTATGACATAGCGGTTGTAATATATGCTCATAATTATGTTGTCTTTATATTATTATAATACTAACAGCGGCTTGCGGTTTCACCCGCGTAAGTCCCGATCCCGTAGGAATGTCGGGATAAAAAGTAGTACATACCAAGTTTTATTGCAATCGGTCAAGTAGTTTTTGTGTGAAAACTTTACAAACATACACACAAATGTTTCCTCTTTATAATATTAGTTTAGACGTAGGTACTTTAGAGTAGCGTTCAGGGCACTTGAGATTACGCTGAATGGGATTGTCTAAATTTGCTTTTAAATTATCTGTAATATTACGAACTAGGTTTTAGACTAGGAAAATGAGAAAAGTTTACCAAAAACAGTGTTTTGTTTTACATCGTATTGTCGTTTCGTAAGTACTCTTAAAGCCACAATACTAGTAAGTGTCAAGCGTAAGTTCTAACATCAATGCATAAACAATAAATTTGCATTAATTAACACTTGAGTATTTAATGAATTTGTTCATCCGGACTTTCATTGCACATAGTAATGCACTTTCATACCTTATTGGACTGGTCTACGGATTCATAGATATTCATGACCCTTCCGAGTTAAGGTGGTAAGTATATTCTAAGGAATGTTGGGGATAAGGCCTAAAAGTTATAAAAAGAACGACGGACTTATATTTACTTTATTATACAAGATGTTATCCAAACGAGTGGTAATTTTTGGAAAATTCGTTATTTTTAATACAGAAATTTTATTTTCAAACTATAAAATCAAACTGGATAATTAATAAAAAAAAACTTTAAAAAAAGTATCACCGACTTCAATGCTTCTTAATCATGATGAATTGTAATAAGTTGCATTCGCATCCCTCAATTTTCCACCTTAGGAGGTGGAATATTTTCTTTAAATTGAAATGGGTCCGAGCTTGAGTACAATAAATTCAATAAAAAAAATATTATAAAAATCTGTTGACAAAGCGCAAAGGTATCGCCTTACTTACACATAAAAAAGAACCTCCTCCTTTTTGAAGTTGGTTAAAAATTTACCGATAATACTAATATTTCGAATGAAAGATGTTGATATTAATAAAACTATCCTACTAATATTATAAACGTGAAAGTTTGTGAGGATGTGTGGATGTGTGGATGTATGGATGTATGGATGTTTGTTACTCTTTCACGCAAAAGCTACTGAACCGATTGCTGTAAAACTTGGTATGTAGATAGCTGGAGATCTGGATAAACACATAGGCTACTTTTTATCCCGATATTCCCACGGCATCGGAAACCGCGGGGCGCAGCTAGTATTTAATACCAAGGATGTTGATATGTTGATTAAATGTCCGGAAAAAAATAAAGTTACTTTATTTCAGAACTTATTTTTCTTGACAATTTCTTTATAGGTGTTACAGAAAGGTGTGGTCATATTTTAGTCACAACGTGAATAATGTAAACCGCTATTTTTTTTTTATTTCGTATTTTTTAATACAGAAATCTTATTTTAAAACTGAAAAAATTAAATTGAAAATTGATCCATAAAGCTAATATTTCGTATGTGATAGGGCTGACATGAATGAAACTATAGGTATTTAATACCAAGGATGTTGATGTAATGTCCAGATTTTTCTGAAAATGTCTGCAAAAAAAAACATAAAAAAAACAAAATGATTGAAATTATCATAAAAAAAAATTTGGTCTTTATCTGCTGGCGAGTATGGTTATAGTTATGGCCTCCGGTAACCGCACTCACTTGGCGAAACACAACGCAATCAATGCTTTACAGCTGGTTTTCTTTGAGGCCGTGGTATCAATCTGTTTGAGCCGGCCCATACGTGCCGAAGCATAGTTCATCCGCAAACATGGTAGAAGGTGGTAAAATCTACACTATCGGTGTTACAAGGGTTTATAGGCACTGGTAACCGATTACCACGAATTACAAAAAAAATGAAGCGTGCAAAGTACGTGCGCGTATCCAATCAATACTATTAACTGTCGAATCATTCATAAACCCTCTTTTAGCGATACTTCAAGCTCACATAATTGGCCATACAAGGATGCTTCACGTGCTTTGTAGGACATAATAAGGAAATACCGATTACACGCTTTAAATAAACGAAATACTACCGAAGTTATTTCGGTTACTTATCAAAATCCATTTTTTATATTTTTTTAAGTACCTTTAATAAGTATTTTATTTATGAAAATATTTTTTTTTTAAATGCATACGACTATTATTCTTATTAGTCTCTCCAAATAACATACATTTCTTGTTTTAGTAGTGGATTTACACCAGTACTGTACTGAATGAGGTTCAAACCCACAACTACTAATTCGCAAATTCAACGCCTTACCAATTACGCTACCGCCGCAATAATTGTATTTATAGTTTTCGTAGAGGGTTTTTATTATTTATAATATAAAGACCACCCTCAGAAGCAATTACAACAAATATTTTTTTTTAAATCAGATGGGACATCATCTGTATATCAAACGAGAAACACTTGCAATTGGAAAGGTAAACAGCGCAGCCAATACGGTAAACCTAAGAGTTTTCTCATTTTTGTGAAGTCTGCCAGCCCGTGATAAAAACCTCTGATATTAAGAAGAGCTCTATCCTCAGAACTGTAACATTTTACTGTACAAAAGTGCCAGCACTACTACAACCATGACAAGCTTGTAGCGTCTACTAGAGGGGCAAATTAACTAAAAGTAAAATAAATAAAACTTCTGGATTCTGATAGTTAATCAACATTTCATGGCGTTTGCAACGAAGCCTTTTAAATCAGTTTCCGCCATTCACCAGTGACCGTTGTGAAATCGATTGCGAGTCCGCCCATTCATTCCTCGGCCATACAAAGATCCTTAAGTTTGAATGAACGAGTAGTTTATATGATGTTGCGTAATGTTCATTTTGACTTACGAGCACTCCTTTGTTATTGAACCTCTTGACAGTACGTAGGTGGGCATTTACATGATAATGGTGAAATTCGGTTAAAGACGTTTTTAAAGCAGTACGTGTGTAAGAGTATAAAACACGTTTCTTATCAAAAGGTAATTGTCAATGTAGTTACGTAAAATGGACTGGCCTGTTGGTCTAGTGGTTAGTGATACTGACTGTTGAGCCGGAGGTCGTGGGTTCGATTCAAACCCAGGACAAATATTTGTGTGATGAGCACGATTATTTGTCCTGTGTCTGGGTGTAATTTATCTAAAATATGTATGTATTTAGAAATATTTAAGTATGTTTTTCAGCAGTCTGGTTACCATAGTACAGGCTCTGCCTAGTTTGGGATCAGAGAGCCGTGTGTGAGATGTGTGAAGTTATTATTATTATCATAATTAAATACTGTACAACAGTAGTCTTTTGTTATATACTGTTTGAATGTATATGCTTTACTTTTTTATACATCTTGGTTAATCATTACTTTTGTTTAAAATAGTATAATGATAGCGAGGTGGTATATCCATTGGTCACGTTGGGATGTTAGAAATTAATTATCGCTTGTTTGAAAGTCAAAGGCTGATTGTCATATCTGCTCATCGATTGATAGCCACGAGCCTCGATCAACACCTTAGGAGGCTCGCGTTAGACGGCTCGATCAAGGGACTGATGCAGAAGGCAGTTCTCCTCGACACCGCCCGTATAGTGAGGAGGTTCCAGTCTTTGGAGCCCTATCCACCGGTGTCTTGGGCCCTGTACCCAATGTCGGTGGTCTTCTATATTTTGTTTTGTACATATATTTAAAAATGTAATTTATAGGTTTAAAGATTAATATAGAGAAATAATATAAATAACTTCACACATCTCACACACGGCCGTCTGATCGAAAACTAGGCAGAGCCTGTACTATGGTAACCAGACTGCTCATAAAGATACTTATATATTTCTAAATACATACATATTATAGATAAAATACACCCAGGCACAGAACAAATTATCGTGCTCATCACACAATTATTTGTCCTGGGTGGAAATCGATCCTACGACTTCTGGTTTAGCAGTCAGTGTCACTAACCACTACACCAACAAACCAGTCAACTGTAGGTGCAGCATTCATCTTAATTTTATATGAACTTACCATAAAAAACAAAAATTGTTAGCACTCTTATTATTCTCTGTAGTGTATTTTACTTCATAATTTCATCATGTTAATGATAAACACTTTTTGTTATCGATTACCGTGATAACTTCATTTCATGATATGACGATATGAAATGTCACATTTGTTACGGTGAGTTGTAAGCTACGGCAGAAATAAACAACCACCCAGTCACCCAGTGTCAAAATGACTACATAATTATTATAAAACAAAGTCCCCCGCCGCGTCTGTCTGTTTGTCTGTTCATGATAATCTCAATAACTGCTGAACGAATTTTCATGCGGTTTTCATCAATAGACAGAGTGATTCATGAGGAAGGTTTATATGTATAAGTTGTTAAGATTTCGTGTAAATTGATTGAAATATGTTAATGATTGTTGAAGATGTCTCATCTACCCTTGCGAAGCCGGGGCGGGTCGTTAGTATTTAATATAAATATGCAATATAATGGCAACCAATACTTAAAAGCTTTGGTTTTTACGCAGTGCAACTCAAATATCGATGATACAAAAGACTTCAACGCGCATCTTTTACGAGTACGTACGTATTTTCTTATAATTTTTTATACGACTGCCCAAAAAAATATGTAGGTATGTAATTTTCTTTATTTTACCATAACTTTTAAATGCCTGAATAGATTTGGATGTAGGAATTAGGTATTGTTAGAATCCTTAGATCATCCCGAACAACACCAACCATAATTTTTTGAAATAAAAATATGATATGACAATATGACGACAATAGTACGGCAGTTCTGTTTTCACACTGTGATTGTATTCTAGAGAAAGCTAGGAATTCTTATCTTCAGCTTAATAATATAATTATAAGCATTATTAACTTGGTTATACAGTTAAGCCTAATATTCAATTCAAATTGGTTACACAATGCATGAATGAGGAGTAGGATGAAGCGTATTATAAAAATAACAATATCAATTAAACGAAAAAACAATATATGCTAATTTTCAATGCGTGTGTGCGTGTGTTTATGTGTGTGTTTGAGTATCTCTCAACTCTAATAACCAGCAGACACTACTGGCGTAGTAGTGGTTAACTAAGGTCTACTGTACTTCCAATTCGAGCAAAAATCTATGTAATTCGTCGCCAAGTGGTCGTTAGGAACCATAAAATAAAAAAAAAAACTAATAAAAAATACGGAAAATTATCGGGACTATAATGAGCCCCTATACTCAGCATGGGTCCGAAATTCAATCAATAGAAATTTATTGGCCAGATTCGCAAAGGCTACGCTTGGTTTTTGAATTTTTCGATTGTGTAAGGCGGGGTATACTTTTTTGTTATGAGATAATAGGCCGGCGCGAGCTGAGGCCGTCCGCTATTATGCCCCAACTGAAATGACAGTAAAAGTTACGCCCACTTTTTAGATCCTTTTTGTGCAGGCTTCAAAGGTTTTTAAAGATTAAAGAATACGTTTATGGTTACGAGGCTTCTTTTTTCGATTGTATATTATTTTTATTTGATTCATGTCATATGTATTGTATATTATGTGTATCGATCAAATATAAGGAGGTAGGGCATGGCAAGTTTGTACTCGAGTTGTAGCCCATTGATTGATTGAAATCTAGCCTAGATTATACCTAGTTGTTAGTTTTAACAATTTACGTATACATTGAGTGTTGTGGAATAATAATAACTTGACGCATATCATACAACCCAGTTTGATCTCAAAGTAGGCAGAGCCTGTACTATAGTAACCAGACTGCTGATAAACATACCTATGTATTTCTAAATACATACATATTATAGATAAATTACACCCAGACCCAGAACAAATGATCATGCTCATCACACAATTATTTGTCCTGGGTGGGAATCGAACCCACGACCTCTGACTCAAAAGTCAGGATCACTCACCACTAGACCAAACAGGTCAGTCTAATCTTTTCTCATTTTCGATAAACTTGTTATTAGATTGTATGAAGAAGTCGACTCAAGTAAAAACTCACACTAGTTCTTAAGTGTGTTTGGAGATAGAATAGCATACAGAACACTGCAGTGTTAGCTTTCGTAATGCTATTTCTATCTCCTTCGTATGAGTCAAGGTTTTCCCAACGGACTACAGTATGGGGATCTTCAAGGAGTTAGAAAGAAGTTTATCGATGTTCAAAAGGTCGGCAACGCAATTGAGTACTCTAGAATTGCAAGCGTCCATACGCTACGGTAATTGCAAACCATCAGTTGGGCGTATGCTTGCTTGCCACCGATATGGTATAAAAAAGAAAAGAGTTAGCAGAGCTAGCATAAGAGCGGAAATTGGGTTGTTAATGCACAGTTGATCCAAATGCGGTAGCGAGTCTGTTTAAACCACTGGTAATTGCTCACTTGCTCACCATCAGGCGGTCTGAGTGTTTATTACGAACATAAAATAATGTATTTACTTCAGTGTTACTGAAGTTATTCGAATGTTATCAAATCCACAGAGAAAACCGTCTTTGAAGTACATTTTTTTTTATCTTACATGGCCTTTCATAATATAGATACGGACGAAGTATACGCAGAATCAAAACCTACATAATTATAGTAATAATTTAAACCGCAGCATGGCTTGTTTTGTAGTTCTTTGAACGTGGATAAACATACATTGTTACATATTTTTTTGTGATTCATGATTATCATGACTGGCCTGGTGGTCTAGTGGTTAGTAATCCTGACTACTAAGCCAGAGGTCATGGGTTCGTTTCCCACCCAGGAAAAATAATTGTGTGATGAGCATGATTATTTGTTCTGTGTCTTATCATTTAGTAAGTTAAGTATGTTTATTAGCAGTCTGGTTACCATAGTACAGGCTCTGCCTCATTTCGGATCAGACAGCCTTGAGATGTGTAAAGTTATTATTATTTGTTTATGTTTAAAGTAAATAGAACATGTACTTAAAATTATTTGTTACTTTAATTTTATTTCCTTAATGAAAAAAAAACAGACCGTTTTTGGTCAGGTAGAGCCTCTTTTATGAAGGTCGTGATAACGACTTCCATTATCGCTAGAAACACGCAAACAAGCTCAAATGCCCCTCTAGTGGCTATCTAACACGTGTTCTGCATGCTTTGTTACACTAACAGTACAATAACTAAAAAACAAAAAGTAACTTTGAATCTTAATATTGAGGAGTTTAAGTCTTTATTCGATTGCCAAAGTATTTGTATATTTGTGAAACAGGCACCTATTCAAAACGTAATAAGTAAACTATATTGTTTATTTGATATTAAACTTATGCTTCAAAATTTAAGGTTTATATTGGATTGTGTTGAATGAATATAAAGCCTGTTTACCATAGCAATAAAAGTTAAGAATATCTCTTGATTTTTAAGGGGCACTTTAAGGCTCTTCTGAGTTCTCTCGTAAACTGATTGTGTTACAGCGATCCATCAAATTGAAGACGTTTCATTGCCTTCTATTGAGCTTTTTGCCGCTCCGTCATTTCCTGTGCCCGGAGCCTGGATTTCGACCAAATTTTTGCGAGAACAATTACATTTTTTCAGTCTTTTTTTTCTTTTTTCGGTCAGTTCGTAAGTATTAGGTTACCGAATGTTAGATAAAATAAGTTTTTTAGAAAAAAAAAATCGTTTGCTAGTTGTTCGTGAGTTTTTGGCAATTCTATGGTATTTTTTTATCTTTTGGGATGGCCGCGTTTTGTGCAAGATAAGTAGCCAAAGGTTTTTATTAGATGGTTTAGTCCGAACCGTTGCACCTGCCTTTTTAAATTGCGTAGAAACATATCAATTTGTAGTATTTAAAAAAATGTATAATTTATTTATTTATTTATATGAGGGGCTCGTGGCTAAGTGGGAACTGAATAGGTTAGCACATTACAAAGTTAAGTAATACTAGCCAGGTCAGTCTAGGATCAGTGACCATTCTTAACATATTGAGATCTCTTCGTACCTCGGAGAGCACGTTAAACCGTCGGTGCCGGGTGCCATACAAACACCTGTGGCATTCGTTACGGGTAGTTGGAGCCCTAAAAAGTTCTACAACCTGGTTTAAATACAGAACTTCGATATCGCCTAGTACTTGGGTTGTGGCCGTCTGATGGCAGTCACTTCACGTAAAATATTAAAGTTCGACCGCATCGTAGTTAGACTGAAAGCCGACCCCAACTTATTTGGGAAAATGTGCGGAAGATGAATTTATGTATTTATATATTTATTTAATTTTATATCTAATAATAATATTGCCATCATACCTGGTTAGTACATCTAATTCCTAAATGTTATGGTACTAGTTCATAATTTAGATTATCACAGTACGTACCGTCATGCGTCAGCGTGGATATTGCATGGAGCTAAGATGATTATGTACCTATCTAAAATTACACCTATTTTACTCCATGTTAGTGGCAAACAAGCATACGGTCCGCCTGATTGTAAGCAGTTACCTTAAGCATATGAATGCTTGCGAATCCAAAGAACGGCTTCCAGACAATTTGACTAGATTTTCAATTGAATGTTGTCGTGTAGACGTAAATCCTCTATTTCAAGGTCATTGGGTGATCAGGACCAACCGACTTTATCATGTCACATTAAATGGATGAAATCGGGTCGTGTGGACACTAATCGGCCAATTTTATCATTTCGTCTGGTTGCAGACGGTACTGAGCGGATGTACTCAGATTGTTTTTTACAGTGGTGTGTATTAATGCAGTATTAACACATTTTATCAGTTCAATGGTTAAATTTACAAGATGATTTTTATTATAACATCAATACAGGTAACATTTCTTCAAAAACAAAAACTATTAGGTATACGGGAACACATCTTACAAACCTCCGTCCAGTACAAAAAATAAAATCAAATGAAAATTGGTGATTACGTTGTGGAAGTGGACGGGAAATCTGTTCGTAAGTCAATTCAATCATAAATCTGTTTACGTGTCCTTATAACATATAAGGACACGTAAACAGACGTATATATTGTATACATATATGTAAGCTAGAACACTGCCCAACATACAAACTAATCATAAAAGCGCCGTCAAAGTAGAACTGCAACCAAAGATACTTTGAGATTTATTCACAAGCAAAATGATCACTCAAAACCTCTTCCTCCTTAAATTTCGCGTTTTATTTGTTTTAACGCAAAAATCAAAATTTCACGTTTTTTTCCTTAAACGCAAAAATCCACAGCTTCCGGTAAAAAAATGGAATGCGGAGTAATTTAAAACCACCCAAAATTGCTGCCGTTACACACGTGCAGATAAAAATATATTTTTACCACTTGTAACCAAATTAAAAAAAGCTGCAATAGAACGCATATCTTACAAAAAATTGGAGCTTACGCGAGGTTATATTTTTTATGAGATATTTACTGTCACGTGTTACTGATTTGTGTGTGGGACTAATGGGTGTGTATTATCGCCACATTTCCTCTATTTTATTGCGTCAAATATTGCGGTTTAGGCGCCTGGTTTGTTGTCACTCGGGCGACAATAATTTTCACCAGATCTGAGACATGAGATTAGAGATGGCAAAGGTATGTCTTATAATATACTACAAAAACAGAATATTAATAAGAAAAGAATTCGTACCATTTTTAAGCAAACTTTGCCAACAGACGAATAGAAAATTTGGAACACTTAAATATATAGAATTTTATATGTAGAAGAAGTGGTGTACGAGTCAAATGTTTTAATAATACTTATGTATTATAATTTGAAAACAGTTATAAAAAAATAAACAAGTCCAGTGTATATGTTCACCTATCACGGTACGAAAAGTCAAAACAAAGACAGTTTAATTTTTACTGGAAATAAAAAGATGATTTATGTTACAAATTAGTCAATGAACTAAAACAAAACATTCAAAATTCGCTTCAAATACCGCTTCTACCACAAGCAATCTCTAGTGTAATATGAAAACACATTAGATACATTAAAATGGGTTGTCATTACCACTTCTATAAGTGGTCAGTTTTATCATGATTTTCTTTTTTAATATATTTTTTTCAAACTTTCAAAATTAACACAGTCTTTTAGAATATTAGTATAGTTTTATACACCTGTATGCCACCGTAGACATCTCATAATCACTTATGAGATGTCTACGGTGGCATACAGGTGTATAAAACTATACTAATCTACTAAAACTACAATACATCTCACGATGATGATGATGTCGATGATCGAAACAAAAATCATAAGAAACAAGTAAATATAATACCATGTAAGAACACTGTTTCTTTTAATGAAATTCAGAGACACCCTACAATATTCAATCGGAAGCATCTAAGTGTTACTTAACATCTCCTAATTATCTCGCAGTAATCGCTTCCTGTGCTAAAGTACGGCGAAAACAACCTCTTTGCTAATGCGAGTATCGTGTCAATGGGCACTAAAGCCCATTGTCTAAGCCGTGAGAACAGGCACTTATGATGCGGTCATTCGGTGCTGGAAATCACATATTTGAAGTGAAGTGTTTGTCACAATTTATAAAGTACTAGCGTTTGCCCGTGGCTTCGCTCGCTTTAAAGTTATTTTCTATCCCTCGAGGATAATGCTTTTTGCTGGTTGAAAGGTATCTTATGTTCTTTTTTGTACCTCTCACAACGTGCGTGTAAAATTTAATAATGATTAGTTTAGTGGATAAAGCTTGAAAGCATGACAAATACACAAATAAACTAACAAACCCACATTTGCATTTGTAATGTTAGTTAGGACAATAGGGACAGTGCCATATGTTGACATTGACTAGCCTGTTGGTCTAGTGGTTAGTGACCCTGACTGCTAAGCCAGAGGTCGTGGTTTCGATTCCTACCCAGGACAAATAATTGTGTGATGAGCACGATAATATGTTCTGTGTCTGGGTGTAATTTCTTTATTTATTTATCTATAATATATATGTATTTTGAATTATATAAGTATGTTTATCAGCAGTCTGGTTACCATAGTACAGGCTCTGCCTAGTTTGGGATCAGACGGCCGTGTGTGAGATGTGTGAAGTTATTATTATCTTTATTTATTTAATATACATATAAATTACATTTTTAAATGCATTTACAATAAAAAAAAATACAAATATATTTAAAAATATAAAAAATAGTGTCCCACCGGTATCGGGTACAGGGACCAAGCTACCGGTAGTTAGGGTTCCAGAGACAGAAACCTCCTCACAATGCGTGAGGTGTCGAGAAGGACTGCCTTCTGCATTAGGCTCTTAATCCAGCTGCCTAACGTGAGCCTCTGAAGGTGTTGGTCGAGGCTCTTAGCAATTAACCCATTATTATTATTATTATATGTGACGCTTTTATTAATTTAATTAATTTTTTTTCGGCTGTTTGCTTGTTTTGACAAAAACACAATCTTAAGTAGACATTTCAATATAAAGAAAGTCCACTATGTTTTTTTCTAAACCGTTCCCACCACATGGATATTTATGGCTGAAAATAAGGTCTCTATTTTGGTTTATCATCAAAATAAACTGTAAAAGTGAATATTTTGATTAAAAAAAATTGCAGCGTGTTTGGGATCTAAAAAGACAAGTTTCTACTTTCGTGAAAAAACCATAAACCATACCATAAAAAATAATAGCCTGTTTATTCAAATTTACTTTTCAGTTTAATACCAGGAACGGGGAGACATTAATACACCTTTAAGATTAATGTGTGATTATGTTGAACCCGTCGTTCAAGTAATTACATTTCCGGCTGTTTGAAAACAATTTTCTATATGGATTTCTACGCAATGAAAGATAATCATTTATATTTACTGTTATTTTTAGTTAATTAAACTCTTAAGAACTTTTATCCCATTTTAAACGGCATTTTGAGTTTTATTTTTGAAGAATCTCGTTGACTTAACTTACTATAAAATCCGAATCTGTTTTTGTAGGTGTAAATTCAAAAATAAATTAAACTAACTACCTACGTCTTTTTTATTGCCAAAAGGCAGGCCCGCGTCGGCTCAATTGCTCATTGAAAGTCGCAAAATGAGCTTTAGCAATCCTGCTCTTTGTGGTCACCTTAATTAGATTTAGATTTAGTTAGAGACCGTTTGCAAGCTGTTTTGACGGCTAAATAGGCGGTAAACATTGTAAACCTAACAACTCTAAATGTACTTACCATCATAATAGAGATGATGGCTGGTCCATGCGTCATACTCGTGAACGGGTGCTGCTTGGGGTGACTGGTCGGCCTAGTCAGCGATGCTTTAGCCTAAGCCTATACTATTATTTTGGTTCGTTCAACTGCAACTCTAGCCTCTTAATCAAGTCACGAATTATTTTTAACAGTAGATTTTGTAATTGAATGAAGGTAGATGTGCACCTTGAATGGTTTCTATGTTTAATAAGTTCAAACCTTCAACGGTATCACTGAGTGATTTTTATTTTTTAGTACGTTAGCTTTTGGAGCATTTCAATAAATTGAAATTCAGGTGGCATCAGCTTGCATCCTGTTTACCTTTCGTGTAACACTAACACTATTGTACCTGAAGATCTGACTTTTAAAAAGAGTGGCCATGAATTTCTTTGCCAGTATTCTTCTCATAAGGCTCTACGCATTTTGGAAACTGGAAGTTATAGATCGACACAAGCAGGCAGTAGATTTTGGTGTTTTCACCTAATTTACCTCGACAATCCAGCACATGCTGTGGCGTCTGTTTGCGCCGATCTATGATTTTAACTCTAGCTTCAATTTAACGTTCATAAATGTCACTGAGTGTCTTAAATGAATAAATTATTTTGAATTTGAATTTGAATTTAATCATCATCGTTGTTTCCGGCGTTGTTTCCCGGTTACAACCGAAACTTCCGCTTCGGTGCCCGGAGTCCGCCTTCCGACTTTTTCTCCTCCACTTCGAATAAGATCTTTGGCATCTCTAATAGTGAGTCCTTTGGCACGCATGTCACCCCTTACGACGTCAAGCCAGCACTTTTTTGGTCAGATATTTGTTCCCCACGTAAGTGACCATCTATATGTACTAACCATATTTATGGCAAATAAAGAATTTGAATTTGAAATGAGATGAAATGAATTGAATTTGACTTTGACCGTAAACTTCCCGGTAACAGTCATTTCGAATTACAGGTATGCGACCATGATGACCTGCTTAAGCTATTCCTTACACTTCCCAATCCATCCGTATAAGCAATATCCATTTCCTTCCATTACCTTCCCTTCTTAACTACATTTCCCTTTCAATATACTCCTAATTTTCCCATTTTTAATTCCCAAAGTGCCTGGTTGATGGCAATAGTGAGTTGGACCACATTGTCGTGTGCAAATTGTGGGTGTATAATACGACTCCGCCTACCCTTTCGATGATACAGGTGTGAGTGTACGTATACGTGGGAGAGCCATGCTTCGGCACGTATGGGCCGACTCGACTCCGCTCGATACTACGGCCTCATAGAAAACCGGCAGTGAAACAATGCTTGCATTGCTTGTCACCGCGTGAGTGAGGTTACCGGAGGCCTTAACCCTTCTCTCTCCCCTATTCCCGTCCTTCCCCTCTCCCCCTCTCCTTCCCTCTAATCCCCCTCTCCCGTCTTCCCGCTCTTCCCCCCGCTCCCCCCCTTCCCCTATTCCCACCTTAAAGGGCGGCAACGTACTTGTGACTCTTGAGTTACAGGTGCCCATGGGCGGCGGTAGTCATTTACCATCAGGTGACCCGTCTGCTCGTTTGCCCCCTATACCATAAAAAAAAAACTAGATTGCCAAACTGATTTGACATAGATAAATCCTTATGCAAGTAGTTCTGGTTAGCTTGGTCTACTGTACGATGGAGGTGCTTATCATGTTAGGTAGCTCCAATTTGAAGAGCTTGTAAAACTACCTGTAAATATTTGCGGGTATTTTTAACAAAGACTGGAATAGTAATAAGCATATCTATTTGATTGAAATCAATAGAAAGCTGTACAATAAAATTACAATAGAAATCCATACTCGCTTTTATCTCACCTCTTGTCCCAGAAAGCTGTATTGACCGAATTATTCAGATAACCACCGGTTTCCTTTGCTAAAACTGACGCCTTGACTGACCATGAATCAATATTAGTATCCTTCTTAAACCAAAGGCCCGTGAAGCCGTCATTCTCGCTTTAGCTCTTACTAGTTGTTAAATGCGGCACTTCGGTTCGAGTTTCCTTGTTGAAATATCAAAGCGTAAAGTGTGAACGACAAGCTTACGCTTACCACTCTGATAGTGACTCTTTTGAAAACTAAATCTAAGCTCGTTGTGTTAGCGGTGAATTGTAAATAATGACTGATGTTAGTGGAAACAGTATCGTGGTTTTAAGTGAGTTTTATCAACAATATTATCCGAATTTCACGCAAGAATTATTTGTTTTAGATGAGTCTGTTTCGTCAAGGAATTTTGTTGAGATGTGAATTTTAACAAGGCAAGTGGCCCGAACTATCGGTTTTTATAGATTGGTGACTCCGAACAGATATTTGGTCTCATTTTGATCCATTTTGTTGTGTAAGAGTTATTTGCTTTATGCTTTGTATGGGTATAGTTTGCAAAATAAGTTTAAACATCAAAAAAATATTATGATCTGTTTTTTTAGCTTCAAGTCTAAAGTGAGAAAAAAACACTTACTTAATTTTATTAGTTAATTATTCTGCCTACCCTTGTCCTAATTTTATTTGGGGTCGGTGCAATATGTTTTATTCTTCCATTCTACTCTATCGTTTGTCATTTCATTGCTTACTCCATTTCTAGCCATATCTTCTCTCACATCTTTTCTTTGGTCGTCCTCTTCTCTTGTAGCCGTCAACATCCAAACATAAGTCATATCAACTAAAAATTAAGTAAATATTTTATTTACATTTAAAATTCTTGTTTATTAAGCCTAATGAAAAGTTAATGAAGTAAACATATTTACTTTTCTCTTCTGACCAATCTCTGACCGATTTGTTCTTTCTAACGGTTTAACAATGAAAAGAAACTGTACCGATTTCGAAAATATTTAGCATAAACGCAAGCAAAAATGTGTTATATAATATTTGCATGCCTTAACCAAGGCGGAATTTATCCTAAATAATGCTTAGGTCCAAATAAAAATCGCTGTTTACCTTGGCCTCACTATTACTTTAAATTTCTAAGTCTCATGAATCCTAGAGTTACTTTCAAAACAGTCAGAATAAATCTTCTACTTTACATTTGCATTCCGACGGTACATATGCGACCACACTATAGAAGTAAACTATTAGATTCAAAGGCGCCGCCTCACAGAAGAGCCGACAAAGAGGCGGTAATTCTTAACGGTGGTCACAGAGAGGCGCGTGGTACGAACCGAATGTAGCTTATCTGCACCACACGGAGCATAAAATATTATGTAATATAGGATTTAGCGTGATGCAATTTCTTGCGGTGCGGCGGTTTGGTTTCCTCAAACGTCTCAACATTAAATCTAGGAGTAATTATTTTTAATAGAAGGTATCCGCCAAACATGAACTTAAACTGCGCAATATTAAAAAAAAACATATGTGGTCGTTTTACGATTTTCTCGTAAGTCTCTTTCTTAAGAAGAGTGCCAAATATAGGCGAGGTCCAGTGAAAATTTCATAATTTGGTTTTAATTTCATGGATTGGATTGGATTTAATTTTCATGGAGCACTTCCGGTTCTCAATTTTAATGTACCTAATCATCATTTTTGGGGTTATGTATTTAAAAAAAAATTGCTCTTTACAGGAACAGGAACATTCACTGTGTGTCTGCCGGTCAGTTAAGTCAAGACCCTTTTTCTGAAGAAAGCGTAAACATATCAAGTTTTAATTGATATGATGCTCAGATGTATGGTTGGAGTTGTAAAAAAAATCTAGATTCTAAGGTAATGCACTAAAGGGTATAAATATAACATATTTTAGTATATTTTGAAAAATTCTAGAATCTTTTTTTCAACAGCTGTTTTTTTGATATCTACATTATTTCAACTCGATTCCTCGCATTCTAAAAGTTTGTATTTTTTTTTATTGTTACTATAAAAGGAACGTACACTGGTTAATTCCGGATACTTAAGCACAAATCTTTGGATTTACTAGCACGAGTTGTAAATTATTACAACAGAACCTGGGCATCCGCGTTTATTTTTGGGTAATCGCGATTTTTTCGGGAAATACTAGGTGTATTTCCCGAAAAATTCACGATTAAACAAAAATAAAGACAAACTTAAAAAGCGAACCTTTATTAAAATACCTAATGTTATCCAAACCGTCAGAGCCAGTTCCGAGATACATGAAATAAATTGATACACTTATAAATATATGTACCTTTTTAGTTATTAATATATATAAAATAGAACGATTTTTAGAGTTTTACCAACCTACGTTTGGTAGGTTTTTACTTCTTTTCGTTAATGAATCTGGGTTACGAGAATGTTTCCATAAATATTTTGTTACAGACATTTCTGGATCTATATAAGTTGAGTTAAAATTTTATATTACAAATTTTTAGTACTCGTAGACGGATCGGACGCTGAATGCGGTGGACCGGGCGTGATGGCATGTGCAGATTGGGAAAAACTAGACGTTACTAACAGCGAACTATGAAAGGGTGATTGATGAAAATTAAGTATGGGCCGGCTCGACCGGTGTGTTACTACGGCCTCACAGAAAACCGGCAGTGAATTGCTTCACTGCCGGTTATTGTCAACATTGCTGTTTACATTGCTTTTCACCGAGTGAGTGGGTTATCGGAGGTCTTAACCCTACCTTCTCCCCTCCTTTCCCCCTCTTGCCCCCTTCTTATAACATAAAAAGAAATCGACTTGGAAAGTTTAAGCCAGAAGACTAGTCTTAGGAAGTTAGGTCTTAGACTTCATCGTTACTTTTTTTAACTACTCCAAAATGGGAGTTTTATTGTCAGTCTATTATTCACCTTGTCTTTGAGGTAAGACCAAAGATTGCGGGCAATAGTGTATGAGTGTATGTTAGTATAATCGTAATTATCATAATTAAGGATGCACACATCACAGTTCATACTTTACCGATAAGACTGGTTATATTGGAAAATGTTAGGGTTTCCCGTAGTTAGAAATAAAATATGTTTTCTTTCTTCTTCTTTCTTTCTTCGAGTTATTACAGTAACTCATACGTTTCTACATTCTAAAGTATTAAAAAAAATGCCATATGCGTAAGGCTTCTATAGAATACATATACATAGTTAATATGAATAATGATCTTAGGGCAACAACCATACTTTACGTGAAGAATATAGTACAGAAATTCCAATCTCGAAGATTCATAACCGGCAGCTGTGACGGAAGGTAAGTCAACATCAATGTAACGGCTCTAAACCGTGAAATCAGTCGCGAAATTCAAAAGCCGAAACGTATAGTTGTATAGAATACCAAGTCTAAATCAAAAGACATGTGTTTGTAAAACTGACACCCATAGTATGACGAATCAACGAAGAAAGCCCGTACAAATCTCTAAGCAATAACCGAAAAACCGAAATTTTTCAGCGATTCGTTCCACATTGATTTCACGGTGCCTATTACTGTATCCTGCGTGGTATAAAACCTTTGACGGTCTTAAAATGGGATTGTCAACATTTTTTTTTTCATTTTAAATGTTGTACAAACATTTTTGGTTTTGTAAATCATACTTTACTTCAGCTTGCGGTCTAACACTTAATAAAACAATAAAGCTTGGAAATTAATACTGGAATTAAAAAAAAAACAATTAAAGTAATCTGAAGGGGTGGAATACGAGAGTTGACTAGGGCAGTACTTACCTTGTGACTACAGATCCCTCCACCAGTGATAACTTTTACTAGCGTAGTGCTGTTATTTCTGGTAAATTTACCGAAGGTTTATGGAGTTTTATAATTATATTTAATTCAGGTAGTGAATTTCTTTTTTTTTTTTAATTAAAAGCTCGTCTTACAACCTTAGATAACTTTAGGTTTATCACCCCTGCAAAGTGCACGAAGGTATCACTTTTGTGTCCACCGTCGGATCGGAACGAATCGCGGACAGAATAGCGACCGATTTATCATTCTTAAATGCTAGCCAAAGCTTTGTACACACTAAATGGACATCCCTGGTTGCTGTCAAATGTCACGTATTTCTGATTGTACCCTCACACGTAGGTTTTTATTTTTTATTAGGAAAACGTGAATATCGGAAATGTAGTTTATCTCGTCCCATAAATTCTCTGTTTCCACGTTTACGTTTTATTTGAGATAAATAGATGTCTATTGATAGTGATACATCGACATCAGCACGTAATAACGATCAGCCTAGATGGGTGGTTTTAAGTGCTACAACTTCTATATTCAGTATATTTCATGGTTGTGGAGATAAATCTAACACTCGCGATAATAGCAACGAGCAATTGATTTATACATATATGTATGAATATAAAAAATACACAAAGTACTAACGTCGCCTGTAAGAGATTGCTCTTAGCGATAAGGTCGCCTATTGTACATATCCACTATGTGTATTTTTTTAAGCATTATGTCTTTGGTGTACAATAAAGATTATTATATTCTATTCTAACCTCATGAAACTATCATCTATGGGTCCACTGTGAGCCTATGTGTTATATGTGAAGAGTGGTGTAGTAAACCGCACGCTGCTGTCCTTGAAAAAACTTTTAAATTGTATTATGTTGAATAGATTTACCATGTTTTACAAAGTTTAATACTTTTACAGGAAACATAAACTAGTTACTTTCGTATTTATTTCATTAACATACGAGTTTATGCAAAATTTATTATAAGTATCAGTTTTTAAAAACGTTTCGACTAAGTTGTCTGCTATTTTCAAGGCATGATATTGACGCAAAATTTTTGCGATGTTATCACATCCGCGGCGAAGCGTTTTAATTTTTTTTATAGAGAATTTGAATTTGAATATTTAACGGAAAGATGAACGAAGAAAAGTCCTAATTATTGATTTTACTTTTAAAAATTCAGCATGATAATCGGAGATTGTCGTTTTGATACACACAATTGAAAAAAGAACCGATTTATAGCAAGCAAAAGGTAGACAGATATTCTGAAAGATCTGTGACGGCCAAACAGACTAGTGTTGCTTTAAAGTAAATCTTTACAGATTTATTGACCTTTGTATACTAGGTTTGAACTTGTCTATTTTATGGAGGCATCCAAGGCCTTCGAGTAATATAATCAAAATATTTTATGAAAACACAATGCCACAATGCTGTATGTGTGTGTAGCCTACATAAAAGTTTATGTAATTTTGATGAAATCTGTACTAATATTATAAAGCGAAGAGAAGTACTGGTTCGTAAGCCCATTTATCGACGAAGGCTATAACATCAAGCTACAACCAATAGGAGCGGAGCATCAATGAAAAATGTGTCTTTGGTCCTCGAATAACTCACAATTTTGTTTTTTACACTGGAACGAAAATTTTTATACGGCTTGCATCTTGGATTAACACATAGGGATACAGCAACTGAGATTCACTCTGGGGTAGTCGCTAGCAGAAGCATATTTCTAGTGTCCAACGAGTACACTCATACAAGTGCTTCTGTACTTGACCGGGCGATAAGCTTTATATCGTCGTATCATTACAATAATTACTGGTTATAGCACCTACACTTGTTGAAAAGAAAGAAATTTAATGAACTTGACACGTTCGTAAAATAAATAATTAATGAAATGAAATGTAACTGGAACCTCAAAATTAAAGTGACTGCAAGTACTTACCAAATAAAAGTAGTAATCGGTTAAGTAGGTACGTACCTACTTAAGTATTTTGTCGTTTTTGCTAGACGACTAGCTTATTTCAATTGAAGAGGTGGAGAAACTAGGTGAAGCACGAGTCCGCCCCCGATAATTCCAGCATTATTTTAATGATGATTACGTGGTAGGGGACTATATCACCATGTTAAACCGCGCTGGCTTGGATTCTGTTATTTTTATCTGTCTGAACCTATTCTATATTGGATTCAAAGAGATTTATTATATTTATCTTAGCGAAAGGGGTTAACAAGAATACTAGTAATGTGTGACCCACGTTACTAGTAATCCTCGTATAAAAAAAATTGGCGCATTTTGGACTGAAGGCGTGTAACAGAATACCAGTAAAGCGTGCTAAGTGTTTACGGGCACCAGAACTGCTTCAAAATAGAAAAAGTGTGTACTTTTTATAGTACACTGATTTAAACTATATATTACCGTATATTACCGTACCGAAGTATATTTGCCATACTTTATAAGAAAAAATAGTACATAATATTTCATTATTTTTTTGCAAAACGTGCCACTCATTATTCAAATTAAATAGTATGGCTATATTATAATGTAACATGATTCGGTTCACCGAATTGGGGTCATGACCTGTACCATTCAAAAACTTTTACCCTAATTCACAGGCATTATGTTGCAACCCCTCTGAATTTAAAATAGATTTTAAAATCTATTAACAGGTTTTTATGAGAATTGAAGCCTGTAGATTCCTTTTCAGACTCTTTACGAACTGGAAATGACATTTTTAAATATATAAATCGTTTCGAATGCGTTCGGGTTATTTTTTTTTATTTCTTTTTTGTATTTTGTGATCATGAAATTAAACTTTTTGTTTTTCGTAATTTTCTTGAGAAGTGTCAATGTCTAGAAATTATTTCATTAGTATCATTGTTATTTTTCATTTAAGTTAATTATGTAAATTTGTAATAAGTTAAGCAAACAAACCATGCCATTAATGTACACCTATAGCAATAAAATGTCTTATACTTTATAACTAAATGGATCTTAAACTACGTAATTATTCGGTTGTAAAATTTGATGACGTCGTTTTTTTTTATTATTATAGCCGAATGTCAGTGAAGTTCCAACCGCAGATAACAATTACTTTATGTAATTTGAATAATAACATAAAAAGATTATATATTTTTTTTCTGAAACTTATCGGTATTTAAATTCTGAAACTTATTTGTGTGTTAGAAATATACCTAACATTGATAGAAAACAATAATGTGTATTCGACACATTGTTGTTTTCTATCAATGTGAAGTACATATATCATCTATACTTCTTGTCAAGCTTTGGACAATTCACGGGTGTAGAGTAAATCTACATACAATTAAAATAATCTGACAAATACATAAATATCTAAAATCTAAAAAAAACACAGAACTTTTGATTGATGTTTATTTTTAAATTTAAATACGTTTTTATGTTCTCGAGATGATTTCACAAGAGAAGGCCTTCGTTCAACGATTGACATACTATGGCTGAGATAATGTTGATGATTTTAAAAATTTTGTTACAACCGTGGCATCTTGCTGCTGCCAGCTCATTTCTACATCTGGATGGAGTTAATATAAGTTTATATATATTTTTTTTTTAAACCGGTAAATTTATTTTACTTAAGATTCATAATATTTTTTAAATATTTTTCTACAAATAGATAACAATTTTCCCTAGGTACCAGAAAAGAAAAACATGTAACCTTTCCTAACAGTTTTTCATTCTACACAATTGCAAACGTACGTACTAATTTATGTTACATCCTATTTGATTTATTGTGGACATGTCGATGTACACTGTCGTATGTTATAAACTGTGGCGACCCTTGCACATACACACCTACTGCCTATCTGTCAGTGTTTGAAAATACACAAATATTTTTCATTTTAGAATATTTTATTTATTAGTAATGTGTAAAAAAAGAAAACACATTTTTTCCCTAAAGAGTCATTCTTAGACAAAAATGATGTGTTAATTTAAAGCGAGGAGAATGTTATTACAGTACAGGGTTTTTCAAACTGCATAAATATTTTCCTTGATGAAGTAAGCATAAAGGAGCTTTGGTGACCCCTTTTCAAAAACATAAAAGACTGGTTTCCCACCTTACTTATTTGAAAACCCTGTGAGTTTACCCTGTTATAAAGTTGTGTAAAAAATCCTGATGGATATGGTTGCTTTTACATATATTATTCTTAAATAAGGGAGTAAAATATACACGCTTAAAGACCTACGATTCAGCCTACGATTTACAGAAGTCTGTAACGTGCATAGCTATCACGAAATGATTCCACACGCATTACAAACAAAGGCCTTGGCTTTAAGTTGTTATCTGATAAAGTTTTTTTTGAAATACTGGTTATTTCCTGGTACTATACTAGTAACATTTATAGATAAAATGTCTTAGAGCATGATATCACTTTATTGGTTTAGTTCATGGTCAAAAATAGTGCAATTTGATTAATGATAAAAATTGAATGCACTATTACAATATTTAGCTATGTTCAAAGAATACCTATTTTAATAAGAATAATTTAATTACATTATATTTTGATTGACAAAGTTTCGAACTTGAAACATTGTTATTATGTTTCCTCAATTTGCAAGCATTTTCACATATTAATGTTTATGAGCATAAATATTGTAACTCACACGACTTGGCCAATGAATTTTTATAGGGCTATTGAAATAAAAATCAGGTATAAAATTAATACATTAATATTTATTAAGATCGGAGATCAAACGAAAGTCTGGAATTCTTAAGTAACTATATCAGTCTACATTAGAAAATAACTTACGAACTAATTTATTTAGACTATACTTATAAAAGAAATATTAACTTACAAACAGTTGACACGAATGGAAGAATTCATCAAAAATATTATAATATGTAACTTAAATTAAACTTAACTAACTTAATTTAAACTTAAATTATTAAGATTGGCACGTTCGGCCCACTTCTGCAAAACATACACCACAAAATTTAGAAAAGTAAGAGACAAGAAAATTATTAAAACAACGAGTTTGAGAATGAATAATAATTGCTAAAACGATTAAGTATCTTACAAACTATTAAAGCTTCATTTTGATGTGTTTTATTCATACCACTACTTAAAATCTAATAAAGTTTACTTATCGTTACTATCACTTTGAATATAAAGCCTCTAACCATCTTACATATTAAAGTTAGTGATTTAAGAGAACGCTTAGTAAACATATACTTAAAGCAAATAAACTTTCCTTACGAACTAGTTAAAGCTTTCAATCGTCATATAAACTATGATATCACAGACACAAACTAAACACTAATGGAAGACATTGGATTTAGAAATAGAAAACAAGCAGAATCGATATGCATTAGGCACGATACACAGTAAGAATCAATAAGATGGTAAATGATCGAAAAGCCCGCGATGAACTTGCTAATAAGTGTATATCATGCCTTAGAAGTTTAGGTGATAGCCGGTGCATTGATAATTACAGTGCCGTTTATTAAAGCTGTCTACCAAAACTTGTGACAATTTACTGTTAACACACTAATTTAAACGACAACACAGCGCCTCAAACTATTTGCTAGAGATCACAAACATACTTGCTAAATCACATGAAAGAGACGCTGAATCAGTCAGATCACTAAGTCTAATGGAAGACGTTGGATTTGTGCTATCGAGCACGTTTAAAACTACTGTTGGAAGACGCGATTTTGTTTTCACTGCATTTTAGTACCGAATGGAGAAGAAGTTATGTTTTTAAGCTAGTAACAAAGTTTACATACGAAGCAGTTTTTAGAGGCCGAGTAGCAAATTTCTCTCACTTCGTTGGCCATGTTCTCGCTGATCTCCAGATCTTCGTTGATAAGCTCGAAACGGTTGTTAATGATGTTCTGGTTCTCAGCATTGTCATTTTCCTCGATTAGCACCGGTTTGACCGGATCCACGGGGTAGAAGAAGTCCGAGAAAGGCACGAGAACAGGTTCCTCGGGATATGCAGTCTTTTGCGATGGTAGGTCGTTGCGTGGGCCCGAGTTAGAGATAAATTCTCCTAACTTAGACCAGCACTTGTTAAGGTTAACCCGCGTTGTTGTCGCCACTTTACGAGGAAGTCGCGGCTTTGAGCTCTGTGAACAAGAGAAACAAAACATTGGTCGTGAAATTATACAGGACAAACTTGTTGTGAAAGAGTTAACGTTTAAAATACTATTTGAAGTTAGAATCAATTTAAAAGTACGTACCTGACGATTTAAGAGCTTTGCCCAGGGTGAACGAGGTGACGGGACCTCCTTCTGCGGGGATTGTGTTTCATCCTTAGCCAAACACATCTTAACTATTTACTACGTCTACTGTTATACTACGAACTTAGTCTAACAAGTTACGACTACGTATTTACAGGAGCTACTAAACACTGAGCGTCATACACGCGCGGTGCGTTAGCAGGGAATGATGGAATCTGGAAGGGCGAAGGCTCTTTTATAGTTGGGGCTATGTAGCCCGCGCGCATGCGCGTGCGACGGGAGCGGGGCGAGCGCGCGCGCAGCACGCGAGCGGTAGCGCGCGCCTACAGACTTGTTTTTACGAACAACTTCTACGAATAGAGGCTTTGACGTGCCGCGACTTGAAATAGTTACAGAGTTGGATGGTGCTCGTAAAGCTTTATTGATGACTAACTTGAACTGATGTGAGACTAAAAATCTATTTGATATATTTTGTTTCGCTTTCGGATATGACTCACGGTTATGTTTGATTTTATGTCCGATAACTCTGTAACATAAATCAGTTTTTTTAAGGATTTTTTGTTTTAATGACTAAATAAAAAAAGAACTGGAATACGTAGTTGAAATAATATGATAATGCACGATTGAATTAATATGATAGTTTAACCCATACAACTTTCTTCTAATAAATCTTTTAGTTTGGACGAGTAAGATAAACATAGGCGCCGATATCATACCTAAGTTCCAGTCGGTTTTGCACTAGCATTCATTCCATGGCACCTTAGGCGATTTCTAGCAAAATAAACAGCACAATCTATGTATTATGAATCACGGCGTGCAGCTGGCCATAGGATAGATAAGTTCCTGCGCAGATTTATCACTATGCGCCGGTGTCGCTTCCTGTGATTAAATCGTATGCACTCGCGCACAAATCACAGACGGGGGACTGATAAATCATTTCCTTTGGTCACTTGACCGAAGCATACACGATAACTAAATTATATTAATATTAGATTCTAGATGATCGCTGCCAAGCTTGCAATTAAATTAGTGGATTGAATTTTTTATCGTTTCGCGACATTATCACAGTATTAAATATGTACGCACATGCGTTACCAACTCTTTCGTGTTAATGGATTAGGTCGCTGTTATGTTAATATGTTAGTATTTATGTATGTTTAAAAAAACGTAATTTAGTATATTTATCCGTGTTCTTGTACGATAAGTTTTGGCAATGTTTAGATTAATATATTCCATAATATTGAGATTATTATTATTTACATACGTATTCATATAATAATATATGTACCTAATAAGAAGAAGAGATGCCTTAGAGTGAATAAGATCATTTATTTTCGGAAATTAAATACAAATATGCATTGATTCAATTATGTGCGGAGCTCCGTGTCAACACTAACAGCAGAACAATAACAAACTACTTAACTGATGTTCTTGTTACATAACAAATTAATTTGCATTAAATAACTATTCATACGCATCGTTATCAAATGAAAGAAATTCTGAATTCTTAGATTTTTATCAACACAGACGTTTGAACGATACTAACGTTTGCCTACATATAAGACACCTAATTTTATTTCAAAGATTTTATCAATGCTATTGTCGGGATTCTTTGCATATACATAGTGGTAATAATATGTAAATCGTACTAGATGAACGATTTTTAATGCGATACGCTGTTAAAACATGCCATAAATTTGTTAATAATGGCCTTTTAGAATGTAAGGCAATCCCATTGAATCGTGTTTATCTTAGTCATACTCATTTTAGATATAAATCTCAATTCATGTATCTACATAAATCTATTTTTAAAGAGGTAGGCTTCTACTCGGATTACAGCCGACAGACCGACTTACAGCAGCCAGTTCCTTCAGACTTGGATACACCTTTAGTTTTATATTTTATCTAAAACTAAATATATATTTAGCCACATTGTATAAATATTATGTAAGAAAATATTTTAGTAAGTGTTTAATGGCGCCGGAAACCGCTTACTTATTTGGAATCTTGCTAGTGTACAATACATACTTTTGTATTGTACACATATCTAATTATCTTTTACAAATTCTTATATTTAAAAAAAAATTAAACACATTCAAACAGAAACAAGTTTAACTTTATATACAACAGCTCTATTTCATTACACTCTTTTATAAGACTTATGAGATTCAAAAGGAATCATTTAGAAGCTATCAATATATTAATCTGAACAGAGAAGACAGAGCTAGCAGTAGAGGGAAGAAAAAGTATAAAAGGAAGAAGAATTTATCTATATAATATATACTACAGTAGAATCAATATGTCATACGTATTGACAAGTGCAAAGAGATAAATAATTTAATTAAACGATCTGACTGAAATTCATTAATATTTTTTTATCACTTCTCATTTAAAAGAGATTATTTTCACAAATAACAGTTTAAAGTTTTACTTTGGTATTAATTAATTCAACAATGTATTATTATTATAGGTTTTAGTTATAGACTTATAAGTTTTAACAGTTGTTGTAGTTGTAATAATAATTGGTTAAGTGAATGAGAAAATTATTTTCTGATTGTAACTCTTAAAAACAAAAATAATATATTTTCTTAATAATCAACTGAGGGTTGAACTCTTAAAGCTTTTATACTGGAATAAATTTTTATTCTTTTCACTTTTCATTATAGTTAACAGATAACTGGTATAACATTACATTAAAAGGCTTTTAGATTATTTTACTATAAAGTGCAATAATAGCGCTGAAAGCGACATATTCAAATTAAAAGTAAAATTTTATCGCGATTTTTGCTACATTAACTCAGAAACATGTTCTAGAAAGAGAGAAATAATATTACATGGAAATAAAAATACTTTATATATTTTATTGAAAGACGTTATAAACCTTTTACATTCAGTAAAATATACGGGGACCGCTAGCCTTAAGTGTGCAAATGAATTCTTGATGGACTCTAATGAATTTAACTTTCATTTAGATGCGTACGCGCAGGATGTAAAAACGATTTTATGCCTTTTAAAGACGGTGCTAACCGAATTTAGAACATTTTTTCCACTGCACATTTCGAGTAATAGATGTGTGTACATGTTAAGGGACACGCAGAAGCACGTTACAGAGCAATAATGTTTAATTACCTTTAATAAGAATGTAGGTATTGCTCCATTTCTTAGTATCGGAAATGGAGTCACGTGAGCACTATTTTTGATTGAGAAATCTCACCTAAATTTTAATATTATTATTACATTAATAACCTTTGTTGTTTATATGGCTTCATGATAAAAATCAATGTAGGTATATTAAGTACTTACACACACACATCCGCTCAATAATCATTGATCCTAAACTTGCGTTTTTAATTTAAATAATGATGTTTTTTCAATAACGATTAGGATAATTCTTAAATTTAAATGTACATGCAGTTGCATGACCAGAAAACTCGCTTTATTAAAACATAAAATTAACTTTTTTCACCTAACTGACTTGTTAACCTGAATCTGGATCCCGCTAATTAATATTGAACTGACTGGTTCCATTTCCTTCAGTACGATGATATTTTCTTGACTTGTAATACCTATGTAGCGATTCTGATTGGAATCTGTTCTAACTTGATAAGAATCAGAATATTAAAAAGGCAATTTAACTTTAAAGTTCTGGTTTAAACACTATAAAGTCAAAATGTTTCGTTTAATTTTGCTTTGATTAAGACATCAGCGTAAAACTAAACGCGAACATTTCGTATTTTATGTAAGGGTTTTAATATCCTCAATGTTTGAGAAGCAGGAATTTTAAAATGCCAATGCTCATTTACTACTTTTACCAGAGAAAGAAATAGAGATACAACATTTTTTAATATTTTCTCCATATTCTCTATTCTGACATAGCAACGAATGTCAGAATAGAGAATATAGAGAAAATATGTGTGAGCTTATGTTTGCATGCGATTGTGGAGTCTTAGGTTCTATTTTCATGTTCGTGTCCAGTTGTTTCTGGAAGGGATTCGGTAGACGGATATTTTACAGAATGGAGAATAACACAAGCTCTTCTTCTTAAAATAAAAGTTAGTAATTATACATGAACTAGTAACCCGCCCCTAGGCTTCGCACGGGTAGCAGAAACATCTTCAACAATCACCAACATATTTCAATCAATTTACACAAAATCTTAACAAATTACACACCTAAACCTTCCTTATGTATTACTTTGTCTATTAGTGAAAACCGCATGAAAATCCATTCAGTTATTTTTCAGTTTATCGCGAACAGACAGACAGACAGATGCGGCAGGGGACTTTGTTTTATAATATGTAGTGATGTAGTGATGTGGTGATAGGATTCTTAATCATGTCGCTTACCACAAATTGATTGTACATAGTATGTAGGTACCTAAATATATTCGCAAAGCGAGAAGCCGTAGTTTAACCAGCATTCTAGAAATTTAATTAAACCTACCAAGGGTGCCCATCCATTAGATTAAGTAAAACTTGACACTTATGAAATCAAGTTTGATAGTGCACCCGACGTGCATGTAACTGATACCTTCCACTCTGAAGAATTTCATAACGTAATACTTTCGTCAAACGAAAAAAAAAGTTGGACCACAAACCGACCACGTGCACTGGTTGCTTTTTAAAAAAAGAACTTACTTTTTGCCCCTTCTCCCTGGGTAGGGTTACAAAATAGAACTTTGTATTCGGCGTGTCTCAACTGTATGGTTATACAAAGGTATGTATTGTGTGTTTGAGAGTGTGTGTTAGTGTGTACAAAGTGTGCACTACACACGTCCTGTGATTTAGCTTAAGGGGATTTCGTGTCGTTATTTGTGACAGTTTGTGTGGGTTTACTGTCTTTATGTGATGTGATGTGGTAAGTGTTGTATTCATTAATTCGTTTTATTTTATAGCTTACTTTTTAAGTTTATGTAATAACCTAAAGATATTTTGGTAGCTAATAAAATTTCCCGGAAGAAGATTTTGTGCGTTTTTATGCGTGTTATAGTGGCTAAGTATTGATAATTTTTACTTTAAATTACTTCACCATGACCCTCCATCATAATCTAGATACAGAGCAATGCCCACAACCTTTTATCGCAGTTCAAAAGACTAGATATAATTTCAAAATTATAGAAAAGTACAAATACATCAATATATTTAGAATATAAATGTTTCCCCATTCGTATGAGTAAATCATTATACCCCATTCGAAATCTATTACAAAACGATTGTATATCCACAATGCGTTATGGTTACCCATCGCTATAATGGGCTATAGCTATAATTATTCAGTCTCTCTTTCAATAAAACAATCACGTGGGTAGAAATGTGCGTACACGCACGAGGCGCCCGCGTCACAATGACATTCCAACGTGGGCTGTCAGTTACTTTTATCATTATACTAATATGTTGCAGTCACTTTTACGAGAAAAATAAAACAGTCTAAAAAATATTTAAGGGCTCTTGGACTGAATTTATGATTTTTAAAGCAAACGAAAAAACTTGTATAATTAAGTCTATAGTTATGTTTGAGTATCATCATCAGGTATACATCACTGAAAATATGATTATTAGGTACAAATACCGGTCTTGAGTCTCCTTGATCCAACGACTCCTTTCCATTTTGACCAGGACATCGATCAATCCGGTGGGTGAGTCGTCTAGTTTCAATAAGCTTATAAAAGTGTATTTGTATTATATCAAAACTATGTATTTAAATTATAATATATATGTACTTATTTAATATAATCTTACAAAATAAATAATATATAATTAATAATCTTCATGTTTGAAATCTCTTACAAGCAGAAAAAAATCTAAAACTAAGCCAACAATAGTTTATTATAATGATAGCAAAATAACAACTATATCACCCATAATCCCATAATATATACCTAATTGAAATATTAGTGAGGTCCGGGAAGGTATCGTTCGGTAAAATGAGCCCTTACGCACGCCACGCGTCCATCGCGTGACAATAACGCACGTTGAATTTACACGGACATTCTGTAAAAGTAAACATATATTAAAACTAAAAAAGAAAAGATTTTTAAATTTTTTTTTATTAAAAAAAGAGATAGTATATTATATTGACATTCATGCTGCAAACCTATTTACGTTAATATCTTTTTTTAATGTTTAAACATTTCATTTTTGTCTAGATGTTTTCATGAAAACCTACTGTGAGTATTTGTCAGTAACCACACGCGCTTATGATATTAATGAAGGTGATCATGAACCGAAGAGTTGTGACAATCATTTAGATTGTTTCGTCTATTGTCATCGAAGGGTTTTATTAGTATGCATACCTACCTATCGACTATCTTTGAGAAGCTTAGAAGTCTATATTGATTATTAATGACGAAGTCACACTAATAAAGAGTCCAATGTATCGAATTTGGGACGTTGACACTTATTTAATTTTATTATTTTATTTAGATATGTCATATCTTTTATAATTGTGTTAATTGTAACTCTGTGTCTTCTCATAAGTGTTTTAGAAATACCTTTCCTTATTGTTCCAAGAAAGAGAGTCAAGCAAGGAACAACAAACAAGAAATTTAGTATGAAGAAGATATGATAAGATGATGGTACGGTGATAATAATAAACGATTATGACATAAATAATAATATTGTGGAAAAGACCTCACAATAAAGCCGTGTTTGCATAAAACCATATATCATAACAAATCAGGATGTTTATAGTCTAGGTTTTATAGCTTTGCTTCTATCAGATAACTCTAATGTAATGATATATTACAAATATATATTTAATACTGTTGGAACTTATCGAACAGGACCCATTACAGTAACACAGTCGCATTACAGAATTATTGCCATAAATTATAGAAGCTAAAGAGATCATAAGATTACCAACTACCATTATTATTATACATCTATCTTATAGGAAAAAATCACGCTTACACACACATAGGGCACCTGTTAAAACACATAAGCGCGAAACGATGTAGAGCATAACGTAAACAGCCCTTCTACGGGCACTTACTTGAATAAATGGTGTAACTCGAGCTGCGCTTACACCGCACGCACACATGCACATACACACGCGTGCGGATACGTATCGAGCACTCGCGCACACACTCGTGGCACTTCTAATCGGCGCTTTCCTTCGCGTGGCAGGCGTGTGTGTAGCATCCCCGTTAAGGGGCGCAGGTGTGGTGTAGTGAATGACGCGGCCGTGGGAACACAGCTCAACCCCGAGTTCCCATGCTCTCCGCCACCTGCCACCTGCCGTACTACGCTTAATTCGCGTTCGTAAATGAACGGTAGTGACCACGTGTGCCCAGTTTTTTCATCTCGCCGGGGACGCGGAAGACCGGTGGAGTCCAATTAATTTTATCTTAATGATACCGGCCGCTCAGGGGGTGTGCCGATGGAGATTTCACCAATATAATCGATTGCGTCAATAAATACTTATTATGGGAAACTTATTTCATGGTTTTTGTTGACATCTACTTCAAAGCTTTAACATTCTTTAGAAAGAAAAAGTGATTACAGAGCAGAGTCAAGATGAATCTTGAGACTGTATACATATAATAAATAAATGTATAATATTAATGAAAATTAATAATCATTATTAATAACTTGATGTAGCAGATCCACAATCGGGATATGGGCATCAAATTAAATCGTTAAAATTTGTTCTGTATCGGCGAAGATAACACACAACAAAAGAATATTTACCACTAGAAGTGTCATAGTCGTTAACATACTTGTTCGTACTATCATTCAAAGAGTTCCCTCATTTTTTTTTAATATTTAAATTTCGCATGTAATCAAATTAACAATTAACATAATACAGACAAAAAGACAAAATTCATAGACATGTTGTCATGTTCAATTGGTCTTTCCTAATTTTTTAAATTTTACTATAAATAACTTAAAACACGCATACAAAAATCAACAAATAAAAAGTAAAAAAAAAACCAACGATTCGAATTTTAAAATAACCCTCTCAAATCAAACAAAAGCCGTTACAATAACGTTCATCGATAACAATCATTTACCCTTTCGACCTTTGGCCAATTTATTCCGATACCTGTTAAAGTACCTGTTCCGTTTTTGTTCCGGTCCGGTACTTTGTGTTCCGGCTCGTGCACTATGACCGTTGAAGTCAGCGATGTCACCCTTGTGGAAACGAAGTATTGTTAATTATAACTTATGAATTATCCATACTAAATTATTAGGGTAAGAATTTCATTGCGCTTCCTAATACAGTAACCGCTTCACCACAACAGAAAGAGTAATATACATAAATATGTGCTTAATTTGCATGAATGACAATTACATTTTTTTGCAATTCATTTATGCCATCTTGGGTGGTGAAAATTATGGCAATAAAGAGCACAGAACTGATATTACTAAAACTATACTAATATTATATAGCTGAAGAGTTTGTTTGTTTGGTTAAACGCGCTAACCTCAGGAACTACTGGTTCGAATTGAAAAAATCTTTAAGTGTTGGCTAGCCCGTTTATCGAGGAAGGCTACATAACATCACGCTACGACGGAGCGGAGCAGTGACCAGAAACGCAGGTAAAACTGTGGGGACGGCTAGTGTACTATAGTACGTAAATATTTGTAGTGTACTCGTATAACTAAAATAATAGGTTATGGATAGATTTAGAAGGAATTGTTCGAAATAACTGTTATTAATACTATTCTCGTCGGCTTCCCTTTTGACATTAATTATCACAAGATTTTTTATATCCCATGTCTTCTGTAAATCTGACAATTCTACATAAAAGGCTCAACCTATTTGCATTGTAAAGGAGCTCTATTAAAATTATTAATATTTTATGACGTTAATAACTGCATATTGTAACTCACGTCACGCATATTTTAAATCAATTATGCGGCGAACATCAAACGTCTCGCTTACTGGTCAGTAGTTACAGTAGCCTAAGGACTAAGGACCATACAACCTTTTGCAGCTAAAATTTATTAGCCTAGCGTTAATTTACTTTAATACACCTGCAGCGGGTATTTTGCGTTAGAAGGGGCGAAAAAATTGCATAGCCCAAAAATCCAGCCTATAATTGTAAGATTTGTTATTCGATTATCGACTACGTTTATGCCAAACGCCTAATCAATTAGATGCCTCCGTAGAACAAGCGACAACGCGTTAGTCTTTAGCGAAATGATTTGGACTCATTTCAAAGAAGATTGATCTCAAACCCCAACATATAGAGAGAATTACGTAAGAGGTAAGGTTAAAATGATAATAGGTGGGAAGGTTTCTGTAGCTTGGAGGTTTCCCCCCAGTCACTCGGATAAATCCAAATCAAGCGAAAAACGGCTGCACTCCTTAACAAATATTACAAAACAATCCTTAGATCAGGTATATGTGCCTGGGTGCTGTCTAGGAAACATCCACGTGGTGCACCCTGGAAACGTTGGCGATGACGCTGCCTTTTCTTCCTCAGTTTTGAGGACGGCGTCATCGCCAACGGCTAATATTCTAGTATGAAGAGGAGGCCATCTTTCTTCGGCCACTTGGTTGAGGCTTGGCCCAACAGAGCACATCTGTCTGTTGGCTCTTCGCTCTTCGGAGCTATGAGGATGAAAACCTCGGTAAAAAATCACGAAGGAGGGACCCTTCCACGGGTCGGCGTTTCTTCTCTGCTGTCCTCAGTGGAGAAGGAGGACGGGCTCGGTGCGCACTCACACTGCCACCGAGCAGGCATGGGAAGATTTAGTTTCCTTGCCACCGTCGGCATATCGTAATCCTGAAAGGAGTCGTGGTCGGGGACGAGGGTCTTGGCTTAGCCGCCCGGACTGCGAGGAAGAAAACCTCTCTAAAAAATCACCCCGAATCCCGTGTTCTGGTGCGTGACCAGGGGATGCATGGCTGATGGGTAGTTCAGTCGTAAGCGCACTCCCAGCCGGGGCACCTGCGGACCCCTCGGTTGGGTATAAACCATCGCTTCGTGGGTTAAATTATGGAGTCACTTAATAAAATTATAAACAAAACAACCGAAGAAAGAAAGGAGAAGGTAGATAATAAGATGCAGAAGGAGAAGTACGAAAAGAAGGTGGACACCTCATCTTATGAAGAAGAGGTTTTACTTGCGACGCCTATCTCGGAAGAGCTCCCAGAAGTCAATTTGACTTTTGGGAGCAGAAGGTACTCGGAACACCTGCGTTCCAGATCTGTCGTGTCGTCGGACGTAAATTCCAGTACGACGACGGACAACCAAGAGGCGATGGAGGTTGAGGTCCGCGGCAATGACAGTCGTAAACGCGGACGCTCCTCACATCAGGACAGCGACACGTTCCAGGAGATGCTTCCTCCCAAAGTGGCTAGTAGCCATAGAGGGAGGTCGCGTACGCCGGTTTCGGCTCCGTTGGGCTCCGCCTTCTCTGGGAGGGAAGCCTATGTCCGAGCTAGAGCGGAGGGCGAAAGTGTAGCGGAGGAGGAGATAGCGGATCTCCTGCTTAAAATCCAAGAGCCGGTGGTAGGGGGTTCTGTCCCCCACATACCATCGACTATGCAGGAGAGAGCGAACGCGGCGGTGGCCGTTATCCAAAAAGTGGCCACCAAGTCCACGAACCTTTAGGGTTCCTTTGTTAGGGCCCTTAAGGACTCCTCTTCCGCCATCTCTGGGGTCGTCGAGACCCTCATTGGGGACGTGGCGCGCCTCCAGATCGCAAACGATGTACTCACGGGGCAAGTAACAGAGCTCAGCACTCAGTTTGCTCAATTTCGGGCACAGGCGCATTGCCCTGAACAGCCGAATCCGGTTGCCCGGCCACCTGCCCCCTCCCCCTCCCCCGTTCCGGATGCCCACTTGCGTCAAGTTATTGACGCAGTGTGGCGAATGATGGACGGGCGCCTCGCGGGCCTGGAGGCAAGGCTGCCTCCAGCGCCTATCGTTCGGCCACCACTTGCCGCGGCCAAGGCTAAGTGACTTATGCCGCGGCGACGTCGGCACCGGCGCCTGCAGCCACACCGAAGGCCGAGGCGCGCTTACCAGCGCCTCATGCCGCCCTGAGTGTGGCTGCGGGTGGACGGGACGGGTTTTTCCCCACCACCCGCTATAGTGGCCCCCCGCCAGGAGGTGGCGTCCGCGTGTGCCTGGACGTCGCCTAATTGAGAGGTTTTTCACCCGAAGGTGGTGCCCGCGCTTTTGCGGGCAGGCGCTAGGAGGGTTCCCGGATCCCTCCTACTTAAGGCGCAGTACGGCACACCGTGTGGTTTTAGTCGGTTCGATTCCGACACACCGCCCCACCGAAAACCCCGGTGGGGTGACGGCCCGAAGGGGGTTTCCACACGCACAAAAAAAAAAAAAGGTATATGTGCCTAGTTTGACCCGATCAGGATGGTTTTTGCATCGTACTTGGTATCTTTTGTTTTAATCACTAGACCACAGTATAATGTATATACAGTATTGTGACGCGGCCTCCTTGAAATAATTACCTACAGCCGGTCGGTACGCGAACACGTGATAGGGCTGCCCATAATTTCATCTACCTGCTTGAGTTATACAAATTTTGTATCTAATTATACAAACTGGCAGCCCTGGTACCGAGTGTATACCAAACTCAAGGCGTGGCGATCCGACCGTTTGTATGAAGATACAATACTGTCTATACAGTATACTGTGACTAGACCAACGCCAGTCAAAAGTAACGGAATCTTTCACCAATTTCAAGACGTTCGATTAACTTGATAATTTTGCACACGTATGAAGGACCGATGACAATACAAGACAAATAAATTTAAAAAGAAAAAAAAAAGCATAAAATATTTTTATTAGTAAAAAGCGTGGTTGCTTGACATACAATTCATTGGTAGAAATGGTAGATTATTAAAGCATCCCACATTATAATAAAATCATAAATTATTTTCTTTTTTAGTTTGGTTTGCTATTGAATTGTGTTTTTTTAGTTTTTTTTAACTATACTTAAAGAATATGTAAATGCTGTGCCTGTAATAAATTAGTCAGGTTAATCCTACTAATATTATAAATGTGAAAGTTTGTGATTATGTATGGATGTATGGAATAGTATGGATGTTTGTTCCTCTTTCACGCAAAAACTACTGAACCGATTGCGATTGCTGAAGACCTGGAATAACACATAGGATACTTTTTATATAGTAGCTAGTACAATATATAAACAATCACTTTCAGAATTAAATACCTGTGTTCTTCTCTTCTCATCTCTACAGATAGTAGAAGGAGTATAGGAAGGTAGACAGCAGCATCTAATCTACTGCTCTCTCTTAGTAGAACTGGTAATTTGAAACAAATGAAATTGATTTCTTGATGATATTTTGTATTAAACGTAAGTACGAAAATAATAATTTAAATACAATACAACAGTTATTTTCAAAAATAAAGTCTTTCGAAATTTTAAAACATACGACCAAAGCTCCAAGCAAGTAGGTAACTCATTAAACACGGTTATCCTTAGGCAAAGTGATAATTTCCTCGGTCACTGATTATAGTACCAACATGTTTCTCAAAGATAATTACCGCGTTGGGGTCCGAAGGCTCGATGGCCGCGGGGTGTAATCATCGAATCTCTTGTCATATTTGCAGCTACCGTATTGAGACCAAGGCTCTGGGTGTGAGAGACGTGTTTTGCTAAAAAAATCCGGATATTTTGAATCGGCTCCGACCGTGAAAATTGTCACGGTCGGAGCCGATTCAAAATATCCTACTTAAGGCGCAGTACGGCACACCGTGTGGTTTTAGTCGGTTCGATTCCGACACACCGCCCCACCGAAAACCCCGGTGGGGTGACGGCCCGAAGGGGGTTTCCACACGCACAAAAAAAAAAAAAAGGTATATGTGCCTAGTTTGACCCGATCAGGATGGTTTTTGCATCGTACTTGATATCTTTTGTTTTAATCACTAGACCACAGTATAATGTATATACAGTATTGTGACGCGGCCTCCTTGAAATAATTACCTACAGCCGGTCGGTACGCGAACACGTGATAGGGCTGCCCATAATTTCATCTACCTGCTTGAGTTATACAAATTTTGTATCTAATTATACAAACTGGCAGCCCTGGTACCGAGTGTATACCAAACTCAAGGCGTGGCGATCCGACCGTTTGTATGAAGATACAATACTGTCTATACAGTATACTGTGACTAGACCAACGCCAGTCAAAAGTAACGGAATCTTTCACCAATTTCAAGACGTTCGATTAACTTGATAATTTTGCACACGTATGAAGGACCGATGACAATACAAGACAAATAAATTTAAAAAGAAAAAAAAAAGCATAAAATATTTTTATTAGTAAAAAGCGTGGTTGCTTGACATACAATTCATTGGTAGAAATGGTAGATTATTAAAGCATCCCACATTATAATAAAATCATAAATTATTTTCTTTTTTAGTTTGGTTTGCTATTGAATTGTGTTTTTTTAGTTTTTTTTTAACTATACTTAAAGAATATGTAAATGCTGTGCCTGTAATAAATTAGTCAGGTTAATCCTACTAATATTATAAATGTGAAAGTTTGTGATTATGTATGGATGTATGGAATAGTATGGATGTTTGTTCCTCTTTCACGCAAAAACTACTGAACCGATTGCGATTGCTGAAGACCTGGAATAACACATAGGATACTTTTTATATAGTAGCTAGTACAATATATAAACAATCACTTTCAGAATTAAATACCTGTGTTCTTCTCTTCTCATCTCTACAGATAGTAGAAGGAGTATAGGAAGGTAGACAGCAGCATCTAATCTACTGCTCTCTCTTAGTAGAACTGGTAATTTGAAACAAATGAAATTGATTTCTTGATGATATTTTGTATTAAACGTAAGTACGAAAATAATAATTTAAATACAATACAACAGTTATTTTCAAAAATAAAGTCTTTCGAAATTTTAAAACATACGACCAAAGCTCCAAGCAAGTAGGTAACTCATTAAACACGGTTATCCTTAGGCAAAGTGATAATTTCCTCGGTCACTGATTATAGTACCAACATGTTTCTCAAAGATAATTACCGCGTTGGGGTCCGAAGGCTCGATGGCCGCGGGGTGTAATCATCGAATCTCTTGTCATATTTGCAGCTACCGTATTGAGACCAAGGCTCTGGGTGTGAGAGACGTGTTTTGCTAAAAAAATCCGGATATTTTGAATCGGCTCCGACCGTGACAATTTTTTTATTTGTTTTGGTGCAATTTGGTCTAACGAACTAGCTTCTTAAGTGATTATGGACCTTAGATCATAGATGATCTGAGATCAGGTTACATATTTTACAACCTACAAGACATTCAGAACTTATGTACTGTATTCAAGACTTACTGATACTGAGAGACTGTTATGAACTTATGAGTTATGAACTTATGAGAAATGTCTTTATTTTACCTTTTATAATAAAATGTAAACAGAAAAATAATGTAATGGCTGCGTAATCGACGTATACTACGTACTAACATTATAATTCATTAATTAAACTTTAACTTTAACTGTCATTAGTGAAAGCCTGTTTATATTCTTATTTAAAATAGTAATAGTTTAGCCTTCATTATAGTAAGTAATTCATTGAGAAATCAATTAAAACTGCGTGTCTATAAGTGTTACCCAACACGTTTGCGCATTTTAAGAAGTACATAAAAGTAGTTAATGGAATAATATAACAATACATGTAAGTCGCAACATTATAAACGGCGAACACATGGAACTATTTCACACAATTTGACTAGATTTTTAATCGAATCGTTTCGTGTGAACGCAAATAACCGAGTTCAAGGTCATTGGGTGGTCAGGGCCGCCTGATTTGATCGCTTCAAATCAAATCGGTTCGTGTGTTTGCAAATCGGCCAATTTTATCATTTATTCTGACTGCAGGCGGCATACTAAGCGGGTGTTTTTTCTGAATTTTTTTAAAGGATATGTGTATTTACGCATTATTAAGGCGTCTTTTCAGTTCAGTGGTTATAATTATGAGATGATTTATATTATTAGATTAAATTAGATACCGGTAGCATTTCTTCAAAAACAAAAAATATTACGTATGCGGTAATCTTTCTTACATACGTTCGTCTAGCACAGAAAATAAAATCAAATGAAAATTGGCGATTTAGTTGTTACATGTGGACGCGAAATATGTTGTAAGCCAATTTAATCACAAATCTGATAAGGTAGTAAAATCGTATCGTCTGAATGCCGTTTTAGATGTTACATTATACGTTATAATACGAACCAAAAATATTTTGATGATATTATTAGAGACCAAATGCACAACACTTGACAGTGTCGCAGTAGCATTTTCTGAGGTGACCTGTAAAGCCACTACAGCTTTCGTACTCAGAGCCAGTCGAGTTAAAGTGTTAAATATTAATAAAATATAGTTAAAAAATATTGAATGATTACATATTTGTTCCATTGAATCTTTTTGTACTTGTTATCATTGTCATTTCCAATTTATTTTTCTTTATTGTTTTTATTGTTTTATATCTAAAATGTAGTTTACATTTTAGATATAAAACTTACAATAGGTGTATTAACAATTTGGCGCGATCCCGAGATTTAGCTCAATTCTTAAAGCTTTGAATATCCTTCGTTTATATGTCATTTAAAAATACTGATAATAGTTGCCTGAAGTCAACAAAAAATAATTAAAGTACTTCCAACTTTATCAAGTACATGACATAGACTACTCTATTTTCTTTAAATGGATGTCCTAAGCGCCAGTGGGGTTCTATCCCAACGATCAAAGATATAATAAATGACGACTTGGGGTTATAATAAATATAAAAAATAAACTTGTTATAATGACAGTGACGGAGGCGAGAATTCTTAGAAAATATATACGCCCACATTATAAGTACCAGGTTTCGTCGCGTACTCTTCTCGCATTAAGATAATAAGGTTCCGTAGATCACTGATAACATAAAACCTCTCATTAATCCTACTTCATAATTAGTTAGATGTATCTCCATTTAGAATTTAACTGTGTAGTTATTCATTAGTGTGGATGTTTGTAGAACTATATTTATCAACGAGATAAATCGTGTGTTAGTGACCATGATCACATGTCTTGATCGTACTTTGTGGCCATTTGTAAAACTATCAAGTGACAGTTAATCATTTATAATATACTAGCATTTCCCGCGCAGCTTCACTCGCGTGTATATATTTATATATTTTTCGCGGAACAGCGCCCCGCGGTTTCACCCGCGTAAGTCGCGATCCCGTCGGAATATCCGCATAAATAGCCGATATGTTAATCCACGTCACCAGCTATCTACATACCAAGTTTCATCGCAATCGGTTCAGTAGTTTTGGCATGAAAGAGTAATAAACATCCATCCATCCATCCATCCAAACTTTCACATTTATGATATTGGTGGGATTATGTGATTTCTGTAAAAAGAGCTTGGTAAGAAAGTTTTTGCAGTCTTTTTGAAATAACATTAACTATTTAATATTAGATTACTTTATTAATAATCGAATAGAGATATGTAACCCCAAAATAGGAATTATCAATAATCTCAGCCGACATCCACTAAACACCTAGTGTGAATACACCTAGATGTTAATGATAAGTGGTCTTCACCGTTTTATCCAAGGTCTCCCTGTCGCTTTAAACAGATATTTAAACCGTTTGGTACAGGTACGTCACACGCTGTGCCTTTCAGACCATCCGTCATGGCATATTTGATAAGCAATTTAATCCTTAACATACAACTAGAAATTATTATGTGTTGCATCTTCGGTCATTAGTACGGATGCTTAGAGCGCCCTCTATAATAAATTCACCTGAAAGGAACACAGGCGCCATCTATCGGCGCGACAGCACAAACCTAGGAACTGTACAGTGTTTCTTTGCGTGTTTACAATGCATCAGTGATTAAATATCAAAAGGGAGTTTTCTCATCGCCCGTACCCACATTGTGCCTAGTCCTGTGCTTGAGGATCCTACATATGCATATTATTTGCAATAAAATACCATATGTCACTACTGAGACGAATGAAAGGACTCCTTACGTAGAGCGTGCAAAAGCATTAGACGTTTATACTCGTATATACATAATCCTACTAATATTATAAACGTGAAAGTTTGTGAGGATGTATGGATGTGTGGATGTATGGATGTATGGATGTTTGTTACTCTTTCACGCCAAAACTACTGAACCGATTGCGCTAAAACTTGGTATGTAGATAGCTGGAGACCTGGATTAACATATAGGCAACACACTTTACAACAATATTTTTATCCCGATTTTCCCACGGGATCGGGACTTACGCGGGTAGTTAATTGTACTTCGGCGCTGCTCGTTAATTATATATTACACAATAGTAGATAGTGAATAGTGCAATACAAGTAATGTAAATAATGAAAATGTATAAGTATAGCATTCAGGTAAAAATGGTCATTAGCTTTAAAGTTTAGAATAGGTTTATATTACCTAACAATTTTATCTTGATTACACTGCTGTATTGCTAGCCTCAAGCCATATGTAGCTATAAAATACTTTTTATAAATATATATATTATATGAAAAAGTAGCATCAAAAAAAAGAAAAGAAATTAAGGGAAATTAGCAACGAGTAAAAAGTTTTTTTTTAAATCGTATACGGTATTCGATACGCTCGACGGGCGGTATCGCGGCGTGTGGTGTTTTAATTTTCCAAACTGACTGTGTGGATAATGAAAACTTCGTATAATATAAACATAAACTATAAGGTATAAAGTAGGCTGAGGTGCACAATGTTGTATATTAAACATTTAAATGGATCCTTCGCATTTAAATGGTCTCTATTAGTCTCCTCATAACCGAAGTACACTATATAAGGCACTGTTATCATAAAAATAAAAGTGTTATGCAAAGAAGATCCATATCTCCTTTTCATAACACTTTTATTTTTATATGGGTTGGATATGAATCGATGATAATTATCGGAACGTGTTGGGAAGAATGTTTGATTTGTGTTCTATGGTAAAAAGTAATTAAAACCTTTACTTTTCCGTTTCTGTATTGCGTGGCGACCGCCAGACTCAAAATGGTATCAATTAATCATCATTTATCGTTCCAAATATGGTTACATATATCTTGCTTTATTTACTTAGTCGTTAGGCAGCATACGAATTGCTTTTAGTCATGCTAGTGACTATCATTAGATTATCAGCTTATTATAACACGTTATCAATTTGCTCAGACGCTTTCGCCCTCTGGAATAATGAACCTTGCAGAAAGAGTAAAACATAAATAATCTTACTCTTAATAGTAATTCATTAAATCATTAATCAATTATAATCTCAATACACATAAGTCATTATAAATTATGAAAGATTATTTAAAGAACTTTTCTATTGAAGACTTCATTTTCCAAATCACTTCCTTAATTGAAATGACACTTTATGAATTGAAAACTTCTTTAGCGGCGTTGTGCACTTTTTGGGATGGGTAAAAAATGTTAAACTCGCGTCAGGATACGTGAACCTAATCGAAAATTCGTAAGACGGAGCCGAGTTTCTAATATTTAAAAAAATATAACATACGAAATTCAAACATTTATGAGCGGCCAGGAGCGCAGAACTTCCAGTGTACCCTATGTATACATTTAGATATGTTATTACCTACTTTTTATTTGTAACCTAATAATATCATTATGAATGTCAAAAAGACACGTAAGTCGTACTTTCTGATATATACCCATCCATTTACATACAATATTCCAATACATTTAAATAAGCCCTTAAATATTAACGTTTTATTGTCACATATAAAGAACCCTGAAATATGACGGTAATTACATTTATCGGTAAAAGGAAATATCCAGGTTGAAATAGAAAATGCGTAACTTATAATTTTTTACATACTATTTGCGTCCATAAGCAATAATTTTAAACACTTGGACTTTACTAAGCGTGCCTATAATGACCTAGCATTTGGGTCATTAAGTAGTATTTTTGAAAATCTTGCTTGAATTCTTCGAGAGGAAGGATTCGTGCAAGCAATGGCTATTACAGAGGTAGCATTTATTTTTCTTCGCTGTAATGAACCGAAGATATGCTATTAAATGTAGCAAAACTTGCAAATAATTTTGCAAAAATGTAGCAAAATTAGTTTGTTCAGAAAAAGAAATATATATAACATGCTGATATAATTTATAAAGTTTTGAAAAAATAATGAAATATTATAAATTGAGTAGATATATGGAAATCAATATGCATTTATTTGTCGTTCAAACAAGCGTACCCGTAGCACGGTAATATTATCTTTCCAGTATTGTGACTCGGCGCTGTCCTTGAAATAATTACGTACAGTCGCGCGGTACGTAAATACGCGAAAGGGCTGCCCGCCTACAGTATTTTAATTCCATCTACCAACTTGAGTTTCTTTCTAGTTTTGTTATTGTAAACTGACCCGTCTGCTCATTTGCCCCCTATAATATAAAAAATAAAAATATTATAATATATTTTTTATTAAAAAAAAAAATACATGTGGTTCTTTATTAGTAGATTTAGAATTTTCTTTCTACTTTTGTGATTGTAAATATTAAACTTAGTAAGTATATTTTTTATTTAAAAAAATGATATTTGTTATTTATGAAATAGGAAGTGTTCAAAAAAATACATGTTGTGTTTTTATTATTAGTAGGTTTAATAAAAAAACCACCCTTATTTAAAGACTGAAAAATATTTGCGCCTCGACTGAAACGTACGAATAGCTTTATTGTTAAATTTAATATTATAAAAAGTCCATTGCTATATTAAGGAGGTACTTGTACTTATTTCAATCTAATACACAAATCGCAAGCTTACTGCTTACAAAAGCATCACACCGTTCGTTCGTCAAGGCGGCTCATTTGCGACGGGTTGTGTACCGAGTGTATACTGAACTTGAGACGCGTAGGTATGACTCGCGTTTGTATGAAGATAGAATACTGTATAGATAATTTTACCGTGGCCGTAGTTTGTAACTTTGTAAATCTTTTAAATATACCTATTACAAAGTTGCACAAAAAGTATGTATGTAGAGTAAGTATATGAATCCCACTAATATTATAAACGTGAAAGTTTTGATGGATGGATGGATGGATGTTTGTTACTCTTTCACGCAAAAACCACTGAACCGATTGCGATGAAACTAGATTAACGAATAGGCTACTTTTATTCCAATATTCCCACGGGATCGGGACTTACGCGGGTGAAACCAGGAGGCACTGCTAGTATAATATAAGTCTTAAGGTAAGAGCGCCAAAACTTACTATATACATAAATTACATATTATATTACTCGGTTAATAATCTTAACAGTAGTGTAAAACAACAGCGATTCAGAATCTTTTTGCCCAACCTTAAAACTCACACAAACAAATATAATATCGATTTTATAGTGACATTTATATGCTTCCAGAATCGGATATTAATGCTTAATGACTGTATTTATCTTAATGTGAGCATGAGACCAGATAGGGCTAGTCGTAGATCGTTTATATTATGTTTGTATAAATCGATCAGCTTTTGCAACCGGGTTTTTCTTGTATACAAAGCGCTGATGGTTTAACGACCACTTCGTTCATTTTTAACGGACTTCAAAATGTTTGAAAGGGTATACTTCCCGGGTGGTACCATATAGTCATCAGGTCAGGATCTGATGATGGAATCGTGGTGAAATCGAGGGAACTCTTAAAATTTTATAGGCACACTTAAAGCGATTTGGGTATTTTGAGGCGCATTGAAGTCGGTGATAATTTTTTTAAAAGATAATTATTAACTCATTTCTACCAAACCCTGTTCTTGTTTGTGTTTGAGAACTTAAGTCTAAAATACAATAAAAAAAAAGTCTTTGGGTCACCTGATTGTAATGAAGTTCCTTTCGCTCTATGTAAATATATTTAATGGATTGAATAAATTGTATCAAAATATAGTAAATATTGTAAAAGACTCTAATAATAAGTATACAACCAACATAAACTACAGTAGTTAACTACAGAGATGGCGTAAATAAAATAGAACAATTCGCGGTTAACATTTTTGGTTGCGCTAATACTTTTTACGCTTATTTTTCTTTTCGAACTTTATACTTCAGACGCTCGGCGGATAGGCTATCCGCCGAGCGTCTAAAGTATAAAGAAGCTTTAAGAAACTCTGTTCCAAAAAATCTAAATAAAATTTAGTTTATATTTGAGAATATGATCATCAATACAAATAAATAAAATTGAAATGTCTGTTTGTAATGTCAAAATAATAGTTTTTTTAAGCCCATACAGTTATTTGCACGATACCTACGCCTAGAAATCAGTTCTGAATATTTTTGTCTGTTTGTACTGGCTTATCTCCGGAACGGGATGACTGATTTCAACTGGACTTTCACTGGCAGATAGCTGGTATTATGGGGATTAACTTAGGCTAATGTTATTAAAAAAAAAAATTAGGGTGCCGCGCAAAATATTTTATATAATATTCCAATAGAGAAACCTTCAAGATCATTACACGCCACTATATATTATATTAATAATAACAATCTGGCTGTGGTTATCACTTGCTTCAGTGCTACAAATAACGACTGTCGCAGATATTAGCGCCAGCATCAGTAACATCAATACCGTTCATATCGATATTGAAACCTGCTAAATTCAGTGCTGAAATTCCTTTACAAAATAGTAGATGTTTGTGAAACTCCCCTCGATACAAAAATATTCTTAATGCGGTTGTCTTTAAAAAAAAATCGAAAATAATACCTACCACATTCTCAAAACAGTATCAGAATAATCCAATAAGATTATTTACAAACAAAAATGTCATTCGTCCTAGGTACAACCGACACTTAGTAGATCAAATGTAACGTTCAATTTGCATTCCGCTACTGATTTTACTCTCTAAAGGAGCATTTAAAAATTTCCTTCACTGTCATATTATGAAAAATGCCTTAACCCTTACGACTTATGATCTACCTTAGTATGATACCAACATTAAACACACAAATTAAACAATGTTTTATTTACTTCTACTAACGAAACCGAAAAAATATAACACTAAAAATACGCAAATACTACCTACATGACAAGACGTTTTTACCATACTACATGTCTGTACTCAGTAATATAGTAAAAGAACCTTGTCCTTTCGTCCTTTGACAGTCACCGCAAGACGTACACGACTTCACCGGTTGACCAACGGTTCTAATAAATACCTACACCTTTTCACTTCACACGTCATCGCTTTCATCGAAATTGTCAACTTACAGACCGCCCAAGATATGTAAATGAGTTGCTAGTCTTAGTCAAACTGCCGGTAGGTACATACTGCAGCTGTCGTTGAATGAAACTCTGGCGTGCTGCAACATTGTTGCAGCCACATGTCAATAGTTTTTCTGTCTGCCGTGATTTCCAACAGTAAGCAACACACGTTTATTACAGTGTTAGATTGTTTAAAAAAAAGCATAAAAAGTGTTACTGACCATGCGTGGTGTAGTGAGTGGCCACAGGTTACGATGTCCGCTTACCAATGAACGCTTTTATTGCAAGATGCAAGACAATTGGTTTATTAAAAACACTGTTTTACGAATGAGAATACTGATTCCAAGTAACTACGTATTTGACGACATAGTCTGCTGTGGTAGTGTATTCCTCACTTAAGATATTTTTTCTCGTTGAGACAACCTACTGTTGTAATATTTCTACAAAAAAATACAATTGATGTCATGGTAATCCTTCCAATAATTGCATTTAAACGTCAACGAAACAGATTCCACTCTAGCATTACATACTACGTTCACCATCAGCATCACCACCCGCATTAGTATGATTGTTACGTACCTACAACAAACAAATCTAATGATGGTTTTCGTTAAACAGCAACAAAGATGTTTTTTTTAAATCACATGCAGTTGTTTGTACTTTGTATGTGACATTAATGTTATAAAACTTAAAACCTAGAATATTTGCTAAGAAGACTACAATAATTGCGTCATCACCAAATAGAGCAACTTGGTACCTACAAACGTAATTTCCATTTATTTATTCTGAGTCTACTCTGTGTGTAATTATTGCAGGTTTGTATTGGCTCCCGTAATATATGGACGTATGACCCGAGTATTGGTGCTAAAGAGAAAAAAAGATTTTGCATTAGAATTTTTGTGACACTGATCACGCCGATTCGATCCTCCTGCTAAAATGTGCGAAGCCAAGGCAAGTCAAAGTATACATATGCACCTTGTTTACAAGTATATTTATAAACAAGGTACAAACCTTAAAAAGTAATAATTTTATTCCATGTAGGTATACAGACATTATACTTAGCACAAGTAGATGAAATCTTGATACCACTTAACATAATCACTAAGTAAACAGAAAGCCGTAAAGGTCACCCGCATTTAACGACTACAATAATTTAACCATACCAATTAAGGGTGACTCGATAAATTTAACTAAAATAAAAATGTGAAACATACGAGCTCTCAAAGCATCGCAAAAAAATCATTGTAGGCCGATAACTGAGCCGCACCAAAAAAGCAAGCAGTATCATTAAGCATACAAAATATGTTTTCCATTTACACAGACGCTTCGAGGCGGTTATAATTTTGTATACGCTGAATGTTTACTCAGTAAGAAGTGCTACGGATCGGTAACACCTGCCGCGTTTTCCCACGACAGCGTTCGGGCATCTTCGGGTGAAGTCGGGTGAACTCGGGTGCGCGGGCGACGACGGTTTAGTGATAGAAATATATACTTAGGCTTATCTTGTCCCGTGACTAAATCTCTGTGGTGCGTGGCCGTAATGCTTGTATTTGTAATGTTTGATGTGTTCATTAATTTTACGCCTTTATCAAGTTCGATATAAATATTACTATTAATGAAAGTGCAATGGAATTCTTGGCACTTGCACATTTTGGGTTTATGTAGACTTGGATCCTTAAGTTTGTTTCGGCATTCCTTCTAGCTTTGCCTTTATTTAATCGACGTATAAATAAAAGTATCTGAAAAGGCTTATTAATCATTAGGTTCAATAGTGAAATCTTAATTGTTTTTAAACTTTTGCTACTTTGATAGATATTAGATGTGTAACTCGGGACTAAATGGCGGTAATAAGTTAGGTACAATACCTTTTCCACCACTCGTGACCACGATTGGTTGCGATCGAAATGTTCCGGTAACCTAAAAGGTATTGCACCTTATAAATATTATCGCAATTCAGTCCCGAGTTGAACATCTAATAAATCGTGAAAACTGTTGAACACTGTTGAACAATCAAATCATTCGGAACGATATTGGTACATGTCGATCGATCCTAAACTGATTTTTTATGAAAAAATACTGTTTCTGTAATCTATTCTATCTATTTATGTAATTAGTTTGATATATTTATTATTTCGAGTAACAGATAATATTTGTTTTAAGAATACATTTTACAGTTTTATGAATGTTGATAGGTATTCAGGAATCTGTAAACTCTTTGTAAATAGTAATAGTAGGTATTAAAGAGATTCAATATGACTTCATTTTCATGTTATAATGCTAGTTTTAGGACTTGTTATCCTCGTGGTGTAAAGTTTTCGCTTAGGTTTAGATGCCATCTTTAGGTCCTAGATTGGGAATCGAATCTGGGTAACCAAAACCAACAAGCAAGGACGTAGGGTAAACAAAAAATTACTGTTTCCGAGTGACAGAAAAATAACTTTAAAGCGAGAAAAGTCGCTGTAAATAGCTTGTTAGTATATAAATCTCTGGACAAGAACAACTTACCACACTTGTAACTTCATGAATCCTCATGAGCCTACAAAAAGACAATAAGCACTATTGCATGCTGGTTTCTTTATGACAGCTCCCAACAAGGTGATAATTAATTTTTAATACGAAGATGACATCGTAAAATAACAAGTGCGTGTATTGATATTATATCGAAACCTCTGTGCAAGACAATTATTTATACCACCTACCGTTACTTCCATCTAGGTATATATCAAATAAAAAAGTAAGTAGCTCCAGCGAAGATTCAAAATAAACTTCAACAAAACAAACTGTTAATAACAGCCTTAAATAGACACCTTGCTATAAACTACATGTAACTATTACTACTTATACTATTTTTAAATCCACTCCGTTACTATTAAAACGAAAACAATGAAATAAAATAGTAATAAAAAACAAACCTACTGTCCTCTTATGGTTAGGCAACGGGGTCTAGTAGAACCTGCCTGACAACATAGTAAATGAGTAGACTAAATAAAGAGATAAAAACTGTACTTGGCTCAAGCGTACCGTTACGCCTAGGTAACGGAGCGGACAGTATTGTGACAAACTAAGCCTTGAAAGGCGAGTGGGCTGTTTATTTTGTTGTGCAGATAATTAATTAGCGGTTGTTATGGGAGAGACTGGTCTTACACAGGGTACGAAAAGTAATGTAACGGTAAAAACCTCATATATTTAATAGCGACAGGCTAAGATAATAATCTTGGCTCATTTTTTTCAGATAACGCTTGTAATAAAAATGTATGATGCGCTTTTTAACCGACGAAAAAAAAGGAGGTTCTCAATTCCACCGTCTTATATTTTTTTTTTATTTATTATTTACGTCTGTTCAGCCCTCACTCCGTTATTTATGAACCGATTTTGATTATTCTTTTTTTGTTAGATAGGGTATACCTCCAGGGTGGTCCCATGTCATGGAAATCAGGATCTGATGATGGGATCCCGATAAAATTGAGAGAAACCCTCGAAAATTGTAGGAACGAATAGTGTTTCTGTTTACTTTTCATTACTTTATCAGGTATTTGCGTTTAGAAATCATCACATCATGTAGCTGAGCTGATGATGAAAAAAAATCATAAAATAAAAATCTTTTTAACAAAAAATTAAACCGACGAAAAGAACTAAAAAGCAAAAAATAAATAAACCTTAAGTCTTAAGTATTGAGCTTATTTACATAAACTATCAAATTTGTTATAAACTTATTTTGAGTCGGCGCCAAATAATAAAATGATTAATTACTTACGTGGGTAAATATAAAATTTTGAAAATTAATCAGTTTGTTGTTTGGCACCGACTCAAAATTTTTAAGTTCATAACAAATTTGATAGTTTATGTAAATAAGCTCAATACTTAAGACTAAAGGTTTATTTATGTAAATTAAGATTTTACTTGACGTGATTGATATTGCGATCAAATCAAATCAAATCACTTTATTTATGAAGTGAAAAGTGGTACAGATATGATGGTACAAAAAAAAAATTTGTTCCTCACAATTCACCAAAATTGTCATGCAAATACAACCAGAACTGCACTAATGCAGCCATTTAAATACACAATAATATTTATAAAATGTCATCAAACATAAAAATAATGTCATGATAATTAGTAAGTAGTAATTATTAAGTCACAACAAACACACCATATTAAACAAGAAACACATTCGCATCAAAAATATATATTATCTAGTCCCAAAAAAAACTTTCAATGTGTAAAACGTGTGTTTTATTAATCAGGTATTCAGTTCATTTTTTGTAACGGTAGCTCGAGAATAGATTGATGATTGCCTGTGTATGCTTTGAGAGAATACGTCAAGGCTGTGCATTATAGCCCAAAAATTACCACATAAAAAAAATATATAGGTTTACTATTTCTTATTGTTAAGATCTGACAAAAACCTTCTAAATAGACGTCTATGGATGATAAGTCTCAATCTTCACTCCATAGCACTGTGATCACCAAATAGTATTTGTGCTGAATTAAGACTTTTAATTATCCTACAATACTCAAGCCACATAACATTTAAATATTAAGAACATACGTAATAAATAGATTATTTTTAAATTACATTAATATGCAAGACGTATTATGAAAAGGTACTTAGGTTTCGTCCAAAAACAACTTAACGAACTGCCAAAAAGTTTAAAAATAAAAAATAAATATAATTCGTGACACATTAATTAAAAACCAATATTGGTAAGTGCAAAAAATGTGCACGTACACGGCGCGACGTATCGTGTCTTTCCTTGCGCGAGCGCACCTGCCAAGTTCTCCCACGGTGTTACATACGGCGACCTTTTTTATTCTTGATTTTTTTTGCATAAAATAAGCACTTTCCTTACAATTTTGTAATTTTCGTGCTCGTGTCTCGTCACTCATTTTACGGCGCGTTTATGAGAACCAGTTAACAGTAAAGTACTCGAAGTGTTGTTTTTAAGTTATATTGTAAGAAAGGTAGACGTGTATCATGATATTTGCGACAATAGGTCTTTGTAGCAGTAAACTTTTAAAATTATAAATAATCATCGCCCTAAAATCTTTTCGCGTTAATTTCATTTTTGCTAAGGACGACGGACTTCAACTTGTGATAAAAAACCATTGACATACGATTTCGTGCCAATTTTTATTTAATCAATGATTGAGTTTCTAATGTTTAAAAAAATATAACATTCGAAATTGAAACATTTATGTTAACATATATTTCAGTGTGCCATATGTACCTAATTGGAATCGATGCTGATAGTCCTGATTTGTGTCTTAATTTCATACCATAAGGTAAATATATATAAAATGTAAATATATATATTACCGTAAGATTGGATTGAACTTAGTGAAGTTAGAATAGAATAAAACAAAGAAGCGAGAACATACAAACATTTTTATACAACTATGCCCGCAACAATCAATAGTGTCCCAAGAGCTTTGCCAACCTAACCCCCTTTCCTGGATTGATGACTTAGATAATGCATTACAAAAAGTACAGTAGTACAACCTGGACGTTTGAGGTACTGGTTCTGTCAGGATCCTGCTTTGCCTTACCGCCTTACCTCCTTAAGCTGGAAAAATGTACTGAAGAAGTTATACGATTTGGGAGACAAACTCACGGTCAATAATGAAATGTACTCAGGTTTGACATATTCAACGCAAAGTTTTTTTTAATACCTGTCAAGATTTCAAGACTACGGTAATATTAATTTTATAAAAGAATAAACCAAAATCCGAAAACTATGCTGAAAAAATACGATGAGCAAAAAACCGAACGACGAGAAATATAGATGAGATTGCAACAGGTGTGCCATTGTTATTATCCAAATATGCGTACCTCTTGTATTTTTGTGTTTCATTGTTCGGTCGAGGGCATTAGGGCAAACTCTTGATTTGGTTTTTTTTTAAACACGATTTGTCACCTTTTTTTAAATTTAAACATTATGTAGAACGTGGAACACAGTGGTTTACCTGTTCGGTTTAAAAAGCTTGGTCTGGTGTAAAAAAGTGAGGTATGAAAAGAATATCTACACAAAGTTTTACGTTTCATAGGTAGGTACTACCGAAGTTCAATCTACTTGGGTTTAAGTGGTCGCCTTACCAACCTTTTTCTAGTGCTGTAAACCTTCACATGTTACACAAAATTTTGGGATTTACAATTATGTAATTGTTTTGTGTCTTTGAGTATTTACTTCAAATTCGTTAATTGAATATTTGGCATGTTAATTGGTTGCTGCTATGTATAATATGTACAGTAGGTACTCTCCAAACTCATGGCCGCCCTGAAGTTGGCTCAACCGCCATCTCGCGCATGGTACAATCGAGTGGAAAATTTTCAACCCAAATATGACTTCGATGTTAATATAGTATTAGATTAATATATTTTATGGTAGGGTAAAAACCGGATAGTTTCCTCAGTGGGATAAATGCCCCGGTTTCGAATAGGTACATAGTCGGCATTCTGAAAATAAACTCTACATTATGAACTGTACTGCCTCATTCGTAGTGTGGCATACCAACTTGTTCTTATGTTTTGCAAGCGATCTTAATACAAAATGTTAATACCTACTTGAATTTTGTCTGTAAAGAAATTCTTAATAGAAAAGAAACTAGGTGTACCTACCTATTCCAGCTGTAACTGCTCCTTCAGAGGTATCTCTGAAGTGAGTCGAATACGGAAACACCCTTAAAAATAAAACAATCATGGTTATGGTATTTTTTTTGTTTTTTCGATAGGCTTTTGTTTACTTACTTAACCTTTACTTTAAGTGATATGCGATCTAGGATTAGGCTTACTTAAAACTGCCTAGAAAATATTAATTAGCTCAGGGTTACAAAGTAGGTTGGTAGCTAAGCAGGATTGTAGTTATTGTTTTTATTTAGGAATATGACTCAAGTTTGTATCTAAGTATTTCATATACCTACATAGATACAAACTTCGGCAAGGACTTCGGCTTTACTTTTGATGTAGAATTTGAAGAAAGTTCAAACAGTGAAAAACTAGCAAGTGTAAAAGGGCAAGCAAATAGGTATAAGTCGTGATATTTAATTGAATTAGAAACTCATACTAGGGGTAGGTATAAGAGTCGACTAAATTCATTCGTCTGAGAAAGGTTTATTAAATGAACCATCGTAAATTCAATCAAAAATTCCAATAAGTGTTTAAATTGTTTAACAAAACTCTTATAAGACGCCCTTTGTAGCTTTTCCCAAACATTAAAACAATTTGGCGCGGAAAAGATCATGACGCCTAGGCTAACATCGGGCCGTGATTGGTTCAGTTCTGACCAATAGTAACGTTTGTTTCAGCCCACAGGCGTTCGTGCGTACGCCTTCCTAACTTCTATTTTTGAATTTAAATAGATTCGAGTGTGTTCCAATTTTTTACCGTTATTTATCTACCGTTGAAGAAGTATTGTCAAGTAGTAGAAGTATGTCAAAAAAAGTACTTTTAGACAAAACATTCAGTAGTTAAAAATATATTTTTTATAATATATAAAAAAGCAAATATCTAATTTTATAGTTAATCCTTAGGTAAATATTTTTAGTACATTATTAACAAAACTTTTAAATAAGTTTGTATTTTTGTATCTTAAGTGGCATAAGATATCAGTTACTTAGAAAAATGTTCCTAGCTATTATAAGAGTAATCTTTACTATGGAAAAGTAGCCTACTCTATAGTCTAACTAGGATATTCATCTTAGCAAGTTCTGTATGCTCGTATAATTCACGTTTAAGAAACTAATGAAATGTGAAGTTAATGCCTACTAGAAGGTGATGAAGACAAAATATTCAGATAAGTTCTTGTTAAAATTTGGCTATCGAATTTTGGAAATTATCTCTAGTAATATATTACAAGTATTAATCTTCTTACCTTGGTTACAGGAAAAATAATACTATAACAGATGGCTTAACAAAGCAAGCTCGAAGCGACAAAAAAAAAAACAAAATCAGCGACAGAAATAATAACGAAAAATAAAAGCAAAATAAATTACTTACATTAACAAGACAGAGATAGATACTCGTAAATCAGAAATCTCGCTACGGATAGCCTGCCTTGATTAATTAATCTAGGTACAGCCTTAGGTTAAATGGATGCTATTTTGGAAGTAAACCCCAAGGAAGTCAGTGTATATATGTATGCATTTATATTTTACAAGATCTTAGCAACAGAATAGATCAAGCGAGTAAAGAATGCAATCCAAAACTAATAGGTATTAAGTACCATTTCCGGTTTTCCGAAGAGATGGTGTAATGAGAGAATATTATATTTAAAAGTGATCAAATTTAAATAAATCCAAATATACATTAAATTCACACAAATTCACTGAATTTTTTTAATATTCTACATAGACAAAATTAGTAGTTGTTCTAAAAAATATCTAGAACAACTACCTATTACCTACTTAGGTAGGTTCTCATCTATTACCTGATTTCAATATAAAGAATCTGGATGTTTATGTACCTACGTAAACAGTATGAAGGTCTTTACCTTAAATTGTCTTTACAATTAACAATGATTCCATAGAGAATGAGAAACGGGAAGAAATTTAAGTGAGTAGAAGACGGAAGCTCTGTTTATGGGAGTTTCTACTGCCGGGCGGGGCTTGTTTTTTCGATTATGGAGGCTGTCATCTCTGTCATAAAGAGTGGTGGGCATTGATGATAGTTACAGGAGTAATTTCTTATGGCCTGTGTAAAACAACTTACTTCATAATGCTTTACTTTAAAAGTTTTTGAAATATACTAAACTTATAAAATACAAGCCGTCCGCAATGATCAGTTTCACCCGCGCACATGGTTATACTCTGCTCCTAAGTCACCTCCACATTATGAATAGCATAGGCTATATCAAGAGTTAAGTTATCAAATGATGAAAGAGTTTTTTGGATTCCACTGGTAGTTCCAGATAGAGAGAGAGAGAGAGAAATAAAAGTGTGTGTGTGCAATTTACACACGGCAAAAGTGAAACTTCTAAATTAATTAACCAACGAATTTTAATACGCAAATGCGAGCTCGACCGGAGTGATACCACGGCCTCACAGAAAACCGGGAGTAAAGTAATGATTGCATTGCTTTTCACCGAGTAAGTGAGGTAACCGGAGGCCCTAACCCTTCCTTCCCCCCACTCTCCCTCTCTTCCACCCTTCCTCTATTCCCACTTTAAAGGCCGGCAACGAACTTGTGACTCTTGAGTTGCAGGTGTCCATGTGCGGCGGTAGTAACTTACTATCAGGTGACCCGTCTGTTCGTTTGCCCCCTATCCCTTCAAAAAAAAAACTATTCCAAATTCAAATCGTCACAACAATTAGAAGTAGGTTAGAATGGTTTTCCAAGATTTGTTTATGGAGTTATTTACAGATGAAGTTGATACAAGTTTGTTATATTTATAAAAGGCAACTGATGTTTCATTTTATATTTAAACTGAATTCGAGTCATTTAATTCATACCCTGTAGCTGAATTAAAAGGATTTTGAACGCCCCAGATACGGAATGTTCTAAAGCTACAAAAGAAACCTGCAGAATATTGATTAAAGTGAATGATAAATCAGTCGCGATGCAGGAAATTAACATCAACTGTACGGAATGTTATCGCTTCGATACGAAAATCTGGATACTCGGACATCCACATCATAAATCTTAATTTGTGATTCGTTCTCGAACACAGTTATGTAGTTATGTACATTTTTTTGTGCAAAGAACTCATACCTATAAAAACAAAATACGTTTTTGATGGGTCACGCAAAGTAAAAAAAGCATAACTATCGGGCGGTTAATTAAAAAAAAGGAGTAATGTCAATTATTGTCAATTCGAATTTTAGAACGGATTTTTAAATTAAAAAGCAGTCTGTTGAATTGTAAAAAAAATGTGTGCGTACTTCCTACACTTTTTTTTAACAATTATGTAATGTAATTGAGACACTTTAGTAAACGTTACAAAAGTCTCTCAATGACCTCCCACGCTTTTACTATTTGAGTGTTTTATAAAATTTAAATGAGAAGCGAAGTAAGTTATCAGACTTATCAGTTAAGTTAATAAATGACTGATTTTACAATAGGTAAACAAAATAAGAAAAAAAAAACTATTTTTGGTCCCATTCACAATATCACAATAAGAATCACGCCTGTATCTTCGAAGGGCCAGGGGTAGGCCTTTAGAAGATACAGGCGTGATTCTATAAATGTATTATTTTATTATCTCTCGTCGTGGTCGTTTGGTCTAGTGGTTAGTGATCATGACTGCTAAGCTAGAGGTCGTGGGTTCGATTCCCACTCAGGACAAATAATTGTGTGATGAGTATGATCATTTGTTCTGTGTCTTGGTATAATTTATCTGTAATATGTATGTATTTAGAAATATATAAGTATGTTTATCAGCAATCTGGTTACCATAGTACAGGCTCTGTCTAGTTTGGGATCAGACGGCCGTGTGTGAGGTGTGTGGGAGGTATTACTATTATTATTATCTTGATAGTATGCAATAAGTAACTACTGGAATATATATACGATCTTTATATTCTACATATAAGTTTAATGTGAAATGCTCTTAGATTTATAGAAACTATGGTTAACTAGCATTAACCCTTGTGTTATTATGATATAAGTACAAATTTTCTGTTTGCCAAATCTGTTCAACAGTAAATGAGCTAATTGAGTTACCAAATATTATAGTAGATAGAAATAGATAGTAAGCGGCGGTAGCGTAATGGCTAAGGCGTCGGACTTGCGATCGAGTGGTTGCGGGTTCGAACCCCACCTAGTGCACTACCGACGTGACCCCACTAATTTTTTTTTTTTTTGTGCGTGTCTAAACCCCCTCGGGCCGTCACCCCACCGGGGTTTACGATGGGGCGGTGTGTCGGAATCGAACCGACTAAAACCACACGGTGTACCGTACTGCGCCTTAAATAGGAGGGATCCGGGAACAGCTTTTATTAAGACATCCGGAACCCTCCTAGCGCCTGCCCGCAAAAGCGCGGGCACCACCTTCGGGTAACGTGACCCCACTCCTGACACAAGCGTTTAGCTTAGCTGGAGGGGTTAACAAGGATACTAGTAGTGTGTGACCCACGTTACTAGTAGTTTTAAAAAAAATTATAAAAAAAAAAAAAAAAACCAAAAATCCTCGCTTCTGACTTCAATAAAACTTATCAATTTATATCTTATATAAAAACTGTGTTGAGTGGGAGAACCTGGCTTCGTCACGTATAGATCGACCGGAGTGATACCACGGCCTCACAGAAAACTGGCAGTGAAGCAATGCTTGTGTTGTATTTCGCCGAGTGAGTAAGGTTACCGAAGGCCCTAACCTTTCCCTCTTCCCCTCTTCCTCCCTTCCGCTACTCCCACCTTGATTTGCAGGTGCCCATTGTCGGCGGTAGTCAGTTACCATCAGGTGACCCGTCAGCTCGTTTGTCCTTTATCCCATTAAAAAGAAAGCTATTAATTTCCAGCAGCCAAAGTGGAAGTCTGCGTGCTTGTTATTAATTTTTTTTTCAAAGCCATAACATCCCATAGGTAAGAGGTATCTAAACATTAGCTCGTAAAGAACCCGTGCTCAAGATATAACAATCTTATATTTTGTAAACAAGAGGTACTCTTATACATACTTCACACATACAGGCTGATTCTTCTTCCATAATGTAGTAAAAGGAGTCGCATATATATTATTATGTAGTTAGTATTCTTGTTACCCATCAAACTAAGTTTAAATGCATCCATTAGGAACGGAGTCAGTAGTGTCCTGGGTGCAGTTCGAACCTGCGATCTATGAAATAGCTATTAGAATTGTGTATGTTTTTTGGCAGTCGCGTTTTCGTAGGGAAATATTTATATATAGAAAAACTATAAGCAAAACTTTATCTAAATACAAAATTTGATCCAATCTTTAGAGCCGTTTCTGGATAAACAAAATATATTTATATAGGTATATACAAGAATTGCTCGTTTAAAGTTATTAAATCAGATTTGGACCAATTTAAGGAAAAATGATCCAATCCACAAGGGTTCTGATATGTTAAAATATACCTTACTTGGAGTACATAGGTCTCAAAAACTCGAAATTATCAGGCTGTGGATTGGATGATTTTTGCTTAAATCGGTCCATTTATAATAACCAGCAGAAGGGAATGATAGAGCACCCTGTATAAATATAAAACATCTTACTTATACCTGTAAGTACTTACTTAATAAAGAGAGAGGTAGGCATTCTTTGTTCAAGTCCTTCGATATTTTACAGAATAAAAGAACGGTGAATTTATGATCATTCAGTCTCAAGGCTTGGTTTAAAAAAAAATTGTAGGTACAATATAAAAAAATAAAAACACATAGCACCTACTTCTTAACAATTAACAGTAAGTAAATTTTTGTAGTCGGTTAAAAACAAATATCGCCAATAAATTGACTGCACGGATGGCGCAATGGTTTAGTGGTCGCCTCCCCACAGAGCCGCGCTGAGGGTTATGGATTCAAATCCCACACGTAACAAAAATTTGATGTTCTGCAAATAGTTGCCCCGAGTCTGGGTATTCTTTGTGTAGACATAAAGAACACTCAGACCAAAAAAACAGATGGTTTAAATGTTTGTGAAGGCCCACGCTACACAGCAATATTTCTAATGCGGGAGTTGTCTTTTATAAAGGAAAGAAAGAAAAAAGAAATGTATTTAATCCATGAAATATGAGTGAACATAGTATTTGTTCAAACAGTAAATTGTATCTACACACTAAAAGGAAGGAATAATTATGGCATCGCGTTATTTGTTATTTACTCTGTGGGACTATCTAGATAAAGCGATCAGGTAGTTTAGAAAACTGAAGGCAGGCTGATCCTTGGGCCCGTTGAGGGCACCCGACTCATTACCCGAACATTCGTCGCAGCATCGACTCAACGGTCCATTCTTTCCAGGCACATTACCGAAAGTTTTGGTGAGATATCACTTATGAATACCTGTTTTGGTGAGATATAAATATACCTGTGTGAATGAAATTTAATATCATATTGACATAATATAGAATAATTTTATTATTATTTACAATTGTTGAATGCCATTTTTGTGTGTGGAAACCTAGGATAGCAAGTATATCTACAATAGAAATTGAAATGAAAAAGATTTTAGTAGATTAAATATAAAAATAAATAAATAAAAATATTTATATTATTTATTGAGTATTGAAGGTTTAAACACTTTATAGTAAGGGCAAATACCACGCAGAACATACGAACCGGAAAGCGCAGCTTCAAAAGGACGTCCACCAACAAGGTAGACAGACGACCTTGTAAAGATAGCAAGGTCGACGCTGGATGCAGGCCGCTTCATACCGGTCTTCTTGAACCACGATGAGACTAGGCCTAAGCCCTGCAGTGGACGTCCTATGGCCGTAATGACGAATACTTAGATAGATGAAAATGTGCAAAACCGTTGATCGTAAAATAAGAAAAGCCTTCAGTCAATACCACAGAACATATTACATATACTCTCAAATATCTAACAGTCTATCTAAGTTGTCAAATAAATCAAATTCAAAGTCAAATATTTCATAAAGTACTTTAAAAATTGTGTGAATACGTGTTTTTTTTTTAATTACAAATTATAGATCAACACAATGTCACCGCAACAAGGTTGCTTTGTCGAAAGTCATACAAATAATTTATTTAAATTATAATAAACTAGGAACCCGCCCCAGCTTCGCACGGGTAGGAGAGACATCTTCAACAATCATCATCATATTTCAACCAATTTACACAAGTTAAGGTTAAAAAATTATACACTTAAACCCTCCGTATAAATTACTCTGTCTACTGGTGAAAACTGCATGAAAATCCGATCAGTAGTTTTTCAGTTTTTCAGAGAGACGCGGCGGGAGACTTTGTTTTATAATATGTAGTGATATAGTGATTAATAATACAGTGTTGCAAATAGGTAAGATCGGTATCTGCCATTGTCAATCTACAACCGCCCATTTCCAAGTAGTTGAGGCTTGTGAGAAGAATTCGTACCAACAAACTCACGGCCACTCTTTTAAATCACCAGATAGCTTAACAATGTTTGGTAAAATAATGTAATACATCACTGTTTTATCGTGCAAGTACAATGTTTATCAGTTGGTAGGTGGTTATCAGCGCCTAAAGACAATCACAACACCGCTGGTGTCACGTGTGCACTAATGCTTGGAGTTCCAATAAACCAGTGATGGACACAGTCGCCAGATCTACTAGATATACAACACTATACTAGTAATACTGGATCGGACCTGCCCTTTCTTGAAACTACCTCCAGTTTCAAGAAAGAGCACCTCCGATTCGAACTGTCGAGTCTGTTGTACAGTTAATTGCACCTTGATTATTGACTTTAACTCGAAATCACGGTGTGACTGGCAAATGATCGCTATATTAATCAAAATATCTACTTGGAAGTGGCCAGTATATAATATGTAACATGTTTATAATGGTAATAGATATTATATCTGACGTTTTATTTATTTAAACAAAAAAAATATAAAATTATAAATTGAATTCACATTAAGTCTGCTTGCATAAATGTACACAATGCCATCTTTTAAAAAAATATGGAATTAAAAGTTTCTTAAAACGACCACGCGCGCTGTCATCGCCTTTCTCTTAACATGAGTACATAGCTTATCTAGAATTCTTCATAGAAAAGCGTCAATAATATATCTTTTAAAAATATTAGAAAAGGTAATTTATTTATTTATTTGAGTATATCCATATGTGTAATGTTATCATCCTTAAAAACGGAGGCTAGAGAGTCCGAATTAGGCTTTATTTTATTGCATATTACCTACCTATTATCGCAATATCAGCTTTCTAAATTTCAGTGCATTAAACAGCAGCGTAACGCACATGTTTATTAAAAACAGCTATGTACCAACAACGGACAGCCGGACGTTTACCGACAAACAAGTCCTTCTTATATTTACTAAACTCGTAACTGCAAATTTCACTTTAACGCTATTGAAATCATTTGTTATTAAACTCAACGATCACAATAGCATAAAGCCTTTCAATATGGCCACTGAAATGTAAACAGCGCCCTCTGTCGTCACAGAGGCAAAGCAAAGTCGGCCCGTGCTGAAACCGCCACGAGCCAAACTGATAATGCTCTCCTTGTTTTTTACCAGGTTTTTGATATAACCTTCTCTTTCACACATTAGAGCGCTTGACGCGCGTCTCGCTCCTATCGCACCGATCATTGATCTTTGAAATTCGAATGCGGTAACTCGAGCGGCGCGCGCTCAGGCCTTCGGCCACCGAGTTCTATCTCGCTTACACGCGCGGGCCATCGTTACCGTTGTCTCGTGTTTCTTTTATTGCCGTTTTATTATTTCTTGTAGATGATCACGCGATTGTGAGCTGTCGCTTGGCGCGCACACGTCACATTCTCTATCCTTGTCGTTCTCGCAGATAGTTATATATTGCTTCTCGGTCTGTCCGGCGCATGTCGGACTCGCTGCCGTGCGTCGATGTTTTGGGAAGTGCACCCGCCCGGCGTTCCCACGGTTCACCTTCGGCCGACTTCCTTACGAAAAAAACAAACAAGAGCACTTTGTTGAAGAAAATCGACGTCTGCCGGTTGCGCTGAATGATTAATACAATTATGATCGCGCACGCTGCTACCTACACGTCTTGATGGTAATAATAGTTCTTTATACGGGACACGTGGTCCACGCCTTGGACTTTTGAATTAGGTATTTTTATATAGACAAATTTTGTGGTCTAATAAAAATCTAATAAAATTGTGTGGCTACTGTTACGAATTATATTATGGACTTAGATAAAATTGGAATAATACAGTCTACGCATTCGTAGCTCATTTATTTGCGTAGCGCCTCATACTCGTAGACGTTAGACAAATTAGCTTTATTTTGCAATTTTTAAACTTCGCTGTTGATTTCAATTACAAACTAGCTAGGTAATAAATTGAGATTGGGAAATAAAGCGTGTTCAGGATTTTGACGCTAACGTTAGGCTAAGACTTATGTATTCATAGTAGATGTGTAATTCGGGACTTAATCGCGATAATATTTTAAAGGTTACCCGACGTTTCTATCGAATTGCACCGATCGTGGTCACCAGTGGACGAGTACCAAGTAACCAAGAGTAACTAAAAACAATTATTATGTATATTGTAATTTTTTTTTAAATAAACATTGGGTATATAAAGTACGTTACCTATATTAAAAAAAACAGGCTAAATCGTCATAATATAAACAAGGAAAATGTAGTAATAATTCTGACGCCAGTTGAGCCATTGCGATGTTTAGGACTAAAATTAATGACAACATGTAAACAAAGTAACTTCAAAATGATTCATTCAACCACATGTGAGAACTATGAATACGAAAAACGGCCTCATGATTTATAATTTTCGTAAACATCTTGTATTGCAAACAGGATAACTATTTGCAATACAAGAAATTCAGGAAAATGAAATACGACTTCCAAGTCTCATGGTGTGTTTGCTTTTAGAAGTGATTTGTTAAGTATATTAATGTTAACAGATGTGGGAACTGAAGGAAGTCATTGACCCACCCAACCTTTAGCATAGATATGATGCATCCATTTTTAAAGACAAACTTTTTTTTATGTAAGTACATGTTCTGATAGTTCAGTTAAACACAGTGCAATGTTATTGTTAACTGCAGATAGATCAAGATTATAATCTAATATACAGAAGGAAATCAGCAATAGCATGCAAATGCACTTGATAAATTTGTATTAAATGAAATATAATAAAGCTAAGGAGTTGGTTGAATGCACTCGTCTCTAAAGGTCTGGTTTCTAAAAATATTTTGCATTTTGTAAGCCAATTCTTGAGCTAATACGACTACGGCTTTTACATCATGATAAACTTCATTTCAATTAGCGTATGTTAAAAGCAACCCATGAAGTATAATTATTGTACTTGTTCATGTTTGTTTTAAAAATACTGTTTATAAAGTAATTTAGGACGTTTTTCTTGGTAGTTCAAATGTTTATATATGTAAGGATTGTGTACGATCGAGGTGCGGGTGACGACGGCAGATGGCGAATTATCCTTTTATGCGGGACGTATTCAATCAGGCGGGAACGACGACGCTGAGATTAGGATGGATGTGATGACTGATTAATTATTAGTAGATATTTTAAATTTTCAGCTGTTGTAAGCTTAACAGTAAATTGTTAGTTAGTATATTTTTTATTAATAACATTATTTTTCATTAATCTAAATTGCTTTTAACTTTTTTCTACTTTCATGTTATTTTACACACCATACAATTTTTGGTTCGGTTTAGTTGATTTAAGCAATTCTGTTTTAATAAATAAGGTTACGCGCCTAGTGTCGTTAAGTATAAAAATAAAGAAATCCTACATAGGGAAAAATTTGGTTTTTGTATATCTACTAACTTACCCTCATTCCTAACAACTAATGAATTAATATGTTTACTAAAATATTTTATAGTTATTATATTAAATACATACCTACTTAAGCTTAACCAATAAATTAAAATTACAAAGCTTTGCCACTAAAAATGCTAATAGTCGCTTAAGAAATGTAAAAACTGTGTTTCATGACACTAATAAATACATATCTTTCATTATTGATCATTTGTGGTTTCATTATTGAGCACATAACATACATTTTATTACAGATAACCACCAAAACAAGACTATGTATCCACATTATGTCCAACGGTAAGCTGGCATGTGCTCAAGAAACAATATCCCTACTTGAACGTAAGACCGAGTCCCGAGGGAGCTCGGTTCTCACGCTCGCCCCTCACTGTTACACACGTGGCACTAACACAAGCATAACACCTCATTATACACGGTATATAATAAGCATATTGTATAAAACTTGTATCTATACAGTAATGAGACTACTCAGTTTTAGAGCATCTTCTTTCTTAGTCTGAGGTTTTAGTAAACAAAACTGAATGTAAATACGTAACAAAATGGAATATGTATGACATTCGGGGAAAGTTTCTGTTATTGCCGATCCGACCGTTTATGATAACTTGATAAGTATTATTGAAAAGATTCATACTATATTTTATCACCACCCATTTTTGCCAGGGCTTCCGTTTCATCTTCGTTCTTCATCTTCAAATGTATGTTAGTTGCAGTTGACGCTACGGTAAACGTCAAAAATAAAAAGTCGTGATGGGATTTACGAGCTCAATAAAGCGTGTAGATATAGATATCAGGCGCGTAAATCTTGCCGTGGCAATATCATAATATAATATCGAGATAAATAGTAGCCTATGTGTTAATCTAGGTCTCCAGCTAATATATATATATATAAATAATAATAATAATATAATAAGTTTCATTCCAATCGGTTCAGTAGTTTTTCGGTGAAAGAGTAACAAATCCATACTTCCTCACAAACTTCCACGTTTTTAATATTAGTAGGATTACATAATTATAAATAGACTAAATGGCTGCGCAATGAAAGGACAGCAGGCTCATTAACCTCTTTAGTCTATTTTGCCCGTTCCGAAACTCTTTAATTTCTACAAAATCATATTTTATTAAATTTATTCAACCATTTCATGAAACACGAATATTTCATGAAATGAAATACGAATATTTCATGGAATGGTCAGACACATCTTCAAACGTTGACGGGTCAGTTTTAACTGGCTATATCATGAAATACGTTAACGTGGGAGAGCCATGCTTCGGCACGTTTGGGCCGGCTCGATTCCGCACGATACCACGGCCTCACAGAAAACCGGCAGTGAAGCAATGCTTGCATTGCATTTCACCGCGTAAGTGAGGTTACCGAAGGCCCTAACCCTTCCCTCTCCCCTATTCCCGTCCTTCCCTTCTCCCCTCTTCCCCCTCCCCCTCTTATCCTACTCCCACCTTGAGGGCGGCAACGCACTTGTGACTCTTTGAGTTACAGGTGCCCATGGGCGGCGGTAGTCATTTACCATCAGGTGACCCGTCTGCTCGTTTGCCCCCTATGCCATAAAAAAAAAAAGAAATGGTCAGACCACAGAACTGAATACATATTCTGTTCTGTGGGACGGACACAACATAAAGTGGTCAATTCTAAGATCTGGCCACGACATATACAACACGTGTAACGGTTGGTATCAAAGAGAAACGCAAATTGGCCGCTATCTTACGCTTCAATCGGTAGTTCCTTATAGAGCAACATACGCTGGGCTCTTATTAATAAAACCTTACGCAAAGCAGTAGCAGCAGGCTACATTATATACCATTATTGAATACAACAATCGAGGAATACAGAAGACATGGGCAATCTTACCACTGTCTGCGACCTCTCAGGACATGCTGACAAATCAATAGAAAGCGAGCTGTGTGATGCACGTCATCACGCAGATGATTATGAGAAATACGTAAAACTAAAAAGGACTATTACTGGGTCTTTAGCTGTTAAACATAAATGATGTGAGTAATTTATGTTGTTACACAGGAAACTATATTAACGTAATATTATTCCATTTAATACATGTTGTTAGGTAAGTAAAAATATACTACATGGATGGAATTTTTAAATTACCTACATATTAGAATGAGGAGTATTTAAAATAATTAAAATCTGAAAAGTTAAAATTTAAATTTTTAATAAAATTGATGAACTGTGAATGTCATATTTCCTCAAACCACCCCTTAGTCACATGTTGTCACGCTAAGCAATACCCCTCCCCTCTCTTATTTTTCCCTTAGAAGATTATATTTTTTTATTATGTTATTATTTCTTGTAAATAACATCAAACAAAAAAAATGTAATTCGCAGTACTTTTGAGTCTAAAGCAGTTTAGAAGTCGCTAATCTCGGAACTTAGTTATTTAGCATTTTTATTTTTTACGTTTTTTGTCATTTAACTTGTATAATCATAAAACACTTGACATTGCCGGAATAGAGTCCATAATAAAATAATATATTACTTATTTAGAACGTGATGAGTCTGATGAGTGATGAGAGATTGAGAGAGAGAGAGACGGATTATTAAAATTTTAGGTAGCATTAAAGACGGCAACCACGGATTATCATATTTGTCCGTGATGGCTGCCGTTTAAAGCAAACTTAATTTAATTTTTAATCGACGAAAAAAAAGGAGGTTCTCAATTCGACCGTATATATATATATATATATATATATTATGTATGTTCAGCCCTCCCTTCGTTATTTATGAATCGATTTTTACTATTCTTTTTTCTATTAGATAGGGTATACTTCTAGGGTGGTCCCATGTCAAGGAAGTCAGGATCTCATGATGGGATCCTGATAAAATTGAGAGAATCCCTGTACCCTTGTAGGAACGAATAGTGGTTCTGTTTACTTTTCATTACTTTATCAGGTATTTGCGTTTAGAAATCATCACATCATCATGTAGCTGAGCTGATGATGAAACAAAATCATGGATTAAAAATCTTTTTAACAAAAAATTCAAAAAAGTCGACGCCAAATAATAAAATGATTAATTACCTACGTAAAGCCACGTCTATTTCTACGTAGGCACATATAAAATTTAGATAAATAATCAGTTTGTTGTTTGGCGTCGACTCAAAATTAGTTTACATAAAATTTTATAGCTTATGTAAGCAAGCTCAATACCTAAGACTTAAAAGGTTTATTTATTTTTTGCTTTTGAGTTCTTTTCGTCAGTTTAATTTTTTGTTAAAAAGATTTTTATACTTTTATTTAACATGCCTTGTTAATAAGGGTCAAATATGAATTTCCAACAATCAGACCGGATTACATTATTTTTAATTACTATTTCTTGTAAATAAAAAAGGAATGGTTCGCAGTACTTTTGAGCCCAAAGCAGTTTAGAAAATATGTTTGTCACTAATCTCAGCAACTAATTATTTAAAACGCGATGAAAAGTTAAAAGAGACATTATTTAAATTTGCTTTAAAAGGTAGCAACCTGGGAAGATCATATTTAAAGCAAATTTAAATAATATTAGAATAAAGCAGCATATCTACCTTGAATCGATTATACCTATATTAAAAATTACGAGAAGAATATATTTTTAAAATGTTGAAAATGCCTCAGAGTTGTTTTGGTTTGAAAGTACAATATTTTATAACCTGAGGCATTGTCGCCCCATGTTATGACTTGAAATATGAAAGATTATAGACAATGTTTAAAAAAAATACTACATTTCTTTTATTAGCTACCTAGCTTTGTTACAATTGCTGTAGTTTCTCTACCCTTGGACCGTACATAAGAACGGTCCAGACGTAGGAATGGGTACTTACATGTCAGCTGGTGTTCCTGTCCTAGTGGCATCTGAAGTCACAGGAAATACAGGACATTCGGGTACGACCCCGGCCTCTGCGAGCTACTGCAAGCAGTCTCAGTCCCGTTCCCCATCCGAGACCTGTGGTATCCCTTACTTTAAGTTCCTTTGCCTACCCATTTTTCCTTTTAAAATTGACCTTCTACCTTCTTTTCCGTCTTAAAACGACTACATACCCAAGGAGGGTTGGCGTTAGGTAGGCGGCCGGCCATAAAAGTATATATGTATGTATTTTTTATCTTGCATTAACTTATTAATAATATGTTTTATTAATTGCCCCACAAAAGTGAATTCATTTTCATTGCATTGAAAGAGAATCGATTGTTTACTTATTTAATAGTAACAATCACTGCAATATTGCACATTAACACGTTCCTTTAGACTTAATCTATTATGGTGAATTGTAAATACAGTAGAGCGTCGATTATCCACACATCGATCAACCGAACGAAGACCGCTTAACCGAACTGCTAAGTTAGTGCGTTTACATGCTTAGATTATGCCTTGCGATGCTTTGAAGCATGAAAGCTATCAGTATCAGATATCTGTCCTGATAAAGTGCATGGCTTAGCTGCGAGTAAGAGACCTACTCTCTTACTCGCAGCTAAATCATGCACTTTGTCTCACTTCGACAGGCAAAAATCAAAGACTTCTTCAAACATTAATTTTATAGATTTACTGTATATCATAATATTGAATACACAAAATTCGTAAATCTATTTGTATTTCATATGTTCCTAATTATCTAAGTAATAAACTATATTTATATTATAAATATGTTTTTAATAGTGCAGATTGATAAGTACATGTATAAAAGTATGTATATAGTTCGATTATCCGAATAAACCGGTTTTCCGCACATCCATGTCACCTAATTAGAGTGAATAATCGCCGCTCTACTGTATAGTAAATTACAAATTAACATGAAAACAATACTTTTTCACTAACTATTTTGGTATTATTATTGGTTAAGGGCTGTTTGCCCGTTGTGTGGTCACTAACTATCTTAAATCATAGTAAACCGCATAAGGTGACTAATATATTTATATTTATTCGTGTACAATCCGGTGCAATTTTGGCGGATTTCCTTTCAGCTCAATTAGTTGGGGGGAATTTTGTTGCAAGAAATCGGTTGCAAGATATTACCCATATTAACAAGGCAAGTTAAATAAAGGCTTGTAATAAAACGATAATTAAGTGATTACCTTTAGTATGGTGTATATTTTCTATATCCTGTCACCTCAGTAGCCATATTTTTTATAAATAAGTCAACAACATAACTTTTAACACATTTTAGGACTTTTAAATGTTAATTATGTCTGAAGAGCGCATTTTAATTAATCGTAGGAAGTGCGGCGATGCTATCGGTACATACTTAGATTTTTTTATTACTTTCACGCATAGAAAGGCGGCGATAATGCTATGAAACTTGATTTTATTCCTCTGTAAACTAGTAACACCATCTCCAGTCGGTTGTGGAAATTATTAACTATTTTATATTTTCAATTTACCTCATAAATTTTTACAGAGTACCTACTCTAATTTTGATAAATCTTATTTTATGTGGTTCTATTTAAATCACACATATTTACGCACAAAGAAGAAGGCGAAGAAACGAACACTGAATAAAAATAAGTCTCAACTAATAACCTTCTATAGTAGTTTATGAAAATAATTTTAAATATAGGTACGTCTTCCAACTAGTTACTCTAGAAACTATTTACCAAAAAATAACTTACGTCTTGCTTAATTAATTAGTTTAGCGAAGACTTAAAATAGACTTGCTTGCTTTTTTAATAGACAATGTTAAAATAAAAGGTTAGAGAAAGAAACCAGAGATTGCAAGAACTATTATTTAATAATTATGCTAATTAGTGAGACCACTAAAACCTATCACTATTCGATAAAAAGCATGGTCGGACGTAAAAGTGCGGGTAGCTACAAGATTTTTACACTTTAAAACTAAGGATCTCATTTAAAGGAAAAGTTTATAAAAAAAAAAAAACGTATTTATTATCCACAAGGCAATTACATCCTAAAGTTAAAAACAACATTGTTTAAAACTTTTTGGTGGTTTTTCATTTCCACTTGAGCTTTTAACATTTCCATCACAACGAAGATCAAAAAAGGTCAAGAATGGCAAGAACTTAACAGTTATCAACTCATCACGCGTTAAAAATCACCGAAAGCCCGTTAGGCATTTATTTGGCTTTGCGTAATTCAATATGTGCATTTTTTTCAGACTCTTGTCAGATTTCAAGGACAAAGTGGAAGTGGTTAGGATATTATATTGGTAAATGTTGTATGGTTTCTTTCACACACGAAAAAAATTACTATTCATTATAACTCAGCATATGCAAATGTTTACTTAAGGAGTAGAGACTTTTCTAACATAAATTGGTTTAATAAAAAAAAGTCGACGGCAGTCGATGCAAGTGTCGATTTGCTCACACAAACCATTAAACAAACTCTTTTTATTCAAAAGTCTCGTTTTGGTAGTATTTAAGAGAGGCATCCTATGTCTAAGATATTTTCACTCGAGTTTTTTAAAAAGTGCTCTCGAGAGTCATAGCTTTCATGGCGCTTTTAATCAGTACCTACTACAAATCACTGTAATTTTGCATGGGATTGAAATCAGGATTCTGTTATTCAATGTTTTTGCATTTGATGAGTATAAAGTTATTAAATCATTTCTTTTCTAAACCGTTTTATATCCCACATTATGCTTTGAAATTTAGTAATTTGGTATCGGTGTTTTTTGTTTGTCTTTATAATTAAAAATTACAGGCCATACATTAGAAATACAACTCATTTCTCAAACAAAAAATAACACGTTCAAATTTGAGTATTATCTTCATTTCAATACTGTTTTACGACTGTATTGATATCTCATTGCAGTCAGTCTTTCATTTGACTTGATTCTTCTACCAACCAGTATCACCTAACTCTATTTATATGCTTTATATGCAAAGCTAAAATGAACTACTATCCTGAGTGTCAAAGTATATTTTACAGTAAGCATCGTTTCAAGTTATACTGTTCTTGAGTTGTATACAAGCGATAAGTGACAACACCTGTCCACTTTTCCCACACAAGAACGGATGTCGCCTGTCAAGTTATCTGAAAACATATACGTACGTCTTGGAACACCTACGTTAGTGTTAAATGAAACGCATTTATTGCTGCCGTTATGTGATTTGTTCGTTCAAGTGATGATGTAATATTGAGAATTTGTAAGAATAATATGACATTTAGATTCAATAGTCACGTGACGCAGGTTCTACCGATTAGTACGGTTAAGCAATGTTAGTACAAGGGGGTCTTTATATTCAAAATGCGCAGTAGAGGCGCGTATGCTCAGAAAGATTTATTACAGACTAGATAAACATAGACCCGACGAGTTGCAGATGACAGAGATAAAGAGCTGCAAAGTCTTAAAGGCGATTATATTTGCAAGTTCTTTCGAATTCTAATACAGAGATAAACTATTTACTTTATTTGCAGTGATAATGCTTCGGAATAATGGGCTAGCCAATCGTCTAAAAAACTATTGACATACGGGTGGTAGGTAAAGACCTACCACCCGTATGTCAATAGTTTTAGACGAATGGCTACCCCATTATTCCAAAGCGTAAAGATGCCCTACTAGCAGCGCCTTGCGGTTTCACACGCGTAAGTCCCGATCCCGTGGGAATATTCGGATAAAAAGTATCTTATATGTTAATCCAGGTCTCCAGCTATCTATATACCAAGTTTCATCGCAATCGATTCAATAGTTCTGGCGTGAAAGAGTAACAAACATCCATCCATACAAACTTTCACTTTTTTTTTAAATAAAGAATACTAGCAACGTGGATCACACATTACTAGTATTCTTGTTACCCCCTCCAGCTAATCTAAATGCTTGTGTTAGGAGTGGGTTCACGCCGGTTGTGCACTGGGTGGGGTTCGCATCCGCAACCACTTGATCGCAAGTCCGACGCCTTAGCCATTACGCTACCGCCGTTTTATAATATTAGAGGGGTTCTTAATTTGAAAAGAATTGCGAGAAAAGTCTAGGGGTTTATTAAGTAACAATAGTAACGGAGTCAACATTGGCGGAACCATCTATCGCTCACCGCAACTAGCTAGGTACTTCCCCTCCTAAACATTGTGTATTAAGAACGGAATAGTTTTTTTTTTAATGAACCTGTCCTTCAAAGCCTAACATTTTTAAAAATGGAAAATGGGCGGGGGACTGTTTTGTATATCAGGTAATAAAATCGAATAGTTCACACACGAAAGTGACATTCAAATATATTAATAATCAATTATTTACTAAGCTGTACTACATTTCTTCTATTTTATTATTGATAGAATGCTAACGATGCAGGTCACAGTCACTAAGTTTTTATTGGACTCCAATGTTCAATTAGGCCAATGCCCCCAATTGTAATAGGTATTTTTAACCGAATACTCAAACGCTCCTTGTTTATAAAACAACGTTGTGATAGTTCTTTCTCTACAAAACAACTATAAGTTAGTGAGGGTACGTGACTTAACGACGTCCTATAATTAAGTGTCGTTTGAGTGGTTGGAATTTTTTTAACTTTACTTTTTACAATTAGCGACCTTATCGCAATTTCTCTTCCAGGCAACCATTGGATGGATAGAGAAAACATAGGTGAAAAGAGGAGCTGCAGTGTACAATATATTTAAGGAACCTATGGAAAAAGAAAAAAATAAATAAAAAATGTGTTGTTTAACTACAACTTTCTAAAAATTGAAGTTATTTGAAAATTGTTTAATATGCTTATTTATCTCCAGAACCAACTACATATCTATTATAATATAAATTACATTAGACAAAAAGCATAACAGCTCTATGTTGGCCTCTTTAATTTAACAATCAAATCACAGTCATTAATATTCACTAAACAACAGGTGTATATAATTAATTGTTTGGTTTTCTACGGTTGCGCAAGCGCAGGTTTGGACCACCCAGCTATCCATGCCAACATAAATGATCTACGGAAGCTGTGATACAATGTTGAGAGGCTAAATATGAACAATTAATTAAATTTTTATTTTTTTGTTAGGCTTTTTTTTAATTTGGTTCGGAGGTATGGAAGCGGCTTAAAATAAAAGTAGTTTACATAATCCAATCCAAAACCTTTAAACGAGCAATTCTTGTATATATGTATAATCTGAATCTCGGAAACGGCTGTAACGATTTTCATGAAATTTAGTATGCAGGGGGTTTCGGGGGCGATAAATCGATGTAGCTAGGTTTCATTTTTAGAAAACGTAAAAAAAAACAAGTTCATCCAGGTACTTAACCATTATAAGTACATGTATGAATGTTAAATTTGAATTGTAGTTAAATTTAAAATCATAATTATAAACATTACATATAATAGACCCCGTTAATAAAGTGTGACGCTAAAAAAAAAAATTATAAAAGTCTTAATCTTTTTTTCAAACTCTGATGATCAGAATTCCAAAATTATTTCTGAGAATTCTTTTGAACCGAACATTGAAAACATTGAACATGACTTTTTTTGATAACATAAAATAAATATTTTCATAGTTAGGCAGAAGAAGGAGACTGAGAACTTTACGCCGGTGCTTTGTAATTACAATGTTTTATCCACGCGTTGTTATAGGTACGTTGGAAAGTGGATGTTTATTTTGCACAGTTCCAATTAACGAACACGCATGGAAGAAGATCTAAGTTTATTGAAATTAGTACTATACTGAAAACAAATCTATACTATAGAAGATTTGTTTTCAGGAATACGATCAAGGTCGTCTCCACTCTCCACACATTTTTTTCGGTAAACGTTTGACCGGGAGTGTTGTTAGCAAATACATAAAAAATCTAAATCTCACAAATTGAAACACTAATTAAAGTGTTAAAATACCTACCACAAATTAAAATATTAGTTTTAGTTTTTTCAACTATTTTTTTTACTTTTAGTTTGGTTTATTAAAGCGTGTTTTTTATTTTAACTATTATTTATTTTTAATTTTTAGTTAATTTTATTATTAATGCATGGTTTTGAATTTTTTTCAACGATTATTTAATAATGTTGTAACTACCTCCCTGTGATGGCAGTGGGTATTTGGGCGTATCTTAGGCTACCTCTCCGGAATATTTATTTTAAACGCTTAATTGGCTCAAGACACTACTGTGTCTTCCGATATAAAAAATCGCTAATCCTGAAGATTCTGATCAGGATAATGGAACAAACTATTTAAATTATTGCATTGTCATCGGTCCTTCATGAGTGTGCCAAGTTTCAAATTAATCCGACGTTATGCATGGGGTGAAAATCACGTTTAAAGATTCCGTTACATACATACATACATACATACATACATACCAAGCTAATGAAAGCGTGTTATAAACAGTAAGCGGCCTACTCTAAGACCAGCTGTTTCGGTGATCTTAATATTATATCCATTGAAACTGGATTTTTAATCACTTTTCCCTACATATTAAAATCCATAATCATTTATTACGTAATGTTGATTTTAACATAAATTACCACAATAACTTTATATACATATAACCAAATCAACTTTTCTCCTAGAGCAATAAATATAAGACTCAATTTTCAATGACTTTCTACCACCAAAGATATACGTTAAGGTTGTTACGCAATTGAAATATGTATATTGAACTTCCATGAAAAACCAATCAATTTTTATTCCTATGTAGATTCCGCCTTTAAATAGGTTTAATAGATGAATTAGTACCTATTGATCAGTATAGTTGTGTTATTTGTTAATTAATAGCTACTGCATGCATTGATGCATTGATTTGGAATGTGAAACTGTTGCTTAGTTGCTTACAATCAATAAAATATTAACTTGGAAGTGTGGCGACTTCCACATACAGCAAAAAGAAACATCTACTACCTACTAATCCTGCATCGCGCTATGAGAGTTCTCGAGCCGATTAGTATATATACAACTTCCCAACATCAGCTGTTGGGCCGCGGCCCGCCAGGCATGATCGCCTCGCCTGGTTGGAGGATCCTCCCTTTGTGTTGGAGGGACATAACACCCGTTCCTCCACAGGAAGTTTGGACGTCTAGAGGCGATACATTGTTGACAACACCATACGCGCAATTACAAGGCACGCATCATGCTCGTGAATGGATGGGTGGCAAGTAGTAAATAGTATAAGCTATTATTCAAATAGATTTAATGGTAGCACCTTCTATTATTTCATATAGGGATGGAAAAACTTAACTGAAATAACATCTACACAGCACACACTGCTTTTCGATATTTAATTATGTACAGCAAGCAACCTTTTGAAATCAGAGGTAATTTATTGTTTATAGCCTTACCAACCTATTCTCCATGTATCACCTATAAACACACATCTTATTCATGAAATAACGTTTACGATTTTATGACTTACCGAGTTTTTGTTGTATGTATGTTAAATACAAAGATGTCATAAGAGACAGATCGATGCTAAAGAGACAGATATCAATTGAATTTGTGTCCACGGTCGTATCCAACATCGAACATTACCAACAATTTAATTGCAATTACAATTTTGCTTCAATTGTGTCTGCAAATCATATTAAATTATATCTTATTCGTAGGGTTGACAATTTATTTTTATTCCAGAAATTGCAAAATGTGTTGCAGCATGAAAAAACAAGGAATTACAAGAGGAAATGTTCTCATGGCTAGTTTTTAGGGAGCTGGTGGCGCCAAACTCACACAAATAGAAAACATTATGTCGAGATTGGTCACTTGATGCGTATGTGTAGAGTAACGATATCCGCGATAAAGCACAAATTGTGGACGTTTAATTGTGACAGATAAAATACTCTTAAGATTCACTTTCTGAAATTCTAAAGTTAGAAATAGAAAACATCAATTACTAAATATTTTATTCAAGTTCATTATAAAACCCTACAGCCTAGACATTTGTGACTTTTTATACTGCCGGAAACATTGACACGGTCTACCTGACGTTAAGCAAATACCGGTGTCTATATATTATACGTTTCCCCTTCATTCTGCATCTCTTCTAAAACTCTCTCGATGTTACATACCAGCAGATATACAATAAAATTATTTCAGGCTCGGTCATAAATCACACGGTCTTAAAAATTGATGCTCCGCTCCGCACTGATTCTCTTCCCACCGCTAACAGAAGAGAGTGATTGTTATCTTTCGATCTTTGTGGCCGGGTCTGCAGTGAGTTAATAAATTTATTATAGTTGTTCTTATAACCCCGGTCTGCTGAAGGGTGGAGTAGGTTCCATAAATAAATGGAACCTCTAACCTCACGCTACATTCTCACACCATTGAACATTTTTGAACGTGTTCTCATCATTTTGTTTGGGAGCAATTTTCCATGTGTAAAACCACTGACTTTTTTTAAGATTCTGTGACATATTACACATCGCTATCTACGCAGATTGTATGCTTGTTAACCACCTTAGTAGTACTAAAGTAATGGTAATTCAATACATTTAGTGACAACCCTACAGCTTAGTCATCACCATCCTGCAATCACGACAATTGTCAACTTACGATGGATGGATTGTGCATTGAAACAAATGAATCGTCGTAAAGCAAGTTGTTGTGCGATCGTTAAACCGAGTCTAATAATGCGTAATGGGAGCAATGCTTGCAATAACTTCTAGTAGGGGTGAGTCCTGAAGTAAAACTGTCATCTAAAATGTTCAACGACGATATACGTCACTTTAATTCAATAACCTCCTTTTTATTTGAAGGCGTTTGAAAATAGAACACAATAATACAATAATTAACTGTTTAATTATTTGTGATCTAAAAGCGATGTAACAATTGAATTTTTCAATGCGAAAGTTTATCTTTAATATCGCGAATACTGACTGAATGTTGACTTTTTAACTGATATTTGAAAGAAAAAGTACTTAATCATGGTTTAGGTACATATTGGAAAAAATTGACCTTAGAACTATATTGTGACCATGGGAAATATAAATAGAAAATGTATTATGTATTTTTAGGGTTGGTGGCACTTTAATGAACAAATATGTTTTTTCTTATGTGTTTATCTCACACAATTCAACGTATTGCTAAGGAAAGGCATTAATTAGATCAATATTCATTGTAAATATTTAGCGACACTATAATATTATCTACGTATGAACGGGAATTAACGCGATCACGAAAAGGTATTACATACCTCTGAATTGCCTGACGTTTCGACCAGGTTGCACTGGCCGTGGTCACAGGCTGACTGGCTCAGCGGTGCACGCCCTCCGTCGCCGACATCGTGAGGTAGAAGGTTCTTCATCCACCTCCACTTTTTTGATATTTTTGATATTTTCGTTTCGCCATGTACCGTCACATACTATACTAACAGTGTCCCTATTCTGTAAGCAAACCGATGTGGCCCTATTCTGGTGTTCACCCGACTGCGCATAAAAGCGAGGTGGCATGTTTTTTATCACTGGATTCCACGCTGTAGATAATTTGAAACCATCTTCCCGATTGAAAGTTTTGTGTTTTTTAATTTCAATCGCTTCACGTACAACTCTTGAGTAAAAGTGACGTTCCGTGGAGAGGACTTGCGTACGGTGAAATTCAATCCAGTGATTGGTGCCCGCTTCGAGTGCATGTTCTGCAATCGCTGATTTGCTAATCTGTCGGTTCTTCACAGCAGCGATGTGTTCTTTGACCCTTTCAGCAATGGTCCGCTTTGTTTGGCCTATGTAGGAACTACCACAGCTGCAGTTTATTTTGTAGACACCTGGAGTTTGTAACGGCAAGACGTCCTTCGGTGTACCCACGATGTTTTGAACCTTTATGCCTGGTGTGTATACTGTCGGAATGGAGTATTTCTTTAATACGGAGCCGATCTTATCCGTTACTCCTTTCACATATGGCATGTAGGCTGGTTGTCTGTTCACCTCCGGATGCTTGCGTCTCATTGTCGCTTGCTTCCGTGTTCCATTCACCTGATATCCGTTACTTTTAAGTACCTCCTGAACATGATCCAGCTCTCGCTCCAAATGTTCAGGGTCACAAAGATCGTATGCTCTGTTCTTGAGTGAAGTCATAACAGACTGCAGGTGTCGGGGATGATGATGAGACGTGGCGTGTAGGTACCTATCCGTATGAGTAGGCTTGCGGTACACACAGTGCGACAAGGACCCATCTGACCTCGCGGTTACTTTGACATCTAAAAATGACAATGACCTATCCGCCTCCACCTCATATGTGAACCTTATCTTGGGGTGAATGGAGTTGAGGTGTTGTAAATATTGATCTACTTCCTGTTTATTTCCCTTGACGATACTAAAGATGTCATCCACGAATCGCTTCCAAAGCCTAACGGTCTTCGGGCCGAGACTCAACGCCTTCTCTTCAAAATGCTCCATCCAGATGTTGGCTAGTACAGGGGCTACAGGACTACCCATTGCGACACCATCAATCTGAAGGTAATGTTGACCTTGGAAAAGGAAATAGTTGCCCTCTAGACAATGTTCAAGTAGATCAATATAATTGAACGGCAACTCGTGGTCTCTCAGCAGGTCTTTTACGACGTCCATACATTCTTTTATTGGAACATTGGTGTAAAGTGATTCCACGTCAAAGCTCACCATGACGTCATCAGGTTCCAACTTGAGATCTTTTATAATTTGTATGAAGTGCCGCGAGTCTTTCACAAAAGACGGTGTTTTGCCTACAAGTGGTTGCAATACTGACGCAACATCGCGAGATCGTAAGTAGGAGAGGCAATTTGACTTACAATAGGCCGCAGCGGCACGTTGGGCTTGTGTATTTTGGGCAGACCATATAATTTCGGTGGCTGATGTGACTTTGGTGCATAAAGTCTGTTGTACTGGCCGTGGGGTTATATGATACCGGTTTATAAACCTTATCGTCATCCAAAAGTTCAAGTACTTTACGTTGGTAATCAGTTGTACTCATCACTACAGTGGCGTTTCCCTTGTCGGCCTTAAGCACTAAAATATCCCGGTTATCCCTAATGTTTTTCAATGCTTGACGCTCTCCCATAGTGATATTACTAGCCGGAAGCTTTGATTTTCGTAATATTACCGCGACGTCCTGTCTAAGGATATCGGCATCGCCGGGCGGTACCTTGTTACGTGCAATAGATTCCTCAACGCTACTGATTACTTTCTCGAACGGTATTTGTTTAGGTGTTGGAGCGAAATTCATACCTTTAGCCAAGATGTTTATGGTAGTATCATCTAAACTCACGTGTGATAAGTTAATGACGGTGTCCTTCGACCGATCGGGTACCACGGGTGACGTCTTATTTTTTGCATACCGTCGATTATATTCCTTCGAGAACTTACGCTCAAAGTTCTCACTACACAATTCGAAGGTACGACTCGCTTGTAGAAACGTACGTACTTGAACTTTTGGATGACGATAAGGTTTATAAACCGGTATCATATAACCCCACGGCCAGAGTAACGCGTAGAATACGATCTCTTATCCAGGATAACGAGGACCTATTTTCAGAAGACGAGTACAACAGACTTTATGCACTAAAGTCACATCAGCCACCGAAATTATATGGTCTGCCCAAAATACACAAGCCCAACGTGCCGCTGCGGCCTATTGTAAGTCAAATTGCCTCTCCTACTTACGATCTCGCGAAGCATGTTGCGTCAGTATTGCAACCACTTGTAGGCAAAACACCGTCTTTTGTGAAAGACTCGCGGCACTTCATACAAATTATAAAAGATCTCAAGTTGGAACCTGATGACGTCATGGTGAGCTTTGACGTGGAATCACTTTACACCAATGTTCCAATAAAAGAATGTATGGACGTCGTAAAAGACCTGCTGAGAGACCACGAGTTGCCGTTCAATTATATTGATCTACTTGAACATTGTCTAGAGGGCAACTATTTCCTTTTCCAAGGTCAACATTACCTTCAGATTGATGGTGTCGCAATGGGTAGTCCTGTAGCCCCTGTACTAGCCAACATCTGGATGGAGCATTTTGAAGAGAAGGCGTTGAGTCTCGGCCCGAAGACCGTTAGGCTTTGGAAGCGATTCGTGGATGACATCTTTAGTATCGTCAAGGGAAATAAACAGGAAGTAGATCAATATTTACAACACCTCAACTCCATTCACCCCAAGATAAGGTTCACATATGAGGTGGAGGCGGATAGGTCATTGTCATTTTTAGATGTCAAAGTAACCGCGAGGTCAGATGGGTCCTTGTCGCACTGTGTGTACCGCAAGCCTACTCATACGGATAGGTACCTACACGCCACGTCTCATCATCATCCCCGACACCTGCAGTCTGTTATGACTTCACTCAAGAACAGAGCATACGATCTTTGTGACCCTGAACATTTGGAGCGAGAGCTGGATCATGTTCAGGAGGTACTTAAAAGTAACGGATATCAGGTGAATGGAACACGGAAGCAACCGACAATGAGACGCAAGCATCCGGAGGTGAACAGACAACCAGCCTACATGCCATATGTGAAAGGAGTAACGGATAAGATCGGCTCCGTATTAAAGAAATACTCCATTCCGACAGTATACACACCAGGCATAAAGGTTCAAAACATCGTGGGTACACCGAAGGACGTCTTGCCGTTACAAACTCCAGGTGTCTACAAAATAAACTGCAGCTGTGGTAGTTCCTACATAGGCCAAACAAAGCGGACCATTGCTGAAAGGGTCAAAGAACACATCGCTGCTGTGAAGAACCGACAGATTAGCAAATCAGCGATTGCAGAACATGCACTCGAAGCGGGCACCAATCACTGGATTGAATTTCACCGTACGCAAGTCCTCTCCACGGAACGTCACTTTTACTCAAGAGTTGTACGTGAAGCGATTGAAATTAAAAAACACAAAACTTTCAATCGGGAAGATGGTTTCAAATTATCTACAGCGTGGAATCCAGTGATAAAAAACATGCCACCTCGCTTTTATGCGCAGTCGGGTGAACACCAGAATAGGGCCACATCGGTTTGCTTACAGAATAGGGACACTGTTAGTATAGTATGTGACGGTACATGGCGAAACGAAAATATCAAAAATATCAAAAAAGTGGAGGTGGATGAAGAACCTTCTACCTCACGATGTCGGCGACGGAGGGCGTGCACCGCTGAGCCAGTCAGCCTGCGACCACGGCCAGTGCAACCTGGTCGAAACGTCAGGCAATTCAGAGGTATGTAATACCTTTTCGTGATCGCGTTAATTCCCGTTCATACGTAGATAATATTATATCATGGAACGCGAAAGTTTAAAAGTTAGTATTTAGCGACACTGTTTCGACACTACAATACAGTGTAGCTAAATATGAACTTGCTACAAGAAAAACTTAATCAACCGAAGCTCAAGAATGTGAATCCAAGAGTGTGTTACGTAGTAACTTTTACATATAAGAAAACATTTAATAAAAGCCGGCCAAGTGCGAGTTGTACTCGCGTATGAAGGGTTCCGCACAATCATACAAGATTTAATACTATGTATCTATTTGTTGCCATTATTAAGATCGAGAAAAAAAAACACGTTTCTAGTATCGTAGCCCCCTTTAATTCTTAATTTAAAATTATTTTTATTATTTGTTTTTATAGGGGCAACAGAAATACAAATTCTGTGAAAATTTCAACTACCTATTGCGGATCATGGGATACAGCCCGCTGACAGACAGACGGACAGCGGAGGATTAGTAATAGGGTCCCGTTGGGTACGGAACCCTAAAAACGAAGATTCACTGTCCCTTTATTATTCCACTAACAACAGAATTTCGCAATTAAGGTCACAAGAATCGATAACTGATTAAAAAATAATTACATTGTATAATATTGGTTATTTTTGTAAAAGTACTTAGTTATTTTTAAGAATTAACCTTTTTTAGAGTTTCACGAGTGAGTCTATTCCGAAATCGAAAGCCATAAGGCGAATTAATCATTTATCGACTATGGTGATTGCTCCTTTGTTGTGAATCGTTATGTTTTATGTCTTGTGACTTATTGATTAAAAAGTTAGTTAAGGGACTACTTATAAGCAAATTTTGTACATATCGGCATTATCGCTTTAAACAATGTCTTCCAGGCAACCTTGGGATGAAAAAATAATGACTAGTAATATAATAATTTAATGGGTAGTTTTGGTGTGGGAATCTAAACATGTTACGCTTAAAACTAGTAAATGATACCTATAAACATAATATTATACAATATAATTAGATAGGTAATACAGGGAATCAAGTGTAATCTCTCAGTAACATTTAATATATTCATATACACCATATTCATAAACATGTATAACAAATAACACATATATATTTCTAGATTAATAAGATTATATCCTATAAATGCAGCAAATAACAAAAAGGAGAAATTAAGAAGCCAAGTAATAATCTTTAAGCATTTTCTTGAAGATGGCCAGTGATTGGGCACGTCTAATAGGTAAGGCAATGCGTTCCATAACCGGACAGCCAGTACACTAAAAGATTTGTCATAAAACCTGGTAGAATGATCAGGTACTGCCAGTTCCAGTGATTCCGACGATCTCAAGGATCTTGTGTGACAAAGTCATATCTACCAAAGAAAATTAAGTGATATGGTTTTGTAAGCGGTACTTACCTCGGGTCTTACTTTTTGTCTAGTTTTCCTTTAATTAGCCACCATATTTTCATTAACAATTTAGTGTCGATAACGTCGAAAACTTGTTAACATCAAAAATATATATCCTATCCATCAGTAGGTAGGTTTCCTTCTAAAGCTCTTATTATTCGCAAAAACCATGTGACTAGTTCATTTACTTGGAATCTTTACACTAGATGTTTCATAATAAATTTAACAGGAAATATTTTAGAGCAAGGAAAATAAAGCTAAAATTTATGCTACAATTTTTTTTTTATAAATGTACATATAATTTTAATGCGGTACCGTGGAGCTAACTACTGCAACTTACACTATCCATAGCAAACCGCATTGTCAGTAATGACCGCATTAGCGTCACAAAAACTGACTAATTTAGTGTACCTACCAGTACGAGTACTTCTGTAAGCAGATGTATGCAAAAACGCAATACGGCCGGAGAATTATTCACGGACACGCGTACTTTAGTTGGATTGACCACAATAAGTCACACGTCAGTAGGGGTTCCATAAATATGGAAATCAGTGGATAGTCGGGATAATGCTTACGAGGAAAACTTATATTTATTGTAATATAAATAAAGTCAAGGTAAAAAAAATTAAGAATAAAATTTAAACTATTTAGACATTAAGTTGTATTTGTCGATCATAATAATATTTTTGGTATTGTATAATATATCATCAAAAAAGTGTTAGTCGTAGGACTGCACGTCAGACGTGAAAACACATAGGTACACACATATAATTACAAATACAAGTAAAAATTGTGAAAATGAAAAAAAACAGACACAAATAACTTGCTTTGGGCTGTAATAACCAATTATGTAGCTACAGGGATTTGTATTATCATTATGTTATTATCTATCTCTATCTCTCTAGTAGGTTGACTAAACCACATTTGGTATAAAATAACGTTTGTATAAATCATCCTGAGGCATAACCTATAAATAGAAATATCCAGGGATTGCATAATTTATGGTAAGCCCTCATGTAGATGAAGCTTCTTGTCGCCAAATCGTTCCCATAGGTCGGCACAGATGTCAAACAGCCCAAGGGCCAATTTAAAACGCATTAACATGATAACTCAATTGTATGCGGAATATGGCCAAGATCTATGAGTCTGTGATTGCCGTGTTTGTGAGGTACTAAGATCAAGACTTCATATTCCTTAGATTTATTATCATCAAATATTTATTTTATTCGATTACATTACCTTACCTTATTTTATTCTTCTCCATAGCTAGACAAGATATTTATGGTAGTGACTTCCTTATCGACAGTCACCAGTATCGACCCCTTGACTCGATAGCTTTACGCGCTTTGTTTATTTAGTTAATATATATATATATATATATATGTGGCGGTGTACTGTGAAACGATCTGGAACAACGCTCGCCGTTTAACCAATGCTAATCATAATCTGCGCGGTCGCGACTGCGTCACGTGTCTCCATTTATTAGGTAGAGTTGCTAGTTGGTCGGGGTTAGTCGTACCTACTTCTAACCAAATTTTATGCAACGTCATGAATTAAACACTTAATCTTGTTGTGTACATATTTATGTATATCTAAAGTATTCATCTGGACAGTTTGTGTTTAGCTTAAGAATAAACTCCAGATACAAAAACACATTCGTTTCTGCGTTTATTTCATTCATTCATGCCTTAAATAGAATCCGAATTAATACGCTTTAACGGAATTCTTCATAAAGTTTGTGTATTAATTAATAAAATATACGGGTGTTCTTTTTACGAATTGATTAATGAAATAATGAGTTCATTCAACACCACATTTAATTTTTTTTTTGAGTTTGTTAAGATAGATCAGTTTGCCGAGTTAGTAACCTTGGTAAGAAGATAGAGAGCCGCTCAAAATCTCAAATGAAGTAACAAATCAGTATTTATTTTTTTACGAAAAAGTACTTATTTTATTTTACTTATTATTTTTAATAAAAAAAAACATATGTGTAACCCACGTATCTCTATACTTTTTTATAATTTTATTGAAATAGCTATAAAAGTATAACACGTTGATTCATAAGAAGAATTAAATAAAAAACCAAAACCAATGTATAACCATAGACATTTTATTATAGATATTTCAATAAATTTCTGTACATAAATATAAAATATCGCTTGAAAAATAAAATTATTATATTATTTATAGCATTCCATCGCATATATTTTAATACCGCATCCGTCTCAACAACATTATATCCCCGAAGGACATCTTTGCATTACTTATGGAAATGGGTTCCATTAAGACTGATTTAAATGTTAGTGCTGGTGCCCTAAGGCAATTTGTCCAATAAAGGGTGCTCAATTGTCCTACAAATAATACGCGTCTACGTTAATGGTTCATATATGCCACGATTCTTATGGTATGAACATTCTTTACTTATTAACGCTTACTTTATTGGTTATTTTATTAAAGTGAATAGAAAGAAATACATACATTTTATTCTTAGCACGCCAGACTGTCTGAATAATATAAGGTTGAAAGAAGATTATACAGACATTTCATTGCATTAAAAAAAACTGAGTACTTTTTCTTACGTCCATAATGTATTTCAATGGACAGAATCGAAAAAATCGTCACTACGTGTTGTAATTTATGAAAAGCTTTAAACAATGATTTAGAAATATGAATTTTGTATCTATCCTAGAACACAACGTCATCGTCAGAAAACAATTACACTCTTCTGAGGTTATGACATTTAGTTTTTAAAACTGAGTAACTATTTTGTAGTTATGTATTTTAAAATATGTCATTTAGACTGTCTTTGTGTTCAATGCTGAATATAATTTTTTTCAAACCCTCACCAACTGTTCACACTTTCATGGTCTTTCCCAAGTTATAACTGTCTTAAAAGGGACTGACGTATAAGAGACTAGACCGACAAACCATCATTAAATTAGAAAATATGACTTAACTTTGTTTTAGAATTATTGTGTTATTAATGTAATAATGTGTCATTAATTAATATGTAATATTATGTTATTAATGTACGGAGTACATACATACATAAGATTCGTCCACAAAAATTATGAAAAAGAAAAATGTCCTACTTTCACATTTCAGTTTTCAACACTGACTCTTAACCTATTCCATAATGTGATTAACCTATTTCATGATGTAATTTATTTTCATGTTATCTGCGCCTTAAATCCTGTTGATATCGTACAGTATATCCATAAGGATATAAATAGTACTCTCGATAAGGATCGTTAGCGATTGTATTCTTATTCCCAAGTAATTTATATTATACGTGAGTTTTTTTGTAACGCAAACAATCCATATGCTTGCCCACTCCGGCTACCAATTATTGTCTTGAATGTCGTATGTTTTATTTAACGCCTGAGGCTTGAATTTTACATTGTCGAGAGTGAGTCTGGTTCCAATAAACCCAAGGCCACTCACGACCCAGTACTCAAAATAATTACGGAGTCGTAGGTTGTTTTTTTTTTGTCTGTCTGTCACCATAACATATGGTCCCTTAAAGACCGTTTTTATTATCCAATTTGACTAAATACTAAATGACGTAGTGTGCGCAAATTTCTTATAATTGTATTCGAATCAAGTGTGATTGTATGGTACACTTGCTCATCCAGTGTACTATGTATTGAACTAGTTACACTTGTTTTGTGATTACAAAGTTATATTTTGCAGTTGGGAAGTTGACTTTTTCGTTGACATCGCAACCTCAAAGTTAAGTTCATCTTTCGGAAAAGACGGGAAAAAATCTTCGAGAATTGATTCCCGAGATGGACGTACTATCTACATATAAGTGTGTTTGCTTACGGAACCCTCGGTGCGCGAGTCAGACTCGCACTTGTCTGGTTTTATTTTTTCAATATTTATCTTTTCACTGTACTGTCTTGTCACTGTACTGACAGGCAAGTAAGTAGTCTCTTATAAAACTTCTGGTTAAGTATCACTCACCACAACCTAAGTTGTAATTCCAATTCAAAAGGTTTCATTTCTGAAAAATTAGATTATAGAATTTGTAGATACGTCAAGAACAATATAAAAAAATAACTATTTTAGAGTCGGCGAGAAAATGATAGAAAAAATAATAATGAAGTTAGGAGCCGCCTAACAATATTTTGCTGAAAATCCAATTTTGTGGAGTTCAAACCCAAATGTACGGTATATTTCGGCTTTTCGGAAAATATACTTATTTATTTACTACATTTGCCGAAAAATCAAAAACTATGTAAACTTGATATGAGACAACTGGAATACAAAGTAGGTAAGTAATTAAGTATGTATTCAGTTTCTTATTGATATTTTAGCCATAGGCGCCAAGAGGTACGTAATTTATAAATTGACTTTAAGAAAAAAAAATATAATATGCAATAATGATACAATCCTGATGGATGGTATATATTTTACCTAAGTCATTTATTTGATTAATGATTACCAATTTCCTCTTGCAATGATTTGAAAAAGAATAGAAATGTTAAATTTCTTGTACGATGTATGTAAAATGGTAGAGCTTTAAAAAATTTATTTTTCTCGTGTTTTGCCTGCGATATATATACATATATATATTCACAGAATTTAAATGTAAGTACCTACTAAATGAAGTACAGGTTTTGTCCAGGGTGTTGTTGTTACGTTATGTGTTATAAATACACACATACATATGTAAATCATTCAAATGTTAAGCTTCTGGTTTTAATTTTTTAATAAAGATGTTTGACCTTTAATTGATGTCTTTTTATTAAATAAAAATAAAACAAACTGCGCATGTTCTATAAAACAACTGCCTACCATTAGTCACGACGTGCCTAATCACTACGTCTAGCCTAGCGTCTACTCATGATCCGAGTCACGTATTTCTGCAACGCTGCAATATTTTACAGACTCGTCAATAAAACTATTACCTAATTAAACCTGCATTGTTTATATTAATATGCACTAGTTGCAAAAACTCGTGTCTAAGGGCCACCGCACACACGATACTCTTAGCGTCAGAGACTGATAATTTCGTTGCTTATTCAATACCCGATACAATAATACATTTGGTTGCTTGATCATCGCTAAAGGATTATCAAATCGCTAAATTACGTTATTTCATAACAAGTGATCGTAAGTACAGAATTGCCGTACCACGATGCAGTTTCTAGCTAGTAACTAAATTACCTTGTTCAGATTCGACATGTAACGTGTATATGATGCCCCTAAATACAAAGATATATGCTTATGCGAAAATTTGATTGCATGTTTATTGCACGTGCCGCGACTTGCGAAATAAGTACCATCTACCCGGCATATGTTGTCACATGATACGGAACTCCGTTTAACGACATAGTTAATCTACACCTATAAAGCTTAACTGGCACAATACAGTCTAAAGCCGATCTGGACATAAACATTTGGAACTTTATGGGATATATGTATTTTTTGAATACCTAAAGAAGAACTTAAGATAATATTTCTTACTAGCTGATGCCCGCATCTTATTTTACGTGGAAATTTTGTTGAAATCTATCACACTTGAACAGTACATTTTCCCGGGATAAATTTAATTATTTATACCGATCTGTTCAGCCGTTTTTGCGTGAAAGAGTAACAAACATCTATACATCCTACACAAATTTTCGTCTTTAAAATATTAGTAAGATGTATGCCCCCAAATATATCCACTCTGAAAGTAGGTATTCAAGGTAGTCTAAGCGGGTGTTTATGGCATGTGAATTTATTTTTATAATTAGCTTCACTTGTAACTAAAACTGTAAACAAACGTAGGAAGTCAATTTTAAGCTTAATTGTTTTTTTTCGTTCTCTCAAAACAAGGCTAGAAAGCAGGCAATAGTTTAGATGTTTACTAGTTTTTTTTTTCGAATAACTTGGATGAGTTATTACTGCTATTCTTGTTAACCCATAAAACTAAGCTAATAAAATAAGTTTAAGTGTGTGGTCACATTTTTAGGCATGACATGGCACACTATGTGGTTTTAGTCGCTTTGATTCCGACACATCGCCCGCGTGCCCCACTGAAAACCCCGGTAGCAGAGGGGGTTCTCGCACGAACAAAAAAAAATGTAAGTTTAAATTTACAGTGTTCTGAGTGAGACCTAAACCAGCAACCTCTTGATTGCCCTTCGACGTCGCTGATGCTTAATTTAGTTATAACATTGTAGGTATTAATACCCATTGCGTGCGTGAACACGAACGATCGTGGGCGGGAAGCTAGTTAAGCCATAAACACTGCATAAAACGACTTGCAATATCATAATAATGAGAAAGTCGCTGCTTTCAACTCTTTAATGATTAAAGGGTTAAAGGTGAGGCGGGGCTTTGCTCTTCAAATGCAAGGGGTCGCCTGTAACAGTAAATATGGTACACATATAGCAATTGTGGCCGAACTCAAAGGTGCACCGCGCGTAAACAGTATTTCTACGCAATGAGTGTGAATGCGCAAACTGCGTGTGGTTTAAAGGTGGATTGAACAGCGAACAGGTACTTTCATACCTGGAGTCAAGTACTTTTGTACTTAGTATTATGCAGAGTTGTAAATCACTATAAATCGTTATTGCATCATTGATTCATGTTGCACACATAAAACTCGGTGTAAAACTCCTTCCAAGAACTCCATAAAACATGAAGTGGATGTGCCGGTCGCAATCGTCTTTTCTAGTTTGAATTAAAACTGATCAGTACTCTGGACCTTTCAACGAATTTTGCAGACCGCGTAACCACCCGCTGCAGTTTGATAATTTTGTTCAAGAACATTCTGAATTCTAGAAAATAAAAAAGTACTGTAAGCGTTCAACAACCTCCGGTCTATGATCGCAGATCTAAGAGTTTCATGTTCTGATGAGTTGTTCCTTTCGTGCAAATTTAATTGTCCTGTAAAATACAGGCAGGAGTGAAAGTGCTTCCAAAAGTCGGGGTGCTTCAAATCGAGCAAGAATCTTCTGTTCCCTTGCTTTTCTAAGACTATCTCAACAGATGCATTACTAACCAATTTCTTTTCACAAAATGTCGAATGCAGAGCTGTCTTTTGACTTTTTTCACTTCTTTTAGAAGATTTGAATTTTTATATCAACATCTCTAAATAAAAAGGTCCAAAATCGTGTCGCTACTTAGATTACTGTAGTTCAGCTAAATCTGTCAGCCGAACTCAAAACCTGTTTTTATTCGTAACGTGTACAATTTCGCACGTTCGTATTAAGTGAACGAACGCCAATAACAGACCAATATCCTGTAAGGTAATTACTATTGAAACTCGAATTTATATGCACACATCATTATAGTAATTGGACTTTACATTTGTTTATACCCGTCTCTACTTCCTATTTTTATAACTAACTTTGGCGATGACGTGCCTTCGTGGACAAAAGATAAATCAGAATGCTGCAAGTAAAAGGCTTGAAGACTGACACAGAGGATGGTACTCAATCACGAACAGGATCTTCAGAAGCAAGATAAGAGGTTCAATAAAACTGACAAAATATCTTCAGCCCTACTTCAAAATGCTGGTGTTAAACTAATGCTAGTTCTTTATGTATTTCTTCATTACGATGAAGTTAACATTTTATATGTGGACTTTTATGTAAATCGCTTACTTAACGTCTACTTAGTTTAATTAAAGCTGAACCACTGGTACTAGTATGTATTCTGTGGCTGAACTGGACACCTATTTTGGTGCAAATGCGAGACACGTTATTGTTCCTCCACTGTTTCTTTTAATGTATCCACTTATATAGGTATATTATTTGTAATAACTTGTATCTTAGCACCAAAATAGATGGATTTTCTTTCTTCTTTCTTTTCTCTTTCAGGAAATAAGATTTTGTCAAAATAAAAGAGAAAAAAGATTTAGGTCTCCAAATTATAATAAAGGAATTCATTTAATGTAAAGGTGTCCAAAATAGTAAATTAATTTTCTCGAGAGTATTTTATAGATAAATAATAAGTATTATGATAGGAAATATAGCAGGCCGTTAAGAATAATAATAAGAACATAATACACAAAAAAATATAATGTATTTTTATCATTAAAAATGCATACATTGTTTATATATATCGCACTGCTATTACAAGAGTGTATCAACTCAAAATGTAGCTTTTTTCAGAAACGACAGAAAACTGATTAGTCGCTTCCTATTAAAGATTATAAAAAGTGAAAACTGTAGGTATATAGATTATGGATAAAATTAAGGGATTTCTGTATTAATGAATTATTTAAATGATTGCAGGTTATCAAGTTATTTCCAATTTTTGAGTTAATACTCTAATATCTGAACAAATAAAAAAAATATGAATTATTTTTATTTGTTTTGTTGAAAAATTTGGCTTATTATTATTATTTTATATTTATTGACGCGTAGGGAATTGATATTTACGTATGAAAAATTAATTATTTCAAATTGCAGTGCAATATGTATAATCAGTTAATACATAATACTGTCAATGATCATACTTTATTTTTTTAATAACTTTGTAATGAGTAAAGAGAATGCTTTAGGCTAATGCCTAAGGCATTCTCTTTCTGTCGTCTCTCTCACTTCATTGTCCGCCTTTATACCACATGTCCAAATAGTTGAAATCCCACTAATATTATAAATCTGAAAGTTTGGATGGACGGATGGATGGATGTTTGTTACTTTTTCACGCAAAAACCACTGAACCGATTACGATGAAACTTGGTATGTAGATAGCTGGAGACCTGGATTAATGCATAGGCTACTATTTATCCCAATATTATATTATGATATTTTTATCCCGATATTCCTACGGGATCGGGTCTTACGCGGGTGAAACCACGTGGCGCTGCTAGTTGATAAATAAATCTATTAAGAGCAGAACGAAGTCTTACTGGCCATAATTAAAACTTTCTAGAAAAAACCTTTTATTTTTAGCTTAAATACCTTATTAAACCTAATAAATATAAAAATGATTATATACTTATCAAGAAGAAACATACAGAATCAATAAATCTTTCTAATATTACAAAGGTGAAAGTTTGTGAGGATGAATGGATGGATGGATGTTTGTTACTCTTTCACGCAAAAACGGCTGAACAGACCTGTACGAAATTCCGGCACAGATATAGATTATAGTCTAGAACACCACATTTCATCCCGAAAAAAAGTACGGTTCCTGTGAACCAGATTTCACCAAAATTTCCATGCGAACGAAGTCGCGGGCTACAGGTAGTAATATTTTTTTAAGTAATTTAGTATAAAGAATATCAATCTTTTCAAAAATAGAATGTTATAATCCTAACTTAGATATAGAGATAAGAGGAAAGTTACAAGTATTACAACTTGACAATCTCTAGCAGAGAGAAATCTGTATTCAATCTTGAACAGCATGACGTTTGAAATACCTTCAGCATTCACTAAAACAACGTTATTTTAGATAAAATCTGGCGACTAACCATAGAATATATAATTGTGAATAAAGTTTCCACAAAACTCTTCACGAAAATTGTACTGTGCACACGAAAAAAACATTTATTTATGGAAACTAACGGTCACTACTTTTTTATAATCTGTTTCTAAAATATGGTCAAGGAAAGGAAAATATGTTGTTAAATAATTATTTATCTCAGCTTTTTTGTTGGTTGGTTAACAATAGCAAATAGTAATAAAGTCATAATGTGTTTAACAAAGTGAAAGATGTTAGTGTACAATATCAACCTTTTTGACTACGTTTGACAAAAAATATGCCGACAACAGTAATTACTTTGTTGCTAACACAAAATACTTTTGCAGTGCAAAAAAATGAAGATTAATGTTTATTGTTTTGACCTCATTTTATTAGTATTACATTTTCTAAATATAGACTTTATGATTACTACTTTCTAATTGTTCTTTTTTATTTTTAATATAATAATAATAACTTCACACATCTCACATATGGCCGTCTCATCCCAAACTAGGCAAAGACTAGACCCAAAGTAACCAGACTGCTGATAAACATACTTATATATTTCTAAATACATACATATCACTACATCACTACATATTAAAAGTCGCCCGCCCGGTCTGTCTGTCTGTTCACGATAAACTCAAAAACTGCTAAACGGATTTTCATGTGGTTTTCACCAATAGATAGAGCGATTCATGAGGAAGGTTTATGTATATAATTTGTTGGGGTTTTGTGTAAATTGGTTGCAATATGATGATGATTAATGAAGATGTCTCTGCTACCCGTGCGAAGCCGGGGCGGGTTGCAGACAAAGAACAAATGATCTTGCCCATCACATAATGTTTTTCCTGGGTGAGGATCGAACCCACGACCTCTGGCTCAGCAGTCAGGGTCACTAACCACTAGACCAACAGGCAAGTCAATATATGTTTTGTTTCTATTTTTTAAATTTATAATCAAAATTTCAAGAGGTGTAAAAAGTTTAATTACCAACATTTAATACTAGCTGGAAAAAGTATACCGACTATGTTTTATGGAGTTTACGAAGAAAAATGCTTTTATTATTTTTTTAAGAAACAGATAATAGTGCTAACGGTACCGTAAATTCACTCGCAGATAAGCTCTCCCCATAGAAAGTGATGGCTTCGTCACTTTCCATGATACAATCTTTTTCTAACCCTTTTACGTAACGAACTGGTTTCTTTTAAGTAGATCACTGCTGATATTCCTTGTCTACCAATTAGGTAGATGCCTTCAAAATGTTTACGTAAAATACCTTCCAAGTGATATACATATTCATGATGTAGTAAAGTATCGTAGTAAAGATGTCTGAGATAATACATAAAAGTTGGAAATAAAATATGTGAGGTTACGGGTTAATTAAAGTCTATAAATAAATACGGTAAAAAACCTGTGTAGGGGCAATATGAATTCCAGGAAATCCGGTCCAAAATGTATTCTTAAATCGTCTTACATTGCATAATATTAGTTCTCTCATCCGAAGGCCGAATGCTCTTGTTTACAGTTTTAATTTTCATTTACCAAAGAGTTTTTTACCATACCATCGATACAGTACATAACGACTTTTTTTTAATAGGTATTAAAGTCTTCCAAAATGCAATGCTTGCATTGTGTTTCGCCGAGTGAAAGAGGCTACCAGAGGCCCTAAATCTACTCTCTCCCCTCTTCCCTCCTTCTCCCCCCCCACTACCACTCTTCCGCAATTTCCCCCTCTTAACCCTTTAAGGCCAGCAATGCACTTGTGACTCTTGAGTTGCAGGTGCCCTTGGGCAGCAGTAGTCACTTACCATCAGGTGACCCGTCTCGGTTTGAAACCTATCACATAAATAAATAAAAAAATAAAATAAATTAATTCTAAGTGAGTCTTAATCGAGATCGACTAACAACTGTAATTTATTCGGTGAAGTTGACGAGACTGAAGATTAATTGGGTGCAGTAGAGTGTACGCAAAGTTTTAAGTTACAGCCTGGGAATTTACGGTACGAACCTAAGGCCCCCAAGGGTCGTCTGTCTCTACAGTTCTTGTGTTGGCTTTAAACAAATAAGGTGTTAACTTACAGAGTGTTGCTGTACTGCACCACTCAATCCCCTAGAGCTACTTTTATAGATATTAATGGCATTCTAACATTTAAAATGTAAACAATTTAATTCCAATTTACTTAAAAATTTTAGCGAAAACAAACATTTTATTAATGATTAAATACTAAAGCAAATAGATAAAAATAATATATGCACATTACGTAGATAAGTCTACTGTTCTTTTTTACATTTAGTTATCACTTAACCTTGATAGTATTGCGTCAAACGACCGGTTTTAAATTATAAAATGATTAAGGAAAATGTTGAACAACGTCATTCTAGATTATAATAGTAGGTTTTCTTTCAATCCTCGGATATAAACGAATGTTGAGACACTGTCTACGACGCCAATAACAATGTTTGTGTAATATTTGCTACATAAGTTATATCAAAAATTAATACAAAAAATTTATTATTTATTATAAAATATCTCCTAATACGTAGGTATTATTTAGATATGTAATGTAACCAAGTTTTTAAAAGAAACAATTTTAGATCTTTTAGATCTGGAAATAAGTTAATTATTAAATTTATTATTATATATTATTAATTTCGTAATAGAGATGGCTAACATGAAATAAATTACATCAATCCTTGTCTGTATTAATAATAAATTATTATAAATTCGTTAGGCGTTTGAACATCTGCAGTTTGCTTTTTATTTTCATAATAGAATAAGATAATACTTTAATTGTACACCGAGTCTTACATAAAATATGATACATAATAAGTGTAGCATTGAAAATTTACATAGTTATAAGTTTTTTTAAATAGGACTACAGCTTTTAGGTACTTTATATTATGTAGATAACATGTGTTATCGATAATATTTTTTTTCTGAAATATGAAATAATTCCAGTCGGAAGCATAACTGCAACTTCTGTTAAATGTGTGACTCAGATGTGACAGCAATGATTTTTTATAGTTGATTGAGTAAACATATTTAATGTCTCTATCTTATTGAATTTTTGATTTTCTTAATATATTTTAATCATATTGTCTTTTTAATTTCCTTTAATGTTCACCATGTCTAATTACTTAACAGAGCGTATATCTGTAAAGTATTCTAGGAAATAGTATCTTTATTTTTAAGGACCTATTGAGTAATTATGTCAATCGATATCGCGGCCGTCATCTTTGATGAAAAAAAACTCTAGCATTTGGCAACTCCCTACCAATCAGAGTTTAAACAAATTGATAGACACCTCTTTGCTTAAAACATATGCCATAGGACGTTTCAAGCTTTACATAAGACGTTTAAGCTATTCCAGATACATATCCAGAAACTCGTAAAACGTAAACCCTTATTTACAGCCGAATAAAAAAACCTTCACGCGTCATTTAAATGCAATATTTTACAGAACTTGAGTGACACTGAATTACCGTCATTTCACTCTAACTTTGTCAACATACATCGGACAGTGGACAATCACCGGTATATGTCAACATATCGTGTTTGTACAACTCGTGTATTTGCACAGGCGTGGCGGTAGGCGTCGACATGGTATGTAGACGGTATGTGTAGGCATGATGTCACGATATAGATCGGTGAAGGGGTAAGAGCACTCGAGAACAAGACAAACTAACCGAACTTAATAGCTAAGGAGTCGGAGTTGTCAATTAGCGAAATCAGTAGACCACCGATGGGAGCTTTCTCCTTTTTATGTGTGGAAACCTGCCACCGAGGCGTTCGGTGAGGCTATGTGTGGTTGTAGGAAACAAACTGATAAAAACCACGCGATGTACCAAACCACACCTAAAAAGGAAATTTTCCCCTAAAACAAACACGTATCTTAGTTGGAGAGATAATCAAGAATACATTATTAGTAATCTTTATAAAAAAACTAAAGTAATTGATTTCCTTGTAAGGTGACGAAAGCTTACCTACCAATCTACAAAAGAACAACAAAACCGAATGTTTTGTTCTTTTGTAGAAGGTAGGGTTCGTCAGATATCAATCTATTAGCATCAGACTGGGAAAGTGCCTACTGCACATGGCTGCGGTGACATCACTTTTTCTGGTTGGTATTCCGAGTATTTTTTTTAACTTTTTCTTTTCATTATTAGAACACTTACTTAAGGCTCTCTTGTGAGGGTGTTTTAACAGCTATTCGTTGTCAATTAGCGAAAACTACTTAGCGTCATGTACCGGTTTTATGACTAATGCGGTCTAAGTGGTCTCTTTCACATAGACAGTTTTTCATTATACCTGTTAAAACTTTGTACCTAAACATTTTTTAGTACCTACAGCTCAATTACGATTTACAGCTAATTGTCAATGAACTTTCAACAGCTTCATTTATATTTGATACAACTCATTTATATTTGATGTAACTAAACAGTTTACACGTGCACTAATGTACCAATTACTACAACACTTGATGGTAAGTGGTCACCATTGAAACTCACAATACCCGGGGTCACTTGCACATAGCCGGCTCTTTTGCCAACCATTAATGTATGTAGTCTAAATGTATATTAATTATATATATGCTTAGATGAAATATATCATAGATACACGATCTCCTACAAAAGTGATGTCAAATAGTAGCACTCAATAGTTTCACATACTGTACAAATAAACCGGACCATACAATAAATATTCCTGTGAATATAGGTTGTAATAGTTTAAAACCAAAACTGCAATGTTTAGCGTTTGTAGTACCACTTCACACGTACGGTCGCGAGATTGAAAAGTATCTACAGGTGCACAAGCTACGTATTTAAAGAATAACTAACTTTCAAATTATCGTTTGTTACGGGGCCCTTATTATACTTTAAAAAATTAAAGCTATCATAAAAATATCATATTTCTTAAAAGTACGACGTATGCCTTTTTGGCATGGCGAAAGCATAGTTTTAGTATTTTTCGGCTACACCTGAAACATCTCACCTTTAGCGCGGGCATGAAGCGTCTGATAGATAGCTCAACTGTTATTATACAATTGCAGGGTTAATGCCTTTTTTTGAGCGCCAATCTAACATGTATGATATATCGAATTATATATGCAGTTTGTTCACCTCACAATTTGAGCTCTGAACCTTCCTTGGTTTACCGATCATCATCCAGCCTATCTAGGAGCCTTATAAACCCCTTGCATGTAAATAAATAAAGAATTTTCTTTTGCAACTCAAAAGTCACGTAACCAGAATTAAATACTACATCGACTGCATTCGATTACGTTAAAACAAATAGACTAGACAAATAAATGAAAAGCGATCTCGAAATATATTTTGTAAATATTTGGTATACGATATTCGATTACCGACACGCTATGTGCTGAGCTGATTAAGTTGTTAATTTGATTACACCGCCCGACGACTATGGATAAGAGATGTAAATGTCAGGCACGAGAAAATGTAATGTTATCTATACATGTGAATAAAATTAAATGCTTTTCGTTGGTAAGCGGATTATTCGAGAACGTCTTCACCGATTTCGCTTATTCTTTTATCAAATTAGTATAGTGGTTAGTTGTCCGAAAGAAAATAGGGACACTGAAAGTTCTCTTTTCTATCGGAGTGAAGATTTTGTTACTTAATTACAACTTGGTCGTTTAGAGGATGAAATAAGTTTATCCATGAATTATAAATAGTTATGTGGAAATTGATATCCATGCTAAAGGAGCCGCTTGGGTAGGCTAGTAAATCAATAAAACATTTATAGAACATGATGGTTGTCAACTTGTCAAATAAGTCAAACAACTTATAGATAAAATGTGTAGCTAAACTAACTACTAATTTAAGGTATGGGTTACCAGTTCTAGTTCAGATGATTCCGGGATATATTACACAGGTACCAGGTCTAGGCTCAAACTAAGCATACCTGGCTTTTGGTATGATTTATATGAAAACCCGGATAAGCATACCTAGAAAAATAAAAAAAAAAACAAATTTGAGTGTACACATTACACAAAGAAACACGAAAATTAATGTAAAAGATTTTGCAATTACCTTTTTGAAACGAAAAAGATACATAACCATAATTAAATACGTCATCAGCCGTATTTAATTACTTTAACCAACCACCGTAATATTGTCAGTAAATATTTTATTTACTTTAATAGGTATTTATTGTAAATTGTTTTTTTTTTTGTATTTCATTCAATAAGTGTAAGTTTATGAGGTACCTGGATATTATGTATATCATTTCAACAAATAGTAGGCGAGAGTACTACTAATTTTACTAATTTATGAACCGATTTTGATTATTCTTTTTTTGTTAGATAGGGTAAATCTCAAGGGTGGCCCCATGTCAAGTAAGTCAGAATTTGATGATGGAATCCTGATAAAATTGAGAGAAACCGAGAAATAGGACTAGATGGAGCGGCAAGTCTTTTTTTTTTTCATTTCAACCGTAAAGCCTTTAAGCCTTTATATGACATATCCTCACTATTTTTACAAGATTCCATATTCAAATAAATCCTATAATAAACCTGATTCTTATTATCACTTTATGAAAAAAGAATTTCGCCAAAGAAGGTTATATCTACAGACCGTCGTTGGTCTTGGACATAGAGTAGGATTACCAAAAGTTACTACACCGATTACGTTTTCTACTTAACCTAAACTATTAGTTCTTTATTTTCTAAACTGGCTAGTCATAATTTCCTTTCAGTAAAATAGTTTCATAACCCAATAATACACGTTACATTATTAGAAAACTTACCTTTATAGCTTACGTAATAGTTCTAAGCTATAGAGATATTAGAATTACAATAAATTTATTTTCGGTTACGCTTGATATCATGAGAAATAAAAAAGTCGTTAAAAGTGTAAATGGAGTGTAATACCTCGTTATGTCGCGCTCAATAGACAAATCCTACTAATATTATAAACGTGAAAGTTTGTGAGGATGTATGGATCTATGGAAGGATGGATGTTTGATGCTCTTTCACGCAGAAGCTACTGGACCGATTGCGATGAAATATGGTTTGATGGTATATAGATAGCTGGACACTTGTAACAACACATAGCCTACTTTTATCCCGATATTCCCACGACATCGGGACTTACGCGGGTAAACCACGGAGCGCAGCTAGTTATACATAATACGTATATCCACTGACATCGTTTAAAAAAAACCAAAGCTTACAAAGCATACGGCCCGCCTGACGGTGAGCTGTTATAAGCTGTTATATCACCAAGTTTAGCCTAAACTTATCGCTTATAATAGCAAGCCTTCATGGCTGTCTAGCAATGCCACTTACCAGTAAAGAACAACACTATGCTAGCAGTACCTACTGGTTAATACGATCTTCTGTAAACAACATTTTTGACTAATGCAGATGAATGATGATGATGTAAGGCAGAAGAATTCCAAACATAATGCAGATAGTATTCTATGTTTTTTGTAGCCTAGTTAGTTTTCATTAGAAAATATCTATGTACTTACCGCTACCAACTTATAATAATAAGCATAGATATGAACTTCTCCTTATCTAAAATACCAATGAATATTACATAGCTCTATCTATTCACGTAATACCTTGCAAAGTCTAAGCAGTAAATACTGAAATAACAATTTTTCGTTACTCCGTTATAGACTCCGATAAATCACCTGTAGATGTAGACACAATATTGCCGATAACTAATGTGACAGCAAATTCGGTGTGATACTAAAAAAATTATAAACAAAAATTAAGTTAAAAAAAAACTGTTAATGCCAAATGCAAACTAATAGGGTCTATACCTTTTAAGGTTCACTTCAATCAATTCATGACAAGATATTTTGTATGTTTTTCTAAATGCAACACTTAGCAACCAGTCAGCTGGTGAAAAGCAAACAAAACTATACATGCTAGATCTCACTTTGCAAAGTAACAAATCGATTACAAATCATTGTTTCATCTCTAAGTTCTTAATCTAAGGTCCTAGACTATTCTTCATTTGACATTCAAACTTTAAAGTGACATTTAAAAGTCCGTAGCACACACCTGTTTATTTCAGTACCTTATTGCTTACCGACTTTAGATAACACATTTTATTTTACTATCAAGTGCTCAAAGTAAATATAAGATATGTCTCATGTTGATTTTTTATAGATTAAGCACTGATCGAGTCCGCTAACGGTGTTAAGAGTTCGATACCCCCGAAGTTTAGTCAAATATTTAAACTTATTCAATTCTGGAAGTTATATTTTTTATTTAAAACGTTCTTGGAAGAGTAAGTTATGTTGACTGCGTCACAATCACAACATAAAATGGTAAAGGTTACTTTTCCCCTAAATCAAGGAAACTGGAAAGCACTGCTACCCTCTCGTCCCGGAAAAGCTAAGGATCAGTTTCTTCCCTGAGCACTGGGAGCATTTCATCACCATTAATAAATTAATTTTCTCAGTGCGGACATAGTCATAAATACTAATGGGTGGCATCAGTGTTACTGAATGTGGCGAGGACGCAAGCTCGTTATCGATAAAAGAGAAGTTGAGTTCATCCCTTGACCGTTTCCTCCCAATATGACAAAATAGAGAGTTTTATTATATATTTTTTTCCGTTGCCCTTATTCCAAACACGTAAAGGTACAATCATCTCAATTGTAGTTGAACTATTAAATATACTTACCATAAAATATTTTAAGAAACAAACTTATTTACAATAAATGTATCAGTTTTTAATTATGTATCTATACGGGATTTACCGCAATCACGAAATAATTATTACATACGTCTGAATTGCCTGTATTTTCGACCATTTTAACCATAATAAAACTTAAAAACAAATACATATTATAATAATAGTTGACATACATATGTAGGCATATTCCAGAAAGTCCCAGGAAGTAAATAAAATTTTCTAAATATATATAGTAAACATAATTGTAACGGATACATATATGTATGACGAAGTTACAAATCATTGTTACATTTATTTTATATCTAACCACTTTTAACGTCTTTTTAATTCAGTTACTATTGGTTCTGTTCTTATTTAAGGAAAGTGTAATTGTGTAGATTGATTGATTCAGTTAAAAATAATTTATTGGTGGTTCATATAATATTAATGGCAGTTTAAATCCACACTGGTGTCTTGTGTAATGCAATAACCTGCCTACTTTTATAATTTCGTTCGTATATTTACAAGGGGGCAAACGGGTGCTTCAAAAATATTAAAAATATATTGGCCCGTACCAAGTGGCGGTTGAATACCGTAATAGGGGGAACATAACTTTTTTAAGTAATGGGGCAAAACTTGGGTGCACGGGTGCAAGACTAAGAATACATTATTGAAATTCTGTGATTCATCCCATTTCGACGAAACAGTCGTGGGATGAACCACTAATGAGTCCCGCAACAGCGCTGTTTAGCTAGTAAAGAAAAATACAGGCATACGCATAAATGCAACTTTGGGTAAAAATTAAAAAAAAACGTTAAAGAATTTTAGCATACATAGGAACATGTATATGTTTTATACATTTTATTTTTAAGCATTTGCTTCTCGGACATTTCCAAGAATTTCCATTGTATCTTTTATTCTGTCTCTTGACAGTTATTGAACCTACCTATAATTAGGAATACAATACCATGTCTAGTCTATAGTAATAGGCATGGTATTGTATTCATCATGTAATAAGTCATTTTAAAAAAGCGTGACGTGTTAGACGGTTTTAGTAAAAATACGATTATAAATAAAAACAGAACGCATTCGCAATCGCAATAGGTAAAGGTATTCGCATTTGCAAAAAGTATATAATAATTGATTTTGCAATTACAAAACCTGGTCTATTTGTAAATAAAATAACATGTTACTTACTAGTTCTGCGGATTGAAAATGTTTCGAAGAATTTGCTTATTCGATACTTTGTATGGGAAAAAGCACTGAACTCGTGACCGTCACGCTAATAATACATATATAGATCCACTAGAGGGCGCTAATCTAAACATTGAGTTCTGTCAGCTCCTTATTAATTAATGTCACCAACCTGCTAATGTGGCGTTAAGTTCGACGTTTCGTTTAAGTTTTCACTTCTGTCTTCTGTCGGCAGTCCGATGACTGCCTATTTTTCTATGCGACTTACAATATACCATTATCAGTTATTAAACCCTCATTGTGTAAAGTTCTAAGTTGCTGTACCGCTAACGGTACAGCAACTTAGGACTTTAGTGTGCGTTCGCACAGCGGAATTTTGTTGAATTTAAAGATTTTAATTTTGCAGATATTAAGTGTATGACGTCGTGTAATTGTGTATGGTAAAAAAAAATTTGTACATGCAGCCATTGTGGAGAAATTCGCTAAAACCTGATTCCGCTGGGCGAACGTTGTCCTGGCGGAACTTTTTTTAATCCATGGACTTAGAAGAAAAAAAATGTGTCCAAAAATTAGTGTGTAATTGTGTATGTATGAATAAAATTAGTGCATGCATAAACTTCGGAGAAATTCAAGTTTCCGCTACGCGAACGTTTGGCCATTAGCTAGTTTTCATATAAAGCGCTTATATAGAGAGCTGTAGATTTTTACATACGTTGTTTTGAATTTGTTTATATTTGTTTAAAAAACAGATTTAGAAAAAATCCTAAGGTTTAAAAGATAAAAATATAAACGTAAAATACGCTTATTAGGTCTTAGTTCGTAAAGTATGCACTTTGGGGTCTAGATTTTCACGTTTATACAAACCTTGTAAGAGTGTGCAACATGTTGAAAAGTATCAATGATGTTCCGTTAGTAATTAAAGAGTTATAGGACAATTTACCATGAATAGACCACTGTTTACAAAGCAATCAAATATCACGACGTTCTAAAGGAATTGCATAGTAAAATGTATTCCAATAATTAGTGTATTAATTCAACTACTCACATGCAAAATTTCATCTCATTAAATTCAGTAATTAAAGAGAAACAATTAAAATACTGACAAAGCATCGAAAACCTACATAACCCGACCAAGTTCGGATGGCTACAAAAAAGCGGCTGTGCCATATATCTATATCTAGTAACGTCCTTAACCTTCCAGTATAGTATTTATTAATATGGTACAGTTGGGTACACAAGCGTTAGGAAAAAATAAAACAATTGTATTTCTTGAATGAAAAATATTTTTTTTTTTATGGTATAGGGGGCAAACGAGCAGACGGGTCACCTGATGGTAAATGACTACCGCCGCCCATGAGCACCTGTAACTGAAGAGTCACAAATGCGTTGCCGCCCTTTAAGGTGGGAGTAGGAGAAGAGGGGGAGGGTGGGTGGTTGAGAGGGGAAGGACGGGAATAAGGGAGAGGGAAGGGTTAGGGCCTCCGGTAACCTCACTCACGCGGCGAAATGCAATGCAAGCATTGCTTCGCTACCAGTTTTCTGTGAGGCCGTGGTATCGAGCGGAGTTGAGCCGGACCATACGTGCCGAAGCATGGCTCTCCCACGTCTAATAATAACGCCAATATTTTTTTGATAATAACGCCACTATCTACGATAAAAATAAACCTTCAATTAACAAGTACTTCTCTAATTAAACATCCGTGTACAAAAATATTTTTAATTATATGTAATAATTATGTATTTATTATTTATTTCTCGCCACCTGTTACGTAGAAACCCAAAAATTGGCGAAATGTGGGTGTCACAGAAATGACACACCTCTGCCTACCCCTTCTGGGACAACAGCCGAGCATATGAATGAATGAATGAAAATACAGAAACTAACCTCAAAATTTCTAACCCTCTTAGGGACTAGTCATGACAATCCCTGGGGCGCGCGCCCCAGTAACGGAGCGCAGCTGAGGCGCTTGTCATGACTAGTCTCTTGTTCATAAAAATTTAACGTTAACAAACGCTTGCTAAACATACTCTGTCATTGGTTAGAGACAGCAATAGACTTAAAATGCATACATACATAAGTCACTACCAGTACAACGGTAATATCATATACTGACGCAAGTCTCAAGCGCATACTTAAATAAAGTACCTACGTAAATAGTATTTACTGTCATAGTTAAATACATTTAAAAAAGCAGGTGTAGAAAAATAAATGACCTATAAATTATATCGAAACAATAATTGTGTTGTCATCCGAACAAAATCACAAAACAAAATCCGCTTTTTCGTAGCCATCCGAACTTGGTCGGGTTATGTAGGTTTTCGATGCTTTATCAGTATTTTAATTGTTTCTCTTTAATTATTGATTTTAATGAGATGAAATTTTGCATGTGAGTAGTTGAATTAATACACTAATTATTGGAATACATTTTACTATGCAATTCCTTTAGAACGTCGTGATATTTGACTGCTTTGTAAACAGTGGTCTATTCATGGTAAATTGTCCTATAACTCTTTAATTACTTACGGAACATCATTGATACTTGGCAACATGTTGCAGACACTTACAAGGTTTGTATATAACGTGAAAATCTAGACCCCAAAGTGCATACTTTACGAACTAAGACTTAATAAGCGTATTTTACGTTTATATTTTTATCTTTTAAACACTACGATTTTTTCTAAATCTGTTTTTTAAACAAATATAAACAAATTCAAAACAACGTATGTAAAAATCTACAGCTCTCTATATAAGATTTATATGAAAACTAGCTAATGGCCAAACGTTCGCGTAGCGGAAACTTGAATTTCTCCGAAGTTTATGCATGCACTAATTTTATTCATACATACACAATTACACACTAATTTTTGGACACATTTTTTTTCTTCTAAGTCCATGGATTAAAAAAAGTTCCGCCAGGACAACGTTCGCCCAGCGGAATCAGTTTTTAGCGAATTTCTCCACAATGGCTGCATGCACAATTTTTTTTTACCATACACGATTACGCGACGTTATACACTAAATATTTGCATAATTAAAATCTTTTAATTCAACAACATTCCGCTGCGCGAACGCACACGAACTTTACACAAGAAATATTATAAGTCTAACTAATAATATTTATCTACTGAATATTGTAACTTAATTTATAGACTTACTTTACCCATCAAAGTTTAAAGTATTATACAAGAGGCGTAGTTTTCATATACATATCTATTATAAAAACAGTTTAATTTCAAAGAAACATTGAACAAATACGAGGTAACAATATTTGCTGTCTTGATAGACAGACATATTGCCTTCACCATACGTCGGTTTTTTTAAGTATAGCTTACGTGTACGTGACACATAGAATGTTACAAAAAAGTCTACCTACTTATTTAAAATATTTATGATCGATATTATGTGAAAAGCAAATATTATCTTAGTTAACGCTACTTGCAGACAACGTGGGTGAAATGAACGGTTTACTTTTCACACAAAAACCCAACATTAGGGTGTATATCATCAGCATACTGTGTCGTCTCTAAGGAATTTATAGCCGTGCTTGTCATAAAAAAGATACGTGATAGAAAAAATAAAAGGACGACTCCGGTGGGTCGATCGTATCATACTACTTCATATCAACATATCCTTGATCCTTGCGTCACCATATCAACAAAGCCGTGCCCACGCGCTAATGTATTCAACGCGGCGATTGATGAAGTATAAAATTTCTTAGTACCGTCTCACTCACAATGGAATTATGATAATTTATCGGTTGGCTTGTGCCGGCCGAGTGTGTGGGAACGCGCGCGGCACGGGCTTTCCCACGCGGCTGTACTACGACGAAGAACGTCTCATTGGCTGTATACAGAAGCGTCGCTTACGTCGTTATCCGATCGCGTGTCAAACGAGTTCTAGTGTCGACAGGTCTTAAGTACGAAGCGATCCGCGCCGTACATCGTTCCTCGCCTATTCTTAAAGCGCTGCTGACACATAAGACCTTTTGCCGTCTAGCTTGGTAAGACAGAATTGGAGTAAGTAGCGTCACGCGGCTTCGACCGCACAATGGGTCGGTGTCGAGTCGACTAGCGGTGCTGGGAACAAACTCACACCTTTGCAAGGTGATAGTCAATGTTATTGTTTTCACTGACTAATTAGGATCATGTTTTCATTGCTCAAGGATGTGTTGATGTTGAATGATTGCTCCATGTTCTCGGATTAGAAATACATTTATTTTCGGATTATTAATGAAAAATTATATTAAATTATTACATTACGAAACATGTACTTCAAACGCTAAACACGTCAAAATCATGAGAACACAATTAATTGTAATATTGTATGAACTTAGAATTATTTTTCTTACCTAAATGTTGTACGTACTAACAAATATTTAATGTGATAAGCTTTCAATATTACAGTGATATTCATTACACAGAATTAACAGTTACAAATATATATATTTTGAAAGGTAACTTACATTTTGTGTGGTTAACTTGCTTATGACTTGTAAAATTCCGGTAGGTAGCGGCAACGTTTTCCAAAGTAGGCCACAAATATTAATTAATAGCAGCGGTAAGCAGTAAAAAGTGCGACGGTAATAATTTCTATTCGTCAGTCTGTCTGTGTGACCGACGGAGGCGATAACACGCCTCGTGTCGCCGCGAACCTGGGCTCACACCGCCAATCATATAGGGTTGCCACCGACATATTTTTTTTTATAATATTATATTTGTAATAATTATTCCAAAACTTTACACAAATTACAAATGCGCTGTCTAGAGAAATACGTGAGCAGGTTACAGTAAAAAAAAATTATGTATTTTACTTATTTTCTTCTGAAAGATCTTTAACGTCATTCCTTCCAAAATAGGATTCAGTGCCACGAGTCACATTGACAAATCAAAGAATAATGGTCGTTGTGACGTCAGCGTACATTACTGGCGCGCAAATCAAGGGGAGCGTCTTGCCATGCGTCTGCTCAGGTTCGGTAAGGAGGGTGCGCGTGGGAACGCGTGCATGGCCAGGTGCCATCATCTGAGACCCTCAGTAATTTTTGGCGAACAGCTGTTAGATCTATCTGGTATTGCTATATAACAATAATATCCATAAAAAGACTATTACAACTTAATATACTAAATTAATTTTAAGCAGCCTATTTTGTTTCTCTAGTGATATATACCGTCTATATTAACTATATTTTTACATTATACATATATACAGGAGTTTATATTTCACATACATAGCTACTAGTAAATAACAAAGATGTCTTAATTACATTCAAGCTTATTATATAGGTACGTAGTGAAATTTATGAGACTTAAGTTCAAATGATAATGATGGTATACATTTACATATAAATTTTCAAATGCTTTATTTTTACTTTCTAACTTATTCATGTTCATTTATTAGACGTTTTTTTGTTTGTTTTTTTTTAATTAACGTTAATTGTCTTAATTTTACAGCTTCATTACTACCTACATTATATCCAAAAAATAATAAAATGTATACAATATGTCTTGATATCACATTCAAAAGATAAAATTAATTAAATGCATTTTCCTTCAGTGCCATCCCTACTTTTATCACGGGCATTTTGCCCACAATCGGTGTAGGGCGCATAAAAGCGATGCGACGAGCGGCGCGCGCGCCATTCGCTCATAGACCGTCGCGCGCGCACCAATGATTCTTCCCGCCCGTACAATGTCGCCGCCGCACGGCGCTTTCCACCCGCCGGCGCACGCGCAACCTGACGAAGAACCAGTCTCCCGCACATACCAATACAGAAAAGTCATGAAACCCATGCTTGAAAGAAAACGCAGAGCTCGAATCAATCGCTGCCTCGATGAACTCAAAGATCTCATGGTTACCGCCCTCCAAGCAGAAGGAGAAAACGTCTCCAAACTCGAAAAAGCAGATATTCTGGAACTTACTGTCCGGCACCTCCACAGCCTTAAGAGACGAGGGCAATTAGTGTTGAAACCAGAAACGTCTTACGCCGAGCGCTTTCGTGCTGGATTTACTCAGTGTGCTACGGAAGTGTCACAGTTCATTGCAAATGCTACGTTAGCTGCGAATGCAATGCAGCGGCAGGGTCCTGTCGATCCTCAGGCTGGTGCAAGGTTACTGCAGCATCTGAGCAATTGTATAAGAAGATTAGAGAGTCCTCAAGTGGTACAGCCTCAGCCAGTTGTGCCGAACGGTGTAGCGAGGCCAACGCCGTTGCAGCCTATTGCTCCTGGACCTATCCCACAACAGGCTCCTATACAAAGGACAGTACTTCCAGACCGAGCAGTGAAAAGGCTGGCAGAGCCGATGGATTCGGAAGCGACGCTAGCAAAGCGTGCGTACGCGCCGCCTTCTCCGCCGCACAGCCCCGCCTCCGAGACAGACTCCGCCCAGTCGATGTGGCGGCCGTGGTGACCCTGCTCCTCATGAAGCATGCTTAAGGACCGTGTGACTGCATATCTCATATTATATGTACTCCAAGTCAAGAGTGTGACAAGACGAATCGTTCATAAAGATTTTTTCTTGATGACTTTGGATGTAGAAATGCGATTGTGTACAAATTTAATACAATGTGAAGAAGTACCGTGTGATAATCAATATTGTTGTTTGTTTCTATTAACGTTCCTAGAACTGATGTGTGTTAACGTAGTATGGATAGTCCTACTCGCTTTGCTTGTTGAAGTTGTGTTTTATTAATTTAATAAATTAAGATTTTTGTTCAATATCTGTTATTTTTATATTCCTAACTTCAACGTCTTCCACGGAAGCCTTTACAATAAGTACCATAGTGTATATAGCACCTAAGAATGCTGTGATAAATAGTTTCTCTGATAGGAATTGTTAGGTTATGATTAGATTATCTACTGTATGATTATTAAATTATGGTAAAGACCATTAAACAAATTTTTGTGATGATATTTGTTTTGATTGCATCCCATATACCTAAGATCTATCTATATAGCATCAATCATAAACTCATTTCCATTTTATTATTATATATGTATATTTATTTGGAAAATAGTAAAATAACTTTCACGTGCCATGATTTACGATTGAATTAACGTTAAATATTATTTATCCCTTTTACTATTATTATTTCATCCATCTATATCTCCTGAAATTCTAATGGCTAGGTAACAATTGTAGCAAAGCGTAGACAATGCACTCGGGTACTATCTTGAACCGATTGTAACATTTTACATTTCATTATAATAAATTAAAAGCTTAATTGTTTTGATATTGCACTTGTACACGCAACAATTACTTATATCTCACTTCCTTTGAAACAGCAATTGCATGAGAAATTTTTTATGTGCAAGTTAAAATATTTCTTAAAACTCTTCTTTTAAATTGCCTTACACAGATCTTATTGCAGTTCTTAGTCATAATGATATGACTTAAGTGATGTTTAATGAAATTTTCAAGTAAACTTCTTATTGTATGTCGTTCTCACGGTGTTCGACGACCGTGCTCTTTTCGTCATTATTAAGTAGTTTTAAATACCATTTTAATAATTTCTCTATATATATTTATATATTTTTTTTTATTTAAAGAATACTAGAAACGTGGGTGACACATTACTAGTATTCTTGTTAACTTAACTTATTCTTGTTCTTGTTAAATGGGTTCACGACGGTAGAGTACTGGATGGGTTTCGAACCCGCAACCACTTGGTCGCAAGTCTGACGCCTTAACCATTACCTACGCTACCGCCGCTTTATAATAACAAGATTTTAAAGTTCTAAGAGCTAAGCTAATTTACAAATCAAATTGAATAGTTCCATAATTGATCGTGGGTTCGATTAGAACCCAGGACAAATCATTTTGTGATAAGTACGATCATTTGTCCTGTGTCTGGGCTTAATATTTATTGTTTATCATCATAAGTATGCTTAGTGTGTTGCTTTTTAGCCACGCCCAGAAGTATGTTTATTAGCAGTCTGGTTACCATGGTACAGATTCTGCCTAGATTAAGATCAGGCCGTGTATGAAGATGTCTCAAGTTATTACTATAAAAAAATATAGTAGTTCTCAAATAGATTGGGGGTAAAAAAAATTGGTATACAATCATAGCTACTTTTGTACAAACTAGGTATAAGATCCGTCGACAAATGTAAGTATTCGTTAAAAGAGAGTATTTAGTTTAATGAAATTAATTACGGGTAGGTACAATTATAGATATAGACTCAGGGTCCACCAAAACCCTGCCGATCTAAAGATTTAGAGTTACAACCCTACAGCTCTAAATATTCAGAGCTAAAACCCCAGAGCCTTTAGTCAAGCGGGAGTTTTGTATTTGTCACTGATCGCGTAGGTAACTGGGATAGATAAACGTATATATTTATTTACTTAATCATTCCACTGCGTCGCTTCGCTCGGTGTGGGCTTTAAAAACACATTTTAGGGAAAAGCGCGATAGGAGTTTCTGTCGGTAATCTAAAATACTTGGTAGCGCAATCTCACCTTTATAAGTTCCTCATTTTTGTAGGCTTATGTTCCTCTTTGCTTTAAAGATACGATTCTATTTTGCATAGTAAAGAGCATAGCAAGACACTAGGATTAGGAACAAAAGCAGTATAAAATAAAAAATAGTCCAAAACGTAGTAACAATGTCACAGATAGTTTTGCACGACGGACAATCACGACTCTAAATAGTATGAATGGCAATAAACAATGTAGGCACTCATCAAAATCTTTTCTTTGAGTAATATTAAATCGCGTGATTGAAGCTAACGGTACCAAATTAATGTGCCCCGATTTTGCAGCTAATTCGTTATGTACCAACAAAAAGACAGAACTAATTTGATTGGCGGGTAAAATTTAAAACTAATATTACGTTCAAGTCAAAAACACAAAGCGCTTAGCGTTAGCTTTTTTCTTTAAGAGATTTCTATTATTTGTTTAATTTTCTTTTTTTAGTACTATTAGTACGGGCAATAACAATACCATTTACCTCATAAGTACATCCAGACCCGTAATCAGCAAACTCCACCTGTAAAACGTGAATCTTTGATACTTGTTTCGCCTCTACAAGAAGCATCTTTAAGACTTTTATTGCTATAGATAAGAAGTCTGCTAATTGTTGGTATGTGGTTACTGGTAACTCTAAACACTCAAAACATATCTAAGTGCTACTCAAATTTCTCAACCCTATCCGAAATTTCTGTTACCCTGGTCCCTAGTTTCCTTAAATAGCTATATTTTTTACTAAGAACCAAGCTAAAGACAAAGGGTTTTTAGGGTGACCCAGTTTTCCTTTAAGGATGCCCAACCATCGCCATCCACGATCATGGAATAATAAACCTTCAATATGAAAACACATCTCGATTACTTTTAAAACGAAGAGCTTGCTGATTAATGACTTACAAAACGGGATTCTCCAAAAAGTTCACTACCATTTTAGAAGAAGCGGTTACGGACTTCGAATGCGCATGAGCATAGGAATTAGTTCTGTACAACGTAATTGGAACATTCGGAACGCGCTTGCGTGAGCGCAACCGTGGGAAACGCCCGGTGAAAATACTACGGCCAGCCGCAATTTGGGATTTAGTTACGGCAGTACCTAAATTTTTTTGTATCAGATGATAAACTGAGACTTGACGTGTAAGTAACACTTTGAATTCGTTTCAGTAAAGAAATTGAAGGTTATATTCCTGAGATTTCTTGCAAAAAATGTGAGGAATATTTGTTAGGTTAAACACAGCACCTTAAAAAGATATTTATTAAAGATGTAGGGGTTAACTCACATATGTATTTAGGGGTTACCCTACTATTTTCGGGCATGACAGGAGCCCTGTATCATCACTTTATTATCACTGGAGTGTGACAGCTACGTACTACGTAGGTCGCTTTCCTCTTTAATAAGGGGCCCCCAACTAGTCGGGAATACTAAGAATTTCAACTACGAGTAGTATATCACAACTACAATTTACATATATATAAAATGAAGCCCCCTACCGCGTGATCTGTCTTTCTATCTGTCTGTCGGAACGCGATAAACTCCAAAAGTAAGTTTTCGCCAACAGATAGAGTGTTTCGTGAGGGAAGTTTATGTGTATAAGATTTTTTTTTAAATTACTGAAATATGACGACGATCATTGAAGATGTTGCAAAAAAATATGCTGAGTGAGAGCTGTACTGGCGTGCGCCGCGTCAACCTAAAGAGTTATATGAAAACAATATATTACGGAATTATTCCTCCTTAAAAGATCTATTATAATATAGCAACACCATATATCTATCGTCTAAGATTAACACACAATAACGAAAAAATATTACTAGAAAATATGTGGCACACCGTGTGGTTGGTCGTTTGTCGGTTTCAATGCGACATACGGCCTAACCGATGCCCTAGTGATGTACCCATGAAGGTTTTCACACAAAAAAAAGGTGAAAACGCTACCACTAGATCGCAAATCCGACCATTCAACCATTACGCTATTGCCTCTTATTTGTCATAAAGCTAGCTTAAAAACCGGAGAAGGGCGAGTCTGATTCACGCACTGAGGTTTCCGTAAGCATCCATATCCATAAGCTCCCATCTCGGGAATAAATTCTAGAAGATTTTTTACCCGTTTGTCTGTTTAAAGACAAACTTAAGTTTGCAGTTCTGAAAATACTCTCCCATACATCGATTTACAACAAAGTCAACTTTCCATCAGCATCTTTTCCTTTACTTGTGCTGCGAGACCTGGCATCTTACCGAATTTCATGATTCTAGGGCAATGGGAAGTACCCTATAGATTTGGATTTACCTGGGAAATGTTCAAATTTGGTCCAATCCAAGCCTTAAATAGCCGTATCTTCTATTAGGGTTATTTTTTCCTATTAAGGAACGGAACCTTGAAAGTTTAGTACTAGTAGTAGTTTGGCTAAGAAGCATACGACAAGAGGTTAGAAATTGCTACAAATTAAAGATAAAATACTTAAATTGAAATTGCCCTTTAAATTGAAAAGTATCATATATAAATGTTAAGGTCCTTTTACATTTACTGAAAGATTCGCTATACAGCAAGTAGAGCGCTCGTGAGAAAAGAATCTTGCAATAAAAACTGACGGCCGCTCTGCTTCAATAGCCAATAATTGCAATGTTTATTTCAGAAACAGTAAAAAAGTAAACGTTGCTACCACTATACAGTATACAATCTATATAGGAATCTTGTTACATGATTGATGGTAATTTCTGTAGCCTATGAGTTTCTTACATCTTGTACAGCACCGTACTGATAAATCATTTTTGTTTTGTATAAGGGTGAGAGCCACGTACTAATTAATTTAACAATGTAAGTCCATCAATTCCATCAGACTGGCCTGTTGGTGACCCGGACTGCTGAGCCAGAGGCTTCGATACCAATTGTGGGATGAGCATGATCATTTGTTCTGTGTCTGGGTGTAATTTATCTATAGTATGTATGTATTTAGAAATATACAAGTGTGTTTATCAGCAGTCTGGTTACCATAGTACAGGCTCTGTCTAGTTTAGGATCAGACGGCCTTGTCGGAGATGTGTGAAGTTGTTATTTTTATTATTCTGTATTGGATAGAGCATCGAGGAAGGTAAAGGCTAGGTAACATCACGCTACGACCCTTACGCGTCGAGCAGTGACTGTAAACGCACGTAAAACTGTGGGGAACAAGTAATACTATCCATATTATTCAATAAGTATTCAGTTTATAAAACATTTCATAACCATAGAAAGTTTAAAACTTAATTTACAATAACTAGATACTGTAAGAGATATCAATGACAACATAATTGTGACAAAAACGTACACTATCTCGATTGTATTGACGACATTGCATTGTTAAGAGTCATTATCAATCAACACGCTCCCATAATAGTAACATTGACACCTACCGATGACAAGGTTTTATTTGACATTGAGTGATTCTGCGTTAGGAGAGAAAGTCAGGTGACAATACCGGAATAAATTTTTCATTTATTAAATACTAGCAACGCGCCCCGGCTTCGTACGGGTAGCAGAGACATCTTCAACAATGATCATCATATTTCAACCAACTTACACATGACCTTAACAAATTATACACCTAAACCTTCCTCATTAATCACTTTGTCTATTGGTGGAAACCGTATGAAAATCCGTTCAGTAGTTTTTCAGTTTATCGCGAACAGACAGACAGACGCGGCGTGGGACTTTGTTTTATAATATGTAGATATATATATCGTTCGGAGTTTACCCGTATTCCTGAAAGAGAGTTTCGTTCTGTTTTGACAGGGTAAAGTAGCAATTCATTCAATCTACCTTTCTAAGTTTACACGGACAGTTTATACGCACCATTATAAATATTTTGTCGCCACGGATAGCGCTGCTAACTATGTAACAATTACACAGATAAATATTCTGGGTCTAAATGTGTTTTGTGTCCGTTGTACGTCTGTATAGTTCAGGCGACATAAGGAAAACCATTCACCATCCGGGGTCCGAATTCCTAATAAAACGAAATTGGGTTTTTAGGAATGATTCAGTCATAAAAGAGTAAGTTGCTCTGCTGAAGATATAATTCGTTCCTGATATTGCTTGCAATCCAACATACGATGACCAACCAAATGTGTGTGTCATAACTGTCATAAGTTCATAACATAACACTCTACCTACTCTTTAGAGAAAAAAGGCGTGACGTTAAAGTATGTATATTGCATATAGAAATAATTAATGATATCCTTAGAAGCACAGTACATTGTATGGCGCCCATTACACGGTAGGTTTTGCTGTCTGTTTTGCCACAATCAAAACGGTGATTGACGAACCTATCGTCTAATTCAGTGAATGACGGTTGCATGATGAGATTTTGATGTCGATATTATTTCATTAATCACCAACGAACATCCGTCAATCGTGACTTTTGGTAATGCACAAATAAGCGTCTAATGGACGCCTATTTGTGCCCAAGCGCAGAAAGACGTGTGAAAGTATTTTGCTTAATCTTGCTGAGTATCCTGACACACTACGTACGTTACAAAGGTCAAGCGGTAGTTGTATCGTGTGAATCGTTTTAATTAGCCGTATCCGCATAAGCTGGACGCCATCCGCAATAGACATGTTGTTTTACCAAGATTTATGCACATCGCTATGACAGGTCGAGTGAAAGTGCTTACATTGAAACAATTAAATTAACTACCCATTAGATTATTATATTTCTAGTCATTATTTTTCCATTCTAAGGCTGCTTGGAAGAAGTTGCTTTTAGCGATAAGGCCGCCCTTTGTAATTTAATTAATATTTACCGGTGTACAATAAAGAGTATTCTATTCTATTCTATAGAACTGTTTTCAGGGAGCAACGTCGGAAAGACTAAAATCGGTTGAGTAAGCAAAACATAATATTGGTTGTTTGGGTACAACAGTAAGTATGTTTTAATAAAGGAGTTCTGTGAACACTTACAAGTAATACATTTGTGTCAACTATTTCTACATAGTATAAAATAAGTCGCTTCCGCCGTCTGTACGCTTAGATCTTTTAAACGACGCAACGGATTTTAATTCGGTTTTCACCAATAGATAGCGCGATTCAAGAGAAAGGTTTATACGTATAGTTCTATATTGTTTTGTGTTAATTTGTATAATGATATGTCGATAATTGTTCACCACTTTAGTATCTACATTGCACCCGTGCGAAGCCGGGGCGGGTCGCTAGTTATTAAAAAGATAAGGTAAAGATATTAATTTTTTTTAACAGAACAAATAAGTGACTCTAAAGTGGCAATTAAAAAAGATATGAGGGTGGACAGCTAAAAAAAATCATCTGTTTAGCAGATATTTGTTTAATTGATGTTTCTACCACATAGAGTTGGTCAATTCAGTGAAGCTTGAACAACGACTGGTAAAATTCAGTCGAAGTATGAGATTTGCAGAATATCAAATAGATTTAAATACCGTTTGCCTCTTCCGTTTAACCCTTTGCTTAAAAATAAGTATTTGCTCGTTTTTTGGAGGGATCAATCAATTCGTTACTTCTTAATAACGCAACTAAGATGAAAATTGATGAGATGATTCTTACATCTATCAAAAACTTTCATGCATTTTCACTTTTCACTCCGGCTTTTCAACAATGTCTTTTTGTTCCAAAAGTTATTCTAAAGTGCCTAGTCCACATCATAAACTTCTTTAGTCACTCTTATGTTCAAACCATCTTAGTGTACCTTTTTCAATCCATGCCACTTCATTCTTGTCCAATTTTTTCACGTTCAACATCATTCCTCACTCTCTTACTCGTTTCATTAAACAAGCCTTTCTCAGGGACTGCATCTACGCTGCATTACTTCTTCTTTTATGCTTCTTCTTTCATATCCAACATTCACTACCATACGTAAGTGTCGATACTAATACGGAGTTATGAACATACTTTGGTGTCTTTCTTTACATGGCATTTTTGATACGGTTGCTCTTTAGAGCACTAATAGGCCTTTTACTGTATTTCTTTCCGTGCTGACATAACAGAATTATTTTTTTAGAATATTTAACATCTTCGATCAACAAATTTTCAACCAATTGCGTGTCGAGAAAGCTGCCGGGTCGCAATCGATGTTTAATTAAGAAAATTCGTTACAATTCTTTATAATTCGCTTCACTCGACTACGTTTCGCGGATCTGTACTTGGGCTAGATTGCTCTTTGAATATCTATAAGTAAATTTATTATAGTGAGGCTAGTAAACAAAGAAATCACCTAAACAGGATTTAACCAATCTTTATTAAGGCCACTATTTTATTTTAATTACAAGGATACCAGCAGGAAAACGAGCACAAATCACTGATCGGAATAGTGTTAATTTGAATTTCATCATTTTCTTATATTTTATGGATTTCATTGGCTTAAGTTACAAATATATGTACACTAATTTATACAATCCATAGAGTACGGATTCTACTTTGTTGTGTTGCTCAGATTTACAACACAGAATTACACTATTATAATATCATTGTGGTACACAGATTTATAAAACGCACTAGCAACTTCACGAAACAAAGCCATTTTTGTGATGTAAACTGTTGTAGTTCTTGATTAACTCAAGGCCGTACGCACTATCATGAGGTGTTGACTCAAGTATGATGAATCTTTATTCCTAAAAACCCGTTTAATAGAGTCTAAGAAATTGTGTATCAAAATATTACACTATCACGGGCCACCGCAAGCTTATCATCAATAATTGTAAAAAGGGGAAGGTGTTGGATTGCACTTAGTGTAAATGACGTTGGTACGCGATTTTTTTTAAATTTGATTTTAATGAGTATAAAGTGAATAAAGTAAATTAAAAAATATAAAGAATAGGCTACGGTGTGCTTTAATTTAAAATACCTATATCTCTTCAAACAATATATACATAATTATCTAGTGTATTTATATTTTTTTGTAAAATTGGTGAATTGCTGTTTATTCTTTATAAATACATATGTATGTTGGTAAATATATCAGCCAGTGAAAGTGAGTTAAAGTTGAAGAATTGCAACATTTCATTCCTACCACTCAGTTCGATTTGAGGCTTGACATGGTATGATGAGGAGAGATTTTCTAAGGTGCAATAAATACTCGCAATAAAAATACATTCTTTTAAAACTACATCATCGAGGATACGAGTCACACATCGTGAATGTAAATTTATGTAAAATCTAAAGGAACATAATGTATTTAATCATGAACTGTAGTGTCTTCTTTCGCGTGGCCTTGTCATTGTCGCGTAAAGTGGAATATAATATATCTTTGCTCATCGTTTATCCTATCAGTGAGACACTAAAATGTACAGTCAGCTAAAAATGCATTTGTGTGTCAAAAGTATACAGTATTGACCACTCTAGCAGAAGCAGGCCTGAGACGGTGGCGCGCCGTGTTCCGCGCGCGCCTCTCTACACTGGAAGGGGGGCAAGGCCCCCCGCTCGCAAGGGCGTGGCTGCCTTTTGTTTAAGAGGCGGCCAAAGTCTGCCAGGGTTCTCGGGGACTTCCTTCCTAGGGTATACCCGAGTCCCTGGCAATAGACTTATTTATGACGGAACACCGTGTGGTTTTAGTCGGTTCGATTCCGACATACCATTTCACTGGCAGCCCCAGTGGAGTGATGACCCGATGGGGGTTTCCACACGATAAAAAAAAAAAAATACAGTATTGACCAGGTTTTTTAAAGTTTTAACATTTAAGAGATCAGTCAACAGTCACAGTAAAAATCAGGGACAACACAATTCGAATACTGATAAAGGTGATTGACTTTATCATAATTTAATTAAACTTTAACGTACCTTCACCGTCAAAAATGCCAACAAGTTATTTGAGGCAAGTCTACAGTTATATGTTAACATCGCGTGCTCGTCTCACTATCGTCGCAACAGCTTAATTACATAAAACAATATAAATACTCGGACAAACAACTTCCTACTCGATTTGAACACGAATCGATTTTGGTAATTGTGTTCCGTATCGTAATATTAAATATGGTAATGGTACATCTCATGCGTGTTTGAATTTTATATAAATGTCCTGACTCGTGAGTTCATAAACACATAATAAGTAAACGTCAAATATTGTTTTATTATGAGGTGATAGTCGCCCTCCCCCCGTCCTATCCGTGGAAAAGCTAAAAAGAAATTAGCTTTTAGTAAGGACCTACTTATGATTTAACACTTAAGAGGCAAAATAATAATATGTGCGATTCTTGTACGACGTTGCTTGATTGCTTTTTTTTTATATTATAGGGGCAAACGAGCAGACGTGACCTGATGGTAAGTGACTACCGTCGCCCATGGACACCTACAACTTAAGAGTCACAAGTGCGTTGTCGGCCTTTGAGATAGGAGTACGCCCTTTTCTGGAAGGCTTTTTAGATAGGCCGAATCCATAAACACAAATATCAATTAAACACAATGTTTTTTGTTTATTATTTATCTCTGAATTGATTCATACTGTATTTAAATTTTTATTAGTTCCTAGCTATTAATTATGGTTTTCTCATACATATTACTTGCAAATGTTACCATCGTAAACGTTTAACATAGTAAATTAAACATTCTTCGTTATATCAACAGCATATAACTGACTAAAGAACCATAGAGTTTACGTGAATATTTTATCAATTTGTCTATGGCCTACAGAGCCGAAAGCGTAACTTAATAAAAAGTAAAAGTCATAGCCACAATACAGACCTGCTTCTAGTTTTACGTAAGTCCCTTTCGTTACCAACGAGTTTGTCGATACTCATGTTCTATCGATCAACAGCAATTCTACTTACCTCACTTGTAATAAATATAACAATTGATTACGGAAACGCAAAAAAGATCATAAAAATTATATTTTTGTAATAGCTATAGGAAGTCATTGGTGGAAAAGTTTGACAGCTAAGCACACTTATAGTGTATACTTTTAGTTTAGTTTTTTTTTATGGTATAGGGGCCAAACGAGCAGACGGGTCACCTGATCGTAAGTGACTACTGCTGCCCATGGGCACCTGCACCTCAAGAGTCACAAGTGCGTTGCCGGCCTTTAAGGTGGGAGTACGGGAAGGGGGGAAAGAAGGAGAGAGGGAATGGTTCGGGCCTCCGGTAACCTCATTCACTCAGCGAAACACAACAAAAGCATTGCTTCATTGCCGGTTTTCTGTGAGGCCGTGGTGTCACTCCGGTCGAGCCGGCCCATACGTACCGAAGCATGGCTCTCATATTTTACAATCCAAAATCTAAAACAATTTGTCCTGCATCATATTAGTAAGACTGTTCGTGAATTACTTAAAATAAAAAAAAAGCCGGCTGGTCGTTTATTCATTTATAAACGCGGGATTTTATAAAATAAATTGAGATTTCAGATTAGGCAGATATTAATATTTGTTGTGAGACAACACGCCATTTACAATTATCTATGCATAAATAATAGCTCTTCTTGCATAACTGGTTAACTCAAGAAAATCACCGAAGTCACGTTAATTTCAATGTGTCTAAATCATACCACTTGCATATTTCATTGGCTATTTTGACTACCTTCTGGTTGGATTTTTTTTTAAATACAACTCTGGGTCTATAGGCCTAGGTACCAAAAAAAACCATTGAAACCTATAAATCGATACATGAAATCGGCAGTAATCAAAGCAATAATATACCTTCTGTGACCCCCAAAAATTATGAGTACTCATAGAAATATCGAAAGAATTTATAGTCGATGGTATTTAAGTTGTGGGTGTGTGTGGGTGTGTGTACACTAAATAATGTATAGTTTATTATTTTAATTTTTTTACCTTCATTTGTCATGCCCACGTGTGTGATGATGATGACGATAAAAATAAAGTTATGGCAAAGAAAATTTCAGACCGATAACTTAAAAGGGGTAATCTAACGCTTTCGCTGCAATACACTATTGACACAATGTCAGACGGAGGCGTTCTTAAGCCTCCTTTTGACACTGTGCCTCTGGTCTTATTATTGAGTTACGTAGTAGTATTTGGCCGTAAGTAGTTACCTAGGAGTAGAGATTGGTAATCACCCGGGTTAAGTAGTTACCCAGGAGTAGAGATGGGTAATCACCCGGGTGATTACCCATCTCTACCTAGGAGAGGTTACAGCTGAACTCTACTAACATTGGTAGCTCTCCGCTGACATATTGCCTTCCAGAAGACCTCAGTTATGGGGGACTATAGAATAGTGTTGTTTTCATTTAACTGTAGAGTAGGGTCAAAAGAGCTCCATCTGAAGGACATATGGTTGCCAAAAGTAATCAACGGTGCCACTGGTTTTCAACAGACCTACCGACAAAAGGAGGAGGTTATGATTCTACAGTTTTTTTTTGTGTGCATATTATGTTACGCGATATCTACCCTATAAATACATAGTGGTAAGATTCTTCTCTTCTATATACATATAAGTGATTGCCAAAATACGATAGTTTCTCTCGTTTAACACACAAATGTGAACATGTTAACTATCACATTGTAACCTAAATTACTAATAAGACATCTCAATTTCAATTACTAATATCCTTGTGTGTCAGGCGATGCACACATCAACAAAATTAAATAAAAGTAAATTAGAATCGTGACGACCTCTCGCTTTAAACTGCTTAAAGCCATAGTTAATTGATTGTTGTAAAAAAAACTCGCGAAGCCGTGTCGATGGTCGTTGATGTGTTTTTAGAGTTCCGTTTCAACGATCCGTCAGGGCTAGCTATCGATGGAAATGGAAAAGCGCATGAAAAAGTGAGCAAAAAAAACCTTTATTGTTTTTGTGTAAAAATAACCAAAAAAAAAACATCCTTCTTATATGCATATAATTTTTTAATTTTCTTAATTTTTTCCAACTCTGGTACAATAAGGTTACCTCATTGAGTTGGCACCTCCACCCTAACTACAAAAGACCGCGGTTAGCCAGTAGCAAGCATTGCTTTCGTATGTGTGTTCTGTAGACCAGGGTCGCCGAGCCTCGATGAGAATAAGTTTCACACGGACATCCATACATACGTACAGGTCAAAACAAACACTCGTTTTTTTAGCTTCGCCGCAGTCGAGTACTTTTTACTCGACTGCGTTGGTAATGCTAGGTGATAGCGGTACTCTGCGGAGCAAAGGTTTAATAAAAGACCTAATATTTCCGTGTACCTCTTTCCTCTGGACTATCTCCATCATGTAGACTATGTCTGATGTGTATAGGCGGGACTGACCGATTTACATGCTCTAAAATTCTAAATGGTTCCAGAAGTGTAGGTTGTAGTATTGGTTAGTCAAGCGTTTCTTAATTTACTTTATACTGTCAAAGGTCTTCGGCTCTTAAGATGAATATCTCGTAATCAACACGACCACCCCTAACAAAGACATCGGTTTGTAACACTAACGCAACGTTATTAGGTAATTTAAGAGCACCGAAGTTTGACAGATGGGCTCAACATTTACATAAACAGCCGCTCACTCAACTAGAACTAACAAAAATAAAAATAAACTGGTTTAACGAAAGAGTTTACGATGCATAGACAATTTTACTTATTATAGCAATGTCAAACCTCCTTTTTTGTGTTTGGAGATGGCTATGTTAAACTCGGACCGAATGTAACCACTTATTATTACGTCACGGGGCTCATGCCTCTAGATACATACATACATACAATATTTATATTCACTGCTCCATTCTGTTGTTGATGTTTTAAGGTTAGTGAAAAAAGAGGAAGAAAGAGGAATTGAAAGTACAGTAAAAAACTATATTTATGTGTATATAATGTGTTTATAAATGTGAAAATATTCTACGTTTACTTTACCAAGTGGATTAGAAACTCTGCTACATTAAGCCATTTTATTTACAAAGGTAAAGAAAAAAGATGCAAAGACTAACACGTTGGCTGCATTTTTACTACATCTGTAGTTGAAATGAAATTATTATCATATTATTACCTAGAACATCTATTTAAATATTTAGGGACAACGAACGAACCCACAGAATCCGGTAATTAAATAAAGGGATTCACTAACCCTATGCGCTCGTTGAATCTGACAGAGGTCACCATAATATTTATGAATACGGATGTAACTTTAAGAATGTAATTAACATTTAAAAATAACAAGTTCTAAGAGGTCGTCATCGCCTTGTCTGCTAAGATGTCCACACGGCATATGTATGTCATAGAATCGTCTAAATCATATCAAAAGTAAAGCTTCTTAATTAATGCGAACTAAATATGTAGATGATATTACAACAAACGCCTTATCTTTTCACTGAAGTAGGAACATCAAACAATAGTTTCACAATCTTTCAATGGAGAGAAGGCAGAATCTACATATCTTGTGGCTAAAACCAATTACCGCTATCAATTTTTGCAATTCATAATTCCATTTCTTCATACACGTCTTATTAATCAAGAGCACGATGTAATAGACATAGGCTTTTATTGGAGATTACTTTAAAAGAACAAAAGTAAAGTGTTACGTTAAGCGAGCGACCGCGGTTGCGTCAAAAGTCGCACGTCAGAAGCTTCGTGATTGCGGCGCGCGCCGATCGCCGTCACGCGCCCGTGGGCCATGCACGAGCGAACAGGGACGAACTGTGTTAGCTGTGTTGTGTTTAGATCAAGAAATTTGAGATTATGTTACCAGTGTTGTTAGAAAAGATACTGCATGCCTTCAGTCATATCGCATGATTGGCAGATAGGGAGTGCTTCACTAGAAAACGTCCTCGTCGTTGCAGTCAACGAAAGTAACAGTACCTGTCTTATTTTAATTTGTTGCTAATGTTCCACCGAGTGTTTTTGATACACGGCATTTACATTTACATCATCCTGTGATTATTTAGTTATTAGATAAGGGTATCTAACCCAATCTGTGATTTTTAGTAATAAGTTACCATAAAGGGTAATGTATCCTATTCTGTGATTGTTTAGCATTTAATTTTTAGTAAAATGTCATCAAACTCATTCTGAAATCTAGTCTTAATTTTAGTACTTACTCACTTACTGTACCGATGATTAAGATGGACGTCGAATATCCATTCAACTTGTGATTTTTATGATTATAATTAAGTGGAAAGATATTTCTTTTTTAATTTTCTTGCCGAGCCTAAATATATAGTTTATTTAATATCGTAACAAAGATTCCAGTAAACATTTTGTTATATCTAATTATTTGTTTTATTACCAATTCTCTACGCGATAGTACACAAGACGTACAAATATTTTTTATAGGAGCTACTTGTTACATAGGGTGTGGTGTGAATCGCGGACGTCTCTTTTAAAAGTCCTGGTTCGGACCATGTTTTGATCTTGGTGTCAAACAGCCAATTCTAAAGAGGCCATTCCGCGGTTCACACCATGGTCCGAATATTTCTTGGTGTGAAAGAGGAACGACCCTTACGTATTTCCCTCTGATTAGTAAAAGATACAATGGACAAACCACGAAACGGCGATTTTTTCCCACGCATAACTGCGAATTAGAAAAGTTCTTTAAAAAAGCCCTAGTCGGCAATATAGTTTCTGTGCCTGAAATGGTTTCAAAGACGAGGGTATAATCAAAATCATTGCCTAGCCAAGGTAGCAACACTTGTGTAAATAATATTTAGACGCACTTGACTATGCTTATAGTGCTGTTTAACCGCGCAGGTAGGAATGAGATTATTTCCAGTTTGGCGGCAAATGGAGCAGAAATCTGTTGTGCCCTACATGCTAAGAGCCGAGTTGAATACATTAAAAATATAAGTAATTGTTACAAAAACACTTAGGTCTTAATTACCAATTACACAGTTTCAAAATAAGTAAGACATAAATGACTGCCGCAATTTTGTTGTCATCCAGTATCTAAATTTACTAAATATCCAACATCTAATTTATTCAACATCAATCAACTTGTTACTTTAAACGAAGAATGTCATAATCTAAATCCGGGCCTGCCAACAACTCGCCACAGGCGATAGTTTTCCCACGGTCGCGGGCGGCCTGCTTCGTGGCCAAGTATAGCTCTGCCATTTGCATACCCGCCCCCCGCAGCCTACCGTATTACACTACCGAGAAATCAAGTACTCAATTCACGACTATACGCGACGAAACAAACGTCTTTTTCGTCCAGTCGTGCAGTACTTGTGGTAACGATGGCCAATTCATTTCTTAATAGATCGAGACTGGTTAATATATACTAGTTTAACTTGATTGAAATGAGTGATGTTTTGGTCGATAGTTAATTTGACAATATTATCATTAAAGGACGTAGACCTCTTACATATTTATATGTTATGATATCAGTATTCTATGGGAAAATCTTGAGATACTTTTATATAGCGAGCTTTACTAGCTATTCCATGAATTTTTAAGTTGAAGTTACTGCTCAGGTCTTATGGTCGAAAGGTGTTATTAAATGGCTAACAAAATATCACCTCAATTAAAGAACATACGAAGACGACCGCTTTTATGCCCAGAAGGAATAGTCAGTGGTGTTTGACACCTTCATTTCGATAGATTATGTTCGGTGTCGTTTGGGTTTGTGCGGTAACAATGCCATTGCGTTATTCGGGAATGATTTCAATCTTCGGAATAGCAAATCAATATTTCGTAGCTACCCAATGCCGTACGTAAAATGTAACTATATAATATGTATGTAATGTACATATATATATATATATATATATATATATATATATATATATATATATATATATATATATATATATATACTACATGACATATCAATGATCTAAGATTACATGTATATGATTCGACTGAGACGATAGCGAGTGCACTTACTATGCTAACAATGAGAAAATAATAAAAGGATAAAAGGCCACTTATTAGTATTTATTGTATTTTTATATATATTTAACTATTTACATTATAAATCTAGTGGTTATTTGTTTATAGAAATTACCGATTTTGAACAAATAATATCATTGCCACAAAAGTGGACGAGGGAGATTATATGTATTTTAAACGGTTTAAATGATTTACTACATATTCATCCGTGAATAGCGTTATTGTGCATTATACTCTAAGGTCATCATTTTAAAAATTACGATTCAAATTTGGAACAAACTACCTTCGGGACTGAGTTTGATGAATATTTTCATTAGCACAAGAGTGAGTAGATTAGGTACTTTTGTCTATATATGTAACATTTTACATACATAGATAAAAGTACCTAATCTGTTTTAATGTTTTATTACATTCTCATTATTGTTCATTACACTCTTAAGTCATTTCATCTTTGCCAACGGATCACTACTACGGACTTCAAATTAATATCTCTACCTTTAGTTACTTTATAGTACCGTTACAATTATTTACCAGAGACGACTGTACTGTTTCTCGTCACATAGAACCCACGCCATTGGTTGTTTTATACACCAATAAATTTTGCTTAGTTACTTTACTGCATTCCGTAGCGATGCAGAGTGGTCGAACAAATTTTTTTTTTGAGCTTTTTAACGTCAAATTTTAGCCAACCAGCACTGGTGAAAGCTGAATATTGTCAGAAGGCAATTTGACAAAGCATAATTTATTTTTAGTTTGTCAGCGATATTGGCAATACTGTCTGCCCGTATCATTCCTGGGTCCCGCGGGCTTAGTATGGTAGAAGAAAGAGATTTCTCGAAGAGTAGATATTGTTAAGTTTTTTAAATGGGGAATCGGATGGGAAAAGTGTAAAAGTAACTTTTTAACTACGCTAACCAGTTACCTATGAAAACTTTAATTTACAAAACAGGTCAAATCTTATAATTTACCTGTTTAAGTTTTAAACATATAAATAAATGATTATTACATATTACTTATGTAAAAAACAACCTTATAATGATGAACATAAGACTGAGATCCTCACATTGTGTTCATAATTCAAAGTTCCCTTTCATGCAAGTGTGGAACGAATTTCACTTTCACTCACAGTCCTTAGGGCCTCGATGCAGGAGTAGAAATCACAAGTTGTGTTGCAAGTGTTGGAACTAAACCTGTTTGTTTCCTTATCGAAATTTAAGTATTGTGTTTTATGTGGCATTCAATGACTTAAGTTAAAAAAAAATACTTTTAATTCACTGCATCATCCTCGTCTAATCACTTTGTTGTGTTTAGTGAATTTGACAACAGGCATAAAAAAGTATATAGTGTATTTAAATGTATTTATGGAGTGTATAAGAAACACATTGATTTTTATAACTTAATTAATTAAAAACCATATTAAATACAAACAAGTCAATGCTGAAATTAGAAAGGCTCTTAAGTGGATGTGTCTATAATGGATCATTAATAAATTGCTATCTAATATAAAACAATATGTTAATAATAATTAGCGGGGTTTTTTGGTTATTTTAACATAATCATGTTAGAGTCATAGAGAGCTCTACAGAGCTATACAACTATAGAGACAGTAACTGCTATCTCTGTATAGCTCCGTTCAATTTAAATCATAAGCCAGGCTCGCAATAGATGGGATCGCATGTTCTTCTGAAAAAAATCCACACCGTCGTCAAGGCTTCAGGCAGGTATCTCTTTATTCATTAGGTGGCTGTTAACACGGTCAAGCCATAATCTTTGCAATGGCGTTTTTTGTGGCGTTTTGGGGCTGCTAGGAATATAATTCGAATATATATTTGCATGTACGTTCACATGTTGATTCATTCGGATATCCACAGACCTCGGCCCGGCCCGGCAACGAACAGGAACCGATGCTTTTCGGGGTTGGTGGAAGTTTCAAAAAGAATTAATCGTAAGCAACCCACGGTGCTATGGATCTCAGAATACCAGAATATAAACTCTACAGCAGATAAACAAGCAACTTTTTTAATGAATCAGTTCCTTAAAAAAACCTTAATTGCCAAAACAAAATCAACCGAAACTCATTCACTTCCAAATCCCTAAAACACTAAACCGTAATCTTAAAAGCCATTCCTTACTCCTGATTTATACACCTCTTGATTAGTCAGTCGGTTCTTTAAAGGGTATATAATCTGTTCATTATAGAAGCTTCGGACTCACATACCATAATTATGGACCCGTGCCGCCCTTTTATGAACGTAAAGCCTTAATAAAAATTAAGTCAGCATTCAGTCAGGGGTTAATCAGTATTCGAAGTTTAACTACTGAGTTATCTAATAATTGATCTTTAGTAAACGTGTTAACTGATTTAAAAAATAAGGGGTTCTTGGTCGACTGTATTTTACGCCATAGTCCACCTATATAAACTTGATAAATATCTTTTTAACAAAAAATTAAACCGACTAATAATTAAACTGATTAATTATCAAAATTTTATATGTACCTACGTAGGCTCTACGTCGGTAATTAATCATTTTATTATTTGGCGCCGACTCAAAATAAGTTTATATAAAATTTGATAGTTTATGTAAATAAGGTCAATACTTAAGACTTAAAGTTAATTTATTTTTTGCTTTTTAGTTCTTTTCGTCTTTTTAATTTTTTGTTAAAAACATTTTTATTTCATGATTTTTTTTCTGGTTCTCAATTCGACCGTATATATATATATATTTTTTATGTATGTTCAGCCCTCACTCCGTTATTTATGAACCGATTTTGATTATTCTTTTTTTGTTGGATAGGGTATACCTCAAGGGTAGTCCCATGTCAAGGAAGTTAGGATCTGATGAAGGGATCCTGAAAAAAATGAGAAAAACCCTCGAAAATTGTAGGAACGAATAGTGTTTCTGTTTACTTTGATTACTTTATCAGGTATTGTGTTTAGAAATCATCATCATTTATCAAAAAAAAAAAAACTTTTTAACAAAGAATTAAACCGACGAAAAGAACTAAAAAGCAAAAAATAAATAAAGCTTAAGTCTTAAGTATTGAGCTTATTTACATAAACTATCTATTTTTTTATAAACTTATTTTTCGGCGCCAAATAAAATTTTGATAATTAATCAGTTTGTTGTTTGGCGCCGACTCAAAATAAGTATATAAAATTAGATAGTTTGGTTTTTAGTTCTTTTCGTCGGTTTAATTTTTTGTTAAAAAGGTTTTTTTCATCATCAGCTCAGCTACATGAAGTGATGATTTCTAAACGCAAATACCTGATAAAGTAATGAAAAGTAAACAGAAACACAAAAAATAAAATTTTCGATGGTTTCTCTCAATTTTATCAGGATCCCATCATCAGATCCTGACTTCCTTGACATGGGACCACCCTTGAGGTATACCCTATCCAACAAAAAAAGAATAATCAAAATCGGTTCATAAATAACGGAGTGAGGGCTGAACATACATAAAATATATATATATATATATATATATATATATATATATACGGTCGAATTGAGAACCTCCTTTTTTTTTCGTCGGTTAAAAAAGGAAACATATGTCAGTGGTGGCAAGACAGTTAATGAACGTTTCAAGGGTCATGATTTAGACGCATCGGAGTCGGTTGTAATTTTCTAAAAAAATTATATTTATTATTTTTAACCGACGAAAAACAAGGAAGGTTTATTAAGGTTTATTTATTTTTTGCTTTTTAGTTCTTTTCGTCGGTTTAATTTTTTATTAAAAAGATTTAATTTTCATGAAAAATTAATTTCAAATATAGCGAACTCTTAATAAACAATGACCAAAGTCAAACGGTTCAAGGATGTTGCACGAGGTACGATGAAACTGTTCACATTTGAATATACGACTGTATTCAAGACCTAACTCAAATAGGTCACCTTAATTTATAGTCAACAGTATTGATGTAGTCAATTCTCTAAATAGATTCCTCAGAAATAATCGTAAAATCTACAAGCACTATTTTGTATAATGCACATAAGCGTCTCTGCACGATGGCCCATCAAATGAGATAGCCAAGTAAATGGTCGCTACGCATCTACACGATGACGATTGTCAATAGGGAATATGCATGTATTTTTTTTTATCTTTAATTGACTTGTTCCATCATTCTACCCTAATAAAAAATATAAATAACCTTGGCAATGTTCAAATTAATTTTTAAAATAACATTAAAAACATCGATAAAATTTGATCTGTTTGAACGCCGCCATATTTCGCGGGCCTTGGATGACGTCACGCTCCACGCCTAGTGTTTGTTTCATAAACTTACTTGAAGTGTTACAGTAATTTTATACCGACTTCCAGTTGTAATTACTATTTATTGTAATTAATAATAATAATAATAAATAATAAAATTGTATTTATTTCTCTCATCACAAAGGTAGGTACAACTTAGGAAATACAAAAACAGATCAGTCAAACTATTATTCCTTTGTGAGAGACTGGTGTCTGTGTTAGGAAAAACCTGTGTTACAGATCACCAGGCTCTCATCTCCTGGACGAACCATAGTTACATTAATTGCATTGCATGTACCAGTTTAAATTAAATGTAAATAGTTAATATAAAGACAAAAACTGTGTGTCTGTGTGTGTGTGTGTGTGTGCGTGTGTGTGTGTGTGTGTGAGTGTATGTGGGTGTGTGTGTGTGCGTGTGTGTGTGTATGTGTGAGTGCGTGTGCGGGTGAGTGTGCACGGTACCCATCAGTATAGTTCGAATTAAATAAGCTATATTATCTTGGTGGCACAAGTAGGCTTTCTGTATCGTCATAATTTAGGTTTTGTAGCCATGTCGTTAAAACTGTTTTTAATTTAAATTTATTGAGGGAGTATATGCAAAGGATTGAATTTATTTTATTATATAGATATGGGCCTAAAAAGCAATAGAATCTATGTGATAAAGTTGTTTTATAAATTATGTCAGTTTGATAGATTTTATGTTTCCGTCTTTTCGCTGCATTAATTAAAGGATCGTAGTTGGTTAGTGAGTGAGACTTAAGAATTAAACGAAATACAAAAAGTTGCCGAACTGTATAAACATTAAACTTTTGGTATAAGTCTCTTGTAGGATACAAGAAGGGTAGGTAAAGTGATACCTTTAAGACTGCCCTTTGGGCACATTCCAATTTTATCAAAATAGTTTTAGCGGCACCTCCCCAGGATGTGATGCAGTACATCAGTATTGATTGACATAATCCGAGATACGTTATTTTAAGTACTTTCTTATCACATACATGTCTTAAGTTTTTAAAGATGAAAATTAGTTTCCTGGTTCTTAAAGTTAATACATCTATGTGAGCTTGTAAGTTTTAGTTTTTATCATTTAAGATTCCTAGGTATTTAATAGTATCTACCTGTTGTAGTTCCTTGCAGGTAAATGGAACAGGAGTTACATCTGGATTATGACATAGATGTGCAAATATGGGCAGAGGTGTTTCAAAACGCAATTTCTTATTTGTTAGTTGGAATGCTATGTATTTGGTCTTATCGACATTCAACGATAGGAGATTGCAATTAAGCCAATTGGTAACTCGATTCATACCCTTTTGTGCACTCTGATACGTATCGTTCCAGGAATCGCCTCGAAAAATTAGTACGGTGTCGTCAGCAAAGGTGATTATTTTTTCAGTGTTAGATATATCTAATTGGCAAAAGTCATTAATAAAAATTAAAAACAAAGTCGGCCCGAGGATACTGCCTTGTGGCACGCCTATATCTATAGGGAGATCATGACTACGTACACCGTCTATTTGAACACACTGTGAGCGATCTGTGAGGTAACTTGCGAAAAACTGCAGTTGCATTCCACGAACACCCATTCGTTCTAGTTTATTGAGCAGTAGTGGGACAGAGACCGTGTCAAATGCCTTGGCCAAATCTAAAAATATGGCCCCAACTTTTTTTTTATCATCCATATTAGTAACAATGTGATTTGTAAGCTCATGGACCGCGTCATCGGTTGACCTGTTCCTGCGAAAGCCGAATTGGGAATTCGAGAGAAACTTTCTTGTTTCTAAGTAGTTAACAAGTCTATTGTTGACAATTTTTTCAACGATCTTTGAGAAACCAGGAAGAATGGATAATTCACATTCTATAATTATTCACACAGTCTCTGTCGCCACTTTTATGAACGGGATGAACAAGGGCTCGCTTGAATGCCTTTGGGAAGATGCCGGATGAAAATGCTAAATTACATACATAGACCAGTGGTTCGACTAAAATACTTTTATACCTTTTAATAAAACTGTTGGAAATACCGTCTAGGCCAATAGCGCAATCATTCTTAAGTTTAGATATGATTAAGTCTATTTCATAGGCATCTGTGGGACGAAGCACGAATGACTGCGATGGAGTCACGGGATGATAGGGCTCTTGAACCTTTGGCGAATTAGTCATCAGCAAGTTTCCTCCAACGATTTTTCCAATGCTTGTAAAATATCTATTTACTGAGTTAATTGATTCTATAGGGTTATTGGTGGTTATCAAGTCTAATGCTGGGATTCTAGATTTATTAGTATACGTGATATTTTTAATGACCTTCCAAAGTTGTTTAGTATTGTGTTTAGCCTTATTAATTTCTGATATCTCATATTCTCTTTTAGCATTTTTGATTAATGAATTAGTAAAATTGCGATAACGAGTGTAGGTTAACTTATGAATTTCGTTTCTCGGATCTTTTTTTGTCTTCTGATATAATTTGTCCCTATTTCTTATACACCTTAATATCCCTTTCGTAATCCAAGGTTTTAAGATATGCTGCCGTTTAGGAGTACGCGTGATTTAAGTGCAAATATCTAACTCTCTGTTTAGGGTAGTAATAAGAAAGTTAACAGACTCATTAACATCGCCCATTGATAATATTGGACTTAAATCTATCTTATTTAGGGCCTTGTCAAGAGATTTGTAATCAACTCTTTTAATGTCTCTTACAGGTCTATGAATATTAGGTAGCATATCTAGACTAAGTATGACGCTGTAGTGGTCAGTTATAGTCGTGTGTGCAACGAGACATTTCGCAGAAAATTTGGTCTTAAGGATGACGTGGTCAAGACATGTATGAGTATGGGTTGGGATACAATGGGCAGGTAACATGCCATGTGCGGCCAAAAGATTTAAGTAATATTCAGCTCTACTGTCTTTCGATCCAATCGCAATGTCGAGATTTATGTCCCCTGTAATAATTATATTTTTAAATGCTGCTAGACTGGTTAGAATATTATTTAATAATTCTAAGAATTTAGATATGTTTTTTTCACCAGGGCGACGATATATAGCAAGAATAATAGTTGTGCTATTAATTTTTATCATAAGACAATTGGCATCCTCGAGATGTGGTTCTGATATTATATTGTAACTACTTGAAGATTTGGAGTATACCACTACACCCTCATTTTGCGTTTTATTGTTTGTTGTAGAAGTATGGTTATAACCGTCCAGCTCTGGTATATGATCGTTATTGTGAAGCCAGCATTCGGTCAATTAAATCCCAATGAATATTAGAGCTATGTAGTAATGTTTCGAAGTGCGGCATATTACAATTGATACTTCTAATATTTTGAACAATCACATTTAGAGACGATTTGACTGGATAGAGCATGTTGGCACATATATTTCTAAGATCACAGGTAAAACTGTCGGCTATTGTTAAACTAATCTAATTCATAGTTAATCTGAGTGTTATTCAGATCGAAGATTTGTGTAAATAATTATTACCTTAGCGAATTTTACGTGAAGTAAATCGGTAGCGTAGTTAATATTAAAATGCAAGGGGTAAGTGTTTACAGTGTATGAATATTTGATATAATGCCGTGATAAGTACACGATTAGTTTTTCAACATCGAGATTTACGTAGTTATAGTGTAATGTAATTTTAATAAGATATTGTTTACGGATTAAGCCGACTTTATATATGTTGGAGTATGTGTATAATAGTTGTGTAAATAGTTTGTCCCTGGTTTTTGTGCGTGTTATTTGTAGAAGGTTTATGTAAAAATTAAAATTGGTTAGTGAGTTAAAGCAAATTGGTATAACAAAGTATAAAGTGCCAGAACGGCTAATATGTACAAAGTTGGTCTTGTAAAAAGATTTTAAAAACATATTGTAGAAACAGGATAAAAAAGTAAGTTTATATTCTAGTCATTTTTGTGAACCTATTTTAGTAACGTCATCCTCGCAATCTATGCGAATGGCTGGATGTCCTTCCTTGAGTCGGATAAAAACTTTTCCGAAAGCAGTCCAGCAGCTGGCTATGTGGTGAGATTTCGTGAATTCCCGGGCTAAGTAAAATAGACGTCTAGTTTTAACAGTTAGATTATCTGTCACATAAACCGGTGTACAGTTTCCTTGTATTTTGAGATGACCAGTATTAATCTTTTCTTCTTTTGTCTTCACTTTATTGAAGTTGATAACAGATTTGATCAGATTTTCTTTTTGAAAGGTTGTAGTGAACTCCACTATTATAGGTCCTGGCTCCTTCTTAGTTTTAATACGGAAAATATCTCGAATTTCACTTTCTGAAATCGGGTGGTTGACAGCTTGGCTTAGGTGCAAAACATGGGGGGTGCTGTCTAGAAAACCTCCACGTGGTGCACCCTGGAAACGTAGGCGATGACGCTGCCTTTTCCTCCTCTGGTTTTGAGGAGGGCGTCATCGCCGGCGGCTAATATTCTAGCATGAAGAGGAGGCCATATTTCTTTGGCCACTTGGTCGAGGCTTGGTCCAACAGAGTGGGCGTGTCTGTCGATTCCTCTGTTGGCTCTTCGCTCTTCGGAGCTATGAGGATGAAAACCTCGGTAAAAAATCACGAAGGAGGGACTCTTCCACGGGTCGGCGTTTCTCCGCTGTGCACAGTGGAGAAAGAGGACGGGCTCGGCGTGCATTCACACTGCCACCGAGCAGGCGTGGGAAGACTTAGTTCTTCTTGCCACCGTCGGCATATCGTAATCCCGAAAGGAGTCGTGGTCATGTCTCGCGACTTCGATCGGGGACGAGGGTCTTGGCTTAGCCGCCCGGACTGCGAGGAAGAAAACCTCTCTAAAAAATCACCCCGAATCCCGTGTTCTGGTGCGTGACCAGGGGATGCATGGCTGATGGGTAGTTCAGTCGCAAGCGCACTCCCAGCCGGGGCACCTGCGGACCCCTCGGTTGGGCATAAACCTTCGCTTGCCCGGGTATTGGGGATCTCTGCCCGGGTCGACCTTTAGTTCTCCCCAACTCGTGGGTTTAAAAATGGAATCTGAAATACAAAATAATAAACAAAATGAAGAACAAAAGAAGGAGAAAAATCAACCAAAGAAAAAAAATTAGAGGAGTCGGAGGACAGCATCTGAAGCTTCGTCGACCGACGATGAAGTTGCTTTTCAGGCGACTCGATCAGTGGAGCTCCCAGAAGTCGATCAGACTTCTGGGAGCAGTCGCAGGTCGGAACGGTTACGTTCCAAAGCGGACTCTCATGAGGTCGTAGAGATGGAGCTTGCGCTCCGTGACCTCGAGAGTAGAAAACGAGGCCACTCGGGGGACGATGATGCTCACACGTCCACAGATATGCTCCCTCCGAAAGTGGCTAGTAGCCACAGAGGGAGGTCCAGGTCGCGTACACCGATCCCGGCGCCAGCCGGTTCCGCCTTCTCTAAGGCGGAAGTGTATGCGCGAGCTCGTGCAGAGGGTGAAATCGTTGCGGAGGAGGAGATCGCTGATCTCCTAATGAAGATCCGTGCGCCGGTGGAAGGGGGTTCCGTCCCTCAAACACCAGTGACGTTGAAGGAGAGGACATGCGCGGCGGTGGCCATCATAAACAAAGTGGCCACCAAGTCCACTAATCTGAAGGGTTCTTTCGTTAGGGCCCTGAAGGACTCCTCCTCCGCCGTGTCTGGGGCCGTTGAAAGCCTCATCGAGGACGTGGCGCGCCTTCAAGAGGCGAATGACCGTCTTACGGCGTCAAACGACCGCCTGACAAAGCAGGTTGCCGATCTGAGCGCTCAGTTTGCCCAGTTTCGAGCGCGCTCGGAGTGCCCCGAGGCACCAAGCCTGGTTGCAGTGCAGCCTGCTTCCTCCGCCCACTCTCCCTCTGAAGTTCCTGATTCCCACCTGCGTCAGATTATTGACGCGGTGTGGAGGATGATGGATGGGCGCCTTGCGGGCCTGGAAGCAAGGCTGCCTCCGGCCCCCATTGTTCGGCCGCCGCTTGCTGGGGATGCGAAGAAGACCTCATCTGTCCCGACACCGCTTCCTGTTTCGGGTGGCCGTATGCCGCGGCGACATCAGCACCAGTGCCTGCTGCCGCACCGAAGGCTGCCGGACCAGCTAAAGCCGCCACAAAGGCGGCCACATCGAAGGCCAAGCAACTGCCCAAGGCTGCGACCAAAGTAGCGGCAGAATTCCCTCCGCTTGGCACTCCGGGACCTAAAAAGACGAGCCCACTCACTGTTCCCAGCTTCCTGCAGGAAGTGGTTGAGGGCCTTTTCCCGCAACGGGTGGAGCACGTGCCCCCGTCGATGGCCCCCTTGGCCGGAGACGACGGGGAGGACGAGGAGGATGGTGTTCCGCCCGTCACGGAGGCGGAGGTAGGGGCGGCTGTTCTACGGATCCGTTCCAAGAACACCGCCCCCGGGCCAGACGGGATCCCTGCCCGAGTGTTGGCCCTGGCCCTCGACCACATGTCCGACCGCCTCGAGGAGGTGTTCGACGCTAGCTTGGCGTCCGGACGCTTCCCTGACTGCTGGAAGAGCGGGAAGCTGGTACTTTTAAGGAAGCCGGGACGGCCTACAGACTCGGTCGCGGCCTACAGGCCCATCGTGTTGCTGGACGAGGCGGGTAAATTGTTTGAGAGAGTCCTCTCTGCCCGCATCGTCCGGCACCTTCGCGAGGTCGGCCCCGATTTGTCGGACGCCCAATTCGGTTTTCGGGCGGGGCGTTCGACGGTCGGTGCTGTGTTGCACCTGAGGGCCGTGACCGAAGAGGTAGTGAGCTGTGGCGGCGTGCTGTTGGCGGTGTCGTTGGACATCGCCAACACGTTCAATAGTCTGCCATTCAGCTGCATCAGGGAAGCACTCCACTATCACGGAGTGCCGGGGTACCTGAGGCGGCTAGTGGCAGACTATTTAGAGGAGCGTACCGTCATGTACGAGGACCGAGACGGAATTTTGAGTCGTCGGCCCATGTCGTGCGGTGTTCCGCAGGGGTCTGTCCTTGGACCACTCCTGTGGAACATGGGGTACGACTGGGCCCTTCGAGGCGACTTCCCCCCCGGGCTCGGCGTAATCTGTTACGCCGATGACACGTTGGTCACAGCCCGGGGGGTGAACTTTCAGGAGGCGGCGTGCCTGGCCACCAGGGGAGTCTCTCTGGTGGTCGGGCGCATCGAGGCGCTGGGTTTGCGGGTGGCCCTGGATAAGACGGAGGCCCTTTTATTCCATGGGCCCCGTCGTGGTCCACCCCCTGGCGCCTCTATCGAGGTCAACTCGGTCCTTGTACCGGTTCAGGCCCACATTAAATATCTGGGCCTGATCCTCGACGGTAGGTGGCGCTTCGACGAGCACTTCCAACAGCTTGCTCCCAGGCTGGTCGGCGCTGCGTCCGCCCTTGGGCGACTCTTGCCCAACTTGGGCGGACCCAGCGTCGCTACGAGGCGGCTGTACACGGGGGTTGTCCGGTCAATGGCACTTTACGGTGCACCGGTGTGGGCGGGGGCTCTGACCGCCCAGAATAGGGCACGCCTCAGGCGCCCTCAGAGGGTTATGGCGGTTAGAGCCATACGAGGATACCGCACCGTGTCGACGGAGGCGGCGTGCGCGTTGGCCGGGACTCCCCCGTGGGATTTGGAGGCGGAAGTGCTCGCCGAAGTATATCGGCGAACGGCTGAGTTCCGGGCGGGAGGCGGCAGTCGGCCCCCGCCCGAAGAGGTACGCGAATGGCGTGAGGCCGCTCGCCGAGCCACCATGGCTCGTTGGTCGTCCCGGCTGGAGGCTCCACGTGCTGGCTTTGCCGCCGTGGAGGCGCTCCAGCCGGTCATCGTCGAGTGGGCAGGGCGGCAGCATGGGACCCTTTCCTTCCGACTGACGCAGGTTCTTTCCGGGCACGGCTGCTTCGGGAAGTACCTGCACTCGGTCGCTAGGAGGGAACTGAGTCCCGCCTGTCACCACTGCGACTGCAGTGAGGACTCGGCTCAGCACACGCTGGCGGTTTGCTCCGCCTGGGCGACGCAGCGTCGGGCCCTCACTGCAGTCATCGGAGGGGATCTCTCGCTACCGGCCGTCATACGCTCCATGGCCGGTAGCGACAGGAATTTTACCGCGGTCGCGACCTTCTGTGAGGACGTCATCTCGCAGAAGGAGGCGGCGGAAAGGGTCCGGGAGGACGATCTCCACTCGGACCTAATTCGCCGCCGGCGAATCGGGCGGCGGAGGCGCGCTTACCAGCGCCTCATGCCGCCCTGAGTGTGGCCGCGGGTGGACGGGACGGGTTTTCCTCTCCACCCGCTATAGTGGCCCCCCGCGAGGAGGCGGCGTCCGCGTGTGCCTGGACGTCGCCTAATTGAGAGATCTTTACCCAGAGGTGGTGCCCGCGCTTTTGCGGGCAGGCGCTAGGAGGGTTCCGGATGTCTTAATAAAAGCTGTTCCCGGATCCCTCCTACTTAAGGCGCAGTACGGCACACCGTGTGGTTTTAGTCGGTTCGATTCCGACACACCGCCCCACCGAAAACCCCGGTGGGGTGACGGCCCGAGGGGGTTTCCACACGCACAAAAAAAAAAAAAAAAAGGTGCAAAACATGGGTTTTGAGGTCCTGTTTTTTCTCTGGCTTAGCCAAGGGGATGTTGCGTATTTCAATACTTGATGACTTAAGGCTCCGTTCCAATTGATCTACCTTTGATTCTAATGAATTAATGCGGTTTTTATGCGATAAACTTTCTATCGAAACAGTTTCAAACTTTTGCAATAGGGTATCATACATGCTTGACAGGAATTCCAACGATTTCTGAGTCTCAACGTTTTGTTTTTTAATAGTTGCCATGTCCTGTTTAATACATAAGAATTCCGCTTCTTGTTTCCTCTGTATAGTACAAAGGAGCTCTCTAAGTTCAGCATTGGCTAAATCACCGTGTTTACGCTTTGGTCTCCTTGAGATATTAGAATATCCTTGTTCAATATCGGATTGCATTATGTCAGAGGCTGTGTCCGATTCTTGCGTAACAGTGATTTCATTAGGCGGAATGGGTAACGCCAAAGTAGATGAGGATTGCAGAGTTAAAGGCGGAGATCGGTTAATCGGCATGATTTTTCTTTAAAATTGGTTTATAAAATATTTGATTTGTAATTCAATACTAAATGCAAAATTTTATTATATCAAGGTACTAAGTGGTGAAATTGTTATTATACGTCCGCAAAAAGAGAAACGATTACTGAGATGTGAACTTGAGCCTCTCGATCGACAGTTGATAATTCCTGAGTATTGGGCCACTGTTACAGATAAGGTTGATGTTGAATTAACGTTTCTGTACTGTAGATCCTCTGGTTATTAACCTCCTGGTTGTTCTGTTGTCCTGGTACTTTGTGTATTTTGTTACAATAAAAAATGTTTGTCTCTCACCCGAAGGAGCGGTGCCTTACAGGAGCTTGTGCAAGCGATGATGGTGGCCAGCCGGGCGGTGTTTGCAGAAACAATTGCACAGCAATCTCTTCGCTATTTATGCACTCCTATTATTTTAGATGATATTTTTTAGTTAATTTTATTTAAATAACGTTAGATTAAAACTGCGTGAATTTAGCACACGTCTGCTCGATATCGAGGTCCGGAGGAGAGGGGGGATAATAGACGATGGATAAAGTTAAAAAACCATTTTATAGGTATTGCCTTGTCCCTAAGTGTAAAAACACTATAAGAAGTACACCCAATAAAGTATTTTTTCCTGTACAAAATAATAATGTAAAATACGAAAACAATGGTGTACATTAATGAGAAGAGATGAAGTATCTTCAATATCGTGTTTATATTGTTGAGAAGATCACTTTAATGTAAGCATATTACAATTTAATTGCTAGTATAGTGTGAATTACTCAGCAGTAATTTAAGTTTGTTTTAAATATCAAGCAGAAGGCAACTTGCTTGTCTACTTAAACTAGGTAACAAAAGTCCAATAAAACTTCATGAATAAAACTAACTATACATATCTTACCTATCCTTTAGATTATAATATAACAAGTATTATAATAATTACCTTGCGGCTTTCACTCCTTTAACCTCAGCGGACGTAAAATCTGGATTTGATGCAAAATATATAGTCATCATGAATGCACCTATTTTCGGTAGATTGTCCGATTGTGTTTTAACAAAACTACATTCAGTCATTGTCCTAGATGATTTCTAATATCACTAGAATGCTTAAATTGCACTAGATGAGCAAAAACCACAGGAACACCCGTCTTTCTCCGTAACACTACGAATATAGGCGCCGATAAATGACAGAACGTGGAATGTCACGTCATGTTTAGTTTCGACCAATGGTGAAGCGTTTTGCAAAGTTGGATTTCGCACCCTTATTTTGCATATTTTAATTAATATTTTTTGCAATTAAACACGAACTAAATAAGAAAATAATAGTTTAGGCATAATATCTGGACAATAAAGATTCAAGGGAAAATTAATCAAGTAAATTTAAACAACATGCATATTCCCTATTCTAATTTCATTATATTTCACTAAGGATGAACACAAACGTAAATATTTTTTAAACTTTACATTCTAGTAGATACTGGACAGAGGGCCAAGTGGTTGTGCGTAACTATTCTTAATCGTGCGCCAAAAAGACCATTGCAGTCTCCGTCTTAATGGGCATCATGTAGTGGAGTCATGATACAATTACATAGACAGGCAATGTAAAACAAACAGTTTACTAGAATTCTTAACTGCGCTAAAACGTGTATGTTTTAGCTTAATTGGAAACGAGAAATGTAAATGGGAATGTAATTGAACAATAACGGTTACAGATGCAAACAAAAATCCCATTAATCCCACTAATATTGTAAATGTGAAAGTTTGGATGGATGGATAGATGTTTGTTACTCTTTCACGCAAAAGCCACTGAACTGATTACAAGGAAACTTGGTATGTAGATAGCTGAAAACCTGGATTAACGCATAGGCTACTTTTTATTCCGATATTCCGACGGGATCGGGACTGACGCGGGTGAAACCGCTTGGCGCTGCTAGTATTATAAATGTGAAAGTTTGGATGGATGGATGGATGTTTGTTACTCTTTCTACTAAAACTATGAACCGATTATAATGAAACTTGGTATGTAGATAGCTGGAGACCTGTATTAACACATATGCTACTTTTTATCCCGATATTCGGGACTTACGCTGGTGAAACCGCGAGACGCTGCTAGTATTAATATAAAACTAAAGTTTTCTTACAAAATGAACACATTAAAATATTTTATTTAACAAAAAGACAAGACCTAGTTTTAAACATTAATTGTTTCTGCTGATGGTGGAAATGTCCCGTTTCTAAAATGCATTTGGCGTGTTTGGCATCGAGTCGTGTAAAGTTTTATACCTTCTTATAGCACACACTGCACGCTAAATCAAACAGCATCCTGAACATATATAAATGTAGGCAAGATAAAAAGGGGAGAGATAATGCAAGATATCATATCTCTGTAAAATATATTCCTTCCCTATTGTACATAATTAGCTTACGTAAAATATATAATAAGTATAAATAGATAAGTGAAATATAAAATATTTCAATCTGTCTACACAAGAATACAATATAAAATTTTAATAAAGTAGTATGAAAATATACAGTCATTCACAGCCGCGATTGGCAAAGCCTAACAAAAAAAAACATAAAATAGTCTGCAACACAATAAAAAACTCATTTCCATTCGTCCGTTTCGCGAAAAAAATGTATCAAAAGGAAAGAGTTATATTATTTGTAATAGATATAGTTGTTTTTGAGAAAACCGATCGTCCCCGGTTCCCACGGCAAGCCTTCCGGCCGAGGCGAATTTTGACAGATATCTTCAGAATTAACTATATTGGTAGCGATAGCACAAACAATGAAATGATAAATCGTTCGTTGTGATTATTTTTTTTTTCTTCATTATTCAACTTTTTTGACATCTGTATAGTTCTATTTTCAAAGAAACTAATGGTCTATCCTTGTACAAACACTTACTTATTTATTTTCACGGTTCGTTTAGTCGGTCAGGTCAGTTTATTAATACGTTACTTTTTACGTTTTCGTTATTGATCAAGCAGCGTTTCGAGTTCATGTAGTTTTTCAAACACAAATACCGTTTATTTATTTTTAACGGATTATTTTATCCCAAGCGCAAGTTATGTAAGAGGGCTTGGGCTTCCCGGCAACAGCCATTTCGAGGTACGGATATGAGACTATTCTTTTTGTAACGATGTGGAAGATCCTCATGGATGTCCTCCGTCCTTGGGGGGGTCGAAGGGGTCTGTGGGACTCTTACCGACTAAAAACCACCTCGGTGTTCCACTGCTTGGCCATGATCAGGGGAGCGAGAATCGCCATTGCATTCTTCTGCAAGAGGTATGAGACCCTGACCTGCTCGAGCTGTTGCTGACACTCCTCAATATCTTTCATTGCCTTCCCTTCTTACCTACTCTTCCCTTTCAACATACTCCCAATTTTCCCATTAAATACCCAAAGTGTCCGGTTGATGGCAATAGGAAAATTGGGAGGCCTTCCCCATTATTAGGTACTTGAGTAGGACCTAGTTGTAGTTGGCAAAATGTTGGAGTTTCATACGCCTCTGCTTACCCCTTCGAGGATACAGCCGTGAGTGTATGTCTGTATGTGTGTATATATGTATGCTCAAGTTAAAAGTATCTAATAGTAGACTAAATGCAAAGGCTGGTCAGTAATCATAACAAAATAAAAATGTTTTTTTTTAGCTAGCATTACTGGAATTCTTACCTTCTTGGTTTGAATCTTTGAACCATCAATGATTGATGTCAATAACTCTAACGCTTAAGATATTAATTTGTGTTCAAAAATTTCCTCACTCCATTGTTTCTTTGTTAAGTATATATTTTTATGTATATTATTATTGCAATTGTTATTTAAAACCTGTGCTACTTAAAACATGAATAAAAGTTTTGCTGCCTGAAGTCAATATCGTTCAGGAAAACCACAAAAAAATATCATAACAGATCGCCAATGGTTTTGCTATCGCTTCCGCTGGAGAAGTGCCGTCAATTAGTTGCGCGGGCGCTGCGAACTAGTTTCGATCTGTCGGCTCTTTAGGGCACGTGCACACTGGCTACAGCGAGCGATGATAGGGCCCACGATAAACGCTGACGTTGAGTTCGGCTTCCGTTCATTAGAAGAAAAGTGGGCGAGTTGTTGCAATGGATTTCTGATTCAGTATTTTCTTTGAACTTCTGTTTAAATACTGTGTATATTGGTAATAGTCTAAATTTTCTCTATTTTCTTAACTCATTTTTGGTACTGGAGCATAAGAGTTTAGACCAGTTTTTACTATCCATTCCAGTCCCAGCTTCACCAGCTTCCCAGTTTCTCTTTCTTTTTTCAACTAATTAAATCTTAAAAGTAAAAAATAGGTTTAGGCTTCCCAGTTTCTCTTTCTTTTTTCAACTAATTAAATCTTAAAAGTAAAAAATAGGTTTAGGCTATAAAAAAGGATGACTAATCAAAAGTACTATTGGTGTACTGAAGCATTTTTAATTTAAAAAGATAGGTAGGTATAGGTATTAACGTGATTACGTAACGTCGTGATTTTGTAGCTGGTATTAATGTCGACATTAACTATAATATAATAAATAGCAGTATATATCATATAAATGTACTGTATGAGAGGAAAATAGGACTCTTCTTTAAATATCCTTCGGGTCATCACCTCACCTGAGCTAATGGTGAAGTGGTATGTCGGAATCGAACCGACTAAAACCACACGGTGTTCCGTCACAAGTGGGTCTATTGCAGGGGACCCGGGAATACCCTAAGAAGGAAGCCTCCGGGAACCCCTGCAGACCTTGGCCGCCTCTTAGTCAGTAGGCGGCCACACCATAGAGTACGGGGGCCTTGCCTCCGGTTTAGAGAGGCGCACGCGGAACACGTCGCGCCACCTTCTCAAGCCTGCTTCTGCTAGGATAACGGACAGCCCTACCCGTTACCCCCAGGCCAGCGCTCATGCAAGCCGGAGGTCGTTGTGCACTCTCCGGCGCCTGGTGCGTCTTCTGCGGGACGGAAGAGTACTCGTCCTCTCTACCCTTTCCGCTTCTTTAAATATCCCTAAACAAATTACCTTCATCTGTTAATAATTCATTCACCGAGTAATATAGCCTTTTTACCAACAAGATTTATACTAACATTTTTTTAACATAAATAACTTGCCATTTGAATATCTTTCGGTAATTTCGAAATGTCGGGATAAAAAGTAGCCTATGCTTTAATTCAGGTCTCCAGCTATCTACATACCAAATTTCATCGCAATTGGTCCAGTAGTTTTTGTGTGAAACATTACAAACATACACACAAATGTTTCCTATTTATTATATTAGCTTAGATTATTTACCCCTTACTAAAAGGAACTCTTTGAATAGTCGGTTTTATGAGGTTGACCCGTGACCCGTCTGCTCGTTTGCCCCCTGCAAACGAGCAGACGGGTCACGTTATGGTAAATGACTACCGCTGCCCATGAGCACCTGCAACTCAAGAGTCACAAGTGCGTTACCGGCCTTTAAGGTGGGAGTAGGGGAAGGGTGGGAAAGGGGGGGGGAGGGTTAGGGCCTCCGATTACCTCACTCGGCGGAAAGCAATGCATACATTGCTTCACTGCCGGTTTTCTGTGAGGCCGTGTTCTGTCACTCCGGTCGAGCCAGCCCGAAGTGCCCGAAGCATGGCTCTCTCACGAGCTTCATATTTAGTTTGTTATGTCAGACCTTTATGAGACGTTTTTATTGATATCTGCTAAGGATTTATTGATCATAATATTAATAGAATTGTGTTTTCATCGTTCGGAAATATAGCTTTTTGTATATAATTAATATAGACTAAAATCAGTAGTGGTATTTAGTTTTCATTTACACATTATCTACTCTTGACATGATCTCTGTGTCACGGTGAAATTAAAAAACATCAATCACTGCAATCTAGAGCACTATTTTTTATTATAATATAACAAAGTGTAAACATTTCTTTAAAATTCCCGATACAACAAACATCAATAATTACATTTGAGTTTGTTCGTTAGCTTTTTTTATTATGAACCCGCATTTTCGTCGGCCTCGTTTTACTTAACAAAGGCCATAAACAAAGGCCTTCAGTCGGCAAAGACCTTTACTGTCGTGTACCAGACGATTTGTCTAAACATTTTATTGTAACCTAACAGTACCGGATTGTAAATAGCCGGACTATGCAAAATTTTATTACTGAACGTTGGCTTTTTGTTCTGGCCAATATTGGCAGAATGCTCGTGAATTTTTCATACAACTAACGGTATTATACGAGTAGAAATGGTTGAATGTGTATGTAAATTGAATTGTTAATATTGATTTCTGATTGAAACTATCGATGACTAATTGCTTTTGTGTGGTTTAATTATTTTATTGTAAGGTAGTGAAAATTTACATTTTATAGTTATTAAATGTCATCGGGTGTCCCATTGTCTATGACATGGATATTCGATGGCATTTTACATTGGATTTACAGGAGAGGTTAGAGGATTGTTGATGTGTTTTGTTTTCACAAGATGAATGAAAAGACGTCCATTATTTTTCCGTTTGTGTTATTTACTAACTTATAAAATTATAAAACATGATACTATAACTTGATATTGGCGGAATTCCTTCGCTGATTCTTCGCGCGGGATATAGTTCATAAAAAATAAGATATATATAAAAAATTGGTCTCGTTTACCCCGGAAGATGAAAAAAATCTTTAGTAATGGAGTCCATATCATTGGTTAGGTAAATGGCCTTTTTGTTTTTTTGTGCGTGTGGAAACACCGGGGTTTTCGGTGGGGAAAACGTCCGGAACCCTCCTGCGGCGCCTGCCCGCAAAAGCGCAGGCACCACCTTCGGGTAAAAACCTCTCAATTAGGCGACGTCCAGGCACACGCGGACGCCGCCTCCTCGCGGGGGGCCACTATAGCGGGTGGAGGGGAAAACCCTTCCCATCCACCCGCGGCCACACTCAGGGCGGCATGAGGCGCTGGTAAGCGCGCCTCCGCCGCCCGGTCCGCCGGCGGCGAATTAAGTCCGAGTGGAGGTCGTCCTCCCGGACCCTTTAAGCCGCCTCCTTCTGCGAGATGACTTCCTCACAGAAGGTTGCGACCGCGTTAAAATTACTGTCGCGTATGACAACCGGTAGCGACAAATCCACTCCGATGACTGCAGTGAGGGCCCGACGCTGCGCCGCCCAACTGGGGCAAGCGGCCAGCGTGTGCTGAGCCGAGTCCTCACTGCAGTCGCAGTGGTGACAGGCGGGACTCAGTTCCCTCCTAGCGACCGAGAGCAGGTACTTCCCGAAGCAGCCGTGCCCGGAAAGAACCTGCGTCAGTTGGAAGGAAAGGGTCCCGTGCTGCCGCCCTGCCCACTCGACGATGACCGGCGCCTCCACGGCGGCTAAGCCAGCACGTGGAGCCTCCAACCGGGATGACCAACGAGCCATGGTGGCTCGGCGAGCGGCCTCACGCCATTCGCGTACCTCTTCGGGTAGGTAAATGCCCTAACGCAAGCTCGGTGGGGCACGTAACGTCATGAGAAATTTCTTTTCCCAAAAAAATACTGACTACGTTACATTATAAAAAGATATTTTAGTTACATTTCTTTCACTAATCAAGATATTTTTGGCATTTGGAAGTGCTATCATACTAAAGACTACTACTTACAAATAAAGATTAATACTTCGTCTGGTTTACAAAAAATATAGGCACAATTAGGAAAGGTAACACTCCACGACGAGACTTCGGTAGGTTGCAGCTCCAATTTGGTCCTGTCTGGTCTGAGCACTGTCAAAGAATCAACACCAAATGCCTTCTGCAACTGAAAATAGCATGTTTGCAAGCAACAGTTTTAAGTACAAAATTAATCAAAATCATACCTACTTCTAACAACAATGTATCCCAGAGCAATCCATTAGTAAGAATGTGTATTCTGTAAGCAATATAATAGCATATGCTCTCGAGTAGGTAGATGTTTTCCATGAAAATTATCCTAATTTAAAATAGCTTTATATAAAGACATTTTACAGCTAAAATAATGTGTTACGGTATAAGTCAAATTACTATTTCAAACTGTGTTTTTTTTTATATATTTTTTTGCTCATTACTTGTAGTCATTTCTTATTATTTTTTTTTTCTCAAGGTAGCTAATCAACCAGTAAATGTCGTGTACAGCTGTAATTGGACTCCAGGTTTACAAATCGTATAAGGTGACTTTTAGTTTAAGCAGTAATTAATCTGTTGTGTGTATCTATACCTACATTACAAATAAAATACGAATTAACTATTTCAGCATTGAAAATATTTTTATGATTCCACACATCTAAATGTATTGATAACCGAAATGTGTTATTGGTGGCTTCTTACGCTGTTTTAAGTTTAATCGCTGCTCACACATTTCTGACTATTCGGTGTTCAAGGGTGTATCAGAAATTACACTTTCATTGCCACTTTCAAAACGACCTATCATCAATTAATATTTCATCACGAATTAAAGCCGCCTGAGTGGCCCGTTGACCGTTTTTCTGCTTGTGTTTGGGTCACCGCGGATAACTTGAACTGTGGGGTATATATATATATAATATATAATATTAAATTGGCAAAACTCTTATTGCAAATGGCTGCCTACGAAAAAGTATCGATTGCCTGTTTCTTAAGCTTTTTTCTTTTTGCAACTAACTTTTAATTTAATGTAGGAACTGGATATTAATAATAAACATACGTTTATTAGCCAAGGCATAAAACTCTCAAGTGAAAACCAATAAAACAATAAATAGATTGTTTCAATAACACAATTTATTACGATACAAATATATATACATATATAGATAGGTATATCGTTCCTAAAGTCATAGGTAGCTATAGGTATATATTGTTCAACTGTGTCAACTGTTCTACTTATACTGTTTAACTTATATCTATGCATGTTATATTATTTTAGCTATCTGCACACCAGGCGTGGACACCAGGAAGCGTTTTGTGTTGTCAATAAAAAAAGCGGAGCCTGTCTATATCTTATATACTATTGTAGTCTTTGCTTGGCAATAATCAGCGCTTCATATTTGACCTTGTCTTTAGCAAGGTTAAAAAGTTCGGCCGCAGTCTTTATACTCCTGCATTCACGGATATTTGGCAACCATGACTTCTTTCTACGACCAGGTCTCGTCTTTCTGGCAAGTTATCATAATGTTCTACTCTGCTAGGCTAATAATGCTTATTTTACATTAACTTCTATTATGCGCTATACACATAATAATTTAAAAGGCAGTATTACGTAAACAGACATCGGGGTCGCAAAATTTTGTTTTGTTTTCTTGCCATGGGTATAAACTTCTACTCTAAAATGACTCAACGCTTTTTTATCATAATAAAACCATTACAGGTTCTTCACTCTTCACACATCTTTGCGCCATCAGCTCAATGACGCACTTTGATAGTGACGCCATTCACAAAAGCATTTTGATATCGATTAAAGAGAATCAAACACGGAATTTCGATTAGTAATCATGCTTATTGTGTAAAATATATTCAAGAGGTCATTGGTCTTTCTCACAGTATTCTAGGGTTTATTTTATTTAAATTCTTATGTAAATATTTAGCAAATACGTAAACAATGACTTGTCTCTCTAATATGTTAATACGAAGTTTTAATGTTATACCTTCACTTACCCTTAATGGTCCAACTCGAGATTATGCACAAAATAATTTTATAACTTTTTATAGAATAATTTATGGAATAATTTACTTTTTTATGGCATTTCGTATTAAATTCTTGTCCCTCTTGTATGTAATTCGATTTCTGTGCCTATACGAACACCCAGTAATAAGACTGTAGATAATTACTCAAATATCAAAATTATTGTATTTCATTGATAATTATATGTTATATTATAATATTATTCTCACATAATCATCTAGAAGGCTAACAGTACAAAAACGAGTATTAATGTAGATCATCGCCGCGAAAATCAAAACCGATAGGTACAAAAAATCGATGTCAAGTTTTTAAATTAACGCATCACTACGTCGCATGGTAGGTATCTGTCCACATGTGGGAACGGTTCTCTGCACATTTCCCACGCGTGCCACAGATAAACAAAAACACCCACGCACAAGTTTTGGCTGTTCGGCCTAATGATAAGGAAGTAATTATTTATCAATAGAACTCTTTTAGGTAGGTACTCTATGCTAAAAATTAAATGGACCAATGAGGAGTTTATTTTTGTTCATAGGATGGTGGTATAAATTGCACGTTAGCAGCCACGACCAAGCTGACAAAGCTGAATAGTGTCCATGGGTGCCCTGAAATCTGATGACCGCAATCAAAAGTAAAAATACAACCCTACCCAGATAGTGTTTGACGACTTCTGTAGTGTCTAGGTAGGTACATTATTATACAATGGCACGAATTCAATTTGAACTAAGGTTAGTCGCTTGTCATGTTTGCATGACTAAAGATGTCAAATCTCACATCTAACTTCTCACTCACGTTTGGTATATAACGACTCAGCAAATATTTATATTATACAAAATCTGAGTCGAATATGAATGGAATGTCAATCGCGGTAATACTTACACACATACCAAACATTCCTATTACAATAACAAATGGACCTTTGCGATAACACAAATTACTTTGATTCTCGAAAGATTTGGCGAATGATGTCACACACTGACGTTTTTGTTCCTAATCTAATGTTATGTATGCAAACAAGTTATGCAATCTAGTCTATTAAAATTTGTTATATCCTAATATATACGTAACATAACATTGACGAAATACGGCGACCGATCGTTTAGTTTCTTATATTTTTAAGCATGAACAAGTATTTTTGCATTGATTTGTGTGATCCTATGTTTAATGTACATGTATTAAAACGTGTATACCTATACGCGTGTTTGAACCTATATAACAAGCACAAGCTGTCCTAGAAAGCCTTGTATATTGTTGTTATCATAAACAACACGGCTTTTACCCCTGCTTAACAAACCACATAAATGAATGAAACAAAGGTTAAAGTAAAAATTCCAATATATATCTCTAGGGCTGATTCATCTGACCAGTTTTAATCAGACGTACCTACAATTCACAGAAATGAAAAAAACTGGGTATCACTTTTTTTTTAATTCTGTGACTCAACCAACATGCGACTTCGATCCACGTTCTACTTTTGTCATCAGTGACGTTTTAGTGTGACGTTCGTCTAAAGAACGTCACTGGTAATGACATCATTTTGTGAAATTTATTCCAATCATAATTACCAAGCCTATTCTAACACAGTCTAGCACATAGCCCTTTTAATTGCTTACAAGTAGGCACTCAAACAGATAGGACATTGAATTGGTAACACTGTTTAGATTGGACTAGATACTTTGAGTAGGTAGTACTTTTTCTGCTTATTGATGTTTTTTTAATTTTCTTTGAATTGTCCTTAAAATTGTTTCGTGTCAGTTCTTTGCTTCCATCTTGTTCTGTTTTCGGCTTCCCTCAGTACATTTGTGACCGAGACACCAGTTAGAGCGGATACTTTTTCACACGCAGAATGGTGCGCAGTCTCGTGATCTCTTTCCTTCCCCCTCGTCTACTACGACCAGCTTGTCAATATTTTCGAAATACCTGAGAATACAATAAGTTAGAGTAGTGCTTAAAAAACAATTTTATTTATAGCAAATGGGTCGTACTATACAGCAATGATCTAATACACAAACAAGCCAAAATTAAAGAGTTGATGCCAAAACATCGAAAATGATTTATATACATTTACGCAGTTGCGGGTTACTATAACACATCATAAAAGGCTTTTCTAGCCATAAAAATAAAATGACTATTTTACAAATAAGAATACAGATTAATTTTGATAGTTTGGCTTGGCATCAATGCTTAAAGTTTAGCCATCAGTTTTGGGCCGGTCCATTTCTGTTCATCATAGTCATAATAAACAATGAAAAAAAAAGTTATTATTTCAACAATTCCTCTATTACTGTAAGAGCTACCATATATTTCAACATTACTTGCTAATTAATTTAATTAATATTAAATCTAAGAAATAAGGAACTAAAAACTGTGACACTAACCGTTTCATCAACATTCAAGGTTGACACTGACCTTTTATTAATTATGTCGAGCCGTTACATGCGCTTTGAATGATTTCACTACATTCACGTAAAACTCACTAAAAAAACACGTAATTTGTGTACTTCAATTTCCTTGTATGAATGTCTACGTCACTAATCAGACGACGTTGTGTTCAACAATATAATCGTATAAAGCTGACGTCATCTTCTGATCAGTGACGCGTCAAATATTAATCATTCTCTTGTTTTTTTTTCGTGGTTTTCATCTCGCCCCTGTGTGGGGCGGGGATACTATTGGGAGCGCTGGGCTCCTTATAGTGGTGCTTCCTCGCAGCTCACCACTGTGAGCCGGTCCTTGGGGTTGCTTCGCAGGCCTCGAGGTTGGTCCGCCGGGTCCCTCCGTAGAGGGGTCAAGCGAGTCTCCTACGAGAGGCTTGCGGTTCGCTATCGAGGTCCCGTTGAGGGGCCCCGCTCGAGGAAGCTTGTATGAGCTCCCGAGCGGGGCGTTTCGGTCTCCTCCTTGTCGTTGTATTTGCGTCTTCAGGGGTAAGGGGAGCAATGCCCACCAGGTGTAGAAAGTCTGAGCGGTCGGCCCGCTCGAACATACCTGTGGCGAGCTTGCTCACGAAGGCCCCTATCGGTTTCCACTTGAGGTCTGGATGTATGGTGGCGTTCTTCATGTACCTAGGCGCGTCGATCGCCAGGCGTAGGCAGCTGTTCTCTACGGTCTGGAGGCGCACCCGCGTCGACCCTGCTGTCAGGTTGTACCAAGCCGGCCCGGAGAAGGTGAGGCGCGACCTGATGTACGTTTTGTAGATACCGAGCTTGGCTCGGAGCGGTAATCTAGACGACAGCAGGGGTCGTAGCTTCGCCTTCGCGACTTTAGCCTTCATGATGACGGTCTCGACGTGATGTGCCATCGTCAGGCTTCTGTCGATGGAGACTCCCAGGTACTTGACCCTTGGGGACCAAGGTATGTCTTCCCCCATCAGGCATACGGTGGGTGGGTAGTGTTTCCTGCCAGTCATCAGTGCCTGGGTCTTAGCCACGTTGCATTTGAGCCTCCATTTCCTTAGCCAGCCCGGTAGCGCTTCGAGAGTGGGGCTCAGCTTGCGTGCAGCGTGTTGCCCTCCGTAACTTAAATATGCCATTATTGGTGAACCAATCTCTGGACCACAAATTTTAGAAATAAATGAATCGGTTATTTGAAGGGCTCGTGGCTATGTGGTAACCGAGTAGCATATTACAACGATAAGTATTACTAGCCAGGTCAGTCTAGGATGGGTGACCATTCTTAACACATTGAGACCCCTTCGTGCCTCGGAGAGCACGTTAAACCGTCGGTCCCTGGTGCCATACAAATATTTGTGGCATTCGTTACTGGTAGTTGGAGCCCTAAAAAGTTCGACAACCTGATCTAACTACAGAACTTCTATATCGCCTAGTACTTGGGTTGTGGAAGTCTGATGGCAGTCGCTTCACGTAAAATATCAAAGTTCGGCCGTATCGTAGTTAAACTGAAAGCTGACCCCAACTTAGTCGAGAAAAAGGCGCGGAGGACGATGAAATGAATCAGTTATTTACAGGGTGTAAATTACTTTTAAATTTACCACCTGTCATTCTTCTACGACAACGAAATTAATATTTTACTTAAATGTTAAATATTCAGTATTCTGCCGAATAGTATGAAAGTAGCCGAATAGGCAGAATACCGAATATTTGCTGAATATTCGTTGCAAGCCTAGTTGTTACCATACATTGAATGGCTTGCTCCTGAATTTCGACTTATCTCTATTCTCTATATTTATTTTATTATTTTTCACTACATATTATAAAGCAAAGGCCCCCGCTCCGCGTCTGTCTGTCTGTCGGTCTTGTCACGATAAACTCAATAACTACGGAACGGATTTTCATACGGTTCTCACCAACAGACGGTGTGATGTGTGATTCATGAGGAAGGTTTAGGTGTACAATTCATTAAGGTTTTGTGTAAAATGGCTGAAATATAACGATGCTTGTTAAGGATTTTGGGAAAAATCAATATATGCTTTGGTACCCGTGCGAAGCCGGGGCGGGTTGCTAGTATAATATAAAACGAAAACGTATCTTATTATATATATCATATTATATGTTTTCACTTAACCGTCGACCTGCTAAAGTTACCCATTAATCTCAAAGGTATCTGGCAACATTTAACAAAAAAGACAAAACGAATAAAATTAGAAACGAAAACATTACGTCACCGCCCTATCTTCATCGACGTTGTAACGTGACGTCGACAATGATTTCACTAGATTCGCGTCACTACGAATGACGTACCTAACATGTGCTGTTGTTTCAATAGGTATCTCCACCTAAGTGCAAGTATCGTACCTTCTTTCCTTTTACGAAGACCTACGTCACTAATCAGGTCATATTGTGGTCAAGGATTACATCATATAATATTGTGGTGAGCGGTGACCAATCACGTCATATTATAGTCAGTGACACGTCTGAACTTGTTACATTAACTGCTTTGTTTAGTTTATAATCACGGACGTATAAAAATTTATAATATATAAATTGTATGACGGAGTTTGTAGTGTGTCATATTACTAGATACTTTTTAGTTCAATTGAGCTTTTTGAGACTAATTTATTTTTAGTTTTTGTCGTTGATATCACAAATATTTAAAAACCATTTTCTTTATAACCATAAAAATGTTGATTAGGGTAATTTTGAAAGCAAGTATACCATTAGTATTTAAGTAGTACTTATTAGTATTAATATAACAACATACCCAGTTCCTATTACCTACAATGTAGATTAAAAAAGTTTGAAAATGTGTATGTGATATGTGTGTGTATGAAACGTGTGTGAAGTGTGTTCTATATCAGGGTTTAAAAGTAATATTGATAGTACCATAGAATATAACAAAAGAATAAATAGAATTTCACTTTAATTATAGTTTTTATTTTCATCTATTTAAAACTTTTTGCATGATATGAAGTACAAATATCGAATTAACGCCTTAGGCATCCTGTATGTACCAGTGGTCCTTAGAGAGATGTATAGACAATTAAATTAAATAAAAAAACGGACAAGTGCGAGTCTGACTTCTGCACCGAGGGTTCCGTAAGCAAACAAACTAGTACGGAGATAGTACGTCCACCTCTTGAATCAATTCTCTAAGATTTTTGCCCGTCTTTTACGAAACCTAACTTGTGGAGTGAGACTTTGCATCTTCCCATGATTCTAGGTCAATGGGAAGTACCTTATAAGTTTTGATTTACCTGCGAAATGTTCAAATTTGATCAAATCTAAGGCTTAAATTACCAATTCAGGTGACCCGTCTGCTCGTTTGCCCCGGTACAATAAAAAAAACATTGTTTGGAATAGTACATTTGCAACTTTTATCCCGGTAAAATGTACAGTTCCTGAGAGATAGATTTCACCAAAATATCTACGCAAACGAAGTCGCGGGCAAGTTGGCTTTTAAAACAATTGCCCAGATACAGCTTATCCCAGCACATTTAGTTAGCGTGTGTCATTGTTGAGACTAAAGTTTCGTTTGCGTACGCATTATTTGTAGACCAAATTGACGGAGTAGGGTCTCGGGATATTACAAACTACACCGCTAACAGGTTTTACAACGTCTCCATGAATGACAGGTATGTGGACAAGCTTTATGCCAGAGTGTGGGAAGTCTTTATATTTACTTGTGGTAGTAGAATGGTTCTTGAACAGTTTTGTTAGCAAATGGTTTAAGATAATATGTAGGTAGTCATACACGAACGACAATTTAGTATTTTTAAAAGAAGAGGTTCTCAAATCGACCGTACCTATGTATATTTTTTACCAGAAAATTTAAAAATTGTTTTGTAACGTTGTGTGGCAAAATTGCTAAGGAAATATAAAAAAAATGATGCTGGATTAAAGTTATTTGTTTTTTTTTTATTCGTTGTTTCTAATCTAGCCGACTTTGAACTAATCGGAGTCTAAGCGGTGTCTTGCTTACTCCTGTGACTTCCCCTAATGGATCTTCTTTACCATAATCCTATACCTAAAAAAAAATTTAAAAAAAAATCTATCTGAGTACTTAATTTCATGCAAATCCGTCCTAAGGTCTGACCGTGATTGATTAAACAATATGGAAAGATGTTTGCAGACTGAGATTTATAATTTACTAGCTGCGGCCCGCGGTGTCACCCGCATGGAATTAGGGAAACAGTATTTAGTACTTTCACCATATTTCACCTCTATCCTCTGAGATCCCCTCCACTATCTCTATCTACCCTTCCCGCCATTCCGCGAATATATAGAGATTATGGGGGTCAGAGGTAAGATCAGAATAAATTATGACTAATATTTTGTGGAACCTTATGCAGGAAAACTGATTCATTTCATTTGTCGTTCTTTATATGTGAGACTGGGAAAATCAGACTCGAGTGTTAATTCCGGTGAATTTTACATTTCATTAGAAAACCCTAATGAATCATTCTAATAATCAGTAACTTACATTATTATTATTATTATTGTATGCAATATTTTAATGGCATGGGTTTTGGTCACCTAAACATTGTAATAAAATCATTCCATTCTTTGATCATTTTTATAGTTTAGTATCGAAGGAGAGCTGCTGTTTATGTTTATGACGAATTAACCAATAACCAAGACATTTACAACAATACAAATAATTACCCAACAAACAATAATACAATTAATTTCAATAGTTAAATGTTATACTCTGACGTTAGGAAAATGTGACGAGAATATTATCACACAACTTCTACTTCTGCAAGTTAAAAATAAAAGATTTTATAAAATAGTAAAATATAATTATTAAAAGTTTCAATAATTTATCGCAACATATAGCATTGTATGTATATTTAATTTTAGGATTATCCTTAATAGACTCAAAGTACTTACTTAATAAATAAAGTAAAGGTAAAAATAATCTAATATTTAAAATTACCAAATAAGTCTATTTTTTTTTAAATATCATAAGTAACCGCTTTTTTAAAACAAACAAAAAAACTCTATGGAATTTAAAACCGTCCGAAAACCCTATAATTATAAGTTTTTGAAATTAAATTTCAAAGACATACGAAATGACAAAAGGCAGACTAATCTTAAGCATGGCTCGCGCCTTTACCTGGCCATTACAAGAAAAAAAGGGACTGCACAAGCCCCATTTAACTTGGCTCGTTTTGGCCCATGCCATTTATTACGTAGGACTTTTTATGTAGACCTTTTGTCTAAGTCACTTTAATAAAACACCGCCAATATAGGAGTCCAAAGGCGGCCACATCAATTAGAGAAAACACCGTTAACATGGCAACTCTGATTACATTTTGGTTTTAAAGGTACATTCTGGGTAATAAAATCTATTATGGTGATGGGTAATGTTTAGTTAGTGTTCGAAACAATGGGCAGGGTGTTTTACTTTTAACTGTGTATAAATACCGCTACGAAAGTATCAATCAGGGTGGTAAAAGTATAAGCTTGCTAAAATAATGTACTATAAAAAATATGTTCATACATACGTGCATACATGCGTGCTTACATGCGTGCATACATGCGCATGTTTGTGTATGCGTGTGATAAGATAAGATAATTTATTTATTCGCTCAAACACATGTGTACATACAATAAACAATCGCATGCAAGATATAAAGTTGGAGAAAGTTCAAGATATGTTTGCCATATACAATGACGTGCGAATTTTAATTTAATTAATTTTTAAATCTGTATAAATTCTCATCAGTGATCTATTTCTGTCACTTGACCTGATATCACCAGTTAACATTAGAAAAATGTGTATATATTATTGAAGTTATAATTAATTATCAGTCTAAAAATTAATGTATACAATGTCAAAGTAATACTTATATTAAATCTTAATATTACGTCAAATGTGTCTAACTAGGTACTTTTTGATTTTTAATTGTCTAATTATGTCAAATCAAATGTATCATTTAAAAAGTCATTAACATTATAATAGGCTTTTTCAATAAGAAATGATTTTACTTTTTCTTAAATGCTTCGCTACTTAGATCTTTCCAACATTTGGGAAATTTATTATAAACATTTGGAGCCATGCAAATAGCACTTTTGCGCATAAGTGCAGTCCTAGCCGTATGCAGACAAAGTTTATTTTTATCGCGTCGATTTCGGGGAATCATATCTGCCATACGCGGAAATAGATTAGGATTGCTTTTTACAAATAAAGCCGTTTCTAATATGTAAAGGGACGGTAGTGTCAGAATTTTATAGCGTATGTATACTTACAAACTTAACTTACTAAACATGTACGAATTACTTTAGTTACCTTCTTTCTACACACCCCCGCCTGCAAATATATGTCCGAAAAAAGATTTAAGTGTATTTATTACACATAATTGTGTATCTAGATAGTATGTGCGTTTTGAGCCTAGGATGTTAGTATCATCATTATGCAAACCTACCAAACAAGCACGAAATTATCAAGGCGTTTAGGTAAGTACTAAAACTTATTTCAGTGAATAATGATGATTGATATAAACAATTTTATAAATGATATTTTAATCATTAATAGAAACACACTTTGATCATTATACCATAGATTCATAGATGTTCTAACTGGGTTAAAAAATTGGCACCAACTAAAATTTGGAATTGAGTTGAATGCAGTTGACGTAAGCATAGTAAGTTCTGCTACCAGACGCGTCGTTAGACTATTTGACGTGATTTTGTAGGAGATCGTGTATCTATGGGATATTTGATCTAAGGAAACACATCTAAATCTTGATTATTTAATCAGTAAATCTAAATATACGTCTACTAAAAATAAATAGTACTAATTGTCAGAATAAACTTTTTGGTAAAGAAAGTTACACAAGTTGCATAGATAAAATTTAATCCAACACATAAGCATTCCTAACAATTCTAATTATAATAAAATATGACATGGTTACCTACTTAAAACGAAATAAAAAAGAGTAAACATCTTACCTCCACATAAAAAAATTAAATAAAATTAATCTTATCTTAAAAAACAGAATGAATACCAAAGAAAAAAAAACATCAATGCTTACTCAGTGATATACAACGTTATTAAACAGTTTCTTCAAAGTCCAATAGTTTCAGAGTATACTAATATAAAGATCAAAATCCTATTACAAACATTAATTCATTATAATTAGAGATCGTCTGGTGGTCCAATTTCGACTATAATTCATTTTTGGTTTATTACAGGCCAGTATAACTTGAACTGTCATTGTAATGGAATTGACTTACGTACCAGACAGGTCAATATATAATTATACACTAGACGCGTGTAGCTTGATTTATTTTTATTGGGATATGAAATGGGCGTTTGTCTTCCAATTCACCTGATTGGAAGACGCAGGCAGTTTATTCCAGACTCGAATAATAGCCATTTCCACTCAATGTTTAAATTTTTAACTCGTATTGATTAAAAATATTAGTTTTCGGCACTTTTTGTATACATAAAGTTTAAGTATTTTAAACATTAAATTCATTTTCTTAAAAATGCGTGCAAACAATTTTCTTCACGTAATACACACAAAATATATAGATTATAACAGAAAATACAAAAACTAAAAGCTTTGTTATAATTTATTTATTTGTTGTATTTTTATTTACTATTATTATGTACTTTGCATTGTATATGATTATCTTTTTTAGCTCACTGATATTGTCAAAAATAACAATAAAGTGCTAAGTGATACACATTACAAACAAGTAGTCACTAACTTACACTCTTCTTCCATTGGATATAGAACAGACCTCCATTTGTCTCTGTCCAAATATGGAACATAATTATTATGTTACAAATAAAATAAACCTTACCTTACCTACATGACTCGTTTCTTTCCCCTATGCGTTGACACAAGACATTAAAAAGTTAATCGCGTATGTTCTCGTTACGAACTATTTATATAAAATCAAGTATCTATCTATCAATTTGAAATTTCAATTTATTTATTTATTTATTAGAAACTCAACAGTTTGTTTTCCATATACATAGACAATAGTGTAGGTACCACCAGCAGCATTGACTAATGCTTGCTTAAACACTAGTAGGTAACATATGTTCAATGTATTATTTGCTGGTGCCACCTATTACAAAAAGGTCTTAAGCCAATAATAGAGTTTCCTGGCATTTAAAAAGGCAGAAGTGTAAATATAACACAGATTGGCAAAAATAAAAATAACAACCGCTACAACTAATAATACCAAGTTAATACCCAATGATGTGCTGCATGGATTTATGGCATAATTTAAGAGTCAACAAGAGTTCAAGTCATTTAAATCCCGGATATTGTGTAAGCGTAGATCAGAATGTGTCATATAACTGCGTTAACATTCTAACAGACCTCAAATACCTGTTACCTCAATATATTTAGTTACCTGCGCACCAGAAACATCACACGACAACAGTCTTTGTCATATTTCTCAGAAAAAAAAACATCCACGTGCCCTCTGATTTCCAGGACCATCATGGAATACCTCATGAACTTATAATGTTGTTTATATAACCACAGAGTTATTAAAATATTTCATATGGCACAAAAAACCAAAGTGTTCTCAAATCTCCAAGAATTCCCTGGGAAAGTATGTTACGCATGCTTGAAACTCGATCGTTGGGCCACACGTGCTCCCGCGCAGCGTATGAATGGGACAGGGCAAGGGTGGGGAAGGGCCGAGGCGTGCGGGGTGAGGGGCGAAGGCTTTTTTCAGGCAGTACGAGGCAAGGCGCGGGCGGAGACGCGCGTCCTGTGCTTACAAGCTCGTATCTTAAGATTGTGCTAATTTTAAAGACTGTTTGTGAGTGTCAAGTGTCAGTTTTGGAAGTTTGATAATTTGTAAGTATAAACAAGTAATATATTTTATTATAAACATACAAATATGTTATGACATTGTTTAAATGAACACACGCCCGTTATTTTCGGTCCCTTTACCTGAAGTTAGGCATCGATTCGTGTTTTGTATTCTTTTTCTTATGAAAACTTTTTTGTGAATCTGGAATTTGTTTTTAATTAAAAATAATTTACACATAAAAATTTTTAAATTTGTTAACAATTAATATATTATGTATATAAAATGAAAATTGGCTATTTATTTTAAGTTACGATTGCCAATATAAAAATAATTGTGTATAATTAATAAATTAAATGACTTAATCTAACTGTACTACTAATTCGGTATTCTATTCATTAGATTTGAGAATGTCGTCGGACCCAGCACCGCTGTCGAAGACAGCGAAATACAAGAAGATAACGAAACCACTTTTGGAAAGAAAGCGTCGTGCGCGGATCAACCGATGTTTGGATGAACTTAAAGACCTTATGGTCGGCGCTCTGGAGGTTTGTTTACACTATTTCTTATTATTCTAATATAAGTTAAATTTCTTACAAAGGAATTGAATATTTCTAGATATAAATTGTCATTTATTATTGTTTTAACTACGCCTAGAATGTTTCATGACGGATCAATTGACATTCAGTTGATAATGACACCAAATTGGCAACGGTTTGTTATTTTTAAATGCAAATATTGATAGTCTTCTGAATATTGAGGCACGGCATACAATACAATAAGCGCTATTAATAACATATTGGATCAACAATGTTACCAAAAATATCGCCTATCCGTATTTAGTTCATCAAATTGCCGTTTATCATTAGTGCGCAATTTATTTTTATCAAACTGGTCGTCCCTCTATTTATTATGGCACTTATCAAGCGTACCGACTCAAAACTGGAATATAAAAATACAAGTTCCATTAAGGAACAGGAGTCGCTTACCCGCTTATATACAGTTATATTTATGCGTATGACGTCCGTACCGTGAGAAACAAACTGCACACCTGCCTTCACTTACTCACTTTTATCTTTTTACACAGATCGATGACGACAACCTGAGCAAGTTGGAGAAGGCAGACATCCTTGAGTTAACCGTTAACCATCTTACAAAGTTGCACAGTCCTAGAGACCCGGTTTTGGAAGCAAAGAAGTTTCAAGCCGGTTTCGGCCAATGTGCCGCTGAAGCTTGCCGGTTTATTATGTCTGTACCGGATTTAGACGCTAATGTCAGCCAAAATTTGGTAAGCCACCTATCAAGGCTTGTCACCGCTCAACCCCTCTCCATTCAAGTACCAGAGAGACCTCCGTTCTCACCACCAACTTCACCATCATCAGTTATCTCTGACAGACATCACTATTACAGTGATCATGACAGATCATCATCAGACGCAGAGGATTCGATATACTCCGGCGAGGCACCGAAACAATGGGGATACAATAGACAGGTACCTGCTGTGAGGCCTAATCATAAAGTACCACCCACAGGACTACTTACAACGATTGATAAATTAAACCACCATCCCACGGACCCAAACATACAGAGAAATGGAACGTATTTCAAAAGAGTTCAGGCAGAAGCTAAAGATGTCATATTACAAAAAATTAGACAACATATAATGGACAAACGCGGTAACGACATCGTTGACATTAATGCGAGCGCAGAACCAGCGCCCCAACCAAAATATTTACAAAGAGACGATCCATACAGAGCCGATTTTGCGTATCAATATTCGCCACCAACCACAAACACAGACACTCTTGATCTCAGGAAAGTTAGATCACCGGTGAAGTCTAGCGACTCTGTGTACTCACCGAAAAAGTCAGTCGCCCTCTCCGGCACTAATCAATTAGATTCGACTCCAAAAGTGGAAGTGATTCCTAATGTTCCGGAACAATGCGAATTGCTCATGGATTACAGCAACCTACCACCTAAAAAGAAAAGGAAATTAATCGAGTACCAGGAGTACAAAAAGCAGGAGGCGGCCCGCCGTGAACTCGAGGCGTTGGGCGACAAAAAAGTCGAAGGCCCGCCAGCGGATGAAGAAAATAAGTGGCGCCCGTGGTGAAGTGTCGTGACACTCGCCTATTGTGATATTATTAGTCTCTTCTTCCACGAAAAAGCTTTAATTTGTTTTAATTTATGTATGTAGTTATATTGTAGTATAAGTGAATAAGTGCCTTATTATACTTTAAAACTGTTAACGGATAGGCACTGAACATTATTTATGTGCCATGTATTGTTTTGATCTCGATGTCTTCCTATATTTTGTACTTATATACGAATAAATGCGTGTAGTCTTCCATGTACAGGAAATGATTGAACTGAAATTGTAATAAACGATGTATCAAGTTTTTAAGTTTGCATTACTCATTTATTTTACTAAGTTTGACACACGAAGGAAAAGTAGTGGGATTACTTGTTGACAAATGGCCCTATGATCATACGAAAAACTGAGTTTTGATTTCTTACCTCGCAGATGACGACCAATGATCTATCGTTCTTTAAAGACAAATAAAAAAAAGCACGGGAGCTAAAATAGGACAACTTCAAGCCTTTCTTTGGTGCGCAATCATATACATTTTTAGGCAGCCTGATATAGGACCGATAATCCACATGATAGATTTCTAATTAAAAAAATATGTACCTAAGTATACAAGAGAATCAATGCATTCGAACCCAATAAACCTTCAAATGGAAAGCGTTTTGTTCACTAGCTCACCATCTCTTGCTTTGTGCATAGGTTAAATCTATATAAAGTTATATATCAAAAACAACAAAACGGAAAGTGTATCTTGTAATATATATGTATGTTAATATTGCGTAATAAGAATGGTTAGAATAAAGAATAATTTCATCAGAGAAAATATGGTTAAACTTGAACTACGTCTTTCACAGTAAGTATTTAATTTGCAATGAGAACTATATATTAGAAAAAATACCTAAGTAAGTTGAACATTAGAGAAGTGAACTGGAATGCTTGAATAATGATATGCGTAGTAGGAAAAGGTTAAGGAGATGACGGTTCAGAAGTGTGTGTAAAGGTCAGAGACGTATTATTGAACCGACCATAAAAAAATTGGAAAAAGGGCGAGGATATAATGAATACTATTTTTAGGAAAATGCGCTCTTGATTTTTTTTTTTTTTCGGTTACTTAAAGCAAGAGCATATTTAACCACGCATAACGTACCGTTGAAAAGAACCAATCTTTTTTAACAAAAAAACACAGTGACCTCTAGTCCTACTGATTGTAAAGTAAAAAAGTTTACTACTGCCATCTAGGGAGTTTGTGTGCAAATCTTGAATTATAAAATGTATCCTTACGTTAAGTTACAAGGATGAAATAATTTACGCCATCTAGACAAACCTTAAAGTACTATGGACTCTAAATTAAAAAAAAGTTTTAGTAATACACTAATAGATGGCACAATTATGTAATATCTTTTGGATTCTTATGAAACTGTTATTGTTATATTAAACACTTAGATGGCAGTAAATAGAAACGAAAACAACTTTTTACTTTCTATTTAGCGATAGATGACACTTTTAAAAGTTATTTAAATAAACGTAAATGTCTTTAAACTCTTCATATTCATGAGATAAAAGACCAGTGCCATTCTATTTTTTATTATATTTTTATTTTTTAACTGACACTGAGGAATATACGTAATTCTTAAAAGTAAATAGTTAAAAACTCTAAATTAAGATTTAAATAAAAGAAATATAGTGGTCAGATGGTTATATCAGGTCTACTTCAAAAAACAGTAATAGTAAAGAGTGAAAACAATTAAGATTTCTGCTACTCACCAATAGAGGGCAAATGTTTAAAATAATGTCTTTTATTCATATTGCTTTTGAAGTAGGTAGTGAAGTGGGTAAAGTGGGGCGCGCGAATCAACTTCGTTCATTGATAGACACGGCGGCCAGCTGGCCAGTCAGTAAGAAAGTAGCTTAGAGAGAGGCCGTGTTGAACGAATGACAACATGCGCTGCGCGCTATATGTAACGAACTATTTCGACGTTTGAATACGAATTTGACAGTTAATATTTTGACTTGGATAAAAATTGTAAACTAATAAGCTGTGAAACTGATTTGTTTAAGTGATATTTGTGAGAATTATTATTGAACAGTGGTGGAAAGTGTTTTTCTGTGCAATGTTGTGGTAAGGCGATGCTTGTAGGGGAACAGTCGCCGGCACCACGGGTGGTGGCCGGTTTAAGGAAACTTCGACCTGAATTGACACCTGGACCTATTCCAACACCTGTAGATCCTGATTTTAGGATATCAGGTTAGTAAACAAAACGCAGACAGTTACTATATCAACATTATCATATTTAATAATAAATAATTTACGTTCGAATACACAGGACGTTTGAACATTATAAAATGCTGTTCAGTATCAACATAACTATTCGTTTCTTCTGCTTCTTGCTTCATCTGCCTCCTTGTTTTGGAATCTTTGGTAAAAGGAAATGAATGGTTGTAAATTATTTGCAAGTCTTGTTCGTCCTCCATTATATTTTAATTACTTTGTTCAAACGCATCAGTTGGTTCGCACATGCTGCACTACCTAGTTGTTTAACGAAATTAGGCATGTTGCCCATTGAATTGAAATATGAAATACAACAATAATTGTCTAATGCTGTCTTATAAAAATAACTCCACCTCAGTATTATAGTAGAAATGAAAAGGGAGTGTTTTTACAAATTCAACCCCCATTCTGACATCTAACAACGCCAAGTAAGCTTGGGTATGTAGGTAAGCTGTAATTTCCTTCAAAGCATAATCTCATAAAATTCTATTGATTATTAAATCAGGCATAAGTACTTTATTACCTAATACCTAAATCCAACTTGACCTCACAATATTATGTAAAATCCATTCAATGAACGATAAGTAAATCGTTTTATTCATTAAATGTAAATTCTGTAAATTTTCCTAAATTGCGGGCATGGAGTCAGACTAGTCTTGAAGTCTAGACAAGTTGCGATCGATAGTTTTTGGAGTCTAGACGGTCAGACTACGTTTAGCCAGGACAATGACTAGCATACCAGTATATCCTACTTCCTACTAATATTATAAACGTGAAAGTTTGTGAGGATGTATGGATGTATGGATGTGTGGATGTATGGATGTATCGATATGTGAATGTATGGATGTTTGTTACTCTTTCACGCCAAAACTATTGAACCGATTGCGATGAAACTTGGTATGTAGATAGCTGGAGACCTGGATTAACATATAGGCTACTTTTTATCCCTTTATTCTCACGGGACCGGGACTTACGCGGGTGAAACCGCGGGGCGCTGCTAGTATCTAATATTTTCTTGTTCCTCACTGAGATTATAAAAAGCTCAATATGTAGGTTTAGGCTCGAATGCTACCTATTGACTAATATTTCTTACTGCTCCACCAGAATTCTCCAGTGTCTGGATTTTACGGCCATTATCCAATTAAAAAACGATGCCCGAAGAAGTACATGAAGTATTTCTTCACATTTGCACTTCTCTTGTTTCCAAATAATTTGCACATTTAAGTAATATTAATATTTCGGGCGAATTAGCGTAGATAAGAGGCAGGGGATCCAAGAAGAGTTGTTGAGAACCTACAAGTTAGTAAGGATTAAACGAACCATCTGGTTACGTAGTTCCCATACTTGTCTTTCGTTTTTATCATCTTTACGATTCTTACCTGGCGATGTCACGATACCTATTTTTTAAATATAGTAACCGCCAAAGAACCGTGAAGATTTTGCGTTAACAACAATAGGAAGATAAATCGACTGTGCATGAGATAGAATCAGCTGTTTATCGTCAATGACAATGTGCTGATATCTTACGAAAAACGTTATTTTGTATCTGCCTACGATACTTCAAGAAGAGAAAAGATCCGTATCTGTTGATAGCAGCTTATAGCAGCTGCAGATAGAGTGTTCATCTACCTGTTCACTTGCGGCTGTGTTCACTGCTGTGCTGCTAAGCCTTGTAGCATGATCTAGAATAGACTATAGTTACTCAAGAATTGAACTACCGAATCCTACTAATATTAGAAAACGTGAAAGTTTGTGAGGATGTATGGATGTTTGTTACTCTTTCATGCAAAAACTCCTGAACCGATTGCGATGAAACTTGGTATGTAGATAGCTGGAGACCTGGATTACCACATAGGCTTTCTATCCCGATATTCCCCCGGCACCGGGACTTACGCGGGTGAAATTGCGGGGCGCAGCTAGTGCAAAATAATTTTGTAACACCTTTAATTCCAGAGTTAAGTGTGTTCAAGTTTGGTAGTATAGATATCTGCACGATAAAAGATGATTCACATTGAACGTGTCGGGCGGGAGCCGTGGCACGTACGAGTAGACATGTGTAGTTCCGGAGCGTAATAGTTCCTGGAACTATGTCCGCAGTCGGAACTATGTCAGTTCTTTCCGACTTGCTCAACCTAATAGTTCCAGTTCCACAGTTCTTCGGAACGATCACGCGGATTGAAGGAGCGGCCGGAGCGGTATTGAATGATGGAACGAATAACGAACTGTCCGTGTGACGTATGCCGCGAGCGTTGCGCTCTGGGCCGTCATCCCCTAATTCTGTTCCGTGCAAGGGTGTATTTTGAAAAGCAGGACTTACTTTTACGGACAGAAGGCAACGATTGAAAGCATCAAAGGTGCCTGAGCTACTTTTTATGTTAGCAATTATAAATAAAATACCAATTTATCATATATTATGTATTATGATTATTTATGATGTACAAATTTAAATGTTACTTAATTATGTAATACTATCAATTAATTTTTAAAGATCAAGCCAATACATTAATTTAAAATATTTTAAGTCTAAATAAACAATATCATTGTTTACAACCATGTATGTCCGAGGAACTGTCTGAACCGAAATAAAACTGTTAACTACAATGTCCGGATAAAACTGAGGAACTAGATAGTTCCTCGGATATGCTTCTTCTTTTTTCTGGAACTAGTTCCGACAAGGAAAGGAACCGTTCCAGGTTCAATCCCATGTCGGACATGGTTTGGGCATGTCTACGTACGAGTAATTTCATGTTACTATGTGCGGCACCCGCGGCATTGATGAGCGACGCACCACATGCCTACGAACACAGCCGTGCCTCGGGTTCGCCGGCTCGCAACCGGCACGGTCTAATGCGAATAATCCTTAATGAGTATTTTGGTTTACTTTACTAGGTACTTAAGAATGTCGATAAAAATATCCTGTTATTATTCCATCATTATAATATAGCTGACATATCCATTCATATGTACAAGAATACTGTAAACAATAAATGCAAAGGAAACTGTTTAGTCACCAATTTAGGAATGATTGTTATTATAGTTAAAAGGTTTGTTGACACTGTCTGCAAATTCCGATGATGTTAGTAGTGCCTTGTTTAGGTTAAGGATACTAAAATGCTGTTTATTGATAAGGATTGTTTATTATGTGTCAAGGACAATGATTAATGAAGTTCATACCACATCGAAAGGACCGTTCAGTAGATTAAGAAGTACTGATATTTACATATTGGACGGTTCACGAACTTTCAGATTATATTATCAAACTTGTCTGGATTGAACATCGTTATCATTTTGACCATATTCCTACAGAAACCTATAAAGCTTCTATGTGCAAGCCCATTGCCTCTTTCTCTTGCTAAAGATAATAACTAGATCGGTAAATTTGTTCCTCCCGCAGATTTCTTAGTCACGAATAATAACCTAGCATAATAATTCTCCCCATGAATCGCTTGGTGTCTGTGAGGCTTCTTTAAGACTATTTGTTTACGGCCCGCTTAATTATAGCTGGTCTGGTAAATTTTGATGGTTAGTATCTGTTAATAGAAATCGTTTTTTGAAAAGCGTTATCGATGAGCGATTTATGAGCTGCTTCTACATACGTTCCTAGTTATTCGAAATATTTACCTTATTATTTTCTTTTATAAAATAGGCATAACCTAAGACTATTAATTTGTAGAACAGTCCCAGTAGTCAAATGACATACGTGACACGCGTGACTAGTAAACAATGTTGTGTTGTGAGTGTTGTGACTAATAAATTGTTGGTACTAGGTACGTATATGTCATGCATTGAAGAACTCACCTGATGCTCTGTCTTTGTCTAAACGTCCATCACACAAGTAGCTGTTTTTATTAAACATATATTAATTAATTAAAAACATTGCTACAAGAGATGCAGGTGCTATTATAAGCAAGTTAGAGACCAGATCATATTACGTGCTTCTACTTAACAGGCGTGCAATAAGTCAAGTGTGCAAGTAGAGATGTACGCGAGTCACTGGATTACGGATGTACAGTGTCTCGTATCCGTCAATGGAATGGCAAAGGTGACACAATCATGATGATATATCAATCTGTAGCTCGGAATATACCTATAAATTGGTTTTATGCATATTGTAGAAGTGTTCATAATATTAATCTATACTGATATAATAAAACTGAAGGGATTTTTGTTTGAAAAAATCTTTCTTTATATGCTAGCCAGATTCATGAGGAATAATATAGGCTATGTAACATCACGCTACGACCCCTAGGCGCGAAGCAGTGATCATAAACGTGTGCGAAACTGTGATGAATGGCTAGTATTATATTGACACATGAGCTTACCAAGGGGGGAAGTTAAGTAGCAGGAGAGGACAGCTGTCCCCCCTGGCTTTTGTAAGCTTACATAGTACTAAGGTACTTTTGTGTCAATTTTTTTATTTTCCCCGCTCTGGTCTGACAAAAATTTTGCCCCACTCCTAGGCTAACAAAAAAATAATTTACCGCCCCTGGCCTGGGTATGCCCATGTACACACACTTACGTCTGTATCTATTCGTCCACATTTTGCCAATTATAATATGGTCCCACTCGCTTATCACGGACAAGCCTACTTCCGTTAACCGGATAATTTGGGAATTAACGTTGGAAAGGCTTTTACAGTGGAAGAGCCATGCTTCGGCGCGTATGGGCCGGCTCGACCGGAGTGATACCACGGCCTCACAGAAAACCGGCAGTGAAGCAATGATGTATTTGATGCCCAGTGAGAGAGGTTACCCGAGGTCCTAACTCTTCAATCTCCCTACTCCCACTTTAAAGGGCGCCAACACAATTGTGACTCTTTTTGCAGGTAGGTGCCCATGGACGGCTGTAGTCATTTACCATCAGGTGACCCGTCTGCTCGTTTGCCCCCTATCCCATAAAAAAATGGCAAAATTACGTAAAAAGGGAAGCAATGAAAAAAAGGGATAATGGCTTATTGTTACTGATGAATTAGGGAGAGTAAGCTATAAATAGCTCGAGCGGCTCAGGAGAGAGCCTAGTTGACCGTTGACCGCAAATTAAACCAAACAACACGTTTTAGATTTATGAACATACATGTATAAATATATGTATATGAATTTATGTTTGACATTAATAAAATCCGACGCCGTTGGACCGATCACCATGACATTTGTCACTTATTTGCGTTATTTCATGGAGGTCTTAATTATTTTTTCAAATGCCAAGCGGACGGAGCAACAGACACAAGTTTTTTAACATAATAATCTATTAAGATACAAAATTATGAATAAAATAGAGGATAATTGGAATACTTATCATAATTAAAACTTGATGCATATAGTTCATTGTAATTTTCAAGGTGATGGACCATTTTGAAAAGAATTTTAAATAAGCCACAAAATACGATAGCAATTTGGCCTTTTACAGTTTTTGGACTATTTTAGCCAATGTTGTAGTTTAGCACTTTAGTTATATTCAAACCAGGTCAAATGTCACACCAATCTACCTTATATATATTATACCATAAACTACACATCGCGATGATTGTGTCGTATAACTTTATTCCACGTACAAAAAGAGAATAAGACATTCAAATAGTATATTTTCTGTCTCATGAGAAAAATATTTAAAGAAAAAACTTTCTTTTTAATGTGGTTATTGTATGTTGTCCAGGGAAGAGTTCTATTGTTTTTATTTACACAATAGTGTCAGGTATTTGACAAAGGGTGGAAGTAACTGCTATTGTGGTAAGACGTGTCATTGTACTTTTATATAAACCTTGCGATGTATGTTAGAATGCTTACTAATTTGAGTTATGCGAGGTGACTATAGTTGGAATCTGCTTTGTAATAATAGAAGCCTGGCCGCGCATTTTTCTACTCGATTTTAGGTTTTAATATAACTTATATTCTAAATATACTAATGTAAAAACAAACAAAAACAACAACAACAAAAAATAGATATGAATAACAACAAAAATAGTAATGTGTTGTTTACAATCGTGCAAAGGCCGCACATTTATATAAAACTTAGATGAATTCCATATAATTTATTTTATGGACAATGAATTTTACCCTGACTATACTAATTATTGTTATGTTGTTTTTAGCCGGAGTTCAATTCGAACAGTTTTCTGTACTGCCGTAAATAGGGCAGTGCGAAACGGCCTTGAAGCCCAGTGATATGAAAAGTACGTCCATCGAGAAAATTGGCGCATAAAAATGCACTCATTGCTCATACATACATTAAAAAGACCTTAAATAATGTAATTGATATAAAACATTAATTTACAATCGAATGAAAGTTTGAATATCGAATAATACCTACTCCGTTCAAAGTCCTTGAACTTTTCCTTGGGTGATTGTATTGACAGCTATTGTAATTTATGATCATAGATTGTGATTGTGGCTTCGAGAGTGTTGTTAACCCCATAGTCACGAACAAAACAGTGTCTTATACATAAAAGTTACCCTAGATAATGCAATGCTAAGATAATAGTGCGAAAATTGCTCCAATGTTTTTAAAAGTTACACTCTGCTATCACAAGGAACATTATTTAGCAAAAAATAAATATCAAACGCTGTTCCCTTGATGGTGTAAGTTATTTTTCCGCAATTTTTGCACAAACCACCACTTTTTTTGCACAAAAGAATTCTCCCCTCATTGGAAAGACTTGACAAACTACAGATACTACCAACGGATATAATGTACACCTACAATCAGGACAATTATTTGTGAGTGACACGAATAGTAATAATAATTGTTCAATGTAAGGATTAAATAGTCAACACTCAGCGCTCTGTGGCAATAAGATGAATGTCAAGTAAAATCAGTATCTTTTAGTTAATATCAAAACGGTTTTGTACCAGTTGTCGAGTTTTCCAAAAATTTCTTCACAGGAGCTCTAGTTATGATCCCTAGACCCTAAAACAACCGCCAGTTAAAAAATTTATATATATATATATATATATATATATATATATATATATATGTATATATATATATATGTATGTATGTACCTCAATTTTACCGGCACGATAGAGGTTGTTAAGGTTCAAACTTTGACGAAAAATCAACAAGGCAAAAATTAAGGTTAAGTTCGTGAATGGGGGATATTCCCCTAAAGGGGAGGACTGGGGGGCAGATTTTCAAAAAAATTAAAAAAACACGAAATCTACCTCTGCGGGTCTGCTGCGGATCCGATTTTTTTTATGTTAATTTGACGATAATTGAAGAAATTAAATACGTTTAAATAAAATCCAACGACAATTTTTATTGTTGTAAGTTATTTTGCTAGCCGACTTGGCGAAAAAATATATTTTGAGCATGGGCACATATTCTGCCTAATTGGCGATGTAGTGGTCACTTCGCCAATCGCCACGGCATCGAATTTGTGTTGTTAAGTTAGAGTATTTTACTAAACATTAATTCTTGTAATGATATATTCATAGGTATAAGGTTTTTCTTAAAAAAATAATTAAATTCGTGCTTGTAAATTTCGGGTTTAGTTAACAAACTGTACCTGTTATACAAAGTTATAATTCCATCGAATCTTAAATTATTACTAGTATTACTACATATTTTTCACAATTTCCTTTCGACAGTGGTTTTACATTAGCATACACACATACATACATAAAAGTATCTATTTCAATCTGTTACAAATGAAACAAATTTTTGTACTCGGTGTACTCTTAGATAATGTTGCCAGGTTAATCCAGACCAGACCATGAATCAGCTGGAATAACTTGTATCACTCAAATCAAATTACAATATCATCCTTTCTAAGACAAACACGCCTGAGCAAATTAGGGGTTAACATTGTCAAACAAATATTGCCCTCGCTCACAAATTATTTATCAGTGTCTTAACGGACACTTTAGGACACAGAATTAGGGCACAATGTACACCAAGTCTCAAAACTAGAATCTATAAATAAGACAAATATTGTCCCACGTGTTATCGAGCTCTCGACGAAACGTCGGAAACACATTTTGCAACTTGTTGGATGTTTTTTAAACAACTATTATTACACACGACGCGGTGACGGACTTTATAACCCAGTTATATTTTTTCGATAAGTAGTCTACCAAAAATAAAGGTACTATAGAGTATTAAAGGTCTCCTGAAAACAATAAGGAAATGAAGTTCGCTGGTTTGCCAATTAAGGTATCGATGTCTGGTTCTAGTATCTAGTCGAATCGCTACGACAGCATATCGGCTTCGGTAAGAATTACCTCGGCACAAACAACTTCATCCAAATTTGCGTTGGTTGCCTATTAACCAGTAAACTAGCAAAAATCAATACACATGCTGGATGATAGTTTTAGTCTGCAAGGGTCATTTGTGTACGTTTAATAAACCTTTCTCAAAAAGATTATATTAGTTACGGAGAAATACTGATTTTCGTTTCCATCTAACCTCCATTTCTTTTGTCCTCCAGGCGTACTCCGTCAGTATTACAATGACGACACAGAATCCTGGGCTTGGGTGCGAGCAGCCGTCCGAAGCGGTTGCCTCCTCGCTTGGAGGGACGGCACTCTTCCCAGAAGGGCTGCGGCTCGCTTACCACTCAGGGACTTGCATCTGCGCACCGCTACATTGTTGCCAAACGCGTTCCAGCTCTCCCGGCTCCGCGACGACTCTGCCGTCGCCACGTTTCAGGTAATTATCCAAGAGTTTTTAATAGTTTTTTCACCATCCTACAACAACCTTAATACATACTTTCTAAGACTTGTTCGAGAATAGCAAGACATGGATATAAAATATCCTAAAACCTCTGGGGCTTTATTATATTCAACGGGATACGTACCTAATGTGCTTCCACCGGCTGCTTCTTTGGCATACCATGTAACGATGTTTAAACCGAAGAATTGGGTAATTAGTGAAGCACACTATTACTAGTCTCACCAAGAGTTATTATTGCGCTCAAGTACCGTACAATTAAAAGATTCCTAGTACAGAATATTCGAAAAACAAATTGAACACTAATTCGGGCTACAGTTAGGTTTTGTTCGTTCACTGACATTTTTACAGACTGCTGCAACATAAATCTATTTAATATAGTTGCAAATTGCACCATCACGTTCAGTCACTTGTTTGCATAAATCAGCCACTTATTAGCACTTAGCCAATGAAAAAATCACGAGATTTTATCACGGTATGTTTTTAAAATGAACCTGTCAACCATGTGATTGTATTTCTATAATATTAACGTTTATTGTTTACTTTTTGTCTGTAAATCACTTGACAAGTACACGTATGAAAATTTGATTAGCAATTGCACGGGTAAATCACACGAATGAAGAGCTGTCGATGATTCGTATTTAGTTCCGGTTTATATCTCTTCTGCCTAGGCTACTATGCTGGCAGAGATTATAATTATATAACTGGTTTTGGGCCAATTCTTTTAACAGATTTTCGAGTACACATTTGTTTAATCGCATTTTAATAAGTGTCTCTAAACTGCATGTTAAACATTTGCACAACTGAAAAGTTGAATATGGTGAAACTATTATTTTCTATTATATCTGCCAAATGTACCCATGTTCTCGCAAATAAAGACTTCATTCATTCATTAATACAAGAGACTTCTGATTCCGACTTCAAACTTCTAACTTACCCCTAGCTTCCATCAACCCTTAGAGATAAATCCCTATACAGTTATACTATCTTTGATCTGTGAATATCTCGGATTAACCAGTCTGGAGTAGTTAATTAAGCAGATTTACTTGGTTTTTATTAAGTTAAAAGCCATAAGGAGCAATTTTAATGCAGTTTAAGTAACATAAAGTTCAATGTTGTACTTCTTATTAAACTATACATATTTCATTGTTTTTTATTTTGAAGATTACTTTTTGCAAAAAGTGAAAAAATAGATAATGATTTTTAAGTCGCACGATAATACTAAAGAGGCATTGAAATGGTTGAACTTTTGTTTAAAAATAATTATCAAGATCGTTTCATAAGAATGCTTATTCTTGATTAATGATATTTGCAAAATTCATCTCCATTATGATTTGCGTAGCTAATGCGTTTTATTGAAAACTGCGATTCATCATTTACCTTACAACCGTCATTTACGGACTGTCATTTTTGTCAATACGATAGACTGATAATAGGCCCCGGTTGTAGTAGTAATGTATAGTAGTTATAATTAATGACATTTAATACTAACTTTTTAATATGATGGTTTACGTGCGATTGCGCGATATATAATTTGCGACCAGTAGAAGATTTTTTGCCGTAATTATATAATATATTTTCCAAACGAACATTTCCTTGTTAAGTATGTTTATAAAATGGTTTCATTCTCTTGTCGCAAATGATTTTGTTCTTGAATTATTGGTTATAATTCATATTCATTCATTCATATTGGTTAGCTCTTCTAGAATGCCGGGTCTCTTCTTAAAGTTACAATCTAGCACACTTGACCACACTAAACCGTTCTAAAAACCAGTTCATGGTCTTGCTTTACTATAAAACGTGCCCCTATAAAACCTTGACCCTACTACTTCTTTAAATTAAAGAAATCCTCTTTCAAACATAATATATAGACATGTAATTAAAAAAAGAACGCTTACAATACGCGACAAGTGATTGTAACGTTTCTGTATCAAATGTACTACACTATGCAGTCACGTACGACGGTCATTGTCTAGAAGACAATGCTTTCATAAATAATTATCTACACAGATGTCATATGACCCTATCAGAAAACTAATGCAGAATAAATAAAAAATATTTATACTTTGACATGTCTGTTTGAGAAGCACTCTTAAGATTTTTGTTAGGATATTTATGCATATACACAAGTAGATTTATGCCGCGTTCCTATAATCAAGAAACGATTCGTTTTGCTTACGGACGGTAAAAACTCCTTGAATTTTCAACGAAAATTTTACCGTTCGTAAGCAAAACGAATCGTTTCTTGATTATAGGAACGCAGCATTAAAGAACAAACTATCACTTGCAATTTCTTTGGATGGTGTTGATTTCCTTTGACATAAATTGCCTATGTATACATGTATACCTCCCGTGTATTTGCTGACAGTCCTGACTATGCTACAACACCCTATATACTTAAAACATCACACTAAAGGTACAGATTTTAGTTGTTTAGTGGTTCGGTCTAAACGGTGACATGGCTTTAACAGATTATAACGAAAATCGAAAATGTTGGTCTTAAAGGTTACTCCTCTGGAGATTATTAACGGTTTTTTATGTTCACCTCTTAATTCTGAAATTAATTTTGGCGAATAAGTACTTGAGCTACATTGGAGAAAAGATACTGTTTTAGCAACACACGTATGTAGTAGTGTAATGCATAATGCTCGCGATCGCGCGCCGCGTATATTACAAATTATAAGCGTGTCTTGCGTTTCATGAAACGTATTGAAGTATTTAAGGAGCGATGTTGCAAAAATTTCACAATAGTCAGTATGACAAGTAATATAATAAAAAGTCTATACCATCAATAACGGACTTCCTTATAAAGGTCTGGCGAAGTTCGATTTCATCAAGAAAAACAATTTTATAAAACCCGGTATAGCTTCCTACTAATAAGTGGATATATATACTCACTTCAGTTAATGTCATTCACGTCTTACAAGACGTTAGACCCCTTTCGCGTAACGCCTTTCTCACGATTCGTACACTTTAATAGACCTCAATAAAACGAAACATCCGTAAATCAAAGACCTTTGTGCACCGCGACCTTTTCATGTACCTATTCACCATAAGAAGGGCTAGAAGCGCGAAGGTGTTGACACAAAGAAACACGTTTAAGAAAACTCCCTTTAATAATACTGGCAGTACAAAAAATATCTATTAATGCAATATGACCGTGACTCGTTTTGTCCTTAAGATCAGATGTTCTATTATTGTCACCCTATGAAATTGACTTGCCCACTTTTTATATTCATTCTAGGATAAAACTTTTTAAAATTATATTATGCAAATCGTAACAATCCTTTAGAAGATTAAGTCATAAATCTGGTCTCCAAGTTGAATGTTACAATTAAGTTTATTGTTGCAGACTTGCAATGCGGCTGAATATACGAGATGGGTGCGTGCGCTCTGTGTCGAAATCCTGGGCCAGACTCCACTACCACAAGTACGATTTTTGGACGTACTACCCGCCACGGATACTGCGAGCCGAGAACCAAAGAAAGAAGCTCCTCAACTTGAGACTCCCCTATGTCCGCCAAAAGCGCCCCCGCGAGCTCGTCGGAGGTTGCTGACGTCGACTGAGACGTTACTGCCGCGCAGGGATCATTCCCCCGCAGCAACGGATGAAGGCATCGTCGTGGAAGACGACGACTACGACTCTTCGTCCGACCGCAGCCTCGACTTAACCCTGTCCCTCGACGCCTTGAAGACCACAGACGTGGTCGATGCGCCAGTACGGATGGCAGAGGTCATCAAATGTAACAATTGTAGCAAACTAAACGCGGGAACTCAGCAACATCACACGTTGCCGCGTGCCGCACGCTCAGAATCGGAACAAGGTCGACGATACTTGAAAAGATGGGAGGGGACGGCGGGAGGCGCAGAAAGGGGCCGGTACGCAATGGAGGCGGCTAGACGCAAAACTGCGTCGATGGAAAACCGGGCGAGATCATGCTCTCCGAATGTACATGAAGCTATAGCTAAGTATGTACCTGTGCGGGAACGTAGAGCATTGTTTGAATCAATGTCCCGAACGACGGCGAGTAGTCTAGCACGGAGTAGTGAGCAGCTGGCTCGTATCGAGAGAGCACCCGCGGAGACAACACCGAGACGGGCAACCTCACTTCACGACCTACAAGCACCGCCGACGCGTTCAGTGAGCGACCTCAGGCAGTTCTTCGAGGCGGTGGCGCGCGGCGCGGGTAGTTGCGGCGTGCAGCGCCATAGTGCGCCGCCTAACCCCGTGCCGCGCGCCTTTACCTCACTCACGTGCGCCTGACGCATACTTTTTTGTAAATATTGTAGATAGAACTATGCGTTGACCGCTATCTCACTAAGTCGTTCGTTTTAAGACTGTTAAAAGTATTGTTATAGATGTACCTAATATAAATAAAATGAGATGTATTGTCTATTATTCAGCAGTTTTATTGTGACTTTGACCCTGTGTTGAGGAGCTGTGTCGATCGTAGGACATGTCTTGCGTAAACTCAATCGAATGTAATGATTTATGTAGCCTTGTTCTGTCTCGATGTATTGTCTTTATTGAAAAGTCAATTTGTCACGAGGCAATTACTGTAAGTAAGTCATTATATTTTATACAGTATTTGTCTACGGAGAAGGTGAAATGTCAGTGCGCGCAAAGGTCGACTGTTACGGTGCTCGTGTCCTCGAAGTTGTCTTACTCTGTTGTAAGCACATTATATTTCTTAACTTTAAACGCCGCACATAGCTATTGTTGTGTGTTCAATTGTCAAAATTATAACAGAACGGTAAGTGCCCATTTAGTTCAACTTAGAGCAAAATAACGTAGGTACTTTGTACTACCATTATGCAAATTGCTTTCAAAGTAACACAAGTTACCTTGAACATTTAAGAGTTTGTCGCCAAATGTTTTTGCAGCACATGCGTGATCAAACTTTCCATATGGCATAGTTATCCTTAGGTACTTGAATATGTCGTTGTCGTGACAAATGCTCTTCCTTTCTATTATAAACGAAATTGGTCTGCACGAATGATAAGATTTCAAAAATAATACAGAACGATTATATGACTCACAGTTGATAACTAATGACCCCTTTCGACACAAAGGCTTTCAAACCTCTCATGAGATTAATTTTTAATGGAAATGATATCATTTAAAAAGTGGTAGATATCTGTGGCAGGTCACGTACGTTCACGGAAATGAAAGAGATTTACATTGAGAAATTATTTGTAACTAGCAGCGCCCCGCGGTTTCACCCGCGTAAGTCCCGATCCCGTTTAAATATCGGGATAAAAAGTAGCCTATATGTTAATCCAGTTCTCCAGCTATCTACATACCAAGTTTCATAGCAATCGGTTCAGTGGTTTTTGCGTAAAAGAGTAACAAACATCGATCCATACCTCCTCACAAACTTTCACGTTTATAATATTAGTAGGATTGTGTCAGTGTGTAAGAGGTGATTAGGTTCTTTACAGTTAGTACTAAGGAACAAATATCTTCTGGTTCAAATATTTTATTGATTGATGATGACAATGATTTAATAAATCATCAATCAATCAATAAAATATTTTTTTTACTGTATACCGAGTCTGTCTATATTAATAACTATTATACAGCTGTCACGCTGAACGTTTTTAGAAAATAAAAAACGGACTGATATCTATAGAAGCCAGTTAATATTGTTATTGCTTTTCGAAGTAGTCTCCGTCCCTTTCTAAGCACTGTCACATGCGATGAAACCATTGACTGAAGCAGTGAGCCCACTCTTCTTTAGGAATCTCTTCCACGCCTTTTTCAAACGCAGCCACGGCATCTTCAGGGTTCATAAACGAATTCCTTTAAGTTTATCTTTAATTTTTGGAAATAACAGTCACAAGGTGCCAGTTCGGGACTGTAAAGAGGATGACTCACTAGCACCACACCTTCGATAGTCCGTCTGGCGGAGTGAGCCAGAGTGTTGTCGTGGTTGAGGAGGATCCTTCTTAGGCGTGCTGTCCAACATTTTCCAAGACAACTGGTTGACAATGACTGACATACCAATCTGCAATCACAGTCCTTTAATCTTCTAGAATGATTGTTGCGAAATGACCCGTACGTCCAAAGAATGAGGCAATCAATGAGCTGCCCTTCTGGCTTCTTTACTTTTGTCGGCAAATCTTCGAATGGAAACATCCTTGGCGCAGATTGTCTTTTGGTTTCGGGTTCGTAACAATATAATTATCCAGCTTTCATCACTTGTGACGATGCCATATACAGCATTCGAGTCACCTCCGTCATACTTTTCAAGCATTGAGCGACACCAATCCAAACGACGGCGTTTTTGATCTTTCGTCAAAAAAACGCCGTCGTTTACATGATAATATAGGCATCAGAAAGCTTCTTCTAGATAGTACAAAGCTTTCTGACGCCTAAATGTTCATGTAAGACTTTTTGTACTTGATGGTATTAGCCGCACGTTATCTTCAGTAGTGACTGTAGAAGGACGTCCTTCTCAAGAATTGTCAGTGAGTTTGCCTCGACCACCACAATTAAACTCATTAAACTATTTGTAAACAGTGCCACGAGATGGGGCGGGCTTCGTAATGAAACGCCATTCGAAGTCTATCGTAACATTCTGTTTATCATATCAAAGTTGTTATAAATCATTGAGCGAAAATTTTCTCTAGTCAAATCCATTTCGATGCGCGACAGACACTTTTTAAATTGCCGCCAATTTACAAAAACAAATAATATACCTGTCTATCTATCTATCTAATACTTTTAAACGAACAATTCTATAGGTATGTATATACATATTATCTGAATCTCGAAAAGGGCTGCAACGATCTTCATGAAATTTTGTATACAGATACAGTTTTGCATTTCAAGTTCAACTAGTTGTATTTCCTGTAAAAACGCAATTTAAAAAAAAAGGAAACGATTTTACAAAAAGCTACCGAGAGTTCCTAATTCGAAATTTAAATAAATTTTTCATCGGTTGCTTTTTTTTATTTACCTATTCTAAAAACTTTTAGTGTGACCCACGTATGTATGTAAAGATCAATCAATTTAAAAATCATAATAATTTTTCGTAACTGATTCTACCGGTGTATATTTCGTACCATTCGATATGACAGTAATAATAAAAATTTTGGTTATTTATTACACAGCACTATATTGAGACCCAAATATTTTTTTCGGGACCACGAATAAAGGTACTTCTATACATTTTTATAATATATTATGTATTACACGTAAATACATCCAGATCAATGCGAATACTCATATACTTATATATTTTTTATTTTATTAAAAGAAAACTCTCGCATTAGGAATAATTCCTGTGTTGCGGACTGGACTTTACAAACATTACAACAACAGACTCAAATAACACTCAGACTAGGAACTAATTTTGAATCACACTAATTTTAATTTTATCCCGTGTCGAATCGCACGAAACAAGACTCGAGGCGAGCACTGTAACCATTGCACCAATCATAGGTACATACGAATATGACTGAACCGGAATCGAATCTGCTACCTGGTGAGGTGCAGTCGCAAGCCTCAATCTCGGTTTTCGAACATCAGGTACCTTCGAGAACCTTGCAGAACTTTCAAATATGTAGATTAAGATAATTTTCCTTCAATGTCAACGCAAGCGGTTTCTCATACGACCATGAACTTCGAAGTTAGAGGTGTGCAACCGTAGATTAAATCATAACCTCCACCCATCGTGAGAAGTCAAAGCAACGCAATTTATATGAATAGTACCTACTCAGCCACGCGTTGCTGTGGCTAAGTAATTTGCAAAAAAAAACATTGTACCTATCTTATCTCTCATCCTGCTCGCTTATCCATTAATCACGTGGGGCTCGAAAAGGCACGAAATGTCACAAGGGGGAGGGGGGTAGAGTGAGATATCACGTGTATTAATTTTTTCGTAGAACGCGCAATTATATCTGTATTTAAAGATAATATTTTTAAATATATTTTGAATTTAAAAAAATACATGTGATTTTGGCTAGGAAGGGTTTGGTAGTCTAAAACCTCTCCACGTATCACTAGGGGGGTTAAAAGTTGCTAAAAAAACCATTCCATTGGATGATCCCTTTATTAGTTCATTCACGCTTCTACCTCTTAATGGGTTGCCAACTGTTCTATAATTTGCCATTGCATGCCATTCACGTAATAGAGGACAAGCCTTTTGCCGCCAACCGGGCGCTTGGGGAATTAAAATAGGCAAATTAGGAGTATATTGAAACGGATAAATGAGTAAGAAGGAAAGAGTTAGATATTACTTATACGGAAGGTTTGGAAAGAGTAAGCAATAACTCTAATTACTAGCATTGTTATTTACTACGGACACTACTGGATAACAAATGTAAAAACGTCACTGTTGGTCTAGTGGTTAGTGATCCTGACTGCTGAGCCTGAGGTCGTGGGTTCTATTACCACCCAGGACAAATAATTAGGTGATGAGTAGAGATCGGATTATGTGCATTTGCATATTTACCCCATTCACAGCGGAAGTTGCATATGGCTATATTTATTATTTTGGTAAGTTTTACACCCTATTGATAAGTGTAACAATAAACTTTATAATAAACAAATTTCGCCAAACACACCACACAATTTTCACTTATAAATGTAGTTTGATTGATTGAAAACTATTTCGTTTAGAACACCTACCTACCTACCTGATTGTGTACGTTTACAAAAATGTTAAATAATTTTTCGTTTTAGTCCATTATTATCGTCTACAAGGTTGTTACATTGTGGTACCTCTATTGATAATTTATGATTGAATAATTCAGTAATTATATGGTTATTTAGAAATAAAATAATTTATGATTGAATAATTCAGTATTTATATGGTTATTTAGAAATAAAATAATTTATGATTGAATAATTCAGTAATTATATGGTTATTTAGAAATAAAATAATTAAAACCTTCCACTTTTTTCCTTTTTTTTAGTTTTTAAAACTTTAATGTTGCATATTTTACAAATTTTCATGCATTTTTCATGCTTATTTGCATGCATATTTCAAGCTTTTTATGTTGCATATAATCCGGTCCTTAATGATGAGCATGATCAATTTTGTTCTGTGTCTGGGTATAATTTATCTATAATATATATGTATTTTTAAATATATAAGTAGATATGTCAGTAGTCTGGTTACCATCTGGATATGAGCCGTGTATAAGATGTGTCAAGTTATTATTATTACTTTTATATAAAAATATGGGTATGTTTTGTTACCTTTGTTAAACGCTTATTCTTTTACAAAATGCTATAATGAATATTCTATTAGCCATGTTGTAATATCACAGACCACGACTGACATCGGACAATGACGAATGGTGTAATTATTACATCAATTGACATAAATGCTTTGTAAACATTGCGTTTGTTAAGACTGAGGAAATCAAAGCTGGAACTAATGTGTATTGTACTCACACACAGCATATTGAAGTTCTAGCTAACCCCCACGGCTCTGTCCAAGTGTAGGGTGCCAATGTGTTGTGTACTCACACACAACATATTAAAGTACTAGCTAACCCCACGGCTCTGTCCACATTAATGATGGTTCATCATCATCACTTCAGCCTGATACTCAAGAGTCACAAGTGCGTTGCCGGCCTTTAAGGTGGCAGTAGGGTAAGGATGGAAGAGAGGGAGGGAAGGGTTAGGGCCTCCGGTAACCTCACTCACTCGACGAAAAGCAATGTAAGCATCGCTTCACTGCCGGTTTTCTGTGAGGCCGTGGTAGCACTCCGGTCGAGCCGGCCCATACGTGCCGAAGCATGGCTCTTCCACTGTAAAAGCCTTTCCAACGTTGATGGCATATAATATAACAAATTGTAATAATCGTTATTTATGCAAGGCAGGCTCAATATAATAATTTAAAATATTTTTTTTTTTACTTTTCAGAGTACAGATACGGGTTTATATGTAGAGGTGGGCCAATAATTAATGACAGGTGCTAAGTAATACCACTGCCAAACAAAACTGCCGTTAATTTCCCCCTCAACTAATCGCTATTCGCGTGTTAAAACCCCTACTGGTCGTTCTCTATGATTATGTATAAGTATAAAGTTATATTTTATATCGGGGTAAGGACAAAAAGGTAAATACATAATTGTAGCCAGCCTTTGGGTAATTATTTTTTTGTTTGTCACGACTATACCTACATTACATACATACGAGTATTTACCCGAAGGGGTTTTAATTATAATAATAAGTCCAAGCACGTTGTCTGAACATTAAGATAGCTATATTTTTGGTTTTATCTAATAGACTACATACCAGTATTTAGATTTTCCTAACAAACACTCTAATAACGACTTTTCCGATACATGGCATTGAACCCAGGATCTCGCGATGGCACCAACTAAGGATCAGAGATGCAGCAAATAATTGTTAGTTAAGTATGCACAACATTAGCATAACAGCTCTTGAAGGCTTACGCCTTCAAGAGCTGATTGTCGTCAGTAAATAGTTGCCAGGTATGGTATCGAATTAGAATTCTCAAAATTGACGAGACAGTATTACAAAAACAGTACCTAGTGTACCTACCTCCCTATCTATAGCTATCTATTACTGATTAAAATTATGTTTTATTGAGTGGATAGTTTTAGTGTGGTTTTAGTTTTCCTAACAAAAATCCTAATAACGACTTTTCCGATACATGGCATTGAACCCATGATCTCACGATGGCACCAACTAAGGATCAGAAATGCAGCAAATAATTGTTAGTTAATGATGCACAACAGTAAGCCTTCAAGAGCTGATTGTCGTCAGTAAATAGTTGCCAGGTATGCATTCGAATCAGAATTCTCAAAATTGACGAGACGGTATTAAAAAACAGTACCTACCTACCTATAGCTATCTATTATTGATTCAAATGATGTTTTATTGATTGGATAGTTTTAGTGTGGTTTTAGTTTTAGTCTTGTTACTATTACCGAATAGGTAGGTACTAGTTGCCAGGTATGGATTCGAATCAAAATTCTCAAGATTGGCGAGACGGTAGTAAAAAAACAGTACCAGCAAATTAGTACTTACCTATATAGGTATCTATTATTGTTTCAAATTATGTTTTATTGAGCAGATAGTTTGTCTTGTTACTATTACCGAATACTCAATAACTTACTAGGTATATCCCTAATTATCTTATAGTGTCTTCAAACTTACCTTCCAAAAGCGACCAACGGAAACTTCATTCAAGCTTGCGTATGTCAGCACGGTACATAATCAAAATCACGCTACACCATGATCCATTATAAAATATGATCCACCTTCCATTTCTTTCTATCATATAAATATAGAAAGAGAGCAGAGTATCCGTCCCATCACAACATGGGTGTTTCATTTAATACTACCAAATTAGCAGCCGGAATGTGGCCGTGTCGAATGTTGGCTGCAACCTCACAAACCCGTAATTCAATCTAGAAAAAACGTACAATAGAGATAGTTTAGGAAAGGAAAAAACATAAAGGGCGCCGAGGGATGAGACAGGTAGCGGATCACTAAGGATTTTGATAGAATACATATTTATAAAAGTTTTTAACGGTCATAGTCGTAAAAAGACGTACCGTTGAAGGAGATAGTGCATGTTCTATTTTTAGACTTTTGGGGCTTTTTATTACTAATCATAGACAAATATATATATAACTTGGACAGGTCAAATATATACCGAACACGCCTGTAGCTTTTTGAAGTCGTTTACGCATAATTTAACATTCTTTAACACACATTGATTAAAAAATAAAACTCTACAAATAAACTTTAAGTATTAAAAATTCCACATTCCTCCGTCCGCGAACTTTGCTTAAAAAGAGGTACAAAGAATTCTCTCTATGTATTAATATATCGATCATAACAGCCGTCACCGCGTCGTGGTCTAAACCTAGTCATTTTGAAATTTGAAAGTTGTATCTCTTAATTCAAAAATTGATGATTGACCTAATATAGCAGAGACAGTTATTTTTGTCTGTGAGTATATTACGTACAATACCTACTAATAACGTTCAAGTTATTCAAGACTACAAACACTTTGCCTATGGTAGGTATACAAATTTTGAACTAACTTATGCCGCGTTCCAATAAACAAGAAGAATTTTCAAGGAAAATTTTACCGTCCGTAAGCAAAACGAATCGTTTCTTGTTTATTGGAACGCGGCATAAGATAACAAATTACGTATCTCTTTTTGTTGAAATTAGGTAGGTTGTATATAATTATGTGTAGCAATAAACTCCTTGGTATTTATCTTTTAAAAACTTGACACTTGTCACTTGTCGTGCTTTTGTTCTTAAGAATATATTTTTTTTCTAAAACCTATTAAGATATAAAATACTATATAAAATAATTCTATAGTATGTACGTTTTATTTACGATCCATGGGACATATATACTTTGACCCCATACTTTTCATAGAAAGAGGAATTAAAACTGCGGTTCACTAACTAAAAGTTGTTAACAAATTGTATAAAATCCTATTATCGTATCTTTTCTGAATACGAATTGAATGCTTTGTGTTATTCTCGCGGATGAGATAGTTTTCAGTCTGGAAATCAACCTAGCTTCATTTCGCTTCTAATAAAGCTTATTCTCCGTAAACCACATGCACGCCGGTTAATTTTCCACACAAACTCGCGTTTTTTAACGTCCACAAATAAACATAACTAAGAAACTCAGTTATATGGTAGCCTAAATTTCAACCTCAATAACACTTAAACGTAACGGTTATCTTTTAACAACGTTGTTGACTTTTTTATAACTCACTGGCTTCCCGCTACCGACTGTGATCGCGATAGATTTCACGTAGAAACAGCGGTACCAAATTTCTCGCTCTTATCACTGTTAGATTTCAGTGAAATCTTCCGTGTTCATAAAATACTTCTCCGAAGATAGAAATGTCTCTCCGGGTCCGTTTAAAGTTGCGCGTTATCTGTCAGGTGTATATTCTTTATGACTAAACCCTTCATTGGATGTTCTTAAATTTTAATGAATTTTGGATATAAAAGATCTATTGGCGCGGCGCGACTTGGGGATAATACTAAGTCCCCCGCCGCGTCTGCCTGTCTGTCTGTCTGTATGTTCGCAAAAAACTGAATGAACGGATTTTCATGCGGTTTTCACTAATAGACAGAGTGATTCATGAGGAAGGTTTAGGTGTATATAATTTGTACCCGTACGAACCTGGGGCGGGTTGCTAGTTATAGATAAATTACACCCAGACACAGGACAAATGATCATGTTCATCACACAATTATTTATTCTAGGTGACCTCTGGCTCAGGAATCAGGATTACTAATCACTAGACCAACAGGCCAGTACTGTGACTGGCTGTGACTCTCTATTCGCTTTAATTCTATTTTTATTATTATTGATAATTGGAATAGGCGTTTGTCTTCCATCTCACTTCATGGAAATTGACGATGAAAACGAAGATAGTAGGTACATATACACTATTTATTGGTTTTTCTTTAACTTTCAATAACCATCAATTTCGATATTTCACATCTGCCGTGCCGACCACATTTTGGATTTGATCCATAAAAAAACAACCGACAAAACTCAAACTGGAAGAATAGAAGGTAAAAATATCCACACCGTATGTCATATCATACTTACAACAAAAAAAAACTATAGTGACCTAAGACCTTCATGATCAAAAGTGGGAGAATACACATTAACGGAACGACGTAGTTATCTACAGCTCGAATAATCCAATACACGCCGTTCAGCTGCAGTAGGGAGTTATACAGTACGATTTACGAGGGACGTCATTTGTACAAAACCGAGCTGTCACAATACACTGATTACATATTAGAAGACTCTAGATGTACTATCCAAAATCGTGCAACAATGTATCCACATTGTAACACGATTTTGTTAGGATAAGTACTTAATATAATTTTACTGAGTAAATCCTTGAGATTCAAAGTGCCTACAAGAGCGGCACGTACTTCAGTTTCAATATACGGCGTTCAATTTAAAATTAACATGAAAAGTATAAACAGTTCATTGTGAGCAAAGGTATCCGTCCACACAGCCAATATCAATCAGATAACTCGGTCAGTGAATGCTCTGGCCTTGAACGTGACTGGCAATACTGTTTTTTTTTGGAGTGGTACAGTTCTATTTACTGGAACCTTACAAAAACTAGTATTAAGTATTTTAGTTTATCAATATTACGTCCTAGTAAAATAAAGTATAAATTGAATATTACCGATTCGTATCTGGTTGGGCTCCTTACCGACGGCATATTTATATTGTAGCCTAATTTGCAGCGACATCGTTTATTATAGTACTTTTCAAACCATTTGAAATATAATTATAAGAATTATGGACTCGTAAATTACCTTTGATTTTTGTTTCACTTACTGGACACGACAGCTTTTTAATAATCTATTTCTGTTTCCTTTTATACCTACTTATATATTAATAATGCAAAAACTTAAAAAACGGCCTCTACCTTCTCGAAACTGAATAATTTATTAAAAATGAGATGAACCACATCACCCAAAGAACTTATTTTTATAATATGAAGATGCATTGCCTTTAGCGGGTTGTCCTTAGGATCAAAATTAAAAACGTGATCGGCTCGCGGCTCTTTCGTTTTTAAATATCGCGGTCATTCGCTGTCAAACTAATCTGTATTCATGCATTAATTGATGACAAACATCAAAACACCCGTGGGTATATTAGCCTCAAAAATATTTATCAAACGGTGGCTAGACTGGTTAGTAAAAAGTTATAAATGATTGTACTTCCCCTGTAATTTCATTTATACGCCTTTTATCGCATACAGCTCTACAATAATCACATTATAAGGGACACACTGTTGTGCAATATTTTTAACCGATGAAAAAAAAAGAGGAGGTTCTCAATATTCAACGCTCTAAAAACTGTTAGTAGACTTTATAGGGTATAGGGCTCTGTTTCCGCATTTAGACTTCTAGGCGGTCCATTATGTGTAGACCTTAAATAAACAAACAAACAAACAAACACTACTTACGGCGTAGTACTACTGAATTAAGTTAGTAGAGGGGAGAGTTGAAAACGAACTAGGGACGCGATTGGTGTTGTGAGTGCACAAGTAAAGACACCGATTTTCTAAACTAAATCCTGAAATCGTGCAACTATTGGAGTTGCACGATTGCAGGGTTGCCTGGTTTAACAGGAACGATTGTTAGAAGTGTATAAAAAAACTAGGTATAAAATATTATAGAAAATCCGGTCTGCAGCGTCTCAAACTTAATTGTATAAAAATATCTTTAAAACAAAATCAACAAAATCGTAAAATTATGTATAATGTAGGTATATGTTGATGATTCGCATTATGGCTACATAAACAATACTTTCACTACTTGGTTGTTGCTTCGCTTTTACTATACAATACTCTTTATTGTACACCATGAGGAACAGTTTACAATATTTCCCAAGACAAACACATAATGGTACCAACGGCGGTCTTGGCGATATTTGCGATTGCTTACAGACAACCTTTAGATGGACAGATGCAATGGATTTGTTTATAGGGCAGTTAACAGGTGCACGAGAAAAGAAATAAACACATACATATATATATATATATATATGCCGATATTAGAAACAAATATCCAGTATTTTTACTGTGACAGATAGTGATCAGAAACCATTTTTTTAAAATGGGAAGCTACTGATCACGCCTAGTGGATTCAGGCAATGCTGTCCACAAGCGAGATGCATGTACCGTTAGCGAATTGTGACGGAAATTTGTGGAATGCAAGGGTATTTTCAGTCGTGGATTTTCCTCGCAGGAGTGTCATTTAGGAACTCGCTTTACATTTCTAACTCTGTATCCCTAGTATGAAATGAATAGTTTACGTTAGACCAAGGTAGTCGAATCCCTCCTTATAGATATGAAACTTTAGACTCCCACCGTTTTCGCAGATATGCTGTCAGTCACTACATATATCGTTTATTCGATAACACTCGTCACTACTCAGAACTACATTAAAAAAAACAGATCAATGCTGTCAGCATTCGTTTCATCAAGGATAACTTCCAAACCGAGTGATATGACAAAAAAAAATACATTAGAATGTTAAACAGCAGGTGCAAGGTTGGTACGAATAAGGTTAGCTATGTCGCGATACAATCATTATGCCAATATACAATAACGTGCATAGCACTCCATAGAATTTAAAGATCAAAATCCCTCGACAATAATAAATGTCAGCTCTATGTGAATAATGTAGTAAGGTACGACCATGAACTGGTTGCTAGAAAGGTTCAGTGAGCTTATTCGCTTACTGATTCGTGATTTGGTGTTGACTAATCGGGAGTCATGACATTCCACTAAACCATAAATGTGTAAACGTAATCATTCAATAAGCCTATCATAATTCACTGCTGGACTTCGGCCTCTCTCAATGCGATCCACAACACCTGGTCCTCCGCTCTCCGCCGGCCGTGTAAACAAATCCGCCGTGTAATGGATACACCAAAAATTACCCGAGGAATTACAGCACAGCTAATTTCTATTCGAAATGTAGTCGCCCGACCAGGGAAGACCGCGGATAAAAGTCACTACCATCGTAATGACATCCCTGGTGTAGCGGTTGTTTATACAGTAAATGATTACCATCATAGCCTTCAAGTTTGTTAAGTAAAATTATCAGAATCTATATCATCTTATGCTCAATTTATTCCCATTTTGAAAGGGGTTGGGCCATAGTCCACCGCACTAGTCGAAGCAATGAGGAAACATGTATGGACTGACTTTTGGAGATATCTATGAATTAACTGCCACAAGGCCTTATTTTACCGATTTCAAAAACACTGGATAAGTGCGAGTCTGACTCGCGCACTGAGGGTTCCGTAAGCAAACAAACTTGACTAATGCAGTATGCAGATAGTACGTCAAAATATATGTTTGTATCGCAAAAACTATTTTTTATGTGATATAACAACAAGTTAACGACTTTCGGATTTTTCCCTTTACTTGTGCTATCAGACCTTGCTTCTCACCAAATTTTATGGTGTTGGGTCAATCGGATAGGTATAGGTTTTGATTTACCTGCGAAATGTTGAAATTTGTTAAAATCTAAAGCTTAAGGGTCGTATCTTTTGATTGCGTTGACTTAGAAGTTTGATTTTTTTAAATCTTCAAGCCTATCATAAATTTTCGAATCAATTTCTTTAAGTTAGTTTTATTTTGTAATAATTTTATTATGCGTAAATATCGCCACCGAGATACAAGGTCCATTCTTTTTCCAATAATGGTTCCGCTTTCAATATCACAGTACATCTCACAAGAAAGACTAAATGATATACATCTGTATTTGTCTGTATATACTCCGTCACCATACACAATATATTGTAGACAAATTGTAAAGATAAATAGATGAGCATGTGACCAGTAGCCATTATACGATTCTCAGATCTATAAATCCAACTAAATTCATTCGCAAAACCAGTTGTCTGTGGGAATCAAAGTACGTCTTACAACCCAATAGACTAGAGACAGGACACTCCTTTATGTCTATGAGAACAGTCTAGTTTTGTGGATTAAGTATAAGTCACCGACAATAGAACGAAAGGGTTTAACTGAAGGGATGGAATAATCAAGCAATTTTTTATTTCTCCGAGATTCTTTTCATCGGTCGGTGGTATGGACGGTGACAATGGATCTACTCTCAATCGTTGTTGTTCTTATTAAAGTTACCCACTTGTTAGTTTTTTGTTAGAACTGACCACTGACGGTGGGTAAATAATTTCAGTTTCTGTATTAACAAAATGTGGGTAACTATTACTATGTTAAATTTGTAAGCACCATTAATTTCGTTCAAGACCGTTTTCTGGTTTAGGGATTTTGTTTAGTTATTAAATTGTGTACGCTTGTTGCTATAAACCTAAGGACAAATCAAAGTTTAAATAATTACATATAATTTTAGTGAAATCAACTTTGTTTGCAAAATAGTATGTGTCCATATTTCGTTTATCTCGGCAAACTTATTCTGTGGCTATACTATTATATAAACATTTGCGTTCCATGATAACTATAAGAACAATGACGTTCATTATTACGTTAGGAATAAGGATTAATTCTAAGTCTTCACAAGTCCGTAACTTTTTCGCGAGTCGCAGTGTGCGATTTTTAAAAATTGACTTTGGATCACCAAAACATCGGATAAATGTGAAGTTTAGTTATAAATGTAATTTTTTCCAGGAAAAGCGAATATATTTTTTACTACTCTAAGCTTATCCACTACCTAATCAATATTTTACGCAGATACATAGATAGATTAGATTAGATTATTAGTAACATTATATATTGGTGTTTCACAACATTGCTAAAACAGCTAAAAGAAACAATTCAATCAGACATTATCGGTTTAATCTCCCGATTTAAATATAGCAGCACTCCTAAACGCTACGACAAACAGAAACAATGCCCCATTTATCTGAACTCTGACCAATTAGTCTGTGACTCTGTTTGTAATAAACTTAACAAAGCCTTTGAAAATGCCGCTCACAGTTCGACTTCTTCGTAATCAATAAAAGAACTAGGACGGTACCCGTATTAATTACATCATTTATTATGAAATGCCCTACAATTCTGTATTGGGGCGTCTTTTGAAATTTGCTTACGAATTTCTGTTAAATTTTATTGTCGTTGAACGGTATGAATAGAAACAAAGAAAATATTTAATATTATATTTTAGGAGTTATAGGAATTCAGAGTATTAAAAAGCTGTATTAAGAGTCGCAATGCAACTTTTATTTTAGGTTTTATGACAATAAAAAGTGTTCCTCACTATCGCAACTGCAAAATCAAATAATGAAATAATTAACAACGGAGTCACGTCGCAGTTTGCACTTCTAGTAATCAAAAACTATACCAACACCCTACAGTTATTATTAAAGAAAGCCTATAACAGGCTAGTCTACATAGGTTTAAAAACACAAGTGTTCAATCAAATAGTGTGGCGCAAGATCTTAGATGGTCAACTAAACGCGAGCAATTGAAATATTTGAACGCAACATATTAACACCATTTGAACTAGACATGTTACCTCAATTATTTTTACGAGCTCGTCGTCAGTTGTTGTAAATCATACTGTTTTATTGATCACGTTATGATCAACTCTTAGAAGGACTTGTTTTTATAAAAAAAAAATTAAAGTATCGTAAAGGCCGTAAGAATCCGCCTGGTTGTAAGTGAGTCCGTGAACGCCTTCCAATAATTTGTGCTGAATACTGATTCGATTCGCAACTGTATAACAAAAAACTGAACCATACATATAACAAAATACTTACAGTAATAGTAAAATTCTAGAAAGATTGGTATCATATTTGCCTGTTGTTTTTATACCACTAATTTGGCAAAGAAATAATTCGTGTGGTAGGTGCCACCCTATTCCAAATCGAACTCTGACGACGGTCTCCTGAAGTATAAAGTGCTCCCGCACTTAGGCGAATCTAATTCGAGGAGAAATCTATCTACTGTAAAATGTTAATCAAAACTACAAACCAGCTCCAGTGGCTATAAAAACACAACACTGTTTATCATATCATGGGCGTTTGTACAGTTAGCTCTTAAAAAACTGTATCAGAACAATGCGACCACATTTGTGATACTTGTACTTGCGGTATTTCGATGAGTGAGCAATTTTGATAATAGTTACATGAAGATTATTTTCTACTGTGAAGCTGCTTGAAGTGGGTGTTGCTGTTGTGATGTGCAAATATTTTGCAGTGTCTGTGGAGCGCATTTGATCTAGAGTTTAGTTAAATCTTGCAAATATGTAGATTATAAACAAATCTGGCTACTATAGGTGTTACGTAGGAGGAATGGTTTTCTTCATTTAAAAATAGAATAATTTTCTTTTTTTTAACAGAAACCTGTTAAAAAAAATATTATAGGGTATTATAACGATGAGGCAAAGATAACAGGCAGAAAGACGGTTTAATTAAAATTTTCTTAGACGTAGACGGTGGAAGCAAGTTTAGTGGCGCTACATTACATACTCTTTCTGAATTATAATGAAATGTAAGTGGAAACTACTGTGTCGAAGTGTGAAAAGACGTGATACTAAAAAGATTCCTTTCTATTTATTATTATAATCTTGCATATACTAATACCTTTTTACATTTACATTTGTGTTTACGGATATATCAAATATACATAAGTATCCAACCCATATGCAATCCATCCACAAATTGCATGAATTCCTATAGTTTTTCTAAGATCTTTTGACATCAGAACCGGAAACTCATGTCCATCGAAAATGATCGAAAGGTTGCAATGCAAATTTTATTATCTACGTATTAACGGGAATTAACTCCCGTTAATACGTAGATAATATTATATCATGGAACGCGAAAGTTTAAAAGTTAGTAATGCAAATTCTATTTATAACAAATTTGTTTCTGTTTGTATTTTGTTCTAGTGTACATAAAACAGTACTTACTTACTTATAATATAATTATTAGGTATACTTCTATGTATGTATATATGTTTTAAAAATGTATTTTGTTAAAAATACTATATCAAAAAAATACAACTGTGTCACTAACATTTAATTTGGGTCATTGTCCAAAAAAGTACCAACGCCCGCACCCTCAACAGGGCGTGAAAGCTGCTCCTGTCCAAAGGGAGCCATTAACTATTGAGGAATTATATGAATTAAACAATTTTATTTGTAAAACTGATCATTCATCCATGGTGATTGTTCCATATCAAGCTTGTCTTTAGAAGCAGCTTGAACGTCACGAAGGCGGTTAAGATATGAGTAATTTTGATTTGATTGATCGGTATCCTTATATTATTATTATTATTATCCTAGGGGTAGCGTGTGAACCAGATCTGTTCGATAAATTTTTTGAATTTCGAACGAAGCTGGCAAGGTTTCCTTTAGGCTTAACCGCCTTCATTACACGTTTGATATGGAACAATCACCATGGATGAATGATGATTGAGAAATATTTGATTTTATCCGTGCAACAGGGACTGTGGTTAACGAAAAAATAATTCACATAGATATGTTATGCGAGTGTAATGCATGACAGCCACTTTTTATGTAACTAAGTTCTCTTAAAACATAGCCTGATGGTAAGCACTTAACAACCTGCTCTCGTAATCTTCTAGATTGTTGGTTCCAATTAGAGCAAAAATCTATTGTGCATGTTGTTCCTTTTTACAAGTTGTAGTTACACATATAGTTGTGTTATGTTTTGTGAATTTCAGCAGAGGCTATCAATGATTCTTACTCTACTGAATTTATTAAATAAATATTTTTAATTCATTAGTATATAGTTTCATATAAATTAGGTACCTATATATCACACCCGGCGTGCGTGTTCCATAGGAATATGTATTTATATATTGCTATCAACATTATTATTACTTTATTCATTTGTAATGTGCACCGTTTCTAAGACTTGTTGAAGTAAGCCAGTATTTCCTTATACAAATGTATCTTCTTCCTCTGTTATAGTTCATCTTTTCAGGCGATCAAGTCATTTAATATAAAGAAAGTCACACCAAGTCCAATTTCTTTACCTAAAATTACAAAAAAAGGAATAATGTTATTATATTACAACTCTGTTACTTTCAATCACAAAAAATAAAGGAATATAGTAATATCACAATCAGATTATTTGTTACACATTTGTATTTCAATATTTAATAGTTAGCTATTATTATATACATCTTTGTAAGTCTAGGGTAGAATGTAAGATGCGATATATCCAAGAAGTAACAGAGTTATTTAAACGGTCATTTAGTTTTTGTTAAACTTTAAAAAAATAGTTAGTTTAATGCTCACTCACGCGCTGCGTGGCGTCTCCCAATCGTATCTAGACTATCGAGTTAGTAGTACCTACCTAACCTAGCCTAAGTTTATTTGTTCACAAATGTTTGATTAATTAATTCTTTAAAAAAAGATAACCATAAAGTCGTGGCGACGACCCGTCGTCAAAACAGATAAGAGTTACGAGATAGAAAGAGAGGCAATTTCTAGGTTAATGTAACTGTAGGTACTTAGCTCTGTGCGACCTGAATTGCGTTTTAGAGCAAGAGTCGCTATTTATTTAAATTATTTTGCGAAGTGAGACTTCTGTACCTGTACTATTATGTCTTCTGTGCCCATAGTATAACCTATGCTTAGTTTATGGTCTAGGTGGCGCTGTGAAATTTGTTCCAGGATATTAATACTATATCGGGTTAAGCTTACTTCGGCACTTTTGGGCGGCTCGACCCGAGGATACCACGGCCTCACAGAAAACCGGCAGTAAAGCGACAGTACCTCAGACTGGTTGACTAATGCCGCGTTCCAATAAACAAGAAACGATGTTTACGGACGGTAAAATTTCGTTGAATTTTCAACGAAAATTTCGTTGAATTTTCAACGAAAATTTTACCGTCCGTAAGTAAAACAAATCGTTTTTTGTTTATTGGAACGCGGCATAAGTTCCATACAATTTGCATGTTCTAGAATCTTATCCAGCTAAGCACGCTGACTCATGTATTTTCCGATTACATTTGTTATCGTTAATCTCTGTTGTTAAATTTATCTGTTCCACGAGTTACAGTAATTAGAGTTATGGTCACCTGATATGAAAGTACTTCCATGTAACCTCAAAATCGGGATATTTGGAACAGGGTTTCCACTTTATCTTATCTTTCCGACCTTTTCTCAGAACATCAATCTACAAACAATCATTTGAAAGTGTTACTATCAATTGGAGATGTGCCTAAGATTTAAGACATTATCGAAATCTTGATGAATGAGGATTATTATTTGGTAATCTCAATGTCATTGTCAATTTTACTGTGACAAGTTGACATGTTCTTATAAAGATTTGTATACATATCGCACACCTAGATCTAAACAGGTATTAACTCCGATAAGAAGTTCTTTTATTAATTTCATTAAATACTATCATTAGGTCCTGGTCTGGTTGGTGAGTTGGTTATTTTACAAAATAACGTTCATTCATTCGCTAAGGATTTCTATTGTTTATCTCCAGATATCATGTACATAATATGAGAACACCTCGCTAGAATGTAGGTACCAACAAAAAAGAATTCACAATATACATTTATATAAATATATGTCATATGTAAATAAATATATAATAGAAACAAATAGAGAACCTCCTCTTTTATTAAGTCGTTTAAAATTAAAATGTAGAAACTCCTTTTTTTTATTTTGAATTCTTCTGTAACACTGCTTAAAAACGCTTAGTAATTATTACACTAAGGTGAAATCACACAACAGTTATGATATGAAAAAGTACCGCTTACATAACAAAGTCATTGCAATAATCCATTGTTTCAACCATACTTTAGCACCAGATTCTCACATTTAACTCCGTAACAGAGGAATATTGCTCAAAGAATTATTTTAATTGTTATGTGTGTCAAGACATGAACAAGACCCATTTCTGCCCAATTATGGTTGAGTTTATTGCTACTTGGTCTTGAGCAAGTAATTATCGTAATATAGTGGATAAAAGCCTATTGCCACCTTTTATTACATACCAGACAGATTAATTCGAAAAGGTAAGACAGTGAAATACGGGGAAGGCTCGAAACATTGCTAAATAGTACCATTGCATGAATTAACGTGACTAATCTTCGACGTTCCACTCACCCTAAAAAGGTTATAAATCAGTTTAGAAGGTAATTTAGTTTTTCACAATTATATCAATATTTTCTTATGTGTAATAATAAAAAGCTCTGCTGACATATCAACCGCACTGGTTTTTAGTAAATGTAGACAACACAAAAGCTATTTCACTTCCAAAATCTAAAAATTCTCTCTAGAATCTTAATTTTCTGTAAATTCTCTAAAAAACACCAAGACCTCTCCAAAAGAGAAGTCACTCTGTCTGCACGAAATCTCTACACGAATTTAGTATTTGAAAGAAATAAACATATTCAATTAAAAACACTTTTTTCAGTGAATTAGCCATACTATTGTAAAGCATAACTCCAATGCAACAGTTAATTTTTAAATTACGGAATAGAATACAATCAATTCCGACGGTTACAGGAACATGTTCATAAAATGTTCTAATTTCGAATGGAACATTCAAAATACCTCCAAAAAAACCTTTCTCCTCCACTCCTATCAACCGTTCCTAACAATATCATAAATACCTCAGCCATCATATTAATATTCAATATTTATGTAGAATGGCAGTCGGAAACGGATGTTTGGTGATTTAATATTACTTTCAATTACAGATAAGGGTTTATCTCTAATTGAATGATGAACTTGAAAGTTCAATGACATAATATTATTGGAACCGTTGAGACCTCTCGTCGAATATTTGAATCTGTATTGTTATTAATTTATCTGTTTTTTTAAAAGCAACTGCGCTAATAAGTTGCACATGTGTCATGGAGACTAACAAAAGAGGTTATAGGTTCCGAAATCTGAAAATTTTATGCATGTCATAGCAGTTTATTATTTACAAGTAATTAATTATTTACTACCGGTAAGAAAAGATAGTCGTAAATTTACCTGTGTTAAAATGTCTTTAAATATTTCGAGAGTTAATTCAAATATTTTTCAAGATCAAAAATACTAAGAAAAATAATTATAATTCTTGAAAAATGTTAAATAACATAAATAGGTTAAAAATTTCCTTCAAATAAATTGTAAAATAATATTTTTGGTATAATTATTTAGCCATAAAAGCCTGGAAAATCCAAGTAAAGTAATAAATTTGCAAAGGGCACACCGCTCCCCCTCACTTTGTCAATACCTATAATGGCAACTAACAAGCAAAACCCTTAACAAATTGTGATCGCCAGGGATGGCAAACCTAACAACAAACATAACATAGTCTTCAAACGCCAACGAAGCATATATTTTTACTTAATGCCTATAAAAGTTAAATTTAATATTAATTTGGTAACAATCTCAAGCGGACACGATGCGGCTCGGAATTTCTTAGATAGCGTTTATAGCTTAATAAATAAATAGTTGAGTTAGGTCACGGCGCTCACGGTGGGGGACTAATACTCGTGCTGTCACATCTGATAAGTATAATCGTTTTGATAAAGATTAATGTCATATTACGTTTTGAGTTTATAACTCATCTACTGTTGGTAGTACTCGTAGATGCTCCGAAAACTTAAGGCCAAGGGTAAATAACGATCTTCGAGTTACTGAGAACTTATTGAGTAACAAATTCGATGAATTTTAAGCCGAAATTGAAAATCTGTGCTGTATGCCAACTTTAGTACACTAGTCAGTATTTCTATTTAAGGTAGTAACTTAAGAGGGACTATTTTAGGGACAATAATAATAATAATTTGAGACACCTCACACACGGCCGTCTGATCCAAAACTAGGCAGAGCCTGTACTATGGTAACCAGACTGCTGATTAAATTTAATATTTCTAAATACATATTATAGATAAATTACACCCAAACACAGAACAAATGATCATGCTCGTCACACAATTATTTGTCGTAGGTGTTGAAACCACGACCTCTGGCTTAGCAGTCAGGATCACTAACCACTAGACCAACGGACCAGACTAATTACTATTGCAAATAGTGCTTTGATCTCGACGAAGATAATTTTTAAACTGCATTATGCATGGTGTGTTTGTTAGAAAGGAGGATTTCCTAAGGATAGTAAAGAAACTGCTACTTTGGATCTTATTAACTTCAAAAAACTTATATTACATCGCTACTTTAAACATAATTTTAGGGCTAAATTATATGCACCATTAGGAGCATGAGAACTCCAAAATAGTATCATCAGAATTATAATTGCCATCACGATATTGCTTGATGTATAACCATCAGCTAAAACTAAATTAAAATTTTAACAAAATTAGTAAAAAAAAAAGTTACTGATCTATTTTTTACATAAAATGAGACTACATAAATAAATAATTCAGCATCTGTAAAGTCGTAACAAAATATTTTTTTCTAATAAGGATATTTGCGAATGTTCTAAGATGAACACGGGTTTATCTATATTTTATATTGTATTTAATGTCTCTGGAATGTCGAGTAACCTACCTCATTACTGACCAGGTACCGAAATAGCGTTAATAGCCATAAATAGTTACAAAATTAATCTAGTCACGCAACTTGTCTTCGTAATCCAATTAATTTGATTCCGATGAAACGTTGATTGCATATATGTACCTAAATACCGTAAACGGTCTAATAACTGATGCAACGAATAGCTGTGTGTAATGCTGTCATATAAAAAGGCAACACTTTTGCCCTCTGCAAAGGGTGCCGCGAAGTTGTGACAGCCATAATTGTCTATAGACGTCACCTATTTAGAAGTCATGTTGCTTATTATTTTTAGGTCTTATTTCAGCTAGGTACTATTATTATTTACTTTTTACTATAATATTATATTAGGTTAGCTATGAATAATTGCTTAGAAAAGTTAAGCGTATACTTTAAAATCTTACACTCAGTATTTCTGAGATTATTACCAAATTAGTATTAAATTTACCATTAATAGGCATTGTGTAAAAATATGTGCTTTGTTGACGTTTGAAGATTGTTTGGAGATTCCTACCACAGGTTAGATTCCAATTCGATTTTCCATCCCTGGCAATTACAATTCGTTGAGGGTTATCCTTGGCAGTTGTCATTGTAGGTATTAACAAAATGAGGGAGAGCGGTGTACAAAAATCACTATCAACGTGAAATTGAATAATTGAAACAGTAGGAATAACGGAACAAGTCTAATATTATGTCATTATCTTAATTTGAATTTGACTGATTAAATGAAAGGGCCGCAAGACAAGATAATATGGAAATTTTTGGGAAAGACCTATGTATACGTGTTTTTAAAACTTACACTGTATTAAATGTTGTAAATTTTAAATTTACAGGCTTAACGCACATTGTCTTAGTGATAGTATAATGTTACTGCCAGCTTCGATTCTATTTTGTTTTGCTGTGTTTTAACTTATAACCCTTTACACCCGAGAGAAGAAGTTCTTCCATATCTTCCTAAAACGTTATTAAATACCTTTCTTAGTGTCTAAAATATATCAAAAAAATGTTGAAATAAATCCTTTTAGAGCTGGTCTCCAGCAATTAGACCCTCACGATTGTGAGTTTCGGGAAATAATCGTAAGTCGCACGATCGTGACTATGTGTCATTATTCAGATATTTCAGGATGAAAAAAATAAAATAGAGCTATGTAAATATTTTTTACTATTAATTTTCAAATAAGCATGCATGATTTGCATATTTTTTACTATTAATTTTCATATAAGCATGAAAAACAACATTTTTTTTGTTATTTTTATTAGTCTTCAAGACGAAACAACGTGTTAAACAAAATAAACATTGTTGTAAACAATAACTATCAAGAAACGTACATGTTTTTCGTAAGTAAGTAAGTATTATAGGAACTTTTCAGACCTACAGGCCGCAGTTTATTTTTTACGACTTGATATAGCGAGTAGCGTCCTGTGAAGGGATTATCTGTTCGTCAACAGAGTAGATTCCCGGAACTCTTTCTAGTTTTTTTTTTTTTAAAAGACAACTCATGCATTAGGAATTACTCCTGTGTCGCGGGGGACTTAATAAACATATAAACAACGGACACAAAGAACACCCAGACTCAGGTGGGAATCGAACCCACGACCTGTAGCATAGCAGTGAGGGTCACTAACCACTAGGCCAACAAGCTAGCCAAGTTTGTTACAGGCTTCCTTTACCTTATCAATCATGGGTTGTTCTTTCCATAGCGGGTTATTTGTTTAATCTGCTGGTGGAGAATCAATCGGAATTGACAACATGTAGTGCATTACGAAGAGTAAGAGACCTGTCTCTTGTCATCGGGTCACAGATTAAGCCTAACTTAGTACCAGTTCTCCAATGCATTGGTATTCGAGGGTAAGGAATGCAATCCATGATGACATGCATTGCAAGTACTTTAAAAACTTCAGTGCTTGTAGGCTTGATTTCACAGCCTGTAGTGCGTAGTTTATATAAGTTTGTACAGTGAAGAGATCTGGTCTATAACTCAGTGTCAAAATAATCATTGAAATATTCAATTTATTCAAAATATTGGTATAGGGCTCTGTTTCCGCATCAAGACTCATAGCCATCTCCCATGCGAAGAGCCTTTTCCACGCTAGCTGACAGGCGATCTTGACCTATCGCTCGGACCAGAATTTGAATGTAAAATCCTTTTACGTGATCTTCTTGATTCTCGCTCCCGGTGTCGATAGACCTGAAAATTCAATTGTTACGGAGGGCAACTGAATTACTGGAATTTCCCACGAAGATGCTATGAACGACCTTTCATCGATAATTTCGTCATGGTGCTCTTCTTCAGAGATATGTTCGGCAGCTGTTTGCCGAAACAGCACATCCAGATCAAGTTCTGTTTCACACTCGTCTGAGTAATATGAGTTACTTACTTGAACGGGTCGTGCGTTAAAAAAAGCAGCAATCCTTAACGCGACTTCTTGATGACTGACAAATTGTAACCTGTACCTATACCAATGAAATACGTTTTAGCGCGCTTTCAGAGAGCCTCACGATCGATTGATGCCGGCTGCGTTCACAAAAGTTGTTTCGTGTACGATGTAAAATTTTTCTAAGTCGAAACTCATGATCGTATAATCTCGGGTGTAAAGGGATAATGAAATTATGAGCCTTGGGCGTTATGTATTATTTTCCAATAAAAAAATTAATTAATCTCAATAACATTTTATCTTAGCATCTTTATTTAACTACTATTGGTACCTATGAGTTCAAATTAATCAAGAAAATCTTTTTTTATATCCGATTTCCTAATCATTAACAGGCCCATAACTTCAAACTATATGTATCTCACTGAAGGAAGGGATACGAAAAAAGCAACGAAACGGAACATGATGACTTACATTTGAGTCACCGTTTGTTTAAAAGAATAATTTCAAGACAATGAGTCAATGGTTCTGGAGTTATAAATTAATCCGTGCGACATTCGATGGCGAGACGGGCGCCGCCTGGTTAGTCATAATGAGGCAAGGAAGAACAGAAATGTAATCTACATCTATACTACTACTAAAAAGTTGAAGAGTTTGTTTGTTTGTTTGGTTCAACGCGCTATGAATATATATGAAAAATGTTGCAAAAATGGGGAAAATTTACAAATGCAGATGAAGTTGTGTGGGGTAGCTAGTAGTTAAATATAAAGAAATGAAGAGAAATGGACTATAAGATGTTTATTTTGTTTATTTTTTTTGTTTTCGTTTCTTTACCATTTGTTTAGACACATCAACAATAATGAAGGAAGTTATTGCTGATTTAAAGATCATACGACTCCACATGAGAAGAAGCTGGGCAATAATCTAATACATAAAGTGCTCGTTAATTATGTTGGTTGCATTATACATAGCGAGCTAAACTATATTTTATTTCAGAACAATCTAATCACGATGACATGATTAATTGAAATGATGAACCCTATAAGTCATAACAGCTATCAGTGCATACAAGGATTTCTTCTTCAAATTAGTATTTACTTTTAAATTAGTATTAGTATAAACTCCGACGGCCTTAGTACGACGGCTGATGCGACTGGTGGTGACTCTGATTTGCTAAAGTAATGATCTTAATACTCCATCGTCCTTTTTTTGACATACCAGCAACCCGCCCCGTCGCACTGGTTAGAGACATCTTGAACAATCATCATCATATTTCAACCAATTTACACAAAACGTTAACAAATTGTACACCTAAACCTTCCTCATGAATCACTCTGTCTATTGGTGAAAACAGCATTAAAATCCGTTCAGTAGTTTTTCAGTTTATCGCGAACAAACAGACAGACGCCGCCGGGGACTTTGTTTTATAATATTATGTAGTGATATGTTGTGATCATACAGATATAGTCGAAGAGGTTGTATAGTACAATACGGGGAAGTATATTATTATTTTAAGGCATATTTTTCTTATATTTCTTTACAAGCTGACTCAAAGGAAACGGGCGGTTATAGATCGACACAGGCAGATTTGATATTATGCTATACATTTTTTGCTTTAATAATAATTTTACATTTGGCAAAGCAAACTCTTGTTGCGGTGACTTTGTGTGTTGATTTATAATTTTTAATAATAATAATATTTTTTTAAATTGACGATTTCGAAAAATTGTTGATCGATTTTATATAATAAAGATATTGAATTTATCATTAGTAAATTTAAAAGGGCATTTTATTTTACATAATCATTCGTTCATAAACACACGCATACGAATGTTCGCCCGAAGTTGTAGGCAGCGGCTTTTTAAATACCCACATTTGCCAACTACATATAATTTGATGCCACTTACGTAATAGAGGGCAAGCCTATTTGTCGTCAACCAGGCAATTTGGGAATTAAAGATTGGGAGTATATTCAAAGGAAAACTAGATAAAAAGGCAAGGCAATGGAAGGAAAGAGATATTGCTTAATACGGATGGATTGGAGAGTGTTAACAATTCTTAATCGTGGGAGAGCCATGGGCTTGCTCGGCCGGAGTTGATCCACGGCCTCACAGAAAAACGGCTTTTCACCAAGTGAGTGAGGTTACCCTTTCCTGCCCCCTCTCTCCTTCCCCCTCTCCCTCTCTTTCACCTTTCCCCTACTCCTACCTTAAAGTCCGGCAACGCACTTGTGACTCATGAGCTGAAGGTGCCCATGAGCGGCGGTAGTCATTTACATTCAGTCGACCCGTCTGCTCCTTGACGCCATAAAAAAAGTGTTCACAATCCACACATGACAAAAGTGAAACTTCAGAAAATAATTTACCAACGAATTTTAATACGCAAATGCACAAAAATGATACACCACGTTGACTATGACGCATTTTTTGAAGACTTCGAAGTACGCAGACGCAAAGACACGTGCTAGCATTCGAAGATTATAAGGAGCACTGTATACTTGTATTCTATCTCATTCTCTCGCAGTCTAAATCCTATTTATGAATGTTTATCTCTTTTTAGTGTGACTTTCGTTCATCGAATTTTCAAATCACAACGATTATAAAGACGTTTCACATAAAAAAAGAATAATAACTCGAGCAGACCAGGGTTGCGTTATGCCGTAGATGCGACTCGCATACCTGTAACTCGAAGTGCGAGCCCTCTAACAAATTATTGTTTTTACACAACAAATTTTACATGGTCATTATTTTCAGCTTGCATTCGGTCTTTCGGTCGCGTCAATGGCTATTGGTATTCTTTAGATAATGTAAGTCGATGCTCCCGTAAGACATTAAAATTAAAGACTTTCTTTAAAGGGGGATAAATTTAACATCTCTAGTGTTGCACATTGTTTTTAGCACCTGGTTGCCCTACAGTCTACATTGATTGTCATTAGAATCTCACTACCTTTTGGGGCATCGAATAATTAGTAGAACTTAAAACGGGGATAGGGATTCTATAAAATCTCATAAAATGTCAATATAACTGAGGGGACACAGCTGAAAATCTTAATGTTAATCTCTGTTGTTAAATTTATCTGTTCCACGAGTTACAGTAATTAGAGTTATGGTCACCTGATATGAAAGTACTTCCATGTAACCTCAAAATCGGGATATTTGGAACAGGGTTTCCACTTTATCTTATCTTTCCGACCTTTTCTCAGAACATCAATCTACAAACAATCATTTGAAAGTGTTACTATCAATTGGAGATGTGCCTAAGATTTAAGACATTATCGAAATCTTGATGAATGAGGATTATTATTTGGTAATCTCAATGTCATTGTCAATTTTACTGTGACAAGTTGACATGTTCTTATAAAGATTTGTATACATATCGCACACCTAGATCTAAACAGGTATTAACTCCGATAAGAAGTTCTTTTATTAATTTCATTAAATACTATCATTAGGTCCTGGTCTGGTTGGTGAGTTGGTTATTTTACAAAATAACGTTCATTCATTCGCTAAGGATTTCTATTGTTTATCTCCAGATATCATGTACATAATATGAGAACACCTCGCTAGAATGTAGGTACCAACAAAAAAGAATTCACAATATACATTTATATAAATATATGTCATATGTAAATAAATATATAATAGAAACAAATAGAGAACCTCCTCTTTTATTAAGTCGTTTAAAATTAAAATGTAGAAACTCCTTTTTTTTATTTTGAATTCTTCTGTAACACTGCTTAAAAACGCTTAGTAATTATTACACTAAGGTGAAATCACACAACAGTTATGATATGAAAAAGTACCGCTTACATAACAAAGTCATTGCAATAATCCATTGTTTCAACCATACTTTAGCACCAGATTCTCACATTTAACTCCGTAACAGAGGAATATTGCTCAAAGAATTATTTTAATTGTTATGTGTGTCAAGACATGAACAAGACCCATTTCTGCCCAATTATGGTTGAGTTTATTGCTACTTGGTCTTGAGCAAGTAATTATCGTAATATAGTGGATAAAAGCCTATTGCCACCTTTTATTACATACCAGACAGATTAATTCGAAAAGGTAAGACAGTGAAATACGGGGAAGGCTCGAAACATTGCTAAATAGTACCATTGCATGAATTAACGTGACTAATCTTCGACGTTCCACTCACCCTAAAAAGGTTATAAATCAGTTTAGAAGGTAATTTAGTTTTTCACAATTATATCAATATTTTCTTATGTGTAATAATAAAAAGCTCTGCTGACATATCAACCGCACTGGTTTTTAGTAAATGTAGACAACACAAAAGCTATTTCACTTCCAAAATCTAAAAATTCTCTCTAGAATCTTAATTTTCTGTAAATTCTCTAAAAAACACCAAGACCTCTCCAAAAGAGAAGTCACTCTGTCTGCACGAAATCTCTACACGAATTTAGTATTTGAAAGAAATAAACATATTCAATTAAAAACACTTTTTTCAGTGAATTAGCCATACTATTGTAAAGCATAACTCCAATGCAACAGTTAATTTTTAAATTACGGAATAGAATACAATCAATTCCGACGGTTACAGGAACATGTTCATAAAATGTTCTAATTTCGAATGGAACATTCAAAATACCTCCAAAAAAACCTTTCTCCTCCACTCCTATCAACCGTTCCTAACAATATCATAAATACCTCAGCCATCATATTAATATTCAATATTTATGTAGAATGGCAGTCGGAAACGGATGTTTGGTGATTTAATATTACTTTCAATTACAGATAAGGGTTTATCTCTAATTGAATGATGAACTTGAAAGTTCAATGACATAATATTATTGGAACCGTTGAGACCTCTCGTCGAATATTTGAATCTGTATTGTTATTAATTTATCTGTTTTTTTAAAAGCAACTGCGCTAATAAGTTGCACATGTGTCATGGAGACTAACAAAAGAGGTTATAGGTTCCGAAATCTGAAAATTTTATGCATGTCATAGCAGTTTATTATTTACAAGTAATTAATTATTTACTACCGGTAAGAAAAGATAGTCGTAAATTTACCTGTGTTAAAATGTCTTTAAATATTTCGAGAGTTAATTCAAATATTTTTCAAGATCAAAAATACTAAGAAAAATAATTATAATTCTTGAAAAATGTTAAATAACATAAATAGGTTAAAAATTTCCTTCAAATAAATTGTAAAATAATATTTTTGGTATAATTATTTAGCCATAAAAGCCTGGAAAATCCAAGTAAAGTAATAAATTTGCAAAGGGCACACCGCTCCCCCTCACTTTGTCAATACCTATAATGGCAACTAACAAGCAAAACCCTTAACAAATTGTGATCGCCAGGGATGGCAAACCTAACAACAAACATAACATAGTCTTCAAACGCCAACGAAGCATATATTTTTACTTAATGCCTATAAAAGTTAAATTTAATATTAATTTGGTAACAATCTCAAGCGGACACGATGCGGCTCGGAATTTCTTAGATAGCGTTTATAGCTTAATAAATAAATAGTTGAGTTAGGTCACGGCGCTCACGGTGGGGGACTAATACTCGTGCTGTCACATCTGATAAGTATAATCGTTTTGATAAAGATTAATGTCATATTACGTTTTGAGTTTATAACTCATCTACTGTTGGTAGTACTCGTAGATGCTCCGAAAACTTAAGGCCAAGGGTAAATAACGATCTTCGAGTTACTGAGAACTTATTGAGTAACAAATTCGATGAATTTTAAGCCGAAATTGAAAATCTGTGCTGTATGCCAACTTTAGTACACTAGTCAGTATTTCTATTTAAGGTAGTAACTTAAGAGGGACTATTTTAGGGACAATAATAATAATAATTTGAGACACCTCACACACGGCCGTCTGATCCAAAACTAGGCAGAGCCTGTACTATGGTAACCAGACTGCTGATTAAATTTAATATTTCTAAATACATATTATAGATAAATTACACCCAAACACAGAACAAATGATCATGCTCGTCACACAATTATTTGTCGTAGGTGTTGAAACCACGACCTCTGGCTTAGCAGTCAGGATCACTAACCACTAGACCAACGGACCAGACTAATTACTATTGCAAATAGTGCTTTGATCTCGACGAAGATAATTTTTAAACTGCATTATGCATGGTGTGTTTGTTAGAAAGGAGGATTTCCTAAGGATAGTAAAGAAACTGCTACTTTGGATCTTATTAACTTCAAAAAACTTATATTACATCGCTACTTTAAACATAATTTTAGGGCTAAATTATATGCACCATTAGGAGCATGAGAACTCCAAAATAGTATCATCAGAATTATAATTGCCATCACGATATTGCTTGATGTATAACCATCAGCTAAAACTAAATTAAAATTTTAACAAAATTAGTAAAAAAAAAAGTTACTGATCTATTTTTTACATAAAATGAGACTACATAAATAAATAATTCAGCATCTGTAAAGTCGTAACAAAATATTTTTTTCTAATAAGGATATTTGCGAATGTTCTAAGATGAACACGGGTTTATCTATATTTTATATTGTATTTAATGTCTCTGGAATGTCGAGTAACCTACCTCATTACTGACCAGGTACCGAAATAGCGTTAATAGCCATAAATAGTTACAAAATTAATCTAGTCACGCAACTTGTCTTCGTAATCCAATTAATTTGATTCCGATGAAACGTTGATTGCATATATGTACCTAAATACCGTAAACGGTCTAATAACTGATGCAACGAATAGCTGTGTGTAATGCTGTCATATAAAAAGGCAACACTTTTGCCCTCTGCAAAGGGTGCCGCGAAGTTGTGACAGCCATAATTGTCTATAGACGTCACCTATTTAGAAGTCATGTTGCTTATTATTTTTAGGTCTTATTTCAGCTAGGTACTATTATTATTTACTTTTTACTATAATATTATATTAGGTTAGCTATGAATAATTGCTTAGAAAAGTTAAGCGTATACTTTAAAATCTTACACTCAGTATTTCTGAGATTATTACCAAATTAGTATTAAATTTACCATTAATAGGCATTGTGTAAAAATATGTGCTTTGTTGACGTTTGAAGATTGTTTGGAGATTCCTACCACAGGTTAGATTCCAATTCGATTTTCCATCCCTGGCAATTACAATTCGTTGAGGGTTATCCTTGGCAGTTGTCATTGTAGGTATTAACAAAATGAGGGAGAGCGGTGTACAAAAATCACTATCAACGTGAAATTGAATAATTGAAACAGTAGGAATAACGGAACAAGTCTAATATTATGTCATTATCTTAATTTGAATTTGACTGATTAAATGAAAGGGCCGCAAGACAAGATAATATGGAAATTTTTGGGAAAGACCTATGTATACGTGTTTTTAAAACTTACACTGTATTAAATGTTGTAAATTTTAAATTTACAGGCTTAACGCACATTGTCTTAGTGATAGTATAATGTTACTGCCAGCTTCGATTCTATTTTGTTTTGCTGTGTTTTAACTTATAACCCTTTACACCCGAGAGAAGAAGTTCTTCCATATCTTCCTAAAACGTTATTAAATACCTTTCTTAGTGTCTAAAATATATCAAAAAAATGTTGAAATAAATCCTTTTAGAGCTGGTCTCCAGCAATTAGACCCTCACGATTGTGAGTTTCGGGAAATAATCGTAAGTCGCACGATCGTGACTATGTGTCATTATTCAGATATTTCAGGATGAAAAAAATAAAATAGAGCTATGTAAATATTTTTTACTATTAATTTTCAAATAAGCATGCATGATTTGCATATTTTTTACTATTAATTTTCATATAAGCATGAAAAACAACATTTTTTTTGTTATTTTTATTAGTCTTCAAGACGAAACAACGTGTTAAACAAAATAAACATTGTTGTAAACAATAACTATCAAGAAACGTACATGTTTTTCGTAAGTAAGTAAGTATTATAGGAACTTTTCAGACCTACAGGCCGCAGTTTATTTTTTACGACTTGATATAGCGAGTAGCGTCCTGTGAAGGGATTATCTGTTCGTCAACAGAGTAGATTCCCGGAACTCTTTCTAGTTTTTTTTTTTTTAAAAGACAACTCATGCATTAGGAATTACTCCTGTGTCGCGGGGGACTTAATAAACATATAAACAACGGACACAAAGAACACCCAGACTCAGGTGGGAATCGAACCCACGACCTGTAGCATAGCAGTGAGGGTCACTAACCACTAGGCCAACAAGCTAGCCAAGTTTGTTACAGGCTTCCTTTACCTTATCAATCATGGGTTGTTCTTTCCATAGCGGGTTATTTGTTTAATCTGCTGGTGGAGAATCAATCGGAATTGACAACATGTAGTGCATTACGAAGAGTAAGAGACCTGTCTCTTGTCATCGGGTCACAGATTAAGCCTAACTTAGTACCAGTTCTCCAATGCATTGGTATTCGAGGGTAAGGAATGCAATCCATGATGACATGCATTGCAAGTACTTTAAAAACTTCAGTGCTTGTAGGCTTGATTTCACAGCCTGTAGTGCGTAGTTTATATAAGTTTGTACAGTGAAGAGATCTGGTCTATAACTCAGTGTCAAAATAATCATTGAAATATTCAATTTATTCAAAATATTGGTATAGGGCTCTGTTTCCGCATCAAGACTCATAGCCATCTCCCATGCGAAGAGCCTTTTCCACGCTAGCTGACAGGCGATCTTGACCTATCGCTCGGACCAGAATTTGAATGTAAAATCCTTTTACGTGATCTTCTTGATTCTCGCTCCCGGTGTCGATAGACCTGAAAATTCAATTGTTACGGAGGGCAACTGAATTACTGGAATTTCCCACGAAGATGCTATGAACGACCTTTCATCGATAATTTCGTCATGGTGCTCTTCTTCAGAGATATGTTCGGCAGCTGTTTGCCGAAACAGCACATCCAGATCAAGTTCTGTTTCACACTCGTCTGAGTAATATGAGTTACTTACTTGAACGGGTCGTGCGTTAAAAAAAGCAGCAATCCTTAACGCGACTTCTTGATGACTGACAAATTGTAACCTGTACCTATACCAATGAAATACGTTTTAGCGCGCTTTCAGAGAGCCTCACGATCGATTGATGCCGGCTGCGTTCACAAAAGTTGTTTCGTGTACGATGTAAAATTTTTCTAAGTCGAAACTCATGATCGTATAATCTCGGGTGTAAAGGGATAATGAAATTATGAGCCTTGGGCGTTATGTATTATTTTCCAATAAAAAAATTAATTAATCTCAATAACATTTTATCTTAGCATCTTTATTTAACTACTATTGGTACCTATGAGTTCAAATTAATCAAGAAAATCTTTTTTTATATCCGATTTCCTAATCATTAACAGGCCCATAACTTCAAACTATATGTATCTCACTGAAGGAAGGGATACGAAAAAAGCAACGAAACGGAACATGATGACTTACATTTGAGTCACCGTTTGTTTAAAAGAATAATTTCAAGACAATGAGTCAATGGTTCTGGAGTTATAAATTAATCCGTGCGACATTCGATGGCGAGACGGGCGCCGCCTGGTTAGTCATAATGAGGCAAGGAAGAACAGAAATGTAATCTACATCTATACTACTACTAAAAAGTTGAAGAGTTTGTTTGTTTGTTTGGTTCAACGCGCTATGAATATATATGAAAAATGTTGCAAAAATGGGGAAAATTTACAAATGCAGATGAAGTTGTGTGGGGTAGCTAGTAGTTAAATATAAAGAAATGAAGAGAAATGGACTATAAGATGTTTATTTTGTTTATTTTTTTTGTTTTCGTTTCTTTACCATTTGTTTAGACACATCAACAATAATGAAGGAAGTTATTGCTGATTTAAAGATCATACGACTCCACATGAGAAGAAGCTGGGCAATAATCTAATACATAAAGTGCTCGTTAATTATGTTGGTTGCATTATACATAGCGAGCTAAACTATATTTTATTTCAGAACAATCTAATCACGATGACATGATTAATTGAAATGATGAACCCTATAAGTCATAACAGCTATCAGTGCATACAAGGATTTCTTCTTCAAATTAGTATTTACTTTTAAATTAGTATTAGTATAAACTCCGACGGCCTTAGTACGACGGCTGATGCGACTGGTGGTGACTCTGATTTGCTAAAGTAATGATCTTAATACTCCATCGTCCTTTTTTTGACATACCAGCAACCCGCCCCGTCGCACTGGTTAGAGACATCTTGAACAATCATCATCATATTTCAACCAATTTACACAAAACGTTAACAAATTGTACACCTAAACCTTCCTCATGAATCACTCTGTCTATTGGTGAAAACAGCATTAAAATCCGTTCAGTAGTTTTTCAGTTTATCGCGAACAAACAGACAGACGCCGCCGGGGACTTTGTTTTATAATATTATGTAGTGATATGTTGTGATCATACAGATATAGTCGAAGAGGTTGTATAGTACAATACGGGGAAGTATATTATTATTTTAAGGCATATTTTTCTTATATTTCTTTACAAGCTGACTCAAAGGAAACGGGCGGTTATAGATCGACACAGGCAGATTTGATATTATGCTATACATTTTTTGCTTTAATAATAATTTTACATTTGGCAAAGCAAACTCTTGTTGCGGTGACTTTGTGTGTTGATTTATAATTTTTAATAATAATAATATTTTTTTAAATTGACGATTTCGAAAAATTGTTGATCGATTTTATATAATAAAGATATTGAATTTATCATTAGTAAATTTAAAAGGGCATTTTATTTTACATAATCATTCGTTCATAAACACACGCATACGAATGTTCGCCCGAAGTTGTAGGCAGCGGCTTTTTAAATACCCACATTTGCCAACTACATATAATTTGATGCCACTTACGTAATAGAGGGCAAGCCTATTTGTCGTCAACCAGGCAATTTGGGAATTAAAGATTGGGAGTATATTCAAAGGAAAACTAGATAAAAAGGCAAGGCAATGGAAGGAAAGAGATATTGCTTAATACGGATGGATTGGAGAGTGTTAACAATTCTTAATCGTGGGAGAGCCATGGGCTTGCTCGGCCGGAGTTGATCCACGGCCTCACAGAAAAACGGCTTTTCACCAAGTGAGTGAGGTTACCCTTTCCTGCCCCCTCTCTCCTTCCCCCTCTCCCTCTCTTTCACCTTTCCCCTACTCCTACCTTAAAGTCCGGCAACGCACTTGTGACTCATGAGCTGAAGGTGCCCATGAGCGGCGGTAGTCATTTACATTCAGTCGACCCGTCTGCTCCTTGACGCCATAAAAAAAGTGTTCACAATCCACACATGACAAAAGTGAAACTTCAGAAAATAATTTACCAACGAATTTTAATACGCAAATGCACAAAAATGATACACCACGTTGACTATGACGCATTTTTTGAAGACTTCGAAGTACGCAGACGCAAAGACACGTGCTAGCATTCGAAGATTATAAGGAGCACTGTATACTTGTATTCTATCTCATTCTCTCGCAGTCTAAATCCTATTTATGAATGTTTATCTCTTTTTAGTGTGACTTTCGTTCATCGAATTTTCAAATCACAACGATTATAAAGACGTTTCACATAAAAAAAGAATAATAACTCGAGCAGACCAGGGTTGCGTTATGCCGTAGATGCGACTCGCATACCTGTAACTCGAAGTGCGAGCCCTCTAACAAATTATTGTTTTTACACAACAAATTTTACATGGTCATTATTTTCAGCTTGCATTCGGTCTTTCGGTCGCGTCAATGGCTATTGGTATTCTTTAGATAATGTAAGTCGATGCTCCCGTAAGACATTAAAATTAAAGACTTTCTTTAAAGGGGGATAAATTTAACATCTCTAGTGTTGCACATTGTTTTTAGCACCTGGTTGCCCTACAGTCTACATTGATTGTCATTAGAATCTCACTACCTTTTGGGGCATCGAATAATTAGTAGAACTTAAAACGGGGATAGGGATTCTATAAAATCTCATAAAATGTCAATATAACTGAGGGGACACAGCTGAAAATCTTACGTCAAATTTGAACAATATTTCTAAATTATTTTTCAGCTTTATGAAAATAAGTTTTATCCTTTAACAATAGCGTGAATCTCACGTGGGGGGGGGGGGGGTAAATCTCACGAATACTCATTATGGGTGGATGAAAAATGTCAATTAAAAGGCACCAGGCAGCTAATGTATTTTTTTAAAGACAGCTTCCGCCCTGTTCATTTCTGATGAACACCCAGACTCAAGACAATAAATTTATGGATTACACAAATTTTGGGAATCGAACTCACAACACTTGAGACGGCTTAATGCATCCTTACTTAAATATGGTTTTATGAATAACTGATTATATTATATTCTTTATGAGTAACACCGTGTGGGTGCCCGTTTAGTGTTCATGCCAGTACGTAGTAAACCCATACTGGGTTAAGGTTCTAAAAATGGAATGGATGTGTCATGGAGCTAAGGATATTGAAAGTGATGTAATTGATTTCGATTGCAGTATTAAACGGGTTTTAAACTCTTTTATTGCTTCAAAGGGCATACAATCTCTTTTTCTCTTTTTTTTTTCTTTTTTTTTAAAAAGGACAACTCCTGCATTAGGAATTATTCCTGTGTCGCGGGGGACTTTACAAACATACAAGCAACGGACACAAAGAACACCCAGACTTAGGTGGGAATCGAACCCATGACCTCTGGCTCAGCAGTCAGGGTCACTAACCACTAGACCTACAGGCCAGCCAAAATTGACAGTTTTTGGTGTTAAAAAAAGGATAAAGAAATTTTTATGGTCATAAAAATACTTCAATTTATTTATTATATATAATTCGATACGCTTGGCATATTGTGGAACGTCACTTTTTGTTGTTTAACAGATAAACCCCTTTTATCCCGCTACATCAACAGTAGATGCGCCTTCCACTTTAGATTTTTTTATTACACTTCATAATTTCATTGACGATTATGGACAATAAAAACATATTTTGGACGCCTTAAATAATTGTGATATGGGCACAAAGTTGATTTTTATGTGTTTTGTTCTCATAAATGTCAAGTTTTGTATGTATGTGTGTGTGTTGGTACAATCCTTGTCACACTAAAATGGTTTTTATGTCTATTTCTAAGTCCATATTAACAACCGTCCATATAAACTACTAATATGCTGTAAATAATATTTTATGAACATCTTTAAATAATACTAGATATGCGTATGGACCTAGTTCTCCAGCCGACCGTGACTGAAACAGCGACTTTATTACAATTGCATGATTATAACAGCAACATCAGACATTATTTTAAACAAGGAGATTACTGAAGCATATCGATGTCTAATGAGCCGTTGCATAGCCAAGGAAAAGTCTATAATCATATATCTAGTGCATTTCTTTTATAATTCAATGAAACATAGTGAGAGTCTAGAGTTCGCGAATATATATATGTAATAATCGGTGGTGGTATTAATTACTTCTTCGAGATCTAAAATGCAAACATCGTATATAAATTTCGAAGTAGGGTTTAGTGATACATTTTACTTGAAGTGTTTTTAAATCCATACAACATTATTATATACATTAGGGTCGAATATGTAGGGCACTACATAAGTTTTATCTTTTGCAAACTAGATAACATAATATTGTGATTTGAAGTCATGTCCATAAACTCTAAGCAAAGTTAAAAATAAAATAAATAAAGAAAATTGTTTTGGGGTCTAGGGATCATAACTAGACCTCCTGTGAAGAAATTTTTGGAAAACTCGACAACTGGTACAAAACCAATAGGTAGAATTTCTTCAAATCTACCTATAAACAAATTAGTAAGCAAGGAACCGTTTGTTCGATTGTTTTTATAATTTTTCTAAATGCTTCTCTCGTTTATAACATTCGTGTAATTAATTTGTATGACTTTTTTGGTCTGTTAGGCATCAATTAGTATTTCTATTAAAGGTAGATAACATTATTATTATATTGACTTCAATCATTATTAAAGAATAATTTCTACCTTGATCCCGAAGAAGACAATTGTTTTAAGGAGGATTTCCAGAGCTCCTACAGAAATATAGGATGGGATAGTGAAGAAACTTCTGATTTGGATCTTATTAACTTCAAAAACTCATATTTCATCCCTAGTCTAAACACAATTTTAGGGCTATATTATATGCAACCTTAGGAATATGAGAACTCCAAAATATTATATTTTGGAGTTCTCATTCTCCTAATGTATTAGATTTATAATCGCAATCACGATATTGATTGATGTATAACTATCATTTAGAATTAAAATTAAATTAGAATGATAGATAATATAATAGAAATTTAGATAATAGAATGTTAGATAATGTAGTCGATAGTTAGCTTAGAATTAAATAAAAATGTTACCAAATTATTAAAACAATATTAAAATTTACTGATGATACATACTTGAAAGGTTTACTAGTAGCCACTGAAGAGTTCCACTATCTACCTCGTGGCACCATCAACAGATTAGTTCCAAGATGCTAAACTCTATAGATATAAGTTATAGTTCAGATGATAATATTCTACATACAACATTTAAAAGAAGTAGTAGTATGTATATGTACACTATGTACATAAAACTCTGTGTTTTATTTTGGTACGACAATTATAAATAGGTTAAAATTAACTTCGTTTTCGTGTTCGTGGGAGAGCCATGCTTCGGCATGTATGGGCCGGCTCGACCGGAGTGATACCACGGCCTCACAGAAAACCGGCAGTGAAGCAATAATTTCATTGCTTTTTGCCGCGTGACTGAGGTTACCGGAGGTCCTAACCCTTCCCTCTCCGCCCCTCTCCGTTATTCCCACCCTTCCCCTCTCACCCCCTACTCCCACCTTGAAGGTACGGCAACGGACTTGTGACTCTTGAGTTGCAGGTGCCCATGGCGGCGGTAGTCATTTACCATCAGGTGACCCGTCTGCTCGTTTGAACCCCTATACCATAAAAAAGAAAACTTTGTAGATTTATTTATATAGTTAGTTACAAATTAACCTAACAAAAGCGTGTTTAAAAAGCACCTTATTTATCTAAAAAGGGATAATATTAGTTATCCCTGTTTAGATAAAAAGAAGAAAATATTGAAAACAAAGACTGTGAAATTAAATACCTAATAATAAAAAAAAAAACGATTAAATGAGCAGATATTAGTGCGCTGATTTTCATCTAAGCCACTATAACGTACGTAGACAGTTTTTAGACGAAGCCTATGTTCTGTAGTGGTGGTGGACGTCCTCCACTAGCTGATAAGAAAATAATGACGAAAGCAGTACTAAAATATGACTCGAGAAAACACTTAATATTCAAAGAAAGTGTTTCGGGACATTAATTAATGGGGTCATTCGTATGATATATTCTCGAAGAGGACCATAAACAACGTAATTGGTTTAGTTAATGACTTCGTTATAAGCTTTAACAACCGTGAAATGGAAGTTGTAACATACTTGAACATGTTTACTTGTTTAAACATAAGTATGTAACGTAATGTTACACCACTTTACTTCAGAATGACAATAGCGAGTCCGAGGGCTTATGTTATTGAGTTTGTTTTAATCGATATAGTTTGCTAAATATTTTATTACTAGTTCATTACTTTTAAAACAGATAAGAATATTAAAACTTGTTTAAAAAATATATGGGCTATTTACATGCATGCTTATTGGAAGCGTCTCCAAAAGGCTGGTAACATTGTTACATTGAATGATAATCTTCGATCAGGTATTGTGGATCGAAGATGACAATGCTAATTCTCTGTGCAGGAAAAAGGCTCGCCTTCTGGTCACGAGAAGTGTCGATCGATTAGTTAGTTCCTTATAAACTTAACGAGCACTCCGACCCTATGACCTTGGCGTCTCGACCGCAAACGGCTCTAAAACATAATTAACGAAGATATAATTATGTATACTAGAGATCGCCTGGTCTTCTTTTATTTCATGGACCAGTATACCTTAAACTGTCACTGTTGGTCAGGCGTGTAAATAGCCCGACCAGGGTGTGATTGCTCAACAGTTAGCGTACGAGGTGTAGGGAAGTAAACCACTTCTATCGATCAAACCAATCATGCCAGCACTAACCTACAACACCGACCAAGTCCCGATCCTCCAGAAGGCAGCGAGCAGCGGCGAGGTTTCTACGGTCTCTTGCAAGGTATTGACCGGCCGGTCACGATCGAAGACTAGAGCACTCCACATACACCTTGTAAAGGTTACAAGCGAGTCCAAACACTACACGGCTATAGGACTAACGGAAAATCAGCTTCTTTTCACGAGAAATATAACTGATGTCCGTGGCGGAACAAAATTTTTATATTAAAGGCGTCTTCTTAGCGAAAAGCGATGAGAGCAGGGTATGTCCGTTTTTTCTTGCACCAATCAGGTGCAGCGCGTTTACATTATTTGAAGACTGCTAACGCCATCTCTTGAGATCGTCGAGTACATTGGCAATATTACAGCAGTACCAGCACTAATTGCATTCGACAAACAGAATGTGGTTTACATAAAGACTATGAAATTAATAATATAACGAAATATATTATGGTGCGATTATGTATGCATTTTATAAATATATTGGCGCTCCACCATGCACCCCGCCTTGGAACATCACAAGATGTTTCAAAACACGCGAATTTTCTAACTGACCGAGAGTAACACATGCATTATGCGATTAAATAATAAATATGATAAATATAGCGGCCTAAACTAAAAAATAAGGTTTAAACTAAGTTGAATTTATTGTGTAGGAATAGGATATAATTTAGTTACAGCGCGTTTGTAAATTCCAGTTTGCGTTTTAACTATCGCCACGCGTACAACGTTATCAGAGCCTCTGAACACGTCCGTAATTACTCCTAACGGCCAATGCAACGGTGGAGAATTCTCCTGCTCAAGAAGAACAACAGTTCCGATTTCTACCGGTTTGTCGGGAGTAGCCCATTTTTGCCTAACTTGCAACGTGTGCAAATACTCTAAGTGCCATTTCTTCCAAAAGGATTGGACCATACTATCTAACAACTTTTTACGTTCTAACAGACTCAATCGTTGATCTGACAAATCAGCAGCGGGTAAATATTGCAACGGAGTAGACATCAAAAAATGCGCGGGAGTTAACACCTCAGGATAAGGGTCTGACGATAATACGCTCAATGGACGAGAGTTAAGAATACACTCTATCTGAGTAAGAACAGTTTGCAGTTCTTCGTATGTAAGTAACTGACTTCCTATTACTCTATATAAATGCGTTTTCATGCTCTTTATATTCCCTTCCCACATCCCACCAAAATTTGGTGATCTTGGGGGAATCATCTTCCACTCTATGCGTCGAGAGAGCAACTCATTCGACAGCGCGTTTTTGAAGCTAGAGTTCAATAAAAAACTATACAGCTCATCTAAATGTGCCTTCGCACCGATGAAAGTAGATCCATTATCGGAATAGAGACATGAAACTGGTCCTCGACGGGAAATAAAGCGTTTAAAAGCGGCTAGAAAGTTTTCAGTAGTTAAATCACTGGTCACTTCAATATGTAGACTACGTGTGACCATGCAAACAAAAAGAACGATGTACGCCTTTTGCGCATGTTGACCTCTGCGGCGAGAAAGGATTGTCCTTATCGGACCAGCGTAATCTACACCAGTGTGACAAAATGCCTTGGCCTCTGAAACACGGTAATCAGGAAGATCAGCCATTATAGGCGTTGGATGCGTTGGGTTGCATTTAAAGCAAGTGTTGCACTTTCGCAACTTGGACCTGATAACAGTCCTGGCATCCAAGATCCAGTAGCGTTGTCGTATAATAGACATAAGAAGTCCAGGTCCGGTGTGACAATTAACAACATGAAAATGCTGTATTATTAAGTCAACGACATGATCGCGTTTAGGGAGAAGAACCGGATGTTTAGCTTCGAAAGGAAGCATTGATCCAGAAAGTCTTCCTCCAATGCGTAAAATCCCTTGTTTGTCTAAGAAGACGAAGAGGCTTTGCAGCTTTTTTGAAGGTAATTTATCAGCCTTGATCAATTTGATATCTTCACAGAAGTGCACAGATTGAACGGCGAGAATTAACGCATTCTCAGCACTTGTCAACCCTGCTATAGAACGAGGTTCGACCTTAACTTTAGGTCTTGCGAATTTTAATACATAGGCGGTGATACGTAGCAACTTTTCCCAAGAAGAAACACGTTGTGCTAACGTACACAGCAACGGCGGCTCTGTGTGAGTAATGGCAGCCAACACATTTGCCTTGAGTTCAGGCAAGACAGAGCAATTATTAAGCGAGAATGGCTTAATCGGCCACTTCTCAGATGAGCTGCGAATCCACGGAGGACCTTTCCACCACAAATCGTGGGTCAAAAGTTGCGATGGAAGCATACCACGCGAAAGACAATCACTTGGATCACTAGCTCCGGCAATATGATAAAAATGTTTAGAGTCCAAGTTTTCTTGGCACTGAGCGACGCGATTACCGACGAAAACTGACCAACGATGTGGTGAAGAATGAACCCATGATAAAGCAATAGTGGAATCAGAAAATGCGTATATCCCGGCAATGGTCATACGTGTTGCATATGTGTCTCGCACAGTTTTTATTAATTTTGACATAAGTAAAATAGCGCATAATTCTAAGCGAGCGAGCGTAGTGATTTTTGTTGGCGAAACCTTTGATTTAGCGCAAAGAATGCGAGTTTGAATGCCAGACGGGTAGGTACAATGGGCATAAATGACACATCCCAGACCATTCATGCTAGCATCACAAAAAGCAACAAGACGTAATTCACAACCAACTTCGACGCCTACATGACGTGGAATCCTTAAAGTGTCAAGCATTTGAAGTTCTTGCGCAAGAGCGAAAAAACGGGTGCGTATGTGCTCCGGTGCAGGATCGTCCCAATCACACTTGCTGAGCCACAGTTCCTTAATTAACAACTTGGCATAGAGAATCACAGGCGCGACCAATCCGAGCACGTCAAATAGTCGTGCAACCATCGAGAGTATGTTTCTCTTGGTGCACCTTTCATTAATTGCGGCGCATGTGAAATGAAAATTATCTTCACATGGTTCCCATGAGAGACCTAAGACCTTAGAGACATTATTGTCAACATCAAAATCAAGCGACTTGCGGTGCGTGTCGGGAAGCGAGTCAAGTAGCACTGGTGAATTGCTAGACCACTTCACTAAGTCAAAGTCACCCGATTTGAAAAACTTAATCAAGTTGTGAGCTAATTGCGTGGCAGTATCCTCATTTGCAATAGAAAGAACCAAATCGTCCATATACAGACAGGTCTCTGCCACTTTCGCGGCATCAGGATAGAGCGGACTCATGTCAGTAGCCAGCTGTCGCACAGTGCGCATAGCTATGTAAGGGCTTGACTTGAGACCGAAAGGTTGCCTATTAAAGGCATAAGTTCGAATTTTTTCCGATTCGTTGAATCTAAATAAAATGCGTAGGTATTTATGTTGGTCTACTGGTACACCAATCCGTAAATAATATTGTTTTATATCAGCGTTCATTGCAATAGGAAATAATCTAAAACCTAACAATAATAAAAACAGATCGGCCTGTAAATTGGGTCCAATATGTAATATATCGTTAAGCGAAAGTCCTGTATGCGTTTTAGCACTCGCGTCCAATACGATGCGCGGCATCGGTTTATCAGGTCGGACTACTGCGTGATGCGGTATATAATAACCATCAGAGGACAGCTCAGATTCTTTAACAGGACTGAGGTAATTGTTATCAATATAATCCTGAATAACCTTGTTATAATTTTCGCGCACTATCGGTGCCTGACGGAGCTTACGCTCGAGTGAAACGAAACGGCGATAAGCGGTAGCGTGCGAATTACCTAATTCCGAAGGGTCCCTACAGAACGGTAATGCAACTGTATAACGACCTACGTCGTCACGGGTCACGGTAGCCGTGAAAATATTTTCGCAATCTGTCTCCTCTGGTGACAACAAGCGTTTCATGGGTACTTCTTCAAGTTCCCAGAACTTTTGCACTATATCATTAAGCGCTAACGCAGAAAAAGACGCGGCAGTAGGTAAAATATGTTTACGCGGGTAATCTCCCATAAGTACGTAACCAAATGTTGTAGATAAAGCACACGGTGCGCGCGGCCCACACTCGACCATATTTCCTAAGTATATAAATGGGAATAGCTGGGCACCTAACAATAAATCAATCTTGCCCGGAATATTCCAGCTTAAGTCAGCGAGCGGAAGGTTACGAAAATCTAGGTCGCGATCACAATCGATAAATTTCGAAGACAATTGATCCGTAATGCATTCTACAACAAGCGCATGTATAGTGTATTTCTGATCCGGATAAATACGGGATTCAATGTCTAAATGAACATAACCGATTATCGGACTTGAAGCGGAACCAACACCTTTAACATAGGAATTATTCAACGGTATTATCGGTAAATTTAATAAACTAGAACAAGCAGATGTTATTAGATTATTCTGCGAGCCATTATCTATCAAACACCTAACTACAGATTTGATAACAGCGCTACCCTTAGAGCGCGCGTATACCTGAGCGGTTGACAAAAGTATATCACCCTTATGACAAGAAGTGTAAGACTGTGTATGTGTAACTGGTTCTGTAGCAAGCGGGGGCGCTCGAATGCATGACGAAGTCGTGTGAGCGCGATGAGAAGGCGCGGGCGAAGTAACGGTCGCTCGATGAGCGGGCGGCGGCGAGTACGCGACGGCGGTATTTACCATAGCCGCATGCGATTGCGAATTATTACTATCAAAATGCAATAACCTATGGTGTCTTTTATTACAGAAACAGACTGACGTACTCTTACAATCCGGAAGTTTATGTAAAGTGCTTAAACAATTAACGCAACCGTACTTCGATTTAATAAACTCATATCTAGCCCTTGCGTCTCGCATATTTTTAAACTGAGCGCAATCATATAAATGTCGATGGTTACCACTACACAAACAACAATTCGCGGTAACTGCTGCGTAAGATTTGGAGGTGTGATGAACGCGCCGGTCGCGTGAGGGCGACGTAACAACAGCAGCGGGTTTCGTATATGACCAATTTCGCGGGTTTGAGCGCTCCAAAATCTTAGCCTGATCTTGTATAAAAGCGATAAGCTGTTGTGTCGTAGGCACTTCCACATCCCGAATCGAAAGTTCAAAGGCTTGGATGGTTTGAGGATCCATCCTTCTCAAAGCGCATTGAAGAAAAATAAAATCAGTTAGATCTGTTATGCCTAATTCTTTTAGAGCTGAAATCGAAGCGGAGTATTTACTAACAAAGGTATCAAGAGCGTTCGCAGTGTGCGAGCAAGTTTTTAAGTCCAGTATATTACTGAGATAATATGTACCTAATGAGCGTTTGTCTTGGTATTTCTTAACCAAACTATCCCACAGTATTTTATATGTTTCACCTGACGGAATAATACCGGAAGTGAATTTTAGTGCGTCGTGGGTGAGTTTAGAAATTAGATACTGTACACGTTGCGAGTCAGAAAGCTGTTGATTCAAATGAATATTAGCTTTAAAAGACTGATAAAAGGTATTCCAGTTTTCAGGGCGTCCGTCAAAACTCGGAATTACTAAAGGTTCTAATTTCACTACGGACTTGATCGAGCTACGGGTCTCGAGTGAACGCACCTTAGAAGTGGTTAATATTTTATTTCTAACGCGTTTAACTCTCGAGTATAAATCATCAAATGAATCGAGGCAAGAATACTCGGGATTGACCGTAATCTTTGATAACAAATTTATATTATTTATTTTATCAACAATGGACTCAAATTTATCGCGTAACTCATCTATTATCTCCGTTTCAGCCAGAAAATTCTCGTTAGCTTGCGTTGATGAATCGAAAGAAATTATACCTTTCGACGATGTGTACATACGATTAATACGTTGAAATAATAATTCTTTCTTTTGATTCAACATAACCAACATGACTTCGCGGCTTGATTCGCTTTCCGTCATGTTTATAAAATAATATCACAATACAACTACAAAGTGATAGGTATATCTACCTAGTTAGTGTAAAAACACAAGTTAAATTTAAATCCTAAAATGACTTAGCGTAAAGTACAGTGGTGGAGCGGTTAATAAGTGGGTAGGTATAAATAAGTTCAACTAAATTGAGTATAATGGATATTATTACCAATTAATACGTAATTCACCAAATCTAACAATTAATTATATTTAAATACGAGTCTACCAATAATTACGTAGTTCTCGTGCGTTTTAAACACAGAATTTACCAATTTTACGTAAATCTGTGAGCGAGGAAAAATGGCGGCAAGAATTCACTAGAATTACGTGAATCTTTTTTATGATATGAATAGAAAAGTAAATTCACCAATATTTACGTGAATCACTGGCCTATCCGTACTCGTAAGGACCAAATTATATGGTCAGGCGTGTAAATAGCCCGACCAGGGTGTGATTGCTCAACAGTTAGCGTACGAGGTGTAGGGAAGTAAACCACTTCTATCGATCAAACCAATCATGCCAGCACTAACCTGCAACACCGACCAAGTCCCGATCCTCCAGAAGGCAGCGAGCAGCGGCGAGGTTTCTACGGTCTCTTGCAAGGTATTGACCGGCCGGTCACGATCGAAGACTAGAGCACTCCACATACACCTTGTAAAGGTTACAAGCGAGTCCAAACACTACACGGCTATAGGACTAACGGAAAATCAGCTTCTTTTCACGAGAAATATAACTGATGTCCGTGGCGGAACAAAATTTTTATATTAAAGGCGTCTTCTTAGCGAAAAGCGATGAGAGCAGGGTATGTCCGTTTTTTCTTGCACCAATCAGGTGCAGCGCGTTTACATTATTTGAAGACTGCTAACGCCATCTCTTGAGATCGTCGAGTACATTGGCAATATTACAGCAGTACCAGCACTAATTGCATTCGACAAACAGAATGTGGTTTACATAAAGACTATGAAATTAATAATATAACGAAATATATTATGGTGCGATTATGTATGCATTTTATAAATATATTGGCGCTCCACCAACTGTATAGACTTTTGTGCCATGATGGGTCAGAATATATACTAGACCCCTATAGCTTTGCCTTATAGTTTTTACATTTTTTAAACTTTATAGCACACTAGCTGACCCGCGCAACTGCGTCTGCCTTTGTAAATTTTCCCCGTTTTTGCAACATTTTTTATTGACGCTCCGCTTCTACTGGCCTTAGCGTGATGTTATATAACTAGGAAGTTACAATAGTGCATGAATTTTAGTGTTGGATAGTACATTTATCGAGGAAGGAAGGAGGACCTTCATTCCTCGATAAATGGACTATCCAACACTAAAATAATTTTCATAACCAATGTCAATCAATGATTTAACATAATTTTTATTTGCACCTACTTCTTCTTTTCTCTGCATCACCCAATGGTTGACTGGTAGAGAATGCCTCAGGCATTAAGTCCGCCAATGTACCAAATGTGCATAAAGTTTAAAATAAATAAAATAAAATAAATAATCGGATCAGTAGTACCTACTGGAGATTACCCCGCACATTCAAACTCACAATACTCACAAATATTGTTTAAACATTTTAGCTTTCTGCACTTCTTGTACATAGAAACTCAACTATTCCAAATTTTACATTCCTTTCTGTGCGCGTTTGCCTAAAACTGCGTACAAAGAACTCTCCTCACGTATTAATATAGAAGACTAGCTGCGCCCCGTGGTTTCACCCGCTTAAGTCCCCCCCCATATTGGGATAAAAAGTAGCCTATGTATTATTCCAGGCTACCAGCTATCTACATACCAAGTTTCATCGTAATCGGTTCAGTAGTATTTGCGTTAAAGAGTAACAAACATGCATACATCAATACATCCTCACAAACTTTCACTTTTATAATATTAGTAGGATATGTAGGTATGTACATAATTATAACGATCCGGTAACTGTAGGGCTCAAAATAATATTACACTATTGTTATGCTTAGTTTTAATTGATATATTCTTGATTTACTGATTTAAGATGATTGTAATATGTAGGGGTCCATTATAACCTCTAATCAATTTTTTTGACGTGACAACGTCTTATAATTCGATGGAGCCGGCTGCACGCACGTAAAAACATGACTCATGCGGCGTTACCTCGCTCTGAGGCGTCCAGTTTACAGACAACCGATTTTTTTATCTTTACTAAGACATTTGCTTATGAATTAAATTGAAAACTAATGTAAGATATTTATTAATCTCATTTTTATCTAGGATATTTATTATATTTTATATTATAACCTTATATTCAGTGATTGTCTGTACATAGACCTTTAGCAATGACTTCCACAACCGTGAGCGGTGAACGGAGTGCTTCATTAAAATTAATTACGTAAACGTAATTTTTAGTAAAATCTACAATTTAATATGAATGAACTCTTAATCCATGTTTCACAAATACGAAGAGCAACAACAATGAGAAACATTTATTAATAGAATTTAAGGATAAGGACCATTAAAGATATTCTTAGACGAAATCGAATGGCATTTCCGTTTAAAGACATTATACAAGTAATGACTATACACACATTCATTACAATTAAATTACACACAAGGGTATCTAGAACACAATAATTCGAAACAAACTTAACAAATTTAAATGGCACTTGCGAGCCACGTTGCGCTTGCGCCTAATTCCGGTGCCTCACAATGACATTCACCAAACCAAAAAGACCCCTCGACATTCAGATTTCTCAAGGAATTTGAAGTAATTTTAAAAGCCATTATAATAGGATGAGGGTCTTTAAATGTTGGTGGGCTTTGATAATGGTGATTGAGTCACATTTTAATCAGACCAGTTTTGCAAACAGCTGTTAGTTGGAGACCTTTGTAGTAAAGGGTGTTGAGTAAATAGTTTTTAGAATAAGGGTCCGTTGCTACTAAGGCGGGAACAACCGGAGTGAATAGAGGATTGAGACATCTAGTCTCAGTAAGTGGACCACTTGCATCAAAATGTCAAAGAGGAGATAAGATGAATTGTGTCGAATTGTATAGTAGGTGGAAAAGCGAGTTGCAGTCATAACATCAACCTCCGTTAAGAAACTTCATCATCGTCATGCGGGCCCTCTTTTAGTTCATTAAGAGTTGACTAGTTCGGTATAAAACCTGGTATTTAGAATAGATTATGGAACAATTTCTACGAATATTCGATTTTGTACTACTGAGTGATAGGCATTTTTATCTTTCGAATCTAGAGACGTCAAACCTGTCCGTCCTGCGCGCCATTTAATCGTCTGTACATGTATACCTCTCTGGTCTCTACAGAACATTAGCTAAAACCGGTATTGTCTCCTGAAAAGAGAAGCTCCCTCCTATTTTGGGCGCAGTATGACGAACCGTTTGGTTTTAGTCTCTTAGATTCCAACACACCGCTCCATCGATAACCACGGTGGTGGTTTCGACTTTCGACCCGTGGTGGTTTTCACAAACAAATGAAAGTTTGGGCAAAATGTATGTGTAGAACTAAGCTTAACCAACATCCATTAAATAAAAAAATGACATAGAACTTTCGTTTCCAAACCGCCTATAAAAATACCACATACGTTAATAAGATACAGTTGTTGCCATTGTAAGCATAGAATGTAATAAGAGAATCAATGAAAACTCATTCACATGGTTAATAAAAGACAAAAGTACAGTATCATTGTGTAACTTGAGTTAATAAACGTGATTGCGATATTGTGTTGCGTAAAAGCGAAATAATAATAAGAACAATACCAAGTAAGGTATCAATTAGACATAGAGTAGGGCTGTGTACTTTTAATCGATGTTAGAATCAAAACGGATTCGATTAACTGTTGAATTTGTTATCGCACATGAAAGTGCTGCAATTATACTCGCGTCTCGAATGCACTTAATACGTAAAGAGCTTCGGCAGTTATTTTTCATTTTAATCTAAACTGAACACGTAAACGGCAATAATAAAGTATATCAAGGTAACTAAATAACTAAACTAAATTTACACTAGAAGCCGGAGTCAAGAGGGGTAAGTTTATATCGCTAATCTTAGTAGATTAGACCTAGTGGTTACAACTATCAAAAGCAAGTCTCTGTGATTTTTTCTATATGTGAAGAATATTTAAATGACTATTCATGATATATTAGAAAATATAAAAAAAAAATGTAAAAGTGTAAAAATAATTAACATTATTTAGATGGCGATCGATTTAAAGAATCGAAACGCGAATCGCTAAACACGCAGCCCTACCTCAATTTGTGAAAGCGCAACTTTTTCACGAGCAAAGCCCGTCACGACGTAGCGCATTGAGGCAGCACAGGCAAACAAAGCGAACCGCAAACATTCGTGTCGTAGGCCTCCGCACAGACTTACATACAAGCAGACAGAACGTACCCCATAAATCTTTTGAGTTTTGATTTCGAAAACATTTTTAGTTCGGTAAACGATTCATCGGCCCACGGAAATGCATAACGGAACACAACGGACATACCAGTGTTAGTCAATCTTCCACCTTTTGCGAAAATAATACTCGAACTTAATTTGAAAGACCGCTTTGGATACAAGATTCCAAAGCTTGTGCATTCGTGGGCGAAATGATTACTGAAATCGAACTTACTAAATGACATTATCTGTGCTTACCATCGAACCTGGGAGGTAGCGTTGAGTCTTATGATATCAACATGACGACAGCACTTAAATGGGTCCCATTTCCAATTCCCTAGTCCAATTTCCACCGGATATGCAACAGAATATGCTTCCGTCCAATCTACGAGTAGAATAGGTGTTAAACCGTAGCTAAAAACTACGGTGAAGTGTTTATGAAATGTAATGTAGTAAGCAGGTAATCTTAAAAACATACCACTGATCGTATCGACTTTTCTTTGTTTTTTTAAATAAATATTCTCTCCAGATTTATTTTGATACTCGTATGAAATACTACGGAACATTACGAGATCTAATATACTTTATACTTATACTATATCTAAACACACAAATACATATATATATATAATATATATTGGTATAATTCAAGATTCCAGAATCCTAGTGTCTTACATTTTTGAACAATATTGACTTCACTACCGTTTTATCAAGATCAAAATTATTTCTAAGTGATCTATTTAATTTTAAAATGAATCTTTTTGCGTGTATGTTTTTTCGGAAACTGTCTATGTGTAGTAATCATTCCAAACTTCAAAATTTCTACCATACCAAGGAGAAACACTTAACTAGACACAACTTTCACTTTCTTGTTGTTGTCAAGTGTCGTGTGATATATTATTTTACTTTTTTCCTGCGACATTACAATGTAAATGTCTCAAGAAAAGTAAAGATTGTTTAAGTGAGGTCTTGGGAAGTACCTTCTTGTAAAGAAAATAGTAACAGAGTACCGAAACGACCTTTACGTTTTGTCTTTTCTTATGATTAGTAGAGCCAAATAATTTTTTATCTATTATTATGCTTACACTGTCTGTGGAGGGAGCAGTTATGTCCCTTACGCAAATAGGCATTTTTTTGTAAACTCTGCTGTCTATTAATTGATATACCCTACCATTAGCTGGTGTCCCGTATTCTTGTTTGTCCCCTAAAAAAATATTGATCATCCTTTAAGTTCAGAAAGAATTACAGAATAGAAAAGCGGTCTGTATGTCTAAACATTCGGCATTTAAGCTTTAGCATTGACAGTTATGTTATTTCAAATATCGATATAATTTATATACGAGAATATTTGCTCATTTAAATTGCTAATTATTATAAAGTTCCAATGGTCAATGAACACACGTATCTCCAAGATAACGACTTACTCAAATTTGATTCAATTACCATCTAATGGATGTGTGGGATTCCTTCACCGTACGTAGGTAATTGATAAATTGTTTAGAAAGATTGTTACTTCTTCGACGGCCTGGTTTGGTTCAAATGAAAAATGTATTCTTAGAACTCGATGGAAAAGGTGATTAAGGGAATAAGGCTCATTTGTCTGATTTGTTCTGGGTTTTTGAGAAGTGTGGTATGTGACTTTCTCTTTTGGTGGATTGTTATTGTAGTAAATAGCGAGCTCTCTACTTTTTTAAGCAGCTACTGATTGACTCAATTACTCAAAATCAATCATGAAAGTGAGTCAAAGCCTGAGCATATTCTATTTTTCAGATGCAAACATTAAGTTAGAATTTTTGCCATCTTTATATACAAATTACATATACATTAAAATGAAATTTTATTTCTCGCACTCGTTATTTATTTCTTAGAACTTATACTATGTTTGAGAAAACGAAGTATTTAATATGTAAAAGAATATTTGTGCATAATAAAGAGTTTAGATTAGAGCATTTAATTGGACATTTCCCTTCTAAATCATTCCTACTTCTACACTGTTGCAGTGATGGGATGCGTTCGCGCAGCTCGCGCGTCGCATTGTGCCATGAATGGCGTTTGGCGTCGATAATTAAGAACGGTTGGGTCAAGCTCACACACTTTTACTTTCAAATAGGGTAAACGATGTACTGCATCAACGTTTGTTTTGTTTCACTAAGTGGATTTTGTCATTGTGTTAGTTAGCTAATATTTGTCTTCATTCGTGATTATTTGTTACTTGAATCTCTGTGTTTCTCTTCTTTTACAAAGTAACAGGTTTAAAATGTAATTCTTTAACATTTGTTATTAAACATTGATAAAGAAATTTCGTTATGAAAATAAAAGCATGAGGTATACCGAAAGAATTAAGAGTGCGTATGCTTTTTACATAGGCGTTACGAGCGATAGTTCCGATTTGGTGAGTAAAATACCTACATGAGCCTACATTTATGTATTATTAACAAAAACGTAAAGAATTATCATTTCAAAATAGCTCTTTTATCACAAGTCCTCCGTATTTCTAGTGTGGAGTATCTCTCCTGTCTTCTTTTTACACTATTCACAAATATGTATCTACCTCCTGCTACTGGTAGACTGAGATATTGTAGTTTTCGAAGGAAGGAATTGAGAGTGCGTATGCCTCTAGACGTTCTCGACGATGACCGTAAAAAAAAGTGCTCTTTACATGGGCGTTACGACTACGAGCGAGGGCTCCAATTCGGTGATATATGTTTTACTAGCAGCGCCCCGCGGTTTCACCTGCGTAAGTCCTGATACCGTGATAATATCGGGATAAAAAGCAGCCTATGCGTTAATCCAGGTCTCCAGCTATCTACATACCAAGTTTCATCGCAATCGGTTCAGTGGTTTTTGCGTGAAAGGGTAACAAACATCCATCCATCCATCCATCCAAACTTTCGCATTAATAATATTAGTTGGATAGTGGGATTACCAAACACGATAAAGAATTATCATGTCAAAATAACTCTTTTATCACGAATCCTCCGTGCCCCTTGTGTGGAGTATCTCTCCTGTCTTCTTCTTACACTATTCACAAATATCTACCTCCTACTACTGGTAGACTGATGTATATTGTAGTATTGCCTGTCAGGGTACTGTGGCAAACAGCCCTTTCAAAAATCCCATCACATATGCCATGACTATTAAGCTGAAGGTAGGTTAAATGCAAGCGTCGCAGTTCTTCATACTCGTATATGTACACAGCGCAACGATGAGTCTGTTGTGTAATGTATGAATGAAACAATCGGTCTTGAAACTTCCACAGTGGCGTAATGCGTGTTGTTTACTGTTGTATAGAGGTCCTCAAACTGAAACCGGTGACAAACACTATTATCTCAATTTTTCGATTAAGTAAAGAATGAATATAAAGAGTACATATATGAGTCTATCACATCGTCAGCCTTTACGACTATGGTAGACGATTTATGGAGTAATGTCAGGGAGACATCGCTTTTGGTGGTTATAATTACCGATACGGGTACGACACACCGTAAGTATATGGACTCGGAACACATTTGTATTTAATAATTTGTAGGTATATCACGATATTACAAGTTGGAAATAAACAAATACGTTAATAGGTTCACCATAAGGGACCTTACAGAAATTAGCTAAACGCGGTTGTCTTACACCACTGCTTAACCCTTCGGGGAAAGAATATGTGTAACTCATGCATTTGTTGTGGCACTAGTAAATACATGATGCTATTAGTGTAATGATAATAAATGAGCCATTATCCGTAAAATACTAGTAAACAAACAATTCATAACTATATAGTGATTTTGTCACTTTAAATTCGTAAAATATAAAAACTAATTGGTTTGTTTGTTCAATAAATGTTAATAACTTAATTAAAACGAGTAACATTTGTATTAACTGATATGTTTATTCTATGTTTAGTAGACGATACTTAACCCTGGTGCGATCGATGAATCGATCGAATTTAGGTTCGACCAATGCCCGGTAAATAAAATATTTCTTAGCTGCAATCTGATCATATAAATGTCACTTAATTAATATTACAGCAAGTTTCAATTTACAAGTAGATAATATTTACAAAATCGCTATGAATTTTTTGTAAGAATAGAATAGGTAGCGTAATTTATCAGAAGTTTATTTTTTTATTTTAGCTCATTACAGGGTAAACACAATCGTTTATTGTTTACCTTGCTAGTGAATCAATGGAAAGATTTTATAGGGAACATCGCCTCACTCAAATCCGACTAGTCAGTTTTTTACTTAAGATATTCAGTACAGTTGTGTGCAAAAAATATTCATCGGATTGCGTCAAGTATTTACATAAATAAAGTTTTATTCAAACTATCATAAGGAGTAAATTGTTGTAGGTACTAAGATGTGGAGATTGGTACCTGCACTTCTTTATAATGGGTATAAAATAAATAAATAAAATTTAAAGAAATATATGTACGTAAACGCGTGAAATGCATTGGTATCAGATTCCACAACGTATATACAATCAGATAAAAAGAGAATCTGCATTTTACAAAACGTAAAGAGTAATTTTAATTCGGTTATTATGGCTCAATGTCGTTGTTGTTTAAAATGAATCGTAAATGAAAACTTAATGTAACTTTAACGTAAAATTTTTTAAAAGCAAGGTCTATGCAATACAACATAATAGTATAAATAATAATAGAACGTAAATTACTGTTCACTTGACGCATCGTTTAGTTTAATGTATTTTAAAAGAATGTTTTGAAATGTCTTCACATCGCAATTTACTCGCACTATGTATTTAGAGGCGGATTATTTTTAAAGTTGTTTATTTCTCACATATAAAGAGAAACATACAGAGAATTAAAACCAATTTGTAAATTAATTATCTTTGGCTTAAGTTTTTTCTATAATTTTTTCCAAAAATTATATATTATAATACACTTTAATGCTGGCAGTTGAGGTTTGTTTAAATACGGTAACATAATTACCTTATTTTGATTAAATTGCGAAATGTTTAAATAGGTTTAAATGTCAGGCTTAAAATGCCGTAACATAAACGTAACGTAAACATTTAGAGAAAGGACGCGAAAAAAGGAAATGCATAGCATATAAAATAATCTCTGCCACTTACATTCTCTGCCTTTGAGACCGGAATTATCGATAAATGTGTTGTAGAGAGTATATGTGTTCTGAGAATCTGTACGTCTAGTCGTTTCTATTCTTCTTTTAAACTTTTACATAGACAAATCATTGCACTGTCAACCTGCAATAATGCAACCAATTTCAAACCTAACAATACATGCAATATCTTCGAAAACGGAACTCAAACTGCTCAAGTTTCGCATTACATAAGCCAGTTTGTTCGGAAGAATGGAATTGCAGACAGGCGGATAGTAAAAGCCGTTCGTTGTAAGCACTACTAGCGACTATAGTAGTAAAGCGAATGATGAATGGACGTGTGCCGGCTGGAACTTTCACTTGTAGGGCCGCCGTTTACATGTTAGCGTACAACGGATCGCTGCACAGAGCTGAGCTTCCGTTCGGTGTTTAAAAAAATGAGTCACTTACTTTCTTTTGTCTGTGAGATGTTGGCAGGGAATAAGTGGTAATTATGAAAATTTATATTTTACTTAGATGTTACAGATTCATTCATCGCCAGGAGTGTTGACCACGATTAATGAGATCAGGAAAAAGTCATATTAGTGTGAACTAAGATTTACCCAGAACAGGACCTGCCGGAATTATGCTTTATGTGCACAGCCGTCAGATTTCAAAACGTGTTATTTTATTATATTTGTTCGAACGTAACCATTACCACATTTCATCCGTTTGACGCCCTTTTGAACTTTACTGGGCTATGGTTGGCCAACTCAAACATGATTGAAGGACTATAAAAGACCTCCGGGCCTAAGGTTACGTGTAGTTGCTCTGGATATTTTTTTTACGTACACAGTTATTCTGATAATGTTAACAGAACTGACAAGAAACCAAATAACCATTACTTTCTTGTTGCAGGTTATCTCTTTCTCGCTCTTCTAGTCTGTCTATAACTACTATTTGGGACATGATCAAACTGTAGCTGTTTTAGAACACAGCTAATTTAACATGCTGTAGGTATATTCTTATAAGTAGTGACACAAACTCGTATAAATATGAACACTATAAGTGCGTGGAAAGGTAAAATTTCTTTTCATCACTATCAACTAGTGACGTTTCCACGACTGCCTCCTTATAGGGAAACAATTCTACGAAGCTCATAGTAGTCATGCCAACATATTAAATAGTTAAGTAAATCTTTAGGTTATATAAAATTAGCCTGTTAATGCTGTCTCAGATCAAATCATATTTGCAAATAATAATAACTTTACACATCTCACACACGGCCGTCTGATCCCAAACTAGGCAAAGCCTGTACTATGGTAACCAGACTGCTGATAAATACATACATATTATAGATAAATTACACCCAGACACAGAACAAATAATCATGCTCATCACACAATTATTTGTCCTGGGTGGGAATCGAACCCACAACCTCTGGCTCAGCGGTCAGGGTCACTAACCACTAGACAGATAGGCCAGTCAAAATAGTAGGTATACAAATATAAGAGTGCCATAAAATGCTATTTTGTATTAGAGTTACCGATAGACAGATATATGACAAACTATTATTGCTGATATACTCAATAACAATAGTAGGGGTGACGCTAAAATTAATTTTTATAAAAGAAACTGCTGATTGTTAGTCGACTGCAATACGAAATGTCCTATGGTTTGCTAATGGTTTTATTTCCTCAATACAATAGAAAGGTTTATCTTTTTGAATCAGCATCACGCAGATGTTCGGATAATGACTATAACGATTACTTCGAATTGTAGTGATGTAAATAAAAATGGACGATAAGGGAATCGCAACAAGCCATCGATCAATGTCTTTGACAACTGTGCGACCTAAAAAAGTAAATGCCAATACCGGCCAATACCGGTTTCATGCATGCACGTCAAATGCAAAATGCACGAAACTAAAATGATAACGTCAAAAAATACTGGCATGGGTAGTCACCTACTCAGTTATTAGCTTTTTTAGGGTTCCGTTCCTAAAAAGGAAAAAAAGGAACTCTTATAGGATCACTTAGTTGTCCGTCTGTCTATCTGTCAAGACAGTTTTTCTCAGGAACCCGTAAACGCATTAAATTTAAATTAATACCAAATACTTATGTCTGCGGTCCCTTGAAGCTGTAAAAATTCAAGCCTCTAAATCACCGCAATCGAAAGATACGGTCACAGTTTTACCAAATTTGAACATTTCGCAAGTAAATCAAAACCTATAGGGTACTTTCCATTGACCTGGAATCCTGAAATTTCGTAAACAGCAAGGTCTGACAGCACAAGTAAAGAAAAAATCTAAAAGTCGTTAATTTGTTGTTATATCACATTAACAAAAAATAGTTTTTGTGATTACAAGCTTTTATTTTGCGGTTGGAAAGTTGACTTTTCGTATTTCGTATTTAAGTATTTTTAGAACCGCAAAGTTAAGTTTGTCTTTCGGAAAATCTTCGAGAATTGATTCTCGAGATGGACGTATTATCTACATACAAGTTTGTTTGCTTACGGAATCAGTCAGAGTCAGACTCGCACTTGTCCGTTTTTTTTAGTTTAGCTTGTCAATATGACCTCAACTCAAATGATTATAGGTAGATTGAAGCCTATTATAAATACTTACCAACAATACAAAAATAGTGGTCCACAGCTTGACGGCTTGTAAGTATACAACACACGTGTTCCCTTCGACCTGCAACCCCGGGTTCTTTAAGAAGGAGTGAAAAAGCATCTTTCAAGGCCGTCAAGCTGTGGACCACTATTTTAGATCAAGTCCAGAACGATTATATTAAAAGTATCGCCGAAAATAAGTTCTATAATTTAGAACTCCTGAAATAGAAAAAGACCATACCTTTATCGGACTACTAGGCGCAGATAGAGGTTCCATCCTTCCGTTGTCGAACTAAAGGCTTCGACAGCTCCTTTTTGGTCCGAGTCGCAAAAATGTAGAATAAACTCCCTGCGTCTATTTTTCCAATCAATTATAATCGTGGAGCGTCCAAGTGTAGAGTGAATAGGTTTCTCATGGATAGGCGTGTACCATCTTTGCCTTCATCGTCACTTTCCATCAGGTGAGTTGGAAGACCTATGCCATTTCTAAAAAAATAAATAAAAAAAAGATCAAAACTAGTAGTACTAGAAACCAACCCTCCATCTTTCGCGTTTAAATCTATTCAAACTATGTACCTTCTACGGGTCATCTGTGCGTCTATATGGAGGCATCCTACCTCAGGTTTATGGTTTCTCGTTGTGCATTTTGTCTTTAGGGCTCATTTACTCAGACGGCTATCGACCAATAAACTAAGATAAACGTAATCATAACTTATTTTACTGTTCCCCCTTTTTGCCACGAACAATCAATCGGTCACGTTCGTAGGAAATATTTTGTAATTGTAAAATATTTATCTATGAATAGACTAGTTAATAAGCGAAGGCAATGGACGATGTAGATATTGATAAAAACTTGATTGGATACGCTCATAATATTTACATAACAAGTAGCAGTTCCTTTTCAGTTTCACTTACTATTATTTCCTGGAAGTCATTCGGAGCTACGTAAGTAGTTACAAGCAATTTGTTCAAATACTAAAGTAGTGGATTAAGTACTACGTCCTATCCTTAAACAAAATATATCTATATTTTTTTAAAGACAACTCCCGCTTTAGGAATATTCCTGTGTCGCGGGGGCTTCAGAAACATTTAAACAACGGACACAAAAAACACCCAGACTTGGGACAATTTTATATCCAGTGTGGCATTTGAAACCACAACACTCGTTGTCGATTAGTGGCGTAGTGGCAGTCATAATTATATTAATAAGTGAAGATAATGCTCTTAAATACCGTCTTAAAACCATGAAGTAAGAGAAGAGCATAAAAGTTCGACACAAAATTGCATCTATTTGTCTTTCCTCAAACAATCTTCAGAATGCAACACCGTACACCAGTACTTTATCATATACTAGTTGTTCCCCGCGCGGCTTTGCTCGCGTGTACATATTTATATATTTTGCGCCGTACCCTAATTCTTTTTCCAAAATAAAAGTAGCTTAAGTTCTTCCTTATAACACCAGCTATCTGCCAGTGAAATTCGGAGTTGGAGTCCCATGGAAATCACTCCACATATTCCGGAGACTAGCCGGAACAAAAACATTAAAAATTGCTTTTTTGGTATATGTACCGTGGACATTTGGATGCATTTAGTAAAATGCTGTTATTATGACTAACTCTCCCCCACCTCACCCCGTGGAGGCTAAACAAGCGCGGGAGAAATTAAAAAACAGTCCATGAATGTAGGGTTCTATGAAAGTATCGGGATTTAACGAGTGTTCCGTAACCTTAAAAGTTTGGAAACCTCGGCTGTAAATTATCGTCCAATTAAGAATTAAAATCACCATTGCGCGTTATCTCTTAGTATAGATAACAATGAATGGCGATAGTACTATACAATGTATATTATTTCTCGTAATTACTCATTACCAGTCAAATCCGATGTTGTTCTCATTACCGGAGTTGGTGAAACAATTTGTAACGATCGGCATTAGCCAGGCTTTATTAATTTATCTTGCCAAATATATTATTGGAACATCGTTAGCTGTGTTAGTAAATATAGGGTTTAAGTAGAAAAGGAAGCAATTTGGGGTTCTGTTATCATAGATGGATTCACATTGGCTTAGTTTATTTTATATATAAATATAATATAAAGATTGTATGACATCTATCAACAGCAATTATCACCGGACCTATTTCTCATAACTACTATCACGATTTATACTTCCTTAAAGCGTTTCCTTAAAGACGTAATAACCGAACGCAAATGCTTATGTACTTATTAAATTTTATGTTAATGACATAATTGAGCTTTGAATATCAAGGTATAAAACCTTGAGACTAAATCAACTTCCAGTACTACCGAACCGAACATTTCTTCAATTAACACGCTGAGCGGTAATAATTGAAAATGAATTCAACCTCCCTTTCCAACAATCGTAAATATCAAACGGTGCTCTTTAAAAACCAGTTCAGAAACTAACCACTAAATAACTTCGAACAATAACAACAATAGCAAATATTTCCGTTTCATTACCATCTTCAAAGTAACAACAAAACGGAATTTATTCATCGCCGTACGCGCTCTTGGTACGAGGCAGTGATGCAAATTCTCTTTACCCCGTAAATGTTCCCACGGGTTCAAGACATACCTTTGTTCGAATGTCCCCTACCAGGATTCAGTTTTTATCTATACCGTGTCGCTTTAATGAAGCTTTTGCTTTCATGTTTACTTTTGCACTTTTATCTATGTCATTGTACTTATTGGGGTGGTGTCTTTGGACAAGATATGAAAGATAGAAATCATCGTTCTTTTTCTACTTTTTAAATTGATAGTATAGATGCTCCCTTAACGGTCGCTTGGTAGCGAGGCTGTGATATTTAACAACGCGTTGAATAATTTGTTTTACATTTTTATTTTGTTTTTTAATATTATTAAGTTTTTTTTACTTTATTGATCATTAATCATACAAAGAATTTTGCTTTGTTATTACATTTAAAGAGTTCGTGTAGAGAAGCATTTTTTATAATTTCCAGGATTCCACAAAAATTACGCTATGGCATACGTTCTGTAGTTTGATGTGAAAATTAATGGAATCCAGTATTGTGAATTTCATGTAACAGTAAATATTTATTTGCATTTCAACGATTCCAAACTTTAAAAGCAATAAAGCATGTCTATTTGACAAAATCCTGATTGACTTCCAATTGCCAGTACCACGACACTTGTAAAACAAAATAACTACTGCTTATCTTGTATCTGGAAATGAGCCCACAGAATCCGATACTCTATTTCTCAGTAACATTCCACAGTGTGTGGAAGCTAGATATCAACTTGTATGAATACGTCCATTGATGGACTTAGTGTTAAGTACTGTTTATCTTTCAGTCACCATCAGCCTCCACATGTGTGGGCCAGCCGGTCTTCATCAATATGTTATGTTATGAATTAAAGTTCTTTGAATTCTTGAGACTAAAATTTCGCACCACAATAACGTCTTTTGTGTTTTTTTAATAATGTTAGAAATTCGCTTGAGGTCCTAGCGTCTCTTTTTATGTTTGATTTAATGATTACTATGTGATAAGGTTTCAAATAACATACTTATCCGTTAACCATGGATGCTTGTGTCACATAAGGCCTACTTCGCTTATTGCTGACCATATAAAAAAGTTCGTAACATTTCTCCTCTTGTAAGTTTGCAACCTATATTCACGATAGTTCCATAAAATAAACGCAACAAAAGTAAAAACGGTAGAAGATGAAAAGCGGCATAAAGATGTTCTGTTGCTGATATGAGATTAGAGATTAGACTTTTCGATTCTAAGATAAAAAGTTAAATTGACTCAAGTAAACATGCAAGATATATTCAGCCAGCAGAATTGAATAATTACATAAGCTGATGTTTTATTTAGTGCCAGTTTGATTTCTAATTACACTACTTTCTCCGATGTAATAATCGTAGATAGCTATAAAAACACGAGTCAATGTTTTGTTATTACTTAATAGGTAGAAAGAAAGTTAGGTATAAGCGTTTGAAGGTATCATTCGAGTTATTATTGACAGGCGAACAATACAGGTAATGGTGCTAATTCTAGTCAGAGACAAGAAACTTTTTAAAGAGTATTCGAAACTCGGCAATAAGTGTATCGATTTACCAGGTATGAACTACATTGCAAATTTTAAGTGAAAAGGGAGAAAGCTATTCTTGAAGGTTCCAGGATTAAAGTTGTGTGGAAAAATAGAGGCAGGCAGCTCATTCTAGACCTTGGCGTCTCGAACATAAGAGTAGTTGCCAAGCGTTTAGTGCGAATTTTCGGTATTTCGACAACGAATGGATGGAACCTCTATCTGCGTCTAGTAGTCCAATGAAGGAATTCAATTATTTCAAAGAGAGGGGCACTCACAAAAGAATCCTTTAAAACACCGATAAGCAGGCGACTTTATGCCTTCATGACTATGTAGTTCCCTATTCGTGAGCCATTAAATATGAAGTTGAATAAAAGTGCGTTAAGCAGGCAACTTCTGCTCAGTGTTGCGGCGCAACTTATTGCTTTCAATACTTGTGAACATGAACATGTATTAAAATACATTCCATCTTACTTCTACTCGTTATCCATCCATACTAATATTGTAATTGCGAAAGTAACTCTGTTTGTTTTTTGTTTGTTACCTTCTCGTGACTAAACGGCTGAACGGATCATAATGAAGTTTGGCAAGGAGATGGATTATAACCTAGGGAAGGACATAGGCGACATTTGTCTCGAAAAAAAATTACAGTTTCCGTGGATTTTCTACGCGAACGATATCGCGGGAAACAGCTAGCTAAGGCACGCGTGTAAGTACATGAATTCGTTATACAACTAGACATTTATAGTGAAATGAGAAACCGGTTTCAAAACCCGACCTATTCAAAATGTGTAATCATTTAAATTAATTATTATTAATTATGAAATATTACGAAAACCTGCTAGACACTTCAGGTGCGTTCCTGGCACCTACAATTAAAACAAACTAAAACCACTCTTGTCGTTTTAAATATTTGAGTGTCGTGTGAAGGTGTGATAATCTTTGCATTCTTTAAGGTCAAAACCTCCTCCGCTTTTTCGTCAGTTAAAAATTAGTTGTCCGGCTATCAGTTTCTAGTTTAAACAATATAGTATTATTTGTTCTTAGATTATGTTGTATATAGATATTTGTGATTTGTGTTACGAAACTTACGTGAACACTCAATGAGTTACGTTACACGTATGCTACGTATAACGTACTACCTAAGTAATAGGTTAAAATGGTAAGGCGCTTAACATTTTATTACCATTCTGTATATATACTTCATATGGCGTAAACGAAGGAGGCCAAGTTTCTAAATTTACAACCTTTGCAAAGGACTGTTTGCGGAGGTTGTAAATTTATGTTTTTTATACAACTAAGTTAGCGAACATACAGACTATGGTATTAGTAATCCAATGGTAAGTGGGGCGGTCGTTACAATAGTGAGGCCATTTGTGCGTTGCCAACTCTATCTTCGCCCTACATTATTACATTTTAGTATGCCTGATCTATATCTTCCATACACAGCCCTAATTTGTATAAATTTAAAAAAAGCATCCGTCATGTCCTCATAGCTAGACAGGTACCCTTCTACATTATGTATTACGGAACTACAATTCGAAATTAGAATCATGCCTTTTCGAATAAATGCGTTCCAAATTTGAATACTACCAAAAATGGCGTCGAGTCCCCGAACGTCCTGCATCAGTCATGGCTGCGTTCCTAATCCAAATCAATTCATATGAAAGCGGTATATTTACTGTAACCCAGCGTAACTCGAACTATTATGAGATAATAGGACATTCGTTTAATGGCTGTCCCATTGTGGATCGTCTGCCTGTCAATCCTTGGACCGATCACCGTGAAATCTGTTGACGAAGACCTACCGCAGTGTTGCTTAGTCTAATAGCGTTTGTAGATTAGTTAAAATAACATTGAATTTAAGCAAAATGTGGTCATGTGTTTGTTTTACAAATTGATGATTAGCGTAGGAACTGAAATAAATAATGGATAGTTATGCAGTCGATAATGAGTTTTAATAAGAACCTACATAATTTGAATTAAAATTTTCTGGAGACAAGAGTTTTCGTTTTTACTGAACCAGTGAAGTCTTAAATATAACCTTACTCCTAGCATAAATTGACACAATTGGTGCCTGGCGTGTTTTTAGGTCTAAAACTCGTAACCGCTTATAATATAATTGTCCGGGTTGCGTGTGATTTGTCCGGAAGTGTAAAAACACAAATCAAATTAAAATTTATATAAAAATTTAAAAAATGGCTTTACAAATTTGTGTACCACATGAGGAAAATCATTTTACAAGGAAAACAATTTTAGTCTCCAGCAGATATTGAAAAAGGTGAACGTAATGTTTCTTTGTATTCTAAATCTTCTGCGATGACGAAGTCACTAAGATAAGATATAAACTCTAATCTGTATACCAAGAGCTGATTCCTCTCAATCGAATGTCATTACATATACCACATGTTTTCCAAGATTTGGTATCGCTTTTATCGAAGTCTGAATGTAAGGTCAGATATTATATTTCTGTGTACTATACATATATAATAACGTGGATGACGTTGTGATATCAGGTGATATCAGTTCTGAAATATGTGGGTAGTACTTTCATTTTTGAACCAACCTTTTGACGCTACCAAGTTTAATCAATTCATGGAATTTGAGAGGAAATCCCTTGAATCTTGCTTCCTAAAATACTTTTTATTTTTTTAAATTTTGTTTTGATCTTAGTCATTTATAAAAGGAATAAAGAAAAGAATTGAGTACAAGGGAAGGAAAGAAAGTTTGAATAAGGAAAGACGTTGTGATTATTCTTAGAGCTACCTCCCAGTACGCATAGTGTTGCACACATTTACTTGAATTGCAGATGCACAGAGGAAACATGACCATTCTTTAAAAGAAGTCGGTAACAAGCACTACGATGAATGAAACGTCTAGGTACTATACTTAGTCATTTTTTTGTTTATTTGACAGTTCGTTTAGTAGTCACTTAGTCCTGTCCTACACATCGCCGATTTTTCGTCGGTTCTATCGTCGATTTTAATTCAGGTACAGTTTAAGTTTTAATTGAGTTAAAAAAGTAAAAACTTTTACCCACTTTTTAATACATTATTTCAACCCACGTTCAATATAATACATGAGAACTGTTTATTATTAATGTTACCGAGGACTGCAGTTAGGAATCTAATGTGTATCATCTTTAATTTATTCATTACTCTAGGTTTAATTTGAATATCAACATTTTGATGTCATTTATTGCAAATTAAACTATTCATAACTATAGACGAAAGGATTTTAATACCTAGATATTTATAAATAATCAATATCGATTCATAAATAGGCAGTAGATACATTTGTTCACATCACAAGGTACAATAGAAGGTAAAGTATAACGTAAATAGTCTAACCAAATGAAAATACGTAATTTGTATATTTTTTCAAGTGAGTGTTTCAAATTTAAATTTTTCTTTTTACTAAGTCTGGCATCGTTACGTTCTCAAGCAGCTGTCAAAATGAAAATAAACGAATGGACAGAGTGTAGAACGCCGGTAACTGCTAATGATCAGGTGGCCCGCGTGCTTCGTTTGTTGTCGTAGTATGTATTTAAGAAAAGGGAGTTACGGAATACATTTTGCGGATTGCACCGTCTGCTGTCACTATTGTATAGATCTAAACATCGGAACAGATTAATTCATGTCACGTTGTCAAACTTCAATTATCGTTTCAGATAACTGCCTCTTCGAGGATCTACACTAATTAACGATTGTATAGAGTATAGACCAAGGCCAAGCGCCTTGGCGTTTACAGCTGGTGATATAAGTATTCGTTTAAATTCAATTAAATCCATTTCCTATGTTCTCTTAATTCCATGGTTGCCTGTAAGAGATTGCCATTGCTGTGCTGACATGTATTATTCTCTTTATTTACTTAATATACATATAAATTACATTTTTAAATACATTCACTATAAAAAAATAAAAACAAATATATTTAAAAATATAAAAAATAGTGTCCCACCGGTATCGGGTACAGGGACCAAGCTACCGGTGGTTAGGGTTCCAGAGATAGAAACCTCCTCATGTATTATTATTATTACATGAAAATTTTAATTACTAGGTACTTTATGATGCTTGCCGTCTACTGGTGCTTTCAATAAGCTTTCATTAAATTGTATTTTGAATGAGTATTTATTTGAGAATTGTCCTAAATATTGAATGATCAAAGATGCATGACATTTCATTTCATGTAAAAGCTTATCGAAAAATAGAAATGAGATAAGTATTCAAAGTAAAACAGGGTTGATATAGATAAAATATATAAATAAGCTAATGTGCGTATAATTATGTACAATGAAACTCGTAACGCATAAATAAAAACAATAACTTTAAAACAGCTGATAAGATTCTTATCAAACCAAAACTTCTTTCTACCTTTGTAATAAAAAACCTGCATTCACATCAGTTCATTTTCTTATGAGCAGCTATGCATCAGAAAGACACAGTATACACAGATATAATACATCACCCCTCTTTTTGCATCGAGAGTTAAATATTAAAGTGTAATATAATATCTGACTATCTATTTAACAGGAGTTCAACGAGGTATCATTGCGAACAGAACTTGCACTCTTTAAAACTACTTAAATAAACGGCCACTAACTAGCATGGCGGTAAATGTAAAAAATAATAATTTGCCTATTATTAGCACGAGTATGCTTAACGAGCGAGAACTTGTTTTGCTCAGCCCGCTTTTTTGTGTAAGTTTTCTGTCTTGTAGTAATAATATAATATATAAACAAAAGCATATGCATGTAATCCCCGTGTAATTTTCGTCACGCATTCCGTCAAACCTAGACGTTCAAGTCTCAAGAACCGTGGTTGGCTATGATAGAATGTTGTTCAAGTTTTACGTCTTCCATACTCGTAAGTTTTACCTTACTGCATTGAAACACAATTCCAGTCGTAATCGCTTGCTTCTTGTACATTTGCAGGAAGATTTATTACGTTTTGCTTTTATGGATCACTCGGCTAGCACAGCAGTCCCACCTTAATACCCTGCCGTCGCGGCGCCGCAGTCCAGAAAGCAGTCTTACTAATAAAACTAACTTAAAGAATATTTCGTGCGGCCAATGGACAGACTGACGCGGGTAAAAGTCTCATGAGTGGCATGTACACCTTTCGCTTATAACATATGATCCTTCGGTGTCTCACTGGAAGCCTAAGTATACCGCTAATAGGCAAACAATATTATAACAAGTTTAAGCTGAGCTTGGTCAGACTCAGAAAAAGAAACAAGTCTGTTAACAAAAATGCCCTCGCATTTATTTTCCTTCGCTGGAAATTTTGCTCTTACTTATTAATCACCATAAACATATATGACTTATGATATTCTTTTTTTAAGCGCTACAAAAGACCAGAAATGGTCGAGGTGGCAGTAAGCACTTCAACAATAATAATATGATATATTTTTTTTATTGTTTTATCATATTATATAATGTTGCTTACAGCCTGTCAATTTTAGAAATAAACCTTTTAATCGATCGATATGCAAACTGTCGAAGGAGTAGCTTCTAGGGAGCTTCCCGAGCTACTTCTAGGGAGGAAAATAATATACTTTCGATAAGAAAAAATAACAACATCAATCCGGTAACAGAACATGCTACTATTTTTGAAATAATTGTCATCCACTTGAACAAATCGCCTTTAAAGCTTAACACTTTTCTGTATAGGATTGGTCAACCGGTCTTAGTTGAATGACTTAAAGACTCTTCAAGTCAACGATGACAAGACAAAGTAAGTGATTGATTAATTAATGATCGTTGTGGATTGCGGTGAGTAAAACATGCGTCAATTCCACGGAATCATTGAAATCGGTTGGCTATCATTTTGTAATTAGCGAGATCACGTGTTGTTTCGTTTTTGGATTAGCTCTCTGAGGCAGAAACACGTGACATGGGTAAGTGTACAACGGGCCTATGGTGCATTTAGGCAGGTGACTTGGGTAGAGTTCTGATCTATGTAGGGAGATAAACAAAACTATGTGGATTTAACGCGATCAAGAAATAGGTATATATACCTCTGAATTGCCGAACGTTTGCTGTTTGCCTGACGTTTTTTTATGTTATTGGTACCCATTTCTTGATCTCGTTAATTCTTGTATAAATACATAATCATATCATGGAACGCAAAAGTTTAAAAGATAGTAAAACTATAGGTATTAAACAAAATACACAAAGTGATAAAAACACAACCTCTAACTTATTTACACAGAGAAAAATTTTGCTAATACAAATATTATTGGAAAAATTTTCTGGCAGGCAATTACTCTCCGACATAATAGTATTGTTCTGGAATAGAAACTGCTAAGAATATTGTTATTTGAACCCTTAGGCACTGCGTGTAGGTAGAGGAGTGAGAAATTTGCTGAAATCGCCTAAATCAAGCGTCAATAGGAAAAGTTAAGCCAATAACATTTTGCCATTCGTTACCTATAAGAAATTATTGAATCTAGGAAGCATATTGTGTCTACCTCTTCCTGTTCCTGTCATTTGTTAAAGTAGCGTGTGTGGAACTTGCGGACCGAACAACGCTACATCTAATGTATGTAATTATCAACTGGTGCTATTACAACTCTTATTAATTCAATCGACCATTTTTAATTACTCAGAAACGAAGAGGCGTTGTTTGTGTTCCGACGTAGTTAAAGTTAATGAAAACTATGTCAGGATGTTTTTGCCAAATGTTTCAAACGTTTTTATTTCATCAATATGTACGAGTATATAGGTAACATAATAGAATATTGAAAATCTATTTCCGAAGACTCAAATATTCTAGACAGGATTTTAAAAGGGAATAGGATGTACAGATCAAGTCTTTTTCTGGCGCTACGTGGAAATATTACGTGCCAAAAACCAGACAGTATTTTGCGCTTTCGTAGACCGTTCATTTCGTTCTGGAAAAGGATTATGATAAGGTGTACTGAAATTGAGTTATGGACGGTACTATCCATGTATTGGGTGGACAATTGTCTGATGCGGACTCTGAAATCTTTGTACATGCAACCCTCCCAGGTTGCATGTAAATAGCCTCTTACATGCTGATAATGAAGTCCTAGGACTTGCAGAAAATTGTAAAAAGTACGAATGGCCCTGTAAAACAAAAGATATAATTTTTGAAAAGAATTCAGAAATGGCTGAATGTAATATAATAATTGAAAATTAATGTGTAAAACAAGTGTCAGAGTTTCTATACTTCGGTAGTCTGTTATCGAGGGATGGAAGATGCAAAGGAGATATTAAAAAGAGAGTAAATGCGGGTAATCGTTTGAATAAGGCGTTGGTGCGTTGGTGCGTCTGGCAGTTCACAATTATGAATGTAGAATAAACGCTGTTGAGATTAGATCATTACGAAGTATGTGCAGAGTAAGAATGGTTGACAGAAGGAGGAATGTAGATATTTAGGAGCAACGTAGCTTGAAAGCTGAGATGGTTTAGGCACCTGGAAAAAATGAAAGTGGTAATAATGAGAAAACAAGTATATAACACGAACGTTAGTGGGATGGGCGGTAGGGACCACGAAGAACATACCTAGATCAAATTTGTGTTAAAAAAAAGTAAAGTAGGTCAGAAGTACCCGAAAGCCAGTGAGGTATGTTAGCATTAAAGCAAGTGGCGGACGGTTGTGCAAGACTACCCAGAAGGCAGAAAGGAGTGACCTACATACATTGTATACATACAAAAGATATATAATATGTATGTAGGTATGAAAAAGAATGAATAATATAATAACACATAAAATATTGTTTTTTTATTTATACATGTTGTTTCCTTTTTTTACACGTGCATATAAGAAAACTCTATAAATAAACTACTGAGCATAGAATAGGAAAGAAAAGGAAGGAATTGCACAGCAGATCATTACAAAAAACCCCGTTTAAATAGCACACTTGAGTTACGGTCGTTTATACTGATGATGTTCATTGTGAAGAGTATACTTATGTGTATATACATATATACCTTTTTTTTTTACCTTTACTTTAGTGTATAAAATTTTGAAAAGCTATTGTTAGTTTTGGTGTTGACTGTACCAGAGATCTCATGTTAATTGTCTTGCTTAAAATTTAAACATAATACCTATAATTTTATATAATTGTGAGAAATAGGTTACTGAGGCGTTCACGATAATGATTGTCAATATTACAACATAAGAACATAATAATTCAAAATTTTAATTAAAAAATCTCCAAGATAACTACTATCTGCACAATACTCCACAACTACACAAATTACCACAAATAACCAGTGGTTCTCAAACTGCACCCCAGTTATTGCGACCTTAAGATTTCTACTTTAAAAATGCGACCTGCACTCTTGAACTTCTTCTTGACTCGACTTGAGATGATTTAAGTCTGATTGAGTGTATTTTCTTGTTGAAGTGTACTAATGGCGTCACTCGGGCATTTCAACCCTATCCCCATCCCTATCAAACTTTGGTGAATCTCCTTCCCTAAAGGAACACAGTACTAAGGTAGTTAAAACGTTAGACCGTGGAATTTTTATGTTGAAGTTACTGCCTCAATGCTCTTGGGAAAATGTGACGATGTTTGAGGCCTTTACTTCACTTACTTTCTTGCTGGCCTTAGAGTCAAAAAATTGACAACATTGCTCCAAACCAACAAACCCCTATTCATATTGAACTGGCAAACTGGCTGAACAAACTAATAAGGCATAATTATTCGTGTTTGCCATCAACGATTATATTGTTTAGTTTGCGAAAGTCGGCCGACGTGAACATTGTGAACATACTTAAGCCTTGCAACAAAGTGATACGATCATGCAACTGTTTTAGCTGCACTGTTGCGACACTTGGGTCGCTAAAATGTAACTGAATCCAAATACATTTAGGTGTCCAAAACAGTCACAATATAGTTACTACTATACTTTAAATTAAATTAAAAATTTTTGAATTGTCTACAAATAGTAAGTTTTATACCTTTATAGGTTTTAGACTGATTCCTGAGATTATGTTTTTTATCTACTATTGACACTTTAGGAATCTATTATATTAAGTATGTATTCAAATATAAAGTTTTTCTTTACGTGTAGCTTTAACTTTAAAGTGGTAATGAATAATTATAGTTTAGTTTTGTAAAACTAAAAAAAAAAGCCTTAATGCCGAACCGAATTAAAAAGTAAATAAAAAATAGTTTAGAAAAATTAAAAAAAAAAACGCATTAATTGCAAACCTAAACCGAAATTAAAAGCAAAAAGAGCCTTACTACCCATCTCGTGGCTCCATCATCAGCCAAACCATGACACTGAAGAGTTCCACTATCACCTCCTGGCCCTATCCTCAGATCAGCTGCAAGGTTCCAAATTATAGTAGGTATTTCGTCCAAACTACATTTACTTACAAAGTTTTATTTCAAATTTAGTAAAATTTGTTTACATAGTTAAAAATGAAGCAGAATAGAAAATTTAGTAATATCTGTCATCGCCGTAAGTTTTCTCATTACTATTGTCTCTACCAATTACCTTGCGTCTTCGTGCTCGTAACTGGCATTACTACTAATATGTGAAATTCTATAGTTTCCACAGTTGTTAGTCGAGTTTTTGCTCGGCAATATTTGTAAAAATAACTTCACTATTTGTTTGTTTAAACTGGCAGCGGGAGGTCTCGTTATAACCATGTTATTATTTATGTTATATTCAAAGCGTGGTATAAGTTTGATCGTAGTAATGCATACTTTATTGTAGATCTATTTAAAGTATAAATTGAATCTCTCTTTTAGCTGGCCATATGGTGAATAACCAATGCGAATGACGGGTGATTAACCTCAAGATCTGATAAAGATAGAAACTGATAATCTAATCTGACGTCTAAAGATATGAACTATTGACATAGCTGATATTGATACCTTAAGACGTTTTGTTGCAATGCAATGTGTGTTGTTTGCAATGCATTTCATTGCTTTCTAGAGTATTTGTCAAAAGATAGTGAGTCCACCCGTCTGCCTGAAAGTTCTATATAATATTGAATCACTTTTCAAGGGGACCAAAAAATTATTTTCTTTACTTAGCAAACAGGAATAATTAGTAAATACCACATATTTATGAACTAGTATTGAAATATGGATATTGACGTGTAAGATTGCAACATTGCATGAATGCGAAGATTGTACGCTTCGTTACGCAGTTGATAGAAGTGTGCAATGTAGGCATTGCTTAAGGCTCCTACACACAACGCCGGCGGCACAGACCGCCGGTTTTGCTGAACGGCACGTGCCACCGGCTTTTTCCGGGCGTCTGTGCCGCAGGTACGTGCCGTAGAAACTTGCACAAAGCCACCGAGCATGATTCCAGTTGTGACAGTTGCATGGAACGCTAGTGATGTGCACATTATGTGGATGGTTATCAATTACCATGGACAACAAAGTCGTCAACATTGCCATCGCAGCTGTAGCTTTTAATTTAATATGTAAAAAAATTAAAAGAAGAAGAAGGTTTTGGATTCGCGGAAGTTTAAAATATAGAACATGGCAAAACGGTACAGTAATGATAGAAAATTCCAAAAAATGATGGAAAAATTGAAATTGATGTGGAGTGTCGACATTTGCGCAACAGTATGTTCTTTGGTTTATAAGAATGTCATACGAGGATTTTGAATTTTTGCTGAATAGTACTGAAGTGTACATTACAAAAAAAGAAAACTAGTTGGAGAGAATATGAACCGCGCACAACCACAACACAGTGTGTAGTGTTGTGGTTGTGCGCGGTACATATTCGCGGTACGTGAATGCCGGGAGCGAACTGACTTTGAAACGCGATTTATAAGCCGCTGGACGCACTGTGGCTTGCCTGGCGGCCGGGCCAGCGGCATGGCAGCAGTCCCGGCGGCACTGTGTGTAGAAGCCATTAGATTTTAAATGATACGTACATATGAAGTATTAGGTTTAGATGCGACAAGTACTGGTAAAAAACTCTATTTGGTTAATACCAATTCTAAACTAAATAATTACGAACTTTAATGTTCTTTTAATCTATTGAAAGTCTTTCCTTATAGCCATCTATTGCATAAGGAAAAATCCGAAAAAACACGTAAGTAATGATTTTAGTAAGCGGAGCGTTGAATATATATTTTTAATTAAATGACGAAAAAAAGGTTTCTGTTCATATATGTTTTTTTTTACGTACACATGATCTGATAAATTTTTAAAGAGTAGTTTTTTTTGGATAGGTTACCTGCCTCAAAACCACAAAAAAAACATTCAGGCTTAAAAAATGAGAAATATTTTATTTGCTGTTTTTTAAGTTTTACACCCATAAATAAGTATTTCATAGTGACAAAATATATTATGTATTTCGCTTGAATTTCTTGAGTTAAATAACATCGACAAAAAACTGAAAACTGAATGACAATAATTCAGCTTATAAACTAATGTAAGTTACCTACTATTTTGAGTAGGTTTTAAACTTTAGTTTTGAATGGTTTAAAAAGCATAGTGTTACTGGTTTTGACTGATTCATGTTAAACGGTTATATCCTTCCCTTAATGACTTAATGACCAAGAAGACCGATTTTTGTAAGGTCATCTGTTGACCTTGTTCGTGGCTTCCATTCCAGAACATTTAAGCCCCATCGGCCAACTGTTCGGTGTGCAATGTGCCCTGCCCACTGCCACTTCAACTTGGTGATCCGCTGGACTATGTCGGTAATCCCCGTTCGTCTGCATATCTCTTCCTTGTTGAGCGATTCTGATCTTGTTTATCAAGCCCATAGTGAGATAATATGACATTGTCCTTACAAATTCATGAATTTTTAAGTCCAATGATATGAATATCCTAAGTCTTTGTACACTAATGTGGTGTACATTGATGACTCTAAGCGTACCGTTATCAGTAAATTCATACGCAGTGGGTGTGTATGACAGCTGACAGATATGTGGTGTGATATGAGATATACAGTGACAGATCTTTTTAACACACACCCACATACACATAAACAAATACAAGGCTATAAATGGTGATGATCTCACGTTAACTTTATCCTTTGTGGCGTCTTTAGTCACTGGCAGAAATATAAAGCTGCTTTGGCAGAGCTTTTTAATCGTTGTTCTCTGGAGGATGGATGTGCTCCCCCAGTGGATGGCACAATTCACGCAAGAATCTTTTGTGCCTTAACTGTTGTAATAATTTCTTCATGTTAAATAGGTACTGGGACTTCATTGCAGTAATATCTTATACCGCTTTGCACGGGTAGCAGTTTACACAAAACCTTAACAAATTAAATACACAAACTTTCATGAAAATTCGTTCAGTAGTTTTTGAGTTTATCGCGAACAGACAAACAGACAGACAGAAAATCACATGTGATTTTAATTTTTTTAAAAACAAGATAGGCATCAATGAGCATACGGAAATAATAAAGGTGATAGCTTCTGACCCAGATTAATAATTGAAAATTAAAACAAAAATGTAGCAAAGTGTAACCTTATAATTATTGGTTTAACTCTAATGGACACACCATAAACTTAATATACTAACGTAAGGACACACTTACTTTTAAACTTTCGTGTTCCATGATATAATTAATAATATTAATTAAAATTGACCACGGCCAGTGCGACCAGGTCGAAACGTAAGGCAATTCAGAGGTATGTAATACCTATTATGTGATCGCATTAATTCCCGTACAAATACATAATCTAATGAACACAGTCTCATAGTCTTAGTCACGGCTAGTAGTGTAATGAATCGTAACAATTAAGTTACAAATAGCTTAACGTATTAATTCTCGTTCCAAACAAATACAGTGCGTAACTCACCCTTAGCTAATACATCTCTATTCACCTAAACACAGCATCCATCACTGGACTCAGCAGGATATCTGTGCGGAAGAACAGTAATTTGTTACTATTCAATATTGAATGAATGGACCTTTACCGACTTTAGGACATTAATTTTGTTTTCGTTACTAAACTTTATTAACAAGCTTCCTAAGTCTTTGGATCAATCTTGAGTTTAGATTTGTTTGTAATGACCGTATGAATCCCTATGGGCCTTACTATGACAGTCATTTAGTTACGGAATATATTGTCTTTTTATCATCACAATTTTCATTTTTGTTACTTTGATCTGTGATTATATTTATGAATGTAGCAGAATTTTGCAATTTAAATTTACTTTCTGTTGGGTTTCGTTCAGGACAAGGAATTCTATATAACCAACTAGTGTACCAACAGCAATGAGCTAGTAATGGTCGAATAGTCTTGAATTGTATGAACTCATACATAATAATGGTTTAACAAGGTGTGAGAAACTACCCCTTGACAACAGTCAGCCCGTACTGGTCTATCAAAGGATTATTTTGATTCGCTTGCACGTGGGATAATATTACAATAACGAACTATTTTATACTAACACTCAGATACGACTTTGCATTTGGTATACATAAAATCTAATAAAATGAATAATCTGTTTTTTCATGCATCGTCATGTAGAGATTGATAACCAATTTAGGATATAATTAAAATAATATTTTTTACAAGTGTGCATGTAAAAAAACATTGGAACGCCTTAAACTACGAACATAGCCAGAGCCATTTTTATTGTAAATGTAAGTTTGAGATGACAAATTAAATACTAATTCCTCTGTCAAAATGAGCTACTTAATATCTCCTTCAATTAAATAGGCTAAGACAAAACAATTAAGAACCATTTCTTCCTATCCTATGTTTGTCAACCGATTTTCTTTTGTTTAGTAGCTATTGTTAGTTCAGGTATTATTCGTGAACAGCATACCATTTTGAATTTTTTTTAAGATAGGGATATAGGTCTCTACTATAGCTGAACATGAACCGGGCGCATTGGGAGAGGTCTATGTCCAGATTGTCTAGCAGTGGACTACGATACGATAGGCTGATTATCACGATCATTTCTTCTGTGTCTGGGTGTAATTTATCTATAATAGGTATGTATTAGGCATTTATAAGTACGAGTATGTTTATCAGCAGTCTAGTTACCATAGTACAGGCTCTGCCTAGTTTGGGATCAGGCGGTCGTGTGTGAGATGTGTCAAGTTGTCATTATTATTATTGATTGATTGATAGCTGAAAATATTTTTTTTTTTGTACCACATAAAGAAACAATATTATTAGTAATTACAAGTATGTGTAAGTTATGTGACTCGAACAATGTTTAGGCTGCCTAACCCAAAAAATATGGCAAGTTTTTATAGAGAGCTCCTGAAGTGAGGTCACAAATTATTTTAGCTAATGTCCTTTAGATTTTCTTTCTACAGATGGTTTTAAGGTGTTAGTGGTACATCTTTTTTATAATCCTAGTAGAAACCCAAAAATATTCAGAACATGAACTTGGTACCTGCCTAAAATATCTATTAATAACTCGGAGACATGCATCTTTTTTACATGCGTTAAATATGATTATTGTCATTTTGTCGTTTCTACCGCAATAAAATGAAGATAGAAGCAAAAAGTTACATTTTAGTGCTCTTTACTACGAAGAACATTGTATGAACTATTTGGAACGATAACCACTTCAACTTTATGTTAATTCTTCATTGCAAACATTTTTTTTGCATATCACAGCAATAAAACCTATGTTATTACCATGGATATTTCGCTGATAACATTCCAAATTAATATTCAAAACGAGACCCAAAAATAATAATTGGTAGGTACATTTTAAATTGTGAGTGGGGTGCAAGCAATGCATTGCGATTGGGTTGCGTAAGTTGTGGCGGGACCCGGGAGCCAGGAGCAGATTTTATCAGTGCAAAGACTAGGCGATAGAAATAAAGAATTTCGTGCGGTGCTCTCACATGAATTGTAAGTTTATAACGGGTGGATGCTGACGATTCATAAACATTAATTTATGTCGTTGAATACTCATGTGTAATTATAAGATTTTGCGGTCGCTACAGAAATTTATATTATTTTTCTTTCTTATACATATACTTTAGAAAAGTTCTCGTAGTTTAGCAATAGTAGATAAATCAATCAGTCAGAAAAGAGCTGATGATGCTCGAACGACTGAACAGGTTTTCTTGAATTATACCTAAGAACACTCTTGATCAAGTCACCTTTCAAACAAAACGCCAGGGACGCCGGGACCGTATCTGAGATACCCTTGTGGTTGGGAGGGTTTTCTGAGTTCCAAAGTGGAACCATTTCCCAATACATGAGCCCCGCATCAAAGAGGCACGTCGATGATGTTCTATAGGTCATGTAGTGGTCCGTTATAGACACAGACATCTTTTGCCAGCAACCCATGTATGGCCTATAAACGCGTAACCTTTAACTCACGACAGGTCATCCCCACTTGGCATGCGCATCATTAAGAGGGAGAGAGACTTATTACCACCCTGTCTCAGGTCTTTTTCTGCTACTCTGTCGAGTTGCCTTATTTGTTTGATCAATTTGGCATCACTGGGGGTCGGTAATCGATCAGCGCTATTCAAGGTCTTCTTCCAATCAATTTCCACTGCCCTTTTTTGGCAACATCGCTTTTGTGAAATCACATATACTGTTGCTCCATCCATGGACAAAAGTCCGTTATTAGTAAAAGGTTTATGTGTGTTTTTTCTAATGTTCTTCTTACTCTCAGAAGAACACTTCTTCGACGTCTAATGGAAAAAAACCAAAATATAAGTGAGTACTTCTAAACGTTATCCTGGTTTTACTTTTACGCTATCTATTTCCAAACAAGGAAAAATGCATTTCAAGATAAGTATCTTACGGTTTTAAGATAGTGGTTTCTCCGTAAGTAGAATGTTAGGGATAGTCTATAGGGTTTCCCGAAGTTAGTGTCCACCAATTTTAGTTATCCTTATATCGTGTCGACGGGATTACCAGTTGAAAGCACTCCAAACGTCCACTCTGAAACAAAGCGACATTTGAACGACAAAATGACGCATGTAGGAGAAAATTCCAACATTTAAGAATCCTTGCTCCAGGAATGGTAATTAAATCCAATAATTTATTCTGTATATTTCATTAACACTAGAAGACAGATAGTAAAAGATAGACTATGAGATCGTAGTCCGATCGACAAGAAGTCTAGCGTTTGTATGATTTTTATGAAATTGTTTTTTTTTATGAAATTGATTGATTTTTATAAATTTGATGATAAACAAGTAAACAACTCACCTGATAGTGAACTATCAAAACTGTATTATGTCTTTTAGGGCTTCGCCACAAAATGAGGTTTAAAACAAAGATGTAGTATGCGTCGGAAAGCAAGTAAACAACAAATTTGTTACCGTTAGCAAGTTAAAGAAAATATGAACACCGAGCCCAATCCAAATATCGGACAATGCCTGGCAAAAATTTCGAGAATGATCACAGACTAGAAAGTTCAATGTGGGACGTCCGTCTGCTAGACAATCCAACACTTTGTCAGAGTGGCATAAAATACGAGACCTAGATCCATGAATATGATAGTTTTCATTTGGTGGTTTATCTCAGCAACTTTTCATAAAATAATTTAAAATAAGTGTTTCTATGAGAATGTCTTAAAAAGAAGTCATTATTTGCCAACTTTTGACAAGATGTTAAGTGTTAAAAATTACTGAGAAATCTTTTACGTCTGTTTATTCGTCAGTGCATTGCATGATATTCAAATACTTCAAACAGTGAACTACTTATTCAAAATCTGACTTGAAAATCTGAAATAAAGTATCATATTTTATTTTGGGTGACATAGCTGGACACAATAAAGTATTACACCAAATCAGTAATACATACTTAACTATGTACCTATGTATGTATGAGTAATATAGATTTTATCCCAATAAAATCTAGGTAAGGTAAGGTACGTAGGTAGGTAAGGTAAGGACCCATCCTTACCATTCTTATTAGCGTATATGGATTTCGCGGAAGGAGGGAAGTGAAATTTGAAATACATAAAGTTTATTACTAGAAGAAATGCAGAAAGCTAAAATTTTTAATCAATATCCTACTAATATTATAAACGTGAAAGTTTGTGAGAATGTATGAATGTATGGATGTTTATTACTCTTTCACGCCAAAATTATTGAACCGATTACGATGAAAATTGGTATGTAGATAGCTAGAGACCTGGATTAACATATAGGCTACTTTATATCTAGATATTCCCACGGGATCGCGGGTGAAACCACGGGGCGCTGCTAGTGTGTTATAAATTTAAAAAATATGCGAATACGGCTACAAAACGCTACAGGAGAAAAGTATATTGGTTGTCTTAAGTTAAGTAATCCATTGCATCCACTGCAATATTAAATTAGATGGTTTTATATTTAATTAGACAATTTTTTAAATTGCCATAAACTAGTGATGCACCTATTTGAAGATCAAGCTTCATAGTCATAACTAGCAGTTCCCGCGCGGCTTCGCTCGCGTGTACATATTTATATATTTTACGCGGAACACTAATTCTCTTTCCAAAACAAAAGTAGCCTAAGTTACTCCTTATATCACCAACTCTGCAACCAATCGGCCAGTGAGAGTACCATATACCATGACAGGACCTGCGTAGCCGTTTTCACACATATCTCCACATTAATAACACATTCTTTGTAGAATTTAGCTTTATGCCCTTTTTTCACAATTTTAACTTTAAGTATTCCTGATTCGACATCCTGCGTGTGCGAAATTTGCTTAAGGAGAGGTACAAACAATTCTCTTGAGGTATAAATACATAAATGAAATGCAAGGCTTATTTTACTAAAACGAATAAAGCAGCACAAAATGCAGCCACATGGCTCTTTATACGCCTCGCTTATATTATACATACATTAAAGGTGATATTGACACATACTTTATATACACAAGCCATTAGTAATTTTATTCTATAATTAGTTCCTGTTATATGATTATGTTTTTTTTTCATTACATCAAAGTCCAAGCTTATATTTTAGCTTTATTGATAACGTACCCTCCATAATATATCCTGCGCAAAATTACCTCAAATAAATATTGATGTAGAAATTACATATGTATATACATAGACATCATGCCTTTTTCCCAAAAAAGGGATGCAGAGGTAAATACCATTCTTGGCTTGTAGCGTTCGGTCCACAGAAATTTAAATAAGGTATTTCTGTGGTTCGGTCCCATTGAATAGGTTGCAAATCGTCTCCGTCATACATCGAATACCTAAAATCTGTCGCTGCAATCGAGTTTGTCTTTCACAGACACAGAAAACCCGCCAACTGAGTACCTAAGAATAAAATCAAGGACCAAAATTGCAGTTGATTACATTACAATCTATGCAAAGTGCCATAGAGTGTACAGTAATCAACTGCCATTTAATGTCAGGCAACTAATAACTTAATAAACTGTTGAAACAGTCTATTTCCTTAAAACACTAGTATCACAGTATAAATTACATACACGCGTATCTGATATAATCGAATGAAAACTCAGAGTAGTGCCCGCCCCTTGGTAAAATTCAATAAAAGCTAAATTTATCTAGATGCCTTTAACGAATTCGGTTAACGAACAAATTCGTCTCCGAGGCACTCGGGGCAATTTCATAAGCGGAAATCAAATTTTCCGAGTCGTATTACTTCCAAGCATGCTGGAGATGAGTTTTGGTATAAACTTATTGCGAGATAAATTAGGTTGTCTACAACGTGATTGCCACTTGATCTACGTTATACTATGCCCTATTCATAAATATATATTAGCGACACTAGTTTAATCTTTATTTCCCTAAGTACATTTAGGTTTTTTCTATCATATTTACCGTCGGAAGGGATATAAAATTTTTAAGGAGTAAGGTAGTCAAGAGAATATGAATACTGTAAAGGTCGCACGCACTCCTTGCTGATTTTGTTTTATTTATTGAAACTAGAGATCGCATGGTGGTCGAATTTCGACGATGGTTTTTTTCTAGGCCCGTATAATTTGAGCTGTCAGTGTATAGACTAACTCACCATGGCTGGTAATCAAATATACTGGACGCTTGTAATTTCATTAAGCCATTTTCACGTAATTTTTAAAGTTAACATAATATATACAGACAAATATAATGATAACACAAATGGTGCTTAATGTAATAATAAAGACGTATTTAAATTGGCGTCGTTCTAAATAAATATGGTAGCTAGTTAGGGTTATTAAACCGGTTGTCACAGATTAATAAAGGCCTATTAGGCCGATACTTACGATAGACTGAATAATGAAGTGATCTCAAAAGACAGTGTGTTATCGCTGTGTCTTCACAAATGTACAATAAATGTCTTACAAAGTATTACGAACTGGGAAACTTACGAGATATTATTTATAACGAATCTTTACTATTTTGGTGTAGATATGTCCTTACCATGCTGTGAGTAAGTATAGTTAGTGACGTAAGTCATGGTGGTTTAATCTCAATTTATATATTGCTTGTAACTGTAAATTAATGTATTGTTGTAGGGTTCAAGAAGGTACTTATTTTATATAAATACTTTTCATTATTATTAAATTTTATAATATACTAGCCGTAACCGCAGTTTCACCTGCGTTTATGGTTACTGCTACGCTCTTATTGGTCCTAGCGTGTTGTTATATAGCCTATATAGCGATAGCCTTCCTCGATAAATCGGGTATCCAACATTAGAATAATTTTTCAATTCGAACCAGTAGTTCCTGAGATTAGCTCGTTCAACCAAACAAGCAAACTCTTCAGCTTTATAATATTAGTACAGACAATACACATGATTGGGTTGCGTGTATTTTTAGGCATAGCTTACCACTTGCGGTATATGTGTTCAGAAAATTATTTTTCAAGAAAATATCAATATCATGTCAAGGAAATGTGGATTATATTTCATTCTAATCATTTTCATTCCCTTAATCCCACTCATATTATAAATTTTAAAGGTTTGGATGGATGGATGGATGTTTGTTACTCTTTCACGCCAAAACTACTGAACCGATTGCAATTAAACTTGGTATGTAGATAGCTGGAGACCTGGATTAACATATAGCGTTACTTTTTATAACGATATTCTCACGGGACCGGGACTTACGCGGGTGAAACCGCGGGGCGCTGCTAGTGTAAAAAGAAATTTAAAATTTTAATCTAACAAACACGTTTGAATGAAAGGTACAGCCGATAATATATTTCACACAAAACCAGTTATTTACAGATAGTAAGGCACGCTACCCATCATTGCAACAAAATTCAATGTCCCGATGTGAAATGCAAGATATGATCATAAAAATTAAGCAACACATTACGAAAGAAGCCCTTCGAATTGTCAAATCCTACTAATATTATAAACGTGAAATTTTGTGAGGATGTATGGATAATTTGTTACTCTTTCACGCAAAAACTACTGAACCGATTACGATGAAACATGGTATGTAGATAGCTGGAGACCTGGATTAACACATAGGCTACTTTTTATCCCGATATTCTAACGGCATCGGGACATACGCGGGTGAAACCGCAGGGCGCAGTTAGTAACATTATATTTTGTTAATACAAATTATGTGGAAATTCTATTTCATGTAAATATGTTGCCTAATGATATTGCCTACTTAATTGAATAAGTGATATATGAAAATGTGTCTTTTAATTATGTTTTTAACACAATAACCTACATCAGAACGTGTTTGTAAGGCGTTCGTATAAAAACTGGCGCAATATTTGTTGATAAAACGGTTTCCTTCAATTTAGTCGCGGCAACTTGTTTGATTTTCCATAACGCGTTTTGTGCAAGAATTAGACTATTGTAAAAAGTTAGATTAAGTTTTAACTGTTGAACTAGGGTAGATATTGTAACACGTGGAGTACTTCTTCTCAATCACCTCCGGCGTACTCCACCATGTGTAACGCTTCCACCACGTGTAAACCACGTGTTACGTGTAAAGCTTGGGGCTTTAGGATATCGGGGATCGATAGGTGTTAGCTGTAGGAGGAAAATTAAAATAGCAGGCAAACGCACTATGCGATATAATCAAGATCAGATTATTTATATAACAATTATAACTTCACACAAATTAATTATAAATATTATTTCTTGAATTATTCCGTGCACCTTTGGCACGACAGTCTTCCAGACCGTCTTCTGTCTGCCGGGCGACTCTCTTGTCTTCAACATTTATTCTTCATAAAATATTTCGAACGTATTCTAAATTAGAGTTTGGTGCCACCAGCCTGTGCCTCTCGCGTAGTAAAGAGTTATTCTTCCAATCGAAGGAGTATATATAGTGCCGTCGCTACAATATTTATAGTAAATAGTACGTATATATTATTTATTCATTATTACATATGTTTCTTGTACACTGCAGCTCTTGTCATCTATGTTTCTCTATCCATCGAACGGTTGCCTGGAAGAGATCGCAAAACTCGAAAACGATAAGGTCGCCAATTCGCCAAGGTCGCCAAATATAAGTAAAATATTGTAACCTTTTGCTTTGAGTACATCTATCTACCTATCTAGGGTCTACCTTAGCAAGCAAAGATGTAAATGAGGAACGTTTCGAATCAGAGCTGACACAAGTATATATTTATTTATACTTGTGTCTTCGCACGGGTACAAATTATACACCTAAACCCTCTTCATGAATCACTCTCTCTATTAGTGAAAACCGCATGAAAATCCGTTCAGTAGTTTTTCAGTTTATCGCGAACAGACAGACAGACAGACGCGGCGGGGGACTTTGTTTTTTAATATGTAGTGATGTAGTGATTACTGCGGCCGTCTCAGTTAACATGAGACTTTGATTTATTTTGACTTCTCTGACGTACGTATTTTTTACCCCTCTATAAAGGGATAAAAAATAAAGGGGTTATAAGCAAATTTCGCGGACGGAGTAATGATGAGATCTAATTGAACTGTTTAGGAACTTGGGGTCCATCATCATCATCACAGCCAACATACACTCTTATTAATTATTATTATTATTAATGTTGCAAAGGTACATTTAATTTCGTACTTGTACGTACAAAAAATGTTTTTGTACGTATAAGTAAGAAATTAAATGTATTATTAGTATTCATTTAAATTTACCGAATTGCAACGGATCGGACTATAACTACTGACTACGGGCCTCATCGGACTTTTTTTTGCTTATGCCTAAAGCAATAATCGTACGTAAGAACTTTGAAGTAGTTTAGCTGGAAAAATTATGCCAAGTCGACTATAAACCAAGAGGACTAAGCTACCTCTATTATAAATACATCATTATTTCCATTACATATAGTCAAGACCATCCATTACATTTATAACAAATAACAAATTAAAGAAGTACATTTATTTCAATCACTTGCTCTATAATGTATACATTTATTCATATTTCTTAACAGAGATACAGAGATTGACTATAATTATAACCATATCTTTATGTGACTATTGTAAAATTATGCCAAATAATGCACCCATGATACCATAAAACTCGTAGGCATCTAAATGTCATCATTACTCTATCGCATTGAAAGGGTTAACAAAATACCCACATCACGTCAATGTATGCCCGATTGAATTTATTTATTTCATTATCATAATAATATAACTTAGTTACGAACTGGTTACGAACAGATTGTTTATTGCAGAACTGTTTGCGAAGGTACCTTATGATTTAACATGATAAAGATAGTTAGATTAGCAAAGTTGTAGGGTGGAGGTAAATATTAACGTGCATACTTAATACTCGGAGTTGTTTTCCACCTTTTTACCACGGTAGACGAACGATCGCGGCTGCAATTCAGGCAAACATTTGTATGCATGTCTCTTGGCATTCGTTATTGCTCTTAATTTATTGGAATTTTTTATTTAATGTAAACATTTATCCATCCAAAAATATTTTTATGTAAAATGTTGCCAAGGCGAGACCATATGGCTCGCACGGTCAAAATGTTATCAGATCTTATGTAGAGCCAAGCTTCTAACTCCACAAACCCTAACTTCACGAACTCTACACCTTAGTCAAAATATGTGGTCAGGCCGTTTCGCTACCGTCACATGGGTTTAAGGCGAAAAATTCATTACTTTTCTGTTATAAAATAGTTCTTGTAGTAGGAGGGTGGTGAGAGAGCCATGCTTCGGCACGTATTGGACTGCTCAACCGGAGTGACACCACGGCCTCACAGAAAACCGTCAGTGAAGCAATGATTACGTTGTATTTCGGCGAGTGAGTGAGGTTACCGGCGGCCCTAACCCTTCGTCTTTCTCTTCCCTTCTCGTTTCTCCCCCTCCCCTCTTCCCCCTTTCCCCTACTGCCACCTTAAAGGCCGGCAAAGCACTTGTGACTCTTGAGTTGCAGGTGTCCGTGGGCGGTGGTAGTAACTTACCGTTACCGCTCGTTTGCCCCCTATCCCATAAAAAAAAAAAACATTTGGCCTCAGAACTCTAAAGCATTTTTGGAATTCATGTCAGTCGGTTACTACATTAATTGTTAATGACTGACGTAATTTAAATAAAGTTATTTTTAAAGATTTAAAAATACAGTGTTACCTAATTTTATTTTAATTGATGCTGTAAATAGGTTATATGCAAAACTAAAGTCTTAAGTTGGATATTAACAATGACAACGTGACTTTACTTTACGCTAATGGAGACGCACACACTTGTAGGACTTAAATATTTGATTACATTACATAAATATGTACTGCCATGGTTAGTTATGTACTCATGGCACATTTAAAATGAACTTGCATTGTGAATAATATTCATTCAAGCTCAAACCACTTTTCAACTCAAACAATTTTGTGTTCTCAATCATATTTCGCATACCGAGATCTAAATGGATCTAACTCAAAAATTTAATTTTTTAAGTTATGCACACCGTCGAATCCCTTATCTCAATAAAACAGATTTAAAAATATCACCAACAATCGACGCTAGACGCTAAATTCACTGACACGGGCTCAACTCAAAAAAAATAAAACAAATATAAACACTACAGAAATACGAATACGAAATAACTACAAAAATCAAATTTTCAGCCCCAAAACATGATTAAAACACACGATTCCTACAGTAGCTTTCTTCTAGCTGCATATAAAAAGCACAGTATATAGTTTCTGAAAAAAGTGCTTTTTTGAGATAATACTTGTTTACATCTTGGTGTGCGATATATAAATAATCTTTATATTACTCAACTAAAATATCAGCTATGCACCCATAGCACCACATAGCTCTGAAGTGCGTCAGTTATTGTTCTTGTAAGGGAGGGTTAAAATACCAAGTGTTCCCACATCACTTAACCCGGCGCTGCTGACGTGACGAACAGTCGTCAACATGAATCAGTCAGCGGGTGGTCCAAATATAAATGCTTGGAGTACGTTTGTTAGAGCTTCTGTGGATAATAATAGGTACTTACTTACTTCGTGATAGTCGTGAAATTATTATTACAGAGTTTTATTAATGAACTAGCCTTTGTCTGCGGTTACGCTCGAGTTAACGCAGATTTTATTGATAAATTCAAGTATCCCTTAGGATTTTTTTTTTTCTAAATGATAATGTTCTTTTCGGTATCCCTGACGTGTATGTAAAATTTAATGGTGAGTAGTTAAGGCGTGAAAGAGTAGAAAACAAACCTACAAACTCACATTTGAATTTATACCTAACTAGCTGCGGCCCGTGGTTTCATCCGCGTAAGTCCCGATCCCGCGGGAATATCGGAATAAAAAGTAGCCTATGTGTTAATCCAGGTCTCCAGCTACCTACATACCAAGTTTAATTGCAATCAGTTCAGTAGTTTTTGCGTGAAAGAGTCAGAGTGACAAAAATCCATATATCAATACATCTACACAAACTTTCACGTTTATAATATTAGTAGGATATTAGTAAGGATCCATTAAAAGGATAATTTTATTTTAATCGAAATTAAAAAAGTTTCACATTTTGCGGAGGGATACTGTAGAAGTGCCCTGTCTGTTGACGGCTGCAGGAGCTCAAAAACTTGAGGTGCGGCCTCAGATCATAAAAGTAAGGTTATAGTTTCTATGATCTGAGGGTGCCGCCAAGTCACCTCAATTTTAATTGGACGTCCATACACACAAGAAAGTTGTATATATCCTACATGGTTTAACGTACTATGCCCGCATGTTCTTCTTGTCTTCGACAGGAAAAATAAGGTCGGATGCGTCCTCTCGACAGTCCCATCTGTGTCGGTGATGGTAGGGCTACATCACTCGCCATCACCTACCGGCAAGCGTATTCTCTAGTGTACAAGTTCCAGCACAAGCTTGTTGGGGCCTTACACGTTTACGTGCAAAAATTTAAAACAAAATGCCGATAGAAAAAAAAGGTAAGTGTTTGGTTATTATTACTAAATGTATATTACTATAATTAAATTATTATTATGTTATACTGCGTTATTACTAGCTGTTATCGACCTGTCAAATTAAATCAAGTCAAATTAACGGAACCACAGTATACGAGTACAGTCACTTTAAAGTTTATAATAAAGATTTGTCATTTTATAGTGGATTGAAAGTCCTTCGACTAGTAAGTAATAGCAGTATTTACGAAATGTTAAAATTCCTCCACTTTGTTCGTGTTAAGTACAAGAGTACAGTAGAGTGCAGTACAACAGTAACATAAGTTAAAACTAGAGATCGCCTGGTGGCCGAATATATGGTTTATGGTTTAAGACATTTATTTTCTCAAAAGAATGATTACATTTGTTTGTTAGAGAGAATACAAGATAAAAATAGTAGGTAAGTAACAAGTGCCGGAGCCATAATTGTTTTTATTTTTGGTTTTATTCATTAACCAGTAGGTATAAGATGCACTTACATTGGACATATAGACTTTCCGTACCATAATTGTTAAACATATACATAACAGCATAATTTTTAACTTATAACATAATATTGATTAAAACTTTAGCTTTCTGCACTTCTTCTACAAACCTTCTTTAACTATCCCAAACTTATGAGTGCGCGAAATGTGCTTAAAAATGCATACTAAGAATTCTCTTCACGTATTTTCAATTTTTAAGTTTAATAATACATAATTCAGCTAAGGAAATAAAGCTATTTATCATTTAATAAAACTAAAACATATTTGATGACCAAATAAGTATTTTTTTATTAAGGTTCGTTATCATTATTGAATTTGAATACCAGCGAAAGGGTTAATAGTGGACTTTCGTTGTACTAATAAAAATGTTTTCTGATATTTCCTGTAAAAGATAGTAAAAAGTTTTTTTGCCAGTATTTATGAGTACTAAATGAAGTGAAATGAAAAAAAATTATTAGCAGCGAGAAAGTTAGTTGTTGATTATGTGTAATAGTAATTTTTTTATAATTATATTTTTAATAATAATACGACATTTTCTTTTCTGAACGGAACTTTCTTTGGGTAGGTACGCTATGAATGTTCTCGTTTTATAATGTTTATTCATCTTTTCAGACGCAACGGATGGCTTGACGAAATCGCGTTGACAAATATAACAATGTGATGAGGAACAGGCTTTATAAAGGTTTCAGAATATTTTCATTACTTATTAAGATTAAAAACATATACAGACATCAAGGAAAATAAAAGTATTTATCAGTTTATAAAATTCCACACTCACATATATGATTAACAAATCAATAATTATTTAAATTATTTAAATCTTAGTTTTTTCATTTTTTTAATAATCTTTGTACAACCCTAATGGTTTGTAAAACAATTCGTTGGTGCGCTGGATGACGCAACAATACGACGACGTGACGGTCGCTTGGTGAGTAAAGCGTCCTCAATTTTCAAGTGTGCACATCATATTATGTAGGTATATGTTTCTGGTTGCAGTTTACGCCAGGTATATTATTAAAGTTTTGTAGCCTATTATAGCGGATTTTTTTTTTCCGTTTGTATGGGAGTGAAGTATCTGTTACATAGTAACTATTACTTTATACAGATAAGAATGATAATAGTGAAGGTGTCGATCACGGTTTACAGTCGTAAGCCGTGATCGACAAGTACACAGTGGACATTTGCTGCATTTATAGACTTGTTATTGCAGCAAATGTCCACTTTATGTGGATGGAGTTATAATTTCGTGAATGATATAGGTTTTGTTTTTTCTTGCTTCAGTTTGTGTAAAAGGAGAACAAAAATGGTGGGAGGCCGCATAAAAGACTAGACGGAAGGGCCTTGGAATCCTACCCAAATCTCAAAGTACTACAGACAGCACAGCAAGATCCTAAGAGGCTTCGAGGACAGCACTTACAGCAAGGAAATAAACAATTACTGCGGAACTCTGTCCATATGTAATAATATAATAAACATGAATGAACCTGGCCAACAGCGCACACAAGAGATACTGTAGTACCCAAATGCGTGTCCGATACGAAGAGAGATCAGAAAAAAGATCCACAGTTGCAATCGCTCCCCAAAATACGGCGTTGTATGTAACATAACCAACTGCCTAACTCCGACCTGCTACTGACAATTTCTTAACATAAAGCATTATAGTTAAAAATATTTCATTGATACAAATTACCATACAATGGAAAACCAGTATCAAATTTCAAAGTATATTTACAAGCACTTAACAACACTCTCGAAGCCTTTGAGACATCAATCATAATCATATTACGTCATCGACCTCCACTCGCCAAATTACCTAAATATCTATACTCGTAAGAAAGCCTCTGTATAATGTAAAAGATACACCCTAATTGATTGTTGACATGTGAGCTAGACATAAAGTTTACACAAGGTGGCTGATCAAACATGAATTGTATAACATACATTATGATTCACCATCATCAAAGGAATATATACCTTGTTTAGAATAATTAAGATATAATTTTCTAAGTTAAACATTTCTTTCTTCTAATGGTAAAAGTGGGATATGGTACTGTCAGCAACTTCACATTAGACGAGTGGGCGATGACAGATATTTAAAGGTCACACAAATCACGTAACACTTTCTGAAGATTACATTATACAGCTGACATGTTTTCTGTTAACGTTGCTGCGTCTGCGCAATGTATGGGCGGATCTGACGTTCTATTTTTGAAATTTTTAATGTTACTCTACATTTAGTAAGAACGGGTTGAAGATGTTTTATGTAACGCTGTTATTATTTATATAAAGTGCATGTTACTTTTTAATATCAGTGTTTGTTGGTATGTTTGATCAATGGTATGTTTTAGCTTTAAACAACTTTAATAAACCAACTTTAAAGAGACACGACACTTCAGAATCACTCTCCTCTCTCCTACAGAAGATGGAGATTGATTGGCATAATGCTTTTTTTTTCAGGTGAGTTAATACTCACCTGAAAAGGTTAGAGGGCTCTTCCCAGCAACAGGCAGTTCGAGCTACCGGTATGCGACTGTGACCTGCTTGATCTATTGCTTACACTCCCCAATCCATCAATCCTTTTACGTGGGAGAGCCATGCTTTGTACGTGGGAGAGTCATGCTATGGCACGTATGGGTCGGCTCGACTCCGCTCGACACCACGGCCTCACAGAAAACCGGCAGTGAAACAATGATTGCATGGCTTTTCGCCGCGTGAATGAGGTTAAAGAAGGCCCTAACCCTTCCCTATTCCCGTCCTTCCCCTCTCCCCCCTCTCCTCCCCTCTAATCTCCCTCTCCCATCTTAACGCTCTTACCCTCTTCCCCTATTCCCACCTTAAAGGACGGCAACGCACTGGTAACTCTTGAGTTACAGGTGCCCATGGGCGGCTGTAGTCATTTACCATCAGGTGACCCGTCTGCTCGTTAGCCCCCTATAACATAAAAAAACAATCATCTGTTAAGCAGTATACTTTTCGTTCCATTGCCTTCCCTTCTTACCTAGGTAGAAGTAGAAGAAAGAAAGAAAAATCATTTATTTATTTATTGGAAGGAGGTTTTCCCTTTCAATATATTTCCAATTTTCCCGTTTAATTCTCAAAGTGCCCAGTTCACAAATAGGCTTGCCCCGTACGTAAGTGGGACTTAATTATAGTCGGCAAAATGTGGGCCTTTAATTACGTGAGTATTGCAGGGTTAGAGAACTCTATAAGACGGCAGAATAGGGTTGGCCACACGCCACACACGAGTAATACATGGGTTGTCACTTGTTGTTATCTTTATATATTTAGATAGTATGTGACGAATCCATCTACAATACTATAATATGTGGGGACTTCTCTGAAAAAAATTTAAATGTACGAAGTGTTTGGACTATTTAATAAATAAATAAACCACTGAAAGTATTTTTTCTGTCACTGTTTGAAAGGTACAGTATCCACATAGGAATAGGGTTATCAAATCGGGAGGAGTTGCTAGAAGGACATATTATCTATACTCCGGTAAGATAATACCGTAGTAACTCAGCTTCCATATGTCTGAGAAAAGTCAAATGACAAACACTTGACCAACGGTAGAACATAGTTCACTCTGATTCACTTGCGTGACGTAATATCTCAGTCATATTATGTTGCATCCGTGATCATTTCCTGACCCTAACTATTAACAAGTGATTCAGGGTAAATAAACTGAGGGTTAGTTTAATGAGTAGGTATGTTATACCACTTTAGGCTTAAATAAATATGTTTATATGTATCTTTACTATAATTTTATAAAGAGGTATTTCGGAATCGGAGTTTTTAACTTTCACTTATCGGATTCGGAGTCGGAATCGGAATCATTACGTGGGAGAGCCATGCTTCGGCACGTATGGGCCGGCTCGACTCCGCTCGATACCACGGCCTCACAGAAAACCGGTAGTGAAGCAATACTTTCGTTGCATTTCGCCGCGTGAGTGAGGTTACCGGAGGCCCTAACCCATCCCTCTCCCCTATTCCCGTCCTTCCCCTCTCCCCCTCTCCCCTCTTCCCACTCTTTCCCCCGTCCCCCTCTTCTCCTACTCCCACCTTAAGGGCGGCAACGCAATTGTGACTCTTGAGTTACAGGTGCCCATGGACGGCGGTAGTCATTTACCATCAGGTGACCCGTCTGCTCGTTTGCCCCCTATACCATAAAAAAACAAAACAGAGGCGAAGTCAGAGCCATCGTTAAGGGTAAAGGTATTAAAATAATAAAAGCATAACCATATTACAGTAATCAGTCTCTTTAATCAATGCAATAATTCAAATATTAATTAGGCATTACACATAACATACTAGGTACGCTACGATAGCAAATTTATTAGTTTTGAATTTTATTGAGTTGTTCAGAGACATTTTTCCTTTGGTCTCATCATGTGTGTGATATAATCTGAGTGCGGATTTAGATACGCATATCAGTTACCGTGTTTTAGTGATTTTGATAGTTTATAACAATAGTGTTGTGACCGTTTCTAACACTTAGATACTCTTTTTTTGTATATTTATACACATGTAGGTACATATTGTACATGAACACGAAGACCAGTGCAAATCTCCGAAAATACTGATCTCATTTTGAAAATTCTTGCGTTAATAGAAAGCTACATTACCGCTGAGTGCTATTAGCTATGGGCTATTTTATATTGCAATGGCAACTGTGAAATCGCAATAAACATAAATAGTAGGCACACGAACATTACGAATACTTATCCCACTAACATTATAAATGTGAAAGTTTGGATGGCTGGACGGATGGATGGATGGATGTTTGTTAGTCTTTCACGCCAAAACCACCGATTGCGATGAAACTTGGTATGTAGATAGCTGGAGACCTGGATTAACATATAGGCTTTTTATACCGATATTCCCACGGGATCGGGACTTACGCGGGTGAAACCGCCAGGCACTGCTAGTAAAAAATATTTACAAACATTGATAAACTAGAAAAGTTCTGTAGACTCCATAAGCACAAACTTGAGCGGGTCAAGAATCAACTCTCAATACCCACCACTTTGGGATACAGCGAATATGAATCCGTCTAAAAAGAACACGACTTGCATCAGAACCTTTAAGAAATTTATAGATTATAGGGGCGATATTTTTTTTCTTTACTTTAAATTACATTAGATATTGTACAGTGAAAGTAATAAAAGTAAATTTATAAAAAGATAGAAGAATGTCAAGATAAAGGTGATGTATATATATAGCACCTTTATGAAGGGAACAAAGTGGCACTCTATTGTCTCTGTCTACTCCTTGTGAGAATATGGCGTCAGAATATGTATTAGAAAAAAAAATGGGCAGTCATGGGACTGCCGACAGAAGTAAAAACATAAACGAAACGACGAACTTAAAACATCACATTAGCAGGCTGGTGACATTAATTAATAAGGAGCTGACAGAACTCAATGTTTAGATTAGCGCCCTCTAGTGAATCTATATGTGTATTATTAGCGTGACGTCACGAGTTTAGTGCTTTTTCCAGATAGCAAAAGTGCACAAACGTGCCTAAAGAAGTTTTCACTTCAAAAAATTACCTCTCTCTCCACTAATAACTCAGTTTTAACTAATATTTTGAACTCCTTTGTATCTAGTCGTATATTTATAGCTAAAAATAATTCTATTATTGTCTATTAGTCTAATGAGCATGGTTAAATATGGCTAAAAGTGTTATCACTAGAGATCGGATAATCGGATGCATATTTACTTAAAGTTATTTTTTGGATAACAAATTATGGAAGCGGCTTCTAAGTATATTTTTATTTAAAATAAAATCCCGGGATTCCGGGATAGCATAACTAATCGGATGTATATTTACTAGTTAATTCTTTTTAAGTTAAGGTGTTTCCCATTCGAGTATGTACGTATGTAAGGTGTAAGAGAAATGGTGGTGTGGGAAATAAGAAAACATAAATTAATATAAACTTATTTATTCATTACATCACATAATATTTTTATGTTGTACACACAGAAACTACATAGAAGAGAAATGAAAGATAGAAAAGTTGTACATGGGCGCGGGATTCTTTCGATAAAAAGTGCTTTCCATAATAGCCAACATCTCAACTTTAGGTAAATATGCATCCGAATACCCGATCTCTAGTTATCACCCACATGCTCCTTCACTTTAATCAACAAACGAAGAAAATAATTGTATTTCAACTTCCAAGTTCAATGAACGACGGAATCTTATTTTAAAAAAGTGCAACTTTACAGTCACCTATCGATTCACGTCTAAAGTCTGCTCCCATCTCTCTTTTTCGCAGACACGCTGCTGTTTATCGAATATTTATGAGAATGTTTAATCTATTTATATAAAGGATTATGAGGAATGAAAGGAGTATCATAATTATATCTAAATTAGTTTAAGGTTTACAGAAAAAATATTTGATCTCTTAACGGTAACGTTTTGGCGAATGTATGCGGTACTGTACGTGACTATGCACACCTAGATCTAAAGAAAGGTAATTAAAAAAAAAATGAGTTATGCAGACCATCGAATTCATTATCTCTCTCCTATACCTACCGACCAATAAAATAGAGATAAAATTAAACATAGTTAATCAGTAGGGAAATAACTACAAAAATCCAATTTTTAGCCCCAAAACATGATTAAAACACAAGATTTCTACAATGTCTTTCTTCTAGTTGCATATAAAAAGTATAAATCTATACAGAACAGTAATTAGTTATTCGCCTTTTCTGAAAAAAGTGCTTTCTGAGTTAATGCCTGTTTAGATTTAGATGTGCGGTACATAGTGAATAGAAGACTTAATGGGTGCATTAGAGGTTGAGTCACACTGACCTCGTAGCTCACGTAATGTGCACTATCCTAACATTTGCATTATAAAGTGGCTATCAAAATAATGACTCAATTAATTGTACGTGCACGTACACATACTAGTATCTAGGTGTAATCAAATCACTGGGGTGTAGTCTAACCTTGTCGTATGTAGGATATTTTGAATAAAAGACGTAACATTATTTCAGTAATTATTTAAAAGAGTTAGAATGTTTAACTTTTTTTGTTAAAGCCTTAAATAAATCACTCAAACTATCACAGTCTACTGCTGGACATAAGTCTTTCCCTATCCGCCACCTTTCAAAGCAATTCACTCTAGCTACCTTTATCAGATCATCGAACCATCTGTTTAGGAAGCCTCCTACCAAGTTAAGCAAATATAATTTTAAAAGAATACCAAACATGTGTTGTAAGCCGCTCTTTGAATAAAGTAGCATAGCGCTTCTTTTGAGGTAAGAGGCTTAACTATCAACACCAAAGATGTCACTCCTGCATTAGCAAGATTTTCCTCAACCTCCTAAAAAGCCTTGGCTACCCTACAAACCAGCAAGAACACACGACTATACAATTATTAATTGTTTTGGTTCCAGTTTTTGTGTGGAGCCACAGTATACCTACCTCATATTAGGACGGTGGAGATGGATGGCATGTCTGTCATATATCATACTTAATATCTCATTTTTTATCAAGATTTTGTCAAATAGACGAGTGTAAGAAAATACATATAACTCTTATTTTTAACAGTAATCTGAACGTACAGTACTAATGTAAGTATGCCAAAAATCGTCCAATAAATTTAGACTAAAGGAAATGCTTAAAACCAGATGAATATAAATTTATTAAATTAACTTTCCACGTCTTTCGCTAATGTCAGTTTCATTTTTATTTGACTCCTTGTTAAGTTGCTGTAAGATAAGTCACTATAAGATAAGTTACTATAAAAAAACGAAACACGTACTTCTTAATTAAAACATTACATTCATATTATCTGTACTATATGAAATTGTCTTTTATTAAATCGTAACGAAATGAATAAAATATACATTTTATTTATCAATGAGTAAGGCATTCCATTCTTAGAATATTATTGACGATATATTAGATACCTCGGGGATCAAAGGCCGTATAGCACATTTCATGTTGCGTGCTAATCGCCCTTTTAACCGCGATTACCGCGACCTATTGATATAATTTCAATGATGTAGTTAATAAGAGCATTTACAAACAAATTTATGCATCAGAGGAAAAGGATAGGAGAAATGGATATACCAGTTTTTTATCCCTTTTCAGTAAATAACAAGATTAACGTGAATTTATACTTGGTTGCTTGCGTGTTGTATCATAAGCGTTTAATGAAATCACTCTATTTCATTCATCATTAATTATTTTCATCAATCCTTTTTTTGTTCCTGTTTCTCTATCTATCGATTTGCAACTTAATTTACATCAAGTTGCCAACTTGACTAAAAATAATTTAAATAAATTGTACCATTCAAAATCTTTAACTTTACACATTTCACCTACTTTTATGAAAAACGGAGGCAAAAATACCTGGAAATTCAAATGGACACGGATAGTTTTTAATGAAAAATACTTATTGTAACTGCTTGCTAGAGTATTCATTCCATTTCAGTAATTTAAGTAAGTGTTCTATTTTTGAATACACCCTGTATACATTGAGCTATGCTAAAAATATTTATCAAATAATGAAATCGAAGAACAACAGGTTTCGGAACTTTTTAATGCGAATCCGTAGAAAATAATATAGTAGTATTAAAAAATAATAGGGTTTCTACCACACTCAAATCAAATATTGCATATTTTATTAAAAGATTTGTGAATGCGTTTAGTTTTGACGATAAGATAAGTAATAGGGTAGGTGCAGCTAAGTACCCTAATTTACGGCTGTTATCATGTCCATTGAAAAGAGTTATTCGTGAAAGAAACATCTAAAGAGCCATCCTTATTACGAACAACTGTCAAGTTTTTTTTTCAATTTTAACTTAAGGATCCCTCTGCGTAGTCACGACTGAAAATTAGATTTAGTTAGCTCATCGCTGGACCTTGGAGTCTTGCTACTTTCTGAAATTATTTACGGGTTTTCGCTCAACTGTGTAATTTGATAAAAAAATATATTTTAAAATACGTGTTCGAAATCCGAAATTATTTGGAACTATCTGCCACGCGCAACTTCGTCTGCGTTTGTAAATTTTTAATTTGCAATATTTTACAGTGATGCTGATGATGATGAATGATGATGAATAAACAAACAAACTCTTTACCTTTATAATATTAGTAAGGATTCTGGCATGTTAATGCTTATAGAGGTTACATATAGTATTAACCTCCCATCGATACTCAATTTAGAGAATCTGATATTAATAAATACCTAACCAAATGTTTACTTACGGATGACCTCTAAAATAATAATATATATAATTTTGATTTTGATATAACACACATATTTAATGTCTAAATTCATCAAGTGCGTAAAATAAATTTGCGATGCTCCAAATAAGTCTGTATAGTCATAAGTCCAAATAGTAGAAAATAAACGACATACTCACGATTTTTTTCAGAATTGACTACAGGGTACCCAATTATGGGCCATAAAAGATATAAGCATAACAAATGCACATGACTCACAAGACAAAGACAAGACTTGTTCAAGGTAAGAGACAGTTAATTCAAACCTTTTTTCATAGTGTCAAGGACCTATTTGAACGTCTATGTCTATGAGTCACTTTTGTTGTTTAAAATAAATACCTACATATTCCGTATTTAAAAGTTTCTATTTTCTCTTATTGGTTTGGTACCAAGTAAATATTTAAATAATCTTACGTCAAATGCAATCGGTACCCTTCCGGTACAAAACATCGGAAATAATTTGGTGGTCATACGCACGTACATATCTAATTCCAATATAACATCGGATACAACGTTTTCCCTTGACTTTATGGTATAAGAAACTATAAACAATTACGATTACAGATTTGAACAATTAATTTGCAATATCCATCGTTATTACACAGCGCCAATCTCAAGTTCTGAAAATACGTGACTCTTGAACCGTCTACGATGCATGTCTAACATCTAATGCACAAACAAAGCCATTTATCTTAATAACTTATCAAAGCGTAAATGCAATTATCTATATAGGAATGCACAGCTTAAAAACTTTGCAATGACTTTGAGCTTACATAATTGTAAAGCATCGGCGCCAACGGATTCTACACCTCTCAGTTCAGTTTTTACAGTGTACGGTGGTCTTTTGTCCGCAGATTATTTTAGTTTATAAGTCACAGACAGGGCCGTTGTTAAGGTATAGAGAATCTACAAAGTTTATTGTATAATTTGTATTTATAATTATACTACTATTTATAGAACAAAGCGAATTAACTAATCTTTAAACTTAATAGGCGAGCAACAGACAGGCGGTATTATAAAAAAAAACTGCTATAGTTTTTGCTTATTTAAACTTTTCTTAGCTAATATTCAGTATACAATTTTATATAATTTAACTCGTGACACAAGTAATTGTAATTCGAGTGTTGACAGACAACCAGTCTCTCTTCCTACCATTCATTGGAGCTTATGATTATATTCCTCAGCAGAAATACAACACTATGTCAGAGGTACTGGTCTATCGTCAGAAGTAATTGTCTACGGTATAGGTATGTATATAATTTATAAAGTATTATTATCAAAATCTGATATTTGTACTATGGACTCGTGCGAATTTAAAGTGCTGTTCTTCTATACAAAAACCCCAGAGCTATCTCCCCTCTCAGACTTTTCATTCCAACAACAAATACCCAGCTGTTTTTACTAATGGTATTAAGGCAACGATCCTTATTTCACTGCTATTTAATACACCGTATAATTTCTTTTTTTAATTAACAACGCCAACTTTCTTGTATTACATGATTATTGTTGTCATTAGTATGATAAAGTCCGATTAAATATTCTGCAGCAATTTATACATAATCCTATTACTTTAAACGAGCAATTCTTGTATTTATGTATGTAATTATATTTCGGGTTTCTCGGAAACGGCTCTAAGGATTTTGATGGTATTTTGTATATAGATGCAGTTTTGCATTTTAAGTTCAACTGCATAGTTTTATTTCCTGTAAAAACGCAATTTTACAAAAAGCTACCTAGTACTGTAGTGAATACATATAAAATAATCAGCGTGTAACATTTGCCTTTAAAAGGAGGTCGATCGTGAGAAGCATATCTGAAAAACGCACAAATTAGAGATCAAAGTTCGGTGTCCAGTGAGTGAAGCACGATCAGTATAAAATACGAAATACAATAAATGCCTTAATAAACACGCAATTTTCATAAAAACAATGATGAATAAAGCAATATAGTTACAACACAATTCCTAAATAATTTTCACGTATAGCACTATGTAAAGCCCATCTCATCCGTGGCAACGTAACACATTGTGTTTTTTTTACCCCAAAAATGTGTTACGCCTTATACTGAACCTGTAAAATTGAACTATATCTATGAAAATGACGGAGAAAATAACTCCTGGTGTTACGTTTTGCTATTAGGCAATAATACCTGATATTTTCAAAAAGGAATACAAGAGAAAATGGACGAATATTTAAACAGGATCTATGTTTGTGGCTCATGGGACTTATTAATTAAATAACAGAAGATTATACAGTACGTGACACATAGGGTAATCCCTTGTTTGGTCTCCGCCGTACCTATTATGGGATTAAGGAAAATATATAGTAAACTAAATAAGAATTTACCTACGGAGAGGCTTTGTAAAAATTGATTTAATAACTTCCACAATTGCAATACAAAGAGACGAGACGAGACATGAGATCAGTAGTTAATGCTTTGCTTTAAAGTAACTCTGTCTGTCTGTCTGTGTGTTACGCTTTCACACGTTAACTATTCAACCGATTATCATAAAATTTGATCAGGTATATCAGGAGTACAGAGAAGGATATAGATTATCCTTATATTAATACGTGAAGAGTATTCTTTGTACCCCTTTCGTGAACGTAGTAACGTTAATTTAGGAATATTTACAGTTTATATAAAGAGAAGTGCAGAAAGCTAAAATTTTTAAACAATATGTCTTAAAACTTTTAAAATTACGTGAAAACGGCTTAATGAAATTACACACGTCCAGCATATGCGTTGACCTGTCATGGTAAGTAAGTCTATACAATGACAGCTCAAGTTATACTGGCCAATGAAAAAACCATGGTCGAAATTTGACCACCACGCGATCTCTAGTAAGTAAAAATATACGGTTCAGCAGATTTTCACTTGCTGGAAGTTACCAATTTACATTATTAGAGAATGTAAAAATAAGAAGAATATATACTAATAAAATGGTTCGAAGCAACCCTGTAGCCGCAAATTAATTTAGAGAGAAGGCGATACAAGAAATTCCTAAGAGTTATTTCACCGAAGCTCTTGTCGCTGTCTCAAACTTGTTTCTAAGTTTTCTTAAAAAGTAGTAGTATTGTTATAAAATAAATGTTATCTATCATAAATCTATATAAATCTATTTTCAAACAGTCGCCTTCCTCCTTAGCAGGTCAGTTCTATCCCCGGCAGGTCAAAATGCCAGAGGTTCGTGTCGACCTCTGACTTTTTGAAATTCATGTGAGCATAAGAATTTAGTTTGTAGTAGTGGTTTGTTGCGCCCAGCTATAAGACTTTTTTTATAAATAGGGTTTGGCTATTATTTATTCCTGATGCGGATGTGGATCAGATCACTTGTAACTTTAGGATTACCCAGCGTAGTTAAGCTATTTTATAGATGGTAGTTAGTAATGGTTATGTAGCTTGGCGCGACTCTTGGAGCTGATTAGAGTAATTAACTTATAATAAACTTTACTTTACTACTGAACGGTCTGTGGGTAGAAGATATTGTTAGATAGTATCTACATACAAGTTTGTTTGCTTACGGAACCCTCGGTGCGCGAGTTAGACTCGCACTTGTCCAATTTTTTGATACCTTAATTTTTCTATTAATCAACGTACAGGACGTCAACTACCAAACTTAAAGTTCTCGAAAAGATTTCTACTTCTATAATGCACAATAACAATCCCCCTAGCTTAACAGATAGAAGTAATAATAATAATAAATTATAATAAACTACATATAATAAATCACGTTATAAACCAATCAAAATGCAATAAAAACACCTACTTATCAGACAACAATATTTATTAATAAAGGATAATAATTAATTATAACCATTCCATTTATTTCCGCGAACTGATAAGCAGGGTCAAACTTATCATTTTTTCCTTTTACTCGTTGACCCGTTACAGCGATGACTCTCCTAGCAAAAGCTTCAACCCTTTTCCATCGAATAGGTAGGCAGAGGTATTTGAGCACAATTAAAAACTTCTGAACCATAACCTACCTTAGTAGCAGAAGGCCCCCCGACGGCATAACAAAAACAACGTCTATCCAATGTCCAATCCTGTCAACGTGTTTGAAAATTTTGACCAAGATCAGTTGAGTAGTTAAAGTGTGAAAGCATAATAAACTAACAAACAAACTCACATTCCCATTTATAACATTAGTTAGGATAATAGAACACCCATAATATAACTCATAGAGACCTATTCCCGGTTTGGCCTTTACCCTCATCTCGTACTGTTTACACTGCAATAAATACGCTAAGCTAAAAGAAACCTTAATGTTGACGTCAAAGTAATAAAAATTGAGCGTATTGCCTCCCGGTGCAAAACTCCGGATACCTTGCAATGTGGTAAAAGCTAAAAGTTAAGCTCTTCTTTGGTTGCGAAAATATTTTTCTATTAAATTTTGGTCCTCAATTTTACTTACAATTTGTTATAATCCTGCAAGCCCTGGAAGCCCCCTGCTGAATATAGACCTCTTCTAAATACTTCTTCAAAAACTGTTTATTATAACCTTCATGGAACCGTTTTCTGTCGCTTTGACCTGGACGTTAGCTCATTTAAAATTAGTTCTGTATATATTCTCGGATTAGATATTAATAAAGATATACATATTTATAGATATATTATTAAATAGGAATCAGACTTTTAGCACAGATTGTGTCACAACACGTGTAGATTTGTTGTATTATCTGTAAATAGAAACATAAGTCAGTTTATTACAGCTATAAATTGTATTTACTGCACAGTACTTATCACATGATTAAATTGGTATTATTCAAATAAAGCAATATGTTTCCATGACCCCATTGGTAGCTAATTTATTATATAATGACCTAATCTCTGGATTTGTGTTAGTCTGTTTATATACACATGTGTGTAGTAACTATCTATTAAATTCGATCCTTTTCAAATGGTCAGATAAGTGCTTCGGATCGGAGTACTGTCATTTTGCGTAGCATTAGCTTAGTGACTGGCATTTTGGCAAACTGTAGCCCTACTAGTGAGTTATTAGACATACGAGTATCCTTGTAGTCAAACGACTTAGCCCTGTCCTCCAGTGCACCAAGGCGTTCATAAGAAAGGTTATAGCTATATTTTTGCCTTTGCCATGGGTGCATCGACTGGTGTGTTTGAATTAACAATAGCCCACTATCTGTTTTTGTGAATGGTTGTGTCATCATCTAAATTACTGTAAATAATATGATCTCATACCAAGTTGGTTGTTTTAGGTATATTGTACAATATCGTACTTGTGTTGCATTGGAGAAATCCGGGGATTTCCCGCAAATATTTTCAGGACTATTAGTTTTAGTCGACAGCTTTAGGCTCACGCCTGGACACATAAGCCTTGTAAACTTTTAATAACATTCAGAATTTATTATATGAGAAATTTTTGAAATTACAGGTTCATTTAATGATAGCTGAATTAACAAACGATCTAGGTTTAGCTAGATTACAGTGATAACTATATCTTTACAGAACTAAAGACTAGTGAGTGACGTGTGTATTTAATATTTGAATGGTTTTAGACTACTACTTATTTTACGTAGCTATTGCATCCATATACTGTCCTGAATTGCCTTAATAATATTGAGGTAATCATTTTGCAATCCAAAAAGTACCTACACCATACCTAGAAAAAATGTTGTAGGGATTGGTTGATTCTTCATCAAGCCCTCATCAATCTTACTCTTATCTTATCTAATACATTTTGCTTACCTACAACGTGAAATTTTATTCTCTGCTTTCATGAAAAGTATAAACCCAGTTCATGACAATTATGGAATATTTCTATATAACTAAATAAAAAAAACACTTAAAAATACTCAAAAATAGGCGCTTTAATTTTTGCTATGAACATTTAGAAGAAAATGTTCGAGTATCCAAACATTGTTTGCCATTAAAATCGTCCTGTATAAATGGCGTTTGCAAGCACTTGCCACTCAGACTTAAGGTTATCGTGGGGTCACAGCTTCGCTATAATTAGTCCGGTCTCACCCAGCTGCACCCATTCATTGAGATATTGCAATACAAACGTATTACAGTGCTACAATGTAAATATTACCTAGCCAATTTAGATTATATGCAACTAAGAAAGAAATCGTTTAGTAATGTTATCTTTTGTGTATTGAAGATCTTTGTAAAGAGGTCAGTCAGTATGCACTTTTCATATTGCAAGTTGTATTACTTTTTTTTTATAGATACAAGTTTGTTCAATGGTTCTTTTCTGTAGCGATAATTGCTGTTTAAAACAAAGACAATATAATTACAATGCTTTCAGTTTTTGGAATGGAACTTGATTACACTTAAAAATATAAAAAAACTTAAAAGAAAGTCAACTCTAGAAATACGCGGTGGTTTTCATTACCGGAACTTCACGCTGCAAATATAATATAAACTCGTTTGTGCTGTTTGCGAATATATTATTATGTTCCTATTATAATGATGTAACTATTTCCTAATTGAATACTCTTCCCACTTTCAATTGTACACTTTCTTATTTCACCTTCAATTTAAATATTTCGTTATAGTGCTCCAATGTTTTATAAAATGAGATTCGTTCAGCTACTTTCATCGTACAGTCTTTTGATGACTGTACTATTTCTTCACACTGCCAATATGAACCTATCTTAGAGACATAAAACAATAGAAAGTTGAAAAAGCAACATCACATCAAACCGATTAATTAATGCCGCGTTCCAATAAACAAAAAACGATTCGTTTTGCTTACGGACGGTAAATATTTGTTGAATTTTCGACAAAAAATTTACCGTCCGTAAGCAAAACGAATCGTTTCTTGTTTATTGGAACGCGGCATAAAAGTACATATGCAACCAAGACTTAATTAAAATGAATGGGTTTGGAGAAAATGTTTCCTATTTCACCACAAATGATGAAATTTTATTAAAACCACTAAAGTTATTATATTTAACCATACTTCAATGCCATCTAATGAAGACACACCGAACTACGGAGTAATTTATTAATCCCACATCCCGCAATAAAAGATCTTGCGCCGACTAATACCTATACATATATAAATTCTAAACATCAACCATTGGGTCGCGACTCGTGGCTAAGTGGTAACCGAGTAGGTTAACACATTACAAAGTTAAGTAATACTAGCCAAGGTCAGTCTAGGATGGGTTACCATTCTTAACAGATTGAGACCCTTCCGTGCCTCGGAGAGCACGTTAAACCGTCGGTCCCTGGTGCCATACAAACATCTGTGGCATTCGTCAGGGGTAGTTGGAGCCCTAAAATGTCCGACAACCTGTCTAACTACAGAACTTCGATATCGCCAAGTACTTGGGTTATGGAGGTCTGATATCAGTCGCTTCACATAAAATATCAAAATTTGGCCGTATCGTAGTTAGGTTGAAAGCCGACCCCAACTTAGTTGGGAAAAGGCGCGGAGGACAAATCATTGGGCCGCGGTCCGACAGGCATGATTACTCGGCCTGGTCCGAGGAGCCTCCCTATGTGTTGAAGGGACATAACACCCGTTTCTTCAAACTACCAATTTAAAATAAAGTTATCAGAAATTATAAGCTATGCATAATGGTATATTATTTTGGAATTCTAATATTTTCCTAGTGCTGGCGAAGCCGCGAACAAAAGTTACTAAGTTTCAAAGATTCAATCGGTATCTAAGTAGACAGGGTACCGACATGCGGTCAACCAAGGACTCGTTACGTCACATTATGTTTAATTCATGTGTGCAAAACGCAGAGGAATGTACAACCCACTGTATAGAATAGTCTAGGAGGCAGAGCGTTAGGTATGGCACTCAAGTTCCTAGCTTTTAAAGCGCATAAATCAATTGTCACTTTTAAATAATCTGACACGTCTCTATATCATTGTAGACAAGTTTTTTTACACATTTATAGCTTTTGGTACACAAACAGTGGCCCGGAATGTAATACCAGCAATGGCACGTTTCGAACATCATACTAAACTAGAGGTTACTTAATGAAAATTCGCAAAAAAAATAATTGTATCCATACTAATAAAATATTATAAAGGGGAAAGATTTGTTTGTTTTTACTCAACAAACTCATGAACTACTGAACCGATTTTACTAACTTTAAACTTTCGCGTTCCATGTACTTAATTATGCATTTATACGGTCAACCAGGTTGCACTGGCCGTGGTATAAAGACTGGTCGAAACGTCAGGCAATTCAGAGGTGTGTAATATATATATACATAATAAAGTATGATTTTAATAATTCTTTCACCTTTAACTTTAAATTAAAGTAAACATAGACATTAGATTTTTACATATTTATAGGTAAACGTAGTCGAAACAGCAGGCACATTTACTGTAGGTATTAAGGATATATTTTTTTATTGACTGATTTGAATAATATCTCTTTTTGGACTGCTACAGAAGCGGGCAGTCAGACATTTTCGCGATTTATTGTTTCATCTTGTACCTATGTTGAATGTTTCGCTTTGTTATATAACTTTTACCCTGCTGAAGCGAAGACTTTACGACTGACTTCTTGCAGATGTGGTATTCAAGATAACGTACTATCCATGTAAATTCCCAAGTTTTTGACGCTAGTGCATTTACACTCCATCTCTAAACAATAATGTTTGTACTACCACCTTTATGCAGATGATTTAACATAGTCAATGCTGACCTGTCGCACATTGGCGAATGGAGTCATAATTATGGACTGAAAGTTAATCCCTTCAAAAGTCAGGTATGTGTTATTGGCAGCCCTGGGTTAGTTTCAAGAATTGACTGGTCACAACTGCCCTAATTTCAATTCAATGTCACCACATTAAGGATTACTTTAATGGTGGTAAAAACAGCGAAGAGTAAGGGAGATAAAACGCCACCCTGCAAAGAATCTGAGTCTTCAATGCGTATACGCTGTCGGCGAATAAAATTATTAACAGAATTCTGATGGATTGAAATTAAAACACCTACTATGTTTTATATCCTTCTGTTTTATTTGATAACTTTCAAATTTAATTTTTGATCTTATTAATTGAAAAGGATATCATAATTTTTTCTCCCTTATTTATTGTGGCACAAATCTAGTGGTAATATATAATGAAGTTTTCGGTGCCGCCGTCACTTTGCAACCACGTGAGTAACATGTTATGGGATAGCAACTAAGAGATGATGCTGCCACTGTGACTGTTTTCTTACACTTGTCTAGTCGATCGATATGTATGTAGAGACAAGCATACATGTCATGAGGGATAGGACCTGTTAAAAAGTGCGAACACTATGGCCTTGCTTCAAAAGTGGAGCGTAACAAACGAACTATTTTTAATTTCACATGTATGTGTTAAATAAGTATATTAAAAACGTCCTTAAAATATTTTTTATAAATAGATATTAAACTTTAGTCCCAACATTTCCCTCTCATCATAAGACAAAAAAGTAAAAAAAAATGTATATAATCCAGACAAATTCAAGGAGCCCAAACGCGACATGGTTATGTTGTGAAATTGAGAGTTCCTAAGGCCACTTTTCTGTAACATTTTCATTTCATAGGATTCGATAGCGATTAGGTATCCATAGCAACATGTCGTAGCACCGTTGTCTGTCAGCCTCCTAGGCTAGCTAGGTTATCTACTGATCACCATACATACTATTATCATATTGACAGGCCGGTACTGCGCGGTATTTACTATCATCTCGACAATTGTTTATTACGATCATACAGCACATTCATGTATACTATAACTAGGGCTGCCACTTTGTTTTTGCTATAATCTATGAACCTTTGGACATTACACGTTATATTTCGACAGGTTGCGTTCAATCTGTCCTGACATAGGTAACGAAATTATTAGCAGAAAAATATAGTAAATGTGCACATGTCGATTTTATTGGTTACCTTGTATTAAAATTTTGTAATTAATCACTTGTTTTAACAGTTCAGGTCAAAATCTTCAAGGAACCTGAAGACACAAAGTTTCTGATAATGAATCTTTATAATATGAGAACATAGGGTCTTCAAGGCAATGTGTGACAACCCTATATAAATCTAATAACTATTCATTAGATGTATTTACAGTGGTATGCAAGAAATAAAGTAACTTATACGTGCGTATTTGTCACGTAAGCTAGTCAAAGCCGTGACATCTGTGATGACGAACTAATTCGACGCGCGTTTCGGAAAAACAACGTACTTATTTTTCGCTGTTTTTACCTGCCCATTTTGAATACGACAATTTCCTGCTTTCAAATTGTCAGGCAGAGAGCAAGTGCTCTTTTGTCATTTGTTTGCCTATGAACTTCCTTACAATCATGGTCCAGAAGGAGAGGAGTTAGTGTTTACTGGTTAGTTATAAAATTCATCATTATTCAATTACTTAATTGTATACTAATTTTAGCATTATTTCGATTCAAAGATACAATTAAACTATTACATCGTTGTACAATCCAACTGTCAATACTTTTAACTGTCAAGTTATCAGCGTCATTATTATCAACTTTTAAAATTTCGCGTTTTAAAATCAAAAGAAACTAAACTGAATGCTCGTTCTGTAATTTCGGCGGTCTCTTCATTCCTGCAACAATTTCACTGAATGTTACAGCAATATTAGTCTGCACCGATTTCAAGTACATCGCGTCACTCTTACAAAGGGATGGCGAAATGAATCAGTCTGTACAGCATCGACACAGGCAACAATATGCGTTCCCGGGTTCTCTATCAAACTGCAAGGAAAAATTTATAAGACCAGACCTACCATTCTGCATGGATCTGAATGTTGGCCTACAAAGAGAACAGATAAGAGACGCCTGCATGTAGCTGAAATGCGACTGTAAAGATCGATGTGTGGTGTGAGTAGGATGGACAAAGTGAGTAATAAATACAAATAGGATAAGGAGCAAAAGATCATCGTGGTATAGGCATGTATAGAGAGAGATGAGCAAAAAGTGAGGTCAAGACGACGACCATAGAAATAATTTATGGACTGCGTGAAAGAGGATATCGCTAGAAAGGGAGAAAGGAGTGAACTGATGAATGATAGAAGAGATTGGAAGAATAAAAATAATGCGCCGAAACCTGTAGTTATTAGTCCAATTTATTCTAAGCTTAAAAACCATTCTTGCTTAGTTATACATATATGAAACGTGTAAGGTATTATTAAATATATATACATTAATTAAGTTCATTGTTGCATATTTTACATAATAAATTTTCCTCGAACATAATAAATTAATAATAAAATAAATACATACATAGTGGTGATAAGAAAAGACGTATAATACCATGTTTGTGTTGTATATAACACGCAAGTATTTTTAAAGGATCCTTGGATGAGAGTAATAAGTTTAAGCGGGTTGACACCTATCTTCGTAAATTTTACATATTTTTTTACAACTTTTTACAAGTTATAAAACTGTGATACAATAAATGAATCATTAACTAGAATAGTGGCAAGATAAAATCCTGCACTCGAGTGCACTATAGTAACATATTGTCGTCACGTTGTATGTTCTCCTAAAAAAATGTACCGATTTTAATAAAATTTTGCTGTGTGGCAAGTTTGATCCAATTTGGGAGATAGGATAATTTTTATCTCAATTTATAGTAACAATATTTTTTAATACAAATTTCTTAGCCCCAGCAACGCGTGGCCGAGTAGCTAGTAAAAGTAATATATTACAAGAATAACTCATCAAAATAACATTTCAAAAAGTAATTTATTATACTGGCCTGTTCGTCTAGTGGTTAGTAATCTTGACTACTGAGCCAGAGGTCGTGGGTTCGATTCCCACCCAGGACAAATAATTGTGTGATGAGCATGATCATTTGTTCTGTGTCTGGGTGTAATTTATCTATATAATGTATTATTAGAAATATATAAGTATGTTTATCAGCAGCCTGGTTACCATAGTACAGGCTTTGCCTAGTTTGGGATCAGACGGCCGTGTCTGAGATGTGAAGTTATTATTATTATTTGGAAAGAAGAGGGAAAATTTCTTGTTTTTTCGTGCCCCTATATATTTAAATGTATACCTTCACACATTGATTATTCACCACTTAGTTACTCTTGCGGTTTATACATAGGTATAGATAGTCAAATATAAATTACCCAGAAATACGTGCTATATTCACGCATACCTTACAACATGTTGTAACGAGATTTAATCCCTTTCAGTATTAATAATAAGCCCATAATCCCATGAAACAAACTCTTGCGGTTAGAAGAGTATGTGGCTTTACCAAGGATAAGTGATAGCTCTAAAAGTAACACAGTGGTATTTAGGATCAGTTGTAAACTTGGACCGCTATTTGTTGTTTGCGTACGAACGACTGCGGTTACGGTTATGAAGATTACCGTTATCCCAACAATAGTGCTACTGATACGTTCGAAATAGAGTAGAATCTACGTTATGTCGGTAGAGTAATATTAATAAGGTACATTTGCTGTTTTCCCAAACTATGGGTCACGACCAGTTGGTGCGTCAGGTGTGGGTAGGTTTATTGGTTATCACTTCTCGGATAGCCCGCAGTCCCTCCGAGTTTTTGATCGACCAGTAACCCGAACGTTCAATGAGAAAATACGGACCAGCTGTTTATGATGTTTTTTTTGCACCAGATTTTGATTTTTTTATGGGTCGCGGTTTTCTGAAAACCATAACAGTGTCTTGAATACGTTCCTGTTTGACTCCTTGAACTATTTTAATAAATTATTGTGAATAATCAGAGCCACACAGAAGACACATACTCCTGCGCATTGCAACAATTTTAGGGCTATGCTTCTACAGCTAAAGTAAGGTCTAAAAAATAAATTTAACTAAAAGACGAAGAGTTTTAACAATAAAAGTTATTTCTAACAATGCGTATCAAGTTTTTAAATTCACTAAATTCTATTTATCCTTATTTTGAACCTGTTATTTTAAAACCTGATAAAGGCAACCATATCTTCGCATCCAAGCGGCGCAACAGTAGCGGCTACGAAATCGAACGTATCAAAAGAAAGAAGGGCGTTAAAAACCTGCCTATAACACCACCAACCACACCCACTTCTAAAATATGCTTTAACTTATTAGGCGAAGTTGTGTGACAAATATACGTTACACCTAGTAACTACTTAGTCTAAAAAAATAAACCTCTGTGTAAGTTGAGTTTTTAAGTGGTTTTGTTACCTATAATAATTTTTTTTTTCATTATGATACTATGATTTGTGTTTTTAACTAGAGCAGTGTGCCGCTTTTGAGGACATCGTACCTTCCTCAAATGAAACACTCCAATTGCGTCACTTTGTTCGTTAGTTTACAACATTTCGACATCGAGGAGTGGTGACTAGTAGGTACAACATTCGACATGAACAAATGTTTACAGAATTAGGTATAAAATATAGATGATACGTAGCTTAGGACAATAGAAAAGTTGCAGATTGGAACACCGCGCTGCCGAGACTAAGGTATATTGTAACTTTTTAATACTTATGAAAGTTTTTGGCAAAAAGTTAAGAGTTTCGAAAATATATTTTTCGAAACTCTTAACTTCTTTTTGCCAATTCGTTTTTTTTAAGATAAGATATATGTTTACTAACACGGAATGATATAAAATAATTTATCCCGCTTTTCACCAAAAAAAAAACTGTTAATGCTGCTTCAAGATCCGATTTAAGTGCCTAATTCACTGGATTTTGAATTCAGATTACTCAATTTTGAATTTCAAATTATTACTATTTAAAAATGCAAGACGTCAAAATTGGATTCGCCACTCCTAAAGGCCTATTTATTTTGAATCATACAGGAATTTCCCATATTTGTTATTGAGAACAGCCACCGTTGATGATAAACTAATACAATGCGTATATTATAAAGATATAGTTGAAAAACAATTTTATGTTAAATTAATTACTGTAATCTGACTCATTGGTGGTTAGGGAATAATAAGACAATGGCATGAATAAAAAGAATTTCCTCCTTTGAGAATAATAGTAATTTACAGAACTAAAACGCCTAAGTAATACCTTCCTTACGAACAGGTAAGGTTCAACTTGAATCTTAAATAAACAACATAATTTTTAGTATATCTGAAAATCAATTGAATCAGTAATAAAATCGATTGTAAATATTTATAACCCCTATGATTTACAACATACAATATTTATGGCCCTATTTGGAAGAACCTGGAAAACCTATAGAATTAAATCCTGGACCGGATGGGCGTAACTAATTCAAATAAACTAGAAAGGAATGTAGTCCATTCATTTAATTGAAATCAGTTATCATTTACTTTATTTATGTAAAATTCTGAACTATTCGCAATTAAATTAGCCTAGACTTGGAAAAATACATTAAAGTTGATTTCCATAATGAAAAAACCAAATACTCTCATTACTCTCATTAAATAGTAGTTAAAGATACTTATTTCAATTACCCATGTGGTCGCAACTGCAGGCGACAGCTAAGAGTCGCTGCCCAGTTTCTGAGGAACTTTTATCAGGAGTTTATCTATTTGTTAGCGCTATTGGTTGGATAAGTTGTGAAAGTGCGATTCCGAACACCGCAATAAAAGACAAACTCCATTAGCTGTCCAATGAGTGCCATTTCAAACCCAACTTCCAACTTTATTTGATTTCAAGCAAACTGAATCAGTTTTTAGGTTAAATCGAATTATTAATAAAACAAATTTTAAATGGGGAGTTACGGGCCACTTGGCCCTAAACCAGCACCTATTCACCATCAAAGGGGCAGACAGTCCTCTATCTAGAGGATGTCTCAACGCGGAGGAAACGGCCGCCTACGTTATCCTAGAGTGCGAGAGAGTGGCCACACAAGTATCCTCGCGGGTACGAGGTCGCTCCTAGAAGCCTGTGAACGCTCAAGGAGGCACTTGCGCTCTTGGAAGGAGCTAGGCTGGCTCAATTAGTCAGCCTATCTAAACGCATATTGTACCGCCTATGAGTCTAAATGCGGATATTATTATTCAAGAAAACATTGTGACACGGGCGACGGTGACATATACCGACCACAATACGAATTATCTAGCGAGCTACAGGTATTTGGATTTAGGTTGTAAGTTTTGGCTTACATAATATGTCCCAGAAGAGGAATTTTTATTATTTAAGAAAACATTGCGACAGGCGATGGGAACATAATTATAATGGTCACAATACGAATAAACTGCAAGCTACACAGGTATTTGGATTTAGCTAGTGAGATTAGTCTAGCGTGACATATTAAATCACTTTTTTATTTTAGATTTTATACGTCATAATGCTTATTATGTGTATGAATCGACATTGGGTCTTAACCCGGTCACTACTTGTGAGCGGAAGTATGCTTACGGACAAATGCGTTATATCTTTTGTAAACATCCTGTCTCACAAATAGAAGATATTGGCTTTCTTTAAACAGTTATAGAGAGTCCCTGATAGTGGTTGCTGATAATGTACCAACAATGATTACTTTGTTATTTAATTTCTTAGATGTAGGTTATAACAATAAATGAACGGGTTCGTGCTACAAACCTCTAACAGTTTCTAGAAATAATAAAATATTCAGTTCGATGTCATTAAATATTACCATAGATAATTTACAGATATAACGTCCGATTGATTTTGTTTACTCGGTGTCATTCATAATAATCGTTTCCCTTCATAAATGTATCTAAATTCGAGGTCTCTCGTAATAGCGTTAATTTTTGTGTATTAACCAAAGGCTGGAGTACTTTTGCATATGTCTGAATATCAAACTATTTCTTTAAACAGATTTTTATAAACTATTATATTATTAATGCAAACAAATACGCCTGATTAACGCTTGATAGCTAACCGGTTACATGGACAGTGTTCTATTTATATGTATTTCTGTGACAGCCAAAATGTAAATAACGAATTTCGTTTATTTACTTATGTGACAACACTGGCGTTGGAAGTGTTTATGAGCATCAGTAATCGCTTAGTCTGCGTAAGTACTTTTCTGTACTTTTATTTGTATAAAAGAAATCCCGCACAATAAAAATATTATAAATATGATCTTAATCAACAATCATCCGTGGACCATACAATAGGAACCTCGTAGGAGTGTGACAGAAGTTATTATAACAACTGTAATTCTGTTTATAAAATACCCCGTGAGAATGTACTCCCCAGTTTCTTCAACTTACGACAAAATTAAGCAGCAAGCTACCATGAGCATTAAGTAGTTATGCTGGGAGGTGACCAAATGAGTAGACATTGCGAGCTTAAGTTTGCAATGTCTACCTATAAACGTAGATCGATGACCCTTAGGCGGTTGGTGTTTGTTTGCGTTCGCACCTTGGTGACACCTTTGTAACAAACTACACAAAATACAACCGTTATATTTGTAATTTTTTTATACTTTCGCGACCTGTATGCATATGGAGCGGTAATATTTATAAGGTACCACTAAGAATTGATCAGCACACCCGTGACCATGATTGGAGCAATTTGATCGAAATGTCGGGTTCTCAAAAAGTATCATAATATGTTCTCTGCACACAATTTAATTGATTTTTTTTCCTTGATTGGGAGAGTTTGTTTGTAATCGACCAAGTTTACGGTTTGGCTGGGAGGTTGTCTAAACCAAGCGGCATCTACTAAGACCCACCTAACGATTTTTGGCAATATTTTTGCTGATGCTTCTTTCCTCGCAAAGATTATAATTTATGCCCTTCGATCCATATATTTGATCGAAGTTTATCGAACGGAAATCTGTGTAAAACCATTTCGACGTTCTGTTTTTCCTGTTGTGACCAGCAGAGCTAGTCTCTGCAGCTAGTAGAGTATGTGCCAATAACGTCCCAGTAGAATATTAGGTGGAAGTAGCAATGTCTTCCGCAAAGAAAAGAAATGAGTTATTGCCGATTCCGTTGTGAAAGGCGTACCGTGAGGAGTAATTTAACTTCACATGCAGGTACTACTTTACGGTACTTAGATATCTTCTGAACCTAAGGGTTCATTAAGATTCCGCATTTAGATGCGCAAGATCTATTTATGCGTTCTCGTTTCAGAAATCAGATTTCACCATAATAAATGTGCTATGTCAGGATCGAATCCCCAATGTTGTGGACAAATAACCACTTAAAAGCGACGATGCCGATGATATTTGCTTTATTCGGCGAGAAACAAAAGAATTATAAATCGACTCATAAGGCCAGTTAAATGAGTTGAATATAGCCAACAGCCAGTGCGTCTGAGCCGTCAGAAAACAATGGAGACATAAAGTCCTTGTTAGCAGCAGTGTATCACCAAGGGACCTCAATATGTCATGTCTTATTTATCGGCGTGAAACGACCTTTAGCTCAAGCAAATTGCGTTGTTTGTTTTGATTGGTTGCATTTTTTAAGTGTGAATAATTATGTTAAGAGTAGGTACACAGAAAACATAAAATGCAAAATCTCTAACTTCCTAATTACGAAATCTATAAAAACTAATATAAAAAACTCTTGCCGCTGAAAGGTAGAAATAATGTTATAAAGTTCGTTTCGGCTATGAAAGGGTATTTAAATAGGTATTTTAAAAAAAAGGTTTTTGTTTAAATTTTTGTTTTTTTTATAAAATGGCAATATGGAAATTTTATATATTTCCCATTATCCCTGCTCATGCATGCAATCATTTGTGGCTCATAGTATCAAGAACTGAAATCAAATCCGTGTAGTGATTCTCACGATTAACTCAACTATGCAAAAATACAAATGTTGACTGAGATTACACTTTTTTCAAACAAAAATATAAATAATAAGAAGGTTGCAAAAATTAGAAGGATGACCACCACGCGAAGGAAACGAAATGCTCCGTGTGTTAGTAAACCTACACAGGACTACGGCACAGTACTTATGTCACAGATAAGACAATAGTTTGCTTATCTGTATATAACCTGACTTATGAAGTAGGTACTTACATGGTATAAATTTCAAAAAAATTTAGTTACCTTTGCCATTTATTTATGTTCTTTGAAGTGAGTTCAGTATTCATTTAAAACCAAGATCCTGTAGATCTAGGTTTTTCAGAGCGGATATTAAGAAGTAAGTACTTACCCACTTATCATTAGGCGAGACTATTTATTATACGTTAGCTGAGGCTTCGCCAATGCAAAATATTACAAGAACTATCTACCAAAACAGCAGCGTACGTATTGGGCTTACTATCGACAGTTGAAATGTGGTGGTGTTGTAATGGTGAAGTGAGTCTGAACCAATTCCTAATTAAAGTCATTAAACGTAAGTAAGGTCGTATATATATTTAAATTTTGCAAATATCTTTAAAACAAACATGTTTATTGTTGTAAATATAGGTGATTTTTGCACATCAAAATGTAATTTTTATACGCCATAACTGGCAAACCCTACTGTTTCACAGAACCATCTAGACATTTTTATCATACTCATGTTTTACGAAACAAATATCTTTGTCTTTGTCTTTGTTGATAAAACCTAATATTTTTTAAACACAACTAGTAATACGCCATTATAAATTATTTCGCCCTTATTGCTAAGTGAATTCACTGTTTCAAGAGCTAAATGTCCAGTATACTAGCAATGTTTGAGTACATTACTACAAGAGGGTTAGAAAAACATGTGCAGTACACGTTTGACTCACTTTTCGATATCTATGAGAGAGATAGCTATCAACACATTGAGTGACCGTTCTTATCTAAATGGATGACATACCAGGACTAGTGTTATCAGCAATAAAGCCAGGCCCTACTACCAAAAACAATGATACACTTTTTCCATTATTAATTTAGATAAGTAGTTTGTTTTTCACGTAAGTTTAACATTAGTGTTTGTATGTGTGAGAAGAACGAGAGCATGTAAGAAGACTTGAGAAAAATCCTTCCCCCTTGAAAATTTATGGGTGGAAAAATTGTCGTCTTTTGTGCGTATAAACAAATAAAATATTAAAAGTAAAGTTTTTTTTTATCTAATATCCGTTTTATCCACTAATTTTTTTTTAGAAAAGGATACTAGTAGCGTGGGTCACACATTACTGGTATTCTTGTTAACCCCTCCAGCTAAGCTAAATGCTTGTGTTAAGGAGTGGGTCCACGTCGGTCGTGCACTGGGTGGGGTTCGAACCCGCAACCACTCGATCGCAAGTCCGACGCCTTAGCCATTACGCTACCGCCCGCCGCTTTCTTTTTTGGATAATTATTTAGTGAATATTGAGATAAAATATAAATAAATAATGTACTCTTATTCCATTCTTATAGCCTATCAAATGCATTAAATAATACATGGACAACGGGTACTAAACATTTCAAACAATATTCATTCCAGGGCATTTAGCAATACCCCATTTCTTTGGAATTATTTATTATAAACTATCAAGGCCTCGGCATAGACTGCCCTAGCTCACTGAGCGTCCATACATAAATTTCATAATTACGAAAATCACTACATATTATAAAACAAAGTCCCCGCCGCGTCTGTCTGTCTGTCTTTCTGTTCGCGATAAACTGAAAACTACTGAACGGATTTTCATGCGGTTTTCATTAAAAGACAGAGTGATTCATGAGGGAGGTTTAGGTGTATAATTTGTTAACGTTTTGTGTTAATTGGTTGAAATATGATAATGATTGTTGAAGATGTCTCTACTACCCATGCGAAACCTGGGCGGGTTACTAGTAAATAATAAAATGTAAAATAAAGAAGAAACAAAAATTACAGTGAATAAAGTACATACCTACATACTTATTGTATGTTTGTATTACAGTCTGGATCAAATATAGTACCTTTTCTATTTTATTAACCTCGTGAAGGATTCAAGAGGTTGACTTTGACTTTCTAGTGACGAGAAGAGTTAATTTATGAAAATACATCGTTTAGCATACAAGTATGGGATGTATTATATTACCAACTATTAACAAAAGTTCCGTGAGTCGTGATATTGAAACAAGGCGTTCAAATACCACGGCGTGATTTGCGATTTATTCCTAATATCGACAGAGACTTGGCAGCAGAGGTATAAACAAGCAGTCACGAGTATAGGCCGATGAATTAACATCTCACTTGTTGTATTTTCACATTAATTATGCATTCGTATATTCTGTATGCAGATTATAACCTATTTGAAACAGTTTTCTAACTAGTGGAAGTCGTGATTGTATGTTTTATGATCAAACATCGTGGATCAAACCTCCGTGCGAGGCACCTTGTAGTACTTTAGAACGAATTTAATTTCGTCAGAATTGCATTCATATACGACATGTCTTCTTACATAACATATAGCCAATAACCCCACTTACTTTTATTATTGGTGGTACAAAGCTGGAATGGGAGCAGTCCATCTGGGAATGCACCTCTACCTTACACATGTAAGACTGACAATTAACATTTTCTACTTGAATTATAGATGACAGTCTGGGAAAATAGAGACAGATATAAAATAAATTATTGCCATTTGTTCTGTTGGATTTAAAAAAAAAGGTATTATAGTTTCATTCCGACCGTCGAATGTAATAAATATCGAAAGCTATAACATAAATAAAAAAATTAAAATACCCTCGACTTAAAAATTCCATCAACAAATAGAAAAGAGCTGATGAAACGGCTGAACAGATTTTCTTGCATTACTCGTATAGCTAAGAACTCTCCATCAAGTCACCTTTCAAACAACAAAACTAAATCAAAATCGGTCTATCCGTTTAGGAGCAATGACGACACAGACAGACACACAAATACACATATACACATGTTAAAGTTATAATACCCCTGGTTTTTAATAAGGAGAATGTATGATGAAAACATTGCGTGATGAATACAACGATTATATTGCACTTACGAATAGGTACAAGGTAAATGATTTTTATTTATTCAAGAGGACTACATCAAGGGTCTTTGTTTGTGGTTTGCCGCTACCAACTGTTTGTAAAATATTTACTTAATTATGTCATATATTGAAGGTTTATAGTACACACTACTAAAAAACAATTTAAATATTGAGCTGTGTTAGGACATATCTACGTCAGACTTTAATTAGTAAATCATGGGTGCGTTTACATTAAGTTTGTGATTTAACTATAAAATATATTATACTTAATTGATGTTAAGATATTAAGGGCCTTTTTGTTTGTGTTGAAACCTACGGTTACCACTCGGCACGACAAGGGCGCGACGAAGACAATACCATGCGGTGTCTCCGACCACAGACCATTGTCGGCAGAAGCTGTATATAAACAATTCGCCGAATAATAAACCAACTCCCGACAGATTCCGACGTCTATTTCAGGCCACCTTATCATCTTGGAGAAATGAAACATTACCTCACGAGACGGATTGTAAATAGGGTAAATAAAAAAAATAGTTCGCCCTAAAAAATTGTCCTGGTATCGCGTTATACTTTTCGCATATAATTATATAAATTAAACATTTGTATATAATATATAAAATACATTCCGACTAAGAAAAGTTATCAATGACCTACAGAAAACCATTGTCTAATGGAAGCCACAACACTCAATACAGTTCCAGTTATAGTGACCACATAAACTACAGCGAAATATGTGTAGTCAAAAAATAACTCTCCTCTGAGATCAGCAGAAAACCTCGAACAATTTTTACTATACTTTATGTATACTGAATCAGTTTAATAAAAAGAAAACCTTTTATGGCTTTTGCCTCTGCGTAAGTGTTATTTTTCTATCTCTCGTGGACAGTATTTTTTCTAGATGAAAGGGTCCTATGTCTATTTCTGTACACCCAATAATAGTAATACAAAATGTCAAGATGATCGACTCAATAGTTAGGGCCTGAACGTGAAAGCGCGAAAACAAACAAACAAACTCAGAGTCGCATGTTCATCGAGTTGTGTATACAATTACACATACCATAAATAGTAACATGTAAACAAACTACACTTTGCTAAATCCTTAATACGTACATATTTATTATACACTAGCCGCGGTTTCACCCGCGTAAGTCCCGATGCCTTGGTAATATCGAGATAGAAAGTAGCCTATGTGCTAATCCAGATCTTTAGCTATCTACATACTAATTTTCATAGCAATCGGTTTAGTAGTTTTTGCGTGAAAGAGCAACAAACATCCATACATCCTCATAAACTTTCACGTTTATAATTATTATTAGTAGGATGATTTCCAAAACACTGAACATGTTTTGCTAAACCAACAATTTTATACAAATAAAACCTTCACAAAAAATTTAATTCCAAATACCTACTGAATGACAAGTCATTTTATAAGATAACAAAAACTAAATACACATTAATGCTAGGTTTCTCATTTCCCGAAGATACCTCTGTAAATGTTGCCATTCTTAATTTGCATATTCCTTGAAAAGAAACGCTGTTTAGGAAACAGTCAGCAATAACTGGATTTCAGCTTTTAAAAGATAAAAGAAATAAGGGTACAACTTACAAGGTACTCAGTATAAGTATACGATTTTAAATTTTTAAGCAACAGCACACAAAAGCATTAATTGAAAAGGGTCGATAGGGTGTTTTTTGTGTGTTATGCATTAAAAAAAAACCAAGAATGTTTACCCTTGTACTAGAACGCATAATACCAGGTAAGCTTAGGTCTTGGAAACTTTCTGGAATACGTCCCAGAATTTCATCCATATTAATAACTGAGTGCTGTTGTGTCTAGGATTAGGTTTATTAACAGTCAGTTTTTTTATATATTACCTTCATGACAATGTCATTATATCTGGCAACATTATTTTGTGTAGCGTAAACGTAATTGTTGTGCTGTCGCTGAGCACAAAAGTCATCAATTGATCGCGTGCAGACAAAGTTAGAATTGTAGCTGTATCATGTTTGATAATCACATGGCTATTAGTGCAGATATATTATTTACAATTCGGGATCCCTAATGTTGCTAAAATTAAATTGCTCTTTTTATTTGAAGCTAAAACAACGGTCTCAGATTCAAGTATGTTATCACTAGCTGTCCCCGTACTGCGTAGGCGTAACCCCGCCTTTTGAACCGCGTTTATGGTCAACCAACCATAAAAGAATAAAGATATATGCAATTTTAAACGATTTCTTGTTACTTTTTCATAATTAATCTAAGTTGGCAAGGAAGCAAGCGGCACGTCTAATGGTAATAGGTCACGCCTATAAAATATTCTTAAGAGCACTAGTGTCATTAACGCGTAATAAAAGATGTTGCTCTTCTATGCCATCCATACCGATAAAATGAAACACTAGGCAATGTTGTCTGCTGAAGGGCGAAATTCAAGGATTAGTAAAATCAAATATTGGGTTAATTTAACATAAAATGAGATTAGAAGTGATCATAAACCTCCTAAGTGCGCTTAAGTTCAGTTATGCAAATATTTTTGGCACTTAATAGTATTCATAAAGATTCCACTCGTTTTAAAAACAAACAGGAACTTAAGAGTATTGTTTAACTGGACATGGTTTGTAGAAGGTTTTAATAACGTCCAAAACGTAATAATAAACAACTTACTGTAATGGCGTCACTACGTTTTGTTTTCCAATTTTCCCGAAACGTTCTGCTTCAGACTTCTAAGTACAAATTAGTTTGCGATGACTTTCATTATACGTATCGTTTAATTTGATACGGATCAGTACGGAACCAATCCTAGCTATTGTCTAGTTTCATTTTGTGCCGTTTGCCGACTAGTGAACCGAAATATTCGCTATAGACTTCCTATTGTGAATGTTTAGTCTATCATTTCCTCCTCACCGCAGTAGATGGTTTTTGCTAATGATCAACTAATTCAAACAATGAAGTAGACAAACATAATGCCCTGCGGTACGGGGTTACCAGTAAAGCTAAGTAACTATGTAAAGAAATTTTAGAAGTAAATTTAACTCACTTCTAATTATTATTTAAATAAAATTTTGTATGTATGTGTAGTTAGGATGACAATATTATAACTTGGCACCTTGGAACCGATGTAATGATGGAGCCAGGAGGTAGACAGTGGAACTCTTTAGTGGCTACTAGTAAACCCTTCGTGTTTGGGTTCATATTTTTAGTTTTGACGAGTCCAACAGATTGGACTTGGAACCGATGTAATGATGGAGCCAGGAGGTAGACAGTGGAACTCTTTAGTGGCTACTAGTAAACCCTTCGTGTTTGGGTTCATATTTTTAGTTTTGACGAGTCCAACAGATTGGACTTGGTAGCGATGGTCTGATTATAATGCCAGGAGGTGGACAGTGGAACTGTCTTTTACTTTTTAATTCGATTCGCCATTAAAGCCAGTGTTTTAAATTTACAGAACTATAATTTTAGTCGTTAATGAGAATTCTTACTCCCTTTCACCTTTTTCATTATTAATCGACAGTAAAGATCACTCTCCTATGATTTAATGTTTGCTTTGATTTTAAATTAGTTTACTTTTCTCTTCTACTCTCTTCACCATATTTTGCTGATTTCTCCGCATGTAGCATGTAGCCCATCCCACAATGAATTGCTTCTCAACTTTTCAGCCCGTGGTACTATTTTCAAGCTGCCTCTAATATAATTATTTCTGACCTTGTCCATTCCTAGTCACGCATCCATCTCAACAGTCGCGTCTCTCATCCGTTATCATTGTGGGCCAACTTCCCGATCAGTGGTGATCACAGTTAAAAGTGGCGGATTAAAACCAAAGCAAACTGTGAAATCAATAGCAAGATCATTTTTGAACTACTTGAGAGGATTGGGGGTTCTTCGGTTTTTTGCCAATTTTTTTTTAATTACTAATAAATAACATCATGCGCTTTGACTAATGTTTCATCTAAGTAAAGGACAAATTAGAAATCTAATATTTAAGATATTGTTATAAAAATATAGAACATCGTTATTTCACAAATGTGCATATGCATACTCACTGTTGTTGTACAGATTACGACATAATATAATCTGGTTACGAGGCATTTTAGCTAATCTTAATCATTAAACCATTTAACCTATTCTGTATGCAAATATTTTAACTCCATTATTTACTGTTTAAATAGTGTTTGCAAAGTACATAATAGCAAGACACACTCACTCATTCAAGTTGGTTTACAAGTAAAGTAACTTCTGTCTGTCTGTGTTAGGGTTTTCTTTTCAAAGGTGACTTTTGATTTGACTACGTATTTGTTTTGTCCTTACATAACTGTTCTAACGTCCTTTTTCTTTGAACCTTAAGCTATAAAACCAAATATAATTTAGAACAATACAACAGCCATTAATTGATCTACATCTTGACAAGCATAAGCCAGTATTGTGTTGTCTACATCTCAAGTATACAAAATGGATACCAGCTGTGTTGTCAAAATGGCCGTGACTTTTTACGAATGATCGATCGATTACTTCCATGTATTAGGGTACAATTTGTTTTTTCGTTGATAGTTTTTTTTGTCTGACTCAGGTTTTATAGTGTTTATTTAACTTCTTTTGTTTTTTAAGATTTGTATATGTAACTGAAACCAATCTTCTAATAGAGGTGTATCGATGAGAAAAAAATCTCACCTTATATTAGTATAGAAAAAATTTTAATTTAATGTGATGATGTAATAAACCTCTGGCTATCCCTTGAATGATGTACAAGTGTTGATCAATAACAGAAAATGGAAAATTAGGGCTTACTATTTTTAGTTTGTTTAATTTATTGGACTATTTTAAATTATATTTAAATCCTACTGATATTATAAACGTGACAGTTTGTGAGGATGTATGGATGTTTATTGCTCTTTTACGCCAAAACTACTGAACTGATTGCGAGCCCACGACCAGTTATAGTAACCCGTCCGCGCGTCGCTAGTTCCCCTCACCCGCCTGCTACATGCGTGGCGGCGGGGGTCGAGGAGGTTCTCGTCGCCACTTAGCTTGGTTTTATATTGCACCTCGTAAGTACGTGGAGCGTATTATGAGTCGATGCAATTTTGCGAATACTACCCTCCAATAATGATACAAGCGTAAGTTATTACAAAAACATCGCAAATCAATTACCTGATATGTACATTTGTTTTTATTAAATATGTTGTAATGAGAATTTATTTATAAGTATGTAAAAACTTTTACAAGCGCCACTAGCCTCATAAAGTAGTATTATTGGCAGTTCAGTGTATAATGCTTAGTACTAAGTTATACATTGTAAATGAACTTATCCAAAATAAAGACATTTTGAAATGAAATGAAATGACTGAACCGATTGCTATGAAATGATTGCGATTGGTATGTAGATAGCTGAGCACCTGGATTAACACATAGGCTACTTTTTATCCCGATATTCCCACAGCATCGGGGCTTACGCGGGTCAAACCGCGGGGCGCAGCTAGTATTTTATAAATGAACATTGAGCATTTCATGTAATATTTTCCTTTATACTTATGAATGTACGTTGTTAGTGATCTGCCACTTGTGATTAGGCCTGCCATCACTTAAATTACCGACGCCGGACAAAAACTTCAAAAACTCCGGACACATGTATGAAATCGCGATTTTTTCCCGGACACCCTTATTTTTTTTACAAAAACGCATTTTCCATTTACAATTTTGTATTATTTTAAATAGGTGGTTAACCATTCGGTACGAGTAAAGATTCACCCGGACACCTTTTGTAAACCTCGTCTGGAACTGGAACGCAAAGCTGGAACAAATCAGGAGTTCGACACACAGTAAACAGTCAGCATGAGTCAAAAAGTTTGTGACTCTTGAGTTGCAGGTGACCATGGGCGGCGGTAGTCACTTACCATCAAGTGACCCGTCTGCTCGTTTGATCCAAATACCATAAAAAAGTCTATATTAATTATACACACATATCTGCAGTCCTTAGTAACCTAGATATTAAATTTTAATTACTAAGTGCCTACATACACTGCAATGACTTATGTGACCTCCTATCACTAGCTCGAATAAACAAGTTACTCATAATGACCACACACCACAGACAGATACGGATAAATGTACTTGTGGTGTGTGAAATCATATCGGAGATATTTAACTGCTTTCAAATACGACTTTAATTAATTTCCATAATTTTTTAATACATAATGATAATTTCTTACAAAGATAAGTCTATTGGGACTAAGGAAATGTAACTCACAGCATATAAAATAATATTGGTGACAGTTAGAGGAGTCGAAAGTTCCTGCGAAGAGTTTAATAAACTCTTTTTTTTAACGCTTTTTATTAAACAATAGCACTCAAATTCAATACATGTTTACTTAAAACCAGTAGTTCCCGCGGGGCTTCACTCGCGTCTACATATTCATATATTTTGGGAGGCACCTTAATTCTTTTTAAAAAATAAAAGTAGCCTAAGTTACTCCTTATAACACCAGCTATCTGTCAGTGAAGGTCCTGTGGAAATCGGTTTACCCGTTCCGGAGATTGGCCGGAACAAATAGGTTTTTAGGCATAGGTATCGTGCAAATAACTGTATGAGCTTTAAAAGCTTTTATTTTGACGTTACAAACATATATTTACTTCAATTTTATTTATTTGTATTGTGTGGCTGCTGTTCAGTTCTGAAGATTTACTCCTTTAATCTTGGAATACGTCGATTTTAATAAATACCTTTATGCACTTGTATACCCTATATTTTCTTAGAAACTTTATTATCATTATTGGTTTTATTGGTAGCATTGTCATTCTATGGGTACAGGATAACTAACGATCATTTTACTATAACAGCTAAGTCTATAATCACATGCATGTGGTAAGCCAATGTTGTGTCTGAGCGAACAAGTTCATGTCGAATGGATAACTTAAAGAAAGACGGGATTTCCCGTTCAAATTTGTTACTTTACAACTGGGACTGTACCTCCAGCCGACAGAAAACCACAGTCAGACAACGCTAACGTAAATTAATTAATAGTACAATAGATGACTCACTTTAACAGGACTACAAATTATATTTACTTAATTTAGAGTTCCCTAACATAACATAGTTATATGCCTAATCCCTTGACAGCACTTTTCGCATTATTACAATCGATCGATCATATAGGATAGGTATAATACCAGCTTTTACTATTGCATACAACCAATATTGGCAATACCATGTAACTACACGTTGCTACAAATTAAGTGTTAATCGTCTGCCGTTCAATATAAACATTAGTACGGGGTCTCTCACTGCCGACTAACCGGTAGGACTAGAATAAATAGGGTTCCACAGAATAAAATGAATAAGTATAGGACAAGCAATAAGGTAATGTAAGACAAAGCGTGAACCAGTAATTAAAGAGGCCTTATTTATAAATTAAATTCGCCAATCTGTAAACCAACTTTCTATTTTAATTAAAAATAACTTAACGACTGAGTGATTATAGATTTACTTGATGGTAGGAGAAAATTGTATAACGCATAATTACTAGAGATATTAGGAACAAACGACTATAGCGACGAAGAGTGAAAATTTTTAAAGGCTAAGTTAGAAAACTTAGCTTTGGAATGTTTGCATCATAAGTAAGTATATACTTTTAAATCCTTCCTTGTCTTTGTACCGATTGAAATATTAGAAGATGAAAAACTTCTCATTTGCAACTCCGAAAAAACTGTTGCTGTCCGTTTTTGGTTAGATTGGCTACCAATATACGTAACGTAACGGGTAAAGCATTAATAGCAAAAATATTTCTCCATCGATATAATATTGGCCTGGAAGAAATTGGTTTCATATTTTGCATTCATAATTGATACAAAATAGAAGCAAAAAGAAGGTAAAGACGACTAAAAACCTTCAGTATTTTAATATAAGCTTTGGAAAATACGATGAAGTGAAAAAGGGCTGCAGAAATATGTATGATGCATAAATACTGTACACTTAGTAAAATTATTATAACTGTTTTATTCTACACTTATTCATCAACCATATATCACTATATACCTATATACTCCTTTCTTGAAGAACCCCATATTGTATGGGGAATCTCGGAAAACCTCGGCTGAGAGCTTATTCCTCAGCCGGAGGTTCCCGTTAGAATGCGACCGTGGGCATCATGTCAAACAGTTCCTCGGATCACAACCCAATGTGTGACATTTCCACATACTACGAGATGATGGAAAGAAAAAAATGCAACGAAACAAATTTTGCACGAAGTAATCAATAAGTACTAGTAGTCACATAATCTACAATTAAAAGTGTAATTTTTTTTTGCAACTAACAATGCAAGGAAAAAACTTAAAGTCTCGTACTCTCGTATACTCGTAGTATACTTGTAGGTATACTTTTTTATTTAGTTACTTTATGTAGGAATTATAGTTCTATATTTCTATTTCTATTATGTTTACCTACACACGACTGTTCCTCTTATTTATCATTATAATAACGTCTCTTCACTTCCAAGGTTTGCTGGAAGAGAACCCAACAATGAGTTAAGCTCGCCTTTGTACATCCCATTTTCTTTGTTTTATATGTGATTGTTCAAAACAAGAAAGTATAATAATAAAAGACATTTCAGTTCAATATCAGAAAGTAGTTTAAATCTTTAGCCGAGACATGGTTAACGCAGGTAAAATCGCCCTTGGGGTGCTGTCTAGAAAACCTCCACGTGGTGCACCCTGGAAACGTTGGTGTGACGCTTTCTTTTCCTCCTCCATTTTTGGGGAGGGCGTCATCACCAACGGCTAATATTCTAGTAAGAAGAGGCGGCCATTTTCTTCAGCCACTCGGTCGAGGCTCAGTCCAACAGAGCGGGCGTTTCTGCAGATTCCTCTGTTGTCTCTTCGCTCTTCGGAGATTTGAGGATGAAAACCTCGGTAAAAAATCACGAAGGAGGGACCCTTTCATGGGTCGGCGTTTCTCCGCTGCCCTCAGTGGAGAAGAAGGACGGGCTCGGCGTGCACTCACACTGCCACCGAGTAGGCGTGGGAAACTTAGTTTCCTTGCCACCGTCGGCATATCGTAATCCCGAAAGGAGTCGTGGTCATGTCTCGCGACTCCGATCGGGCACGAGGGTCTTGGCTTAGCCGCCCGGACTGCGAGGAAGAAAACCTCTCTAAAAAATCACCCCGAATCCCGTGTTCTGGTGCGTGACCAGGGGATGCATGGCTGATGGGTAGTTCAGTCGCAAGCGCACTCCCAGCTGGGGCACCTGCGGACCCCCCGGTTGGGCATAAATCCACGCTTGCCCGGGTATTGGGGGATCTCTGCCCGGGTTGACCTTTATTTCTCCCCCAATCGTGGGACTAAATATGGATATAAATTTACAAAATAAAAACAAAAGAAACGTTGAAAAAAAGAAGGAGAAAGCGCAAGAAAACAAGAACAAGAGGAGCAACAAAAAAGTTGCTGAAATCTCGTCAACCGACGACGACGAAGTCTCATCTGAGGCGACTATATCGGTGGAGCTCCCAGAAGTCAATCTAACTCCTGGGAGCAACCGCAAATCGGAACGTCTGCGTTCCAAGGCTGGATCATCCACAGAAACAGATGAAACTCCTGAAGTTGTGGAGATGGAGGTTGAGCTGCGCGAAATCGAGAGCCGAAAACGAGGTCGCTCAAGGGATGAGGATTATGAACCATCCACAGATATGCTCCCTCCTAAAGTTGCTAGTAGCCTAAGGGGGAGGTCGAGATCGCGCACGCCGATCCCAGCTCCGGCAGGTTCCGCCTTCACCAAGTCGGGCGCTTACGCCCGGGCCAGAGCAGAGGGCGAAATTGTAGCGGAGGAGGAGATTGCGGATCTCCTGCAGAAAATCCGGGAGCCGGTGGAAGGGGGTTTGGTCCCCCAAACACCGGTAACCATGCAGGAGAGAGCGGACGTGGCGGTGGCCATCATTCACAAAGTGGCCACCAAGTCCACGAACCTTAAGGGTTCTATTGTAAAGGCCCTTAAGGACTCCTCCTCCGCTGTCTCTGGGATCGTTAGGAACCTAATTGGTGACGTCGCGAGCCTCCAGGCGGCAAACGATCGGTTGGCGGGGCAGGTGGCTGAGCTCAGCGCCCAGTTCGCCCAATTCCAGGCACGCTTGGATTGTGCTGAGCCATCGAGACCAGTTGTGGCACAGCCTGCTTCCTCCCCCTCTCCCCCTGAAGTTCCAGATTCCCACCTGCGTCAAATCATTGACGCAGTGTGGAGGATGATGGATGGGCGCCTTGCAGGCCTTGAGGCAAGGCTTCCTCCGGCCCCCATCGTTCGGCCGCCACTCGCCGCGGCCAAGGCAAAGGCCGCTACAGTCCCGTCGGCGCTTCCCGTCTCGGGTGGTCGCGTCGTCGTTTCTTATGCAGCGGCAGCGTCAGCGCCAGCGCCTGCAGCTGCACCAAAGAAGGGGCGACCGCCTAAGACCGCGACGAAGGTGGTAGCGGAATTCCCTCCGCTTCCCTCTCCAGCACCTAGAGGGACGAGCGCAACTGCTCCCTCCACATCTGCCCCCTCCACGTCTGGCCCCTCCACTTCTGCCCCCGCCAACGACGGTTGGCAGAAGGTCGAAGGAGGCAAAAAGCGGTCCCGAAATAGGAATAAGACGGCTGCCAAAAGTGTACCTTCTCCGCCGCAGGCAGTGACCACCACAAAGAAGCCACGGAAACTGGTGCCGCCGAAAACGGCGGCAGTGGTGGTAACCGTATCGCCGGCGGCGGACGACGGCGGACTATCCTATGCGGACGTCTTTAAGAAGGCTCGGGATAGTCTTGCCAGTGAGTTCGGGGCCGTGGGCGTGAGAATGCGCCTCGCCCAGACGGGAGCTCGAGTCCTCGAGTTCCCTGGGGCTGAAGGCGCAAAGACAGCGGACGCCTTTGCAGAGAAACTGCGGGGAATATTCGCAGCAACGGATGGTGTGAAAATTGCCAGGCCCACCAAGTGCGCGGAGCTGCGAATTTCGGGCCTGGACGATTCGGTCACGGTCGAGGATGTCCGCGTTGCTGTTCAGGAGAAGACGGGATGCAACGTGGACAGCATCAGAGTAGGCACCATCCGCCCCGGTCCAGGAGGCCTTGGCGCGGTGTGGGTCAGCTGTCCCATAGCGTCGGCCAAAATTTTGGGCGATGCCGGCAAGATCCTCATCGGTTTCGTGAACGCCAGAGTCACAGTCCTGGTGGCGAGACCGATGAGGTGTTTCAAATGCCTAGGCTCGGGGCACACCCGCGTCAAGTGTGCAAGTTGTTTCGACTGCAGCGGACTATGTTTCCGCTGCGGTAGACCGGGGCACAAGGCGGCGGAATGTTCCGCCGCCCCTCATTGCCCCGCGTGTGCGGCGGGTAATTTACCCGCCAATCACCAGATGGGGCAGGGGGGCTGCAAGCCTCCCCGCACTTCTCAAAATACATCGGGGGTTAGCCAATCGACCCAGGCTACCTCTGATGTCACTCGTGCGTCGACGTCGTCGCCCATGGAGGAGGCTGTAGAGACGGTCCAATAAATGGACCAAGTCTCTAGCCTCCTTGTCCAGACGAACCTAAACCACTCTGCCGGTGCGCAGGACCTTTTTCTGCAAACCATGGCGGAGTGGTCGATAGGTGTGGCCGTAGCCGCGGAGCCCTATTACGTTCCTCTCCGTCCAAATTGGATGGGTGACCGGGACGGCTCCGTGGCAGTCGTTGGCTCCACGGCGGCTCATTTCCCATCCTTGTCGTTAAGAGACAAGGGTACTGGATATGTTGCTGCCGAATGGGGGGGCATCACCGTATACGGTGTGTACTTCTCCCCCAACCGGAGTCTGAGCGATTTCGAGGTTTTCCTAAACACCTTGGAGACCTCGATGCGGCGCCTGGCGTCTGGGCACGTCCTGGTGCTGGGGGACTTCAATGCAAAGTCCATCGCGTGGGGTTCCCCCAGGACGGACGCACGAGGCGATGCCGTCGAGGAGTGGGCGGCATCGGTGGGCCTCTGTCTCCTAAACAGAGGCTCCGCCAACACGTGCGTGCGACAGCAGGGAGGGTCGATAGTGGACCTTTCGTTCGCTACCCCTGCTCTCGCCGTACGAGTAAGGAACTGGCGTGTCCTGGAAGAGGTTGAGACGCTCTCGGATCACCTCTATATCCGATTCGAGCTCTCCCGGACCCAGGACCCCAGAAGGGGTCACACGGCGCGGCGTTCTTCCCGCTTCCCGCGGTGGGCTGTTACCAAGTTGGATAGGGACCTACTGGAGGAGGCAGCCATTATTTACTCTTGGCTGTCTCCGCGGCCTCTGACCGAGGAGGCAGACATGGGGGCGGGCCGCTTTCGCGATGCGTTTACGCAGATTTGCGATGCGGCCATGCCCCGCGTTCGAGGTCGTCGGCCTCCAAGGAAGGAGGTCTACTGGTGGTCCCAGGAGTTGGCGGACCTCCGCGTGGCCTGTACTCGTGCCCGGAGGTCCTACACCCGCAGCCGGCGGCGTCACCGCGAAGATGGGGAAGAGGACCGGCTTCATGAGGAGTACCGGGAGGCGCGGAAAACTCTGAAGCTGGCCATTAGCCGCGCCAAAGAGGAAAAAAGAAAGGAGATGCTGGAGGGTCTCCATCGTGACCCCTGGGGACGCCCATATCGTGCGGCGCAACAAAAGCTCCGCGCGTTGGGCCCCCCCCTTACGGAGACTCTCCAGCCCAGATTCCTGCAGGGAGTGGTTGAGGGCCTTTTCCCGCAACGGGTGGAGCACATACCCCCGTCGATGGCCCCCTTGGCCAGAGACGACGGGGAGAACGAGGAGGATGGTGTTCCGCCCATCACGGAGGCGGAGGTAGGGGCGGCTGTTCTACGGATCCGTTCGAAGAACACCGCCCCCGGGCCAGACGGGATCCGTGTGGCCCTGGCCCTCGACCACATGTCCGACCGCCTCAGGGAGGTGTTCGACGCTAGCTTGGCGTCCGGACGCTTCCCTGACTGCTGGAAGAGCGGGAAGCTGGTTCTTTTAAGGAAGCCGGGACGGCCTACCAACTCGGTCGCGGCCTACAGGCCCATCGTGTTGCTGGACGAGGCGGGTAAATTGTTTGAGAGGGTCCTCTCTGCCCGCATCGTCCGGCACCTTGGCGAGGTCGGCCCCGATTTGTCGGACGCCCAATTCGGTTTTCGAGCGGGGCGTTCGACGGTCGGCGCTGTGTTGCGCCTGAGGGCCGTGACCGAAGAGGTAGTGAGCTGTGGCGGCGTGCTGTTGGCGGTGTCGTTGGACATCGCCAACGCGTTCAATAGTCTGCCATTCAGCTGCATCAGGGAAGCACTCCACTATCACGGAGTGCCAGGGTACCTGAGGCGGCTAGTGGCAGCCTATCTAGAGGAGCGTACCGTCATGTACGAGGACCGAGATGGTGTTTTGAGTAGTCGGCCCATGTCGTGCGGTGTTCCGCAGGGGTCTGTCCTTGGACCACTCCTGTGGAACATGGGGTACGACTGGGCCCTTCGAGGCGACTTCCCCCTCGGGATGGGCGTAATCTGTTACGCCGACGACACACTGGTCACAGCCCGGGGGGCGAACTTCCAAGAGGCGGCGCGTTTGCCCACCAGAGGTGTCTCTCTGGTGGTCGGTCGCATCGAGGCGCTGGGTCTGCGGGTGGCCCTGGATAAGACGGAGGCCCTTTTATTTCATGGGCCTCGTCGTGGTCCACCCCCTGGCGCCTCCATCGTAGTCAACTCGGTTCTCGTACCAGTTCGGGCCCACATAAGGTATCTGGGCCTGATCCTCGACGGTAGGTGGCTCTTCGACGAGCACTTCCGACAGCTTGCTCCGAAGCTGGTCGGCGCTGCGTCCACCCTTGGGCGACTCTTGCCCAATTTGGGCGGACCCAGCGTCGCTACAAGACGGTTGTACACGGGGGTTGTCCGGTCAATGGCACTGTACGGTGCACCGGTGTGGGCGGGAGCTCTGACCGCCCAGAATAGGGCGCGCCTCTGGCGCCCTCAGAGAGTTATGGCGGTTAGAGCCATACGCGGATACCGCACCGTGTCGACGGAGGCGGCGTGCGCGTTGGCCGGGACTCCCCCGTGGGATTTGGAGGCGGAAGTGCTCGCCGAAGTATATCGGCGAACGGCTGAGTTCCGGGCGGGAAGCGGCAGTCGGCCCCCGCCCGAAGAGGTACGCGAATGGCGTGAGGCCGCTCGCCGAGCCACCATGGCTCTTTGGTCGTCCCGGCTGGAGGCTCCACGTGCTGGCTTTGCCACCGTGGAGGCGCTCCAGCCGGTCATCGTCGAGTGGGCAGGGCGGCAGCACGGGACCCTTTCCTTCCGACTGACGCAGGTTCTTTCCGGGCACGGCTGCTTCGGGAAGTACCTGCACTCGGTCGCTAGGAGGGAACTGAGTCCCGCCTGTCACCACTGCGACTGTAGTGAGGACTCGGCTCAGCACACGCTGGCGGTTTGCTCCGCCTGGGCGACGCAGCGTCGGGCCCTCACTGCAGTCATCGTAGGGGATCTCTCGCTACCGGCCGTCATACGCTCTATGGCCGGTAGCGACAGGAATTTTACCGCGGTCGCGACCTTCTGTGAGGACGTCATCTCGCAGAAGGAGGCGGCGGAAAGGGTCCGGGAGGACGATCTCCACTCGGACCTAATTCGCCGCCGGCGAACCGGGCGGCGGAGGCGCGCTTACCAGCGCCTTATGCCGCCCTGAGTGTGGCCGCGGGTGGACGGGACGGGTTTTTCCCCTTCACCCGCTATAGTGGCCCCCCGCGAGGAGGCGGCGTCCGCGTGTGCCTGGACGTCGCCTAATTGAGAGGTATTTTACCCGAAGGTGGTGCCCGCGCTTTTGCGGGCAGGCGCTAGGGGGGGTCCGGATGTCTTAATAAAAGCTGTTCCCGGATCCCTCCTACTTAGGGCGCAGTACGGCACACCGTGTGGTTTTAGTCGGTTCGATTCCGACACACCGCCCCACTGAAAACCCCGGTGGGGTGACGGCCCGAGGGGGCTTCCACACGCACAAAAAAAAAAAAAAAAAAAAGGTAAAATCGCCCTTAACATAGAAGTGTTATGGGTCCCTAGATGAACCATTTTCCTACTATTAAAAGGGTTACTAAAGTTACATAGATCTATAGGGTTGGCCCTTTCGGTAGAGACACACCTGTAAACCACCGGTAACTATTTAAAATCAGGTTGATAGAGGGCTTTATTGCTAACTTTGTAGTATTTAAAAAAGATGCTATCACAAAAAGACATTTTGACATAATTTTGAAACAGTGTAGTGTTCTATTATCATTACATATTGCGTGTATGCTGTTAGTTTTTTATACAAGTCAATGTATACAGTACTTTATTGATTAATAAAACGAAGGTGACATCAGCAGCAGGCGCCGTATGCATCACCTGGCATGCATTTCAATTTCGTAATAAATATTTGACGTTAGGGTCAACCGCAAATTAATGTTTACCTGTAACTTTAAGTCGCATTCAGGAAATATTGTTGTACTAATTACCTATTACAACAAACGTGACAACACTCACGTTCATTTTCTTAAAATTCTTACACATTACTGGTTAGCGTAGAAAGCTATTAGTCACATGCTCTATTTACCGGCCAGGACCATCAATGGAGTAAATCCTGATTCATACAAGCATTACTCGCACTATTGTTAAAATTAGCAGCTGCCTTACGTCAAATTAGAAAGATTAAAAGCTAGAAAAGCACAGTACCCTATACACTCAACAACTATAAATCGAATCTTGCCTTATCTTGTTGAATACGCCCGCAGTAAAGAGGAGTCTGAATGGGATCGTTACTTGTGATCTTGTTTGACGATCAAAAACGTCCACGCATTCACTTTGTAGGTGCATTATTAACATTTGGGAATCCTTTTCTATAAACGACTACATACAATTCTTCATTTGAACTATCCAGTAATTGGTTGGACTAAAGTGACGCAAAATCAAATGATACCGAAACCAAAACCTTTTGACTTTAGTCAAGTTCTTGTAAAACACATTGCGAGGATTGGCCTTATTAAGACATGGTATCGTATGAAGCGGTAATCGTTTTTTATACAAACTGCGGTAACAGCGGCAACGCAACGCTTGTCTGACCAGGTATTTATCAAATAGGGAGCCGGTTTTGATAGCACACATGTGCAGACGCAGGTGCGGCGCCGCGCCGTCTACCGGCACAACTAGTTGTTATTTACGTTGATGTAATTTAACTTTTATATATTTAAATGTACATTAGTGGGTTGTAATGTGTTCGTGTATTAGGTTTAAGGTTTTAATATCGTTGCGTAGGTACTGGATCAGTTGTGTAAGATTTTAAAATAGGAATAAAATTAAAGTATTTTTCCAATTTTGTGATAACTTATCTTAATAATATTATAAAAGCGAAAGTTTGTGAGGATGGATGAATGAATGGACGAGTTGATGTTTGTTATTCTTACACGCAAAAACTGCTGAACGGATTTGGATAAAATGGCATCGGATCTTGAATAGCACATAGGCTGCTAAGAAGCGTAGCTAAGATTGACATATACAAATACCCAAGCTTCATAATTCAGTAAAAAAATTATAAACAATCCTCCTTCTGTCGGTTTCCTCACTTCTGAGAATCGCGACCCTTTTTTTTTGGACCTTTATAAAATACTATCTGTTATCCGCGACTTCATTCGCGTGGATATATCGCGTACATTTTCCGTGACAAAATTTTTCACTATGGAGATTGATTATAGTCTGGAATGCACATGCTATTCCAGACTATAATCTATCTCCATAGTGAAAAAATTCATCCAGATCCAATTAAGCGTTCTGTCTTGCTTGAGTAACAAACATGCATCCATCCAAAATTTCGCATTTATAATAGAAGTAAAATTTATTCAAACAGTTTATATTTGAATTGTGGTTACGTCTGCGGTATCATCAGCTGAAATTAAAGGGAACTGACCGGTGAACGGAATCTTTTCTCAGTTTCCTTTTCTTTCCTCTTTTACAGTTCATCCACTAAACATGAATCTTATGAAAACTTTATTCTACAAGTACCATCACCTAAATATACCTACGCGTCGATTGTTGCCTGCCACCTTGAGTTATTACCTATTGTTGAACGTCATTTGAATGTAGCAACACTGGCAACTTCATGAGTAGGATCTTCGTTTAACACGAATGGCGTGGGTTTTCAATAGACATTCTCTCATTCATGCATATTTTAGATTATAATTGAAATTTGCTGTTTGTAGGCCTATATATGTATTGTAGATTGTGTACGTATAATCTTTACCATGAAACAAATAAAAATATATAAAGGCATTCTACTTTGTTACACCCAAAATTACCTACCTGCTTTATACCTATTAGATTTTTAACATTTGCCGAATGGGAAGATTGAAACTTATTATTCTATGTATTTAGAACATCAAATTCATTTATATACATACTAGCAACCCGCCCGAGCTTCGCACGGGTAGCAGAGACATCTTCAACAATCATCAACATATTTCAATCAATTTACACTAAATTTTAACAAGTTATACACCTAAACGTTCTTCATGAATCACTCTGTCTATTAGTGAAAACCGCGTGAAAATTCGTTCAGTAGTTTTTCGGTTTATCGCGAACAGACAGACAGACAGACGTGGCGGGGGACTTTGTATAACCTGTATATCAGGATCGTGGTAAATGGCCCTCTATCGTCTCGGTCTACTCCGAACGGGAACAAGGCGCTATAACATGTAGGTATGTAAATGAATCTTATAATATAAGGTCTGGGGCGTATTTCATTTGAAATTGACGCGCAATTTTAATTTTTCAGCAGAAATAGTGAAAATTAAATATAACTGATTTTTAAAAGAAATTGTCATAGCAGGTTGAGGCAGATGCGGTGAAAGTTTAAACAACCGTCTTCAGGATTTCTATAGAAATGCCATCAATTAGAAAAAAAATATTTGCCTTTTATAGCCTCATTATTTACAAATTGCTTTATAATTTTCATCAAGTGGTTGCGGGTTCGAATCCCACCCAGTGCACTACCGATGCGAACCCACTCCTAACACAAGTATTTCACTTAGCTGGAGGTTAACAAGAACTTTAGTAATATGTTTCCCACGGTGCTAGCATTTTAAAAAAGTAAATAAAAATGATATTTACGTTATATTAATTACCTATTATTTGCATGTCTGACGTTGTGAACACAAATTGCTATTATGTAAGATCCATATAAGTTAATAGCTCTTTCTACACTTTCACTAGCAGAAACCGGCATACGTCTTCCTGCAAGTGTATACATATATTAATGCGAAACTATCTATACAGGGTGGTCAGATACACCCTGTATACGGAAAGGACTCTAAAATTCAGTTACAAAAAAAATTAAAAAGAAATTGTTTATAAGTTACTAGCGGTGTCACCCGCCTAAGTCCCGATCCCGTGAGAATGTCGGGATAAAAAGTAGCCTATGCGTTAATCCAGGTCTCCAGCTATCTACATACCAAGTTTACATACTTACATACAAATCTTTCCTCTTTATAATATTAGTATAGATGACCGTTTCAATTTCTAGATATTTTTACCTTCGCTTCTCTTAAAAGCAGTTAGAATGTATAAAGTTAACGTGTAAACGGATAAAAAAATATCCTTTTTGTTGCGCTGTTTGCTCTTTCTGTGAGTTAAGTAGGTAAGTGTTCCATTGTCAAATACATTATGTATATCTATGATGGATGATCTGTGTGTAATGTGTCTAGTCTATAGTGTTTTTTTTTGTAAAAAAAAAAATAGATACCATAATCTTCTCTATGGAAAAGGTTTCATGGTGAGCAATTAAACAGTGTCAGAGTTTATATACATATATTATATACATATATGTAGGGACAAGCTACAAGTACAGTACATTTAGACATACAGATTAGTTGTTGATAATTAGTAAGGAGGCATTTCTACATTGTTAAATATAAAGTTCTTAATATTTAACAAATATTCCTATTTCGTACTGCACCTTTATCTGCTGTGCTTTTTAATTTTACCATTTGTGATGACGTGTGAACATGAACGTGAAATATAACTGTTTATGAAGACCTTTGTCAGTTCTAAATTTCGAATATTGCTTAAGATGTCAGAATTCATTTTAATCAACGACCAACGATAAAGATCTAATATCAGATATTGCAGTTAAACACACAACTTCTCAAATATAAAACGACCAACGTTATCATATCAACTTTATAACTAGTAGCGAAAAGATATGGTCCAGTATACAAAGTTCATTGACCGTGATCGGCATACATGTCTGATCAATTTAATGGCCAATCAATAACGATTCAATGTAGCGAATAGTTAAGTAAGCGACAATGATATGCGGAGAGTAAAATCGCTTGTTATTGTGAATGTTTTATTACCGATCACGGAAACCATTTGCTTTTAATATAATGTCATGTTGTTACTAGGTCGTCTTGCTGTCATGTTTATTAAGTATACCTGTCCATTTTCAGGGGCACTTTTATTTTTTTCTAATTTTTAGGAGGTTTTCTTTTTAAAGACAACACATTTAAACAAGGGACACAAAGAACTCCCAGACTCGGGACAACTATTTGTAGATTAGACAAATGTTTGTACCGTGTGGAATTTGAACCCACAACACTCGGTGTGGCTTAGAGGCGAGGCGACCACAGTGCAGCGCAGTTCGTGCAGGATTGGACGTTGTAAGATCTGTTCGTTCATCCATTATCATTGAAATTATCTTAAATAAACCATCAGTAGTATCAATTATACAAACAATACGATTCCTGTTAGCTTCAATTTTTCATTTTGTAGTAGGTTTATCCGACTAAGAGACAGCAAGGAGGTTATATTTTACAAAAGACTCTCTTGGTATGTGGATTTTTAATACCACCCACAGCGTTACGACGAACATTCGATAGGTTTTAATTAACAAAGTATCTATCAATTTGTGTAGGCAGATTAATATGTAATTATAATGTAGGTTTTATTTAAACAATACGAACTCTAATTTGAAATCTGTCAGGGCTCTTCACATCGCGGGGTTAAAGGATTTTACGCATTAAAACTTATTTCATATACATATGGTGCCATTATTTTTAAAACAAAAAAATTATGCTTGACCTTCTTCAGCCTAACACTAAATTCTACCAAAAAAATTCCTACAGCGATATCAATTAATAGATGCAATGCCGACTATTAACCTTCTTGTGCTATTAGATAGGTTCCATCCAATCAATGATGAATGCTGCCGGCACATTGTCTGGCCAGATTTTAGGAAGCTACACTCAGCTACAGTGAACAACACCAGCACTGGTCGCATAGATAAAGTTGTTGTAGCTCACTATGCAAAATTATCTACTATGCAAACAGGTACCTATAACACTATCAGTTCATGACAGAACATTAGAAGTAAAGTAATAGACCGTTCTGTTATATTTAATAAAATTTTACCAATTTTTTTTAGTCAATAACCAAAATTTGTCATGACTAGTAACTCTCATTCCGATTCAATAACGAATATCTGAATCGAATACCTACGAGTATTTGTATCTAATTATAGTTAAACCAAAGGAGCGAAGGAAGTTGTAAAATCTTGTTTAGATGATAAATTGACAGAGATGTATGGTGACCTTACTATCATACTTAAGCAGGATTAAGAAGGAATGTCGTAGGCGACTTTGCCTGTTTAGTTTGGATATAAATGACTCAATCGTCAAGGTGCATCCGATCATCTTGACTATTTATTTTAATGATTAATGTTTCGGTTATCTATGCATATATTTATACGTGAAGAGAATTCTTTGCATACGTTAAGAAATTTCGCGTATGGTGGTAGGTGTGGTCAAATTTTAGGAACGTTATGTGTGGTTGACAAATAGTTGATTTAGCTCAAAAAAAAATAAAAAAAAAACATTTCTTTTTCTTTGTAAAATGCTTTTCGTAGTGTAGGTTTCTAAACAACGCATAATGAATATTCATGTCAATTTCAATGATTTAGTTTTATAATTTTTTATGCACACAATTTCAGAAAAATCAGGACATTGCATTAATATCTTTGGTATAAAATACCTATTATATAGTTTCATTCATCTCAGCTCTCTCACATACGAAATATTAGCTTTATGGGTCAATATTAAAGTTTAATTTTTCAGTTTCAAAATGAGATATTTGTTATAAAAATTACAAAAAATTCATGGGGTCTACTATACGACCTTAAAATATGAAGACAGCCTTAGATTATAACCACACCTTTCTGTATATAGAAGCACACTGTATATAGAAGAAGTGCCGAAAGTTAAAATGTTAAAAACATGTGTTACAAATTTAAAAATTACGCGAAAACGGCTACATAAAGGTACACGCGTCCAGCATATATATTGAACTGTCATGGTAGCTGTGAAGTTCAACTTATACTGGGAATAAATAAATAATAAATATATATTGTGAATTATGGTCAAATTTTGACCACCAGATGTTTTCCAGTATTTTTTGTCTAACTTTGATGCATGTAAAGGATATTTAATTTCCACAAGATGTTCTAACATATCTTACCCTTTTACAAGTGTAGGTATCTAGGTAACTAAAATAAATACCGCATAATTGCATAATTTGTGTACACAAATAGGTCGTAATATGAAGTAGAATTACTAAACTTAAGTATCTAATGGGTATGATAAATCTGAAGAGATTTTACAAAGTATTTCATTTAATTTTAAAAAATTTGCCTGCAGGCCTTTGTTAAAGTAGGTTGATGTACAACAACATCAATATTCTCTTGACGCAAAGAATGACTGTAAAGTGTGGGAGGCCCAAAAGTGAAAGAACAGCTAAAATTTGTGATTTAGAGAAGGGTCATAGCCGTTGACAGTTTTGTAAAAAGGGTTGACGAAAAGGTTGATAATCTCACTGAAGTAGCTACGTGCGTTATATTTTTTAGCATTAAGTAAAGTTTTTGAAATAAATATTGTTGTTATATTATCTTTCGCATTACATTCCAGATTCCATATGAAACCTTTAGTACTGTGTTTCGTATAAGTATTACAAGGTAACTTCATAAGTCGATGTACATCTGTAATACCGAAGCTTCACTTAAATAAATATAGTCGTCGAAATATATGTTTTTAGAACACACAGAACTAAAAAGAGCAAACAAATATACCTCTTAATTCGTGATAAACTGACGAGAAATGTAAAAACTATAAAAAACAGGATATGCTACCGCAGTCCGCACTTTAATTAGAACTTCCCAAACAAAATGAAGACCGAGTCTTGTTTTTTTTTAATGCTCTCGTTTCACAAAAAAACGTTTTGATACACAAAAAATATCTCAATATAATATGTGTTTAATATCGTTTTTTTAACAATATCATTCTATCGAATAGCGCACTTTTTAGAGATACTGGCTTAAGATACCATTAGCCAGTATTCCGGCGATTATACAATCGCCAGTCAACACCAGCGCCCCCAACCCAGCAATCCGAATACATTGTCAATGTTTAGTATTTAGTTTACTTTAAAGTAAGAAACATATGCAAATAAATAAATAACACTATCCTTTTGTTAAATGCACAATACAACAATTAACAAAGCCATAAAGAAAAGGATTACCTCTTCATCTAAACAAATGTTTGTCAATTAACTAGAGTTATTGTCATAATAAAGAATTTATAAATAACAGTATCTTCCGTCAATACTCAATGATTCTTTGCGGAAATGTATATTTTAATAGAAATATGGTCCTAAATAATATTTCGACAAAGACCAAGGTCGAATGAATAGGAACACAAAGACGATGTTACTGGCAGATGTACTTATAATTATGTTGTTTTCCATTGTCTTCGACGGAAGCTTGTAATGGAAATACTGTGGTACGGTAGAAGTCACAATTTTAGCTCTCTTTTGGGGTCTCGAAATTCCAAAGAAGCTGAAGCGCTTTAATGCTAAGTATTTTGAAACAACCGACTGATCTAACGATTAAAAATATTTTTTCTTTAAACAAATCCCGTCTCTGGGTATACTTTTTGCGTCACAGGTGTTTTAATAAGAAACAACAAACACAACGTACACCCGGACTCCGGATATTGGGATAGAACCCACAATAGTCAAAGCCCTGGGCACTTATAAGGTGACACTGAAACCACTGCGATATACGAACAAGTGTTTTCAGTGGTGCTGCAGTCTTAGATAATATAATGCCCTGACGTATTGCATATCCGAGCTTTATCGACAATCTTGAATCCGACATTTAAGGACCAGTGGAGAACAGCACTCCACCTACTACAAGTACATTTTGTAAACGTGTGAGGAACTGGGTGCGCGTGCGCTGCTGCCGTGAGAACGCACATATCACGTGCATCAAGGTTACACGTTGAATAAAATCAATTGTTTTCCATCAATCGTTGCTCCCTGTGGGTATAATTGTTGTACAAGATAGCAAGACTGATTTCGAACAGTAATGTTGTTAATAATATATAGCGAAAGTTTTCAGTTTATGTATTCTGTGATTCTACGAAGGTTTGCAGTATAAATAAAAATAATAAATAATAATAACTCCATACATCTTACACACGGCCGTCTGATCCCAAACTAGGCAGAGCCTGTACTATGGTAACCAGACTGCTGATAAACATAGTTATATATTTCTAAATACAAACATATTATCGTGCTCATCACACAACTATTTGTCCTGGGTGGAAATCGAACCCACGAGCTCTGGCTTAGCAGTCAATTATGTTCTAATAATATTATTATTCAATTATCCTTATATAGTTTTTATACAACTATATTAATAGGGAGCTGTTAGATAATATATATATATATATATATATAATAGGATAGCTGTTAGCGGAAAATTATTGCTCATAGCATAGCACAAGTGCGTTGCCGGTCTTTAAGGTGGGAATAGGGAGAGAGGGGAGAGAGAGGAGGGACAGGAGAGGAGTAGGCGAAGAGGGGAACAGAGGTGGGGAGAGGAGGGAAGATGGTGGAAAAGGGATAGAGGAAAGAGTTAGGGCCGCGAATAAAAGTTAAAGTTAAAACCAATGCAAGTATTGCTTCACTGTCGGTTTTTTTGAGGCCGTGGTATCACTCCGGGCGAGCCGGACCATACGTGCTGAAGCGTGGCTTTCCCACGAACAAAAGAGAAGAAGCCTTTTAAAAAATCAATATTCCTAGCCAGGGATTGAACCCATTGATTTTGAAAAAAAAAACACTTACTGTATTATTACATCATTGTTGCTAATAAGGAACAAATTCTCTGAAGTAATGACATACCGCAAACCTAAGAGCAAATTTTTAACAAAATACTTACTTTACCTACCAATAAAACATTAACTGATTAATTGTTCAAAATGATGGCCATTGTTCTCAATACATAACTGGATTCGACGTCTCATGTTCTACTCGCATTACTACAGTAGTGCAGCGTGGACTCTTCAGCAACGTAGTTGGTAGAAAAAGAGAATAAGAGTTAGCTTTATTTACCTATACTTCGTGTGGAAGTAAAAGAGGAGTAACAATAAAATACGTAATCATTCTTTACTTTACCTTGGTTAAAGTGATCAGAACGAATGTTTATTGAGACGTAAGTAACATAAACTATGTTTTGTTATTGAAGTAACTGTTAAGTTTACAACATATTAGCACGTGCAAAATAAGGCCATGTTCAGATGACATGCAGACAGGTTGTGCGTGGCGTTCAGTTCTAGTTCTGTATTCGTTGAAAAAATCGTAAAAATATAAAATTAAAATAAATTTTTATTTCTCTATCAAATCATGTCTTGTTTTCTATGTTTTTATTTTATACAAAAATAAACTGCGTGAAATGTATGAAATTAAGTGTCACCTACCTCATGCTATGTGAAAAATGGGATACGGATTTTAATTTAAATGACCGAATCCTTATTATATTATAAATTAAACATTTTAAATAACCATAAATCTCATCTACAAATAGAAAAGAGCTGCTGGTCTTCGAACGGCTAAACATATTTTTTAGAATTATAGCCTTAGTAATCTGTCTTATAGCTGAGAACACTCGATTAAGTCGCCTTTCAAACAAAAAAGAAACTAAATCAAAATCGGTCCATCCGTTTAGGAGCTATGATGCTACAGACAGACACCCAAATACTCAGATATACATGTTAAACTTATAACACCCATCGTTTTTACGTCGCGACACCCACAGATGAATTTTGATGATTGATGATTAAAAAAAAATTAAGAATTTAAAAACCAATATCTGCATAAACCGTATTTAATATGGTAATTTTAGATTAAGGACGCACTTTCCAGTAAGCGGAATTTTGGTTGTGTAAATCGGAACTTAATCGGGATAATACTTATTTATAAGGTGTGATGTACGTGACGTTTCGACCGAATTGCACCGATCGTGGTCACGCCTAAACATCTATCGGATCTAAAATGCTAGTATACATTTTTTTAAAGCGTGATATTTATTTCTCTTATTATTATCTAGGATTATTGTCATACAGGAAAGTCAAAAAGTTATGTTTTTTTGTATTCATTAGTTGAATAGACCTAAATATATTACTTTAAAGAAATGAGAACTCCAGCTTAACATGGATAGCAGTAGCTTAACGCACTTTTAACATTGGTTAATTTTTATTCGGTCGTAGCGGTGAAATCCCACTAATATTATAAATGTGAAAGTTTGGGTGGATGGATGGATGGATGGATGTTTGTTACTCTTTCACGCAAAAACAACTGAACCGATTGCGATGAACTTGGTATGTAGATAGCTGGAGACCTGGATTAACGGATCGGAACTTACGCGGGTGAAACCGCAGGGTGCTGCTAGTACGCCAAATATATGTACGTCTCAGAAGCTGCAATATTGTTCTTTTTCCGTATATAACATCAAAACTTTACTAGAGGTAGCTGTAGACCTTCATTTATGTCAGTATATTTATGATAAGGCTGATATTATAATCCCATGAATTCTTTGTATTTATTTACTTGACATAACACGAACGAACATGGCTGACGAAACAAAGTTCTGTATTTCTATATACAAAGTAATATAACTCCACAAAATCTAAGCTTGACGTATTGCCAGCATCTATTGTTACTAATTCACTTACGCAGATTATAGTAAAGATGAAAAAGAAAAGAAAAGACATAAAAACATTTACTACAAGTAAACAGTAAACCTTAATTTATGTCACCTGTCACCACACATATATGATAGAAGTAATATTCCCATCCTTTATAAATTCTCTATACTTTACAAGAAAGAACATAGCTTACGAAACTAACTGCTACTAGGAAAGTACCTAATGAAAAAATAAGAATATCTAAACTTGACGCTCCACAATGCCTTGTAACATTCATTGCCGGCCATTCATTGTTATTAATTATACGTAGAATATAGTAAAGACGATCATTTTGTCATTCGTCACGGTCAGACGACACCTGAGCAGCCTCCGTACCCAAGGTTGATAGGTAACTTAACACTTAAGTATCTGTTGAATATCTATATGATGTTACGACGTACGTGGTTGCACAATGCTTAGTCGTATTAATGGCTGTATGGCTAGGGTTGCAACATTACATAAAGTGAAAATTTGGTGGATAAGGTGATAGTTTCGCTATAAATACATGTGGAATTTCGTAAATATATGTGAGGTAAAAAAAAGTAAGCCAAGTATTTTCAGTAAGCTAGTTTTAAAGCGCAAAACGTCTATTTATATCTATAAATTTGATATTATTTTCGCAATAACCAACCAGTGCTATATAACAAATAAAACACATTATAATTGCATTGTATGGCAATTCACGTATGAGCGTAATAATAAAATTCAAGGTTTTATATGTAAACCTCCAATTAATTCAAAGCCTTCTTTCCGATTTTCTCTCGTACTCTTCCGGAATTTCGTTATGCAAAGGATGCTCAAGGTTCAACCTTGTTTTATATCGATTAAAGTTTTGTATCGACTTGATTTATAAATATAAGCAGAGACCTATGCTCAACAGTATGATATGCGAGATATGCAGATGAGGAGAGCCTTAAATACTTCATCAAAGAGCGGGTTTGCTCCGCTTTCATCTGTTAACACCGTTCTACTTCTACCAGGTTGTCGGAGAGGTTGCGGACGTTCGAAGCTGAGATAAAACCGATGATAATTTATTACTTTAATTTCTCGACATAAATAAGAAATATACTTTATTCAACATTAAAGCTATAATACAACAAGAACTTTAGTAATAATATCCAATGAAAACTATTAAAAAAACCGCTGATACCATTTCTAAAAACTAGGACATTGTTTTATAAATAGATATTTATCTGATAATACTATTAAAGAAATAGACTTATGGAAATGTCCGATGTAATATTAAATTGAGTTTGAAAGCTTATGTTAGTAACAATAGTATTACATTTTATTGACGTGAATATCCTAATTTTCACGCCCATAGCAGAATATGTCCCAAGCATTATGTATCATCATATCAAATGCTGGGAGCCGCCATTAGTAATTTAAGTCCTACAGTCAGAAACAGCCTGCCAGAATTTCGGAAGTTCAAGGAACCTGCTTATTAGGTTATACCTTTGCCCACGGCAACAGTCCCACCAGTGATAGAACCCTCTATAGTTTCACTAAGTTCGAGGCCCATATACTAGTACTTGGGGGATGTTTGCCCGAAGCTAATTAGCATAATTTACTTTTATGTGTGTATATCCGGATTGCCATAATATATACAAAACCACAGTAAATAATAAGACACGCGGCAGCGTGTCAAGCCAAGTTCAAGAAAAAGATACACATATCGTGGCTCTTTCAAGGAAAGGATAAGAATGGTTATATGTCTATTGTTAATTTTCTTCGCCAGATGCTAACATGTAGTAAAAAAAGGACAAATACGAGTCTATTCTTGCTGTCTGTGCAATCGAGCCCCTAACTTACCCTGTTAAAAAAAAATGGCGCCGCCTTTGAAATACAGGCGTCATTAGTCTGTTTTGTGCAAAGTATGCGTAAATAAATGTGTTTTACATTATCGTGTTTCAGTCCATTTAGCTGATTCTAAAAACAAAAGGGTTTTTATCTAGTGACGTTGGCGCCAGTCGGAAGCCCCCGACATGTTTGTCGGTGAATTATCGGAATACCGAAGGTCAGTACGGGTTCCGTTTTGATTTGTGAAGTAATTGTGTAGACTGAACGATGTATGCAGAACAGATGTTGAGATTTTTTTGCGATGAACACTAATTATTTTGGTTACTACTACAGCGGCCATCCTAAATCACTATAGGAAAGGTTATTTAATTCTATTATTATAAAGACAAATACTGTAATTATTAAGTATAAGTATAAAAATATACGCTCAAAATTCGTGACGGTTTCTACATATTTTTTTGATATTTTCAATCACAAATTTCGTTTACGTCAGGTTTATCTTCGAGTTATAGGAGGTATGCCATCTAATCCCTTCGATCATGATTATGCTCCACATTGCTTTCACAAGTTTATAAATAAGAATATATGAGTTTATGAAAATACATTCATAGCGACAGGCCTGTTGGTCTAGTGGTTAGTGACCCTGACTGCTGAGCCAGAGGTCGTGGGTTCGATTCCCACCCTAGTCTGGGTGTTCTTTGTGTCCGTTGTTTATATGTTTGTAAAGTCCCCCGCGACACAGGAGTAATTCCTAATGCGGGAGTCTTTTTAAAAAAAAAGAAAGATCTTTTTAAAAAAAAAAGAAAGAAAAAAAAAAAGCATATGTGTTAGACTGTTAGAGGACTTCGGACTGTCAGGTAACAGCCAGTTCGAGTTACAGGGATGCGACCCTGACCTGCTCGAGCTATTTCCTATACTCCCCAATCCATCTTTATAAAGGGTATTGCTTACCTTACCCTTTCAATATTCTCCCAATTTTCCCATCTCTAATTCCCAAAGTGCCCGGTAGACGGCAATACGCTTGGTCCCTGTTACGCAAGTCGACCAAATTAGTAGCAATAAAGTGGCAAAATGTGGGTGTTTAGTATGCCTCTGCCTACCTTTGGGGATACAGGTGTGAGTGTATGTATGTATAAAAAGCCCTTAACAAAACAGAACAAACATTAAAAACAACAATAAATAGAGATGTACATTTTTGCGTATCACGGCCGGTAGCGAGAGATCCCCTCCGATGACTGCAGTTAGGGCCCGACGCTGCGTCGCCCAGGCGGAGCAAACCGCCACCGTGTGCTGAGCCGAGTCCTCACTACAGTCGCAGTGGTGACAGGCGGGACTCAGTTCCCTCCTAGCGACCGAGTGCAGGTACTTCCCGAAGCAGCCGTGCCCGAAAAGAACCTGCGTCAGTCGGAAGGAAAGGGTCCCGTGCTGATGTACATTTTTGCCTCGCACAACCTATCTGTGGAACAAATTGTCGAATGCGGTATTTCCAGACCGATACGACCTTCAAACCTTCAAGAAAAGAGCGTACTCCCACCTCAAAGGCCGGCAAAGCAATTGTGACTCTTGAGTGGAGATGTCCACGGTCACTTACCATCAGGTGACTCGTCTGCTCGTTTGCCCCCTATACCATTCATGTTTAACATATTTTTTATATAAGGATTTTTACCACAGCTTTGTTTATTTTCTACTCAACATTTACATAGTTCATTGACATAATTGAATGTAGGAAAGGTCATTAGCGTCATGTACAGGTTCACCATTAAGGATGTTTGGATCAACGAAGTGTGAAATGAATTTTGCCAAACAATACACTTCAAGAACGATTGTTAGGTTTTAGCTGCAAATGTGTGTATTTCATGGAATTCAACTATAATGCGACATGTATCTTTTAGCGCTTGGCTATAATCTGAACTATGCCTACGGGTCGTATTACACAACCAAATTCAAATCCCGCATTAACTTTGTTACATTTATTCTAGAACTATCCTCCTATGACTTGATATTTTAGTGGTTCTTCATCAATACATGCAAATAAATAAAATTGAAGTGTCTCTTTGTAATGTCAAAATAATAGTTTTTTTTAAACTCATACAGTTATTGGTACGATACCTATGTCTAAAAATCAGTTTTTAACATTTTGTCTGTCTATCTGTTTGTTTCGATCGATGATTTCGATCTCCGGAACGGGTAGACTGATTGCCACGGGACTTTCTTTGGCAGATAGTTGGTGTTATAAGTAGTAACTTAGGCTACTTTTACTTTCGAAAAAGAATTAGGGTTCCGCGCAAAATATATAAATTTGTACACGCGAGCGAAGCCGCGCGGGAACTGCTAGTACTAAGTAAAGAACATCGTAAGTGTCAATACTCAGGTGATTCTTTATTGACGTTTCACTTCTCAAGTAGGTTTCTAAAATTTAAAGTTCACCTGAAACTAATTTTAAATGGTTCTTGAGTCTTGTGTAAAGTGTTCTGTAATAATGATCTAAGACTGCTATATTATGAAACATTACTTCACCGTTGCTAGATCCACCGCTTTTCCGCTTTTACGCCTCTTTTGTTTGTAAAACAGTGGGGACTGTTTCAACAGCGGCGACAAAACACATTGTGCGGACTAAAAATAATTGGAATAAAGATATGACCATAAAAAAAATGGTGTCGAACTAATTGAACCACTGTGTTTTTCTTTTCAAATATATGAAGCACCTAATTTTCAGTGTAACGTGTTAAACTCCTTATTAGAATAAAATATAAATGATAATATTAATGGTAGGTTGTTACAATAGGCGGTCTTATCGCTAGAAGCAATCTCAACCAGACAGTAGCCCGCCACGTCTTCTATCCTTAAATACCTTACAAACTTCCCTTACAACTTTTAAACATTCGCGTTCCATGATATATATGTATTTAAACGGGAATTACATACCTCTGAACCAGGTTGCACTTGCCGTGGGCGCAGGCTGACTGACTTTCCGTGAACGCGTTAATTCCCTTTTAAATACATAATTATTCCTTTACTGTCATTCAACTTTTCATACAAGCCTGCCCTAGTAACGAGTTAATACTTCTAACCTGGCTTACGTTACGGTCCTTTATTCCTGATCGCACACATATAACATTTTACGATTTTATACTCTGCAATTCATCTGTTAGTAAATATTATAAGGACCTTTACTCTGCTTTAAGGGGAGCAGCATTTATTACATTTTAACGCTTATCCTCATACGTCAAATCGTAAAACTCGTGACGATTCACAATGGGATTTTTACGACTGGCAATATTTTACTCTATTATGATGTTAGTGGAACTCGGACATAATTTATTTACCTATAAAATAAAATAAGTTGATTATGTAATTAAATGTAACGGTCATATTCAGGACAAAGGATTATTTTTTTTAAATCTATGACTAGTATAGAAGTATCCGTTACACTTCCACATCACACAGAATTTGTACCGAAAAAATAGGGAGGATATTTTATCGTGGGTTCTATCGTACAAATAGTCAAATTATTGAGTAGCAAAGCATAATATATTCATCCACTCATATTTCAGCCACCTTATACAATACCTTAATGAATTATACACCTTATCCTTCCTCATAAATCACTCCATCTATCGGTGAAAACCGTATGAAAATTAGTTTGGTGTTTAATTGAGTTTATTGCGAACAGACAGACAGACGCGGCGAGGTACTTTGTTTTATAATATGTAGTTAAATACGTATTTAAGTGTGTTGTTCTAATATACATATCTGTATAATAACTGTGAGGACTGACTACCGGTTCGTTGACCTCTTCGGATGTCTTTTGGTTATAACAAAATACAAATAATAGCTTCATATAGAACAATAAAACAAGTAGATACAGTACTCTCCAAACTTATTGGCCGGCCTGAAGTTGGCGCAACCGCCATCTTGCGCATGGCATAATCGAGTGGAAAATTACTAACCAAAATATGACTTCGATCCTACTAATATTATAAACGTGAAAGTTTGTGAGTATGGATGTATGGATGTTGCTTACTCTTTCACGCCAAAACTACTGAAGCGATTGCGATGAAACTTGGTATGTAGATAGCTAGAGACCTGGATTAACATATAGGCTACTTTTTATCCCGATATTCCCACGGGATCGGGACTTACGCGGGTGTAACCGCGGGGCGCTGCTAGTGTTAATATAGTATTAGATCAAAGTTTCTAAATAGATTTAAATTGTATTGATAACCCAACTGATACCTTAATTTAGCATTCTGCGCACCGGCTCGCGGCTAACTTCAGCAAGGCCAATAAGTTTGGGGAGTACTGTACCTAAACTAAAAACATAACAAATTGAACAGATTATATGACAACACTTTAGTATTGACAGACAATACTTATAAGAGTAGGTATGGAAATTAGATTAAAACTCAGGCCACTGTTTTCAAATGGCCATATTACAATATGTACCTACCGCGAAATTTAGAATTTCTATTAAACTCCGCTTTGCTATATTAGATTAGTTGATGTCTTTGGTACAGCCACAGATAAGATAATGGCGGTACAGCTCTCTTCTATGGGCCAAATATGGGTTATTCATTTAAACGGTTAAAAAGGGGGACTGGGAGAGCCATGTTTCGTCACGTATGGGCCCGGCTCGACTGGAGTGATACCACGGCCTCACAGAAAACCGGCGTGAAACAATACTCACGTTGTGTTTCGCTGAGTAAGTGAGGTGACCGGAGGCCCCCCTCGTCCCTCTTCCCCTACACCCACCTTAAAGATCGGCAACGCACTTGAGTTGCAGGTGTCCATGGGCGAGAGTAATCAAACTTGCAAATATAAGAAGTAAGAAGAAAGCGTAAATGGAACTGGGTAGGCCATATGATTAGAAATAAAAAGAAAAAATGGACCAAAGATGTTCCTATATGGTATCCACGAGATGGCAGAAGAAAGAAAGGACGTCAAAAAACGAGATGGGAGCATGATATTAAAAAAATTGCTGGAAAAAGATGGCAAAGAAAAGCGGAAAACAGGATAATATGGAGATGCCTAGGGGAGGCCTTTGCCAAAGGGCAAGCTGATAACAATGTTACCGATGTCGAAGACTGAAACGACGAGAAATAAATTAAATAATGTAATAAAATAATAAATTAATTTTATAATTAAATTGAATGAACAATTGATATAATTAATTAGAATTAAGGACTTGTTTACTACTTGTTATAAAGTTATTGTATTGTATTCTCTAATCTATCGAATCTAATGCATGGAAATTATTTAATATTGTAAATTACTTCATATTTAACGTTGTTATTTAATTTTGTAAAATTTATTCGACAATTAGAACTGTATGAAATGAAATGTGTATATATTTATTAGAAATAAAGGCTATTTGTATTGTATTTGTATGGACGGCGGTAGTCACTTACCATCAGGTGACCCGTCAGCTCATTATGCCCCTATCCCATAAATAATAGGTACATTTATTTATAATATGAGAAAAGGTTAATATGACCGTATCTAATCTAGCGTAAGCGTAGTTTTTTCATCCGAGACAGGACTGATCTTTAAATAATCCCATGAGTTATTTGAGTTATATTGAGACGTGAACTTTGTACACAGTATGTCAGGAAAGGAATCCATCTTTCTGACACCAGATAAAGGTCTTGATAAAAACCAATGTTGACATACGGGACTTGCTACCAAGACGGGTCCTCTAAAAATAACGGACCGTAAATCAACCATAGATTACAAAAAATGTAAACAAAAACTCGATGCTAATCATTCGAATTAATTTTCGGAGCTACCTGTTCTGAGTCGACTTTTTTGGAATAGTATACATGTTATCATGACATCTAACACCTCGAATTAATATCAATCATATTTAAAATATGTAAATTAAAATAGAAGTTAATAAAAAATATTTTTGTCTGATTATTTATTTTCTTCAATGATTTAAAAAAGAAATAAGAAATGGTGAAGGTACGTTAAAGAACATTTCGAATTTCAAATAATAAGGAATATGTACTTATTTCAGCAAGCATGTAAGTATAGCCTCAGTGAACGAGATTAAAAAATAAAATTACAGTAAAAGGCAAAGATAGCCATAATTGGACATTCAAATTAAGAACTCACGATCTTTTAATAACCCGGTACTCCACCAGATGCATTCAATTTAAGACCAGTTAACATTCAACGTTTCAACTTACAACACTCATGATTTCAAACAATGTAAAAGCTGTAAAAATTAAAATTTAAATAATCATTAGCCTTTCCTAGAAGATACATTTGACGATTAGAAACTTCACACCTCATAAGCTGTGTAAAATTAATCTTGCTACTAAACAAATAATCCTATGGTTTGTGTAGTTCTTAGAAATATTGCTTTAGTGTCTATCTGTTGTGTCAGTTTGATTCTATCTGGGGCACATTTCAAATAAATCTAAACCGTATTCCACATAACTTAAACTTCCTTTTTATAAAATAGAAGTTTTTTAACGTACACTGCGTACGTGATCTGTCACCCTTAAAGAAGGGAGTTAGAAATAAATATAAAATTATGTCCTTGGGAACGGCGTCTCTTTTTGTTGGAGCTTAAGGATAATAAACGTGTTCAAAAGTCTTCAGAATGTGGTTTTTTCGTGTGTAATAAAGTTTTCATCCCCTATTGTCGAATGTTCGACTTAGTTACTTTTTATTAGTAATGTTAATTTGTGACCTTTTGTAATAAAAAACTAAGATAAATTGTTATAAAAAATCAGAACTTGAAGAATCCAATACCTGCTATTTGTACGAGTATACATTTCATTAGTCTATGACCCAATGTGAACTTTGCAGAGTAACATTGCAAAACATAAAAATTATACAAAAATATAACAAAACAAAAAAAAAAATCTAATATGTATTTAGGATCTGTATATGCTTGGATCTTTGAATTTGGGGCCTTTTTGCTGGTAATTTTTATGTCACTTTTGTAACTGATACTTGCAACAGAAGATCGTCTCATTCATTTTAGGAAGTACATACGTACATTATATACGTACTCTTCTTAGCTAAATTGTATTGGGTACTCAGCTTATTCTCAAAATGACTGTCTCATGACTCTTGAAGCAGGTATACCATCATGACAAACATATCACTACATAAGTCCCAGGACGCGTCTGTCTGTTCGCGATAAAGTGAAAAGATACTAACTCACTACCATCAGGTGAATCGTCTGCTCGTTTGCTAGCGGTTCGGACGGTTCACCTGATGGTGTGTGAGTATCATAAAAAAAGCGATCCCGAACTGCTTTACCTATCCACGTGCGCAGGCATGATGGTCAGTGACACGTAAATCTATGCTCTACAAAAATATTCGGTCTTAGTACATTGACAAAAATACCCGCGCTATCATATGCCTATCTCTTAGTCATAATAAGGTTTTTGTGACAAAAAATTATTGCAAATTAAAAAGTGAGTACCTGGACTACCTGGGTAGTAGGTGTTTGTAAAATAGTATTTTTTTTTTGTAAAATTGCGTTTTCACATTTAATACAACTATGCAGTTGAACTTAAAATGCAAACTGTATCTGTATACAAAATATCATCAAAATCGTTACAGCCGTTTCAGAGATACCCGAAATATAAATACATACATAAATAAATATACAAGAATTGCTCGTTTAAAGTAATAAGATTGATGAGCATTATTATTAAGCATGGCATGTTAATCGATACTAACGAAAGTTACTTCACCATCAAGACAATTTTATGGAGATAAACTTTGCAATTTACAGCATGTTATTTGAACCCACGACCTCTAGCTCGGCAGTCAGAATCAGTAACCACTAGACCAACAGGCCAGTCAAAATGTAACGCACTTTTATAGACCTTTATATTTTATATGTATTTTATTGACACTGAACAGAATTGAGTCGGCCTACAATTATTCATATATTTATTTTAATGTCCCGGTACATAGGTACTAATTATTATGCGTGACAGCGTGAGGCATCCAATGCTAAAGGATTACTTGTATAACCACAGTCTTTTCAACACTTTTGAATAATTTTGTACCATTCAGAAATATTTCACCAATTTATTAATACTATTAAAGAGACTATTTATGAATTTTATTTGAATGTTACAAAGTTCATTATCGCATGTAAAGCTGTTTTTAAGATTTTAATTAGGGTTGTCAAGTCTGCCCTTCACTATACTAATGTCGTTTGCTTATTCAGACGTCTCCTCTGTAGATAAATTAAGATTATGTGTCATTAAAGGGTAAGTACTGAAACCAATCTAATTAAATTAGGTATTTGTTAATGTACATGTAATTTTACATAGAAATATAATTTATATTACTGTGGCTGTCAAAATCATGATTTTTCTTATTTTATACAGATTGTAAAGGTTCATTGTTGTAATTATAATTAGCCTCGACCTTATTAAGACTTAAATTTACCATGTCTACTGCTATACTTTAACGTCCATTGATTGGTATAATCATAGAAAAATAGGAAAGCTTAAGATACCTACTTAATTTTTTAAACGAAAGTAAGAAGTAAGTGTACCTATCTAAATGCCCTAACCCTTCCCTCTCCATCTCTTCACCCCTTCCCCTATTCCCACCCTAAAGGCCAGTAACACACTTGTGACTCTTGGGTTGCAGGTGCCCATGGGCGGCGGTAGTCATTTACCATCAGGTGACCCGTCTGCTCGTTTGCCCCTATACCCTAAAAAAAAGTAAATCATATTTCGAGTCAGCTATCGCCTATCTATCCATATAGGGTCAAGACGATTACTTTAATTTTAAACGTACATAAAGAGGGCTGCTCGAACCAACGGTCACTCAACGAAATATTAGTGAATTCTATCCACCACACGTTACACGTTATAAATAACTATCTAACTAATCGGGTAATTATTTACATTACACACACACACACACACATACAAACTCATTTCAATAATGGAGTAAGTAATTTTGTGATTTATCGACTATAAAGTTCAACGTTCCAGTTCACGTAATTATTTTGTACATCGGCATCGGCCCAAATATCGCGCCCTGTGTACACTTGTAAGGCACGACAGGCCGTCTAAACTGGGTTATCGTTACATTGTACCTTTAAAAAAAATCTGACTTTTGCTTTTATTTGCCGCCGTACTAAGAATACTTTTTGAATGGCTATGGTTGATTTGATTTATAAAGGTATTTGGTTTACCAACAAATGTTATTAAGTAGACTTTTTTACTTCCGAAATCGATGAACATGGGGAGTATTTGTTTTGATAGGGTAACATTTAAAAATTGTAATTAGTACACTAAAAAGCAATGAATCTGGTTCACATAAAAATCCCAACAAAATCCCGGAAACTAATAATGCCAGCCCAGCGAAACAAATTATTAGACACTCACTCACACAGAATTAAACACTCCTTAAATTAAAGTAATAAAACTTCTTGATTGTTGTAAAGTTATGAGAATATTCCTCGACATCGTATAGGAAACTTGGTTCGTCGGTCCTCGGCCAAACCCCATAACCGCAGTAATGGCAGTACGTGGAGGTAACACAAAGTATTCAAATTTGAGAAAATGGTTAAGTTAGTTAGTTTAGTAGTAGTTAGTTAAGTTTATGATTGAGAAGGGATTCTTAATTTTTTCTTATATAATACAAAGGGATATTTTTTTTAAATAACACAAAGGTACAAATAAATTGTTTTTTTACTTTCATTTAAAGGGCATTCAACTGTCCGTCAATCACAATTTATTCCACTAATCTAGCATTCCCCGTCTCCAACATTTTCAGGTATCCTGGATTCGTATCTTTATGTGCCCCGTATTCCTTGCCCTCGAGTGTATTATAAAAGCGAATGTGAGTTTGTTCGTTTGTTATGCTTTCATGCCTGCTACTGCTCAACCGATCATCATGAAATTTATGATACATTGTCAGGGGTATTTAGAAAAGGACAAGGACCCTTCATTTAGAAGAAAAGTACAATTTCCGAGGGATAGTGAATTTTGATTGACAAAATCTACATTAACACGAACGAAGCCACGAGTAAAAGCTAGTCATTATATGTCGCCGTTCCCCGCAGATTCACTCCCGTTTATAGTAACTGCTCCACTCCTAAAGATCGAAGCGTGATGTTACATTGCCTCTACTATTCCTCGTCACTTTGGCTACCATATGCAAAAATATTTTTTCGAATCCGAATACTAGTTTCAGAGATTAGCGCGTTTAAACAAACAAACAAACAAAAAACTCTTCGACTTTATACGTGTTACCACTAACACGTATAAAGTCGAATAGTTTTTTGTTTGTTTGTTTGTTACGCCACCGTAACTAAAGTTTCGTGATGATCATTTCAATAGGTATGACGTGAAAGTGTAATAACAAACAAACTCACTGTCGCATTTATAATGTTAGTTAGGATTAAGATAATTGGATTGGAATCTCCCATCATATTAACAACAGTAGTAGACACAAATAGTACTTGACTACAGCAATTTTAGATTGGAAACATCAGGGATTAATAATATAAGTTCGCAATTATAACAAAAATCTATTACAGTGGCTATGAATTAACTGAATGTAAACACTAATCATAAATCATTTATTTGCTGATCAAGGGTATACAGTGGTGTTAACATTACATTCGACATCGTTCTCCTTAATCTACCTTTACTAGCATGCAAAATCATTTGTCCCATAGGCGCTGTTTTTAATTTGTCAAACCAAAACCATCCAAAAAGTGCCATGACTTTTTTTGCTAAAATACTAACAATAGGTAAAGCCGTGCGAAGCCTAGTTATAAAAAGAGGTCATAAGCGGGCGCACACGGACCGAAATATCATTAGTGGCAACTCACACTTTTGAGATTGTCATATTGATACAATAAATTCAAAGAGGTAAGGCTTAAAACACACTTATAGTAGCGTCCGAATTGTAAATGACATTGATACCGATACACTTAAGCTCGAGCAAATGAAGTGCGTCATTCAACATTATGTACATATATTTTCCTTACATAATTGTTGCAATAATCACGCATTGTGCGTCATAGGAATATTTGTGTCAAAATGATATTATATGAATGACAAAAAAAACTATAGCGTTTCTTAATAATTATTCTAAGAAATACTGAAAACTTCTTATAAAAAGGTGTTTTGGTAATTTTTACTTCTCTTTTAACTTAAAAAAATAGGTGCTCCAAAAATATTTATATATGTATATTTTAGAGTAAAATAACTCTAATAAAATAGTACCTTCACATTGTAGCTATAGTATGTACATTGATGAAATTGTACTAGATATTGTCTCTTTTAGAATTATTAAATATGAGTAAAAAAAGTGTGTCTTGAGCCTAAACAAAGATTCGAATTATAAATGTTAGCTTTTTAAACTTTCATGCCACAGGCAAAGGAAAGTTTTGTATTCGTACTCATGCCAATTTGCGTTTCTATACATATGCCTGTCAAAAATAAATCCTTTTGGCATTGTATTAACAATATTGGGAAAGTTTTTTAATGAATATTTCTTAATCAAAACGATAATAAAGATAAAAAATGGTTACAAACAATTGAGGTTACATACGGATATTGATTATTTTTGTTGCGCACTCTTTGCTTTGCCCTACACACCTAAAATAATACGAACACTGAGAAAGAACGTGTTGAACGCAGGAAGTAAAAGTTCTTACAAATTGTAGACAGAGCTCTGTCTACGTTACAAATGAAATTAAATTACCCACTAGCTGTATCCCGCGGTTTCACCCGCGAAAGTCCCGATGCCTGCCGTGGGAATATCGGGTTAAAAGTAGTAGCCTATGTGTTAATCCAGGTCTCCAACTATCTACATACCAAGTTTCATCACAATCGGTTCAGTAGTTTTTGCGTGAAAGAGCAACAGACATCCATACATTCATACATCCTCACAAACTTTCACGTTTATAATATTAGTAGGATAATGCTTTCGAGGTAAAAGTTAAAATTAATTATGCCATACATATTTCAATCACTACATTCTAGATTATGGTTATTAAGGTACATATGTTTTAAGTATGAGGTGCAGAAGAACAACATAGTAAATCAGTCAGCGTTTTCAGTCAACTTTTGTGGAACATAATCTTCTTACATAAGTTAAGAAGTTAATAATTAAGTAAGTCAGTCAATAAGTATTTTTAAACGTTAAAGACATATAAATACTTTTTTTAAATGCACGTAAAAAAACTTATCACCCGTCAATTTATTTACATGAATTTCGTACGTAAGTGAGTACGAAAATATTATATCATATCAAATATACTGATTGCACATCAGATTAACCAGAGCGTACAAACGTAATACTCACAGACTCAGACATATATTATAGGCTAGGATTGGGTTAGGTTAGAACTGCGACCATAACCGAATTCTATTTTAAAAGCACAAATTTTTGTAATAAATATTCGATATTTTGAACACCAGATGTATTAGTTATTATAAAAAAAGTTACACTTTTAAATTAATAGCGATGCTTATTTTACAACAATTATTTGAGTTACGAACTCAAATAATTGTTCATAAAATAATAATATTTTGAGGTAACTATTTTGCTGTGCACTCAGTATTTTTGATTAGGATTGGGATTTTTTTTACATAAAAAAGGAACATTTTTTATTTAACAGTTAAATACTAGCCATATAAAAGTATCCAGCCATGTAGGTATAAAAGAATCTAAGCACAGAACACATATACTCTCTACCGAGAGAAACTAAGCTCCTAAACAGATAATATACACATTGAAAAATCAACAGGATTATTGTTATGGCAAAACAGTTTTAGAATCAAGTGAATCGATTTTTTTAATTATTCAAAAGAAGGTTTAATTAAAAATCATCTACTCACTTAAAAAAATCTTTCATAACTAAAGTTTCAATAAAGGATATTAAAAATTCGTTATCAATGCGTCCGATCTATAAGGACCTTTTAAAAAAAACTATTTTCCTGGTTGATTAAATTTTATTGGTTACACAGATTATAATTAGTATTGATTATGATCTTATGGTCGTAAATCTTCACATTAAATGCGTGGGGTTTTACAATGGGTGTTTTAAAATTTTAAATAAGGTGTACTCGATGCATTCATGAATCGTAGATAGGATCGATAAGAAAAAAAAATCTATAATGTGAACGATTTTTCGATATTGTTTCCTTTAACATGTTGTGAAGTATGAATATCGGATATTTAAAAAAAACTTTTATTTTTTATTATTTTTTTGTTACAATGGGTACTACTACTGCCACACACAGGCTCTACAGCTTTGCTGAAGAAAACCAGATCAATCCAGATTACCTTGAAACCTTAAATGAGTTTGCATCCTGTTAAAAAATTAGAAATGGAAAAAGATATTCTTATTTATTGATTATACCGTTTCTGCCTCCAAAAGCTGTACACGTCACTAGCTGGTCTAGCTAGGCGTCGTCGTAGTGATTATTAGCGAATAGGAGTAAAACTCATTTGCGAATGTTGCTGCTGTTTTGATAACCACAATTCGAACATATTTTACAGAGCAGCATTAGAAATTAGGGGCAAGAATTCTTACAAGATAGCTTCTTTTCAAACAGGCTCCTATCTTTTTTTTAAAGATTCTACCTATTACTGTATGTGGCCGACATAAAAAAAATCTGATAGTCTTAAGGGTATTTGACCCTTCATCACATCACAGGATCTAAATACTTATTGTTGTCTCTTTCCAATTCATAATATTTACATTAAGAAATCTGCATTGTGAAAACCATTTTAAAATCGCCACTGTCGTCTGAGTCACATTGTGACACATTTAGGCCACCGATATGACCAATACTGAAAAACAATTAACTTCATTCGATTAAACCCAAATGTTTTATGTCTATTACGCTATTGCTTAATGTCTATTAATGAGTTTAGAATAAAAGGAGCAATGTACCGTTAAGTAAAGTTTCAATTGATGCTTAACTGTGTTCAAAGTCCGTCAATGTAGGGGAGAACAGACTGGGACGAACCACGCGTGGACATATTTTTAGACTACGTATCTTACATTATTATATTAGTCATTATTCTACTACGCCGGACAAAACCAATTTTAATAAATTTTGTCTATTTAAATTGTTTAAATTAAGAATAGTTTAGTCATTCTTTGTTTCAGAAGGGATGAAAGGGAGTATATTGACTGAATCCTACTAATCCCACTAATATTACAAATGTGAAAGTTAGGATAGAGGGATGGATGTTTGTTACTCTTTCACGCCAAAACGACTCAACCGATTGTGATGAAACTCGGTATGTAGATAGCTGGAGACCTGGATTAACATATAGGCTACTTTTTATCCCAATATTCACACGGGATCGGGACTTACGCGGGTGAAACCGCGGGGCGCTGCTAGTATTATAAACGTGAAAGTTTGTGAGTATGGATGTATGGATGTTTGTTACTCTTTCACGCCGAAACTACTGAACTGGTACTGAAACTGGTATGTAGATAGCTGGAGACTTCGATTAACATACTTTTTATTTAGATATTCCCACGGAATCGGGACTTGGAAACATAAATATTACATATTCAGGACTTTTATTATACAGTTTATTAAAGTGAGGTTTTATTTGCTGCATTAGATAACGATTTCTAAATAGTCTATGGTAAAACTTATGTTTGTTAGGGCTAATCTTTGCTTTCGCTTATTCGCACTCCTTTGGGCCAAGTTTAGTAGCAAACATATTACATTCCGTAGAAATATATTACATGTCGTTTGGGATAAAAACTTTATTAGGGTTCAAACACCTGCCGTTTGCATTACGCACATATTTTTATATATACCTACTAAGGTACGTGAAGTTGTGTATGGTCAACATGTACGACGAGGAACTTGTCCCCTTATAATAAGTAAACTCCACGTAGCTCTAACGAACCCTTCCATAAAGTTTCTGAGCCCTATCTTTTGTTCCTTGTAAATCCAAAGACAAAACTCAACGAAGCTTGTAGAATAATACCGTCCTTTAAATAGGACGGTCACCCTCCCCATCAGTAATTAATCAAACAGACGGTCTCTGAGATCCTAATCTTCTTATTGTGTCTGGCTACTGTTTGTTTATCTGTCACACCAATTGTACAGGAGCTGACACGAGTTAACCCTTTGAACATCGAGTTAAACTCGATGTTCGATAAACTCGGTCGGCGACTCGTTAATTATTAACTGTCTTTAATCTCGTTTTTGTCGTGAAACGTGCACTGAAGGATTACTGTGAGCTTTTGTTAAGGTGTACAAAGAAGTTTTTTTAAAGTAAAAGATACACTCAGACTGTCTCCTAAATATATATATTGTCGGCACATTAAAAACTCTCATTTATTTTATTAAAAATAGGGATAAACTATAATAGATGATAACACAGTTCACTATTTAATAAAAATAAGTTAATAGACATTATTTTGACTGGTTATGCCGGTAACGCAATACTATTGGTCGATTGATAAATATTAACGAATAGTGGCATTATAAAAGGGTAGAAAGAAGATGAGAACTTCACTTGAGTGCGAGACTGTTTCTGACATATATTGTTATATTATATATGTAACATTAAAAAAGGACATATCGATATCTATTTAAAAGAAAAACTAAGCCGGTTATAATCTTTAATAATTAAATTAGTTATTTGACCTCACGCTGCATATCCGCGTGAGATCAAATAACTAATTTAATTAGTTGTTTTGTATGTAAATAACCTTTTGAATTTGAAACGTGCGCAGATGTGTATCTGGATGCAATGCTGTTTTGTCCTAATAGGATTCATTGTGCAATATTCACTTGGACAAGCTATTACATCAAAGGACTTATATCAATGTTTGTTGTTTGCCAAAGTTCTTTTATTTTCATAGTAATGTATGTAATAATGTATTTACTGGGATATTAATTAATATTTAAATAAAAAAAAATGTGTGAATGTCAGTTCAATTCGTTGAACTAGTATTGTGGAGGAATGCGTGTCCCTCCAATACAAAGGGAGAATCCTCCGACCAGGCGACGTGATGATGAATTTGTAAGTAAGGCACTACATAAGTTTTGTCGTATGTATTGAAGATATCATAATATCGGGATTTGAAGTCATCCATCAACTCTACGTAATATTAAAAAGAAAATGTTAAGGCAAAGAATAGTTTGCTCTATTTTTTAAATAATTTTCTAAGTGAAAATGGCGGGCTCCTCTCGTTATGACGTTCGTGTAATTATTTTCTATAACTTTAAGCGTGGCTTAAATAAACAAAATTGTTTCGAGGAAATGAGTAGTGCACTTAGGGAAACTTGTCCATCTCTAAGGATCATAGAACTGTGGTATATTCAATTCAATCGCGGTAATTTTAACTTGGAGGATGATGCAAAGTCCGGCAGGCCGATAGAAGTCACTACCGATAAAACTATTGAGACTGCACGAAAATTATTGGAGGAAGACCGACATGTGACATATCGAAAGATTGAGGAAACCTTCAAGTTAAGTGAACCAACTGTTCATCGGATTCTTCACAACCATTTGAAAGTACGGAAACTTTGTTTACTCTAGATACCGCAGTTGATGACTGAAGCGCTGAGGGAGCAGCGTAAGACTTGGTCTCGTGATATATTAAAATAATTTGAAGGCGGCCGATCTAACTACTTAAGCTCGATTGTTACATGTGCTAAAACCTGGCTGTATTATTTCGACATTTCTTATAAATCCCAGAGTAAAGTGTGGCTGTTCGAAAATGAACCATCGCCGAAGTCTGCGAAAATGTCCCGATACGTAAAGAAAATAATGGTTGCTGAATAATTGAGGTCTATTAGGCAGAAGTTCCTCCTGTTATCCTCTTTCCCACAAAATACAGGCATGGCAATGCATGCAAAACACAGGCCATCTGGGTAGTTTTTTACAGCGAAAATGACTTAATATACTAATTAATTTTTACAAAAACTGTGGACTTATCCGCTTTCTCAACGATTACACATGTATAATACAGTACTCTACAAATCAGAAATGCAAGAACTAAAACAGAACAGTCATAACGTGGCCTACTCTCGCTTCAGTCGAACAATAGAGGGAAGTAGCACCATCTCCCCCGGAGAAAAACGAATAAGGTGAGGAGGTAGGTAAGGACATTTTTTAACCAAGCACCTTATATAACTTATACTTACTTGTGGCATCAAAAAATTATATGATATTTTGTACCCACGCCAACAATTTCAGATTTATACAGTCGTTATATTTCATAACATTTTGACTTTGTCAAGTTAAAACGTGTAACAAAGAAGAACAAAGCTTTAAATCAAGGCATTGTCAAACCTGCTAAAATACAGTGTTTGTATGTACTACAAAAAGTCAAAATTACAATACTTAATAAGCAGAGAGACACGTCGAAATTGTCCTTGGCCGCCCACTACGTGATCTCGATTACAATGAGACAATCGTTTATTTTTTTTTCTTGTCCGTTGAGGAAGGAATGCGGGGCAAAAACGCCAGCAAAAACAGCCACACGTGGTCCGAATATCACATACTGGATTCGATTTTTGAAGTTTGTTTAAAGATTATTTAGTCTCTGGAAGATGTTATTTGTTTAACAGACTATTTGGCAGTTTTGAATTACGTTTATCAAATTAACGATACTTTTATAATTTGTATTATAATGATTGTAACATCAGAACTGAAATGTTATAAAATAGTTGAATGAATTTTCAGGGCAACCTCTCAGCTCTCGCGTCTTGCGCGCTCTTCTGAAAAAGGGGGATGATTTATCTTTCCTTGAAATAGTCCTTGAAATGTGTAGCTTAGTCGCCACATTGCGTGTGTACGCAATAATAGGTCCGATGTCGGATGTCCGATGACCGTATAATTGTAGTCAATATGACTTCGACATAGTCGGGCTCTCGATGGGATGTTATGCAGAGATTTGTACACTGAATTAAAACCGTAGCTGGACACTTGCAACTCCAGGAACATCATTTGCGCTTACCGACACTATCAAAACATGTTTTTTTACAGCGCTTTACTTGTTTTACTCCAAATAATTGTTACATGTGGCGTTAAATTGTAATATTATCACCAAACACTGTTCACTGACTCATGCAGTGGTCACTGAAATGTCTTTCTACGTAAATCTACAGTCTAATTATACATGCCCTCGATTCCTACATACAATATAATGTTATCAAACGTGGTTGTATAAAACCGATGAATAGGGAGAATTGGTACCTACATAGCATGTTTACCCAGAATTTCATTTATATAATTAAATTTATTGGTATTTTGTTCATGTTCCTTCTAATTGAGTTATTTATTAATATTTATTAACCACTCAAGACACTCATCGTTTAATTTTTTTTTCCAACTCAAATGAGGTTTTAGGATTCCGTACGTCCAAATGAAAAAAACCAAGCCTATAGGATCACTCGTGCTTCTATCACAGCCAATTTGTTCCGAATCTACTGGACCGATTAAATTGTTTGGTACATATATCAATTCCTGCGACCCCAAATACAGATCGAATCTAACGAAAGAACTTGTTGTGAGGGTCTGAAATATACGTTTTTTTTTATATTAAGATTAATAATTTTAAAGTAAGTTAAATGCAAATTTTATAAAACTACTAAGATAAAAATAAAAAAAATATAGGAAATAAGTTATAGATCACAGGAAACCTAAAGTTTATGTTCTTAAAATGACATGTTAAATCTTATAATATTAAGTTTTTTTAAAAACATGGTGGTAGATACTTAGATACATATTCATCGTACCCTACTCTCTCCACGCGACTTTATGTATATATATATATATATATATCTTTTAAACCCCTAGTAAGTGTTTTTTGAAAGTAATATAAGGCACACAAATATATTATTCAACATTTACCACCATTTAAAACATTTGGCATCAAACTCTCATGCAGGTATTAATTTTCAGTGCCAGATTATCCATAAGGCAGTGTAGGCAACGGCCTAGAGGCCCCGCATCGGCTAGGGGACCCGCTCCTCCAGAAAAAGTGATATGTCTCAATGATTTGACTCTCTTTTTTCTGGAAAAGATTACTTTATTGATAAGACCGATTGTACTGTTTTTGTATACATTATTGTTTCTGCCTATTGTGTGCAATTTTTATTTTATTGAAGAGAGTGATGGCATTAATTCGCAATGTAATAAATAATCGATCAATTATGAAAAAAAAACTGTCAGTCGTAGGACTGCACGTCAGAAATGAAAATACGCTGTGGCAGAAAAACATATTTTTGGCAGTTACAAAGGGGTAAAGTGGACGTGTATTGCCGAGGGGCGCCCGACATAGATAATCCGGTCCTGTTAATTTGTAATTGTAGGTACAAGTTTAAGTACTAACTAGCTATTTGTGTTTGTATTATCTCTAACATGAGTAATATATCTAATATGAGTTGACTTTTGGAAAATACGAATGTATCTTTATATTCGTATCAATCATCGCGTATCAATAAAATAAAATTAAAATAATAAAAAAGTAAGATTTATTTGTTTTAGATATAAAGTAAGACCAAACACGAAACTTTTACATAAAATGGTAACGGAAAGTACATCAGTGACGCGTTCTCACTGTCGTAACTTTATCTGTTGCTATTTGTATGTATATTTGCATTTATCTATCTTTTTGATAAATAAGTTAAAAGAAAATGTTCTGTTGGTGATATTGTCCTCATTGATTTTTATGACTGCCGGGTACGTGTGAGTACACTCAAAAAAAAAAGTAAAAGCTCAACCAGTGTGTACTATTTCGACATTAACATCATGTTGTGAACTAACTATAAGCCGTATACGACACTTTCACTTAGAATAAATTAGTCGTTACGAACATTTATATACAGATTATACTAAACGGGTGACAAATGAAACACATGATTATGAAAAAAATTACGTAATTTAAAAGCGTAAGTTACTCGGAAACTTTCTCTTGCAACTTAAATTTACTTTTATGTCTGGCGTTTACTTCATTCGTGATGAAGGCAAACTGCGGTTTGTTGGGAACTTAAATGTAAGCAAGTAGCGGACGTAAAAACTTACGTCGGTTGTAATAATCTATTTCATAAGACAACTATTCAATTGAATGTACCCTTCACCTTTTACTAAAAGGGAACTTAAGAGTCCTTTTAAGGGTTTTGCTCAGGATACTGGAGTAAGTTAATATTAACATGTTATAGTTAATAAGATAAGTTGTTATATTAACATATTCTATTTCAATTCTTATCTATCTAATGAATCCTTACAGTATTAAAGTCAGCATTAGTCTAGTTTCGGTTAAGACAGCCGTGCGTGAGGTGTCTCAAGTTATTATAGAAGGTGGGAGCAGCCTGATTTAGTGAGTGATACTCATTTCCCAGGAACAGAAATCACAAATGCATTTTGGAGTAACATCTGGGCAAGGCCTGTCACTTACGCAGAGTTCGTGTGAGTCGATTGATAACATGGAGCCAATATCAATATCTAACATTGATGTAGTTTTATTATTATTATTATTAAATTGGTAATGTTACTTAATTTTGCTCTACTGCTTTATAAGGTGTGATTGTAATAACTATTTTTTTTCTTTTGCCAAGATGCAACAAATCGCTATATTTTTATCACTTACACAGTAATAATAACTATTCAGATTATTTCACTATCGCCTTACAATAGAATGAGAAAAAATGTAAAATGTTATCTCTTACTTTATACCACACTTTATTTAAATACGAGTACACGAGTAGACGAGTATTACAACACTATAAGTATCGGGGATGGAATATCTTAAAATCTTTTTGATTGAAAACTCCTTGGTTTTAAAAATTGAATACCATTTATTTATTTAAAAAGAGATTCTCGGTCTTATCACAAGGTTTTGTCAATTTTGTTTAGTCGTTGAGAAAATGGAATTGACTCGAGAAAATTCAAGAGCGATGATTTATTATGACTTTCGAAGTGGTTTAACGCAAAAAACAGTGTGTTGACCGAATGATTTCTGCATTTGGTGATGAAGCCCCATCCAAAACCACAATTTATCGCTGGTTTGCTGAATTTCAACGTGGACGTGTCAAGCTCAGTGATAATCCCTGTCAAGGTCGTCCAAAAACTGCAGTCACCCAAGAAAACGTTAATGCTGTGCGTAAGCTGATTGACACGCAGGATCCTCAAATGCTGTATACAACATCTTATCAGGTGACGAATCCTGGATATACGCGTACGAACCCGAAACGAAAAACCAGTCATGAGTTTGGGTGTTCGAAAATCAGTTAAAGCCAACAAAAATTGTTCGTTCACGGAGTGTTGCAAAAAAAATGGTGGCCACGTTTGTCTCCAAAACCGGCCATGTTGCGACTATTTCTCTTGAGGGACAAAGAACGGTTAATGCAGAATGGTATGCTAGCATTTGTTAGCCACAGGTCGTTTCTGAACTCCGTAAAGACAACTGCAACCGCCGCATCATCCTCCATCACGACAATGCGAGTTCTCACACCGCGCACAGAACAAAAGAGTTTTTAAACCAAGAAAACATAGAATTATTAGACCATCCGCCGTACAGCTGCGACCTAAGCCCTAATGATTTCTATACTTTTCCTAAAATAAAGAATAAATTGCGTGGTCAGAGATTTTCATCACCTGAAGAAGCTGTGGACGCCTACAAATCGGCCATTTTGGAGACCCCAACTTCCGAATGGAATGGTTGCTTTAATGATTGGTTCCATCGTATGGAAAAATGTGTCAAATTTCGCGGAGAATACTTCGAAAAGCAATAAATACATTTTTAAATAGTAATGTTGTGTCACTTCCTTGATTCCCGAAATTTTCAGTGCCGCCCTCGTATTAGCCCTTTGATATCGGTCAGGTTATTTCATGTTTGTTGGCAATTCTTGAAACAATTCTAATTACTTTTTCGACTATAGCCGGTGCTCCCTTATGACATTAAAGGTCTAACCACACATTACCGGGCCGTGCCCGGGACTTGACAGGGCCGTGGCCGTGCTGAGACCGTGCATCCGTATTCCGTCCGGGATTTTCTGTTCACACATGTCAGGGACGTGACCGTTTTTACTTACCTTCGCAATTTAATTTTTGTCCGATTTCATTACATATATTATTTTTATACCTAGAATCCATATATTTGGGGTAAGAGAAGTCGTACAGTCTCTTTAAAAAAATCGTCGTTTATTTCAAAAGAAATTATCGACAACGTGCAATGAAACTATCGAAACACCTGCGCACGTCACGCGGCGTTGTTCCGGACATGACGTGTAAACAAGTCCACATAAATTGTACGCACCGATATTTTTTAGAGCACTTGACCGAGTACGGCTCGGTCACGTCACGGGCACGTCCCGGTAATGTGTAAATTGACCTTAATAGTCATAGCATTCACATTTACTTGTGAACCACTCATATCGCTTCTGACTTCTGTATTCATTTATTTTTATTTGAAATTATTTTTGAGCTTTTAAAACCAAAAAAATAAGCATCGAAAGGAAAACCTCTTCTTTTGTTTTTGATGGTTGAAAACGTCACGACTGCCTTACAGACGGAATCACTGATTTGGGGCATGCCCGCGGCAGAATTTGTATTTCCTTTAGTACCAAAACAACACTTTAAAAAATATACGGTGCTTTTGTTGACGAGAGAGAGAGACAATTTTCAACAGTTCACGTCTTATGGGTGAGATGACGATGACGACGATTATGGCGGTGGTGATGATGATAAATGATGATGATAGAGTTACATGGCAATGTTAACAAGGCACGAAGTCCGCTTTTACTTGTTCAATGTTGAATAGAAATTCGAAATAAAAAAAAAATATTAAAGAACTAGTAAGATGTGGGTACTTTGGAAACATTCAGTTAAATACTTAAATCCTATTAAATCATCCTTAAATCCCAAATCACTGCATATGATAAAACAAAGTCCCCCGCCGCGTCTGTCTGTCTGTCTGTTCGCGATGAACTGAAAAACTACTGAACGTATTTTCATGCGGTTTTCAGTAATAAACAGAGTGATTCATGAGGAAGGTTTTGGTGTATAATTTGTACCCGTGCGAAGCCGGGGCAGGTTGCTAGTACTCATCTAAAATAATGTTCTCTCAATAAGACGCCATTCTCTATGGCTATGTTTTATTTAACATGTTACGGTTTATTTACAGTTAAGCAATGAAATGAAGACGCGTAATTAAGGTCTCGCACAAAGGTTACACAGAACATTGACAAATTTAGTCATCACCTACATTTGAAATAACAGTTACATATTTCCTAGTTCACACACAACAATACAACACTAGATATTACGTTAGTTGTGTGTTGGTACTAATCTCGGTTAGGATTATATAGAATTATAGTTTCGAACTCTCGGCCGAGTCCCTAAATCACGCGAAATGTGCTTTGATTTATCAAGGAATATAAAATTGTGGAATGGTAGTCTGAAACAAAGTGTATTAAATTATCATCGTAGCACCAATAATCACAAACGATTCGTTTTGCTTACGGTCGGTAAAATTTTCCTTGAAAATTCAACGAAATTTTACCGTCCGTAAACAAAACTAATCGTTTCTTGATTATAAGAACGCGGTATTATTCATCAACGAGGACCGCGTGATTTCTTCTGCTACAACTGAATTACTTCAATACATCTATTGTTGTGTATTTTATTGTGTCATATTATTACAGTTACACCTAAACGCACTTATGACATGTGTCATATATGTCTTATGACATCTTTATAGTTTAAGTAAATAATAAATAGAAAGTTTGTGTAATAAAATAGAAACTCTTACGAACACATTGTAACTGATGCAAGCTAAATAAACAAGATTTTTATGTAGTATGCACATAAAAATCTTGTTTATTTAGCTTGCATGATTTCATTTTTTTTAGCTAGTTTGTAAGTACAACTTAATTGTGTAGTTATCGTCACTATTTTGTTCACTCTACTCTCACACCATCCGACGCACTGCAGTTTCAAACCGAATAAATACATGATTCTCAGACCGGATATTCATAGTATATGTATGTGTATGTATATGTATGTATGTATAAGTATTAGCATATTATGTATCAGTATAATGTGTGTATTCCATGTAATGTGTATATTTAGTTAATAACTTGACAAATCTTATTATTATAAAAACCTTTAAATTCGTACCCTTTACCATATATTTGCACCTACCCACTCTTTATTTCTGAATCACCCCAAGGTTGACTGGCAGAGAATGCCTAAGGCATTAAGTACGCCTTGTACAATATGTGCATGTAGTCTTAATAAATAAATAAATAACTAAAATCTTCAAAATTAAGTAAAAATAAAAACTTTTACCTTATTTTTTAAACATTTTATACTATCCAAGCACAATAAATCTAAGCTGGCCTTTCCTCAACACTCGAGTTAGGGCAATTACAGACGCGACAGCGGACCCACTGTTATTATATCATTAAGGCCCCGGTACATTGAAACATTCCAAAACTGGGACTTGAAATCATTACTGTGGTTTTCATAATACATAAGGCGAGCGGAATTCTTGTTACCCATATCGGCGAATGCAATTAATTCATTAGGTTAGTAATCTTGTGTATGTGTGTGTTTTGCGAATTAAAGGGTATGTTCCGATATACACTGAGAGCACTGTTCATGCGGTTTTCACCAATATATAGAGCGATTAAATGAGGAAAGTGTAGGTATAACATTTGTTAGCGTTTTGTGTAAAATGGTTGAAATATGACGATGATTGTTGAAGATGTCTCTGCTATCCGTGCGAAGCCGGGCGGGTTGTTAGTTAAAGTTATAACAAAGAGGTAATAGAAGAGTATAATGATTGTGACAGTATTTTTTAATTAAGATGACAAAGATGTGCTAATCTTTTCAATTGATTCTTCTGTACGTACAAACAACACGTTACTGCAAATAAATATTATTATTATTCTTCTTACTTTACCGCCACTCCTTACCATCGATGTGATACCTTTAACATAAATTACTTTAGTCATCTCATCAGTCGTCGGCATAATTTCAAAAGAACCACACCTTGATTTTAAACGATCAAGTTGAGCAAGCAATTTAATAAGTAGTAGTACCAACCTACCTAGTATGAAATTCATAATGCCAGTTCTTCTAAAAACTATCTATGTATATATATATATATATCGCAATCTCCTAAAGTTCTTTACACATGGTTTTGAAATTTTTACACAACGTTTTATTAAAAAAATAAATATAAAATCCATGCATGTTACCGTTTATCCGGTCATTGTTTTGCTTTCACGTTGTAAGGAAAACAGAGAAGGAGATTGAAAAACACAGAAGAAAACAGAGGTACCCTGTACCTTTCATCAAGAAAATAGTATCTACTGTTTCCGAGGGATGGACAAAATAGTTTTACGCGAGCGGAACCGCGGGCAAAAAGCAGTTTAACTATATTTAAAGCTCCGTTTAAAAATATAGTAACCACAAAAATATACTGTCAAATCTACGTCACAGACACTGATTTACATCAAAATGTCGTAAAGCTTAATTTTTTTTTGTGCGAACTCTATCAGTAGGTACAAGTCGGATTTAAAAATAGATTTTTGCAATTTGAGGACGATTTTAGTTAAAGCAATCGCACGTCAAAATCCAATCAGAGAGGTACCCGTGAGGCGGATATAGGGGAGGGGGACAAAACTTAAAAGTTTTCGACAAGGCAAAGGAAAATGCGGTTGCTTTGAAGTTTTTATACAAAATCAAAAAAAAAATGTCAAAAGTGTTTCATTCGGATGACTTCGGATGAAATTATAAGCTTTTAGCTCTTCTCTCTCTCTCTCTCACTCTAGGAGGACCATGTGTAAGATGTCCTAAGTGATTAATATTATTAGTACCTGAATACCTAATAATCTGAAATACCCAAAAGCTAGACGTAACTGAATAGTTAACTTGTATAATTATCTATTCACAAATAACACCAACGATTCCATGTAGCTGAGTAGGTTTGTATGGTGAGACAAAAAAATATAACCAGTACAAAAATAATGTTCCGTCTATGCACTATGATATCACTACATATTATAAAACCAAGTGCCCCGCCGCGTCTGTCTGACTGCCTGTCTGTTCGCGATAAACTGAAAAACTACTTAACGGATTTTCATGCGGTTTTCATTAATAGACAGAGTGATTCATGAGGAAGGTTTGGGTGTATAATTTGTTAAAATTTTGTGTAAATTGATTGAAATATGATGATGATTGTTGAAGATGTCTCTGCTACCCGTGCGAAGCCGTGGCGGGTTGCTAGTTACCTATAAACACCTATATAATATGATTGGCTACCAACAATAAGAAAATATTTACATTATTCGTACATCGAATGACGGGTCTACGCAAAAATGTAACATTGAATACCAAACGGTAATAATCTTGTCAAAAAATTTCACGCTTATTAGACAGCCTATTATGGAAGAAACGTATCATAATGAGATCTGTTATGACAAGGCCAAATACAGTATATACGTGTCAACCTACAACATGGCTGTGTCTGTGATGGATTGGTCAGAAACGTAATATGTTATGAATCTTAAATATGTATAAATGTAAAATAATTATAAATGTACTTATAGATTCTAGGAGCTGAGTGGTCTTATGGCACCCGGCTCTAAACATTTCACTTGGCACTGTAACAATACATTCAGAAAAAATGTAATTATGCAAAAACTCACGTCTTAAGCGGTCCCTATATGATCATGCGGCAGGACATGCTGAATCATCATGCTGCATAAAAGCCCATTGAAAGTCTATCATGCAGCTTGATAATTCGCTTGGTATAATCATTTTATTCAGTCGATAGAGATAGTACAGTGAAAAGTTCTTCTGCGCTGGTATGGAAATTACTTTGTCAAAGGCAGATTTATAAATAAATAAATTTATAAAAATAAAAGGAATTGTCAATCAACTGCCAGCACGTAGTTTGCATGTCATGCACTTAGTTTGCATGTCATTCGGATCAATTAATACAGTAAAACGGTCATGCATGCATGAGATGAGACATGATCGTCTAGGGAGCGTTTTAGACCAAGAGAATACGTAATTCCCACTCCTGAGACAATGATGAAAATCTTGTCACCTATGTAAAATGATTGAGAAAAGAGATGGAAAAATTTCATTTGAATAGCATTTTCAGTAAAACTTCAGTATAACCACCCTTAACTGCATCTTGGGTCATGTTGTGGACGATAACATTTATTGCCGATGGTGGTGTATGTGTCGGGTCGTTCGGCTCCCTTCAATGTGGTTGATCTGTACGATGGCCGGTGTGTGCGTCATGCTCGTGAACGCGTGCCGTTGGTCGGGGCTGGTCATCTCCGGACTGCTATTACTTAAATATGTATAGTAGCAATTAGCCGGCTATTTATATTTTAGAATAATATTCAAAATATTGTAAAAAACATTTTGAAAAAGAGTGTCCTTGGAGTTTCTTGCCTGTTCTTCTTCATAGGATCTACTTATTGGAACAGGCAACTAGTTTCACGACACAACTGACTTAGTCTGACTGACTCCTGCTGTTGATAATTCAAAAATACCTATTATTGGTTTAATTGAAATAAATAGTTTTGAGTTGATTTGATTTGATATTTAATGTTAAATTATGACGGACATGTGAAAAGAAATCAATGCAATCAAATCATAGATTTGAATTATAAGATTTTTAAGACCAAGATTATTTGTTAAGGCTTTTAATTTAATCGTCTTTTACTAATTCTGGTCTTATTAAGATATCTTAACATTCCCATATAAACCTATAAAGATTATTACCATCATTTTAACTGTCGTTAAATGAACAAAAACTAAAATTTAGAACACATTTTTTAATAAAATATAATGAACGTTGTAGATACCTATTTCCTTTTATCAGCTCAAACATACATTCAATTAAATTGAAGAATGTCGTTATTACAATATAAATCATTTGCTCAAGGTTGTTTCGGATCGTATAAAGGGTCAGTCAGACATGTTCACTGCAAAGATATAGACAGAACTTGTTTGTAAATGTGAGCCAGTCGATTTGGAAGTTGATACCTCGAATAGGTAGATTGTGAAATTCGGCTTTAAGATGACTATGTCACATCTTAAACTAGTTCTGTCAGTCATGTAGTAAGTAGGCTTATGATGGAAAGTCCAGCTAGTCATAACAGCAGCCAAGTGCCAATCGTGAACCAGAACAGTAGAAATGTTGTTTCTTAAATTAATATCTTAGTAGACTAAATTATAAGTAGATGACTTGATGGATCCAGCTCTGGAAATCAGTACACTATGTCCATAAAAATGCCGTTAAGTTCTACATGTATATGTAACTACTGGATTTTTTATACAACTAAGTTGTCAAACACACGGCCCTCCTGATTCTAAACGGTTACTGTTGCTTTATAAAATGCAACACCGATGATGTCACTTGTGTTCTGTCTGTTGTTTTACTAGTGGAAGTAATTTTACCAATGGCTTAAGACACCACGCATACGGCTGTCTTCCCAAACTAGGCAGAGCCTGTACTATGGTAATCCGACTGCTGATAAACATACTTGTTTATTTCTAAAACATAAACATACAAACAGTTCGAGTTCGGGTAGAAATCTTGCTTCTTTTATTTTTTTACTTTTCATAAAATATGAAGCCGTAAAAAAATCAAGCTAAGTCAACGCAATCAAAAGACACGACCAATAAGCTTTAGATTTTAACTAATTTCAACATTTCGCAGGTAAATCAAAACCTATAGGGTACTTCCTATTAACCTAGAATCATGAAATTTAGTAAGAAGCAAGGTCTGACAGCAAGTAAAGGAAAAAACTGACAGTCGTTAACTTGATTTTATATTATATAAAAAATTGTTTTTGTGATTACAAACTTATATTTTGCGGTTGGAAAGTTGACGTTGTAGTACATCGATGTATGGGAGAGTATTTTTAAAACCGTAAAGGTAAGTTTGTCTCTCGAAAAAGACGGGCAAAAATCTTTGATTATGAGTACATACAAGTTTGTTTGCTTACGGAAACCTCGATGTGCGAGTCAAACTGGCACTTGTCCGGTTTTTTTTTTTAAGACTACTTCAAACAAAACGTCCGGACTAAATGTAAATATTCCCTAAATATACATATAACAAGTCACTTAAAATTGCACTGTAATAACTCTTATTGGTGAATAAGTTTAGAGAACATTGTTTTGATTTGTTTATTATGAAATATTTATGGTCGTACTCACTCTAATGGAAGGAGCTGTGTTTGATAGAACCACACCCATCTTTGTTAGGCCATTATGACCAGTATTAATGCTTATAATAGATTTATTCTGTTCAGATTAAAACAACAACCATTTGATTTATTTGAACTAATCTACTAATATATCTACATGTTTGACTGGTCTATATTATTTTATAGATAAAGAGCTGGTTCGTCCGATTAATCTGATTATGTAGGTATATTGTTACTTAAGAAAAATACGGATTACAATTATTTGCGTAATTGAATTTATAAAGTACATAAATGGCGTGTAATGGCTGCCGGAAGCGGACGAGGTTCGCAAACCACATTTAAAATAACAATTGTCATACTATAAATCAAAGTTGCCATGTAATAAATATAAAACAATTTTAAAAGCAGATATTAACTGAACATTGTTTAATTACAGTTTAATATAAGGTGAAGCATTTGTAATGTTTTAGTACATAGTCATCATCCCTCGAATCTTTGAAACTATGATAACCCTCCCAAGTGGCAGTAGGTCTAACGCCCTGATTCCGCACATATAAAAATGGATAATAGTTATTACTTCTCTTTAGTCGTCAGTCTAATTAAGTTACCGAAATTCGTAAAGTCTAAATAAAGATAGCACTTATATACACTATACAAAGCTAATCTGTTTTCTATCTAACTTTATTTGTTGTTATTGTTTTTTCTTTTCACAAATGAGCATAGATATCTTTACAATACGAGGCCCATACTAAAAAGTTTATTTTAAAGATTGTATTTAAAAACCAATATTTGTATTCTGCTTGAGTATTTTTCCTAGAACAGTGGGAGTAACTGGTCGTCCTTGAAGGTCGTCAGCCACGTGCATGCTCGTAAATAAACGCACACACGGGGCCCTTAGAACAGTTCGAGTATAACGTGGACCGGTTGTTGTACAAATTAATGTAGTACATGCGCGTGCGACTGTGGTTGGGTGGGAAAATGTCGCCGGAAAGGGAGTTTGGATTTATAGTTAGTTTTATATGGACTGTCTTGTTCATAATACATATGGTTAATTTTTTAGAATATTAATGGCATCATCCTCACACATTAGGACCTAAATGGTCGCGCACGGTGCGGTTCCAGAGGAATTTCCTCCCGCGAACGCTTCGGCTGTGGAATGACCTCCCTGCTGAGGTTTTCCCGAAGGACTACAGGAGGACTACTAAAGGAGTGTATAGGTTTTAAAGTGAGTAGCAACGCACATGCGAGTCCTCTGGAATGACAAGCGTTCATAGGCTACGGTAACCGCTTACCATCAGGCGTATGCTTATTTTCCACACGTAGTATAAGAAAAACTAAAAACATAGCAATAGGTAGGTAGTATGTCCCGTATAACATAACATGCAAATAAAAAGAAAGAAATATGTATAAATAAAAATATAATACGAATTTGTGCTCGACTGTACGTAAATGGATTGCAAAATATGTACTGTCGCGCTTACGTTAACTGAATCACAAATGTGTTGAGTAATGTTTGTAAAACTATGTTTAGGGAAAATTATTACTACATGCATATATTCTAAGAACATGAAATATATGTAAGTAGGTAATAGAGCTTTGTAACAGGCTATCATGTCTTTCTTCGTTTGAAAACAAAATGGCCTTTTACGATTAGCTGCATCCACCATAGGGCTGGTAGCTTACTAACCAGCCTGTCTGTGGAATGATAAATTATTTGAAATGAAATTTATTATCCATACAAATATAAAGCACTGATAACTTTGATGGTAAACGTTAAAAAATCATCTATAGAATTAAAGTGTCTCGTAAATATATTATTAGCATTCAAATATTCTTATGATATTATCATCAAAACAATTTTGAGCATGAAATAAGCAAGGTTTATCTAATTAGTATTACAAAATAGACATTGAGAACAAGAAATTATAACAACATCGTTGATACCATTTACATAACCTAGAGAAGGTAAAAGTGCTCACTGCTTTCATACGCAAAGAAAGACAAATTTTTCCCTAAACTTAATCCCTTTCTGTAAAACGTTGTACATAGGCTGCACTAAAGGTATCGGGAATGGAATATTTCCACTGTTTCTGTCATATTAAAATCTTTTTAATAGAAAACACCTTGGTTTTAAAAATCGAATACCATTTATTTATTTAAAAAAAGATTCTCGGTCTTATCACAAGGGTTTGTCAAACTTGTTTAGTCGTTGAGAAAATGGAATTGACTCGAGAAAATTCAAGAACGATGATTTATTATGACTTTCGAAGTGGTTTAACGCAAAAACAGTGTGTTGACCGGATGATTTCTGCATTTGGTGATGAAGCCCAATTCAAAACCACAATTTATCGCTGGTTTGCTGAATTTCAACGTGGACGTGTCAAGCTCAGTGATGATCCCCGTCAAGGTCGTCCAAAAACTCCAGTCACCCAAGAAAACGTTGATGCTGTGCGTAAGCTGATTGAGGAAGATCGACATGTGACATACCGCGAAATTCAGGCAACTTTAGACATTGGCATGAGTCAAATACAAATAATCTTGCATGAACAATTAGGTGTAAAAAAGTTGTTTTCCCGATGGATACCGCATTCGGTCTGTGAAGAGCAAAAAGCGCCTCGCGTTACTTGGTGCGTCAGAACTCTCGAAAGATTTCACGCAGGATCCTCAAACGCTGTATACAACATCGTATCAGGTAACGAATCCTGGATATATGCGTACGAACCCGAAACGAAAAACCAGTCACGAGTTTGGGTGTTCGAAAATCAGTTAAAGCCAACAAAAATTGTTCGTTCACGGAGTGTTGCAAAAAAAATGGTGGCCACGTTTGTCTCCAAAACCGGCCATGTTGCGACTATTTCTCTTGAGGGAAAAAGAACGGTTAATGCAGAATGGTATGCTGGCATTTGTTTGCCACAGGTCGTTTCTGAACTCCGTAAAGAGAACTGCAACCACCGCATCAGCCTCCATCACGACAATGCGAGTTCTCACACCGCGCACAGAACAAAAGAGTTTTTAAAGCAAGAAAACATAGAATTATTAGACCATCCGCCGTACAGCCCCGACCTAAGCCCTAATGATTTCTATACTTTCCCTAAAAAAAGAATAAATTGCGTGGTCAGAGATTTTCATCATCTGAAGAAGCTGTGGACGCCTACAAAACGGCCATTTTGGAGACCCAACTTCCGAATGGAATGGTTGCTTCAATGATTGGTTCCATCGTATGGAAAAATGTGTCAAATTTCGCGGAGAATACTTTGAACAGCAATAGATACATATTTAAATAGTAATGTTGTGTCACTTCCTTGATTCCCGAAATTTTCAGTGCCACCCTCGTATAATACAAACCACACAAATTAAACCACATACGTTACAGTACTTTAAAATCCCACCGCTAAAATAAACTTGCAGGTACCTACTTTGAATTGAGACGTCCCCATGTTGTCAATATTATTGAAAACAAACGTGTTCGAGTGGAGCCGGTGTACGAAGCAGGTGCTATAAATTGACTACTTCAACACCTGGGCTTATGGATGTTCGGGTTTATTTTTACTTAAAAAACAGTTTCTTTAAAGAACATATGAGGTGGAGGGTTCAGCAAAATATGCTGAAAAGAGTTTTATATTTGGAAGTTGACGGGTGCAAGAGTAGACGATAGAGGACGACCTAAGAAAAGATGAAGGAAGGGAGTTAGCAGTGAAATGACGAATGATAGAAGAGAATAGAAGAAAAAAACACATTGCGCTGACCTCAAAAAAATTTGGGAAAAGGCAACAAAATTATGACAGTTTCTTTAAAGGAGCCAATTCTTTAGTAATCACCAAGAGATAATGTATCATTGCCCTTTTTCGTGTATTTATGGTGTACTTCCTTACACCTCAGTCAATTCGACTACACGGTTTTGTGAGGCTTAGAAATATTTACTTATCGCTATTATTATATACTACTAGCTACCCAGCAACGCATTGCTGTGGCAGCAATAAAATTATAAAAAAATAATCCTATCTTTTAAGTTGAACTAAACTGCGCAAAATATCATTAAAATCGGTTCATTAGTTTAGGATTTCATCACGAACAAACAATGTGACACAATTTTTTTTCATAATATAGCTCTTGCCCGAGGCTTTGCTCGTGTGGTTGTAAACTTTGTTAATTAGTTAAGGTGTCCTCGGGAAAAGTAGTGGGTTTCATGGTGATCTGTTGAGTAGTAATTGCGTGAAAACGAAACAAACAAACTCACAATCGCATTTATAACAAGTTTCTACATTAGATGTCTGTTGGAGAACTTTGCCACAGAGTTACTAAACGGAATTCTTTCGTTGTCAGAAAATTTATAAATACACAATAAATCTTTACATAGGTATTTGTGTGCGTAGTTAGACTATTTACAAAGAAAAACATAATTTTATCTTCAAAGAAATGTATAATATATTGTGGAAGATATTAAACTTTTGTAAAGTTTATTTTCGTAGAAGGCGGCATCCAGAGTATTTCCCTTCTCTGACAAAATAATGACCATGAATTATAGACATGTTTATTCTGAGTTATGGGAGCAATTGTTTTACATCAGACTAAACTATCTCTACACAGAAACACACGCTGCATATGTATTGATTTATATTATCTTTATAGCTATGCCTAGGATTTTATAATTCTCTTGAACTCTTTGATCTATTATGGATAAAAAATCGTTTGATTGGCAAGACCATTCGTAATAAGACAACAATTTTGAATCTCGAATACAATTTGCAAGCTATAAGACTGATAGGGGTATACCACTTATAAAACGGTTATCTGTACTATGAGTTTAAAAGTGTTCGCTTGCCAAAGCTACTTATAATAATGTCAGGTAGGGATGTGAGACTGTGGCCGACACCCCTTGACATGTTGTTAATAAGCTTGTTAGTAGGTGGACCGAGTGTTTATTCCACATCCTGGTAATTCCACGAATAACTATAAATTGTGTATGGTAGCAATTGAAGTATGAAATAAATAAATGAAAAAGCTAGATTTTTTTTTTAATATTCATTTGTATTCTTGTAAATCCTTATATTAACGTTGTCGTTGTTAATCTCCAACAACTTGTGTTGCAAAAGTGTTGGTTTAAAGACCCATTAAAAACATAAAAAGTGGAAAAAATTGTAATGATTGTTTTTTATTTTTCATTAAAATTTTATTATTTTTAACAATCAATCAATTTATGGAGAACGCAATATTACATTTAATATATATATTTCTTAAAAGTAGAAACAATATACAATTATGGACAGAAGTATTATCGTTCCATATGGATGGAGCAATATTTTTTTCTATAATGTTTAATGTTAAGACACAACAAGACTACGATGTAATGAATAAATCAGCCACTTAATGGATTCCCCTTAACAATTTACCTTAAACGCTGCTGCTACTGCGACATTACGAAGTTTTCAAAGCAACAGATTATCTACTTTTATCCTTAGGTCTATTATGATATAAAGGTCAGTGGAGTTTTAAAGAGCATTTTAGTTACGCATGAAGTGGCTCATTAGTAAAACATTACCTTTCATCCTTTCACGTTTCTCTACCAGAGAACACGGTTCATTAAAAAGTAAATATAAAATGTTTGGTAGATTTTTTTTTTTCATAGTATAGGGGCAAACGAGCAGACGGGTTACCTGATGGTAAATGACTACCGGCGCCCATGAGCACCTGTAACTCAAGAGTCACAAATGCGTTGCTTGCCTTTAAGGTGGGAATAGGGGAAGTGGTGAAGAGGGGAAGAGGAGAAGGGGGAGGGAAGGGTAAAGGCATTTAGATAACTACACTTACTTCTTAAAGGTGTGAATAGGGGAAGAGGGGGAGAGGGGGGAAGAGCAGGAAGACGGGAGATGGGGATTAGAGGGGAGGAGACGGGGAGAGGGGAAGGATAGGAATAGGGTAGAGGGAAGGGTTAGGGCCTTAGGTAACCTCACTCACGCGGCGAAAAGCATTGCAATCATTGTTTCACTGCCGGTTTTCTGTGAGGAGTGGTATCGAGCAGAGTCGAGTCGACCCATACGTGCCGAAGCATGGCTCTCCCACGTGTAAAGTCCGTTCTAGACGTATTTTGTGTCATTAAAATAATGTCTAAAATGTTCTTCACTTCTGGAAATATAAATACCCCTTCCAAGTACACAAATGTAACCACAAATACAGTCTATAGGTTTATAATATTTATAATATATCGATTTAATATTCATTGAAATAATAAAACAAAAAGCATCATAAATTCAAATTATACAATTATATTGAATTTGTATAAAGGACACGTATAGGGATCCCGAGTCGTGTCGGTTACACAGGAACTCACAGGACGACTCCTCACTGCTGACAAAGGGACCTTCTTAGAACGTTATTGTTAGAAAACGTGTAAAACTGTCATCGATGCTTTTATTTCCGATCGTTATGCTATGTTGGAATTTCTAATAAAATGTGTGTGTGAAAAGAAAAAAAAGAGAAATGTGTTTCTGAAACGGAAGTGTTCTGAATATAAAATTTGAACGATGGAGACATGCTCGATGAATATTTCAAATAAGGAATTAATTATTATTGAAGTTTTACTTCTTTTGGCACGTTAGGGAAAAATTATGAGAGTAAATTTTTACGATGCGCGCGCAACCGTCACGAAAACCCGACACCCTGAAGTTAGCTAGTCAACATTTTAGTTTTTAAAAAAAGTTACCAACTTCACGATATTTATTCAAGTGTTTCTGAACCTACAACACGTGTTTTGTATCAGTCCAAATAAAATATATCTATATATACATAAATATATAATTTTTCAAATAATATATCGTGGTGTGGTAACTGATATTTATTAATAATTTATTGATTCAAAGATAATTTACTTATAAGTGATATAAATGGTTTTTACATATTACTTTGAGTACGTTTGTAGAATTTGAGGTTAGTTGACGGTATATATTATTTATTATGATATTTAAATAAACTTTATTTAACTAGCGCCAAAGAAGTATAACTTCTTACGTGCGTACATAAGTACACACACACTTTTTTATCAATTTAAACATTTAATTACTGTATTTTGATTGGAGGAATGACCAATGTTCGTGGTGGCTACTAGTGAGGCAGTTATCCCCGGACCCCGATTATGTATTTATATTTATTACGTATTAAATATATTTTTATAATTATGTATATCGATAGATTGTATCAAATATACTTATGAATATGTTATATTATGTCCGTTACTGAGATCTGCTTCACCCGTTTAACTACTAGGAAGAGAAAGCTGATTTCTTTTCCTTAGTGTCCACAAGTTGTGCTTATGGACACTAATGCTGACTGGCAAGGTGCAATGGCTCCTCTAGAAGTTTATCCTTACGTTGGTACATCTCATTAAAACTATTTTTCTCATCATCAATCTACCCGTGACCACGATTGGTCTAATTCGATGGAAGTGTCGGGTAAATCACGCAGACATTTCTTACAATATAAAGCAACATGTTTTACCGGCTACGTATACATATAATTTATTACTATTACCATATCAAATTAGTGTAACGAGTCTTATACGTTATGCTATTAATAACATACACTTATTTAGAATTCAATGCGTACAATGTAATATGCAACACGTTTGTTTTGTATATTACATTGTATTCGTATTTCGTGGGACTTGGGAGCTCTCTCCTCTGCTCTGCTCTGCTAGAATTAAACTTAATTTACGGAATTATTACTGATTATTGGTTTTTTATTTTTTATCGGTTACAAACTGCGTATCCAGCTAGATGAATTAATTAATTTCCTTTTAGATATTTAAATAAGTAAACTGTTTTACAAACAAGTCGTGCCCTTAGAATTGTCTACGATTTATTAAATTTGTATTTTTGTATAATACTTTTTGTTTTAGTGTTAATTGCGGAAAGATGTAGGCTTTTATACATTACGCTATAACCGCGTCTAAAATTTACTAACTGTAACAGCAACTAAAATGTAGGACTCTTATATTCTTAATTTGAACGTTTTTGAAGATGTTTCTTACTCTATCACCTTCTAACAGCAGAACTGTCTCCATCAATCATCAATGTTTATCAAATTATAAACTTAGTAGCTTAAAGCGGTACTTTGATTTACGCACTTCAATAAACCTAGCAAGTTCCAGTTTCTAACAAAAGTAAAGAAAGTCTGAATGCTTCTTTTCCCAAACGTCTGGTGCTTGCCTAAAGGAAGTAACTACTGCGAAAGTATGCCGTCACTAATGAGTAGCAAACGGTTATTTAGCACAATGCCAGTTGTATGCTTGACCACAGGTGAAAGGTGCATCATTCGAACGTAGCACTTGTGACGTTTTATTGATGAACTAGTTCGAAATTCAATTATAATGGTTAAATATAAAAGTGCATTTCTTGCTTGAGGAAACTGATTCTATGTCTAGACGATTTAGTCAAATCATGTAGGTAAGTGTGGGTCATGACCTCATCGGGTTCAACGGTGAAGGTGATCCGTCAGATCTATCTTGATCACTTGGTCCTTTCCTGTTCCCCTACGCTAGCACGGTATCACCAAGTCCGCTGCCACTCAAAATAAACATCTTCTAAAAATCAATAGCTAAAAGAGATTTCGGATCGATGGCGTTTTTGATGATGATATATAATTATACATTGATGAAAATTATCATCATGGATTTACTAACTTACATTATGTCACATAATCGTCTCTTCACTGAAACTAAAAAGCAAAGCTGCAGACATTAACATTGAATTGGACTATTCAACTACACAATGTATCTTATTTCATGCAAATTGTTGACTTAACTGCGAGGTGCATGGCAAAATACATTCATGTAAATACATTAATATACATAGATGGAATCGTATGATAACAACTTAATTAAACAGTAAAATAACCCTTGTGTATTATGTATAATGTGTGTAATGTATAATGCAATTAAAGCTCAATTTAAATTAAACTTAAATTAAATTAAACGAAACGTAATTAATTATTAAGTCTGCTAGTCAGATAAAAGTTGAGTAACTTATTCAGTTTTAAAGATAAATGTAACTTACGATATAACGATATTACCCAAGTACGCTTACTTAGGTAATAAGTTTTACTCAAGACCTTATTACTGTTATATGTTAAACATGTAAATTGGGTAAGAAAATTTAAATGAATGGCGATATATTAAGCAATGGAGCAGCTTAATGTGATGGAAAAATAAAAAACTGTTCGTATCTCAATAGTACCACAGAATACATACGACAGGAGAACGCGAGGCGGTGCGTCATTGCGTATCGAACTAACGTGCGACTACAAATGAATTTGGCCCGACAAGTCGAGCCTTCATACCTAAAGTGCGGTAGTGGCCTGGATTGGTACCCAGTTATTTGATGTAAATGATCTTTCATTTACATCAAATAACTGAGTATAAAGCCAGGCCACCTATTATGTTGAGTTCTTTTTCTAATCAACTACAAGACCACTGCCACAGAATACATAATAGTAGTACATAGTGTACTACTGAAATATGTGCAGGATACAGACAGGGAGAATAATCGAAGCTCGACTACCTCGAACCGCAATGACTTACATTTCTTTTCAATAATAACTACTACACTCAAAATGTTTACCCTTTAAACAAACAAACTATTCGGTGCAGGATATTTCGAAAGAAACATTAAACCATCTAAGTATCAGATTGCACAGTCCCCTTGTCCCCTTTTTTGTCTGTCTGTCTGCTTATTCCCGCTTAATCTCCGGAAGGAGTCGATAGATTTCCAAGAGACTTTCACTATCAGGCAGCTGATGTTATAAGAAGTGACTTATGCTACCTTTATTTTCCAAAAAAGAGTCAGCGTTCCGCGCAGTAAATTATATAAATATGTACACGCCAGCGAAGACCCCGGCGTCTTCGCTGGCGTGTACATATTTAATGTTTAATGTTAATTTAATGTAATATTGCATTTATTAAGATTATTTTATCTTAAGTCTGTTTTAGGCATGACAATGACTTGACTATGAAATATTTGATATGGGAAAATATGGTAAGTATGTTGATGAGAGAATTTAATGGATAATGTATGTGTGTATACCACTTTAAAAATACTCAAGCAACCACCTAAGCCCATGGTATGAACATATAGAACTATAACAAAAGAAACAACAGTTAGTTAAAAGTTATTTTTTTTTTCTTTAAAATTTTAACATTAGACAAAAACACATAAAACCGTGTACATAAAAACAAGTTAACTGTTTTAAAATCTTATTAACGGGACAGTCAGACCACTGAGCGACGTAAGTATGTGACGTATTGGACTGTGTGAACATGTTTAAATTTTAAAATATGTTTTTAACAGTTTCATTTAAGCTGTCCGTTATTAAAAGTTCGCCATAACCTCACGCTTGCAAAATCAATTTCCTCTTACCTAATTAATACAACTCATGTTACGAAATTTTCAGCAAGTATCAGTGAAAGTGCTGATAAGAGTGCCACCCGCCCGCATAACCAGTTAGGCAACAAAAATGTATAACGTCGTTCATAAGTTTATTAGATTTACTACATGATCCTCTACCTATTTAATTTGCACTAGTTATCTGGGCATAGAAACTGGCAATATGTACATTGTCATTTTTATTACAAACATAAGATATCACATACCTTTATTACTTAGGTATTTACATTTAAGTATTTGTCGGGAAAACAGTCTGAGGGGTTGGACTATTTCTCTAAATTATATTACAGATTTAGTTGTCAACATGTAGGTACATCATATAATATGCACAATGTATATGTAACTTAAATCTAATCGAAACAATTTGCTTCAAAGTATATTGCTCTCGACAATATTGCTTCCGAAAATTTGAACAAGATCGTTTTGCGTCAAATATTAAACATTTTATTTTTTTAAAACATTATGGGTAGGTACAAAAAGTTTTGTATTTATGTAATTCTTATTTCGTATTAAAATTTTACAGGAACATGGAACAACCGCTTTGAACACATAACAAAATGGAAGAAGAATACAGAAGCAGAGGGCATTGTTGAAACGAAAATCGTAAGCAATATTATTTATGTTGGTGGCCGTGAAAGTAATTCATCGAGTAATAGAAGCGATAATGACTCTAATGTCTTTGAAATCCAACCACTGGTGTATTCTAGAAATAAAAAAATTAAACTGTCAAGTGAAGTTTAAAATTTAGATTCTGATTTTTATGATTTTATTACCTTGATTTTATTGCATGTTTGGACCTGGATAAAGTGCTATTTACTATTCTCACAAATTATATTATAGGTACTAGTACTAGTACAAAATGCAGGGTTTTATAAGTTAAAGGTGTGTCTATCTGTGGCATCATAACTCCTAAACTTTTGCCAATACACAGGGGTATGACTAGGTATACTTAATGTTCCAATAAAAAAGCAATTAAGGCGCCCCTAGCCCATGTGTTTATTTTCCTGGTTAGGCTATAAATATAATGTCTTCAATATAAGATCGTGTTTAGACAAATGTCAAATAGTATAAAAGAGGACAAAACATAATTTATAACAAAGCTGCTAAAGATCGTTTATGAATCTATTCGTACAAACCTTGTCAAATCTGAACAAAGAAAACAATTTGGTTGAATTCATTCACGAAGCTATAATTTTCACAACAGCATCAAGTGGGTGTTACCAAGAAAAAATAATGATGCGGGCTTCCGCGAACGGTAGCAACGAACTTCTGATTCCTTAATTACTTGCCTCCTTACCTTAAATCGGTTTGATTCAAAAACATCAAAGCCTCTTATTAGAGAATATCTTATGGATCTAAGTAATCAAGACGAAACTAATGACATTTTAACAGCATAAAGACAAAGTGAATAACCACGAAAACATGGTGAAGATTTTCGTGGTCATTCATCTAAAATCAAACGAAATCTCAATAGTAAATATGATTTGTGAAAGGGTGGTGTTTGTTAATCTATACCTCGGCATATTTTAAAAGTATTGTGCATTAGTTAAACCCCTGCTCTAACTGCTTTCATTTCTGTTCACCAGGTTGTGGATACTTACAATTAGACAGGCCGTATGCTACTAACGTGGTATAAGAAAACTGAGTGGTTTTTTGAGTCATTTCTATTAAGCACTAGATACTCAGTAAGAATTGAAATGTAACATGCAACTTAAACCAAGAGTTTTTAAGAGTTTAAAATACCACTTTCTTATTAAGCATAGCCAGAGATAAAAAGTATAATAGAGAAAATATATTTTAACCGACGAAAAAAAGGAGGTTATATATATTATGTATGTTCAGCCCTCACTCCGTTATTTATGAACCGATTTTGATTATTCTTTTATCATATGGCATTAATATTTATTTTATTAATTCCAACAATGCGAGTGGCAGATTTCCCATTTTTCTAACGTGTCAAAAACCCCCACTATTGATTACCTCACATCGGGGCTAATGGTGAACTAAAACAGCACGGTGTTCCGTCACAGCGGGGTCTACTGCAGGGGCTCGTATATAACCTAAAAAGGAAGTCCGCGAGAACCCGGACAGACCATGGCCACCTGCCTAAACTTACGGTGAACCTCGTATAGTGCCCCATTGCATAGTACAGCACTACTTACGTACATTTTGCAAAGAACTAGGTACAATGCAAAAGACGTCAAGAGCCTCTTCGCAACTATCACATCCTAGGGATGACAACAGCTTCACCATTCGCGTTGTTTCAGGTTTCTTACTGCATCTCTCGTATCCTAAATATTTTATTATTTTAGTTATACATATTTGAAGTTGTATTAATTGGGCAATTGGGGCAAGAAAATACTAAAAATATTCTTCTTACTGCAAGGCATATACATACATACTATTCCAAGACTTTTGACACTTATTCACCGAGTACCCAAACCACATTTTTGTAATAATTTAATTAATAGCTATAAAGTAAATGTATATTTGCCAACACGTCTAGCTACAACGCTCTTTTTCCAGCGTCAGGAGTGGAGCAATCGCTAAAGTGGTTGTCTCGAAACCTGCCATTGTGTAAAGTGTAATGGACCCGATCCTCACAAGAGGTTTATATGGTCCAAGTGCTATTTTTAGGAGTCTGGGAGGGTGTGCTTGACGTCATTCAATGGTAGAAATAAATAAAAAACCCAAGGAGTAATAATTTCATTTCTGTAATGGCCAATTCCATAACGCGTTTATATTCTGTGACGCCAGAGCCTTACCTTATTTTTTCTACATTCAACCAATTTTGATCGTTACAATATCAGTTTTGAATTATCTATTTCAATAAGTATAATAAAATGTAATTATGCGGTTTTGAAATACAATAATGCTGGCGATATTTTCTCTTTAACAGTTTATTATTGTGAAATGTATAACCTGTAACTTGCGGTTTAACACGAATTTAACATCTCTACATCACTACATATTATAAAACAAAGTCCCCCTTCGCACGTGTAGCAGATACATCTTCAGCAATCATCAACATATTTCAATCAATTTACACAAAATCTTAACAAATTATGCACTTAAACCTTCCTTATGAATCACTCTGTCTATTAGTGAAAACCGCATGAAAATCCGTTCAGTAGTTTTTCGGAACAGACAGACAGACAGACAGACGTGGCGGGGGACTTTGTTTTATAATATGTGGTGATATAGATTTAATAAGGGAAACCGATCACTCACACGCCTAAGGCACAGATTACTAAGTAGTTACTACGTAACCTATGGTTTAACCTCAAATAATTGCTCGGGTCGGCAGCAAATTATGGCCAAATAAGGCGCACTAAACCTTAGCAAGAGGCCTTGCTAAGGTTTGGTGCGCCTTCCCTATTTATTGCAATTCGGTGAGATTTATCATGTTATTGTTAATAAAGCTAAAAATGGATTTCCCTTCTTTATAACTATTTTATAATTCATTCGACCATATTAAATTTTTTTAAACCATGCGTGTGAAAAATAAATATCCTTTAGGAAAATACATAAGGATTATAAGGCACTAGTTTTGAGTTGATTATACTGTCAACTCATTAAAACTTACAGTTTGCAATCTTTTGCCATTAAATTGCAACTTTATAAAAAATAATACAATAAAAAATTATACGTTTACAAATTCCGAGATTTAAATAAATGTATTCTAGTGTAAATAAGTAGACCTTACACACTGTTCATTAGTTATCAAGTGCACAGCGTAACAACCGGAGCGTCGGAGCAGGAAGCTGTGTGGAGATTAGTGTGCGCGCGGCGTGAAGGACGGAGATAAACGCTTCCGAACCACGTGCGATGACACCCGACAATAACCGAACACCCGCACGCCAATTATTCATTATTAAATTTTTTTTTATGAGATAGGGGCAAACGAGCAGACGGGTCACCTGATGGTAAATGACTACCGCCGCCCATTGGCACCTGCAACTCAAGAGTCACAAGTTCGTTAGCGGCCTTTAAGATGGGAGTAGGGGAAGGGAGGAAGAGGTGGAGAGGAGGGGAAAGAGAGAAAGGTTAGGGCCTCCGGTAACCACACTCACGCGGCGAAAAGCAATGCAATAATTGCATTACTGCCGGTTTTCATAATTTTGTTCTTTACCCGGTCACGCGTTGCAGTAGCCTAGTAATTTGCAATAAAAATTTAGTGACTATAAATTAATTTAGATAAAAGCTATTCTATCTCTCAAGTTGGACTAAATTCCACACATTGCGTAAAATGTCATTAAAATCGATTCATTAGTTTAGGAGTTCATCGCGAACAAACAACGTGACACGATTTTTTTCTATCCCTCAGGGACAGCTTTTTTTCGGTATGAAAGGTACCCTAAATACATTGGAAAGTGATATCACAATGAGTAAATACCATATGGCCATACGGCCAAAAACTGCAATGTAGTCAATTAAACAACATTTATGCAATCAGCTGCTGCGACGGCACCGAACGCTTAAGGTCATTCACCCTACTGCATAGTGCGCGTGTTGCGTTACATTGCGTAGCGCAAAATCAAACTATTAACTGTAAATCCTTAATCTCGCATTTTTATGATGAACTGACTTTTGTATTGTGATAAGTATCCAAAGAAAGACGTTTTTGCAAGTTATTCGTGACTGTGATACTTAGGTACATGCTATGTGCTATTCCAATTCCAGACTATAATCTATATCACTGCAAAATTTCATCAAGATCCTTTCAGCTGTTTTTGAAAGAGTAACATACATCCATTCATCCATCCATCCTAATAAGCTTTCGCCTTGATAATATTAGTAAGATAAGTAAGTTAGGATATTAATAAGGATGCACAAAGATCACTTTAGGATGTCATATTTCACCTTCTTCTAAAACCCTCACTTAGGGCCTACACACACTTACACGATTTTCATACAGACATCAAAGCGATATGCTCTACTACTTACCAGTCTCCAATTTTTTATTGCAGGCTTCTTTTACTTATTCATTTTACGGGTAAATGTACATAATTGAGGAAATACAGAAAATAATTCTAGCCTTTCTAAATAACAATAGCTATTACAGACACCTTTTCGTGTCATTCGTGAGATATGATTATTGACATTATCTAGAAACTTAATGACGTAAATTTGCGACGGTAATATCGTGGTAAATTCACACATTAAAAATACTCCGTCTTCCAAATTTCTTTTTTTGTCGAAATTCATCAATTATCATGACTTTCAAAGGAGACTAGAATGATTTAGATTTATATTCCGTAAAATATCTATAAGCTACTAAGAAATGTAAAGTGTTACTAGTATAATCTAGCTATTTCTAATATACTAGAGATCGCGTGGTGGTCGAATTTCGACAATGGTTTCATTGAGCACTACAACTTGAGCTGTCATTGTATAGACTTACAGGTCAACGCGTATACTGGACGCGTGTAATCTCATTAAGCCGTTTTCACATAATTTTTAAAGTTGTAAGACATATTATTTAAAAATTTTAGCTTTCTGCACTTCTTCAATATATAAACTGTAAATATTCCAAAATTCACGTTACTACGTACGTACCAAGAATTATCTTCACGTATGATCACGTATAATGATATATTTACTGTGGCTATGGTTTGTCAAAGCGCGAATGTGTGATGTGTCTATAGGCAGCTATAGCCTCTTGTGCGTTTTGATCAAATAAGTTATATAAAAAAGCAGTATACAGTTGCTAAAGGTGTCTGAAGTAGTTTAACCTGTACTAAGTTATAATATTGTAAGTGACGATAGTAAGCGTCACCTACTTACCTGATGACAAAATTTAAATTTCCTTAGCTTCAAGTCGCTAGTAACGAAGATCTAGATTATTTCATGCCGTCATGCCTAAACATTTTGGTTAAAAGTTTGTAAAAATATCTCTTGACTCTACATAAATGGCAAAAGCACAAGCCGTGCGAAGCCAAGTCATAAAAAAAACTCTACATGTCTACATAGACAAAGTAAACTATTTTCTTAACATCGGAAAAACAGAAGCGGTTCTCACAAATCCACCCGTATTATTTTTTTTTGTCTATACATATTTACTTAATAAATCATGTAGATTTTAATTTACGAAACCCAGACACTACAACGAAACATTCCTCAAACGACCCCACACATTTGTTTATTTTGTCCAACTAATTTACTAGCATTTAGATCGGCTTATATGACAGAGGGCGCCGCCTGTCAACATATGGACATCTTAGAAACAATAGCCTCATCCACCCGTACAGTACCCGAAAAGATTTATACATATTTCTTGGAAGCATCATAACCAAAACAAGGCAGCTCAAGTTTCTTTCCTTTATGGTGAAGACTGACAATCATTAATGACCCAAGACAGTACCGAAATAAACACTATTATTTAGATTTCTGTAACACCCTTGACCTTAAGAGTCATTTATCTTTTTAATGGCTGTACACCAAACACACTAAATGTATCAAATTACAGATAAAGGTTTCAGTGAAGATACTTATCAACATAATTATTTGGAAGTGAGGTACATTACACTACTTTCCAAATAATTACTATAATTTTTCCATACTTAACATTTGTACATGAAAACATGTTCCAATTTTTGTAACTGTAAGTCAGATGTTGAAAATAAACCATTTAGAAGAAATTTCAAGTCTCCATTAGTGTGTTCTTAATTTAAATGTCAAGTACTATTTTTTTTTTACTTTTTTGGTTGGATATATTGGAATAGTAATTTCGGCCAAGCTGAGGCCTATTAATACTTCTTATGATTGTTTTGTTCGGCTTCATATTTTTTTATGACATTCAATATAATATAACATCAATTTAGTTTAATATGACATCGTATTAACAAGGTAAAAGTGAAAATTACACACATAAGTGAGCAGTTTTTCCCATAAAAGTTTAGAAATTTGTTATTTAACAAACTCTCCACCCAGTGACACTTCACTACGCTGTTTATTAAAGCGGAAAATAAAGTATATTATTATCATACATTATAGCAAAACCCGAAGACCTGTAGGGCTGGAGGGCTGGATCCTATACTAAACACATTCATATAAAAAAGGTTTAAAGTTTCATACAGGTCTTTTCAGTCAGAGACAACACTGCCTAGGTAATTACTAGTCCCACATTTTTTTAGTAAACTGAATGGAGGTACGATTCACACACGGGACAAAAATTGGGTGATCCACAATTTGCGTAAGTCTAGTAAATTAGTTCGATCATGTAACTCCTGCATCATGTGCATACATACACTGTGATAAAGAAGTTGTCTAATAGTAACAAATCCCATAGACAAACGCATAACAAGGCGTTGTAAAACTTTAATTATAAATAATTTTATGTTTAAATGTGATATGTAAATTGAAAATAAAGACGTAAATGTTGCAATGACCATAATAAGCGTGGAAACGAGTTCTTACAGTGACCAATGTGAAGTGGAGATTGCATAATTTTGTATTATTTGTTTGAAGATATGAGTTCAACGTCCAAGAAATTTTCCTGTTATAATTTCTTTACTTCTTACTTCCTTTTTATTTTCCCAGGGTTATCTTTGTATATGATAGGCTAATTTTTATATTATTATAACTGTTCTTCTTGAATCTTTTACTTTAATGAAGTCATTTATTTTTATTTCCAGTACGTTTTATGTCATTGTACTATTTTAATGTGTAGTCATGTAAATTGGCCCAAGTCATTGTGTCATGAAAATAATACATCGGAAGGGATGTCTTTTTTTTCTGATAGGGTTACATTAGGTGTTTTAGGGTTCCGGATGTCTTAATAAATGTTCCCGGATCCCTCCTACTTAAGGCGCAGTACGGCACACCGTGTGGTTTTAGTCGGTTCGATACCGACACACCGCCCCACCGAAAACCCGGTGCACCCAAGACAAATAAATTATGTGAGTGTAAGCACAATAATTTTTTCTGTGTCTGGGTGTAATTTATCTATAATATGTATGTTGTAATATGTATGTATTTCATAATATATGTTTATTCGCAGAGGTGTCTCAAGTTATTATTAAAAATAAACAGGCAGTAGGGCGGAGCAGATTTCTGCTTGAATTCGAGTTACCTGACTATAGGAGCAACTTTGACTGCACACGTGGCGCAATGGTTATAGTGGTCACCTTGCCATTAAGTCCCGCAAGTTTACATATTCGTCGTTATTCAGATGCCTCTTGAACTTTGTCGCAAGCGGTAATTAAAGCGGTTTATTTTTTGCTATGGATTGTTTTAAAAAGAAAACTTTAAAGTTTATAATAGAAATTTGCGGCAATAATCTATCTATGTGCCCAATTTCTTCCAGATCTGTTTAGAAGTTTTTGCGTGAAAGAGTAACAAACGCCCATTCATCCATCCTCACAAACTTTCGACCTTACAATATTTACCAGGGAGAAAGCGTGATATAGGATCACAAACAGCTGTTCTACAAATATAAAAAAGCCATTAATGATATTTGTACCCGTTGAAGAATTAAATGAAAAAAATTTAGGGGATAATCCTAACTAATATTATAAATGTGAAAGTAAATTTGCTTGTTAAGCTTTCAGCCTTAACTAGTCAACTGATCATCATGTAATCACTACATACCTATTATAAAAAGGCCCTCGCTGCGTCTGTCTGTTCGCGATAATCTGAGAAACTACTGAATGGATTTTCATGCGGTTTTCACTAATAGACAGGGTGATTCATGAGGAAGGTTTAGGTGTATAAACGGGTACAGAAAATGGTGCCTTCCTTCCGTAAAACAAATACTGCTCCCGGGGGATAAAAAACCAACTGTACGCAAGCGAACCCGCGGGTAAAAGCTAGTGAATACATGCACTGTGCCGTCTTTTTTTTGTGAGTCGGTACCGCATAAAGCTGTATCAGCGAGTCGCATATCATTCACGTTTAAAATATATATGTTTACTGAATATAGATTTTATTTTCAAGATGGACGAATAGACGTCCATTTTTTACGTTTTTGTTATTTAACTTGTATAATTATAAAACACTTGACATTGGCGGAATTCCTCTTCGCGCGGGATAGAGTCCATAATAAAATAATATTATACTGATTATAGACGAATATATATAAACAGGTCTTTTTGTGGTCGTGTCGTATACTCGTATTCGTGCACGAATTATAAGGCGAGTTATTTGGCGAATTGTTCGCCGATAGTATAATCTAAATAATTAAAAAAAAAAGTGTAACCGACTTCAATGTACTGTTGTAATGAAGATAAATTATAATTTGAAAATATATGAAAAACTTAATAATTGCCTATAAAATTTGAGGGTTGTCCTCGATTTCCCTGGCATCCCATCATCAGATCCTGACGTGGTGACAATAGGACCAAATTGGAAGTATACCCTACCTAATAAAAGAAAAGTTTTTGAAATCGGTTTACAGTATGCGGAGAAATCGGTAAACATACATAAAAATAAATACAGTGGTACATAGAATCTCCTCCTTTTTTGAAGTCGGTTAATGAGGCATATAGGTAATCTGTGATATAATATCTTGTTCTTTTGCTTTAAATTTAGAACTAAGGCATAGGTTCTATTCATTAATCTGTGGTAGAAAGTACTAGAAAGATGTTTTATTTTAATTTGAAGCGATTATGTATCTTCCAATCAAAACCAAATCCATTCCTAAAATAAACCTAAAAGACATTCACTACCATGATAAAGATCAAATAATTTATACCAAAATTAGATTTTTTTATCAAATCAAATCAAATATAAAATAAAGTAGGCAAACTTTTTCTCGAGAATATTAAGTGGCCCTTCGGTTGTCTTAAAATTTAATATTCGAATTTGGTGTTCTAAATTCAAAGTTGAAAGGTTAAACCGAGGTTCGTTTCGTTGTTACGGTGGTAATGACACGCTACAAGTGGTTGACCTCACACTGCAACATAATTGACGGTTTACGCTGCCACGCCAAATTTATGTTACTGGTCGCCATTATAGTGTAAGCAAAAACTTCGTTTTTGAAATAGTAATGATAATGGTATCGTTGCAGTTATTAAAATATCTTTTTTTTTATTCTTTCAAAATTGGAACAATATATCTAATATTTACTAATTTTGATACCAATAGCATTTTCAAAAACCACAAGGGTTTAAAATGAATACTATGGGTAAGTAAGTCTAGATCGATAACTAAGCACTAACTAAGAAACAAAAACACGAATAACATAAACATTTAAAAATGGGATACAAAATAAACAAGAGAAGTAAAAGTAGAATACAAGATAAACAAGATAAATAAAATAATATTGTTACTTGCAATTTGGTACAGTATTATTTAAAGAATAAGAATTGTACACGGTCCATTGTAATTTCGGGATATCGTCAATATGATATTTAAATACTTAGAAACTTAATAAAGGTGTAATATAAAGAAAATAACTATAATGTTTGGCCTCTCAGTTTGAATATAAACACAATTTGTACAAATATATGTGTATTGAAAATCAACTAAATCCATTTACGGTAAAAATTCACACCAATGGTCTCCCTCCAATTTCTCTTATAAGTTACACAATTGTTCAGCCTCTACAAAGACTATTCCATTTTAGGATATATAAAAAATAAGCATCGATCCATTTTAAGAAAATTCTACGCCTGTACCATTGTTTCAAAATTTATTGACCGTGTACCCTAGCTTACATGACACTAACTGAAGTCTAATTAAAAAAGTACCCAAAAGGTATCTTAAGCTTAAAACAATGGTCTGAAGGGTCGTTGCTCTTCGTGGAACGACAATACGCGTTAATTGCATTCAGCTGAGTTTCATTAGTCTAATGCTTTGGTAACACGTTCATATTATTGTCAATCATTGTTAACAATCTCCGATTGAGAGAAAATTGAATATAAAATCTACTCTTTATACTTTTGCAACAGCTGTGGTTACAGCTTTGTTAAACATACAAGACAAGAAGAGTAGGAAGACCTGAAATGACACCTCTTAGCGCTTTGTTCATATTCGTTCACTGAGCCGTTGCAATGCAAGCATGCATGCATGCATGCATAATAACATACGCATAACTTTTGCGGTTAAAACGTTCATGTTTCAATTGCAAAAGTTATGACTATATTTAAGTTACATTACTTTTACATAAGTTACATTCAACTTAAATCAAAAATTTTACTAAGGCATAAATTACTATTAAAAATAGGTAATTGAGTAGATATCACATTACTTTTTATCAATGGTTCTCGTGAACGTGCAATAGGGGGCTTCTTGAATCTTCGTATCATAGACACGTGGGCTGATGTTGGTACTAATGTGCGATTAATCATGTCGAACTTTATGGTTTGTTTTGAGTGAGCTGCTCTTTTAAGTTTAGAACTTTGGAACGTTTAATTAATTGAAGTGCTTATTTAAGTGTATGAAAGCATAAGAGCTTTTTGTTGAGTACTTAATAGTCGAAGAGAACGTTGCATCGCATTTTTTTTGTTCTTCGGACAGTATTGCAACATGTGGAAGTAACTTTTATAGTAGGGTTCCTATTCAAATTAATATGAATGAAACACTGTAATCAAGTTTTGAGTCATAGCAAGTTTGATTATAAGATGAAAACAAAGTGTTGACATAAGTATTTTACATTTTAGTAATACCGCAAAATATTTTTTTGCTTTTCCTAGCCCACCGCAAAGACGTCATTACTGAGAATATTTTGACATAGCTTTTAGTATAGAGTAGAGATCGTTAGGAGATAATATCGGATGGACCGTAGATGTATTACGCCGTAATTCCAGCGGTCCACTCATTTCGAGCTTAGAATATGGGCCGTATCATAACTGTGTGGTTTTAGTCGTTTCGCTTCCGACATACCACTTCAGAATAAACTTCTTCGCGTAAAGGATCCATGGGGTGTTGAATACGTGATAAAATGATATACTTAGTTGGGCCCTATGAGGCCCTTATAACAAAGAGGCGTTTAAGACCCCTGTGAGAGTGTGAGTCTGTGCGGGTAGACCCCGAAAGACGTTGTACTGTTTAGATCGGCAGTATATTAAAAAAGACTAGTAAAAAACACTTGTAACCAGCGAGTCTGATGAATAATTTTTATTTTTTTTATTTAGGTAAATAAACAGCGACACAGTACATAGTTTTAAATAATGTTACTTATAAGTGTGTGTAACTGTGACACCAGCGACATTTACCACATAGTAGTAAAATAACATTAATATAGGCTTTTTTTTTCATTGAGAATTTTTTTTTTTTATAATGTTTGGAAAACATACCATTATTATGTGTTTGATATTAACATTCCAAATATTACTCGCATTTAAATATCTAATTCCTTTAAACGAGCAATCCTTGCATATATGTATATATATAATCTGAATCTCGGAAACGGCTCTAACGATTTTGATGAAATTTTGTATACAGATATAGTTTTGCATTCAAGTTCAACTGCATAGTTGTATTTCCTGTAGAAACGCCTTTTACAATATATATATATAAATACATATATATATATATATATATATACACACACACATTATATTTATGTATGATTTTACAAAAAGCTAACGAGCGAAGCTCGGTCTTCCAAGTACTTTAACATTAATCTAAATAAAAATCAAGGTTTTGTAGCAAGAGTTTTTTAAAAGAACTTAGTAGACGCGTTGCCATAAGATCAATAGTACCAAAAAAATTGTTATAACTATCAACTAACCTGTGCATCGGTGACCTTTTGCCAGCATTAGTGCGACATCGAGTAGTTGCAAAAATTTTACACATGTTACGGCAATGAGTCCTAGTGGGTACTACATAACAAAGTTTGTTTGTAAGTGTAATGCAATTATAATTGCTATGGCATAGGTCATACAGTAACATTGCTTCTAAATGTGTTTTAACGTTATACAGTTGTATTTCATTAGTAGATCTTTATATGAGCACGATTTACGATAGCACTTATAATGCATACAGCGCAGAAATTTTCTCTGAACTAATTCTATGGCAGTTATATACATATCATAAAATGGATTCCAGACTGGCACAGCATATTCAAGTTGTGAGCGAACTAAAGATTTATACAAATAAAGATAAGTCGAGGGCTGAGTAAAACATGTACTGGAACGAACAATAAATCCATACATTTTAAAAGCATTACTAACAATAGCGTTAACATGGTCATCAAGGTGTAGCTTACTATCTAATAAGACTCCTAGGTCGCGTATCACCTCTACTTTTTCGAGTTGTATACCGTTTAAGGTATAATTAAATTTACAGACATTTACCTTTTTAGTAAAAGTGATAGATTTACATTTATTAACACTTAGTGCAAGTTTATTCTTTATACAATACTCAGTAAAACGGTCAAGATCTTGCTGAATTTTTTTAATGGTCATCCATCTGTTCAATTCTATGATAAATCTTTAAGTCATCAGCGTAGAGTGAAATATTGCTAAATTGAAAACAGGATTTAACGTCATTTATAAAAAGAACAAATAGAAGTGGGCCTAAAATTGAGCCTTGAGGCATGCCAGAACTAACAGCAGTATAATCGGATTCATGGCCGTTCAAGACTACTTTTTGTGTACGATTCGTAGTATAGGATTTAAACCAACGCCATAAGTTGCCGCGTATACCATTAAAAGCCAATTTCTCTAACAGTACTTTATGATCCACCCTGTCAAATGCCTTCCGAAAATCAGTATAAATGCTGTCCGTTTGTTTATTATCATCCATACTTTCGAATAAGTAGGAAGCATAAATAAGTAAATTTGTATTAGTAGAGCGTTTTTTTACAAAACCATGTTGTTCCTGAACAATTACATTATGGATAGATGGATAAATATAATTGTGTACCAACCTTTCAAAGGACTTTGACAGAGTGGGCATGATGGATATAGGCCGATAGTCCTCTACGTTGCATTGATCTCCACCTTTGAAAACTGGTACAATACGGGCTGATTTGAATATTGTCGGAAAAATACCCTCTTTGAGACACGAATTGAATATAAGACATACGGGCACATGAATAGTTTGAGCCGTAGCTTTCCAAAAAATTGGTGGTATGTTGTCCACACCAGGCCCCTTTGAAATGTCTAGATTTTTTAACTCCCTAAATACTGCATCGCCAGACAGCTCAACATCACTAAAGAAAATATCAGATGCAGGGTTGCAATCTGGCATATCGTCTATGTCAAGGTTATGAGTTACATCTGAGGGTTCAAAAACTGAGTCGAAAAATGACGGGAACAGAGAACACAACTCATCTGGTTTATAGACTGTTGCATTTTTATATGTCATCATACTAGGAATATCCGTTTTAGTTCTCCTATTTTTTACGAAAGTCCCAAAATGTTTTATATTCTTTTGGATACTATTTTCTACCGTTGCTATATACCTTTTACAACATTCATGCGATGCACGTTTAAATCTTTTCCTTAATACAGAAAAAAATATGATAAAAATGAGACTCAAGCTGGTATATTACGATCTTGGTAAATGGCGCTCTATCGTGTCAACCTACCCCGGACCAGAATAGGGCGTGCACATTTGTATATTTTGGAATTCCACTTGTGTTAACGAAGTTCATTAATGCCGCATTCCTATTAAATTAATTTAATTAATTGTTGTTAAATTATTAACGAAATTTTTACCGTCCGTAAGCAAAACGAATCGTTTCTTGATTATAGGAATGCGACATAATGCACGAGGTTTTTTCTTTTCAGAAAAAAGTCAAAAGATATTGTAGTTAATGCTAGAATTTTATTACAATTATATTCACTAATATCATGTGTTCGTACGACATCCGATTCCCATAACCGTTAACAGTTGCCCCTCGCTGATTTGTTCACAAAGACTTAATACACGTATCCTGTTGCAAAGAGGGGATCTCACTGATCGAACATACGGGAATTAATGCGGAAGGGAACTCATAACTCAAATATTATATTAGGACTAAGTATAAATGTTGGTATTAAAGTGCAGTGCCCTTTAATTGACCTTTCGTTGAAATTCTTGTTTGTATATTATTCTTTTATTCGTCTGTCCAAAGAATCGTATTCAGAAGTTGAAGTCTAACTTAAAAATAAAAAAAAATAATTACGATTAATTTGACGTGCATTGTTTCTATCTATACTAATAGGTTCTGCAATTCCGATTTGTATTTTTTTACATTAATATAAACGTGTAAAGATGTGCTTGTTCGAAAAATTAATAGTGTAAAAAATGTAAAACAATAAAACTTGGTTTCAATTTTTTAACATGTTTAGGTAGTTGTTAAAAAATATTATTTTTTATAAAACACACATTTTTTATAGTGGCTAATTTAAACTATTTACACTTAATATGACAATAATATATTATAGTAAGTATAGAGTAAGCCAAAAAAATTTGCACTTTTTAACAAAAATAAATAAAACAACAAATGTTATTTTTATTTATTTAACGTAACAAACACTTAATGCAATTTATATTTTAAAAAATCCATCTATTAGATGTGCTGCGTCACGTCGTTGGCACTCCATCAAACGACAAATGCTGCGGGGGATTGCGGCTTTGTTTGGGATATTTTCGTCGGTTAATCATACACACGACATATCAGGTCCGGGCTTCTGGGAGCGGAGGCCATGGTATGTGACCTCTGCGAGAAATCGATTTGTTCGAAAACATTAACTTTCAACGAGTCCCATTTAAAGTACATATACTAAAGAGTGTCCACCACTGTGCGGTTCTCCAGAATTTTTTGCCTCGCCCAACCAATCTTTGGAACAAATTGTCACCTGCGGTATTTCCGGACCGATACGACCTTCAAACCTTCAAGAAAATAGCGTACTCCTATCTCAAAGGCCGACAACGCACTTGTGACTCTTGAGTTGCAGGTGTCCATGGGCGAAGGTAGTTCTTTACCATCGGGTGACCCGTCTGCTCGTTTGCCCCCTATAAAAAAAAAAGAGTACTATAATAAAATCTAAACATCGAACGTTAAAAAATAAATAAATCCAACTTTTTATCAATTACTTGACTATTGTCACTCGAACTTGACTTTTTAATGAATTCACGCATGGTTACATAATACTTATATCTAATCAAGACTGACAGATAATAAATGATTGATCATCCTTGTACAATAGATTATATAGTTTTTGTACATCACCGTTACATATGGGAATCATTAATTTATATTTGGATGCCTGGATGACTGGATGAATAAATTAATTGTAATATTAATATGAAGGGGACTCGTTCAATTGGATAATAATTTACCATTAAAAATGTTCAAACATAGATAAGTATCAAGGTTTGCCATCTTAAAATATTACTGTACTTTTTTCAAATTAGAACAAGGGACGTACTTCAACTTGGTGTTAATCTTTGTATAAATACTTTTTAACAGTTAAACTTTTGCGTTAATATTAAATAACATATTGGTGCCATGATATAAATTGCTTTTGCTAGACATATTTGAAATATTAAAACCGATTAAACACTCTCAATTTATCAACACCTGATGGCAACAACTAAGGATTAATTTTAATTAATTAGCCCAGGGATATTTAAGCAAAATTTGATTTATCGTTACAAAATACTAACTAGTAACCCATATAAATATCAATAAAAAAATACTCAATTTTTGACGATGGTCGTAATTCAATATTAAGCTATTTCAGTCTATTGTATAACATCAAAAAATAATACAGTTTACAATCAATTGAAGGTTAAATACGAATAGACAAATTTCCTTTACCTTTAGCTTTTATAGTGTAGTGCTAGTTTAGTACAGATGGAACTAAGCTCATAAAATGGAATTGGTAAAACAAAACTATGCAGTCACAGCTTAAGTGAAGTGTGAGCCTTGGTTTAGCAGCCGCAGTTGTCTTTACCTAAGCTGCAGTGACCGCTGAACACCGGGCCCACTGTATCTTTGTTTTACTATTTTTGGTAATGAATCAACTGTAGTAATAATATCAAAATGAATCGTTACCAAGCCCAATCTGTTAGACTTTTTTAAATTACTACCGCCTCCCCCCTCTCCCCCTCTTCCCCTACTCCCACCTTAAAGGGAGGCAACGCACTTGTGACTCTTGATTTACAGGTGCCTATGGGCGGCGGTAGTCATTTCCCATCAGGTCACCCGTCCGCTCGTTTGCCCCTTACACCATAAAAAGAAGGAGGTTAAAATTGGCTTCCTAAGTTTGTTTACATTGTTAGCACAAGTGAAGCTATGTAATATAAAAGAGTGATTAAAAACCGGTCAAGAGCGAGTCGGACTCGCGCACGAAGGGTTCCGTACCATTATACTTTTAGTGTAGTGGAGCTCACTTAACTATTTATTTTATTCCGTTTTTACTATTAGTTGTTATAGCAGCAACAGAAATACATCATCTGTGAAAATTTCAACTGTCTAGCTGTCACGGTTTATGAGATACAGCCTGGTGACAGACAGACAGACAGTGGAGTCTTAGTAATAGGGTCCCGTTTTTACCCTTTGGGTACGAAACCCTAAAAAAGATCCAATACCGCACACATGCTATCCAGTTATTGAACGTCAGGATAATAGGTAACACTTGAACTCATTTACTGAATCCTCCAAGTCACCGCGCCATCCCATGAATCATGAATACAAATATTATCCAGGATCCATTTGACATTAAGTGCACATGCGAACTGGAGCGCCACACAGTCTGGCACATTTCCAGGACTGCAACGTTTAAGTGCTTGCCAAGTGGTTGCCAGAGCTCCATCTATAGCTATGCTCCTTGTATCAGATAGTCGGCTATTAATTTAAACTTTTATGTGTTCATTTAGGAAGTGCAAAGCTTTTATTCTTAACACCGCTTTAATCCCCAAGCTAAAAAACAGCCAAAACACAATTGACTAGTTGTCACTACATAATCACTATATTATAAAACAAAGTCCCCCGCCGCGTCTGTCTGTCTGTAAACTGTTAAATACTGAACGGATTTTCATGCGGTTTTCACTAATAGCCAGAGTGGTTCATGGGGTAAGTTAAGGTGTATAATTTGTTAAGATTTTATGTAAATTGATTGAAATATGTTGAGGATTGTTGAAGATGTCTTTGCTATCCGTGCGAAGACGCCTTTTAGCTCGAATACTGCGGTACATATTTCTGAAAGAATGTGGTATATTCATATCGAACGTCTTCTAAATACTGTTGTAACACAAAAAAAGCATTGATGTATTTTAAGTTTAATGTACTTACCGATTTTATATTGATTAAAAAATTTATAATCATTGCAATTATAATACATTTTTTGTTTTATTATTAACTAGCTGCGCCCGCGTAAGTCCCCGTGCCATGGTGTTTTGTGTGTTTTTGCGTGAAAGATTAGCAAACATCTATACATCCATACATCCTCACAAACTTTCACGTTTATAATATATAATATAACAGCGATAAAGTGGAAGGTTAGAATCCTCCTGATGTTATACACGTGACAGAGAGTTTGTTTGAATGGACACGGAAAAGGACATAGTAAATGCATGCAAAAGTTATTTTTTGAGGACAGAAGCTAGTACTATATAATAAGGCTTTTAAGTTAAAACTGTCTTTATTGTGTAACAACTTTTTTACAGGATAAGCGATATTTTATATATTAGCTTAGCTTTGGGTGGAGACGAAGCTTGATATTTAAGAGTTCGTTGACCCCATCACACAGACATGAACAGAACATTCTACTATCCTTACTAGACACGTATTGAATAAATCTTTATGTCTAATGATAATATAAAAGTGTTTTGAATATAATTTATAGTACAAATATTGGGATTAGAAAAATCTTTAAGCTTGCATTTGCTATAATGCTGACCGATCACAGTTCGATGAGATTGTAAAGATGCGGGAGAGCGAGGGAGCAGCGTAAAAAGGAGAAATGGGAGATGAATAAAATATAGATTAAATTAAAAATAATATAATATAACTGTAAATAGGTTTGAATGCTCTTTTGTTTACTGAACACTGTTTAAAATGAAGCATTCCCACGAGTTTATACCGTTTACTTTTCGTTTATTTTAACGTCGGTTTTAGTTTATATTTTTTTTGTCTTCTCTTCATTAAATGAGTGTAATTAAATCTGTAGATGTTCACTCGTAACTTCACTGCAACGATTTTATATTAGTTAATATTGTTTTTAACAATAATTACCAATTAAAATAACGTGAAATGGAACACATTTAATACACCAATCAGAGTCTAATGACGTCAGTTCTGTTATGTCAACGTATTTGAAGTTATAGTTGTAAAAATAAACCTTTATTTTGTTGCGAATATTAATTGTATTTTCCAATGAAAATGAAAGGTGGGTTCATCAAAGCAGACTCCAAGAATCTAACAAAAGTTAGTGTCCACATGGTTGTGACGTTTTTTGTAGGAAGTGCAGAGTTTTCAAGAGTGAACTGATAAATCACAGTTTAAGCATTGTATTTCATTATCATATTGTAAACAGCTGTTATTGCAGTTTAGCAGGGATTGTGAGACGAGTATTTTTCACTACTTTCGACAAGATCAACATACTATCAGGACTGTTGGTCTAGTAGTTAGTAATATTGACTGCTAAGCCATCGGTCGTAGGTTCGATGCCCGCCCATGACAAATAATTGTGTGATGAGTACGATTATTTGTTCTGTGTCTGGATAACTATCTGTAATATGTTTGTATTTAGAAATATTTAACTATGTTTATCAGCAATCTGCTTACCATAGTACAGGCTCTGTGTAGTTAGAGAACATACATATTTAGTATTATATAATAATTCATAAATTGTGTTCAAGCTTAATTGGATAGTTAGATTCTCTACAACCATTTCTTGAAATATTATAAAAGGAAATGAATATTGGTAATATTCACATGAATTTTATATTTAATTTGAAAATTAATTATTTTTGCAGGTAGGTATAGTATATATTCATCACAGGCTCAACCGTTTATCGAAGTAGATGCACGAGACAGTTTTACAAAAAAAATAACGAAATTCAAAACCGTGAAAGCCAACGAAACGAGTGACGTCATCGGAACTACATGTCCGTTTTTGCGCGCAAATTTAAACTGTAATTTGAAAACCGCACTTTTGGCAATAAATAAAATTGTTTTTTTAATATACTTGTGGTCTACATGGAATAATTTGAAATGAAAATAAAAATAAGAATATCGCATGTTCCCTTTTGAACTTTTAGCGTTCTGGCCTCGTTTGTACGATAACTTTTCATTCGTTTTTTGAACTCTAATAAATACATTAAAACATAAATGTATATCACAGTAGGTGTTACGTGCTTATCTAATCCGGGATGTAAAGTTATTTTTGGTTAGTTGGTTTTGCTGATAAGCTTTGTATTCTGAAAGCTGTTATACTATAGGTACCTTTCTTATCGAGGAAATGAGGTCATATTGCAGGCAGTAGAATGCGTTGGCTATACAAAAAATATTACAAAATTAACGTATTTTGTAAACTTATGAAATCTATCTCATGAAATGACTATCAACGATATTACAAACCAGCTAATACTACATACTTGAAATTTCGAGTATATATTCTGATAATACGGTTACCACACTTACGGATTTTAATAAGACAAAGATTATTTATTAAAAGTATCGATTTTATTAAGACGTTCTCGAATCTGGGCGTGCCATTACGACGCTACGCGTTTGGGTGACAATTTGGTAAGTGAGATGCAAATACACACATATAGGTACTCACATTCCTACCATACATATAATTATAATTCTTTTTTTTAATTAACCATTTCAAATAATCGCTGATCAATTTCATGAAATAAAGGTTTTCTCCTTAACAGAAGTTGAACGGCAAGATAAGTAATAGTACTAATAGGAAATAATTTCCTCATTCATTTAGTCTAAAAAAAACAATTTAAATTAAAACTAGCACACCTTACAATACTTGCAACAAAAGGTACTCCCAGTAACAATTCCTTTCAAATAAACAAAAAATACAGTGGACTTTTCTTATAGCGATAATACTGTACTATTACAACAAGAAACAGTATTGTAACGGACAATTGGACAAGTCACCGTGAAGGTTACGCTTCCTGGCCTAGGAAAATATTCAGAGAAAAACTTTTTAAATGCCGATTCTGTTGAACATATGCTTCTCGTGTTACGTAAATATTTAAGGTATTTATCGATACGATAAATACCATATATACGTAAAGTACCATACAAAATGTAGATAATGTTTCAATCAAAAGGTGATTGTTTTTTATATGTTGTTTATGGAAATATAGGCATTCCGTATACTGTCCTCTCTTGTGCCCCTCCCCTCCCCCCCCCCCTCAACGCCCATATTTATATTTACAAAGATGTTTTCCCTCGCAACAACGAAGAGGTACCGATCCACGCCAATGTCGGCCATATTTACTGTTCTAAACTCTAAAAGAATCTACTAACATCAAACCATCCTGTCCACATGTACGCCTTTCTCCACTGTTCCACCTACAAAACAAAACAGTCTTAAATGCGTCACTATTCAAACTATAGCGAAATTCAACAACTCACAACTCAGGCACAACAACTCATTCAAACAACAAAACTGAGAAATGATATTTAAGTAGCATACACCCCCTTTAAATAAAATGCGTTTCACTAACATCTTAAGCTAAAATCCTTTAGTTCCTAAAGTCGTTTATACGTCATTACACTAATAAAATCTATGAACTCAAACTTTAGTACGTCTCAGTAGAGACGAGATAGACAGCCGGGGGACATAAAAACAAAACGCGTATAGGGATGGCTCGTAAAACTCGCATTAGAGTGCGCTTACTAAACGTAAACAGTACATATAAGCACTAAAATGATTTTATACAGTTACATTTTATTGTGGTATTGTGGTACATAATATGTGGTTCTAATGAAACCACAACATGGCCTGATCTAATGATGGAGACAGAAGCCAGTCGAAGGAACTCCTCATCGGTTTACAGCGGCTACATACTCTTAGCTACATAATCTTAATTTCTATATTCTCAGTTCCTTTCTTCTTTCGTAGGTTTAAGTTTTTGTTAAATAGTTTTTAATTAATAACTAATATTTAATGACAGAATCTAGAATATATTGTAAGCAGTGGTCTCGACTTCAAGGTATTTTGCAGTAAAATTATAAATGACTTCATAGATGTGGCCATGTTTAAAGTAATCACCAGTGTTGGGTATTATATGTTGTTTATATGCTTAAATGTTTATTATTTTCAACCTACCACTGATTACCTCAGTGAACTGATGTGAGTGAGTGGGAGATCAGGACGTGTGATTAGAAGGTTCTGTACTTTAAAATAAATATAGAAGCTATGTTTATTTCTAAGTACGTATATACATCGATAGCTTGTTAAGCATATAGCTTGTATTTATTATACACTAGCTGCACCCCGCGGTTTTACCCGCGTAAGTACCGATCCCGTAGGAATATTGGGATAATAAGTAGCCTATGTGTTAATCCAGATCTTCATCTATCTACATACCAAGTTTCATTTCAATCGGTTCAGTAGTTTTTGCGTGAAATAGTAACAAACATTCATTATTCATACATCCTCACAAACTTTCACGTTTATAATATTAGTAGGATAAAACCTCCCAAACTGCACAGGAACTTGGAACTAAGTTCAAACATTTATTTTTAATTTGATATAACTTTTTAATTTAGTGAAACAAAATAATCTAAAAATAGTTTTTCTATAAAACTTATAAATTATCTTTGCGCGTGCTGTGCCCCAATAATAATATCCGCCGTGTATCATTTTAAAACAATATCTACCTCTACATAATTTATGTTTATTTAATTCGACTTTTTTATTTGGCCTCCATTGTTTGTTAATTTAAAAAAAAGAGCTTGAATGAAGTTTGTGAATGAATAAATAATATACCTATTTCCAAGTTTCTAAGGATATTTTTTATAGAATATTTTTTTTATATTTTAGGAATGTCTCACTAAGTAAGGTAGGACAGTACCAAAATAATCATATGTAGAATTAAATTTTAATACATTAATGTACAGTTGTTACTTTTTCATAGCGCAATAATCTATTAGTAAATAAAAATGTTAAATAACTCATCATAAATGAGGACATAATATATAACGGTACGTCGCTATCTAAGTAAGTACATCTTAATAACATGGGTGCTCACAAATTTAAACACAAAATAATATGAAAATAAATGAATAATGAATTGAAATTTGCACTAAGATTCATGATGGTAAATATTTAAGAAAACTCTTGTAGGTATGTTTAGTTAACACTTTTGTCCACCTCTGTACTTTGATTCAACAGCAATCCTTCAAGTGCATGCATGGATCGCAGTAGGTGATTAAACCCACCACGCAGGTTAGATCACAAACTTTATAGTTATTGAATGTCTATGGTCTGACATAACGTTTGAAAACCTTTTAAAAATAAACGAGATAAAGAAATAAAAATATCTTTGGTTAGAAATTACTTCTCCCCGTATCAGTTTTTGGTAACGCTTTTAAATGTTTGCAAAGGACACAGATTTAAAGTCAAGTATAGATAATAAATTGTTGGCGGCACAAGGAATGTACAGTTTTTATACCTTTTGATAATTTTTCAAAGCTTTTGAGAACTTGGAAACAATTTCTTTTTATTTCGGCAAGTATGCAGGAACAGTTCCGGTCCTTAAAAGTACCGCTTTGTTATTTTCGAACAATACAACAAAAGTACTTAGGTAATTATCTACTGTGTTTACAAAAAGAACATGTTTGTGGTAAGAGGTCAGAGATCACTACCCTAAACTACTGTTTGTGGTCAATTTAGACACAAACTAGCGTTACTAACTTTTCTTCTTCTTTTTAACTTTCCATAAGGTTCTAAAGTTCTAATGTCGTGTAGGTGTTCACTAACATGAGTATGGACACTTTTCACGCGACGGAAACGGTTATCGGTATATCTAGATCTATGTTGCGTTGTTTGTTTATGGTTTTCAGGACCGTGGAGATCGTTAATAGAGCTGCTCTATGGCTGTACTAATTTATGATGTATACAGACAGATTACCTATTTCTATTCTTATGCAAATTCAACTATAATGGTGAATAAGTAAGCTGATACATGTTTATGTTTACAGAATTCCTTAAACTCTCAACCTCACTTATCGTTTATTTACAGACCGGCGCGTGCGCATCGAAGCTACGATACAATCACGTACGCACTTCGAATTCTAAGAAACTCAGAAACGCACACTCCTTATAACATGATTGTAACGAATGACTGATGCTATATTTGTCGATTATCCGAATGTCGATGCAGAGAAAAAACAAGTTATATTTGTTTTTCAAACAATGCAAGAAAAATATGTCCATTACATTAGTATAGACCGGCAACACTCAAGTAACATCCCTGGTTTCACTGAAAATTATTTGGCTACTTTTTCGTTATAAAAGTTACAAACACAAATTCACGGCAAAGTACGCTGGTTACATAGGGTTATATAACCAGACTACTTAGTTAAACAACAATAGCTGGTTATGCATAGATGGTGTCTAAATATATATGAATGAGTTTTAATAATAGGTATTTGAAAATATATTTCCATGGATAAAAATAATATAATCACCAGTGTACTCAGGCTTCAGCACGACAACATTTCGTGCATCACAAACAATTCAAATTCCACACACCGACTGCAACTGATTACTAATCAGTTTTTTGCTGCTGGTGGTCAAGGTCTCATTATCCTATCGTAACATCGCAATCCTGGCTTCCTCACGAGCCCTAGGGACATAATGAGGAACACGTGGTGACTACCGATGTCTCCCACGTCGAGGATAACGTGACTGCAATTGTCACGGAATCTGTAAATGATACTGTGCTTGGAAACATGACCGCGTTCCTTTCTGACTTGGCGTGCGTAATTCCAACCGAAGTAGGTAGCGCACAGGTGTATAAGGACGCGTTCGCAGATGTTTGATGATTTTATAGAAACTTCGCAAATAATCTTACAGTTTGCTTAATGGTAAATATTCGGAATAACAGTTACCCAATCAATCTCGACAAGAAAGTCCTTCGCCTTTAAGTTAAAATCTTAAATGTGATTTTCTTATTCAAAGTCATATTTTCATATTAATAGTCATTATCAAGTAAATATAATAAAAAAACTTTATTTTATAGATTAAAAAGTTATCCTTATCTGTCTGGACTTCCCGATGGTGAACAAAAATAAGTCCGCAAATGAACAAAATAGTATATTACAGCTTTTGCTACCGCTCTTAGAGTACAAATGATATTGTAAATGTCGTCAATCGGTGTTATAATTGATTTACCAAGTCGGCTTTGTGAACGTCCAAAGTCATAGTAAAGAATTCTCCTTGTCACATCGGCCGCTCTTATGGAGCCGTAGTGAGTATCGTCATCATCATCGTAATTTCAGCCTTAGAACGTCCACTCTTGGACATTAAGCCTCCCTTAATGACTTGCAAGAAGATCAGTTAGAAGCGACCTACATCCACCACCGACCTGTGATCTTTGCAAGGTCGTTGCACTGAGAAATTCGGTCCGTGGTCTTTATTCTATAATTATTTCCCCATCAGCTATCTGTTCTACATGCTCTGTGCCCACAGCCACTTCAACTTGGTAATCTGTTTAGCTATATCGGTAACCTTCGTTCTTTTTTGTGATTCGTCGTAATAACTATGGTATTTTAATATTTCTGTGTACACAAAGTAGATTATTAATAATTATTAATAATACACCTTGTGGTGTAGTATATAATTAGAATTATGTGTTACAGTAATGCAGTAGATAAATTAACTAATCTATCTTAATTAAGTGCCGTTCCATCGGCTCTTTTAAGTCTTCTTATAATCTAATTATGTACTAGTTAATTTGGTTATTTCGTTAAGTTCGGTGATTTTGTCACCACTGTATTTGCGTGGCGATCACACCACAAAGACGAAAAATCCTGTAATATGTACTTAGGTAGTTAATAAACTCTAAACTTTTTTGTGCCCACTGCAAATTATGAAAAGGAGAAAATGAAAATGTAAATCTGGTGTAAACGCACCTCTTTTTCACTTTTCACGTAATTGGCTTGTTAAGTTACTGACAATTTATCCATTAGCAGTATCGAATATGCGATAATCCCACCATATCACATACACTTTGTTACGCTGAAACCAAGATAATAACCACTTGAAATTATATGTGTAAAACAAAAATGGTGACGCAAATATACAGTATAGCCACCTTTGTCCGCATTTATTTTATGCTTTATGAGGACTTGTATCCATTTAAATAATTTCAGTTTCAGTTGCGTCCTACTTTTGAATTTACCAATAATTTGGAATTAAAGACATCTGCGTAGTGCGATTCGGCAGCAAAGAGCAGATTTACTGTCGAAGAGGAATTCTGTAGACGCAAATCACGTGTCGAAGTATCAATATTACCAGTGAAAGATTTCACATTACAACATTCAAGCTTCACCTAGTAAGCAGATACTAGCTCAGGTTTCCTGCCATTCCTATAACAATTCGTTGAGGTTTATCCTTGACTGCTGCCAGTGATGAGTTTTCCGTACCCAATTACAATTTAACGATAGATTTCCGCCGTATAACGCCTTGCACTATAGGCATACACAGTCCATTATCATTTCATATAATAGGCTGTCCTTACAAACCCATTATGCTAATATATATATTCAAAACACTGCGGACAATACCGTTCTATACGTCCGACAAATCGTAAAGTCGCGTAATAAGAGAAAATAAACGCGTGCGATGGAACTCGCCATTTTCCAGCGAACTGTTTTACTACACTTTTACATTCTTCAATTCTAGTCAATATGTTATATTAGATAAATTAGATATCGTACTATCCTATAATTACATCCTTATTATACACAATTGTAGGTGGATTGTTTGCTTTCATTCAGCTAATATACATCAAAATTATTGAGTCAGTAAGTAATACCAGAAAGAAAATAACAGTGAAATGTTGCAGGTCATTAATACCGGGAATTATTAAATAATGTGATTGACACCTAAAGATGTTTGAAGGAACGTGTTGTGTCACTTAATAGAAAACCTTGTAGTAATCGTTTGTTAATAATACCAGCGCTGCAGTCTCTGAGGCAGCAGCAATATAGTGATAGGTGCCTTTTCTGGCATTACACATGGCATTAAATTACTTACGGTTTTATTTCCTTTTAATTTTTATTGTAATAATTGTGTGCAGTCCTGTGAATGTCAGAATAAATGTTTCTCTTTCCTTCTTTCTTTCTATGTAGATTCTTTATTATACAATCTAAACCTGATATCAATATTTTTTTTTCATGAAGTGTAGGTAGGTAAATTCGATAGGTAAATAGAACAAGCAGTATTTTCATCTCCCGTCCCGCATGAAGTACGACTATTCTACTAACCAGCACAAAGGCAACACTGCTCTGGGACTGCTTAATAAAGCTTTTGGTAACGAAAACTTTCAACTCCACTCGGTACCAAGCTACCTTAGTAACCAAGAGTCTAAACGTGTACCAAAATAATTGAAACTTTAACATTTCCTTCATAGATAAGAACAGATTAACGTTTCTTCATTCCAAGCCTACACGACTCGCTCGTACACGATCAAATAGAACAAGTAATTATTCAATAAGTATAAAGATCTTTCAACAAAGTTTTTGGTCTCAAATCAATTAATTGTTAATTGTAATCTTCAAACTGATGCCAATCTAACGAGGATGTAAACATTTATTTCCGATGTAAATTGTTGCGCATAATTAGTACAAACAAAAAAATGTATGCTAATTCCTTTGTTTGGCATTAGGAGCTTAAGCATAATCTTACTATGTACCTAACTCCTATTATAAAGTGATTAGAGTATACCTTGTTAATCGTATGGCTAATTATGACTCACCGTTTTCAAATTCTGCCGAAACATCCAAACTGGCAATACTAAAATACTTTGATCATGATCTCCTTTGTTTTAACTGTAGACAAAAAAATGGGATCTTTTTTTTTCAGTGTGAGGGCAGACTGCCAGTTTGAAGTTCGCTGATGTTATAATGTAATTTTTCAAGAATTACTACATGGGGATATACATTTTATTTGCAACGTTTATCGTCCAAGGCAAGAAATATTATTAGTTGTTACAATTTGACATAATATCTTTATTTTAATACTCATATTTAATTGTTACACTATTAAACTTTCACTAATACTACACGATACATAATCTAATTTAATTTTTAATAAAACAAACTTTTATTACTCTTGTTAATTGATACATTTTGACGGCAAGAGAAATAAAGAAGGTGTACCGAGCTTTTATTATTATTATTAACTTTTTAGTTCTTTATATTAACAAGTTATAAAAGCTTGCTTTTTTAAAATGTTTTCTTTATTTTTATTTTTAACTTTTGGGTATTTATGATTCGGGATTTACTATAAATCAATAGAGTCCAAACTCGATGGCGCTGCGTCGTTTCATTACAGAGTTCCTATGGCCACCTTCCAGCTCCATCATCACATCAGCTCCATGTCATCGATGCATTGTCACGCGATATACATATGCGTTCAAAATTTCAGCTCAATCGGAAACCGGGAAGTGTGTCAAATTGAACTTGCAAGATTTGATTACAGACAGACAACGGGGCAAGTGAAACTAAATAAAAGCTTATAATTAAGTATTTTCATTCTGTTATTTACGAATCACGATGATCATAGAAAATATTGTAGTACCAATACCAAACATGCTGGTTTACGATGATGCTATCATACATCGATCTATTAAACATTATGAAAGTGCATCTGACATTGACACAGGTTGTTTATATTTAGAAGCACAGAGGAGTGTTAATACTAACTATGGTTCGTTTTCACAAGCAACTGCTTCTACTTTCGTACCAATGTTTGTACAAGTTATGTTTGAGCTCGATCAATCTGTAATTGGCAAAAGGCTTTTTTTTTAAATAGGTGATTGATAGATGTTCTACGTAGAAGTTTTATTTTTTATAAATCACATTTTATTGGCTTTTAGCATTGCGCATTGATCTCGTTTATCTTGTGCCAATATGTTAATCCAGGAAATGATATATCTGATCCGTTGAGGGCTTATCGTCACACCTCCGACGCAGGGTATCTGTGTGATGAATTTCTTCCTAATCCCTTTATTGGTGAGAACGTGATTGAACGTGATTTCATAATGTTACTAGCTGACCCGCGCAATTTCGTCTGCGTTTGTAAATTTTCCCCGTTTTTTGCAACATTTTTCATTGATGCTCCGCTCCCATGGGTCGTAGCGAGATTTTATATAGCCTTAGCCTTCCTCGATAAATGGGTTATCCTACACTAAAACAATTTTTCTATTCGAACACACACAACAGTATTTCCTGAGATTAGCGCGTTCAACCAAACAAACTCTTCAGCTTTATAATATCATTAATATATAGATTTTATAATATTAAGGAAATATCTATTAGATGATTTTATTGACTAGCTCTACCTACTAAATATATTGAGATGTGATAAATCACTTACAACATTGAGTAAGCGCAAACACATGGACGACCGTAAGTACTTATCCGAGTTGTAAAACTATATTCACAAACCTACCCAGTTAAAAAAATTAAATAAAACCACAAATATAAGTTGATTTTTTCAGTAATTAGGCTAGCGACATCTATCACTAAAAAGCTCATAGATTTCTTGCATAGTAACTACAAGCGCCACCTAGTATGGAATAGCCAAGCTACTACAATGAATAAAAAAGATTTGTAGTCAATCATAATCCCATAGATGTCAGCCCATGTACATCGTCAAAAAACCTGAGAAAAAAAGAAATATTGAGTTAACAAAAATATCATTGAAGAGAGAAAGGAACTAATCGAAGGATCTAATTGAAAATGCAAATTTGTATTTTAGTAAGCTTCACGATTATTATTGTGAGCATGTAACCAAGAAACGAATAATATTAATTATTGGTGTGTTGTTGTTTCTATTGGTTAAAACTGATAAAGGATCTGATTCAGTAACGTATAAACGTATACTTTTAGGTTGGATAGTTGTATGGAATACGTCATTTCACTTTAAGCTTTGTAAGCTGCGGTGTCCGAGTGGTTAAGGAGATGGACTTGAAATCCATTGGGTTCTACCCGCACAGGTTCGAATCCTGTCCGCAGCGGTATTACTTTTGGAGCCCTCATAACGTTGAGTTTAATGTGAATTAAATTGTTGTGGTTGTTGTACTACCTATACCGACTAAACCATAATAATACGTCTCATGTGATTAATTTTAACACTACACTTTACTATTCCATTTTTTTGAGTAAAATTATGAAGTTTTCAAAATTAAGAAGTTCTATTAGAAATTCAAAAACACTCCTTCGAGCCGGATTTGAACCAGCGACCTATGGATATCAATGGTTCATAATACGCTACAGTCCACCGCTCTACCAACTGAGCTATCGAAGGTTATTGTAGTATGACGAAATTACTGCATACAACCTTAAAGTAAAATAGTATAGTGTTAGTCCTTGTAGGAGTTGTTTGTTATGCTTGTTTTATATGTCATGTCAGTGCTTTATAAATTATACATGCAATGATTAACCGACTTCAAAAAGGTGGAGGTCCTCAAGCTTTCAAGTCTGAATATTGTTTTTTTTGTTTATGTCTTCACCATTGTACATTCAAGTGAACAGCTAGTTACTGCTATAACTTTGTTACTAGGCTTAGCAAATTTTACTGTCACCGTAGTATTAATTTATGGTAGATAAATTATCTACCATAAATATATTATCGGATTACCATTACTGGTTTCTATTCAGAGTTATTTATATCATTTCCTTTTGGCACGGAAGCATATAACGTAGAGAATTATAGTCCCGAACCCCATACTATCGATCACGTATTAGGTCGCCTAAGACGAATGTGTCAGCAAGTTATTGTATGATTAAAATGTTTGCTATTGGTTTTTATCAGGCGTCATGCCAAAACAGGATATTTAATAAATTCTAACTCTGAAACTTTCTCGTTTTATGCTATATAATTATGTATGGGAATAAACGCGATCAATACGTATTAGTAAGACTCAGTAAGAGTCAGCATGTGACCACGGCCAGTGCAACCTGGTCGAAACGTCAGGCAATTCGAAGTTGTGTACTTAATACCCATTAAATTCCCGCGTTTATTCCCCTGTGCAGAATTATATAGTATATTATTATGATTGAAGCAAACTTATAAAATGTACCATATCATACATAAGTAATTGTAAGCTTAACAGCGCCATTCCAAAATTATGATACTTTGTAACCATTTATCCAAGAAAATTCATTTTCCAAAACAAAGTAAATTTAGGTAGGATTTCATCAGATTACAAGATACAGATTTATTTGACTTTGGATACAGCGGTCGACTAGAAAAAATAAAAGGCGATTTTTTTTAGGGTAAGTAAGTTAAAAGAATCTAATATGATGAAATCCTACCTAATCTGAATCAGAGCTCGGTTAATAACTTTGTGCGGTATGGACACTTACGTTATTGATACTTATACAATTTAAATAAAAACGTACTTGAGTTTAATTAACCTAAAAATATTATTATAACAAAGAATAAAGAGAATACCAAATTATAAGCAAAGGAAAAAATATCAAAGTCCTAACCAAAAAACTATCTGAACATGAGTAACGAAGTACTGAATTAGGTATTTACTTATTCGTGCTTCAACTTAATAATTCGTGTTTTTTTATATCTTAGCAAGTTGACACTGAAATGTCCGATACAGATAGGTACTTTGTCTAATAATTCTGATTCAAGGTGAGTTAAGAGCTCAACGTTAGTTTTCTCCTATGGAATCTTAACTGTTTGTTTTTTTAAATTAATGTATGTGTCATATAAGCTAAGAACACTAACATCAATGGAACATGTTACGCCACCTATCGTGATCTAACAGATGTATTATGGTACCATAATGTAACAAAAGATGGCGTTGTAGAATATAGATCATTAGTAGATCTCGATGTTAATTTCCTCAGAGAGTAGTGTATAACCATGCTATTGTATTAAACGTTTTTTGTCCATTAAACAGACTTGGGTGGGAATCCTGTTTATTTTTGATTTATTATCCCCCTAAACGCCCTAAACCCCCTAGGTTCCCGCAGGTTAAACAGTATGTGAATAGTATTGTACAAAAATAAAAGATCAAGGAGCCCACACACATTTAATAGCGTTAACTATTATTTGCATACATTTCTATACCTAGTCTATTAAGTTTCGACTTGAATAAATTGGTTACTATTAAATTGTAGGTATTATAACACCAACTCCTTTAATTTTCTTTTGTCACAATCATTGGTCAGGCGGTCAATATCCCCCTGAGATTCTGTAATCTGAGCTGAGCTGATTCTGTAAGCATCTGATAGTTGACAGATTAATAAGTAAGCAGATAGCAGAAATAGATTACCTATCAATAAAAGAGGCCCTAGGCACTACTGGTACTATTATATATTCTGTGCCCTAGGTATGATTCCTGTGGGACGCTAGAACTATCAACCAATTAGTTCGTGAAGTATATCAGTATCAGTGTTATTAACTGCAAATCAATCTTTTGGTAGACAGATAGATCCGTACATAAATCTGTATGAGATCAGTGAACTTATCAAACGTTTAGATCAATAAGGTCTATTTCTATGTCGGCTGAATCCGAATCGGAAACGCGGTTCAAGTGCACTGACCGAATCTTTCTATGCAAATACACAAACAGAAATAGATTAACGCGAAAATAGAGGGTAGTGGAACTGTTGCTGTTGATTCTCCTACCTACTGTAAGTATTTTTTGACGAAATTTTCTGGAAAGGACCTGAAGTTAGTATTTTTTTTAATAAATTTTCAGAAAATCAGTTGGTTCTTAATTATTGTCAATATTTCTAATACATGTATTGGTCATTAAAATTTGGTCATATCCCGGTCCCAGTCTTGTTCGGATCCCTCGTCTTGGGTCCCGGGTCCGGGGTCCTATTATCTATATGATTACAATAATATATTGTTAAGGTTCCGTACCTCAAAAGGTAAAAAAAGGAACCCTTATAAGATCACTCTCTTGTCCGTCTGTCTGTCCATGTGTAACCACCGATTTTCTCAGGAACGGGTGGACCTAGCAAGTTGAAATTTATACCAGATACTGAGTATAGTCCCTATTAGGTGTATAAAAATTGAGGTCCTGAGTCAACACGATAAAAGATATGGGCAAATTTAGATTTTCGCGAAAACTTGTAAGTACCAAAATTTACCTTAATTTTCAACTTTTTTATTTATCGGAATTTTACCTTTACCTGTGCTGTAAGACCTTGCTTTTAACCAAAATTGACAATTCTAGATCAACCGGAAGTACCCTATAGGTTTTGGGTCGAAAAAAAACTTCCCATTTACCTAGAAACATGAAATTTTGTAAGAAGCAAGGTCTGACAGCACAAGTGAAGCAAAAAATCCGAAAGTCGTTAATTTGTTGTTATATCACATAAAAAATTGTTTTTATGATTACATACTTATATTTTGCGGTTGGATTGTTCACTTTGTCGTACACCGTACACCACAGCCGCAAAGTTAAGTTTGTCTTTTGAAAAAGAAAAAAAAAAATATTCAACACCCATCTCTTAAATAAATTCTCAAAGACTTTAGCCTGTCTTTTTCGTATACAAGTTTGTTTGCTTACGGAACCCTCGCTGCGCGAGGCAGACTCGCACTTATCCGGTTTTTTGTCAAAATGACCAACTGACTTAATTACGAAATTTGAACAAATTTCTTGTAAATTGTACAGCAACACTAATTATACAGTTTACAAAATGCTACACTGAAATGCCGAAATAAGTTAACGTCACACATAAGCCAGCGACAAATATATTGCTGTAAGCACACCCAAGGTTCCTCTTTTGGACTGCAGGAATGAGCGCTTGTTGGCATAAGGCCATATCGTATTAATTCCTGGTTCGTGTAATAACTTTTGTAAATGTAGTACCTACACAAACTGCAACGGCACACAACTATGTACAAACAACTTGAAAAAAAGTTTTAAGAGCTTTGAAGTTTTTAAAGAGGTTTGAATTTGTTTTCAATGTACAACTGTATTATGTGACACACCACGAAATAGTCCTTATATATAGTTTTGTGTATACATATATTACATATATATATATCGAAAAACAGAAACGGGTTAACGACTTAGATCAAATTTTGCATTTAGATAAGGTTTTGCTTTTAAGTTTATCTTTGGAGACTTCGATCGTATTTTTAGTAAAGAAACCTTGTCTTCCCTAAAAACACCCCGTTTAAAAAAAAATGCCAAGAATTTGTTGCACAGATTGGTTGTGCGGGGCAAAAAGTGTGCCCCGCACAACCAATCTGTGGAACAAATTGCCCCCTGCATTTTATACTTGCGGACCAATACAACCGATGCGACATTCCAACCTTACTGTACCGCAAAGGCAGGCAACGCACTTGTGACTCTTGAGTTGCAGGTGCCCATGGGTGGCGATAGTCAGTTACCATCACGTGACCCGTCTTCTCCTTTGCCCCCTGTTCCATAAAAATAAAAGCGAAGCTCGGTCACCCAAGTACTTGATATTTATGAATGGATATTATAATATTAACCGACCTCAGGACAATTATTAAAAGAAATGTGTTCCTTTTTATTATTTTGTTTTCATAAATGTAAATTAACTCAAATAGAAGAGTGTTCTTGTTTGGGTTAATGGCGTTACTAGCAATAATATCAGTGGCTAAGAAATATGTCCTGAATAGTGTCATGAATTAAGAAGCATCTTTTTTTTAGGTTCTATTATATGATTCCGTCTTAAATGTTGACGCCGTTGACGGAGACGATGTTCCAAACGTCATGCTCGTGAACAGGTGCGTCCTGTGGTGTCAGTTCGGCTTTGATGTACTTGTCTTATTTATTTACGGTATTTTTATAGTAAATTAGTCTTCATAAAGTCCACAAATTGGTCCACCTTTTGTTTGCGATGATTCGTTTCTTCTCGATTTAAATATCAATTTACGTTTAAATCAAGTAAATTAATGGTACTATTATTTTTATTATATGGTGTACAATTTATTTTGATAGTTTTAAATATTGAAGTATGTAGGTATTATTATTTTATTCCTGTTAATAAAGCATTGACACATTTTTAAAGCATACAAACTTGTTATGTCACAACATTTCAAGCAAAGAAAGAAAGAAACGTAACTGTATGGGTATTTAGAATCAAGATCAATAATATTAACACAAATACAAATCTAGATAAACAATAACAAAATATTTTTCGAATGCGTATCTAATGCATGTACTGATTTCTATTTTAAGCCAATTACTACCAAGCAGAAATGCCGGCAAATAAAAGGTATTCCATACTAAATAATCCCTAATACACAAACACGATTAACTAACAATGTCCTATTAATAAATGTGAAAAGAAACCCTAGCCATTAAAACCCAGGATTTTTTTTACCAAACCGAACTTACTCTATTTTATAACAAAGACAAAACACTGGCGGAAATTAAACTGAATATTTAAAACGGAAAAGCTTCATTCCAATTTCAAATGCAAATCATTGTCATTTTTTTCCTCTCGCTTGCTTTGACTGCGGATGGCTACAATACAAACAAAACGGTTTCCACGCGAACGGGCTCATCTGAACATTTGAAACATTGACGTCATCAGGAGAGCACAGCCACAGAGCCTCGATACTATTGTCAAACACATATTTAATTACCATCGTGTGCAGTGCGGCACACGCAACAGCCTGGCGAGAATGGAACAAAAGTGGATTCTAACGAGAGGAAAATAAGACTTAGCTCACTAAGATTTAAGGTGTATTGTTTTCTGAGTATGTATTGACGTTTGGAACATTTGAAGTAAGTTGGTAAGGGTGAATTTCGGCCGATCCTGCGTTGTACTACGCTTGCGCAAAAAACAGTTCGCGAGCGCGTATTTCAGTTAAAGAAAGGCGGCGCGCCGGCTTGCGCGCTCGCCTGCCGCTCGCCACCGGGCCCCCAGCGGTCGACGAATGTCCTTTTCATGAATAAAAATAATTTCCTGTAGTGTTTAAACCGTGTGTGTTGTTGTAACCCGTCAATTCAGCTGTTGTAGTGAGTGCGAACGTTAAAGTTAGCCGCCGTAGTGTCTTCCTTTAGTTTAGAGACGTGATTGACTGTTCAAAGTGTCGTTGTTTTGATGAGGTAAGTTCTGTGAGTTCTTATCCAATTTAAGGTCGAAGGTTGTCCTTGGTAATGCCAAGTACACACGTAAGTACATATGTTCATGCCCACATATTGTAGCGAAATGTTCGCGTGACTAGCCTGTACGAGTATGGTGAAATCATTCAGAAAATTGCTGGCATATTCTGTCAAGGCTTTTTTTCATTAACCTGCAGTAATTTGATACGATAATAAGTTAGCTTCTATAAATTGAAAGGGGTATAACACATGTATTTCCTCACAGCAGCCAAACTTTAAACCCGTATGGGTTTAAAGTTTGGCTGCTGTGAGGTAATGAAATTCTTATAAATCATGTGGTGTTCCTGAATAAAACTATGATTCATAAAATACTGTTTCTAAAAACTTGTTAACACTTGTGAAGTATGAGCTCATTTACCATGTTGTACCAATATCATCATTATAATAAATTTAAGAAAATTTAGCAAACGTAGTACCTAACATGAATTTTGGAATATTTACAGTTTATATATTGAAGAAGTGCGGAAAGCTAAAATTTTTAAACAATATGTCTTACAACTTTAAAAATTACGTGAAAACGGCCTGTTGTTGTAAGTTAGTTTATCCCCATCACCTGGATAATTGGCAATCTACCACTGAGCGGTTCTTTAGAATCTGTTTGCCTCGCACAACCAATCTCTGGAACAAATTGTCGCCTGCGGTATTTCCGTATAGACCTTCAAACCTTCAAGAAAAGAGCTTATTCCCATCTTGAAAGGCCGGCAACTTGTGACTCTTGAGTTGCATGTGTCCATGGGCGACGGTAGTCACTTACCATCAGGTGACCCGTCTGCTCGTTTCCCCCTATAATATTAAAAAAAAAACAATGACAGCTCTAGTTATACTGTCCAATGAGAAAACCATGGTTGAAATTCGACCGTAAGGCGATCTCTAATTCGTAATAGTACGGGCAAAACACTATTAAATCAGAACAGTGAGAACATTCTGCTATGTGTACGAGTGAATGTGGCTCTACCCTGACATAACAAAATAAAATAAATGAATGTTCAACATGAATTTAAAAAAAGTTACCTTAGGTCTACCTGACATCATCCATCCATCACTTAACATAAAATCTACCAACCCAAAATACTTCACTACATAGTATAAAACAAAGTCGCTTTCTCTGTTCCTATATCCCTATGTATGCTTAAATCTTTAAAAGTACCCAACGGATTTTGATGCGGTTTTTTTTAATAGATAGAGTGATTGAAGAGGAAGATTTATATGTATAATAACATCCATTAAATAGTGGAGAAATAATGTTATTTTTGAGGTTTCTAATGTGATGTCGTAAATAATTACATAACTACTGGATCGATTTTAATCATTTTTTCAGTGAATGACATAGGCTATATATTTTACACCCGTGCGAAACCGGAGCGGGCCGCTAGTTGTACTAAAATCTTACACTAGTTTTTGCCGCCGGTTTTGTTTGTCAATTATGTTACCTAACCCTCCGGCACAGTACTTTATTTCGGGGTAAAAGATCTTTTTATGTACCCCTGACAATGGATATGCAAAATTTCATGATGATCAGTTGAGTAGTTAAGACGTGGACAAACCCCGAGGAAATCGGTTCACCCGTTCCGGAGATTAGCCGGAACAAACAGACAGACAGACAAAAATTTCAAAAACTGATTTTTAGGCATAGGTGCAAATGTAAAAAACTGTATGAGCTTGAAAAATCTATTATTTTGACAGTACAAACAGACACTTCAACTTTATTTGTACGGATTAGGATAAACTGCTGATGTGTTAACTACTTGAGACGGCTCCAAGCAGTTGCTCGGAGAACACTAAAACTTTTGAACCATAATGTTTGTACCTGACAGCATCTCTTGACCGCAACGATCATCGTTTGATGCGCCACTGCGTCAAGGGTCGTTTAATAGTATGGTTAACTAGGTGTAGCCCGCGACTTCGTTAGTGTGTAAATTTTAGTGAAATCTATCATATTACACAGTACATTTTTCCGGGATAAAATAGCTTATATATGTATAAGTAGTATAAACAGCTTTCCAGACTATAGTCTGGAAAGCGATTATAATCAATCTGTGTTCCAAATTTCATCCAGATCCGAATAGCCGCGTGAAAGAGTAACCAACATCCATCTTCACAAACTTTGAATCCCTGATAGAGAATCCCCTGATAGAGAATTCCTAGTACTTTTGAGAAGACCCATCTTTATATATGTATAAATATAAATTTATGTATGAAACATTTCGTGTCACGTTGTTTATCTGCGATGAACTCCTAAACTAATCAACCGATTTGAATGAAATTTTGCACGCTGTTTGCAGTTTGCTCCAACTTGTGAGATATTGGATAGTTTTTATCTCAATTATAGTCACAAAGTTTTTTATTGCTAATTACTTAACCACAGCAACGCGTGGGCGGTTAGCTATTTATTATAAATTGTAGAATCCATCATTAATTTTTTTTTGTTTTGGAATCAGCGACAAAAACCTTGCTAAAGCAATAATATAAAGATTTTGGATATTCATAATGCATATCATCAAATAAATATTAGGTATTATAAACGCAAAAAGGCTTGTTTGTTGTTGATTTGTACTCATTTCTTGCAGTAACTGGGCAATATCTACATCAACGTAATTGCTTGCTAAAAGGCCGCAGAATGACTTTAATCTCAAAACAAGAAAACTACTTGTGAGATGCAGGAACTGAAATCCAATGGGAAGAGACGTAGGCAAAGTGTAGTATAGCATTAATAAATCAAAGGTCCCCTAATGTTCGATAATGGTAGCTATGTTTATATCACTCGACTATCATTTGTCCTCTAAGAGGAAAGTGATTAAATCGACCAGTAGAAACATAAACGAAACTGTCTCCTTAACTATGTGTTCATTCCCGTTCGTGTCTTTGGGGAAAGTTTAATTCCAAAAACCTTTTAAATTTGTTAGTGTGGGTTGCTTTTCCGTTTCCAGAAATGAATCCGTCAGATTATTAATCTACTCTTAAAAGGGTACATTTTCAGAGCGTTAATTGAATTTTCTAAGAATTTTCAAGTAACTCTTAATCAATCTTTTAAAGACTTCTACTGAGAAGGTTTTAACCGTATTCCCCGCAGTTTCACCTGCGTTTATGGTCACTGCTCCGCTCCTATTGGTCGTATAGCTCTTATAGCCTTACTCGATAAATGGGTTATCCATCACTAAAAGAGTTTTTCAATTCGAACCAGTAGATCCTGAGATAGAGTTTGTTTGTTTATTTTTGTTTGGTTAGTTCAACCAAGCAAACAAAAACGAACAAACTCTTCAGCTTTATAATATTACTAGCAGTGCCTCGCGGTTTCACCCGCGTTAGTCCTGATCCCGTGGGAATATCCGGATAAAAAGTAGCCTATATGTTAATCCAGGTCTCCAGCTATCTACATACCAAGTTTCATCGCAATCGGTGAAGTAGTTTTGGCGTGAAAGAGTAACAAACATTCATACATCCAGTTTTTTATGTACATGTATTTTATTTATTGTGTTCTAAAATAAGTTCTTTCTTTCTTTACATGAAATTTGTAAAATAATTGTGCTGTAAATAACCATTCGAACTGTTCATGTATACAAATATTTTAACTGAGCGCTAAACAAACGTTGCAATTTAACGATATAATACAGGAATCGAATAAATCAAACACGTTGTTAAAATCTTTAGAAGTAAAATTAGATGAATTATTAATTTAGTAGACCCGCTTACGTGATACCACACATGATAAACGAACACTGAATTAATGCGAAGTAAGATTGGTTGAGGGTAAAAAGGAATGTTAATTTTCGAGAGCACTGTGGCTTGAAAGAAGACGTAGTGACATAATTTGAAAAGATTTGAAAAGAACAAATAACAAAACATGTATATAAGGCAAACGTTAGAGAGAAGGATGGTAGGGGTCGACCATGAAGAAGGGCAAGGCAAGAGCAGGCTAGAAGTACTTCCTTCCTAGGGTTTAGACTCATTTGTAATGGAACACCGTGTGGTATTAGTCGATTCGATTCCGACATACCACTTCACCGGCGGTCCGGTGGTTGATGACTCGATACTCGATGACTCATATTCATCATCCTCCGCGCCTTTTCCCAACTAAGTTGGAGTCACCTTTCAGTCTAACTACGACACGGCCGAACTTCGATATTTTACGTGAAGCGGCTGTCATCAGACCTCCACAACCCAAGTACTAGGCGATATCGAAGTTCTGTATTTAAACCAGGTTGTAGGACTCAACTACCTGTAACGATTGCCACACAGTCATGTTCGTGTGGCAACTGGGACCGACTGCTTAACGTGCTCTCCGAGGCACTTATCTCAATGTGTTAAGAATGAGCACCCTTCCTAAGACTGACCTGGCTAGTGTTACTTAGCCTTGTAATGTGTTAACCTACTCGGTTACCACTTAGCCACGAGAGCATTATCAATATATAACTGAAATCACAATCCACCTGTCAGTGGTCGTGCATATTTTATATTCACAAGCGCATTTCGCTGTATATTTCCTGTACCTACGGAAAACATATTGGCCAGTCAAGATTTTTATTATTATGTTTAACTTCTAATCCTACAGTTCGTGGGTATTAGTTATTTATGCAAGCTTAGATCAGCCCAATAGCAGTGGCTTTTTGTTAAAAAATTTATTACATAATTATTTACAAATTAGAATCATATTTTATGAGTATCTATTCCGTATATAATTATAAATATAATAAGTATATTCATTTGGTTTTCGAAGTCGCTTTTGATTTAAATGATTTATCTACAAGAGTACGTAACGTGTATTACCAATGCCCCCTTGGCTTTTGTACGGTTGCGGCTTTTTATTGAAAAGCTGAGTGCGCCAATGTGTACAATAATTTTTTTTTTTCTTTTTTTAAGAAATAATACTAGTAACGTGGGTCACACATTACTAGTATTCTCGTTAACCCCTCCAGCTTAGCTAAAATGCTTGTGTTAGGAGTGGGTTCACGCCGGTAGTGCACTGGGTGGGGTTCGAACCCGCAACCACTTGATCGCAAGTCCAACGCCTTAGCCATTACGCTACCACCGCTTAAATTTTAATCGTTTTAGGATGTTAAATATAACTATTGTATTAGGCTTAGAAATCCTGTAAAGATAGTGTATATTGTGATAAATAAATGTTCGTATTTATAAATCTTTTATAAAAATACCATATACCTAAATATAATATTTTTGAATTTCGAAAATAATCCTTTTAAAACTGAAAGGTTACATAGTGATCTATAAGTTTTTTAGTTAGAACCAATAACACAGTACCTATAGAAAGTTATTGATTTTGACGAGATACGAATATTAGTGTTAGTGAGAAGGTAATGAGAGGAACATAGGAATATCGTTATTTATAACTTATAATTTATAAATAATAGTATTAGGAACATCCGAGTATTACAAATTGTAATATCCTCTATACATGTACCTGTTTTTCGGAAACTTCATAACAGAGCACAAAGCGTGGTTGTATTGTAAGCGGCTTATTCCAGTTCACCTCACTTATGAAAGGTCGACGACTAAAAGGATTTGCGAAAATGAATGATTAATGTGAAAAGAGGACTGACAGTGCAGCTTTGGGTTACCTTTTGTGTCATACAGCATACAGTAAGTAACACAGTTTCTTAGGACAGTCGTGAAATGTAATTTTTAGAAGATTATTAAACAATGTAGTTTAAAAAGGTTGCTAATTAATTAAGAAATAATTTTTAATTGTATTAAATCTCATGACGTTTCGTATTCGATCTTCAGAAGAGTACCTGTGGCTTCTCAAAGTATATTGTATCGTAAAGTATTCGAAATTACTTCATTCATGTTGTAGTTTGATTCTCACTATCATTCGCAATGCAAATTTATAGTAGGTAATGCCACAGATAAGATAATAGTTACTTCGTAAGTATTGCTGCTTTCTAGCGACACCACTCACGAAAAATATCTACGAAAAATCTGCCAAAATAACAATCCTTGCAGGATATCGCTAGAGCTGTTATGTAGTTTGGTGGGTTTGGATGCAGACTTTGAAAGCTACATTGACATGATTTCACTAGTGACAAAATAGTATTTTATAGTTTAAGGAGGCAATGTATAAACATTTTAGTTCAAATGTGAGACAGGTGTTACATGAGTAATAGGTACTGTAGTGTTCAAACCTTCTTTAAACACACTCCTTCATAGCAGTGGCGTGACTTTTCCTGTCTGACATCCAAGACCATCCAAGACGAGATACTTCTTAATATTATTTTATCCTATTCCTTATATAAACTTATCCTTTAGAACATGTTCGACATATACATTATTTTACAATTTCTCTCTTCCTATGAAATACACCACTGTCCTCTGGTACAACTCTGACAGCCAAGTGATAGCACTCACTTGGCTGTCAGAGTTGTCAGTAGTCAGTACTTATATTTAAACATCAAGTATAAGTTTACATTGTTTTCGTATACCTACGCAATGGTATGGTTATAAAGTTTAATGTATTTAAATATACTGCATCACTTTTTCGTCATTTTGGTTCATAAATTTTACAGAGTTATTATATGCTTAAGGTCGTAACTCATTTTTACAACCCGGAACCCGACCAACATTGCCTCGCCTCGTGCGGGTTGAGTTTTCTTTATATGGAGTTCCATACATTTGCACTCACTTATCAACTTCGTAACCTCTCCACTCTCACACTCACACGATACGCCAACGGCCATGATGTGATGATGACTGGGATATTGCCTAATCTACTTACTTCACAGATTTAGAGAGAGATAAACAATCATATTATTTAAGCAGCTCTCGTATTTCCAGAGCTACATCAGGCCTGTTAACAAAACTAGATCAAAGTCACGAGAGTGAAGCGTACGTTTAATTAAACCATAAATGTTTCTATTCACTCTACTCACTCCTACATCGAAGAATATATGTTATTTCAAAATCTATTCATGACGATTATATAGAGGCCCACGGCCTCATCCATCGACTATAACCCGTTATCACCCTAATTTCTTTAGATCCAAGGCTTAAAATCGCGTGTACAGTGCCTGGGTGCTTTTTCTATGCGATGTTGTGTACTGAACTGGGTTTAATCAGAGCTGGAAGTTGTTTTAGTTTCAACTGTTGCTAGGAGGTTTAAATGTTAAGTAGTTGCTACGCCGTAGTTGGTCCGGTTCATGTTCGGTTTTGATGATAAAGTTCAAATTCGTAATCAGTTTTCAAAAGTGATCATGTCCATTTTGAAGTAGGTACTTATAGTAATGTGGTTAATACACAGTGTGATAATATATAATCTGAAAATTCGTTCAGCGGTAAGGACATACATGAATAACAAACATCTTTACAATAATTCTTTTTTTTTTAACATAAATAAGAATTGGTTAAAGAAAATAAATAGTAATATTAAATGAGTATCTAAATATTAAATAAACATTCACGAAAAAGTTTAAATACTAACAAGATTGTGAGTGACTTCACTTAGATTAAGCCGTTCATTGATAATGTTAAATTGATTTTACTACTGGACTATGGACTGGTTATACTTCCCGGCAATTTACTTAAATACTAATTAACTATTACAAATATGCCATTGAAATTATCAGATAATTACTGGTAAAGATATTACCCGTAGCCAGGAAAAAAGGTTAATCCACTGTTTGCTAAAGTCTCCATGAGCTCTAGTATAAATCTGTGTAGAGACACACGGTAATATATACATATAATACAATACACTCACGTCTGTATTCCCCGAAATTTATGCTCACCAGTTGGCGCCACCAGCGAGTGAGGTCTTAGCTGTCAAAATTTGATTTTACGCGCGTGGAAACAGAGTTTAAATATAAATCATTTCCTATAATCGTATCTTGTATCTACAATAATTAATCGAGTATTGCAAAATATTCACAACAGTAATTATTGATTTAGTAAATAAACGCATTAAAGCTCCCAAATAATCAGTGACATTTCAGATGACATTTCGGAGCACAGATTAGTTAGTTTCGGAGACCTTACGCTACACCAGCGCCTCTAGTGGCAAATTCAAACGCGGTAGCCTTCATAGGGGCAAGCCTATTGCTATCAACCGGGCAATTTGGGAATTAGAGATAGAAAAATTAGGAGTATATTGAACGATAATTATAGGTGGGAAAGGAAGACAATGCAAGGAAATTACTTATACGGATGGATGGGGATCGGGATGAGGAGTGTAAGCACTAGCAGGTCAGCCAGCGTCGTTTACCTGTACCTCGGACTGGCTGTTGCCGGGCAGTCCGAGACCTCCAACTAATAATATACATGTTTACTTTGTATCTTAAAGCCATAAAGTGCATTCCTTACATTTTTAAGATGAAAAAACTGCATATTTAATATAATAGTTTTTCATTGAAAGGTTAATCATGTACTCTAAGGTCACGTCCAGGGTTTGGGAATTCCCGACAATTTCAAAGTCCCGGGACACGAGACAGCCTACAGTCAAAGCAATCAGCCTAAAAAAAGTTTTCATGGCGCCCTTGCATATATATATATATAGTTAGAGATGAAGGGACTTGTAGATTAAAAAGCAATTTCGCAATAATACACACGTACATTTTTTTTTTTTATTGTGTAGGGGGCAAACGAGCAGATGGGTCACCTGATGGTAAATGACTACCGCCGCCCATGGGCACCTGTAACTCAAGAGTCACAAGTCGCCTTTTAAGGTGGGAGTAGGAGAAGAGGGGAAGGGGGGGGAAGAGTGGAAAGAAGGGAGAGGGGAAGGGCGGGAATAGGGGAGAGAGAAGGGTAGGGCCTCCGGTAAATCGGTTTTTTTTTAATAATTTCTAATTTTTAATAATTTTAATCCGACAACTCGATTTTTGATAGGCTAAATTATTTTATGATATCACACACAACTTTTCTTTAACGGTATAAAACAATAAGACAATCAAAATTCGAGTTGTCTTGTAATTTTTTTTTAATTTTGCAACATTTCTTCAAAATAAACTGTTAAAAAATATACTGCAGTATAAAATGTGCATAAATTACAATAGAGCTTCCCAAGCATCTGTTTATGCGTTAGCACGTCACGTACCGTCACTCGTTGCTACTCAACATATATTATACGCTGTCAGGTATACAATACAAGGGGAACATAACACAGAGCGTTGTAGAAATGCTTTTGTATTGTGCAAAATGACAAATGAGTGTGATGGTACGGATTGAGGAGTGTGATTATTTCTATGTTATGTTCTGATGTTTTTAACCCCCGACGATAAAGAGGGGTGTTCCAAGATTAACGTTCTTTGTGTCTGTGTGTCTGTCTGTGGCATCGTAGCTCCCAAACGATTGGACCGATTTAAGTGCGCTTTTTATTGTTTGGAAGGTAACTTGATCGAAAGTGTTCTTAGATATAATTCAAGAAAATCTATTCAGCCGTTCGGGGTTATTTTAAATTTTAAATTTATGATTATTTTTGTTGCCATAGTAGGCTATATTTCAGTTTTATTTATCGGTTCCATTCAATAATATTGTATGTTAACTACTACTTTAGAAAAACTAGAGGAATACGAAACACTCAGTCACACAAAGTCATACAAGCGCGTTTATTTCCTTTTCGTATCTATATTTTTATTTCACTATTGACCAAACGTTAATAAACAGTGATATTGGAACCTTCAATTCATAACTTTCTCTGGCATTCAATGCCACGCGAAAGGCAAGACAAAAAAGAAAAAGTATTTTCCACGATATCATTTATTTATTTCTTCAACGTCTTCGATTGCTTCGACCCTGAGGCTAAGAAATACGGGAATGAATATAAAGAAGAATGGCAACGAGAAACGGTATTCAAAGCGTATTGAAAAGACTTAGTGATTATTATGATTTGTGCGCCTTTTGTATCTGACACAAAAACTTTAATCTTTTTGATCACTGTTCTATATTGATGCTTATGATTTCGGGTTATATAAACCGATAAAAAAAAAAATACATCTTTCATACATTACATAAAGTTATTTATTGTGTAAGGATGATGTGAATGAATGACATGAATAAATTATGATACTGACTGGCAATAAATCAAGGAAGGATAGTCAATTTGAAGATTCCAGCAGTTATCGATAACTTACATATAATTTCCAAAAAAAGGTAAATAGAACTCCCCTAAAAGGTGCTGACTATAGCTCTGTCAAATTGGGGTAGTTAGACTGTCATTATCAATTTATTCACCGCTTTCTATATATAAGTTCGCAAGTATCAGTGCAAAAACTTTATTAAGTATTTTAGATACAACAGTTATAAGGAAATTGACGACATGTTTCGCTTACACATAAACCAATTTTAGGATAATTGTATTAACTAAATATTATTTTGTCACTTGGAACTGAGGTCGAACTGTTGTTTTGTTGTTACGTTTATCAATAAATGTCAGTATTTCTCCTTCATATGTAGAAGAGATCGACACTTTAGAACAGTTCGTATATTATACCTGAAATGTACTACCGGTTTCTTTGTTTCTTGTTATTTTTATTAATTAAGGATGTACGGTTTTACTTACGTGTATGTGTAAGTGTCACTAAGGAGAGTATCGCCTTATACCGAGGTGGATTGTTGCTTCACCCCTTAACAAATCGGGCATTACCAAAACACGTAGTTGTTACAATGACAATATATGTATAATACGACTACATCTAATTGGAGTCGTTTTGATCGTTAACAATCATTTAAAGTCTACATGGGTGTATGCAACACAAGCCCTTACACACTTACGGTGGTTGCTGAATATTTCAGTTACGGTGCACATGTACCGTTTCCACGACGGCCTCGTATTGTCGTTCAATGGAAATTTATAGCATTTAATTATGGGGCTTTTATTATAGCAATGGATGTTTGGAGTATTAAAGACATTAGAGTACTATAAAAAACCTGAAGCTTTTTATAAAAAAATACAAAATTTTATTTTCATAAAGTTCTTCTAAACGAAATACTTATCTGTTATAATAGTGTATTAATTTATTTAAAAGACAAGTTTCTTAATGTAGCTACGCTAGCCTATTTAAAAGCAAAAAAATACAAGTAAAAAACGAAATACCGACTTCTAGGCTGCGAGGCCCTGCAGTTCCAGTTCGAGTTCTGTGGTATCAACATTTTGTAACGTGTTCATTACTGTAAAAATACATGCTAAAGCTATTGCTTTTGGTAATGTTCTGAAAATAGTGCAGGGCTTGTATGTAATTTTTAATGATAGTAGATGAAGCTCGTGAGGTATCTAAGAATAGTGACGGGCTATTTTCTCACTCGTAGGGAGAAGGTTTGAGTTGTTGTACGTATGTTATGCTAAAGCTATCAGTGACATTCATAGGATATTGTTCTGCGTCTTGGTATCGTGTTGCCGCCAGCCCCCATGCTATTTTTATATGTAATGTCATTGTCACCTCCGCGACATTTCCTTAAAGCGAACGTTGTCTTTTGTACAATAAACAAAAAATCTGATTTGTTCCCTAGCATTTGGAATGACAGTTTCTTTTTTGTATTGTCAAAAATATTTTTTCGAACCTTTATGTTTTTATGTGTGTATATAATAGGTATAATTTTCTCATATGTTTGTCAAACTATTTTCTTTTTTTTTTGTTTAGTAATTTTTGGTCAAAAAAATTTAAAAATATATTTTTCCCTACCTTCGACGAAGCTTCATTACATTAATTTTGGTCAAAAATTTGACCATATTCTGCTCTTTACTCAAAAGTGGAAATTCTTTCACGTTCTAATATTTAAAGGTTAATTTTCTTAGTAGCCAGTGCAAAATGAGAACAAAAATTGTAACTACTCTCGAATTCTCCTCAAGGCTAATGATATCTTTGTATATTCGCTTCTCATTCCTAATTTAACAAATTGCATTGACGTCATCTTGTTACACGCCATCGCAGTTTTGCACCAGAGACTTTATTATCAAAAGTGCATTAACTTCGCCCAACCTCTGATTGACAAGGAAATTCGAAATTGGTACTACTAAATCTATCTTATATATATAACAAAGTGATCCTATAAGAGTTCCTTTTTTTCCTTTTGAGGAACGGAACCCTAAAAATCAATGTTTGTTTGTTTGTCCTCTATGCGTTCCGAAACCATTGATCAGATTGTGATAAAACTTTGGTAGGGTGTTCTGGGGACGCCCGCAAGGGTTCCTGGCCACAAAAATCTGCGAAATTGCGAAATCGACGCCCACTCACGGTCAGCTGTTAATAAGTTTCATGTTTCATTGTTGAGTTTTTTTTTAGTGATGTGATGTATTTTGTATGCAATAGGGAATATGCATGTTGTTTAAATTTACTTGATTAATTTTTCCTTGAAACTTTATTGTCCAGATATTATGCCTAAACAGATATTTTCTTATTTAGTTCGTGTTTAATTGCAAAAAATATTAATTAAAATATGCAAAATAAGGGCGCGAAATTCAACTTTGCAAAACGCTTCACCATTGGTCGACACAAAACATGACGTGACATTCCACGTTCTGTCATTTATCGGCGCCTATATTCCTAGTGTTACGGAGAAAGATAGGTGTTTCTGTGGTTTTGCTCTTAGCTAGTGCAATTTAAGCATTCTAGTGATATTAGAAATCATCTAGGACAATTACTGAACGTAGTTTTGTCAAATCACAATCGGACAATCTACCGAAAATAAGTGCTCATGATGACTGTATATTTTGCATCAAATCCAGATTTTACGTCCGCTGAGGTTAAAGGAGTGAAAGCCGCAAGGTAATTATTAATACTTGTTATTTTATAATCTAAAGGATAGGTAAGATATGTATAGTTAGTTATATTCATGAAGTTTTATTGGACTTTGGTTACCTAGTTTAAGTAGACAATCAAGTTGCCTTCTGCTTGATATTTAAAACAAACATAAATTACTCCTGACTAATTCACACTATACTAGCAATTAAATTGTAATATGCTTACATTAAAGTGATCTTCACAACAATATAAACACGATATTGAAGATACTTTCATTGTTTTCGTATTTTACATTATTATTTTGTACAGGAAAACATACTGTATTGGGTGTATTTCTTATAGTGTTTTTACACTTAGGGACAAGGCAATACCTATAAAATATTTTTTTAACTTTATCCATCGTCTATTAATTACAATAAATAGTAATTACAACTGGAAATCGGTATAAAATTACTGCAACACTTCAAGTAAGTTTATGAAACAGACACTGAGCGTGGAACGTGACGTCATCCAAGGCCCGCGAAATATGGCGGCGTTCAAACAGATGAAATTTTATCGGTGTTTTAAATGTTATTTTAATAATTAATTTGGACATTGCCAAGGTAATTTATTTTTTTATTAGGGTAGAATGATGGAACAAGTCAATATAAGATAAAAAAAAATACATGCATATTCCCTATTATCGTTTCATTTAGCTGTACTAACGTGATGAAGCGTGAATAATGCTAATTAAATTGTTGTAAAAAAAATTTTTTTTTTTCATCGGAATCGATTTTTTTCTGACCCATCATCAAAGGTGTCATTAGTACTATCGTCTATCTTCGTCTTCGGGAGCTGTTACCGAACACCCTGTATATAAAAAAAGGCATTGCAACGCATGCCGGGTGCAGCTAGTCTAAATATATGAAAATGAATCCCTATTTCCCTTGGTCGCAGCATCACGCGTGAATGGCTGGACCGATTTCGCTAATTCTTTTTTTTTGTGTGTTTGTTATTATCAGGAGAAGGTTGTTATGAAAGAAAATTTAAGAAAACTTAACGACGATCTCATGTAACCTTAGCGCTTTTGACATAACTGTCAGTAGTTTGAAACTTGGCGCGATTGACAGAATGCGTAGTGCAAAATATACCAATTCGAATTCAATATTCATAGTTAAGTTAAGACAGGACTACGTCTGTCGGGTCAGCTAGTATTATTATAAGTAATTGTAAACTTTGAAAAGCGTCAAGACAAACTTTAAGTACCTGATACCTATTGTCTCATGTTATGGATTAGACCTCCCTATAAGCCTACTCTATTGCCTGAAGAATTCTCTGCTAGGCTGAAGAAGGACTTAATATTCCAAATTAACTTTTTCAAACCTATGTTCCATTTATAATCCTGATAAACATATAACCCCCCTTTGCTGTCACTCAGATCTGAAATAAAACATCAAGCATATGTACCGAAAAATTTAACACCATTTACACGCATACGTTTGCGGTAACCCTAAATTTTAATCCTGAATCCTTTTACATACAATATTCGACTTTGGACCGAAAATTTACATATTCCCTTATTTTCTTCACTTCATTTTGTCTGTTATTTAATACTATAACCTACATACTAAGTTTATGTATAATACCGACTAAAATTGTTAAAATAAAGTTAGAATGTTATTCATTCTAACTTTATTCTTTTGTTGCAAACAGCAGGTGTTTATATAGAAAGATATCATTTTACTTAAGCTTCAAGCCATTCTTTTTGGAGAATTTACCTAACAAAACAGCAGAAATTTAAACAAATGAACACAAGACATATTACAGCAGTTGTTCTGACAATATAATAATTTCTGGTGGACAAGTGGAATGTCCGCGGCCATTTGGCGCGCTGCGGCATGGCGGGCTGGCCGGCGGATGCGGGAGTGACGTCACCAACCCTCGTCCGGACAGTGCTAGCCTAGACTAGGCGCGGTTTCGTTGTGAAACGTTTCTGCATTGTCTTATTGCAGATAATTATGATGCGTATAAACTATAAAAATATCTTCCATTTTTTACCGTTTTATGTTATTTTTAATCTTCTAAGATGGAAGGCCTGGTAATAAGTGCATACCGATAGCAATAAAAATCGCAATAAGAATTGTCATTCTCTCAATGCCAAATTCCAATTAGTGAAGCGACCGTCTCTCCGAAAGGAGAGGGCAGCCACTTTTAAAGTCAGACGACTAATTTTATGCTTCTAATGTAAAATGGCTCACACCTAAGTATTAGTAACAGAAAAGACATCACTTGCGCTGTATCAATTTTCCAAGGAGCGCCAGGAACGAGACTCGTGATTTATTTATAGATGTGTATGGGTTTTGCGACACAAATAATAATGAAGTGATTTATTATATACCGCTCTCGGGAGTCGGGATAGAGGAAGTAGCCAATCGTGATAATTTTGTATAGCGATACAATTTTATAATTGTGACATATCTGCGAATACTACGTGAACTTTCTCTTTGGTGGATAACAGTACGAAATTTTTGACAGTATTGATGTAAACCTAGAATTATAGCAATCCCCCATATTTAGAGGACAATAAAATGTGTCGATTTCGGGGTTATTTATATATTAGTATCAGCTCATATGAGTTGGGTAAAAGCGACTTAAAAAAATATTTCATTTGTCTGGGGCATATTAACTCACCTCTATGTAGGTATATATTTGTAGATTCTTCCATAATTTCCTGTATCTATGTTGTTTCTGCATGATATATATGTTGTTTGACCTATGTTGGCGGCAGCCTCTGGTCAAAACTAATATCAGTCATCATGACTTGGTAATGTCGATTTTGAACGACTAAGCTTTTATTATTAACGGTAAATCATTCCTGACATTAAAACTGACCGCTGAACCTATCATATGATAGTTGTCTTTCATTATTGATCAAAATATTTGAACTGTAGTACATGTTGGTACATATTTAGGCAACATAGGTTTAAGTGTTGCATAGTGATTGTTATTGCATCTATAAAACTGGCCTTTTAATCTAGTAATTATGGCCCGAATAGCAGTTAATAACGGTCATTCATACCGTTTTAATTAAAGCGATATAAATGACCGCTATCATAAAGCTGTTATAACCTACTGTATTAACCCTTAAAATGCCAAAGATCTTAATGAAAAGATATCATCGAGATGTTTGATGTTCAAAAGGTTTATGTAGTAGGTACATAATATTCTTTTTAATGTAGCTTAATGAGTTATAGCTTCCATAATACCTAGTACTAAAGTACACTTCGAGGGAACTCTTCACTGTTGCACTAGTTGCACAACACCCCTTGTGTTCAAGCTTCTGAACTGCAATTGCTTCGGCATTATGATCTATGGCTAATACATCATTCATTTATTTACGATTCACTTGTAATATATCGACTGATCGTGACCAAATCACTGGCAGACTTTTTCACAATGCCCAAAGATCTTTGTAAATGTGTCCGTCCTGTGGGAGAGGGAGCCCTTCCATCCTCACGAGTAGAAAACGTAACTACGCTAGTACCATTGCTTAACTGCGGTCTTCTGTGGAGTTTAGGTTCTTCCCCTTCTAATAAACAACGTTCACATCTACAGTGTCTCACAGTCTACAAATACACATTTATAAACTCATTATAACCGTAATTGGAAACTTAATTTCACATAAATATCAGAAGACTCGTTGAATCGATAATATATATGTATTGTTAAACTGCAGTCATGCTATGACGCTAAGAACTATTTAATATCATATAGACGCCACCCTCATAACGTGTATAGATGATTGTAACCCTTTACATGGTACAAAGTTTTCAATTTAATTATTACGAAAATAAATTTCAATTTTCACGTCGTTTTCTACGAAGGTATTCTTTCAAAAGATTCAAGGCACGTCAATTTGATACAGATTAGCGCACACACGCCAGCCCTGAACGTTTAAATATTCCATAATTTTGTACAAGGAACAAAGGCTTCTGAAGGAGCAGCCACAATTAGGCAATTGTGGCAGCTCCTTTAGAAGCCTTTAGAACGCCCATTTGTTAGTACACAATTTTTATTTTCGTATCTTAAGACTGTGATATACTAACAGTAAACCAGCATTAGATTAGTTGAACTTTAAAAAGTAATTATGCATTAAACAGCGATTTTTTGGGTGTTTCACTACAAAATCTCCTCGCAGTGCTTTGCAAAAGTTTACAGTGTAGAATCAGGATAAGAGCGGGCGTGTCACCATGTCTGTTTTTTTCGGAGCACTGGACATGGTTTGACACGGACTTTGTTCGGCTCAAACCGTAACCCTGCCACAAGTTGCATTACTTCTACATAAGTATAATAAATAAATGACGTATACTCACCGAGAAATATGTGGAAGCACCTTTTCGGCGTTTCCGCTTTGTTGTGTAGAACGTCGTAATAAAAGTTTTGAAGATGGAGGCTGCGACAAAAGAGAGACAGACAATGAAACCTACGAAGAGATACAAGACAACTTAAACATATTTGAAACTGACGACTGTTACTGAAAGTTGATTTTCCAGAAGTACATTCACACATCTTCTACTATGTCTGCTGTAAATGTCAACATAAGTAAGTTAGTGTCTGAAGGCCGTTACCACATACTTTTACCATGTAAATGTTAATCTAAATAGATTGCTATCAAAAAGTTATACATAAAAGTGTATGTAGGTTTTTAGGTTATGCCTTGTTGTTTCGATAATTATAATATTAAGAAGGGCATTGCCCACCTTAACTTCGTGTAGACTAAGTTCTTTTGTCGTACCGACTATGGTTCAATGTATTGTGATAATAAAACATGCGATGTTTGTACAAATATTCTGAGTTTTTATTGTTTAAAATATTCATTACGGAATTATCCAACTGTTCGTTGGATCTTTACAAAGACAAAATTAACGAAAAGGCACACCAATACTTAGAACACGGATTTATAAATTGTACAAATAATTGTACCTTAAGAAGATGAAATCCACAACAAACGATGCACTGGCGGTGTGTAATGGGATCATTTGCACCGCTTCTCGATTCTTGCAGTAATAGGAAATAGGAATCCGGTTTCAAAATGGAACCGAATGTACTCGTATTGGAGATTCAATTTGAATTGTTTATATTTTTCATAAAATTTTAGTTACTTATAGTTTTTTATGTTTATGAACACGATTTTGTAAAACGAACATTAAAAGAAAACACAAATTAGATAAAACTTTGTATTGATAAAACTCGAACATTTTTCAATAAATGATGAGCATGGCCTCTTCCTGTACCCTTATGGAGTTCATGACACTTATAGTGCTATATTTTTTTTTCAATTTCAAACTCAATAAGTTTAATTCATAAAATTGGTCATAAATTATTTGAAATGAAAAAATTATAATTAAAAATTATAGATCAACACACACAGAATCACCATATGTTGCTTTATCTGATGTAAATATGAAGATGTAATTATAAAATATATAAAAAAACTGAATATCGTATCTGCCTGTGTAGATCTAACCATCCGTTTCCAAATGGTTGAGCCTTGGGAGAAGAAATCGGGCAAACAAACTCACGGCTATTCTTTTAAATCACTAGACTTCTATTATTCTTCTGAAAATTATGACTTTTTCTTTCTTCCTTTTATATACTTAGAGTTATACATAGTATATATACCCGTATGTTCATCGCATATAATATATTACTACGGATTTTTTACTAGAGATTATATAAGAATTGAGAACACCAGCTAAAATCCTCTCCCTCGAAATTTTAAATAATGAAAGTGGAGTGCGGTTTGTAAGTCTCAAAAACACGCTTCTTCAAAAAGCTAATCAGTTTAAAAGCAAGCCTTTGACTACAATCTGAATGGGAGCCAAATAACATTAGAGTAACTCCGTAGTGTTTAGTTTGTACGTGGAGTGTACGCCTCAGTTCTAGAAGAAAAATACTGTGATAATGATGTAACTTACATGAATTTCGCAAATGGAACCCGATTTCGAAAACAAACAAGTTAAGGCTACATTGAGAGGACATGTTTTGCTGTTATCTCTTACAAATAGGTCTTTCGGAGGTAAAAATAGTTCGATACTAATTGTCTAATAACATCTAAGGATGTCAATACTAACAATTTATTTCCTTGTTTTGTCAGAACTAACTAAAGTATGCTTTATAGAGTATATAAAAAATTTGCAAATCAGTTATTTTTTATCCAAAAGTTTTCGATTTAAAATATAATTAATAATAAAAAAAATATGTTAACTACGTCAACGATGAACAAAAAAGGAATAGGGAATGATGAATAATGATGAAGTAATTGCAGTGGGAAGCATGGACATATGTAGCAGAAATGGAAGCATTTAGAACATGAATCAAATGTTTCTGAAGATCTTTACTGTAGTCGGTATTTTAGATTTTTAAATGTACCTACTTCTTTATTGATGTTTTTTTTAGTTTGGTTAGAATTTCAGCGTTTGCAAATTTTAAGCGGCGTTTATGGCTTTTAAATAATCCTGTACATTATATCTGCATTTTAAAACACCTGTAATATTTTTTGACTCCGCCATTTTGTTATTTATGGCCAACATTTTGGATTTATGAAAACAAAATCTGACGCGTGCTCGGCGTGTAATTTGATAGACAACTTCTTGATTAAAACTCACTCAGCCGTATCGACACGACACGAGTAAAGAAGTTAACCCTGTTTTTGCCGTCGCTCAGTCAGATAACAGTAGTGTCTATATTCAATTATAATACTTAAATGGTTACCTATAGGCCAGCGCCGTTTATAGCTCACACTTACCACTCTTTTTAACATCCTTACTTCCCACTGCTAGAGTTGAAAAAAACGTATATACTCGTAGGTAGATCTCTCATCTATGTACATCGCTTCTTATTTTCACTTTGCTTCTGAACTCTTGACCCAACGGAAATGTTTTAACATGTTCTTTAATGAGTAACAAAAGTTCATTGGTGAATTTTCTTTATGATCCAAAAAGTTCAGGAGTATAAGAAAAATAATTTGGAATGTGAAAATATTCGGGTCTGTCATAACTGTCATAAGATGCCTTATTCATAGGCATTCGTGGAAGTATAAAAAGACGTGATGTGGTTATGCTACTAACTTTTAATACATCTCTGCCTTACTCTTTTGGAGATACATACGTGTTGTATGCCCAACTTTCCATTAAAGTCCTCTTATGTTGGAATTAAGGGCAATTTCACACATTGTCACAATAGACGTTGCATAAAATAGACACCGAGTTTATTCGTAGCTTAAGCTTGTTACACGCCTGTTATTCCCAGGCTCAATCAGGCGAAAGCTATGTCACGAGCGTCGCGGTTCACATACAACTTCTCAACTTTTAAGCTAATCGAAAACCGAGACACTGTATTTTGTAAGACTTTATTGTTGGGACTGTTAGACAATAAGGTTCTGGCCAAATTGAAAAAAAGAATAAAGTCCTTACCGCTTTTTCTTCTGTTTTCAAAATGGCCAGTACCGAACTTAATTTGTTTTTTCACAAATTCTCTTTACAAGAAAGTGAAAAAATTATAAAAATATTTATTTATTTATTTCCGTGCTTTTGAACGAGCGCTTTGTTACGACTATTTGTGACGGTTGATTAATGGTGTCTGAAATAACCTGTTAATGGTCTATCATTAGGAAATTGATACCTTTTTATAATGCAAACTCGGGTACAATCACTGGAAATCGTTCTCTGATATACCTTATTTAGTATAATGTTAATTGAAATTAGATTTAATAAGTCAACTAAAAGTAGTGTTATTAGAAGTCAACCCTAATATGTTACGATAACAAATAATAATAAAAAAATCGTCAAAGTGCGTGTCGGGCTATGTGCAATGAAGGGTTCCGTAGTTTTTTGTATTTTTTTTCTAAGGATTTTGTATTTTGTACGAAATTTTCCAAGTAGGTTCATTTTATAAGTCAGGCGATTATTACTGTTAAACTGACAGAGGTAGGTTAGCCGTGACTATTTCCTTCTAAATCCGTTAATATGTACTACCATCATGATTTTGTTCTGATTTTTCAAGCCAACAGTTAAGCCGTGGGCGTGGGGGAAGGACACTTGCCTACACCCCACCCTAAACATTACACCCTAAATATATTTTTTTAGATTTTATTAAAAAAAAAGATCTGTCACAAAATTACAGCTTACTAGTACTAACAGTCTCTAAGCTAAGCCGCCGCCGGACGGACGGACAGACGAATATGGCGAAACTAAACCCTAAAAATGCTAAGTGAAAAGAGCAAATGTCGACGAATTCATAAAATTACACGTGGTTAAATTTTTCTACCGTAACTCGTGAAATATATTCAGGTACTATGGGAAAAGTGGCAATTCCTCGAACAATAAATTATAGCCTTTGCTTGCTTCGTAGAAAAAGTGAATGATTGCATAGATTACCCGCACATGTCTGGCAAAACTTTTACAATTTGTGGAGTCATGGAAATTTTAAATCGTAATAATGTAATAATGTTGCTGTTGTGAATTTGACCGCTACGGTCAAAAATATCATTATTATATATAGCATTAAAGACTAAATTACTCTGAAGGTAATCAACCATTTAATTCTTTAGAGTCCGTCAAGTAGCTACTACCTACTCGAAACTAGTTAATGTGTGTGATGTTGCTTTCAAAGTCGTAATATTTATTTGCTAGATATTGATATGTACCATCGGCCAAAAATATCGTCTACCACCATGCGGTTGAAGGTAATTTGACATCATAAAACAACAAGGTTGATTTTCGCGTGCAATAATATTCTGACAGTTCATTGTTAGAGGTAAGTTCAACCTTATCGCTATTGTGATTACGCAGAAACTTTTGTCAAAACTGGTAGACCATTTTCTTAGTCCACTGTATCTATTTGATTAGTACTTTATTTATGTAGGTACATGTATTGTATATATATATGTGTATGTATGTATATGTATATATATATTGTATATATGTAAAAAGCTAACATGCATATTCTTGAACGTAGTTTTTATGGATTTTCTCAATAACAGATTGAATAATTCCAAAACAAAAAAATATGTTCGTTTTAAAATCTTTACGGATAGTTTTTTTTCCAAAATTCTTTTTGTAACTGCATGCTAGAGTCGTCGTACCCTTTCAGTGATTTATATAGGTGTTCCAATGTGAAATACACCCTGTGTATATTTTCTTATGTTATGTTATGTGTGTATAATATCTATTGTAATATGTAGTACATCGTCAGCCAACACTTACTCCTAACACTAAATCCATCAAAAGGTTGTCTGGTAAAGATCGCTTTTACCGATAAGACCGCCCATTGTACTTAAAATTAACATAAAATTTGAGATCTATTGTATTTCTATATGGTACAATATTCTATCTATCTACTTTGATGTTTATATGTTCGAAATCACATTGATTTGTTTTAACCGACACAAAGATTAATCTTGATCGTTTTTTTTACTAAAACGTCTTTGAGCCTTTGTATCTAAAAGGTCGGTTCGACAAAAATACAATGCCCTTTACTTATTCATATTCAAAGCCGGTTTTTAAAGAACTTTTCTCTTGATACTTATTTTATTGTGAAGCTGAAAATGCCGCGTGAGAAGTTATTTATATGCGACTAGCTGATGCCCGCGACTTCGTCTTAATTAAATTAGAATTAATACTACGAGTAGCCTATCTTTCGTCCCCTATTTTACCCCCCTCAAGTTTTATTTTCGTGACAAAAAGTACCCCATATCCTCCTTCAAGATTCCGTCTATCTCTATATATAATAGTAATAATACCATTGAAGTTGGTTCAGCGGTTTAGACGTGAAAACTAACTGACAGACAGTCAGAGTTTCTTTCGCACTTATAATATTAGTATACATTGTTGAATTAGTGTCTAATCTTAAAACTGTTTTATTTTTACACTAAATTATTTAGGAATTAATGCTGTCACGAAATAGATTTTACAGTTTCGAGGAGGTTGCTAGCCGTGGTCACAGGTTGACTGGCTCAGCGCTGCACGCTCTCCGTCGTCGACACCGTGAGGTAGAATGTTCTTCATCCACTCGCACATTGTCGATATTTCTAATATTTCCGAAATTATCTGGTCGAAATGTCAGGCAATCCAGCAGTATGTAATACCTATTTCGTGATCACGTAACATAATTAAGTATATCATGGGACGCGAAAGTTTAAAAGTTAGTTTTATCTTTTTTTAATTGAAGGAAAAACAATCACGTTATTAATACCGGATAGGTACATTAAAACCTTATTTCACCTAACTTTTAAACTTTCACCTTTTTATAATTTCTAAACGAATGCCCTAGTTAAAATATTCGCCGCAGTTCCGCATTCGGTATTCAAAATATTTTTCATTATTGAACAATGGCAGTGAAACTCCATTCACTTCTCATGATGTCTTTCATGTCATGGTTGTCGATCAAGTTGATTCGTGTACTGTCTCCGATCGTATCGCGTCAATACTGAGACTGGTACTGCCTTATACCGATATACTATGAATCTTAACGTTCGATACTTTCGATTGGTGACGTAACTGATGAATATCGAAGAGCCAAAAGACGCACTTACCGAATAAGGTGTGGATGTTTCAGCTCGGGTTGGGATAAAGATTTTTGGGCGTCTGTAAACTTGCGTCAATCTAAATATTATATAAGTATTCACACTTTGTACTGTCTGTGAGGTTGTATCAATATTTTGATGATCTCAGTTGGATACTAGGTTGCTTAAAAAAGAACTTTTTAAGGAACATTCAATCTCAATAGATTTTTATATAAGTTTTTCTTTTAAAAAAAATGACATATTGGATTTTAATCTTTGGATTGTAAATAGATAATAGATTTGAGCGAGGATTTAGCTGTGATGAAAATGAAAAAAAATAACGTTACTATAGAAAATGTCAAAAAGAATAATAATAAAATGATGAAATATTGTCACCACATTAAAAACTCTTATTTATTTTAATAAAAATAAGTTAATAGACATTATTTTGACTGGTTATACCGATAACGCAATACTATTGGTCGATTGATAAATATTAACGAATAGTGGGATTAAAAGGGTAGAAATAATATGAGAACTTCACTTGAGTACGAACGAAGAGGTACAAACAACTTGGCAGTTGCTGTTAGTTAGTGATTTTCATAGTTTATATCAGTGGTTTCGAGACTGTTACTTACAGAAATCACTTTAGAAATGCTTTAGAAAAGTCCTACAAAATAAAAGAAAAACTGAGTCAAGCATTACATTTACGCCACTTAACAAATGAAGCACCAAATAAATACAAATGAACTTCACATTTTATTCGTGAATACACCGTCAAGAATTCGCAATAATTCACTCATTTTTCTTCTATCAAAGCTGGCTCTTAAACATCCCATTACGAACATTTATAGCCGTCGATAGCAGGAAAATAACCTATTGCACTGTCCACATTGCTCCCGAGAGGAAGCTTTCAATCAACTCATTGGCCTCCCTCTTCCCTCTCTCTTATACAACGCTTATTAGTCAGCTATCGAGTTCGTACCATCACTTTTGCAATATCATCGAATCAAGTACCCTAATTTATGGTTGCGGATATTAGAGGTTGTGAATCAAATGTGTTTTATGTCATTTATCTTTATACCTCAAGGGAACGTTGCTACGATGGTTAAGGCACTATTTAATATTAATTAAATTTTACGGGTTTTAACCATAGTTGGTTGTCATAGCTCACCGTTGTCAAGATTGATTTGTATGTTGAAAACGAAATGACTTAAAGCACACTGTTTCAATGGCCGTGTATTGCCAGGATATGCGAGTATTATAGGTATAGGTCGGATATCCCTGAGAACCCTAGACCTCAGTGCGTCTGTGTCGTAATCCCTCAGGTTGTTAAAATTCCACATTATAATTCCGCAACGTGAATCCAATCCATTTTTTTTATATTTTGTTTGAGGTTTTTAACAGGCTTTTGTATTTGCTTGGAAGTCAATTTTAACTTATTTCTAACAATTGTATCAATATGAAACTTTGTGTGTTTATTGTACTCGTAATACTCGAACAGCTTCTACCAATACTCAAAATAGATTTGAGTATTGGTAGAAGCTTGCTGGTAATATAATATTTGAAGTCATTTTTTAATTGTATAATTTTATTAAAAAAGAAGGGTGGACGGCTGTTAAGTTGCTGCCCCATATCGATTAAGCTTTTTGTGAAGTTGTCAATATAGCTAGCTCAGTTTCCAATATAAACCATTTAATCCACAGCCTCTCTCATTTGATATCCTCCTACATCGACACCCCGTCTCAAAACATCACAGCCTAGCAAGGCCTTGCAATATGTAGTTCGGATAGCAATACTATAGTTTTGCATTTTAGAGCTGATTTGATGATGGAGCCACTAGGTGGATAGTGGAACACTTTAGTGGCTACCAGTAAACCCCTCGAGTTTGGGCTTAGTGACGAAGGTTTGATGATAGAGCCAGGAGGTGGACAGGACACTTTTTAATTTGGTTCGCTTTTAAAGCGTGTTTTTTAGGTTTTCAAAACTATAATTTATTCAAAAGAGAATTTTGGTAATACTGTTAATGACAGCGACATACGAATCCCCGAGAATTGTCCTTTTTAATTGGAATAATTCGGTGCTGTTTGTCGTTAGCTTCCGCCATCGTTGGGGTTAACAAAGCAAGGATTAACGATTGGTTTCCTTGCTCAATTTCTCTTAAACATAAATTTAAAGGTCATCACATCTGGTTATTTCATGTGAATTTCCAAAACATAACTGTAGTCACAGTTGTATTTAATGAGGCAACGAATTAAACAGGAATGCCATTCGTGTGTCATAGTAGTGTTTAATGTATTACTAGGCCCTACTGAATATTTTATGACAACAGACATAACTAATTACCTACCCGTAAAATTTTCGGTATTTTACGATTCATAGATGATTTGTATGTATGATATTCATATATAATATTATCGCTATTATTTATATAAATATTCAGGAATTAGTTTATCCTCGTGGCGTTGAGCCGTATGATTTACTTTTGGTGCCAAATCTTCTCAAAGTTCATATAACTATATCCTGTTCTATTCGTTTAAAGACCTGTATCCTAAATGTAGTTGTACCCATACAGGTGAAGGTGGATATTAGTAGTAATAGCACCTATATTTTGTCAACCATATGAGTGTTAAAGTAGATGTTAACATGCAACAGGTTGCAAATAGAATTACTACGGTATTGTTCGTTAATCATGTGAGACTCGAGGGGTGGGGGGGTTCGGATAAAATAACGAAATATCACAGGGGCGGGGGGGGTAGTGATATATCACGTTTATTATTTTTTTGTAGAACCCGCGATCATATCTGTATTTAAAGATAATATTTTGAAAATTCTAAATATATTTTGAACTAAAAAAATACACGTGATTTTGGCTAGGGGGGAGAGGGTAATCTAAAACCTCACCACGTATCACCAGAGGGGGAGTTAAAAAGTTGCTAAAAACATCACGTCATTTATGAACGACCCCTACCATAGATCGCTTCTCGGATCACACCGGGGCAATATCAAAAGATTGTGCATAAGTTATTGAAGGTTGATTAAATGTAATACATATGTAGATTTTTTAGTAATTCTGTTCTCTTACAGTATTAATATGTATAATATTATTAGGGGACTATTAAGGACCATTCCTAACGGTTATATACCTACCTATTCCGTCAGGTTGTCCTTTTTCGTACCCGCAATACGCTTTGTTTATTTACATTTTAAGGTAAATTTATAGTTTAAATAATGGATAAAGTTAACCTACGTAAATGCTAAAACAAACAGCTAATATTTTTGTGAAAGTGTGCCCTGTTTACACTTTTTTCTCTTGAAGGTTCATAGTAGTTCAAATATTGTATTTCAAGTATTTCAAAAGTTCTTGTTAACTCGAAATATATATAAAATCCGATCCATGACATTAATAGTTCTAGTTCGAGATAAAATACAATTTTCTAATGTTATCCCAATTTGTTTCAGGGTCGCAATTATGCTGCAAACGTCCTGAGAAGAGCTCTGTGTGTAAATAAATAGGTCTATTACCAAAGCAATAATCCATTTATAAACGTAGAAACCCCGCAGTGACGCTATACAAAGTGCTCATAGCATTACGTTTTTAATAAAATTAAATCTTCCATATATTAACATTAGTATAAAAACTGTGGCGTGATTGTAATTGTTATATGATAAAAATGATCTCTTATTCGAATGTCATAAAATTCATATTGCAAAATGTCAAAGTTACCGCGTGACGAAAGTGCATAGCTGTTAAATTAATAAAATAATGGTAATAAAAAGATGCCGCAGCGCGCACCGACATCGTCAAACTTGATGCGACCGTTCGTCGTGTTGGCCCTGCCCGGAATGTATTTGCTGTATAAGTACAACCAGTACCGTCAGCAGCAAATGGAGACCGCGCGGCGCCGAGTTACCGAGCGCGAGCTTATGCACCTCAACACGAAAATCGTGAGTATTTTAATAAATTTACTAGACACGACATTATATGAAATGCGCTATATACATACGGTATTTAAATCGATTTTACATATCTATTGTTACGGGAAACCGATAATTCAACGCAAAACAAAAAAAACCCCAAAGTAGAATTTGTCGATAAAATATGTTTACAAGTCAGTATTTAATCAGTTTATATAAAAAATGCCGTCGTTGGTCAAAGGGTGCATTATGTAAAGCACCATTTTACACGGTCTTTTAAATCTGCGGAAGGTAGGTTATGTTGAAAGACGGCAAGCAAGTATGCGCGTGACGTACTTTATAGCCGAATCGTGGAGATTCCGGAGCATCATATAAGAAGCATAAAACGGCAGAGGTAGATAACATATTGGGTGTGTACGAATAACGTAACTACCGAAGTTCCACGTACGTGTTTTATAGTACTATCATTTTGGCAAACTGTATTTATTATGTTGAGTGTAAAGTATTTCAAAAATATTTAGCTCGACTTCCGTGTTGCTATGTTTTATACAACTAAAAGTTTTAGTTGGCTTAAATAAATATTTACCTTAATGAATTAAATTAACTGTGGTTCGGTCTAAACACATTGTGTTTTGTATTATGAATACATATGTATTCTATTGGTGATTATCACTACAATACAAATTACCAACAGAATTCTGATAATTTAAGAAAAATGAAGCTACTACTACTACTACTAATTACTTTGTGCATAATGTTTAAACAAGTAACTGTGTAATTCTGTAAATACTTTTTGAAAATAAATTTTGTCAGTGACTGTCCTTTTGTTCGTCCGTCATTGTTCTGCACACAACTTTTTGGTTTCTCGTTTGTCATTTATATGGCAAAGAGCGTATAACAACAACATATTAAACAGTACTTAATATTCTTCTTTCTCTAACTCTATTGTAAAAAAACTAGCATTTTACCACAATACATACATGTTTTACCCTTAAAATACTTATGTGACAAAAGAATGACCTCTAACAAGGTAGGCTATCAATTAAACTACTAGTTTAGCCACTATCAATCATGCTAGCTTTATTATAGCTTAATATATTACAGTCGAATTCCACTTACCAGTTGCGATCGTCAGTTTTGGTTGACGAGATTGTCTGTAGTCTAACATATTAGACATGTTTATTGAACGTATTTATACGGGAATTAACGCGATCACGAAATAGATATTACATTCCTTAGAATTGCCTGACGTTTCGACCAGGTTAAACACATAATTATGTCATGGAAGGCGAAAGTTTAAAAGTTAGTTTTAAAAATGTGTTTGAATTGGTAATTTTATTAATTAGATCGTTGTCTGTCTAGTGATACTATAATATATCCGATTTGTAATTAATTGTATGTATTACATGATTTTGAAACTGATTGTATTTGTATGTTTTGTTTTGTTAAGAAATAAATTACTTACCACTTAAGACAAGGCCGAATAAATTTGCAAAATGGATCAAAAGTAAAAAATCAACAAGTCTACGGTCGCAAAGCGTTGTTGTATTCAAAGCCAAACAAAACTGTACCGAACTGCATGAACCTTAGGCACAGATTACTGAGTTACTACCACAGGTCCTTTGAAGTCCTTTTCACCTACTATTACTTCAGAATAGTAGGTAAAGCGGTTGAAATCAAGAAATATAAAAATATTAACCGGGAAGATGGGTATAGTTTGTCAACATGTTGGAATCGTGTCATCAGCAAATGCAATCTTCATAATAAACACACAACTCGCCAACACACGAACGTCGTAAGTATAGTGTTTAGAAGAAACCGATAGTGCGAACTAAAATGAAGGTCAAGTGGGGGTAGTAGGTAATTATCTTTATATGGTTAAAGAATCTTTATTATCAATAAAAACATAGTCACTTACTTGAGAACAATAATAATTTAAAATATAGTTACAAGTTCGTCATTTCACTCAACAATTTATAATTGTAGGTAGGTACTAATTTAATGTATTCTTTTGAAGGAGGACCAGTTATCTGACTGATGTACGTACATATTGAGCTAGTCGGGTTTTAAATACATTAAATGAGTGTACATTTTTAATGTGCGAAAGTAGTTTATTATATAGCTGTGCTCCTTCATATGTCAGCATTTTTTTACCATAATGTGTTCTAGTTTTAGGTAAAACTAAGAAACAAACTTTACACACCTTTATCGACAAAATGGGACTATTTCCTACAGGTTGCTATAATATATCATGTTAAAAAAAGCTGAGAGCTTCAGGCCTCATTTCAAGTAACATGCCAAAGGCCATTAGGAAAGAATAAACAAAACATAATAAAATATAATTTCCAGTCACATCTTTATTCTTAATTTTCTCTTTTGGTGTGTGAGTGAAGTTTGAATATTTGTAGTAATTTTATCCAGTGTCAACATGTTAAAGGTATTAGCTCAGCTTTCAAATTGTTCCATGAAACATCCTTAGCCCTTGAGTGAAGTATCATCTGAGTACGTTTAACCTAAAGTAGCAGGGCGCAATATGATGTTAAAGATTGCAGGATACAGTGAATATGGAGTAAATGCGAGGCTTATCTAGCGGTAGGTAAACAAATTAGTTTTAAATATGGGCAGTTCCTATTAATACTTTAACCAACTTCCGATTATAGAAATAATACCAGTTAAACTCTTCCTTACAAAACAAAAATAATTATCGCAAATTGGAATACAGTATCTGTATGACAGAACTACATTCTGATTATATAATACATATACTGTATTTATGTAACAAAAGTGAGAACAATGGGCACTTCTGAGACATTATTTCTTGCATATGAGTGTGTGGGTTGCCAATAGGTTATGGGTGGGTTGCTGAATTACTTGCAATGAAACATGTCTGACCTTTAATCACCAGCAAATAGCCACCGTTAACAATAGTTGTTGCTAAAGGTCATATTTACTAAAAGGCGAAAATATCGGTAGTCTGGGTGTGGCGAAGTCCACACGCGACCTTTCTACTCTAGCGGTCTTTCCTATGACTCAGCTGTTTATGGGAAATTCATTCTACACTATGTACACTCAAATAACAGACTGCAATAGTTTCTATGATAAACATATTTTTAATAATATATATGTCACGTCACTATTAAAGATATGACAAAGCGAGTGTCAGTTTGATAAATTTGCTATGAAGTAGCTTGGTATTAACATTTTTAAATACTTATTAAGTTATATATGTTCGTGGGAGAGCCATGCTTCGGTACGTATGGGCCGGCTCGACCGGAGTGATACCACTGCCTCACAAAAAACCGGCAGTGAAGCAATGTGAGCGAGGTTACCAGAGGCAATAACCTTTCCCTCTCCCCCCTCTCCTATTCCCGCCTTCCCCTCTTTCCCTACTCCCACTTTTAAGGGCGGCAACGCATTTGTGACTCTTAAGTTGCAGGTACCCTTCGGCGGCGGTAGTCATTTAAGGTGACCCGTCTGCTCGTTTGCCCTCTATACGATAAAAAAAGTAAGTATATTAGGTACTTTTTCTACTGGGATGGCTTTCTCGAGTAACTTGAATACGAGCCTTTGTTAAAACTTTGGCAAACCCCTAAAACCTTTTGTGATGCGAACGTTCATAGGCTATGGTGACCACTTTTCCAGTATGTTTATTTGCCACTCTTGTGGTATAAAAAAATGTTTCTAATTTCTACTACATTTGACAAAGTAGTAATATCTAAGGACATGGTCCAGATTTTTATGAAGCACGGGATGAGCCCTGGTACTATGTACAAAAAATAATAAAAATACACTTTTGATTATTCAAATCCTTGATTTTATCCTCATTTTTTTTGCACAAAAATATTTTGTAACTATCAATAAAAACATTTCACAATACATCGTTTTGCTACTGGCGGCTTGCACCACTTGCATGTCGTTTTTGACGTGCTTTCTGCCAACTGTCAACTACTCAACTAACTCAACCTAAGAACAAGAACTCAACAATATTAGTTAGATAACAGAAATTACTCTGTGCTGAGCCTAAAATGCTGTTTTTTAGAATAGACAGTAGTGCCACTACCACACGTACACATAAGTTTGCCTAGCAATAATATCTACTGTGTATTACATAAACTTTTACGATAGTAAACTAAGTTTATGGTGTATTCTCTCTGGCGCCATCTTATCTAAAATATCGCATTCGGGTTTTTTTTCAAGATTTATTTATTTGGACATCCAGTAGTTGCTACATTATCACTTACATCTAAAAAGACAACTGTAGTAACAAACTTAAATGCACAACATTTTAAGGTGTCACAACTTGCGTAAAAAGTAACACCTTTTTTACATGAATATAAAAACATTATTTTATAGTAAAAAAAATAAAAATAAAAAACCATGCAAAATAAAATAGAGGAGAATAAAATAGAAGACACATAAACATAACAAATTAAACTCTTAACAATTTCAAAACAACTTATTTAACAATTTTTTTTTGAAAAGTGACAATTTATCATGAAACACATCAACCTCCCCACAAATAGCGTTATAGGCTTTGGACAAGCGGGATATGGCAGAGAATTGCTTTAAATTAGTTCTGGCAGATGGCTGATGCAGTAATCCTGAGTTAACGAGCGCACGCCTAGGCACACGACGTGGAACACGCAAACTAAATAATTTTAACAGGGATGAACAGTCAATTAAATTCCTTAATACTTTACTTTACTTTATACAGAAAAGTCATGTCATGCATCTGTCTACGGATGCAGATGGACGAATAGACGTCCATTTTTTTACGGTTTTGTTATTTAACTTGTATAATTAAAAAACATTTGACATTGGCGAAATTCCTGCGCTGATTCTTCGCATTCCATAATAAAATAGTATATAATATATCATTCTTGTATTAATTTATGCAACTTAATAATAATAATAAAAAAATTGGTTGTCTGTAAAGTCGGTTTACGGACGATAATTTTATGTGATAACGTCATAAGAAAACAGTGGAAGAGAGATAGATGCGTCACAAGCCGAACGCTTAGGCCGATCGTGCCTCTCTATCGCTTGTTCCGCGCTCTCGCTTGCACGCACGGCTCAGGCGGAACGTGACAACGAGTCATGCTTTTCGTGCGTGCAGCCTGCGTTCATCGATTTATAAGATTTGATTTTTACTGTAATCTCACTATTTTTTTGCGTTTTTTGTAAATAATTAGACAAAGGTGCCGATTCTATTGTACACTCGACTAAACTAAAAGCTGAGTTAATTTCTTCATATGAAATCAACCTAGTGTTTCTCGGAATAAGGTCTATTTGTTTCACCTGTCAACGTATACTCAACTTTATTTCCACGCAGCGAGAGTCTTCATTTATTCAAACGCTGTATAATTGCCGTATAAAAACTTGTTCAAAACGAACAAGCATGACGTGTTTTTAATCTACACCTACGAAGACGCTTACTAAAAACACAGAGCAAAGGAGTTGGCATTCAACGGATAGCGGCCTTAGCTACGTGGTATTAAAGTTAATTTAAGCGTATCAGACTTTAGTCGACAAATAAATTGCTTATTTCGATAGCGACATATGTTACCTACTTGTTTCAATTTGAAATAAGACCTTGTTTTGAAGTGTACAAGGTTTACATCTTATATGAAGAAAATTTTGTGAATTTTAATTTAGCGAGTGAAGTAACAGAATTGGGACCAATATTGTATTTCTGATGAATTGTAATTACTGATTCCCACTGGATTAATACTGGTAATATTTGGAGGTAGTAACGTATAATATTGTTTAATAACAAAATAAGTAATTTCAAAGCCGTAAATATTTTCTAATTTAGTTACCTATCTATTTCATCCGCTATGGAATTTAAATTACAATTTTACTCGTATCAAATTGAATCACGTCGTCCTTAAACTTTGTACTGGAATATTACATTTGCATATACATATTTACAATTTGAGCAATTATTGACACAGAATGATTTATTATAAAGGATGGCCGAATAGTTGAACATTTTGACAAAATATCGTCCACTATGCGCGTTTCCAGACTAGGTGTTGCAAATAAACATATTTGAACCTGGACCTGAGGAATCCAATCCTTACGATAATGCACAAAATAAGCACCAACCACAGAAATCTAAATAAGGTAATTTATATTTCGGTGGCACCAACTAATGCCACACTGCTGATAAACGAGGCACTCCTCGAGGTATAAACCTACATTAAATTTATATTCTCTACTAACAAAACATATGTTCTTAGCTGCACCCCGCGGTTTCACCCGCGTAAGTCCCAGTACTGTGGCAATATCGGGATAAAAAGTAGCATATGTGTTAATCCAGGTCTCCAGATATCTACATACCAAGTTTCATCACAATTGGTTCAGTAGTTTTTGCGTGAGTAACAAACATCCGTACATCCTCACAAACTTTCACGTTTATAATACTAGCAGCGCCCCGCGGTTTCACCCGCGTAAGTCCCGATCCCGTGGGAATATCGGGATAAAAAGTAGCCTATGCGTTATCCAGGTCTCCAGTTATCTACATACCAAGTTTCATCGCAATCGGTTCTGTGGTTTTTGCGTGAAAGAGTAACAAACATCCATCTATCCATCCATCCAAACTTTCACATTTTTAATATTAGTGGGATTAGTAGGATAATATTAACAAGCCCGTAATCCAGATTAGGTAAAAACTACAAACAAATGGGTTTGTTTGTAGTTTTTGGACGATAAGCAATAAGAAGCTTCCAAAGGTGTGTTCGAGTTCAAGAGCCTTCAAAGAGACCTAGTTTATTAGCTCATACAACGCCGCGCCGGTCAATCGGCTAGTAATAGTTAATATCACGAACGTTCAGTGACCACGAACGTAACGCCCATCACGCAACTTCCTCTAGCAGACATCGTGACTGATCACTTCGATTTTTATTAAGTAAAATTACTATGCAATAATAAGTGTAATTAGGATGTTTTAGAACAGCTCTGCCAAACATGTACATCAAGAAGTACCGTAGATTTTGTGTTTAGACTATTATTTTTAATTAACCTAACATAAATAACGGAGTGAGGGCTGAACATACATAAAAAGAAAATATATATATATATATACGGTCGAATTGAGAACCTCCTTTTTTATTTGGTCGTTAAAAAAAGCAACAAATAAATGAACCTTTAAGTCTTAAGTATTGAGCTTATTTACATAAAATTTGATATAATCTTATTTTAAATCTGCGCACGACCCCAAATTAGTTGGGAAAAGACGCGGAGGACGATGATTGAAGATCAATTATCATTTCAATCCCGCACTGTATCTATAAAACTGTGACCTTATTTGTTACTACTCATTATCTTAATTTAACTTTGCCAAAGATCCACTCGGCCCGAATGATAGTAGCCTCGACTTTATATTTGTCATCAGCTCAACCAAGAGACATAATCTTCTGTCGGTATGCGGTCAACAAGATAAATACTTAGTAGGACACGTTCTGCTCTTCCTTCTCTTCCTCTGTTCTCTTTGTGCTAATTTCAGTCCACATAGGTATGTTATTAGTTTTAGTAGAACCTTTTTTCCTATTTGGGCTGTCTTGTGTCATATAACGCCGAATTCAACTCACTGGTTCGGTAAATAGGGTTTTTGTTTTAAATAGTTTCATCCTGTAATTTATCACCAGGCTTATCAGTAGCAAATTACAGTTATGGTTCTTTTTTATGTCTTGAATATACCTATAATCGTCAATCAAGCAATAGAGAATATGCATGTTGTTTAAATTTACTTGATTAATTTTCCCTTGAATCTTTTTTGTCCACATATTATGCCTAAACAATTATTTTCCCTGTTTAGTTCGTCTTTAATTGCAAAAAATATTAATTAAAATATGCAAAATAAGGGGGCGAAATTCAACTTTGCAAAACGCTTCACTATTGGTCGAAACAAAACATGACGTCAAATTCTACGTCCTGTCATTTATCGGCGCCTATATTCGTAGTGTTACGCTAAATGTACGTTAAATAAGCTCAATACTTAAGACTTATGGTTTATTATTTTTTTACTTTTTAGTTCTTTTCGTCGGTTTAATTTTTTGTTAAAAAGATTTTTATTTTATGTTTTTTTTTATCATCAGCTCAGCTTCATGATGTGATGATTTCTAAACGCAAATACCTGATGAAGTAATGAAAAGTAAACAGAAACACTATTCGTTCCTACAATTTTCGAGGGTTTCTCTCAAGTTTATCAGGATCTCATGATCAGATCCTGACTTCCTTGACATGAGACCACCCTTGAGGTATACCCTATCTAACGAAAAAAGAATAATCAAAATCGGTTCATAAAAAACGGAGTGAGGGCTGAACAGACATAAAAAAAAAAATTATACGGTCGAATTGAGAACCTCCTTTTTTTTCATCGGTTAAAAAATCGCAACAAAGTAAAAACTGTAATTTTTTTTAAAAGAATACTTTTGTGTGTTTTAAGTACAAACAATACCGAAGCCAAAAAAAGTAGTTTATAGAATTTTTGTCTATTTGTCTGAATGTATATATCCGGGTAAAACGCAAAAACTACTGAATAGATTCAATTAAAAATTTGCATGAATTAACAAGACGTCGGGACAACATATAGGCTACTTTTTATCTCGGAACAATGTACGGTTCCCGTGGGATAGAGTTCACCAAAATTTCCACGTGAACGAAGTCGCGGGTAACAGCTAGTGTATAATATACCCGGAAATAAAATACACCAGCTCAGCAAAACGCAGTAATTGGTTCTTCGTTATGACGACGAAACTACGAGTAAGCCTTAGTTAGCATTTTTTTGTGTTCGGTTCCAAACTTTTAATTTGCCATAACTTTTTCTATATTTGGGCTGCGGTTAGATAATTAGCGGTGTGGTATCGGTTAAGAAATACAGTCATTTATTTCCATTTACCGGACTGCCAATGGACGGTAATATTTTTTAAACGTATGTCTGCATGTAAATCTTATGCTTTGGCAAGGTCTACAGTCTACATTGTTTGACGGATTTCAACATGTATGAGGTCTCATTACTATGTTTATATGTTCAAGTAATGAAAAATAATGTAAAGGTTGCTCTTTGTCACTGTATTTAGACAATGTAAACTTGCGATGTCTGCGGAACAAGAAAAAGTCCGGGTGCCAGAGCATTATGGTGCTCTTTTATAACAAAAAGATACTTGGCTTAAAATTTGAAGAAAAGTACGTAGAATAACATCCTAAAGTGTCTACTTCGACGGAGATATGCTTCATTGTTTATTATTGCAAAATAACGTAAAAATCGGCATTTTTTTCGGTTTTCATTAAATATCTAGAAAAGTATTGCTTTTAGAGCAAAATGTTAAAAGTAAAAGCTGTTTATCCGACAATTTTACATAAGGATTAGGCGTTGAAAAAAAATATTTTTTTGCCATTGTTTAAATAAGCGAGAAAGATGAATAACGCAAAGAAATTACAATCTGGCACTCGGATTAATAGCGCAAGAGCTATTCACTTAGTTATTGAGAAAATCCATAAAAACTCGAGAAATTCGAAGTTAGTTTTCATAGACTTTCTTAGTAACCGAATGAAAAATTCCAAAATCAAAAATATGTACGATTAAAAATCTTTAACTTTACACATTCAACCCACTTTCATGAAAAACGGAGGTAAGAATACCTGGAAATTTACACGGTCATAACTTGTACACGGATAGGTAGTTTTATTTTTCAAAAATTCTTATTGTAACTGCATACTAGTCATGCGCATGCCTTTCTCAGTGATTTAAGTAAGTCTTACGTTTTCAAATACAGCCTGTATAACAAACCTGTTATATCAAAGTATCACTGTCTCCTGAAAAGTCCGTCTACCCCAGAAAAAGATTTACGTATACATATATGTATGTATATGTATGTATGTATTGTTGTAACTAACAAGATAAATCAGACCAAAACAAAGTGTGTTATTGAATCGCAGCCCATTTTAGCAACACTAGTAGCGAGGAAATAGGCCAATAACGACTGAGAGTAGAGTATAAATACAGCAGTGTCAAGGCAAGCCGTTGACGCTCGCTTTCCCTCTCGACAAGCCGGAGTTCAATATAAATATGTCGAAGGCTTTATGTTATAGAACAGTTGTTAATTAAAAACTTATGAATGAAATTGAATACCTTCGTAAGTTTAATACATACAGATAAGAAAAATGCAAGGATTACGGTTGAGGATTATTTATTTATCTTGATACTACTTAGATGGCAAAGAAGCACACGTTGCAGTCTCCTAGAGATTTTCCTTTGCAGAATACTGGCTTTACACGAGCGAAGGAATTATATTTGGATATGGTGTGTTTTGCTGACCGCCAGGCCTTCCAATTAGTTTAAGCACAAGTGGCGCCACTAGCATTACGCGATGTAAAAATAAAAAAAAAATTAAATACCCCGCTACTCAAAAATCCCTTCAACTATTAGAAAAGAGCCGATGATCTTCGAACGGCTGAACAGCTTTCAAACAAAAAAATACTAAATCAAAATCGGTCCATTCGTTTAGGTGCTATGATGCCACAGACAGACAGACCTACACAGATACACTCGTTAAACTTATAAACTCATAACACCTCTCCGTTTTGTGTCGGGAGTTAAAAATTGTAAGAGTGAGATGTGTGAACTTATTATTATTATTATTGTTTACTACACCGCGAGAAAATGTAGCCTATCATTGCTGTACAGAATACCTCGATAAATTGGCATTACTAGCGCAGAAAAGAAAGACCTTCCTGATGGCTGGGCATATACCTACCTTATATAAACCTTAGTTGTAAGGAAACAAAGAAATCCGAAAGAAATATTTTTTTTTATGTACTGATAAACGTTTTGAGAACATCGTGAAACTCTAAAGATAGGTTAGATTATATGTTCAGTTCTTACAAAAGCGTATACAAACTCTATCACCATCTAGCAAGAAGGGTCAACCTCTTTAGATCTAGAAATAAGTAGAAAACGTCAATGAACATTCAAAAATAAATCGAAATTTCACTGCAGCAACAAGATACACCCACAATAAATGAAAATATAATAAAAAATAATTTAACATACCGTTATAAATAAAATGTTTCTAAATACACGCGGCTTTTGGTCACATTTAGTGCACGCATCAAAATCTTTGGACAATAAAGCCGAGTGCGTGTTTTGCAGGCACTACGCTAAACGTTCAAAAGATGATTGTAGAAGAGCTGTCGTTGATATCCCAGCGGATCCTCCAGACGAAATTTGTACAAAACCATGTGTAACAAAAACAAAAAAGCCAGGAATTCTCCACAGGATAAAGCTAAAGGTCCTAGAAGGTGGCTCAAACTTTGGCAGTAAGTTGCATTTGTAATACAGTTCTATGAAGCGAAAACTTGTATATACTTTTATCGTCTGAGAGACATGCTTCGGCACGATACCACGGCCTCACAGAAAACCGGCAGTGAAGCAATTTGCTTTTCGCCGAGTGAATGAGGTTACCAGAGGCCCTAACCTTCCCCCTCCATCTCCCCTCTCCCCCTCTTCCATCCTTCCCCCTCTTCCCTCTTCATCCCTTCCCCTACCCCCACCTTAAAGGCTGGCAAAGCACTTGTGACTCTTGAGTTGCAGGTGACCCGTCTGCTCGTTTGCCCGCTATGCCATAATAAAAAATTTGCTTGAAATAATTTTTTGTTTTTTAATACACTTAAAAATAAACTGAAACAATGGCCGGTACTGTAAGGAACGGAATATATGTTTTTATTACAGTCAAGAATGTGTACTAAAAGAATATTTTTTTTGTATTTCAAACTCCTTCTAGCTCCTACAATTACTAATGCCCGGTTCCTATAATCAAGAAACGATTCGTTTTGCTTACGGATGGTAAAATTTTCGTTGAAAATTCAACGACGCTTACCGTCCGTAAGTAAAACGAATCGTTTCTTGATTATAGGAACCGGGCATTAATGATTTTTTTATGTGTACGTAACGTTCACTGTATAGAAAAGAAATCTTTACACTGACAGTAAAACTTTAGCGACAAGTCGATACCATTTGGGGCTTATACATGCAAGAGAACTACCCACAAGATGCGAAACTGGTAACAGTGTCATCTGAATTTTGTAAATTGCATATGGCCGGTACTAAAGGCCGGCTGGTACTGTAGGTTTCTCCCCTACTTTAAGAATAAGAATACTCCCGTACTTTTAAGAACAACTAGCTTCACGATCGACTTATACTGACTGACTCCTGACGATTCAAAAATACCTACAATGGGTTTAATTAAAATAAATAATTTTGATTTTGATATTACAAGCTGTTCAAGTAAAATAAATCCTCACCTCGTGTTGCTCTTTTTTCTAAATAATTATTTGTCAATGATTAAGCATACTTTGGGAGGTTTCTTATAATCAAAAGAATTTCGAGTGTATGCACCTTTTCATCAGGTTCGAGCGCAGTAGTTTAGGTACCAAGAGTGATTATAGACCTAACCTTTACTCCCATACAGCTCCATTTCGGATGCTCAAATGTAAAGAGGAACCACCAAAAGAGCGCAAGGCGCCACCAAAAGCGCTGCCGCCTCCAAAGAAGCCGGAACCTTCGGTGCCGGTGCATCGGCACGGCATGCAGGTATCCGTACTTGGAGCTGATACACAAATAGGACAATATGTGGCGTTGTTGTTGAAACAGTGTCCTTGCATTAAAAAGTAAGTGTCCTCTCATAATATGTAATGTAAGAAAAATGCTAAAAAAACACAGCCTGTTATGAGTAGGCGGTGCCTGGAAACACTCGCAATTCCAAAATGATCGCTGAACGTCACGAACTCTCTTAACCCCTAACCGAAACAAGATCCTACGAAGTATCACCATAAAAGGCACTATGCTAGTAGTGCTGGCAAACTGGGTCTTCCATAGTGTAGAGGTACTCGTATCAACCTTATTTTTCTATGGAAATAGTCGTGTAGTCGTCTATTCTCCTAATGATTAACCTAACTAATATTAGTTGCGCTCATACAATAGACTAACCAGACCAGATTTTGATATCAAATAATATAAACGTTTGTGTATTACGGTACATGTTTCAAAATCTATCCATACTTAAAATATTTTTGATCATGTTTGTGCCTGTAGGTCCACTTTAAATGTTTCGCACAAACACACACTTAAACCGCAGACACAAAGTCTACACATTATCGTTTCGCTGGCGGTCCGTGACGTAACAATTTTGCTAGCCCTGAAGACGTGTACGGCTCATGAAATCTCCGGCCCTCTGGGACCGTTCGTCTCGCCTGTGTCACTACACAAGCTTATATGGGACACTTATGTCGCAACACGATCGGGTACAAACAGGGTTATTGGAATTTATGGTACGATGGATATGACATTTTGGAGGTTAAAAAAGTGGGGAATTAAAACATTTCTAGCATACTTTTGCAAAAGTTATATAGGAATACATTTAACTTCGAAGATTTAATTAAAAATCAATGTATATAGATCTGAGAACATGTGCCTTGTGAGTGTTTTGCCATATTCACTTGCGTTGACATTTTTTTTTTTATTTGAATAAAAAGCACGAAATCGAGACCTAAACTAGTTATTAACGCAATTGAAAGAGCGAGTAGGTAAAAAAACATGCACGCACCCTCGTAGCCCTTATAGGATCACTTCAGACAGCCCCATTACATCGTCATCACGTCATGTACCAATGAAAATAACAGAGAAAGAGGGGAGATCTCTCTTTCTGTCACTGGTAGCCCTGTTGTGTTATGTGCTCCTGTTCCTGTTTTAAATTACAATATTCTCATCATTTTAAGACCATATGATAGAATAAAAAACTGTCAATCGTAGGACTGCACGTCAGAAGTAAAAAACACACACACACATCCGCATCTACATATCTGAGCGTAACGGTCACGGGAGTTCAGTGTTTTTTCCCATTACCAAAAGTGCCCAACGTGCCTAAAGAAGTTTTCACTTCAAAAAAACATTAGCAAATGCACGAAGGTAAGTTTCATGTAAACTGTTAATTCATCATTACCTTTAAAAGGCATAGCACAAAATACTATATATTATCACTCAATTTATCACTGCCTGACAAGTTCTTATACAATATTGTATTAAGTATTTTTTGTTAGCTAAGCCGTATAATGGTTTGAATTCTACAGCTAAAGTCAGGTTAAAAACTAAACTAAGTAATTTTAAATTTTTTTCATAGTTTTACTTTTCTGACGGGAGACAAAACGCTTGAAATACCTACTGGTACGTTAAATAAATGATATGTTTTATAGGTATGTTTTTCTGTGTTGTTGAAACAACAGCAAAAGTCTTGTTTAAAATATTAACATATATATATTTTTAAACAAAGCGGTCTAACTATAGTTATTATCAAGAAAGGCAGCGAATAGAAATCGATATACACGGAATATGACAAAGACATTGAATGTCTTTGAGCAGACAGAATTCACGCAATATCTACTACGTACATAATATATGGCGACAGAAGGCGGTGTAAAATCCCCAGTATCTGTGTGTGAACCTTGCAGAACTGGAATTTTAAGAACTTATACAAATGACTATTACAATATTATCTGTGATGAATACAAATGAAAACGCACCATTAATTTTCAAATTCATAAAATGGGTAATGTAGTAAAAGAAAGTTTTTTCAAAAGTTTAGACTTTAAGAACATTGTAACTATTTATTTCCACTTTATCATCCATTAGTGTACCTTATAGGGCTCAAATAGCGTTTCGAACATAAAATAAGGCATAACATAGAAAGCAGTAAGTCACGGCTCATGAATTGGGTCCCAAGCTCCCAAGGGAGTCGCTCGGTGTCTGGACAACGTGATTTTATTACCGAAATATTCGCCTACGGCTTTGATACTAAAGATAGTTATACAATGACATTTAATTGAGTTTTGGAGCTTTTTATAACTAATAGCAGTTTTTATAAGTAAAGTGTTTAGGTAAACAGTCGTTTTTGTAGGTTTGAAATCATTAGCTTTGAGACTTAGACTTCACTGGGCTACAATAATAAGATAGGTACTTTAATAAGAATAGTAAACCATCGGGAATAATGTTCATATGTCGTTCGTAGCGATTAGAGTGACCTGAAAAGACGAGAAATTGTTTGTTTACAATACATTATAATTCGATGAAGTAGTGAAACTTCCAATAAAAAAATACTACCACCTATAATTTTGTCACAAGTATATATATGCATGTCAACGAATTTGTTTCATAATTGTGATACATTATTTTTTATCATTCATAGGTCAGGCAACATAATTATGCGGATATCTTATTAAACCTTAATTCAAAAAATTTATGCCAAAAAATCCTAATTAAAAAAAATACATGACGTTACAAGAGAGATACAGCTATAAACAGACCTGTTTATTTAGCAAGGCATTAATATTCGTAATTATTTATTGATACTTGCTACAAATTTTGCTTTCAAGAATGTACAATCTTTTATAGCTTGACCACATCGAAAGCTCCCAAATCACACCAAAGCTCCCAGAATAGTAAATCCATTTAATAGAAACGATAAACAATATTGCATCTTTACGATTATGACATAACATAAATCAATCCGAAACCTATTAAGATGTCAAAATGGAAGTATGAACTCAGTTTTCTAGCAATAAATGTACTGTGATAAAGATTGTGTGCGTGGTAGTCACGGCCGACTCGTAAAATCTTGCCTCCTTTTATTACGTTCGTCTGAATGATTCATATAATGGCATGTCTAAGGCTTCAGAAGTTTGATGTGTAGGTACTCTTCGAATGCCTCACACATTCCTAGAGCGTGTGGTGAGAATGTACGACATTGTTGAACTAAGCGCATGTTTATTAGCATCGTTCGAATTTCGAAGATCGTTTTTTTTGTAAACATATTTGGTTAAGGTGACCAATATAGAATTTGGCAGGACGGATCGTAAACTAACGAATGGTCAATGCGCATCAAAAACCGTATTAGCTGAAGAAGCGACTTTCCGTTACTTTTCTGCCGAGGCTGAGGTGATTCAATCTGTTGTCCCCCCTTCATGGTCAACTGAGCCCACATCCCCCTTTGATCAGCGTACATCCATACAGTCTAGAAAAAGTTAACGCAGCCTGGTTCAACGTCTCTAGATGCTTTGGGAACAGTGGATATAGTTTGACACAAATCTCTTTTCGGCCCGAACCGTAACCCTGACTAGAAAAAATACCCATTAATTGCATAGTCTCTAGATTTAGGAGACAGTGGCTAGGACTTGAGTGATGTCGGAGACACAGTGTGGTTTCATTATTTATTGTATTATTATTATTTTTAATAAACCATATTTGTTAGGTCTAACTCCGACACAATTACTTTGTCTTAGAGGGGTTATACTTGGAGGTTTTCTTCACTAGGCATCAAGTGAGTATGCAGGAATTTTGTGGTCTATATATTCATAATTCCATTTCCTCCAACGACCTTAAATGGATCATTTCACCACTAACATTTTACTCCTTCAGATTGCGTCTTTACGAAGCCATGGATTCTAAAGGTTGCAGCCGCAACGTGTGCCAAGTGGTACAGGACCTGCAGCATATCAATACAAATTGTCTTGTGGAACCATACAGTTGTGCCTGCTGTGAGCTAGAACGGTGTTTACAGGTACTGAGATTATATTGACTTTTGGTAGAATATTGACAAATGTAATAGAAAAAGTGTTTATGAAGTTTAGTAACATTAACGAATGGTATCACACTACATACAAAAGACGTACGTAGAGTGACTGAGATCACTATTGATGCTGATTATTATTGGCGACTAGCAGTTGCCTGATCCCGACTAGTATATTCATTTTTGTGTACAATAAAATTGAAAATGGATTAATCTCTATATACAAATAAATATTAATGTTTATATGTTTTTCCGCTACGCGCTCCGAAACCATTCATAAGATTGTGATAAAGCTTTGGTAGGGTGTTCTGGAGACGCCCGCGAGGGTTCCTGGCCCGGCCTGCGGGACGGGAGAGTACTCTTCCTCTCCCGTACCCTTTTCGCCGCCTCTTTAGCCAACATCACTTCCTCGCAAAATGACGCAGCGGAATTCCACGCAGCACTTACTAGTCTGGATTGGAGAAACAACTTCATCCTAATCATCCATCCTACCCAAAAACTAATACTTAAAACTATTTACAATATTATTCTTACCTACACACAGACCATTCTCTTTTATATGAGTACATATGAACCTTTTTAAAAATAATTTGATTTTATAAAACCACTTAATCTAGTAAAATCAGAAAAATGTAAAAGTTTCTTAAACAATATATATTTACTATTTCATAGCGGTACAAAAAACCACAAGTGGTCGAAGTAGCACTAGGCACTCAAACCAATAATAATACTATTTCATGACAAAATTATTTACTCAATCAAGTTTACTAGTAATATTACGAGAAATTTCCCAAATCATTAACGTCAGAATTTCTAACAACTATTGCTTACATACATATTATTGTTTGCCCGGACATAAGAAGCTCTTATCTTATAATACCGGTTCATAGATAATATAATTTAATGTTCTCTCACAATGTTGACTCCAGCTTGCGAAGTTCTCACATGTGAACACTTTGTAATACAAGAGTAATTTTTTGTCGCTCAGGATTGATTCTTGAGAATACTGACATCAAGTAGGTACTTTTTTTCTTTAAAACTCTTTTAAACAAGATCCCGTCCAACCGAGGACATGACCATTCTATTGTTTGAGTTCAGCCGAATAAAACCACTCGATGTCTCAGTTATTATACCGGTCGGACTGACTCCGTTGGATCGGATTGACGGTTCTTTTCTCCTCTTTTTCTGCCTCCACCACAGCCATGTCAATGATCTTTTTACTGAGGTTTTCTTCCTTGCAACCTCAAAGAGATCACGTTTAAAGAGGTTTTCTTCCTGGCACCCCTTGGAGATATGCTTCTTGTCCGTTGCCGGTTTACAGTTGGCCGGGTTGGTCTGTGCCTCTTTGGACAACTCGGTCGTCCCCTCGCCGATTCTCAACTGTATTATCTGCAAATCAAACGGATGAATGAAGAAATTGAAAGAATAAAGTATAATACATTCATCGGTAAACAAAAGTTGAAATTGCCGCATTGCCGCTTTCCACGCTGAGGGTACGCTGCTAAGCCAGCTTTCGAAACAAACCACCCACGTCAGTCATAACTTCATGAGTTCTGTTAGTTAACTATATTTGTGTCTAAATGAAAGTTAAAAAATAAAATAGTATATAATAAAATATTTAATTTCATAGTCCATTCACATTCTTTATAGTTAACAATGATTTGCCTCTAACACAAAAGCGAACATAAACTGGCATAACTAACATCAGAGTTCGGTGACGTTTGACATTAGCATACCGCGAGGCCCAGGCGCTTGTCGCTTCAGCCTCTTCAGCGTTCATGTCAAACTAGTAAACGAGCAACAAACTTGGCTTTTTGGCGCTAACTTTCTATACCGAATTTGTTGGTTAAACTTGGGAGTGCTTGCTACTGATTTGTTGCATTTCAGTAGTTGTTTTGGTCCTGGTGTGTGTGTTACTAAAAAGTGTGTACCTATTTCTAACTTCTACTGTCCTACTTTATTCAAACTTTTGCTATTCTACTGACAATTTAGCTCTCGTCTAGTTTTCTGTTCCAGTTTTTGTACAATTTACCTTTTCATTCAGTGTAATTTCTGCTAATAAAATAATAATAATAATTGGTATAAATATGTTAATTTCTTAAATAGAATTAACATTTTAACCAATGTTACCTAAGTGTTATGAAGATAAACAGTGAAAATAATTTTACCATGTATTGTGTGTAAAGCTGAATGCTGCTAATGTTGTTTTCTGTGGCGTTCAGCGTCGCCAGAACTTTATATAGAAAGTAATATAGAGTAGGCAACACATCAGTTACACCACAGCGATGTCAGTGGTGTGTTTTGTTTTTATAAGTACCGGTAATATTGTAAATGTTTTTTTGTGAACAACTTACTATGCAGAGAATAAATCATATATTATATAGGTACATAAAAATAACTACTTATACGAATGAAAGATTTAATCACGGTGTTACGCTACATGGATAAGTTTCTTCTTCAAACCGGAGTTATACCACCGGAGGATACCTATCAGCTACCTACAACGACATGAAACTTCTCTCGATGAAATCACTTTTATATTGTAACTTTCGTTATTGCTCTCGTATTTTCATTGTTGCCATGGAGTAAGTTTCTAGAAGTAAGTTCACTACTATCGGTAGCAAGTACTGGAATTTTGAGTATTTAGTACAATATTGGGTGTATCACATCTTAATAGAATAGTTACGTTTCAAACTAGATTCCTCAACGTACCTTAAAAATAAAACAACATAAAACCTCTTTACTAAACGCCCACATCAACTTGAATGAAAGGAACTTGAAAAGCGAACCAATCTACAAGCAGTAATGGATTCGATTGTACAACGTACTACAGGTTTCATTCGATTTATTTTACTAGACATGCATGGTATTCGCAAGTAGGGTATAGCGTTGACCCCACATACCTAATCAATAGCATCGACCCATTACTGCGAAATATGTAGGTATATACTGTACGTAAAAACGAACAAAGAGCCGTGTAAAACAATGAGCTGAGAATTTAATAAACGTGTGCTTCCTTGTCTATTTCAATTTGATTATCTATTTTAAAATTATTGTTTATTGCCAAAAAAACAAAAATATAGGTGAGGTATAGTGAGGTTATAGTAGTTATTTTAAAATGAACAGCAAAAAAAAAACATTTCAAGTAAATAATGCTACCTAATACACTGAAAAACGAGCAATCCGGATACACGTAGAGAGTCCTCAAACGTGGGACGCTCTTCAGTCAAGAACTTTAGTATCAAATGCCAGGGCCGAATCAAGTCTTTGTGCCTTGTAATTTTGGAAAACCAGTGAAACTTGTAACAAATGATAATTATTACTAGCTGGACAGGAACAGGAAGCCTTAGGACTGGAAAATTAAAAAAAGTTGTAACCAAAAAGTTTTCTTACTCAGAAAAATAGACCCAAAGTCACATATGTACCATGCTTAAGGCATAGTAGATTTTTCCACGTATTTGCGACGCCCCAATAAAAAAACACCTATATTACCGTCAGTAATGTAGTACTGTAATTCTGCTGGTAAGTAGTGTGACCGAGACTTCATTCCTTTCGAAGGCGGTCGGCAACATGGGGGTGACACTTCTGGTGTTAATGTTGTCTATAAGCACCGATAACCATATATTAGCAGACGTGTAGTTGTTTGCGAAATTAGTAGTATAGAAGGCCTTTTCTTTATCTGGTATTACACAAAGAAATCTTTGTAGTAATAAACGTTAGAGATCGCCGGGCATTTCGACCGTTTTTAACGTCTTATTTTATTTCATTGGTCAGTATAACTCGTACCTCACTGGTCAAAATATGTACTGAACCCCTATAACTTTATGTAGGCGTTTTTACATAATTTTTTACTTTATAGAACATATTGTTTAAAAATTTTAGCTTTCTGCACTTTTTCTACATATTATGAACTATAAGTATCTACCTACTGCAAATTTATGAACTGAATAATACCTACAAAATTTTTTTCCTCGCGAATTAAATATAGATTACTAGCAACCTGCCAGGCTTCGCACGGGTACAAATTATACACCTAAAACTTCCTGATGAATCATTCTGTCTATAAGTGAAAACCGCTTGAAAATTCGTTCAGTAGTTTTAAGTTTATCGCGAACAGACAGACATACAGACAAACAGACGCGACGGGGGACTTTGTTTTATAATATGTAGTGATAACAAATAATAATCCATCGCATACAACGAAACATTGACATGCAAATTAAAATTAAACTCGACAAGTCGGAGTCTCCAATCGTCGAACGTGCTTGTAAACTAGTTCGATTAATTTCCTATATTCGCCGGCCTGAATGCAATAACCCGGGCCTAATTTATCTCTCTTAACAATACGGCCAATGTATAACGATTTAAACATTCTGACATAAAATGCTTTGTAACGAGTTTTGTTTAAAATAATTTTGCACAAATATTTTTTAATAAAGTGGGAGAACTATTGTGTATAGAGTAATTATATGTAACTAAAATGTATGTATACAGAAGAATGTATCCTCGTAAATATATTCTAAATAAATGCATACGTGAAATGCTAATAAATAAATTTTAATAATTATTTTTTATTAGATTGTTTATATTAATTTTTTTGCCAAAAAATTGCTACCTAATTTTTAAAATAAAAATATAAGTAGTGAATTTTTAAATAATTTTTGTCACTTTAAGTTCGTCATTACTAAAGGTCCAAAATTGATTGCAAACCGCAAACTGCAAGCGACACTACTGGTTTTTATGAAAATGTATTCGGGACATTGCAGCATGTGACCGTGGCGCGCAGCGTGTGACCGTGCGAACGGTCAGCGACAACAGACTACAGCACCAGTGGTGACGCGGACCGCTGAGCGCTTCTTAAGAGTTTACTTACACGACAATAGTTTCTACACTTTTCTCCTCTGTGCCTGTTATATGATTTTTTAATCAATACAGCATATTTTTCTTCTTTGGATCGGTTTTATATAAAGTTTAAGCCAGTTTCCTTTCCTTTTTACATATAATCACATCAAGTCGTCATCATCTTCCTCTTCTAACAAAAGACATATTCTATCTCGCGCGAAGGTATGGCATCGACTGAGGCCTTCAGCTAAGGCATGTGCGGTCTGCAGTCCGTGTTGGAATAGAAATGGCCGCGACCTCATGCAATAATATGGTCGACTGCAAGCCGCAATAATGCCTGCGGCTGAAGTCTGCAACTCGTTTCGGACTAATGCCTTAGGCATACTTGTTAGAACACAACACTAAAGCAGCGGTAGCGTAATGGCTAAGGCTTCGGACTTGCGATAGAGTGGTTGCAGGTTCGAACCCCACTCAGTACACTACCGACGTGAATCCACTCCTAACATAAGCATTTAGCTTGGCTGGAGGGGTTAACAAGAATACAAGTAATATGTGACCCACGTTACTAGTAGTCTTTTTTAAAAAGAAACGAAAAAAAATAAAAATTTGCTACCCTACTTTCCCTTTGTCCTTCCCCCGATTTTTTAATCCCATCCTTTCTTCTCTCCCCCAGAATTCCGACATAGTTCTCATGCTGGAAAGTGGTTATGTGAACATGAGTATGCCTTTCGACCAGCGGTTCTACTGTCAAGCGCCTCTAGTGAAATGCTATGCAGACGCCATAGCTAATGAATGTCCTAGAGCCTTCATCATCGTTTGTGCCTCGCCTATAGATTGCATGGTACCTTTAATTGCTGAGGTAAATGGTTCATTATTTAAAAACTATTCACAAATCTACTAGACATTTGGGCTGTACTGTATGTCTCTGCAATTAATGGTTTAAGAACTACTTACTGACTGTTTTATATGCTTACTCTTAATTAAGCTCTGTAGACTAGGATTAGTATTATGGTTATACTAATGTAGGTAGTTAATAGTATACTATTATCTCAGTTCCTAGTACTATACATATTTTAAGCTTACTTATTAGGCTTCATTTACACGAGTGGCACGTTGTCAAAGGCAGAGACAACAATTACCAAATGCCGACACGTCGACGCCTGTCGCCGAAAGCTGCCGACGGGTGCAGTTGCCTCTGCCGTCAAAAACGAGCCATTCGTGTATATAAAGCCTTAGCTGGTGACCGCGTCTGCGTAGAATTAGTATAGATATGACGAACGACCCCTAAACTGAAGAAATGATTGGTCTACCATAAAAACCTTCAATATAACCCAAATAACTTCCAATATATTTCTCATTGGTTTAGAGGTTTTAGGCGAGCTAGACAAGAAAACAGTAACTTTCACATTTATAATATTACTATTAGTTTGAGAAACATAAAGTATGTAAAAATACTTATGTGAGTTAGCCACTTTTTATTCAACACTAAAACTATTACCTACACTCTCAAATGTGTGTCAAAAATTTAATTATATGGCTCCATTTATGGTATTGAACTCCAAACTATTGGAAACCCCTACGGAGATGAAGTAATGACGTACATCGATATAAAGACTATTTTTCAAGTATATATATTACATTTGCTAAACATGAATTGGCATACATTTGTCAAATGTTGCCAATTATGATGAACAAAAGCATATTAACAATAATGAAAAAAATATAGGTCACAGGATACCAAAAGAAGACCATGAGGATAATATATTTTATGTGTATCTTGATAATGCTTTATATGATAATCTACTTGTACGTAAATAATATTACAAGGGCCTCTCCTATTTTGGGGATAGGCAGAACTGACTGGACGCTGTCTATAAGGGCGCATAAATGAATACACCAAATCACAGCAATATAAACACAGAGTATATACATAAGTAGTCCAATCAAATCATTTCGAATAAGGTATATATTGTTTAACTCATTTCTTTCTGAATTATTACAAGTTAATATGAACTGATAACCACATCAACTCGACATCCGGATCCACACATACCTATTACCTTAGCAAGTGCAGACCAAAGCCCGTCTCGTCTACTCAAGAGAATATAGAACAGAGATAAAGAACCTAAAACATCTTATCCACTGTTGGCCACTCGATTGGTTATGCTGGTTAGCCGACGCGCTCTGGAACAGCTTTGGGTGGAGTCGATTTTGATAATAAAAATTACAAACCGGTCCCCATACTTAAACACTATACTTGTTTAATATATTTTACATTACACAACTACTTTGCAACAGTACAATACCATCACACCTTCCTACCGTACAATACCATCTCTACATTGCGCTGCACCGAACTGCGTCACCTGCATTGCAACATACGGTTAGCCTTTACGTTAGCAAATCGGATCTATAAGGACAATAGGGTTTCTTTATCGTGACGATCCTTTTTATCTGCGCGGTTGCCAGTGAGTGATTACGTGACTGTATTAGTTGGCAATGATAACTATTAGAAGTACAATTAACACAACTTTGAAATAAAATATCAACAAAGTCTTCCTCTCTGCTACTTTATGAGTTTATGACCCGTAAAAAAAGCTATATTTCATACTCGTAATCTGTTTTGAATATTGTTTTGTTCTTTTATGGATTCGTTAAGTAATACAATATTAGCTTAAAGCTACTGTTATTGTAAAAATGTTACGATTATTTGGTTAAAACAAACTTAGTTCGGCTGGATTATGATCTGAAGTCTGGTTGGTTAACTGGTCACGAAAACGTATTTATTTTTATTGTCATTCTTGTTTTGGCAAACGCATAGTTTAAAGATTGGATGACAAACACAACGACTTTTCTAAGGTGTCAATAACATTCTAAATTACATTTTGTATCATGTGTTGCCGCTTATGTAATGTATAGTTTACAATCCCGAGGTACTTCTCTATCGTTGCTTATATCGACTCTTGATTCCATAGTCCATTAAAAAAATTCCATGCCCGCTGAGACAACTTATGACCACACATAGTAGCTCTGCTTAGTTTGGGTCTAAATATCAATCTGTGATATGTCCCAGGATTATCCTAACCAATATTATAAATGCCAAAGCGAGATAATTTCATCTTAATCAAATGCTAGTCAAAATTAAAATTTTAAGGGTTTTCCGAAAAACCGGAACCCGAAGATTATACATAATTATTAAGAAAATACATCTATATTTTGTAACTGAAATTTTCAACGTTCTTTGATTCATCAATCACATCATTTTGTTATGACCGATATAACTCCTCATGACATGGCATTTTCCTTTCACACATACAAAGAATACCATTTATTTTCTTCTGTATTACAAATAACTCCCCTTTCTATGTTCTTTATTCAAAAAGGGGGCATTAAACTGAGAACTTGCAGTGATTGAAATTTAATGTCTATTCAATTTGTATATCTTACATATACGAACTATGTGTTTTACTGCTAATCATATTACGAGTATCTGACTAGTATTATGAAAATTAGATTTGCTTTTTGAACGCTCTCCTCACATCTTCTATAAAGCCAATTTCCAAAATACATTTTTGCATTAGATAAACTGTTAAATATTTGGAGATCACAAATAGAGACGAAGATATCGCGTAGAATACACAAACAAATTTCAGACATATACAGAACTTCCTCTTTTTTTCCAATTGGTTAAATTTTGCTTAACGCGTATATACGATTTATATTATAAAAAGTAAATGACAACAATGAAAATTGACTTGATAATTTAACCACCTTCCATTTTAAAGAGGATAAATTCAAGTGGAATACTAGGATACTTTAAGGATTTATTACAAAGTTAAGAAACTCAACACTGCCACGGATATACTTCCTTTATTTTAACCTAATCGATGTCTCTCTAACGTCTTATAAAAATTATCCAATCACGAGAAGGCGAGTGATAAATATTTACTGGCTCATTCCCTAAGGGCCGAGCGTTCTGGATCTCTAGTCTATTTGTAATGTTCTCGCAAATCCCATTCGTAACAACAGCGGCATTTTTCAAAACATTGTAACAGCCATTGATCGAATACTTTCAAGTAACGGAGGTTTTGGCTGCAATCGTTTTCAAACTAAGTTTCCCAAATGGTGGCTATAAAATGTTTTATAGTGACAATTATAAAAAAGTGTGGTCATATTTTAGTTTAGTGTAGTAGACCCCGTGAATAACGTAAAGCGCTAACTATTTTATGAATCAATTAGTGATTTCTTGCAGAAATCTTATTTTGAAACTGAAAAATTACACCGCCATATTCACTGTTATTAAAATAATACCTTTGGTTTCCAACGTCTGGCGCTTTTCTCAAGTTATACTTATAATTCAAGTTACAGACAGCAAAAATGATAATTGTTTTACTTAACATGTTCAGTAACAGGTTTAGAGAGACGTGTGAAGGTTACTTTTGCTTTCAAAACAAAAATGATGAAGACGATTTGGTACTTGTCACCGCAAACCTCCCAAAGCCTTTAGTAAGATATTACAAATACATATATTTACATATTATCCTTTCCCTGTGGTTACACACGCGTTTATGGTCACTGAAAAACCGTAGCGTAATGTAATGTAAATAAATACCTAATAACCTTTTTTGGAAAAATGGGTTTTCAAATACAAAAAAGTTTTTAAAGCGACTAGTTGTTCCTGAGTAATCGCTGGAACAACTAGTCGCTAATCGTACAAGAAACAAACTCTTCAGCTCTATTATCCTAATATTATAAATGCGAAAGTGAATTTGTTGTTTGTTTTGCTTTCGCGTCTTAACTACTCAACGATCGGTTGAGTCATCATATAATTTTGCAAAATTGTTGACAGCCTGCTTACAAATGACGAAAAAGTACTTTTCTCGAAGGATAGATAGTGAATTGACTGACAAAATCTACATAACGCGACGAAGCCGCGGGCAAAGTCTAGTATTAGTAGAAATTAAAAACAATATTCAGCAATTTTAGGCACCCACAATGGATACGAAGACTGGTCTGAAAGTTTCAGCTAGGGTACAGGCACTGACAATGCGGGACTTATCAGATCTCCGGCTATCTTTAGGAACAAGATAATTATTAATATAATTTATAGTTATTCAGACAAGTAAATTTAACTCACCGTAGTAATCATCTGAGCAAAAAATATGCGGTTTCATATTACCTTGCGCTGCGAAAAGTAACAAACCGTATTCACGGCAATAATATAGAACGGTTACCTTATTTTTGTTGGTACGTAGTTTTTGAGTGCATGTAAATGATAACAAGCTTCTTGTAATTATTCTATTATTCTAGTGCCCAGTTGCCGAGAATGTCTACTAAAGACATTCTCGGCCAATTTTAAAACATCAGTTAAAGAAACATTACTCAATGTACGATGTGTAATCAACTCTCCTTACATACAAAGCTTTGTTGAAAAACTATTTCAAGACGAAAGTCGAAACGTACAATGATATTAAAACGTTTTCATAACTTCAATATTAGTAGATGGCTATTTTTTGTTTACACCGTTCCATGAATAATATGTAGGTATGTACTACGACGCGTCTCCCTAAGAAATTGAGGAGTTGTTTTTGTTCCAATCCGTCCTACGTAGCTGCCTCTACTTGCAGTAAAAGAAGTATAGTTTTTCTTATCTTTTGGCCTAGAATCGCTTACTATAGAAACTAAACGAAAAATGGTTATTGAAACTTTTCTACGAATCCTATTTTCTATAACGAATTCGTTATTCCACTGCTTAGTTGAGTGTTAAGTGGTTTATTCAGCAAATCTTGGTAAGCGCATTATCGTCACGCAACAATATAAACATATTTTATCGGATTAAACTAATCTTTTGCTACTTATGTTCGGTTTTTGGGTCAAACTACATTGATTTTTTAATATCTGTTGTCGTTGCTATACGTCAAAGCATATTAGTGAGACAACTTTAGTTTTATTTATTTAAAACCCAGTAATAAATAAATAAAAGACTTCTCAGAAATGATCGCAAGGAGCACTTTTCAGCATCTATGCATTACGAAAAGCACCTTGTATGTTTTTTTTAATGTTATAAACCATCAATTCGGCAAACTATGTCCACACAAGTTTTTTTACATATTTATCTATATGTAATTTATCTATAATATATGTATGTATTTACAAATATGTAAGTGTGTTTATCAGCAGTCTGGTTACCATAGTATGTGAAATGTGTGGAAGGCCATCATAGTGTGTGAGATGTGTGGAGATACTATTATTACTAAAAAAAAAACCTCAGTCACAAATAATTTATTTGTTATTCATATATTTTCAGAACGAATAAATATAAGTAAGGAAAGAAAATCTGTCAAGTTTAATGTAAATTACCTTTTCCTACAGACGTTAAAGGAAACAGGCTGGTACAATCCGCGGAAACTATTAGGATCTGTGGCGGTTCCCGAAATGCGCGCGAGCACCCTCGCGGCAAGCGCCCTAGCTCTTGAGCCTCGGTATACTCGGGTGCCTTGTGTTGGCGGCACCGAAGGTGTTTCGTTAGTGCCGCTGTTCTCTAGGGCTGTCGAATTTTTTGAATTTGCTGAGGTATGCCAAAACTTTATCTGATAAATATTTTAATAGGTAAACAGTTCACAAGTTGCTAAAAAGAAATATCTTAAAGTCAAGTTCAATAATTTTGAATAAAAAAAAATATATACAAGCAGTACGAGTATAAATGCTTAAATTAACTTAACGTGTGTTACAACGTCATTTGACATAGACGTAAAACGTTAATACGTCTTAGAGCGTAGCAAGTGCGGCCTACCAATAATTCTGCCTCGTTTTCATGAATACGTACCACCAAATAGGCGACGATTAGGTTAATATATAATATAGACATCTACCGATATAGTCGAAACAGTTGTGTCAATTCAACCGGATTAATTTTCGACTATGTACTTAGACAGTTGAGATTTAAAGACGTTGAACGAGCTTACATTTCTTTTTTTTTTTTTTTTAACTTCTCTACAGAACAATGCGATGTTAATGACGGATGCAGTGCGTTGCGCTCCAACTGCGGTAAAGAGGGTTGAAGGTAACTGCAATAGAGCTGGAGATCTGAGCGAGGCCCATGCTGTAGCTAACTTGGTGACTAATGTGGCTCACGCTCTATTATGTAATGACGTACCAATTGTGTCAGGTTTTGTGGAAACGGATCCAAGTCAAGTTATATCACCAGCAAGGTTATTATTTTTATTTATTTTAAACCCTTATTTTTAAGATTACATGTTAAACTCTTAGTATCACGGTGTCGCAATCGTACATTGCCTCAATACAATGCAAACACTAGTTCATTATTCTGAGAGGTTCTGGCCTGACCGTATCTAGGAAGGAATTACGAGACAGCAGAAACAGTGCCTTGCACCCAACCTGAGGGACACACAAAGAAATGACGTCGTAACAAAAGTGGTCTATGGTGAAATAGTCTAACCAAAAAAGAACTTCGGACTACGCTTTCATTGCCTGGGCGTATCGCGAGAAGGATAATATACTCAAGTATCCTGACAATAAGTATATTCCTAACCAATACTAAAATAAAAATATTCCACTTTTGAGACCGCATATTAGACTGCTGTGGTGAAAACGTCTTCGTCTTCAAATAAATAATTATATAATATTTTGTTACATATAATATCATCTAAATAACAACCTAAATAAAACTGATTGGTTTACAAGGACGTTTTTAAAAATAGATGTTAAGGAATAAACAATCAAGTATAAATGAGCTTGTAGGTAGTCCTATTCAGAAGAAACAGACCGATGAGCTGTATCTTTTTTACTTCCATCTTTACTATTTCCAGTTGGATGATAAGTAGGATTTACTTGTACCGAAAATTTTATTCGTTTACTGCAATTTAAAAAAAAATATTAAAACTACGTGATATTCTTTTGAAAAACCGGTCGTTTGTTTGATTGCTCGAATATAGTGGTACGTGGTATTGAGTGTAGAAGAATACAACAAGATCTTCTGTCTCCAGATTCATCGCGAACTATTTGGAGATCAGTGGCACTGGCGTTACTTGCAACTTGGGCCTACCGAAGATGACTGACGCTGAGGTTACATTACTCGATTTAGCTGTAAGCGAGTTGTTTTCCAAGCAGAAGATGGTGGATGATTGGTATTCTAAATATTGTAGGTGTAGCGGTAGACTTGATGCTGCCCAATACCAGTTCTTCCTTCCAAGAAGTTACGGTAGATTCGATGATTGTGCTTATGCAACGTTGTGAATTGTGGGTGCGACCTAAATTACTACGTGTGTTGAAATGAATTGTTGTGATAACGCTTTAAGAAATTGTCGTTTGAAGTTATAAATAACTGCTTTTTTGGTCTTTTGTAATAAAGTTTATAAATGAATGTTTTTTTTTTTTTATATATATTATAACTAGCACGCTCGCTAAGTAATTTGCAATAAAAAATATTGTGACTAATCTCTCAAGTTGGACCAAACTCATTTCACTAATTTAGGAGTAATTGCGACAGAGAACGTGACATGCACTTTTTATATATAAAGATGTATTCCAGTTATTTACTCAACAGTTCTGTAGGAGTTAGAACAGCATATTAAAGAAGCTCCTATGTGCACCCTACAGAAAGCAAAACTAGCGTAGTGGTAACCTTCAGCTACAGAAAACCGCATCAAGCCGTCCATTGTGTTTGTTCGGTTTACAGAACTTCGTTCTCTCATTAATACAATCGTTACTTACAAAATAAAAATATTTAATAAGTAATAATAATATTATTCGGTGCGGGTAAGTAAAAAATACGATATTTATTAGATGCCAATATCTACTTATTTTTATTAAATGTTCTTGGCATGTGATGAGGCGGTAGTTCAAGTAAAACGGTGTTATTGCTGTTTTCACTTACCCTTTTTGCGTTATTAGGTTTCTATGAGTTTTTCTGACGGTTTTTTTTATACATTTCGTGTAGTACGGAACGGATCCTATGAGGGTGCGTATGTTCATATTTATAAAAACAACTAATTATTTTTATAACAAAATTTTGTTTATGTTACACAAAGAAAATGATTTTCTTACATAATGGACCATTCCTCTATATATAAACCTATTTAATAGTCTTGACTACAATACAATCAATCAAAATCAAAATCATTTTTGTAAATGTGTCCCATCTATAATAAAAGAAAAGTTTGATCGTTTGCTTGTTTAAACGCGCTTATCTCTAGAACTCTGTAAGATTAGTCACAAGCACGTTGCCGGCCTTTGAGATAGGAGTACGCTCTTTTCTTGAAGGTTTGAAGGTCGTATCGGTCCGGAAATACTGCAGGCGACAATTTGTTCCAGAGATTGGTTGTGCGAGGCAACAACTGAAACTCTCTGAAACATCCTGGCAATCGATGATTCGCGTCGCTCTCCGTTGAATGCGGTCAAGAGAGAGAAGCTGGTACTGCGGTGCTCCTGCATAGATATGAGAACAGTATTCCATATGCGGCCGAACCTGCGCCTTATAAAGTTGTAGACGGTGGGCCGGGGTGAAATACTGTCTCGATCTGTTGAGCACACAAAGCTTCTTCGAGGCTAATTCATTAACATTAATTTAAGTAGGAGTTATGTTAAGCTAGTACTAAGACTTAGATCCGGACATTATCCATCAGCAAAGTTTGTATCTAATGAAAAAGAATAACTCACCTAATTGTTCTGCATGCAACAATGTGGGATGTGTCCGGAATAAAAAAGACCGTGATTCGCTGCTGAACGATCTAAAATTAAATACACTGAACATAGGCTTAATACAAAGTATTGTTTCAAACAATTTTGTCATCTTGCCACAATCGCTCAGCACCGATCCTGAAAGTTTTTTTAATATAAATTAAATAAGTAAAACAATGTAATAAGGTATGATGGGATGTCTTTATTGGATAAATGCCCAAAAAAAAAAACTAGATTAAAAAAAAATATCTGGATTTAAAGATAATATGTACCTATATTGAAAATTTTTAATATATTTTGAACTAAAAGAATACACGTGATTTTGGCTTGGGAGCGGGGTTAGTCTAAAACCTCACCACGTATCACCAGTGGGGAGGGTTAAAAAGTTGCCAAAAATTGGTTGGTTATAAAGTCGGTTTACGGACAATAATAACGTCATAAGAAGTGATAACGTCATAAGAAAACAGTGGAACGATTAGGCCGATCTTGCCTCTCTATCGCTTCCGCGCTCTCACTTGCACGCTCGGCTCAGGCGGAACGTGACAATGAGTCGTGCTAAAAACATCACGTGATTAATGGACGACTCCTATTTAATATTTTGGAAAACAGAATACCTATACCTTACGCTTTTGGCCTTTTGTTGTATACACCAAATAGTCTACGAGATCTTAGGTGTACAACAAAATCTAACGTAGAATTCTTTTAATTTATTTTATTTTTATTTTCCCAGCGAATTTACTACACAACAAGTTCTCCTGAGTGGTACGGGGATTTCCAAACAGTTTGACTTACCTTCAAAACTCAGCTCACTTGAACTTGAATATCTAGCAATGGGATTGGAAGGAATTAGAGCTAACTTTAGAATGGCCCAAGGGTGGCATACTGAATATCTGAGAATGGAAGCGCAGACGGGTAAAAAAATTGCGCGGACAAGTTTCTTATTACCGAAACACTACGAACGTATAGATGATTGTATAACTATGCATGTGTAGATAATAGCGTTGGAGAGCCCAAAAGTTCTAACCGCTAATTTCATGACTTTCCAATTTGCCGCGTGTCAGTTACATCGTAATGGTTTTGTATTTGTCTTGTAAAGTAGAAAATTAAAATTAAATTATAAACTTGACAAATACATACAAAATGCAACTTGCCTTGTTGCTGTTTGTGTCAAAAAAAAAACGCAAAATAAAAAACCATAAAAAGCAAAAAATTGTTTCATTTAATTTATCACATTTAAATATAGCACTGGAAGACTTTAAGGTCCATTTTTGGCAAACGGAGGTTGGCTGTTTGTATGAAAGTACATTTTGCCGGTCATCCTGCGAACAAAACGTAATATTGAAGTTGTGTACACTTTGAGCGGAATTTTACTATCAAATGTCATTCACCTAAAAAAGTGGCATTAAAACTTCATGGCTTCCGTGAAATGCAATTCCATGTAAATCGCCGAGCATAAATTATGTGCCGTCAAAAGAAATTTAAATGGGCACAGATAATTTTTTTTTGTAATTATAATTATAAAACAACAGCTAGCATGAACAGAACGTCATCCCATAAAACTATCACTGTTTTAGTACAAATAAATATATTTCCATCTCTGCGTCTGCACTGAGAAATTACCAGTGCTGACGTGCAGATTGAATTCATGCTTTATTTTATAAACACTATAATAATGGAATTGCCTAATAACTATATCAGATTTTTCAAAAGAGTATATGTAAAAGGCTTTTTACTACTTCAATGGTATTATAAAAATCCGTGCCCAATGGTTTTCAAAGATAAAGATATTTAGCACGATTACAGTTAAAACCTTTCAACATGAGTAATTGAACTTCAGATTCTTTTAATATTACACCTGAGTTAATAACCATTGTAAGTAGACCCCTCAGCATTTCAGAACCGTCCAATCGTAACAGAAAAGGGGTACAGAGAGAGAGGTTAAAGAGACTATCAATAAAACAGATAGTTGTGATGTAGTTCCGAGCTTAAGGTCAAAGAACAGCTTATTTATGTACTACGCTCCTTACTTAAATAGAGTACAAGCCCACTGGCTACGTTTGTTCAATACAGCGTTACTAACAAGGGTGTCGCGTAACTTCAGGTAAATCCATTTTATGTCATTGCGAGATATAGGTAAAAATCTATTCTTATCAATATTTAAACTTTTATGGGAAAAAACATAATATATTGTATTTTTGACGCAAGCATTAAGAAATAATAATAAAATATTTACGTTGCTGAAGCTGCAATTCCCATATATCCATTGGTCTCAAAACTGCACCGTCTCGACGCTGAGGTCCAGTCTTTGCACCATGTGGCTGGAAATCCAAATGGGTTGCTCAAAGACTCTGCATAGAGTCGCCACGCACGAATGTGGCTACAGGCATCTGCAAAATAAACTGGTTTATCCATAGCAGTGTATCAGACTAGTTACACCTTGGCGTACTGCCACTAAGTCATGTGTTGTAGATGCGATCCTCACATAACGACGAAATAATAGACCCTTATTATAGATATCCTCTCCAAACTTGATCCCGCGAAAAGTGAATAAGCACACTTTAATCGGAATGACTCTTAATCTTTGAAAAGTGTTCAAACATTTTGAGAAATTGCAACAAAAAATTTAAATTTATAATAAATAATGTACGTTTGTCTTCTATGCATTTCTAAACCGTTGATCAGATTGAGATCAGAAATGGTTCTGGCCTAAAAATATATATATACATATGATATAGAACATCAAGTAATACTGATGAAGTACGGTAAGTAGGACTCATTATTAGTTGTGGTAGCAGTTGTACGAGGAACTTACTTTTTAATAGTTCTATGGCAAAAAACACTAGAATAAAATTACTAGAAATTTATGCTCTAGAGAGAGCCGTAACAAAGAAAAAGAAATTAGAACAAAACTACTGGGAATTTACTTTCTCACTAATTCTGTGACAAAGAATAGAAACAAAGGAGCTACCGTACTGGGATTTAAACTTTTCAGTAGTTTTGTGACAAGAAAAGGAACACCCTGCAACAATAGTACGAAGAATGATGTATATTTTCTCACTAGTACAATCGTTTCGTTTACAATGAACAATGTTACCTAAAAATGCTTATAAGCTCCATTTATTTTAATGTACCTAACCATACATTCAGGTATTAACCCACATAATTTGCCCTAGTAGCATTTAATTCATTGTTTATTTTGTAAAGTGGAGGTCGTATGGTGTATAGGTGCCTACATCCGCTATAAGTAATCTGCTATTGACATTTGGCCTTAACGATCAATCTTTGGCTCCAAGCCAAGTGGCAGTACGCTCCCACTACGATAGATAAACCTTAAGGTTATCGAAATTTATACGGTAGACTGAACTAAATTGACAAACGAATCGATATTGACAATGAGAAATGTTAAGAGATGGAATCTTTCTGTCTTGTACAACGTCTTCGGCGTCTATTATACTGAGTGAATCTTCTAGAGAAGAAGGTACAAGAACAAAAAAGTTGATGGATAAACATGAACTTTAGCGCTGTAAAGGAAAGATATCCGATCCGAGTAGCATTCCACATCTGCCCCAACGAACATGGAACAGGACGTCATCGCTGCGGTGGGACAACGGCCGGCTGTATAAGCCCTACACACGTGGGTCAGTCGTTTTCCGATCGCTAGATAACTCTTAGCGCCATGGTCCGGCAGTCCCCTCTGTATCTTAGTACCGCTAACCTGAGCGAATGCTCAATAATTATGACGTTTAAAGCATAGCTAGACGAGATCTTAAAAAGCGGTATTTCCGCAGCCATCACACGGGGTTGTATGGATTTATTTATTAACGGGCAAACCAGTTAACCAGCGAAAAGTTAACCATTACGACGCTGATTTGTATTGTTAATAAGGATATATATATGTATTATTCTACTACGCTCCCTATTTTTTCCTAAAAAAAAACTCTTTGCTTTGGATTTATTGAACCTAAAGTATAATAAAAATATTTGCTCAAAACTTTAACTCTCAGAGTGAGTCAAACTCGTTTTTATTATTACCACGTAGTCGGACTTGATCAAAAGATCAAGTCGATACGGGTTCGAGCCCCACCCAGTATTTTGCTTAGCTGAAGAGGTAAACCTCTCCAGCTCCAGCAGCTTGTAAACAAGCATACCAGCAATACACTAGCAAACAAGAAAAGAATACATTTATGAGTAAAACATATTTGAAGACCAGTGGCTAGTGTATAATTTCGAATTCATTGACAAGCCAAACTCACCCTTATGACTGGTCCAAATGCATTCGTAGTATCACTTTTAATTAGCGTACGTTTATGAAACAACATAAAGCCTGAATTCCTTTCCATAGTACCTTTATGAAGCATTCCATTGTACGTGCTCATTTCGATTTTTTATAACGCACAGTTCTCGTTACGGGCTATAAACGTGGCTTGATGTTCTGTGCGATGTAATTACGAGTCGTATAAATCCTTTTGAGGAACAAGATTAAAAACCCAATCACTTTGTGTTTTTGTACTGACGATGTTAGGGTGTCAAGGAATCGTTGATATTATTCAAATGAATATCAGGTTTTTTTTATAAGACACGTAATATTTAATCTTCGGATTTTGGAATATAAAAAAAAAACACTCCGGTCCGGTGAGTGTAATGAGTGATTATTCCATTTTTATTAGAATTTAAATATCTTTTCTGAAAATAAAACCAATCCGACTGTAAAAAGTCTCTATAAAGAATTCTTCGATTCCCATCCTCAGGAGCTCTAACATAGCGGATGCCTATATGAATAATTATTATTTTACACAATTCATTGCAAAAATAAGTGTTGTGTGTTTTTTTTTCTTAATATAACGTTAATTGCATAGTATTACACTCACCAGACCGGAGTGTTTTTTTTATATTCTAAAATCCGAAGATTAAATATTACGTATCTTATAAAAATATATACCTTTAAATATTATTAATATATAATTGAGAATTTAATATTTTGTTTTGTATGTTGTAATGCCTTATTTTTGCCTTCACTACTGCATATTTTTTATTATTATTTATATTGTTATTTATTTTGTGTTATGATATTATATACAACTTCAACACAATTTTTTATTGTTTATGAAATGAATACATAAATATATAAATATGAATATTACAAATAAGTACTACATTTAAATCTGATCCAAATTATAAAAAGCGTAAGTATTAAACAGCTACCGTTTTAAAGGCTCACTTTCTTAAATTTTTTGTTAAATTTGACGTAGCACTTGCTACGTCGCCGTAGCGAGCACTTCTCAAGTACCAGTAAGTCTTTACCAAGTAACTGTTTGCCGCTAGTGGGCGCTAAAGCTTGAAGAGACTCAGTTTAAAATAGTTATAAGAAGCATACAACACGGTATAACGTCATCTACTTAACTCATGAAGGATACTAAAGCAACAGCGGTTTTACCTGCACGATAGTGACGTGTCTATTTAGAAAACTGTGTAGTTACAACTCAATGATTTTTTTCTGGGAAAGGCAACGCTGCGGAAGATAGGTAACAAGAGAAGGCGGGTTTCATTCACTTTTCCTGGTTTTTTCGGAACAATAGACTTGTTCTGGCATAGATCTCATATCAGATCGAACCCACAACACACGATGCAATGGCAATCGAACATTAGAAAAATTCAACACTGTTGAAGTTTCCTCATCTAAGTAAGATGGCTGCTCGGAGTGCCTAGCATACCCTAGAGCAGGGGTTCCCAAACTTTTAAGATAACGGAACATCAACCAAATACCTTTTATTTTATGGAACCCCATATCAAATGATTTTTTACAACAGTTACAAATCAAAGTCACTGTAATTTAAATAAGAACAAAAACTTTTATAAGAAATATTTTAAAGTGCAACACTTTTCTTTATTTTAACTTTTACTGTGAAGAATGAAAATGTGTCACTGTTTTATCAATAATTGCTTTTTAAAGAAATCTACCTAAAAATGTTTGAACCTATACTTATGTTATTGAAAAATAAATGTTTCAGAAAATTACATTTACTTTATTTATATTGAAGACATTTTAATATCGTTTAATAAATGAAAAGGAACTATTTGATTATTTAAATTTATATTCATTAAAATTTAATTTAAAAAATATGCAGCAGCTATAATTATTAATAAACTTTTAAAACTCAAGAAGTCGAAGGTTTGTGATGATTAGTCGACTTCGAAAGTCAAAGTGAAAAAAGTCGATCATTAACTGAAAATCGACAGTTACACCTTTACATCTCTATGAGAAATTGAATTATAATCTTAAAATTCAACTTGAAATTTAAATGAAAAGAATACCGATCATGAGACAGATTTTTTTAAAAACATATCCTTTTTCCTTGACCACAACCCTATTAAATCATAAGTATCACTATACACACTATAAGTTAAAAATACAAAACAAATCAAATAAATGTTGCCGAAGAACCAGCAACAATATTCTCGGGTATATATTCTTCATTATCAGTAACTGCGTTTGAGCTTGAAATATCAAGTGAGCGTGTCCAGTTTTTAGCCAGTTTTACATGATAACTAACTGTTGAAATAATATAATATTAAATACCTTCTAACACGAATATAACATTATAGCAAATAGAATAAGTTTTGTACTTACACCTTGTTTCAAAGTCTTTTTAATTAGTCAGTTCCCAATTTCAAAATAATATTTGTACCTACTTACTTAATAACTGTGGTATTAAATAATTTCGCGGAACCCTTTTGACTTTTCTATGGAACCCACTTTGGGAATCGCTGCCCTAGAGAGTATGCCATGAAAAACATTGTACTACGTACTTGGTTTTTTTAACATCAATAAAACGCATGTTATCTTGAACGTTTTACATTCCTCCAAGCATACATATAAAGAACAGTGATAAAATAAATATTCAGGCTTTCTCACATGTTTAGTCGACTTTTCAAAGGTATATGAAATTTAAGTTTTTCTGTGTCTATTAATGTACGCAATAAGGCCTACTTCTATAACTAAAGAGTCTTCACATAAATGATTACGTAATTACATTGTATAAGAATCGAGTACAACGCAGTAGATAACCCGAAATTAAAACGGGCAACGTGACGCGCCATCTGATTAAATCTACAAAAAATACCCTGTATTTTAATTTTAGAAGTTGCCAGACATCGCTCTGTAAATACGGGCGCTAATAATAGCTTTTTGAAAGTCAAATATCAGGGATGTCGTAATAGTAACGTTGACCCCCTCACACCTCGTCCTTCAGCGCCCACCCCGCAGCATCCGCGTAGTGACGTCAGAGCATCGATCGTACCCTCCAGCCGAAATGTGCGGTTGTTAGGGCTGCACCATACAAGCTTACGTAGCAAATTTGACGGGAAATTGGTTTAGTGCAGAGTAAATTGTTTACTAAGGCCGCTTCGTTTATTAACATAACTTGATTTAATAGTGAAACACGAGTCTTATATAACGCTTATTTTCCTTAAATAAAGTGTGATAACTAGAAGATTTTTGATTAGATTTTTCTTTGTTTACAGTGTGCTAATGTAACCAAGTGTAAATGCATATAGGGTAAAGAATTGTTGTCTCCCAGTGCACTCTGAAAAAAAAATGCAATAGAGAAGCAGCTCACTGCAGGAACACTACAAACTGTACTATTTTAAGCGATATTCTGTAAGAACAAGTGGCCCAATCGCATAATCCTGATTACAAACTTTTCAGCAGAACGCGATGCGAGCGCATAACGATGATGACATCGACTGGTGTTTAAGAGTCTTTATTATGTAAGTCTGAAAGGGAGAGAAAAAACCGTGGAAAACACTGAGGGCTTACACAGTTCAAGTACTTGAGTATAAATGACATTTGCAATATTGATTATGATAATTTTCTGTGGACTGACTCGTATTAGTCAAAGTAATATGATGATAATATGATAATGAGGTCACAGGTGAAGGAACCAAGCTAAATAAACTGATTTAACTAATGGAAAACTGGAAGTATTGGTTAAATCAGTTTCTATTCGACGAAACATGGACGTCTTGTCAAGAGACTGCCTACAGCTTAGGAACAAACAGTTAATTACACAATCGGTAGATCACTTAAGGAAGCAAGGTCTCCTAAAACTATAAGGTTCTGTACCGCTTGCGAGCTGAGGATATTATGATATTGTGTCCAAAACTGAAAGTGAAACACTATCAAGCATTTAGGTAATAAGTTATATTGCTAATCGATGTTTTAAAACTGTCATTGTAGCATATAATTATTTATTATTTTTTTATATGCACGCAAAGCGATTCTGACAGTCCCACCCACGATCATTAGTGACAGTCAGCGTCTTAGCTAACACGCGAAATATATATCAAACTAATAACAGGAAAGAAATTCAAACGGATTATCGGTATTTTGTGTGCACGTACATTAGTTACTGTTCCGTTACACGAATTCGACTATCAACCTTACAGAGGTCAATATGGAATTTTCCTTCCGAAGGCTTATGTGTAACACAAAATAAGTATTGGAGTGTAGAAAATTCGTTGTCAAGATTTGAGAAGAAGAGTAATCAGACTCGGGACAACTATCTGTGAATCACACAAATTTTTGTCCCGTGTAGGATTTGTGTCCACAACACTCGGCGAGGTGACCACTTAAACCTTTATGCCTTCCGTGCAGTATTATGAATGTGTGTTTGATTGTTTGTTTGTTGATTACGTTGTATTAACTACTCAACCGATCATTATGAAATTTGGTACACACGTAGTCAGAAATACAGAAAAGGACAGAAAAACCTTTCGTTCAGAAAAAAACTGTCAGACGTACTTAAAGTGCTCAATGTGTCTAAAGAACTTTTTACTTCAACTGAGCGTGACTACGTGACTTCAACTGAAATAGGATAGAGAAACTCTTCAATGGTTACTAGTAAACCCCTAAGTAGTGAGTTTGGGCTCATACGATTCGTTTTCACAAATCCAACAGGTTGGGCTGGGTAACGATAATCTTATAGAGGTGAATAGTCGAACTGTTTTTACTTTTTAATTGAACGGTTAGTATAACTTGACCTGTCATTATATAGATTTACTTAATACATCATTAACATTCGCAGCACCCCGGTGACGTCACTTGTCTTCTGCAATTTTTTTTAGAAATTCACCCGCAGGAAAACTGCTAACCGCAATGCTAACACTAATACTTGTTAACCACGGTCTTCGGTAGGGTCGAGAAACTTCTGATGCCGGCGGCTCCAATTCGACTAGAAATCTGTGACGCCCTGTCTGCTTCGAAGTTGAAGATCTACATAACTGTAGGAGACAAAAGCTATGTACGCCGCTTGGCATGCCCACTCTTTAAAAAAGAAATTAAGAATATTTGTTTACGTTAGAACAAAATAAACAAACATTTTTTTGTTTTGAAGAGTAAACAAGTAGATAAATTCACAGATAATTTATACAATCTGCCCATTTCGCCCCGAGTGCCTCTGGGCAACCTCGCTCACTCTGCGAAACACAACGAAAGCAAAGGAATTGCTTCAAGCCGGTTTTCTGTGAGGCCGTGGTTATTACTCCGGTCGAGCCGCATGGCTCTCCCACGGCTACGGATAACAATACATAGATTTTTTTTTGTAAATACCTAGGTACATAGAAAACACCCAGACTTATGCAAATAGACATTCATGCATATAAAATCCCCGGCGAATGTTCTAGTGCCACGCCACAAAGGTAAACTGCGATGTTTTGTACGACGATGGAAGAGCTACCTCCTTGTTATTGCGACAACCTTCTTAACGTTCCTTTTTTTTAAAGGCAACTAGATAGCATGGGTCACATATTACTACTCTTATTAACCCCACCAGCTAAGCTAAATTTTGGGTTAGAAATAGGTTTACGTCGGTAGTTTACTAAGTGGGGTTTGAACTCGCAACGATCTGATAGCAAGTCTGACGATGTAGCCACTGCGCTATTACCGCTGCAATTACTTACATACGTTACATATTACTTACATATGTAGACAAACTCCGAGTTTTCAATTAACTCATTTATCCAACATCCCGGTTGTACGAAAGAGCCAGCATTAGCGTAGAAATCCACGTCGCCAATCGGCGTTGGGAACCCAAGTACAGGGTTCGTATGCAACACGTCAACAAATGCTGCGTCACCTTTTGCAAGATGGCCGTCGTTGTTAGTTAAACTGTACCCCGGATATGCTGGATCTAAACCTAAAATGATAAATTTCAATTATTTGACGGAATAATTTGTTACTATAGAAAAAACAAGTCTTCTAGGCTAAATATTTTAATTAAAAGGCAATCAGTACACATTATATTGAAGGACAATCCCGTTCTGTCACGTTGATCGTTGCGGCCGGTCCGGGCAAGCTAACGCGTGCGTAAGAGATTTAGCGCTTTTTACTACTTGCGATATTTTTAATTAATGTTGACGTGATAACGTCTTATAAATCGTTGAACACCGGCTACACGCACGAAAAAGCATGACTCATTGTCACGTTCCACCTGAGCCGAGCGTGCAAGCTAGAGCGCGGAACAAGCGATAGAGAGGCACGATCGGCCTAAGCGTTCGGCTTACGTTCCGCCTGAACCGAGCGTGCAAGCTAGAGCGCGGAACAAGCGATAGAGAGGCACGATCGGTCTAAGCGTTCGGCTTGTGACGCATCTATCTCTCTTCCACTGTTTTCTTATGACTTTATCACGTAAAATTATCGTCCGTAAACAGACTTTACTTACTTTTAACCAATTTTTATTAACTTCTAGTCAGCACCCCCATTAACACTTATTTAACAAAACAACACTGAACTAAGTAGTTGTTTCTAGTGCAGCTACGTTTACAAACTATAAAAGCACCTATGATATAATTAATCTAACTAATATTATAAAGGCGAAAGTCTGTGAGACAGTGTTGTTTGTGAAAAGGGCTGCACGGATCTGGATGAAATTTGGCACAGAGTTTGATTATAATCTGGAATAGCACATAGATATAGGCACATATCCCGGAAATTTTTACGGAAATCTAACCCACGGGGGGTTAGATTTCACTAACATTGCCACACCAATAGAGACGCAAACAACAACTAGTATTAAAATAAAATGATGATATTTTGTCTGAAGCTATTAATTTTTAACTACTTTTTGTAATTTTACTATTTATTTTTAACCACTGTTTAAAATAAGTTTGAATTTCCGTCCTTATTTATGTAAATTTCCACATTCAAGTGGCATTAATTAACATGACTATAGTCAAATACCTCAATACTCTTTTTTTGTGTCAAATAATAAGAAAAACCAATCTTTCAATAAACTAAAATAGTAAACTAACAAAACGTATTTATCAATATCTTCTAGGTATACTTGGCTTTAAAAGTTTAAACTCAATAACAAGGTATTTATCAATATCCTTTAAGCCTGCCTTTACATCGACCCTCAAATGCCTTTGAGGTCAATAGTTCACTATAATAGCGTTATTTCTCACCGGTAATCCTGCCGACAAGTAATCCCTCTGACCGCAAGTGCTTCCCTGCGAAGCCGGCTGCCTCTGCACCGAGGGAGAAACCTACTATGTGAACACTCGACGCTGGAAACCCACTTCTATTTAGAAACTGTATGAAGTTAGCTAATTGTCTGCCCATGTAACGTGTATTTCGGACTGCTGTTATATACCTGCGAACAATTACGTATTCAATCGTATGAACGACTGACTTGCATAATTATCTTTAAAAAAAGTACCACCGTCTTTAATGTGCTTTTTAGTGGAAAGTATTTTGTTTAAATATAATATATTATGGGTAGGCCAACTAAAGGCACTGATCCAATGAAACAGCGATGTGTCGGAGCAAACGAAAATATCATCGATGTATATAATTTTTAGATATTTGTTGATTTTTCAAAAATCGCTCGACTGATTTTGATAAAATTTAAATGGGATCACCTGGGAAGTATAAAAACTTATAAAAACCGTTTGAAACAAAAAAATAATTTTCCAAATTGGTTCAGGCGTCTTCGAGTAATCGGTGAACATAGATAAAAAGATTCCGACGAATTGAGAACCTCGTCCTTTTTTGAAGTCGGTTAAAATAGGTTTGCTTGTGGATAGTGTATGGTTGAAAACCTAATGAAGACAAGTATATATTATTAAATGCTGTAAAAAAATATTTATTTTAACTTCAAACGCTCAAACGTAGTTTTGATTTTAATTAAACTGAAGAAATCCAACTATACTTAGGACAAGACAATGTTAGATCTAAGATGTTATATGATACAGGCTTAATTTTATTCTGCTTACGTTTATACTATTACATTTATATTATTACGTTTATATTATTACATTTACATACAACTAAAAATAAATATCTAATGTCAAACTGAATAAATAGGTACAGTATCACATACATACTGTTACGAATATCTCGCCATCTATTGGCGACTGTGGGAAGTCGTATAGAGCTACAAAACAAAGATACACGCCATCTGTTGAGACAACGCGGAACTAAGTAGTTAGTAACCCGTTAATGGAATATTCTACGATGTATTAGCGGATTCTATTGTTGTGTAGAATTAACCAAAGGTGTCGCGATTTTTCTGGAAGTACCGTTTCGCTATATAAAGCGTGGCATTGCGGAGTAGTTAGTTAGTTTTCAAGTGAAATTATTGTAATTGTGTTGTTGCTAGTATCCCTGTGTATTTTGTGATCTATTAAAATAAATTGTGTCTATTTCGGTAACAATCTGGTATAATTCTCTAATCCCGAACCTCAGCTCGTAACAATACTATATTACAAAATCCACTCCAAAATATCATTCAAATGTTTTTTAAATAAATACCTATAACACATTATCAAAGATATTTTCCTTTAACGTATAATATGCCTTATTTATGAATATTCATAGTTGATTATCATGTATCTTAAGGTGGTCTTTAGAAAAAGTTGTCTTGACTTTTACAAATGTGAAAATTGTGTCGGGAGCTATATGAAATGTTAAATAGTATAAAATACCCTTGGTTATCCAATATTATTAATATATACAAAGACTGTAAACAGAAATGTTTACTTCAACTTCAACTTTTGATTTGTGGCTTTGATTAGTGGAGCTACCCCAATTTCGCCAATGTCATGTATGTCAGAAAGGTTTACAACTATTACTGTCGCTGTACTACGCTTTCTACTGTCAACTGTGAGTCTGCGTTTGTGTTTCGTTGTTACCCCAGTGTATAACACCATACCTAGCATAAGTTACATAGTTGCGAATGCAATCGTTTCGAAATTGCAAAGATATTTTTCTGTCTAATTCTAACCTAAAGCTTATAGTATGTTTCTGCACTACTTTTACTTTTTTCTGTGCTGTTGAACAGAGGACTTATTTAGTAGTCCATTAAGACGCGAGGATACCTATAAAAATATACGTAGTAGTAAATATAAATGTGCGGTTCAGCCTACCGCTGATCACCAGTGGTACAATTTAATCGAAACACAATAGAAGCAGTTTATAACAGCGACCTTTTAGATTGAATTTATAGTTACCATGGAAAAACGATGAGCCTCGACCAATCCACTGCGATAAAATTATAATCATCGGCAGACAGGAACGCTGTAGATATAAAAAAATGTTATATAATATGTGTGTGTTTCGTTTATCGACATAAACCGTCATACCCATATTGGCTTAGCTTATTATTTTAAAATAGTGGAGTTGAGAGAGTAAGAACGATTACGTGTCTCTACTTAACTACAGGGGTAATTGTCATTACTCTAGGTGCACAGAAGCAAGAAAATAATCTACAGTAACTTCATTTATACTAAATATCGAAAAATGTATATCCAGTATACATAGTGGAACTGACTTTTAAACTTTCGCGTTCCATGATATAATTATGTATTTATGGGAATTCGACGACGGAGGGCGTGCACCGATGAGCCAGTCAGCCTGTGACCACGGCCAGTGCAACCTGGTCGAAACGTCAGCCAATTCAGAGGTATGTCATACCTTCTCGTGATGGCGTTAATTCCCGTAAATACATAAATATAGTGAAACTGTTTTAATTCTACTTTTAATATAGAATAACTAGCTGACCCGCGCAACTTCGTCTGCGTTTGTAAATTTTCCCCATATTTGCAACATTTTTCATTGATGCTCCACTTCTATTAGTCGTAGCGTGATGTTGTATAGCCTATAGCCTACCTCGAAAAATGGGTTATCCAACACTAGAAAAAAAATCAATTTGAACCAATAAGTAGTTCCTGAGATTAGCGCGTACCACGAAACAAACAAACTCTTTAGCTTTATAATATTAATGTAGATTATACGATTAAGACCAGTGGTCGATTGTTCGTAAATTTTATTATCTATGTACATAACACAAAATCAAATAATTATAGCTTTCCCATAAAAATAACGACACTATGACAGTGCCGAGACTGTCCTTTTATTATCTTATAGCCACCATATTTATATTGTAAGTTACAATGTTAACTACTTTCAGAACATGTAAAAATGATCTTTGTAAAGGTGCATTCACATTATATTACAAATTAGACTGCAAAAATATATTACAATTTTTATATAATAAGTTCTGCACCAAGCACAGAGTACTTTTTCGGACAATCTGCGGACGCATAATTTATAAGATATCGTTTACTTTAACCTCTACAATAACCAAAAACTAGAATGCTATGTCTCAAATAGCGACCTAGGTCTATTTTTCCAGTGTAATTTCTATCTTATCCAGGAACGGAATACGATGTTTTTTACTTGACTGGCGAATGATTATTATGTTTTTCAACCGTATGTATGTGAGTGTCCCTAATCTGTGGCATAAGGATGCGCGATCTTCTGAACGGAATCGTTTTTTCAAATCTTAATAGATCGTAGCCCATTGAATCGATTCACGATCTAAATCGAATTCATGTAAATCGATCTTTCAAAGATCTTAAGAAATCGTATTAATACATAAGTGTACAACACCTACTTTTTTGTTACCTTTTTATTATGAAAAGTTGCCACTCAAATCAACATTCAACAAACTTTAAACTAATTTATAAGCATCTAAACTCAGAGACAACTTTCTCCACTTTTAGTTTAAATCAACGTCTAGTTTAATTCGTTTTTGTTTTCTCGAAACTCACATTTAAATCAATATAATATGCATGTCTCCTGCTGATACCATTAAAGTGATTTTTTCAGCTACTAGTATTTCAATTTTTTTGAACATTAACTTGGCATCTATTTGCCACAAGTCTCATGCTTAAGTTTTTCAAACTCCATACATTTGATTCGGTTAGTTGTTTACCAAGCTTAATAACAGTCAAAGCAATAAACATAAGAGATCGCAATAAAGTAAACAAAAAATCATCTATCCTCCACAACTGTAACGCAAGCTAAACTAATTTAGCGGTACTTCGACAAATGTTGTTAATAGTAGTTTAATGTTCAGATTATATTGCGATTTACAAAATATGATAGCATAGATAGCAATAGTTTTGCTTGTAGGCTATTTTACTTATGAAAGTGGTCATTTAATCTTTTCATATGATTCTATGAGAATGCCATCCGATCTAGGTCAAGATCGTATTGGCGAAAGTCGAATAAAAATATCGAAGATCGTGTTGCAAAAGATTGATCTTCTAAAAGATCGATACAGATCGGACATCCCTTTTTTAGCTTCTCACGTTCCACAGCCTAAACCGTTTCACGGATTTCTACATATGATGTGTCATTACATTTGCCTCAGTTATAGGAGTGTCATAACGTCCTATGCGATTATTTCGTATTTTAGTAAGTATTTTAATGTAGTTAGGTTTGTTATTTAATATTTAATCATTTGTTCCATACAAAGTTAGATAATGATGCCCAGCATCCCGCCCAATATCCCACTGACAACGTACATGGTTACGAAGTAATTCTTGTTGTTTTCGGTAGATGACGCTAGGTGTGTTGTTAAAAACCAAAGAACAGAAAGAACTCTGTTAAATTGTAATACTTATTTAACAAGACAGAATTCAACGCTGAAATTTTAACCCTGTATCTTAATAACTATGATTAAATATTTTTTTATAGAACCTTGTGAATTGAAATCAAATTGCATTACCATAGAGTTGGCGTATGTGGCATTAAGAAATGTAACATAATACTTATAGGTAACATGATTGACATATGACGTAGGGGCAGGTGGGACAATTGAGAACGTTAGGTCTTCCCCCCGCACTACACGGCTTTCACACCTTTAAATAGATGTGCTAGGCGATACATTTAAATAGAGGACGCACTTTTTTCACATGTAGAAATCAATGTGAAAAACTTTTTTGTGACCTCAAAGACGTCATATTTAGTTACTATCTTCCATGTACTACAGGGTCTTTCAACAAGGACGGGTCGATGTTAAAATTGAATAAAACAAGTTGTGTGTGTGAGATATTAACGAAATTTATTTTTTATTTGAAAGGCCCATTTATGCCATTGTGGATGGAATATGACATCGTTCAAATGTCCGCCGCGGCTTCGTATGGTGGCACGAATCCGAGAGGTCCAATTTTTTATGACTCTGCTGCATAGATCCGGCTGAATCTGATCGATGGCCTGCGTTATGTTGACTTTCAGGGCAACGGTCGATTGTGGCTTATTGGCATAGACCTGCGACTTCAGAAAACCCCACAAGAAAAAGTCTAGCGGGGTCAAATCACACGATATTGGTGGCCAATTCACGTCACCTCTGCGAGAGATAACCCCAAACCGTTCATGCAAAATTCTCCAAGTTGAAGTCTGCGAAAGGCCGAGTTCTTGTGCACAGCGAGAAATCGACTGCCTCGGAGTCTCCTGAACACTCTCACGTACAGCGGCGATGTTCTCGGCCGATCTGGCGTTCCTTTGACGTAAAGGTGTTGGTTGGTTGTTTACCGAACCGGTCGTCTCAAATTTGGTCACCAATCGTTGGAGAGTAGACTTTGAAGGGCCACCGCGTCTGCCGTAAAATGGGCGCAATGCGCGCAACGTTTGCACTAACGAACACTCATTTTGATAATAAAGTTTTATCATTTGCCATGATGATTTGGCATCAGTGACTGAATAAGAAAAAACAGATTTAACAGATGCCGCCAAAACAAAATGGCCGCCACAGATTATTAACATCGACCCGCTCTATTTGAAAGACCCTTTATATATTTTTAAATTCCATGTAACATTAAATTCACCGAAGCTATGATTGCAAGTAAAGGCCATTTTCATTTAAATTATAATAATAAATGTTAAATTTATTAATAATATAATGTATTAAATTCATACTTATATAATAATAACTTTAAACGAGCAATTCTTGTTTATTTATAAAAATGTATATTTCGTGATTCTCGGACTCGGGTCAAGATCAAATTTTGTATTTCGATAACGTTTTGCTTTTTATTTCTTCTACACAGATGTTTTACAGTAATAAAACGGTATTAACAATATGTATAAACAATATCAACGTAGTCTTCATAAGTCCTTGTGAATTCAGTTTATTGATGAAGTTTATTCCACGGTAAGTCAGAAAATAGGGTCAACGATCCCTGACAACTAATTTAACTTAAAGTTACATTTAGAATATTTTTTGTTCGCTAAGCTAACTGTTATTGAAGCCTTTATTGCGTGATCAACTTTCGTAGCTTGAATGGATGCCTACGATGTCTACGACGTAGCAAATAATGAAGCTTTAAAGAAGTCTTTGCTATTCAGTATATATATATGTAATGTACCATCTAATATAATATTTAAAGACATGTTATTCCATTCCAAAAAATGACACAATACTCGTGAATCGAACTTATGACCCATGACTTTGGAGGTCTCAAGACCCGAAGATCGTCAATAATATAGCTTATACCTCTTTCAAACTTATTATGTTATTTGTAAAAATACTTGGGTCATTACTTACCATCTCTTACAGTAGAGGTGCTAATACCACTTGAGGACTCGGAAAACCCCATCAGGTATATAACAGTGGGATTATTCAATTCAAAACCCGAGGCACGAAGCCCGGCGACGTCATTCAGTGGTATAACTCGAAACGCCGTAGGATTTAACCTGTAAACAAACAAGTTGGACAACTTTTTAATTGTGTTATTAAAGTAACTAAGCCATTAAGCTCTTTTCGTAGAGTAACTTCACCAAAACGAACATTAATTAATTTATAGTGTTCAATGGTACAAATGTTGTTCCTCAACTAAATGTGATTCCCCGAACGGTACACCGGTTTAGGAGTAAGTTATCATACGCGACTGCGGCTTATGTTGTGGGTTCATGGGATAATTACATATTTCTATGATTCCCATATGTGAAAAATATATAATAAGGAACATGCAACATTTTTATTTTTGTTATTCAAAAATATAAAAAAAATTCTAATATGTTCATTTATTGTGACTGTTTACATTTGCGCGCGAAAACGGACTTACAGCTCCAATGACGTCACTTGTGTCTGTCACTGACACTTTACAGTAGTCATGAAGTTTTAGATTGTTACATAAAGCATTGTAATTATATTCTGCAAAAATGTTTTTTTTTACATGTAAATATACAACAAGTAAGTTTATTAAAAAAACTATACGGTTTTACTCACGTTTGTATTTCGGGGATGCCCGACTAGTTTGACGTGACCGTCGCGGCAGGACGCTTCACTCCTTGAGAAAGGGCCCCCGTCGGGTCCGAAACTAGTCGGGCATCCCCGAAATACAAACGTGAGTAAAACCGTATAGTTTTTAATAAATATGAATACCACTCACGAAAGTTTTTATTGTAACAAGTAAGTTATTATATAGATGCTACATCTATGCATTTCTCTGAAAGACTTTTAATGTTTATGTTTTTTCACGATAATAATATGGTACTAAGCTAAATACTTATTTGTTACCTCAACTGAAACAACCACAATGGTTGAAACACTTTGATGATGGAAAAATCATGTTAATATTATCAGTAGTAGAGATACTATTTCATGATGATTGTGGAGAATCCAACTATCCAATCAAGGTCAAACAGTTTACGAGTATTTGTAGTATGTTTGTCTTGTCGAAAGTGTTTTACAATCCTCACAACATTCCCTTGTGGAGCTTAAATAACCACTGCATAGATGACGCCAAATGAAATACAATGTTTAAACGGTGATTTATATATACATACTGTAGTAGTTTAGTCCTACCATTTTTATTGAAAAATAAAATTAATATTCCTACTTTTATTCCTACCAAAATAATATAAATGTAAATACGATACAAATACGTTCACAAGTGAGCAGTCACTCGTGTTACTTGAAACTGATTCGTGTATTGTTATTCTGTTTCGCGTTACGCACATTTCTGAAAAACGTTTTATATATTTTTATGTAAATATCAATGGTTTTGATTGACGATTTCAGTAAATTTCCTTATTCATATTTTAAAATATGGATTCTATTAAAAACAGTAGGTATACCATGGTGACACAAACTCACAACTTTATGCATTTGTACTCGAAATAATATTTCCGCAGTCATCACAAACGTACATATGTGGAGTTGTCACGAATATTATGACCTCATGTCCAAACTCATGTTCCGTTCGCTGTTACTTCCTAACGATGTCCAGTCATGAATTCAGTGTGACCTAAGCAAAGGTTAGTAATTATATTGCGAACAAAGCACAGGTTTTGTATGAACCTGATTGCGAATTCAACCTTGTGGTAGTAGTAGTAGTGACAGCCTTGTGATTGAACCTACCTGACATGCAACTCACGTCATTTTACTGTAGTAATATTATCTCCTAAAAATGATATCATCGCGTTTAGTTTTAATAATATAGGTGTAGATACATAAAGGCAATGACCTAGTGGATTTTTTAAAGTCAAAAATATGATAGATAATTTCGTATTTTGTGTGATATTTTCGTTCTTTTTGTCCATAGTATGTTGTGGGAAACTATAGATTTTAGATATGCTCACAGAAAATTAATATATGGGGTGGGACGCCAGTGTATGTCTCTGAACCTCAATATCACTTTTTGAAGTATAAATGTATCCTCTTGTTGTAACCAAAAGCATATTTTAAATTGAGATTAAATTTTTACAAGTTTAAAGCACCTAAAATGTGCTTGTACATTTCATAATAACCCCACAACCAAAGTCACAAAGGTCTTGCTGTAACTGGCAAGACCTATGATTTGAAAGGAAATGTGGACTCATCATCATCATCAATCATCAAATTAGTTTGCTGTTTATTGAAGTGAAAATGTTAGCCGCATTGAGTGATTTTTAGCAGGGACAAAACCCGAAATGCTAATGTGACGTATTTCGTCAGGCGACGTGTGAATACGGATACGCAATAGACATGAAAACCAGACTGACAAAACAAACACTACTTCCTGTCCATCTGCGGTTATTGAAAGAAATCGCAAGCTGCGATAAGGCCGCCGTTTACTTATATTTTCATTTGTAGGTTTGTTTTAAAAAAAATATAAAAATAAATTATTATAAATAACCTTTACTATAAAGTACTTTTTTTAATTTTCAATTTACATAAACCAGACATTGAGAGACCTATTATTGTTGTTAAACATATCCGGAATAAAAAAAACAAGTCTTAATTAGGTCACTATAGTGCATATTAACAATAGACTATTCTGTGAGCCGTTTTAGAAGATCGTAATCTTTACACTGAAACCACGATTTTTAAACTATTTCCGCCTATTAACAACCTTGACAAAACTTTAAACGTTAATTCGTCAACATTTTTTTGTAATAGTAGCAACATTAGTAAATGAAATAAATGAAAAGTCACACGGTTGCAACATAAAAAGTTTTTAGTTATCACTTAAAAAAAAAATGCGTTTACTTTAATTGCTCTGATAACACGAAGAAAGAAACTCCAAACAATAATATTCGAGAGAAAATCGAATCATTATTAATTGTACAATAGTTCATTCCTTCGTACCGACGGAGCCCTTACTTACTAGTAGAAATAAATGTATTAAGTATGAAGGATAGTATGCATTTACCACAGTCTACTATAAGGTGGAGTACCCGGGTCAGGAAACCACATTAGAGTAGAAATCTTCTGTCTAAGGTGACTTTATTTAGTTTCGATGGGGAAGATACGTACCTAGTAAATAATTTATATTGTATATCAATGGTCTCATTTCTTGGGCAGCATCCCTTGCATAGGTCCACGGGTGCTGTCATGAAACATATTTCTGAAATACCTGTTGAAAATATAAATAATTATGACACGTCGTATACTAATATACCTCAACATTCGAAAGCTTTCTTATCTCTCTCTCTCTCTCTCTCTCTCTCTCTCTCCTCTCTCTCTCTCTCTCTTACAAAATAATAATATATAAATAAAATATAAGTTCTTCACCTGGTTACCTCCAACTTAAATGGTTGCTAGTCCTCTCCTAAGTCCTGGCGTAGTCTTATAATATGGTACAGTCTTCCTCAATAAACGGGCTAATAATAGTTTTTCGTAAATTAAACTAGCTGCGCCATGAGGTTTCACCCGCGTAAGTGTCGGTACCGTGAGAATATCGGGTTAAAAAGTAGCCTATGTGTTAATCTAGGTCTCCAGCTATCTATATACCAAGTTTGATCGCAATCGGTTCAGTAGTGTTTGCGTGAAAGAGTAACAAACATCCAAACGTCCTCGTTTATAATATTAATATGATTTACTTACTACTTATTTCTACACTTCTGCCAATGACTTCCAAAAACAGTAATGATTTTAAAGGTTTCAGGTAGTTCAGAGTGTCCCCGCATTAAGGGTCAAAAGTTGTAGGTTTAAAGTCCCGTTTTGACAATTGACACTGTACAACTTAATATTACAAGGAAAAAATATTTAGGGGCTGTTGCGTAATGGCTAAGGCGTCGGACTTGCGATCAAGTGGTTGCGGGTTCCGAACCTCATCCAGTGCACTACCGACTCCCCTAACACAAGCATTCAGCTTAGCAAAAGAGGGTTTAACAAGAAGAATAATGTGGTGAAGTAGTGTGTGACCAACGTTACTAGTATTTTTTTTTAAGTCTGGATTTTACGCAAATAATGTTTATTTCTACTTGAGTGTCAAGTGCTAGCGTTTTCATTGGTTAATATCGATTTTGACGCATGAAACTGAGTCACTGAAGTAGTGGGAGTACGACGTGGGTCGGGTAACCCATATAGATACGTGTATTCCATGAATATGAAAAGTGCCTAAAGTAAAGACAAAGAAAAACAAGGGGATTGAGAATGTACGTCCTCGTGATACGGAATAATAAAGATTTGGCACAAGGCTACAGAAACACAAACCTTATTAAAATCGTGCCACACCTTGAACCATAAACTAGTATAGATACCTGCAAAGCCAGCTAAATATGAATATTTTATAGATTTTAATAGGGATAGATGCCCCACTTTTTGGATCAGCATATTGATTTATTCTATACCTCTAGTAAGGCAAGGATTATAGTTTAAGAAAGGTGAGACTAACAAAGAGCTTGGGTACAGTGATATCATAAATTTCGAGAAGTTTTATAACTATAAAACTCTTTATAACAAACAAGGTTTGAATCTCATTTCTAGTCGACTCGTAAGTCGTTTAACTATTATCAACTGTACTCACATCTTTTGTTAGTTCTAACGTTGTTTTAAATTACAAGTACAATATAAATCAATATGCGAAGCCGATAAGTCGAAAATCTATAAAGTATTCATATATCTAAAGTTTAATCCTGACGTCTAAAAAGCATTGCTTTTGTGTTTGTCAAAGCCTTTATAATCTTAGAATGAATATTGTGGATTGAAAATATTATTATAACTAGCTGTTGGCCGCGACTTTGTCAATCAATTTATCAATCAATCAATGAAATATATTACTTTACATGTAAATTGTTCGCGTGGAAATTCAAAACTATCCCTTGAGTTGATGTTTATAACTCTTTCACGCGAAAACTGCTAAACGGATTTGGATGACATTTGGCACAGAGATAAATTATAGTCTGTCTCTTATAGCATACAGGCTACTTTTCAATTTTCAATTTCGTCCGTAGATTCGACTTGTGTCTCATACATAATATAAACATAAAAACACATTTTACTAATTTGCAAGTGGACGCCACATGACGCATTTGCATAAGTAGTAGTGCAAACTCAATTTTTTTTTTTTTAAAGACAACTCCCTCATTAGGAATTACTCCTGTGTCGCGCACAAACATACAAACAACGGACACAAAGAACACCCAGACTCAGATGGGAATCGAACCAACGACCTCTGGCTCAGCAGTCAGGGTCACTAACCACTAGACCAACAGGCCAGTCAATATTTGATCTTATTACTTAGTTTGATTTCTATTCTATACTGTTGTTCAAAAAGTTATCGTTTAAAATTTCTTTGACGCAACCTTAGGACGTATCTGCATGTCTTAGATATCTGACCCTGCGACTTATCGATGGTACAGTGAGTAAAGTCCGTCGTAATGTACACAAAGACGCATTGTATTGTTTATTGTGTTGAAAATAGTAAACAAATTGGGAATATAAATAGTTAGTTACATTATGACATCTTAGTCACTGGCTTTATCCACAACGACGTTACAGGGGATCGAAAATGTTTTCAATGGCTTCGGGAGAAGGATGGTACAGCTGTGACTTTAGTTGTTTTTTGTGCTCGACTTGTCTGGGGTACTGCCGTGCCCCCAGATGAAATAACAAAAGTTCCATAAGTCTGTTTAACAGTGACATGAACACATCTGCTTATATACCACCTTTATGCACTTGCAGCAAACCTTTATTTACATTTATTATACTTACTATTACTTTAGTATGAAAAATACATATACATACATATACGTAATTTTAGCATCGAAGAAATAGCCTAATTTCAATAAAAGAGAAAAAGCAGCGGTAACGCAAAAGTCATGACGTCGACCTTGCGATCGAGTCGTTGCGGGTTCGAACCCCGCCTAGTGCGTTACCAAGACGGTGAAACACACTCCTAACACAAGCATTGGGTAGAGGTAATTAACAAGAATACTGTTACCAAGGTAAAAATAATGGCTTAAAATCCTACACCACGATAACCACTGGTTTTGTAATAAATCCAAGCATAATAGTAATATTTCTTTGAAACCAAACAGTTTTAACTCAGTCACGCAGAACCATGACGAAAACTCTTTTTTAGTTCCATGTTATGTCACAAAAGGCTCTTGACAAAGCGGCTGGGGGACAGAAAGCAAACCGTCATGCTTGCTTTAAAACACCGTTTTATTATGTCATTCATTCTAATGACAAAAAGTGAAGAAAAAAGAGCAGCACTTGCATCTAACGTAATATACGTTAGATGCAAGTGCTGCTCTCGATAATGCTGATTTTTGACCACGAAGGACTCCATATGCTAGTTTGTTAAAAAACCCACAATACCGATGTGAACCCGCTCCTAATACAAACTTACTTCGAGGCATTAATACGAGTACTAGTAATGAGTAACCCACGTTACTAGTATTATTGCTAAAAATATAAAAAGAAAACAAACAAGCCAGCCGCAAGTTCAAGTGCTCGGTTCATCCAAAAATCATTAAAGGAACACACACTAGCTGATACATTGTGAAAGTATATGACATGTTGTAATGTCATACTAAGGATTATAATGTATATAATTAATTACTAATCCGCACATATGTGGGACACTATCAGGAAATAACCTAAAAAAATATTTTTATTGAATGTTTTCTAAAAACTCTCCATGACTATTTATGTAAAGTTAAGTGCACCTAAACTAATTTTACTGTGCTGTATTCTTATCAGTTAATTTTAAGGAATAAAAAGAAGTCACACGTTGTCAAATCAGGGCTTTAAGAAAGATGACCCAGAAAGAGGTTTGACCGGTGTGCTGTCCAGGTAGTTCCTCATTTTCAGCGCCGAACCCATGGGCGCGTTGTCGTGGTGAAGCACATTTGCCAACCTCGTTTAAATTGGCTGATTCAGCAGTACCCAGTTACCTTAGAAGGGCCTTTGGCATTTTTCTACAAATGGAATTTGAAGTCTATCAAACGATTCTTCCAGTTTTATACCACATCGGAAATCGTAAAATATCATCGCGTGAAAATGTTCTCAAGATAGATCCATTTTGCGATGAGACACGGTGATTACATTTAGTTCGTAATAAAACGTGAAGTATCTAAGTTTACGTATGTACATACATTGTATACACAGATAGGTACCTATATGTGTATAACATTACATGCACGCCAAGGAAATCCTAGTATCTAAATCTATTAAGATTTCTAAGGAACACGCATACCGACCATCACAATTTAAGGTCAATCCAGTTCCCTGCCATTGTTGTAACAAATTGTTCAGTAATTTAATAATTTGTATAATGCACCTTCATTCTTATTTCATTTCATAGTGATTTATTTTTCAAGGTTTCGTCATAACTAAATAGCATTAAATAAAACTATTGAATGACAACATCAATTTGATTCAATTGGTACACTTTGTTTTTAAAATGAATAAAAAATGGCTTCTATCTTAAAAGGCAACAAAACAATTGTTGTCTATAAAGAGAGAAGCCGTTTTGAAACTTAGATGAAGGCTAAGGAAGAATTTTAAAGTACACTCAAACCCAGGACAACTAGCGATAAACCACACAAACAAGTTTCTCGGTGTCTGTACATTTTATAAGTTTGTGCTTACGTTGCGTGCAATTACTTTCTTTTTCTCAACAGCGACATGCACTCTGGAAAGCTGCCCCATATGTATCCCTATGATACTAGACCAAACGATTAATACATCTTTGTACTATATACCACTTTGATTAATAAATGAAGAGAATGAATGAATGAAGGATTTGAATGTAAGTGAATACCTAATTTTTCTGGATTAATATGCAGAAAGCTATAATTGTAATATAATGTCTATTGTACGTAAATATCAAAAGCAAATTGGTGCGTGTGTTTTAACTAATGCATATACGCATGCACATTTATATGCATACACACTGCGGCAGGGATATTTGCAGGCCTAGTCTTATGTACAAATAGTAAAACGAGCATACTTCAATTGTGAAGCTAACATTCTTTAACTTAAAAATACCAAGTGATATTGTTTTCACTTTTTTGATGCTAACTTTATTGTTTTGGGTATTTTAACCTGTAATGATAATGTCTCTTTGAACGGACATCAGGGTTGGATATCAGGGTCACGTGTCCTAACAAGAGTTTAACATTTTTTACCCATCTAAAAGTGCACAACGCCGCTAAAGAAGTTTTCACTTAAAAAAAAAAAATTGTGAGGTCAAGTACCTATTTATCAATTATAGAGCATTTACGTAATCGATGCTGTTTATTACAGTAAAACTCACTATGAATAAGGGGTTTGTCATACATTACTTTAGTTACTCTAGCAAAACTTCTTCACGGTTCGCGGGTACAAAGTGTACCTATAAAAAATAAATATAAATAACATCCGATAAGCAATGAGTGAATGTGAAAATTCTTTTCCGTTGCTATAAATTTTAAAATTCGGACAAAAACTGAAAGAAAAGGGAAATTCATGTTTCATTGTGTATCTGTTGTGTACCTTCAGGTGACTAGAAATGTAGTCGTATGGAATGTATTTTAACTGTATTAATATTATTATTTTTAGGCGCCTACTGCTATATCGACCATTTCTGTTTTTTTGTAGTACATTCTTGCTTTATAGTTCTCTGCTCAGACTTATGACTTTAAGAAACCTCCAGATCTTATGATCAGTGATTATTGTTGTTGATTGATGATGTGTTGTCTTTCTTTTGTTTAAGGTTTTATTTACACAATAAGCCAATACGCAAAATCATACGGAATCAAATAAAATAAAATCTTAGGAGATGCCGAATTTATATTTATCTGGTTTCAAATGTAACATAAAGGCACTGTCTGTGAGAAAAGATGTAGTCATTAAAAACTCGTGGCCCATATTATTTAATTGCTAAATTATCGTATTTTTCTTAAAACAAGACCAAAATAAAGCTTTCCTTTTTCTAAATAAAATAATGTCGCGTCGTGCTGCACATCTGGCTTCACCAAACACACGCTTCGTTCTTTTGGCTGTCATTATAGATACTATGACTGTTGGTTTAACCATAGACAATCCTTATGGGGATAATGGGATCATCTTTGGGTTGTTCTAGAGATTATACAGATCTTTGAGAGCAAAGGGCCGTACTCTAGACTTCTTAGACCTCCTAAATGAATTATTATTCTCTCTCTCTGAGTTATGACAGTGGCATTGGCAGGAAAGTGGTATTGGCAGGAAACGACGACTTCTCTGTGATGACGTTTATCTACCCACGCTTGACACACAGTCAATCAAACACCCGGACTGAGTGACGTGTTAAAGTTAAGGTGCGTGGCCATGATGGGGTCTTCTCTGACGTCTGACAAAGCTTCAGGGTGAATCTCTCTGACGTAGTACTTCGACAGTACCACTTTAAAATAACACCGCACTGAACACTTACTGAGTCCTCACTACTTTCATTTCCCCAAACTATTACTGAATGCCAGCTGTGCGGTTCGCGGATGTTTATATACCCCTGAATGAACCTCTTAGAATGTTCTCAACTTTATTTCAAATATTTTAATACAATTCTTAAATCCAGAACATTCCAAAAATTAAACTTCGACGAGACACGAAAAGGAATGTGTTAATGAGTTGTTGTAGTTGTCGGAAGCTATGACGTTTCAGACGTCACACTATGATCTGATTTGTCCATTCAAGGTTGTCTGGGAGAAATCACCGATAAGACTACCTTTTGGCAATACCAACATAAATTATGAAATAATTTTAAAATTACTGTTATATTTGTTACTGTGTTGTTAAAATTATTTAAACAATTATGTGCCACATAAATAGGTCAATTGAATTGCTTCTTATAAAATGTAAATAAGCATGTGGAGTGTATTTGTATTCTGCTTAAACGTGATACTACAGTCAAACATTGTACCTACCCAGCATCAGATAGGTTATTGCTGTTTTCTTCAAGCAAGTCAACAATAAGCCTGAATTAACAATAAGTTGGTTGGAGGCACGGTTAAGTTGCAGAGTACAGAATTGATGTCTTTTAATATGTTCGTTGCATAGGTAGATTATTCTTTTAACCATTTACTACCCGTATTTACTTAACTACTAACTACTAAAAATTCTCCGTCCGGCGAAGAGATGACTGTGGGGGCTCAACACAAAACAAAGCCTTTCCGGTAAACCGTGAGGGGTTCCACAAGGAAAAAAAAATAAAAAACACCCTTTGCGAGCCAAGTGAAGTTTTTAAATTCTAATTTAATTAGAAGCTTTGAGCCAAGTGATATCGACCGTAAAATGAGTTTTTAGGATAATTAAAGCTAACTCTTAGTCTTTCACGTATAAACAAATGAAATTTTATCATATCCTGCTTTTAACCTGTAATAATAGTTGTAAGTTTAGTAAATAAATGAATAAAAAAAATAAATAAATATTGTCACCCATCTGTAAAGGATGAAGGAGCGCAACGTATTCAAGAAACTTAACCGCACATTTCTTACCTTTTTTTTATTAATTAAACTGTTATAATAACTACATATTAATAATATTTTTTAACCTAAACCACTGTAAGTACAAACTACGGAGTGACGATTTCCTTTCAGATTCTGCTTTGGTATCTAATCATTTGATCACATAAATTCTAATACCCAATAATATAACCATACTAAAAAAACTAAAAGAATAATCCATCTCATCCATCCATTTAAAGGAAAAAAAAATTAATGAATGATGTTAATTTTTCAAATTCTTACCAAAAAAAAAAGAAGCCACCTGACATTTCTTTACGTTCGCGAACATATTTCACAACAATTTTACAGTAATAACAGTAAAGCACACACTTCTGCACTGAAAATGCTAAAACCCATCATATCCGCACATAAAGCATTTCTTTAAGCAAAACGAGAACACCAAGGAGCAACTAAGTTTAACAATAGGTCCGACACAATACTCTGAGCTTGTTAAAACTTTTCATTCATCTGGTAAATTCGCTGATTAACGAAAGATGCGGTGCTTACTACGTTTTATAAGCTACTGCAACAAAACGCGGAAAACCACTCACATATATGTAAATAAGACAATATTTTTCTTCTCTGATACAAATCACTCGCGCATACATACTATTACGTCAGAATGATATTTTAAAACAGAAGTCCAAATTTGACTTCAGAACTGTTTGCATCGAACATTATTTAAAAACTGTTTTGTCAACATGAACAGGGCAACCGCGATAATGGCAGCCATACTTACGCAATCGTATTCTGTAAAACGTAAACGGTTCCAAATTATCTAGGCTATCGAATTGATTTCACTGCTTGAATTACACGTCTAATGAACCGTCGATTGCAACCTCTTAAAAATATTGCAAAGCCTTGAAAAGAGCCTTTTTATTTTAATTATTTTGTAATTAGTGCTTAAAATTTAATGAAACACTAATTACATTTTCAATAATACCCTAATTTGTAGTAAATTATTTATATATTTTTGCTTTTACGTATTAAACCGTCGTCGGTTTAGTAAGAATAATTAAAAATATTTAATATGTAAAACCTCATATCTTCAGTTTGGGGATTTTGCATAAAGACGAGCGAGGTTCATGTAATTTAGGGAGAACTTTGGGTGTGTCAATATTAATTATTATTATTAACTATACTCTCATATTTACTAAATAGATACCATCACGGAACACAAAATAAAAGTCATATTAACAGCTATAGAGAGTTTTTCAATAATCTACCCACCCAATTAAGACGATCTCTAAACAAGGCACTACTTTAAGCACTAGTATATTATTACATTTTCTTTATTTCTGTTTAGGAATATACTGGTAAGTTACTAGAACTTAATCTATAAAATATGAAGTGGGTAAAAGAAAGTTAGATTAAAGTTAATTTGCTAAAAGACAATTTTCAATTAATTTCAAAAGTTCCACGGAACTATCGCGAGCCGTTGATTGAACCGTGTAACGGTCAGACCATAATTTGCTCCTCTTTCCACTTCACTTTCAGTTTCTAATAAAACGGGCTTTTAAAACTTAAATTATTATTAGTTTTTATGAATAAATGAATAATATAATAAAATTTAAAATTTGAATACTGAATTGACTTGAGTAATGCTCTCGCGCTTCCTCGCACAGCGGAACTTTTAACGAGTCTGGGAGGATGTTTGGCCGGTCAGATTTGTCTGGCTCATTGGAAAATATTTCAAAATATTATACTTATTAATATATATTATATTCAGCCTTCCTAAAATAATGTAAGTTCCTTCATTTTTTTACGACTTTTAAGGTGTCTGTCGAAAGTTATTCCCCACAGGAAGTGTCTGGTAACTGTATATGTTTGTTTATAACAATACCATATATCACATATGTAAAAACTAGCCCTGCTACTTTAACGTAAGTTAGAATGGTTATTTTTCACCTTTGATACCTGCTACCTGTAAAACGGCCCCGCTTTCAGCTTAGCGAGTATCCATTCCTTTCTATGCTTATGTTATACTACTGATCCTAAAAATTTCATCTTTCCTAAAATCATGAAAGTCTGGGGTGACTGGGATCTCACTCTATATATAAAAAATTAAAACGGTCAGACGTTTATAAACTAGAAAGCTTATAAATACTCTGAAGTATTACAGTGATATGGGAACTGGTTCCAGCTGGTATTTAAATGATTGGAATCTCATTACTTATATGTATAAAAAAGATAAAACCACTAATCAAAAATAAAAGTATGTTAAAGAAGTAATTAACCACGCTATCTTGAGCTGTGTCTTATAGCTAAAGACTTGTTATATTAAGATCCGTGAGGCGAGATCCAGCTATGAGTTAATTAAACCGTGGTTAGAGCCATTCAAGGTAAACTCCGGTTAAAGGTGGATGTTATTAAGACGTCTTGTCTAAACTCTGCTGTGCGCTACAGATATATTAAACAGCTATATTATTAGATAATATTATTTCTAAACTATTAATACTCATATTTTAGAGATTTAACGGGTTGAATTTTACTTAACAGTTTTAAAATACGTTATCTGCTGAAGATTTCGAACCTGTTTTAAATTAGTTTTTTTAAGTTTAACTTTTTTCCATTTTAATTTAATAGTCACACATTCATAACTTGATAAACATAAGCTAAAAAACAAACAAACTAGTTAAATAGCGCACATAAAAAACAAGTAGGAATGAAATCAAGGTATTAATTAGTAACTCATGTGTATTTTATTCATATAATGTAGAACTATTTTCGAAATTAGCAGATTATATATCACGGGTTTTGAACAGTTTACAAAACTTATAACTCGACCTGTAGTATAAAAGGAATACTAATTACTGTAATTCAAGTACCGCTCCGGCTTTTCCCTCTTGACTTCAAAATATAAGGACTTCTTAAGGGTCTAAGATTTAGATTAAAATCGTTAATTTTACCTGAGCTCTTTGTAAATATTTACAAATGATTAAGCGTTGTTGTAAGGGTAATTGCGGTTAAAGGACGCAGTTACAAGAGGCAATACGCCATTATTTTTGATATATCTACCTACGTATGAGTATGTAATATTAATCTGGCAAGCAGGCATGTAGGGGTTATGTCCTTTTTGAAACGATATATTAATAACTCACCATATGTTTAAAGTGATATTTTGCATGTAATAAGTTGGATTATTTTATTAGGTTACATTTCGCTAAACATTGAACGTGAACGCAGAATAGTTACAGAACAGACATGAAGAAACTGGTTTTGTTATTTTTGTATGTAAACTAAGTAAACATTATTATAAATTTATAAAAAAAATATTACTTTAAAATTGTTACTAACTAGCTAAAGTAATCCTACGAGAGATCTTCAGATGTTTTTCATTAATGTTGTTTTGTATATATTGGTGCTCATGACCGTATTCTACATAAGGCGAATTCATTATATATGTAATGTATTTAGTTACTGTATGTTAAACAGAATTAATATTCTGTTTAACATACAGTAACTAAATACATTACATTACATTACATTATGTATACCATGTACCAATGTATACCAAATACAGTACATTACATTATGTGTATATTGCTATAAATATCACGTATTTATCATTTCGTTATAGGATTATGCAGCTACTAATTGACTTTATGGGAGGTACAGCGAACCCTTGACTGGAACTTTCTGACAGGAGACCTAGCTCTATCCATAAAAGTAAATTAAAATTAAAATAACACTAATATAGGCCCCTTTTAATGAGGAAGTATACAGAGCTCTTTAACTGCGATTGAACAATGTAGTAAAGAATGATATGATTACCTAACATACAACATATAGAAAACATAAACAGATTAATTATAAAGGTCCTCCTTTTTTGAAACCTGTAAATTTATTTTGATCTACTTTTAAAAACTGAAGATTCGGTTAATAAATATGGTACCACCCGAGGGGGTTCAATAAACAATAAAATCACTTCTTGATTTCCTTGTTTATTGAACCCCCTTGGGTAATACCATATTTTTCTTCAGTTTAAACAAAAGGCGCACGGGAACTTTCTTCTTTTAAAACGATAGTTTATCCTGCACATTGCCCTCAGGCGAGAACTCAGAGGCCTGAGATTATACAGCGCTTTCTGTACAGTAGGTTAATCACGGAAAACAGTATCTACATACTAATATCAGAATGTTGAATCTCATAAGAGGTCATAACTCATAAGAGATGAATGTAGAGGGGCTAGAGTAGAAATATACTTACTTTTATCTCGAATAGAAACAGTAGCGCTCCCTCTTTTTGAGTGTAAACAAACAATGATAAATGTTGTTTTGCTTTGAAACGTACTAATTTATTTGGAATTAAGAAATTTCGTAATTAATCACAAATAAACAAGTACTAAATCAACTAAGCGTAATTTACTGCCACCCCGCAGTTAATTACATTCACATGAATGTATGTGGGTAAACAAGCTTGTTAAAATATTACGCTTTACGGCTGAAATTAATTGTGAAATATATTCATATCTAAAATCTTTAAACTTATGATCTTCGTTTTATATGTCATACTTTGATTATTTTCTACTCAGAACATCGTCAAAACTTTTCACTAACACCAGAAGAATTGCATATTATTTTTATTTTGTAAAGTTTACCTTCACGCTTAGATTAGACGTTCTTAATTGTGTCAATTATTTGCCGCAATATCAAGAAAAAAAAACAAATAAACTCCGGAACCATAGCAGATTGAGGTATTTTTTTAGCAAACCAATAGTTTCTTTTGAAAGCATTTATGATGGAACGAATAGAAACAGTCTTGAAAACCAGACGTCAGTTGGAAAGCAAGCGCAACCATGTCAAGCAACGGATAGGAATAAGGGCATTGCGGGACTACAAGAAAAAGAGACTCTGTAAAATAAGTCCCAACAGACAGTCATGTTCTTTGCCTCTTATTTATTTGAAGCAATAGCCACGGTGTGGTACACACCTCTTTCAGATTAATCGGGAACGTATCGTCAGGTCTGCACGGAGCTGCAGCTTGTAGGTTTCTTTCTTGCAGCTTTATCTGCTAAAAATAACTTAAATATCATAAACTAACAAAAATAAAACTCCATTAAATTTTGTGAAATGACTCAGATGATCTTGTTTTTTGTGGAAGATCATTCCGAATGAGGAGGTCGGTGACAGACATTTTGAAATGGACTATACCCTACCGTAGGAGTATAATTTATTAAGTATACTACGACGTAGGCAATCCGCCTTACCCGGTAACAAGTCTCATGTTGAAGATAGATTCTGCCATATAATAGATACGGTTCATGATCAAGTCGATCAATTTATTTAAAAAAAAACGCTAACATAAGAAAAAATATGAAAAATAAACATATTTCTTCACAACCAGAAACATAAACGTCAAAGCCATACGTTGTATATTGTATACCTACAGCAAATAATTCACATCAATCGAAAAGATATCAACGTCAGCGACAGTGGAGTCTATCGTATACCTACATCAAAGCAATCCTGAAATGGTTCGTAGTTTTTTATTCTCGAAACTCTTTTATTTGTGTCCCATATTCACTCGTATATTGTGAGGATATGAAAAGGGGTCGCATTTTACTTATATATCTAAAAAGCCTGTGGGTATTTTTTCTCATCCATACAATATCTAAACTCACAGAGGAAAATGGCCGATGACATACATAGGTGATACATAAAAGCGTCAATGTATAAGTATACACTCCATTTAATCAAGAAGAACGACTTACTTAACTCGTGAACTTAACTGCAGTGGGATTTTCATTTTGGGAAATTCTCAGGGCTACCACGGAATCTGGGAACGTGTCCGGTAGACACTAATAGAAAATTATGAGACACATAATTTATTCTATAATAATGTTTCTTCACTAATTATTATTTCATTCTTACCGCTTTCAAATCACTATAGCGGTTACTACTAGTGTGATATATAGATTACATTACCCCTCAATGTAGCTTACGCCTATCATCTATAGATAGCGTTACGATTTACGAAACAAATGTAATTAGGAACACACTCAGAGCAATCATTGCTCTTAGGGTACACAGAGTTTGATCCCAATCATCTCATAAATTCATGCCGCGTTCTAATAAACAAGAAATGATTCGTTTTGCTTACGGACGGTAAAATTTCGTTGATTTTTTACGAAAATGTAACCGTACGTAAGCAAAAGGAATCGTTTTTTGTTTATTGGAACGCGGCATCACTAGAACTTTTCATGAAATATATATTATAGTGTGTCAATGTTCCCGGTGCTTGTTAACACCTGTGACACCAGCCGTTTCACTTGTGCGTTGATAAACTTTCTGACCAGTCACCAATATACTTGGTGATCGTATTAGGTTCCTTTTACAAAAAATGTAGTCTAATATTTGCCTCGTGCTTATTTGATCTATATTAATCTTATCTTTCCTTCTTCAAAAACACTGTGCGTTCGCACTTACTTACTGAGTTTCTGTGTATTTTCCCTTTTACATTAAAGCGAAGTGTAGGTACTTCGACATCAATTACGAAATAATGTACCTAGCCTATAAAAATAAGGGTGATCAGGTAAAATAACAAGTACAACTTCGTAAAAACAGACAGGATGTTCTTAAGCCCCTTTCGCATTTTAAAGCAGGTAAAGTTTTAAGCCAGTAAGTACCTACGTATTTTATAAGTAGACAAAGGCGTAATATTTAAAAAGCCATCTCTCTTGTTACAGGATAAATTGCTCAATAAGTTGGAAGAAAATGAACCAGAACTTGCTACTTCGCCCGATGAGGAAGTAAGTAATCCAAACTTTGAGTTAAAATTATGGAATCTAATGATGGTGCAAATGATTAACTTACCTTTAGCGCTATGTCATTTAAAATTTAATATCGTGGCTCTCATAATCACACTTAAAATGTAATTCCACTATGTCACACGATGCCAATTTTAATTTTTTTTGGAGCTATATCGTAGCAGTCTCTATAAAAAAGTTATAGTACAATTTCAAAAACGTCACTGTTGGCCATTGAGATAAATATAGTACATTTATATCGATGCTGTTGGCATTTTCTTTATCATTTCTTTAATTAGTCTATAATAATGTATTGCGTTCACGGAAAGCACCTATTGACTGTTTTAGCTTTATCGATTAAAATAATAAAACTGCGGTTTTCCCTTAAATACTTTATTGAATAAAGTAAGACCTCCTTCGATAATAGGATTTTAATATTAAAAAAAGGGCAGAGCTAGGCGTTGTGCTACTAAATCCGCCAATTCACTGGACATTTTTATAAAGTTGGGGATACTGATTTATTGATTATGTTCTTGATATCGGTTTACTGTCATGGCAATCGCTTTTCAATGTGTATTGGGACATAATCGTGATAGGTACCTAATATTTATCGCGATTCGCAAACACGTCTTCGCAAACACGTCTAATATCATCATCGTATTCCAACCTTTACCCTCAATTATTTGGGGTCGATGCAATACGGTTTTTGGTTCCACATCCTTCCATCAATCGTCACATTTGTACTCATGGATATGAGCAGTAAGGCATTTATCTGTTTTCTTCCTTTACAGTGTTTTATTCTATTAATTATTAAAATTAATATTTTATGTATACAAAACACAAGTTTCTATGTATACAAGTATCAATAAATCTTTTTATATCTATATCCTTTGTTTCTAAACTTACGTATCTAATAAACATGGACCATTTAGACAAGAGCGCAGTACATTATAATTTATAAATTTGGTGATCCCCAAAACATCCTGCTTAAATAAAGTTTAATCCTGTAACATCAAATAGAACCTCATTTGTTGGATATTTCAAGGTTGATTAAAGATAATTTTCCGCCTGGTTTTGAGATAGAAAATGGGAATACATTTCTGTTTTAATTGATAAACGATTTTTTATATAAACAAAATATTGATTTTTCTATACAGTAATACATATACCATTATTAATTATACTTTGTTTTTTTTTTTATAAAGAATACTAGCAACGTAGCATTACTAGTATTCTTGTTAACCCCTCCAGCTAAACTAAATGCTTGTGTACGGAGTGGGTTCACGTCGGTAGTGCACTGGGTGGGGTTCGAACCCGCAACCACTTGATCGCAAGTCCGACGCCTTAGCCATTTCGCTACCGCCACTTATGTTTTGTTTGCAACGTATTTTTGTGTCTAAATCAATAACTGGATGTAAATGTACTACTAATTTTCTAATTCGTAATACTACTCATTTTCTAATTTATCTATATCACAAAGGTGGCAAACAACCATGCTGCCCGCTTTCGTTACCTGGTCTGAAATACGCGCTTTGGCGACCATGTACTCCAAGATAACCATAAAATCCGCAAAATATTTACAGGTTTACGCAATAGTTAAGAAAAAAACGGAAAGTAATCAGCAATCAATTGTACTGACCCACCACATACATACCACACCACAGTGTCGACCGACCTTGTTTAAAGAAATAAGTGTTTAGAGAAAATAAGCATCTGATCATTTCCACTTTGTTCTTAATATCCGTGCAAACTTCGACTTCTTGAAAACTTTTTAAGCAATTAAGGGGCAGCTGTCCTCCCACCTTCCCACCGGTTGACATTTATTAGGGACATACGGTTTTGCTCACGTGTTTTTTTACCCCGACGGGGGACCTTTATCCGAAACTTATGTAGAGTGTCGGTTAAGCTTATGTAGAGTGGAAGTACTTCTACTTTAACGGTAAAGAAAAATACATATATTATGTATCTAAAGGTTTTACACATAAATTTATCTAAAGTTTGTGTTTACATTCATAAATCCAGCGATGTGGACTAATCTAATTCCTCTCTTACTTTAAAAACCATTTTACTCAGCCATACTAAAGAATAGTGACTAGGATTAACCATCACTAGTAAGGACTTTATATTTTATATCGTGGGGAGCCATGCTGCGGCACTTATGGGCCGGCTCGACCGGAGTGATACCACGGCCTCACAGAAAATAGGTAGTAAAGCTATGCTGACATTGCTTTTCGCCGAGTGAGTGAGGTTACCGGAGGCCCTAACCCTTCAATCTTCCACTCTTCCCCTACTTCCACCTTAAAGGCCAGCAACGCACTTGTGACACTTGAGTTGCAGGTATCCATGAGCGGCAGTAGTCATTTACCATTGACGACAACTCCCGAAACAGTAGGACTTTCTGCGATTCGGCAAAAATTCACCATAAACGACTCTATCGCAATTAACAAGATGGTCACTTAAGCCACCTCAATATCTTAATGGTTTTCCCGTAAAGATTCAAAAAGTATCTATTTTGTAACTTTATCCACGTACTATCTAAGGTAGCAATTTAAGTGGTCACCTTGCCAATTTCTACGTCAAGTAATAATAGTTCGATCAAAATAGGGTTCTATGCGAGAAAATTATCTTGTTTTGCATCCTGGCCAATGGAAGTCTCTTCTCAATTGGAGACTTTTTGCTGCATCTCTTCTAACGGTCAGAAATACTTCAGTTATTCTTAGATGGGATAATTTTAATATATACTAACTTTCTTTAAATTTATGATTCCAGTGTGTAATATGTGTGAACGCAAAGGCGACGATGCAGACCTCCCCATGCGGCCACCGCGTTGTATGCCGGCGATGTTTCGTGAAGACCATCCAGATGGCAGTCAGCCAGCGCCTGCTGCCACTACGCTGCGTCATTTGTCGCGCAAAAATATTGAGGCTACGACAGGCGCCACGACTAGTAACCAGCAAGAGCTGGCAGGTGAGTTAGATTGGTTGATAGGTAGTTAGTAGTAGTATATCGTACGTTTTGAAATGTTATGTAAAACAGTAGTTAAAAACGCCCGCATATCATCACCTCCCGGTAAATAAATTAATTATTAATGAAAGTAAATGTCGTTCAATAGATGTAGCCTCAGCGTGGTCTACCATGAAAGAGCTAATAATTATAAATAAAGCAGAAAAACAGTTAGCTTAAGAAGTTCATTTGTTTAGCTTCCATAGAATCATTTATAAGCTTAAGAAGTTCATTCGTTTAGCTTCCATAGAATCATTTACATTTTTCAGGTGTCAAGCGGTAGTGCCAAGTCATGGGGTGTGCCAGGGTCCGTGTCGAGCTACTCCGTGGGAGCGCGCTCTGTACCAGTCTCCGCATCGCTATACTCCGTCACCAGCGGCGAGTCTTCCCTGTCCGGTAGGTAATTTTAATAACCCTATATTCTCACTGGACGTAAGGAGTAACTGCGGGTGTTCCTGAGTTTTATCTCTGCTACAAAATACTAGCCAAACATTTAATTCTCTATTAAAATGTTCATTTAAAGTGGCATTTGTATGGTGGATATTCAGGGATAGGTAGAGAGAATAACAGGCCTTTTGGTTAGTAGGTATGCTCGAATGGTGATTGTGGATAAAATGGACTACACTTTTAACTTGTATGTCTTATGTTAGTTATCGATCCAGTAATGTTACTATAGTAGGATTATTCGCTCGCTGCAGACTGAGTCAGAAATCACTGGAGCATCAGTATCGCGGGATGGGGAGCGGACGTTTATCGACGACAAGCTCCGTATCGATAAAAAAGAAGTTGAAAAGGACAGTGACGATGAATCTGTAAACGTAAAATTCTTTAATTTAATTATTTTTTCATATAATATTAAAGGAAATAGGTACCCTTGAAAGAGTAAAAATAATTCGTGTCTTGGGGGTAATGTTTGACTCTATAAACATATCTACAGTAAGGTCCACCACATGCTGTCCTTCGTACTTCGTAACTCAAAACCTTTTAAGCGAGCAGACTCACTTTATCACACTGTTTTACTGGTTAGTGCGACGTATTGTTGAGTACTTCTTATCAGTGTAGGGTCCAATAAATAATACTGTGAGTCTGATTGTGAGGGGTACCTACTGGTGAGTGAGAGGTACTGGAGACTTAACTAATTTACAATTTCTTTTATGGTCTAGGAGTGTCTTCCGTGTCATCGAACAGCGGTGGAAATGTTCCGACTAGTTGTTCTACAAAGCTTTGTGGTGGTGCTAAGTGCGGAGGCGCATGCCTTGGGGCTGTACCACGTGCGCCAGCAGCCGTACCGCCAAGACCTAGGCAACCAGCTTCCAACTCGCTACGACGGTCTCAACACCATAGCATGAAGGTAAAACAATACTTTAACTGTATAGGATTACAACACACGACGAGAGAGGTGAAATAGACATGAATTACTTTTCGATAATATCGATATCGCTTACCATTTGGCAGCTACTCCAATTTTGATCGCTTTAAATAGTTCTACACCTCCCCACCCACACCCACTATAACAATAAAAAAAAAATTATCAGTTGTTCTGAGTATGAGTATATCTTATGAGTTACCTGTGTAACTCATAATGACATACCTGTGTAACTGTTTTTTTTATTCTTTCAAACAGTTTTTGTTGTAGAACCAAAAATATTACCTTTTTGTCACATTTCAGTAAAAAGTAAACAAATCTATGAAATAGCGCACCAAGTAACACAAACAAAGATACTAATACTAGCCAAAAAATAATTACCTACCTACTTACTTCATAACCAACCAACTGAACATTTGTAGCATTTGTATTGTACCTAGGCCTTACATGTTCAGTTTGTAATCGATCGGTGCATGTAGTCAATTTACAATTTCAAATACCTAATCGGAATCCTGTTGCGGTTGTAACTTAGATGACACTGTTGGAAGCACATTGATTGCTCCTAATATGAATATTACCTTACCGTGTCACTAGAACATCACTAAATTCGACACCCCTTTATGTGTCAGTGTGTTGTATTTGTATTTAAAAAAGTGACAATCTCTTCCAGGCACGATTACAGGACTACCAAGTACATAGTTACACGGGAGGTCCAGCCGGAGAATCTTCAGGCCGCCTACCACCCATTAGAGAATTCCAAAGGGAATTCCGAGAGGGACGACGTGAGAGCGCCGCCGCTGCCTCCGCCTCTACTAGAATAAGGTAAATTTTGAAGATAGGAAGGAAAAAGCTCCAGATGATTTAGACTGGTCCACCGCCCGCAAAATCGTAAATCATGAAAAATTTAGGTAGACAACCAACCGCTTCTTTCCTTTCAAACCGGCAGTATGGGCAGTATTTTCCTAAGCCTGTTTAGATGTGATAAGAGTCTAACGGGTCACCATCTACAGGAGCTGCTTAGCACACCGCTATATTTCCTTTAAATGGAGAGAAGTCAAATTAGACTTCATACCTAAACCCGGCAAAAGATTACACACAACCGAAATCGTTCAGATCTGTCCGTCTCACATCTTTCGGACTAAAGGTTTTAGGATTAGGAAGTAGGTAGGCGGCCTGTAGGGTCATGACTGGCCTGTTGGTCTAGTGGTCAGTGATCCTGACTGCTGAGCCAGAGGTCGTAGGTTCGGTTCTCATCCTGAAAAAATAATTGTGTGATGAACATGATCATTTGTCCTGTGTCTGGGTGTGATGTATGTATGTATTTAGTAATATATAAGTATGTGTATCAGCAGTCTGGTTACCATAGTACAGTCTCTGCCTAATTTGAGATCAGACGGCGGTGTTTGGTGTCTTAAGTTATTATTATTAGATAAGGAAACCAGCACTGGAGTAGTCAGCCACTCTCTGAACCTCAACCAACATGCTTGTTTGATGGGCAAATCAATAGTATCTGTCCTACATCGAGTTTTCTTGTACAAATGTGAACTCTAGCATAAGCCAGGCTATTTCAGGACATGGAGTCAACTCCATTGCCGAATGAATCGACAGCATGCTTAGATTACAAACCATACAATTCACTGTGAATAGCTTAACGAGGGGGTGGTACCCGGAGGTCTTCTCATTTATGGACCATTATGGTTGATGAACTCATTACTGACCTCAATGATCAGAAATGCCTCACATGGTCTATGCAGACAAACTGATCATCCTCATTAGTGGACCCTTTGAAAGTGTCGTGGTATTCAACGAAATGAGGTCGCCATCCCACACTTACCATTAAACCCGACAAAAACCGAAGTGATCATATTCACAAATAAACGTAATTTAGGAGACCTTCAAAACTATTTGTCACCCATCTAGCCCTTCCAGTAAGGTCAAGTATCTACAAGTGATACTTGACAGTAAACTTCTATGGAACAGGCACCTTCTGTCAATGCAAGCGACGCCTCTTCAAAAGCTGGGGGTTATCACCGAAAATCACACGACTATTTAGTCATTCGGCCAATCATCATGTATGGTGATATTCCCTAACGGCAGAGAACAGAGCTCAGCACTGTCAAAATCAAACTTCAGCAATTCCAGAGACTCGTATGTTCTGCTGTCACTGGTTGCATGGACATGCACAATTCCCACAGGTGCCCTTGAATAATGAAACCAATATCTGCCCCATGCGATAGGATCCCTAAACAACCAAAAACAACTACATCAAAATTACCGAGATATATAATATAGCATATATGAATGGGGTCAGGGACCTGAGACGGAGTATTCACAGAAGACCTAAATATAAAAATATTACTGGTGCTAGGCCAACACAGTTCCATATTTCAATGTGAATGTGTTGCAATAACCTACGACACCACTGCGGTCATGTCAAAGGAGTACAACATCTGTATACTGTCAGATAGCATGGCCGTTAAAAGCCTCGGAGGGCAACACAATGAACTCCGGTCACATTTATGAATACCATCAAACGCTGGAGCGTTTAGCCTTAGCTGATGGGGTATTTCCTTGAGATTCACACGCGAACGGCGCTGTCGATGAGGTAGCAAGGAAGGGATCTACAACATCGGTGGCGGGTTCAATTACACTGCTGCCACAACTCTACAACCAACTTCGCTCTTGGGTAAAGCAACGTACTCGTAAAGCACACCACGGTCCTTCATTACGGATCATTTGGCCCTCTAGACATCTATTCACACATTAGGATATCTCAACGTGGAGGAAACAGCCGCCTACATTAATTACGGTATCCTCGCGAGTCGAGGTTGCTCCTAGAAGCCGGTGACAGCCCCAGGAGGCTTTTATGCTTCTGGAACGAGCTGGACGATCTCAACTAACCACACGTTATCTGAACACATAATGGACTGACTAAGAATTATGTGCGAAAACAGTCTTCTATGTTTATAGAGAAAGGTGATGATTTTATTTGGGCAATGGTTCATATCAGAAATGACAATAAATAAATGTAAAACGATATATGGGTGCGATAAAAAAATAATATAAATTCGTGAGCATATACTACTCTGTCAAGAAAGTACCGGGAAAAGGTCAATAAAACACAAAATGACTATTCACTACTGAAACACACACACCGAACATGAAATTCCATTTGCAATGCAAATTTAAGACAAACTCTTTGTCCGATGTTTTTATCCATTATAAATATCGCAAAACACTCTTGAGATGAGCTTACAAAATCGAGATCAGAACATCGTCTTTTAAAGGCAAGTTTTTCAGACGTACAAAGAAAGCTGGAGGCATCCTAGATTACTGTCGCAGACTTGCACACCGAACTAGGAAAGGTACGCAAATCTGTGCCAGTAACTGGATCATCGGCCCGTGGAAGTAACGTAAAGACCGACTCCGAATGCTGTCTGCGTTGTTTCGCGAGCGACCTGCTAACTCAACAGTCGTTGCGAGCACCCCTTGCTTATAAAATGAGGTGCTTATCGATTTCTTGCCCCGCGATAATTATAACACAGAACACAGAACAAATAGTCATGCTCATCACACAACTATTTGTCCTGGGTGGGAATCGAACTCACAACCTCTGTCTCAGCACTCAGGGTCACTAACCACTAGACAAATAGGTCAGTCAAAATAGTAGGTATACAAATATGAGACATCACATATTATTTGTCCTGGGTGGGAATCGAACTCACGACCTCTGGCTCAATGGTCAGGATCACCAACCACTAGACCAACTGGCAAATAATTACACAAAAATGATAAATAATCATTTCAGTCAAAAGCATACACTCTTCAGGCTCCTTTATTTAAATCTAAAGTGTCAACACTAAAGTTGTGCTTTTAATTACAGGTGTGCCCAAAAAATTGTTACGCAACTAGAAACGTCACCACAAAAGGAGAAACAACACTTCTTCCGGCCATTAAAACCTTCAAACAAGGACGACCCGCCCGACTCCAGAGATCACAGCAAAGAGACTGAACGTATAAAAGATAACCCCAAATCAAAACCCAAAAAAGAAGACAAAAAGAAAAAGGATGATGAAAACACAAAGCAGGATGACAAAAGCAAAAAAGATGAGAGCAGTGACAATAGAAAGAACGAAATAGCAGAAAGAAAGAAAGAAGAAAAAAATAGACTTAAAGCTGAAAAAGAGGCAAAGAAAGAAGCTAAACAACACGCCAAAGAAGAGGAAAGACAGGCTAAATTGTTAGCTAAGGAAGAAGAAAGGCAAGCGAAATTAAGGGCGAAGGAAGAAAAGAAAAAAGCCAAAAAAGAAGCTAAGCTCGCGGCGCAGGCAGAGAAAGAGAAAACCAAATAAAGATATAATGTTTAAATTTTACATTGTAGAAACTCGTAGCCGTCTTAAATTTTAGATTTGAGAATTGTTATCATTGAGAAATCGTAAACAACAATTTTAAATAGAGTATGTAACAGTCTAATGTAGTCCATATACTTACTTACAGTGATCTAGATACTGTTAGTTTAAATTTTATTTTTTTACTTCGATCGGATATGACATTATGTTTACGCTTTGATACTGATTTATACAATTTTGTTATATTTATCTAGCTTAGTTGCAATTTCTTATCGAAATTGTTATTTAACTTAGAAATGTAAATATTTTTAAAGTCGAAAATGTGAAAAGCAATCTAAGTACATAGTTGTTGGGTCATAGTTGGAACTCTACAAACTGCGAAGACTGAAAGAACGGGATAATGAAATCATATCGTTTTGTAATTTAATTGTGTAACCGTATAGTTAAGAGCTTCGTGCATTTCAGCACCGCCGAAGAATTTATTTAAGTAGATCTCGTCGTACTTAGTTCGTCAGTAGATGAGGCTTATATTAGAGTTGATTACTTTAGCAAGTTTGATTTTCAACACGGCAATACAATAAAGTTAAAAACTATGTGTTGATTTTAATAATTGTTTTTTTTTTTCATGAAGACTTACTCAGTATTAACTATTTGAATAAACTAATATTTTTTCTTCCTAAAGACAATTATTTTCTTTCTACTGTTTCAAAATGATCCAAATGACCAGTAAAATATTAAAAATGTTAATGCATTAATGTTCAGTAGCATCATATCAGGTATTTAGCATACAGCTAGATAAGTGTTGACATTTATTTTGTAAGGGTTCCACGTGTCGGAATTTATTATTGTCAATCGTTAGAAATTTCCTGTAAAATAAATAACAATGTTACCATAAACTTATTCTTTTATTATACCCTAAAATCTTTTTTGTATAATATAATTCAAATGTTATAAAGACATTGAGAAACACAACAAAATGTAGGTAAATAAAATTGATATACATTTACAAAAGCTGTAAGAGTTGCCAAGGGTTGCCAAAAAAGAAAATTTTAAGCAACAATTAAAAGGTTTATTTATCTACATTGAAATACATTAACAGTAATCAACTAACAACTCTACCCAATGTGTAAAAGTTTTGAAACACTTCAATCTTTGTAGTCGTCACCAAGACGATCAATAAGTTCCTCTCCAGTCTTCTTGTTAATGCGCAGATATTTATTCACCATTGGTTTGTAGTAGTATGCTTGATAATCTGCACGTTCACCCATTTTCCTTACGATTTCTTTTTCTAATTTTCGCAACTTAATTTTTTGTTTCTCATCATCAAGGAAGTGCAAAAACTTCTCATATTCCTGTAACAAAACGAATATCAAAATGATACAGTGTTTCATACTTAAACCTTGCTTGTTATTAAATTCTGTAAGGTTGAGATACATATTATAGGTATTCTTCATTAGCCCTTCAAATTAAACTAAATATATCAAAGTTGCACTTCATTCCAACTTTAATAGAAATATAACAAAATATTTTAGCATATCCTTTCATATGTCTGTTTTCCTGTTCGTTAGTAAACTAATAATCTTAACCTTCGCTAGTTTCAGCCAACTTAGATAAATGTCAGATGACATAAAAACATATGTACCCAATCCCAAATTGACTGATAACAATAAAGACTAATTGTAGGAATTACCAATTGGTAGTTAGTGTTCCCTAGTAAACTATGTTCTAATATACTATGATCCATGCCTTAACTTAAACCAAGAACACGGTGGAGAGCCGGCATACAAAACTCGGTGAAATCGGTGTAATCAGGTGATACGGAACGCAAAACACCGACACATTCTACTTAATATAGAGGCCTCATCTCCTTCCAGTATCTGGAAGTTTCTTAACACTTTGGGCATTGGCAGACAGCAATGTCCTGAGTTTCAAAAGACGATTGGTTTGAATGATAACAACCGTCATTTCTCTTCTACTACTCAGCTGGATCATCAAACCAAGTGTCGGACCCTAGACCATATTGCTAGTCTGACTAGGCCCAACATTGACTACTTTAAATTTTCTCCGGTGCCTTTTGAGGACATCAAAAAGATTATCCTGTCCATCCGCTCCAATGCTGTGGGCTGTGATGACATTAGCCGTAAGATGATTGTTAATATCTTGGACCATGTCCTTCAAATTGTAGCTCATATCATTAACTTTTCTTTCGACTCTGGAACCTTCCCCTCCCTCTGGCGTAAAGCTCACATCACCCCGTTGCCAAAAAAAAATAACCCATCTCTTCCTGACCACTTCCGTCCAATTTCTATTCTTCCCTTTATATCCAAAGTTCTTGAGGCTTGTGTACACAAACAGCTCTCAAAGTTTGTCTTCCAACATAATCTCCTAAGTCCTCTACAATCTGGCTTCAGACCCGGTCACAGCACTGTCACTGCACTCCTGAAAGTGACTGGTGACATTAAAGAGGGCATGGAAAGCACCAAAGTGACTGTTCTAACCTTGATCGACTTTTCGAATGCCTTTAATACCATCAGTCACGACATCCTAGTATCCATCCTTTCATATCTTATGATCTCCTTAGAAGCATTGGAATGGTTCTCCACTTATCTTCAGGGACGACAACAGTGCGTACGCGTTGATGATTTGTCATCCAATTGGTGTGATCTTTAAACTGTCGTCCCTCAAGGCGGTATTCTATCTCCACTACTGTTTTCAATGTATATTAATCTCATAACTCAAGACCTTCAGTGTGCGTATCACCTGTACGCCGACGACTTGCAGCTGTACTGTATACACAGGCCAGCGTTGAAGATCTATCGCAAGCCATTGATAAAATCAATAGCGACCTGGAAGTTATAAAATGCTGGTCGACGAGGTTTGGTTTATCCGTAAACCCTACCAAGCGTCAGGCGATCGTCGTAAGCAGCAAACGGATTATGAGCAGGATTGACACTAGTTCCATCTCACCTGTAGTTTTTAATGGTTCAGTCATACCCCAGAGCTCAGTGGTTCAAGACCTGGGCTTACATATTGACTCAACCCTTGATTGGCGTGCCCAGGTGACTCATGTGAGCCAGAAAGTGACTGGAATACTTCGAACTTTATACCGATTAAAAAACTTATTTCCTATTAAAATCAAAACTATTCTTATGCAGTCCCTGATCATTCCTCAAATCGACTATGGTGATGTGTATTATTTCGACCTGAATGCAGACCTTCTCAAGAAACTGGACAGCCTTCTCAATAACTGCATTCGATTTATTTTCAATCTTCGCAAGTATGACCACGTGTCTGCTTTACGTTCCCAATTAAAATGGCTCCCTATTCGTCAGCGTCGTAATCTGCGAGCACTAACTGCTCTTTTCTCTTGTCTTAACTCTCCATCTCCACCATCTTATTTAGCTCCCTACCTTCGATTTTTGTCCTCAAACCATGACAGAAATCTTCGTTCTACAAACAATAATCTTCTCTTATGCCCCTCTCATAACTCCGACTTCGTGAATTCTTCGTTCTATGTCCAATCAGTTCTTCTCTGGAATGCGCTCCCTCTCGAAATCAGGATGTCCACAAACCGCTTTATATTTAAGAGGAGGGTATGTGATCTCCTCCATAATGAGTTGTTGTCGCAGTGCTAGTACATGATTCTCAGAAAGGACATTCATAGTATATGTATGTATATATATATGTATGTATGTATAAGTATTAGCATATTCTGTATCAGTATAATGTGTGTATTCCATGTAATGTGTATATTTAGTTAATAACTTGACAAATCTTATTATTATAAAAACCTTTAAATTCATACCCTTTACCATATATTTGCACCTTACCACTCTTTATTTCTGCTTCACCCCAAGGTTGACTGGCAGAGAATGCCTAAGGCATTAAGTACGCCTTGTACAATATATGCATGAAGTCTTAATAAATAAATAAATAAATAAAACTAACAAAATCATTACAATTAATTAACAAAATAGTCTATTTATTTGGACATAATTCTAACTGGTTATTTTTTAGGGTTCCATTCCTCAAATCAAAATAAGGAACCTTTTAAAGGATGACTTTGTTGTCCATCTGAATGTCAACTCTTTTTCTCAGGAACCCGTGGATACATCAAGTTCAATTAAATACAAAATACTTGTCTGTGGTCCCTTGAAGCTGTAAAAAGCTCAAGCTTCTAAGTCAACGTAATCAAAAGATACGGCTACTTAAACCTTAGATTCGATCAAATTTTAACTTTTTATAGGTAAATCAAAACATATAGGGGTACTTCCCATTGATGTAGAATCATAAAATTTGGTAAGAAGCAAGGTCTGACAGCACAAATAAAGTAAAAAACCGGAAGTTGTTAAAATCTTTTTATATCACATAAAAGAAATAGTTTTTGTGATTGCAAACTTGCATTTTGCGGTTGGATTTTTAACTTTGTTGTACATCGCAACCGCAAAGTTAAGTTTGTCTTTCGAAAAAGACAGGCAAAAGTGTTTGAGAATTGATTCCCGAAATGGACGTATACAAGTTTGTTTGCTTACGGAACCCTCGGTCCGGAAGTCAGACTCGGACTCGAATCGTCGATAGGGATTGGCGGCATAAGTTATGATCGCACCACATGTAAGAGTTACAGGTGTGCACAGAATTCTCTGCTTTGTAAAGCCTACTGAGCATAGTACGTTATCGTAATCGTATGCTATAGCTAAATGCCCTAAATTCTCTTCTCTGTGGACAATACCAAGAATGGCACATTATTGAATTCATCTGCTTCAGTACGACAGCAGAATTCTCTGCTCTGTGGGCCACACAAAGCATTAAAACCTCATCTTATTCACTAGTTTTCAGGATGTTTGCAGAATTATTGTAATTACTCTGTGAAAGACCCTATTTAATCAATCAAAATATCAATGTATAGGAAAACAAGGCTTGAACCTTATGAAAGGTAACTTCTAGTAAAAATATAAACTATCCGCTTCTTTATGCCCTAGCATATTATAATTATTATAAATTTTTCCTGTCAGTGAACAAATATTTTAGATTTTATGTGTTAAAAATTTTATGTTTTTAATAAATAGAGCACAGAAAAACCTAATAATATATTTAAAAAAAATATATAAAACCGTCATAACAATTATGATCTAAATTCATAAAACAATCCTACATCAAGCAGTCCTTTCAGTAATTATATGACTTTCGCTTTGTGGCCCTTTTGTAATCATTGAGCGATATATTATAATATTCATTGAACTGTATGATTCTTAAAAAGGTTTATTACCAAAACTCAAGACTACTACAGAAAAAAAAATATCTTAAAAATTCTTACACATATCATACTTTAAATTAATAAAATGCCTTAAAAAAATATGCTTAAATTTTTTTTTGTTACAGAATTAAGAGGCACATTGAAATACAATTAAGATGATTTATTTACTTGCAAACAAGGTTTGCAGAACCTAATTTATTGGCTTCTTTATGGTAAATCAATCACAACATTATTATATATGCAACCCACTGTAGCTACTAATGACAGAAATTACAATATGTATAAAACTTTATTTTAGAAAAGGAACACCATTTAAATTATGGAGAAATTTTACTTAGTTAAAAAAATATTTGTAATGAGAACATACATCCTAACGCATTTGTTTTATGATTTGTTTACATTTAGTTAAGTACCTTAGCTATTTGAGTATACATAATCATACTAGCTACTTAAATACTACAACAACTGCATCAAGGGTATGCAGGAAGCTGTTGTACAACATCCTAGAAATCTGGTAGACTTTGTCATCTACATTTAACAACAAATATAATATCAGAAATGTGTGTCTTTCTGAACGTAATGATAACTGAGACCAAACATTACAATGGCACTCTAAGATTACAAGAAGAGGTAAGTAATAGTTTATTTGACTGCTTTACCTGTTGTGGAGGATTATGAATATAGCGAGAGATGAATCTTGTAATAGGATGGCGGTGGTACTCCCAGTGCTTCGGTTCATAACCATCAGGTATTGGTGTCAACTGAGCCGGACCTATAAACACGTTGGTGTAGAAGATAATAGCACCTACTGGTATCAATCCAACCATGGCATAAAAGTGGAACATATCCTTGAATTTGTGCCACTGCCATCTGCAAAATTCACAATGCCAAGGTTATAAATGGTCACATCTGTGCATCACACTTAAAAAAAACTAAAATCCGGACTTGGTTAAATACAGAACTTCATAGTATGTGATACGCATTGTTATTCTTTTAAATTTATTAATAATCTAAAAAAATGATTAGGTAATCACTGAATAAAATCGTACCTGGACGGTTGAAGAACAAAGGTTTTGTGCCCATGGTTCAGGGTTTTACTTGTCGAAAAACTCACATTTTGAATTGTTTGGGGCTGCTTGAGGTGAGTTTTAAATAAGTTTATACCAAAAGATCGCCCCAATGCACTCCAGGTCACCATTTTTATTTTGCATTAAATTTTGCTATTTTGACAATTACGATTAAATGTTGCCACTTTAATAGTGTTTAAAAGATTTCCAATTTTACATTATGCTAATAAAATTAGGTACTAAAAATTGTTTTCTTTTTTTTTTGCTGTTTTTATAGTCCCGTAGGTACTCTATAAACAGCAAAGAAGAAAATAATTTTTCTATTAATTATGAACTTTTTCTGTATAATTCGTAAGGGTAGATGTACTGTTTGTTATGCCTTATTATCATCATGTGTTGACATTATGTTTTAGAGTAATATGCTTAGAGTCGCGCACGTTTTTTATGCGTCTACTGACTTTAGTTATAAAAAAATCTCAATTTGACATGAAGAGTATAATATGCCATTTGTGCATGCAAAACGGTATGCACACGGTACAATTTTACTACCAATGCCAACAGATTATTATGAACAGATTTCGCGTTTACGCGTAACAACTAAATCGCCAATTTTGAAGTAATAACTTCTTATGGGAGAGTAAACCGCTTCGGTGCGTAATGCGTAACGGCGCCAGTCTGGCGTTTAAGTTATCACTTCTGTCGGGCGTCACGAGACGCACACGTTTTTTTATTTGTTTTATTATCTGTGGTAGTCGGACGTATGTAAGCATTTTGTAAGAAAGGTTACATCATAAGTAATATTTTTTCTTTTTGAAGAAATGCTACCTGTATTGATCCAATAATATAAATCATCTTATAAATACAACCACCGAACTGCAAAAACACATTAATAATGCGTAAGTTCACAAATCCTTAAAATAAATTAGAACACATCCGCTCAGTATGCCGCCTACAAATATAAGTGTATGTACTCTGTGGCCTGCAGGCAGACTAAATTATAAAATTAGCCGTTGATTCGTTTATTAGCGATCAAGTCAGGCAGTGCTGACCACCCAATGACCTTGAATTCGAGGATTTGCGTCCACACGAAACGATTCGACTGAAAATCTAGTCAAGTTGTGCGTGAAATTGTTTCGTGTGACAGCATTTAATGACAGTGCATGTCTTTTAAGTTTTCGTTATATAATGTCTGTTGAAGTAACTGAACTCAGTACCTAGGCATCACTACCTAGTAGTAGGAGACAAGACATCAACTTGTTAATCTAATTCTAATTGATGGTAAGGTATTACTTCTCATTTTATGATAATACTTCTGTTTTTACGATAACACAAAGGAATATGGCGGACCATATTCATAGTCGTCTTTTGTTACTCTATATCTAAGACCCTGCCCCACTGGCTATTAATAAACAAACCAACTAAAAAATTTATCATTTGTCAGCAATATGTACATGATTCTTATTGTTTTGTTTTCTAGTCTTTTTTAATTCCTATAAAGGTAAAAAAGTAAGTAGGATAGCACCGATATACTACAGGTGGCAATGGCAACACTACCAAAAAGATGTATAATACTATTTATATTTTAAATTAATTATACATAATACATATGAATTAAATTAAATATAAGGATAGATACCTACTAGTATGTACTAAATGTACTTAATATATGTGGTTCATGAAGCACTAATAATTTATTTATTTGGACAAATTTTAAGAAAATATTGATTCCAAGTTTCGCGGGTTATGATCATAGAGGTTATTATACGTAGAGGCGGGAAGGTATTGGATTCCGTGTATGTGGGTTAGCAACGTCGGTAGAAAAAGAAAGAAGACAGCGATTTACATGTATCTCTTTCGCACCTCTTCGCTGATTGGTTGACTCAAAGTATACCTGAGTAAAGGTGTAAAGTGAGTAAATGTCATCAGCATATCCAGACATATCCGTCAGCCAACTTATGCGAAACAATTAAAACGCTAGTTGACATAACAGAAAAATAATTACTACCTCAAATTCACAAACCCAATATTTGTCTCCTGGGTTGTACATTGTACGAAGTGGTGTGTCCCGACTCATGTTTCTTGTGTGATATCCATGGAAATGATTTAAAAGCAACCTGTTTTCAAATCACATGTAAACTGCTATTAAGACGACAATGTCAGCGTGTAAATCAAAACCTTGCTTCAAAAGAAGAAGATTTGGCAAGTCTGAACAAAAGGGCCGAACAACAGGGCAAATCAAAATAATGTAAGCCCACGAGCCTGCCCAATTTTGTTACTATATGTTGTTACGTCGTATTTACGACCAATATAAATATAGCTCAAAAGCATGATAATGTGATTCCACCAAAGAATTTCTAGGCCCCAGGAAATTGTAATATTAATTCACATCAAGAAATCAAATAAGATGGAACTCTAGATGATGGGTTTCTAGAACCATTGAAGGGTTGATTACCTTACTGTTTATGTTCCCATTTTATTATATTCTTACAATGAGCTGTTTAGATGATAAAGCAGAAATCTAGGTAATCATACCTTTCAACTGTTCTAGTCAACCTATCAAGTTCCATCTCATTTGATTTAATGGGTCATATTCATGATTAACTTGGTCATAATGACGAGGCGGCTTTCCAACCCATACAAGGCCAAAACGCAGCCATAGGAAACTGGTCCCGTATATATTGTAATGTTATTTTTAAATTTGTGATTACAATGTATACACGAATTTTGCGTGCTGCTCGTGTACAGTTCGTAACATGAATACGTGCGTCCTGGTTCCGGATTATTACTACATCACTTACGCCTGACAAGAGTTTAAAAGAATAAAGTTTAGTAAAATAATTAATGAATATGTTACGGCTAAAGCCTGAAGTGCGCTTACACCTAGTTTTAGCCGGCTAGAGATTTAGAGCTAGGTGCAGCCAGTTAAATAGGTCTGACGACGAGCGAAGCGAGGAAGGGGTTAGGTTACTTGTGACCACATTCGGTTTTGGCGCACCTAGCTCTAAATCTCTAGCCGGCTAAAACTAGGTGTAACCGCACTTCGGCCTTTAGCCGTAAGAAATATTGAACTTTATTAGTGTAGGATTAAATAAATAAAAATGACTGTTAAATGATATTTTAATTTAATAGGTAATACTTTAAATTAGCGAGCATTATTAATATTTTGCGAAATGTTAAAAGCAAGGTCGTATTTTGTTTTGTATGTACTCTTTTGCTGTAGGTGCTGAAGCTGAGCGTCGGCCTGCTTGTATCTCGTTTTTGTTCCCTTGATCTATACACGATTAGTCCGTATGCGTACTGGCACTGTATATTATGGAACAAGCTATTTAGGTCACTACAAAGTATACGCGAGTATTTGCGTACTAGTCTTGTATAGATTGGAAAACCTTAGTAAAAAGTGATTTCCAATCTATACGCGATTAGTTTCATACTCGCGTTCTGGCCTTGTACAGAATGGAAAGACGCAGTGACGAGGGTCTGATGACGAAGCCGGAATGTGGTCATGTATACCTACTTTCTAAGCGGGTTGAAGATGTTAAGAATACAAAAAAAGCTAAATAAAATAAATAATATTTATTTCTTATGATGGTGAGAAACTTGAGCTAAACCACAACAATAGCAACGGACTTCCAACAAAATACATACACTTAAATATTCGTTGTTCTGTTCGTGGTCCCGCTCACCGGCATATCTGTTACCTATTATTACTAACATCATTTGAAAATTTTAGTTTAAGAGACTGGTACACTTTTTATCATTGTTTGTTTAAGACTTCATGAATTTTGGTTGTAGAAAAACAAATGTTTTGTTAAGGTTATTAAAGCTACATTATAAACAACAATCATTACTAATTTTCATTGTCATGACTGTATTAAAATGACTGTTAATAAATAGCTTTTATTAAAATCTCCCCGCCTTTCATTAAAATCTAAAAAACAAGTCTAGTAGGTACTTGTTTAGTACGCAAAGCATCGCTATTCATCGATATTGATATTGTATCAGTACCATCACTATTATTTATCGATATCGACTTATTTTCTACCATAAGATCCTCTCCCCACTGAATGTCACTTTGACAGCCCTCATTTTTCTGTGATTGGCAGAAAACTGCATCGGTTAGCTTTAGAAGCGTTGTATGGAACATCCGCCTTTTAAACGTAGTGCTTTATATTCTCTTTGGTTATCAGAGGTCCAAAACATAACCTATGCGTATACAGCAGCATTACTACTATTATGTATTCTGTGTATAACATAAAAAATATATAAAATCAAAGACTTTGACTTCCGAAAGAAGCGAAATGTTTATTTGATGCGGTTATCCTGTCTTCTTTATCAAACAGTTACTCATAAAAACAGATATTGGTGCCGATTCTATTGTACACTCGACTAAACTAAAACCTGACTTAATTTCTTCATATGAAATCAACGTTGTGTTCTTCGAAATAAGGTTTATTTGTTACTGGCATCTATTTCTCAGCGCCACTAAATTTCACTAAAACCTGTCAACCTATAGGTACTCAACTTTATTTCCTCGCAGCGAGAGTCTCCATTTATTCAAATGCTGTATAATTGCCGTATAAAAACTTGTTCAAAACGAACTAAGATGACGTTATTTTAATCGACACCTACGAAGACGCTTACTAAAAACACAGAGTAAAAGAGATGGCATTCAACGGATAGCGGCTCTCGCTACGTGGTATTAAAGTTTATTTAAGCGTATCAGACTTTAGTCGACAAATAAATAGCTTATTTCGATAGCGACATATTTTACCTACTTGCTTCAATTTGAAATAAGACTTTGTTTTGAAGTGCACAAGATTTACATCTTATATGAAGAAAATTTAGTGAATTTTAATTTAGCGAATGAAGTAACAGAATTGGGACCATATTGTAAGTAAATCAGCAATGAGATGCGAGGGAGACGTATGTAAATTGCTGTCTTCTTTCTCTTTCTACCGACTGCTTGACCGCTGATCGCTATAATACATCTATGGTTATGATACCCGCGAAAGTTTTAATTGGAATTAACATGTTACAGATGAAATGAAGACCTTATTCATACCCTATAGAATTATTAGCTTGGTTGGTTTTCTTTTTTATGGAAAAAACGCAAAAACATAACACAATAGAAATGTAGGTACATAATCGAATATCAATAAGTTATTACTTGGGTAGGTTCCCATAAGACAAAGAAATTCACCTATTTGTAAAAAAGTCAACCACTTGTTGAATAAGTTTTTTCGCAAACATTACGTCGTAGTGGAGTATTGATTTTCCGGACTGGGCATGCTCCATGGGCGTGCTTACGTAGAACTGTGATAAGATATACTTACTCCCACTCAAATAACGTTATTCCGCAACTATTGCTGTTATAATAAATATTCAATAGATTTGTAATTTGCATCGGTCAGTTATTGAAAAGGATAGGTATAAATGTGTTGTGTGTGTTGTACCTAGCGTTCTGAGAAGAGAGTCTAATGTTTCTACAAACATGGAGGAACTACTCCAGGATATATTCAAAGAAGCTTCGGGAGTAAAATTCACCGCTCTTAGGAAATCGTGTCAGGATGCACTAGGTAACTATCAAGCCTGTACATATTTATAATATAAATAGTTTTTACAGCTATAACGCCATTGAGATCACCCGTCCATTTATTCTCATGAGTATAAAGGATAATTAATGTAATCATTTCTTTTAAATTATATGCTAATTTCTTACTGAATAGATATACAAAGAATTAAAAATATCGACAGTTTATATTCCATATGGTTTAAGTTAGTACTGTCGGAAAAAAAGTCATAGACTAACACATTGGACTAAGTATATTTATTTATCACATACATTATGTATACTCAAGTACTAAGTACCTATACTAAAAGGAATCAAATAAACGTGTTAGTCAGCTGATAAATGTTTTTGGCAGTTCTTGTACTCTGAAGATTGGAGTTGTTCAATTACACAAATGAACCATTTGACCCTAAGTTTTATGCCCAGGTAGTCTTCTTTCATTTTTACATGATTTTGTTTAACTTGCAATGTTTGTTAATTTGGGTAATCTATCCTACGGATTTAAAATTTTATGTGTTGGTTCAGTTCCGATTATCATTTTTATAATAAGCAGGACGTGATTCTGCAGCCAGGTTTGTCTCTGGACGAGGGAAATCAACGATCAATATAGTACAGACACGAAATTTTATTATCAATATAAAATGCTAAATCATAATTTTATATTTCCCAAATTTGTAGTTTTTATTGCTATTATCCTTTTAAAGTAAGAGTTTGAGCAGAAATCTTAATGATGTTTTATAGTTGAGAGATGTTTGAGTATTTCCTCGTAACTTTATCGTTTGATGCTGTAAGTAAGGCAAGTAGTTGTGATCTCGCTTCTGCAAAACTGTGCAGTAACGACGGAACCTATAATCAGGTGATTTGTTGTAGATATTATATTATTCTATACTTACTCATTATTATGGATTAAGGCAGTAGAGCAATGTGTAATTCAGGTGCATCAAAAGTATCGTATTTATGCTTGTTAGGTATATATTTGATCCATCGTAAAATATTCATAATCTATTTTGTATCATGTTCGTAAATATGTTATTAGTTTTATGTATACGACTTACAGTTTGCCGTGCATATACCAAAATTATGTAGATATACGGTAACTAACGCGATCACGAAATAGGTATTACATACCTCTGAATTGCCTGACGTTTCGACCAGGTTGAACCGGCCGTGGTCACAGGCTTACTCAGGCAGAGGTATGTAATAAATATTTCGTGATCACGTTAATTCCCGTATAATTATATCATGGAAAGCGAAAGTTTAAAAGCTAGAATATACAAAAATATTTGTCAATCATGCTATATACTACTCTGGCAAGAAAGTACCGGGAAAAGTTAATAAAACACAAAATGTTAACTATTCTTCGCCTTCAAAGTAGGCCCCTGCAGTAATAAAATAATACACTTACACCAACGAATAATCCAGTTATCAAAACATTTTTTAAATGCATTTTCCGGAATCGAATTCAGTTATCGACTGAAAACGTGTACCTCCGTACCGTGGTAATTTGAGTTTTGGAAAGAGAAAAAGTCGGCCAGACCCATATCCGGTGAATAGGGTGGTTGTTTGATGGTATTGGTTGAATTTTTGGTCAAAAATTCGTTTACAATGATGGCCTTGTGCGTTGGCGCGTTGTCGTGGTGTAATATCTAAGAATTTTCTTTCCACAAATTTAGCCTTTTTGACGAATTTGCTCTCTCAGACGCCGCATAACGCTCGAATAATATTCTTTATTCACAGTCTGACCTTCTGGCAATTCCGAGTGCACAACACCTCGATTGTCAAAGAAATCAGTCAACATAACCTTGATCATGACTTTTGATCGCCTTTGTCGTGGTTTTTTCATTCATTTCGCCATTCCGAAACTTTTTGACTAGTTGGCATGTCAAACTCGTAAACCCATGTCTCATCACCAGTAACAATGCGCTTTACGAATGTAGGGTCGGAATTGACTCGTTCTAGCATGTCTTCAGCGACTTTTGCGATTGAGTTTTTGAAGAAAATTTAGATCTTTCGGGACTAGTCGAGCGGCAACGTGTTTCATGCCCAAGCCATTGTTTAAAATGGTACGAATCGATTCGTGAGACACGGAAAGTTCGGCGGCTATCTCTCTCAAACTTGAATGAGGATTTTCAGTCACAATTTCCTTCAATTTAGCGATGTTACCTTCAGTTGAAGACGACTCATATGCACGAGTTTCTTTATAAAATCGATTCACCGTATGCTTCATGTACCTACTATTTTCAACGACTCTGTACATGAAATTCCATTTGCAATCCAAAATGCGATTATAAAAATCGCAAAACACTCTTGACATGAGCTTACAAAATCGAGTACTGGAAACAAACTAAATGACAGATATTGCTCAAACTTCGCGCCTATTTACAAAACAGTTTTGCAAACTTAACCACAAAAAGAAAATTATTTGAATTGAATTTGCAATTAGAATTAAATTATCAATTCCCGATACTTTTTTGACAGAATGTTCTTCAATCTAAACTAATCAGATAAAGTGTTTATGTGAAAAATACTGAAATAACTTGATAGGTTGAAACGATATTAAAAGAAATCAGAACGTCAATATTGCAAGGAAGGTGGAAAATTTAGCACAACACATTTCTGCTCTAATCAAATTAAGTCAGCTGACCACAATAATTATCGCCTTTTTAATAAAGAAAATTAGAATTTTGTCAACTCAGACGCTGCACTTAGTGCTTGAATCGATAAAAGCTAACGCGTTAATTTTTTTATGTAGAGTTACTTTGTATACAAGAAAGCAACGCACGCCGACCCTCTTACGAGCTACGTCGAGCATGCCTGCTGCCACTGCAGACTGCGCTCGAGACCAAACGCCCGCGACTTGTCACATTCGCACTACAGGGCTTCCATGTAAGTAGCAGTTGCCATGGTGTTCGGATTTCAAACGTCACGCGTTAACAAGTCCGCTGATTTACGGCTGGCGTCTGACACTTGAAGCTAGGATTGATTTTCAACGCTTGTTAGTCCATGGCAGCTGTAAATTGCGTTTTATGCAGCCACCGATATGCGACAATACTACCACGATACACTAGAGATGTGCGTAACAAAGCTGTGAAACGATGTGAGCGTTTCCACCAGAGATATGCTCGGCTGCTGAGCGGTGAGAGGATGCGTAGCGGGCTTTTTTCAGATGTGAGCGAGCGGGATTAGGTGTCGTGGGATCCTCTCCCACCACACCTAATCCGCGCGTTTGCCATTCCCCGCTGCTTGCGTCTCAGTTCAGTTCAAAGACCACAATAGTATATAGGACATAAACAGGCAGCTCTGCTTTTTTTTTATTGACAGCACAAAACGCTACACGGTGTCCAGATATTGGCAGATGGTTCCGTACTATATACATCGACCTCTAACAAACACCGTCTAGGGACAGCTAGCAGTTTCTCGCCCGCGTCCATCCCTAGCACACATCCGTCGTACATATCCTTTGCACACATCTCTCTTACACGTCTCTCGTACCCACCCTCGCTTGTTTTGGACGTACAAAAACCTCGCTCCGCTAAGCCGTAAGAACATGAAGCGAATCTATTGGTTCCTAACAAACACATCTCTCGCTACGCATCCTCGCACATCTCTGGTGGAAACGCAGTCTTACCCTTATTATATAAAATATGTTAACAATCATTACTATGATTATTAAGTTTGCGTTTTGTAAAACCAATTAACCAAATATCACAGAATTGGTAGACAAATGTTGTTTAATTTATAGGTTAGCAGATTTCTGCTCTAATTAGTATCACCCGGATCCGGATCCTAATCCGGAGTACTGAAGACTACAGGCTGTTAGGATATTGTTTGTGTTTCTACAAGAGAATAGTGTCATTAAAAAAAATAGATAGAATAGTGTCTATAATATTAGGAGTGCTTACATAAACCCGGATAACCACTAACCATCAATCGGGTCGTAGTTTTAATTTCAGACATTTGACAAATCCAAGAAAAAGAAGAAAATTACATAATTGATTTAAAATCAATAGATGTTATCTGACTTCTAATGAACCTAATCTCTACTATTTCTATAAAATTTCCTGTACGAGGTTTTGTCTAACACTGGAGATTTTATACAATTTGGAGTTTGCTCTAATTATCTCAAACCAAAACCTACGTTTCCTGAATTCTAGATGCACTTTTTATGCCGCTTGGTATAGATTTTTTTCGTTAGTATTACATCGCGCTTGGAAGATCCACGCTCTGTGGAGGCTACGTTTACACAAACGAAGAGTTGTCTCACTACAATATTTTGTACACCAATAATCCAAATTATAATTATCCGAGTTAGAATAATCCGAGCTGTTGGAATCGTGTAGATGCAGATGGTTCTTAAGAGTAAGAATAGGTTTTTAATTTAAGCAACGTGATAAATAAAAACACCGCTTTGCTGATCGTAAGCTGTCACTGATGCTTATGAACCCTTACAGCACAAATGGCCACTGGCACGTGACCAACCCTGTTTCCCTCTCCATGGCTTTCTGACGAACGTTCTAACCAGTGTAAACACAGCACTGAATGAATACTTTTTAAACCCCTAAAGTCACAAGCAGAACTACGCCCCAATATATGGTCAAAGTTGGATGTGCGCAACGCCAAGAGTGTCTCAACTTATTGTTTTGAAATAACATTTTCATAATTTCTTTTTTAAACACCCTTTTTTGAACTGTGGCTTGTTATGGGATATGTAATTGGTATCTCATTTTATTTTCAGAAGATCCTACGCGATGATAGATTTCATCGAGGAATCGAACCAGAAGATGATTCGCTGTGGATGCCCTCGCAACTGCTATGCGCAACAGCTTCCGTCATGTATCACTTGCCTGATACACAGGTACCTACTCAAATATGTTGCAGTCTTAGTTATAAAAATTACCTATAACTTAAAACCATTGTCGGGTTCACGTTTTAAAATATGCTTCCTTCTTTTTTAATGACACGATTTACCTCCAAAGCACACTATTATATTTTGTAATTCACCAGATAAAGTGAGACCAAAACTTATTATAAAAAAAAGACAATACGAAGTTGAACTTTCGTTTGTCCATTCTAGGTACAAATATTCCGCATGTACCTCTCTCTTGCTTTATCTCCACGACGTACACTGAATGGTCGTCTATGCGTGTGGGCGTGTGGACGTTGTGGTGAAGCCGCCGCAGCTCCGCCTCATGTTGCTGCCGCTGCCAGGGCTGCTGCTGCTCAGGCCCTCAGAGCTTATTGCGCACAGTTAGGTGAGGCCATACATTTATATTACTTCACATAAAAAAGAGAAGCTGAATGTCACTCTGGTTCTGTTGTGTTGGAGGTGTTATAAGCGTTTGCATTTTCTTGGTTACTTGGATTACCACGAAATTTCCTACGGTTTTTTGTATACAAAAAAAACTATGCGTTAATGATTATAAATATGCAAAATGTATACAGAGACGCAAAACTTCAACTACACCGACTACAGGCAAATTTATTCGCTGTGTTCATTTTAAGATCAGGAACTCATTATTAAGGGCTGTGATCTTTTCTATGCAGGACTTTTTTTTATTGCTAGCCAAAGCATTGTTTTCCATAGATAAATATCTCAAGTTGTTAAGTAAAATATTATCTAAACGGCTTCAGATGAGGAGTGCCAAGAGCTTCTTTCGGAGGGCTCTCCGTTGGGCAGGAATCACATAGTCGCTGTGGGATGCTACAGTGAAGTTATTCCTGTCATACAATATTTATGCAGCAGACTGTCTGAAACTCAACTGTAAGTAATAGTGCATAAATAATAATGTAATAAACTCTTGTTCCCATAAGGGAATATATTTTTTTTTTGTGTCCATCTTGCCATGGCAAGTCTATACACTTGAGGCAGATTTAAATCAAACGTTCTGGTTTGCAAGCAACAAATTTTCACGTTGTTTGCTTTTGTAAATTAAATGCAACATTGACAACTGCCATAACACGCTTGCAGAATGTTTGTTTCTACAAATTACATAAAATATTGTTTTCGCAACACCTGTATACCTACTTGTTGTAGAGGAAAGATAAACAACACGAACACTTACTTGTAGTGCGGTGTCGTGTGCAGGATCTCTAATTAATTGCGGATTGTGGGTCACAATCATTAATTAATGGACCACTGGTTGCACTGATTAGGACCAGGCTTTCTTTCTTTATGCTTTATCTTTTTTAATATTCATTTTAAGAAAGTTATGTTTAAGAATTATTTTTAACTAGCTACCCGCCACGGCTTCGCACGGGTACCAAAGACATCTTCAACAGTATAGTGTAGAATAGTTCCTTTGTGTTAGTAAATAAAAAATATATGTACGATTTAAAATCTTTAACTATACACGTTGAGTGATTTAAGTAAGTGTTCCTTTTTCAAATACACCCTGTATAACACGAAATTTAAAATATAACTACATCTTTTTGTAACACAGGGCACAAGAATCTAATTTGACACCAGGTACCTAATACACACCTTTACACTATTAAATTCTAAAGTAATAGACGTAGTAACTACTTAGTAATCTGTGGTAATAGTCCCTGTCTTTTTAGTTTGTAAGTTATCGACTTTTCTCTGCATAAAAAACATGCTTCAACTCCTTAATACCTAGTTTAATAATACATATTGATAAAAGTGCTAACTTATTAAGAATCGATGATACTAAACATTTATAAAGAAATCTAAATGAAAAGACAGTGATGCTATACCTCTTCTTCAGGACACCGAAACAAAACCCCCTGGCTCTATTCTTCTTGGACTGCTTGTTAACCCTGATGTCGAGTCTGTCAGAGCGAGTGAGCGGTAACTCACATTTCACCACGTTCCTCTGGCAGAAGTTCTGTCCAGCACTCATTTCTTTCCTCGGTACTCCAAGAGTGGACAAGAATATAAAATCCAGGTAATAAAGTAGTTTTAAATGGATATATAGCAAATAGATAATAAGCATAATACAAAATAGAAAAAAAATACTTATCTCCTATATTGAAGTACGTATTAAAGAACTTGTTGATCTTTCGGTAAAACCTGGTAGTGTTTTAAACTGAAAAGTTTCAAATCAAATCATTTTATTTTCGACAAAAGTGGTACAGTTTTAGCACACTATCTACTAGTGCTAATACTACCACTTTACGCCTAAAGAATACGTTTATAATTAAAATAGAATAGAAGAAAAAGTGAAATGGCTGCCAAAAATTGTTTTTAATAGTTTACTCATGATTTTATGGCCAGTAACGAAAATCAATGGCCACGTAAAGAAACTTTAATTAGCTTTTAAGTTTCTTACTAAAAGAAAAAGTTAAGAATTCAATTTAAAATTATAGTAGAAAAAAGTTACTTTTATTGTAACTGAATTTACTCTAAAACACCTATTTCATTTTAGTTACTCATAAAATAGATGTAGGTATTGAAGAAAAAGCGTGTGGGTAACAAAATGTTAGATCTGAAGGCCAAATTTTTCACAAAGAAATGAAATGAAAGGTATTTTTATTTACATCCACAAAGGTAACTAACAATTCAATTATAGGTACCATTAGAAAAAAGCGGAACTCCGATATCTAAAGAAATATCTAGTATTTGTATGTAAAGAAATAAATAAGGATTAATATAACATCCTGATAACACGATCTACGGTCTCCATGAGCGTTGGTCTGGTAATAACGGGTGGTGCTGTCCGTTACCCTAGTAGAAGCAGGCCTGAGACAGTGGCGCGACGTGTTCCGCGCGCCTCCTTATACCGGAGGAGGGCAAGGACCCCGTACTCCACGGTGTAGCCGTCTACTCCCCAAGAGGCGGCCAATGTCTGCAGGGGTGACCCGGGAGTTTCCTTCTTAGGGTATACCTACGTCCCTTGCTATATATACACCCACCTGTGACGGAACACCGTATTGTTTTAGAGGTTCGTTTTCGACATACCACTTCACCGTTAACTTCGGTGTGGTGGAAAAAAGGCATTTTTGAAGTAAATAAACTATTCAAATTACAGGGAGCACGAAGGTCATTTAGTAGACGACTCCGGCAGAGGTTCGGGCGCTTTGAACTCGGCACCTAGTTTTAACAGCAAACAGGCCAAAGCTATTTACAGGTAAAATATTACGAAGAAAATAGGGATTATCAAAGTTTTTATGTTAATTATAAACGCCGTGTATTAAGAATCGAATAAAGGAAAAGACGCATAATTGTCGATAAGCATTATTCAAACAATTACAAACCTACCGCAGGCGGTTGCAATCAATCATCAAAGGCATGTGTAGATCATAAAGTTACAGAAGCCTAAATTGACGCACGGGTGCCATCTGTTAACTAATAGCGGAACTTAATTGTGATGTACAGTGCCATCTTTTAGCGAACAACTGAACTAATAGTCTGTCAATAGAATGTTCTACCGAGTTCTAGCAAATCCAACAGCGGTCGAGTCAGATAGTACAAGATGTTTCAGGAAAGTTCACGAACTTTCTATGAGATGATGATGATGATATTTTTCGAACTAAATAAGGCAGTTACATGGCGGTATCAACATTCAGTTCTAGTTAAACGATACTACGAGTTAACAACTGCGAAGAATAACGAATAGTAAAAGTGAATATTAGCGAGAATTACTGTGACTTGTGTTATTTGCGAAATATTTTTTTTTTATGGGATAGGGGGCAGAACGAGCAGACGGCAAACCACCCGATGGTAAGTGACTACCGCCGGCCATGGGTACCTGCAACCCAAGAGTCACAAGTGCGTTGCCGGCCTTTAAGGTGGGAGTCGAGAAGAAGGGAAGATGGGGGAGAGGGGGAGAGGGAAGGGTTAGGGCCTCCGGTAACCTCACTGCCGGTTTTCTGTGAGGCCGTGGTATCACTCCGGTCGAGCCGGCCCATACGTGCCGAAGATGGCTCTCCCACTTATGCCTATTTCGTAATAAATTGGTATATATCCAATCCCGAACCCCGGTTCAATTAATGTTATGAATACGAGTACATACTCGTAGCAAGTGTTTCTGCATATAATATATATAGTGTTTCTAAAATAAAATCTAAATAGACAAAGCGCTGCAGTCAAAAAGAATCCTTTAGACTCATGATAATATATATGGTCTCATTGCCATCGTTCTCTCTTTTACTATTAAGTCTGTTTTAAAAATTGAATTCAATTCAAATTGAATTAATTCATACCACGATTTAAGTAGTAGTAGCGGTTAGATATGTGGATGTGGTAATACTCTCAATTAAAGGCGAAAATCAACAGGATCTTCTCCTAATGAATTCAGGAACCCCAGGGTATTTAGGTCTTAGGTATATGATACGTATAAGTCCCTAATTCTGACAATTTAAAAAGTTTTTTTGGGTGGCACACGCGCGTGTCGGTATTTTACAAGAAACTATTTCTATGTATGCAATACCTACTAAATTTTCGATATTTCAGCATCGCGAACCAACTTGTACGATTAGTGGGATCCACGTCAAACCTCCGACCAGTTCTAGAAGCTCTATATCATAGAATGTTACTATACCCACCCGTATCACACCGAGTTGAACCGTTGAGGAGTACGAGAGAACTGCTACAGAATCCAAAAAGACTTTGTCAATTGGTGCTGCTTAAGAAAGTCGATCATCATGAACGGCACAGTGATGATATGGCGATAATTCGACTGTAAGTACCTAATTTTATTTTCAGACTAGCAGCGCCCCGCGGTTTCACCCGCGTAAGTCCCGATCCTGTGGGAATATCGGGATAAAAATATATAAATAGCCTATATGTTAATCCAGGTCTCCAGCTATCTACATACCAAGTTTCATCGCAATCGGTTCAGTAGGTCTGCCGTGAAAGAGTAACAAACATCCATACTCACAAACTTTCACGTTTATAATATTAGTAGGATATGTTTGTCTGGAACCACTTAAAGGGTTTTTGAAATATAAATACTTTATTTAATCTATAAAATTTTACTACTACTTATTATAAATGGTATAGTTTGGATTAATGAAATAAAGATATTGAATTTGAATTTAAAATTTGTATCAATATACGAACGACGAAACACTAAGAAAATATTCACTTCGACTTATTGTGTAGGATCATGGACGGCATAGAAGAATGCGGCCGTAGCGGTAATCCAGAAGTGGTAGCTGCCGCTGTGGAGTGCGTAGTCTCTCTACTGGATGCCCTAGAGAAGCTGTGTACAGGTTCTGTCGAATACTTGAGTCCTGAGCTAGCCTCGCTAATATTAGTGCACTGGCCGAAGCTGCACGATGCTGATTACACTGGTCCACTCACTTATCAAACGTTGGCTAGACTACCTAGTCCTTACAGGTAAGATACACCTATACAACGAAACATGTTAAACGCTTTCCACACGAGTATGGTGTCACTAGCACTTGCAAAAACTATGAAGCTCTGACGTGGACTCTAGGGTGAGAAAAAAAAAAAACATATTATATTATAATAATTTATTTCGACAAAAAAAATACACATCAGACGAGAAATAAAAAAAAAACAATCACATGAAGAAAGGATGTCTCCCGACTGCACCGAAATGGGAATTAAGTGGAGTGGGTGGAGATTAGGGTTTCTGGTTTTCATATACTGATATACTGAAAGAAGTTCCTACCACTGACCATCCACTTATACATTTGCTATCAGGTAAGTCTAAAAAAAAAACAAAGAAATTTGTAAAAGAAATCGAAGCCATCGTTTTTCGGAAAAAGTAGGTAAAGTTGTTATTCATACATTTTAATTATGTTTTATTTCTCGAGGCACGGGAATTCTCGACCAGGATTTCTAGAGTTTCTCGACAAATTGTGAAATTGAAAACACGATGTTACTTTTTAAATTTTTGCTTTATTACAAATTAGATTGATAGATGAAATCAATAAATCAATTGGTAAATTTTTAGCTATCCAAATTGCACTTATTAACTAACAAACCAACAACAAATAATAAATTAAACAAACTATAGATACTCGGCTGGTCTATATAAAAAGTAAAGAGTAGGATAGTCCAGTTTCCAAATGTAACAAGTCTTTAATTGAATTTTTTTTTATCAAATCAAAATCAAATCGAAATCAAATTTTAGGTTTTTCCTTATAAAAGATCAGAAATACAAGAGCTCTTGTAATTCTGATCTTTTATAAGGAAAAACCTAAAATTTGATTTCGATTTAGCAGCAGTACACACATAATATATTTTTTTTTTTTTTATGGTATAGGGGCAAACGAGCAGACGGGTCACCTGATGGTAAATGACTACCGCCGCCCATGGGCACCTGTAACTCAAGAGTCACAAGTGCGTTGCCGCCCTTAAGGTGGGAGTAGGTTCACCAACAATTACTTACACAAAGAAACACTTACAATATAATATATGCAATAATAAGAATACAGTGTAGCAATTACTTAAAGGTAATCAAAACACTACTTGTTTATTATGTTTATTTTGATGAGAGGGAATGGTCAGTCGCATTGGAATGTCAACGGCAATACTTGCTGAACATAGAAAAATCAAAATCACTCGCTTTTATTTGTTATGCTCAGATGTGCATATATGTATATGTAAAGAGATGAAAAAAATGTGCTAAAGTGTTATATAACTTTTACTTCAAGGACTTTCATTGCTCGCTCTAAAATGGTGACTCTTATAGGTTAGGACAGTTCGTCCACATTGATCACTCCATAAGTTTTCTTAACTCAACTCAGACTCGGTCTTATTAGTTGTAATTAAAGATAATGTCGTTTATTTTTTTCTTCTAAACTTTTAAAATTAAGTCTGTTAATAAAACATAGGTACTTTTGAATATGGAAATTTCAGAGATGTGGTAGCTGTTTTACAAAATAACGAAACAAAGGAGCACGACTCATCAGATACGTCGGGTCCAGAGAACGTGAGTTCGGGAAGTGATGGCGAAGCGGATTCTGACGCAGATAACGTGTTCCTGCCAACGCGAGCTAACAACCCCACATCCATCAATAGTGATGGATCTAACATAAACAATAAATCTAGGGCTGTGCCTAAGACGTTAAATCTGGGAAGGTAAATAAACCGCATTTACCTACTGTCATTTATTAGGAAACTTTTGTCCGTGGCTTAACTCGGGCCAATGTAGATTTTTTCAATAAAATTTAGGTTCCCCTTTGTGAATAGTACTAATTTTTTTATGTTTGTTGTTGTTGTTTTGTTTTGTGTTGTTGTTGAGTAGTTAAGACGCGAAAGCGTAACAAAACTCACATTCGCATTCATAAAATTAATTAGGATTAAAAAGTTCTTTAAAAACACTTACTAACATTTTTTTTTAAATTTTTACCAACTTTTGCAAGTCATAGTATCAGCTCGTGTTTGTTCAAAATAAAGAATTATGATTAACTAGGTTTTCTTTTACCAGGTGCACCATAACTGAATGCAATGTGGATCTAGAAAGGCATAACGCAAGACAATTCGTCAAGACGCTGCAAAATTCTTTGCTACCAAAGTTATTGAATCTCCGAACTTGCATTGAGGTAACTATTCTATTCTATTCATTTATTAAATGCAATATTTTAGACGTTTCTTGAACTAAATACTATCTGATTGTATCATTAATTCTTTTAAAACAGATATTACTTTAAGGTACATTACAATTGTATTATCTAAAAATTTTTCAAAAGGTGGATGAAGCCATGCAAGAATTTGCATCGAAATGTTGCCAACACAATGCAGCCCAACCGCCGGCCACCGCTTGCATCATGAACGCTGACGGCGTGTATCTCGCCACGTACGCAGCCTTACTGCTCACTCTCAAACAGCGCAGGACTAATTACTATAACCAACCAACCGTAAGGAAAACAGAAATTCTATATATTAATACGTGAATAGAATTCTTTGTACGCATTTTTAAGAAAATTTCACGAACCAAGAAATGAAAGAAAGAAAGAAAAGAAATTTAGAATACTTAAAGTTTATGTAGGTATAGAAGATGTGCAGAAAGCTAAATTTTTTAAGCAATATGTGTAACAAATTTAAAAATTTTGTGAAGCTACACACATGTTGACCTGTCATAGCACGTAAGTATATACAATGACAGTTCAAGTTATACTGGCCACTAAATTAATTATGGTCGAAATACGACCACCAGGCTCTAGTATTAATTTATAAATCTCTGTGTAGGTTTACTAATATAATAAAGCTGAAGAGTTTATTTTTAATCTTTTGAACTTGATCTCTTGAACTATGTCTTTAGAAACTCTTTCTGCGTTTGATAGCCTAATTCTCGAGGATGGTGGATGGTTATAAGCTATTTAACATGATCGGTAATTTCGCTCTTTCCATAGGTATGTCCCTACTGGTAGAAATACGAGTAGTATCTTATTTTGGTAGATTTTTTTCCTTAGTTTTATTGTGTACCTAATGGAATAGGCGTTTGTCTTCTGACTCACCTAATAGAAAGTGACGATGAAGACCAAGATGGTACATGCCTTTCCAAGAAAAACCTATTCACTCTACTCTTGAACGGTCCAGGATTAATGTTGAATATTTTTTGTAAAGGAAGTTCTGATTATTTTTTGGCAGAAAGTCCAAGTATCTCTGACAGAAGATGAGTTCGTAGAAGAAGTTCAAGGCAGTGGAGTATTAGTATATTTATCAGCAACTTGGTTACGGGAACTTTACCAGCAAGTTCTCGCCACTGATATACTGAAAGAAGTTCCTACGACTGACCATCCACTTATACATTTGCTATCAGGTAAGTCTAAAAAAAAAACAAAGAAACTTGTAAAAGAAATCGAAGCCATCGTTTTTCGGAAAAAGTAGTTAAAGTTGTTATTCATACATTTTAATTAAAATTCGTTGGGTTGGTTACACAATTGTGGTGTCCAGCCTGGCCGTTGCGATTTATGGGTTGGGTACCATTTGTGGCTGGCCGTTGCGACTTAGCAAGCAAACTGGCAAGAATAAAGACGGTAACATTTATTCACCTGCGCTTTTCTCGGTTGCGAATCATACATTGTAGAGAAATGATAATCGTTCTATAGTATCGCATAGTTCTATGAAAATAGATCGTTGTGAAACCTTATTTCACTTTTTATGATGCCCCTAGTCTGTAACCAATTAACCATGCATCAATTATGTTAATAATATTTTACAGATCTCGGTGGATTGGACCAAAGCCCAGTTATGTCAGACTGGCAGAAATTGAAAGAGGTATCTTTATTATACAACACCACCAACGATTCCCCTCAATATCAAGCCTGCTTACGTTGGGCCAGAAGGTAAAGTCATTCATTTATAATTTCAGAGAGTTCCTCGTTTTATATCTGACTTCCTATAACTTAGGCTCCAGGTCTCCAGGTTTAATAAACTTAAATTAATTCGATTCTGACAACACCGCTTTGTCGATAATTCCTACGCCAGAAAAAGGCTCCAAAGGTCCACTCAATGGTTTTAATTTGTCTTCGACTTCACATTAGTTGGAACTAAAAGTATTGTTCTTGCAATTTTTTTTTAAACTGTATATGTAGGGCTACACTAAATACCTATTATTTTTTTTAAGGATCCTGACGTGCATTTGGGACTCAATGGTAACAGTCTTAAGTGTTCCGTTAACTGGATATAGAAACAGAAAACAAAAACTGCATGGAATGATATCAAAGAAAATCAATACTTTTGGAAAAAGGAAGCGCATCGCTTGGGAGGGATTAACTATTCAGTGCCTTGAAGGACTCCACAAGGTGAAAATACATAAAATAGATAAACATATATAAAAATGATAGTTGTTTTGAGTAAATAATGTTTAGTTAGTAAATAACATGACTGAGACTGTAATAAAAAACTATGAATATTAATTTTATCCTAGAGTTGTTTCGCCTTTGGCCTAGACCTATTGATTATAATAATGTTACACTTTGATTAGATTATTTTTTTAAACCGCTTAGCTTACTTGCAATAGACAACTACGATTTATAATACAAAATAATATTATACAAGTGGAACATGATTGAGGTTTTTTTAGTTTCTATAAAATCTGAGGTAAATGTTTTATTATATTGTAGGCAGCTAGAGTGAGCAATACATTGAGTTTACAAGCGCGATGTAGCAGCATACTGGCTTTGCTGGCCAATTCTGCAATATCACAACCACCTAATGGGAAGATATTATCTACACATGCACTGTCCTTAGACATTTTAATTACAGGTGAGATGTTTATTAAAATTAATTATTTTATTACAAATTTAGTTTAATTTACTCGTTATAGACTCAAAATAAAATAATTTTGGGACGGATTAATCTCTCTCTTCTATCGCGTAACTCTTATCTGTTCCGACGACACCGCAATGTTGACTGTTTAAACGATTAATTAATCCGTATATTTAATTACCAGTAAGTTATGTGCCTATTACTCTATTCTTGTGAACAAATAAACCTAGGGTGGGTGCTAATAACTCAATGATTTCGATATGTACGGATGACGCTATGCAGCGCGTGAGTGAGCACCGAAATAACGTGCGGCCTGACCGGCGCACGGCAGCCCATTGAATTTTGGCACGATTAGTCGGCCTCGCCATGTACTTGTAGCTTTATACCTACACTGCAGAGTGGACCTGGCCTGACTTGGGGCTGACATCCTTGTATGTAGAATAACTTGACATTATGTTGTTCTAAATTGCGTTTTATCGTTTATTTCCTTAGGTGGTTTGGAACTCGGATCAAAAGCACCTGAATGTTGGGAGCATATATTCGCTGCCTGTCAATATGTTTCCAGCTTTGAGCATTCTCTGTTCGGCCAGCAAGGCAATAACGCTACACCAATAGTGACCATGCAGACTGGTAGGAACAAAACAGTGTCGATACTGCAAGCAGACGCGAAGTTAGGATTGGATGGAAAAGACGATGAGACCTGGTAAGATGTGCGTCTTAAAACTAATAATATTGTTAATGACCTGTTTTGTGTTGAACATATCCTGCAGATAAATTGTCTTTTTCAGTGTGGACGTCTTCAATTTCTTACAGCCAGTACTTGAAAATAATTTGACCAACGATATGTCAGTCGCAAAAATTGTAGAAGCCTGTCGACAAGAGGTATGGTTTTTAGTAGATTATTCCAAAACATTATTATATTTATATAATTTGTTGTATACGAGTTATGTATCTTTAGGTAAAGGTAAGGTAGGAAGAAACGCTAAAGTTGTAAATACTTAAACTGTATGTACAACAACTTAAGTATTAGTTAAATTTCCGTAATATATGTTTTATTTTGACTTCATATAAATGACAAATAACGATTTTTATAACGACAATACGGGACAACTCAGATTGAGAGCATGTTCTTTGCAGTCACTCACACATATCATAAAACACGTCTGCTCGAGCAGTCGCGCGTATGCTTAAACAGCCTCGCCCATGCTCGAGCAGTCACGCTTAGGGTCGAGCAGTCGCGAATATTTGGAAGGCGAGTATCTGTCGCGTGTGTATTCGTTCAAGCTCGCGTAGTCGCGAGGAGGATGTTCGAACTTCGAAGGCACGTCGCATTCCGGACTACATTATAATACTTGCATACGATTTTCAGTTAATGTTAATGGAATAAGGTTAATATTTCATTACACATTATAAAAGTGCTCGAGTATTTTACAGCTCAATCTGAGTTGACCTTAAGATTAATCAATTCAAATAATATTTATAATATCACACATAATTTTTTCAATAGGTAAAGTACCTGCCTTTTTAAGGAAATAAACGTTTACGAAGGATTGTAAAAAAAAATACATTTTCTTTTGATGCCATTGCTATTGAAGTCATTTCTTGTATTTTGATTTTTGTTTCTTCTTGTTTATTTTTGTGAAAAACCCACGTCATCTCGCTGTGCTCCACTTGTCATAAGTACGTTGCTACTGGTACTATTATGTATTCTGTGACGTTGCGGAGAGAACAGCAACATTAGCAATAGAAAAGATTAAAGTCTATTAATATTTGACTAGGGTGGCAACGTGATTAGTGGCGCAGGCGCTGCGCGTGTGTGTTGCGCGCTGTCGGCGGCTTCAGACGCGCTGTTCTCGCGCCTCGCCGCCACCACCACGCTGCCAGCGCTCAGCGCCGCCCTGCAGAGACTCGTAGCGCACCATCACCGACTGGTTCAAATCTCATCAACTTATCAATGAGCAACTTGTTTAGTTGTATAGATATATAGTGATATAGTACTAGCTTTTGACCGCGGCTTGGCTTGCGTTAATGTAAATTTTGTCAATCAATTCAGGTACCTCTCGGGAACAATACTTTTTTTTCTGAACGAAGTGTTCCTTTTCTGTACCTCTGGCAACGTGTGTACAAAATAAAGTAATTAAACATTTCAAAACATTATCATAATAACTTTCAGACTTAATCGAAAATTTTTATTACAGAATATTAATTACTTTTTTTATCCTTTTACGAGTTGATTTTTTTTTAATCCTCGCTTAGCTGAAGCCTCCGTCCCTTCGAAGAATCTATCTATCGAATTTCAAGTTTGTACTATTTACACTTTCTGAGATTTCTTGTTTAAGCAGTGAGTGATACTTGGATTTTATACATATCGATGTATAACGAAAATATAGATTATTACACAACTGGAAGGAAAAAAGTTAAACTGTAAAAACATAACGATCAATATCTTCCACTGCAGCTGTTCTCCACGTGGGAACAAGACGTAGCGAACAACAACATGTGGTGGTGGAGGCGCGGCGCGGGCGTGGGCGCGGCGCGTGGCGGCGGCGGCGGTGAGGCGGCGCGCGCGCTGTGCCGCGCCGGGGACGTGGCGCTGCGCTGCCTGAGGGCCGCGAGGCCGCTGGCACACCGCATGGGAATATGGACCGTCATAGGACCACATTTCATGCAGGTATACGCTTATTACACATTAGCTGTGTTTCGATATCTTTTTTGGGTAGTGTTAGGTTGTCGCAGTTTTTTGATCAAAAGTCCCAAGACTTCTACAGCAATATATTTATCGAACAACATGGCACATAGATATATTATAATTAAACTTAAAAAAATGTCTTGAATTTTTATATGATATACGAAGAAATTTTTTCCTCGACCTTATATTTTATCATGTTGATAAACTTCTTCTTTTTATATTTGTGAATGATGCCTTTTACGATTTTTATCTTTTCTAACAATTCAGCGCTACTTTTTCTGTGTAATGTTTATATGTTTCTCTAGGCAGCCTGTCACAAAGACATCCAGATCGCAAGTCTGGCAATACAATGTCTACACGATTGCGCAACAGCGTTGCTGAACCAACAGGTAGAACTGCCGCATTTTCACTTTAATGAAGCGTTGTTGAAACCCTTCGAGAACCTTCTGTGCCTAGAACTTTGTGATGATGACATACAGGTACTAAAAATTATTACTACTATTGGGCCCTTTATTAAAAACTTTTCAGTATGAGGCGATAGCTTTTAAAAAAAAATTATATACATACTTAAAAAATAATATTGTTTTCAGGAACAAATCATATCATGCATTTGCGAATTCGTTGAGACCAACAGAATGGAAATAAGATCTGGATGGCGACCACTGTTTAATACACTACGAGCTGCTAACAATTCTAATCAATACTCGGCTATTTTAGAAATATTCAAAGTATACTTAAGTACGGATAATACACTAGTTTTTGCTAATGCTGCATTAGATTGTATACTATGCCTCTTAAGTCATATCAAAGGACTCCATTATGAAGACGTGCAAGCTACTGAAGTGAAGCCAAAGAAAGCTACGTCCCCGGTCCAACCAAAACCAAGCCTGAGTCTCAAATTTTCCAAAAACAGTAAGTTTATTCCACTCAGCGAGGAAAAATCTGAAAAAGTTATAGTAGATATGTGCAGAGAAGCTTTATATCATCTAGAAAGCTGTGCAGATATCTTGACCATGATGTATAATATGCCTAAATGTCCTATCTTTAATACCGGGAACCGAATTAAAGGTGACATGCCTTTATGTGTCGTTGACCCTATAATACCAAGCGGATCCTTAGATATCACAAAATTTATTACAAATGAACACTATGAAGAAGATTTAATTTCCTATAGAAAGTTATCCACAAGTCTTCCTCCTTCAAACACAACTAACAACTGCCTCTTGAAACTTGATAAGCCTAGCAACATATTGAAAGTATGGTATGTACTTATTGAAGGATTAATCTCGGCTACTGTGGTATGTTCTAAGAAAAATCAACCAGCAGCTATGGAAACTTTATTCAAGTTACTAAGAAATATAGTCGATGTACCTGGCACGCACTTTGGTCTTCACTGCATAAATCATCTTCTTCTGCCAACAGTACAGAACTGGCTGCGTCAAATAGCTAACGTCAATACACATTGGGACAGTGTAATGCCGAATTTCAAACAATGTTGTGGCATGACCACTGACACGATAGTTATTTACTTACATCATTTACAAGCCATAAATGTGGAAAGGTCCACAGTTGTAGAAAAGGATGAAGAAGAAATAGAACCCATCGAAAGTCCAGAAGCTACATTCGCTTTGAAGCAGATCATGCTGATTTTAGTGGAATGTATTGCTCAACCGCAAGAACCCATAGCTCGATTAGGAGCGTCATGTATAAGGCATATTATTCTGACATCAGGCCACCTATTGACTGATAACCAATGGGAAATCGTTTGCACAAGTCTTCACAGAGCTTGTAACGTAAGCTTGACACCTCTCAAGCAACTGACTTATGCATTCAAAGAAAATTCAAATAGTTTCTATGGGGATCTAGCTATTGTTAAAGTAGCTGCAAGGCGAGATTGTTCAGTAAATGATAATGTAAGACTCCATGCAATGGCGCAACAAGTATTTCTAACAGAACAAATGAAAGGCGAGGGCCATGTTAAAGTTACGCCCAAGAATTCATCTCAGAACTTAATGCTAATTGATGATAGAAGCTACATATTTTTAATCTATCTTCAAGAGTCAATCAATTCTCTGAATCCAGAGTTCTATACTTGTAGAATACCTCACAGGGGGTTGGTTGTTGGATTATTGGCGCATCAAATACTCATTCAAATCATTGCAACGGTCCTCATACAAGCTTCGTCAGACGTATTTCAAGGCATTAACGGTATTTTGCTAGAAAGTTTGAAAACAGCCTCTAACGTTTGCAATTACAAATTCTTCCTAAACTGTGACAATACGGATTTGTTGTTAAAAGCATTAGAATTGTCATTCACAAGGGCATTGCAATTTGATTCAAGGCCTGGTTTAAAGTTCCTCGTACAAAAAGTGTCCAATTTAGATCATGCTGCAAATTTATATAAGCAAACTACTTCATCTTGGCTTATTAAAATAATAGCTTTAACTGAAATATTTTTTAGCAGTATTCACAGATTTAAATTAAAATCAACAGATATTTCTATTATCCTACACAATTACACAACCACCCTAAACATGACGCTAGAATACGACCAATTTGTTACAAAAATTTTTGATTTGAAAAATACTTGGGAGTTGCTGTGTCACAATTATGTAAAACACATGATTAGCGTATCAGATTTCGATGATCATGAATTTAAAGATAGGATATCTTCTAGTTCAGTGGAAAGTAATTCGTCAACTCATTACGAACAATTTTGTACAGAAGAACCAGAAAAAAATGATGAACCACTAGTTATTAACAGTAAATTTTCCGATGCTAATGAAGATACCGTGGATAAACCAAAACCGTTTACGTTTGCCGATTTTAAAGCAAACAGTCAAAGATCATTAACTGTGGAGGTTCACAGTGAAAAATCGGTTATTGTAGAAACGGAAAATACCGAGTCTCCTGAAACGGATGCCAAAGACGATTCCTTAGAGACAAACATTGACAAACCTGTGACTATAAAAACTACTCAAGAATTGGAACGTACCAAGGATAATAATTCAGTCAGACAAAAGAAAGGGAGCGTTACAGATGTTATAGATAATCACATGGATACTCGTAAAGTTAATATTACGATATGTGATGGACCAACGTTTGAAAAGACTAAAAATATTGAACCATTGTTGCCACCGCAACCTGTGCCACCTGAAATCGAACAGCAAAGAACTTTGAGTATTAATAAGGTAAAGTTCGTGATAAATTACAATATTTATATATTTTGCTGATGAAGGTGGTCAAATAAAATACTATAATCTGTGTTTATTTTCCAGGATACGGAAGTGCAGCGACATTGTTTCCAGAATATTTTAATGGCTTACTTAGAATTAGTATTGACTTTTTCGTTAGAAAGATTCCAACTTATACATCCAGTATTACAAAGTGGATTCGTACAACTTGCTAAGACAGTAACGGATCCTCAACTACTCGATAGAATTAATATATTTTTCGATAAAAAAGACTTATCTGAACTTAATTATAAGTGATCAATTATTGTGATAGTATAAATTTCACATTATAATATTATATTCCTGGATTGTTCAGTGTAACGTGCAAAATAAAATAATATTATTATGAGCAAAGTTTTATTTTAATAATCTTTATACTCGTAAACAATATAATCTCAAAATTGCTAAACATCTAAAAAGTAATAACAAAGTAATAATAAATTGTAATACATATTTGGTTTAGGGACTATGCGTACTTTATAAAAATGTCTTTTGTAAAAATTATATAAAAATGCTAGTTGCAGTCTATCGTATTTTATTTTCAAAATTAAAGACTCTCATAATCACATTATATCTATAATGGCACAACGAACTCACGTCATGGTCACGATCAAATACTTCGTAACTGATTTTAAAGCAAACCAAAGCATAATTTTTGTAATTTTCGTTTACGTTGCTAATGATGGTACTATAATTAATATTTACAATAATTTCCCATATGTACAAAATACCTAATACACCATTGGTTTCAGTTTCTATCTTAAAATGTAATTGCTTAAGTAGACTATTAAACCGAATAATAATGTTGACATAGATGCACTTATACTACTTGTACCTTGCGTTGGATACGTATGAACAGTCAACGCATATGACAGAGAACTTAAACCTAGATCACTAGATATCAATACACTCTCCTTGTTAATCATATCTGCTATCTTTTCAGCCTCTAGAATGCATACTTTAAGTTGTAAATCTGTGGGATTGTCTAACATAGTTTCAACTATAACAAATATTTCCATCTCTATTGTTAGGTAACCTCTTAAAGCACATTCAGCTATCTTAACATGTTTTTCGAGCGCTCTTAAAATATTATTAAGATTAATAACACTTGCTGAAATATTTGTTCCGTATAAAGCTCGGTCGATTTGTTTCTTAGAATAAAGGATTCTGATAGCGCCACCACATTTTGGGCAGCAAGCACCAGGGGCAGTAAATCCTAGACAATTTGGTTTCTTGAGCTTTGGGCAAATAATCCTGTCAAAGGTACACTTTGGTTCCATGAGGTCAGAAATGGGTCCTACAGCTAGACAAGGGCCTGAGTAATCTACACTCACGTATTCAGCCCAAGCGGCACATTCCGAGATGTAGGTAACTCCATTGACACCGCATACCGTTCCGGCCTGGAACGAATAGATTAAGATAAGCCTACATATATCGTCTAATAATAAACACACAGTTTTTTACCACACCTCTAAAGTTTCTGCATTTATTTTGGAGTTTGAAATTAAATGCTTCATAAAGTAATTAGGTGTTGATAGGGTTAGTACAATTTATTAATTTGGATGTTTTACTTTTTTAGGAATACAGAATTGAAGATCCGATTAGTATAAGTGTCAAAAGCATTATAATATGTTGACTACGATATAAATATTCTCTATAAATTGTATAAACTTACGGAAGAGCATCCGTCGAGACAAACGCCCCAGTAGGCAAACTTCCTGCCGCTCATGACAAGATGGCAGGGGTTGCTGTGAGTTCGACCATCTGTGTCACACACGGCCATCGGTGGTTGAGAGTTGCAGTTCACAGTGCTTACTGTCATGAAATAGATACAAAAGAGATAGAGAGCCCACATGATAAAAAAATGATTAAAATTTTAATTTCAAATTTCCGACCTCTGGCTCCGCAGTTAGAATCATTAACCAGTCTATAATATGTTAGAGTATTGTTTACTAATCAACGCTATATTTTATGTTTGACTATGTATTTTAAAAAATGGTTTGTATGTTCTGGACGGGGGCTTTAGTTATTTTGCACTAATCGAAAGGTTTTGCATAATCAGCGATGTCAATAACCTGGGGGTTTATTTTCTATTTAGACGCCATCTATGACACAAACGAATAAAAATAGAGTCGATTTTACAATAACGTGTAAAAAACTCTTTCAATTAAAGCAAAGTGTCTTACCACAGAAGTGTTGAGGACACGAAGTCTGCAATTTGGACAAACACACGGTGTGTGCTGGGACACACGCATGTCGCCGGCCACAGTTGACACGTGCGCACGCGCCTCCGTTTCCGAATTCTATTTCACCGTCGGAAGCGCCTGCACATCTGTACACAAGGACGTTAAATGTTGTAAACGAAAAAGAATTGACGCTGAAATAGTGGAATTCATTGAATGTTGTTAGGATCTCATTTCATGTTATAAAACTACTTTTAACTTTAAAAGTTCTACTAAAATTACTTATTATGTAGGTACATACATACATAGCCAATCCACGTTTCAGTCGTTGTTATTAACCAATAACACGTGACCTATAGTAAAATCTATTATTTGAACGCTGTTCTTAGTACTGTTCTTTCTGTGTAATTCTGGGTTATGGCATGGTACCTCAGGGTCTTTTCGTGCCGTTTCTGCTGACGCAAAGTACGTGTCTCATTAATTTACAGTTTTGAGATTTATCCGTCTCTAGAATAGAAACTCTATCAAGAGTTTCTTGCTATAATATTACAACTGAAAGGTTTTGAAACAACTTGTGAGTCCATTCTTTACGACAAACATCCACACATTAATAATATAGAGCCGACTATCTATAAGATGGAATGACGATCTGAGGAAGGTAGCTGGAATAGATTAGATGCGGAAGGTGGAGGATCGGCAGTGGACGGCAATAGCTATAAGTCGAGTGAAGCGGTTACTTGGCGAGACAGGCGTTGGGGTACTGGCGGTGGTGCGCGTGCACGGGCAGGTGGTGCGGCGGGCAGTAGCAGGGCAGCGCCGCGCCGCGCCCGCACGCGCGCCGCGCGCACACGCGCTCGCCGCTGCGACACGCGCACGCGTTGCACTCCAAGTAGTACTTCTCTCCTACGTACACACAAGGCGAGGACTCTGGTCAGGTTAGACGATAGATTGTAAAGGTACACTGAACATATAATTGCACTATATACTCGTACTTTTTAAGTTCAGTACCCTCCTGTAACATGTAAACTGAATTGACAAAACCGCATTTCTGACCAATGGTGAACGGTTACCAATGACGATAAACACTCACAACATCAGCTAATAGTTTCACTTGTGGAATGTTATCCTTCTCTCCTTCGATCAAATGTACCACGATCAAAGCCTTCCTCCAAAAAAGATACTACCAACATTGGCTTTGACTCTCGAATATTATTAGTTAGTCTGAAGTATTGATATTTTTTACACGTTCCTCGAGGTTCAAAGTTAGGGACTGATTTTTCGATAAACAAATACGATGCAATATCTTAGATGCAGACTAATTTGAAGTACGCAACCAGTTAAAAATTTTGAAGTACTTACAAATAAAAATATTTTTTTCTAACAGAAGCAGAAGCTTACGAAAACTTAGGTAAATAACAGAAACAAAGTAGTAGTAACTACGAGTGGTTAAGCAGAATCCCTGAATTGAATTTCCAATATGAAGAAGCAATGAACGCACAGGCTAAAAAGAAATATAATTAATATGCAAATCTGAAGAGAGATTTTAGAAAATGTATTAAAATAAAAAATAAGGGAAAAGAAAAAATATTAGGAAATACTAGGAAGGCTACAGAAACCTACCTTGCATTACTTCTCGATCATGCAGCTGACAGTTTTCCACCTCAACGCAAGGCAATGGCTGACAATCAATTAGCCCTTTATTACTGCACCGACAGATCTTGAAACAGGCCTTCTGAAGTGAAGATAACATTGGTACTCGTACCCAAGACCCTATAGGAACCATTTGAGAAGCATTGTCCCCTGTAACAGTAAGAGTTTATTGGGTGAAATTAAAAAGAGGTCACAGAAGGGATTACCTACTGAAAATAAGTACGAATCTTTACTTACCAAGCGGACATCCATCAACACAGTAGTACCTTTGACAGTTGCCACCGTGCAGACAGTTTCTATTGATGATACATAACTGCGACGTGTTACACGGGGACCCAGTACACGGTGACGTCACTACTTCTTTTGCAGATAGCAGCGGAGGTTCAGTACCTTATAATAATAATGGAATAACAAATTAAATTTTGGATGAGTATTAACGGTCACTGTGTTACAATCGATATAAAAAAGTATCAGTTTCTAAAGCAGAAGGGACCTGTTTGTAGTATTAAGTAAGGTAGTTACTATGTGCCATGTAGTGCTGCAGCGGCACGCAGGGCGCGCTGTCCGCGGCGGGCGTGAGGCGCGCGCACAGCGCCCGCGCCGTGAGCGCGTGCGGCGCGCGCGCCCACTCCACGCACGACGACACCACGCGCGCGCACTCGTCGGCGCACAGCAGGCTGCTGTGGCCCTGCAACAACGCTTGTCACGTCACTTACACTCGTAAAGAAAGTTAGCCGAAAACTATTATTCCGTGTACTTACTACCAAAAGTCGCTTACCTTAGCGGTGCAAGGTTTGACATGTAGAGCGCAGGCAACACTTTTCCAAATGTCAATTGGACACAAGGTTGAATTTTTTAGCGGTAATTCCATACCCGATATTAGCAAAACTCTGGAACAAAATATTTCCTCAAAAGTTAAATACCTATTTTACAAACTTCTTACTAAACTTTGTCTTTGCGAGAATATAAAATACCATCTTTTGATTTTTTATAAAACTAAGAAAAATATTTCCTTTTTTAACCCCCAACACAAAAAGAGGGGTGTTATAAGTTTGATGTGTTTGTGTATCTGTGTGTCTGTATGTAGCGTCGTAGCTCCAAAACGAATGAACCGATTTAAGTTCGTTTTTGTTTGAAAGGTAACTTAATCGAGAGTCTTAGATCTAATTCAAGAAAATCTGTTCAGACGTTCGAAGATCATCAGTTTTTTCTAATCGTTGAAGGGATTTTTGAGTCGGGACAGTTTTAAAATTTAAATTTAATTTTATTTTACACCTTTATTAATATTTATTTCATTTAGTTAATAATCTTACCCACTTCCCTTTTGCTCAGCCACAGCTAAATGTGCTTCAAGGTCAGCCTGCGCCGTACACGATCGAAACAAAGTAGTCGGCCTATTGTTCAGTTGACTGCAATATGTTAAACCCGCGCAGCCTAGCGAACAGGGAGCGTCCACTGAAAAGACCAAATAAGTCCTGTTCAAAAGTTAACATTTTACCCATGCTTCGTGCCGACTTACTCTCGTAAGTCCGTCCCATCCGTCCCATCATAAATTATTGTATGAAGGCGTGATCGTCAAGCGGTATCGGATAGTCTCAGTTCTCAAGCAGAACCAAGTTACATCCTTTCTATACAATTTGCATGGAGGAGGTTGAGTAAAATTATTGAAAGTTTAAATTTTGGACAGGTGAACATTTATATTTTTATTTATGTACCTAAATTAAATACACTTTTGTTTATATTTAATTGGAGTTTATTTTTACACGTTCCCTATCTGCTTCTCTCTACAAAAATCTGATTACAATTCATCTGACTGGACAAACAAGGTATTTTCTAATACAAACAAGTTATTTTGCCCAGACACAAGTCATTTGAGACATTAATAATGATTGTTATATTGTTTAACAATCATTATTAATGTCTCAAATGACTGTGTGAAATGGCAATATGTTAGAAGAGTTAAAAAATATTTTTGGATGCGTTCCAATCTGAAAGTGTGTCTAGAGTAGTGAGGACGCCAATCTACCGAGCAGTACCTATTCCAGAATGCGGACAAAATGGTTGAACAATAATATTGCAGTCTTTCCGGATGATAAAAATCCAAGTACTTTACTAGCTTTTCTTATAGAAGGTACCTACTATGATCTATCTATGCGGAACGAATTTGATCCCAATCTGGCAGAAAAAATATTTTCATACTCTTGTACCTACGCTTCTTAAGATTCTTGAAACTATAACTGTTTCTTTCTTTAATATACAAAAAGTTTATCTTATATACTTGTATTTGTGTTTTTATTCTTGTCAATTAAGCCTTAAGCGTTCCCTAGACGATCATGCGGCATTACATGCGTTACGTGCTCTCATAAATGCATGACCGTTTAATTGTATTGATTGATGCGAATAACATGCAAACTACGTCCATGACATGCAAACTACGTGCTGGATGTTGATTGACAATTTCCTTTTATTTTTATAAATTTATTTATTTGTAAATCTGCCTTTGACAAAGACATTTCCATACCAGCGCAGAAGACCTCTTCACTGTAATATCTATATCTATACTGAATAACATGATTATAGCAAGCAAATTATCATGCTGCATGATAGACTCTCAATAGGTTCTTCATGCAGCATGATGATTCAGCATGTCACGCCGCATGATCGTCTACGTCGTCGCTTTACAATCAAAATTCGTTTTCACCTGGAATTATGTACATTATTATTGGCCAATAAGCATTATATGAAATATACTCGTATTTAATACTTTTACTACATAGATAAGGAAGCTTTAAGTTATCCTCTCACTTTAAACGTGCTCCAAAAGGTTTAAGTAACTAAAGATTGTATACCTGTTACGATCGCTTGTTACATCATTTATCGGCAGCACAATACACAAGCCGTTAATCAGTACAATCTATTCCAGTCAGATACCTTCATTGCAATGGAAAACGACATCAAAGCACTAGAATTCCACACATGCATATGGAAATTTAACGGTAGACATTACATGAAAAGCAATTTAAATCAGCTTAAAGTCGCTAAGCTACTCTTTGTGGGTACGTATTTGCCTGGCTCTTTTATTCAAACAACATCGGAAAGAAGATGTATCAAGTATGTCTTTCTCTCGACCCCAGCTTAAAAGAGGAGCCTTCATAATTAATGACTAAACTTACCGTCATCCATACATTCAGATAATCTGATCTCCTGAGGATCACCCAAACATTCTGAATAAAACTTTTGCCACGTATTTTGCCAGCCCGTGTTGAATGTGTCGAAGCACAATCTTCTGCAGTTTATTGTTGCTGCCTACATACGACAAATAATCAAATTTAGGCTAAAAAACATTTTATTATTATATAGATCAAAAGTCTATTTTAATCACCTTTTGACAACAATGGAGCTTTGATATGTCATGCGGGATTAAGTCTTTAGGTTCAGGCGGTGTATCTTTCTTTAAGAAACATTGCCAGAAACCATCGTGTATAACAGGCGCTCCACAGTCGTCTTCTAAAGCATCTACGATTTCTTGTAACACTTGCGTACTTCGAAGGACTCTTTCACACGTTGGTTGACATTCCTGTCTGTTGGATTCACGACAACATGGCAGATCTGAAAAAGTATAATAAAGGTATCATAACATTGTTTTGAAAGAAAATTCATACTGATCAAGGCATAGATAGGTTATTTATTGTGTTATTTGATGTCGCATCTAGTAATGTCAATCATTTGTTTCAAACATATCGTATCAATTAGGTAAAGTTTCTTTCTTTTATAGTATTTCCTGGAATCTGAAGGTATACAGATTCTGGATTGGGGCTACACGGTCCCTGGACTTTTCGTTTATATATATTTATGATAACTTTTTTATGCTCTGAAGAGGAATAACTTACATTTTAGTGTATCAGTAGAAACTACCGAATCGGTGAGGTCTCTTAGGCACCTTAACAAATCAGGGGATTCTTCACATGCTTGTAGAGCTGTAGATGTGGCTTGCAGGTCCACTCGTGATTGACCGAGACGCCACAATGCCTTTTGGCACTCGCCGTGGCATATCAATGATTGGGTCTGCGCTGCGAATGTTCAAAGGATAGAAAAACTTTACTATTATAATCATAAATACAACTATTTATGCTCATTTCGAAAACATATCTAATCTATCGTTATTTACTGTTAGTAGTAGTCTTTTTCTCAATTTTTTCTATGTATATGAATGTGGGGGTGTGTGTGTGTATATATATATATATGTATCCGTAAGTGTATATGAATGTGTGTACATATAAATAAGTCCATGACTCTCATCTAATGGAAAGTGACGTTGAAGAGATGGTACTACACCCCATTCAAGAGAAACCTATTCACTCTACTCTTGAAGGTTCCAGGATTATAATTGTCTTGGAAAAATAGGCGCAGGCAGCTCATTTCAGACCTTGGTGACTCGGACCTGAAAACAGCTGTCAAAGCGTTCAGTTCGACATTTCGGTGTTCCGACAACGAAAGAATGGCACCTCTGTCTGCGTCTAGTAGTCCGATGAAGGAATGGTGAGGGTTCAATTATATATATTGGTGCCAATTCTGTTGTTCACCACACTAAACTAAAATTTCACTAAAAATCTTTTATTTTAGTCAAGAGATATCGAACATGGTATTCTGTTGTTTCGTTGAATGAAATTTAGTTTTTATTAGGACAGCACTAAATTTGAATGTGACATAACTAAAAGTTAAGTATGAGAGTGTTGCTGCTACTTAAAAGTAAAGAATGAATGACAAAGAGTGAAAGAATAAAATCTTCTGAAACAACATTTTTAGGTTTTTGAATGCATGTTAATGTTTGTTTACGAACATTATAATTATGTACCATACAAAGTATCATATTTCCAGCTCATAGCTTAGTAAATACTGTTCTACTGAGTTCACATAGCTGGTAACCCACTGAATATCTTATTTTGTTATCTGTTTAGATAACAGCTAATAATGAGTCTGTGCAAGTGAAGCTGACATATATCCAAAATAAATATAATGAACTTATTTTTTAAAATAAATCTAAAGTTATAAATAAATAAATCAATCACGATGAAGGAGAATAATAGAAAAAAGAGTAACTTGTGAAACGCATCAACAATAACCTAGAAATGGCGAGAGGTAAGAAATTTTTCATTGTTTTATTTACCAAGTAATTTTGTTTGTTAAATTGTTTTATTATTGTACTCTTTTACGTCTTTACTGTATTTAACATTAAGACAATTTCGTTACAATATTGTTTTGTACTCGCCTTGTTGACATTTTTCACCATGTCAATTTCATTTTTTCAGGTAATTAGGCAAATCAAATCGTAAAGGAATTTCAAGCATGGTTATCGAACTAGTTCTACAAACTAAGCTGTAATGTAATAACTTCTGTAACCACTGTACAGCAATGGCAGCATGTAAGTGTTGTTTGTTGAAAGCATAAGTAATTTTTAAATAATTTGCGTATAATAATTTGATAATACTGTCTTGAAAATGTCGTGAAGAGGCGTTTGAGGATATACCGTACGTTCACGAATAAGTAAATATAAAAAATCAAAATTTATACAAAATACATGATATGGTTCGAGTATGTAAAAGGTCTCATAAGTATTTATAAGATTGATATAACTAACAGATACACAGGATACCTGATGATAAACAGTTACCATCACTATGTAAGCTTGCATAGAAAAAGGAAAAATGGACTGAGGAATCTTGAATTTTTTTTTAATGTATCATACTGCTACTTAAAGCCAATATTATGAGAGTGGTAGTGCCCAGATTGACTCTAGTACCTCCTCATATCATAATATGCTTATACTTATACCTTGTGATTTATTTTTGTCTAGATTTGGAGTTTATGGAGGGCAAAAGTGAAGACAAAGGGGCGTAACATCTATGATTCAATAAGGCCAAAGAAGAAGGACCAACTGGATCTGAGCTTACAGATATAGAGTGAAAGATACTAGATATCATAAGGACTGCCTCCATTCCAGGATTTCTTGTTGAGTTGATTATATCATGTTAAAAATTTTAGTTATTATTTGTTAATGTTGATTGTTAATTATATTAGTAATAAAAAACAAAGCTTTAATTAAAATAACATTTACTAGTAGTTTAATTTAAATGTGTTTGAATCAGTTTTTCCTGAATATGCCATGTCCGTATCAAGAAACCTGGGTCCTCTTTGCAAAATATTAGAATCATGATTCTCCTCATCCACATCATTTTCATTATCATCTGGAAATGTAGAAATACAATCATTATAATTTTGTTTTGAAAAAATTATCTAAATTAGAGTTTTATTCAATTGAAGTAATAAAAAACCATGTTAAATAGGGTGCAACATGCTAAAATGATTATTACAGTTCGCTCTGGCTGGTAATGAAGGCAGCGATAGTGATGTAGACAATGAAATTTGTTTTAAGCCGTCCATTGCACATTTCCAAATTATTTCTGACTAGCATAACAATTATTGAAGGCAAGGTTGTATGTAACGCCATATAACTACTTAGAAGTTCAGAAAATAAACAACAAAAGGTTACTGAAGCTATGCCCAAAGATGGACTGTGCCGTGCCCTTCTGAAGTAATTACCCAGATACTGCTAGTACAGAAGCTATGCCCAAGATGGACTGAGATAGCGTGCCCTTCTGAAGTAATTACCCAAATACTGCCAGTACTGAAGCTATGCCTAAAGATAGACTGTGCTAGCCTGCCCTTATGATGTAATTTTCAAAATTTAGGTAAGCGAAACCACAGGCAACAGCTAGTATAATAATAAACATTAATCTCACTCAATATAGGCACAGATAAGATCATAGGTTGCAGTAAATTTAAATTTAGGATTTACATAGGTAGGTAGTTTATTATTTTAAAGCCGGTGGAAGTATGTTAAATACAGTTAATCAATCAATTAGCCTATTGCAGTCTACTTCTGGATATAGGCCTCTCACCTGCATCCAGTCTATCCCAGCTACCTTGTTATTATTACAGTTTATTAAAGTGATTATTATAATTACTGTGGATTATACTCACAATCTGACAGTTAATACTGTAAAATCCTTTTCTATTATAAAACAGATTTCCAGGTGCAGTAGAGTGAGTTATTGGTGGTTTTGCTATTGCAATGTGTCCCATCTACTGCACCTATGGTGTTGGGCATATTGAACAATTCTTGAAAACTGAAAATTTCATCAATATCAATCAATATTACAATGTATTTACAATTTATATGTAAATCTATATGTATGGTTAAAATTGATGAGCAGGATTATAAGAAAAAAAAATACAAAATGTATTGTGTTAACTCTTCCACTATTACATCTGATGTTTTTCCAATGCACCTGCTCACAGAAGTTTGACTGAGTGCAATGAAATTATCTTGCCCTACAGAAGCTTGACAACTTCCTTGGGCAAAAAAGGGAGTGCAAATAAAGCTAGACAAATATTATATAGGAACCTACATAAGTAGATTATATGATTGCACCTCTATCTACTTACATATAAGTAGGTACACCACGTTTGTATTATGGGGAAAGTGCCATTGCATAAAAATGATTAAAAATCAAGCAAACCTTTAGATGTCTAGGGGATGAAGCCTTTATCGAGATAATTTAGTAAATTAAAAGCTTTAGATGTAGAGCCTAAAAAGTTTCTGTTAGTTTTCCTGTGCCATTTCAAAGGGATTGGAATTATTGTCTCGTACGTTTTTCTCTATTCTTTTATTCTCTCTTGATAATTTCATCAGGTCATGAATTGATGATTATTTAGTTTTAATGTAAACAGTAAGCACTCTTATTAAATAATGAATTTAAAATATACATACCTTTCTGCCAAAGCGAACAAAGCTAAAATCACATATTCGATATTCATCATATAAAAAATATACTATTAATTTACTTTTTATCCAAAAATTCAAAGATGTTTATATCACTAAAGTTAGTCGGCATGTATTTATATGTCGTCTAATTTTAGTGTGACGTTCCCAATTTTAGACAATTTTAGACATATAAAACGTACAACAGAATAGCAAATGAGTAAATTTGGACCAAGTTGAGTAACTAAACCAATTTTAGTGCTGTCAAACTAAAATTTGTTTAATCCTACGTTTTCAGAATACGAAACGTCATTAGGCAGGACTAAACTAGTTAGTGATTTTTAGTCTAGTTCAACTTCAATTATATTGACTTCGTCACTTTGGTTTTTGTAATATCCAATTCTTTTATCACTGAAATCCTTAAAAACAGAACACAACAAATGAACCAGAGATACTTATGCAGACAGAAGTAATCCTAAAAAAACTAAAAATATATGTATATTTAACTGTCCCGTCATAAAAAGGAAGTTACACATGTTAATTTATCGTTTCCTCTTTAATTTTTTACTAGACTCGTTTGAACTGAACATTGCTTTCCCAATTAGTTGCCTTGTTTATTTCTGATTGCTACAAATTGAAATTACCTTACTTGTTACTGTCAAATATTCGCAACCATTATAAATGTATATTGGGTACCTAGATTTAAAGTTAAAACAGTACAAATACCTATTAAATCATTTTGTTAATATTTTCTTATGAAAGTTACCATAACTCTAACTCCAAAGTATTTTTTTATTTTGTAAACTTGTAACTGTTCTAACTGCTGTTAGATATTATTCCGATTTAATTTGTAATGCGTCAATTAAACATAATAATTAATAAACCATTTAAATTTATGGTACGTTACCAAGTTTACTCCCTAATCGTAAGATTAATCAATCAACTGTAATCATATACTAACAACAGCATTGCTGCGCCTCCTCCTGCCGCTGCACACAGTCAAAGAAATCGATCTCATCGGATCTGCGGCATGCGCCGGCGCCGATAAGTGCGCTCTGGTTGGCGGCCATTGCACATGCGTGTCGACATGTAGTTAGTCTCCCTAAGGAACAACACGCTCGACCCCACCAGCCCGAACCTGACACCACTTCTGCTTAAAGAACAAATAAATTAGTATAATAGTCATCCCTTCTCGTCACAGGTCCATACTATGATAAACCCTTACCTTATTGTTACTTCTTTTACATAGTCAACATCTATACTTATAATAATTTAACAATATTTATAGTTAACGAATCACTTTTATGGCCCTGCCTTCCAGTCTATGCAAAATAACACTTCATCAAATACCCCATTGAACATTAAATTATTTCAATTTCTTGTGACTTGTAAACTTTGTGTTCTTCAATACACTTATGTAATTCCTATCAACCTATACGTGCATAGTCTGGTTTATATATTCTATTAAAAATTCTACACATCAATGTAAACGCTAATACAATGTGTTTACCTCTACACATGTAACAATGGAACAACTACATCCGAACATACATACTATTATGTAAAATATATAACGATCATAATGTCAAGAAATAAATTTACCTTGAATTGTCTTATTCATGCAAATCCAAAATTCAATCTGCAACAAAACAAGAGACAAAATTACAATACCTGCATACACTCCCCCGTACAGTTATTCATTGATGCCTGCCATTTGTAAATCTAAATGCTGTCTTTATTCCTCCTTTTGTCCTCCACTATTGTTTGAAGTAACTCTATACATCGGTGAACTACTTTGTGCGAAGGCAGGAAACTCTAAACCCACCCCAATTACAATACAATACGGATAGGCGGTTTATTGACGAAAATGAATGAAGATTTATTTCGAAGTGCTCGCTCAATACATGAGGCCTAAGCTGTGATTGTTTGAATGTACGGTGTCGACTTACTGCCTACGATCTCTTACACTTGATACTTCAACATAAGCCCATTACTTTATTTAATTCATGTGAATTTGGTAAATATATTTACATGTCCAGTGCAGCACTATTTATAGAGGAGGCTATAAATGCTAGATTAACAGATATCCATAATCGATGGATAATATCCATACAACATCTAAAGATTAATACATTCTCGTTTTATCATTTGCGTTGAAGGCTGACTGCTAATTCTGACGTGTTTGTCATGAATCTGCTTCCCCTAGCTAGCTAGCCAGCTCTCAATTCGATTATTCGCTTTCTCTTGTCAGCTAAAGGGCTCATTGTTGAGTTGAAAATTTCCAGAACGACAGAAACTGTGGACGCTCCGTGCGTTCACTTGTGCCAGCGGGTATCTACTAGTGAAGTGCCGGATATCCGTATCCGTAACCGTGGATATCCGAGGGAGAAAAAAGATCTGTATCCGTATCCCTTACTTTTTCGGATCTTGAACGGATCTTTTACGTTATTATATTTTATTGCGTTTACAAAATTCTAAATTTATGGTTCTAAAATTAAATATTCAATGTAGTGAGTTACTAATATTATTGTCCGTTATAAGGTACTATTTGATTATCTTTACATGTTACTCTATATCTTTACTGTTGAAACATGTCCTTTTACAGTCCTTAACGTCAACTATCGTGTCAAAAGTCACGTGTATCGGCATCAACTGAGAAAAAAACGGGAGGTCCTTATCCGTATTCGCCGATCTAGATACTAATAACCCATGTTCGTATCCGTATCCACGGATATACATTCTTAACGATCCGGCACATCACTAGTATCTACACGTCGCACGTCGCGTCGTTGGTTTTGTGTGCATCGTTGATGACAGGACAGAATTTGATTTCGAGAAAAATGTAATTCAGATTGTTCTAGTATTTTAGAAACAGCGATAGCAAAGAAAGATCGCCGGACAAATAAATGAATGGATTAAAAAGTAATGAAAAAGCAATATTTTAAAAGGAATTTGACTTTGGAATTCAAAGTCAATGAAAAACATTTTATAAGTATTTACACCAGCCACTATTGAAAATCGGCAATTTCCTAAAAAAGGAAAATTCACATGAACGTAAAACCGTAGGTACTTGTGTGTGAATTAGAGTAATACGGACTATTATGTATTCTGTGGTAATACCAACGGAATGTGAAAATTGTAGATTTTAACATCAAATAAAAATGTACATATATTTATATGATAAAGAAATATTAATATCCTTTTTCTATACATTATAGACTTTATTTACTTAAAAATTAAATATTGTCGTAAGATTCGCCATAATTTTATCAAATATTCAAACATTACACACAGTATATGAGAGCAAATGTCAGTCAATTCATAACTCTGAACAAATTAGTAGAAGATTCGTATATTTTACACACAGCCTCAACTAAGAGAACGGTGCGTCGAATTCGAACCGACTAAAACCACACGCTGATTCATCACGGCGCCTATGGCCGGAATCGACGCAAGACCTTATAAGGCCTGAAGAGGTATTATAACCAGTAGTAATGAAATTTTTGATTATTTAGACTATAGGTTTTATCGCGAGCTCATATATTTTACAAGAGAAGGAGGGGAGATTTCCCCTATCATATTTAACAAATTTTCTTCATTGTAATTTGTTAAATTGTTTAATTACTATTGCAGATAATTTATCACTTTTTGTCGTTAATAGATAATAATACTTGTAAAAACAAAGTAATAAAACTCGAATCAATAGCAATAGGTACATCATAACTTTACGATTATCCGATCTCTACTTATGAGTTATGAATATAACTCATAAGTAGAAATCGGATAATCGGATGCATATTTACCTAAAGTTATTTTTTGGATAACAAATTATGGAAGCGGCTTCTAAGTATATTTTTATTTACGAATGCAGTTGTATTGTCGCGTCGCTACTTGCGCACAAGCAAGTATAATTTGCCGTCTCACTCGCACTCTTACAAAATGCTTACATTTCCTGGGGTTTAATAGGCCCGATTTGACACTTGTTACAACGTAATAAGGTTGTTTTTGCTTCGTCAAAAATCACTGACAATAAAAGTAGGGAAAAGCAACCATTATACGTTGTAACAGAGCAAGTGCAATTTTTGTCAAACTGGGGTTTATTACATCTCACGGAGTATAGGTACACTTAAATTTGAATTTCCTGGAATCGCGGGATTCTTTCGATAAAAAAGTGCTTTCCATAATAGCCAACATCTCAACTTTAGGTAAATATGCATCCGAATATCTGATCTCTACTCATAAGTCACTTCACATTTAGCCAATCGCGGGCGTTTTCAATCACGTGGACTAACATGAAAATTTAAGACTTTTATGAATGTTTTTTTATAAAATTAATACACGCATTTTTAATGTGTTTTGTTCAATAAAGTGGTTTTAAAAAATTAAAAATGATTACTGTTACATCAGTGGTGTCGCCTTGATCAACAGGCGGCTAAGTCTGCTGGGGTTCACAGGGATTTCCTTGCTAGGTGTACCCCCTGAGGCCCTGGGCATAAGACGGAACACTGTGTGGTTTTAGTCGGGTTCGGAGTTTGACATAACACCTTACCGTTTGGCCCCGGTGAGATGACGACCCGTAGGGGTTTACACACACAAAAAAAAAAGCTAACGGCATATTAACCCATTTCTTCATTATAGTCAAATACCATATTGGGAGATTTTTATGTTTAAATTTATGTTGGTACTAATTGTTCTATGTCGGTTTTAAAATATAATTAAAAATAACTAGAAAGATAACTGAAGTGTAATACTTACTAATCGTGGCGTACAAAACCTGTAGATATTCGGTACCCATTGTTCAAACGTGGACGCATTAGACGCTATCTCTACTAGTGACATCTGAAACAAATAGATAGACCATTATTCGTTTGTCTAGTCTAATTTTATTGGCTTTTGCGAACCAGTTACACATAGACATTAATTTTACACATACTCAACCATTTTTGTTTTAATCATACGTAAGAACTTGATACGTTTACTTTTTAAATCTATAATTTTAATAATAAAATTCATCAGTTAGCCGTATTTTTGAGTAATTCCAGTCTGATCCCTTAAACTGATCACTGGCCCTATTAGTTTTAATATGTTTTTTTTTTTTATAAAAAGACAACTCCCGCATTAGAAATAATCCTGTGTCGCGGGGGGCTTCACAAACATTCAAACAATGGACACAAAGAACACCCAGGCTCGGGACAACTATTTGTGGATAACACAAAATTTTTTTGTCTCGTGTAGGATTCGAACCCACAACACTCGGCGCGGCGTAGTGGCGAGATGACCTCTTAAACCATTGCGCCGTCCGTATAGACAAAATGTTTTATTTTCTATTCCCATCGGGCCTTCCATGGAACGGATCAGAAATAAATTTTAGTAAAAATATTATTCGGGCGGATACATAAGCTATTTAACAGGTATGAATAAAAAAATTAAAATAGCCCTTCACTTAAAAATTCTTTCAACGAGCTGATGATCTTTAAACGGCTAAACAGATTTTCTTCAGTTATATATTATATAGCTAAAACACTGCCGATCAAATACCTTTCAAAAAAAAAAAAAACAAAAACAGAATTGGTCTATCTTTTTAGGGGGCTATAATGCCACAGACATACACACAGATACACAAGTTAAACTTATAACACGGAATACCCCGTGAATCTCTTAAAGCGCTTAAACCAATTTTAGGTAAATTTGCGATACAATTTTTTTATTAAAAAACTGACAAATTGAACTTAAAAATTGCCCAATACATGTATAATATTTCGTATGTATACATAAATGAAAGTATAGTATAGGTATTTAATACAAGTCGGCAGAAAAAAAAAACAAAATCACTTAAATTTATATGAAAATTGACAATACGATGTTTAGAAATACACCTACACCAGGTAAGAATTTCCGAAAAAAAAAAATATCGTTTCTTTTCCTCCTTAATTAACTATTTATTTTTACGTAACTCTCCTTAACTGTATTCTGTTTGAAATAAAGGTGTGGTTCACACCTTTATTTCAAACAGAATACAGTTGATAGCATTTCTAATTACATATTCTCATTTCTGTGGTATACGCTTTACGTATAGTAAATCTAGAAATGAAATATAAAAATTATATAAATATGAAAATGAACGGTGGATTACAGTAGGTATGAAATTTCATTTACTTAACAAATATTAGATGTAACATTAATAACTTGTGACCCAAAAATTGTGATTTTTGAAGATGAACTTTACTTTAAAATCTTCTAAAGAATGTTCGGAATCATATCCGATTATTTGGGGATCAGAATGAAATAAATAATATTTTTATGTTTTGACAAATTATTTCAAAATTATTTCAATCCTGCAAAGTATAAAATACATTGCCAAATCAAATAAAATTTTAGTGTTTGTTTGTAATGTCAAAATAATAGGTTTTAGTTAAGCTAAGTTTTTTAAATTTTTGTCTGTCTGTCTATCTATGTATCTGTTTGTTCCGGCTGATCTCCGGAACGGGTGGATCACTTGCAGATAGTTGGTGTTATAAGGAGTAACTAAGGCTGGTACTGGTGTTGTCTGTGAAAAAGAATTAGGGTTCCGCGCAAAATATATAAATAATAACGGGAATTGCTACTAAAATATAAAATTGGGTTTTCATCACGGGATACGATTCTCCGAAACGCACGTGAGTGTTTTTCCGAAAACCTATGTTCTAAATTCATCCCTTTTAAACCACTAAGTTGTTAAACATACGGTCCTCCGCCTGATAGTAAGCGGCTACCTGTACCAATACACACTCATCTCATCACCAGTGTAGTGTAACTTTCACCAGGAGAAACAGCAGAAATACGATATTAGCTGATTGGCTGATGTGGCTTACGTACCAAACATTCCCCCATCCGCAGCTCCAATTAATGTATGAATCTGTAATACTCCTTTGGCCTTTGCACGTTGTCTAATTTGATGACGATATCTTTCCTTGTTAATACGTACAGTTTATGTTATTATTGCTATTTTATTTACTTCAGGTAGGTACTTTTACTTTAGTGTTATCCAATATTTCTAAATTGTTACCTAAATAGACATACATATATTATTCATCCATCCATAACGGAATTTTTAGTGTTATTTTTTTTTAAGTGTATAGGCACAAACACAAAATGCCCAGACTTTCTGTATTTAAATCTTTGTAGTACATATCAGTCTCAATAGATTATTATCTATTTACTCAAAGATTTGTTTTCGTTAATCCCAAATCACCAAATAGTACGGTACTAACAACTTTATGTTATCAACCAAGGATAAAACCCTAAACATAAAGCAGATTAACGCAACCACATCCTCATAATTACAACATTAGGAGCAAATAACATGAAATAGGACTTCTAATAAAAGTTGTGCAACTACGGGCATATTACTGATGGTAGCAGGAAACTTACACATGTTCTAAAGACATTGGGGAGCGTAACCATAGATGTATATTGAAAAGAGTAGAAGAGTGGATGGCACACCCAGTTTATTATTTCCAGTTTCAGTTTCACTGTTGAGCAGTAATGGTTAAGACTATTGATACTCTTAACAAGTTCTTTTTTAACTAAAATGAATTAATGTCTCACGAGTCCTCCCGTTTAGCATAACATTTACTTCTTTAACATTACTGAAAAGTTTGCAATATAAAACGTGTCTTCCTTTTTCTTTTTATATTTCCAGCAATGCGTATTGCACCATGTTTCATTGTGTTTTTGTTTACATTGAAATATATGTATTATAATTATGTATTTTACTGAGTGATGATGACTGATGAGGAATACGAGTGGAATTTGAGATTATCAGAGACTTCAAGAGTTAATGCAGCAAGGTATATAGTGTGAAGATAGGGCTACTACATAAATAATCAAAAAATCGGAAGTTTACTTCGCCAATAACAAAAAGAAAGAGCTTGTTCATTCGCGATTAGGCTTACAGCTTTCCGATTCTATTTCAATGTTATCTATGGCTATAACTCACAGAACACCCGCAAGCCCCCTTTAATGACATTAATTGATGTACGAACATGTTGCCCAACACTAACGAATGACAGTCGTCCCTTTTAAAATATCCAATTACATCATCCATTTAGATATGTCCCTCATTGGTTTAATTAATTTAGAAGTTCTGCTTGGTATTTGCGACTAAGTTGGTTCAGGCCTGTACAGTTGAACACTATCAAGTGTGTAGTTTTTTTTTTTATGATTACTAGGAACATTTGTCACACATTACTGGTATTCTTGTTAACCCCTCCAGCTAAGCTAAATGCTTGTGTTCGGAGTGGGTTGATGTCGGTAGTGCACTGGGTGGGGTTCAAACCCGCAAACACTAGTCCGACGCCTAAGCCATTACACTACCGCCCCTTAAAAAATAAAAAATCTTCAGCATTAGTTATACGGGGACATTAAGACAAATTACGTACACTGCGCCTGTATCCCCGAAAGGGTAGGCAGGGGCGTATGAAACACCCACATTTTGTCAACTATAATTTGGTCCAACTCACGTAATATCGGGAGTACACCATTATTACGTAATAGGGGCAAGCATATTGCTTTTACGGAGAGGTTGGGGATCGTAAGCAATAACTCTAACATATCAGGTTCGCATACCTGTAACTCGAACTGGCTGTAGTAAGAATTTTTATGTAACTTTTCCTTTAATATATGCAAAAAGGGCCCCACATTCAAACTAGCAAGCACGTATAGGGTAACACTTGCTGATCCAAAAATTAAAATGATTTTGAAAAATTAGTTTGACTTTCGGCTTGATAAGAGTAAGTTACAACAACGACATTGAAGTCGTTTTCGTGATTCGATTCGTAGATTCAAATATAATCGTAGATAGTGGTTTTGCTACGGGGTAAAGATTGTGCCTTTGTGAATTTTGTACATATTTGTAAAGGCCCCGAGTGGACGAAACCTGACTCACGAAAATAATTTAGACGCCAAGCGCCTTTAAAAATACAGGAAAATAAAGAAAAAATTACAAGGAATACCATATTTGACATATATAAATTTTAGTAATTTAAAAAAGAGTGTTAGTAATAAATGAAAATACACTTGGATTACACGCACAATAACCAACACTTAAACTGTCTAGTTATTTTCGTCACTGCTCATAATGTAATAGCTGAACTCGGTTATGACTTTTATAAATATCTTCATAGGATCTATTAATATTGTGTGGGCTTAAATTATTTTACATTCCGTTACGCCATTCATCTGCGTTTTCTGACACATCAAACAATTTTATTAGAATTATCAAAGGAAATGTGTCGAAAGAACTAAAACGAAATTTATGTGAGACCATATTATTTACTCGTGATATAACTGAATTAAGAACATAGACGAGAGCTTAAACATATGGACGTATATGCATACACTAAATGATCTGTGAGATTATATTATAAATCTTTTAAAAAATACTCTTGTATCGACTCACAATACATAATATTATGTAAAATCGAATATATTACAATAGACAAAAGGTTTAAAATGTTGTTGAATGTACACACACCTTTATTATAAAATGCGTCTGGTTGGTCTAGCTATCTCAGTGTGGCGCTAAGGTTATCAAAGGGTCTTTGGTTCGTTCCAAGTAAGCCTATACTTAACACAAAACACTGACTAAAGATATGAATGAAATAGGCGTGTTGAATTACTATTATTTATAGTAATATACTTTTATAATTATTTAAAAGCATCATTATTACAGTATTTATGTAGGGGACTACATGTATCCACAAGGCTCTATACTCCAAAAAAATTACTAAACCTACCACATATTGTCGTTTCATGTTTATCACTATAACCGTAATTACTTGCACAAAAGATGATTTTTTTTAAAAAGTGTTAAATTTTTTTTTTGGAGTAAGAGCCTACAATGAAAAGTGAGTGATTATGAATTAAAAATAAAGTTAATAACCTTATTAGGGTTCGTTCGTAGGTTCTTTCGTCCGTAGGGTCGTTGGCTGTCACTGAGTACCTATTTAAAGTGACATGCTTGTGAAATGGTGATACACCATTGATGTATTAGCAATATTATATTATTAGCATTATTATTTTTAACATGTGTAAAGCCGAAATATGTATTTAGATATATGTATGTAGCTTTTAATCTCAACTGGTAACTACATGTTATAATTTTTTTGTATATACGGGAATTAACGCGATCACGAAATAGGTATTACTCTGAATTGCCTGACGTTTCCACCAGGTTGCACTAGCTGTAGTCAGTGAATGCAAAAGTTTAAAAGTGCATGTTATTTAAAATATGAATGCGGTACTTATCATTTGCTTACATCATCCCACCTATAGGACATTTTTTTTCATCTAACGATATAAATACTGGATTATAAAAAAGAAAAGCCGTGACTAAATTTATCCTAACCTTGAGGCTGTACCACTTATTAAGTTTAAATAATAATAAGTCTTGCGGCTGGTAGAAGGTGTCGTATTGTTCTATGTTCACTAGTAGTTTGGTAGAGCCTGTTATGCTCGTTTCAGATTCGAGGTGAGACATCAGTTATTGTGGAGTCAGTAATGCGCTATAATTATATGATTTAATAATAAGCTAAAAAGTATATAAATACATACTTTCGATGTAATAAGCGTTCAAACTATCTTAACTAAATAATGTCATACGGATAGTATTTTTATATGGGACACTAGTAGTACAAAAATACCAAAAAATTATAATTTAATAAAAATATTTATTTGCAATCGCAAAACTCTTACAAACTTTTATACTCAAAAACCTTGCTTCAGAATGACAGTACCGGTCTGTAACTTTGCCTAATACTATCACAGACAAAACAAAATCATAAAATAAGATAAGTGCCATAACAATAATTATAATGTGACCCTATTCTGCAGAAGATACATTATTTAGAATTTAATCACCCATGCTGACATCTGTGACTTCTCCGAGTACGTAATTTACGATACTTTTCTTAGTGACGAAACGCAACAGCTATTAGTGTAAAAATACAACCGTGGCGACAAGCGACAACCATAAAATAAAAAGCTGTATGCATATGTTTAATGTATTCAAACCTATTAAATCGTCACAATAAGATCACAAAGTAAATATTAAGTTGTGAAAATACTTAATGCCATCGCTTATCCCCTGTCAAGTGTAAGAACAATGATCATTGTATACAAATCAGTGCTGGTTCCATCAGGACTAATTCGACCCACACCATTTGCAATCACGTCCTTCAACAATCGACTGAACGATAATGTCGTGTTTCATTGTAGAAAAAATTATATCAGCATTAATGGCCAGGCTGTTTATCTTCAATGGCATAAGTAGATTTTTTTTCTACCATTTTGCACCTAACTTAAAATCAGTAGAAATAATTAAAAAAATTTAAGATTTGAAATTTAAAACGATTAACGTTTCGATTCGATTGCGAGAGAGATACCTGGGAGAAAAAAAATCTTGAAAAAAAATTACAGAGCATCGCGTTCCCACTTTTCGAGTAGATACGTTCGTTACGTTCTATAGATACGGTTCAGTACAGACCATCTATTTAAATAACTGGAATGGTGTTGTTTCTTAACTTAATTATAGAGAAAAATGCTTTGACTATAATTAACTATAGTTTACAACCGCCAATTCCTTTGTTTCAGTATGACTTTTAAACTGCATATATCAATTACTTATCACATTGTTACGATATATATGTACATACATTCAAACCCAAAGTCATTATCATGCCAGTAGTACGCTACGATTATGTCCTCTCGCCATCTTGGCATCAACGATTGCATAATCGAGACGCCTACAAAATGAATCTTCGTAGTCCGCTGCAACGCCATTAGTAACGCTTGCTTTTGAATAATTATGAACGTTATGATTTCGTCCTAGTTCTATGGTGGAGGGGCTTCAGGACAATGTTAGAATATGTCATCAACATTGTTTAACCATCTAGTGTGTAGTTGATTTTATAAGAAAACTCAACTCTCATAATAAGATATTAAAACTATATTTAGCAACGGTATTTATTTGTAATTATTTCGGCCAATAGAATTTAATATCTCATATAAATATCTCAAAATACAGACGCAATAGCTAAATTTTAATTCGTGTTAATAGTTAAGGTCCAGTCATATTTGTTTCGATTATTTTTAATTGAGAATTGGGCATCTAACAGAACGTTATTTTTGAAATGTATAAATCTTTCAGTCCTGCAATGAATCACACTACGTAGCTGTAATCTCTAGACGACTTTTCAGCGACAGACATAGTATAAGTGTTGGCAACATTCACCGCCGTACTCCAATATAACTTCCTAATGCGACAGACACAATTAAACTCAAATGAGAAGAGTTGCGAAAGCACGGTAAAACTAAGCGTTGTCAGTTCATTGGTGTGGATGCGTATTTTGTCGTTATTTTGTTTTCGATGATTTTGTGCATTAAGTATGTATATGTAATCACTAGAATGTGAAGTATTACGTACTTATGTTCAGAATTTACATCTGAAAAAACTGACGATGTAAACATTATCTGAAGTAACATATTATATATTCTGTTGTAAAACTAAAGGTTTAATATTAGAATATAAATTACACTTCATTCATTTTGACTAATATTATTACACGATATCAAGCCTATCAAGGGCACACCACAGTCGTAGCGATAAAATTAAAGGCTCTTGGACGCTAGCGATGTGATCGTTTCTCAAGGATGGTGTATAGCAACGAGAAGAGGTAAAGGGACCGATCGAAAACTAGTACTTTCCCGTACCTGACATGACCGTAAACATGACAAGCACCGGAGAGAGCAGCAAGTGCAGCGTGCAGCAAGCTTTTGACAGAGTCTGACACAATGGTCCGTTATGCACAGTGAAAGAGAAACTTTCATACTCTCTATGTCCTATCATAAAGTCTTATCTTGAAAATAGACATTTTCAAGTGAAAGAGACGCAAGGTCTAAATCGTGCAAAATGAAATCTGGTGTACCTCAAGGATCTGTACTGGACCCTGTATTTATACAACATCTTTACTTCATACCTACCAACAACAAAAGACGTAAACGTTGCAACGTAAGCTGATGATATAGCCTATCTCGCTTATGATGTATATCCGAGTATAGCCAGTAATAAGCTTCAATAAGTATTAGTCGAGACACATACAAGGTTGATAAAATGACGTATCTGAGCAAGTGCCCAAAAATCAAATCACATCACACTTACCTTACGAAAGGGAAACTGTCTTTCTGTTAAACTCGGCACCGATCGTTTGCCAGACGTTGAGCTTGTAAAGTATCTGGGATTCAACTGGATAGAATACACGGTTGGCGCCATCACATAAAGAAAAAAGAGCTGAAATTAACTTGGAAGTATAGAAATCTTCTCTGACTTTCTGAACAAAACTCAAATTTTTCACTGACAAAAAACTCCTAATTTACAACTCAGTGTTAACACCTATTTGGACCTATGGTATACCACTATGGGGTACCGCCAGCAAGAACAATGTAATTAGCTTATAATAAGCACAAAATAACGTGTACTATAACAAACGCACTGCAGTAGTCTAGAAATAATGAAATACACGAACACCTCAATGTACCCACAGTGCAAGCTGACATAGAGAGGTCCAAAAATAAACACGCAGAACGCCTACATCTCCATACCGATACTCTAGCAACGGAAGTCTTAAATCCAGTTACAGCGAAAAGGCTGAAAAGAAAAGAGGTGTTATGAAAAGGCGCTGGCCTTTTCACCTTACAAATATGTATATATTACACTAAACTCATCTGCTTATAGTCTTGCGACTGATTGCAGATTAAAAAGGAAGAAAAAAACCCGAGTGAACAATCTACTTCGGTCCCCGTGAGCCCTGAACTGATGTTGACGGATAGAGGTGTCTATCGCCTCTTCGAAAAGGAAGGAGGCAAGCGAACTCGACTGTGCACGCGTAGGTTTGATACGGTTCGATTCCGACATATCACTTAACAGTTATCCGAGTGATGAACCGCAGATCCTACCACACGTCAAAAGCAAGTACTTTTCATTCAAGTACCTATACATGTATTCCACTCATTTACTAGAAGAGTGATACAAGTGTGACAAAGGATGTCACGATTTGCTAGAAGATTGATGGAACTCACAATTAACCTTTTTGAGTACATATAGTATTTTCACTACGTCAATCTGGAAATAATAGAGATTTCGATTAATCGTGACGCCCTTCCCAGAATTAAAATATATTACGTTCGGTCTATTTCTTCAACTACCTACGCGAATCGTTTTACTTTCCCTCGGGCCGCAGAAACTGTTGTAGCATTCGCCGAAAGTAAAACAAAACCTTTTAAAGCAAAAAAAATAATCTTATTATTCAATCCGTAACAAACATTTGTCACTTATGTTAGTGAATCAAAATTATCGGTTTGTATAGCAATAAAACGAAGGTGGTCTCATGGTATTAGCATGGAGACAATCGGATGTGGTTGACATCATTGTGCTGGCATTGACGCCATGACAGTTGACACGTCCCGTCATATACGTGGTCGGAATTTTTAGTTACCTATGCAGCTATTCAATCATCACACACTTCCTGGATATGTCGGATTTAATACTAACGTCGCGTCGTTTGTTTACTTGGCACAGCTATCGAAGTCATGATTGATTTAACTCAATTTACAATCTACGTACCACAATATTATCGACTCATTAGGCAGTAGTAAGAGCACAGACAAGATAAAAGTTACTTCGTAACAGATACATCTCTCCCATACAAAAGCGAAAATACCTACGCTATACTCGTAACATCCTACAAAATTTAAATAATACCTGGCGTTAGCTACAACCCGAAATATACACACATGAAAAAAGTCTAAGCAACGCGCGTCATTTACAGAAACTGCATATTATTTTATTTTTTTCTTAGCAAAGTAGATTTATATACAATACAGTCTTTTTTGTTCTCGGAAACATATGCTGGCTGATTTTAAAAATATAAACTTTTCGATTGTGTTTTGTTTTCATTAAATTAAAAGCTAATTATTTTTTCCCGATTTCATGTGTTTTCGTTGCTTGATAAATTGGGTATTTATCTCACTTGCATCATTTTGAGATATATATACAGTTTTTGAAAAAATGTTGTGGTGAGTAATTTAATATGAAGAACATATGAACTGAGCTCCTTTTTGTCGATAGCAATATGAACGCTGAAACTTACGTCCTCCTTTATTAATATTCTCGCGATATTATTAACTAACGAAAAATTGTGATCAGCAACCAACCATTTACAATGTAATGTATTATTTCTCGCTAGTTTAATATGACATGGTAGTACTGTGTCAGAGAAGCAGCAGACAGTTCGCCTTGCCTACATCAAATGAATACGAGGGCCGTCTACATTTACAAAGTTTGTCACCTTTCCTAGATGTCATGGGTTTTTTTACGATGTAATCGACTACATTTATTACAACATCCACCCGGCCAATCACTCAAAACCTGATTTAGTACAATTATTTGTATTATACATTGTATAAAATATTTATAAGTACTATTTATTAAATAAAAATAAAATAATTATTTATTATTGGTACAGCCACGCGGCAATGGCGAGTAAAGAATAAACACCTGAAGTATTTTCTAAATTATATCTACAAAATAAGTCATTACTAAAATCATTTTGCGACTTATTTTTAAAGGATTTAAAATATCACTAGCATCTGGCAATACATTTAACATAATAAATACATTTAGCAGTAATAAAATACGTAAACTGCACAATAACATAAGTTCGATTTGGCGTTTTGTTTTTATTGTCGGAGAATACCATCCTGCCGTGCGTGCTCTCAGCTACGCGTTGTCGCCCCTACTGACACTTGTACCGTCGACGGTATGCTAAATTGGTAGGTATAAAAACGTGACCTCGAGCGAGTGATGTAGCCCTGATGAGAGGTAGTTTTGCTTCTGTGGTTGTATAAGAAAAACTAAAACTAAACATAAAAATAAAAATAAAATATATACCCTAACTGGGAAAACACCTAGGTAATGAGTTTGTAGCAGTGTACAAACAAATTCATACGATTTTTAATAAACGTTTTTGCAGCCAGACATGAATAATTTGTCACTTTATTTAATTATAACTATTTACTTTTTTCATGATGTTATCATAAAGAAAAGTGTAGAAAATTATTAAGAAATGTGATATTGTTACGCTAACAATATCACATTTCTTATTATTTTATACACTTATAGTTGAATGGATTACAATAAACACTAAATATAACAGCCAACTTAAAACTGCAACCTGATCCTTTCCCCTTTAAGGACGCGTTCACAAATTTATTTAAAACATTTGAAAAGGGCAGTTTTTCAAATCAAATTGTAATAAAATGAAACAGAATCCCATGTAACTACATAATTAGACCAAAAGGTAATTTACTCTTTGATCTTAAAAAGTGTCAGTTTTTAAAATTTTCTAAGATAAATTATGGTTTAGAAAAACTAAAAAAAAACACTTGAACCAAGTTAAAAAATAGTAAAGAAGAGCCTCCTGGCTCAATCATGAGACCATCGTTATTAACCCAATCTGTTGGAATCGTCAAAACCAAATATAGAAGCCCCAACTCAAGGGGTTTTCTAGTAACCACTGAAGCGTTCCACAACCCACCTCCTGACTTCATCAACAGATCTGCTCCAAGATGCCAAATTATAGTCATTGAGATAAATATGTACATTTATATCGATGATTATAGTATTGTCATCCGAACTACATATTATACATCATTATATATACAAAGAAAGTGGCTGGAAGAGGATGGTTGGCGCTCCTTGAGGGAGGCCTTCGTCCAGCAGTGGACGGCGATAGGCTGATGGTGATGATGAATTAGAACTATGTTAAAATTTACTTCCAAGATTGGTTTACATACCTATGTAAACCAATCTTGGAAGTAAATTTTAACATACTAGGTAAACGACTAGGTAACTAACTACCTAGTTAGTTACCTAGTCAGCAGCTAGAAGAATAAAAGCTTGTTAATAAACACTATCACGCTCTTATAAATATAAAACTAAAATTTATGTTTTAGTTAAAGAAAAACAGTGATCTATTACCAAAACAGTTTTAAAAAAAATATTATAGTATTTAATTTTCGGTTCACATTTAAGCTAAAAAGGCAAGGTAATACAAATTCATGATTGCTATAAAAATCCAGTAGCGTGATTATTTTATGTTCATGATCAAAAGATAGTCGTGATACCGGCGAGGTGCTCGACCTGCTCTTGTGACAAATAGCACCATTCAGGGTATCCGCGAAGACAATGAATCTATTAGAATTCGGAGCGCACGCACGTGAACCATTCTGCATATTACAACGTTATAATAATAGCCCTAATAAAATTTAATAGCGCGGCGCTCCGGTGCATTTTACGGTAAATTCGCGTATTACCCTTGTCGTTTTCAATTGCGTTTATTTCTTTATTAGGTACTAGCTGTGCCCCGCGGTTTCACCCGCGTAACTCAGATGCCAGGGGAATATCGGGATAAAAAGTAGTCTATGTGTTAATCAGGTCTCCAGCTATCTACCTACCAAGTATCATCGCAATCGATTCAGTAGTTTTTGCGCAAAAGAGTAACAAACATCGATACATCCTCACAAACTTTCAAATTTTTTTCACATTCAATATCTTCACAACATATTATAAAACAAAGTACTACGCCGCGTCTGTCTGTCTGTTCGCGATAAACTGAAAAACTATTGAACGGATTTTCATGCGGTTTTCACTAATATATAGAGTGATTCATGAGGAAGGTTTAGGTGTATAAAATCTACCCGTGCAAAACAGGGGCGGGTTGCTAGTATATTATAGAAGTGTACGTATACAGAGCCTTTTAACAAATCGCTAGTGTCTTGAAAATTCCCATTACGGACACATCCGTCAACAACGTCTGCCCTCACGCGTCTGAGTGCGTCCGAGCTATCCTATATACTATTGTAGTCTTTGGTCCGAGCCGAGTGGCTCAGTGGCTCACGCCACACGCGGCGGTGATGTAGCCCCCGCCCCCCCCTCACCTGCAGTTTTATATTATAGTCGTAACTTTAAAAATATTTGACCAAACTACGTACTTTAAAAGACAAAGTTTATCTACTTTGAATATCAGAAGCGATAAAAGTATTTATTTTTATAAAAATCAATTTGTTACTGCTAAATGTGAATTAGGAATAAAAGATCAAATTTTATTGTATTTATGGTTCACTATTTTGGTAATAATGGCTTACACATAAAAGATAGATATATACTGTCGCGGACTTTTTTGTAGAACTATTTAGGAGAAACAATCCCACCGTACATTATATTCGTGTAACTCTTACAGTTTTTCCACCGGACGCCAGAATAGCTCGCAGACGACAGATTTTTTTCCGACTTACTTAACACTCGTTATATTTTGGCCAATATTCACAATATGTTCATAAATTATAGCCTATGTGTTATTCTGATATATAAGCTATATTATTGTAAAGTTTCATTAAAATCCATTCCGTAGTTTTTGCGTGAAAGAGTAACAAACATCCATACATCCACACATCCATACATCCTCACAAACTTTCACGTTTATAATATTAGTAGGATGTACCATGTAACCCTTGTGAACCATGTATGTTTCAAACACGTGGACCAAATTAAAAAGGAAAAAGAGTGAAGAAGATCCTCCTGGCTCCATCAAACCATCCTTACTAAGCCCCATCTGTCGGAATCGTTAAAACCAATAATTTGAGCCAAAAATCAAGAGTTTTACTAGTAGCCACTGAAGAGCCCCACAATCCACTTCCTGGCTTCATCATCAGATTAGCTCCTCTCAGGGTTTTAATTATGTTAGAATTGTTTTAAAGACTGTATTGTAATCTGTAATACAGTATAATAAATAATAGTTATATAGTACTGCTTATCTCTTCATAATAATATCCAAATCGAAACACTTTATACTGAATTTGGCAATAATATTAATAAAATGGACTGACAATTATCTATTTTCCTTGATTCTACAGATAATTGATCCCGTGGGATAAGTTGGCAGTTATTTTTGTACATGGGTTTTATTTATTTATTTATTAATCTCTTTATTTTTTATCTACATGGAGGTTTTATCTACATCTACACCTACAAGGTGTCCACCTTTAATGTAAGATACAATAAAAAAAAAACAATACAAACATTCAGGCATATCAATTGGCGGTCTTATCGCTCACGGCGATCTCTTCCAGACAACCTCTGTACGGTTTTACTTCCCGGGCCTAGGATATTGTTGTTACGTTTCTTTACTGGCAAATTCTAAGTAGCAGCCCCCAGTTTGGAAACGTTAGACGGTAATAGACCCCTATTCCATGGGTTTGTCCCACACTCCCACAATAAGTCCCGTTGGCTAGGAATATGTAGATAAAAAATTAAGGCGATTTCTTTGACTGACTTTGCACCAAATTCTTTTATTTTGGTTTTACAAGCTCGCGTCAGACTTAACTTGATTTATATAATACTTTTTGTTTCTAACGAACTCATGTGTTAGATTTAAGTGTTAAATTCCTAATTGATTCACAATGTATCATTGAAAATTTCCGAATGACAATGCCTACCAATTAAGAAAGCGTATTAATCAAACTACCTATAAATTTTATAATCTTTTAGAATAAGGAATACACAGAGTATTTTGCAACATATTGTTTAGTTGTAAATGAATCATCATTAACACATCGCCCGCCTACAAAATCCTACTTATATTATAAACGTTTGTGAGGATATATGGGTATATGGATGTTTGTTACTCTTTCACGCTAACTACTAAACCGATTGCGATAAAAGTGGGCATGTAGATAGCTGAAGAACTGGATTAATACATAGGCTACTTTTCGTCCCGATATTCTTACGGCATTTATGCAGGTGAAACCGCGGGTTATGACCGATTATAATTTGCTTGCAGTTTACTTGGTTCGGAGTAGATAAGGTAAGGAAGACAGCCCTCCAATTAATCCTATCCTATAGTAGCTCAAGAGCTTCCGAAAGTTGCATTCATGAGACTATTTTAATCTAATTTTAATTTATGGCCATTCTTCTATCAGTAATTTGTTACTGTTGGGTGAATTGTTGTTTGTTATACCTTCAGTCTGTAAGGTTCGCTTGTAAGACATGGCTTGGCTATGTAATAATATTAACACGAGCTCTAACGGCATTACGCGCTTGTAAGACTTGCCTAAATTCACTTGTCACAGACAGAGCAGAAAAGCAACAAATCACAGAAGGCATGGTCTCCAAAACAGCGATATAATAACTTTAACATAATACATAGGTACACTATCACAAATTTTAAAGGAAATTTTAGAATTTAACATAGGTATACAACATCTTAAAACACCGCAACATCTAATAAAGATCTCGAGTGCCATTTCGGGGCTAATTAAAACACAAAGGGTTCTCAGTTGACAGGATAAAACGACACACACAACGTAAACCGGACGATGCCCTAAATAGTTTAGCAACTACCCGCTTGTAATTATTGCCACGGGGAAGCCGACGGCGCGTGGCAGCGCCTGCTGATGTACCGCAGGGCTGTCGCTAATGCAATGGTACCGACATGTACGTTTCAATCCCTCCAGTCGCCACAATACACCAAAATACTCAGTCCTTTACTTTTTTTTCAAGTTATGCTGGACGGAACTAAAATAGTAAGATAGGACGAACTAAGCTCGTAATTAAAGGACGAAATCAAACGGCGCGGCGGCGTTACCATTACGGCTTTGATGTTTCTTTATAAAGTCTTGAAAACATTAATTCATTCCTATTGCTTGATTTACATGCCAACAAAATTTATTTCAAAATAACTGACTTTGAAGTAAGAATTTGAAATTCACCAACCATCGTAGATTTCCTACTCAGTTTATAAACATAATATTCAAATTGAAGAATTTTCAAAGTATTTTGTATTTGTTATTTAAAAAAAACACGCAATAATATAGGACGTAATGTGAGGTTTTATTTGTGGATTGTTATTTTAATACAGCGGTGACATTGGAACGTGTTCTTTATCACTGAACACTTTGTCGGAGAACTAATAAAGTTTGGCCAAAACGTTGAAAACGTCACAGGAATGTCGACAGAACAGTGATTAACGAGCTGGTGACGTTTTGTTCCAATTCTCTACCCCTCCTCTGTAACAATATCCTCTGAGTTTAAGACTGTAAAATGATTACCCTAAGCAAAGAATATATATATATATATATAAATAATATAACTCAGTCAAGTAAACCATTGATTAAAACATTATTTATAATAGCTTTATATCAGCATAATAACACAACTAATAAAATAAATTACAACTAGCAAGTAGCTTTCGTAATGAATATATACTTATTTTGTTATTGCCGGTGGTAATCATTTGTTTCCCGTCTTGATTTCGCAATCCTGTCAGGCGTTCTAATAGAATTGCCGTACAAAATAAGTTTACCTAGTTTTCCTAGTTGTAATTAACAATGTCGGCAAACTGGTAACTGCTACTGGTACTTATTCGTTAGCCAATTAATAACACCAGTAGGCATAATTTTCTTTGATATTGGTTAGCCTTTGAAATTGTTATATATATAAAATTTCATCATGGGATTCAGCTACAGCTGTTGACTAATTTCGGTCGCTTAAATTATAGCTCTCAATTTTAATGAGATATTACGTATCACCTTTCTGGGTTGCGCGGACGTGGGACGGACGGACAGACATGAAAGGATTTCAGTAGCATCTATTTTCACCCGCTTTGAACCAACTCAGACAGATTTGTTGTTTGTTTTCGCAACTTTCAAGTTGAAGCGGTTTTGCTGCGACAGATTATGATATTACTTTTAAACTAATTTATCGCTTGTCGTAATGAGCTCAAGTTAAGTAGTAAAAATCTCTACTTTAAGACGTTGCTATAAGTCTGAAAATATCTTTAGACATTGACTTTGGCTTCTATGACACTCGTTTCTGATAAGTAAATAGTAAATAAGCTGACGTTTATTTATTTGGACATCTGTTACAAAATTATTCGAGCTCGCAAGACCGAATCGTGAATGTCGGGTAAACGCTACTAAAGTTGGTCCTACGTGATCGGCATCCAATAGATCCGCCTGGCTCGAGCACGCTTAACAAATTCCCAATACGATGGAACCGCACTTAAATTGTGACGGCTAACAACCTGATCATTCATGTTTGTGTTTTTTCATGTATAATAACTTAGTAGACACAGTTGGCAGCAATACTCGCTGAGCAGTGTTGAATTGATAAAAAGTGTGTGAAGCGATTTTCCATACCTAAACATGAATTTGTAGAATAGTAGATATTCTTAAACGGTTTATTAATTTCATAAAAATATATTTTTTTATTTGTACTCGATCGAATGTAAATAAATGCTGAGTTTTATTAATAGTAATAATAGAGAAGGATATATGGCTTTCTATCAAGTTTAGTGCCTAGCGCCTAGACAAAATACCATTAAAATGCCTGCCTGTATTAAAATAAATTTACTAAGCAAAACCCAAAGGCTCAATGCCTATTGCTAAATGCTGTCTTTAAAAAAATGTTCTCCTGATTCGTTTTCTAGTAGGTATATATGTATTTATAACTAATGAAAATAATAAGACTAGTCGACTGGTATCACATAATGCTTAAGACTTTTAAGCATACTTTGGCTCAGTCTCGTGAATTCAGTGTTTTTTTTTTCGATTTTTTTTTATGACCTAACTTTTTTTCGAGACAAACGACATAATATCGTAATTGAAATAAAAATAAAATTAGTTTGAAACAAAGTGAAATTGTTGCAGCTGTGCAAAGACATAATATCATGATGTGAATAATACAGTCCACTTTTTACGTTCACCATTTGACTTGCCATACCATGAATCCAAAATTACGTAATCCTGGCCCGACAACTTCATGACAATTTTACAAGTGCGATAAATATTTTTTTCTGTTTGATTCTCATTTTTATTCGTATGCCACTATAATATTTATGATGGACAAACAAATTTTAGAACAGCTGTGACAACCTGAGTCATTCACTCACGAATCAAAGGAGCCGCTATCTTTGATCTAGACGGCTAAAACCGTCATACGCATAAACCTATTTACAGCTGCAAATATTAATAAAACGTTTTTAGGCGGTTAAACTGTGTGGGTATGGCGAGAGCCGTAAACAACATTCATTTCGATGGGTATTTAACAAGTACAAGATCGCATGTCGTGTATCTAATAAATACGCTTGTTCGCTAGTTGAACAAACCATTTACTGCAGGGTTGCCAACGGTATTGTACTGTTGTGCTCCAATGGATCACCTCGACAACTGCCTTAGTCTGGTATATTTTATGTTCAGTTTTTTCAAGTATGAAAAGAATATAGTCCCTCGCGACGCGAGAATAACAACCAAATGTAGAAAATCTCAAAAAAATGTTAAAGAAATAATACTTATGTGCGCAGAAACGAAATTTAAATAATAAGTTTGGATATCCTTATAACTGATAAATGAAATAACACAATAAAGTCTACTCCTGACATTATTTTAGTTCTTGTCAGTTTACTCAACGTCGCACTCCACGCTCAACGGTTAGATTCATCACTGTCATGCGAAAAATTCCTCTACAATTTATGATATTGTTACATTTACTAACCTCTAGTTATAACTACGATATCATATAGTCTGTAAACTTTTACAATATAGCAAATAAGAAAACGTTGTTTTTATGTACCTATTTTATGATTAGGTACCTACCATGCAGAATGAATGACTTCAAATGAAAATATGCGGCTTTATTCCTTCAAGCTTAAATGTTTTGAATGTGCCAGTTTGTATTTTAATAACCTTATTCCTTATGCAATGAGTTGACACAATTTTAGTATTGAGTGCTTCTATAAATTTCTTTAAGTTCTTTGTAGCTAATAAAATACGTTTCGCTGTCACCAGATAGCAACGCTATTTACATAAAAGTTTATAGGTTCATAACGTTAACGTCTAGTGTGCTCACTGTAACAGGAAAAACCTCTTGAAATCCACTATTTAGCCTTTATTCCGACTACTTTTTGATGTCATTACCCTGTCCACCCCAAAGCAAAATGGCTGACGCTGTTATTAAGCTGTTACACTGAATACCACTGCCCTGTCATCTAGTATCAATTATATAGTTCTATACGTAGGAAACAATACCATATTCATTTGTCTAAATTACAGGCGACTATTTGTCCTTTAATCATTTTTCTATTCATAGAAAGCAACATAATCGTATATCAGTTCCATTAATTCTAAAAGGGCTTTCACAAAGGGTTAAGTACATTTAATAGACGGTTTAACGATGAGCCTCTTTATTTAGATTGTCTCCGTCTCGGCCCCGTTGAGTTGTGGCGTTCAAATGTTCAATACCACCGGACGAATTAGCGTTCTGGCATTAAAATCACATCGATTATAAATTAATATAATTTATCGAAAACTGGAAATGTTTAAGATTACAGTAATGGTAATAGGAGTATTTGTTACATTATTGTCTCGAGTGAGGGGGCGTTCATTAATGACGTGAGGCGTTGAGAGGGGGGGGAGGGGATCGAGCCAAATCTCACCCAATCTCTCGTGGGGGAAAGGGGGGGCTCGGCAGATATCACGTATTTTTTTCCGCAAGAAACAGTGTAAAATTGCGAGAAAGCGTGGTTGAATTAAATAAGAAATGTTTCTCCACTAAAATAGTATACAATGTAAAATGTAAATAGTACAATAATATAAAGTATTAGGGAGACTCTCCCTAATACTTTACATGGTGGAGTAAATGGTACTAGAACCGCAGTTGCTCCTACTACAATTTATTTTCCGTGAACGTATGCAATTTGACAAATCTTGCGTGAAATTAGGAGGGGGGAAGGGGGTCGAGCAAAATCTCACAACATCTCACCAGGGGGAAAGGGGTCGAAAAATCGCAAAAATCAACTCACGTAATTAATGGATGCCGCCTAAGTATATTAAGATATTGATTCATAAAAAACGCTTACCGATACAAGTATCGATGGTAGCGCGTAACTTATTCAAACAGTGTCGCGGGGGAGGAAGCGGCCGTCACGCGGTGTTCCCTAACAAGACGGAATTAAATACGAATGTATTAGTCTACAGCATTCGTCTCTTCTTACACGTTAATAATTTAACTTTTATTCACTCGACGCGCTTTCTCGGAACAGACCGTGTTGTGACGCGATTCTTGATTAGGATGTACGCGCGACGGTGGCTTCGAATGATTTCCTTTAGCATAATATTTCAATAGACACAGGAAGACTCACCCGGCATGGAAATCATAGATGATTTTGTTCGTGTCAACGTCTTCTTTATTTGTTTTATAGATGAAACGTTACATCAAAGATTCGTAGGGATTCTATAAAAGGAATTCAAAGACTGGCGCTTTTGTGTCTTTAGTACAAGACCAGTATGTTGAACAAAATATTGAATGACCTCGCCGAACAGGGATAAAAATATCGAGGACCAAAAGTTTCGGGGAAGCAATAAATCTACTTAATTAGTCAATTCAGCTTTTCACTAAAAAGCTTCAATTAAACATTTTTAGGGATACGATTAAGATAATATAGTGAATGACGACGACGGTATTCAGTAGAGTTTAGATGATTTCGAAGACTATTAAGGTGGCTAACAAACATACGGCCTGATGGTAAACTGTATCGGTGCCTATAAAGATTTATATCCTTTACAACACACACACACACACTAGCACATTATAGAATGTTATATCCCCATATAATAATATAATAATCTAAAGTCCGTTTTCCAACAGCAGATCTTCTTTTTGAGATATCAATGGTAGAAGATTTTTAAAAAATCTTTTGTAGGATTTCATGAATAGGCCGAGTCTAAAATATTAACCCGGAATCTCCAGCAGTAATCCGCCATTACATTAGCATTGCAATGCGCTTAGTATCGTTCTTCCATTATGCGAATGTCTTGTTCGTTCTCCCTGCTCTTTAATTAAAACACCAAAATTTTTGAAAAACAGTCTGTATGACTCAAGATAAAATGTAACTATATGCTCATGTTGCATTCGTGTAGCTGAAAGTGCCATCAGCTGCTCAATGTGTCGATAGTAGTCGGATGACTTTTTATTTCCTAAGAAATTTTTAACCACACAAACCAACTCATTTAACGTAGATTTTTCGATATCTGTCATGCAGTTGTTAAAGGTTCGTTATTCTGTTATTCTGTGTTTGTTTGTTTGTTTTTGCATCTAAAAGTTTTAAAAGTATTAGATTGGAGGTACCAAGTTGGGGCTGAGGTACTGGTTATTCACTCCCTAAGTCAGACGTCAGTCGACATAAGTCAGAATCCATCTAATTACTTTTTTACATTATTATTAAATTGGTAGACCTTCGTGTTTTCAAGGTATGTTTTTCACGTGCTAGTTAAAAGCTATCACAGCCTCTTCCGGCCCCGCAAAATGTCATATCTCTCATCAAATCTTAAATTTTTGGGAAAATACAGAAATCCCATGGTGCCAGGCCTTGACTATGTGCGGGATGGGTCACTAGGTCTACCTTTTCAGAAGCCAAAACTAACTTTGTCTTGTTCGCGGTGTACGCCGAAGCATTGTCATGGTGCAATAGGATGCGACTTCTTGGTCTTTTTTTCCTAACTTTTTCAAAGACACTGGGCAAACAAATGGTGGTGTACTACTCAGCATTAACTGTCTTTTGTTCTTCAAGTGGGACTGTGCAGGACCCGTCCGGGAGAAAAAAGAAAGCAATAATTGTTTTGCCTACGTTTCTCACCTGTCTCAATTTTGTTGGTTTGCTGTCAACTTCGAACACCCATACCCAAAACTGTTGCTTTCTTTCCGGCATGTAACAATATATCCATGTTTCATCTCCTGTCACAATATCATACATGGCATTTGAACGACCGTGATCGTACTTTAACAATTTTTTTTTAAACCAATCAACAGTCCGTTTTTGTTTTGGGGTGAGAACATGAGGAATCCCGCGGCAACGAAGTTTTCTAACTTTTAAATGTTGATGTAAGATTTTTTGAATTTGGCTTATACCAATCCCCAAATGTCCTCGAATCTCCTCATAGGTGATACGCCGGATATTCAATTAGTTGCCTGACAGTAGCCACATTTTCATCAGTGATCGCAGTTGAGGGCCGACCTTCACGAATTTCATAATGGAGAGAAACACGGCCACGATCACATAAAAAATCATCGACCTAAAATCTTTTCGCGTGAATTCCATTTTTGCTACGGACGACGAACTTTAACTTGTAATAAAAAAACAATTGACACGCGATTTCCTGCCAATATTTTTTTAATCAATGCTTAAGTTTTTTAAACTATATAAAAAAATAAACATTCGAAATTCAAACATTTATGAGTGGCCATGAGTGCAGAACTTTCAGTGTGCCCTGTGTTTAGGTAGGCTATTTTTTATTAAAACACGTGCAAAGTGCAGAGTGGAGAGTTATATACTTCTCATTCACGGTAGCCGTTCCATGTCCGTTTTTTTTTTCTGTTTTTCTTTTTAATAGTTTTATTCTATTTTATATTCTTTAAATATATATCTATAATTATAAACAGGAGATTCGATGGGCAAACTTACCTTGTCACATACACTACGACAAGTTCCCTCAGCTTTGTCACAACAAGCTGTAATGTCTGAAACAAAATTAGAATCATTAATACAACGGTATGTTTTATAGCATCGAACTTATTTGTATAAACGTACGCGAGGGATCAGTCGGCTGGAGCATAGCAGCTGGTGCCAGACCACAATAAAGTAGCTGTGACAGTAACAGACGACGGTATGAAGCTTTTGATCTATTCCCTCTAACGACCGCTTTTATTCATATCTCTATTATTGCGATCATTTGTATATTGAGATGAATACTGACTACAAACTAATGTACCTACTTGACCTGAAAATTCTAATTAGACATATTCATCATATCGCTATTATACTATTAAACGTAATATCAAAGTCCGCATTCATTTTTGTAGTTTCACGATTATAAAGATCAAACATTTAGCTTGTTTTTGATCTGACGTTTAATCAAAGAGCCTCCGTTCTTATAAAATACGAACATTACACTAATTTCCAATAAAAACACAACTCAATTCTATAATTTTAAATTTACTACTGTATATTTTTAGAAGAAAATATTGTAAGGGTCAATAAAATTCTTTTTTTTTTGTATATTTGTAACCTGTTATCAGTCTCGTGCAACTGCCTGCAACAACGTGCAATGTTTTGTGAAATTAGAACCGCTGACCAAACTCTCTCATCAGGCACATTAGCTCTTCTCAAACGATTTATAGAATTTCTTTGCAGAAGCGCATTCTTCAAAGGCTTAAGATGATTCATTAGGTAGTCTGAGTACTTCTCTTTGTACCTACTGTCGCAGTTTTCATCTCTAGGTACTCATGATAAATTTATTTAATGATATAATACTTTGTAACTAGCATAATTTTGCATAATCCGAGAAAGAAATTACTCAATAAAACCGGAGAAAGCAGGAGTGTGTTTATGAACGTGTTTGCGAACCTGTTTAATAAGCCGATCCCCTAGAGCTCAATTATGTTAGAACCAAATTATAGGAAATTTACGAGCTTGCAAGTAAAATGTCCTCGTTGAGATGAGTTTACACGAACGTACGGACGTACCGCCCTCGAATCTCAATGTTCTCTTTACTAACAGAAATGTTTGAACAGTTAGTAATAAGATTAAATCCTTTGTACCTACTCTCTGTTACGTCAACTCCGTCAGTAAGACGGGGTTGATCTCTCTAGTATTGTGCCTACATAATAATATGTGTCTTCAAAGAAGATATCTATGTAGGTACTCTATCTATGCATTAAATTCCATATTATTTTATTTTATTTTTCATGCATTACAACTTGGAAAAAAGTATAATTAAAAAAAGTTTTCCAATTCCTTACCCCTTTATCCCCATATCCTGGTTAAATAAAATAAACTACAAAGTTAGTTAAAAAATATGTCGAAAGACAGGGATGCTGTCGACTCGGACACAAATATATTCGGACACTTGTCCGAATTAACAATTTTATTTTAATACTTTTTTCAGTGAGACGAGTGGGAGTGACGTTTGGGACCATCAAAATATTGAAGCTATTTATTAGTAAGTCAGTTAAAAAATATATAGCTCGAAGCGGTATCTTTCAATAATAAAATACTCTGTAAACTTGTCACACTATAACATGTAAAAAAACAGCATGTGCCCATCTTTCAAAACGTATATTTAATTTAAAAACCAACCTCTCATAAATATAGCTTTGCATTACTCTACAAATTTCACATGGGTACTTGTACTTACTTGTTTATGTGATTGTGCTGTGATTTAGCTTGACTTTAATAAAAAAAATATATATATAATATATGTTCATGGGATGAATCCGGGTTTTTTTATGTTCTGCTTATGAACTATAAATAATTAAGGCGTCAACAAGTACACCCTTAATATCTTAGTAATTAGTACCTAAGGTGCTATTATACGGGCTACTAAAGAGTGTAGAACGCTGTACATGATTGTGTTGTCGCCCAACCGGATAGTGAAGATAAATTATTCTATAGAGACTTTATTATTAGTATCACAAACTACATCGCTCATACAAACCTATATACGCACTCATCATACCACTCTACGCACAATATAGTTGTAAAGAGCTATTAATATTTCCTCTTTATGCCAGAAGTAAGATTAGGATATTTACCGATCGGATTCCAAATGAAATGCTTCAATATGAGGAATGTTGAATCACCCACTCACAGTTGAAGATGTTAATTTTGTTTGGTGCCATTTATCTCGACTAAAGCTTCTATCATTTTAGTTTGTTCCATATAGGCTACAAACGTGCATGTAAAAATGTTTCCCGACTACGGCACTACGGCCATGTATTCCATAAGCGAGCAGCATGTTCAGAAAAGGATATATCTAAGAACTTTGTGTAATGTATTAGTATTTTAGGTTGTTGGTTAGATTGAAAGACCGCCGCTTGAGAACGGTGAGATGATGAAAATTTGCGACGAACATCTTGTCGCTACACCAGCGACAAGATGTTCGTCGCAACACTCATAGAAACGCGAAATCTTTACCAAGACTTAGAGCTTCATGACTGATTGTGAATTTTAATCGTCGTCAGTAATTGTGAACCATACGTGGGTTATTTGCATACTCATTTACAAAATCTTTTTTATACAAAAATTTAATAATATATAATCAGTCAAAATACAACTTACTTTGATCTATCTCTGATTAAGTCAATGTCCTCGTATCGCTTTCTAAAAGACGTGCCATGAAAATATTTAAACCGTTTTAGTTCGGGCATAAATAAAGCAGTTTCTACTTCTAGCATTGCTTCACGTACAAATATATTATTTTCCTTACCTTGCGAATTCACACAAGCTAGAGTAACTGCAGCAAATATGAGACTGGATTTCCACACATTTCCGTTTCGCTGAAATCTCCTACAACTTTTAATGGTCTCCATATTTTTCGTAAGGTAACAACCTTCTTCTACATCTGTGGAAAGAAAATACACAATAAGTTGACATAATGCGTTTTAAAATTTAATATTCTTCTAAAACTTTATAGTTTATCTCATATTCTATATTATTAACGTTTGTAATAACTAATGGAGAACACAGGTGCGAAGCGTATCAAAATGTAAACAATTTTTCTTCTATTGTTTTCCCGATTTGGAAACGGGCGGTTATAGATCGACATAAGTAGATACGGTATTATTTGTTATCCATTGTTTTAATAATTTAATTTTTTCCAAAGAGCCTATTGTTGCGTTAACATTGTTAATTATTGTTGAGCAATTTTATGAAATAAAGAAGATTGAATTTGACAAATAGATTTAGGTACTATAATAGTACGGAAAAGGCTTTAAAGTGTCATCACCTATGTAAATAATGACTGTGACGACGCCGCGTGTAACAATGCGTTGACTAGGCACATTAGGTTTCGGACGCACAGTAAGATATAGGTACAAGAGATGTTAAAGGAGATAGTATGACTCCAACATAACCATTACAAATCGGAAAAAAAAAAATATAATAAGGTATAGTAGGTACAGGTAGAGTGCTATTCGGTGTACCGCAGGGTAGATACATTTTTCTAATGTGTATTATAAACCAATTTTGTGATATGTTTATACAAACTAAACGTGTGTATTTGGTCGGCTTTATAAATACATGCCTAAATCGACTCTGCTCAGTTAGTTTAACTTTGATGTATTTTCGGGTAACAAAGGTTTAGGGGCTTATAAAGCAATTAATACAACTAAAAACTATAAATAAGTCTTGGTTCAATAATATGTATTATTTTCCATTTAAAATTTAACAAAAATATTGGTATTAAGATACTGTATTTGTAAAGAGCAATGCATTGAATTGGTACCAGATTGAGTCATAGTGCTTCGATAAAGCTAGTTGCATCAATAACTCAACTAATCCCTACAAAATGATTTATAGACCTTCATATATCACTTTTATTAGTAACGAGTTATTCCTCGAATAACAAAGATGTTATTATACAATTAAGAACAGTATAGGATGCGTTTTACAACATGATGTCATATAGATTATCTTGTTGTAACCTTACTAGCACCTTGGCTCTACCAGAACGACTAATATTCGTAAAGTTCGATTCTAATAGCAAACATTTGTGGTACCTGCGTACTACGTAGGTATAATAAATGTACCTACTTAAGTATATCACTATCATGCTATGTAAACACACAGTATACCATATTAAAACGGAAAACATCACAACATACATATATATAAAAGCTAAAACTGACGGGGTCAGACCGAGACGGACTACAGACTAAGCGAATGTAGTCTCAGCAATATCGCACATAGAGGTCAAGAAGATAAGGAGATAACGAGAGGCATGGGCAATTGGGCAAGAGCTCAACTCTTAAGTGTAATAAGTATGAAACCAAGTAACCATTCATACTTCTTCTTTCATACTACATTCCATTCAAGACTGTGAATACACACTGGCATCGCCTGGTGGTCGAATTTCGACCATGGTTTATTTCATTGGCCAGTGTAACTTTAACTGTCATAGTATAGACTTACGCACCATATACTGTCAACACATATACTGGACGAGTGTAACTTGATGTTTTTTTTTTCCAAGCAGGTGGGTCAGCTGATGGTAAGTGACTACCGCCGCACATGGACACCTTCAACTCAAGAGTCACAAGTGCGTAGCCGGGCTTTAAGGTGGGAGCAAGGTAAGGACAGGAGGAGGGTTGGGCCCTAGTCACTCGAAACACAACATAATCATTGTGTCACGGCTGGTTTTCTGTGAGGCCGTGGTATCACTGCGGTCGAACCGGCCCATACGTGCCGAAGCATGGCTCTCCCACTTGAAGCCGTTCTCACGAAATTTTTTAATTTGTAAGACATATTCTTTAAAAATTTTAGCTTTCTGCACTTTTGCTATATAATATATAAAATAATCAATATACAGTTTATATTATAAACTGTATATTGAATTTCATGTGAATACGATAGCGAAATTATCTTAAAAAGGGGTAGAAAGAATTCTCTTCACTACTTAACACATTGTATACATGTATGTACATAAATGTAAATTTAATGCAATTCTTTGACAAGCGGAACCAGAGATCTTTGGGACCCTTGCGTGAACAGATTTACAGGTAGATTGTAAACTGGATTAATACATACCTACTTATGTATTAGCAACGAAACCACGCGGGCGAAACAACAAAAAATAAGGTATTGTTTTATAAAAAATGTGGCATAAAAATTATTAGGGAGTAAAATTGATCAGGAATAATAAACGATTGTTATTACTTAAATAAGAAGACGACTAGTAGTATAGTTTAGGGTGCCAGTTATTAAGCGAATTTTGAAGCAATATCCGCATTGTAAGCGAATGCCGGTAGAATAAACTAGAACCTTTAAGATTATATAATACAAACTGTACGGCAACGGTTGAATATGGTATTGCCCTTTTACTATTTTAACTCTACCATCTGTGTTTGTACACCCATATTCTGCAAAAAAAAAATATTTCATTTCATTACACTTGACTTTCAACTGAGTATCATATATTACATATCACACATAGTTTGCTTAAAAATGATGTGCTCATTACAAAGAATTTTATTAACCCTAGTGAAGTGTAACGCGAGTTTTTGATATGAAAGCCGGCGTATAAGGAAGAGCCGTTAATATATCACATTACCATCTTTATCACCGTGTTGGGACTAATTATTGCGTGTTCTCGTTTACTGCCACGACACGAGTGACAAGTTTATATAACAAACTTGATAACGTTTATACCGATTAAGAGCTGAAATATTTGTCAGTAAGTTAGCCGATATAATTTGTTTATAAAGTGCCAGTCAATAGGTAGGTATCTACTTTCAACGTTCTTGTTTGACAAGGATATCTACGGCTCTTGGTAAATGTGATTTCAGGATCCTTACAAACATTAAATTTAGAAGCACAGAGACATGTAAATATATATAAACCAACCGAATTAAATCGATCCATTGAAATGTTTGTACATTATCAGCACCCGCAGAATATGACATGCTAAAAAATATAGCTGTCGTCGAAAATCAAACTCACTTACGAATTTATTAACACTTATAGGCAGGAGGATATTTTCATGAAATCTGATGATATTAAAAGTGTACCTTTAATTACCTCATGTATAAAATGAAAAGTTAAGCATTTCTTGCATTATTGACCCAAAACATTCACATTGTTAGTCCATATTGCCCATATCTGGGCTTAGTTGGTGTCATTATCATCACAGTAAACAATAACACCAGGCTATCTTTAGACAACGGAAACGATTGCAGCTTGCATTTATAGTATATGTACCTCTACAGTCTCCATACAGCGACGACAGTATCTCAATTGAGCAGGTTGAGCCCTCTTGGGCCAAGTAGACATCATTATGCTTCTACTGGGTATAGGCGGCGCAAACACATAGATACTGCATTCGCTGCCTCTTTATGAAAATGATTTGGTGCTTTGTCTTGATCTTTACCACCGTAACTTCATTCATTCATTCGGGGCTTCATTACGATACTATTTTAAGAACACTTACGACGTTTTTAAACAAGGAAAATAAAGCATTAAGGTAAATCAAGTATACTAATTAGTTTTAAACTTTCACTATATAATTATGTTAACGAGAATTACTGCGATAACCAATTTGACACATCTCAGACAAGGCCGTCTGATCACAAACTAGGCAAAGCCATTAGGTACTATGGTAACTAGACTGCTAATAAACATACTTATATATTTCTAAATACATACATAATATAGATAAATTATACCCAGACACAGAACAAATGATCATGTTTATCACACAATTATTTGTCCTTGGTGGGAAACCCACGACCTCTGGCTTAGCATGACTGCTAAGCCAGAGGTCGTGGGTTCGATTGGCCTAACGGCCAGTCGGCTGTTGAAATCTAAATAAAATAGATCGCAGCTGCGGTAGTTCCTACATAGGCCAAACGAAACGGAGTACGAACGTCACTTTTACTCTAGAGTTGTACCTGAAGCGATTGAAATTGAAAAGCATAAAACTTTCAATCGGGAAGATGGTTTGAAATAATCGACAGCGTGGAATCCAGTGATAAAAACAGATATGAGCAGTCGGATAAACAGCAGAATGGGACACTTCGCTTTGCTTACAGAATAGGATTAGTGCTAAACTGTTAGTGTAGTATGTAATGGTACATAGCGAATAGCATTTATCAAAAATATCGAAAAAGTGCAAGTAGATGGAGAACTCACCGATTAACTGGCGGATGGAGGGCGAAGGGCGTGCACCTGAGCCAGTCAGCCTGTGGCCACGGCCAGTGCAACCTGATCGAAACGTCAGGCAATTCAAAGGTATCTAATACCTATTACCTGATCGCGTTAATTCCCGTTAGCATAATTATAAATCAAGTATGCTATAATTTTTTCACAACATCACAATTTGCTAAAGCTTAAAAAATCACACGAGTCGAATGCAATCAAAGTCGGTCTAAAATCTGAATAGTTGCATGCTGCTTTTAAATTTAAAGGCCCCATACGTATTTCAAATAAAAATAACAGACTTATTATGTTACTATAGATTAACCTAGATTGATCATAAAAAACTGAAACGTGTTGATATTAAACAATAACATCTGTAATACATAGTCTTAAATACGAATTGTCTGATACAGTTCACAATATGTTTAAAGACAATAAAATAATATTATATGCGTGAACTAGTTAATTTATTCGAATATGACCTAAATAACTGAACATTAATTAAATTGTCGGCAAATCAAAAATTTAAAATATGACTACAAGAAATATAGTAATCATTAGAGCAGATGTAGATTCACAATACCATGTGCTCAGTTTAACTCAGAGACTACCAACCTTTTAATATTGCTTGTGAAGTTTAAATTAGGGCCTTAAATTTCGATGTTAATTTTACTTCAGTGGATTTCATATTAAAGTTATTATTAAATCAATATTTAAAATCTTAATTTTGTTGTTCTTTCTTAACCATTAAATTTAAAAAAATGCAATACAATTTTTAGTAACATTAGCAAAATAAAAATTAATTCGTAAAAGTTTTGTGAATCTGTCCTCAAGCTAAACAGTCTTCGTTATCATGATTGCATTTAAGGTATTGTAAGGATGCATCATTGAAGCTGAATGCGAACAACTTGGCGATATTTCTGTTATAGGTAATTGTGGTAGCCTAACTCTGTTGCTCAAGGGCGACGCTATTAGAAAAAAATGTAAGCAATATCAATATTATCTCGAAGACTGTTGACCGACCGTCAATATTCCTTTAGATCTTAGCCTTTGATTAGATCTTAGAGTGTCTTAGAAGTCGTAAGTGATGAACTTTTATCCCGTAACTCATAATGTACTTAAGAAGTCACAACTACTAACTCTCAAAACTTGGAATATAAGGACAACTGGATCTGGCCACGTTTTGATTTTCTAATTTGTCCAAATTTACATAATTAGCACTGTTTGGTAGAAAGAAGGTAAAAACTGGTATCTCTCTAAATAGTACTTACTTACTTACTAATCGAACAGTCATGAATGTTCAAACACTGTCACAAAATCATACTCGGTTACTCATTTTCAACAACTGTCACCACCTAGCCTGGCATAAATAAAATGATAGCTATCGTTCCCTGTCGATTTTGAGTTTTGCACTTCATATAATAAATAAACAATAAAAATTATATCTAGAGTATAAGTCATTTAAATAAATTATTAATATTCATTAGCAACTGATACAATATTATTTTTTTGTATGTCGGCACTAAAATTACAACTTTTTCTTAGTGCTTTACTGGCCAAAAATATATACACATAATTATAATAGTTTTAGGACCACTGGTTTAATGTCTGCTACGTGCAACATTTGCGTGTACATTTGTCGACACAATTTTTCGCACAAATCAAACGTGCTGGGCGGGCCGCGCCGTGAGAGTCTATAGTAGCTAAAATAAAAATGTTTTATAGCCGATATGTTTCTATACAGACCAAACTTCGAGGGAACTTAGCCCCTTACGTTCTGAGAGTGTTGTCTACAAGTTTGGCTTTTAAAATGATATAGGGGCAATAAATAATTTAGAAAGAAAGGCTTCTATATAAATGTCACTTTCAGAGTCGTCAATCTTGAAATGTAAAATATAAAGTTGTCAGTGGTATTTGTAAGTCTAATGTGGTAATTAATCAACAAAGTTATCACAAATTCCAACTCACGTCACTATTTTTTTCACTGACATCGATTAGTACCACATTATGCTTATTTAGATGTGAAATAGTATGGTAAGATAAGATAAGATGTATATAAAATTTATATTTCGACTAGTCGACATGGAAGATTCCCAATTGTAGTGTGAATGAATGTCAAGCAAAGAATGATGTAGAACAATAGAACGAAATGAAGTGAACAATACTATGATGTATTTACACAGAGTAACTAATTGAAGTGTTATTATTCAATAGACGCTGACAAAAACAAAAAGAAACAAATAAAAAAAAAACATAAACTTCACAAAAATTAAGCTTTACGACGCAAGCACGGTCAATAAGAAAAGTTACGGAGTGGAGTATTATGAAAACGGAATTATGACATCGAGCTACGATTTATTCTTGGCCAGTTAAGCACTAAGGAAAAGTACAACTTTACAATTAGGTAAAGTGCCGAATTTCTATTCCGTTTTTGTTTTATTTCTCTGCTAAGTACTAAATAATAATAATAACTCCATACATCTACTAAATGGGTTGATGTTTGCGTGTATTTGCTTTGTAGCCATGGTGCATGCGTGCATGTAACAGTTTTTATGATAAAACACTATTACAAAATATCAACTACAGATATCAAAGACAATTTTTGCTTCGACCTGTGAGAAAATGTTAAATTTGGCAATATTTCGTGCTCAAGTTCACAGAAACAGCCGTAATAATATTGTATCAATTGCTAATGAATATAAATATTATTGTTTATTTATTATGTGAAATATTCGCCTGACCTAGGTTAGGGACAACATATTGTAAAACTCAAAATCGACAGTAAACGATAGCTATTAACTATCCCTAACTTCGGCCGCCTCATTTTAACTTTAACTAGCTACAATTTATGCCTTAGGTGGTGATGTGGTGGTTGTTTAAAATGAGTACTGAGTATGATTTTGTGACAGTGTTTGAACATTTTTAACTGTCCGATTACTATTTTAGAGATACCAGTTTCTACCTTCTACGAAGCACTGCTAATGATGTAAATTTGGACAAATTAAAAAATCAAAACGTGGCCAGATCGAGCTGTCCTAATATTCAAGTTTTGAGAGTTAGTAGTTGTGACTTCTGAAGTACATTATAACGCACGTGATAAAAGTTCATCACTTACGACTTCTAAGACACTCTCAGATATAATCAATGAGATGAGATCTAAAGATATATTGACGGTCGGTCAACAGTCTTCGAGATAATATTGATATTTTTTTTCTAATAGCCTCGCCCTTGAGCAACAGAATTACCTCAATTACCTAGACCAGAAATATCGGCCAGTTGTTTGCGTTCAGCTTCAGACGCCTCCCCTCCTCCAATCTCGAGGACACAGATGATCACAAGAATTCAAAAACAATTTATTTACACATTACACATAAATGTTTTGATTTAAAAAAATATTATTTGTGAGGATCGAAGTGTTTTAATTTTAAGGGCCACATAATCTAGAATCTAGATCAATAATTTTGTATCTTCTGCTAATGAAGCAAAAACTAAATGAATTTACAGTATTTAGTTTGAAGCGCAAGCTCAATGATTGCTTTTACCTAATCGAGAGAAATGTATGTATGCTAATAAAAATACAATAAATTAGTTTAAAAAATGGGTTAAAAAGATCTCTGTTATACCTATATTTTTGTTGATATTATTTTTGTTGATATTATTTTTGTAATTATAAACAGCTGAGAGAGTTTTATTAGTTATTCATCTTCTTGGTGACCTCCTAACTAAAGATAGGCTAATATAAAGCAGTAAAATGGCGGATTTTGTGGCATGTAAGATACAAGGCAAATTCGTGAAATCAGCAAATAAGAGTTAATAAAAAATAAACTAAGAAGGCATTATAATAATAAACATGAAATAAAGTATAATTAATTAACACTTTACCTAAAAATATCAGAAATACATTTAAAAACTACCTACATTAATTTAATCGTCGAAAAATGGTGGTGACATGGCCGATTTTGGGTGGTTTTACCCTACATTAAGTAGTTAAGTACCCTACATTAACTCTACAAATATACTTTATACTTTTTCACTGTCTTTCAGTTCTGTACGTTTTGAATTTTTTTTACCTAATGTTTCTTATTATACCTTTTAAATTGTATTATTGTCTATGATTAAATACTTATATTTCAAATTAGGTTAAACATTAAAATTTGTTTCATTAGGTAAATATTTTGCCACCCTCAGGGTTGAAACTTTTTCTAATATTTATTGGACCACTCTTTTATATATATTTTATCCATAGACGTGAAGACAGAAAAATTAAAATCTGTTTACAATTAGCTAAAACATAGTGCTACATGCTACGTACACAAAAAAAATAGTCGAATTGGAAACCTCCTGCTTTTTTGAATGTGTTTTAAAAGAAGTAAAATAAAATGACCTATCCCTATAAACTTTATTTCCTAATTTGTGAAATCGGTGTTCTAGCTTCTTTTCTACATTGGTACCTTGATGAACAAATCCGGAGTAGGTATATCCACAGCTCGTCGTAACCTTTTTTGTTTTAATCACCGAGACTAATTCAAAAATGTTTTATCTAAGAGATCTGTCACTATGATTTATTACGAATTTTGTCACCAAACTAAATCAAAGGGAAATTTTTCTTTTGAAACTAGACCGTAAAAGAAGTCATTAGGTACTCGCTTCTTTTAAAAAAATATATACTGTTTTAAAAAGCGTACATATTTTAAACCTTCCGTTTATTTTTATTAAAGATATACGGTTATACTGATGTTTGTATTTCGGGGATGACAGATTAGTTTCGGACCCGACGGGGGCCCTTTTTCAAGCAGTGAAGCGTCCAGCCGCGACGGTGTCAGGCCTGACACCTGACACTAGTCGGGCATCACCGAAATAAAAACGTGAGTAAAACCGTATAATCTTTAATAAACATGAATTCCACTCATGAAAGTTTTTATTGTAACTTCCGTTTATTATTTTATATATATTAATTACCAATTTGAACAATGTTTATTATTCAGTCATTTAAAAACATATCATTATTGAAAAACGCATGATACTCCCGAATATTCACCAACTTAGGACACGAAACGATTGTTTACATTCTGATTCGTCTTTCTTGTATACAAATTTTATCTTTTTAACTTTATGATATATTACTTCACATAAACTATAATAAAAGTACCTATTGATATCAGCTTAATCTGTTGTTATTTATAATATCTGCAAGCAATAGTCTTATTTCATGACATGTGTCTTCAACACGTCCGTGACACGTCTTATTTTTTATTGTGTATACTTAATCAAGCTCCTGCATCTACCCAAATAACTGAATGCGTGCACCACACTTCACTTATTCAAAGTTTCCACTTCAATTCGAAATTTACAAAACTTTTGAAAACAAAAAAGTCACCAAATTCACTCTTAATTTTCTACAGTCACTTACAACTAATACGAATTCGCGCGCTTTTTTTAAATCTCCAGTGCAACCTTCTTCACAACCTTTCTCGCGCCAAATTGACGCGTTACTAAATAGACCGGCATAAATTCATTCAACTCCAGCTTCTGCACTATCTATCTTTATCTCTCGACGGAATTCATGTATATTGCTATCTCTTTTCTACGCTTCCGCTTGATGAACCCTATTGAGCTCGTTAGTCATTAATTAATTCTGCATAAGAAAATTACTTTTAATTTAAACAGTGCACAGATGTGACCAATTTTGTTCAGTAACAGGACTTAGTAATAAAATGTAACATAGTTTTTTTTACTTTAAGTATGATTTATGGAGTTATAAATCGACTTGCATGTAAGACCATAACCAAATGTTTTACATTTTAAAATCTTGAAGAACAACAATATGTTTGACAGCTTGACAGAATTAAGCTTGTTCGAAATATCCCTAAGATTATACTTAGATAATATTTGAAGTAATATATGTTAATAAATACATAGGTACATATAAGCATGTGTTTAAATATAAACTCTCTTTTTCTTTCTTCTATTTTTTTCTGTGTAGTGTAGTGGTAAATATTGTTACATATGTACCAATGTAAAATACTTAAGTTATTTCTTACTTAGTTAACAAAAAACATAATAAAAAATAATTGTTTTATTAAAATCAATTTGTTTTTATTATGTTTTATAGTATACAATAATAATCTTTAGTTACATAATATAATTATGATACTTTGGTTTTACAAACTTTTGATGAGAGTCGTAGATTTAATAAAATGTGTCATGTCCACGTAAGACAAAACGAAAGTACAATGCAAATACAATAGGCATTATTGTTTTAGTTATTCTAATAAATAACTTAAAACCTTGTTAGCGTCGGGGTCTTTACCTGATGGTTATCAAGTGCTACGGACCTGACACAAAAGCACGGAACGGTCCCACTTGACCCTGTCAAGTGGAGGCAAGCGATATGCTTGTCTTGTAATTTCACTTAAGAAGAGTATTTTCTGACTTTGCTGAATCTTTTAAAAGAAACTAAACTTAAAAATGTGTAACTACAATATACTACCTAGCTTTTTCCCCGGGCTTCGCTCACTTAGTATTTAATCCTTCGGGAGCTGTCTTTTTTCTGGATTGAAGGTACGCTATATCATATTCCGTACCCTACACGTGTATGCAAAACATCACGATGATCAACCGAGTAGTTAAAGCTGAAATCGTAACAAACACAAACTACGGATTACTTCTCTAATTTACTCTTTTATAATTGCAATGCAAGCTAATCTATAATCGTACTAATATAGTAAAGCTGAATATTTTAAGTACCTACCGAAAAAATATTTTTGCATTTGATAATCTTTGAGGTTCCAGGCTATTTAAATCACGCTACAATCCTTAGGAGCGGAGCTGTTACCATAAACTCTGGTGAAACTGCGGGGAATTAGTTTAATTTATTTCTTTATCCGGTTTTCTTAATTCAATATGTACCTATACTATATTTAAACCTCTCTACATTTCGAGACCTTACTACATAGTACATTCAGAAGCGCATGACACTCTTTCGTTATTAAAAATGATTAAGCTGTTCCCTTGAAAACAGTAATAATAAAATCATTTAATATTGTTTCCACTCTATGTTAATATTATATCACATTATCAAATTAAAATTCAATATCTTTTTATTTCATAAAATTGATCATCAATTTTTCGAAATCGTCAATTTAAAAAATAATTATCATGATAAAAATTATAGATCAGTACACACAGAGTCACCGCAACAATAGTCATGTAGTAATAGTTTTGTCAAATGTAAAATTGTTAAAAAAATGGATAACATAATATCATATCTGCCTGTTTTAATCTATAACCGCCCGTTTCCAAATGGTTGAGCTATGAGCCTATCGATATCATTACTAGACATGTAAATTAAGTACTTTATTTACCTAAAACTATAAAGTGGTTCATCTTGACACTCGATAGATAACAGGCAAATGGACATTTTGTCTCAGCATCTGAAACCAATATTAGCAGATCAAAGCTCTGGGACAAGTACTATCACAAGTGATTTGGATGATCGATCAACGCTGAAAATCTAATCAAAAAGTTAAAAACATTTATTAGTCGATATACTTCAGAGAAACCTTTATTAAAAACATTATCGTCTCGCCTTGCCTTTCCCAGAGGCTATGTTTTAAAGGGTCACAAATAGTCACAATATACACAAAAATAGTAAATCCTTCAATCTACGGTAACCACTTACCATCAGAAGAATGTGCCTATATATATATATCTCAATAATACGGACAATTTGACCCTTCATGATTCTAGGACAAGGTAAATAATATTGACTTAAAAGACAATTTTATACACATTGCTAAGATCTGTATCAATGCATAAGAATATACTTTCATGAATAATTTTCCATGCCAGTCACGTAGACGTATCACACGGCTCTCCGATAAAGCTCGCACCGAAGACATCGAATACATAAGCTTGATACAAATACTGTGTCGTATGTATTGGACAACGAAAAACTAATATCTTGGAAATTGTATATTCGTATGACAGTCATATTGTTGGATGGAGTCACGTACATCCTGTTGATATATTCGAATAGATTTATGGTGTTTTTAACAAACTACAAAATGCTTATTCAGATACTATTAAAAGTGTGACGAAATTGTAGTGTACGGCAGAGTGCAGGTTCTCTTTATAGTTTCTGAAAGGAAATCGATGTACCCAAGAATTAGATACTTGAACTTGCTGCAACACTGATGCTAGTTAATGGGGCGAGTGCTTAAAACTTTGTCTGTAGAATACTAATACAGTAATAGGAAAGCGTCGAATACATATGACAAATCCTAATTACATAGGGTCCGTGCCCTATAAAATTGCCCGTTTCCAATACTGGATAGTAAGAAGATCGATACATTTAGAATTCCAAATTCATATAATTAGCTGTCACATTTCTTTAAAAATAAACATGTTTATTTAATACCCAGAAGTTCAATTGTTGTGACCCTTTAAAAAATGAAAGACAGGCAGTAAAACCCTGTCCTAAAGTAGGTACCTAAAAAGATGGAAGTCCAAACAAGCTACTTTAATTTATGTTGTTAGCTTATTGTTGAATACAGTTTCTTGAGACATGGCCTAGCAATTTTACTGCAGAGGCCTGCTTTGAAGAATTGCATATAATTAATGAAAAGCTTGCTAGCTTGCAGAGTTTTCAACGCAACACAGCGCTCGCACACATCAGTTATGAACTGTATCAAAACATTAGGAGTTACAGCAGGAAACTTTCTGCCAACAATTATAATAATATTCACCAGAACTTGATCCAACTGTAAAGTATTTCCATATGTTTTTTTTTTTTTTGGGATTTTTATAACTTCTTACAGGGGAAATATTTCTAACTGTCCGATAAAATAACCTACAAAGAGTTTATCGATTGCTGTCTTAAAGATTTCTGCTCATTGATGAAGAAGCATTAAAAGTGTGAACGTGCATCGACAATAATGGCCAACTCTTTAATAAATTAAATATATGCGTTACATTCGTGCCTTTTAACACAACAATTAAACTGTAATTTCATGGAAGACCTAGGTAATAGTTGCCACTAATAAAAACAATGAGTTACTACACACATTCTCCTGCCTACTACCTCACAGCTAATGAGGACAACCAGTCAACCACGGTGTTAATTCACTTAAGCTAAACAACAATTAACGATGTGAGCAATAAATTCACTATCGCTGTGAACCCAAACACACAATCACTTTACAGAGAATTCTTGCAACATTCAATTTGTATTTCACTTCCACTCCTATTTCTATTTCAATAGATTCTTTCTTGGACTTTTCTATAGAGGACGAGAGGTGCAAGTTTGATATAAATAGTAAGTGAAACTGAGAAGCCTACCATTTCACCTAAAATTGTATTAAATAATCCTTAAACATATAGAACTTTGTTAAGATAATGTTGTAAAATCTTTAAAAAAAAAATCTGCCAGTGGTTTGGTTAGTGGATCTGAATTGATCAATATTATGTCAAATGCAACATAACTTTAAGATTTTAGGTTGAGAATCGTTAAATATCTACATCGTTTAGTCGTACATATGTTTAAGGACAAATAGCATAATTAAAATAGATGGTCGAGTGTGAGTGTAATGCATGCATAAAAAGTTTGGACATTTACAAAGTGGCAAAGCTCACATAATGTGTCAGGATCGCAAGCGGAGCTGGATTCGACGTTTTATTTATTTGTCGACTATTTATGTCCTCCATCTCGTATGTTTCCACTATATCGTTAACGGTATCGACACCTGTCCTTATCTGTATGATTTCCAATTACATCTAACAATAAGTAAGTATTGTATATATGTTTATAATGTTTTTCCATTTGTGTCTCAAATTATTAATAAGAAAATAATTATGGTATTGCATAACTACACGGATATATCCATAAGGTAGACAGGACACGTAAATAGACTTCAATAAAAGTTGGCTGATTTCGCAATAATAATTATGAATGTCATTATATAATTGTCGGTACTCAATATTAATAGAGTATCGGAGTAGAAAATAAATAGATGTATAAAAATGGGTAAGTATATATTTAACGAATAACGAAATATATTTGTCGTATAGACCTTTCTTTTTTTTTTTTGTTATCGTGTGGAAACCCCCACGAGTCATCCCCTCACCTGAGCTAACGGTAAGATGGTATGTCGGAATCGAACCGACTAAAACCACACGGTGTTCCGTCACAAGGAGGTCTATTGCAGGAGGACCCGGGTATACCCTAGGAAGGAGTCCTCCGGGAACCCCTGCAGACCTTGGTCGCCTTCAGCAGGCGACCACACCATGGCGTACTTACCCCCTCCAGATTAGAGAGGTGCGCGTGGAACACGTCGCGCCACCGTCTTGGGCCTGCTTCTGCAAGGGTAACGGTCAGCCCGACCCGTTACCCCCAGGCCAGCGCTCATGGAGGCCGGAGATCATTTTGTGCTCTCCGGCGCCTGGTGCGTCTTCTGCGGGATGGGAGAGTGCTTGTCGTTTAGACCTACGTCTATACGACAAATATAATTAATATGCAAAAGTTTTATGATGGAATGAAATATGACAAGAATTTTATTATCTTAATAATGCAGAACGTAGACGAATACTTCTCAATGATCAATACTTGATACAGATACTAAGAAAGATGTACGTGTATATATATATTACATATTTAACGATTTTGGTTGTTTGGCGTATTACTGAACCATTGTCACCTTCGATCATTTGATCTAAGACTGTCACAGTGTGCGAAAACCGAATACTTGGGTAAATAAGACATAAAATGATTCAATGACCTCACAAAGCTTCTCATCCAATGCTAACCCCCTTTATTGTTTGTACACTGACTCCAATTTTGTTACGTTCGAGAAAAAATCTTATCTTGCTGTGTTATCTACGTAAGTATACATTTTATATAAGTAAAGAATTTAATAACTGATTACTGAGGCTGTATATGAGAGGTGCTCTCTATCATAAACCACCCAAAGAAATTAGGTTCTATGATTATGTTCAGCTAAGGCTCATTACGACAACGATTCCTTAATTTGCGCGATCGCCACCGAGTCAAAGCGTCCTCATTGCCTAAATAAATAAATTAAAACTGACTTTCAAATGACGTAAAGCACAGGAGACACGGAGCCTTCTGATAGGGGAAGTATCTCTAATCTACAGACTACAGCATGAACTAAAATGAATAAAATAAGTTTAAGTTTTGTTAAAATATTTGTTTTCAAAAAGCTTGTCGGGCTAATTTTAAAGAAAGTACGTGATATATTAATCACTCCCCAATATATTATAAGTATCTACCTTTATAATAATTATTGGATATTTCGAGTGTAGTGTGCGTGTGTAATTGTAACTATACTATATATTCGTCATACAAAATCGCTGAAAGAAAAAAACTCTTGCGTGTAGTGTTTGAAATATACACAAATATTTTTTGAGTATAGATTGTTGTGTTTTTTAAACTGTTTTGCACTTAATTACGTAGTCACAAGAGTCGCTATTTCTTTTTGATCAATGAGTAGGTAAGCTCTTTATACAGTATGTACAAAATTATCTACAATCTATCATGTGCTATATTAGCATATTGTCGTGTTTCTGAGTTTGGCATGACCGCTTACAATCAAGCAGGCCGTGTGGATTGCTTGCCGTTTTGCTTGTATAAAAAAAATTGGTTGTATGTAAAGTCGGTTTACGGACGATAATTTTACGTGATAACTTCATAAGAAAACAGTGGAAGAGAGATAGATGCGTCACAAAGTCACAACTAGTCACACACAAGCCGAACGCTTAGCCCGATCGTGCCTCTTTATCGCTTGTTCGCTCTCGCTTGCACGCTCAGCTCAGGCGGAACGTGACAATGAGTCATGCTTTTTCGTGCGTGCAGCCGGCGTTCATCGATTATCAAGTCAAAAACTTAACTGCCGTCTAGTACAGTATTATGTTGTCTGTGCTACAGATGAAATACAAATCCACCCATATTTCTCTTAATCACATTTTGTACATAAAAGGACTAACTATACACAAAACGTTTTCTCATTTCTACAACACTTTATACAGCTACTAAAGTTATTTTTATGCAAAAATATACTGCAAACAACGTTGGCTCGCGACAGTGACGAATGAGTCCGACGCACCGCCTCAAATGGTGCAACTCCAACGCCACGCTCAATTTCCTATCCCACTCCATACCGTGTCGGTTATTTAATCTAATTAACGTTATTCTCGCCCGAAATAAAACTTTGTAGCAAACATGCTCAAAGAGCCCAAATGTTTACTAATAATAACCACATGAAAAACTTTAAAGTGTTTTTGATGTTGACCTAATATAAAATAACATCTATATATATACATTATGTAAGTAACCATCTATTTACCCGCCCAACATACTCCCGCGTGGATGTCAGTTAAAATCTTTTTTATCTCTCTTGATCAGGCTGTATTTATATCATTTATAAAAAAAAATATCAATGTTTGAATTAGAGTATTACCTATCCCAAATTGGCCTTTTCAGCTTAAAAGCCTGGTGCCAACCTTTTAGAAATGTTACCAGATAGTATTGACGCGAAAAATATCTACGCTCATTATCGGAACCCGTAGACGCATCAAGTTGAAATTTATTCCAAGTACTTATTGCGGTCTGTTGAAGCTGTAAAATATCAGGCTTCTAAGTCAACGCAATCAAAATATGCGGCCTTAGATAGTAAGCCTTAGATTTTAACAAATTTAAACATTTCGCAGGTAAATCAAAACCTATAGGCTACCTTCCCATTGACCTAGAATCATGAAATTTGGTAAGAAGCAGCACAAGAAAAAATCTAAAGTCGTTAATTTGTTGTTATATAACATAAACAATAGTAGTTATTAAAAGTTGTAGTTTTGCACTTGGAAAGTTGACTCTGTCGTAAATATATGTATAGAGTATTTTTAAAACTGCAAAGATAAGTTTGTCTTTCGGATAAGACGCGCAAAAATCTTCGAGAATTAATTCCCGAGATGGACGTACTATCTACATATAAGTTTGCATGCTTACGCGGAACCCTCAGTGCGCGAGTCAGACTCGCACTTGTCTGCTTTTTATAGGGTAACCCTCACCGGGGCTAGTGGTGAAGTGGTGTGTCGAAATTCATCCGACTAAAACCACTCTATTGCAAGGAACTCGGGTATACCCTAGGAAGGAAGTCCCAGAGAACCCCGGCATACCTTGGCCGCCTCTTAAGCAGTAGGCACACACTATTACGTACACCTCCCCGTCGCGCCACCGTCTCAGGCCTGCTTCAGCCAGGGTAACGGGCAGCCTCACCCGTTAACCCCAGGTCAGCGCTTTTGGAGGTCAGACATCATTCTGCGCTCTCCGATATCACAAGCACCTTGGCCTTGGCTCCTTATCGCTTAATTTGGGGTTATGTAAGTTCCCAATAAATTTCCCACTCGTATTTATGTAAATACTTTTAAATAAAAAATACTGTGATGTTATTATACTTTTGTATTTATCTAAAAACATTTGTTTTAATTTTGACTTCTGCCTATCGTTGTTTTGTTATATACAAATGTAACTTACAAAGAGATCAAAGGGGAAACAAATGTATCAAAACGTATTTTACATTTTGATCTATCTAAATAAACATGTCTTCGCTTCAACAGGTCCTGGTGACGTGTTGAATTGCGGTAGACATGGCCTTAACTCATTAGTTTTGGAAGGTTGTGGTTGAAGTTTTTCGAGCAGGCTGCGTAGGTAGTGTCTAAAGCGGAATGAAAAAAGTGTATTGATTGCATAAATAGTGGTGGAGAGATCTATGAAAAGATATTATATGTAATTAAAAAACTCTACTGCGTGTCCCACGTACATTCATATAACTTTATTAACACCCAGCCAAACAAAATTCTGCGCCAAATCATTGTATGAAACAACATTTGGCATAGTATTGTGTACAGGTGGGGTTCAAAGTTAACCGGAAGTTACATTACGGACGTTATAAGCTTAGCCAACTTATCTCTAACTCCAAACATAAGTAAACAAAACTATAGATAAATTAAGAATACCCCTGATTCAAAAATCTCATCAACGAATAGGAAAGAGCTGATGACATTCAAGCGGCTGAACAGATTTTCTTGAATTATTGCTGAAAACACTCTCGATCAAGTCACCTTTCAAACAAAAAAGCTATATCAGAATCGGTCCATCCGTAAACATTATCTTTTAATTGTAATAAAGGCTTTTTTTTAGCTGGTAGGTTTTATATTATATTTTAGGCAACCCAGGTGGTTAAGCAAACATGTATTCCGGTTGGTCCATCCATTTCTCATGTTAAGTGGTTACCAATCTATAAACACACTCTTTTCTCAGCTCTGGTGACCCTTCTCAGAACACAATAGTATTGGACTTGCGCTGATTTTTTTTTTTTACCATCACGTACGGTTGAGACCACTGCTCTAGGGGCTAGAATACAGAATTCATTGCAACTAAAGGAAAGTACTATATTCTTTCTTTCTTCTTCTTTTAAAAATACAACTCCCACATTAGGAACATTCCTGTGTCACGGACGGCTTCACAAACACTCAAACAACGGACACAAAGAACACCCAGACTCGGGACAACTATTTGAACCCTCAACACTCGGTGCGGTGTAGTGGCGAGGTGACCACTTAAACCATTGCTACATCCGTGCATGTTGAAATTTCCTGAAATTGTTCCTTTACAGCTAATGACTGACTGGCCTGTGGGTCTAGTGGTTAGTGACCTTGACTGCAGAGACAGAGGTCGTGGGTTCAATTCCCACCTAAGACAAATCATTGTGTGATGAGCATGATCATAATTTGTTCTGTGTGTGTAATTTATTAATAATAGGTATGTATGTATTTAGAAATATATAAGTATATTTATCAGCAATCTGGTTACCATAAAACAGGCTCTGCCTAGTTTGGAATCAGACGGCCGTGTGTAAAACGTGTGAAGTTATTATTATTATTATCGACCAGGCGAACTATCAGAGTCAACAACTTGACTCACAATAAGACTCTCAGTCTTTTTGTAAGTCGAGTTGTTACGTTGTTTGTGTAGTCACGTGGCGCTATGCGTAATACTGTTGAACGAATGCTACTTGTGTTCACTGGTCATGTTTCCGTGTTTTAGTCTTACACTTAATTATGTATTAACTGAGTAACGGAAATGTAAACTTAAACAACGAAACAATTTAATTTATCGCTAGTCTTAAGTAAATACCTAGTCGCTGTAGTAATTGTGCCACCTTTCTTACTGGTTTCCACATTTTCTTATCATGAACATGCTAGTTAATGACGTGGTTGTGACTTTTTATTGCCAGGTGTTTAGGCACGTTTGTGTGCACTTTTGCTATGGGGAAAAAGCACTGAACTCGTTACCGTCACGCTAATAATACATATATAGATCCACTAGAGGGCGCTAATCTAAACATTAAGTTCCGTCAGCCCCTTATTAATTAATGTTACCAACCTGCTAATGTGATGTTTTAAGTTCGTCGTTTAGTTTAAGTTTTCACTTCTGTCGGCAGTCCCATGACTGCCTATTTTTTAGGAAAAATTGCGTGGCGAAAATATTAAAATTATAACGTTTATAAGCTTTACTTTGTAACTTTATTGAATAAAGATATTCTACGGTACGTGTTCGCTTAATCTCAAGTCTCTGCTAAACAATCAATACATACAATACAATGCAAGATTAATTATGTTATACGACATTACGTCATCCAGATGATGTAATGTACGAGTACATTGAGAGATTTCTGCCCATAAGCGGTTAAACTTATCGAAATACGTATAAACATTCAATTCTTAGAACTTAGCGGCGTTGATAAATAGACTTTGTATGGCGTAGCAATGGTAGGTACACGTGCACCTGCTTTTTATAGCACTAAGGTAGCAAACAAGCATACTATCTACCTGATACATGGCGGACAACGTGGATTATGCTTAGAGCATCAGATATAAAGCGCCGACCAATCTATGCCACATGCCACCAAGTAAATGTTTTAAAGAATCCTACATCTAGTGAATCTTCACCGTGTCTATGTTCACTTTAAGACAGCAACTAAAAATAAATAGTGCATCATATCTTCCGGTAGGATAGTCTCGTGCAGAATGATATTGGTATTTCCGGAGCAACCCGACCTTCAAACCTTCAAGAAAAGAGCGTACTCTCAAAGGCCGGCAACGCACTTGTGACTCTTGAGTTGCAGATGTCCATGGGCGACGGTAGTCACTTACCATCAGGTGACCCGTCTGCTCGTTTACCCCTATAATACAATAAAAAAAAATGAACTTAGACCAATTTTTTTTTGGGGTTTGTGCAAACCAGCAGACGCGTCACCTGATGGTGTGACTACCACCGCGTTGCCGGCCTTTAAGGGGGGAGTAGGGGAAGGAGGGGGAGGGACGAGAGGGGTAGAGGCAGGGTTAGGGCCTCCGGTAACCTCACTCACTCGGCGAAAATCAAAGCTTCACTGCCGGTTTTCTGTGAGGCCGTGGTATCACTTCGGTCGAGCCGGCCATACCCTTATCTACGTGCCGAAGAGTGGCTTTATAAGTTTCTATTATATTCTTAGTTGTCTGTCTGTATCAATGTACTTCACGTTACGTTGTAATATATTTAGGCGTCCTCATAATTCTAAGAATCTCTCCCTGTAAAGGATTTCTTATTCCGATTTTTAAGAACCAGAAATCATCAGACTACCGAGCATTTGTATGTGTTACTAAAACCTTTTCCCTGACACCAAACGAACAAGTTATCTGAAAATAACAAAGGTTACCTAATGCAATCAGTTCACTAAATATTTTTAAACTCGTCTACTAGTTTCTAAAAATGCAATTCCTATGCATTAAAAAAAATGTTGACTAAATTTCTTGTAATAACAAAAAAAATAAAGTCTCGGTTCTTTTAAAAATCGAAGCATCGATTCGTAGCTATATGGATTTTTGCAATACATTGTATAATTTATTCATATATTTTAATCACAACAATGCAATTTTATAGAAAGAGTAAAGACGGACAAAACTACTTGATTCTACACTCAAATGAATGGAATCGTCTGAAAAGACAATCATGTCCTACGGAAAAGCCCTTGAACGAACAAAAGGAGTATGTGAAATCTTTGAATGAGAAATCCAGGTCCTGGACTAAAACATGGCCGGATCACAAACACGTATGTATCCATTGATCAGTGTTTGACTCACTTTATAATATCCACTGCTTGGAACGTAAGCCTAAAGGCCAGTGAGGCCAGCTGATGATCAGGCGATGGTGAGGAGGAGACTCTCTCTCGGGTTATCAACCCGAACAATGGCAGTAGTTAGCAAATTAAAGCAAATGCTCCATTATCATCAGTGAGTGAGGTTAAGTAAACCAAGGATGTGTAATATTTCTATTATTGACTGGCAGTCCGTCCTGACTTCATCCAAGTTTGACATTTATGTATATTATATAGCCTACGTCCGTTTCGAATAATGTCCTTTTCAAATAGTGTAGGATTTTTTAAATAGGTCCAGTGGATCGGGACATTATCCAATTACATATTTAAAAACTCTCATAGTTTTTATTATTATTCCACAACACAGGGTGTTTTAGCCAATTATGAGAAAAAACAACAGAAACTCCGTGAAACAGAGTTAGCAATTGTCAAGTCAGAGAAGCAGAAGCAAACGATTAAAAAACAAAGCACCAGCCTTGAAGCAATTAAACAAGCGCGACAGAAGATCTTCGATGAAAGTTGTTATGGCAGAAAGCTTTTGAGGTAACGTCTTTTTAAATAAAAGTATAGGATAGTGTTATAGAGCATGAGGGGGTTGAAAGTAAGGAGAGTTAGGTATGGCAACTTAAAATTGCACACGCAGGATTAAACAAGTTTCAACGGAACTAGATAATTCGATGATGCTTTTCGCTTCTTTGTCGTAGACAAAAAATGCTCCTAAGTTGACCTTCCGGAGAGTAGCAGAAAAACTACTCTGGCAAAATGCAACGAAAATAATAGATAGCTACCGGCGTCATCGATGATTAATCGACTAATTCGAGTTTTATCATTTAAATGGTACATGGTTTGTCCATCGTCATAAATTCACTGACGACTTGTTTCACAATTATATTAAATACTATTTATTAACAACGTTCAATTTTCTTAACAGTGCTTTCCGTGAATCTAAGACTATAGAAGAAAGAGACGCGCAAGTACAATTCCTGAAAGAACTAAAAGAGGAAGAAGTTGTTGAAAGCAAAAAGTTCAAGATTCCAAAATGCTGTACTCTCGATTTAGATAAACATGAAGCAGAAGAAAAGAAATGCCGAAAAGCTACAGCAATAAAGATGGCTCTGCAGAATAAAGAAACGCAAGTAGAAATATATTAACTTACGTTTAGTTAGAAGTCAAATTATACATTAACATTCATAAGTGGTATCGCATATTGCACAGCAACAACACACAAAGCTTAATCGGACGTGTGCGAGAGGAACCAACGATTAAGGACAACAACTATCAAAGACTTTAGACTCAAAACAAAAGTCTAATGAAAATGGCAGCCTCAAATATGAGTTGAAACTTAACAGCCGAGTCCCAGTGTCTACAGTGCATCGTTACTATATAATAATTTCTTTCAATTATTTCTTTATCCTATAGTAAAATCCACGAATGGATAGACGTAAGGTAGGAACACCACCAGCCAGGTGAACTAACGCCAATGCCCTAATTATTATGTGGAGTTATTAAAGTTCTTTGGGATAGACCGGACCCGTACCAAACGCACTTACGCCTTAATTTAACCCAAATTTAGAGCGCCTTTATCCAACAGAGGGAGATAAGCTTATTCTTTTAATTTTATCGTGTTCATAGTGTTAATTTGACTCAAACAACAACAGCAACAACTGTACAACTCAACCGAATCATTGTTGTGTTTAATCCGAAGAAGAGGAACATGCTGGCACATCGTCCCAGATCGCATAGTATTGTAATCTTACAAATAAGATACTTTATAAACTTAGGTATGAAAACCAAAAAGCAGAAGCAGCTAAAACCATACATGTCCAACAGCAAGAAGATCTTCAAAATATACAAATTTTAAGTGAAATGCGTGCACTAGAACATAAGGCTGAGGTAAAATATATTTAGGTTTCTTCTAAAATAAAAGACGATTCACACACACTTAAAATATAAATAACACGAACTTAGCAAAAGTTCAGACTTGAAATAATTTATCTGTGGGTTCGCTAAATACTAAGACCCGTTTCGCGGGTGGCATTTGAAAGTTTCTAGGGCGCTAGGATCAAGAAGGCGCTAAGCTCGAGCCTTTGCAAGCACTAGGCAAGGATTAAGGGGCGCTGAGCTCTTGCTTTTGCAAGCACCAGTTATCTAAAATACCTGAACCCCTATCATTGTCTTGCGTATTAATTATTTTGTACATATCACTACTACATATTATAAAACAAAGTCCCCCGCCGCGTCTGTCTGTCTTCGCGATAAACTCAAAAACTACTGAACGGATTTTCATGCGGTTTTCACCAATAGATAGAGCAATTCATAAGGAAGGTTTAGGGTATATAATTTGTTTAGGTTTTATGTAAATTGGTTGAAATATGATAATGATTGTGAAAGATGTCTCTGCTACCCGTGAGAAGTCGAGGCGAATTGCTAGTTGTTTATATGTAAGGAATGTTTGTTAGTAAGCACAAAAATGAATTTCTATTACTTTTAATGCATCGATATACCTATTGTATCAAGGCGAAAGCTAACGATTTAGACGTTTGCAATAAACAATGAAAAATTTATAACCTTACTAAGTAGGACGTGGTAGAAACTCGACTCTAAGAAAAGAACCCACAACAAAGCTCTGAGATTTTCTCTAAGGTCCTCCTTCAACTAACCTCTTCGATATATTCTAACTCTGTTCATAATATTCTAAAGGAGAAAGTAAAACTTTTGGAAAAAGAAGCAATGCAACAATGTATGGATGATAATAAGAAATCAAAAGCAGAGCGCGCGAAGTCGAAAGCTGACTATCATGCTAAAGTTATAAAAATTCAGAGAGAAAAGGAAGAGTTGAGCTGTAAAATAAACAGAGTTCTTCGAGAGGTTAGTAAATTTCAAGTAGTCAACCAAATCTTTGTAATTTAGAAATTGATCTGTAACTTTTTGTTAATTATTTTATTTATTTATTTGGCTCACCGACAATTGAATACTATTCTGAACTTATTACGTGAGTCAGAGTGCACATCAACCAGATCACTACAACTGTTTAACAGTTTACAGACGCAGGGGATAGGAGAAATAGGACCAAGAGCGGTTCTGCGAGGAGAAGGATGGAAGGGAGTTATAGGAGCTCTTGTATATTTCGTCGGCACTCGGATTTTCATGCTGTTCAATAATTGTTCCTCTTCTGTAGGAATATCATCTTAAAATGCAAAATGAAATCATGAAAATTCACCTTTCAGGATTGTGTAATTTGTCATTATTATAGACTAATTAAGAATCATAGAAAGTAAAATAAATAAATAGTATAAAATAACCTTCACTAGCACAAACAAGGGGGGGATACCCTACGCTTATCAATGTTACAAAAGCTATTTCAGAATAAAAAGTATATTACTTATTAATATATTCTTCTCTATCTAGATGTACACGGCCAGAGACTCACCGTGGAGAAAACAAGTTTATGAAAATCTCATACAACATCAAGAAGAAAAAAGAAAACGTTTTGAAAAGATAATGGAAATCAACAATAAATTGGCAATGTCTCGGTAGGTATCTACGAGTACGTTGTAAGGGTTTTATTAAATCTACGTACCTAAGAGAGAAAGTTTTTACATAGTTCACATAGGAACAAATCTTTATTTTGAGACATTTATTTCTATTAAGCATTAAAAATATAAGATTTTTGGTAAAGCTTACATTTTTGCCACGACTGGTTATTAGCCTTTTTTTTTTGTGCGTGTGAAGAAACCCCCTCGGGCTGTCACCCAACCGGGGTTTTCGGTGGGGCGGTGTGTCGGAATCGAACCAACTAAAACCGCACGGTGTGCCGTACTCCGACTGAAATAGGAGGGATCCGGGAACAGCTTTTATTAAGACATCCGAAACGACTGGTCATTAGCCTAAGTCAAAGCCATAGAATTAGTATACCTATACTAAGTTTATGGTCAATTTGTACTTTGCTAAATCATAAATGTATCAATTTGTACTTTGCTAAATCATAAACTTAACCAAGGAATAAAACTAACTAGACTTTGCTCGCGTGTTCGCTCGCGTATAAGTTGTTTTCTACTATCCCTCGGAATCAGTATATTTATTCACTTTATTTTCGTCTCTTAAATTAAACGGATCTTACACACGACATGGAGGTGACGTTTTCATAACGATTTCACTAAATATCTATATTTTGTAAGAATGAATTTTTCATTTTTTTTTAAGTCCTATTACTTAATTTAAACTAAATGCACAAAAAATGTAAAAAAAAAATGTTTTATCGTGGGAAAGCCATGCTTCGGCACGTATGGGCGCGCTCGACTGCAGTGATACCACGATCTCAGACTGTTACTCTTGAGTTTGTGCCCATGGACGGCGGTGCTTGCGGACGGTAAAATTTCATCGAAAATTCAACGAAATTTTACGTCCGTAAGTAAAACGAATCGTTTCTGGATTATAGGAACCGGACATTAGAGAGCCGGACTTCCCGGCAACAGCCTGTTCGAGTTACAGGTGTGACCTACTCGAGCTATGTCTTTCATTACCTTTTTTTTATATATTTGAGCTGCCAAAATGACTCCGCCCCGCCTGATGCACAAGCAGAATCCAAGAGTGGTGGTCACCATCCTCACTGCGAACAAGCCTAAAAAACCTACTTCTCCTTTTCAATATACTTCCAACTTTCCCACCTTAAATACACAAATTGCCCGATTGATGGCAATAGGCTTGCCCCTAGTCCGTGGGACCAGATTATAGCTGGCAAAATGTGGGTGTTTAATCCGCCTCTGCCTTACCCTTTGGTGTATAGGCGTGAGTATATATATGTTTGTATGTTAACACTCTCTTTCATCAGCTCCGTGGAACAAGAAAGAACAGATAAGGAAAAAGAAATAAAAGACCGGGAGAATAGACACCTAATAGCGGAAGCCAACAAATTAAAAGCTAAATGTACGAAGAAAAAGAAATGTATCCAGGGCAATAAGCTCTCTACGGATCGACAAAGTTTAATTGTAAAAAATAATAAGGGCCGTATAAAGAAGAAAGAAGTAGAAGAATATGAAGGTATGTCATTCTACATACGAGTATACAGAATGTTACAGAAAGGTGTGGTCAATGAGCGGTACGTGTAGCCGACAAATAGTTGATTTAGCTAGAAAAAAAAAATTACTAGTAACGTGGGTCACACATTACTAGTATTTTTGTTAACCCCTCCAACTAAGCTAAATGCTTGTGTTAGGAGTGGGTTCACGTCGGTAGTGCACTGGGTGGGGTTCGAACCCGCAATCACTTGATCGGAAGTCCGACGCCTTAGCCATTACGCTACCGCTGGTAAAATTAATTTTATATCCTTGTTGAGAGTTTGATTTCCTTCCTTAATCCATTACAATGCTAAATGGTGGGTTTTCACCGTCAGGTACTATTTAAAGAAAATCTCGTTAATTATTTTTATAACGGCAATTTTGTCCATCGCCGGTTACAGAGAAACCGCCTCCACATTTCGGTACATGTAACAAATTAATGTCAGCGCTCAAGAAGCGTATACTACAGCCGCCATCATGGACCGGTGCGAGCACAGCACACCAAGAGTTCGCGCGTAACGCTGACGAAATGCTACGTGATTGCAAGTATAAGCACACCGGGAGGAAAGTTGTTGACGTTAGTTCTTTAAGATTCAAGATTTTTTTATATGAACACCATGAACGATGGCTGGATATTAGTTACGAGCACGCATCATAGATGGCGGTTGCCACTGCTTACAACTAGCACCACGGTGTTGACACCGGTGCTATACCAACCGGGTGTTCCCACCCACATGTAGCTCTAACCACAGAACGACCCTGACGAGGCTCTGATAGTCTCACTCACAAGCAAATGCGTAGTGCTGCTTAACCCCATCTGTAGGGTAGACGTGCTACGTGCTACGTCTAATTAAAGCATCCTGTGTAATGCAAACAATCTGCTAAGCTCCACCTCTTAGTTTTGTGAAATAAAATTATTTACCTACTCTAGAGTTTTTTTTTTGGAAACCTTTACAACCACGAACTGTATTCTAGACCTCTTTCTCCTGACGCCATTCTCACACACTTTCATAATGTTTATTCAAATACATATTTTTTTTTTTAATAAATATACGAAACATAATGTATTTTCTATGCCTTCCCGATGCACCGCTTATACGTTACCTTCTTTTAAAATTTCTACATCTTACAATTTTTTTTTACAGGAGTACATCAAGTGCAATATATTGGATTCCTTGGATGTTCACAATTACTATTAAATAATTTTATTGTATCCTTAAAAATTTTGGGTTTAAATTAAAATGCGAATTCGACAATCATTATACTACATTTTATTTATGCTACAAACATTACTATTTACAAATACCTGTCTTACTGGTGTACCAACTCTCATGTCATCTTTCCTTACCTTTTCTAAGTATCATAACTTTTTATATTGATTATTAAACTTCAGAGAAGTGCAAAAAATGTTATGCTTATTTATTAAATAACAAAAATAAATGGCTCATAATCACAATGTACAGGCGCTATCGAACGTTTAGAGTAGGAGATTAAGTTGAAAGATCCGATACGGAACAAACGACAGCGCAAAGTGCATTTCTGTAGTATTTCCTCGTAAAAATGATTGCAGAAAGGCAAAATATAAATGTATAATTATTCTAAATTTAAATTCGAACGCTTGAGTTTGCTGCTTTTATTTTGATTACGTATTAAAACAAGAAACTCAAGCGCCAGAATTAGGAATATATACTTAATATTTTAATATTTTTACAACACACAAATTTCGAAATACTCTTGTTAGAGTTGCGATTATTTTCGAGTAATATGATTTTTATGAAATGTTCTTTATTATTTCGTATGATATTCGTGTGTTGCATTGCTAAAAGTTGTTCGATTAATATGGTGAATCCTTCTGCTTGAGTACAGCTTGAACGCACTTAGCCATGGTCGGGGATGCACGACTAATCGTGTCTGTCATGAAGAAATCTTCCAAATGCTTGAGCTGCACATCTAATTTACCCGACACGGGTTTATGAAGACTCTGTAACATACACATTACATTTACCGTGAAGTCAAGTACCATCAGTCCTGGTATGTAGAGTGCTGATCAACTATGGGTTCTCTTGTGAACCTGAACTTGATCACCGCAATACAGATTTGGCAGACATCAAAAAACCCTCAAGGGGGTTATAAAGGTAATTAATAAGGAAGTTATAGGCTATTTAATAGCACTCATCACTCTAGGACAATTAGGAGCGGAGCAGTGGCAATAAATGCGGTTGAAACTGAGGAAAGTCACCAATCTTGGTTTGTAATAATAATGAGAGCGGGAATCGAACCCACGACCACTGGCTCAGCAGTCACAGTCACTAACCACTGGACCAACAGACCAGACGATAGTCTAATAATAGCATAGTGCGGGTAATCAATTTGAAAAGCCGAACCTTACAATAATTGTAATATACCTATTACCCAAACCGGTACAGATATGTCAGTCTTATGTCCATACATACGAATGTGGATTTAATAGGTTGGTGTTTATACATGTCCGTAAAAGTAGTTTATTTAAATGGTAGGTGTACCTGAGCCAGAGCGCGCGCCTGCGCGAAGTAGTTGTTGTCCTGCACGTCCCCGTACGCGACGAGCGCGGGGCTGAGCTCAAGCAGGCGGGAGCGCACCTCGTCCAGGGAGTCGTACGGGAGACGCTCGCCGATCACCTCGGATAGGGCTCTGGAGACACACGAAATATTGTTACGAGCCGAGGTTCGTGATGAGACTAATTCACCAATTTGTTACGAAGTAGACACAATTCTCACTGATATTCGTTTGCATTGTTCGCCGTCCTGCACTTGTTCAATCGTCGTATCGTCGAACTCGAATGTGTCTCCACGTTGGATGCCAGCGTATTTTTTATTTGGCAACTTTATCCCATAAAACGTTCTAGATGGTTCGTGAACTATCCCGAAAAATCTTGTAATGATTTAAATAAATCGAGACCCTTCTGTAAACTTCTAGAATATCGTAAGACATCGTACATGGTTAGGAATATTCGAACGTTTTCTTGACACATTCGATTTAATCGATCGTAACGATATTTTACCTTTGATTATGTCACTATCGTGTTCTTCTATTCTATTATATGAACGCGTTGTTCTACTTTCTCATCGCTACGAAGGATAGTATATAAATAAGTTCTAAAAATGTATGTTAGTTAAATCTGTACATACATGATCGGTTAAAAGTAATATGTGAGTGTATGTAGTATATACCTGATAATCTTCCAGTCCTCGCGCGCCATCCCGGGCGGGCTGACGGCCACGAGCGTCTGCTGCGCGCGGCCCTCAGCGTTGGCGAAGGTAGCGCGCTTCTCCGTGTAGGCCGCGCCGGGGAGCACCACGTGCGCCATCGCCGCGCCGCAGTCGCCGTGGTGACCTGACGTAAACACGCACTATATTCAATATCGATTCTCTCTCGCACTTTCTTTACATAATATTTAATTAATGTAGCTGTCCAGTTTTTTTGCAACATTTGTAACGATTTCGATGAAACTCGAAAGAAGTGTCTTCAGGTTAAATAAGGTAACGTAATGTGTTTTTCCCACGTAACTAATAATAATTTTCTTAATTTTTTTTTAAGGTATAGAAAGGAACGAGCAAATGTCATGATAATAAAAAGGTGAGTAATCTGTGAAGTCTGTTCCGTCAGATCTAAGATGACTAGCTCACTTATACACACCGCTCCCGGACAGTTTCCTCGCGGCTACTTAAACCGAGCTGACCAGCCTCTACCCGAGCACGAACCGCGACAGACACATTAGTGATTCAGTATCGAGTGGAAGCAGCCGCAATGCAAGGACATGCAAATGTCCTCAGCGCTCGTTTGATTTGATAACCGTTCTTATACATAACAAGATTAACCACAGTGTCGAATACCTTGATAAATAACAAAAGCATCTTTCGGCAGCTGATCCCGAGAAACCACACCGCTGTCGGCTCCGAGGAGGTACACCACCTTGGGTCCGTCTTGCAATGCCTTGCCCACACCGGGCTGGTAGCCCAGGTCAAGTGCTGCTACCTGAGATGCTGTGCGTTGGAGTATGTTTAAAACCTAGAAATTAAATTGTGATATTTAAAAAACACATAGATATTAATATGTCCTTTATACTAAATATATATAACTATCCATACTAGACCAGGATGTATCATCATTTTAAGCCCATCCTCTGGATGGATCCATGAGTATGGTTAAATTTTTGTTACTCTTTCATGCCAAAACTACTGAACCGATTGCGATGAAACTTAGTATGTAGATAGCTGGAGACCTGGATTAACATATGGGCTATTTTTTATCCCGATATTCCCACGGGATCGGGACTTACGCGGGTGAAACCGCGGGGCGCTGCTAGTTTAACATTAAGCACGTAAATACGTTGATGACTTACAAGCTTAATGAAATCTAATAAACATACCTTCCATTCTTTATCCTGGAGTTTGTCCTGCAGTTTGCAAGCGAGCTCTTGCGTGTACGCCAACAGAGCTGGTCCCTCGGGTCCCTTCAGCTGGTCGGCGCCGAGTATGACAACGGGACGTTTAGCTGCCTGTAAGCGCTTCAGAACTTCGTGGTTTGATGAACCCGTTGCGAGATCTTTTACAAGGGACGCCGAGTCTCCTACGTGCTGAAATGGGGAAAATAGGAAAATTATGGATGAAGTTTCAGGTACATTTTCCTTATCATTTCATACTAGTTCGACTAATTTACTTTGCAAACATTATCAAGAGGTGATACCGATTAAGGCTAGTCTCTCGCAAGACTGGTTAAGGCTAGTCCCACGCACGACCGGTTACGGTTAGTCCCACGCACGACCGGTTATTTATACAACAAAGGACTATTATTTATCATTTTAGATTACATAAGTCATGTAAGAAATCTAAGGCTAGAATGTGTCACGAGCATGTTCGTAGAAAACCTGTAATCTTCGAAAATCTTAAAGAATTTAGATAAAATTGGCCTATTCGAAGACTTAGTTACCATGTAGTCGTAGGTGAGGTCCACTCGCGGGCCGACGAGCGCCACGTCGGTGTCCTTGTGCACGTAGGCCTTGCGGATGCGCGCGTTCAGCAGCGGCGCCTCGAAGCGCACGTTGGTTCCGATCAGCAGCACGAAGTCGGCGTCTTCCACGTCTGACCAACAGAATCATTTGGCTTTTACTATGGCCGCCACTCCGCTCACGTAACTATGTACTAATTTATGTACTAAGATCTAACAATTTAACGTATTTCCACACTATAATAACAAGCATGTACATCGTAACATTGGTTCTCGAATTATTAGCGAATGCAAAGATGGAGAAATTACTTATTATGGTAAGACGTATTTTCTTCTAAAATTTAACCCTATAAAAATAAATAATAATAACACGCCTCTACTGCAACAGTCAACCGTGTTCTCATCGTGACCACTAGCCTTGATGTCGTAGAAAAAAAAATCACCTAAGCACCTTATACCAAAATCTGGCAAATGCCTCGAAATTTCAAGTCAATATTAAAAAATTATATATGTAATTTCAAACTCACTAGCAATCTTCGTGTTAAATAGATACGATGATCGTAGATCGATGCCAGAGCCATCTAACGGGAAGTATTGTTCAGTACAGGTGTTTTCTGAACCCAGTCTGTTAAGCAGGTCCTTCAGGGCAACCAGAGATTCAGCGTCAGCCATATCACCAGCGACGGCTAAGAGCTAGAAATTGAAAAAAAAACTATTTTAATACATTGGTCATTGCAAGCCAATTCAAAGTTCAGTTCAAATGAAAAATTAAGATTAAAGGCAGCACGCCGGTCTCCAAAACTATACCCTATACTCCTTGGGTGCGATTATAAATAGAAAGTATGTAAAATTATAAACCATTAAATATTATTTTTTGTAATAGGTTCACCTTGTTAGGAGGGCAGTCCCTCAAAGCTCTAGCGGCAGCCACCATGGCGTCCTCCCAGTCCACAGGCCTGAGGTTACCGCTACTGTCTGTCATCATAGGCGTCACTAGTCGCTGGCGCTTCAAGCCATCACACGCGAAACGTGACTTGTCTGATAGCCATTCTTCGTTAATTTCCTAAAATGAAATAAAAAATAATTTAATCCTTAAAATCCTAATTTAAAAAATGTAGGGATTTTAATATACTATTTATTATTAGGTGGCATTGAATTATACTTAATTAAGCACTAAATTGAGACTGTTTCGACTGTATTGTTGCTGTGATTACGTTTAACTTTAGTGTATTGTTTCTTATTTTAGATGATTTAAGACAATTCAAGCAGTGAATCATGATCACTAAGAAATAAATTATGGACTATAATGAGCAATTTAACAAATTTCAGTTATGTCAATCTGAAATAGCTTTATTACATTTTAGATTATGAAACGTTGACCAAACTAGGCCTTACTTATTTTTAGTTTAATTTAGAGCTTTTTTAACAAGTTTTGTTATAACTCTAGTTATAGCAAGCAAGCCAGGGTCCACTCTGCACTTTAGGTATGACTGCAAGTACTTGGCGGCCTCGACTTGTCGGGCTAATTCAGTAAGCTGCCGCGCCAACCGGGTCGCACATTAGTTCGATACTCACTCACACGTCGCATCGCGTAGTCCGGGGCAAGAGTCTCTATTTATTTTAATGATTTTGCTGAGTTTTACTGCCGTTTTGGTACTATTATGTGGTTATAGTTATATAAATCTCTCACTTAAATAATGAAGTCTTGTTCAAAATTTATTCATTATTGAGACGCATTAAAGTCGGATGTTCTTTTTTCAAAAGTCGTCCGACTTTTTGTCACAAAGTAATACAAAACCACCTTAAAAAATTATTTTTACATTTTAACTGTTAACAAAAAAAAAGTAGTATAATTTCACAATGTTTAAATTAATTACCTCATTGGTCCTAGGAAGTATACGCAGTACCTCGTTCGTTCGGGTAGCAACAACTATGTTGCTTCCCAATGGGTCTAAAACATCTACGGAATCAATCTGTAAATAAAAATCAAGCAATTAAAAATATTATTGCCTGAGATGTCTACTACCCAAAAGGGTTTTTAAGGTTTAAGGTTTTTTTATTTGTTAAAGTTTTTCTTCTTTGTTTTTAGTATCATCTTGATTAACTTAGTATAAAAATTAGTAGGTATGAAACACTTGCAACATTTTCATGTTCAATCATTTTGAAGTTATTATTTTATTGATTAAAATTAAACAGAATTAAAAAATTATCGAAACTCTTAATTAGACATGAAGGTACAGAAAGTGTGTATGTATATATATTTAAGGCTATTTTTTAACTTACCCTCCTGGTTTCCCAGGGTCGTGCAGCAAAGCTGTAGGGCTTGGAAGTCAGAGCACCTACAGGGCACAGGTCAATAACATTACCGGACAATTCAGACAGCAACATTTTTTCGACGTAAGTTCCAACCTGAAGTTAATTACAAAATTATTTGATGTAATTTTTTTATTTAACTTATTTGACCTAGAAAACAATGTTCAAAATATCAAGGCTGAGCACAAAAAACAAAGGGATTTTGTACGACTTTCACTATAAGATCTTTTCTTTTTGAGATTGATTACTTCATAACACAAAAATGTGCAATAATGAATTGAGAAAATGTTTTGTTTTCCTAAAAATAAATTATTTTTTCTAGTTATTCCTATGGCAGCAACATTATAAAGTTTATTATATAATCCTCTCTTTGCTAGTGCAAAAAAGAATATTCTTTGTTAATTCAATAATCCTAATCCTCATTGGCTTCCCTTCTCAAAAGTGTAAATTTCATCACAGCTGCTGAGAATTCATCGGCAGCTCATGAACATTAGCATCAAGATCACGAAGTGTGTTACCACATTAAAGGATATTCATAAGAAGTATATTGAAATATTTCTTATAACGAAATTATTATTTTATTAAATTATCAAATTATAGCAAGTACATATTTTACCTGCATGTCAGTGCCTCTGCCAGTGGTACCAAAGTCATCAACGCCAGCGACTTCTGACGCGAATCGAATGCACCGAGTGCAGTGGATGCACCGCGTCATTATAGTCTTGATCAAGGGACCTATATCTTTGTCTTCAACCGCACTGGGGTTAAAAAAAAAAAAATGACATGCTGCAAGTAAAATACGAAATGATGGAAAGATATATTTACTATTTTGACTAGTTTGTCTATAATAAAGTGTGGAGTCTTCATCTACAATAAAATTTTAAAGAGCTTGGTGAGCCATAAAGTAGACCTTGGTTATATTTACCAATTATAGACTCTATGGGGATTCAGTAACTGGTCTTAGGCTTGTTGTTGTGGTGATAGTGTTATGGCAAGGCATTAGACTTGCGGTTAAGTTCTTGCAGATTCAAACCCCACTCAGTGCTCATCCATGATTACACATCTAACACATTATGCTTATGTACAAGGGTTAACAAGAATACTATTAGTGTGCAACCCCTGTTAGTTGCAGTATTACTTGCAACTCTGTAAACATCTCTATATAAGAGGCCTAATTCTATATAATATTACTTGCCTTTTGGGTTATAGGGCTGTACTCACCTAGGGGAAAACCATTTCCCTACTTTAGGGAATAAAAATATTCAATTCATATTACAGGAGGTATCCCTGTAACACATAGAGCATGTCTTGTATAGACCATCATCGACATATAAACTAATTTATTCTACACCAGGCTATGCCGAAACTGCAGATGTGGCTTGTAACATGACATTTTCTTTCATACCCTAATTAATACTTTTGTTCAATGTAGTTTTGCCAACTAAATATTTCAAATCTATATACACATTACGCACGAGTCGCGACCGACCTCAAGCGTCAAAGTATATAATTTTATATTGTTATAATAATTATGTTCAGTTTTGGGGTGTTGTGTGAGTTATTATTCCTTAATCATCAAAATAGCACAGGCAAGTGGAATGGTTAGTCAATCACAAAATAGTAACTATTTTGTGATTGACTAAGCATTCCACTTGCCTGTGCTCTACCAGATTGTGTATTTCCTATTAGTTATCATTATTGTTTTATATTCGTTATGTATTGAGTATTAATCATAATATACAGTACAATAAACACACATAATTTTTCTGTTAATTATACTTTTCTCTTCTAGATTAAAATAAAATCATGCTGTGTATCATGTCAAAAATAACTGTGATTTTTTTTAATTATCTACCTGTATTTGATGCACAGGCTCAAGCTCGAGTCGGGCGTCGAGTTTGACGCTCTGAATACTCAATCTCAACTCAAGCAATGTAGAATGTTGATTCAAGCATTTAAGTGCTCATTAAAGCATTTTTACAACACTAATACATATATATAATTAATCTTATTCTCTGCATCTACTACTACTGCTGAGCAGAATCGCATCAAGAGGGAATGTGTTTGGCAACTCAGATAAAAAAAGAACAAAAATAATTTAAACTCACCGCTTGCCAGAGAAGTGAATGTCAGTAAAGCGGCTCCTGTCTGAGCCAAAGGCCATTGACTGATCTTGAAGGTCACATTCACCACCCTGGTCACAAATTGGGCAGTCTAATGGATGGTTCACAAGAAGAAACTCCATAACACCTTCACGGGCTTTCCTTGTCAGATCAGAGTCTGTCTTTACTCTCATCCCCTTCATGACTGGCATAGCACAAGCTGCTACCGGTTTTGGTGACCTTTCAACTTCAACCAGACACATCCTGCAGTTGCCCGCAACAGCAAGACGCTCATGATAACAGAAACGAGGTATTTCTACACCAACTTGGGCAGCTGCCTATGAAAGAAACAATTGAAAATAGTTTCTGTATAGTTTACCAACTAATTTGCACTTTTAAATGTCTATGATTATAATGAGAAGCCATTTTACTAATAATAGAACAGAATATCAAATTTTAGAAACATTTATTGATAAAACTACAAATATCTAAACATATAAAATATAGTTAATCTATGAGACAAATCAAAATTGTTTAACCACTTAGATAAGTAGGATAAGGTCAAAAGCAATACAAGAAATGAATACCTATAAATATTGAATCATCTGATCAACATAATGTATCTAATACTGTTGCTGTATCACTCATGAAGAATATGCTATACATTAAATTAAAAAACATTCTCACATGCATTAATACCAAAATAAGTTGTTTATTTATGTCAAACAAAATAGAAAGATTTCCTATTTATATCATTGCTCATAATAAGAAAATCTGCACAAGTACTAAAACCGAAAATGCAAAGAACACTTACTTGTAAGACAGTGGTTCCTGGTGCTACATATACAGGTTTGTCATTAATGAAGACTTCAACTTTTTCAGGGTCAGCTGGCACAGGGTTGGAGTAGCATCGAGACGGCAAAGGAACCGCGCGTGCTGGCGAACTCAGCGCAAGCGCCCGAGATAGCGGCTGGCGCAGCATTTTCTGCATCATACTCCAATACGTACACAAGTGCTCTCACGCGAATTTTTTAACCTTTTCACAGACTTTACGAAACAGTATTTATTTTTAAATTACTCATAAAAGGCTGATCTCTTATCGCAACTAAATAATATAGTTAAGTTATACTAAATATAAAGTAAATCTACTGTATTATTACATAAGAATGAACACCTAACCTAAACCAATATTAAGATAATTAAAGGTTTATATACTGTACACCACATAGGTATTCGTTTAATATTAAGAAAAAGCTATTACTTGGAACAATTAACGTTATATTTTCATAAAATTCATACCTAAAATGTATGTTTCGAAAATCTTAAGTAAAATGACATATAAAACAGACACAGAACTGTCAATGGTTTTTTAGGCGAGTACTTACTGGCTAAAGTTTTGGTTTGTTCTATTATATAGTCGATTTTCTACAACTGACAATAAAATGTACATCTTTGTAGTGACGTAACTGTTCATTGGGTCATCCTTTTTCTCATTCTAGTTGAAGCTTTCTCTTTCCTTCTCGTTCGCATTGTGCCGGGGTGTGTAGTTATCGCTGGAAAAGAATAAGTTTTTATTCAAAAAATGGCAGTGGGAGATGTGAAAACCGCGCAAGGTCTTAAAGATCTGAACACCTATTTGGCCGAAAGGAGTTACGTGTCAGGGTAAGCGTAATATTGAAATCCATACCACGTCAACTTGACACAGATTGCAGGTAACTTACTATAACCTCAATTCCCAAGAATGTATAGTAATTTTTTCACCATGTCCAACAGTTTAGTCTTAAAATATCTTCTATAAGTTGTTGCATTACAAGTCAGTTATCAATTACTTCACCGTGACCTTGACTGCCAGCTGGAGATTACATACTTAGCGCGTTATCGTTTATTTTTAGTTACACACCAACTCAAGCCGATGTTCAGGTCTTCGATCAAGTCGGCAAAGCACCAGCCTCCAATCTTGCTCATGTTCTCCGTTGGTACAACCAAATCGCCTCCTACACAACCGCCGAACGCAAGTCATGGGCTGCTGGAGTAAGCCCTTTGACCGCCGGTGGCAAGCCCACGGCACCCGCGCCAGCCGCTAAAGATGACGACGATGATGACGTCGATCTCTTCGGCTCAGGCGATGAGGAAGAGGTCAGTTACCTTTCAGAACCTTACACAGGTTTTGACAAAATTATGTACCATGGGTAGCTACTCTACTATTTATTGTTTATTTATAGGATGCAGAAGCAGCCAGAATCCGTGAGGAACGCCTGAAATCATATGCTGATAAGAAATCAAAGAAACCTGCTCTTATTGCTAAGTCATCTATCATCCTTGAAGTCAAGCCCTGGGATGATGAAACAGACATGAAGGAAATGGAGAAGCAAGTCCGTTCCATTGAAATGGAAGGTCTCCTCTGGGGAGCTGCCAAATTCGTTCCTGTTGGATATGGTATCAACAAACTACAGATCATGTGTGTCATTGAAGATGACAAGGTATCTGTTGACCTTCTTACTGAACAAATCCAAGAATTTGAAGACTTTGTCCAATCTGTTGATATTGCTGCATTTAACAAAATCTAAAATGTTAACCCACTTAATGTTTAAGTTATAATTTTGAATAAAATCACTTTTTTCCACATTTATGTACTTTTATTATACATATAAAAAAGCTATTTACAAAGACAATCTACACCAATTTCAGTCAAATAAATTAGGTGCAGCCAAATATTTGTTTTACATTTACATACAGAGGTGATCATGATTATTTATTACAATGTTTTTTGGTATAAATTAATTACAAAAAGGTAAATTCCATTTAGTACAAAATATCACATTGAAAAAACGACACTTCAGTACTAATACTACACTTGTATAATGAGATTAAAACCAGCTAAATCTAACATTGGACAGTTACTCTTGAGATTTACAAAAACTGTACGAGGCCTTCAACTACTATTTGGCCATATCCTCGACCTGCAGTGGAAGTTCCAACCAACTACCATTAAAGACTCCTGTTTGGCCATGTCCTGGATCTGCAGTGGTATGGGAAGCTTGGCCACTATATAAATGATGTGATATTCATTTGCAGCGCTTGCCCAACTACCATTGAAGATTCTAAAAGCTATTCCTTAGTAACATGTAGTAAATTATTCTACCAGAAGAAAAGCATTTCAAAAATCTTCAAGTTCTTCACTGTAAACTTTACTATTCTACAATTTTATAATGGTAAAAAGCTCTTAATACGTGTGAAAACCTATTTCTGCTTAGTGGGTTCTAAAATAAATCTAGCAAAACATCTTAAATCTGTCCAAGGTGGAGCACTATTGGCCTTTAAATTTTTATAAAAATAATGTAGCAAACAAGCACAGCCACATACCTAATGGTAAGTGGTTACCGGTTCCTATAAACCTTGGCTGCCAGTAAAGACAACTTTTATTCCACTATGTCTTAGAAAATATACAATATCAAGTACTATTATACAAAATCAGTGTTGTACCACTAGTATGTCTCTCTTTTAGGGATTAAATTAATTGAAAATTACATATTTTAACTTTGACAAACAAGGCTTTGACAGTTTCCCTTATCGTACCGTCTTAATGTGGGACTACGTACTTATCACTACATATTATAAAACAAAGTCCCCCGCCGCGTCTGTCTGTCTGTCTATTCGCGATAAACTGAAAATCTACTGAACGGATTTTCATGCGGTTTTCACTATTAGACAGTGATTCAGGAGGAAGGTTAATGTGTATAATTTGTACCCGTGCGAAGCCGGGGCGGGTTGCTAGTTACAATATAATAACATCAGCAATGTCATTGTATCCACTTATACAATCTGGCAGCCTCGCTAGAAACGAGTTATATCTATTACTTGTGCATTGCCACATAAAAACATGTTTATTACTAAATTTATTGAGGAACTCAAAAACTTTTACTCATTCACTGCTTCCTTACTGGCTCTTAGAAGTTTTAATGACTAGCAGATATTTTGATGGAATAATAACTATTACTCATTCAACCTGAACACTTTTAGCTATTGGAACACTGTCACCAACAGTCGCTTGTAGGAACATTTTCGGAATATCGTTACCAAAGTAAACCTTATTGTTTAGTGCGAGAGCCTCGTATTTCTTTAACTCTAAGTATTCTCTTGTCAGAAGTCGTTTGTTGGCTTCTGCTTGCTTGTTCAGATGGTAGAAGTCAGCCTCTGCTTTAGTTTGTTGTTTGGCTTTATGAATGCTGTCTTCGATAAGCTCAATTTTCTGCAAAGATTCCTTCTCCATGATCTTTTGGTCATACTGAATTTTTGCAACTTGTGCTTCTTTCTCGGCTTCGATAACAGCCTTGCGCCTTGCTGTTTCTGCCTCTTTTTCAACAACCTGTAAGAAAATACCCAATAAATCACAGTTGAATAAGAAAGTAAAATGGTTCTAGGAAAGTGCAATATAAGTTATTTTAACCTTTTGATGTTGTGCCGCAATGAGTAGCTTAGACTTCTCTGCTTCCATAAGCTCGTAATTCTTGCGAATCATCTCGGGTATCTTAGGCTTTGTAACACGAACTGCTTGCACTCTTAAACCTGGCGCCATTTCATTCAGATCTTTTTGCAAAGCCTGTCAAAAGAGCATGCATGTAAACAATTTAGTAGTGTAAATACTCTTGTCACCATAATAAAATATTAATAGTACACTTAGTCACTGGAAATAATTTTTGCTGTGCCTGTTGTTTCAATATTTTCGAACAGAAATCAAATAGGTATTAGATGTGTAACTCGGGACTTAATCGCGATAATATTGAAAAGGTACAATCCCTTTCTGGTTACCCGACGATTCCATCGAATTGCACCGATCGTGGTCATGGTCTCACATGTATCAAAGTCGCAAAAGTTTAAAAACAGAAATCAAGTATTTCATTTATCTAAGCATTTTGCTAATACCTCGTCTGTATTAAATTTTAAATTAACAGGTAAGTATGCTATATTCATGTGATAAACCATTTTGCCTTCAACCTATGCTTCAAAGATTTCTGCTAAGTGAATTTGGGCATAGCTAAGAAAATTTTATACATACTTCATAGAATGTAGGTATTAATATTTTTCTCATTAGTTTTTACACATTGCTTGTCCTGTATTCACAATTCAACATTGAGAGTTCAAATACGTATATAAATACGAGTAAGTATGTACTAGGTACTTAACAAGTATGAATTACCCAAAAGCTAAACTTTAACACTAACATTTGATGGTAACGAATGTGAAATTCATAAAATACGTTACAATGGTCCCAATTCTGTTACTTCACGCGCTAAATTAAAATTCACTAAATTTTCTTCATATAAGATGTAAACCTTGTACACATCAAGACAAGGTCTTATTTCAAATTGAAACAAGTAGGTAACATATGTCGCTATCGAAATAAGCAATTTATTTGTCGACTAAAGTTTTGCTCTGTGTTTTTAGTAAGCGTTTTCGTAGGTGTAGATTAAAAACACGTCATCCTTGTTCGTATTGAACAAGTTTTTATACGGCAATTATACAGCGTTTTAGTGAAATTTAGCGGCGCTGAGAAATAGATGCTAGTAACAAATAGACCTTATTACGAAGAACACTAGGTTGATTTCATATGAAGAAATTAAGTCAGGTTTTAGTTTAGTCGAGTGTACAATAGAATCGGCACCGATAAGTTGTGAATTTCCGGACGTCCCCTGACTTACTAGACTCCAACAACATATTAAAACCTGCTATAAGCTAGAGCTGCATCTCTACAAACGACTTTCTGAGATAAATAATAGCGATACTCTCTACACCACGTTTGTTTGCGAAAATGCTTTATTAATTACTACATAGTTATATCAATTTACCGTTCGTAAATTCTCGTCAATTTGATCAAACAGATCAATGTAGACTTCATGTAGAGTGTGGGCGCTACAGAATTGGTTCAGTTCGTGATGCACCTTGTTGAATATCAGTGTTTTATCATAGTCTGCTGTAAAGTTGCGCACCATGTCTAGAACTGGAAAAACGTATGTTGTTTATTAGTGAAACAGAAACAATACTATTAGTTTTTATACCACTAAAGTAGAAAACAAGCATTGGCCCGCTTGATGGATAACGGTCACCGGTTTTTTATTACTTTTTAAGTATAAATTTGTAATCACTTAAATATTTTTTATTATCTAAAGTTTGTGTCTTCTATAGGGTCTCTATCTTAATCTGCTCGTGGGAGAGCCATGCTTCGGCACGTATGGGCCGGCTCGACCGGAGTGAGACCACGGCCTCACAGAAAACCGGCAGTGAAGCAATGTTTGGATTGTTATTCGCCGAGAGAGTGAGGTTACCGCAGGCCCTAACCCGTTTCTCCACTATCACGGAGTGCCAGGGTACCTGAGGCGGCTAGTGGCAGACTATTTAGAGGAGCGTACCGTCATGTACGAGGACCGAGACGGAGTTTTGAATCGTCGGCCCATGTCGTGCGTTGTTCCGCAGGGGTCTGTCTTTGGACCACTCCTGTGGAACATTGGGTACGACTGGGCCCTTCGAGGCGACTTCCCCCCCGGGCTCGGCGTAATCTGTTACGCCGAAACACTTTGGTCACAGCCCGGGGGGTAAACTTTCAGGAGGCGGCGTGCCTGGCCACCAGGGGAGTCTCTCTGGTGGTCGGGCGCATCGAGGCGGTGGGTTTGCGGGTGGCCCTGGATAAGACGGAGGCCCTGTTATTTCATGGGCCCCGTCGTGGTCCACCCCCTGGCGCCTCTATCGAGGTCAACTCGGTCCTCGTACCGGTTCAGGCCCACATAAAATATCTGGGCCTGATCCTCGACGGTAGGTGGCGCTTCGACGAGCACTTCCTGCAGCTTGCTCCAAGGCTGGTCGGTGCTGCGTCCGCCCTTGGGCGACTCTTGCCCAATTTGGGCGGACCCAGTGTCGCTACGAGACGGCTGTACACGGGGGTTGTCCGGTCATTGGCATTGTACGGTGCACCGGTGTGGGCGGAGGCTCTGACCGCCCAGAATAGGGCGCGCCTCTGGCGCCCTCAGAGGGTTATGGCGGTTAGAGCCATACGCGGATACCGCACCGTGTCGACGGAGGCGGTGTGCGCGTTAGCCGGGACTCCCTCGTGGGATTTGGAGGCGGAAGTGCTCGCCGAAGTATATCGGCGAACGGCTGAGTTCCGGGAGGGAAGCGGCAGTCAGCCCCCGCCCGAAGAGGTACGCGAATGGCGTGAGGCCGCTCGCCGAGCCACCATGGCTCGTTGGTCGTCCCGGCTGGAGGCTCCACGTGCTGGCTTTGCCACCGTGGAGGCACTCCAGCCGGTCATCGTCGAGTGGGCAGGGCGGCAGCACGGGACCCTTTCCTTCCGACTGACGCAGGTTCTTTCCGGGCACGGCTGCTTCGGTCGCTAGGAGGGAACTGAGTCCCGCCTGTCACCACTGCGACTGCAGTGAGGACTCGGCTCAGCACACGCTGGCGGTCTGCTCCGCTTGGGCGACGCAGCGTCGGGCCCTCACTGCAGTCATCGGAGGGGATCTCTCGCTACCGGCCGTCATACGCTCCATGGCCGGTAGCGACAGGAATTTTACCGCGGTCGCGACCTTCTGTGAGGACGTCATCTCGCAGAAGGAGGCGGCGGAACGGGTTCGGGAGGACGATCTCCACTCGGACCTAATTCGCCGCCGGCGAACCGGGAGGCGGAGGCGCGCTTACCAGCGCCTCATGCCGCCCTGAGTGTGGCCGCGGGTGGACGGGACGGGTTTTCCCCTCCACCCGCAATAGTGGCCCCCCGCGAGGAGGTGGCGTCCGCGTGTGCCTGGACGTCGCCTAATTGATAGGTCTTTACCCGAAGGTGGTGCCCGCGCTTTTGCGGGCAGGCGTCAGGGGGGGTCCGGATGTCTTAATAAAAGCTGTTCCCGGATCCCTCCTATTTAAGGCGCAGTACGGCACACCGTGTGGTTTTAGTCGGTTCGATTCCGACACACCGCCCCACCGAAAGCCCCGGTGGGGTGACGGCCCGAGGGGGTTTCCACACGCACAAAAAAAAAAAAACTTTTCACCCCCGTTTTACCCCCTTCCCCATACTTCCACCTTAAAGTCTGACAATGCACTTGTGACTCTTGAGTTGCAGGTGCAGGTGTCCATGGGCGAAGGTATTCTTACCATCAGGTGACCTATCTGCTCGTTTGCCCTCTACAATACAAAAAAAAAAATATTTTATTTTATTCAGCACATACTTACCACTCACAGGCTCTAACTTGTTGACAACTTCAATCCTCTCAAAGTAGATCATCACACCACCACTTGTACCACATGGGACATTTTTCACTTCATCAGTCTGAAGTGTAGTCTGTCAAATAAATTGAGCACTCACATATTATATGCTAATATATCATAAATACTATTTGATTCATCATTACTACCAACTGACCAAGTGAAGTTGGGTTTTAGTTTAGTAGTAGTGTAGAAATATCTTATTGACTAAGTCTGAAAAATTACCTAATTGCTATATAGACTAGGTCTCAGAATTATCACGTTTGTAAATAGTGTAGACAATGTAGCAGAACTACTACTTGAGACGACCACTTCTCAAAATTAACAGGTAGGAAAATGACTAGATCGCAAAATATGTGTTTTATATTATACTGAGTAATTATCACTATTTTCTGCTCTTTGAATGAATGTTGGCAGTCGGCTCTGCATATTTGGCTTTGTCTTTAGAGACACTGGTAAGGATGCGCACCAGGGACCAACATAATTTTATATGGGCAAGCCTTGAAGACTGCGGGCAGTCGAGGGCGGCACTTCCCGCCATCAAGAGCCGGCTGACGAGGACGCTACTCCGGCTGAACAAGCGTCAGCTGCGAGCGGCTACCAGAGTTATCACCAGGCATGGCTTTTTTAACAAACATCTCTCTGCTATAGGTGCTACGGACAGCCCGCTGTGCAGAGCATGCATGGAGGCAGAGGAAACAGCCACCCATGTACTTCTGGACTGTCAGGGGGTTGCAGATACTAACATAGATAACAACAATCAGGCTAACAGAGTCAAAAACATTATGAGCTGTGAAAGAAAAAACCTGATGGGACTTATACAAAAACAGATTCAGAGACCTCAGAACTGTTAATGACAACTCACTTCCCAGGATTTCGAATATCAAATGAGAAGGACACATGGGAAGACAGTGGGGAAAATACAGCAGATGATTCAGACTGGACCACTGCCCGTAAAGTCGTGAATCATGAAAAATTCAATTGGGCGATCAATAGCTTCCTTCCATACAAAGCGGCAGGATTGGACGGTATTTTCCCAGGCCTGCTAAGATGGTGTGATGGGTCTTTAATAGATCATCTCCAGATCATCTACGTAAGCTGCGTGGCTTACCGCTACATCTCCTTGAAATGGAGAGAAGTCAAAGTAGTCTTCATCCCTAAACCCGGCAAAGGAGATTACACACAACCGAAATCATTTAGACCCATCAGTCTCACATCATTCTTACTTAAAGTGCTGGAGAGACTAATAGACAGGGAAATCAGGAGCACTGCACTAGTCAGCTACCCTTTGAACCCCAACCAACATGCTTATTCGATGGGCAAATCAACAGAATCTGCCCTACATCGAGTCGTTTCATATATAGAGGGCAATCTAAAAAACCAAAATATCAACCCTAGGAACCTTCATCGACATCGAAGGTGCCTTTGACAAAACCAGCTTCACCAGCATAAGCCAGGCTCTGTCAAGACATGGGGTCGACTCCACAATTGCTGGGTGGATCGACAGCATGCTTAGATACAGAGCTATACAATTTACTGTAAACAACACATCGAGAGGGGTGGTGGCCAGAGGATGTCCGCAAGGCGGAGTCCTCTCACCTCTCTTATGGAACATTGTGGTCGATGAGCTCATTACCCAGCTCAATGACCGCAAGTTCTTCACAGTGGGCTATGCGGACGACCTGCCCATCCTCATCAGTGACCGCTTTGAGAGTGTGGTATGCGACCAAATGAGGTCGGCATTGAAGGTCGTAGAACAGTGGTGAGAAAAACACAACCTAACAGTGAACCCGACAAAGACGGAGATGATTATGTTCACAAATAAACGAAGTTTAGGAGAACTGAGGCTACCTAAACTATTCGACACCCGTCTAGCCCTTACCAAGGAGGTCAAGTATCTAGGAGTGATACTAGACAGTAAACTCCTATGGAACAGTCACCTGGACGCAAAACTAAATAAGGCCTGCATTATTTTCTGCCAATGCAAGCGACTCCTCGGCAGAAGCTGGGGGCTATCACCGAAAATCACACTATGGCTGTACAAAACGGTTATACGGCCAATCATCACATACGGTGCTATTGCTTGGTGGCAGAGAACGGAGCTAAGCACTGTCAGAAACAAACTACAGCAATTCCAGAGACTAGCATGTACTGCCGTCACTAGTTGCATGCGCACAACTCCCACAACTGCCCTTGAGGTGGCTCTTGATCTAGCCCCACTGGACCTGTTTATACAACAGGAGGCAGCTGTGGCAGCCATCAGACTTAAACTTTTGGGTCTGTGGTATAACCGAGAGGGTCCCCATATAAAATTATGGAATCAAGTAGTGGAATATCAACCACTAATCGCTGCCCCATGCGACAGGATCCCGAAACAACACATCTTTGAGAGGAAGTATCAAATACAACTACTTGAAAACGACCGAGATCAATCTGGCATACATGAAGTGCGAATATACACGGATGGTTCCAAGATGGGGTCAGGGACTGGAGCTGGAGTTTTCTCACAAGATTTAAATATAAAAATATCACTGGCGCTCGGTCAACACAGTTCCATATTTCAATGCGAGTGTGTTGCAATAACCTACGCCGCGACTGCGGTCATGTCAAAAGGTATAAAGGAGTACAACATCCGAATACTGTCAGACAGTAAGGCCGTCTTAAGGGCCCTGGAGGGCAACACCATTAACTCTGGTCTCATTTATGAATGCCACCAGACGCTAGAGCGTTTAGCCTCTGCCTTTGGGGTGATTCTGCAATGGATCAGAGGGCATAGTAATTCATTAGGGAACGACGCCGCCGATGAGCTGGCAAGGAAGGGATCCGCAACGTCAGTGGCAGGCCCAACTATATTACTGCCACTTCCCTTTAATCAACTTCGCTCATGGGTAAGACAACGGACTCATGAAGCGCACAACGGCCGTTGGGCCGTCACACCGGGCTGTAGGCAGTCTAAACTGGTGCTGACGGAGTTCTCACCACCTTTAACTTGCAGACTGCTCAGTCTTAACCGACTCGACATCAGAATAGTTGTAGGGACCATTACGGGCCACTTAGCCCTAAACCGGCACCTATTCACCATCGGTGTGACAGACAGTCCTCTATGCAGAGGATGTCTCGACGCGGAGGAAACGGCCGCCCACGTTATCCTGGAGTGCGAGGGAGTGGCCACACAATGGGCAAACATCCTCGCAGGTGCGAGATCGCTCCTAGAAGCCTGCGAACGCCCCAGGAGGCTTCTGTGCTTCTGGAAGGAGCTAGGCTGGCTCAACTAGTCAGCTTATCTGAACGCATAATGGACCATCTATGAGTCTAAATGCGGAAACAGAGCCCTACACCAAAACCAATACCTATACCAGGGGGTTGCAGAATACCGAGCTAAGTACCTTGGCTCGCCAGGGTCACTCTCTGAGATCGGGGGTAACGTGAAGGGGTTAATGGGATTCTTTGGGGAGTTAGAGTGGCTCGAATAGCTTTTATTCCCACCAACGCAAAATACGCGCCTTGTCGTGGAGTTGCGGAAAACAGCCCGTGTAAACCTAACCTTTTCTTTAGAGAGGTGAAAAAGTTCGACTGCACTCTTTATACCTTCATTCAATATTAGCCACTTGTAAAATAGTAATTGACAAGGCCAAGGATTTAATTAGTAAAAATATGAAATAATACATTACGAAAGAGCACTAACTAAACATGTAAGTGATCAACCTGAACCATTGAACATGCCATGTTTCCAGTCTATTTAAGACAGTTTACATAAATGCAAGTTTTAAAATATAAAATCAACTGACGCAAATATCAGATTAATTATAAAAAAAGGATATCTTAGTTATCCAATACTAATGAAACCAAGAAAATAAAATTATTTTGGTGACAGTACTTCAAAACGAACATCATAGCAGTAAAGAAACAACAAACATGTAGCAGGTACATGTGAAAGCATGTACCTATCAAGCCTTGTTTTCGTTAATACGTGATATATTTAAGCTAACATTTAGTGAAACGAGTAATACTTTGAGTTGCCAAATCAAGATCAATTTTAGTTGCAGGATGCTACTACCAACTCCAACCAAATAAAAGTATATGGAAGTAAAGTACCTACATTGTGCTAACATTTACACCCAATAGAAATAATATGTCTGGATGATGGAAACACTTCTTTTAATTTTTCAATGTGAGTGTATTGGTAATTTTGGCTACCCATTCTTTATACAATGTAATTGTTTCACAATGTATTTGTTTCCATAAACCATTACCTAGTTTATTTGAAATATAGATATTGTTGCCGAAACCTAAATTGATATGCAGGCGCCATCTGCACAATGTAACAATATTTTGCAGACTTGGTCTGGTGTTTGTTAACGTTTAAATGTTTTCTTGTATCATATCAAGATTGAGCATCACTTTTACCTGTATTGCTTTATATGATGTGAGAAGTGGTATCATCATGTGAAATCCAGGCTGGCTGGTCACAGGGAGTAGAGCTCCACCCTGACCGAAAGAAAATATAATCACTCAACATTAAAATATCAAAGGTAACATACTAATAACACATAAATCTCATGCTAAAACAATAGTTAGTGATCAGACAAGGAAAAAAAATATAATTTTATTAAGTATTGAATTTTCCTTAACGTCATAATTTCACCGAAATCTTTAGCAGCAGAATATCTTAACAAAATTAAATGAATATTACATAAATACAGTTTCTACAATGATAAATCAATAATTATTAAGTAAATTACTTTTTACTTACAATAAGAAACAAGTTAAAGCCCAATAGTAAGGTACAAGCCTTATTATTTGGGACTTACCCTATAGTACACGCCTACATGACCCTCTTCAACTTTGTGGAGTGAAAAATGCACTGTGACGCCCACTGCTAGTATCACCAACGCTAACACAGACGACTGATCCACCATAGCTGGACTACGACAACGAAGGGTTAAGTTGATAATTTAGATAATTATAGAAAAGCCATCAGCAATTGCGGTAAACTTTACCTCCACAAATCCAAGTGTACACTCACGATTAGCGGTATGATGAATGAATAATGAAGATATTCGATAAATGTTAGACTATATAACTTGTTCTTTATTATTTTTATTTATAATTTAATGTAAATCTATGCTAGAACGATAATTAATAACAAATTGATGGGTTCTTGATTTCGCTTAAATTCTGATTATGGTGCGTTTCTGACACTGCAAATGACAAATAAAGTTAAATTTGACAGTCCTCTTTGAGTTCAGAAGTTGGAGCAAAAATCTAGCAAGTTATTAGACTCTATTACTTTTGCACGTTTCAACATAATGGTACACAACCGCTACGTTTCTGCAGTGCGATATGTGCCAAACCTTTTTATGTTTTTACTAAATAGTAAATAGTTGGCTTTATTATGAATTAGTTGCATTACACAAGTTCGAATAACTATGTAACTATGTTCGAATATATATACTAAACAATGCAACATTACATAAAGGCTGGCTTAGCTTACGGTTCACGGGAGCGAAAAGGTGAAAACAAAGGCAACCTGTACTTTAGCCTACCATCATTTTCTCTTGACTTCCCTTGTCAGTCGGCGTCTCTTTATTTTACTTCCCCATATGGTACAAATTCTAACTTTAATTGAATTTCCCTCATCGAGTTTGCTAAGAAAATGAATATTTTATACAATATAATACAAATCATCAAGTAAAATAGTTAAATTATTTCTCGTGCGTCTTTTCAGTTCGGTTTACAAGTAAACGACCCCGACCTGCTCGAGGTACTGCTTCCCCTCCCCAATACATCCATATAAGCCTTTACCTTCCATTCCAGGACACCTTTCGGTTTTTCCCTTTGCGGTTGGGAGGTCGGACGGCAGTCGCTCCCGTAAAAGCCAAAATAAAATGGTACGAACTAAGAAAGCATATGTCACGGATAGGGCGTCGCCGCAAAACGACGCGCACTAACCTCGCCCGACTCCTGTGACAAGTGGACAAGGGCTGCCGTGCCGTAGGCGAGCACGGCTAAAGACGTTAGCCCAATCCAAAAGGAAACTCCGCTTCGCAACATGGAACATTGGCACGCTAACTGGACGTGCGAGGGAGTTAGCCGATGTACTCTCCAGGCGGAGGGTGGCCGTGGCGTTCCTGCAGGAGACTCGGTGGAAGGCCAACACATCCCGATTCATTGGGAATGGCTACAAGCTGATTTACACGGGTGCACCTAGAGGTGAAAATGGGGTCGCCGTAGTGCTCTCGGGGGAGCTCCAGGTTGACATCTTGGAGGTAAAACGCTATAGCGACCGGCTTATGGTTGTGAGGGTGCTTATCAGTGGGGTAGTTACCCACTTGATAAGCGCCTACGCGCCACAGGTCGGATAAGATGGCGTTTTGGGATCTTCTCGGAGAAGTGCTTCGTGGGATCCCATTGTCACATGGGATCGTTTTGGGTGGCGATCTGAACGGTCATGTGGGTGAGGGATGTGGGGAATTTGAGCGTGTTCACGGTAGTTTTGGGTACGGTAGCCGTAACGCGGAAGGGAAGGACATCCTCAATACGTGTGCGGCTGCCGACCTTGCCATCGTGAACACGTATTTCAAAAAGAAACCCGAGCATCTCATCACCTACAAGAGCGGGAGGAATGCTACCCAAATCGACTTCCTACTCACTAGGAGACATCACATCAGCAAAGTAGCCAACTGCAAGGTCATACCCGGTGAGAGTCTCACTACACAACACCGTCTTCTTATCATGGACCTCTGCGTAAAGCCGAAAGACAAACGTGTCGAGAGCTTCCAGCGCCGAATTAGGGTGTGGCTGCTTGATGAAGTCACGTCCCAGGAGTTCGCTTCAGCTATCGGTGACAAGTGCACCGGTGGTGAGCTCGAACAGGTGTGGTGTGTCTAAGGGCGGTCGCAAGTGTGACAAGGAGACATGATGGTGGAACAACACAGTCCAGAGAGAGACCAGGGTGAAGAAAGCCCTCTTTAAGAAGTGGCAAGCGTCCAGATCTCCTGAAGATCGCGACGCATACAGGGTGGCAAAGCGCGCCACTAAGAGAGCTGTAGCCAGAGCCAGACAGGACCACTTACAGCCACTGTACGATAAGTTGGAATCGTCTGAGGGGCAGAAGCTCATCTATAAGTTGGCGCGCTCAAGGGTCAAAGCGGCACAGGATATTTCCAAGTGCCGCTGTGTAAAGGACCGTGGGGGCAACCTGCTATGCGAGGACCTCGCGGTGAAGGAGAGACGGCGCGCGTACTTCCACAAGCTGCTGAACAAGCAGCACAGAGAGGTGCAGCCGCCAGATCTGCCTCCAAATCAAGGACTAGTGCCACCAGTAACGCCTGCAGAGGTCCAGAATTGTCTTCGCCGCATGAAGAATCGGAAAGCTGTCGGAGCCGATGGAGTCCCCATCGAAGCCTGGAAGGCGATGGGCTCTCGTGGTGTTATTATCTTATTATCGTGCTGTTAGTATCTTAACCGACCCTTTTAACCGGGCACTCCCCACCGGTATGATCCCGACCCAATGGAGGCTGAGTATCATTACTCCAGTCTTCAAAGACAAGGGATCGGTGCAGGAGTGCAGTAATTACCGAGGTATAAAGGTCATGTCCCACACCATGAAGCTCTTCGCTTCGGGTTTCGCCCTGGTCACGGGACTATGGACCCTTTTTTTGCCCTAAGAACTGTCACGGAGAAATATAGGACAAAGAATACGCCTCTGCATTGTCTGTTTCTGGACGTGCAGAAGGCCTTTGACTGTATTCCTCGCGTGATCATCTGGTGGGCACTGCGGTCTAAAGGGGTTCCTGAGGCTTATATTGACACTCCGATTCCGTAGTCCGGACCGCTGTTGGTGACACTAAACCCTTCCCCATCACCGTTGGGGTACACCAAGGGTCCGTCCTCAGTCCGTTTCTGTTCAGTGTGATATTAGACGTCCTGTCAAACAGCATTAGAGATGCACATGAGCGGCCTCCATGGCTGCCCTTACTTACGGCTGTGAAACGTGGCCCTTGCTGGAGCGACACAAGCAGGAACTGCGTGTCACGGAGATGAATATGCTGCGGTGGAAGTGTGGAGTAACGCGGAAGGACTGCGTTAGGATCTCCCGCATTCGCGGCAGCCTTCATGTCCGTGACATTGCGGATAAATTGCAGGAGTGTCGTCTTCGCTGGTATGGCCACGTTTTACGGCAACCGGCTACTTACGTGGGGAACAAATGTCTGGCCATGCCGCCTCCGCCGGGTCCCGGCAGGAGGGGTAGACCTAAAAAGTGCTGGCTTGACGTCGTAAGGGGTGACATGCGTGCCAATGGACTCACTATTAGGGATGCCGAAGATCATGCGAAGTGGAGGAGAAAAAGTCGGAAGGCGGATAATTGGCAAAATATGGGTGTTAAATACGTTTCCAATTATCCATTCGGGAATACAGGCATAAGGTGTTTGTATCCTACTAATATTATAAACGTGAAAGTTTGTGAGGATGTATGGATGTTTGTTACTCTTTCACGCAAAAACTACTGTATGGATTTTAATGAAACTTTACAATAATATAGCCTATATATCGAAATAACACATATTCTATAATTTATGAAAATATTGTGTATATTGGCCAAAATATAACGATAAGTGTTAAGTAAGTCGGAAAAAAATCTGTCATCTGCGAGCTATTCTGGCGTGCGGTGGGAAAACTGTAAGAGTTAACACGACCGACTTCTCCCCGCCAACTTGAGGGTAATTTTTTATTTTATTTAAAAAAAAAACTAAGATCGAACAAATAAAAATTTTGATCGAACAATGACGAACAGTTAACGAACAGTTAAAAGAGCAAAAAAAAAATGTAAAAAAACGACTTCTATCCGCCAACTTAAGACAGCCTCGTACATGAGACTCAAAGTCAAAGACAATATGAAGTTTTACATGCCTTTGGAACCTGACTATATTTATACATACGACTTGGAGTCTTCCTTGGATAACGATGTCCGATGTCTGCAGTATGCGGATGATTTACTATTATATTCTGTTCATAGATCCATCAGTTCTGCCTGTACCGCGTTCGCTAACTGCGTCTTTAGACCTTCTTAAACAGTGGCTAGATAACAACGGTTTTGAAATATCCCCAACTAAAAGTTCAGCTATGTTGTTTTCCAAGAAAAGACTCCCTCCTCCAATAACTGTATTATATAATAATCATGCTATCCCGGTTAAAAACAAGGTAATATTTTTAGGTATTGTACTAGATTCCAAGTTAACTGGAGTATCTCACTGTGAATACGTAACAAGTAGATGTGAGCGTAATTTGAATATCCTTAGGTGCCTATTATCCAAAGCATTGAGAATTGTTTCCGGTTGTATGAAGTCAAGCCCCATTAATGCGCTACAGGTAGAATGTGTAGATCCTCCATTACATCTTCGTCGGCAATACCTGTCTGACAGATTTATATTCCGTTGTTCCCAACTATCAAACCATCCTATTCATCAAAAACTCCAAAACCTTTCTCAGATAGTACACACATCCAAGTTTTATAAACACAATCCTACTCCATATTTAGTAATAAGTTACGAAAAAAATGATTTCACTTCAAACTCCAATTTATAGTTCCCTTTGTTTTCCATTGTTCTGTGGCAACTTCGAATCACTTATATTGTCACCAAATATACATTACTCATTAGGTATTAGAAAGGATGATCCTCAGGCAAATATTACATTCAACTGCATTAGAGATAATTTATGATAATTTATAAAATCAAATTTCCTCCTGAAACTTCAGTTTTTACTGGAGAATGTTATGCTATTTTTAAAGCTCTTGAGTATGTCATTTTAAACAAATTTGAAAAAACTGTTATTTTTTCTGATGCCTTAAGTGCCTTACAAGCCAAAGGTAGATTTCCATTTAAGGGTGATATATATACTATTATCGTTGATATTAGGGATTTACTTTTAAAGTGCTGTAATCTAAATTTAATTGTCTGTTTAGCATAGATACCAAGTCATTGTGGAATTGTAGGAAATATAATGGTAACCGTTTAGCTAATGAGGCTGTACAGGATGGAGTTGAAGATCCTTATATAAATTACTACCATGACACGGCTTCTTTGCCATCGATTTATCTAAAAGAGCGTTGGGAGAATCTTTGGGCTGAATCCAGCCGTTACAAAGGTAAACATTATGCTAGAATCCAGTCAAAGATTCCTTCAAAGCCTTGGTTGCAAAATTATTTTTAGTAAACGTGTTACAAGTCCCCTCATTAGAATGAGACTTGGTCATGTATGTACTCCGGCTCACCTTGCCAGATTCCAAATTGTCAACAGTGACCTATGCGAGTGTGGGGAAGTGGGTGATTTAAATCATTTATTCTTTTCTTGCCCATTATATGATAACTCGAAATTAATTTCATCCTTAGTTTCCATCTGCATTCCACTTCCTTCATCTATCCCCATACTTTTGTCTTCCAATCCTCCTGATGTATATCATATTTTAGCCTCCTCTATAACAACCTATGACTCTTTAAAAATCTAAATATGTATATTAATTTGTTCCTTATCTCCTTTCTATCCAGATCCTATCCAAATTCAAAATTTCCTTTTATTTTTTCATATTGTTTCCCTACCTTTTACTTGTTTGTGGCGATAAGAACCGTGAGCCATACCAGAAAAAAAAAACTAAATGGATCAAAATTCAGAAACTCAACTTATGTCTTTCCTCTCCGTGTGACACCAAATGTGAAGTTGCGTTGATTTTTTATTTAATTAATAGGTAAATTTGGTTTTCAGCTCTCTTGTTGTTATTTCATTCTTATTTGTAGTTGTGGTAAACTAATAATTAGTAGGTAACTAATCGCTAGTCATTGCAGTGTTCAATGTTAGGTACCAGTTATTGGTAACTTTGCTCTTTACTTGTGATTTTCGTAATTTTGAGACTAATTTTATTAGTCCTTAAGTGATATTTTATTGTATAGTGATATTTGCCAAGTTAATATGAAAGTAATCTGATATTTATAATTTTAATGATTTCGAGACTGATTAATACAACTATATTTACTATTAATATATACTATTATATTATATTACTATTAATACTAATTAGATTTTAAGCAACGAATGCCATTAAAACAGCGCACAGTGTGGTATTTAGTATCAAAACCTGGCCAAAAATCGTTTTTCTTTTCATTAGTTACTGGTATTGTATTGTCATTCCTTAATAAGTTAAGTTCTTGATGCAACAAAAGCCGAAAAGTGCACAGAGCTCGTTCGTCACAGCGCGCTACATAATCATTCGGAAGTTACCGTTCGCTCTAAGTGGTCGTGTGATTAGTCGAAACTCTCGCATTTTATTGTTTTAAAAACTCTTGTGGTTTTATGAAAATTCAATTTAGTGGTTGTGTTTGTGATGGATACTTCTATGGCAGGTATGTTCTTTACATATTACTAAATATTTTTAACAAAATTCAAGGCAATAATTATCTATAGATCGAAACACTTAGGTGTAAATATTTGTTACCAAAATAATAAAAAAATATGTTTATAAAGGGTTTTGTTATATTTCTAAACATTTCTAAGTTACGAAAACTATTGTGTAGTGTAATATACTTAGCATAGAATTAAAATCTTAAAAGAATTGCCGCCCCAAACCGCCCCTCTTTTTTTAGTATTTTTTTTTTTGTTCAATACCATATTCTTACAAATTATTTACTCTTTTTCAGTTGTTGTTTATTTTATTATTAGGACCTTCTGGAACTAGATTGATGACTCGAAATGAGCTATATAACATCATGCAGCACTCAAATAAGTTAACATTTGATGGAAAGCTTGAATATTTGGAACAAGAATTGATAAGCTATTATTCTGAAGATGACATAAGGATAGCTGATATGAAGCAAAAGCTCTCTGTTATCAAATACCAATTCAAACAGAAATGGTTAGCTGCTCATAAAACAAAATCAAGATTCGAGAAAGGCAATGCTGAGTGGCTTAACGGCACTATATCGATTCCCAGTGCAGGTAAGTGGGACATAATAGATGCAAACCCTTTATTCTTATTATTATTTTCATTTTTGCGTGTCGGTGTCGTACAAAGAAATCTAAGGAGTCTGTGAACAACACCGCTCGACCGAATATTTAAAAAAAAATTACTTGTTGTTGTTACAGGAGTCAGCCCTGGTCGTCCTCAGAAATCTTTCTTAGAATCAAGTGAAAGAAGCAAAAGACGGAAAACCACAGACCTGCGATCAAAAAATGAGGAAGAATTGACGTATGCTACACAAATGAAACTGCGTAAGTCAGGCAAAGTTCATGCTTCGAAAGTTGTAAAAGACCTTACAAAAAGTCCACGAAGAGCAAAAAAATATGTAACAGCAATGAAGAATATAATTAAAAAAAGTGAGCAACCTCAAAAATTCTCTGGCAAAACCCAACACCGTCATCACCTCGCTACTGCCGCCCAATAAGAATAAGATTCATCAAGGAGACAAATGACGTAACAACTGAGGAAATTGATTATATAAAATCGCAAATTATTGCACTTTTCAACACAGAATTTGACAATAATATATCGATTAAACATAAATTGTCATTTACCATGGTAAATGCAAAATATGCAATGCTGCAACTCATACCAAATCCACGATGAGGTGTTACATATGTGATGCTACTTCAACAGAATTGAACGATTTATCTAAGAAAAGAGTGTGTAAGAAAGAAAATTTAAGTTTCGGTCTTTCTTTACTGCATGCTCGCATAAGATTTTTTGAGAGTATTTTACATGTAGCGTATAAACTGCCTGTAAAAAAATGGAATATGAGGCTTACTGCTGAGGAGAAACAAGTAATAGATAATAAAAAAAAAGAAATTCAGGATAAATTCAAACAAAAACTCGGACTTTTAGTGGACATACCTAAAGCCAATTTTGGAAATACAAATGATGGAAATACTAGTAGAAGATTTTTTGAAGAATATGAAACATCAGAGGCGATAGCAGGAGTAGATAAAAATTTAATATACATATTAAAAATAATCTTAGATGCATTGTGTTGCGGTTTTAAAATCAACATAAAAGAATTTGAAAAATATTGTCAAGAAACGGCTGAGTTATACGTCTCGCTCTATAGTTTCTACCCCATGTCTCCTGCAATGCACAAGGTGCCACAACATGGAGCCGATGTCATAAGTAAAGCTATTCTTCCAATAGGTCAACTATCTGAAGAAGCAGCAAAAGCACGAAATAAACACATTAGGTTATTTAGATTAAATTATACCAGAAAGTTTTCGCGCGTGACTTGCAACATGGATGTACTCAACAGACTTCTTTTAACTTCTGACCCATTAATAACGGGTATAAGATGCATCTCCTACAAGAAAAGAAAGCCCTTGTCTTCAGATGTTTTAAATTTATTGTTAGAAAGTGATATAACAAATGTTAGTAATTTTGCAGATAGCGAAAGTGATGATTAAATGCTTTATAATATAAAAAAGTATTTGTTTTACCAGTCTGTAATATACAATGAATAAAGAACGTAGTTTTATAGCCTTAAGACGTATAAAACATTTTTGACCAGCTTTTGAGACTAAATACCACACTGTGCAGCGTATTTAGTTGCAAATTTTGTTTTTGGTATCCTAAGTCGTTATTACCTATTATAGGTAACTTCAAGAGTCTGATTAAAGTGTAACTTTGAATACAATTTTTTTATTTTAACTCTAGCATTTTTTCTCCTTAACCTACTCTTTATTAATTACGCAAAATATGAGACAGACAGTATAAAATAATTATGTTTCATTGTTGAGCTTATGGTGTTCCATTGTGTACACCTCTGTGGACAAAATGAAACATTTCTCATTTTTGTTTTTTTATTTTTTGGGGACTGATTACGCTTTCATTAAAATAAACTATAAATGACATCCGATGCCCAATAAAGTTTCCTACACCCTGCAAAAAATAAACTTCTAACTGTACAAAACGAAAGGTATACGAGTCTTTGAATTTTTAGTGTTTCATTGTTGGACACTTGACCCTATAGGCATTTTTATCCCGATATTCTCACGGGATCCGGACTTACGCGGGTGAAGCCGCGGGGCGCTGCTAGTGTTGAATAATAATCAGGTCCCGGTGAATCTATTAGGCATTATTTCTGGTTGTTCTGGTCTTGCTAACGTTGAATATTGGCACAGACACAACCAAGTGGCCAGAACTAGATGTCAACAACTTAGCCTTAAATACAATCTTGTGCATTTTGTGGTGCCAGGTATTACAGGTAGGTGTGTGCTCGCTCCAGTTCTCGAAAATGGTTGAGCCACATTGTATTGAGATCGATCTATCATCAATTCATCACATCATATTGTTGAAATTAAACCTAATATAGTGCTAATAGACCGATTAAAGCGCCGCGCAATTGTCAATTCTCGTCACAAGTAATAACCCATGACAAGAATCTCGTGAAAGTCGAAAAACTCACTGACTTTATATCGATTCAGTGATCATTGTTCCGATTATCATATCTGCTCATGGATTGATAGACAAGGGCCCCCCACACCTTAAGAGGCTCGCGTTGGACTGCTGGATCAAGGGTCTAATGCAAAAGGCGTTCTCCTCGATACATACCGCCCTCATACTCTCCCTACATACTAGTAAATAAAAACTTTGAATATTTGGAAATTTTAAGTTTATTCACTTTTGGTTTCTGTTGAAAATTGATAAGTTTTTCCTTCGGCATGTATTCCATCGAGTACAGAATTCATCGTCCCTTTCAGTGCTCTATATTCCTCAAGAGCTTTCGCACAAAGTTCTCCTTCTGGTGAATTACCCGGTTCAATGAAAAGCATTTCCAGAGCTTGTTTCAAGTGTTTTTCTGCTGTTATTAACTCATCCTGCAAAAATTGGATCACTTAAAGAAATCTTAGTTGATAGATTTATAAAGGAATATAAAATCATGTTTATTTTTACCAGGTAGGCAGTCCCTGTGATTTCTCGTCCGTCAAAAAGTTTCTTCGCTAACCGCACCATTGCAGAGTGTAATTCATACAACGTGATTGCTAAAATTAAATTATGTCAAAATTAGGTTCCTTTTTAATTTTAATGTCATAATTAGATTTATTATTCAACAAAATGTCTCCGGGCAAAAATTTCTTTCAATCCTTTTTGTAAGCGACATGCATAAGAAAGCAGTCTGTTCTAATGCCAAGAGTTTCTATAATGCTGAAGAGATCAGGATTATGAATATTCCTGGTCTTGAATCCGAGTCAAAAAACCTAGACTATTATACTGGTGATGGCGTGGTCACCTACAGGTAGGTAACTTCTGAGGAGGAGAGTAGGTACATAGTTAACAAGTTCGGCAACCAATTCAGTCTTTGACCTGCCACCAGAGTCGTTCCACCAGATTTATCAGATCGCATCGACAAAATTGCAAGCCCTTTTCAAATCGAATTCGATAAAATACAACACCGATTCCTTCAATGACGCTGGAGCTTTGAGGTTAACACGTTCACCCTACGAAAAAACAACACAGGGTAAGGATAACCTGGATTTGATAAATGGTGATGGTTCCGATTCAAAATGTTCTTTCACCGTACTCTACCTCATCAAGTTTTAATAGTAGATTTTAGGTAAAATAAGGTAACCTCTCCTCCTTTCTAGAAGACTGCATCAGGCTATGCATCTTCAGATTGGTTTGAGTACCTTTCGTTCTGGATATTCCTGGACATAATTTGTTTATCACAGTAAGTATATCTTCGCATAGTTCCATTTTCCGCTTCATCAACTTTTTTGTGGGACGTGGTTCTCTATTAATAGTATCTCTTAGAACGCCAGCCAACCGCTGCTTCGCCTCAAGTAATAGGTAGTGGTTGGGAGCAAGAACCATTGATACGTTTCTTATGTATTCTTCTAGTTCTTTTTCGTCTTTTTTATCTGAAGAAGGAATAAAATATACTTATTCATCAATTAATAAAAAAGATCAAGTGCAAACGTGTACTAGCGACACTAGATTAGATGAATTAACCACAAACAGTTAGGTACACAAAGTATATTAAGTTTATGGTTACATCTTTCATCCATCTTGTCTGGATCTTTTATAACAACTAAAATCGTTACTCATTAATAAGTAAAAAAATTATAGTTTAAAAAAAAACAAAAAAACTCGCCCGCTTTAATAAAAAATTTTAGTTAATAAGTTAAAATACTGCGTTGGTACTGATAGTATGGAGGGTACAGGTAAGGAGGACGATCTCTGTCAAAGACTACAATTGATCTCTTTGTATTAAACACTGTTGGTCAAAAGTGTGTTTTTAGATGGCGCTACCGTTGCTAGAGGGTGTAGTAAGTAACTAGGAGAAATTGCAGAGAAGGTAATCGCGCATTTTGAAAATAAACATTAAATAATTAGCAGATATTCGACAAGATTTTTTTTGCAATATTCATAGCTTCATCAACTAGGTACCCACTCTGGTAGCTAAGAAAATAAAATATTCCAACTCAGTGCAATTCACTCTGTCTATAACTACTATATCATACCCTTTGCCTACACTATTTAGCGCCATTCCGGGCGGTTCTTGAACTATTTACTGCTTTCTGCTGGACACTTCACTTTAAGAGGAAGAAAAGAAAAAGACTTCAAGTTGGGACGTCAGCCCAGTGTAGTCTCCGAGTCTTATATTCTTATATGAAGATTTAAAAAGTGTACCTATTGTATTTGTTTAATTATCCTAATAGCTGAGTGCTGCAGTACCTAGGTAACATTGCACAATTTGAAAGCATTAATAATTGGGCACTTACTAATGACTCCAAACTTTTCCGCACAGCATTGGACTTTGTAACAAATTTTATCATTTGCAAATGTATTTTTGCAATTATGGCAAGTCCATTGTTCAGGAGTCGTTTGTGAAACGAAACCAGTATTACATTCGGTACATTTAGAAGAACTTATGAATGTGTCCATCTCTGTGTTATCCGCACATCTATTGCAAATACATTTTAAATATTTGCCGATCATCAAATGTTGTTGACGTATAGCAGTGCCCTGGAAAAATTAATTATGTACATTTAGTAGAAAGACGTAAGGCACAATTCGCTATAACCTTAATTTCTATACGTAGTCAATAATTCAATCTACTAAAAAACAATCCGAAATCCGACAAAAAAAATCCTAGCTCTATGATGTTCGGACGCTTAGGACTACCTACTCCGTCTAATTGCACGGTGGTTATAGCTGAGCGGGCGTAACGCATCCCACGCACGCAACTATGTAGGACGGGGGAAACACACCCCACACACTATTCGACGCCGCCTGACGTCCTGACAGGCAGGCGAAGTCTGTCGGGGGTTGAGTGGTAATCCTTCTAGGGCATACCTCAACTCCCGACTATAGGCTAAAATTTCGTAAACCGTGTGGTTTTAGTCGGTTCGAGTCCGACATAACCACGTCATCGTGCAATCGGTGAAGTGGTATCCGCGGGGGTTTCCACACGTAATAAAAAAGGGACAGGCCACTGCATATTTTTATTCGTTTCCGTACATTTCCTCTTTGAGGTACCCGAGAGGGTTTTTGTAAATTTTAATATTTGAGTAACAATATTCGGAAAGAAGGCATAGTCTGACAAGGGTCTTTTGGTGCGATATCCAAAAAAGAGATGTCACGGACCTCAAATAGTTTTAGATCGTTAAAATTTCTTTACTAGGTATTTAAAAAGATATTATCTTTACTCTTCGACCGTACTCTTACCGACCTATCTGAATGCCGTAAACGGACGAAAAGATCTTTGTACACATTATGGTTAAATTAAAAAATCGGTGGTCTGTAAAGTCGGTTTACTGACGATAGTTGAACGTGACAACGTCATAGGAACGCCTCAGAGCGAGGTAACGCCACATGAGTCATGTTTTTTCGTGCGTGCAGCCGGCTCCATCGAATTATAAGACGTTGTCACGTCAAAATCAATAGCTTAAGTTCTTCTTTGACCTGTTGCAACCGGAACCACCCACGTTAACCATTACACTCCTGTCCATCCAAAGCAATCCTGGAAGATGTTGCTTATTTGTGATAAGGCCACCTATATGTACCCTACCTAGTACATTTTATGATATAAAATATCTGTTTCTGTATTACGTTTTCTTGGTGTACAATAAAAAACACTTAGGTACTTACTTAAATACCTACTCGATTGAATGTGTAAAAAAAAAATTAAGTATATCGGGTAAATCTAATATTTTCTCACTTTAATTGTAGGTAAACAGGCGAGCAAGATATATAAGCTAACCGATCGCTAAAGTGAAATTCTGAAAATAACTTACTGTTCTGTTTTACTACATATTTGTGTGATACGAACCTTTAAAGGATCCGTATAATTGTAATAAATAACCTCGCCTTTCTTAATATCAGTGTTAGCATGGCATACAAGAACATTATTGTCATTTATGGACATGTGTGTGTTGCCCACGCAGTCGTGGACCAGTAATGCAGCCTTTAGATAAACTCCACGTAAAAGTTCTGCACATCCTATGGCTGGGATGGCTGGACCACGAACTTCGAAGCTATTAACGTCTATTGCTGCACATATCTTTTGAATCAAGATCTCATCCGGTACGATGCCTGTGACATTCAATGACTGGATAAACTGAAACGACACGGGGGAACTTGGGTTTAGCATAATAATAATAACTTGACACATCCCACATACGGCCGTCTGATCCCAAACTAGGCGGAGCAGGTACTATGGCAACCAGACTACTGATACTTATATATTCCTAAATACATACATATTATAGATAAATTACATCCAGACACAGTCCAAATGATCATACTCATCACACTTTTATTTGTCCAATGTCCTGGGTGGGGATTGAACGCCGAACCACTGGCTCAGCAGTCAGGATCACTAACCACTAGACCAACAGGCCAGTCAACAGTTATTAGATATTGTAATAAAAATAAAAAAGTGAATAGGAACCTCAAAAAATATGTAAAGGTAATTATTATATCATAAAAAATATTGTTACGAATAATCTATTGTCGAGTATAGGAAGTCATAGAGGATTACGATTACCTAAATAGAGATGCACGCCATCTTTTGATAATACACGGAACTAATAAGTCTATTCATAGAACATGGTACGATGTATTTGAATTTTTCAGAGTGTTTTCGAGATTTCGGAAGATGTCGCGATTTCTCTACGAAATAACGTTCTGGTATAAAAGGACAGTTGCATTGCGTAATGAGGAGAGTTCTAGCTGAGCAACAGCGAGAAAACAAGTGTGATAAATGTCGAAGTACAAGTGATTAGAGATATAAATAGTGTAATAGTGATAATTAGTTGTATTGTGTTATTTGTGAATTATTGAAATAAATTGTGTCTATTTTGGTAATAAATCGGTTTACATTTCTAATCCCGACCCGAACCTCAGCTCGTAACAATATTCTATGTAAAGTTTTAAAATATGATATTATTTTAAGCAACACAGTTTTTGTTGTTATAATTTCTTGCAAAAAAATATGTAATTAAACTCAACTTAACTTTGGCGTTGACTCAAAGGAATCGTTCTTACATCTATAGGGTCATGCTATATGTATGTAAAATTTTAATCAATGTGTACCTTAACAGTATTATCTGAAAATTCCCATGCGCTCGTACCCTTCCTTTTGTCCAAATGAGTTTCCAATTTCATAAATTCTTCCCAAACCTGGGGATTGACGTTCCTTTTCATGAATACTCGTAAAGCTAACAAAGATCCCACATTTTGAACCATTGTCATTGGATGTAATCCATTAGTCAGCTTTACAGATCTGAAGAAATCGCATTCTGCGCTAGTATGCCACTCTGAAAATAACAAAAAAAATATATATTGTTGGAAATAGAAAAAAAAATAGGCAGTCAGACAGAAGTGAAAACTTAAACGAAAAGACGAATTTAAACATCACAGTAGCAGGATGGTGACATTAATTAATAAGGAGCTGACAGATTTTTTAATAATAATAACTCCACACATCTCACACACGACCGTCTGATCCCAAACTAGGCAGAGCCCGTACTATAGTAACCAGCCTACTGGTAAACATACTTATATATTTCTAAATACATACATATTATAGATAAATTACATCCAGACACAGAACAAACTATCGTGCTCATCACACAATTATTTGTCCTGGCTGGGATCGAACCCACGACCTCTGGCTTAGCAGTCAGGGTCACTAACCACTAGACCAACAGGCCAGTCAACAGATTAGCGCCCTCTAGTGGATCTATATGTGTATTATTAGCGTGACGGTCAGTAGTTCAGTGCTTTTTCCAATAGCAAAGTGAACAAACATGCCTAAAGAAGTTTTCACTTTAATTACTCTTCTAATAGCTATTTATGTACCTACTGTTTATGCGTAGGTTCTAATGTATAAAGACTCATGTAGACAGAATGAAAGGTATACAGAGGCGGTTGATTAGGGTGTTGTAATGCGTAAAATAAAACTAAAGAAGACATGGAGTGGCCTTCTGCCAATTAGGATGTCTTTTGCGAATTTAATAATCATCATAATATATGGTTGTGATAAGAAACACCTGCAGCAACATCAAATAACAGTAGTATCGCGCAGAATCCATAGACGGCGGCAGCGTTATAAAGTGTGTGTTCCGATGTGCACCGAGAAGACTGAAAGGTATACTGCGAAGCCGTTCCTTTATAGCTATACCAGGGCTACATCACTCACTCGAGGTCACGTTTTATATACCAATTTAGCATGCCGTGGACGGCATTAGTGTCAGTAGAGGCAACAACGCCTAGTTGAAAGCACGCACGCACGATGAACGATATTATTCGTAAATTAAAATAAAATACCAAATCGAACTTATTGTACAGTGGACGTGTTTTGTTATTGGTAAATGTATTTATTACGTTAAATTGCGTTATTGCTAGATGTTAGTGATCTGTTAAATGCTTTAAAAATAAGTCGCAATAATTATTTTAGTTATTACTTATTTTGTCAATATAATGTAACAAATAACGTATGATAAATCATACTCGCGCTATTATAAACTGACGAAAAAATGTCAACTGCAACAAGGATTGCCAACTCTTTGTATGAGAAATAAAGTATATTAAAGTTGGAGAGACACTTTTTTTTTATTGAGAAACATATTTTTGGAGCTTCTCGCACAAATCAATATCTTATTGTCATTTTTAACATATTAAACCTCTCCACATATTAAATCATTAAAATACATGAGGAGCAAATTTTTTTTATCAAATTTATAGAAGCCCTTTTACTATAGTCCCGCAACTTGGCATACATTACAGAAAATCAAGCATTGAATCGTAATCAGAGTGTCTTTCTCCCGTCTACTATCGAAAGGTTTAAAAATAATAATAATAACTTGACACATCTCACACACGGCCGTCTGTTCCCAAACTAGGCAGAGCCTGTACTATCGTGACCAGCCTGCTGATAAACATACTAATATATTTCTAAATACATACATATTATAGATAAATTACACAGAACAAATGATCATGCTCATCATCACACAATTATTGGTCCTGGGTGGGAATCGAATCCAATATTAAAAGTGAAGAATATTTTAATTACTTATAAAAATTAAACTTAGGTTAGAGAAATAATTTTATTTATCGTTACCTATATGAAACTCAACACCCATAAATTTGATTATCAAATAAATAATCTATTTCATTATTTGTGTATTTTGTACAACCTTAAAGTGTCTGGCAAAGCGGTTACACACACAGACAAAGGCCGCGCGGTGGGCAAAGCGATCTCAACTTTCGAAAAGCGTAAATAAGATATATTTCTGGTCGCAGCTAACGCCGAGTATTATTGATTAAATTTTGTAGGCTAATATAGCGTAGGTATTTTCACTTTTGTATGGGAGTGATGAATTTGTTACGAAGTAACTATTATTTTATCTGTGGCTATACTGAAGTATAGCTATAGAACGCAGTCTAGTATACTGTCAGTTCAGTACAGTCATGCTATGGCAACTTGGAACATAAAAGAATTGCACTTTTTTTATTGAGTCCAGTGCCATCCCAAGGATAGATACCGGAACTAAAATTACTGTGCTACAATATTTAAATTTATAATTTGTATGAGGGGAAATTTATTACCCTCAAATGTATTACGATTTAAAATTCGTATTTGTAAATACCAAAATATTGCATATTAAATATCTAAAACCACTTCAAATTCTTTACAAACAACAATTTGTTCACCAACACACAATAATATTAATTAAAAATACAATCGTAACAATCAACAATTTTTTTTAAATATTTGGAACTTATTAATATTAGGTTGGCAACACTTCACTTGTATTGCAAATGGCTGCGTATGAGTACCGATTGCCGGTTTCTTGTGCTTTTCTTTTTGCAATAAAAGTTTTGGTTTGAATATAAAAATCGGAGATTAGTCATAAACATACATTAATTAGCTAAAATATAAAATTCTCATGTTAGAACCAATAAAACAAGAAACAGGTAACAACAAAACACATTCATACACCGTATAAGTAGGTACCTATATATTGTTCAATTATATATATATATACCTATAGATATGTATATTATATTAGTTTTCGGTATCTGACCACTAGGCAGAGTTTTGTGTTGTCAATAAAAAGAAGCAGAGTTGCCTGTCTATATCCTATATACTATTGTAGTCTTTGAGTACAGTCAATTCAAGTCAATTGTCAAATCAAAGACTACAATAGTTTAGAGGACATAGACAGGCAACTCTGCTTCTTTTTATTGACAACACAAAACTCTGCCTAGTGGTCAGATACCGAAAACTGTATATTTTATTTGTATAATATCGCAATTGTATATATATCTATAGGTATATATATATATATACAATTGAACAATATATATGTACCTACTTAGACGGTGTATGTATGTGTTTTGTTGTAACCTGTTTCTTGTTTTATTGGTTCTAACATGAGAATTTTATACTTTAGCTAATTAATGTATGTTTATGACTAATCTCCGATTTTTATATTCAAACCAAAACTTATATTGCAAAAAGAAAAGCACAAGAAACCGGCAATCGGTACTCATACGCTGCCATTGGCAATATAAGTGAAGTGTTGCCACCCTAATATTAATAAGTTCCAAATATTAAAAAAAAAAGACGTGTGGCACTCGGAGACTGCCGCGGTAAAGCTATTACATAGCATTTTTTATCAACTTATGCAATTATAATTATTTATTTATTTTATTTATGCAGTATTTTTTTTCCTTTGTTTTTTTTTTCTTTGATATTAATTCAAGTTACACTTTTTGAGCGTGGTGACCGATAAGAAAACAAATTTTTTTCTTTTATTAAATAAATGAGAAGTTAATATTGTTCAAAATATTTTTATTATCTATATATATAAGAAAGTCGTGTTAGTTACACTATTGATGACAGGTATGAGCACGGAGCAGATACAAAGAGGAGGTGTTGTAATTAGATTTCCCTATGAAACAACGCGTGACAATTTGCGGGGTGAGGGGGTGTTAAGCTCCGCCCATTTAACTTTTTTCTTTCTAAGAAACAATAGTAAAACTACTCGCATCGTTCTATGTCGATGTTGCTATGTAGTTTAGCTATCTCACGCTAGTTATAGGATGTAAGGGACCGTACTCAGAATTTACTTACCAGGTAGTAGCTTTTTCAAGATTAATTTTTAAACCATCTTGATACAAAAGCGAAAGTTTGTGAGTTCTTTCTTTCTCCTAGCCTTGACCTTATTCCACAGCTGGACGGATTTGGAATACAGATAGATTGCGACCTGGCTTAACATTTGGGCATTGGGCATTGCTAGTGTGAGAATAAAAAGTTTGTGGTAAATCACGAATGATGATTCAAATTTGTTCACTTATTTATTCTTATCTTATCTTTCTTTATTCGTATCTGTACCGCAGCTGCAGTTTATTTTGTAAATCTAACTTAATGAGCTTAAAATACCTTTTAAATCATCAGCCTAAGTACAATTTATTTCATTTTAATATTTAAAGGACTTTCAATTCAAGATAAATACTCGTATAGTCGTAGGTTGCTAGGTAAAATAATTGGGTTCTAATTACGGCCCTGTCTTTTTGTTCTGTTTATAAATGTTCTTCTAGTTGAAGATAGATGACAGTCTATTCAAAAAATGATTACAAAAAATATAAAAATAATACTTTGACGGCTAAAAATTCTTTAGGACTGGATGTAGAACACATTTTAGTATCTTCGTATGATTTATTTTACTAATACTTAGGCTCTACGTACCTTTGTTTTTTTAGTTCCCATTACACAAAGTTTTGCCATCTAGTGACGAATAGATTTAATTATATTTCAAAAAACACTCCCGAGATTTTTCTAGAACTATTTTAATAAATAAAATAAAAAACTATAAGCCACGCTCACTGTGATGACTTCAGGACCTAGTTATAATCACAGTGCACAGTTGCTTAGGCCCTCTCCTCTTTGTATCTGCTCCGTGGGCATGAGTCACCAGATTGTGGGGCGAAGAGGGGGATTATGCATGCGCAGTCACGCCGATACAACCAATGCCACCTAGAGGCGAGTTGCTGAACTAAAGAGACAAGCGTGATATTTCAAAAGTCATTAAAAGTTCTGCTATTCATGGATAGATGGCAAAACTAACAAGTATCACCGTTGTGCCGGTCGGAGTGGGGAGCGTGAGGTTTTTTCGTTACGGAATTTCTGGATTCGGTCCCCGCGCTCAAGGCCCGCGATAGAAGCTATGCAATAGCTTAAAAAAAATATTGTTACGATTGTATTTTTAATTAATATTATTGTGTGTTGGTGAACTAATTGTTGTTTGTATAGAATTTTAAGTGGTTTTAGATATTTAATATGCAATATTTTGTTATTTACAAATGCGAATTTTAAATCGTAATACATTTGAGGGTAATAAATTTCCCCTCAAACAAATCATAAATTTAAATATTGTAACACAGTAATTTTAGTTCCGGTGTGTGTGTATCCTTGGGATGGCACAACAATTGCAATTCTTTTATGTTCCAAGTTGCGATAGCATGTGTCAAATCGCATAATAAAAGTGACAGCACTGAGAAAACTCCAGTGCTCACAATACAAAAATAGGCGACGTTTATGACGAATATGACGTAATATATTTGTCTACGATACTGCGGCAGTATACAGTTAGTCTATAACGGAACAAATTTCTCCCCAGTACGAGCACCGAACATTACTCGCAATGTATGTCGGAACATACCCAAAATAAATCAACTTGCGGTCATAATTTTTCTTTGTGCAAACACTTTTTTCCGTCTAACGCCCCATATCCAACAAGCGTCTTAAGCTTAGTTCCAAAAATACATTTATACGTGACTTTACTAACTTTTGTAAGTAAGGTGATCCGGACATCCATCTCCAGGACAGATTGGAGCTACTCCACAGTTTTTACACACCACAAACTTGCTCATCAACGGCAGGTAGCAGTTGAAACATACCAACGAAGTGTCGCTGTTTGGACCCAACATAAAAGGTTCATCCGTCAGTATCGTCTCACCAATCTTTAGATCTTTGGCAGCAACTAAGTACCTACGACATAACAATCAAAATAAAGTTAAAATAGACGAAAGTACCTACTTACCGAACTATCGCATTGAGTAGTAACTATTATCTTATCTGTGCCTGTACCTACCTATGAATTACTAACGTACGCTGGCGGCACTTATACGCAGTATCGCGCAGTGGGTTGCCGACAGCTGTACCGCGCGCTCACGCTTTTATTTTTGAATTTTACGTAGTTCGAAATCGTATTTTTATACCTTTAAATACTAGAACTATAATATATACAGACAAATTGACATGGTTTCTGGTAGTTTATGTGCTGTACATGGATGTAAGTAGTAATCCAGTAAGAGAAAAAAATCTGTAATTGTTTTTGTTTTCAAATATATTTTGTTCTATTTTGAAGTTTTGGTTTCTGTTTTAAATAAATAAGAGTTAATACGGTTTTCACTGTCACATAGTTGTTTTTTTAGATAGGGATTTCTATGCCATTTCTTTAATATAAAAATACCTACTTAATTCGAATGGTAAACCATTTGAATTATACAATTTATTTAATTAATCAAGTGTTTATTTCGAATACAAATAGTTAATTCTGTAATAAAAGTTATTAATAATGGCTTACCATTCTTATTAAATATGTATAATAGTAAAGAAAATACGAAATTTTTAAATGGTTTTAAGATTCTATTTATGGAAAAAATATATACTTAGGTAAGTACTAAATACCTTATCATTATAATTTTTAAGTAAATGATACTTTACTAGTTTATATTTATAAGGATGCCATAACTACAAGAAATAAAATCTTTAGTACCTAGGTACCTTGTTTTTTTATCCAAAAGCAAAACGCCACCGCGCTAGCGTTTTTAGATTTTGTCGGCACTATTGTCGTCAAAGACAACGACGCATCTACTCGTGTAGTGAATTCCACGCGTTTGATTGGGAAAAGATTTGGATGTAGGTACTCAACTTTAATTAAGGAGCATTAACAATATACATATGCAACATTGTTCTTTAGATTTATCACTACATCACATCTATACTAATATTATAAAGCGAACAAACGAACTCTTCAGTTCGTTTGTTTGCTTGAAGCGCTTATCTCAGGAACTGCTGGTTCGAATTGAAAAATTCTTATAATTTTGTGTTGGATGGACTATCCATTTATAGAGGAAGGCTATAGGCTATATAACATCACGCTACGAAAAATTCTTTAAGTTTCTTTTCTCTAACAATTTATTGATGTTTCTCTTTAGAGGTTTGGTTAAGCAAGGTCGCGTGGCTTCGGCAATAAATTTTTCGGAGAAGCGATTTGTTGTTAAGTGTTTCGTATTAGTAAACTTATGGGGACGTGGTATTAAGTGTTACACTTTTCTAAGTCAGGTAACACACCCGATTTTTTGTGTAATAAACTTTACTTAATTAACATAGCCTTTTTTTATAAAAATAAAAATATAGATATTTAATTTTACATAATAAGAGGTAACGCTAAACTCACTTACGGCAACGCAACCATGCGCTATTGCGAGGCAATAATAATCGTGTTTTAAGAACATTTTCGCATGCAGGGGTCGGCACACGGAAAGAGTAGGTAATTAAGACGGTAGGTATGGACGTTTTTGTAGGGAGTGATTTATCTGTTACGTAGTAACTACTTAGTAATCTGTGCTAATGGTCCCCTATTTCAGTAACTACCTACTATATGTGTTCTGTGTTCATTACTATGGATAGGATTAAATCTATAATAATGAATAATGAAATCGTTATTTGAGAATAACAGCCTTTGACTATTTTTTTTTCATAAATGACGAGTATTGTTTTATTAGTAATGGTCTAAATACGGTTTTTATAAATAAAAAATGGAAAATAACAATACAAATTTAAAAATTCCTAAAGTTTAAAGTGTTTTTTATTTTTCGATGGAATTAAAACGATCACAAACATTTAATGGAAATTATTGACAGACCATTCGTCAGCCGAGTCAGTTAAATAAAAATAGGTACGGAAAGTTTTAGCACTAATGAGTGCCATGTGCAATCTGGCCTGTTTGTAGGTACACTATTACTTACCTGGAGTCTTAGATTATCCTGGAGTATTTTCATAATAATAAGTCAATCCTACTCTATGTCGAGTGTAATCAGTTTTTACAACAGGAAGTAGTCGTTATGTAGGTAGCCTCCCTATCTAAGTCCCTATTATATTGTTGTAAATTGTTTTTACAAAAACAATAATTTGTTATGCTTTATTGATTTAAAAAAATACCTATATTTCTCTACCGATCGCTTGGTGCTGTCGCATGTCGGACTGCCTCAAGTGGAGCACAAATCTAACGTACCTACCCTATCTTCTCCACTCTAGGACAAAATATATCTTAAAGTACCCAGTACCTACCGATCACGTCGAATAGGCACTGAACACGGACCACAATGGGAGCATGACGATATATACATAAGGTTATATACTTAGAACCTGTTAAAACGCTATTAGCACTGCTAATTCCTAATAACCAAATCAAATTTCTATTATATCAATGATTAACAATTATTATATATCATGTTTTTGACTGATTTTTATTACTATACTAAGCAAGCCGCCCCGGCTTCGCACGGGTAGCAGAGACATCTTCAACGATCATCATCATATTTCATATTCATATTAAACCTTCCTTATGAATCCTATCGCTCTATCTATCGATGGAAACCGCATGAAAATCCGTTCAGTAGCTTTTGAGTTTATTGCGGACAGACAGACGCGGCGGGGGGCTTTGTTTTATACTTAATATGTAGTGATGATTTAATTTAGTGCGTTTATTACTAATAATTATAACTTGTTGAAGTGAAATCAGCAATATGAAGACTTTTTTATTCTAATCTGTGAATCCCACTAATATTATAAATGTGAAAGTTTGGACGGATGGATGAATAGAAGGATGTTTGTTACTCTCTCACGCAAACACTACTATACCGATTGCAATGAAACTTAGTATGTAGATAGCTGGAGACCCGGATTAACGCATAGGCTACGCTTTTCATCCTAATATTTCCACGGGATCGGGACTTACGCGGGTGAATCCGCGGGGCGCTGCTAGTACATTCATAAATTGACGATTCAAAGAAAGTTAAAATGAGTGTCTACTGATGAGGTTTCTACTGATCAGCGACCTACTTGTTGTACAAATTACTAGCACATATCTACATAGTTTTCTTACAAACCAACTACAGCCACACCATAAGTAAAGGTATAAAACTTTATTATACGCACCTGCCGAGGTTTTCAGAAGTCTGCACTTCATATCGAGAGATCATGGTACACCAGTTTTATAAAACAGCCGCTCACAAAAGCCGATATCATGCACGCACTCGAGAAACTGAACACAGTGAACACTGCTATATTTTTAACTTCAATGATTTATTTATAGAAACGGAGAAGGTACCACGTGCAATTCTGATAATGGCTGCTTTAATGTAGTATATATATACCTATTAGGTACTCTGCCCTGCTAAATAAGCATCTTATCTGATATTTTTCAAACATGTAATAGGGATGAGATGGCTATTCAGTAACAGCAGCGAAGACACATTTTGTAAAACATCAGATAAAGTGACTATAGTAGTTAGCAGACCGGTACTTTCCACAGAATATCTGGGTATTAGTCAAAAATATTGCCTACCAATGATATGTAATCTAACTCAACCCAGCCATCGCTCACTAAGTTCTTGTCCTTCAAAGGTTATTAGTTATTAAAATCAGTTAGGACGCCTGTACGCTGCGAATTTGTTGTACATTGTCGTGACGTAATATATTATATTTAAAAGTGCGTTACCTACGTTTTTAAATGGTTGGATTTCTGAATTTTTAGCGGTGTACTATACCTACATAATATATTCTCTGAAATATGTATTAAATAGTTTTAAAGTAGCGTTTGTAAAAAGGCGCTGTTAAATTATATAAATGACGACCAATTGATTTATAGAAAAAAATAAGTTGCTGCCCGTAGTTCACCTAAGTTAGCTGTTGTTGATAACGATGATTCAGATGGTTTGTGGCTTTGACGTTGATGTTGATATGAGAGTTTGTGAATAATGGCGCTCATATTGTGCTCATATTTGTGCGAAAATGATTAAATGTACTTGTAAAAAATGAAAAAAAAATGCAATATAAATTTCATTGCTAATAATAATTAAACTCAACCTTCCAAATATCTTGTCTCCATTACAAGCTTGTAAAAAATAGTAAATGTTTTAAGAAATAAAAAAAAAAGTAAAAAATTTGCCCATCATTGGTCACTTTATTCTACTACTACTGTTGTTATGTTGGACATATTTTTTTTTCTGCATAATAACATCTTGACATCGTATCTAACGTATCTAAGGACTAAAAGCATCGTTTGTCATTTCTATTACTTACCATTTTTTTTTTCACGTTTCAATCATCTCGCCAACAACGCACGGAATTGTTAAATTCATTCAGACTTCATAAGGGGGTTGCCAAGCTTTATCACACGATTTGGACTGGCAACCCATTTTTCCTCGAAAAGGCATATTAAAAGCTATAATTTCCCGCAAAAATTATGAGGTTACCGATGAGATAGTTTAATGGTTAGTATCCAACTTTTGTATTGCATATTCCCCCCCCCCCTTAATTATTTTACCCGGTCTCATAGGGTTGCCATAGCCTATTGTTTTAGGGGTTTGATTGCTTTTATAATAAAAAGTTTGAGTAGGTTACCGATGAGATAGGTATTCTTGCGGTCGGCTCCCGGTCCAAAAGTCAACTTTCCAACCGCAAAATATAAGTTTGTAATCACATATACTATTTATTCTGTGATAATACAACAAATTAACGATTTTCGGAGTCTTTGCTTTACTTGCGCTGTCAGACCTTGCTTATTATCATGATTCTATAGGTTTTGGTTTACCTGTGAAATGTTCAAATTTGTTAAAATCTAAGGCTTAATGGCTGTATCTTTTGATTGTTGACTTAGAAGCTTGATGTTTTTACAGCTTCAAGATACCGCTGATGTTAATTTCAACTTAATGCCTCCACGGGTTCCTGAGCAAACAAGAGTCTTGATAGACATAGACAGACCAGACAGATCTATCAAATTAACGACTTTCGGATTTTCACTTGTGGTGTGAGACCATAATATATTTTACTTTATGTGTTGTGTGTACACTTTGTGTGTTACGTTGTGATGTTGCTGCTCGTTGTGATGTTGCTGCTTACCAAATTTCATGATTCTAGGCCAATGGGAACATGCCGCAAACATAAATATTTTGTAGGTATCAATTTCAACTTGATACGTCCACGAAGTCCTGAGAAAAATGGTCTTGACAGGACAAAAAAGTGATCCTATAAGGGTTCCTAGGGCAGTGTTTTTTCAAGATGGACGAATAGACGTCAATTTTTTTACGCTTTTGTTATTAACTTGTATAATTATAAAACACTTGACATCGGCGGAATTCCTGCGCCGATTCGATTTTTGTACAAACTAAGAAAAGAGGCCAAATATCAGGACACCCGAATTAAAAATAATTTGTTTAGCGGTGCTCACTGACCTCTATATTATACAAGTACTTGTACAATAGAGGTCAGTGGCGGTGCTACTAGGCATAAACGTGACCATTTATTTGACAACTGCTACAAGAAACAAGTGAATAAGTTACAGTCCGGCAATGTAACACAAAATCAGTTTCTACAAAATATCGCAACAATCAAGAGAATGCACTGATTTACTATTTACATTTTTTAAGAATAATATTGTTTTTTAAAGAAAAAAGATGTTTAATTTTAAGATTAGAGAGAGGTGAAACCGCGGGGCGCAATTAGTATAAATAGGCGATAAGCAATTTACGCTCTGGCGGTCAAAAGGTTAAACCGGGTTTGTCATCTCTAGTGTATCACCTGGTCGGATGTAGTAAATAAAAATGCAGTTATATAAAGAAACATTGCATTTATATTGGTTATTTACAATAACTTCTACCTATGTCAAAGGTATACTTAAGACTAGTAAATATATTATTTACAACAACATTATGTACATTTTTATATTAACAAAACATTTATAAAAATCTAGCAATTTATTATTGTACAGCTTCATTCCATTTTGAAACTGATTATACAAAATTGCATAATTTGATTAAAAGAATAATCGCAATAATATATACAGCAGTCTTAAAATGGTATAACAATATACCTTGTAATTAAAATTATTACAATTTCTCAAAATTTATAGCTGAATAATTATTTTTAACTGCAGTCAATATCGGAAACAAATCCCTTTTGTCATTGATATATATTTATACACTAACACTGACTTTATAAGACTGAATTAGCAGTCCAAGTACGGCCTCCTACTAATATTATAAACGTGAAAGTTTGTGAGGATGTATGGATGTTTGTTACTCTTTCACGCCAAAGCTACTAAACCGATTGCCATGAAACTTGGTATGTAGATAGCTGGAGACCTGGATTAACATATAAGCTACTTTTTATCCCGATATTCCCACGGGGTCGGGACCTACGCGGGTGAAACCGTGAGGCGCTGGTAGTGCTATATATGTTAAAAGACCGAAGTGTATTCGAAATTATGACCCATGTTTTCGATTATATATACCACAGATGTTTGATCGGCGCTCAAAAAATGACACCAACTAAACTGTGCTTGAATGTAGTTGTAAGCACAGATGAGCTATCAGACGCCTCGCCTCGCGGTGAGACGTTCAGGTGTAGCCGAAAAATGATAAAACTATGCTTTAGAAATGCAAAGAAGGCATCAAATGTCGTACTTTCGATAAGAACAATATTTTTAAGATAGCTTTATATTTTTAAGTATAATAATGGCACTGTAACAAATGATAATTAAAAAAGTTAATAAATTTTTTTTAAACGACTCTAATCTCGCGAGTGTGCGTGTGGAATACGTACCACGAGGTAAATACGCTCTGTTGTGATAGTAATAAACTACAGACATTGCAGTTTTGTATCAAAAACTATTACAACATATATTTACAGGAATAGTTATTGTATGGTCTGGTTTATTATTACCATGGCATATTAAATGCATGCATGCACATAGAGTATGTACTCATGCATATTGAAATGGTTTAATTAGGATATAAATTTATATATTAAGATATTTATTTATAATTTACGGCTATTTGAAGGTTCAGCTCATCAAGTATTTTTTAAACGTCCTGTGAGTCACTGATTGCACTTAAGACTGTGTAACAGAGTTCAAAGTTCCTGAGTCGGAGCAACTTTCTGGGTTGTACGCAGCTAATTATGACATCATACATGGTACGGTATGCCCTTTAATTTACGTCTTGATATCTGATATGCATATAAATATCTTTTAATCATTCGAAAGTATTAAGTATTGCATTGTGCAAACTGTTTTTAAATAAAATTTATTTATTCGTCATCTTTTCTACACATTATTGCATTGGTATTATGCTTATTGTGTTTATTAGGCAATCTCAGCGCCTCAAATCTCACCCAAACATTGAGTACGAGTACAAAGAACGCAAATTTAATCCATATCACCGTAAAACTTATTTTGGGTAACGACGTCAGACGACGCCGCTTTATGTTGTATCACGATTGCCCCTGTAACAAAAAAAAAAGGATATTATACTGTGATCCTTTCAAATACTGATGGAGTACACTAGGACGGTAAACGGTTACCATCGCGAAACTAAGCTGACAACTTTAGAGTTGTCAACTTAGTTTCGCTATGGTAACAAAATAATGATAGTGTAAGTGAAATGGTAGGCTTCTCAGTTTCACTTACTATTTATTTCAAACTTGCACCTCTCGTCCTCTATAGAAAAGTCCAAGAAAGAATCTATTGAAATAGAAATAGGAGTGGAAGTGAAAGTGAAGACTGCACGGATGGCGCAACGGTTTAAGTGGTCACCTCGCCACTACGCCGCGCCGAGTGTTGTGGGTTCGAATCCACACGGAAAAAAAATTGTGTGATCCACAAATAGTTGTCCCGAGTCTGGGTGTTCTTTGTGTCCGTTGTTTAAATGTTTGTGAAGCTCCCCGCGACACAGGAACATTCCAAAAATGATACTGAATTTGATACAACAAAACAAATATTTCCCGTAATGAGGGTAGGCATGATAAACTATTGCTATTGCGTGATTGTCCCCAGCGAATGAAACACTGCAATATATAGTAGTAAATGTTGTATTGTACCTCCCTCATTGCAGGAAATATTTGTTTTGATAATCTTACCTTGCCAAGCGCCTACTACCTACTATTATCATTATTTTGTATTTATAATAACATATAGAAAACCGTGAAAAATTTGGTACTAGTGAAGAACTCTAGGTACATTGGTAATACATAAAAAATTGTGTGCTTTTTCTGCATGTATGAATTCAAATTACAAAGGGCCCTGCTTTGCAGACAAAATGTTCTTGCAGAATTTATCCTGTTCTGTTAAAGATCCCTTGGAGTTAATACATGAATTGAGAGGTACATTGGCACAAGTTTCGATCAGTATTATTTATATGTAGTCAGAGAGTGATACAACCCGCCCCGCTGGATGGATCAGGCGATTTATTGTAATTTCTATCAAAATAGTTGTACATTAGATCTTGTTAATAAATTCGTGACGTACATTGAACAAACAAAGCATTGCCACTAGTTTTTTCGGTCTAGCTCGAGTGGCCCCGCTATAGAGATGGATCTAATAATAATTCCCGTAATCGTCGATCATAAATAATTTATCGTAAAATATTATGTCTTAAACGTTTTGTTTAAGTAATAATGATTGATCAATATCAGCCCTGTTTTGCTCTATGTACATGTTTTGACCCTTCAAAGTCAAGAAGATTTTATTAATTGGTAACCATTGATGCACAATTGCGACCCACCTCTCGACATCATCTAAGTATCATATAATTCTTGTCGCATTATAGACAATAATATGGAAAGAGCTTTGTACTTAAGGGCCCCCATCATTCATCACGTGAATAAACCCGTATTTCCTTAATATATATGAATACCACTCACGAAACTTTTAATGCTAACGAGCCTGTTTCAAAATCAAAATCAATTATTTCAATTTATCCAATTATAGGATTTTTTTAATTGTCAGGAGTAGAAGTCAATTAGACTAAGTAAGTCGTGAAGCCTGTTCCAAACCTCCAATACGTAGATTCTATAGAGGAGAACTGGCAAAAAACTTCAAGGACATTCTTTTTAACATGTTCTTTACAAGTTTCTGATTTAATGTAGATTTTAATGTTGATATTTGCATTAAAAAGTCCTCACAAATACCTCATCTTTAACGGACGTAGACTGGTGTGAGGCGCTGATGATATCCTGCAGACAGCGCGCGAACTCCTCGATAACGTCTCCAATGGGGTCAGCGTCAGGTCTGGCGCCGCCTTCCTCATCCCCGTCCCCTTCTCCTTCCCCCTCGCCTTCTCCACTCGAGACTGCAGCGGCAATTAGACATTGGCAAACGGCTTCTATGACTTCTGATGTCATAAAGCTGCATGGTTGTCTGTAAAGTATAAGTACATAAATAAGCAAAGACAACAGTTCACTTTTCTTTTCATACCCTGTCTGTTAACCTTAGTGCTTAGTGCTAAATATTGATAAAAAAGCCGCCTTTTTTCGACTTTGCGACTTCTAGTTAAATAAAATACGCCGCAGATAACTGGTAAATACAGCGTCCTGCTAAAATGTTACTGAGATACAGGATTGATAAGGTATGTCCACACCAGTGCGTGTTTACTAGTCACATTGCGGAAGATAAAGTTAAAAGATTGGAATTTATAGACATGTCGAACATGTCATCAAGTATTGTGGGACTATAAACACATTATACAAATAAAACAAAAATGAAACGACGCGTTGATTAAACAGAAAAAGAACAGTTAAAAAAAGATGAAGAGCTTGAGATCATACTTCTCAAAGGAACATAAAAAGTTGAAGGCGTGGGTCCGGAACAGAAGATAACTCCTAATCTTTGTAATACTGAGAGCACACAGGTGTAAACGATAGTTGCATGCGACTTTTAGCTATCAATATTACGCCTAACGCAAAGTGAGCATGAAATGTGAAGACGCAAGAAAAATATGAAAGCGCACTGGTGTAGACATACATATAGACTTCTTTTACACATAAATCCTAGTCTAAGAAATGAACTAACTTGACTTGTCCGACTGGCGGGGGTCTAAACATAGGGTCAGCAAGCTTGTCCCGTAGCCGTATGGCGTCTCGTCGTCGTTCCAGCGTTTCTTCCACGTTGCGGCACCCTACACACTTGCACATCGTAGTGCAAGCTATCTTTGCCTAAAATAAATAATGTTACTTGAAACAATTTGCGATTCGGTACTTAAAGACTTTTCTTGTATGCATTTAGATGTCCCCGAATGGGGAGGATTTATTAGAAATGCACATTTGAGCAAAAACCCATACATTTATCAAAAGTTTTTGGCCACTCACGACTGTTTTCAGTCGACGTAACCTATTTACTTTTGAAATATGCTATTAAAAAATAGCATATTTCAATTTACAAGATAGTACCAATAATAATTATAATTAATAACTTATTGTGATTACCTCATAACATTCGCAATAGTTTTTAAGACATCCACTCCTTTTACAATTGCATCCTTTATTGTGCCTTCTTATTATGTCTGGACCCCCACTCTTCGCTTTACCAATCTTGGGCCTGAAAAATAAAATTATCCTACTATTTTTTTACTGTAATATTAAATATTCTTAAGATACTACACCTACACCTAAGGTAAGCATAACTTGTATTATGGATTCTAGAACATGGATGTTAAGATACATTTTATTTTGTAAGTAAGTTGGTGTGTCCCTATCGTAGTGGCTCCTCAAATCACAGGACGGACACTTGGATGCGCGCCCCCGGCCTCTTTGAACTACTGCAGTCTCAGCTCCGTATTCCCATCCGAGACATCCGATATCCCTTACCCTATCCATTTTCCTTACCCCAATTTATCTTCAACACTAGTCCAACAGTTTAGAATTCTGTTTAGTAATACTGAATAACTACACCATTGACATAGTTTTATAATCGATATGTTACTGTGAATGTCCGATATTAGTGAATGTTAAGATGCACCGGTGTAAGGTGTATGTCTGAAAGTCCGAAATTATTTCATTTATTTATTTGAATCGAACATACATTGGTTAGTGTTAACATACACTGGTTAGTGTTAACATACACCAAGGCGATTCTGTATTTTAGATTCAGCGATTTACAATATACGCGAATGTTAACACCCACCATTTTTTCATCGAAAAGCGAGAAAACCATACACTTTTTTTTATATTCACAGTCGACTGTTTTGTTCTGCAACGTATTATCGGGTTTACTAATATTTGAACCGCGACACGCTCGGTTCGTGCGTTGTGGTCGCAGTTCTAACCTAACCTAGCTATTTCTGTTCAATTGATCTACGCTACTAACTTTTTCTAAATCATATTACCGTCGCTCATAATGAAGATACACCAAGTCGTCGTGGTGTATGATAACATTTACTAGTGAATGACCGAAATCGTAATGAAAAGAATAATTAACGAACATTCACCAGCTGGCTTGGTGGATGTTAACAGACACCAGTGTATCTTAACATACGCTGCACTTTGGACATTCACGGTAACAGATACACACACATAAAAAAAATCATAAATTCTACTGCAGAACAGAACGACTCAGAGTCGGTCCCTTGGGAAGATTTAAGTGGTATAATTGGTAAAGTTTAGATTTCTGTCAAGTAATACTGAGTAACTTTCTAACGTTTTTTTTTTCAATAGTGCGTCTAATGTCGTTGTGGTAAATTTTGATTACTGTCATGTCTTTAGTGACATTCGCAAGCTTAAGACAAATCGATTGATGTAATAATCATCAAAATGGACTTACGCGTTTGATATCTAGAACGCCACGTAGGAACAAACATACATACATAGACTGATAAATACATTACCCTCCTTTGCGACGCGCATTCGGATAGAAAGGGGGAAAGACAATCACATAAGATGCTTGAAAGATATAGCGGGGAGTGTTATTAAAAGATGAGGCCATAACATACCGCTGGAATACCTACATTAAAAACTTATAAATGAGGAGAATGAATAGAGTGGAGTGTTGAACGATGTGCACGTGAATATCGGATTAGTGAATGAGATTAGTAAAAACGGAGTTAGAATGGCAGTACGAAGTATGAAAAATGGGAAAGCAGTTGGGTTAGATGCTATACCAGTGGAAATTTGGAAGTTTCTGAAAGAAGACGGATGTGAGTGGCTAACTTTATCAATAGGTTGTTGCAGCAGAGGTAATACCTAATGAATGGTGCCTTAGCTCAATTGTGCCCATCTTTAAAAATAAGAGGAATAAAGGTTATGTCATATGGTATGAAAGCCTGGGAGAAAGCGATTCACAGAATAGTGAGAGAGGAAAATGCGATTACACAAAACCGGACATGCTGTCTGATGCTCTGACTAGGTACCTTGGTGCATGCTGTTTGCAGAAGACATTGCGTTGGTCGGTGAAGACAGCTGCGAGGTCCAGCAAAAACTGGAAAAATGGCAAATTAGACTGAAGAATTTTGGCTTGAAAATCAGCAGAACCAAAACCGAATATATGTTTTGCGATTTCGGCGGTCCTACCAGTCCTGCAATTGCGCTGAATGAAACAGTGATACCAGTCTGCAGCGATACCAGTCTGCACCGATCTCAAGAACAGGAACAAGATGCAATTCCAGATTCCCTATTTAACTGAAAGGACAAATTTATAAGACAATCATCCGACCTGAAGTCCTGTATGGATCCGAATGTTGGACAACAAAGAGAACTGATGAGAGACGCCTGCCTGCATGTAGTTGGAATGCGAATGTTGAGATGGATGGTGTGACTAGATGGACACGGTGAGGAATGAATACATTAGAGGGAGCCTGAAAGTAGCGCAAGTGGATGAGGAGCAATGGATTATCGTGGTTTGGGCATGTGATACGGAGGGATGCGCAAAATTTGGTAAAGAGTTTTATGTACGTTGACGGATAAAAGAGTAGAGGACGACCAAAGAAAAAAATGTATGGACTGCGTAGAAGAGGATATGGATAGAAGAGGTGTAGTAATAGGTGAACTGATGAATTGATAGAGGAGAATGGAAGAAGAAAACACATTGCGCCGACCCCAAATTAATTTAGAGAAAGGGCAAGCTGTTGATTGCATAAAAACATACGAGATGGTTTGAAAAGTTCGTGGCTCTACCATGAAAACAAATTAAGACTGACCAAATTATTTATATTTTTAACATATACATCGCCAAGCTCAAAACGTTTGTTCTATCTCACTGGTTAAGCTTCATCTCAGTTTAAAAAAATCTTTAAGCCCCTTAAAAATAGTCACTTTTAGCAGTTAAAACCTCTTCATTAGTCTAAAATTTCATATTTTTTTCGAATTTAGAAACAGATGAAAGTCTCTGACCTAAATCAGGTGAACGGGTGTGTGCGGAAGTAATTCAAACGAGATTCTTCAGCATTGTTCCTATGCATTTTCCCTTATCATTTCTGGAGGGTTTTCCTTGAAATTTCTCGCGAATGATGCAGTAGTGAGCAAAAATAAACGGCAATCCACGACGAATACCTATTTCTAAATGTCATGCATAATGACATTTAGAAATAGGAAACAAAAATTAACAAACTTAGATGCGGTATAATGACATACAAATAGAATAGATACAAAAAACAAAAATTCTAAGACTTGACATAGACGATGGTTTGGATTGGAAATTTATAGAAACACTATGTTCAAAAAATCCGGTCCCGCAACAGGCCCGCAGTTTTTTTATTTTTATCTCCAAAAATATAAGTAGCATTAAAAACTTTTTTAATCTACATTGTAGAGTAAAATAACAAAATCGCTTTCATTTAAAATATTACCGATTGTTAAAAGGTTTACAGTTTCGGAGCTACGAATTTTTTTCCAACAAAATTTGGTTTCCCCCCCCCCGCTCCCCAAGTTAAGGATGGAATCATTTAGCGATCATATTAAAAAATGTTCGTATTTACTATGGGCATGCTATTAATGTTAAACGGTCCAGGACAACATCTATTTTTCATCCCCATAAATGTTAAGGGTAGTCCACCCCTATATTTTTTTTTATTTGTTTTTTTTTTTTTTATGATACAGCATTAGAAAATACATACAACGCTGAATTCTCAACCCTGTACGATCAACCCCTGTTTTTTAATAGCGATATTAGTATTTTTACTTTCATTGGTACAATTTTTTTAAAGTATTTAACCCAGTAAAGAAAGAAAGTGCGATTGTTATAATCGATTGCCGTTAAGTCGATGTCAAACTTTTATTTTTATGGAATAGGGGATTAACGAGCAGACAGGTCACCTGATGGTAAGTGACTACCGCCGCTTATGGGCACCTGCAACTCGAGAGTCACAAGTGCCTTGCCGACCTTTAAGGTGGGAGTAGGAGAGGAGGGGCGATGGAGAGATAGGGGGGAAGATAGAGAGAGGGAAGGGTTAGGGCCACCGGTAACCTCACTCGCTTGGCGAAGTACAACAAAGCAATGCTTCACTGCTGGTTTTCTGTGATGCCATGATATCACTCCTTTCGAGCCGGCCTTTTTTTATAGGCCGTCAATAGACCACAGCGCTCCATTCTTCTTTCAGTCATAGACCCCATCCCACAATAAGTTAGTTATTTTTTATTTGACTACCAAAATATTCATTAGAAATAATTAATATGGCAAAACAACGTGTGCCGGGTCAGCTAGTATATATATATATATATTTATACTTTTTAACTGGCGGTTGTTTTGGGGTCTATGGTGATCCATAGACCATAGAAATTTTTGGAAAACTCGACAACTGGTACAAAACCAATACCTTAATCCTTTTTTCAAAATCATAGTAGCATAAGTTACTCCTTTTAACATCAGCTATCTGACAGTGAGAGTCCCGTGGAAATCGGTGCACCTGCTTCGGGGATTAGCCGAAACAAACAGACAGACAAAAATTGTAAAACATGTTGTTTTGGTATATGTACCGTATATACATCCAAATGCACTTAGTAAAAAGCGGTTATTTTAATATTACAAACAGACACTCCAATTTTATTTATTTCTATAGAGTATAGGTAGAAGATGTGTATCAGTTGTTGTGGTCCTAATAAATAAATATACTTATCATAGCTAAACTTGACCTTGTAAATATCTAACTATACTGATTATCATTAATAATATAATCTAACTACGTAAATACGGGAAACGTAATTCGTAAGCAACGAACGGTCGAAGCGACGTAGCGCGTGAGTGAGTATCGAAGTAACGTGTTACCCGGCCGGCGCGTGGCAGCCCACTGAATTTCGCTCGACTCGGTACCTGTAACTTCATACCTACTGACCGGAGTGGGCCTAGCCTGATTACGGTGTCATATCCACAAATGTCGAATGCTTTCAAGAAGCAGTGCTTAAGAACTATTTCGTCTGTGAACTTCTGAGATTTTCTATCCACCTACAAACAAATTTTTCAGAAGGAATATAAAACTAATTTATTAATTTTTCGTGGACAATTTTGGTATAACAAAAAAGTTTTTATTTACTATTAATGTCTTTTTATGAAATCAAAATTAAATGCAGTTAGTATTTGATTGTTTTTTATTTTAAAATTAGTTTTATATTGGTGCTGATTCGACTAAACTAAAACCTGACTTAATTTCTTCATATGAAATCAACCTAGTGTTCTTCGTAATAAGGTCTATTTGTCACTAGCATATATTTCTCAGCGCCGCTGTATTTCACTAAAACCTGTCAACGTATAATCAACTTTATTTCCACGAAGCGAGAGTCTCCATTTATTCAAACGCTGTATAATTGCCGTATTAAAACTTGTTCAAAACGAACAAGAATGACGTGTTTTTAATCTACACCTACGGAGACGCTTACTAAAAACACAGAGCAAAAGAGATGGCATTCAATGGATAGCGGCTCTCGCTAAGTGGTATTAAAGTTTATTTAAGCGTATCAGACTTTAGTCGACAAATAAATTGCTTATTTCGATAGCGACATATGTTACCTACTTGTTTCAATTTGAAATAAGACCTTGTTTTGAAGTGTACAAGGTTTACATATTATATGAAGAAAATTTAGTGAATATTGATTTAGCAAGTGAAGTAAAAGAATTGGGATCCTGAAAAATTTGTTTGTAGGTAGATAGAGGATCTCAGAAGTTCACGGATGATATGCAAGTTAAAAACCAGTAACAGTTGTTGACCTTGCTTTCTAGAAATGTTTGTTTAACTTTGCCATCTATACATATTTTGGAAACTTTTAAAATGTAAATAGTAAAATGTTATTATTGGGATAGGACATTTTAGTAATTTGTTACTTTTGTTATTAGTCAGTGTCTTTTAATGACGATTCGTTTGTGATAAGACGTTACAATGATAAGAAATATTTATGATTATACATTTTGCCAGTTGGTCTAAAGCCGTGCGATAAAATTAATAAATATGTACCTACTTAGCAAGATGGATACTGAGTAAGTTTACCTGAATGCATTTGGATTCCTATCCAAACATGCTCTGATAGCCTTCTGCCTCAACTCTTCGTTTTCCAGATTGTTGTGGCAGTTATTGCAGTTGCACCGGTTGCAGAACTCCCCGTTGGCGAAGCAGTCGCAGTACAACTTGAGACATTGAGACTTGGTGCAGTTACACGCCTTGCGCGGCCTCAGCCCCAAGTCACCTGACACCAAGTCTATTAATCAGATTTTATGGGATTGGTTACTGCCCACAGCTACGCATTTACAAATCGAGACCAAGTAATACTGTTTGTTTACGGTTGCATTGTTTATTCATTGTCATATTATATTTTCTAACTGACGAAAAACTCGCACACAATTGTTGCACAATAAATCTTTTGTATTATAGACTACGCTTTATATATTATCAAATGAAAGTGTTTATTTTCCCACAATTAACCGCGTTTTTAAGTAATTAGACAAAAACGGAGATAGCTATCCTACAAACCAGGACCTACAAATTATGTTTAACCTAGTCGCAACTTATAAAATAACCACAGATCACTCATGTACAAAAAAAAAACAATGCTAGTTAAAAACAAAATAAGTCACCAGCTGCTCAAACGGAGTTCCGTAAGTAGTATTAATATTTAAGTGGAGAGATTATAACAGTGACTATTGTCAATCGACACAAACAGTAATGGCCGCCGACTCGTCTGTATCTGGGTTGACAGTTGCGTGAGACGGAACACAAAAATAATAATTATTATAACAGAAACGTAAAATATTAATGAAATACATTGTAAAACGTAATAATATTACTAATTGTTTAGCTATTTTATGAATTTGATATCATTTTTGTGATGCTTTTGTTCAAAGGTTCATACTTACGTAGCTCGTACAAATGAAGAGAACGAAACGTAAATATCATGACTTTGTACGGAAATAATGCGTAGCAATTGTTAATTTACTGTTTTTATTTCAATCATAATTCCGGTTACGAAAATAGAATTCCTGTAGTGAAGAGGTTGTAAAAAAATAAGAAAATATTTTTTATATTATTTTGATTTTGCAACATCAAACATTGCTAGCCCACTTTTGGTCAAGATCCTTTTGACAGAAAAATATTTAGGTTTTAATAATTGGGCCATAAAATGTTATTTTAACTTATGATTATATATCAGCGTTGCTGTGGCTAAGTAATTTGCAAAAAAATAATATTGTGACTATAAATTGACATAAAAACTATCCCGCCCGATTTTTTAGGAGTTCATCGCAGACAAACAACGTGACACGAAACTTTCATCCCACTAATATAATAAATGTGAAAGTTTGGATGGATGGATGGATGTTTGAGACTCTTTCACGCCAAAACTACAAAACCGATTGCGATGAAACTTGTTATGTAGATAGCTGGAGACCTGGATTAACACTAGGGCTACTTTTTATCCCGATATTCCCACGGGATCGGGACTTACGCGAGTGAAACCGCGGGGCGCTGCTAGTATAATATAAAGATAAAAAATAGGTAACTAGGGATATTGAGCGTTTGGATAGAGGATGTTACCCCAAATTATTAGCTTTAATAAATTTCGACGTGTAAAAATAAAAAAAAAATGGTTTAACAAGCCAGAAGTATGAGCCACGTCACAAATTAAAATAACCGATGCTGGAGTGAATATGTATCATATTGTATACTGAAAAAATATATTAATAAATAGTTTGCATAATGGACGCCCACTCAATACTATTCTGCTCCTAATTCATTTTAGTTGAAGTAACGAAAAAATCGTGAAATAATAAAAAAAAATAGTTACCAGTTTCTGACAGTGCTGCTTGCGATTGCTTTGGCGATAGATGAGGTACAGGTATAGATTCTCCTTCTATATTAACCTGCAGATTGGGGTAGTCCTTGGATTCATTCTGACAACAACAAGAGTGCTTAATAAGGAATATTATATTAAAATCGATATTTACAACACTCTAAATTAAAAGAATTTTAAAGCTTTTAATTTAGAGTGTAAAATTATTAAATTAATATCCATTTCAAAGACTTCTACTTACTATGCGTCGCGAGCTTTCACTGCTGACTCTAATTTGGGCCTGTTTACCGTAATTAGATGGTATGACAATGAGTGGATGCTCGTCCGATCTGTGGCTGGAATCGAGCGCATCCATGCTGTTTGGATCTTCTTCTACTGGCGTCTGAGGATTTACCAAAATTATACACTATGTAATATTTAAAAAAATCATAACATTTAAGCAGCAATCTAGCAGATTAAACCAATCTAGAAACTACATCGGAATCGTGCGGTCCATGTCCCTATATGCGACCACAATCTAAACAGAGAACCAGTCCGCAACGGGCGAAGTGTCTGCGCGCGCCTCTAACCCGGAGGGAGGCGAGGCCTTTCACACTATGGTGCGGCTACACAACTGGCGGGCAAGGTCTGCCGGTTCTACTAAGGTTATCCCCCCCCTTGCAATAGATCCACCTTTTTTTTTTCCAAAAACAAAATTAATAAAAGCATACAAGGTTTTGCTTTAGCCCTCAATTATTTTATTTAATATAGTGGAGACAAACAATTCCACAGGGTACTTCGTGCTAGGCTGTTAGCGGTGCCTGGTACATTTAATTACTAGCGACGTGCGTACACTACAGTTAGTCTAGTAATTCTAAATATTGGAGATAAAAAATGCGCACCTGTTGCCTCTCAAACTCAACTTCAACTTCATGCATAGCGGGCTCTCCGTGCGCGTGAGTTCGTAGTTCGTCGTGGTGTTCTTGCTGGTAGGGGTCAGCGGCGCCCCCCACGTCCCCCAACAGAGCTCGAAGAGCGGCCTTCGACTCACTCTCTGAGTCTTCTTGCCCCACGATACCACTGTCATCTATTTCTATACGCTCCTCGAGCAAGTCGCCTGTCTGCTCGATTTGTTCTATCGTGGATTCGATAGGCGATAGTGGAGCAAGCAAACTCTGTGATGATCGCGATGAGTGTTGCTGCAATCATTCGTAATTATTATTTAATAAGATAAAATATAATTTCACATATCAGGGGTTAAATTTGGCATACATTGGGGAAACCTTTTTACATGTTATTTTTAATGTGACATTACTTCGTTTTCAGTATTAAGTACCTATATAATATCACATTCAAAAAGGTTACTTGATGGGTGTCCAATCGAACAACACATGTACTGTGCCACTTAGAAGACGAGTGTTTCTAAAAAAAAGTCTTTTAAATGCCACAGACAATTTTTTTTAAATAAATCTTTATGATTATCTCCTTCAAAGTCTTCAAACGGCAATATAAAAATACAGGTATTTATTTTAAGTGGTTCGTTCGATACTCAAATAAAACAAAAACCTTTGAATGCAAGATTACTTACATTGAACGTAAACTTGCGAATCTACAATACTTAAAGTACTTTTCCTACGTAATGCTGCCACGTGGGATGCCCTGTATATACAAGATAAATGATAACACAGGTTAACGTGCGATTTATTAAAAATATACACATTTACTGTACCTGATGTTATGTTATGCGTATGAGTGAGATGAAGAGTGAAAGAAAAAAATTATAGCTATACATATTATAAAACATCTTCCAATTTTAAGCAACATCAAACATTGCATCCAAAAGAACATTTTAAAAACATACCTAGTTTAGCACGATAATATTTATAATAATTGTCTTTTAAAATAGTACACACGACTAACATATTTAAGTCAAGATACTATAAACTTTCCTTAACTTTTTTGTCACCACAGAGGTAAAAATTTTTTGGAGGTGTTTTGATGAAATATTTTTTTTGAGTAGTATTTTTTTGCCTATGCCAAAGATATCGTGTAACGTAGGAAAAAAAAAGCAATCGAATTGAGACTTTAAATCTGTTGAATTGAATTTTAGGCTGAATACAAGTAGCTATTTGATGCTTTTAAATCTTGGAAAAAAATCGTTTAAAGTTAATATATAGAAGCAGAGCAAGAAGCATTAATAACATCATGTGCTAATGCTAATATATTCTAAAATATTCGCAGATGACATTATTAATCAAATGTATATTGTTTCAAACAACATGAACTCCTTATACGTGATCTCGATCGTGAATTGGCGCCTTAAAAACACAAGTCAATCAAACTGTTAAAATGTATCAGGTTAACATTTTTCTGGTTTTAATAGCAGGCATTAGCAAAGGTAAAAAAAAAGTGTCTTTTTTTCATTTACATTTGGGCGAAACACAAATATAATATTTTCAAAAATTATTTTACATAAAGTACGGATGTGGCTCCCTTACCGTCACAGAAGGCGCGGGTTTCGCAGCAACGGGCGCTATTCGCACCAACTTTTTCTGTGGCTTTGATGTCACTGTACAATAAAAACAATTCTCAATAGACGCTTCACGAACGACGGACTTGCATCCGTGTTGTTATTCTACTATTGACAACTGACTTTTTAATTTTGAACCATTCCAAAAGATTATTGTTCCATGTTTAATATTTTCAAATTATATCGTTTCAAATAGAGAAACATATTTTTGTAATTAGAGTTAGTGTCATATATATTTGAATTGCGTTTTCCATTTTCTAAAATGAATAGAAAATTTATTAAAAAGTTAGTTTGTCAAAAAGTATGGCAACCTAAGAAAATAATATAAAGATATATTACCGAGTTTATCCATCCCAGCTATTAAGAGGCAAAATTATCACTTTATGGAACAGATTACAGTAATTTCAAGTTTAAAAGTTGTTTAAAAACCAAAATTTAACCTTACTTTTGGAACTCGTGGCACTTCCGGTTGTTATTAATGAAGGTGGTTCGTCACTAACTACGTTTTGTCCTGACATATTAATTAAATTACCTGCAAAGTATAGTTTTACGTAAAAAATTACGGGAAATAATAAAAAGTTATAAGGAAAACTTAAATTTCGACTGTCATTTTGAAGTACACTAAAATTATTGTGCAGTAAATACAATACCTTAAAACCAGCAATTCTTGTGTATATATATATATATATATAATCTGAATCTCGGAAACGGCTCCAACGATTTTCATGAAATTTAGTATGCAAGGTTTCGGAGGCGATAAATCGATCTAGCTAGGTTTCATTTTTAGAAAACGTAAAAAAAAAATCTCGGTCATCCAGGTGATGACTAAGCTTTTTTTTTACGATTTTTTTTTCTATTGTTTTAAATGAGGAAGCAAAACTATCTTGCCACATATACAACGGTGGTTGATTATTTAAATATGTCGTGGTAAATCGTGTAAAAATGATCATTAGATACCTTTAGTATCCGCGAGGACGAAATTCTTCGAAGGTAGACTGACCGTCGTTTGCGGCTTCTGGGGTGCAGGTGTTGGGTTTGTAATCAGTCGGATGTACTGGATCTGTAAGAGTTTTGTAAGGAATTCATCTGTAATTCATTAATTTTACATATACATTTTAACCATAACGATTACAACTCATAATAATTAAAAACTAGTTAAAATTTTAAAGTGTGTGTTGAGTTAGTGGCATACAAATTTAATCAATATTAAGATGATTAAGAATATAACAGTAATAGCATACTTACGCCTTTGCCAGGAACACTGATTTGATGTAATTGAGTTCTCTGTCCTTCTTTCGACACCTAAAATTCAAGTTTACTGTTGAGGTGACAATATAAATAGAGTAGTATTTAGCAGGTACAGTTAATTCGAATATAGCAGCAATGAGTGTGCAATTTAAGAAGCAAATGTTAACAAAAAAAATAGTGTCAAGCAAATTTATGTAGGTATATTGTCTTTGGTGAATATAATTGGACCACCACTTTGTTGGTCGTTTCCACCATCTTTTTAACCTATTAGAGAGCCTATATATAAATAGCAAATCAGTTTTTTAAACTGTATATCTCAACAAGCAAGTCAGCTATTTTAAAATTGTGTATGTCAACTTTCACTAAGACTCACTAGCGAGAGTTGACATATCGAAGGTTAAATAACAGTAAAATGGCCAGATTCTTTTCTCAGAAAAGAACCTGGAATAAACACTCACAAATTGTACCTGCAACCAAGATGCAACTAATAATATACCTATCATTAACAAATGTATCTATATAAATATAACCATGGGCCATTATAAATCTTCACTGCTTAGTTACCTGAGCTGTTTTAGGAGGAGCAGTTGTTTTTAGTATAACATTCTGACTTGGATTCGCCGTTATAACTACTTTCTTGGTAGTAGTAGCACCTACAACAATCCAATAAAGACGTTATTATTTATATAAATCTTTAAAAAAATACGTTTGTATGTAAATTCTCAGATTATACTTTGAGAAGTTGCTGGTAACAATTTTGGCGTTGGTGACTGTATTGATATTATTTGCTTTTTGAATTTCATCCCCTGTTTTGTTGGTGATGTCAAGTAAACCTGTAAATTAAAGAGAAAAGAATTCAATTAATAAGACATTGACCATAAACCATAAGTACTCTTAATTCAATATTATTAATGTGAAAAAAATAATGAGGTTCATGCCTTAAACATTAGGTACACAATGATATTTTAACATACAAACAAGGTGCCTTTGAACTGTTGCAAACTACTCCCAAAAATTATTTTTTAGTTTTTTTTTCATTTTACAGATTTCTTTATACAAACATATATCGACCTAAGTGTACCTTTTCAATTAAATTAATATACACAATAGCAAACCATGCAACTTTTCATACTTACACATATTTGTGTGTACATAAAAGTATATAATTTTAATGTATAAAGGTATATACTTTCGTGTACACCATATTATTTCACTATTTTTACCTTAGTCCCGCCAATGTTAATGGGCACAGTCTTCTGTTGCATCACATATCTGGTATGTGGGGCTGTGCTTACACTTGGCATTAGCTTTGTGATAACGGCTGGTTGGTCTGATGGGTCAACGTTGGATATGTTGGACTGACCAGCTGGCAATAATAAAATACTTTTTATATTAAAAAATAAATTAAAAAAAGGATTTACTACTACTAACAGTGGATGAAGTCGTCCTCATGATCAATACAGTGTTTACCATGAGGATGTCTTCATCCACTGTTACACTGTCTACAGCGGCCATCATCTTCTTTATAACCTTATCTGATCTGATCTGGTGATCTTTATGCAAAGAAAAAAAAGATCTTTATTACTAAGCCAGATGAGCTATTTGAATCTTAAAAATGTACTAGTACTCATATCTAATAATAATATAGCTGATGTGTCTGTTATATATTTTTTCTAAATATCTATACTAATATAATTAAGCTTAGATTTTTTTGTTTGTTTGTTTAAACACGTTAATCTCTGGAACTATAAATCAGATTTGAACAATTATTTTTGTATTAGATAGAGCATTCATTGAGGAAGGTTATAGGCTACGTAAAATTACGCTACGACTCTTATAAGCGGAGCAGTGATCATAAACGAGGGTGAAACAGCGAGATTGGTTAGTGTTTATAGATATTTGCAAAAATTACAAAGACTTACATCACTAAATTTGTACTGCAAAATTGAATGATGTTATCTAAATGTCCAATGTCTATTCCACAAATTGTTACAGAATAGTAACCAGATAAGATATTTACGTTCATAAATTATGGTCATGTCTAAATTTACTTTAGAATAAATTGTAAAACGTTTTTGGAAGGAATTTGAATTTCAAATTTTGTTTACTTATATGGTCTTTTTTTTTAGTTTTAATTCCTCATGATTTCATCATATTATGTTGCTTCAATTTCTAATAGTTTAAGGCACAAGTCACAATCACCTTTAGTAATAAACCACCAAAAATATTTGCACTGCATCTTACCTTGTACAATAATCTTTCCAACTAATGGTTTTTGCACATTCGCGCCGCTAATTTGTTTTGTCGTAATCAATTGGCTCTGAAATATTTATGAACATCTGTAAGTTTGTTGAACTTTGTTGAAAAAAAGATAGTAATATGTTAGAGAGCTTGGACTTGTCGGCAACAGCCAGTTCGAGTTACAATCTCTTCGTAAAGGCAATATATATATTCCTTTCCTTCCCTTCTTAATTACATCCTTTTTAATAATCTCCCAATTTTCCCATCTTTAACTCCCAAAGTGCCTGGTTGACGGGGATATAGGCGTGATTATATGTATATTTAAAAAACAAAACTTGTAAAAATAATAATTATAATCCTACCTGATCAGCACTCGCCCGTACATATTGCATAGACATTCCTGTACCAGATGTTACTAATTTTATTTTTTGACCACTACCTGCAGGCATCATAACTAGTTGCTTGCCAATTTGTGCTGTAAGGAAATACATGGTAAATTAACCCTTTATTGTAAACACTTGCTGTAGTAGTTAGTTTAGAATAAGGTACTATGGGATTGACATTGTCATTTTTATATACAAAAATCCCTTGTCTCAAATAAAGAAAAAAAAACCCTTTATTGTATTAATCCACGTAAAATAATAATAGTTATAGTATGATGTGAGTATGATTTTAATTAAAACAATTCAGTATAACCTAGAAAAGGTTTAGAGAATATGCTTACTGAGAACTGCATTCCCAGTTTTAGCGCCGCCTTGAATGACGCCAGTGAGAGCCATCTTTTTAACTAAGCTCGCGTTTTTATTAGAGACTAATGTGACAGGTTTGGGTGCAATAGCGAATGGTTTCCCAGGGTTAAAGACTGCAGAAGCAAGTTTAGGCGGTTTCGGTGCAATCGCCACTTGTCTTGGTAAGGTGCTTGTTGTAGACAATTCCTTCTTAATAGTACGAGGCGGAGCTACTGCAGCCTGAAATTCACAAAAATGGTAGTTTCAAAATTTTGACTTAGATCAACTATCTCCCTGAATAACACATTTGGTTAGTTGGTATAGTTATTCCAATGATTAGAAAATTGAATTATACAAAGTGTCACACAATCTTGTAAGATTTCATTTTAAAGGTTTTATTATTTTCAAAACACATATCTTGAAGTTAGAATTTGTATATAAAAGGCTTTACAAAATAGACTACCATTAATTTGAAACTAGAAATATGTCAAGTAAAATGGAATAACTAGAACCGAAGGTATGACTTGAAAGAAAAACTTGTTGAATGTCTGAATGTTGTTTTAATATGTAATTTTTTAAAAGAAAAAGCAAATATAAAAAAAACCAATTACTTATTTATTTCTATTAAAACCTTAGAATCTATTTACATTTAAGGTATTTTTATGTGGAACATCTGTAAGCTTTTTTTAAAAGGAGTTAAATTGTACCTTTACCTTGACTTGAATATATTTGGGTTGGGGTAGCATCTCAGGAGCCACACTTTGTGACATTATCTCTGGGTCAAACTTGAGGTCTATCATTGATTCTGACTGAGATAGAATGTTGAGATGCTAAAATCAATATAGGATTATTAGAACCACTCTCATATCAACAGAATTAACAAAATCAAAATCATGAACAGCAAAATTATGAAGTAAACTTGAGTGTTCTTTATAGTACTCTTCACTATAAGGAACACTCTAGTTTCATTCATAATTTTCACAGAAATCTTTTAGTATTAAATTAAAAAAAAATGTTCTGGGACATATTAAATTACAAAGCACTATCTAGCCCCAAACTAAGCATAGTAGTGATAGCGGGTCGAGCTGGCCATTGCCCTTGCAGGTCCGCGCACCTCTCTGATCTAGACGCCCCCCCCGTACTCCATGGTGTCGTCGCCTGCAGTTAGGCGGCCATGTTCCGCACGGGTTCCTGGAGGTTTCTTTCTTAGAGATTACCTGGGTCGCCACTGCAACTTGTTGTGACGGAACACCGTGTGGTTTTAGTTGGTTCAACTCCGACATACCACTTCACCTTCGGTGAGATGAGGACCCATGGGGGTTTGCACAGGACAAAAAAGTACTTACTATGGATTTTAGAACACGGATACTTATTTTTTTATATATACGTAAATAGGTCTACCACCTAATTTATATTGTCGAATTGTAAACAATGAGTACCGAATACTGAAATTTTCATGTTCTGATCACAAATATTTGTTCAGAGCGGGCATCGAACCCGCGAACTCTGACGATGGTGTTGAATGCCACCTCGCCCGGACGCGTGACCTATGGGTCGTCTTTATTAAAAACTATACGGTTTTACTCACGTTTGTATTTCGGGGATGCCCGACTAGTTTCGGACCCGACGGGTGCCCTTTCTCAAGTAGTGAAGCGTCCTGCCACGACGGTGTCAGGCGAGTGTGACGCCTGACAACGTCGTGGCAGGCTTCACTCCTTAGTAAAACCGTATAGTTTTTAATAAATATGAATACCACTCACGAAAGTTTTTATTGTAATATGGGTCGTCTGCCACATAGTATGGGAAAACTACACTTGTGAGTTACTTGATTATAAAGATTTCTAGTTTCTGTTACTGTTTTTCTCAAATGACAATATACACTGTATGTAATAGAACACAAATGACATACATTCACATCAACTGTTTCACAAACTCCTGCTGTATCTTGTGTGGCATACTCTTGCAATGTAAACTCTTCACCCATAAAATCTGAAACTTAAAAATGCACCACTTTTAAATACTATTCAGTCATGCAAGGGGCGCCAAATCAATAGATCGGGGGCGCAACAAAACAACATTTTAATTACATTTTGATTGTCATTTTACCTAAAAAAACGGTCATCCAATTATTTTTACGGTGAACAACAATTTGATTCACATTTTTATCCGCAACATGCCTTAAGTATGGGGTATCCAAAAAATTGCTTTTATATGTAACATCAATTAATTATTATTATTAATTTAAAACACGTTTAAGTTTCCAGACTAGCATTTTGTTTTAATGCTTATTTTACTATACTTTTATGAGAAACAGTTGACAGAATTATACAGTTAAAGAAAATTTATTTTCTATATCAAGTGAGCAGTTTTTAAATCTGTAAATATTCATACAATTTTGTTGTTGACTTTACAAAAAAAATCCTAATTACCAATAATCTCTTCATTTCCTGTGTCCATAAGCATTGGCTTCTCCTCTATGTGCTCAAATTCCATAGGTATATCACCTTCATGGCCAGTTGTTTCCAGAGCTATATCCTCCTGAGTCACCACCACACCAGAATGATCAAAGTCCATCTACAACATCCAAAAAATATAAAACAGCAGTTAGTAGTTATGAAAAGTGTGTAAATAAATTGCAGTGTTTCGCACAACATTTTTTAGGGGCAATAATATCTACATGATTATTGTTACGGTTTTTGTTTTCTAAAATTTTGAATAATGTAGAAATTTTTTTTTTTTTTTTAAATGTCAAATTAAAATCTCATTATCTTAGATTAAACTCTATTCTTTTTAAAAATGCAACATGTAGAAATTAAGTAGCTAATGAACTTTTTCAATACCAGCAGAAAAATGCGTCCAGGCACGCTCAATCTGTTGAAAAAAGACAATAATTTTAAAACTGATTTACAGTATATATTGATGAATATTATAAAATATATAAAATTTCTTTAAAATCTTGATGTGTTAAAGACATTTGTAACAATATAGAAAAAGGATTGGACATTGAAAATCAGTAATTATCACACTAAAAACCTTGCACCTCTAACTTGAGTTGATGTTAAAAGGTATGTGCACATATAAATGGATTGTAAGTACAATAAATTGTTTGAAGATAGAAAATATGGAAAAACTCATGATAATTTATTTTAATTCCTCAGACAAAAATCTAACATTGTTGTTGTGAGTTGCAGGTGTCCATGGGCAACAGTAGTCACTTACCATCAGGCTCGTCTGCTCGTTTGCCCCCCATAATTTAAAAATATATATATAGTATAGGCCAGTAGGCTGTGTCGTATACAAATAATATCATAAAAGATATATTGTCCTGAGGCATTCTCCACTTTGTGACTTATTTTTCAAAGAGTAGGTAAGTTGGCTCCACTATTTCCAATAACTGGTCCCAATAGTAGTAACAATATGTATGAAAAACCAGATAACAAAGTAGATGTTTACATTTACAATATAGAATAAAATAGTGACAGCAGTATTCTATGAGTTATTTTATTTAGGACAACAGTTATAATAATATGTTACAGGTCTTGCTACTTAACTGATATTAATAAATTACTTGTCTATACTTAATAATACTAGTATAATAAAGCAAGAAATATTACGCTAATGTCTTGAATTACTAACTAATTATTATATTAATAGCCCAATTCAATGAAGAAGATTCTAAAGCTATTTTTAATGACGTGCTATAAATCCTTGGGAGTAGCAAATGACCATAAACACGAACAAAACTGTAATGCAACAAATTTAAAAATATTTTTTTAATTAAAATAATAAAATTTAAAGTATGCATAGTACTAGCGAAAGTTCTTGAAAAAATATGATTATACTTTTGTGCTAAATACTATTTCTTCATTGTAAAAGTCATAAACTAAGCTAATCAAACTTAGATACCAGTATCATAATTTATAAGCTTATTCTCGAGCATTCATTCAGCAAATTACGAGAAAAATTATGTTCGGTGTGTGTGTGTTTTGTGAACACATATTACATAGCAACTAGTCATGCCAATGCCAATGTACCATATCTGAAAGCTGGGTCATTTGAATACTGAGTGTAACCACAACTTTTATTGCAAGTGTATACAGTAACATTTTATCTTTAGTTGAAAATCTTCATTATAATGTAAGCAGGGCATTTTTTTTTCAAAAGAGTGATGTGATAACCATTTAAGAAAAAATTCCATATTCATAAATTAGCAAATCAGCACTTTTGGTATTACTATTGATAATACTTGACTAACTGTAGATTCAGTTAAAGTATTATCAATAGTAGTAATTAGTATTAGTTTTAGAATGTACTTTTACTGAGACCTTGGCAATTCATTAAATAGCTAAAATCTTTTTAAGAAGTGTTTTACAATTAAGTACTAGGGACAAAAACAATTTTATACCTAAAAAATCTCTGCAAGTCTATTAAGTTCTATTAACATTAAGTGAAAAATGTGTTGTAAATTGACTGGATAAGGATTTTGACGAAAATCTAATAAATAGATATTCAATATCAAGTTAATATGAAATTATAGAATGTGTTAAAAATATATCAAGATATATCTGCTACTTACACTTCCCATGGCACTTTCCAAATTCAAAGAATCGTCCAGATTATGATCCATGTTAAAAAATGTAGCTTCAAAATTTTATACAGTTTTATATCTGTAGTCGGAAATCTAATAGCACTTAACAGGAGAAAAATAAAAACCATGTTTAAGTTCAAAAGAGGCCGCCATTTTATAAGTTGTCAAATTTCTCCGACAAGCTGCCGAAGTCTCTTCTGTCGCCACAGTTGAAAACAAATCCACACAAACATATAACAATAATTTAAGACACAACTTGGCCATATAATGGTTCACACGCACTTAACTACAAAATCAGTCCAACTTTCGACGGTTTGTAATGCTTAGAATATAAACACAACACATAATTTGCTAGTAAATTGCAATAAAAGTGAATAAAATTCCAATGGCGCTTCTTTAAATTTTTGATGTCACATTTGGCCAACATGAGAATTAGAATACATCACATAAACTAACCTGAACCAAAAGCTTAATATAGGGTAACTTTGACTTAAGTAAATATTAACTTCTTCGTTCCGTCGCTCCTTGATAAATACTTCTTAATTAGCATTTAATTTAAAAAAACTTGTTTATTTTGTTAACCGACGAAAAAACGGAGGAGGTTCTCAAGTTAACACGTATATTTGCTTTTCTTTTAAGTATTATGTATCTACTTAAAGACAAAAAAGTGTGTGTACTATTCATACACGGGCACGGGCTCACACGGCCGCCAGTCCGCCACACAGGTGGTAGTGGTATAGGAACTCATTTGGTGGCAAATGATCTACACCCCCTTATTGGATTGCCGACATTTAACCACTATCCCTGTATATATTAATTTTATGGACTCTATCCCGCGTTCTACACGTGGGATGGCGACAACGCAGAGATTTCGCCAACGTCAATTGTGTATTACTGTATGCAAAGAACTTTTGCCACTAAAAACATGTGATGACCCTAAACCCAGACGGTGACTATTGCTCTTCTCCTAGTTCGGATTCAGCATGTTATCGTTACAACCCTTAATCAAGTGATAGCAGGGGTTCAACGACATAACACAAGGGTGTCCGGACACCCTAAAAACCTGGGAACACCCCCTTGGAGGACGTCAAATATCCTACTAATATTATACACGTGAAAGTTTGTGAGGATCTATGGATGTATGGATGTATGAATGTATGGATGTTTGTTACTCTTTCACGCAAAAACTACTATATAGATTTTAATAAAACTTTACAATAATATAGCTTATAATATATCAGAGTAACACATAGGCTATAATTTATGAAAATAATTGTCTATATTGGCCAAAATATAACGATAAGTGTTAAGTAAGTCGAAAAAAAATCTGCCATCTGCGTGCGGTGCAAAAACTGTAAGAGTTACACGAATATAATGTATGGTGGGATTATTTCTCCTAAATAGTTCTACAAAAAAGTCCGCGACAGTATATATTTTATATGTAAGCCATTATTACCAAAATAGTGAACCAAAAATAAAATTTGATACTTTATTTTCAATTCATATTTTTAGCAGTTTTAAATTGATTGTTATCAAAATAAATACTTTTATCGCTTCTGATATTCAAAGTACAAAAACTTTGTCTTTTAAACTACGTAATTTGGTCAAATATTTTAAAAGTTACAACGAGTTAGAGTTTTTATTCAAGTTAAAAACGAATTAGAGCGGTTGGGCCCGTTGGGCCACTGCGGGTGAAGGGGGGAAACATCGCTCATCGCCGCGGCTGTCTTAAGTTGGCAGGGAGAAATCGTTTTTTTAGACTTTTTTTGGCTCTTTCAACTGTTCGATAACTGTTCGTAACTGTTCGATCAAAATTTTTTTTTCTTCGATCTTAGTTTTTTTATTAAAAATAAAATAAAAAAATACCCTCAAGTTGGAGGGGAGAAATCTTTTTTTTACACTTTTTTGGCTCTTTCAACTGTTCGTTAACTGTTCGTCATTGTTATATCAAAATTTTTATTTGTTTGATCTTAGTTTTTTTTATAAATAAAATAAACAATTACCCTCAAGTTGGCGGGGAGAAGTCGGTTTTTTACATTTTTTTTTTGCTATTTCAACTGTTCGTCATTGTTTTGAGGGTAATTTTTTATTTTATTTAAAAAAAAAATAAGATCGAACAAATAAAAGTTTTGCTTGAACAATGACGAAAAGTTAACGAACCGTTGAAATAGTAAAAAAAGGCTAAAAAACGACTTCTCCCCGCCAACTTAAGACAGCCCATCGCCGCGTGAGCCAGCAGACGTTGTTGATGGTTGTGGCGGTTATGGGAAATTTCAAGACGCTAACTATTTGTTAATAGGCTCTGTATACATACATTTATGTAATAATTTGGTATTTAAATAGCTGGAAACCTGGATTAACACATAGGCTACTTTTTGTCTTTAACAGTTAAGTTTTTAACTTTATTACGGTACGGGTTTTATCATGATGCTAATTTGTATGCAGAATTTTATTATCATGTGACACAATTATTATAAGGGCCAGCGCCGCAATGTTTTAATAGAATTGATTTATAGTTTATGGAGAACTACCCAAAATTAATTATATTTCTACAGGAGATTAATAATAGTCTGTCTGCCTAGTTTGGGATTATACGGCCGTGGCCCGTGTGTAAGGTTTGTGGAGTTATTATATTATTAGCTATCCACTCTATGTTTAGAGAGTCTTTTAAGAGCAAGCGCAGTGAGTTTTGTTTCTACATTATTCTAATAAACTTAGTTTCTATACTAGCGTAAAGAACGCTACGTTTATGATTAATATGATTACACTTTTTTTTTTTTTCTGGTATGGCTCACGGTTCGTATCGCCACAAAAAATGCTTATGGTACGTTTACACGCACGCCGTGCAGCCTGGCAATCTCTTTACGCTATAACATCAGCAATGACATTATATCCAATTATGCAATGCAATCTACTATACAAAGAGGATACAAAAGATAACCGATATTATACCAATTTTGTATCCAATTTACAATCTGGCAGCCCTGTTTCACACACTTGCAGGCATGGTCCGTAGGGTATTAGTGTTCTGTGGACATGGTAGTCAGTGCAAACATGGGAGACGATGTAGACGTAGATCTCATGATAGCTACTGCTTTGGGCTTGATCTATTTTTATTGAAAAAAAAAAACAGCCCGACATAATTATGCATGCGAAATTTTACTTAAAACTATTAGGTTTTACAATTAAAAAATCATTTATGGTGTAAAAACACTTTTCAAGTAGCCAAAACGTTATAACTATTTTTACATCGAAGAGTGCTTTTACATAATTCGTTTCTTAATTTAGTGGGATCTCTTTCAATGAATTTACTATCCTCGCTAACTTTTGAATATAATTTTTTATTATTTCTAATAAACATGAACATAATTAACCATGATAAGCATTGGGGGTGGCTTTTTCATTAAATGTGTTTCGTAACTGTTTTAAGGCATACATAAATCTATTTTATTTACTGCGCATCATTGATATGCGATTAGTTACAATTCTCTAATCGTCAATCAATCAATACTAACTTTAATCCTAAGAATTGGCACTATTTTGTTTCATATTTTTTGGGCCCTGATAAACAATATTTATTTTTACTAAAAGAATAGTTCAGAAACATCTTTCTGAAGTCTTCTTTTGCTTTCGATTCATGCATGATAAAGGTTCAGACCACTCCGATATATTTGGTGTCGTCAAAAATTAATTTCGATCGTTACGTCGTCTGTGTGCCACGAAGATGAAAACTATACTAACGCGGCCGAGAGCGTGTGTGTGTGTGTGTGTAAACAGGCACACAAGCACATTCACCCTTTGAAGTGTGTCAAAAAACCGACAGTCGTCCCGATCGGCGCCAAGCGCGTGCACATTCACGCAAGCATGCACAAACAGCCTATTCACATGCTTGCGTCGTTGAATGTCGGTTTGAACGCGAGCGTGTGAACGCAGCCGTTAGTCGTCCCGATCGGCGGCAAGCGCGATCACATTCACGCAGGCATGCACAAACAGCCTGTTCACACGCTTGCGTCATTGAATGTGCTCGTTGAATGTCGGTTTGAACGCCAGCGTGTAAACCCACCATTACCTACTTTTTCTTCAGCAGTCACGTTTGATTATTACAGTAAGACAGGGCTGGTAACACTGCCTCAAATCTCATAATGTATCCTATGTATGTGTCAAACGTGTCAAATAGTGAAATTTGACTTAAACTGTCTGTAGTAAATTGTTCTTAGTCCATAAAAAAATAATATATATATATATAAATTGTTCTTGATTCTTGTATTGTAGTCAAAAACTCTTGTTCATAAGAATTATTTCATTGTAAAAATGCCTCTAAACTTACAAGGCGTACGGCAGTATTTAAGCGAGCTTAGAAATTCTGGAGGTTTACATAAAGACCAAGCTGAGAAGTAAGAGGTTTTTTGTTTTTTAACCAAACAAGGGTAATGTTAATTTAAAAAGATGTTAATTCACTATTTATCTTTAATGGCTTCAAGGTACCGCAATGTTCTCATGGAAATTCTAAAAAATCCTGAGACTGATCTAGCAGAGTCACTCAAAGCCTTTGTGGAAGCAAGTATGTAAAATAGTAATATATTTTGGGTATATATATATTATAATAGGTGTTTAAAATTTTATATCAACTAATGCCTAATATTGTTTCACTCTATTGCTTATAATTGTTTGATTTGTTTTTTATTTAAATAAAATGTTATATTTCAGTTGTGAATGAAAATGTAAGTTTGGTAATATCCCGCCAACTGCTAACAGATGTGAGCACTCATTTAGCTCTTCTAACTGACCACATTTCCCAAGAAGTATCACATTTCGCTCTGGATGTTATACAACCCAGGGTCATTTCCTTTGAAGAACAGGTAATCAATTTATTATTTTCAACCAACGAAAGAAAAAGGAGATTCTCAATTCAACCATATATTTTTTTGTTTTTATGTATGTTCAGCTCTCACTCCGTTATTTATGAACCAATTTTGATTATTATTGTTTGTTAGGTAGGATATACCTCAAGGGTGATCCCATGTCGAGGAAGTCAGGATCTGATGATGGGATCTTGATAAAATTGAGAGGAAGCCTCGAAAATTATAGGAGAGAATAGTGTTTCTGTTTACTTTTCATTACTTTATCAGGTATTTGCGTTTGGAAATCATCACATTATGTAGCTGAGCTGATGATGAAAAAAAATCATAAAGTAAAATCTTTTTAACAAAAAACTAAACCAACGAAAATAACTAAAAAGCAAAAAATAAATAAACCTTAAGTATTAAGTGCTGAGCTTATTTACATAAACTATAAAATTTTATATAAACTTATTTTGAATCAGCGGTAAGTCCGCTGATTCAAAATAAGGTTTATTTATTTTTTGCTTTTTAGTTCTTGTCGTTGGTTTAATTTTTTGTTAAAAAGATTTTTGTATGTGCAGTTATGGTTAGCTGTGACTAAATCACAGGTGACATCATAAAATACTGATGATCTTTTGAAAAACATACCCTGTTTTTGTGTATGTATGCAGTACTGGAAATACCAGATTTCTGAGTTGTTATTACTAATAGTGTAAGAAAATTACACTGAAAATAAACACTGGAAATTATGGTTTAAGAACTGTAATTTCACAAACTTTGAAAGAATATTTACAAAAAATATGAAGCATATAGAATTTATTGTAGTTTTGAATGAATTAACTCAGGAATCATGCCATACAGTACCTTCGATACATTTCTTAATATTTTTTAAATTTGTCCATTCTTGTATTACCTATTATTGTTGTTGTTAAAAATTCTTTACTAATTTTATAAATGGACTAGCTGTTACTGTGACTGGGAACATGTTTTTAAAGAAAATGCATTTTGGAATTTTAATACCATTCATAAATTGATAGCCAACTTGCTTTTTTTGAAAGTTTTGAAGTTGAAAATAATTATATTTCTTAAACAATTATTTTAGGTGGCCAGCATCAGACAACATTTGGCTGATATATATGAAAGGAATCAAAATTGGAAAGAAGCTGCAAATGTCCTAGTTGGGATACCATTGGAAACAGGCCAAAAGTATGGAAGTTCTAATAAGTTACTAATGCACATTATCAATAAAAAACTGCTTAAATATTCTAGGTATTCTTTGTAAGGTGTGTCTGTTGTAGATCCATAGTTGTTATATAGCTGGACCTTAGTTTTAACATAACCAAATAAAATGTGTATATATGTGTATATATAATAAAACTAACAGGGTATTGTACCCTGTTAGTTTTATAACAATCAAATCAAATCGTTTATTTGTGATACATGGGTTACATACAGATATTCATTACATAATTATATACTTAATAATGTTCATTCCATGATCAGCCACTTCGGCATACAAATGATTAAATAATATAATGAAAATATGATTTTAAAATTATAATGATTAGATATAAATTCCATTGAAAATTATATAAACAATAAATTAATTATATATGTATCCTTACAATGTAACTCCTAACAAACACAAAACAACGAAAATCTAAAAATATGTGCATTTTACAATTCTACCCTCTGTCATAATAAATAATCGTACAGGTATAGAAGTCTCACTCCACCAAACCATTTTAATAAATAGCGACTGTTGCTCCGACACAATCAAGTCGCAATTCAGGTAGCACAGTGCTAAATACCTACAATTATATTCACCTAGAAGTTGCCTCTCTATCTATCGCGTAACTCTTATCGTGTCAGACGACGCTGCGTCGTTAGGGTTGTCTTTTTTGAAAGAAATAATTCATCTGAATATTAAATCACCAGTAACTTATGTTATAGTTATAACTTATAAGCCTATTACTCTTTTTTCGTGACGCAGTGCATGAGTCACTATCGCACTGACGTGTGGAGCGGTTGGCATGCGGCAGCTAGACATGTGTAGTTCCGGAGCGTAATAGTTCCTGGAACTATGTCCGCAGTCGGAACTAAGTCAGTTCTTTCCTACTTGCTCAACCTAATAGTTCCAGTTCCACAGTTCTTCGGAACGATCACGCGGATTGAAGGAGCGGCCGGAGCGGTATTGAATGATGGAACGAATAACGAACTGTCCGTGTGACGTATGCCGCGAGCGTTGCGCTCCGGGCCGTTATCTCCTACTTCTGTTCCGTGCAAGGGTGTATTTTGAAAAGCAGAATTTACTTTTATGAACGATTGAAGGCATCAAAGGTGCCTGAGCTACTTTTTATGTTAGCAATTATTGTAAATAAAATACCTATATATAATATATTATGTATTATGATGTACAAATTTAAATATTACTTAATTATGTAAATATACTATCAATTGATTTATAAAGACCAAGCTAAACCATTAATTTAAAATATTTTAAGTATAAATTAGTTGATATTGTTTACAACCACCATGTATGTCCGAGGAACTGTCTGAACCGAAATAAAACTGTTAATTACAATGTCCAGATAAAACTAAGAAACTAGATAGTTCCTCGGACATGTTTCCTGGAACTAGTTCCGACAAGGAAAGGAACCGTTCCAGGTTCAATCCCATGTCGGACATGGTTTGCGCATGTCTAGCGGCAGCACACTGGATTTTGGCACGATTAGTTTATCCCCCCCCTCGAAATCAGCCTTCTTCCGTGCTTAGCAATGTGTTATGAAACAACAAACTTTTTTTAAAAGCTGGTAGACCAAGCTTGTGACTTGGTAGGTACTCTTTGATACCAGAATAAATAGTAACTGCAAATTTCTTATGATGTAACTACAAAATTCATGTATGAATCCTGTAACTTATGCCACACTTTATACATTTACAGACAATATTCAGTGGATTACAAGCTAGAGACATATCTGAAGATAGCTCGACTGTATCTGGAAGTGGACGATCCTGTGCAAGCAGAGGCATTTGTGAATAGGGCATCTTTGCTACAGGCCGAAACTACTAATGAACAGCTACAGATTTACTACAAAGTTTGTTATGCTAGAGTTCTGGATTATAGAAGGTATGTTTGAAGTGATAACAAATAGTTATTCCTCCCGTCTCCCAAGTCTACTCGTTTATTATACTGACTATATTCAGTGCTATAAATTCCTTTTTTGATACTATGCAAGTGACAAAAAAGAATACGTCATAATACGCGCCTTCCAAACCAACAAACAAACACAAGAACTGTAGGTTGCAGTACTACCCTAGCTATAGCTTTGATAGTTATTTGACCCTTACTAATCTGGACACTTTCTGGATCTCAACTCTGCTTTCTATTCTTTACATAGACACTTCTTTATTCTTTATTACTATAGGGCGTCTTTTATTTTTAAGTATGCCTGATGATTTGATGCTACTCTTTGACATATTTCTAATTTACCTACAATAATTTAAGTTAGGATTAACCGATACGATAAAAACATTTTAAAATTCGGTGAAAAGCGTCAATGCATTAATCTGCCGCATGTCCAATATTCTAAGATGGGAGGTAACAAGTAACCGGAGAAACATTAATAATACGATATAAATGCAGACTTATCGTTCCGTTTTGAACAGAAATCTGCTGTACTTGCCACTTTCTTTAAATCATAGCACTATTTTTGTTATATAGGAAATTCATAGAGGCAGCTCAGAGGTATAATGAACTCTCATATCGCAACATTATACATGAAGATGAGAGGATGACGTGTCTCAGGAATGCACTCATCTGCACAGTACTTGCATCAGCTGGTAATTGTTTTTTTTATACGTCTAAGCAACAAAACAAGCCGTGTGTTTGGTGGATAGCGGTTATTGGTACTAATAATAATATGCCCTCGGAACAAAAAAATAATTTAATCCGGCCCTGTCGCAAAATCCGTTCTAAGCTGAGTTGTCCTACCTATAAACTACCTCCCTGCCAAATTTCAGCCTTCTAGTACAAAAAACCGAGGACAAACTTGCGACAGCCTTTAGACCCCTCTTAATTCGGCACTCTCGCAAAAGTGGTCATAACCTACCTCCCTGCCAAATTTCTTCTTCATAGGTCTAGTTGTTTTCCACATTTCGTGATTAGTCAGTAAATGAGTAAGTGGTATCCTTTCGCGTTTATATATTGGATACATTACATTGCTCTTATTTTTATTTTATTTTGGGGTTTTCATCCAGTAAGGATATTATGTCAACCCCATCGTACCTTAACCTAGAGATATTCACATTTACTTAGAACATAATTACATAATTGCTGAACTGTTGTAATGAGGAGACATTCTTGTTGTGTAAAATTACTCTAAAAATTTAAATTGTTAAGTTTTCATTACTGTACTTATTAGTTTTATATTTTTAAGGTCAGCAGCGATCCAGAATGTTAGCAACCTTGTTCAAAGATGAAAGATGTCAGCAGTTACCTGCATACTCAATATTAGAGAAAATGTACTTAGATCGTATTATAAGACGTTCAGAATTGCACGAATTTGAAGCACTCATGCAAACTCATCAGAAGGTAACGTTTTTTTAAGAGATTGCACAATAAGCTTTTAGGGCCCTATTTCATTAGATCACCATAGTGGCGCCACCAATAAAATGTGTTTAGTTGTATGGAGGGTATCTCACCTGGTATCAACTTGGTGGCGCAACCAAGTTGTTGCCGGCGACCGAATCACCCGCTGGTGGCGCAACCATTAATATGTATCAAGCTATTTGCCATCTCACTCACTCTGCCACCAGTTGCGCTACCAGGGATGCCACTTCTTCCCACTCGTCGTACGTATAGCAAAATAACTGTTAACTCTTCGACATAGATTTTGAAACTGACAATCCTAGTGTTTGTTTTGGTGTTTCTCGCTTGGTAGCTTTAGACACCACGGTGGCGCAACTGATCGCGCCACAATGGTGTCCTAATGAAATAGGGCCCTTATACTTTTGAAATATGCTTTTATCAAATAGTTGCATATTTGTTTTATCGTTAACATTAATCTCCAAAATACATAGTCAAGGTACAGGTTTTAAATTGTTTGAATAACTATGTATTTACAGCTATCATTCCACTTTAAACCTCACATTCATAGTACGCACATTTTTGCTTTGTACTAAATATGTACGCCTTTATCTTTAAGTGTCCCAAAACATGATATCACAGAACTATTTTAGTTAATCTATACAAATAAATAAAATTGAAGTGTCTGTTTGTAATGTCATAATAACTGCATTTTACTAAATGCATTCGAATGTTTTCAAGGTAGGTACATATACCAAAAAATCAATTTTTTTTTTTTATGTGTGTCTGTTTATTCCGGCTAATCTCCGGAACAGGTGGACCGATTTTCACAGGACTTTCATTGGCAGATAGCTGATGTTATAAACAGTAACTTCTGCTAATTTAATTTTGGAAAAAAATTAGGATTCCGCGCAAAATGTATAAATATGGACACGCGTGCGAAGCCGCGCGGGGAACAGTTAGTGTTTTATAAACTACAAACATAAACAAGAAACTGTGACAAATTGCCACTTGCCCATAGCATAAAAAAAGAAACCTCTAGTCTATGCCCAAAACGGAAGTGTAGTTTTTCCTAAAGTCTATGCCCTCCCTCTTGGCTTGGCGTTCGAACAACACGGGACGGTATAAGTAATTCAGAACTCAAGTATTATTTATAAAGTGTGTGTTATAAGATGGGTTGTATGTTTAGTACTAAAATTACATATTATATTTATCCACCACACTGTTTACTTATCTGACCGAAGACCGACCTACCACCGGACAGGACTTGAATAACTAAACCACTAAAAAATCTTAAATACTTTATCTACAGAAACATTATTTCCGTCCCTAGGCCTCAACATCTGATGGTTCTACAATCTTGGACCGTGCAGTTTTCGAACACAACCTGCTCTCTGCTAGTAAACTATACAATAATATAACATTTGAAGAACTGGGCGCATTGCTCGAGACGCCCCCTGCAAAGGCCGAGAGGATTGCTAGTCACATGATCAGTGAAGCACGAATGAACGGATACATAGACCAGATTAGCTCAGTTGTGCATTTTGAAAGTAAGTCCTTAGAACCAAGTAGTAACATTACTCTCGACCTTGATTAAAGTTGTCACGGTCAAAGTTGGCAAAATGTGGGTGTTTCATACGCATCTGCTTATCTTTTCGGGAATACAGGTGTGAGTGTATGTATGTATAATCTTTTTGCCTTAAACGGTTCACGGCGCTTGTAAATACCCACAAAACCAATGGTGTTATTCAACTCTTCAGGGAACTTAAGCGTCCCCTAACGAGTTAGACCCTATAAAACTATCTGTTCATGAACCGTAGACATCGCACCAGTAGAACAAACATATTTTAGTTTAGATTTAGATTTAGTATTTCGTGATCGAGCAGAACGTACTCTAGGATTAATCTGGTTGTGAAGTCATTTCGCATTGTTAAAAATTTATTGAATCTGTTTGTCAACAAGTTATAAATATATCTACTGATAACACAAAATACAGGTGGTATTGAAGTCTAATTAATCAAACTCACTTTTTGATAAAGTCGTACGATTTGCATCAAAATACATGTGTAGGTACGTATATTAGCTTGTAATCTTCAATCTATGCCTTCGATCACTATAGGAGCATGATACTACCACCAACCTTAATCATATTATTTTCAAAAAAAAAAAACAAAATGTTTGTGACAGCTGATTATGTAAAACTGCCACTTGTAATTGACGTACGGGAAGACCAAGACAGGGCTATTGATGATCTCTCTGGGTCTGATCATAAGTCAGAGCTATCAAAGCTCGATAAGCAAGGGACAAGGTTGGCATTGTGCGAGAAATATCGCTGGTAGTGATAGTGTTATTACCAATAATACACCGCTTACCATCAGAAGGTCGGTTTACAAACATGTCTCCATTGTAATGAAAAAAATTATGACTTGTTTCACATGTTAATTTCAATCTTAAATCTTAATAGGAGCTGGAACATTATGGATTTTTCAAAGTACTGTGGGTATAAGTATTATAATTAATTATTATTATAATGAAGTGGAAGAGCCTTGCTTCGGCACGTATGGGTCGGCTCGACCGGAGTGATGATACCACGGCCTCACAGAAAACCGGCCTCATAGCAACGCTTGCTTTCTGTTTCCCAAGTGATTGAGGTTACTGGAGGCCCTAACCCTTCCTTCTCCCCAGGTCGGCAACGCACTTGTGACTCGTGTGCCCATGGGCGTCGGTAGTTACTTACCATCGCGTGACCCGTGTGCTCGTTTGCCACCTATACCATAAAATATATATATGACGATTATTTGAATTTCATTCTAATTATCTTATTCCTTTCAGCTCGTGAAATCCTTCCTCAATGGGATAAGCAGATCCAGAGCCTGTGTTATCAAGTGAATAGCCTGATTGAAAAGATAGGAGCTGCTGAGCCAGAGTGGATGGCAAAGCTCATGGAAGAAGAAATGATTCAGTAGTAACACTCAAATGTAACTTTAATATCTCTTCTTTATTCTAATATACACCATTGTAATAATTATGTACTCGTTTGTTTCCATTCAACAAATAATGGAAGTAATGGTAAGGCTTATGATCATTTCTAGCTGGAACTGAATGACCATAATTTTGATATGACCATACATTTAATTAAATGAAGAGGTTACATAAATGCCTAGGCAAACCGTTGAAGTGGAGGATGTGAACATTGGAAAGGAAAACAATGTATTTATTGCTCTTGTACAGATTTGATGAGAATTAGAACATGTTTACAAAAAAAATTAATTAAGGAGCAATAACGTATAGGTATTCGGGGACGCATCGATTTATCGGAAATAGTTTCTCTGTATTGACCATTTACAATTGTCCCAGTGTTGGACCTAGTAAGTAATAAAATACGTTTGCATTGGTACTTTGTGGAAGAATAGATGTGCTGAATTTTATTGATTTTATTATATAGATATCTTCCCAGGAAACCGTAAAATGCGTGTGCGTTCGCGCAGCGGAATGTTGTTAAATTTAAAGATTTTAATTGTAATTGTGTATGGTAAAAAAAAATTGTGCATGCAGCCATTGTGGAGAAATTCGCTAAAAACTGATTCCGCTGGGCGAACGTTGTCCTGGCGGAACTTTTTTTAATCCATGGACTTAGAAGAAAAAAAATGTGTCCCAAAATTAATGTGTATTTGTATGTAATTGTGTATGTATGAATAAAATTAGTGCATGCATAAACTTCGGAAAAATTCAAGTTTCCGCTACGCGAACGTTTGGCCATTAGCTAGTTTTCATATAAAGCGCTTATATAGAGAGCTGTAGATTTTTACATACGTTGTTTTGAATTTGTTCATATTTGTTTAAAAAACAAATTTAGAAAAAATCGTAGGGTCTGTTTTTTAAACAAATTCAAAACAACTCTATATAAGCGCTTTATATGAAAACTAGCTAATGGCCAAACGTTCGCGTAGCGGAAACTTGAATTTCTCCGAAGTTTATGCATGCACTAATTTTATTTATACATACACAATTACACTAATTTTTGGACACATTTTTTTTCTTCTAAGTCCATGGATTAAAAAAAGTTCCGCCAGGACAACGATCGCCCAGCGGAATCAGTTTTTAGCGAATTTCTCCACAATGGCTGCATGCACAATTTTTTTTTTACCATACACAATTACACGACGTCATACACTAAATATCTGCATAATTAAAATCTTTAAATTCAACAAGTCCGCTGCGCGAACGCACACGTAAAATGCCGTGCTCCACCGATTATCAGTTGAAGGACAAACCCTATGTTTTAGACACTTACTAATACTGGAGGGGTCATATGGGAGTAATGAATGCTGTCTCAGAACAGTGTTTAAAACATATAACTGTCGAACCGTAAGGACATCGGAAAGTTGGTAGAGATCACTAGTAGGATATAAGAAAGGCAGAGTGACTTACTTTAAGAACTGCCCTTTGAGCTCTTTCTACCCATATAAGGTTAGTTTTACATGTGCCACCCCATACTGAGATACAATAGAATACACCAATTTAATGATGTTCTTATCAGCTATGTTACGTAAATTTTTGAAAATAAAAATGAGCTTCCGCGTTCTTGATGAGAGAAGTTCGATATGTTGGCTGAAGCTAAGACTGTTATCTATGATAATGCCGAGATATTTAATGTTGGTGGTGCTTTGTAGGTTATTACAGGCACAGGAGTGTAAAGTTAAGCATGTATGGGCTACAATGCAATGATCTTCAGGTGGATTAGACGCGATGTTTTTTATTGAGAAGGGAATGTATTTGGTTTTTTCAACATTTAGTGATAATCCATTATTTCTGAGCCGTGAGGACACTGCAATTGAAGCCCATCTGTGCGAAAGCGAAGGTTTCTTTCCAAGTATCTCCGTGAAAGATTACCGCGGTGTCATCGGCAAAAGTTACAATTTTGCCATTCTTTAGTTGCAAATTACACAAATCATTAATATAGGTCAGACAGAGCGAAGATCAATAGTTCAGGCTTCATGAAATTAAAAAGCATAGGGACCTCTCAGCATTTGAAACCCTACCCACCGAATGGAACACAAAATCATTTTAGTCTGCAATCTTCTGAAAAACCTTCAAATGAAATATAGCGTTTAAAAAGCATTTCACAGCTCGTGTTGCAAAAAATTAAAAATAATAAATGTTGTACTGATTTAATTGAATAGAGGAATATTATAAAAAATGCTTTATTGAAATAAAAATAAAGTATAAAGTCAACAAATTGGTAAAAATATATCACTCCCTATAAGTTTCAGCTACCTTCTCTAATGAAGGTACCTGGTACATCAGAATGTACTTACATAAGAAAATGATACAGTAGTGAAATAGCACAGTCTAGGCAGGTCTAATAAAACAAATAGGCACTGATTCCAACAGACTATTCATTTTTATTTCCATACAATCAATAGGATAATACACCATAGGTGCTTATTTATTTACAAGACATTGGGGTATTGGACATTTGTATTCATGGGGGATATTCATAACGACGCATGCTAATACATAATACTTGAGAAGAATAATAACAATTTAAGGAGAGAAAAAAGAGCGCTCGCCCTTTTGTAATAGTCATTATAAGCCATTATTCGTATTGACAGAAGGCGCTCGGACTCCCCTCTTGTGGCAAAGACATTAAGTAGGTGTACAATTATATTGTTGCGTTCTGAACGCTCAAATACACTATATAGAGGACACTTGAAGATACCATTTAATTAATTGATTTTGCTATGTTACGCTTCTTTTTCTGTTATTAATAACAGTCAATGTGGCATTATGTATTATCTACATGACTATGAGCCGTTGCACTTTCGTTGACTTAAGGTTCAAGCTCAAGGGCGACGCCGACTTTGTGTCCTCCAGCATTGAAGTTCTGGCCATCAATGGCAGCCGATAATGTCAACACCACACCTGTAAAAATGCATTTTTTTTTTTATTTGTTGCCTATGATTTTCACCCACTAAATGTAAAAAAGATAGCTATAGTCTATAATAATCAATGATTTTCACTTAGTACCTGTTCTTTAACATGTATACTTAGAAAAATCTCTACCCATCCTAGCATATGTGAATAATTTTTATGATAATGATAAGATAACATAGTCACACAAGATAATGATAGATCATATGATTTATATTTGTAATCGAGTAAGATCTCATGATTTTGTTTAGAAAAATGGTATTGATATTGGAACATATATTTAATACATAAACATCAGTAATTTAATCAACTACCACAATCTACAAGTAATTAAATATCTAACTAAGAACTGGAGTAAAATCATTGAAATGTTTCAATTCCATATATATCTTTATTTTAACTCACTACAAGAGAAATTATTACTAACCTGGGCGCAATTTCTGCTGATATCCAAGACCAATGAGAGACTTGTTGTTGACCTTGGCATGGAGAGAGGCATCAGCATCTAGTGCCACCTTAGCACCAACGCCAAAGAGTGTGTCAGCTGTTCCAGAAGTCCATTTCATGCTTACACCACAATCAATCTTCTCGCTCACCTTTTGATAGATGGAGCCACCAAATTCCTTGCCATTGTCACTAAAAAATTTTTCATAATATAAATATAAAATACTTAGTATATTTGGTAGGGGAACCTACCCATACTACGTGACCCGGGGGGGGGGGGGGGGGTATTCAAAATACCACGCTTGGTCACAGGGGCGAGGGGCTTAGGTTTTCGTCACGTAGTCAATATCCTCTAGGGAAATCTCGTGCTTTTTCAAGCTATATTCAAATATGGCCCACAGCCTTTAGCGTTTTTTAAATTCACAGGTAGCAACAAGCAAGCATTTAGCGCTTTTTAACTTTCTGTCGGCAAAAATGATTTAAAACCATATTTATAAATGATTATGTGAAAATTAGAGGGGGAGGGGGTCTTGGCATATACTACGAGTGGTCACGGGGGGGGGGGGGGGTATAAAAAAGGGTCACGTAGTATGGGTATGTTTCCTAACTACTATCAACCTTTGGTCTTTTAGACTAAAGATTGATAGTAGTTACCAGTTTATTAACAATACTAGTATTGAGGATAATAAAATTACATAACAAATGTGACATTGTGAGAAATGACTAACACAAGTTTCTATTAATACCAAGTCAATAGAATTCAAGAATAAGATTCAGTGGTCATGAGAAACAGATTGGTACACATTTGCATCAATGTCATACAACATAAGTGGATTTCACTGGTTTACATAACAATAATTGATGACATCCTTGCTAAACCTAAACTAGGCCATGTGTTATGCAATTGTATAAAATCAATACCAGTAACTTCCAGTTAGGTAGTTATTGAATACCTACTTCAAGACCTTGATTGGGTACATAGTTTTTTTATTTCTCTGTTGGGGAAAGAATATTTGCACATATTAGATATAATAATATGTATATTTAACAATATTATAATTTTGTTTTGAATCAGTAAGGTGAAAAATACTTTCATATTTTAGACATACTCCAGACTAAAATTAGTAATTGGTTTCCACTAAGTTTTTGGCATGCCATGTTATGTACATATTGTATATAACTCAAAATAATAAATTTGAGAAAGTGCTAAACCGAACCACATTTTGATGCCACAGTAACAAGATAATTGTAAACTACAAATAATTGTAGTTAAAAAGATAGTCTTATAAAACCAAAAGTGACAATCTTGCTTTACTATTATGTCAAGATGATGCTGACCTTGATTGATGACAGATTAAACTTTAATAAAAACATACAGGTACATGTTATCGAATTAAGTAGTATTTTTTTTTATCAAATGATACTTACATATTGGTGTGGAGGTTGAAATCATTAGTAAGGTATCCAAAAGCAACATTGTTCTTGGTGAACTTAGATTTCTGTGAGTCAAATTGTGTGTGTACACCAGCAAGCCAGCCCTGGAAGTGTAGTACACCAGCTACATCAACAGTGGGACCAGCCCTGTTTAGGTCCAAATTGCTGTTCAGAGCTATAGTCTCATTGACATATGAGGTCTTCAGCTTACCAGTTTTGTACCTGAGAATTGAATATGGTTTATTAAAATATCTTAATTCTATTAAATGGATGTAAAATGTCGTAAGTAAAAAGGTTTTCCTACCCTGTCTGTGGCGCAAATGTCCCCTCAAGAGTTATTTTCAAACCAGCTGCAAGTTGGTCTTGGATAGTAATGTCGGTAGCCAGTGTGTTGTCTGTATTCCATTTTTCAGTAAATGAAAGACCATAGTCCTTTACTGCATATTTAGATTGAAGGCTACCAAAAACCTATAAGAGGGAATACTTAGTGTATTTGCGATGCAATATAATAATTCCATAGTAGTAATAAATTGAAATTTAAGCAATTTACAGGTATTTTCCATGTGGTGTGAAAATTAATGATGATCAGTAGTAGTAAACAAGCATCATATTTTATAGAGATACCTTGTAATTTTGTTTAATATTTTGATTCTGATATGATTTTAATCTATCTTTACCATTAGATGAACATTGATATAATTTAACCATTAACTTTGCAGTAATTTAGTTTTTTACCTTGCCACTTTCATGGTTGGAGATGATTCCACTGCTGAATTCTACACCTGTTTCACTCTTGGTCTTGAGGTCAAGTTTGAATACTCCAAAATGATAGCCCTTGCTGAAGACATCATTGGCCTTCTTTCCAAGATCAGCATAGTAAGGGGGAGCCATTAGCTATAGGAAAGAAGGGAAATTCGTATTACATTTAATATTTAACACCTGTTTAGATTGAGGTCAATAACCTTACGTCCGTAGAACCAATGCTCAATTTTGTATACCTTGTCATATAAACCTCAAGGTGAGTATATTACATCTTTAGCGAAATTATAACTAGTGCCAGCTGTGTCAGGGTTAAAATCAGCTTACTGACTTATTTACATACTTATACTAGCAAAGGTATTACATAACGTTGATGCATTATGACTATGACTAGCTATTTATTATTCTAAAACATACTCACACATGAAATAGCTCTAAAAATCAATACAGTTCCGTTAGAGTTATTGATAAGGCCGTAAACTTGACCTTTGATAAAGTACTGAAGTTAGAACTTAAATTGTGAAGGTATTGGAATCACATGCGTCAATTAGGTATTCAGTAGTCAGGTGCAGTTTAAATTCAACTTAAACGCAAAATTTACTTATACTGAAAACATAATAGCATAGATAGCACTGATATTACGGATTGCATAGGCAATTTTAACTAAAAGAATAAATAAGAAATGTAAAAATTATAAAATGACGTCGATACTTTCTTACTACAGCCGGCTCGACACTCAAAATTGTAACCTAAATATAAAGCGATGATATGCTTTCATTATGCACTTAAGACTTATTTTAATACAAGGCACTACAGTTATACTTACTGCGGTTTAATTTATTCACAGATTGATCCTATACAACTGTGAATTCCTGATATATATGCCGAGACAAGACCTCCTATCACTAGCACACCACAAGACAAGTTCAATTTCATGAAATCATCTGAAGGGGGCGCTGACACCGGAACTGGCATTATTGATATTAAGTTTACAATATTATACTATGGAAATCCTATAATTTACTAGAAATTACCGTTTCTTATAGAAGTTTAATAAATAAATATATAATTTAACACATTTTTGGTAACAGTGATGTTTCAAAATTTTATTTAGAAAATAATAGTATGAACAGTTGACTAAAATACCAGCATGAGTCGTAAAAATGGAGGATAGGCTACAGTGTGCAAACATAAGGCCTAAAAATATAAGGAATTTACTATTATTTGCGTCAGCAAAACAGCAAATAATACCACAACAATTGTATGATTTAATTTTACAGATTGATGTTTAAAGTAAGCGATGCTAAATTCTGACAAACGAAACGCTTGATTTTCGAAGTAAATAGTTTGTATAGGTACCTATAAGCATTGCCTCATCTATATATAGGTTCCTAACATTGCATCTATCATTCGAATATTAAGGAGGGTAGAGGGCCAAGAGGACCAACTATTGAATTTCTATTGAACACACCTCCACCAATACTTAACAAAAATCATTACATGTCTTAAACGTGTATCAACTAAAAACAAAGTGACGATTGTGAACTTCAGTAGTCTACTGATTTACTGCTTGCAACACCAAGGCGGGGATGTCAAATATCCTTCCTACTCTCTAAAAATATTTTTAAATACTTTCGGAGGAATGCCACATTTTAGTTTTCTGTCGTAATTTCTTCAGTTTGGAGAAGCTCTACTGTGAAAACGATCATATTAGTGTGTACACCTTCATGTGCACACCTACAGTAAGATTCGCTTGGCCGGTCACGAGAAAACAAAATCTGTAGACCGTATTCATATCTTAGACAGTAAAACAGACATTAAGGAAACCGGCCAAGTGCGTTTCGGGCCAAGTGCTTATGGTTTCATAGTTGACAACTTCATCTAAGTAATTTTAAATGGAATTTGTTCGAAATCTTGCTTTTTACGTTTCCAACTTAGATCATTTCGATTTCGACTGGCCTGTTGGTCTAGTGGTTAGTGACCCTGACTGCTAAGCCAGAGGTCGTGGGTTCGATTCCCACCCAGGACAAATAATTGTGTAATGAGCACGATAATTTGTTCTGTGTCTGGGTGTAATTTATCTACAATATATGTATGTATTTAGAAATATATAAGTATGTTTATCAGCAGTCTGGTTGCCATAGTACAGGCTCTGCCTAGTTTGGCATCAGACGGCCGTGTGTGAGATGTATGGAGTTATTATTATTATTATTTATATGTAAGACATATAAATGATCTTTCCAAGGTTTCCAAGCAGGTATTTGTAAGTTGTTCAACTTTTGCTGTGATAATTTTTCTTTTAACTTCGTTAAATATATTTCCTACTAGGTTATACATCTACTTATAAAATTAAATCCTCAAATCATTAAAGCACAAAAAGAACATTAAAGTAGAAAAATTAGCACTTTAAAGTTTAATATTTTGCAAAGAAACCCTTGAATCAAAAAAACATTTTTACATACCCGCCAAGACCTATCCAACCAGTACGACCATGACTCCGAAGAGCTACGTTTTTTCATGGTGTCACAAGTGGAAAAACAAGGCAAACAGACGAGGAACAACCTCCTAAAAGACACACTATTACCCTTCATATATCGGAGTACGTTTATAATTCCGAAACAATAAACTTCTAGGTTTTCATCTCGGATTTACAATATACGATAAATATATAAAACTTACAATTTATATACTTCTAATATAGTATTTACTTACCTTGCATTGGTGTTCTGAAAAAAAATCTTAATACTCCGCGAGCGTTATACGAGTACATACTAACATTATCAAGTTTCAAAACATCTCTTAGAGGGCAAGTGGATTTATCGTTTAAAATACTCGAGAGAAATGGATACACTGACGAATTTTCTTGCTCAGAACCTTCACTTGATAATTGTTCGTCTGTTTTGCATTTACTTGGTTTAAGCTTTTCAGTTTCGGTTGTGACATCCTTTTCCAAAACCGGGTCATCATCTTGCTATAAGAATGGAAATTATTAACAGGATTTTAATGAAAAATTCCAAACTAAACAAAATTACTATTTTTAGGTAATGCCAATAAAATTGAGATTGGAATAGTATGTTGTCTAATGCAACGACAGCGACAAAAGAAGTCCAGACGGTTTTTTATCGCGTTGAAACCCCCACGGGTCATCACCTCATCGGGGCTGGCGGTCAAGTGGAATTTCAAAATCAAATGAAATGTCAAAAAATCAAATGTCGAACCTACTAACACCACATGATGTTCCGTCACAAGTGGCAAGGCACTAGGGGTCAACTCTAGGAAGGTAGTCCCCGAGAACCTGTTAAGGTAACGGTACTCTGCTAGGGTAACGGACAGCCTCACCGACGGGAGAGTACTACCCCTCTCCCTTTCCTTTTCCGCCGCCTTTTTAGCGGAAATCACTTCGTCACTAGTGAGACTGGTAATATTAAATTGGACGATAAGGCTTAACTAAATAAATAACTAAATAAACGTTGAATTAATTTTAACTGTCAGTTGTTAATTTTTTCGCTGTTTGGTCATGGTCCACATGAAATGGTGTAGAGTTGCTTAGAGCCAAAGATCTTCTGATTATATTAAAAAAAATAATGTCGAAATAATAAATGATCGCGCCTACTTACAAACTTTTCTTTCCTTCTAGTACTATTCTCTACTTACAAACAAAAAACGAAAACTGAATGTGCTTATCTTAGATACCACTACTATCTGTCCGCATTACAAGACAATGTTTGAGCTTTATTGCTAATTTATACTTTCATTAGTACTTAATATGTGAAAATGTTCACCCTTATATTAAACGTCTGTATAAAAGTGTGGTAGGCTAGGATTTCACCCTGGTTGCTATGCTATAGTGGCAAACTATGGTTGTACCACTTGCGTTGCCGCGCCGAAGATTAAAAAAGTTAGCTGCTTCTTAGTACTTAAACCTAATGCCTGGTACCGTTATTGTTACACGTACTTATTGACATTTGTTATTAATCGTACAAATTGGCTAATTATGATAAAGTAAAACTTAAACTTACGTCTAGGATGCAAGGTTTGTTTTTTTCCCACAATGACGCTTTTACTGTAGGATATAATTTAACACTCCGCCAATAATTAACAAGGATATTATCATTCGTAAAAATAATTAAATTCTCTAAAATTGTCATTCCTAATTATGAAAAAATAATTAAATTACTCAAATAGATTCCAAAAATTGTGACAAGCGAGTACGTCTAGATTAACAGGAATTTCGAATTTAACTTGATAATCTCATAGGCTAACAATGTTAACATCTTCGGTTAGGTAGAGTAAAAGCGATTGTTTACACAGTATCTAATAATAATTATTAATCGATTTTGAAATCAAAATTTGTCAATTATGTGAGTATTAAACTCAATTCCATATTAGCTTATTTTATGGCAAATTTAACTAATCCTCATCGAAAGAATTCCACGTTAAGCGGTTTTGCGCTGCTAATTTACGTAATAAATGTTGTATCGAAAAACGACAACGACAATAACACATTAATATACAAAATCACTAGGTCATACCCTCATACGTTTCAGGGGGCAACCAGCTATTACACTGAAATGTTGAGGATTGATTGTAGATGTTGAAAAGGAACTGATACACAGTGGCAGCCCTAGCTACATTTTTACATGGTGCGAGACCTCAAAGCGCCCCTATAAATTCAAAATCTCAATGTTCTTATACTATGCAGCAGTGATTATAAATATTTAGTATTAGATAGGTATACCTACCTAGCAAATAAATGTTTAAGATGTAACTGCGGGGCAAGCAGTCTTTCGCGGTTTTGATATAGCAGTTGTTCTGCTCATCCGCGTTATAAAAATGTTGTCCATCCCGCTTGCATCACTCTGTCGCGTTCGGTAATGCCAAAGAGGTGTGACATAATAGCAGTCAATAATTTTGTTATCAATATTTATTTACATTTCATGCTGCACACAATCTTAAGAAATGAATAAATAACTATACATGACGCCCAATTTGGGTTTAAACCCAGTGGCGGATTTTCCAGCAGGCTGAGTAAGCTGAAGCCTAGGGCGGTAGATTTTAGGGGCGGCAAACTTGGGGCCTACATTTTTTTTTATGTCTTGTCCTGGGGTTCCGAATTAGATAGACCAACCGGTAGGGGCGGCAAAATGTTAATAGCCTACTGGCGGCAAATGTTTAATTCCACCGCTGTTTAAACCACATTTGTCGATGAAAACCGCTATCCTCTGTCTCAATCACACTGTTCAGTACTATACAACTAGCAAAACACCTGTGTCTGCTGCTTGCTTCCTGGATCTCTCCAAGGCTTTTGACCTGGTAGCATACGACTGCCTGTGGAAGAAACTATTACAGGACACCAATTTACCTAGAGACCTGATTCAGTTGTTTAGATACTGGTATCACAACCAGTACAACTATGTAAAACGGTCTGGAATCCTCTCTAATGCTTACCGGTTGGAATGTGGGGTGAGGCAAGGTGGACTTAGTTCATCCAAGCTTTTTAACCTGTACGTAAACCAGCTGAAATGTGGGCTCAGTAAAGTCAGTGTCGGATGCTCCATTGATGGGCAATTCGTTAATAACATCAGTTACAGTGATGACATGGTTTTGCTGAGTCCATCTATCAATGCTCTTAAGAAGCTCCTGTGTATATGTGACGTGACTAAGAGTGAGCTATTGGTATTTAAGGCCGGTAACAAATGTTATGATACAGTCCCAACCGTCACCTTAGAGGGCGCTCCGCTTACTAAAGTTACACGTTTGAAGTACCTGGGACGCTAGGTCACCAACGATCTATCCGACGACATGGACTTAGAAAGGGAATGCAGGGCGCTGTCAGTGAGGTGTAACATGTTGGCTCGTAGGTTCGCTCGATGTACAGAACACGTTAAAGTAACGTAGAGTGTACTGCCAGTCACTGTACACGTGCGCCCTATGGGAGGCTATGGGTCACTTACGCTCAACGCTCGACAATGCTCTGCGGATCCTATAGTAATGTTGCAGACAGGACGGATAGTTCTATTATGTGGCATTGGTACACGACACATAGAGCGTCATTTAAATGAAGTAATAATATTATGTAAAGTAAATACAACAATCCCATCCCACTAATATTATAAATGTGAAAGTTTGGATGGATGGATGGATGTTTGTTACTCTTTCACGCCAAAACTACTGAACCGATTGTGATGAAACTTGGTATGTAGATAGCTGGACACCTGGATAAAAAATAGCCTATATGTTAATATCGGCTACTTTTTATCCCGATATTCCCACGGGATCGGGACTTAAGCCGCTGGGCGCTGCTAGTGTATTATATTGTGTATGGACTATGGTCTGATAGTAAAGTTTATTATTATTCTCTTTATTCACTTAAATATACATATATGTTAAGCCTTATATTTTAAGGGCCGGTTACAGCGCGGGCGCAAGCGATAGTTAGGTATTGTAGTGCTAGACAGTTAGACAGCGCTACTCACACAGCAATCGAGCGCCGTTCACGCACACATCTATGTTTGCATAGTGCCGCAGTATATATTTTAGTACTAAACCTACTAACTAAACTAAGCCAGAGATCGTGGGTTCGATTCCCTCTCAGGGCAAATAATTCTGTGATCAGCATGATCATTAATTTGTTCTGTGGCTGGGTGTAATTTATCTATAATATGTATGTATTTTTTTTTTAAATGAAGGAGACCAAAATAATTATACTAAGTAAAAATCAAAACCCATTTATTAATTTAGAGTACAAAGTAACTTATGAAAATTATCCAGAATAAAGTTAATATGTATCAACAATACTTAACACGTCTTTTTATAAAAGAAGTAAATGGGGTCTCTAAAGTTTTTTTAAGGTTATAATTAGAGATCAGATAATCGGATGCATATTTACCTAAAGATATTTTTTGGATAACAAATTATGGAAGCGGCTTCTAAGTATATTTTTATTTACGAATGCAGTTGTATTGTCGCGTCGCTACTTGCGCACAAGCAAGTATAATTTGCCGTCTCACTCGCACTCTTACAAAATGCTTACATTTCCTGGGGTTTAATAGGCCCGATTTGACACTTCTTACAACGTAATAAGGTTGTTTTTGCTTCGTCAAAAATCACTGACAATAAAAGTAGGGAAAAGCAACCATTATACGTTGTAACAGAGCAAGTGTCATTTGTGTCAAACTGGGGTTTATTATATCTCACGGAGTATAGGTACACTTAAATTTGAATTTCCTGGAATCGCGGGATTCTTTCGATAAAAAAGTGCTTTCCATAATAGGCAACATCTCAACTTTAGGTAAATATGCATCCGAATATCCGATCTCTAGTTATAATATATATACATATATAACGTGTGGTAATGTAGGTATACATTTTACTTGAAATATTTGAATTTTTGTTTTTTCTATGGATAGAAGGAACCGTTTGTGATAAATTAAATATTAAATAAAAATAAATACACCGAATTACTCACAATACTTGTGCATAATACGTTACCGCGATCATTTTGTATCTACTTTTTACGTGAAGCAACCAAACAGAAAAACTCAAAGTCTACAGATTTATAATACACATAGATATAGAAGAAAGAAGATTACGTAACAATCTTCAAAGTACCTACCTCTTTTTCAATAAAAAAATAATTATTGCAATCGGAATACGTGTTAATGAATTACAACTACGAACACACATTTTGATTTTCATGGACCCGTCTTGAATTTTAGGATAAAAAGTATCCAATGGCCTACCTCGTAGTAACTCAAATCATGGCAAGTTTCATTTGAATCCGTTCAGTAGTTTCAGCGTGACGCGCGGCCATGATACTACAGACAGACAGACAAAAAGAAAATGAAAAAAAATATAGTTTTGGCTTCAGTATCGATTATAGGGTCCCAAATACAATTTTCTAAATATTTTTAATGTACAGAATTGAACCTGTTACAGTTTTATTATAAGTATAGATGTTTTCAATGTACAGAATTGGATCTGTTACAGTTTTATTATAAGTATAGATAGATATTCCTATCGTCTCGCCAGTTCGCCACTACAGTCCACGTTATTTTAATAGTGGACGTAGGAGAAAATACAATGAAATTTACGGAATGCATCATATGGAAATGTTTCGAAAGTTCGACCGGCCCAATTCTCGAATGGTCTGAAGCTTATTATAGACGCTTAATCTTGTTCAGTCGGCAAACACTTTCTGTCGCTAGCCAATAAACTCGGTGAACACTAGTGCGCTCTGTAAATTTTCTCGCAATGGTAGACGACGTTTGCCATTATGATATAAAACAAAACGATAAATATGGAAGATATTTAATCGCAATCAAGGATTTATCGAGTGGTGAAATAATATTTAAAGATAAACCTTTCGCGATTGGACCCAAACCAGGCAAGTATCACATCTAAAAGAACTAAAAACTATTACGGTTGCATTTGTTTTCGAATAAATATAATATTATAATTTTATAGTTATTTTAATGAAATAATAAAACTAATTAATCGTATCAAAAAGTAGCAATTAAATATATGTATCAGAATTTTTGCGGGCCGCGGATGCGCATGCGGATCTTAATATTTATTTTTAACTAGCTGCACCCGGCATTCGTTGCAATGACATTTTTTACTTTTTATATAGATTTTTTTGGGCCAGGAACCCTCGCGGTCTTTCACAGAACACCCTACCAATGAAACGTTACATCACAATCTGATCAATGGTTTCGGAACGCATAGAGGACAAACATACAAGCATTGATTTTTATTTATATAGATAGGTACTTCGTTATTAATATGGGAAATTAACAAAATATTTGTTGCAAATTGCATTATATATAGTAAACAGTAATAATATCGCCGCCTTTTCGGGTTCCAGTTTGTTTCACAGAGGTTCATAAATTAAACCAGCGCTACTAAACAAAGCGCTGGTGTTATAAGGAGTAACTTAGGCTACTTTTATTTTGGAAAAAAGAATTAGGGTTCCGCGATAAATATAGAGATACGACCTACGACTGACAGTTTTTTATTTTCTAAAGGTATTGGTATCAATATAAATAGGTTTCTATGAACAAAAACATAAAGACGTGAGTTTATTAGTTATAGTATAGAAGCGCACTCTGACTGCCGAGACTAATTTTGAAAAGTAAAGCTTAATCTGTAGCTCCTCAATTGCCTCGTTTATTTTCTTACAACATCACATGATAGCGATTGTTTCCATATAATCTATAATCCGGTCGCCAGAGCCAAAAATAACGCGAAAAGTGGTGGTCTTTTATAACAATACGATACTTGGCTTAAAAATTGAAGAAAAATACGTAGAATAACATCCTAAAGTGTCTACTTCGACGGAGATACGCGTCATTGTTTATTATTGCAAAATAACTTTTTTTTTCGGTTTTCATTAAAAATCTTGAAAACTATTGCTTTTAGAGCAAAAGTTTAAATGCAAAAGCTGTTAAGCCGACGATTTTACATGAGGATTAGGCGTTAAAAAAATTAGGAAATTGTTTCCATTAAGAATTTAAGCGAGAAAGATGAAAAATGCAAAGAAATTAAAATGCGTGAAAATGCACGTTGCAATATTCAAAATTGAATGAAAATCAAATATGTTACAGAGATTAGTATGCTTTTCATTGTTCGCCAAGTCAGATTGCGAAATTTTAAAATGGCAGCCTATTGTAAAATTGTTAATTTAAAATTTCAATTGTGTATAAAATGTGTCACGAGCATGGTATTGATATCTGAGTTTTTGGAATCGATAGGGAATAACAATATCTTTGATACCTCAAAAATTTTATTTTTTCATTGAACAAATAAAAAAGTTATTATCGAAAAACCGTAAATGAAAGATCGTATTTTTTCTAATTTTAAACTCAGACGTAAACAACTTAGTACAAGTGATTGCGCTTATTTTGACGAAAATTTAAAAAAAAGTGGTACCACAGATACTTAAGATAATAGTTACTTCGTAGGTAGTACTAGTACTTTTTGCTCCAAGTACTCTAGAAGTGGGCACGTAGATTGTTAAAAACATCTTAAGACACGGTCGATGAAATCAAGGTATAACCATTGAGATAAAGAGTTGCAATCACTTATAGAAATTTTGTTCGGTTTTGTTAAAACTTAAAACTAATCGACGCACAGTGTGGTATTTAGTCTCAAAAGCTGGTCAAAAATGTATTATACATCTTAAGGCTATAAAACTACGTTCTTTATTCATTGTATATTACAGAATGGTAAAACAAAGACTTTTTTATATTTTAAAGCATTTAATCATCACTTTCGCTATCTGCAAAATTACTAACATTTGTTATATCACTTTCTAACAATAAATTTAAAACATCTGAAGACAAGGGCTTTCTTTTCTTGTAGGAGATGCATCTTATACCCGTTATTAAAGGGTCAGAAGTTAAAAGAAGCCTGTTGAATACATCCATGTTGCAAGTCACGCGCGAAAACTTTCTGGTATAATTTAATCTAAATAACCTAATGTGTTTATTTCGTGCGTCTGCTGCTTCTTCAGATAGTTGACCAATTGGAAGAATAGCTTCACTTATGACATCGGCTCCACGTTGTAGCACCTTGTGCATTGTAGGAGACATGGGGTAGAAACTATAGAGCGAGACGTATAACTCAGCCGTTTCTTGGCAATATTTTTCCAATTCTTTTATTTTGATTTTAAAACCGCAACACAATGCATCTAAAATTATTTTTAATGTGTATATTAAATGTTTATCTACTCCTGTTATCGCCGCTGATGTTTCATATTCTTCGAAAAATCTTCTACTAGTATTTCCATCATTTGTATTTCCAAAATTGGCTTTAGGTATGTCCACTAAAAGTCCGAGTTTTTGTTTGAATTTATCCTGAATTTCTTTTTTTTTATTATCTGTTACTTGTTTCTCCTCAGCAGTAAGCCTTACATTCCATATTTTTACAGGCAGTTTATACGCTACATGTAAAATACTCTCAAAAAATCTTATGCGAGCATGCAGTAAAGAAAGACAGAAACTGAAATTTTCTTTCTTACACACTCTTTTCTTAGATAAATCGTTAAATTCTGTTGAAGCAGCATCACATAACACCTCATCGTAGCATTGCATATTTTGCCATCTACCATGGTAAATAACAATTTATGTTTTATCGATATATTCTTGTCAAATTCTGTGTTGGAAAGTGCAATAATTTGCGATTTTATATAATCAATTTCCTCAGTTGTTACGTCATTTGTCTCCTTGATGAATCTTATTCTTATTGGGCGGCAGTAGCGAGGTGATGATGGTGTTGGGTTTTGCCAGAAAATTTTTTGGTCGTTCCCGTAAACTAATAAAAGCGGAACTAAAGAACTTTGAAAAATATTGGCATCAGAATCAGCTTCATTTTCAAACTTCATTTTAAACTACATGTGCTGAGATCCATCACAACCCCACTTACTTACTAAAACTAAAGATCGTTTTTCGTTATCACTCAAATGGTTTACAGCTTCTCCAAGATGTAAAATCAGTCGTGTTGCCGTATGATGCCCAGCTTTTGCACTTGCACTTCAGCACAGGTCTCGGTTACGCGGTGAATTTCAGGATAGCATTCCTTTTTTAATTTTTGAAGAATAGAATAACACGGGAAAAAGGTTTTATTTGTTTCTCGAATTCTTTCGTATTGGGCTTTAGTAAGCCCTGCTTCGGTGTACATTGACAAAGCCTGTAAAGGCGATAATTTTTGAGGTTGCTCACTTTTTTTAATTATATTCTTCATTACTGTTACATATTTTTTTGCTCTTCGTGGACTTTTTGTAAGGTCTTTAACAACTTTCGAAGCATGCACTTTGCCTGACTTACGCAGTTTCATTTGTGTAGCATACGTCAATTCTTCCTCATTTTTTGATCGCAAGCCTGTGGTTTTCCGTCTTTTGCTTCTTTCACTTGATTCTAAGAAAGATTTCTGAGGACGACCAGGGCTGACTCCTGTAACAACAACAAGTAATTTTTTTTAAAATACTCGGTCGTGCGGTGTTGTTCAAAGACTCTTTAGATTTCTAAAGAGAGATGCAAAAATAAAAATAATAATAAGAATAAAGGGTTTGCATCTATTGTGTCTCACGTACCTGCACTGGGAATCGATATAGTGCCGTTAAGCCACTCAGCATTGTCTTTCTCGAATCTTGATTTTGTTTTATGAGCAGCTAATTATTTCTGTTTAAATTGGTATTTGATAACAGAGAGCTTTTGCTTCATATCAGCTATCCTTGTGTCATCTTCAGAATAATAGCTTATCAATTCTTGTTCCAAATATTCAAGCTTTCCATCAAATGTTAACTTATTTGAGTGCTGCATGATGTTATATAGCTCATTTCGAGTCATCAATCTGGTTCCAGAAGGTCCTAATAATAAAATAAACAACAACTGAATAAGAGTAAATAATTTGTAAGAATATGGTATTAAACAAAAAAAAATACAAAAACAAGAGGGGCGGTTTGGGGCGGCAATTCTTGTAAGATTTTAATTCTATGCTAAGTATATTACACTACACAATAGTTTTCGTAACTTAGAAATGTTTAGAAATATAACAAAACCCTTTATAAACATATTTTTTTATTATTTTGGTAACAAATATTTACACCTAAGTGTTTCGATCTATAGATAATTATTGCCTTGAATTTTATTAAAAATATTTAGTAATATGTAAAGAACATACCTGCCATAGAAGTATCCATCACAAACATAACCACTAAATTGAATTTTCATTAAACCACAAGAGTTTTTAAAACAAAAAATGCGAGAGTTTCGACTAATCACACGACCACTTAGAGCGAACGGTAACTTCCGAATGATTATGTAGCGCGCTATGACGGACGAGCTCTGTGCACTTTGCGGCTTTTGTTGCATCAAGAACTTAACTTATTAAGGAATGACAATACAATACCAGTAACTAATAAAAAGAAAAACGATTTTTGGCCAGGTTTTGATACTAAATACCACACTGTGCGACGCTACAGCGCTGAAACATTCTTCATTCGTCTAACCAAACACTAGGAATGGGCAGCGCTGCAGCGCACTGAGGCGTGAAATTTTTCACGATCAAAAGGTCGCAAGCGCCGTGATTTTCATGGCGCTTATGCGTTTCGTTCATGGAACCTATGCTGGATGAGTTAATATAGACTAAATAAAAAAACAGAACTGACATTTAACTTAAATAAGAACTCGTGTTAAAATAAACAAAAAATATATTGAATTTGTTTTTTATTTAAAACTTAAAAAAAAAACGACAATAAATAAATAAGTGTTTAACTTTGACTGGTCTTTACGAATGTAATGTTACAAATTAAATCAAATCATTTATTTCAATTGAACCATTTATAGGTATTTTTGAATTATCAGTAGTCAAGTAGTCAGTCAGACTAAGTCAGTCGTGCAGCTAGTCGCCTGTTCCACTAAGTTGATCCTGTGGAGAAAAACAGGCAAGAAACTCCAAGGACACTCTTTTTTCAACACTTTTTTTTTAAATCTCTGGTTACATTGTTTATAATCGCAAATAAAATGTGAAGACAATGTAACGTATTGTTTTAAAAATATAATCAGTCTATACGTAACTATACGTAAGTAATAGCAAGTAAATATCGAGATGACCAGCTACGACCAGCGGCATTCGATCACGAGCATGACGCAAGCGCCAGCCATCGTCCACCTCGACCATATTAAAGGGAGCCGAACGACCCAACACATACGCCACCATCGGCAGCACTTCTAGGCGAACAACGCCGAATTTCTGTTCTGCAACGTTTTAATCTCTGATAATTAGTTCCTGCTTACAGTTCTTCCATAGTGAAAGCGAGACAGCGCGAGGTGCTATTCATTCATAGAAATGAGATAGAGTTATTGTTTTAATGGCGAAAAACATGCACATGGCTAGCAAGAATTTTAATTTTTCTCTTATTTTACTGCAATCTGATAGAAAATCATGTTATAATGAGTACTAATTTGTTTTTAATTACCCGAATGTAATAAAATGATGAAAAAATAACTCGCAAGTATATTTTTCTAACCAATACGAAACGCTCGCTGCTAGCTACATATGCACCTGTGTACACTGAACCACGTAGCATTGTAGCTCCGGAACCACAACTAAGTTTGACAAATGTAGTGTTCCAAACGCCCTAACTAGTACGTAGTACATTTATATCGATGGGTATAACACATTTGACTAAGGACGGGGGCGACATTTGGACATTCCATTTTCATATTATGGCGTTTTTAACAATCTACACTGACCTTTACAAATGAATAAAATTGAAGTGTCTGTTTGTAATGACAAAATACCAGCCTTTAACTGAATGTATCTGAATGTTTAAACGGTACTAATACCAAAATAGTATTTTTAAAATTTTGTCTGTCTGTTTGGTCCGCTAATCTCCGAAACGGCTACACCGATTTCCACGGAACTTTCACTAGCGGATAGCTGATGTTGTAAGGAGTAACTTAGGTAATTTTTATTTCAGAAAAATAATTAGTATTCTGCACAAAAAATATAAACATATACAAGCAAGCCAAGCCGCGGCGGGCACAGCTTGTAAGTAATAGCTTTGTAAAATCAAAATGCAATAAAAAAATAATTCTTTATTTTATCTAATAGATACTCCCCCGCTTTGTCTTGGATGTTACTATCCAGTTGAGAACAAGTTTTGTTCTCAATGTGGATGGCCCATTTGCAGTAAAGAATGTGAAAAGTCCCCACATCACGCCGCTGAGTGCAAAGTCTTCTCCGAAGTGAAGGTGCGTTTCCAGCCAGTTGAGGACTGGACAGCAAGTTCACCGCAGCTCGACTGTATAACACCTTTAAGGTATTGCTTTATTAGGTACTTGTTATTATTTTGTTTGACATAGAAACTAGAATTACCTTCTGCGGGCTAAGATCTCGTTCAATTGTATAGAAGCAGTCTGATAAAGACAACAGGAGCGCAAACTTAATGGTTACTTGCCTGCAAAAAACAGTTCAACGTCAGTCAGTATGTTCGTGGGAGAGCCGAACTTCGGCACGTATGGGCCGGCTCGACCGGAGTGATACCACGGTCTCACAGAAAACCGGCAGGGAAGCAACGATTGAAAAAAAAAATTCCCCAAAATATCAATTCTCATCAGTATTTCCCTCTAGCGTCCCAGGTTCTAGCGGACCATAAATACTTTCAATGTTCTTGATGCGTGATTATCTGGCGTGTTATAGGTATTTCTTAAGAAACATTAACGTTTTTGCCAGGCCAGGTCCACTCCACAGTGTAGGTATAAAGCTACAAGTACAGGGTGGGCTCGACTAATCGTGCCAAAATTCAGTCATTCAAAAGGACAGTCGCGCGCCTGCCGGGCCGCTCGTCATTACGAACCTAACCCACGCGCTGCATCACATCATCCATCATCCGTTCGTATCTAGACTATCGAGTTATTATTACCTAGCCTAGGTTTATTTGTTTATAAAAAGACAGTAACTTACTGGTAATTAAATATTCATAGTAATTAAATCTTTAAAAAAAGACAACCCTAACGTCGCTAACAGATAAGAGTTACGTGATAGAAAGAGAGTGCTGTGCTACCTGAATTGCGACTTAATTATTTCGGGACAAGAGTTGCTATTTATTTAAATGATTTGGAGTAGTGAGTTCTGTATCTGTACTATTATATATTCTGTGATTTTGGTAAGATTGAATAGCTGATCAGGCAAGTCAGGACGGGGGCGACATTTGGACATTCCATTTTCAGCCTGGATACTTATTTCATTTCAAACAGAGTGCTTTTAGCAAAAGGGCAAGATCCTAAGCGATGGGAGCGTGAAGTTGTGCTTATGGAAGATCACACAGCAGCGCGACAGCAGAAAGCAACCTGGGGCGCAGATCAGATGAACATTGCGGACTTCCTAGTCGACCATTGCAAGTTGCAGCACAGATTCAATAAGGAACTGGTCCAAAAAGTCTGTGGCGTGCTCGAGGTAACTATTAGAATACCTAAGTCAGAATTATTTCATTTCGTTTCACTTTCATACATTACTGAAAAGTACTTAGATTACTTTAGATATAGACTTAGGTACATTACATAGGGCCGGCGGTCACCGATGCCCTAAACAATCGCAAAAAAATAATTCAATCGCTTGTATGTTGTCAACCCTTCCTTCCTCCTCGTATGCAACCGTAGCCATACTGATGTCTTCGGTGTGGTGTGTTAATGGAGGTATTTCCCTTTCGACTTTGGTTCTAGCAAAAAAATTCTGTGCCCTACCAGATTTTTAACTAATGAATAGTAACGCCTGTCGCAGCTCAATGTGTTGATCTTTTTCAGGTGGTTTTAAATTGAATAGTGATTACCTGATAACTGATAACATACCTACCTTTGTACATAACTAAGATAATAAACAGATATTTGGCAGCGATAATGGGCATATATGGGCAACTGTAAATATATTAAGGGGGTAGAAAATTTGAATTCTCCTAAAATATAAGTAACCTATTGTATTGTTCCTCTCGGTCGGTGGAGCAATCGTCACTCTTCTCTATCCTCTACTATCTTTTTGACGTCTTCATAAGTCACGACTTAAATTTCTCCGTCACTTGGTGTATAAAACTTCTTCTAGGCCTTCCTCGTCTTCTCTTTCCCTCTATTTTTCCTTCCAATATTGTTTTAAAGAAGTTGTCGTCGTCTTATCAAGTGGCCAAACATTTTTCCTCTTCTGTTGTCTATAATTTATAACAACTATCATTCCAACACTTCATTTACCATTACTAAGACTTTTTCTCGTTGGTTAATTTTTCTGTCCAGCTGATGTTTATCATCTGCCTCCAGCACCATATTAAATGCTGCCAACCTGTCTCTGTCGTTCACCTTTTGCAGTAATAACGTACTCGTACAATGCTCCACATGTACGTCTTAATGAGCCGTTTTCTTATTTCGATGTTGATTTTGGCTTTGAATAGATATTTTTTTGTGGTTGGAGGTTTGTTTAGTGATTGCGAATTTGCGAGTCTTTCTATTATACCAGGAGAACACCTTGAGTCATGCGTTATTCGGTAACCTAAATATTTAAAACTGTCCACTTGCCCTGTATGAGCATTTTCGAATTTAATTTTACAAGATGTGGATGGAAATTTGGAGGTGAAAATAATTTTAGTTTTGTTCATGTACCTATATTTTTAATCCAAATGTCCTAAGTGTCGGTCATTATTATTAACATTTCTTCCAACTTGTCGGCTATTGCTGCTATATCGTCTGCAAATGTGATAAATTGTATAGTCTCCCCATTAAATTTGACCCCTCCCTTACCTGTTTCTAGAATTTTACTTTTGGCACACATGGTTCAAAATTAGTCGGATATCCCCGAAATGTACACGTGAGTAAAACCGTATAGGTATCCTAATTTATATGAATACCATTCACGAAAGTTTTTTTCGAATATCCATTTCCGTCTTGAGTTCTTCAAAGTCCTTACATTCCAAGTCCCTATTTTACAAGGTTTTCGCATGATGACGACACAGTCAGCCTTGTTCCTGGCCCTGCTGGATCGGACCGCCACGTAAAGTTACGTCGTGGAAGCACGTTGTCAATTTTTATGTTTTGATTTTTCCATTGCTAAATTTTAGGAAAATCTTGTAGTGTGGTGATTTTTCCTTCTTGCCTTCCACACCGCAGTACAGTTACCCGCCTACTGTTGTCCAAGCAAGAGCCATTATGGAATCCGTTGCCTCCACTTGCTGGAACTGATGCCACTGCTGCCTGACACCAGAGGAATATCTTGCGACTATTGTAGCACTTTTTAGGCATGTTTTTTCTACAAAAAACCACACTACGTCCTGGTGGGGTAACCTTGCCTTAGTCGGTTGGGGACTGCTTATTCAGTATATTTACAGCTAGCCACCATATCTGATGGCCGTTCACTATCCGCCACCTGTGACCCCGCTAGTAGCCTACAGCTCAGCCCTACCTTTAGTATTGTTCCTATTATATTTTCGACTTCGTTCGCGGGTAAATTTTAGTGATATCCAATATCCAAATTTATTAGTTTTTCATTCCGTAAGAACCTTCTACAAAGTATTAGAAAACATAAAAAAAAGATGAATGAAATCGTTTAAGTCGTTCTCAAGTTATGGCGTGACCAAGGGAAATAAGAATTCATTTTTATATAGGTATAGAGATTACAACTCAATACAGAACTTCAGTTGACTTCAATATAGTCGGCTTATTTTCTTGAATTGTTAAAAAGTACTAAGGTTTTCGTTTTGCCGTTGCCGTGCCAAACACGCTGTACGCGACAGTACTTAAACTCAGTTCTTAAGTTCTAACCAAGGTCGCCTTGGTGGAAAATTTTGTTGATAGCCTCCATTTCTTTTTCTAGCCACAGAATAAATTTATACTGGTTCTGGTAATAAACCCACGTTAGTCTTTTTTTTAACCGACTTCAAAAAAGGAGGAGGTTCTCAATTCGACTGTATTTTTTTTTTAAGTTTGGTACTTCAGAACTTTCGACTGGGTGAACCGATTTTGATGATTATTTTCGTATTTGAAAGCTGGTGCTTCCCGTGTAGTCCCATTTCAATTTGGTCCAGTTTTGACAATGGCATCCATGAGAAAACCATATAAGTCTTTATAGTCTGGAATAGTTTTTTTTTTAGTCGGTTTTTTTTTAAAGAATTATTTGTATTTTATTATATTTACATATAAAAAGTACCTACTTTTTTAGCTCTCGAATTATTTCTCACCATCTCATAATCATTCGATCGTCGACCTAATCAAAAAAGTTTTCTAATCTCATTTATATATTTCAAATCATTGCTTTAATATACGTTCCCTCTACAGGTAAATTCAGTGGAGGTTCCGTCTAGGGGAGGTTTCAGTGTTCGAGCTCTATATCCCCGCCTGGCAATCGCAGCCCACAGCTGTGTACCCAACATCGTACACACGATTACGCAAAGCGATAACCAGTAAGCATTTTTTTTTTTTCATTAGGTAGGTATATATAAAAACGTTATGCACAAACCTTTACTAGTCTATATTGCATAAATAAACAGGATGTTATTCTTTCAGAAGAACTTACTTCTGGGTCTAGAAGCATGAAATTTTTGATAAGTATTTAAGAACGTTGAAATGTTGAAATTCAACTTTCGACTTTAAAATTTTCTGTAAAAGCACCGTGCCCCACTCATTAATCCCCCAGTTCAAATACTGCCAGAAGAATCTTAAAAGGTTTGCACGTTGAGCCCTGGTCAGAGGAATACAAATAACTCTTCCTCTTGAGGTTTGCTGGTCTTCGTGCAGTCGATTACGAATAGTTTGGTCACTTACACAGGTATCCGTGGTCAGACGTAGGTGGTGTTGCAACTTACGGGCCGTCACTGTACGATTACGAAAAGCACCCTATCCTCGCGAGCCGTTGTTACACGAACTCTACCCTAACCAGGTCTTCTGCCAATACTGCCTGTATCTGGGAAGCGGTTCCATGCATTTTAAACAGCTCTGCGAGAAAAACCTAACCACAAGCCCACGTCACGCTGTGAACGTCCTTCTTGAATCATTGTAATGGCTCATCTAGTTACAGTAATCGCATTCATATGCCTTCGTATTGGCGGCATTAGTAACGCGAGATGTTAATTAAACCTAGGTGATTAAAATTTAAAAAATTATACTTTTTTTCCTCCAACAAGTGGTAAGTAAGTACACGTTAAGAAGAAAATCTAAGCAGAACATTAAAACAATATCTAATTTAAAATAAACTTCTCGACAGAATCTGCATATTGTGTATCACTCAGTACTTCCTTATACCTATTTTTAATTGAAAACTTACAGGGTAGATGTGAGAGCCGCTGTTCCGATAAAAGCCGGTGAAACTCTGCACCTTTGCTATACATACCCGCTGTCACCCACACCTGTACGAAGGGACTTCCTTATCGAGTCCAAGTTCTTCCACTGTGACTGTCCACGCTGTGCTGACCCGACTGAATTGGGGACGCAGCTTAGTACACTTAAGTGTAATAAATGCGATAACGGTGTAATTTTATCGTCTAATCCGTTGGGTAAGTTCAGTAGGTAATTGATACTTTATATTACCTATGATACACGACACACAGCACACAGTATTAACACAAGGAAAAAAAACCTTTTTACCAAAAAATTAAACCAACGAAAGAAGAAAGGAAGTGAAAAATAAACGAGTTAACTAAACTCCTACATCAAAACCTAGTAGACCTAGTAAATACCTAAATAATTTTTATTCGGCGGCGCCCAACACGCTATAGGCATACCTACCTGTGTTTCGGTTACGGGTCACCAGGTCCCCAATTCTTAATGATAGACTTATGATTAGATTAATAATTAACCTTAGGTATATAGTCTGATGAGATTAGACTGTCATCCGTGGCGTAGCTAGGTAACCAAAGGCCCTAGGGCAAAAAAAAACTAGGGCCCGAAATAAACTATTTAAAATCGTTTGTTCCGTATTCGTCGTCGTGTTCCAAATTCGACGTACTCCAGATTTGTCGTAATCCAGATTCGTCGTACTCCATATTCAAGTACAGTGGCGGCCCTAGCTACATTTTTAGGTGGTGCGAGACCTCAAAGTGGTGGTGCGCCTATAAATTCAAAACCTTAGTGTTCTTATACTATGCAGCAGTGATTATAAATGGTATTACATATATCTAAAAAAGAAATCTTTAAGGTGTATCGGAGCAGCAAGCAGTCTTTCGTGGTGCTCATCCGCGTTAAAAAATGTTGTCCATCCCGCTTGTATCACTCCGTCGCGTTCGGTAACGCCTGAGCACTTACTTAAAAAGTAGATCTATATTAGCCTAAGATGCTACTTCCTTAACTTATTTTGTTATTAATGCAAATGAAGAGGCTCGTCACTGTTTCACAAATTCCAAGCATTTTTTAGCTATTGTAAAGCTTTTGGCCAGGTAAACATTGTAAATATGAAATCAAATCGCTCTATGTACCTACTGTATAATCGACAAGACCTCTGATGCTGCAACTACATCATTTGTTTCTTTATGAAGATTCAGAAGGACAACACTCAAGGCGGCATGAGGTGCTGGTAAGTGCGCTTCAACCGCCCGGTTCGCTGGCGGCGAATTAGGTCCTAGTGGAGATCGTTCTCCCGCACCCGTTCCACCGCCTTCTTCTGCGAGATGACTTCCTCACAGAAGGTTGCGACCACGGTAAAATTCCTGTAGCTACCGGCGATGGAGCGTATGACGGCCGGTAGCGAGAGATCCCCTCCGATGACTGCAGTGAAGGCCCGACGCTGCGTCGCCCAGGCGGAACAAACCCTGCCTGTCTGCTGAGCTGAGTCCTCACTGCAGTCACAGTGGTGACAGGCGGGACTCAATTCCCTCCTAGCAGGTACTTCCCGAACAGCCGTGCCCAGGAAGAACCTGTGTCAGTTGGAAGGAAAGGGTCCCGTGCTGCAGCCCTGCCCACTCGACGATGTCCGGCTGGAATGCCTCCACGCAAATCCAGCACGTGGAGCCTCCAGCCGGGCCGACCAACGAGCCATCGTGGCTCGGCGAATGGCCTCACGCCCCTCGCGTACCCCTTCGGGGCCCGATGAGTACCTGCGTCAACCGCTAAGCTTTCTAGCCAATCCTCCCGCCTCTTATCACCACAATTGTGGCGTGCCTTGTGCTCGGTCGTTGTAGTCGTTCTTTCCATTCGGCCATTAGGCCCTAGCGAAGCTGGGACCGTCGCGGTTCGATTTCTTGATCTAGTGCCTCCTCGCGCCATTGATATGCCACCGCTAGGCCCCATGGTGCAGAACTAGCTAGTAGACTCGCTGCTTCGTAGGATATCGTACAGTATCCTCTTATGACCCTGACGGACATCACCGCTGCGGACGCCACAGTATCGCAGATTGCGGGTCGTCAAGGACTCCGACCATATTGGGGCGCCATGTAAGACCTCTTTGGTCTTACATGTGTCTGTCAAATTGTTAATCTCGTCTGTAGAAGTCGATTTTAAGTAGGTTTAAAAATTGTTTCATTTTTAAATTTTTATTTCTCGCTTTTGAGTGTTCAATAGTCTGTTTTGTAGTGAACTGCCAATCCCCTTTTACAAAATATTGCTTTCCATATATTTCAACCTCTTCATTAGTGTCATGTCACTACAATCCAGTATGATAGAGGAGAAGTATTGAGAAGATCACGTAAGTATTCACCATAGATATTAGCCTGACAGCAGATTATTAGCCTGCCCCTATCGTTAATGCCCAAATCGTCGTCGGTTAATAACGATTATAGTAACGACTCAGTGACTAGCCCTGGTGGTAATTTTTCGGTTGATTTCGGCACCCCCGTATGACGCCTAGGGCCGCCCCTGTTCAATGTTCAAGTACGCAATTTAATATTAATAGTGGTTTATTCCGATTGTGGGAGATATTTTCACTAGTTCAATTTATAGTTTGTAAGTCAGAGTCCGAGGGGGCCCCTGAGCTTGGGGGCCTCGTCTAGCCCTCCGGTAACTACGCCACTGACTGTCATGAAATCTATTAAATAAATAATATAAAACATTGGATATACATTTAGTAAGCGTAGGGTCATATTGCAACTCAGAATGTTTTTTATGAGTAGGTACAGAGAGAACGAATGTCTGCCTGACCGTAAGAACATCCCAGCATTTATACACCTCAGTGGTTGAATAGAGGAAACCCAGTCCAGCAGCTACCTTGAGTACAAAGGTAGCTGCTGGACTGCCTTTCCTCTGCAGTGCATATACTATAATCAGGGCCGCAACAACCTTCTAAAAGTAGGGGGTGTCCAAAATATTTTTTATGAGGACTAAAAAAAAAGGTCATAAAAACACTTTATTGACGTATTTCAAAAAAAAAAGATCATGGCGTATTTCTGATTCACATATTTACTAAAATTTTCGCAGACTCCTCGGCCCATCGTCTTCTGGGTTATGTGGGGAATATTTGGACACCCTCCAAGGGGGTGTGAACAGATTATTAGGGGGTGTCCGGACACCCTCGACACCCCCCGTTGTTGCGAGCCTGACTATAATGAATTAATGATACACACAGGATTAACGTAAAACATAACGTTAAACAACAAATTTCTATTACATTGTTAGAATTTAAATACTATTTAATTCCGGTCAAGCAACAGTGAACCTAGTAGAGTAGGTTCACTGTAGGTATTGCACGAAAATTTTTGAACCAATGGTATTTGATGTAGCGCTAAGCTTTTCTGGCCAACTTCCTTTCACAACAATCACAACACATTCAGTTGTTTCGCTACTGGAAGCCTTAGTAGTTTCTAAAACAAACATCTCTCAAGATCTTAATAGTCTTTACCAAAAAAGGATGAGGATAATATATCATGTTGACCAACACGTACTAATTTTTGTTACCAGACAATGAAGCGACTTGGTCATGCAATGAAAAAAACTGTGGTTTCAAGACATCATCCTCCGCAGTACGCAAAATGTTGGCAGTGGTACAAGCAGAGATCGATCATCTTGACGCACTGGAACCTGGACCCGCCGCCATTGAACAAAGAGAAGCTATGATAAACAAGGTAACTATTACATGACTGGTAAACCATACAATAAGGTGTGGTTTTAACGCGGGGGTGGACAGAGCTAAGAAACATTTTCAAAATTGAAATTATTCAGCCACCAACAATTTTACTATCAGATCTGTCTGTCAGGTATAATGCCGGCCGCATTCGAAATGCAACCTGCTAGTACTTACATACTTACATAAGTCGAAGCGCCGGCTCTAGCCCTTGATCAGGGCGAGATTGTCCCTTAGCGCCGATTTTTTTGTTAGGTAAATTACGTAATTTGTATTTCAGTAGGTGATACTGATATTGATAAAAATGAATCCTTATTTTATTTCAAATTTCAACACTTTTTAGATTTCAATAAAATAAAATATAATTTCAGTAAGTAGGTACCTATATTATTATATACTCCTGCTTGTTAACCATTTTGAAAGCTACCGCTGTCGCTATTGGTGTGCACTTGTAGACCGTATTGTAATAATACTAATGAAAGGCCCGCCGATCTAAACTATCTATATATAAAGGTGAAATAAACGAGCAATTATTGTATGTATGTATTTAATAGTATTTATATTTCGGTTATCTCGGAAACGGCTCTAACGATTTTGATGAAATTTTGTATAGGTACAGATATAGTTTTGAATTTTAAATTCAACTGAGTAGTTGTATTTCCTGTAAAAACGCAATTTTTTATTATTTATTATTAAAAATTTGCGTACGGATCGCCTGGTGGTAAGCGGTTACCGTAGCCTATGGACGTTTGCAACTCCAGGGGAGTCGAATGCGCGTTGACGACCCTTTAAAAATCTGGTAAACCCCTTTCGTGAAAAACCATATATAATTAGGTACCCCATAATAATCCCTCGGGAAAACCTTTGGCCTATTCCACAGCCGGAGTGTTCGCGGGAAGAAATTCCTATTGACCCATACCGTTCGCGACGATTTAGGTTCCAACTTCCAAGATGTGAAGATGAACGCCCTATCGGCGGGTTGCGGTGCGGTATTAGAATACTGCCGGCATCATTGCAAACAGTTCCTCGGAGCACGGATTTATAAGCGGTAAAACACACACAAGGAGGGAAAGTCTCTCCTTAGGGTTAAGGGTTCAATATCGCTTGTGAGTTTAAGATGGAATCACATCACGTCTTTAAAACGAGTCATAAGCCCGATGCTGGTATCATCTAGGTGCTCCAGCCCAGAGATGACATTTTCTATATGACTAAAAAAAAACATCATAGGAAAATTTACCAACAGCTATCACAATTCGTGTATCGGAACAATTTACTAAGTCCTTTTCAATCGGGGTTCAGGCCTGGTCACAGCACAATTTCCGAAGATTCTAAAGTTACCGTGTAAGCTTTGGTTGATTTTTCAAATGCATTTAACACCGTCAGTCACGATATCCTTCTGTCTATCCTCTCCTATCATATGGTTCAACCTGATGCACTGGAATGGTTCTCGTCATATCTTTGAGGGCGCCAGCAGTCCGTCCGTGTCGATGAACCCACCTCAAGTTGGTGTGGTCTTGACTCTGGTGTCCCTCAAGGCGGCATTCTCTCTCCTCTATTATTCTCAATTTTCATTAATCTCATCACTCAAAATCTTCAGTGTGCGTACCATCTTTATGCCGATGACTTGCAACTTTACTATAATGCTTCCATAGAAAAATAACAGAGGCTATTTCTATGGTTTACCGCGACCTGGATGCCATCAGCGGCTGGTCGAACAGGTTTGGTTTGGCTGTAAACCCTACCAAGTGCCAGTAGGCTATCATCGTACGCAGTCAGCAAATGACCAGGAGGCTTGATTCAGATAAACTGCAATCTATAATCTTTAACGGATCAATCATACCTTTAAGTTCTTCTGTTAAAGGATTTTTTTTTGCTTTTTAAATACAACTCCCGCATTAGGAATATTCCTGTGTCGCGGGGGGCTTCACAAATATTCAAACAACGGACACAAAGAACACCCAGACTCGGGACAAATATTTGTGGATTACACAAATTTTTGTCCTGTGTGGGATTTGAACCCACAACACTCGGCGCGGCGTAGTGGCGAAGTGACCACTTAAACCATTGCGCCATCCGTGCAGATCTGGGTCTGTTCATTGACAACAACCTCAGCTGGCAAACCCAAGTTACAAGCATCAGCCAGAAAGTTACAGGAACCCTGCGAGCCTTATACCGGCTCAAGAACTTTCTTCCATCCGAGACAAAAGCGATGTTGGTACAGATCCTAATTATCCCCATTATTGATTATAGTACTGTGTGCTACTACGACCTGAATGCAGATCTCCTCAACAAATACGACCGTCTTCTGAATAACTGCATTCGATTAATTTTTAACCTTCGTAAATTTGACCATGTATCCTCCTTTCGTCTTGAGTTAAGTTGGCTTCCGAATCGTCAGCGCCGTCAACTGCGCGCTCTAACCACCCTTTACACTATTCTCAACTCACCTACTTCTCCTACATACTTGACATCCTCCTTCCAGTTCCTGTGTTCTAATCATAACAGAACTCTCCGTTCTACAAATAATCTTCTTCTGTTATGCCCCTCTCATACTTCTGCATGTGTCCATTCTTTCTTCTTCATACAATCTGTTCTCCTCTGGAACGCTCTTCCTCAGGAAATCAGAATAGCACCCAGTCGCCTATCCTTCAAGGCAAAGGTACGAGCTCTCCCCTCTCAAAACCTAGCAGGATTATCACAACAGTAATACTTTATATATAATAATGTGTATGTAAATATGCATGTATGTATCTTTTTATGTATTTGTGTATATATTTATATATTCCCATATGTTACTCCTCGTTTCTTTTTTGTTTTGGTATTTATTTGTGTTTCATTTATTCTAAAGTGTATAATATAAATTTATTGCACCTACTTCACGCATTTCTACACCACCCTAGGGTAGACTGGTAGAGAATGCCTATGGCATTAAGTCCGCCATTGGTCCCAATTCTGTTACTTCACTCGCTAAATTAAAATTCACTACATTTTCTTCATAAAAATATGTAAACCTTGTATACTTCAAAACAAGGTCTTATTTCAAATTGAAACAAGTAGGTAACATATGTTGCTATCGAAATAAGCAATTTATTTGTCGACTAAAGTCTGATACGCTTAAATAAACTTTAATACCACGTAGCAAGAGCCGCTATCCGTTGAATGCCATCTCTTTTGCTCTGTGTTTTAGTAGGCGTCTTCGTAGGTGTAGATTAAAAACACGTCATCCTTGTTCGTTTTGAACAAGTTTTTATACGGCAATTATACAGCGTTTGAATAAATGAAGACTCTCGCTGCGTAGAAATAAAGTTGAGTATACGTTGACAGGTTTTAGTGAAATTTGGCGGCGCTCAGAAATAGATGCTAGTGACAAATAGACCTTATTACGAAGAACACTAGGTTGATTTCATATGAAGAAATTAAGTCAGGTTTTAGTTTAGTCGAGTGTCCAATAGAATCGGCACCATTGTACATTTTTGTGCATAAAGTTTTAATAAATAAATAAATAATAAAATTGAGGTTTTAAATTTATTTTTTTGGGGTCTCGCACCACCTAACAATGTAGCTAGAGATGCTACTGTACTTATCTATAATTAATTAGCGTGTATTACCTACAAATCTTCTCGAGTTCTAATAGGGATAATATAATGAATTGGTGTATATTTCTTCTCAACCTCCATCCGGCTTATTATCTCTTGAGAGATGGACATAGAAATTATTTGTCCGCGCACGCTGTTGCACTTATCCACACTCGATATATTATACTGCCATGCCATAATAAACATTTACTGTTTTCAGTATAAATCGGTGTTCCACCCGCGTCATTCGTTACTTCTATCAGTTAAACACTCGCTGGCGCAGTTGTATGGTCGCGTGGAGGGATATAATATTGACGAATTGCCTGATTTGATGCTGGAGAGGAAGGCAGATTTCTGTCGGCTCGCCCTCAAGACTCTAGATGTTATTACGCCGGGCGAAACTAGAATGAGAGGTAAATGTATACCTATACAAAGTATGTGGGTTAATATAAATTTTGTTCAACCAATATAGATTAGGTAAAAAGGCACAAAAGCTCTTACTGCCAAGGATAGGACGCTTGCAACACTAGGAGAGTTGCTGCTTTGGCAACGCAGGAGACAAAGAGTGTCCCCTTCCCAGTCTTTAAGCGGCTCAGGAGAATCTACTCAACACAAAGAATCAAGGGTAATAACTGCGATGCAGAATGTTTTTTTTATTGAAATCTCTATTTGTGACCAGCTGCGTCATAATCAGTAGCAGTGTATCACTGGCACTTATATTGAATATAATATTATACATCTACTATTCTTCAATTATGTAGTTTAGGTATAGTTACCTGCTAAAACTTGATTGACAGTGATGTAATCACTGTCACAGGATTATATTTGTAAAAAGTAGTATTGACAGCAATTCGCTGGCTAAGTTTACAAAATCAGTAGGTTTTTTTTTATTATTTGGTAGCGAGTTGCTCGCGGCTTGCCCAATGTAGATAGAATCAGTTCAGATATAGGAAGATAGGTACCCCATGTCCTTTATTGCAGCGCTGACATGTGTTCAAAGTTTAATTATGTTCAGTTGAGTAGTTAAGGGGTGAAAGCGTGACAAACAAGCAAACAAACAATTGCATTTATAAAATTAGCTAGGATTATGATTATAAACAAATTTACTTATATTAAGATTTACCATAGTGCGGGCTTTTACAGTAACATATACATCTACATCTTTTGTTATTTTAGGTATGATGTTGTATGAACTACATGCCCCCTTGATGTTCTTGGCGAGAAATGAATTCGGACTTGGGCTCATTACCAATGAAAAATTAAAGGAAAAATTGCAAGAGCCTATCCAATGCCTAGCTGACGCTGCAAGAATATTGATGCGGGAGGACCCACAAAGTCCTGAAGGCATCACAGGACAAATAGCACAGCAGTCTATGGAACAACTAAAAGCTAGTCTTGACTGTTTGTAAATTTTGATAATGAAGTTATTGTTTCTCTTTCATATTACTTTAACAATTTTGAAGTTTTTATTGGTAGAGACATAAAAGCGTGTATATTTCTAACTTTCATTTTATAGAGCACTGGTTTTGTTATCTTCTAAAATATCAAAATTGAAACTATGTTGTGTAAATCATGATTTTTATGCTTAGCCTGGCTCTTTTTAAGTTAGATTAGTCTTTTTAAAAGACAATATACTAATGATCTCGGAAAATTCTTGATTGTGACATTTTCTCACTAAATACAGTATAGAAATCAAAACATTCTTTTATTTTAATATCTTTATTACAGTAAAATAGACACAATGAAAATATGAACCACTTCATAATAAATTGTAGTGTGATCATTGACTTTAATATGCCTTTGTACTAGCACATATCATACCTTGATCTGGTATTATTTGTATATTATTTTGAAAAGTATTTCTATATTCATAAAATCTGTTTATTTTGACCAAAATAAATTTAACAGTGATATTTGCTACTATTGATCTAGCGAAAAAAGTAATTGCAGGAATCAAGACACAATTTAATTATAATACAAGTACTTATAGATAAAAAAAATACCCTCAACGATTAGAAAAGAGCTGATCTTCCAATAACTGAATAGATTTTCTTTAATTATAGCTAAGAACTAAGAACACTCTTAATCAAGTCACCTTTCGAACAAAAAAATTGGTCTATCCATTTAAGAGCTATGATATCACAGACAGACACAGATACATCGCATTTTTTCGTACGGGATGAAAAATTCTAATTTGACAAATGTCATAGTCATAGTGAATCTTGCATTGACTTTACATACTACTATGTATTAGAACTTTATTTTCTTAGGTTTTTTACTTGTCTCTTGAGGTGTAAACTTATTTGACTGCTGCCCAAAATCTTCAATGTTTTCTCCACTATCTAATATCTGAAGTTTTATAGTGGAACCTTCTTTTTTATCTGCAACCTAAAAGTACAAAACATTATTAAAAAAAATAAAGATTACAAATAATATACTAAGCATTTTTATTTTGATTATGACTGTTAATCCTCCGATGCATTGATGATGAATAATCTTTGCATTAAGTATATTTATACAATAACATTCTGGAAGCAGAGTGATACTGATTTTAAGCAATACACATTTATAAGGTATAGTATATTGGTACTGTAATAATTTTTAATTTTTATACTTACTGTTGGACAATCTTTTCTTAAATGTGTGACATCACCACAAAGTTTACAACTGCCTCCATTAGGGTACAGACCTTTTGGATTGTCTGGGCACTGTCTCGCAATGTGACCCTGTAAAATTGAATGTAAGAATGGAAGTTGTGGTTTCGTTTTCCGCTCAGTGCAATGTATGCATGATAATGTTTATTTACATTTGTCTTTGTATAATATGTATGTACTTATGAAAAAATGTATGCAGGTATATTTATTAAAAACAATACTTACAGGCTCTTTACAAATAAAGCATGTAGCAAATCTAAACTCCTTATCTTTTTGTACTTTGCATTCAAACTGCCTGTGTTCAGTAGACCCACATTTGAAACAGACTCCATCTGCTCTATCTGCTCCTGGTATCATGGACTTTAACTCAGGACAGTCTGACAAAACATGGCCACCTTTCCTACAATTGTAGCAAACATCTCGTTTTACTCTAGCTAATGCCTTCTCAGCTCTTCTTCTTTCCAATTTGATTGTCCTTTGGACTTCACTTTTTGGTATACCTTTTTTAAGCATGCTAGACTTCAACTCCTCTAATCTTTCAGCATCTTTTTTCATAACAGGGAAACCATCATACCTAACTAACTCAATATCTTTGCCATTTATAATGAGTTGAAAACTATGGTCATTTATGTCTTTTCTGCGCTGGGGTTTTCCATCAACAACATTTTTCTTTTTCTTTCTTTCTTTCTGTTTTTGATCTTTTTGTTTTGTTATTTTTTCATTATTATCTTGTGCATTAGCCTTAAGTATATCTTGTGTATTATCAGATTGATGATCAGGTAAAACCTCACTCAAATGGGATTTTTTAACATTTTTGTTTTTCTTTTTATTTTTCTTATTATCTTGACCTGATTCTACTGAATATGTATTCTCTGTTTTGTTTTGTGGTTCAGTAATTGTTTGCGATTTCTCTTTTTTCTTTTTAGATTTTATATTATTCTCAACTTCATTACTCACACTAATTTCTGCATTCAGTTGGCCAGTAATCTTTTTATTTTTTTTATTTTTCTTTACAGTTTTTTCCACAGGCCCATTACTAGATATGTTAATTTCTCTTTGTTCAGATTCTGGAAAGTCACACCAAATAGCTTTCCTTTTTAGAACTTTCCGGTCCTTCAAAAACTTTTCATAATTTTCTATACGTTTCTCTTCAGCCTATAAAATAAGACACAATAATAAATTGAATAAAGTAATAAATAAAGTTAAGGTTTGCTTACACAATATTAAAAATTTAAAACATACCCCTTTTCTATTCTTAGAATCTTCATTATCCTTTTTAGCTTGCAACAACTGTTCTTTCATAACCTCCCATGGTGTACTGTCTTCTGGGGCTCTTTCGTTTGATGCTTTAGAACCTTTGGCCCTGGCAAATCTAGTCATGACGTTTCTAGTTCTTAAGTGAATGGAATAAAATTACTAATATAAATCCATGAATTCCTGAAACACGTGCGTTGAAGATTTCTATCTAAAAAACTCATCAAAATTGTAACATTCCAACTTGTCAATGTCAGATTATGAAAATCACAGAACACTGTGTGCGTTCCGAAATACACTGACCAGGGGTATGCAACTGCCATACAATCGGGTCAATCAAAAATAAGCATAGAAAGTGTTCTCACCTATAGATTACTGTACCTAAAACTTAGTTTTCAGTTTAAGTTCATAGATGGAAATTTACTATTTTTTATAAATTATCGTAAGAAAACACTTAAAATTAAAAAAATCTTGAAATTTAATTTGAAGAGAATATAAACACAATATAATTACTTCCATGTGATTTATAATTAAGTAATATTAACTTAGTCTTTGGGTATTTTTGACAGAAGACGACGTTGATTCGTTTGATTGACGTTGATTCGGTTACCCTCTTAACAAACGGTTTCAAAGTTTCAAAATTTGATAACTGCCTATTGTGTTTTGGTATTTTACGACGAAATTCTGGACTGTGCTTGTTTCTGTGATATCTTCTTAAAACGTTTAATTAACCCTTGGACTCATGCTATCCGTCATATACGATCGACTCTTCTATTCTTTACTAGACTTTGTGTGAATTTGGATATTGAACGTGCAAGAGGAACCACATCCAATCCAACATATTGAAAAATACTATAATTGAAAAAGTAAACACATTTTTGCATCATAAAAACAAAGTTTATGCTTATATAACAAATTTAACGATTAATGTCGTGATTTATAGATGGTGCACTAACGTTAACGAACTACTTAAGGGTAAATTAAGCTGTGATTCCTCAAATGCTCCAACAAAAATGTAAGCTATAAAATATTTTTAGATTATATATAGGTCCAGATGCCTAATCCGCGCCGCAAAACTGAAGCCAAAAAATACAAGCGACTAATACAAATACAAGCGACTCACTCGTCATACGCGAGCGAACGTTCGCCGTTGACGTAATTCTAGAGCCGCTATTTATATAATATTCAAAAATGCCTGGTTGTGCAGTTACATCCAGTAAAAAATATACAAAAAAAAATCATAAGTGTCTGAACATCACATTTCACTTCTAAGTATTCTATTTCCTAATGTATTTATAAACAGTAGAACAAAATTTCAAATTAATAAAATTGCGGACGCCATTATTAGAGATGTTGCCAGGGACGTGAATTTCATTTACCCATAACGCATTCTAGCAGTATGTATAATTTTCTTTGCCAAACTTGTTATTTATAGAAAGACGAGAAATATGCTTACTGTTCATGTTCGCGAAATTGGAATCCTTCAAATATTCTTAATTTCTAAGCTCTAGCGCCCGGAGTTCAATGTGTCCGTCAAACGATACTTTGGCTATAGGATTGTACTCGTATTATAACTTATTATTACTACTCCTAACGAACAAAGCTATAGAGCACTTAGGACTTGTAAAATTTTGCTAGTCTTTTGATAGTTCATAAAAAAAAAAATATATATATATATATTAGGGTGGGCCAAAAAAAGCTTTTGATTTTTTTTCATTAGTTACCATGACAGTATTGTTCAAGATGACGTAAAAATAAGCCTGTGAAAACAGCAGCTCTTAATATTACTATTAAGAGGTGGCGTCTCGTGATTTTTGAAATCTCATTTAAATAACGTGATATTTCTTTTATTAAATTTTGATCGCGTTCCAACGAATTGACAAGTTGTAAAAGTCAATACATATTCTTGTAGGAAATTAAACTATCTACAAAAAGGTCTGATATGATTTTTCGCTAAGTTAGCTCAAATTTAAATTTAATTTAAATTAAAATTTTGCAATTACGTACTTGGAAATATGATAAAAACTATAAATTCTACTATGTTGAACCTAATTGTTAATTTTTATTACTATTTTCATATTTCACCGCAAAAATCACTGTAGTTATCGATCTGAGCGCCACCTTTATGACGTTATTCAGATGTAAATAATACTTAAAGTTAAGTTAATCGCTCCAACTGGGTTTACTGAAATTTAAACTTGAATAACTTATAAACGAGCTAACTTAGCGAAAAATCATATCCAACCTTTTTCGTAGATCATTTAATTTTCTAAAAGAATATGTATTGATTTTTACAACTTGTCAATTCGTTGGAATGTGATAAAATTTCAAACAAAAAAAAATTATGTATATATGTATATATCCAAGTATTGTTGTAAATATGTCTTTAAATTTACATGGTTTGCTGAATTAAAATCAATAATATTGGGATGCAATGCTCCGGTTTCCTGATACATTGAGTATATAAATAGTTTCTACCAAGTAGCTTTATTTTTATTTTACATTTGTCTTTTTAACTAAACGATTTAAAAAAAAAGGAAATAAACGAATACTTGTAACACATTTAAATACATTTAAAATGTCTTTATTTAATATTACTTACATAAAAAAAAAACTACATTTTGGGGTAACCTCTATGCACTGGTAGTAAAACCGTCACGCAACAAGCGCAGATTTTGTTTTGTTTTGGGATTGTGATTTTTGGGCGGCATTCACTCACACAGCTCCAAAGAGTGGCTTCAAAGTAAACGGTAACTTTTGTACTGGACACGGTATCTGGACCTATATATTGTGTCGCGTAACATCAAATGTGGGTAAATCCATAAAATAAAATATTTGACTTTTTGGTACGCCGAGATTGCTGAAAAGAATGTGTTTTACCTATCCTATCAAATAAAGCTAAATCCCTTTAAATTTTAGGAAAAATGCAAATAAAATCTACAAATTATATCAAACAAAGTCAAATCCATTAAGACCGTTTTACCTAATGAAGACTAATCCATTTGAACCAATGAGCAAGCTCCATTTATGCAACATAGCCGTCATTTGACTTAGACACGACAAAAGTTTCTCATCGCATCTCCCGGTTTTTACGTGTTTAATTAGATTTACAGTGAAAACATTTCAAAAACTTTATAAAAATTGTGTCCCCAATTAAAGCCAGGAAGCAACCTAATATAAAAACAGTAGAGAAGAGGCAGGAAAGAGCAAAAGAACTGTAAGTACAGGACAACTATGTTTTACGTTGATTCAGATTATGACATGACGAATACCTTAGGGATGTACATTCACAATGATTATTTTATTTATTTATCAAAATGTTACAAATGTGGGTGATCTATTTATCTACATTATGTTGAAGTAAAAAAATATTTTATGGTAATTTGATTTTTTTATATTTCAATCCAGGTGAACTCCCTAGTTCCAGTACAAGAAGCTAAGTTGGTTGATATCCGCAAATTGCTTGAAACGCACTTTGGTGTAAAATGGCCATTATTGGAGGAATTACAATATTACAAAACAGTGCTCAACATTGCAAATTTGGAAGAATCTGTATGAGCTGGCTTAAATATAAAATAATTTGATTTTGTACTGTTTATGTATTATTTACTAGCTTTCCGCAATCCGTGTTGGATGCAGGTCTCGATCTGCGATATGAAATGTTGCGCGTAAGCATTGTGTTCGATCAAAACCTATGCCGAGCCATAGGATTAAAAATATTTATTGTCGTAGTGACATGTATACATTCTTCCTTCTTGCCAAATTTCATCAAAATTTGTCCAGTGTTTTAGATTTGAACACATAAATAGACAGACACACGTTCGCAATTATAATATTAGTAATGAAATTCGATATGCAACTTAAAGCGCTATTTTGACATCCCTGAGCGTAAAATGTAACAAAAATTTTTTTTTTTCCAAACCTAGGTAACTCCGATTAAATTTTACCATACATAGTTAACTCCTCGCCTTGTTGTTTCAATAATGGCTAAATCCCACCCTGTTTTAACATGGGTAATTCCATAGTTAATACGTATTTTTTTTGTTGTCTGGGATGTGTATCTATATTTTGATTGCAGAATTCAATTATTTACTATCTGTTTCCTCAAATAAAGTTAATTTTTTCCCATAAAAGTCTAAATCATGATAAGAATTGATTTTTTACCTATATCTCACAATGACATAAAATGGATTTAACCACGTTTGAAGTTACGCGACAGATATAATCTAAGCCCACGATCATAAAAGAAAAAGATTATATAAAATTACATTCACCGTTTTGAGTTTTATTTCATTTTTATCGAACCTTTTTCTTAGTGAAGTGGGCTAAGTTTTGCAGTATTTTTATTTTTTTACTTTTCTTGTTTAGTGGATAATGGCTTTGCAAAAGTTAGCTCATTTGAAAATAAACAATAAAAATTTTGTAAAACTGTAAAGAGCCATCAACCGGCGCTCAGTTCAAATGAAATGAACTCCATCTATCCGTCATAGTACATAGTTTTTCAAAACTGATTCAGAGTGGCGTTTCTACACTGACACCACTGGTGCACGTTGGCGGGGAGAAGTCGTTTCTTTAATTTTTTTTTTACTATTTCAACTGTTCTTAACTGTTCGAGCAAAATTTTGATTTGTTGGATCTTAGTTTTTTTTTTAAATAAAATAAAATATTACCCTCAAGTTGGCGGGGAGAAGTCGTTTATAATTTTTTTTTTGCTATTTCAATTGTTCGTCATTGTTCGATCAACATTTTTTTGTTCGATCGTAGTTTTCAAAAAGAAAATTGCCCAAGTTGGCGGATTCTGGTAGACCTATATATATTTTTTTTGTATTTTATTTATTTGGAACAAAAAACAGTTACATGTTTTAATGGTACAGTAAAATTTAAAATTAAAAAATTGGTAAACATTACCCATTACCACACTATTGTTCGCGGATTAACAGTATAAAACTAAGAAGACGGTCAGATTGAGGTTATAAATAGAGATTGAGGTGTAAGGGTGATACATAAATCAAACAGCAGACTATATTTTGCTATTTCAATTGTTCGTTAACTGTTCGTCATTGTTCGATCTAAATTTTTGTTTGTTCGATCTTAGTTTTTTTTTTAAATAAAATAAGAAATTACCCTCAAGTTGGCGGGGAGAAGTCGGTTTTTTTACATATTTTTTTTTGCTACTTCAACTGTTCGTCATTGTTTGATAAAAAATTTTATTTGTTCGATCTTAGTTTTGTTTTAAAAAAAATAAAATAAAAAATTATCCGCAAGTTGGCGGGGGGAAGTCGGATTTTTACATTTTTTTTTGCTATTTCAATTGTTCGTTAACTGTTCGCCATTGTTCAATCAAAATTTTTATTTGTTCGATCTTAGTTTTTTTTTCAAAATAAAATAAATAATTAACCTCAAGTTAGCGGGAAGAAGTCGTTTCTTTAATTTATTTTTTGCTATTTCAACTGTTCGTCAACCGTTCGTCATTGTTTAATCAATTTTTTTTTTGTTCGATCTTAGTTTTTTTTTATAAAATAAAAAATTACCCTCAGGTTGGCGGGGAAAAGTCATTTTCAATTATTTTTTTTTTTGCTATTTAAACTGTTCGTCATTGTTCGATCAAATAAAATTCGGTTCTGGTGTTCTGGCGTTATGGTCACAGTTCTAACCTAACCTGAACCTAGCCATTTCTTTTCAATTGACCTATCCTACTAATGTTAAATCGTCTGTAACTTAATACTAAAGTCCCCTCTCTGATGTCGCCCGCTCTCGCGTGATGCGTATAATCCATTTTGGATATTAAAATTTTAGGCGTGCGACTGAATTACTAAGTGAGCGACAGATATGGCTAGGTTTAAATTAGGTTAGAACTGTGACCATAACGAATGTGCCAGAACCGAATTTTATTTGATTGATCAATGACGAACAATTGAAACGGCAAAAAAAAATGTAAAAACCGACTTCTCCCCGCCAACTTTAGGGTAATTTTTTATTTTATTTTTAAAAAAAACTAAGATCGAACAAATAAAAGTTTTGATCGCACAATGACGAACAGTTAACGAACAGTTGAAGTAGCATAAAAAAATGTAAAAAACCGACTTCTCCCCGCCAACTTAAGGGGAATTTTTTATTTTATTTTAAAAAAAAAAGCTAAGATCGAACAAATAACAATTTTGATTGAACAATGACGAACAGTTAACGAACAATTAAAATAGCAAAATAAAAATTTAAGAAACCGACTTCTCCCCGCCAACTTTCGGATAATTTTTTATTTTATTTTTTTAAAACAAAACTAAGATCGAACAAATAAAAATTTTGATCGGACAATGACGAACAGTTAACGAACAGTTGAAGTAGCAAAAAATAATTTAAAGAACCGACTTCTCCCCGCCAACTTGAGGGTAATTTTTTATTTTATTTAAAAAACAAACTAAGATCGAACAAATAAAAATTTTGATCGAACAATGACGAACAGTCAACGAACAATTGAAAAAAAAATGTCAAAAAACGACTTCTCCTCGCCAACTTGAGGGTAATTTTTTATTTTATTTTTAATAAAAAAACTAAGATCGAACAAATAAAAATTTTGATCGAACAGTTACGAACAGTTGAAGAAGCAAAAAAAAAGTGTAAAAAAACGACTTCTCCCCGCCAACTTAAGACAGCCGGTCCAGATACCGTGACCAGTACAAACGTCACCGTTTACTTTGAAGCCACTTTTTGGAGTGAATCCCGCCCAACGCGAGTGTCAACATACAATATCTGCGCTCGTGTGCGTGACGGTTTTACTACCAGTGCATAGAGGTTACCCCAAAATTTAGGGACTTTTTTATGAAACATAATTTTTTTTTTTTTTATGTAAGTAATATTAAAAAAAGACATTTTAAATGTATTTAAATGTATAGACATCTGAAAAATGCCATAAAGGTGGCGCTCAGATCGATAACTCGATCGATTTTAGCGGTAAAATATGAAAATAGTAATAAAAATTAACAATTAGGTTCAACTTAGTACAATTTATAGTTTTTATCACACTTCCAAGTATGTAATTGCAAAATTTTAAATGAGTTAACTTAGCGAAAAATCATATCTGACCTTTTTTGTAGATCGTTTAATTTATCCCCAGTAACGGGTGAGGCTGCCCGTTACCATAGCATAAGCAGGCCTGAGATGGTGGAGCGATGTGTTCCGCGCGCGCCTCTGATGGAAGGGGGGCGAGGCCCCCCGTACATTTTGGTGTGGCTGCCTATTATTTAACAGGCGGCCAAGGTCTGCCGGGATTCTCGGGGTCTTCCTTCCTAGGGTATACCCGAGTCCCTTGCAATAGACCCAATTATGTCGGAACACCGTGTGGTTTTAGTCGGTTCGATTCCGACATACCACTTCACCGCCAGCCCCGGTGAGGTCATGACCCGTGGGGGTTTCCACACGATAAAAAAAAAAAAATTAAAAAAATAATTTCCTAAAAGAATATGTATTCATTTTTATAACTTGTCAATTCGTTGAAACGCGATAAAATTTTAATAAAAAAAAGATATCAGGTTATTTAAATGGGAAATCAAAAATCACGAAGCGGCACCTCTTAATAGTAATATTAAGAGCTGCTGTTTTCACAGGCTTATTTTTACGTCATCTTGAACAATATTTTCATGGTAACTAATGAAAAAAGAAATCAAGTTTTTCTTAGCCCACCCTAATATATACATATATATATATATATATACATACACAGCTATAGAGCACACTTTGCTAGTTTCTTGACAGTTCATAATATATATATATTATGAACGGTCAAGAAACTAGCAAAGTGTGCTCTATAGCTGTGTTCCTTAGGAGTAGTAATAATAAATTATAATACGAGTACAATCCTATAGCCAAAGTATCGTTTGACTGACACATTGAACTCCGGGCGCTAGAGCTTAGAAATTAAGAATATTTTAAGGATTCCAGTTTCGCGAACATTAACAGTAAGCATATTTCTCGTCTATCTATCAATAAAAAGTTTGGCAAAGAAAATTATACATACTGCTAGAATGCGTTATGGGTAAATGAAATTCACGTCCCTGGCAACATTTTATTTGTTTGAAATTTTATTCTATTGTTTATAAATTACATTAAGAAATAGAATACTTAGAAGTGAAATGTGATGTTCGGACACTTAAGATTTTTTTTTGTATAATTTGCACAGGATGTAACTGCACAACCAGGCATTTTTGAATATTATATAAATAGCGCCTCTAGACTTACTTCAGCGGCGAACGTTCGCTCGCGTGTGACGAGTGAGTCGCTTGTATTTGTATTAGTCGCTTGTATTTTTTGGCTTCAGTTTTGGGGCGCGGATTAGGCATCTGGACCTATATATAATATAAGTTTTGAAATTTTTAAGTACCGTAAATTATATATGTTATAAAACATTTATAATTTACGGTACTTAAAATTTTTTTTTTGTACTAATTCTAAACTTTGGGTGTACTTAGCATAGAAAAGATTCCAAATTGAAATCGCATATTCCAGTTGAGATCTAATTAAGGTTTTATACAGAATCAAAAGTGTGGAAGGCTGCACAAAGTCACGAGACGATTTCATGACGAAGCCGTACACACGAAATGCCTTACTTATTATACTATTTATATGTTGATCGAAGTGCAACGACAAATCGCGAACAACGCATACTTTATTTCAAATTTTATTGTTTATGGAGTAGTCAAAATGAAGCTTGTTTTTATTTTTGTGAAAGTGATTGTATGGCATTTAGGGAGGCTGAGGAAGAGCTTGTTTTGCTGACAGTAATTATAAAGCTTGTTGAGATCATCCTGCAGGAGCAAACAATCTTGAATGGTTTTACAGGGTTTGTAGATTTTTATGTCATCTGTATACATCAGAAACCGAATGTTTTTAAAGCACTGTTTATGAACAGGAGTGGACCTAATATAGATCCTTGAGGAACGCCAGAACTTAAAACTATAAAATCAGATTTGAAACCATTTATAACAACCCTTTATATGTTACTGCAAAAGCCCGAATATTGGTAAATCCTAGATTTTACCGGTAAATCCTAAGATTTACCAACCGTTATTGGTAAAAGCACGAATTTTATAAAGAAGGAATAATTTTTCGGGCTTTTACCATGAGAGTTTGGTAAATTCAAGGTTTTAAGAATGACGGTTGGTAAATGTTGTTTATTTAAAAAAAAAACAATGGATTAATCAATAAATCATTTATTTCAATCACATTCACACACATCATTCAAAACCTTAGACAATTGTAATTATAATTATGATAATTTTTAATTATCTACTTATCAGTTTAATACTGACTTAGTTTAAAGTATTATCATTTGGAATATTTATTAATGACTAGTAAAACATAACTTAAACACACCTGAAATTACTTTTTAAATAATAAAAAACAAATAACAAATTACAATTTTCTGACAACTTCTCGAAGACTTACTTCTTTATCTTTAACAACTTTTTCTATTTTTATATAATCCTCAGAACATGAGGAAAACTGACTGGCCGCTTTAGTACTCCAAAATACCTGATTTCTACATGCTCTTCCTTTATCGGGGCGATTAGTTTTTCTTCACCGCCTATAGTCAAAATATCAAAACGCTTTATCCATCTGTAATGAACGGCTTTCTTCTTCTTAGCGTTTTTTTGCAGTTTTGACTTGCGCTGAACACTATGTATTTCTCCTTATCCATTTAAAATTGTGATCTTTCTTGCTTGCCACGATCTCGTCCAATATTTCCTAAAATCTCTGTTTAAACACTCATTTGGATTTGTAAGTTACTTTTACCAATAAAAACACAAACAGAAATGGAATTAACGTATGTTCAAACGTGTCAAGCGATTGGTTAAAGCGAGCAGAGGCGGCGTCGGAAGGATTCGTCGCGTCGGAAGGTTTTGACTGATGTGTGTGAATGTGATTAATATAAATGATTAAGTTGATTAATCCATTGTTTTTTTAAATAAAAAACATTTACCAACCGCAGTGGCGTAGCTACCGGAGGGCTAGACGGGGCAGTGCCCCAGGGCCCCCAAGCTCAGGGGGCCCCTCTTACTCTGACTTACAAACTATAAATTTAACGAGTAAAAATTTCTCCCACATTTGGAATATGAATAAACCAGATTTTTAAGAACCAGAGGTTATCAGGTTTGTACTAGAGTTGTGACAAAACCACTATTTGCGTACTTGAATATGGAGTACGACGTATCTGGATTATGTCAAATCTGGAACACGTCGAATTCGGAACACGACGAATACGGAACAAACGATTTTAAATAGTTTAGTTGGGGCCCTAGTTTATTTTTTGCCCCAGGGCTTTTGGTTACCTATAGCTACGCCACTGACCAACCGTCATTATTAAAACCTAGGATTTACCAAACTTTCATGGTAAAAGCCCGAAAAGTTATATCTTTATATAATTCGGACTTTTACCAAAAACGGTTGGTAAATCTTAGGATTTTCCGGTAAAACCTAGGATTTACCAATATTCGGGCTTTTTCAGTAACGTTACTGTATATATGTACATATATACCACATCTATACCAAACTAATAAAGTAACGAACCTAAACGTATGTTTTCTTAAATTATAAATGGATTTATAACTTCGAAATATAGCAACACTTATCATATTGTTTACTATCTCAGATTTTAACCTCTACAACAAATCAAAGTGCAAAAATCAAAGAGTAAAGTTAAAGTACGGTACATAATACTATAATTATATATTACTATTATTATAGTAGAAAAATCCTTAGAGATCAAAACAATTAAAACAGTGCCTGTATGAGAGGTTAGTGCAGTTATGGGAATGATTTGACATTCTATAAATTTATAACACGTTTTGAGAACGTTTAAATGTATTTTTATAATAAATTTCACTGTAAAAGCATATAAAGTTATACTCTAAAACTGTAAAATTTGTGAAAACTGACTGATTTGAATTGAAAAATTCCGTTTGTTAGTTTTTGTTTTTTCGAGCTACAAGATCAAACTGATTATTAGATTTAAGTCACACTGTTGTAGTTTTAAATGCGTTACATTTAAACCCACAACAGTGTGATTAAAATTTATTTACAAAATACGACTACTAGTTTAATCATAATAGGTGCGGTACCTTCTTAAAACTTGATGCAGCCTGATTATGTTTTTACTAGAGCAGCCCTTACAGTACAGAGCTTAAGCAAAACTATTACCCAAATGAATGATGTCCTAGTGCAGCAAATTACTGGTCTATAGCAAAGTAGCTAAACCACCTCAAGCGTTAGTTACTTCTTCTTCTTGGTATGGTCTTCAGTGTATTAAGTAGTACACTTTGTTGTAAAGCTTTACAATATTAAAACAATTACAATTTGTTATTTGTATAATTTACTTACTAAAGCCTATTTAACATTCCTACTAATAGCTTTTATATTGGTAATTCTCTAATCGATTCATGTGATGTGCAGTTCTAGAAAAAAATACATATTATAATGTCTGTGTTTGTATGTTTGTCAATACTTTGTGCATGCAAGCATTTTAAAAAGCAAAGCATTCAAATGCAAAAATGCTAAGATGAAACTGAAATTTATGAAACATGTTATAATGAGTTGTTTCAATGTGTTTATTTACTTGAAGAGGATCCTTTAAAGTGATATTAAAGAGTATCAGTTGCTTTTATCCTATATAAATATTGTATAAATGCTTAATGGAATGAGCGATAGGCATGGCAATTCACGAGTGACACTATGTTTATAGGCTGTCAGGCTTACCACTATGAAGGCAATATTATGCATATTTTCTAATTGCCTAACAAATTTTATTTCAAATGAATTATACTTCTAAGCATCAATGAATAATATTCAAAATTGCCCCCAGTCTGGGGATATGACCCCAAGAAATCCAGAGATTACAATGAAATGCCAGACTTAGAAGCTGCCACAACCCTTGGCTTATACATTATCATTCTAGGTTAGGTATGTAACTGTTAGTGAATAAAATGTTAAGTTACAGTATATAGTTTAATGGTCAAAATCATAATATATTTAACAACATTATTTAACATACCTTAAAACATTTTAATGCCAATAGCTATAATTTTAATGTATTATAGATTAGGTATCTACCCAGGAACATTTTATATAAAAAAATATGATTTTGTAAAATAAAACAAACATCACTAATTTAACTTGTAAATTATGGTAAATGAGTTTTTGTGTAATTAGGTATAGGTGCAATAATTATTTAAAATTTGCAGCAACCCCACTTTACAGGTGCAATTCTTGGTAAATAAAAATAAAAGTTTAAAAATGAATTATTTTCTATTGATAGATATTTTTAAAGTCAATTGCTTTTTAAAGCAATTGGTTGCTATGTAATTAATAATTAAAGTACCCCTAAATTTGAGCTCAATCCATTAAGTGGTTTTAAGTTTTACAAAGGTAACCTAAATTTTCGTTTTTACTACCTACTTCAAAATATAAAGATTTTTCATTTGTAGGTATTTTTTTATGGTAGGTAGGTACATACATTTGCATCAATAAATTCTTCACCACATTATCCGATTTCACTGTTTATTTTATTTTATTAAAATAGGATATCCTTTATAAATAAAGTAAAAAAAGAAATAACTTTGAAAAAAGATGGATGCACGGCAACCATGAAAGTTTTTTGTGGTATTATTTTGGTGCATTGAAGTCGTTTTAGGTAATTATTGCATTACAGAATTATATACTGTTGTGCAGGTTTGGAGCAACTCCACCTTTGATGGTTTCGGTTCTAAAATTAGTTTTATTTTTATTAATAACTGGGTATTTATAGCAAAAACAATGCTGTTTTCGGTCTACGATATTGACAGTACATTTTAACCTAAAATGGAATGAACATGGAAATTTAAAAACTATTCTGATTTTTTGTCAAGTCCAAAATACGTTATAATGCCTTTCTTTTAATCTACTGTATATTTTATGATTTTTTAAATTAGGTAACAATATTCTCATAATGTCGGATAATGTAGCAGGAAATGTTTAGATATTCGAAATATTCAAAAGCGTATAACTTCTATAATAAATACTTTAAATGCAAATGACCGTATTTGTGGTTGAAGCCACAAACACTAGGTATAAGAATGTTCTTAACATAAAACTGCAAGCCCTTTCTCTTTCATGTGCCAATATTGCCCAAAGAGTGACATGATGTTGAATATATTGTTACTTCAGAAGTCACATAGAAGTTAAAATATAGTTACTAAAAGTGTCTTTTGAATGACAAAAGAAAATCTATTAGACAGAGGAAAATTGGCTACTTTTACGAAACTAAATGATATACCTACTAGGGAATTTTATTTTATCTAATTCCAAACTTATCTCAACATTAAAACTTATCTCTGTTCTTGTTTATGGTCAATGATATAACAAAGCCTAAAATGTAGACATAAATGAATAAAAAAAATAACAAATGTAGATTATTTAGAGCTTATCTACATAATCGCTATAGCTGCACCTTTTGCCGCATCACCTCCTGATGTAAATTCCAATGGCAAACTGTAGTAATGCTCTACCGCCTTCTGCAGTACAACATTCCTTGAAAGTCCAGAGCCATTTCCTACAATTCTCTTCACTTCTGCATTCCGCAATACTTCTTTAGGCATCATGGTATGCAAGTTTTCTATCAAACCATCACAAAGAGATTTAAATACGCTTCCGAGTTGTATATTAGAGAGATCAATATTTTCTACTGAGGCTTTAGCTTTTGGCGAATGCCTTTCGCCTAGTAAATGAGGAGTTATTTTCATAGATGACGTTGTTTGAGTTTCTAACCCCAGAGCAATCAATTTTTCCCATACTTTAGCTTGAGGTGTAGGAAATCCTAAATCAAGCATCCACTGTTGAATCATTTTAACGAAGGTGGCAAGTACATTACCCCCGTTTAAAGATGCAGCGACTACTAAATACGTATTGTCAAAATACGGCAGATGTTCGATTGTTTTACACTCCATGTCTGAAATGCTGCTTACAACAAAAGCAAGTTGTGCAGAAGTCGATATGTTTAATACGGCATCTTGTTGACTTTCGAGAGTAGCTCTTATTGAACATTGAAGATCACCCATTGCTACACTTACTGGGGTACCTTCTGGTATTCCATTCCAAGGTACGCTTAGCTTACCAGCGAACTTACCACTTTTAAGGACTGTTGGTAGTAGATTAATTGGAAAGTCGACATCTTTCAAGATATTAACGTTCCATTCGTTATTTTCTGTGTTAAAATAGCCCCAACTTGCAGCATTTTGGTCTGATATTACTGGTGTTTCTATGTCACATAGCATAGTCACTATAAAATCTTGTACTGTTCCGGAATATTGGAACTGTTTTAATTTTTCAGGCTTATGTTTCACCATCCACAAGAGAGTTGCGCATCCATATCCAGAATAACATTTTAGATGAGATTCTGGCGTCGGCAATGTGTCTAAAAATTCGGGTTTGCATCGTGTATCTTGCCAGGTGTACAGAGCCGACATATTCTCTCTTTTTGCCTCAAACCGCATCACGACTCCTTCTTTTTCTACTGTTTCCCAAGCACTAAAATAATACCAAAGAATGCAGTATGAGTTTATAGCACTGTTAACATAAATATTGATAACTAAACTTTTTTTGTATCTATGTATAACAAAATTTTGTGCCCCTCGCTTTAAATTAATTTCTGGTGACACTTTTATTTAAGGTGTAAAATTTTAATAATAATATGCATTTCGATGTATTCACTTTATCGTTATCAATATGTACCTACAAAAAATATATGTAATATACATACCCTTTTCTCCATAACACAACTCCGTGCATTTGTCCACAGACCCCAATTTTAGCGACATGCCGCAATAAATCTTTTGGTAGACGGGAGATGCAATAATGAACAGCTGATACTATTTTTGGAACGTCTTGTTTGTTGCCTTCAATACCCTGGTCACTTGGTATATTAGCTGCAGTGTCCTTATTCTGTTTAGCCACTATTTCCTTTATTTCAGGATCATAGACACATACTTTCACTGAAGTTGTTCCAATGTCCATTCCCAAAATATAATTCTTTTCAGACATCGTGCGCTTAAAGAAAAACAAAAAACTTATCGTGATAAAATAAAACACTCGCTGTACATGGAGTCGACACTACACAACCCGCGGGGCAAATTGTTTCGATTGCTCGATCGCGGCGGCTAGCCGAATGAGAAGTGGGTGGCGGGTGGTCTAGTCTAGTGGCAATGCGCCCACATATACCTCGTGTTAGCTGTTACGTAAAGTTGTGCTTGTATTTCTTATCTCATTGAGTGGACACTTTGTTTACCAAACACTTCAGATACACTGACTTACAACTAATTAATTACTTCAGATGTTATTTGTTATGTCAGAAAACTGTAAATTATTTTTACTTTTGGGTTACATTATGTAAATATTTATCGCTCTGCTTTAAGTGATACATTGGAAAACGAAATGATCATTATTTTAATTATCGCACCTACCACGTTTAAGCAAAAATAAACCATCCCGGAAATTATGAAACTATTTGCTTATGTCGAAACAATGTACCTACACCCTTTATATCGTTCTTAATTTGTACGTATGTGTTAAATTAATTATTCTGAGGGTGCGATTCGTAATCTCACGATCGTTTCACTATTTACATTGTGATATTTTTATTTTGGCACACAATTAGACGATTTACAATGTGGCTAGTAAAGTGGTTTTTATCGTGGTGAGTATAATAGCTAGACCGTGTCTGTTTTAATAAATAAAATACGAAGACCAAATATACAATATTCAATTAGCACGACTATATGATGGCGTTCATCTTATTGAAACGATTTCAATAACCTGAACGCCTGAAAGCATTTCTCGTTTTTATTGTAGGTAATCGAGCATATCTTAATACAATCAATAGATTTTTATTGATATACAAAATTTAAGTTAACAGCATGATAATGTAAAAAAAAATATTTTCAAATGTTTTAGTCGCATATAAAAGTCGTCGATTAAAACGTCTTGCAGAATAATTACAACATAAAACCAATTCCAGCTTGACGCAAATAGCTAACTGTAACAACCAATTACAAAAGCCATTTAAAACTGTTCTAGCAATTAGGTCATTATTAGCTGTAAGTATAGGTATGGGTGGAAATGTTTTACTCTGGAAAACCCCTAACAAGTTTAAACATATTGAAAATAACTTAGGACGATAATGTTACTTTTAACAAATCGTGGATATTTCCGTCGTGGAAATTTTTAATGTTTTCTTCACCGTGTGTACCGAATCACCACTAAAACTTTGTTGTAAATTTTAACTTAATACTTGAACACTTATATGATCAATTAGAGTTTCAAAAATCTGGCAGGTCCTCTGCAAGAACTGGGAGAACACGCCTATTTCGGTGATGTACATTTTGTCTTATCATTTTACAAATTTATTTGATCGATCGTATTAATAGACGTTAATATAATTCCGATAGTGATATCACTATATTATGTGTATGAAAATTTGAATATTAAGAAAAAACCAGTCAACATCTACTACTTTTTTTATTATAGATAGCCTTTTAGATAACATGTTGTTCAGTATATTATCATACGATCGCATGAGAGTCGTGAGGAAGTCGTGCTTTTGTTGGCAACTTGTGTGCAAATAAGAAAGGTATGTTAAAGAAAATGTGCACTGTTGCACATCGGGAGATTGCAAAACTCGTTATGATTAGAAGACTATAATTTTTAGGGTTCCGTATCTCAAAAGGTAAAAAAGGAACCCTTATAAGATCACTCTCTTGTCCGTCTTTCTGTCCGTGTGTCACCACCGATTTTCTTAGGAACGGGTGGGCCTAGCAAGTTACTCACCTTGGCCTCGCAAGGAATTTATACCAGATACTAAGGTCTATGAAATAAATATTAAAATTTGAATGTAACTTTAGAAGATTTGATTTAAATAGTAATATAGTAAGAAATGCCATTAGTTGCACTACAAAGTTCGATTGAAAGCTTTTCATAGTTTTAAGAATTTTGGGCTTTCAAGTCCACAGTAAATAAAAAATAGAATTATAAAATCGTGCATATTTCTTTATTTTAGAATTAATCAATCAGTTATTTAAAAAATTGGTTGTCTCTAAAGTCGGTTTACGGCCGATAATTTTACGTGATAACGTCATCAGAGAACAGTGGAAGAGAGATAGATGCATCACAATCCGAACGCGTAGGCCGATCGTGCCTCTCTATCGCTTGTTCCGCGCTCTCGCTTGCACGCTCGGCTCAGGCGGAACGTGACAATGAGTCATGCTTTTTCGTGCGTGCAGCCGGCGTATATCGATTTATAAGACGTTATCACGTCAAAAAATCTGTAAAAACTAACTTACAAAGTTGTCGCAATTAGTTACTAAATAAAAAATATGTGCCATTTAAAATCTTTAACTTATGACACCTGCATTTATGAGAAATTGTGTTTTTTTGTTCAAAAATTCTTTTTGTAACTACATGCTAGAGTCATGCCCATTACAGTGATCTAAGTAAGTGTTCTATTGTCATATACACCCTCGACATAACACAAACTGTTTAATGTAATTAAAACATCAATACACACAACGAAATAATAACTGACAACAAATTCTTTAAACCTAAATATGAATTATCAAAGGTTAACTGTTAGAAAAAATTTAATTTCAAGTCTCAATAGTCGGAAAACGTTTACACGTGACGTCTGAGAAGAGATTTAGTACTTTATTATTCTGAGAGAGATTCTGATTATCAACATCTACTTTGTACCGCGTCAAAAGATTCAAACAGCATACGATAGTTTTAGCAAAATATTTATTTTTTGCAATATCTTTTTAATATAGTAGTAATGAAGATTCCCACTCTACAAATGTCGATAACAAGGCAGACTTTGTTTTTAACCGACGAAAAAAAAGGAGGTTCTCAATTTAACTATATATATATATTTCTATAAAATTTTATATAAACTTATTTTGAGTCGGCGCCAAATAATAAAATGATTAATTACCGACGTAGAGCCTACGTGGGTACATATAAAATTTTGATAATTAATCAGTTTGTTGTTTGGCGCCGACTCAAAATTAGTTTATATAAAATTTGATAGTTTATGTAAATAAGGTCAATACTTAAGACTTAAACTTTATTTATTTTTTGCTTTTTAGTTCTTTTCGTCGGTTTAATTTTTTGTTAAAAAGATTTTTTAATCTCTTGGTTATGGCATTAATAATATAATATATGGTAAAAAGTCCGTTTCATAAAAATTCAGGTAGGAACAGTTATTAAAAAAAATATATTATTATGCAACAATACGGTTTTAATTACGGTTTAACTAAATTTCCCATATATATATATGGGAAATTAAAACAGAGCCAGTAACAATTTGTTAACCAAGGCATGAAGTTGTGCTGCGTCGTTATTGTTTTTATTCACTTTTAAATAGATTGCAAGTGTTTGTATAATATACGATTACATCTTATTTCAGAATAATGGGCAAGCGAAATAAATCATGCACCAGTGATGAGGGTTTTAAAACAAATCAAAAGAAGATAAAACCAAGTTTATTTGGAGAGACACCTGAAAATAAACTAAACACTAATAAAAGAAATAAAAAGATTACACATTTAAATGGTCCCCTAGAAGATAATCTAATAGTAGAAAAAAATGTTGATGTTGATGAATCTGAACCCATAGAATTATCTAGTTGTATAAAAAAAGTAGAAACTAGCAAGGAAAATAAGACGAATCAAAATAATGATGGCCTAAACACAGACTTCACACACACACATTCACATTTTACAGCTGAAGTAACCGAAGACTCGAATTTATTTGCATCTTCACCGTATAACAGAGAGAAAACCAAAAAGAAGAAAAACAAAAGCGACGAATTTAGGCAAAATAAAAAATATATATTTACAGATGGTGAGCCCGAAGTTGATAATAAAACCACTAAGCAAAGAAAAAATAAAAATACGGAATTGTCTCAGGAAGTTGACGTCAAAGATGAAGACATTGATAAGTTCTGTGACGAATTAACCGAGGAGGATAATCAGGATTACGAAAATTGGATCGAACTAATAGAAGCCAAGCTTAGCAGTAATAAAAAGAAACCTATATAAATATATGCTGTTTTATTATTGGCTGTATCCTACCTACTAAAGAATAGGGAGCGAGATAAGTGCGCTCGTTCCGTGACCGGATGATGAGCATAGGGGACGCTAATTTCGACTCAATATAACTAGGATGTCCAGAGAAAAAACATAACCTACGTAATACTGTTGAGAGTGAGACAGTTTCTAAACTGTCTCACAGCGACTGCTATAAACAATGAAAATCACTAACAGTAACTGACATGTTGTTCGTACCTTTCTCCGCACTCAAGTGATTGTTTTCAACTTATAGTACACTCCTACCCTTTTATAGCCCCACTATTTATCAACCGACCAATAGTATTGCTTTACCGGCCATACCATAACCTGGCATAATAATGTCTATTAACTCATTTTTATTATATAGTGAACTGTTTTATCATCTATTATAGTTTACCTCTATTTTTAATAAAATAAATAAGAGTTTGATGTGGCGACAACAATACGTATTCATGAATAGATTCGTATTTGTTTTATTATCATTAATCTGTACTTGCCTAATATCGATTTAATCTGTAGTAGATATACATATTTGTAACGATTTTGAATGTACCTATAACCTGATAAAATGTTTTGTAAAAAAAGTAGGTAAGTAGGTATCTATAGCTTTTAGATTTTTACGGTTGTTTAGGATAAGAATAATAATAATTACCTATCTGTTTATACTAGCAACCCGCACCGGCTTGATAATAAAACAAACAATAAACAATAGTCAACAAACTTCAATCAATTTACACAAAATCTTAACAAATAATACACCTAAACCTCCCTCATGAATCATTCTGTCTATTAGTGAAAATCGCATGAAAATCCGTTTAGTAGTTTTTCAGTTTATCACAAACAGACAGAGAGACGCGGCGGGAGGGCGTCGTTTTATAATTATGTAGTGATTATAATTTAACCTAACGTCTTAAGATACAGGCTCGGCCTAGTTTTGTTAAAACGCTTTTACAATCATTTTACAAGATTAATCTGATAGTTATATTAATAGCTCGTGCATATATCATAGTTATATTCCTAGTAAGACAGTTATGAACCGCTTTCATCTGATATAGTTATCCCTAGGGATATAACTAAATCACAGCTTTACCCATAGGTATTCTCACAAAAAAGAAAGCTGCTGTTATAGGTATCGTGGTATGTTTAGTGTTCATTGAAAAAATAAATTTATTAAAATATTAGTTTCTAGAGTTCAAGTAGTAGACTTTTATTTTATTTTCGTAGTAGCTATTCTTGCATTTCTTCAAAAGAAATCAAGTCTGTTAAGTTAAGTAGGTAATGTATGTATCCACAAACGAACACTAGCTGGATAGAGGATTGCAATTGTTACATAAAATTTGTTTTATTTTAAGCACTATAACTTCATTTATTCCTTTTTTTAACTGAATCGGAAACAAATACACGTCTAATATGAATGGTAAGCGGTTACCTATACCTACGTTGCTAACCGCAAAGTGCAAGGATATGCCATAGGGCCAATATCTCAATTACCATTTATTTAGTTAACTACGTAGAAACTTACGACGTAAGATGTAACTGACCTTTGTATTATTAGATAAAAAATATCTTCATCAACAATTTTAGTCTCTTATAAAATTTTGTGAAAATAATAAATATACCTAAATGAAAACTGGAAGCAACACATTCTAAAGTGCCTAGCTGGTAATATTGTCTTGTACCCTGACAGTGAAATTGATTTATGATTTTGTAACAAGTAATATATTTATTTAATGTTGCATGTGTGTCATGAATGTCTAAATTTTAATTTCATAAACGTTGCATTGCGTCACGGTCAAGCTACACAGATTAACTCGCAGAACCGGCAGAACACTAAAATACCCTGCTAACTAAAGAGTAAATACAGGTACTTACCAGCCCACAACACCTAGACACATAAGAGTAGTATAAGTATAGTAGTAGACACCTGCAAAGCGTGCCGCAGAAAGAGACAACAGAAAACAACGTCACGTTAACTAGGGTTACCGTGTGAGCAAAAATTTATCTCACAATTTCTGTGATTCTAAAGTGTTCCACGAATTGATATATTTAAAAACTACTATATACTAGCGACTCGCTTCGCTCGAGTGCGTCTCTATATAGGTTCGTTTTAATATAGTAAACAAACTAGATATATTTTAATATTACTAGTTCATATTAATTGTTCTTGTTATGAATGCTTATAAGGTTTTTTTAATTTATGTAACAGCATATTTGTGGTGTAAAAAATAATTAATTAAAAAAGAATTACGAAAATCTATTCTATTTACAATTGAATAAAATATCGCATAACATACACACGAACAATCATACAACCAAAATGCTATCTTTTTAAATTTAGTCAAAATAGAAATTTAATAATACGCATTTTAATAATATGAGGTTAATCATTAACTCCTTTATGACTCACATATTTTGTTTAACTAAGTTTTTTTGGCTTTACTAAGTTTTGGCGTATTTTGTGCTTTTCACATCAAAACTATTTAATTAATCTTTTACTAATTTTCATTAGGTCTTTTAAAAAACCATAATACTTTCCAGTTATGTTTTTTTTAGTTACTTAAAAACTTAGTTAAGTTTTATTATCACTACATATTATAAAAAAACGTCTCCCGCCGCGTCCATCTGTCTGTCTGTTCGTGATAAACTGAAAACTATTGAACGGATTTTCATGCTGTTTTCATGAAGAAGGTTTAGGTGTATAATTTGTTAAGATTTAGAAATGAATTGAAATATGTTGATGATTGTTGAAGATGTCTCTGCTACCGGTATGCTGTATTACCAGTTACAGGAAAACATATTATTCGCCATATAATATTAAAACAGTGTTTTAAAATACTTAAAACGACTAATAAAATACAAAAAATATTTACATCTTATACTATCGAGAAACGAATATCTACTAAGACTTATAACTTTAACAACGATTAAATTAAACTTAACAATTACATTAATTAAATAAATGACAAAAAAACTGTACCTACCAATTATATTAAATACTTCTCGCATTTTTTTACAAATTGCAAGAGCCAATCACAACTAATGTCCAAAGATGCCATGCACTTTGTTATTATTGTTTGATATGCAATTGAAAAGTTAAAACATTAATTTTAAATTAGATTTCTACTATTTAAAGTTAAAACTTTAAGCAACACTATTGCAACCTTTAAATATAAAAAATATTAATCTGAATCACTATTATTACGATCCACACAGTATGAATTAACTACATCTAATGGTCTGTTATGTTAACGTTCAGAAGTTTCAGAAATGTAATTAAAACACACTGCAAATTATATACATTTTTCCCACATTAGTGGTTAATATTTTACAAAAAAGTTGGCCACACCAAAGATTTTAGGTTAGAAAGTAGGTATTGTAAAGTAGTGTGTATTGTTGTTTTTTGCTTTTTTAACAATTAATTTACGACTAGGGTACATTATCCCACTATCCCACTAATATTATAAATGTGAAGGTTTGGATGGATGGATGTTTGTTACTCTTTCACGCCAAAACTACTGAACCGATTGCGATGAAACTTGGTATGAAGGTAGCTGGAGACCTGGATTTGTTAATCCTATATGTTTATAGTAGTCTAAGTAGCCTATATGTTTATAGGCTACTTTTTATCCCGATATTCAAACGGGATCAAGACTTACGCGGGTGAAACCGTGGGGCGCTGTTAGTACACAATATATGAACACAATAAAATGTTATGGTTACCTAGTAACTGATAAAGAGTGGTATACTTACGAATGAAAAGACAAGTCCGCCATTTTCGTTCCACTATCACTTTCACACCCTTTAACTCTTAGATTATATATAGGTCCAGATGCCTAATCCGCGCCCCAAAACTGAAGCCAAAAAATACAAGCGACTAATACAAATACAAGCGACTCACTCGTCACACGCGAGCGAACGTTCGCCGCTGAAGTGAGTCTAGAGGCGCTATATATATAATAATATTCAAAAATGCCTGGTTGTGCAGTTACATCCTGTAAAAATTATACAAAAAAAAATGTGTGTGTGTACCAGAGTACACAGGTAAGAAGTGAAACTTCTTTAAGACATATCATTTTTCTACTATTTGCAACTTCACGAAAATGGGGTAGATAAGGCTTAAGCCTTAAGAAATTATAAAACGAAATATATACTCTCACTTTTCTTGTAAATTCACTTAAATTTGAATAAGTCTTTTTATATTATCACTTTCAAATTAATATATTGTTATTCTTATTTCAAACCAAACTTCAAAACTGATATATTGTTGTTATTATTAAAATATATTACATTATATTCTTTACGTCACTATACTAAACTTTGATAAAAAAAGCAACATGGCGCGTAACCGAAAAACGTGACGATAGCTACAAAATTTCTCCCATACGTCGATAAAGAAGTTTCACTTCAAAAAATCTTAAGTGTCCGAACGTCACATTTCACTTATAAGTATTCTATTTCATAATGTAATTCTTATACAATAGAACGAAATTTCAAATTAATAAAATTGACGCCATTATTAGAGATGTTGCCAGGGACGTGAATTTCATTTACCCATAACGCATTCTAGCAGTATGTATAATTTTCTTTGCCAAACTTATCATTTATAGAAAGACGAGAAATTAATATGCTTACTGTTAATGTTCGCGAAACTGGAATACTTAAAATATTCTTAATTTCTAAGTTCTAGCGCCCGGAGTTCAATGAGTCCGTCAAACGATACTTTGGCTATAGGATTGTACTCGTATTATAATTTATTATTACTACTCCTAACGAACACAGCTATAGAGCACACTTTGCTAGTTTCTTGACCGTTCATAATATATATATATATATTATGAACTGTCAAGAAACTAGCAAAGTGTGCTCTATAGCTGTGTATGTATATATATATATATATATATATATATTATGAACTGTCAAGAAACTAGCAAAGTGTGCTCTATAGCTGTGTTCGTTACATATATATATATATATATATTAGGGTGGGCCAAAAAAAACATGATTTCTTTTTCATTAGTAACCATTAAAATATTGTTCAAGATGACGTAAAAATAAGTCTGTGAAAACAGCAGCTCTTAATATTATCATTAAGAGGTGCCGCTTCTTCCCATTTAAATAACGTGATAATTTTTTTTTTAATAAAATTTTTATCGCGTTCCAACGAATTGACCAGTTTTAAAAATCAATACATATTCTTGTAGGAAATTCCTACAAGAATATGTATTGATTTTTACAACTTGTTGGAACGTAACCAAATTTCAGAAAAAAAATAATTATATATATATATATCCAAGTATTGTTGTAAATATGTCTTTAAATTTACATGGTTTAAGTGGCTGAATTAAAATGCAATAATTTTGGGATACAATGCCCCGGTTTCCTGATACATTGAGTTTATTTTTATTTTACATTTGTCTTTTTAACAAAACGATTAAATTTAAAAAAAAATGAAATGAACGAATACTTGTAACACATTTAAATACATTTAAAATGTCTTTATTTAATATTACTTACATAAAAAAAATAATTATTATGTTTCATAAAAAAGTCCCTAAATTTTGGGGTAACCTGACTTAACCTAAGTAAAACCGTCACGCACACAAGCGCAGATACTGTTGTTCTGGTCACGGTATCTGGACCTTTATATAATCTAAGCTTTAACTCTACAACGCACCATTTTTTATTTATATAGCTTAAGTACTCAGTTTAAATTGTTCACAACAAAATAGAACAAAAGTTACTTAACTTTAAAGCACTTAAAACTGTGTTTTACAGGAACACAATAGCTGATTTGTGACGCATCTATCTCTCTTTCATTGTTTTTTATGAGTACTTATGAAGTTATGACATTATCACGTAAAATTATTGTTCGTAAACAGACTTTACAGACAACCAATTTTGTTTCTCTTCATCGATTTTCATTCTTATTGTAACATCCCTATTTGAATTGTTACCCATTTTGACAGTTTCATTGACACTACTGACAGAATTTCTAAAAAATTGTCTCAATTTGAAATCAGCCATCATTAGAAACGAAGTAATATTTTCTCGCTTCTTGGCTACCGGTAATATAACGGGACAGTGCCTCAACAAGCAAACAGTATTGGTCGATTTGGACGTCGATCACTATGTACTCGTGTGACAAATAGACATAATGCATTGGAAAACAACAATGGTTAATGACATAAATTCGTAATATTTTTATATTGAATTCTGTGATATGGAAGTCAGCAAGAAACCCGAAGATATGGATAGACCAACAGCTGAAGGGAACCTCTTGGAGCAACCTAAGGAGAAGACGTTGTTAGCCCGAAATCCGCTAATGAAAGTAAGAACTTACGTGCTTGCGTTGCGCCCGTGGTCGCTTAGTGCTAGTTTACTGCCTACTCTGCTGGGTGCTGCGCTCGCGTACCGTCTTCCAGGCGATAGCGGCTTCAGTTGGTGCACCTTATTTCTCACCCTATGTACTGTAATTCCAGTTCATGGTGCAGGAAATGTAGTCAATACTTACTTTGATTTTGTTAAAGGAATAGACAACCGTAAATCTGATGACAGAACTCTTGTAGATCACATATTAAGTATAGATGAAGTTGTCTCTCTCGGTGCTATTTTGTATCTGGCTGGATGTGCCTCATTTGTACCACTTGTTATTTTATCACCAGCTCGCATGGAGCACTTGGCTCTTGTATATTTCGGTGGCTTATCATCATCATTTTTGTACACAGGAGGCATAGGGTTGAAGTACATAGCCCTTGGCGACATATTAGTTTTAGTCATATTTGGACCAGTATCTGTAGTTTTTGCCTTTTTAGCTCAGACAGGTAGAGTTGATTGGCCTATTATTTACTATGCTATACCTTTAGCACTCAACACTGAGGCAATTTTACACAGTAACAACACAAGAGATCTGGAGACCGACTGCAAGGCAGAGATTGTAACTTTAGCAATACTAATTGGGAGGACTGCTTCTTACCTATTATATGCCTTTTTATTATTTACTCCATATATATTGTTTGTTGTGGCATCAGTCCGTTGTTCTCTTTGGTTTTTACTTCCTATGTTGACTTTACCTAGAGCTTTCAAAATAGAAAGAAGGTTTAGAAGTTCTGATGCAATGAAATATGTTCCGAGACAAACAGCTAGATTAAATTTCTATTTTGGCATGTTGTATATGATTTGTTGTTTGTTTGCTTCTCGTCTACCATTCCTACTCCGATGAAAGCAACATGCCTTTCTAAAATCTTCATACACTGAGCTTTTCAGTACATAGCTGTGTGAAGAAGCTATTCAGGTCTTACCAAGATTTTATGAACATGTTTGTAAATTGTGTTTTTAAAAAAATTGCTTATCATTTGTAATATAATTTACCTAAAGTCCTGATTTAGATCAATAGGTTTATGTTCTAGAAAACCAATGTATCTTAGATTGAAAGCACCTATCAGTCAGGCAAAATGACACAGATCCCTGGCCCCGACCTAAAGGCCTTAAGCACATGAGGGCACCAAGAATGAACTTGTGCCCCATCTGATGATAATTCATCCACAATAGTTAATAAAGTATATGAACTGGAGATCATACGGCTGTATGCATTTTTCATCCTACCTTTGTAATAAAGAAACATATCATAAATACTAGATAATGTAAGCACTGACTCCATCATTTTCATATTTTCCTGCATGACACAGATAGGTCACAGATAATGAATCTTTCTATACAAATGCAAAATGTTCATGTTATAAATACCAAAGTGGCATACTTTAACCAATTTGTTGCATAAACATGAAGTTGGAATGTTTTCTTTTTTATGACTATGGAGATATGATGTTAGCAATGAAAAAATATATTGTCAATATCTTTGTGTAATGTTTTGTATTAAATGAACCCTATTTTATGAAAACAACTACCTCTGAACAGTTGTAGATCTTCATTATTTGCTTGTATATTGAGATTTTAAATAACTTATTAGTGTGGTGTTAATATTTTTGTAATGAAATCTCTTCCTTGTGAATTGACAATAATTTATTTATTTTATTATAGAAATAATAAAATTAAGTCAAATATAGTTTATGATTAAGTGAATATGCTGTTTGTTATTATAAAAACAATATTATTGCCATTTATTTAATTTTATTGATATAATCAACGTAGGAGACCTCTATAATATAGAATCTTTATAATATAATGATAAATTACAAGTCAAATTATCATACAAGTGAGACCATGTAATTAAAGAAATGGATTTCATTTAGGAATGCCTGTCTAAGAACTACAGTGAATATATTGGCAGTGACTGGAGAAATTATAGTTGAGATACATATTAGATATATTTCTAATGCAGTGTAATAATAATGTGCCAGGCTTTACTTCTGTAAGCCAAATACTAATACACTGCATTATAATACTATAGTATAAGAGGGATTAACTAATGTATTTGAGTGCTATTCCCTAATTGTTATGTGAGAATCCATTTCATATCATAACTAAAGTTTTAAAGGAACAAATCACAATGTATTAAATGATAATACAAAAATCATGTATTACTAACAAAGACTAACATAATATCACTAAAATGAATAGTAATCAAATCCATAATATAATTAAATACATTTTTCTAATTTCCATTTTGCATAAAAATAAGAAGTCTTCAACATTCCATACAATTCCTATAAGTTTATATATTTATATCCTAATGTATAACCATTAGTTAAACTAATGCGGGACTATCCATTCTATAATTGTATTTACTTGCACACATAGTCATAACAGATATTGCCTATAAAATGCACAAAGACATTCAGTTTACATGCTTCACACTAAATACACATGTTGTGCTCGCTTCATGCTCTTATAATTTAGGGTCGAGACAAAAACACCTAGATATTTACTAAGGAAATATTCAAATGTCATGTCTATTGTCATTTTAGTGTTTAGGCCTTTATATCTAGCTGTGATATTAGATTCAGTTAACACTGTATTTAGCATTCCACTATGCCATACATGATACAGATGTTAATTTAAATGTAATTATATTTCTTTTTTGGAATTACTGATGATATTTTTTTAGAATTTTATGTGCATTATGTTAAAGCTTTAAAAGTTGACAAATATCTTATCAAGTAATAAATTTTGAGCTTACTTCTCTTATAAAAACTTACAAACTCAAAGGTGGGTTAAAAGGTTAAAAGAAAAATTTGTTTGTCAATAATTTAATACTAATGGAAGATGTTTGTGACAATATTAGCATTTAACATTTTCGAAGTGAATGTACCGTTTAAATTAACACCTGTACATAAAAATGATCCGTTTCGACGGAACGTCAGATTGGTTGATAGTTTCAACTCAGAGAAACATTTGCACGAAATAACATACACGTAATAATCTCACATTCATGCATATGGACAATAGTCCATCCAAGGCGGAAATATCCGTCTGGTAGTCTTTATATATGGGTTATGTTATATACATCAGACTTATTGTTGGCCTCAGACGCTTACGACGTCGGCGCTTTCTTCTCGCGCTGCCATTGGATGATTCTTTCTTTGAGTTCAGTTGCTGAAATTAACAATTTCATCAGTAGTGCAATACTAATTAATTTAAATCATTTAATATACCTTTATAAAAATAAATGGCAAGGGCATCAAGAACTTTGAAATCAAATAAGAAGTACTCTCTTTTTCTGAGACCAAAACAGTTGTTTTATAACTTTTACGATTTTATAGATTTGGGAACACAGTTTTACAAAGAGGAACACTAGTCGAGTTTAAAAAAAAATTCCCTCATTGTTAGTGATTAGGGGAATTGTTTTTGCAACAAAGTAAGTAAGTAAGAATATTATTGTACCTGGACGTAATTGATCCTCCGTAAGAGGTTGTCGATTGAACGGATCGGTTGCACTGTTCAATAAGTGACGTAGGATTACTGATCGGTCCATTACCTACAAGAAAAAAAGACAATTATTCACCTCTATAGAGTTCAAGAATAGCGATAACTTAACTCGTCATCATTCAAATATGTCTCACCTCCCTTCTAATTTTAGTTGCATAGGCATTCGAATATAGGGCAGGCTTGTGGGTTAGACTAAGTTTCTTTTAGTCGCAATTGTTAAGAAACTCTTAGGCCATGTTCAGACGAAGGGCGTTTAACGCGCGTTGGTACGCGTCAAAAGAATACACATTTTGTTCAAGTCGTTTTTACCTATGTTTAGGCAAGGAGTATAATGAGACTCAAGATGATATTTAGTCTATATTATTTCAGGTACAAGCATGACTTATATACTAATGTGGTGCGTGCATATAATTGTTTTACTTAATCTCTAAAGTTAATCTACAAATGTGACTTATCTAATTACGTGCAATTATGTATTTATGTAAGTATGTAAAAATGTGCTCGCTACATAATACTCCCCCCTTAAAAAAATTTTTACTAAAAAACTCAAACATCTTTAATTAACAAGTATTATAACATAATAAATATTTAACGGTCTGTCCTGACTTCGTGATGTACGTGTTGGGAGCGTTGTGGTTAATTTCTGAAGTTGGCATCTTGCTAAATCAGCATAAGTAACCGGTGATGGCATATCAATTTGTTTTATACGTGATAGTGCGTCTGCCACAATATTGTCACGTCCGCTAATGTGTTGAATATTGTACTGTTGATACTGCGTTCATAATTTTGTTTCCTTGCATTTATCTTTTTCGGCCTCTGTTAACCAAGGAATAGGAGAATTTTCGTTATATTTAGAGTCGTGCGTCGTTCCATAATTGCCTTGTATGTTTCCTCAGTTGGGCGTATTTCTTGGCTCGTTATCTGATAACATAAGAAATCTATTTCGCTCTTGAGAAATTCATATTTAACGACAAGGTTTCGTAATATCCTCATATTATATTTGAGTAATGCGTGGATTCATTCCAACGTCAATAGTACGAATTGTTTGCTGCGTCGATTCGATCAGAGTTGCAGGCGTCGTCAGCTCAGTTACACTGTTGTCCATAAGTTTCCGATCAGCTATATCGACTATCAACTTATAATGCTCTAAAAATCCGCTCCGATAATTGGTTGCGTCATCTCGGCGATGACGAAGTTCCATGTAAAATGTCTCCATAGTCCATAGTTTAGTACCTAAGTGTTTTTTCACCATATGCCTTGATTTTTGTATCATTAGCGGCATAAAGTGTGTATTGTTCATTTTGTATAAATAAATGTATCTGTGGCTTGCCCCATAACAGAAATGTTTGCTCCTGTTTCAATAAAAAATCACCACTACCACTTTTCGGTCGGTAATAGTGAGACGGTTGAACGGGAGAATAGTGCAGAAATTCACCGTAGTCTGTACTTTAATTAGCTTCCCTGGTCTTTTTTCCCCGAGTGCTTGCTCTTAAACTTGACCTCGATGGGGAATGTTGACGATTATAATAAATCTGAGTGCTGCGTCGATAGTCTCTGCGATCGCGCTGAATTGCGAAATTTAGTTCCATTTGTATTTTTGCTAACTGTGCTAATATGCATGTCATTGCACCGTCGTCTGTTTTGTTTACAGCTGTTCTGATTCTTCATAGCAATAGGTTAGACGTTCGTTGATGGTCTTATACTTTTTGTGGATGGCGGGGAGGTAATGAGGTCACTAACCTGTAGTATTTCTTCCTTTGATAGCTTCTAGTTGCGTAAACCGTAATCTAGATTGGTCCCCCAAAACTCCAGAATGCGGGATAATATGCTGGTGCCAGCTGCTACTTCCAATGTTTCTTGACTGCTGCTTGATTTGAAAGGTGACTGAGTCATGTTGGTTATTTTGTTGTCTATTTCTTGTGTATGTATGAGTAACTTGGTATAGTCTTGGTGATTATGCAGCCGGCAGGCAAAAACCAGGTCCGTAGCTGCATAATCACGTCGGTGTCACCATTTTACCTATGTTTAGGCAAGGAGTATAATGAGACTCGAGATGATATTTAGTCTATATTATTTCAGGTACAAGCATGACTTATATACTAATGTGGTGCGTGCATATAATTGTTTTACTTAATCTCTAAAGTTAATCTACAAATGTGACTTATCTAATTACGTGCAATTATGTATTTATGTAAGTATGTAAAAATGTGCTCGCTACATTGTTCACATGCTAACGCACTTTTTAATCCAACGGGCGCTTTTAGATCATTGGTTTGCCGTACATTCGTTCACGCGAGCATGCGTTTATAACGTAATTTTAAATTCAAGTTCGTAGTTCGGTTGACACTTCATTTCATACATTTCACGCGAACGGAACTGCGACAACTCGTGTTCAAAGCCCAGGAAACGTTACAAAAACTAAACGCGCGGCCAACGCCCGTCATCTGAACACAGTCTTATGGTTATAAACACAGGTTATAAAGATGACAAAGTAGAACTCGACCTTCACAAAGTAAGGTTCTGTCACAGATAATATAATACTATACTAGTACAGATACCTCATCCCATACAACAAAACGCGACCTTCCTAACTCGGGCCATTTTGCGGGCTCCGCGCCAATTAAGGCGCTAGATGCCGCTAGCAGCGCGATAGCTATGGATAGCTAGAGCCACCTAGCGACGAAATGGATTTATTTACCTACTAATAAACGCGCAACCAATAGATGGCGATAATTATACTTTATCAAATTTAGGATGATAATTTTGACAGCTCACGGTAGGGATGCGGTAGTGTATAATTGTTATTAAACCTATTCGATTATCGATTGTTATTATCATATATCTTGGAATCGATAGTTGCATGGTTATGCTGTATGGTCGATTATACATTTATAATACAAAATGAAGTCTTTCCTATTCAGTTTAATAAAAAATAATAATATTACTATAAATGATCACAGAAATAAAATGAAACGAGAAATAAGAAGTTTCTCCAGTCATCCGCAGTAACGTTTCCACAGGCATTTTGCAAAATAAAGTCAGTACTTTCTTACTCGTAAATAGTGGAGATATGTTATGTTTTGCTGCATGGCCTAAAAAATAATAATAAAACTTAAGAACCTATTTAATAAACTTAGGTACTTAGTATAATTACAAAAAAGAGCACAAATCCGTTTGATGGCTTTGTACATTGACCTACGTATGTTGTACTTATATTGTTTTACGAAATTGAATACTTACTAAAAATACTATGATTTCGATTATTCGGTTGTTCGTTAGGCGTGGCACTTCACTAAGTGGGCGGTCTTACATATTTAATAAAAAAGTAATAATATCACTATAAATGCTGACAAGAGCTAGCCAAGAATAGCAGGGCTCCCTGAGACTCGGGGCCTGGTCATTCTGTTTGCTTTCATTGGGGGCAAAGTCGCAGGCACATAGCTAGTGGCAGGAACATTACGCATTATTAACAATATTTCAAGAAAGGAAGTAAAATAAATAACTTAACAGTGGAAAAAGGATCATGATTGCTGATTCACTACGGTAGCGGCGGCACGGCAATACTATCTATACAATATTGTATCTTTATACAAACGGTCGGATTGCGAGACATACCTACACGCCTCGAGTTCGGTATACACTCGGTACACAAACAGTCGCGAATGCACCGTAGTGACCAACAAAAGGTGTGATGGTTTTTTAAGCAGTAAGCGTGCGATTTGTGTATTTCATTGAAATAAATACAAATACTTCCTTTATACGGCAAAGAGTAATTATACACTATATTGTGCTGTTTTTGGTTGCTGGAATTCTTCAAAAACGCACCCAGAGAAAACATTTTTTAACCTACCTGGAAACTCCGAAAGTATAAGTAAACTATAAAATATTTTTTATATACCTACTAGAACGTAATTTGTTTCTTTTTTAATAGGTAGGCATTTCGCTTTTTCCACCGAGTAAAATACCTGGATTAATAAATAAATAAGTCGATAGGGTGACAAAAGTGACACACGATAGACCTTCCAACGCTCGCGTTAAAAAAAACTAGTAGGTAATTTCCTAGGCTAACTATTTACTCATCCATTTAACTACTTACAAATATTATTATGAAATAATTATGAGAGTAAAAAATGGTAGGTACCTGGTAAGATTTAGAGTGTGTTATTTCTAATAATAAAAAATCAGGACATGTATTTTTATTGAATACTTCTCATTTCATTCACAACGAATTTAATTTTTTTAAATAAAAATTGGTTGTCTGTAAAGTCGGTTTACGGACGATAGTTGAACGTGACAACGTCTTAAGAAAATACTGATGGAATGGTTGTATTTTTCAAAAGAAAATTTTAATTTTATTTGTTTGATAGATATTTTGTATGGATATAGAGAAGGAGGTAAATTTAAATCACAATTGAATTGATAAAGTTACATTTATTAGTACGCATAAATACAATAAGTTAAATATCACACATGTTTAAAAGTTGTAAATAAAAGTTGTAAAACAATTGCTCAAAGCACATTCATACTTGTAAAAACTATGTACATTGTATTGCTTTATAAATATCACACTCCTCCGTACCCGAAATTGCTTTATAAATATCACACTCCTCCGTACCCGAAATTGTTTTATAAATATCACACTCCTCCGTACGCGAAATTGTTTTATAAATATCACACTTCTCCGTACCCGAAATTGCTTTATTAATATCACACTCCTCCGTATCCGAAATTGCTTTATAAATATCCACTCCTCCGTATCCGAAATTGCTTTATAAATATCCACTCCTCCGTACCCGAAATTGCTTTATAAATATCACACTCCTCCGTACCCGAAATTGTTTTATAAATATCACACTCCTCCGTACCCGAAATTGCTTTATAAATATCACACTCCTCCGTACCCGAAATTGTTTTATAAATATCACACTCCTCCGCACCCGAAATTGTTTTATAAATATCACACTCCTCCGTACCCGAAACTGCTTTACGAGCGGTGCCGAGTGGTGGCGAGTGCACACGAGGCGAGCCGAGCGACGTCATAGTAACGTCTCAGAGCGAGGTAACGCCGGATGAGTCATGTTTTTTTCATTCGTGCAGCCGGCTCCATCGAATTATAAGACGTTGTCACGTCAAAAATAAATTAAAATATTTACAATCACTAAACTAGAAAGAAACTCAAGTACGTAGATGAAATTATGGGCAGCCGTATCGCGTGTTTACATACCGCCCGGCTGTAGGTAATTATTTCAAGGACAGGGCAGAGTCACAATTTATTATAGACAACATTGCCGTGGTGTCGGGAACTCGCGAGTTTGACCGAGTCGTCGTGCGTAAATACCCAGTTTTGTAAAATGCTATTATGTGATATAGCTCTTAACGTATAATTACTTAACAGTTTACCACAGACATGATTTATTTTAAGTATCTCTATGTGTATGTTCGTACCTACTTATTACACAATAACATCAGTAATGACATTGTATCCGATTATACAATGCATCTACTATACAAACAGGATACCTACTTATGATTACCGAATTATACGAATTTTGTATCCAATAATACAATATGGCAGCCCTGCGATCGAGTGAGGTCCGAGGTAAAAGATTCCTATTAGCAATGTGTATGTGTAAATAGATAGTACGTGTAAGTACTTAGTAGGTGGGTTAGTAGGTATCTATTTGCCAAATCATAATGTCGGTTACATAAATACCTAACCTGGTACAGAACAAAGTTGACACATACCATGCGTTTCGTTGTTCACTATTAATTATTGTGTCCTGACAATATGAAAAAAATATGTAAAACACAATGAGAAAAATTAATTCTTAATTTTTTATAGTATCTTTGAAGTTCGAATAAAAATTACAGTGTTAATAATTTAACTACAACATAACGCAACAAAACAGTCCAATAACATTTGGCCAACTGTCAATAGTCAGTACCTACAAACTATTAAACTACAAACTCAATAAAAAAACCGTATCAACCTCAACGTAGTACGAGTAATTGCCGCCAGAGGAACGATGACAATATTGAATTTTGTGAAAACAAGAAAACTGGACTTCAGAAGCTTTTATTCAAATTTCCCGTGTTTAGGGTATTTTATAAAATTAGAAAATACGTTTATCAGGACCTAATATTGAATTTCCATACATTTCAATAACAAATCGATACCCGTAACGCCATCTATTGATATTTATTTGAACCATTTTTGCTTTCTTTGAGATGGGACCCCATGGTTCTGTCAAAAAATATGCAAACACTACTTTACCCATGTTATTACAAGTATTGAAGGGTTTTGAAATGCCGGCGCTCGAACATTCAGTGTATTAGAAAGAGGTCCTGCTCTTTCTAATACACTGTGACTGTGACAGTCTTGTAACCTTCCTCCTGGACGATTTACAGGAACGTTAGTCTAGATAGTTAACCATGGCTATATTGCTACATAATGTAACAACGGAAGCCTTAATAAAATAATTTCTAAATAAACACTGATCACCCATGATAACAAAGGTGCGCTCATTTTATGGTTTAGACATTATGGCCACGTTCAAGTGACGGGCGTTGGAAGAGCGTTTTTTGCTAAACGCGCTCACAAGAACACGCATGTTGTTCAATTCGTTCCCATACTAACGCACGTTTCGATTCGACGCTTGCTTGACGCTCGCTTTGAGATCATTGGTTTGCCGTACATTCGTTCACATGAGCGTGCGTTTTCAACGCGTCAACAAGTGATTACAATACGAGGGCGGCACTGAAAATTTCGGGAATCAAGGAAGTGACACAACATTACTATTTAAAAATGCATTTATTGCTTTTCGAAGTATTCTCCGCGAAATTTGACACATTTTTCCATACGATGGAACCAATCATTGAAGCAACCATTCCATTCGGAAGTTGGGGTCTCCAAAATGGCCGTTTTGTAGGCGTCCACAGCTTCTTCAGGTGATGAAAATCTCTGACCACGCAATTTATTCTTTATTTTAGGGAAAGTGTAGAAATCATTAGGGCTTAGGTCGGGGCTGTACGGCGGATGGTCTAATAATTCTATGTTTTCTTGCTTTAAAAACTCTTTTGTTCTGTGCGCGGTGTGAGAACTCGCATTGTCGTGATGGAGGATGATGCGGCGGTTGCAGTTCTCTTTACGGAGTTCAGAAACGACCTGTGGCAAACAAATGCTAGCATACCATTCTGCATTAACCGTTGTTTGTCTCTCAAGAGAAATAGTCGCAACATGGCCAGTTTTGGAGACAAACGTGGCCACCATTTTTTTTGCAACACTCCGTGAACGAACAATTTTTGTTAGCTTTAACTCATTTTCGAACACCCAACCTCGTGACTGGTTTTTTGTTTCGGGTTCGTACGCGTATATCCAGGATTCGTCACCTGATACGATGTTGTATACAGCATTTGAGGATCCTGCGTGGAATCTTTCGAGAGTTCTGACGCACCTAGTGACCGCAAGCCGCTTTTTGCTCTTCACAGAGCGAATGCGGTATCCATCGGGAAAACAACTTTTTTACACCTAATTGTTCATGCAAGATTATTTGACTCATGCCGATGTCTAAAGTTGCCTGAATTTCGCGGTATGTCACATGTCGATCTTCCTCAATCAGCTTACGCACAGCATCAACGTTTTCTTGGGTGACTGCAGTTTTTGGACGACCTTGACGGGGATCATCACTGACCTTGACACGTCCACGTTGAAATTCAGCAAACCAGCGATAAATTGTGGTTGTGGATGGAGCTTCATCACCAAATGCAGAAATCATCCGGTCAACACACTGTTTTTGTGTTAAACCACTTCGAAAGTCATAATAAATCATCGCTCTTTAATTTTCTCGAGTCAATTCCATTTTCTCAACGACTAAACAAGTTTGACAGTACCTTGTGACAAGACCGAGAATCTTTTTTTAAATGAATAAATGGTATTAAATTTTTAAAACCAAGGAGTTTTCAATTAAAAAGATTTTAATATGTCAGAAACAGTGGAAATATTCCATTCCCGATAAATGTTAATTGAAATTCCTTCACAGAAGATAAGAACAAGTTCTGTCCAAGCTCCTCTCCTTAATTATTTTTAAATAGAAACGATATGTCATATCCCATATTTCAGGACGTTTTTCAACTTCATCTATAAATATCTTCGAATACTTCGATTTAAGGCCGAATCCTAAAAGTCGCACATTATCGTGAGAAAGTATGCGCTCATCTGAACGACAGTACGACAAACTAATAATATCAAAGCGCGCAGCAATGACTTAACTGTGTACCTTTTTGTGTAGTAATAAGTTCTATATTGCTATCTTAAAAGGTGCGCGCCGTGCGACGTGCATCACGTGTGAACTGACCCCTACGATGCTAATACGTTATCCATTAATTAATTCATTCATTTTCTTATACTGATAAAAATACAACTTACCTTCCCAGAAGGCAACAAAACTGGATCTGTCATAAGCGTGTCCATGAGCGGGTCTCTGAACTCTTCCGGCGCATCAGCGAACTCATCACTTTTTTGTTGATTAGATACTGAAAAAAATATGGGTTGACTTGAGAACCTTCTCCGTTTTTTAATTAAGATTACCAGTTACATTCATAGGTTCAATTTTTATTGCTTTAATTGTAAGTTTACTACAGTGAATGTAACGATTCCTTTCTTTATGAATAGTATGGCTGTATAAAGCTGAAAGTGCTCTATAATGGGTTGCTCACGCTACTATTTTTTTTTAATCAGCACGATAAACCTTGGTAATATTTGTGGATTTTTATTTGATTCACTTGAAAGCAATTCAAAGAAAATGCAGGGTCAATACTACCAATAATCATGAATTTACTTATGTACATCAAATTAAATAACATGAATATAACTCTTCTCCGCGGGCTGTCCCTTTATAGGGCGTTCGAATTCATTGCTTTGTGATTTAAATAGAATAGTCCAAATAATTTATGGCATAAGCCACACTGTAAATTTATATTTACTGTTGTAAACAGTTCAAAGAAACACGGAGTTATAAATATCAGTGTATATGAGACATACCGGCAATTTGATATGCATTGTCTGCGATCGTTTTGAACCGCTCTATTTCCGTGGGAGTCTTGATGCAGGACTTGGCGAGTCGGACGGCCGCTTCTTCGAATAGCTCTTTTCGGAATGATCGCTGGAATGGTACACGTAAAGTTTGCAAAATCATATGGCACATCACAGATACTCAATAATGTGTTTATTTTTAGTTCATCATATTTTACTAAACCAAGAGCCTCTCTTTTTTATAATAAGAGAGAGTAATGATGTTTTAATTAGACGAGGTAAATAGGTTACATAACAAGATTCTGTAACTAATGGCTTGAAACACGTTTTGTTACATCTAACATTGGCATGTGACAATGGCGTTAACTGAGCTGATTATGGCTAATGCCCTTGGTTTTAGTGCATTAGTGACTTTTAAAGCACTTATAACCTATCCTATCTAAATAATAGAGGTATTGCTTTAATTTTAGACATACATTACAGACAAAAGAGATATTGTTCATAGTGATGAACCTACGGAAAGAGACATAGTAGTATTTTAATATTCCCTCCAAACACTAAGAAAATGGTTAGTTTTTTATTTGCTACATTGCATCATATTTCGCACATTAATTCTTTTAAAAGTACCTATAAAGAAATGTTTTGCGTTTATATTCAATTAATTATTGCTTAGTTGATAGATATGCAGTTTTTAATTTTCCGGAAGTTAGAGGCAGAATTTTTTTGTGTGATAAAGTGTATTTTTTATCGAAATATAAAATTCGGACAACATTCTATAAACAATATTACCTCATCAGCTGCAAGTGCGGCGTGGAACTGCGGCGAGTCGAGATGCAAGTAGATGTCGACGAGCTGACTTAGCAGCCTCCTCGGCTCCCAGCCATACTTCTCTGGTCGACGAACCTGGAAAATTATGGTTCACAATTATTTTAATACAATAATAATAACCTCTAATGAACAACAAAAGCTATACTTTACATAGAAAGATTGTCAGTATGTTCGAAGGTACCAGATACTGATTCCCAAACTAGGCTGAAGCCTGTATTTTTGAAGACAGTAGTCGGATATTAAATGAGCGAAATATAAAAGTATTATATAAAATGATTTTCACACAATATATCGTTTCATAAAGCTATTTAGATTTATGATCTAACAATAATGCATATATATTAGCAGTTCATATAATATAATGCATATGCATTTATAACAGTATGTATATCTGACTTGGAAACCTTATCACTACATATTATAAAACAAAGTCCCCCGCCGCGTCTGTCTGTCTATCTGTTCGCAATAAACTGAAAAACTACTGAACGGATTTTCATGCGGTTTTCACTAATATACAGAGTGATTCATGAGGAAGGTTTAGGTGAATAATTTGTACCCATGCGAAGCCGGGGCGGGTTGCTGGTTATATATGATTTTGATTTGTTTTGTCATTCCGAATACAATGGTTATTTATGTGTCTTAAATTGTCGTACAATCTCGTGTGTCGTCTCAATATTTAGCAATGCAACGTGCAACCATGTAAAGGAGTCCATATAACTACCTAAGTAATATTATAAGTCCGAAACGAAAAAGTGAGTTTGCTTGTTTGTTTATTTATTTGTTTCGTTTTCACGCTTTAACTATTCAACCGACATTGTTAAAGGTACAGAAATGACATAGAGTTGGTATTCTATGTCATTTCTGTACCTTTAACAATGGAAAACCTGGGAACAGGACCCTCATGAACAGGACTTTTTCGAGATGAAAGGTGGTCCCTTTCATCACATTCATTCATTAATGTACATTCACGCGACAAAAGCTATATAGTTTATTATATATAAAAAAGATTGTCTATTTACTTTGAGGTTTTTACACTTAGGCCCACACAGCTGTTGTAAGTTGAAGTTCAGCATAGATGCGAGTCTATCAACAAGTTCAGCTCGTAGAAATGGCTCTTTTATTTCTACTGTTAGGTATTCCAACATGTCAACTGTTTCCCTGAAAAGTGAAAATATTTATATAATTAAAATATATGTAGGTATATGATAAGATTGACCAAATTTCTCCAAGAAAATTTTTACTGGAAAAGTCTCTAACTTCTCTCTTCTTAAGGCTATTGGCAATCAGTGTAGAGAAATTAATTGAGACCAATGAAGTGTTTTTTCATGGGTAGGGGGTAAACGAGCAGTCGTGTCACCTGACGGTATGTAACTAGCTCCGCCCATGGGCATCTGTAACTCAAGAGTCACAAGTGCGTTGGCGGCCTTTAAGGTGGGAGTAGAGGAAGGGGGAGAGGGAAGGGTTAGAGCCTCCGATAAACTCACTTACTCGGCGAAATACAATATAAACATTGCTTCAATGCCGGTTTTCTGTGAGGCCGTGGTATCACTCCGGTCGAGCAGGCCCATACGTGCCGAAGCATGGCTCTTCCACTTGAAGTAGTTTAAATAAGTTGTGATTGAACACTGAGTTGAAGCATAGGAATGGCGATAGCACATATGGGGAATATACACAGGGCTGTGTAGTGTAGATACAACTTTCATTATGCGGTTGTATGTGGCCATATAACACAGGAGGCGCCTACGACCGACGCGGCGGGACGAGTCGCTCCTTCATAAAGAGCACGCGTCGCGTCGGTCGGAAACTAGTCACCAGTAGTGAGTAACACCATATATCTTTAATTAATATGTGACTTACGAAAGTTTATATTCTGTACCTTGTGTTATATATTATAATAAAAACTTAACGTCCATGAGCAGTAATGTGCCCCTTACCTGGCGAGTGTGAGGTAGGAGCGGCACTGGCGCTCGTCCTGCGCGAGTGCGCGCGATCGCGCGTCCGCCGCGGAGCCGCCCGCGCCGCCTTCTTGCGCCTCGTGGATACGCTTCAGGTACTGGGGAAGATCGTTTAAATTACAAACATAACACTATCGTATCGTAAACTCAAGAATACAATGCAAGACCTTCGTTTGGTGAAAGCATGATGTACGGTGTAGCGCGAGGTTTGCAGTGATTGTTAAATAAAAGAGATGTTTTAAATGTTACACATTAATAGTATATTGTTCCTTAACAGAATATGTTCTTAAAAGTTAGAAATGTTAGTAAATGTTATGTTTAATGAAAATGTTAGAATGTTGCAATGAATGCACCCGAATGTCGCGGTCACTCAAAGTGCACTGACTCGATACACGCTTGCTCTAATTAGGTAAATGCGTGACTCGCTTATTGCTTACTAAGGTGTTCGGTTGTATTACACCGAACATATTCCGGGGCACCAAAATAATGAGAAGATGAGAGTAGAAAATTTACTTAAATGAGATGGCGATAAAATTATAATGGTAATGATGTTTACAAAATGATGAACAAGGACAAAAACAAAGTATTTAAGGTCTTAATTCTAAATGTTTCCTAGGCATGGGAGAACACGATTTATCTTTCACAGCACATTTGTTTATTTCACCGTAAATATGGTCCGGATTGGGTCGTCGGTGACCCACATCATGTCGCGCACTCTCACTGATCGCTTGTACACTAGGCTGTCGGTCAGCCACACACGCACTGTTCACTACACCACTTCCCACTGTAGGCTGAAGCTCGATGTCCGGAGATATGCGGGCACTGTGTGCTCGCATTCGCTGCCAGCGGCGGCACCACAGGGCGCCAGCCACCAGGACTCCCGCTCCCACCAGGATGTAGGACATCATGGGACGACAGTGCGTCTTCCGTTTCTACTCTGTTGTTCTTCATCTCCTCTATACGCTGATGTAGTTTATTTAGCTCAAATACTATGTCGCTCGATTCTGTTACGTTTGATAGATTAGCCCACATCATGGACGTGTTCATCAAAAAATTCATTTGATCTATCTCTGGGCTATAAACAGAGCTACTTAGCCTGAGTTTGTTCTCGGTGTTCTTTGGAATGTGCAGTGAAAATTCGTGACTCTTTAACAAGCAACCAGGCTCAATGTTTATGATTCCAGTTTGGGATAAATGTTCTATGCTAATTTGTTCCCCGCAAAGTATATTCACAGGACAAGTATCACAGCAATGGTATAGATAATGGGACGGATTGGTGAGTGGTTCCCATCTGTTTTCACATCTCGACTTTTTAATCTTACACTTCTCTGTGTTGAGATCTAGTTCACAAAACTTAAGATCGCTCTTTTGATGGTATACCGGTTTCTTGAAATCGCATATCCATGTTGCCAGTTTGTCACAAAGGGCAAGTTCATCGGAAGTAAATGTTATGTAAGTGCTCCTTTTCAAATCAGTCGCAATGTATTTGGCTAGCGGGATAACTTCCACCATAGAACTTTCAATCTGATGTGGTATAGATATGATTCTATACAACTTAAATATGTCTCTACCTATCAATGGAAATGTTATTTCAAAGAGGAAATAGTTTTCTGTGAGTCTCGCCTTTAAACGTAGTAACGGATACAATTCTCTGATGTTAAGTGGTTCTATTGGCAACATCGTGTCATCTGATAAATGCGCCGAAATCGTGTTAAGCTCTGTCTGTAATTGTTCGGGAGTGAGTAAATGTATATTAAACTGGCCGTGGTGAATGTTACTAAGAATGTCAACGAGTGTATCCTGGCTTCCTTTCAAGTTTCGTAACAAGTTACGCGCAGTTAACGACATCAGTGTATATTCCTGGACTAACGAAATATTGTTGATTTGTTCTTGTAGTTTATTCGCTGTTATTAAGATTTATTAAATGTTGGTTAATAATTTTATGTTGTTTGTTCATAACTGAGACCGTTCGCTGTAGTAGGTTATATTCTGATTCAATAATCGATGTCTGATTTTTCCATAACTCGACAATATGTTTCTCATTGTTCCTTATTAGGTGGATGTCTCGGGTATACTTTTCCGCGAAATGTTCGTCCAATACTCCGAACAATGAGTTTGCTAAATAGCCTACTCCATTTATAAGGCCGCGACGCCGTCTGGAGTGTTTGCCAGACTGTTGAGTTAGCAAAAGTTGATTGTAATACTTTAGTTCATTAGCCTCGTGCGACAGCTGAGCGGTTATCGTATTACAGTGTTCACCGCCTATTGTTTTGCATGTTGTATCTAAATATGTTATTATTTTGTTGTATGCATTTATTCCTTCCCAATACGGAGACATGTCATAAAATATGTCAAGAGTCCACTTATCCGTAGCTAGGCTTAATTTTCCGATCGGATCAAAGAATATAGAATGTTCTTTTCCAAATTGCGTAATATTATATGTTCCGCTCACACAGCCACAAAGAGTGACGAAAAATGTTAGAGCCATAACAATGTTCAAGAAGTTAACGGGGTTCGCCTTTCTCCGTCGGGTAATGTTTTTGCTCTGTATTGTGAAAGGTTCTCTTTTAGTACTTGTTGATTGGGTGCTTGTTTCCGGGGAAATGCTTCGTTGTTCACTTGTTTCTATAGGCAAGATCGAGAGCTTGACAATCGGCCCTTTTATAATACCACTTTTCGTCCTTAAGGTAACTACTCGCACGCACCCGTCACTGCCAGGGTGTACGTCTATTACTCTGACCATGATCCATTTCCCAGCTGGGACATTGTCTTCGTGCACAACAACCATATCTCCGATGTTCATGTTTCTTTGAGGTTTCGCCCATTTATCTCTGGCCGTCAACTGTGTTAAGTATTCTGTTTTCCATTTAGACCAAATGTTCCGAAAAATGTTGTTAGCTAAATGCCACCGTGTGCGAGCATCAAACTTTGTCTCGATGACTGTTAGGCTAGATCTTCCTGTCAAAAAATGAGCCGGTGTTAAATATTCCAAATCTTCTATGTTTTCGGTCAGCGAACACAGCGGTCGGGAGTTAAGACAAGCTTCTAGTCTTGTTAGAATCGTAGAGTACTCTTCAAACGTTAGTCGTTGTTCTCCGACAACTCTTTTCAAATGATGTTTTAAACTACGCACTGCTCTTTCCCACAACATGTGGCACAGACCCAACGTTTCCTTTCTGAATAACTTTTTTCGATATCTTCAGCAAATTTATTTCTTTGTACGTACTTTATTATTGTTAATTTAGCTTTACGCAATTCGTGCAATGTTAGGTACGGTGGCAAATGTTTACGATGTAAAATCGGTGTCAATGCCCTAAGTATCCAAGCCAATATGAGTACTACTTTTCTAAACGAACTGTAACTGTTTAATAATTCTTCTATAATACCAATATTTTGTTGCACAACGTTGACATGTTTAGTTTTTCTTATTTCTACATCCGTTGTATATATTGGCCTGAGATGCTGTTGTATTTTCGCATCCAAACATGGCAACCATGATGGTCCATGCCACCATAAGGAATGTTCTAGTAGTTGAGACGCCGATAGCCCCCTGCTAGCACAATCCGCTGCGTTTTCTATAGATTTTACATAACGCCAGCTTTCACTCGGTATAATCTGTTTTATAGCGTTAACTCTATTAGCTACGAACGATTTCCAGCGTGTTGAGTCCCCATGCAGCCAGCTCAGCACCACCATGGAATCACACCAACCATAGATTTCATATGTACAGCTAATACTTTTTATAATGTTGTACATGAGTTTCGCTAGTAGATCTGCACCACATAGCTCAATTCTCGGTAATGTTATCGCCTTTCTGTGTGGTACAAGTTTAGATTTTCCCGCTACTTATATAGTTTGTTGACTGTGTTTTGTTCGAGCATATACCGCACATGCATAGGCCTCCATAGAAGCGTCACAGAAACCGTGGAACTCAATAACACTACCCTGTTGTGTTAAAATCCATCTCGGTACCCTACAATATTTTATGTTTTCGATATCCGCTGTTAACTTAGACCACTCCTTATATATGTCTTCAGATACCACGTCCTCCCATTGACAATCTGTTTGCCATAATTTTTGGAAAAGTAATTTTAGTTTTGTAGATAACGGTGTTAACCAGCCTAACGGGTCAAATAATTTCCAAATTTCTGAAAGTAGTGTTCGTTTGGTAAGTTTTCCTTTTGGTTTTGAGATATTGCAATTAAATGTAAAATGATCTTGTTTCGTCTCCCAGCATAGGCCTAATGTTTTGGACGTATCCTCATTTTTGAAGTTATCAATGTTTTCTTCCACATTCTGTGTTACGCTCGCCAATAACTCATGACTATTAGAGGTCCATTTTCTTAATTTAAATCCACCTAATTTTAATAGTTGGATCAATTCATTAATAAGGTACTTTCCTTTTTCAATGCTATAGGTGCTATAAACGAGGTCATCCATGAAGAATGAGTTTGCCAAGATATCTGCTGCTTCAGGATGTTTAATGCGCTCGTCCGCCGCCAGCTGTTTTAATGTCCTGATGGCTAAAAATGGTGCTGCTTTGGTACCATAAGTGACCGTCGTCAATTGGAAGCTCTGTATGGGTTGTTCTGGGGATTCCCTCCAAACGATTTTTTGAAGGTGTTGGTCTTCGCTATGTACTAAAACCTGTCGATACATCTTCTCGATGTCAGCTGTAAAAGCGTAAGGATACTGTCTCCACTGTAATAACAACGACTGTAAGTCCTTTCGTATGTTAGGCCCTTTATGCATTATATCGTTTAAACTATACTTTGTTGATGTTTTAGCGGACGCATTAAATACTACTCGTAACTTAGTAGTTAATGACTAATCGCGCTGTACCCCGTGATGAGGTAGGTAGCATTGCAAGCTTGCTATTGTGTTTGTTTCCTCGGGTTTCATATGTTGTAACTCGAGATACTCGCTCATAAATGACCTATATTTACTCGCCAGCTGTTCTTGTTTCTTAAATCTATTTTTAATTTTTTTTATTGCGCGATTGCCATCGGTTTAGATAAGCCCAGTTTGTGTTTTAATTCTTCTTTCAGTGGTATTCTAACCTCATAGCGGCCTTCGTCTGTTCTTCTTGTTGTTGACTCATAAAATGTTAGACACTCTTGATCTTCTTGTGATAGGTCTGACGTCGCACTAATCTCTTCCACCTGCCAAAATCTCTTTTTATCGTCTATGTTATTCAATACAACATTACATTGATAAGTTTTTACGTTACCGCATAACAACCATCCTAGTT